>CM028231.1:11731342-14231342 GCA_016432845.1 Psidium guajava | reverse complement strand
TTCTTTAGTCTTCCCACATTGCACCCGAAGCCTTCCCATTTCCGGTTTCGCGTACATACAGAAGACTCCATGTCTTCTTCCTGTGCTGTGCTCCCTTCTACAAGAACCGACTTCGTAAACCCGAGTCGCCCAAGACTGTTCGTGCCCTCGAGAGTTCATGAGCAAAGTAAGCTTGGGTCCTTCTCCAGAATCTGCCGTGAATTTTCGATTTGTAGTTTGCAAAAAGTTTTTATCTTTATGCGTGTTTGGGTCTTATGTATTTCGGGTTCCCTTTTTGTGTTTTCGCTTGAAGGAGGCAGATGTCACTTGGGTAGGAGGAGTTTTACGCTCCGAGGAATTGTGGCGTCGGGTGTTGCAATGGCTGGGTCGTCCCTTCTGACTGAACCTGTCAAAGGTCGGTGATTTTAGCTACATGTCATTGAGTTAACAGAGATTGTTTAGCTTAATTTACAAATTTCAACTGAATACACGTGACTATTGTGCCCATGTAAATATGTTTGTTTGATGGGCTAGTTTTTGGTGAATTTACGAGACGGGTATGGGAATCTGCTTCTGTTCTTGTCAAGAGGAGCGCCAAGGGGGGATTTCATGTTGTTATTTGGATTTTTCCTTTTTGTTGGTGCATTTTGGAATTTTCAGTAAGATTGTGCTCAAAGGTGGTTGCATTATTTATTTATTCTGTAGGAGCAGAGAGGTTACCTTTTAAGCGGGAGGGGTACAACTACTGGACATGGCGAGGTCACAAAATACATTATGTGGTGCAGGGGGAGGGGTTTCCGGTTGTTCTGATTCATGGGTTTGGTGCTTCAGCGTATCATTGGAGGTATGTCATACAATTCTATGATCTGTGATCCATCAGTTTTAACATGGCCGCATGAACTTACTTTGCACGGGGAAATGGGAGATACTGATTAATAGTTAGCTACGATAGAGCATTTTTTCTTTCAAGTAGTTTTTGTTATGTCTGCTGCTGAGAAAAGAGAAGTGTTGGCAACATAAAAAGGTTGTACGAATTAGAGTTTCTTAAATACAAAGTTAACCCGTGAGTTCTTCTAGAGAACTGGGTGAAGGAAGTCTGATTGGATGAGATTTGTAGCTAGTGAAATAGAAATAACGGTAGCTAGGATACTCTATGAACATATTTCCTTGGTTTGACCAGTTTGAATCTCCTGCAAAGAATCAGGACTATCTCCAGTGAACGAGATTTTTGTTAGGCACATAGGACATAACTTGTCAGGGAAGAAGATTAGTTTCGCATTTTACTGGGTGTGATGCTTGAGCTGTAGATTTTCCTTTTCACATTGTTTCAGAGTGGATCAGGAGCATTATGCACCATATGAGAAAAATCACATAACCACTTGCATGGCATTGCTTAGGTCTTTTTTGTTTTTTTTTGTCAATAGTCACAAGCTTCTGTCAACGTACCGTGGGACCTCTCCGATTGCCATGCCCATCTAAGAGATTTCCTCTCTTTTTAACATAATCAAATTACAGTATATTCTGCCAAGTCAATATCTGATATCATGATGCCTGCAAAAGTTGGTTTTATTATACTCAACATTTCTCTTAATTGGCCCTTTCTTTTGCTATATTAGGACTAAAGGGTTCACTCATTTGAGAATCCGCGAATATTCTGCCTGCGCAGGTATAACATTCCTGAATTGGCTAAAAGCTACAAAGTCTATGCCATAGACCTACTGGGATTTGGATGGAGTGAGAAAGCACTGGTTGAATATGACGCAATGATATGGAAGGATCAAGTTGTTGATTTCCTGAAGGAGATAGTGAGGGAGCCTGCAGTTTTAGTTGGCAACAGGTATTAATTAAGTGCATTAGATGATTTGGAAGCATCAAAAACCACAACATCAAGCATTTAATTCACTTATTATAGTGTTCATTTCATTCTTAAGTACTTCGGAAAGTTAAGAGCACAAGTTATGCACCATAGTTCATTTTAAAGAAAGAACCTCTTATTCCAAGAAAGTTTGGCACTTTTTGGGTCAAAAGGAATATTTGAATATGTATTGTGTATCTGTTGCTTTCCTGCGAGTAAACAATTGATATGTCATTTTGATAGAGGATGTTTTGATTTGCATACTCCCTGCTAATCTGATATGGAGTTTATTATCTCTTGATTAATCGAGGAAACCTTTTGAATAATATCTCCAGAACCATCCACAACTTAACTCCTTTTCACATAATTGTGGATTCTTGTAAACGTACAGCCTTGGAGGATTCACTGCTTTGGTATCTGCTGGGGGATTGTCTGAGCAAGTCGCCGGAGTAGTACTGCTCAACTCTGCAGGACAATTTGGAGACCCTAGTGCTAAAGCCAAGAAGTCTGAAGAAAGTGTCTTGCAGAAGTATGTCATGAAACCACTGAAGGAGATTTTTCAGCGGATATTCCTCGGGTTTTTGTTCTGGCAAGCAAAGCAACCGGCTCGTATCGAATCTGTCTTGAAGAGTGTATGTTGCTCTCTCGCTTGATCTCCACTCTCACAATGATTTGAATGGCTTAGGACCATTTACCTGAGATGCAGCATTACCTCCCGGCAAAGGGGAATGCAAGACCTAGTCTTGATCATTAGATTTAGGCTTTGGGTATTTAAAATGTGAAGAAATAAAAATCGAGAAGAGTAGGAAAAAAATTGAAAAGAACTAACTGTTTCAGGCAAGTCAATTCCATAAATTCCAGTTTTAGGTTCTATTCAGGCTGCAGAAGCTCCAGGCCTTCAATTTCATGATCTTGATTAATTAAGACAGACTCCTTAATTTATCTGTTCTGATGCTTAAATCTTCACTTGAGTAATTTGGGAGAAAATGGTCTCATTGACGAGTGTCCCAGGGTACTTTTTGCACATGCTTAAACATAAAACTTTTAATTTCCAAAGCACTGATTACACATGATACAAAACTAGCAGTGCATTGAAGAATGTAAACTTTCGGTATTTAAATCGCTTAAAAACTGCCGCTGGGGTACTCTCTAATAAAATTCCTAAGAAAAACTGACAGGCTGAACTTGACTGGTGGCTTTTGATTATATTTGTGGGCCGACTAAAGTTATGTTGCCATATCGTAATTATACTTTCAAGTATCTCAGGGATTTGTCTTTTACGCTAACTTAAAGTGTCATTTGTTGGTGCTTCTGAATCCTGAAAGGAGCAGATTGGGATTGCTCCTGATGACCTTTTTGCAAAGAACATGATAGCTAAATAGAACTCCAGAAAGAACAATATTTCATCTAAGTGAAACCGAATGAGGATGAGCTGTCTAAACCTACCGAGTTCCAAAATTCTCTAAATGGTTCAGCCACTCTGCCCTGACTGGATCAGCAAAAATTAGGCCCTACATTGCTAAGGCAGGCTTGTCTCAACAACTGGGTCAAGGCCTCTGATGGTGGCAAGAAAGGATGTAGCTGCTTATGTCAAATAAATTGTCATCTTTTTCACTCCTAGACTCTGTTAGTGTAATGCTATCTATTCTAGGGCCACCACAATAATGGTTTTTCTGCTTCTCCAGGTTTACAAAGATTCCTCAAATGTAGATGATTATCTTATCAAGTCAATAACTATGCCGGCAGCTGACCCGAATGCTGGAGAAGTTTACTACAGGTACAGGTTGATGTTCTTTTCCTAAGTGTGATCTACGTGAGGTAGTCATGTCGTCATGATTTCTTCATCTTACTTCATATGATTTCCCTTCAGCTCGATCGGATATAAGAGATCTGTCATTATCCCAGTTTTCTTTTTTTGGGTTTTTAAAAGGTATATCCCATTTATGCTGAAGTAAAGAAATATATGTTGGTGCAGATTAATGTCACGGTTCATGATGAACCAGAGCAGATATACCCTGGACAGCATATTGAGCAAACTCTCATGCCCGCTGCTGTTAATTTGGGGTGATCTAGACCCGTGGGTCGGTCCTATGAAGGCCATTCGTATCAAGGAGTTCTACCCAAACACGTCCTTAGTCAACCTTCAGGCAGGGCATTGCCCTCACGATGAAGTCCCGGAACTCGTCAACAAGGCTCTACTTGATTGGTTGTCGACGGTAGCTCCGAAAACCTCCCTTCAGGCGTTGTAAATGCAGATACTGGATTTTTTTCTTTTTTTTCCTTCCAGCGCCACCGCCCCTGCTTTATCTTAGGATTTCAACCGCTACAGTGTACCTTCTATCTAAAGTGATCAATCAAAGTTTTGGCGGGTTAGGTTGGGAAGTCTTTCTCATTGACTGTGATCAACCACACGTTAGTCTCCAAGAAAATTTGGTGCCTACTGGCTAGCTTGTGCATCTGCACATCTCAACTACCAGCTTGTTTGACCTGTGATGTGGTCTAATAGTCATTTTCAATATGAGTGCAAACGAGTGAAGTACCTTTTCCTCGAGTAGGGATGGCAACGGGTTGGGTCATGTAGGATACCTGCCCCCGGTGCACGGGTTGCGAGACGGGTTTGAGATTTTATTTACAATATCCTATGGAGTCCGGGACAATTTTCGGATTCGTCTTACCGGTGAGCTGAACCCCGAACTCGACCTATTTTACTAACATGTTTTTGGTCTTCAGAAAAAAAGAAAAAAAAGAAAAAAGACCACTTATGGAATTGTAGGCTCTCATGATAACACTTTTGGAGTAAAATTTTTACTTTCAAAAGTGTTTTTAGAGCAGCAATCCATTTGGTAACGCAGATTCATTTTTTTTATTTATGGAGTTTTGCTTGAGAAGTAATTTTGGAGTCATTTGAAGAAAAAGAAAATATTTACTTCTCTCCATAAGTAGAAAAAACAACTTTGCTCATAAATAAAAATAGAAAAATTAACTTCTAAAGCAAATGCAAAAATGGAGGATAATTCTTGAACCTGGATAATAAGACATATGAGGTTCTTGGGATGGATCTCATACCTTCGAATTTTGCTCGAGGTTCGGAGTTTTTTTTTTCGTACTTCTTTTATTTGTTGGAAATAAAATTTTGATTTCATATGATACAGATGACATAACTTGAAGATAAAAACACATATCGCACAAAACAAGTAAAACAAGTACATTTGAAACGTACACAACTTGAAGATAAAAATACAAATCGCACAAAACAAGTAAAACAAGTACATCTGAAAAGCGAATTAACTTGGTATTACCTGTAGAGACTTGCTCATCTCACAAAAACGGATATGTTATAGCAGCAAAGCACAAATGGGTGGTCGATGCTAAAACTTTTGTGACAAGTATCGACATCTAGAACAACCGATCTCGGTGTCTGCACATTGCTAAAGGAATCCGACGGGGGGAAGTGATCTGCAGCACATGATACTCAAGTTGCCTCAATAAATTACTGCGCAGCGACAACCCCTGCCTGCAAGGTCAATCTGGTCTATTACCCTACATCTCTGGGGAGAAGAAGCCAAGCCTGCAAGGTGAAGTTCCCATCTTCTTCCTTCAGTTCTTGGGCCTTGAGGAAATGTGATAAAAATGGCGGAGAAGAGCAAGGTTTTGGTCATTGGAGGGACAGGAAACATTGGCACCTGGTGGTGGCAAGAGCGAAAGCGGGTCACCCCACTTATGCATTGGTTAGGGAGAGCATGGCTTCGGATGTCAACAAGTCGAAGCTCGTCGGAAGCTTCAAGAACTCGGGGGTTTTGGTAGTTTATGCATGACACTGGAAAACTGTTTTTGGAAAATAGTACTTCTTGCTGAATTTCGACCATCTGCTGGCATAATCTCACATTAGCATTTGTGTTCTATTCGACTTTGCATGGAGATATCTATGATTACGAGAGCTTAGTGACGGCAATCAAGCAGGTTGATGTGGTGATCTTGGCAGTGGGAGGACCGCAGCTCCCCGATCAGGTTAAGATCATTGCAGCAATCAAAGAAGCTGGAAATATCAAGGCAAGTGACAGTAGTTGAAAATATTGTAATTGGTAAAAAAGATGGAATGGCTGCTCACCTTCTTGTATTACAGAAGGTGTTGTTTATAATGCTCTCAGTTTTTGGAATTCATATTCGGTATATGAACTAGTCATTTTGTCGGGGTTTCTCCCATGAATTATTCCTAGCGGGTTCATTTTGCACAGTAAATATGTCAAAAAAATATAGTTGCACGCCTACTATCCAAGATTGATATGAATATATTTTCCATTTTCCTCTATATAATGTCACTTGTTTGGAGCTCTTTTTAGAGATGTTCATAAATTCTGTAGAGGTTCCTTCCTTCTGAATTCGGTACCAACGTGGACCATACCAATGCGGTCGAGCCGGCAGCGACCCTTTTCGGCCTCAAAGCTAAGATCAGGAGAGCAATCGAGGCCGAAGGAATCCCTTTCACTTATGTCGCATCGAATGGCTTCGCTGGGTACTTTCTTCCAACCTTGGGACAGATGGGTGCGAAAGCTACTCCAAGGGACAAAATCACAATCATAGGTGACGGAAATCCAAAAGGTAAATAGTTTTGAAGGCCAGGTTTTTATTTTATTCTTCTGAATTGTGATTAAGTTCATTCAGATTCCCAGAAAACACTAACGATCCTCAGGTTTTACCATCCGCCATCTTATGCACATCGAAACTACTCCAGACATGTTCTAGCTGACTTTCAGAAGTGCCTGCTTAATCTCTCTTCTCTGTTCTGTGTCAGTTGTTTTTGTCAAGGAGGAAGATATTGCCACACACACCATCAAGGCGGTGGATGACCCAAGAACTCTTAACAAAATCCTCTACCTTAGACCGCCGGCCACTGTACTGAGCTTCAGTGAGATCGTTTCCCTCTGGGAGAAGAAGATCGGGACGACCCTCGATAAGACATATCTCTTGGAAGATGAGCTTCTCAAGAAGATCCAAGGTTAGTGGATCCCGGAAGCAATTCAAACAGGAAGCACACGTAAAGATATCAGCTTTTCATTTGATGGTTTCTTGGTTAAAGCCCAATTTTTACTTTTTCTTTTCTCTATCTTACTGTTGCAGAGTCTCCATTGCCCATCAACATCATTTTGGCCATAACCCACTCAGCCTTTGTGAAGGGAGATGCCACAAACTATGAGATAGATGCTTTAATCGGAGCTGAGGCTTCGCAGCTTTATCCCGAAGTGAAATACACAACTGTGGATGAGTACCTCAGTTTGTTTGTTTGCTTAGTCCCTTGTGTTATAGTCACTTAGTATATGTGTATCAGAAGCCAGTCTCAACTCATGTGTTCCGGATAACTTTTCATGCACTTTGCTATTGATTTCATGCATCAATGTACCAGAACCTTTCCTGTTGTTCCATCAAATATATGAATTGATACAAGCGGGTCCTCAAGGGTTTGGCCAGCTTGAGTGCTGCAGAATGAGGAACTACCAATATCAGGAAGCTCGGCTTTTGAATGGTGAAAAGCCATGAGAAGGTTGTGCGGCTCTTGCTGATCTTTTCAAGCAATGTAAAAGTTTGATGAATCGGCGAGAGTGGTGGTAGTACTAACGACATTGGGTAATGACAATACCTATTGCGGGCGTAAATTACATGTTCATAAGTAAACGAAGATTATTGTCCGGGTCGGCAACATGGAAGAATGCTTCTGCAGTTCTTCTTCCGCGTTAAATAGGACTGTTTCATCAACCATCTTAAGGTGACCCTTCTTTGAGCCCTCCCTTGTCATTGAATGAGTCTTAGTAAAACCATTCATGGCTTGTAACTGCCTTGACATGGATGCTTAACTAATGCTCATGAAGTTGCTTATCTTAGTACTCAATTAGAAGCATCGACCACTTCTTCCGGAAGCGAGTAGGGCAGGCGATCCCCAAAAGTCGTTATCGAGCAGATTTCTCAGGTGCATCATACAACATACAAATTGAAGAAATTTATGGAGACGGTATATGATATAGATAACAACGTTCCAAAATTTCTTCTTTTGAGGCTTGCGACTTCGAGTTTTTGATCTTCTTTCTCTCGAGTGACGCGATTAGATGGCAGAGAGAGCAAGATTCGGACCATCGGGGGGACTGGATACATCAGAAAGTTCCTGGTGCAGGCAAGGGCGCAAGCTGGATACCCCGCTTATGAATTGGTCAGGGAGAGCACGGTTTCCACTCCTGAGAAAGTCGAAGGTGATAGAGGGCTTCAAGAGCTCAGGAGTTTCACTGATCTATGCATGTGTAAACTAGAATAACCATCAAAACATCACAAGTCCAAATTCTTTTTCCGCAATGGAGCTCATTCTGTTCGACTTCGCCAAGGGGGATGCCGATAATCACGAGATTTTGGTCACGGCAATCAAGCAAGTTGACGTGGTGATCAGTTTAAGATCACCGCAGCAATCAAAGAAGCTGGAAATATCAAGGCGAGTATGCGGAAGTCGCTGAAATTTATAGAGAATTCTTGCTCAAAAAAAGTGGTCTTTGTCACCTCCCACTGCATAGCCTTAGTAGACGACAGAAACTATTTCTCTGTGATGTACGATGTTGTTGCCCGCAACTCTGGTCTCATGAAATTCATGAGTTGATCTAGAGGTTCCTTCCAACCGAATTTGGAGTTGGTGTGGACTGGACGAATGCGATTGAGCCAGTCGCAAGCCTTTTCAGGATCGAAGCCAAGGTCAGGCAGGCGAGCGACCGAGGCTGAGGAAATCCCTTTCACTAATGCAGTGTCCCATGGTTTCGCCGGCTACTATCCTTCAAGCCTGGGCCAAATGGGTGCTAAAGTCCCTCCCACGGACAAAACGACCAGCTTAGGTGACTGCAATACAGAAGGTGATTTGAACAAGATCTAAATATGCTGTCCGTGCTAAGTTCGTTCAGACATAACATGTTTGAGCTTATCTTGGTTTAATTACTTTGATATGATTGCAGACACTACCACAGTTCAATTTGAGTAATATCAGCTAACATGGGTCGAATCAGCTTTTGGCTTGATGGTTTCTTGGCGGACACTTGGGTCATATTTTCGATGTTTCGGGCCCCAGAGTCTCAGCAAATTATGAGATCAACGCTTCGATCTATCCGGGAAGTGAAATGCACAACTGTGGATGAATCCCTCAATCTCTTCGTGTAGTTGAAGATCAAAAACTTCATTAGACTCTGCTCCACTTATGTCGAGCAGTCTCCGTGGTAAAGAATTGCATGTCATGGATTTGCCTATAAACTTACACCACTTCGTTCGAAAAGCCACAGTTCGGCTTCGATTAAACCCGCGGGTTCGTTCAATCTGGGAATGTCTGAATTAGAATGACGACATCACACGACAGGCCGGTGAATAGGCAAAGAATCAAGTCATCTTCGGCGACGGCATCGGTTTTCGACGTCCGATAAGCGGGACGTGTTCCGAGTTTTCCGGTGCGAAAGCTTCGAATCTTCCGTTCACAACCGATACCGTCTAAGCCTGTTCTCCTAAAAATTGCACATGTGAACTGCGTCTGAACCCCAATGCGGCAATGGATCTGTGTGTTGGTTCGGGAGCCTGTTTATAATCAATCTTCAAAACGATTCAGATTCACTAGTTCAGAAGGAATGTTGGAAAAACCTGTTGAGCCTGAGTCTGAATCTGATCAGCTCAAAAAGGGCATTCAGAAGCTGAACGTGTCTGAATCTGAATTCCTGGAAAACACTTACTATTTAAAAAGGTTTTGTTAAAACTTTCAGATTCACTTGCAAATAGCTTTTCGACATAAGAAAAGTGGGATCGACACAAGTATAAACCGAGGCCTGTGTTGAACACAGTTTTCTTAAAACAGATTCGCTCCCTCAACTCTGTGCTTGAGGTTTCGTGAGCGTCTGTCTCTCAGGATACAACGGTTGATGTCGCGACCCTCTAAAAATATTTTTAAATTTTAAAGGGGGTTAACGGATTATTAGGTTAATTAGATTTGACTAACCTAACGCGGACCCTCCCAAGCCCTACCGAATCGCAACTTTGGTTTTTGTTTAAATGATTTTGAAATTTGGAGTCTCCACTAATCGTTCTTGGTAGGTCGATTAGAAACCTAAATAAATTAGCGGGAGAACTAATTTATTCCTGCAAACCAGAGATTATGAGCTCGGGGACTTGGTTACACTAGTTAATTAAAACTAATGCCCTTTCGGTACCTTAATTTCATGGATATCCTAATCCGGCAACTCAGGCTTGGTTTATTCCTAAAGCTCTAGTAGGGTATTCTCTTTTGTGTTTTCACTTTTTAAATAGGATGCATGGATGGTATATATTTTTATTTGTTATATTTTTTTAAGTGTTAAAGATTCCCTGAAGCCGAAAGAGGGAGTGTGTTAACGACTTCTGTGCAGTATTACGACCTACTCATCTTTTGGGTCTGATGATTCAAAAATTAAATTATAGGAAGTACATGACAGTGAATAAACACCTCCAATGGGAGGCCTAGCATTGGCTTGGCTCTTCCCTTTGGGATTTAAGGTACATGTATTTAAGTTGCAAGTATTTAAACTACTGTAAGTAAAAACCTCCAATGGGAGGCTAAGCATTGGCTTGGCTCTTCCCTATGGGATTTAAGGTACAGGTATTTAAGTTGCAGGTATTTAACTACTGTAAGTAAAAACCTCCAATGGGAGGCTAAGCATTGGCTTGGCTCTTCCCTTTGGGATTCAAGGTACAGGTATTTAAGTTGCAGGTATTTAACTACTGTAAGTAAAAACCTCCAATGGGAGGCTAAGCATTGGCTTGGCTCTTCCCTTTGGGATTTAAGGTGCAGGTATTTAACTACTGTAAGTAAAAACCTCCAATGGGAGGCTAAGCATTGGCTTGGCTCTTCCCTTTGGGATTTAAGGTGCAGGTATTTAAGTTGCAGGTATTTAACTATTATAAGTAAAAACCTCCAATGGGAGGCTAAGCATTGGCTTGGCTCTTCCCTTTGGGATTTATGGTGCAGGTATTTAAATTGCGGATGGACTTTGTCCTCTCCATTTTGGGGTATGAATTTTTTAAAATGAAATACAACGAATTGATTCAACAATTTGAAATTTGTGCGCGCTTGAGGACTCCTCCAAGCCGATTTTGTGCTTCCATAGGGTTGACCATTGATATAGAGCTGCGGCTTCCTGACATAAAATAGAGTGAAGTGTTAGTATACAAAATATGTGCTAATCTGCACCTAAAACCAGAAGAGTAGAAAGAGTACTTATCTCCCATTTTTTGGGAGGGATTTCTATAATTGATTTTCGCTCTCTATGTTCCCAATATAGAGAGTTTCTTTTGAATTAAGAGGGACTTTTAGTCACAGATCATTTGAGAAATCGGTGGACAGCTTAGGAGCTTGTCTGGGCCGATTTTTGCATCTCGACGAGATTTTTGCTGTTGACGTAGAGATATCCTTCTCCTGACATAAAATATGGAAGAAAAAGGAGATGGAGAAAGTGTATACAATTTGTGCTAATTTGCGAGTAAAACCATAAATAAATGAATAAATAAAAACACTTAGCTTGATTTGTTTGCTCGTTGACGAGGATGAACTCTTGATTTATATTGATCGATGAAGGAATTTGTGATGATAACCCCTAGCTTTAAACTCCCATCATCTTCAAAATTCTCTCTCTTTTGGTATTTTCTTTCTCTCAAAATTTTCTTCAATCTCCCAAAACTCTCTCAAACATCCAAAATTTTCTCTCCAAAAAATTCTCCCAAACACTTCAAATTTTCTCCCTCAAGAATCCTTTCTCAAGCTCACTTCTTCCTCCTTTTATAACCTACTCATCTATCTCCCATTCTAATTTTTCCACTAACTCTATCTCCCATTCTAATTTCTCCACTAACTCTTCTTCATTTTCATCTTCCATTCTCCATCTCTATCTCACATTCTAATCTCTCCACTAACTCTTCTTCATCTTCATCTTCCCTTCTCCATATTTATCTCCCATTCTAATTTCTCCACTAACTCTTCTTAATCTCCATCTTCCCTTCTCTATTCTTATCTTCCATTCTAATTTCTCTACTAACTCTTCTTCATCTCCATCTTCCCTTCTCTATTCTTATCTTATTTTCTCCATCCATTCTTCTCCAACTTCTCTTCTTCATCTCCTCTTCTTCATCTTCCCTTCTCTATTCTAATTTATCCACTAACTCTTCTTTTTATTATTTGTAAAATAATCCTTCAAGAGTTAGGTATTTGCACTCTAG
Source organism: Psidium guajava (assembly GCA_016432845.1). NCBI lineage: Eukaryota > Viridiplantae > Streptophyta > Magnoliopsida > Myrtales > Myrtaceae > Psidium > Psidium guajava. Next base: position 14,219,257 of record CM028231.1, on the reverse strand, counting down.
TCCTTGAATTTTAAGTATTTACAATTGAGTCCCTGAAAAAAATATATTTCTTTAAGTCCAAATCTCCTTACAATTTTTGACACACCAAAATTTACCACATGTCAAATTTAAGCTCATTTCTTGTCGCTGAAAATAATGCATAATTTAATTAAAGCCCTTTTGCAAAATTAAGTCATTCTGGGTATAATTGGGCCAAGATGAAAATTTAAAATATTAGAAGACAATGTCACAACTCATAAAAAGTGAAAGTTAAAAATAAGTCGACTCAAATTAAATTTTTTTAGGCCCGATTCGAGATTGTACTCGTGAAGGAACACGTGACTCGAATTGGATTTTTCTGAATTTCCGATGGCCAATATGAAAATAGATTTAAAATAAAAATATTAACTATCTTTGTGTATTTTTGGCCTCAAATGTTATTTTTCCAAAATTTTCAAATATTTTTGTATTTTGTTTTTAAAAAATTAAAATATATATAATATGAAAAATTATTTTTTGGTCAAAATTCGTTCCCTAGGCTTGGCTAAGGTTCCCAAAGTTGATTTTTCAATTTTATGAATTTTTATGGATTTTCTATTAATTTTCGAAAATAAATAAATAAAAAATACGTAAAAATACTGAAAATATGAAAAATCGTTTTTTGGTCAAAATTGGTTCCCTAGGCTTGGCTAAGGTCCCCAAAGTTGATTTTTCAATTTTATGAATTTTTATGGATTTTTTATGGAATTTTTATTACTTTAGCAATAGAAAAAATGATTAAAAATCAGGTGTCAACAGCTGCCCCTCTTTGAAAAGAAGCTCGGTAGAGGTTCATTTCAAAGACGAGATGACACATGAATTCTAATCGACTCAATACAAGGAAATAAAAAGAGTCGTGACATGAATGTTCCACTGAAAATGAAATGAGAACATAAGAATTCGTTATATAAAAAAAACTTTAGGGTGGTTGAACTTGAACCATACGTGGTAGATTCCTAATAAAAGGATTCTACTGATTAAAAATTGAATTAAAATTTGACCCGTATGGTGGGTCATACCATTTGACCCGTATGGTGGGTCGTACCATGGTAGATTCCTAATAAAAGGATTCTACTGATTAAATTTTGATTGAAATTTGACCTGTATGGTAGGTCAACCCATGGTAGATTCCTAATGAAAGGATTCTCCTAATTAAATTTTGATTGAGATTTGACCCGTATGATAGGTCACCCCATGGAGATACCTGTAAGAAGGACTTGGTGCTTGTAGAAAGGACTTGGTGCTTGTAAAAAGGACTTGTGCCTATAAAAAGGACTTTGTGTCTGTAAAAAGGACTTGTGCCTGTAAAAAGGACTTAATGCCTGTAAAAAGGACTTAATTTGCCTGTAAGAAGGACTTGATTTGCCTGTAAAAAGGACTTAATTTGCCTGTAAGAAGGACTTGATTTGCCTGTAAGAAGGACTTAATTTGCCTATAAGAAGGACTTGATTTGCCTGTAAGAAGGACTTTGTTTGCCTGTAAAAAGGACTTTATGCCTGTAAGAAGGACTTGATTTGCCTGTAAGAAGGACTTTGTGCCTGTAAGAAGGACTTGATTTGCCTGTAAGAAGGACTTGTTTTGCCTGTAGGAAGGACTTTGTTTGCCTGTAAGTAGGACTTGATTTGCATGTAAGAAGGACTTTATGCCTGTAAGAAGGACTTGGTTTGCCTGTAAGAAGGACTTTGTGCCTGTAAGAAGGATTTGATTTGCCTGTAAGAAGGACTTTGTGCCTGTAAGAAGGACTTTGTGCCTGTAAGAAGGACTTGATTTGCCTGTAAGAAGGACTTGTTTTGCCTGTAGGAAGGACTTTGTTTGCCTGTAAGTAGGACTTGATTTGCCTGTAAGAAGGACTTTATGCCTGTAAGAAGGACTTGGTTTGCCTGTAAGAAGGACTTTGTGCCTGTAAGAAGGACTTGGTTTGCCTGTAAGAAGGACTTAGTTTGCTTGTAAGAAGGACTTGATTTGCCTGTAAGAAGGACTTTATGCCTGTAAGAAGGACTTGGTTTGCCTGTAAGAAGGACTTTGTGCCTGTAAGAAGGACTTGGTTTGCCTGTAAGAAGGACTTAGTTTGCCTGTAAGAAGGGCTTGGTGTACCTCAAAGGGTGCCATTCTGAAATCTGGGGAGACCAGGAATCCTGCAGAAACTCAAACCCAAATTATATTCTCCTGTCGCTTTAGGAATAAACCAAAGAGGCAGAGATCAAAAGGTCTAGAACATTTCTGTCCTTGAGACAAATCATGCTTTATTGAAGAAGGTGAATACATGTATATATCGCAATAGATTCGAGTACCCCAACAACCGTCAGAATTCATTCTCTTGAAAGGTTCAGGTTGAAGATATACTTACCTGAGAATTTGGAAGAAATGCTTGGTGGCTTCTCAACAACCAGGCTTGTTCATTCAATAATCGCCGAATGAATTTCAAGACTTTGGAAGGTAACTCAAACACCGGGAATGTGTTGCCTGTCAGGCAATGTCAGAGGTAACATGTGCAAGCATTTTCATCAATGCGTTCATTGGTTCATACAAAATTGTTCAACTAAGTTTGTCATGATTAAAGGCAGTCTGTGTAATAACTCATGATGCAATCGATCAACATATGGATCATGTATTGCATTACCACTTCTGTTTAAGGAGGTTCTTATAGTATGAACACCTCGAATGTAATCTGAATGGGGGACTTCATTCCGAAAGGGCTTTCTCTCACTCTGGAGAAAGACTGTTTATCTGTAGATTAAAATGTTAGACCTGTGTGGAAATGGTTTGCCTTTCCTCATCCTGTTATGCCCCATTTTGCACATTTGATGTCTCCTATGCAGTTTATGCTCTAAGTTGGAGTTGGTAAATTAAACATGCGGAATGGTCATACATAATTCATAAAATGTGTAAACACAATGCCGATGTGACAATTTTTAGCATCACGTGTGTTTATATAATGTGCAAATATGGGCGGATTTAAATTGCCCCCGGTATGTGGGCGGACTGAACAAATTGGGAAGCCTACTCCTTATGTCGAGGGGCGGTTCGTCTCAAACTTTGCCCCTGCACGATGAAGCATATAGGTGAGGGAGCATTTCAGTTGGTTTAATGACAGCGACCGCCATGGTTTAGCGGTTGAATGCCCCTGTAAAAAGCAGAGAAATTTTTCTTGAAATCAAACGAGATAAGGAAGACATATTTGCTTTTTCGCTTCAGAGCTTGTGATCAATTTGCCCCATTTTTCACCAGAATAGATCTTGTCAGATGATCATAATTTTCTTTTGGATTTCTCTCCTTCAACATGTTAAATGTTAGTGTAAATATTTCCTGTAAAAAGAAAAAGAGACATATCAGCCAGTATTAAAAGGGATAAATTGAAAACGATACTGATTTACCCTTCATCTTGAATGTCTTGCACAAGTCTTTTACCAGTTTTGTTGGATTGAATTTTCCTCGACTTTTGTTGGGCGCCTCACCATTGTGGGAAGACTATGGTAAAATACTGACTTTGATATTACTCGTCGAGTATTCCTGTTTGTAAAAAAAAGAAATGCACAAAAAGTTGTTTCATTTATTTATAATACATACAACATTCCCTACCCTTGGGGATCGAACTCGGAATATTTTGGACCTACTGTCATCCCCCATACCATTCGGTCCATTGGACCGTAGGTGTCCATGGGGCTTTCCTTTCAAAGGTTAATCCTTGGGGATAACGCAGCCTTATTGTATCACCTTGGGCCATGTTACGGTATTTTCTCGAGGTAATTTGCAATCCATGTTAAGAATGGAATAAAACAATTCGAGACTTGAGATGATTATGTGTAAATTAGAACGATACAGAATTACCCATGTCTGAGATTGTTCGGATCTTTCGCTTGTATTTTTCTTTAACCGAAGCTGTCCATCCCGTGGTAATGTCCATGAGTTGATTTGCCGCCAATTTAGCCCGACCAGGAAATTTGGTTTTTGAATACGACTGTATTCTCGAGTCGCTTTTGCAAATTCCTGAAAATAGAAGGGATCAAATTTAAAACCAGAGCAATTTAAGGGTAAATTGGAACGATACGGATTTACCCTTCATATTTACGCGGATTTCGTCTCGATATTAATTTTTTCGAGTTTGGTGCAGTTAACGGCTCCGAGCATTTAATATGGGGGAAAGGGAAATGATTACTTCTAGCTTGTGCATTAATTTTGGACATCGACAAAAAGCGAGAACGTGTGATGAAATTAAGTAGACGTATTCGTCTAGGTTTAATCTTCTTCATGATGCTCTCGTGGGTTGAGGTAGACGATGATATCAAGAACATTAGAGAGACATTCAGTGTGGCTTTCCACCAGCCGCTTAGAGACCCGCGTTCAATCATGTAAATTAATAAAGCTGCCACCACTCGATCAATGTGCCAATAAATTCGGCCATTTGTTGCGTGCTCCACTTCAACCGTGTTTTGTTGCTTTCGGCGTCCACTCGTATGTATCGGGCACCTGTAGCATCGGGGGAGTGTCCGTGGGCCACGTTCATTAATAAAACCTCGGTCCTCTAAAACCCTCCGCGTGTTTCGGATCCGAGAAAATTTTAAGACCGGTCTCTGGTTGATTTAATCAGGTTAAGGTACTTATTTCATGGTTTCTGATTATGTTCAATTGATCTTACTTCAATTATTCTTTTCATGGATTCAGTTGAAACTTGAACTTCTACCTATCTTTCTCCCCTTCTCTCTCCAGCCTCAACTCCCAGTGGGGGCCGGATCACTCGAGAAAGAGTAGCTCTTCGGAAGAAGAAAAGTAGGTCTAAGGGAGTCCTTATGGAAGGCTTACCCAATGCGGGATTGAAAGAACTTCACTTCTCAATGAAGCCTCTAACACTCAAAAAAAAGCCTGATTCCCATCTTTTCGACAGCAGCCATGGCACTTAAAACAATGGAAGCACGACTTCCAAGTGTGTGGGGCGGATTGGCAAGGAAATGTCATACGTAATGGAAGTGTAGCTCGCTTGGACGCATTACCCGATGCTCCTACGTACGGCTTGAAGATGAATCCGTAAAAATGTGCATTTGGCGTAACAGGATAGAGCAGTCGACTAGAAGTATAAGACTGCTGGCCTGAGAGAAGGCGGCCTCTCTCGGCAAAGATGGCCCCATTTCTTTTCTTTCTTTTTGATTTACTTGCTTTCAAAAGACGCGGGATCCTCTGCAATACATTAAATATACCCCCGTGTTTAATCAGTATAAATCCACCGTCATATCAGAATACACTGCCCATACAATTTTACGGATTGACACAACTCTGTCTGTCAAAGATGGACAGTGTTCGTTTGCCCCCCTGAATTAACGGTTGAAGCCTTGGTGTTTTTCGTCTTTTGGTATTTCTGAAGATGATTCTTGATATATTATTGAACTTAATTTTTACACCTGTCTGGGGTATCTAGGATCTCCCTGCAAAAGAAAAGGATATAATTAGTATGCGACACAAGGAATGTCGGTCCATGACTCCTATATTAGTCCAATTTGATTTTTTCTATTTTATAGAGAAATCAGAGAAAAAAAAATTTTCTTAGGAAGAAATGGGTTAATTTCTGATGCAGAATTTTTTTGCAGATTTATTACTCTTTTTATTATTTTTTTTAAAGGAATGTGACAAAATCTCTTGACGTTTACTAAAATTTTTGAAGGAATTTCCTTTTTATCAAAATAAATTTTCAGAGGTAAATTTGTCAGGAAAATTTTATTTTTATTGAAGTAGGAAAGACATGACAGAAATCCTTTATTGGTTAACAAAATTCCCCCGAGACATTAGTTTAATTTTATTTAGAGAAAATTTTCTTAGAAAAACATGAGCGAATTTCTCGAAAAGATTTTTGTTGCAAGTTTTTATAATTTGAAAGAATGTGATAAAATCACTTGATGTTTACCAAAGTTTTTTTTTGAAGGAATTTTTCTTTTTATCGAAATAAATTTTCAGAGAAAAATTTGTCAGGAAAATTTCATTTTTATTGAAGTAAGAAAAACATGACAAAAATCTCTTATTGGTCAATACAATTCCCCCGAGACATTAGTCTAATTTTATTTAGAGAAAATTTTCTTAGAAAAACATGAGCGAATTTCTCGAGAAGAATTTTCTTGCAAGTTTTTATAATTTGAAAAATGTGATAAAATCACTTGATGTCTACTAGAGTTTTTTTTTGAAGGAATTTTTCTTTTTATTGAAATAAATTTTCGGAGGAAAATTTTTTCAGGAAAATTTCATTTTTATTGAATCAATAAAAACATGACAAAAATCCCTTATTGGTTAATAAAATTTCCATGAAGGGATTTTTTCACATCATTTTTTCAAAATTTTTTTTTAAAGAAATGAGGGACAAATTTAATTTTTATTTTCTTTTAAAAGAATGGTCGTAATATCAAACTCAAAAACTGACTAACACCTAGCATGGACCGACCAAAAATAAATACAAGATAAAATTAGAGAATTTACTTTTACCTTGGAGAAATGCAAATCACATAGTCATGCGCATGACTCAAGTGAGGAGTGGACTCTAGAAAATAAAAGAAGGAGAGACAAGGTATGGACCTAAAAATGCCCCCACTATCTGAATTGACAAACTTACCATCTGCGCAATCAAATCATAATGGGAAGAATTGTCAATTCAGATAATGAGCGGGATAAAATATGGTCAACCCAAGCTCAATCGACGCAAGAGCTTTGCATATTCGATCCCTATCTATGGTTTTCTAGGAAGAATTTCGCGACTTGGGTTTAGACGCTTGTGTGTGCAGGTGTCGTGATCCTCAGAGTATGCAAGACATGCACAACAATTGATATTAAAACAACGCTTCTAAAAATGTGCGAAATTAAACAAATAAACCCAACACCAGCCTGCAAAACAAAGGGGTTAGCCAAACACTCTGCCCCTTATAACTCCCATCCTGCAAAAACATATAACACCTATAGAATGAGTCCCAAACAAGATCGCCAGAAGCGAGATATCCATGAAAATTTCATTGGCCTAAGTCCACTAAGACTTTTAAAATTTCGAAAAAATTCAAGTATTCCAATTGTTATCTTTTTTCGAAAATTTAAAAATCCCGTCCCCAGTGGAGTCGCCAGTCTGTCGCGACCCTCTAAAAATATTTTTAAATTTTAAAGGGGGTTAACGGATTATTAGGTTAATTAGATTTGACTAACCTAACGCGGACTCTCCCAAGCCCTACCGAATCGCAACTTTGGTTTTTGTTTAAATGATTTTGAAATTTGGAGTCTCCACTAATCGTTCTTGGTAGGTCGATTAGAAACCTAAATAAATTAGCGGGAGAACTAATTTATTCCTGCAAACCAGAGATTATGAGCTCGGGGACTTGGTTACACTAGTTAATTAAAACTAATGCCCTTTCGGTACCTTAATTTCATGGATATCCTAATCCGGCAACTCAGGCTTGGTTTATTCCTAAAGCTCTAGTAGGGTATTCTCTTTTGTGTTTTCACTTTTTAAATAGGATGCATGGATGGTATATATTTTTATTTGTTATATTTTTTTAAGTGTTAAAGATTCCCTGAAGCCGAAAGAGGGAGTGTGTTAACGACTTCTGTGCAGTATTACGACCTACTCATCTTTTGGGTCTGATGATTCAAAAATTAAATTATAGGAAGTACATGACAGTGAATAAACACCTCCAATGGGAGGCCTAGCATTGGCTTGGCTCTTCCCTTTGGGATTTAAGGTACAGGTATTTAAGTTGCAAGTATTTAAACTACTGTAAGTAAAAACCTCCAATGGGAGGCTAAGCATTGGCTTGGCTCTTCCCTATGGGATTTAAGGTACAGGTATTTAAGTTGCAGGTATTTAACTACTGTAAGTAAAAACCTCCAATGGGAGGCTAAGCATTGGCTTGGCTCTTCCCTTTGGGATTCAAGGTACAGGTATTTAAGTTGCAGGTATTTAACTACTGTAAGTAAAAACCTCCAATGGGAGGCTAAGCATTGGCTTGGCTCTTCCCTTTGGGATTTAAGGTGCAGGTATTTAACTACTGTAAGTAAAAACCTCCAATGGGAGGCTAAGCATTGGCTTGGCTCTTCCCTTTGGGATTTAAGGTGCAGGTATTTAAGTTGCAGGTATTTAACTATTATAAGTAAAAACCTCCAATGGGAGGCTAAGCATTGGCTTGGCTCTTCCCTTTGGGATTTATGGTGCAGGTATTTAAATTGCGGATGGACTTTATCCTCTCCATTTTGGGGTATGAATTTTTTAAAATGAAATACAACGAATTGATTCAACAATTTGAAATTTGTGCGCGCTTGAGGACTCCTCCAAGCCGATTTTGTGCTTCCATAGGGTTGACCATTGATATAGAGCTGCGGCTTCCTGACATAAAATAGAGTGAAGTGTTAGTATACAAAATATGTGCTAATCTGCACTTAAAACCAGAAGAGTAGAAAGAGTACTTATCTCCCATTTTTTGGGAGGGATTTCTATAATTGATTTTCGCTCTCTATGTTCCCAATATAGAGAGTTTCTTTTGAATTAAGAGGGACTTTTAGTCACAGATCATTTGAGAAATCGGTGGACAGCTTAGGAGCTTGTCTGGGCCGATTTTTGCATCTCGACGAGATTTTTGCTGTTGACGTAGAGATATCCTTCTCCTGACATAAAATATGGAAGAAAAAGGAGATGGAGAAAGTGTATACAATTTGTGCTAATTTGCGAGTAAAACCATAAATAAATGAATAAATAAAAACACTTAGCTTGATTTGTTTGCTCGTTGACGAGGATGAACTCTTGATTTATATTGATCGATGAAGGAATTTGTGATGATAACCCCTAGCTTTAAACTCCCATCATCTTCAAAATTCTCTCTCTTTTGGTATTTTCTTTCTCTCAAAATTTTCTTCAATCTCCCAAAACTCTCTCAAACATCCAAAATTTTCTCTCCAAAAAATTCTCCCAAACACTTCAAATTTTCTCCCTCAAGAATCCTTTCTCAAGCTCACTTCTTCCTCCTTTTATAACCTACTCATCTATCTCCCATTCTAATTTTTCCACTAACTCTATCTCCCATTCTAATTTCTCCACTAACTCTTCTTCATTTTCATCTTCCATTCTCCATCTCTATCTCACATTCTAATCTCTCCACTAACTCTTCTTCATCTTCATCTTCCCTTCTCCATATTTATCTCCCATTCTAATTTCTCCACTAACTCTTCTTAATCTCCATCTTCCCTTCTCTATTCTTATCTTCCATTCTAATTTCTCTACTAACTCTTCTTCATCTCCATCTTCCCTTCTCTATTCTTATCTTATTTTCTCCATCCATTCTTCTCCAACTTCTCTTCTTCATCTCCTCTTCTTCATCTTCCCTTCTCTATTCTAATTTATCCACTAACTCTTCTTTTTATTATTTGTAAAATAATCCTTCAAGAGTTAGGTATTTGCACTCTAGTCCTTGAATTTTAAGTATTTACAATTGAGTCCCTGAAAAAAATATATTTCTTTAAGTCCAAATCTCCTTACAATTTTTGACACACCAAAATTTACCACATGTCAAATTTAAGCTCATTTCTTGTCGCTGAAAATAATGCATAATTTAATTAAAGCCCTTTTGCAAAATTAAGTCATTCTGGGTATAATTGGGCCAAGATGAAAATTTAAAATATTAGAAGACAATGTCACAACTCATAAAAAGTGAAAGTTAAAAATAAGTCGACTCAAATTAAATTTTTTTAGGCCCGATTCGAGATTGTACTCGTGAAGGAACACGTGACTCGAATTGGATTTTTCTGAATTTCCGATGGCCAATATGAAAATAGATTTAAAATAAAAATATTAACTATCTTTGTGTATTTTTGGCCTCAAATGTTATTTTTCCAAAATTTTCAAATATTTTTGTATTTTGTTTTTAAAAAATTAAAATATATATAATATGAAAAATTATTTTTTGGTCAAAATTCGTTCCCTAGGCTTGGCTAAGGTTCCCAAAGTTGATTTTTCAATTTTATGAATTTTTATGGATTTTCTATTAATTTTCGAAAATAAATAAATAAAAAATACGTAAAAATACTGAAAATATGAAAAATCGTTTTTTGGTCAAAATTGGTTCCCTAGGCTTGGCTAAGGTCCCCAAAGTTGATTTTTCAATTTTATGAATTTTTATGGATTTTTTATGGAATTTTTATTACTTTAGCAATAGAAAAAATGATTAAAAATCAGGTGTCAACAGTTGACAACTAAGAAGTGAGCACAACACCTCAGAGTTTTCGGCGAACTTGAAGAACTTGTGTTTGAACACTATCAAAACAATGCAAGGAACAAGTTGAAAGCTTAGCGAAGACAAAGGAGAGCTAAATCCTTTAAACTGATTCAGAATTCGAATGCGCGCTTACAAGAACGAGAAAACCAGCTATTTATAAGATGAGTAGAGGGATTCCTTCGGAATAATATGACGTAACAATTTATAACGGTTGATTAAATCGGCCGTTTGTAACTGTTGTAGTATAACTGACAATTAAATTTGTCATTTGAGTCATAATGGATGATTAACTCTGACATTTGTCACTGTCGTAATGACAAACAAATGGTCAGCATCTGAGCGTAGAGAGCTGCTTCTAAACCCTACGCGAGCAGCTTCTGAACGCTGGTTCTGAACCCTGCGCGAGCAGCTTCTGAACGCTGGTTCTGAACCCTGCGCGAGCAACTTCTGAACGTTGCTTCTAAGCTCATCCGAAACATACTCTGCTTCTGAGCTCACAATGAAGCATCGTTACAAAATCATCCAACTCAATGATGTTCTTTGAGAAACAATTTCTCATTCACTCATCAAAACCACACCATATTTCCAACAATCCTCCACATGAATGAAAATTGTTTTGTTTTGACTCGATGATAGTGTTCGACAAATGAAACCTGCATAGGATAGGTAGATGTTACCCTTTGAACCTTCCCTTGTGAAAGTATATTTACTTTACTAGCTGTCCAGTAGACATGATGTCCTTGAACTGTTCTACTTTTTTATGTAAATGAACCATATACTCCACACAGGAATCATCAAACGTTTCTTCAGTTCTCATTGTTGTGTTCGTTTTGGCCATGAACACCAACCTGGTTCTGCGAGAGTTTCTAAAGAATTTAGCCCCAAATTCTCCTTTGAAGCGGCCCCACTTCTCTCTCACATAGGTGATTACTTAATTTTGAGTAATTTGATTACTCCACTTAAGAATCATTAAAGCAAATTGCTATCCTTTTCCTTATACTATCACTGTTATTTCTGAGGAATGGTTTTAGGGATAAACCCCCACAGTGACATCACTAAGTCAATATAATTAGGTTGTCCCTTTGAACCTAGATCTTGGAATCTCCAGTCAACTAGGTTGGGTTTCCTTTATATCAATTCATTCTTTCATGGGCTTCAATTCCATTCCTCTTGCCGATTTCTCAACTAACTCTCTATTTAACCCTTTGGTTAGCGGATCCGCAATATTATCCTTAGACATTACGTAGTCAATAGAGATAATTCCAGTTGAGAGCTGTTGTCTAATGGTATTATGTCTACGACGTATATGTCTAGACTTACCATTGTACATTTTACTCTGTGTTCTTCCAATTGCAGATTGACTATCACAGTATATGCAAATTGGTGGCACAGGTTTTTGCCATTTTGGAATATCCTCTAGTAAGTGACGTAGCCGTTCAGCCTCTTCTCCACATTTATCCAAAGCAATGAATTCAAATACCATTGTGGATCTGGCTATAACCGTTTGCTTACAGGATTTCCATGATACGGCTGCACCTACTAGTGTAAATACATATCCACTAGTAGACTTTGAGTCTTTCATATCAGCTATCCAGTTCGCATCACTGTATCCTTTTAGAACAGCTGGGTATCTGGTATAGTGCAGACCATGATTCCGAGTATATCGTAGGTACCTAAGTACTCTTACAATTGCTTTCCAATGATCAGCACTCGGATTGCTCGTATATCTACTCAGTTTACTAACTGAGTACGCAATGTCTGGTCTAGTACAACTCATTAGGTACATCAGACTTCCAATAACTCTAGAGTATTCTACTTGAGAAATACTCTCTCCTCTATTCTTGAATAAATGAAAACTATTGTCGAGTGGTGTTTTCGCAATACCAGAATCATCCACATTGAACTTTCCAAGAATTTTGTTCATATAGTGTAACTGGTTTAAGATAAGACCTTCTGACGTTCTTGTGATTTTAATTCCTAAAATCACATCAGCAAGTCCCATATCTTTCATGTCAAATCTCGAATTCAACATATTCTTAGTGGATTTGATCATTTCATCATCACTACCGACGATGAGTATGTCATTGTTGACACCTGATTTTTAATCATTTTTTCTATTGCTCAAGTAATAAAAAATTCATAAAAATTCATAAAATTGAAAAATCAACTTTGGGGACCTTAGCCAAGCCTAGGGAACCAATTTTGACCAAAAAACGATTTTTCATATTTTCAGTATTTTTACGTATTTTTTAAAATTAATAGAAAATCCATAAAAATTCATAAAATTGAAAAATCAACTTTGGGGACCTTCGCCAAGCCTAGGGAACCAATTTTGACCAAAAAATGATTTTTCATATTTTCGATATTTTTCGGTATTTTTATTTTCGAAAATTCATAAAACAAAAAATTAAGAAAAATGAGAAAATTGCAAAATCAACTTTGGAAGCCTTGGCCAAGCCTAGGCAACCATTTTTGAACAAAAAATAAATTTTCATATTTTTTATATATTTTTTTCATTTTTTTAAAAAAATAAATAATACAAAAATACTTGAAAATTTTGGAAAAATAACATTTGGGGCCAAAAAAATACACAAAGATAGTTAATATTTTTATTTTAAATCTATTTTCATATTGGCCATCGCAAATTCAGAAAAATCCAATTCGAGTCATGTGTTCCTTCACGAGTATAATCTCGAATCGAGCCTAAAAAAATTTAATTTGAGTCAACTTATTTTTAATTTTCACTTTTTATGAGTTGTGACATTGTCTTCTAATATTTTAAATTTTCATCTTGTCCCAATTATACCCAGAACGACTCAATTTTATAAAAGGGCTTTAATTAAATTCTGCATTATTTTCAGCGGCAAGAAATGAGTTTAAATTTGACATGTGGTAAATTTTAGTGTGTCAAAAATTGTGAGGAGATTTAGACTCAAAGAAATATATTTTTTCAGGGACTGAATTGTAAATACTTAAAATTCAAGGACTAGAGTGCAAATACCTAACTCTTGAAGGATTAGTTTACAAATAACAAAAAGAAGAGTTATAGAGAAGGGAAGATGGAGATGAAGAAGAGTTAGTGGAGAAATTAGAATGGGAGATAAATATGGAGAAGGGAAGATGAAGATGAAGAAAAGTTAGTGGAGAGATTAGAATGTGAGATAGAGATGGAGAATGGAAGATGAAAATGAAAAAGAATTAGTGGAGAAATTAGAATGGGAGATAGAGTTAGTGGAAAAATTAGAATGGGAGATAGATGAGTAGATTATAAAAGGAGGAAGAAGTGAGCTTGAGGGAGGATGAAATTTTTTGGAGAGAAAATTTTAGATGTTTGAGAGAGTTTTTGGAGATTGAAGAAAAATTTGAGAGAAAGAAAATACCAAAAGAGAGAGAATTTTGAAGATGATGGGAGTTTAAAGCTAGGGGTTATCATCACAAATTCCTTCATCGATCAATATAAATCAAGAGTTCATCCTCGTCAACGAGCAAGCAAATTCGAGCTAAGTGTTTTTATTTATTCATTTATTTATGGTTTTACTCGTAAATTAGCACAAATTTTATACACTTTCTCCATCTCCCATTTTTTTTTTCCATATTTATGTCAGGAGAAGGATATCTCTATGTCAACAGCAAAAATCTCCTAAGCTGTCCATCGATTTCTCAACTAATCTGTGACTAAAAGTCCCTCTTAATTCAAAAGAAACTCTCTATATTGGGAACATAGAGAGCGAAAATCAATTATAGAAATCCCTCCCAAAAAAACGGGAGATAAGTACTCTTTCCACTCTTCTGGTTTTAGGTGCAGATTAGCACATATTTTGTATACTGACACTTCACTCTATTTTATGTCAGGAAGCCGCAGCTCTATATCAATAGTCAACCCTATGGAAGCACAAAATCGGCTTGGAGGAGTCCTCAAGCGCGCACAAATTTCAAATTGTTGAATCAATTCGTTGTATTTCATTTTAAAGAATTCATACCCCAAAATGGAGAGGACAAAGTCCATCCGCAATTTAAATACATGCACCATAAATCCCAAAGGGAAGAGCCAAGCCAATGCTTAGACTCCCATTGGAGGTTTTTACTTACAGTAGTTAAATACCTGCAACTTAAATACCTGTACCTTAAATCCCAAAGGGAAGAGCCAAGCTAATGCTTAGCCTCCCATTGGAGGTTTTTACTTACAGTAGTTAAATATCTGCAACTTAAATACCTGCACCTTAAATCCCAAAGGGAAGAGCCAAGCCAATGCTTAGCCTCCCATTGGAGGTTTTTACTTACAGTAGTTAAATACCTATAACTTAAATACCTGTACCTTAAATCCCAAAGGGAAGAGCCAAGCCAATGCTTAGCCTTCCATTGGAGGTTTTTACTTACAGTAGTTAAATACCCGCAACTTAAATACATGTACCTTAAATCCCAAAGGGAAGAGCCAAGCCAATGCTTAGCCTTCCATTGGAGGTTTTTACTTACAGTAGTTAAATACCCGCAACTTAAATACATGTACCTTAAATCCCAAAGGGAAGAGCCAAGCCAATGCTTAGCCTCCCATTTGAGGTTTTTACTTACAGTAGTTAAATACCTGCAACTTAAATACCTGTACCTTAAATCCCAAAGGGAAGAGCCAAGCCAATGCTTAGCCTCCCATTGGAGGTTTTTACCTACAGTAGTTTAAATACTTGCAACTTAAATACATGTACCTTAAATCCCAAAGGGAAGAGCCAAGCCAATGCTAGGCCTCCCATTGGAGGTGTTTATTCACTGTCATGTACTTCCTATAATTTAATTTTTGAATCATCAGACCCAAAAGATGAGTAGGTCGTAATACTGCACAGAAGTCGTTAACACACTCCCTCTTTCGGCTTCAGGGAATCTTTAAGACTTAAAAAATATAACAAATAAAAATATATACCATCCACGCATCCTATTTAAAAAGTGAAAACACAAAAGAGAATACCCTACTAGAGCCTTAGGAATAAACCAAGCCTGAGTTGCCGAATTAGGATATCCATGAAATTAAGGTACCGAAAGGGCATTAGTTTTAATTAACTAGTGTAACCAAGTCCCCGAGCTCATAATCTCTGGTTCGCAGGGATAAATTAGTTCTCCCGCTAATTTATTTAGGTTTCTAATCGACCTACCAAGAACGATTAGTGGCGACTCCAAAGTTGCGATTCGGTAGGGCTTGGGAGGGTTCGCGTTAGGTTAGTCAAATCTAATTAACCTAATAATCCGTTAACCCCTTAAAAAAATTAAAATTTTTTTTGGAGGGTCGCGACAGTCATCTACATAAAGACACAAAATGACATAGCCATTTTCTTTTCCTTTAATGTAGACACAATTATCACATTCACTGATCTTAAATTCATTGGTAACCATTGCATTATCAAACTTTTCATGCCACTGTTTTGGCGCTTGTTTTAAGCCATACAATGATTTAACCAATTTACAGACTTTCCTTTCTTTTCTTGGAACTATAAAACCCTCGGGTTGTTCCATGTAGATTTATTCATCTAAATCACCATTTAGGAAAGCTGTTTTTACATTCATTTGATTTACTTCTAGATTTCGCAATGCTGCAATTGCAAGTATCATCCTAATGGAGGTTATTCTCGTCACAGGAGAATAAGTATCAAAGTAATCTAAGCCTTCTTGTTTCTTGTATCCTTTGATTACAAGTCTGGCTTTATACTTATCAACAGAACCATCTGCATTTATTTTCCTTTTAAAGATCCATTTTGATCCTAAGGGTTTGCATCCGAGAGGAGGATCCACTAACTCCCAAGTATGATTCTGCCATATAGAATCAACTTCACTTTTAATTGCTTCTTTCCATAGAAGTCCCTCAGAAGAATTTACTGCTTATGAATAGTTTAGTGGTTCATTTTCTAACAAATAAGTCAAAAAATCATTTCCAAATGATTTCTCCACTCTTGCTCTTTTGCTCCGTCTGAGCTGTTCAGAAGCAGGATCGCCCTGCTTCTGAGCTCTTCTTTGGATAGATCAGAAGCAGACTCGCTCTGCTTTTGAATACTGTCATGATCAGACTCGCTCTGCATCTGAATTCTGTCATAATCAGAATCATGACTTCCTTCATTCATAGTGTCAATCGTTCGCTTGGACGAACTAGATCCATCATTGGATTTGCAAGGAAATACACCTTCAAAGAATGATGCATTCCTAGATTCCATGATCGTATTCTTGTGTATATCTGAAATTTTCGATTCATGTACAAGAAACCGATATGCATTACTGTTATGTACATAGCCTATAAAGATACAGTCCACCGTTTTAGGACCTATCTTTGTTTTCTTTGGTGTTGGAACAGCTACTTTTGCAAGACACCCCCACACTCGTAAGTATTTATAGGATGGTCTCCTACCTTTCCATAACTCATAAGGGGTTTTATCCTCCTTTTTTCCGAGGTACCTTATTTAAAAGGTAATTGCTTGACAAAATAGCTTCACCCCACATATTTTGGGGTAAACCTGAACTTAGTAACATCGCATTCATCATTTCTTTCAATGTGCGGTTTTTACGTTCAGCCACACCATTTGATTGAGGCGAATAGAGTGCAGTTACTTCATGTATAATTCCGTGTTGCACACAGAATTCACCAATCGGTTCTTCGTACTCACCACCTCTATCGCTTCTCAATCTTTTGATTTTCTTGTTGAGTTGATTCTCAACTTCATTCTTATACAGAACAAATTTCTCTAAGGCTTCACTTTTGCTCTTAAGCAAATACACATAGCAGTATTTAGTGCTATCATCGATAAAGGTAATAAAATATTTATTATCACCTCTTGTTTGTATGAATTTCAAATCACAAACATCACTATGAATTAGCTCAAAAGGTTCGGTGTTCCTTTCAACTATTTGAAACGATGATCTCGTTAACTTTGCCTCAACACAGATTTCACATTTGTGTTTACAATCAATTAGGAATGAAGGAATGTGCTCCAAGTTAATTAATCTACGCAATGTATCATAATTAACGTGTCCAAGTCTGCCATGCCATAAGTTGGAAGACTCAAGCATATAAACTGAAGACTTATTATCTTTATTGATAATTGTCAGCACATTGAGCTTAAAAAGCCCATCAGATACATATTCCCTTCCCACATACATTCCAGATTTTGACAAAGTAACTTTGTCTGACTCGAACACCATACGAAATCCGTGCTTGTTCAATAGAGACCCGGAGACCAGGTTCTTTCGGATTTCTGGCACATACAGAACATTGTTCAGAGTCAGTTCCTTCCCAGAGGTCATCTTCAGAAGCACCTTCCCTTGGCCTTCAACTACAGACGTGGCCGAGTTTCCCATGAAGACTTTCTCCCCATCGATTGGTTCGAAAGTTGTGAACATGTCTTTGTTTGAGCATACGTGTCTCGTGGCACCAGTGTCAATCCACCATTCCTTTGGATTGGACCCGACCAGGTTTACCTCAGACACCATCGCAGAGAGATTTATGTCTGAGAAGTCATGAGCGACATCATTCACCATGTTCGTCTCATGCTTCTTCTTCTTCGGGAATCTGCATTCCACGGATTTATGGCCCATCTTGCTACAGTTAAAGCATTTCCCTTGGAACTTTGTTTTGGAGACTCCTCCTTTCGGTCCCAGCTTCGGCTTGATGGCCTTCTTATTCTTGTGGGCTTGCTTATGCTCCACAACGTTTGCCTTAGCTGCGGTGGGATTGAACCTCGTGCGATCAGAGCTTCTGTCGTCTTCTTCGATGCGAAGTCTAACAATCAACTCCTCCAGGTTCATTTCCTTTCGCTTGTGCTTAAGGTAATTCTTGAAATCCTTCCACCCAGGAGGTAGCTTCTCAATAATGGCAGCCACCTGGAAGGTTTCACTCAGATTCATCCCTTCAGATTGAATCTCATGCAAAATCACTTGGATTTCTTGCACTTGACTGATCACAGTCTTGGAATCCACCATCTTATAATCAAGGAATTGACCGACAACAAATTTCTTTGCTCCGGCATCCTCTATTTTATATTTCCGGTCTAAAGATTCCCACAACTCTTTTTTCGTATTGATTGTACAATAGACGTTATACAGAGAGTCTTGCAAGCCATTCATGACATAGTTCCTACAGAGGAAGTCAGAATGCTTCCAAGCCTCAAGCGCATTGAAGGCTTGTTTGTCCGTTTCACCATCGGATATCTGAGGAGCTTCTTCAGTCAAGAATCTCGCAAGATTCAACGTTGTTAAATAAAACAACATTTTCTGTTGCCACCTTTTAAAGTTCGATCCATTGAACTTTTCAGGCCTTTCGCCTTGGTGAACAGAAACAGGAGCAGGAACAGAAGCAGAAGATTGGCTAAAGTTTTCAGAACCAAGTTGAACAATTTCTTTCTCAGCAGCCATTTTGAAACAAGGAGACTCTGTTTCGACATCAAATTTTCTGCTTCTGAAGTATCAGAAAGAGTTCAGACCTCAAACGTATCTGCTTCGGAACTATTAAACAGAGTTCAGAAGCAGACGAATCTGTTTTAAGATTGTTGGTTCGGGAGCCTGTTTATAATCAATCTCCAAAACGATTCAGATTCACTAGTTCAGAAGGAATGTTGGGAAAACCTGTTGAGCCTGAGTCTGAATCTGATCAGCTCAAAAAGGGCATTCAGAAGCTGAACGTGTCTGAATCTGAATTCCTGGAAAACACTTACTATTTAAAAAGGTTTGGTTAAAACTTTCAGATTCACTTGCAAATAGCTTTTCGACATAAGAAAAGTGGGATCGACACAAGTATAAACCGAGGCCTGTGTTGAACACAGTTTTCTTAAAACAGATTCGCTCCCTCAACTCTGTGCTTGAGGTTTCGTGAGCGTCTATCTCCCAAGATACAACGGTTGACAACTAAGAAGTGAGCACAACACCTCAGAGTTTTCGGCGAACTTGAAGGACTTGTGTTTGAACACTATCAAAACAATGCAAAAAACAAGTTGAAAGCTTAGCGAAGACAGAGGAGAGCTAAATCCTTTAAACTGATTCAGAATTCGAATGCGCGCTTACAAGAACGAGAAAACCAGCTATTTATAAGATGAGTAGAGGGATTCCTTCGGAATAATATGGCGTAACAGTTTATAACGGTTAATTAAATCTGCCGTTTGTAACTGTTGTAGTATAACCGACAATTAAATTTGCCGTTTGAGTCATAATGGATGATTAACTCTGACATTTGTCACTATCGTAATGACATACAAATGGTCAGCATCTGAGCGTAGAGAGCTGCTTCTAAACCCTACGCGAGCAGCTTCTGAACGCTGGTTCTGAACCCTGCACGAGCAGCTTCTGAACGCTGATTCTGAACCCTGCGCGAGCAGCTTCTGAACGTTGCTTCTGAGCTCATCCGAAACATACTCTGCTTCTGAGCTCACAATGAAGCATCGTTACAAAATCATCCAACTCAAGGATGTTCTTTGAGAAACAATTTCTCATTCACCCATCAAAACCACACCATATTTCCAACACGGTGTTCCGAATCGCATGCCGTAAATGAATGGTGCGACGAGAATGCATACACGGTAATTTGGCCACAGAGTGCACAATGCGACCGTGTTAATACCGAATAGTTCAACCAAAATAATACTGAATAGTTAACCAATACTTCCATAAATCACCTAAAATTTATCGTGAATTAGTCTTTTTCATTTATAGTAACTTAAAACGTTCCATGTGGTTATTTTTGTTAATGTAAAGCACCTTGAAATCTTTAGGAATAGTCTTACGCTAATATATTCATTTCTGCAAAATTTTCTCATTATTTTTTCTTGGAATATGAATAAAAGTTGGGAAATTTTTTTTAAAAAAAAATGCCTCAAGTCATTTCATTTTCTCAAATAAGGTGCCTGAAGTTAACATTATTTCAAATAAAGGTCTAAAGTACCCTTATTATCTCAAATAAGTGTTTGAAATAAACATTGTTTCAAATAAAAGTATGAAGTAACCATATCAGTCTAAAAAAAATGAGGCATAACTCATCATTGATTAAGGGCATTTTTTGTCATTTTTTCTTTTTCTTTTTTTATTTTTTATTTTCCAAAAAATTAAAACTGTTTAAAATGAAAAAAAAGAAGAAGCAAACACAGGCGAGAGGGCAACCCCTCTCGCTTATGGTCGCCCCCAATGTTAGTGGGGCAGTAATGAGGGCTTGATAGCCCACGCCAAAGCAGTTATGGGGACGGGTCACAGCCCTTAGTCGAACCAGGGTGACCATTGCCTAGGCAAGGGCTAGCGACCCTTGTCCAAATTTGGGAGAGGATTGCGGCTCTCTCCCAACTCTGGCAAGGGTCGCCAAGCTCTCATCTTTGGTTGATGGGGTCGCTAGTAACCCTAAAGACCGTCGCACAATCCCACATGTATTTCCTTCTTCCTTTTTTTTTACTTTTACTGTTTTATTTTTTAATTTAATTTAACTAATGAAATTAAATTAAAATTACATTTTGAAAAAAATACCCTTAATCAACCGAAAATTTGGTCTATCGATCAGTGAAGTCAACCCTTATTTAAAACAATTACAGCCACTTCATATCCTTTTTTGAGATAATAATGACACTTTAGGTCATTATTTGAAATAAAATCCACTTCAGACCCTTCTTTGAAATAATAATGACACTTCATGTTCTTATTTGAAATAAAATCTACTTCATATTTTTATTTGAAAAAAAAAAGGACATAGGGCTCTTTTTTGAAATTTTCTCGTAAAAATTTGAACCTTGGAGGAGAAGGGAAAAGCATTCACTTTTTGACTTTTCAAAAGTCTAGACAAAAGCAAAGATAAACGGTCGACGGCCCGTGGTTGTGGGGTCTGCGGGTCCTCCCGAGGACTAGTCGTGCTTCACCGCTGGTTTGAGCACAAGCTCGCCGGCCGCGCGGACACCTCGATTATCAAAAAAAAAAAAAAAAACGGTCGACAATATCCAAATGAATAAACATCTTTATTTTGAGAATATTCTTTACTTTTTACAATAGTGATTATACAAAAATATTAATAAATAGGACATTGCGAACTTTCATTAGATTTCGAAAAAAAAATGAATTATTTGAAAAATATTTTCATAAAAATAATTACTTACATCTGCCTATCATGAATAGATAATAAAAAATATTTTCATTTTTGGTAAAAAAAAAGTCTGTAAAAAAAAATTTTAATTTATTTTTAAGTAATACAAACGATTATTTAAAAAAAATATTTTAAAGTATTCATTATTCATGAAGTTGCTTAATAAATATGGCATTGGATACCCGTTAAAAAACTTCAAAAGTTTCTGAAAAAAAAAAAACTCAAAAGTTAAAATTCCTACAAAAAGGACTAACAAATGGCATCCCAAAAGAAAATAAAATTCCCAGCATATCCTCCATCACATCAGCTTATCCTCTACGCCACCGTCCACTTTCCGTGCGCCCTCCCTTCCACGTGTGCTCCGTCCATTGGCTGGCTCCTCCCAAGGCATTTCCCCCATGGCGCAAGGAATCATAATTGGCGTAATTAAATTACAAATATCAGTATTTCCTTTGCAGTATTATTCAGTACTAATTTTTTAATCAAAATTCATTCCAAGAAATAGGAGGATAAATTTCAATATTAGGGTGTCGCCTTTATGAGTAAAAAAAGGCTGCTAAGGGTCTATTTGATAACGATTCTGATTATCCGATTCTATTCTTTGAAATAAAAAATAATGAGACACATATTTAGTAACGTAAATGATTTTGATTCTGTTCTTGAGAATAATTTTGAAGCAAAAATAAAAATCATGAAAAGGTTAATTCTAGAAAAAGAATCACTTTTCAGAATCACAAAAAGGAACAAACTCTACTCATACTAATTGAGTTCCTAAAATTTATTAAATTTTTAAAATTGATCACATGAAGAATGTGCTTAAAAATTATTAAGAATTTTTACTTAATTGAAAGCATCACAATCTAATAATATTTACTCAATTGGCCACACTTGCCAGTTGAAATGAAGGAGAAACGACGAGGAAAAAGGAAAATTAAAAAGAAATAACAAATAAAAAAGAAGAGGTTGAAAATGCCATTGATCTAGCTTTTTTAAATAAATAAACACTTCAAATGTTTATTCAAGATAATGTATATATTTTAAGCCTTTATTTAGAATTTTTTTTCGAAGAATGCGCTTAAAAATTAACAAGAATTTTTATTTAATCAAAAACACCACAATCTAACTTCGTAGGACGCTTGTTATCGACATTTATTTCTAAATTATACTTACTCAGTTGCATAGTTCTTGGTCGGATTCACATTTCGTTTTTTTTATGTTGTAATTATTGTCTCCAATTGTTCGGATTTAATTTGTGATTATAAGTCAAGATAATAATTTCTCCTGAAAAAGGAGTTGCGATCCTCGAGGCCGCGTGACATCCTGACACATGGTCCTGAGTCATCCACCGTCGGATCATAACCCGGTTACTCTATCCGGCGGCCAGTATCCGGCGATGACGGGCAGCTGAAAAAGCTTTGACAAGCAGAGCAGAGAGGGAGAGAAAATCCTCCTCCTCCAACTTTGCATGCTCGCGACAGACTCTCGAAACCGAAGAATCTCCAATCGTCGCCCCTCGTCCGGTGTAAGTTGGCTCTCATCGCTCTTCAATGGCTGCGTCCGCCGCTCGTTTCCGTCCGTCGTTAGCGACCGATTCGTCTCTGGTTCTGGTTTAGCCGAGTGTGTTGGACCTATCGATTTCGCGTGCTTCCGACGAGCGATTCCTTCGTGCGGGACTCCGTTCGCCGCCAACTTTCCTGCGTTTTTCCTTTTTGCTTGCATATGTTCTTTCCATACGGACGCACGTTGTGTGTATAGGTGTTCTCTGTGGCTTGCTGGATTACTGTGCATGGAATGAACTTGTCAGTGCTTTGCTTCGACACGAAGGGAGGCTGAGCACTTGATTTTTGCTTTTATTTGCTTTGGTACATTTCGTTAATCCGGATCGCAGTTTATAGGAGGCGGTTCTGCTTTCTTCCTCGTGTTGATTCTGCTACGAGCAATCTGCATGTGGCTTTTGCATTTTCTTGTTCTGTGAGTAACCAGACTGTGCGCAGTTTTTAATGATGGTGAAGAATCTGCGTCGGCTTCTTGCGTTTCCTACCTTTCAGAGCAATTGGCTGGGTGCTCGGCTAATGATTTCAGTCAATATAATTGATAAGCGTCTAGTTCATCAAGATCAAGCGTCTTAAATGGGGAAGCGTTTGGCTTCGCCATTACCCGTGAAATTTGCCTTTTTGTGTTTTCGCTAACTGGATGAACTGATTGGCAGAGTTGCGAAGAATCTGCAAGGTCTAATTTCCACCTGCTGTTGATTCTGTCTCCTTTAAGTAACTATTCGGTTCTTCTACATCGGGTTCTAGCGAAATTTACCTTATATCAAATGTAAAAGTTTAACCATTCTCTATGGAGTACATGCCCTTTTGGTTGTCAACGGATCATAGTGTATACAGTGAGTTTTGAGGAGTTCCCTGTGCTTTGGAAGCGTGTTAATGCACATGCCCCTTGTTTGATGTTTCTTCAAGCTCTTTTAAACGTCAAGATATGGCCAACTCTGGCGGAGGAAGTTCAGGATTCCCTGCCGCTGCCCTAAATGAAAGGATTCTTACCTCAATGACTCGACGATCTGTGGCTGCTCACCCATGGCATGACCTTGAAATTGGTATCTCTCTGGGCCTTTGTTCCTTTTCTATACCGTGAACCACTTATCAATTTCCAATTCTAGCGGAGTCTTGTCATTTACCTATAGAAATCATTTTAACTCTTTTTTTCAAGTCTTTATGTAACAGTTTGTCAGTGTTCGCTATTTAACTTGCAGGACCAGGTGCTCCAGCAGTTTTTAATTGTGTAAGTTTGGAGGAACCATCTCTCTCCTGTGGATTGTAGCCGTCATTTTCTAAATCATGTGAATCTCAAGAGCTCTATCATGCAGAATTTATGGAAAACTGACAGTGTACCTTTGCAGATTGCAATCGGCATATGATTATTTGTCTGAGCGTCACATTTGCCATCTTGCTTTCTTCTTTCACTGTATACATGTCCTTTGTATAGGTCGTTGAGATTGGCAAAGGTAGCAAGGTGAAGTACGAGCTTGACAAAACCAGTGGTCTTATAAAGGTCCTTCCTCGTCGCTGTTTATTCCACTTGTCACAGTTTGTTTTCAGGCTTAGCAACTTTGCCTATCATGTTGCTTAGGAGTTGTGCTCTATGTAACTTGCTTCATAAGGTTATCGGGTGCAATATGTGGTAACATTTCCATATTAGGACAGGAATCTCTTTTAAAATAGATGGTGGAAGTATTTCACTTATAATGACAATGATTATCTAATTTGTTAATTAAAACAAGATGTTGAATTGAGGAGATACTCAGCAATTGATGTCTTACGCTAGAAAAGTTGTCCTTGATCTTTCATTTTATCGATGTCAAGAGTTCATTAGCAAGCTCTAATGAGTGAAGACAAATCTCTTTGAATCATGGTCATGTTATTTATCCTTAAGAGAGTCAAACAACATTTGTTGGACATATCCTCTATTCTACCAACACTTAGTTGTAAGGCTGCCTTGTAGATGTAGAATTTGGCCTTCTTTGGCGCAGATATGTGTTATCTTTCCAGCTGACGCAGAAGTGCAGAGTGACTGATGCTCAAGTAATGATAGGTTGATCGTGTGCTCTACTCATCAGTGGTTTACCCGCACAACTATGGTTTCATCCCGCGTACACTTTGTGAAGATAGTGATCCCATGGACGTATTGATACTGATGCAGGTAGATTATCTTTGAACACAATATTCTAATCGCTTTCTAAGCTTTCTACTTCAGCTTCTTTAATTGTTATGAGGATTTTCAATTGCTTCTTCTCACAGGAGCCCATCTTACCTGGTTCATTCCTCCGTGCTCGAGCTATTGGATTAATGCCAATGATCGATCAGGTAATGGCTTAGTTTTAGACATGTTATGTTGCTGATGCAGTACGCAGTTACAAAAGCTTGAGAGGAAACGTGAGAGGAACATTTAAAATTTCATCTCCACAACAGTGAGACCACTGAACCGTATCATTTTGGCAATTATTTTGAGGTCTGATATGTTGCAACGGTATGATTCTTGTTGCAGGGTGAGAAGGATGACAAGATTATTGCTGTTTGTGCTGATGATCCTGAGTTTCGCCATTACTCGGACATTAAGCAGCTTCCTCCTCATCGCCTTGCTGAGATCCGGCGCTTTTTTGAGGACTGTATCCTCTGACGACAATTAAGATCTTGAAATTTGCTTATTAGGAAGTTGTAATAGCTAGTATGATCTACTAGGTCACCTGCAGTCTTTTAGCTTGCTCAGTCACACAATCAAAACAACTAAGTGAACCAAAGTTTTGCAGTATTGGTGAAGATGCTGTAGCTATACTAATAATTTCTTTAAGTAATCACTGTCCTGACTAATACCTACCTGAAATATATATGATTCCTTACTAGTTGTGGTTGACAGACAAGAAGAATGAGAACAAGGTCGTTAATGTTGAGGACTTTCTGCCTGCTGAGGCTGCCATTGATGCCATCAAGTACTCCATGTGAGTGTTCTTCTCTCTTTAAGTGGTTTCAAATGAGTTTCTTTGGTATACTTGGGTACATTTTGAGAGAAAATTCTTTTAGTCTGTTTAGGAACTAAACTAATTTTTCTTTACCTTATCTCTTCAGTTATGGTTTCCATGAATTAAGTCACATCTTTCTATAAATTGTGTCCTTTTATCTTGGTTACTTTATCTGCAGGGACTTGTATGCATCTTACATTGTCGAAAGCTTGAGGCAGTGAGGAAGATGGGACAAGTGGATCGATGTTGTATTCCCTAGTTAATAGATTCCCTGCTGAATGCCCTTTTTCGTGATTTTTAGCATTTTGATTAAAGTTAGTCAGCTCCTCTTCTTCTGAGCAGTCCTAATGCTGCAGTTTCAGCCTTTGTTATCTACTTCCTTTAATCAAATGTCTGTCTCTGAATACTGCAAGTAAAGAATCATGAGAACGACAAAGTGTTCGTAAGCCCATGAACGAGTATGTATCCAAACCTATAACTACATTATAGCATAGTTTCGTCATATCAGAGTACAGATGAGCTTTACAGTCGCTAATTGTGCTCATTTGGCCGTGCCAATTTGCTTCAGTAGCTACGCCTTAACTGTTTTTGCGTACTTCTTGGCCATGTTCTCCCGAGGACAAATCGCACTTGCTTATCGATCTTTTCTATGTCCTCGCACTTGCTTGTTGATCTTTTCTACCCTATTCATGTGTCGGATAATCGTTTTGGCCAAAAACAGAGGGTGGATGGTTTGAACTAGGAGATATTCAATCTTTTCGATTCTTGAAAGGGTCTATTTGACCAAGCGGAAGTGTCATTACTGAAATTGTAGGGGGCGGGACTTGCATCGCCTGTTCGAAAAGGCGTGATCTAGAATGGGATACAGGACAACAATCGCTCTGTTTCTTTCTCTATATATCCGCTTCTTCTACATCAAAAGACCCTCGACTTGAATCCACCATGGATGAACTTTGCCTGGAGCTTTGTCCTAGAGATTGAAAAACGCTTTCGTCTTCCTGCTGAAGTATCCGCAGAGACTCCATTAGCTCGAGTTTTTGTCCTTCCGGCCCCAGATGGTGACCAAACAGAGCGCAATGGAGCACCAAATGGCAAAGCAGAATCTCCAAGAATGGTTCTGCTTGGGAAGTGCGAGATGGGGGAGGCTGCTGGGTCAGGGCACTTTCGCTGTTGTTCTCGGTATGAAAACTAGAAGTCGACTTTTGCTTTAGATATTCAGATTCTTGAAAATGCAATTTGTCTTTACTCCTGTCTTAAGCTACATTATGTACTCGAAAGTGCAGGGACAAGTTCATTTTACTCGCAGAACAATCTAGAATTAGATCGAATAAATTTTTTGCTCGAAGGTTAAAGAAATATCCCTATATAATTTTGCTGATGTTAAATGCCGACACTTTTTCGACCGAAAAAAAAAAAATTCCCACTCCACTTGCGAGAATATTTGCTTTCATACAGTTGAAAGTTCCTAAAATGTCCAACCTGTTTTAATCTGAATCTTTGGTTTTCTCTTGATTGGATTGGTTTACCCTTGTAAGAGATTTCGAGTAAATATTACAAACTACGTATGGAAAGAAAGAGAGATATTAGATTTATTGATTTTGATTTGCAAAATTAATTTACTAAGTGATTTGCCAAACTGCAAATCCTATTTTGAACAAGCTTTTTATGTTAAATATATAATAGCGGCTTGATATATTATCTAATAAAATAATTTTGCAAGTCAATATCAAATCCAGCCTTTTTCATAAAAAAAATAAAATAAAAGAAAAGAGAAATGCTGTTGTAATAGTAAATTGGAATGATTAAGGATGGAAGCACCGCATCATCTTTCCTTTTTCATTTTCACTAAGTAGAAAAAGGCGTTTTTCCGTCGGTTCCAAACTCACGATCAAAGTGTACGATTTAAGCTATAATTACTATTAATTTTGAGTAGGCCCGTCATTGCTACATCACCGAATGCGAGTTAAGATAAAAACGAAAATTATCACATGCTTGGTGCACGAGCCGGCTCTACACCGCGGACGATTCGGGATTTTATGATAGAGGATCGACTAAGGTAACGCGAACTCATAATGAATGAACCTTATTTAACTTGGCCGGCCACCTCTAATAATGTAGAAAATATATATATTTCACCGCAAATTCTACAAAAGTTTGCCCCCGTGGTAACTCCGCAGCTGACACGTGGCATATGATGATAGGCTGTTTCCGCAAAGGCAAAAACACAAACTTTATGCTTCGTCGGCAGCCTCGTGTCACTGGAATTAGCTCAGTTCGCTTAGAGAGACCAGTCCTCTCTCTCTCTCTCTCTCGCGCAGTCGCAGCTGGAAACACCATTGACACAGCCCACCATCACTTAGCAATCCTCAATCGGAGGTAGTACGAAGAGGATGGGCACATTGGGGAAAGCGATATACTCCGTCGGATTCTGGATCCGCGAGACCGGCCAAGCCCTCGATCGCCTCGGTTGCCGATTGCAGGGGAACTATTACTTCCAGGAACAATGTACGTCTCTCTACCAATCATTGCGACCGATTTTTTAGACATTTTTTTTGCGGTTGCATTCGAATTAGCTTTGTTGAGTTGGAGGCGATTGGAATGAGAATCGGCGGAGGAATCGGTGATTCGAAGCGGTGCTTTGTAGTGGTGATGTCGTTAGATTGATGGAGTAATGATTTTGTGGTGCTTTTCGGCAGCGAGTGATTAATTGAGGTTTATGAGGATGATTTCGCCACCGGCTCAACGGTGCAGAGGTGAAAAGATGAAATTATAGTTGGATCCCGCTCTGAAACCGTCAATTCAGTGAGTCAAGCGATAGAGGCTGGTGTAGGGTTTTGTAAATTATTGGAAGTATCGGATGTGACTGTATGTTCTTTCGAACTTGACTTGAGTGGACCATAATCGCCTACTGGAATTAATCGCAAAGCATAAGGTGTCAAATGGGTACTATATCACTGAGCTTCCATGATAGTAATCTTCTTTATGAATATGTAATTATTGTGAGCATCGTATTGATCTTCTATATTCCACAAAACAATGAGAATTAATTCAAAATAGGTTTTGCATAGTTTGCTTAATTGGCTCAAAGGCACAGCATTTCTCTTCTGAACATGAAAGTAGGTAGTATTATGTCCAAAAACCTGATTGCCTCAAAGGGGAAATCTCTCTTTTGAGCGATTGAAATTACTGATGCTATTATACATGTTTTAGCTAGAGATACTATGGAGACTTATTTCCAGTTTGGTTTTTCGGAACCTTGACAAAGCATGTTTTGGGAAATTTTAGTTAGCTATGGAGCAAAATTTACCACTTTTGTTCCATACCAAAATCTGTCAATGGCTGGAAAAGAAAAGAAGAAGAAGCCATAACCCCTCAAGGATAAGTTTGAAGAATCTGTAGTTACCTTGTATCCCTATTCTCTGCAAGCCAACCAACCTCTTTTTGGTCACAATATAGCGAAGTAATGGTATGTCTACGAGCAATTTAATGAAGAGGAGTCTTGGATTGACCGGGTCGATCTTCGTTCAAACTATGAGGGGAGTGGCTTATCACTTGTTGACTTCTTGTCTTCTACTATTATTAATGCTTGAAAAATGACATTTCCTCATATTTCGCAGTTAATTACTTTTTTGCATCTGATTTTCCATTTTTTATTGAGTTTTAATCTGCAATTTGGCTTCTAGTTGTGTTAGTAGCTTAATATAGACTACCCTCAATACATCTTCTACTACTATATCATGTCATGCTTCAAATGCTGAACTTTCAGTTGGTCGTGCGATGAATGTGTAATTCCGCGTGTTAAAGAAAGGAGGGAAAAGTTGGGTTGTGTATTTGGATGCACATGTCATGAAAAGGGTTTTAGACATTTCCACTTCTAGTTAAATTAGTCCTTCAGTGCCAACTAAAATTCAAGGCGAAAGATTTGTAAAAGTAAGAAGTGTTTGTTGAAAATAAACTTCCTCCGAAAGGGAAAAAAAGGTACCATGACTAGGAAAGGCTGCATAATCTCCTTAAAAATCTTTGGAGGAGACAATAATTTTTTCGACGAATAATTACTAGCTTGGAAATGATGAGATTTTTAACTTGAACAACTTGATGGAGAAGTGTCTGATATTTTCAATTTGCATTGCTTGTTTGAGATATGTGTGAATATGTCAACTATTCCAGGCTGCCTTGCTATGCAACGTGGCTGGCAACATTGACTATTTGCTTGATGCAAACCAATGTTTGTATAAAAGGGGGGAGGATATGTTAGGCACATTCTTGGTATAATGGGAATGTTGGAGGAATTTACATAGTCTAGCACATGTTACCTGGTAAAATGTGATCCTTTAGAGGCAAAATAACTGTGAAGGCACTGAAATGCATCACTTAAGGTGGCGCATTCTTTCTGTTCTTAAATTTATTTGGATCTACTTTTACATTCATAGTTCTGTTCTTTTTTTCTTTTTCTTTTTTCGTTGCGCCTGCTAGGGCATTAAACAATACCCTTTAAACTGTTTTGGTCCTGAAAATTAACTATAGATCTTTAGCAAAAGCATGATTTATTAAAAAGAAAATACAGAAACATTTTGGACCCAAGTGGTTGCTATGTTAGCATTGTATTTCATATGTTGGCCGTATAAGAATTGGACTTCAGTTTTTTACATTTACAAAGTTGAGAGGTGAGAGAGGACATTCTGTTCTTCTCTTATCTTTCTTTTTTTCTTGTACTTTTTTTCCATTCACATAAAAGATTCCATACAAATTACGCCAATAGGTGTAAAAGGGCCTTATTGCTGCCATGATTGCCTTGTTCTTGCTTTCAATTTTTTTTTTTTTTTTTTGGGTAAGGACTTGCTCTCAATTTTCATTCTCTGAAGGATAGGAAATGTGGTTGGTAGCATACTTTGGACTCGATAACCTGGATTGGGTCAGATAAATCGGAATAAACTGTCCCACACCTAGATAGAATGACAATTTTTTGTAGAAAGAAAAAAGCAAAAAAAGAAGGGCAATCATGTTAAGGGATAAACAGCGGTGCCACCACACAATGGTCACCCATGAGCACCATGGACCACCGTTCTGTCGTCACATGTGGTGGTTGCAACCCAAATAGTCCCTCCCCCCCCCCCCCCCCCCACCCACACCAAAAAAAAAAATTATCCAATTCTAATCTAGGTTTACTGAATATAGTATTACATTTAGTTGCTCACCAAACAAGACATAGGATATGGCATATTTTTTTTTCGTACTTCTGATGTTATCCTATCTTATCATTATCCTTGTCCTGACAACGAAGCACAACATTATTGGTTCTTTATATGATATGAAAACAGAAAAAGTATAGGTGTTTTTCTTTTAACGAATCTTTCTTCTTTGTACAGTAGCAAGGCATCGGACGCTCATGAATATATTTGACAAAGCTCCTCTAATTGACAAAGATGTATTTGTGGCCCCAAGCGCATCTATCATTGGTGACGTTCAGGTTGGCAGAGGTTCCTCCATTTGGTATGGGTGTGTTTTGAGGGGTAAGCTGTGCCATATTGAATTTGATGATCCTTATCAAAACGTTATCTACTGGATGCAACTGCAATGAGGGGATGCCCTTTCTTCCATACATGAAATCAAGAACTATGAACCGCTAATGAGTTAACTGTTGGCAGTATTTCGAACTTTCTACCACGTATTAACCAAAACAGTGCACATCATAAGTGTGTGTTTGCATCTTGTCTGTATCTTTATTTGTGCTTATCTGTTAGTTCATCAATATTTAACAGTGTAATTATGGGCGAGATCAT
Organism: Psidium guajava; assembly: GCA_016432845.1. Lineage (NCBI taxonomy): Eukaryota > Viridiplantae > Streptophyta > Magnoliopsida > Myrtales > Myrtaceae > Psidium > Psidium guajava. Next base: position 14,187,640 of record CM028231.1, on the reverse strand, counting down.
TTCCATGAGATCTAAGATGGATTCTGAGTTTGGTATAGATTTGTTCTTTATGACTAATTTGTTTGCGTCTTGTCTGCATATGAGCTTATCTCTAAGTTTATCATTGTGTGACAGTGGATTCATAATGGTTGAGATAATTTCCATTAGGTCCAACTCTGAAACTGAAGTTTGGCATAGTTCTTACTTATAAGCTATGTACTGTTTAGGATTTGGAACATGAAGTCCAGATTTTTGGAATATGATCTCCCCATAATCTCAAAAAATTAGGAAGCTCAACTGTGTGAAATAACATAAAAGCTGCAAATTCAGTCAACCTAAAAGGGTTTTGGTTGAGTATGTGTTGGCATGTGAAGTGATTGTAGTGCCAGTGAAGAATGTATCTCATGCTAAGTCTTAATGGTCAAGACCTTCTATTTTTTTGTTTCACTTTCCTCAATCTTGCTGAGGATGAGGATGTTAGCCATAGAATCAAAGCAAGTTGGATGAAATGGCGCAGTGCATCAGGATTTTTTTGTGATTGCAAAATCCCTCTTAGGTTAAAGGGAAAATTTTATAAAATAGCAATAAGACCTGCAATGCTATACGGAGCTGAATGTTAGCCAGTACAGAAGCAACATTAGCATAAAATTAGGGTAACAGAAATGAAGATGTTAAGGTGGATGTGTGGTCATACAATGATGGATAAGATAAGAAATGGCAATATTCGATGAAAAGTTGGAATAGCACCGGTTGCAGAGAAGATGAGAGAACATAGATTGAGATGGTTTGGACATATTCTTCGCAGACCCCTAAATGCTCCAATAAGAACAGAAGTGTGTTACCAAGAATACAATATGAAGAAAGAACGAGGTTGGCTGAAATTTAATTGGGAGAAGGTAGTAAAACAAGATTTAATGAAGTGGGAAATAGATTGGCGTATGGTCTGTCTTAAGATAGCGTGGAGGAAAGTTATCTGTATTGTAGAGGGGGGGATTTCTTATGTTCCAGAGTGCCCTGTTTAGTCCTTTCTATTTATTTATATTTATTTATTTATTTATTTATTTTTGGGGTACCCATGTTTTTGCTTTTATTTTAGTGTATTTTAAGCTTTTCGTTTCGGGTTCATCGACCGCCGACCCCAACTGGTTTGGGATAAAGGTGATGTTGATGTTGATGTTTCCTAAGTTTTGCTGCTGGAAGGAAGACATACTATAGCTAGATGCTGCTGGACCTTCTACAAGGATGAGTTATTGTCTGGAGATATATATATATATATATCATCTCTTAAGAAATTCATCTTGAAACTCGAATTTGAATTGGCAAGGAACTTGACCATTGCAACCTGTTCTGATATTGAAAAGGTTTTTTTGCTGATTTATGTTCTCACATTTCTGTGTCTGTAGGTGACGTGAACAACATTCGCATCGGATCAGGGACTAATATACAAGACAACTCTCTTGTTCATGTGGCAAAATCAAACTTAAGTGGCAAAGTTTTGCCAACTATTATTGGAGATAATGTTACTGTAGGTGTGTTACCATTTGTTTATTCCAAACTATAACTAAACTGAACATCTAGTTGCATCATGTATGTTTCATTCTGTTGATTCAGTTTGCCTTCTTCAGGTCACAGTGCTGTTTTACATGGATGTACTGTTGAGGATGAGGCATTTGTTGGTATGGGTGCCACTCTTCTTGATGGAGTTTATGTTGAGAAGCATGCCATGGTTGCTGCTGGAGCCCTTGTAAGGCAGAATACCAGAGTTCCTTGTGGAGAGGTTTGTAATATTAACCCTGCTGATTTTTCCCCCAAAATTCTAAATCTGCTGATTTGATTGTAATTTTGAAATCCTCCTCCTGTCCTTTTCATGTGTGCTGATGTTCTTGCTGACCTTCTTCTCCTCATCATTATCCTCCTTATATATTGGTGCACCATTGTTTTTGTTACTGTTGTTTGCTAAGATTTGGATCTTTCATCCATTTTGAGTACAATAATTTGATCGACATTACACAGCTGAGGTTTACAGCTGGATTTCTATCTGTCAATCTGTTCAACCTTTGCATGGTAATCTCTGAGGCTGACAGCGATTTTACTTCTCACGGTTCACATTTTACCTGAAGAAAACAATGAGAAAAAAGAAATTGGGTAGTGTATGAGATACAGAAATTGGGCATTGTGTTTGGTTGAGGTCAATTGAATCTTTCTGAACCTGGCCAAAGGGAAATTGAATTATCTGGAATGAGTCGTTTGTTATTTCCAGATCTCTTTTGTATCTCGTTGCCTGCCTTTCTCTGTGGTATTTCTCTAGTAGAAAAATTTCTACTAAAACAACTGAATCACAGGTATGGGCAGGGAATCCAGCCAAGTTCCTGAGGAAGCTCACGGAAGAGGAAATGGCTTTCATATCAAAGTCAGCTGTAAATTACTCCAACTTGGCTCAGGTCCATGCTGCTGAAAATGCAAAGGGCTTTGATGAGATTGAGTTTGAGAAGGTGCTCCGCAAGAAGTTTGCTCGCCGTGATGAGGAGTATGACTCTATGCTGGGTGTTGTTCGCGAAACACCTCCAGAACTTATCCTTCCAGATAATATTCTGCAAGGTAAATTGCAGAAGGCAACTTGATTTACCCCACCATGCTGAAGGTAGGTATCTCCAGTTGAAATTTGATTTCGGAGGCATGCTATCATCTGAAGATTAAGTGACTACACGCAATTGATGTCAAATAATATTTGAGGCTGGATAAGAATTCAAAGCACGATGCCTATCTGGCATCTGGTCCTGCTCAATTTTTGTGGTCAAGGGGGCACTCGTTTAACATGGACTTGGAGTGACTGTTCCTCTGATTACACATTCAGGTATTCCACCAGACATCGTTTTCTAAATCTGTGTCAGACTTGTTTTCCATATGTTCTTTTATTAATAAAGAAGTACTCCTTCATGAAACAGATGAGTTCTAGGAAGTTGGTCATCATACTTTGCCATGCTGATTGAATGTTGATGTCTAGGGTATAAGCTCAGTAAGCATCTGAGATCATCCTTGTGCTGGTTTAGTTTAATTCCTCCAAGACGTGAAAGAGGACCTCCCTAAAAACTGAAGTACTTGTACCGATACACTTCAAAAGACCGTGTTAGAAGCGACTGACCCAATTGACCTAGATTGATAAATTTGTTTTTTTGTTACTCTAGTGGTTTGCAATGTCGTGGAGCAGACTTCAGGAGGTTCTCCGATGTCTGGCCACTGGCCCGATATATGCTTGGGTATCCGTAACTGGTGAAATCACTCAGAACTAGTGCAGAGAAGTGGAAGGGACATATGATTCCCCTGAAATCGGCTCCTAAACTGAATTTTGCTTTGTCAAGTTGTCTAGGAGAATTCGCAAATCTAATTTGAGTAATCAGGATAGTACCATACATCAGAGAAGGAAGATTTTGTAATCTTCCATCATGTATTATCCGTCTGCACGAATAGTTCTCCTGTATTTTGCCTTCATTTGGCCTGATCTAGCGGTTCTCCTGAATCTCTCAGATTGATCAGTGGCTTAAGCAAAACGCATATGGCTTCTTTTTTGTGATGCTTAGTAGCTAGCTGGTAAGGAAAGGTTCCCTGGATTCATGGGCTTGGCGACCAAATTGCAGATACAGTCCCTTTCATCAGGATGTTTTGATTACTTGAAAATTCGTTTTGAAAGATTAGAAACTTAAATGGATGACTCGTCATTCATGACTTTGCAGACTAAGAATGTAATTATCAGGCCAAAAAAAGTGAAAATCAAATACTTTCAATGCTTTTAAGTGGAGAAGAAATGATTTTATTCTTAAAAAAGAAAGAAGAAGGAAATTCAAAGAGCTTGCCCGTGTTTTCCACAATAAGTCGATGGCAAAAGAGTGAAGATTCCAACAAATGGAGGAAAACTAAAATAGTGGAATTCTATCACGATTCATTCACTTTTGCAGTTGTATCCGCTTTAGATCAAACTCAATCTAAACTTTAGCGGACAATTGGTTGACAGGGAATATATATATTTGGGTTGATACTACGAAATTTTCAAATTGATACACATATGATAAATTTATTTCAAAGTAATTTTTATTATCAAAAATTATAAATTGATACACTTATGATAATTTATCTTTTGTTAGTTTTCATTAAATTTTATTGTCAAATTATTGAGTCAGATGACACGTGGCTATTGACGAGTGTACCGATTTGAGATTTTACCTTCTATTTGTTACATGTATACTAATTTGGGGCTTTTCATGATATTAATATAATTTAACAAAAATTAATAAAGGACAAATTTGTTGCAATTGTATTAGTTTGAAACTTTTGGGGGTCAAAAAATTATTTTGGAGTGAATTTGTCACTATGTACCAGTTTGAAATTTCTCGTGATATTAACCGTATTTATTTTGCTGTAACTTTTCTCGCGAAAATTCACTTTGATAACAATAGTAGGAGTACTGAGCAAATGCAAGGTGCATCACGATTTAACCATCAAAATCATAAGAGTGTGACGACGGCACATCCTTATATGAACTATAACGACCGCACGTATTCTCTTCCTGATCAATTCGACCTGTGCGATTTTCGCTAGCCGGACAAGCTATCGAGATTTTTTCTATTGTAGGATAAAACCGCACTCCATTGTAGGACACCTGAGTTTCCCACAAGTAATCTTCTTTGCACAATTCTGCAAGTTTTTGTCTGCCGATGTGTAAGCTTCAGTGTCTTTCTTTTGCCTTGGTCACATTTGAGTGCAGCGTCTACTCACTCGTGGTGGTACTCGAGATTTCTTGCTAATGAGAAACACCGTGAAGTCTCTGTTCCTATTTAGCCACGAAAGAAGCTCGACGACGTTAATAAGCATACAAGGGGACATGCCGATATGGGGCATAGAGGACACCTTTAATAGAGGCCCGCAGAGGTGTAGATAATCACGACATTATCGTTAGGAAAATTATCTAAAAAATCATAAATTTATTGCACTTTTGTTAATTCAATCCTAAACCTTTTAATTTTATCAATTGGGTCCGAGGACTTTTCTCGTTTTGTCGACTGAGATCATCATGCCAATTTTAGCCTAAAAACGGCTGACGTGGATGCCGGCTATCTTATGTGATATGGCCGGCCTTCCCGAAGCCAGGAGACCCTTCCCTAGCGAAGTTCTACTAGCCCAAATCCAGGGGAGGGCGCAACCCACTTCAGGTGCCTAGAGCGGGCGACGTCAGCGCAAATCGGGTCACGTAAGATCATCGGCATATATATCGGCGATGGATAAACTCAATTGACAAAAACTTAAAAGGTTTATGACTCAATCGGCAAAACCAAAAGATTCGGGACTGAATCGACAAAAGTAAAATGGAGTTAAAAAGACTTTTTGGACAAATTTTGCCGTCCATGCCGTCCCATTTCCGAGTGATGATTTCATCTCCTGAGCAATTCTTCAAGATCGTTAGGTCACTAGGCGAAGGAGTCAGAGGGACGAAACAAGTCGCCTCTTCGTTTTGATCCATTCAAACAGCAACAAGGCGTGCCTAAGGTTGAGACTGTTTCTTCCTTGGCCTATAGATTGATAAAAGAACACAAAACTGAACGCCCACACACACACACACGCACGCACAAATCACGAACTTTCCATACCTAACACTTACTATTTTTATCCGGCAAATGTCGCCCGTCTTCCCCAACACACCGCAGTACCGTTCTATGTTCTCATCTCTCACGTAACCCTTCACTACTCGTCTATATATCAGCAGGTCTGTGCCTGAATCAAATAAATCTGGATCGCCGGAGCCAAAAACTGGAGATTGAGCCCGAGCCCGAGCCATGTTTAGAGCTTTCAGCACCCAAAGAGGCCGCGGCAGATATGAGAAGTTAGGCCGCGAGCCTGCGGTACCTCCTTCGGAAGCTGGAAAACTGAAGAGGACCGCCAGTTTGCCCGCTGGATCGTTCGGCTCGTCCTCGAACCCTGCGCCAGAGGTGGCCTTCCCGGCCAATCCCCAGGGGAAGCTTCCGAGGAAAGTCAACAAGAGCCACCCCTTGTTCAGTCTCTTCGATGGCAGCCGCCGCAGGAAGAAGGTCACGGCGAGGCCCGAGCTGGCAAGGTATCTCGAGTATGTGAAGGAGGGCGGGTTGTGGGATGCAGACTCGAATAAGCCTGTAATACACTATAGCTGAAAGGGGGCTTATACTTTACTCCCGTTGCCTTTATGTGCAGCTGCACATTGATTGTTGATAGAGATTTGGGTAGATTTTGAGTTTCTAAGAGAGACTCCATTGAAGAACAAGCTCCTGTTCTTTTCTTTTCTTTTCTTTTCTTTATCTTCTAGTAATTCAATGTGAATGATGTTGTTGACTACCATAGCCAAATAGGCTTTACAAAGTGATCAGGAACACGATATCGCGCATGTACTATTCGATTATCCGGGACATAACGTATGCGCAGGGATCGATTCTCGTCCGGCTAAACAATGCCGCTGCTTATGTCCGATCCGTAGCGATTTGAGGAGCTTCATGCAGCACCTGTCTTGATACTTTAGATCTTTAGGAACGTGGAAGTTATCTGTGCAGTGGATTCAGGATCTCGTTCGGAATGGCGAGCTCTGGAAAATGCAGGTCCTTCGAATTTGCCAGCCAAAAAAGAGAGACGCAAATTCATCTCTCGGGATCACGGACGGTGTCCGAGAGAGATTCACAGGGAAGTAACCATCTGCGGGGACTCAGATCCCAGTCGTACCACCTTCTTTTAGGGATCTGTTCGTGATCTTCTCCATGTGTTTGTGATTCCTTTTTTTTGTTGTTCTTCATTTCGGCCGGGCATCCTGGGACCCTCATGGCCTCAGGCTCGCCTTCAAGCGTTGGTGCCCCGGGGCTTGGGAGCCGAGGCGTCGACCCGGGCACCAAGGTTTGGAGCTTGGTCTTCAGGGGGTCAGGAACCTAGCCCTCGAGGTCCCAAGACCGCCCCCCCCTGATGTCTCGAACCCCACTGCTGCCCAGCCCGATTGATTTCGGGATTTTTTTGGTAATTTTCCTTCGGAACGAAGCAGACGAATTGGGTTTTTCATGTCTTGAGGGATCCAATTCCACGTCCGGCCGAACGGCCACTCCAGCGAATGGCCGGTGGCTAAAGTAAACATAAAAGCCGAAAGTCCAGCATGGGAAGGAACCACGAGTGACGGCGGTCCATTTTGACTTTGGCAACGTTTTCGGTTTTGTACTTTCTAGTTTCTACGAAAGTAAAAACGAAAAAAAAAATTATTTTCTTGCAAAAGTAAATTTTTAAGATATGTTCGTTAGAAGTCATAAAATTTATCACAAAAATATAATTGAGATCTAAAACTTACAAAAAAAAAATGCAATTAACTTCTAATGAACATTTCCCTATTCTTCGACCAAAGTATATTTATTCAACGTTCTCATGCACATTGTATACTTTGTTTCCTTTTCTTTTTAATTTTAGAATCGTAGCTATAATAAGTCAAAATGATTTTTGCATGAGACCAGCCCCATTTTTAATATTGTTTTTGTTATCAAGTGAAAATGAATATAGATGATCAACATTTTTTCTGTCTGGGATAATACTATTAAAAATCTCATACTAGTACACCAACTCAAAGCTATTCTATTTTAGCATTCCATTTAACCTCCTGTTAAAATACATACACGCGAATTTTTCAAGTTGAGTCTATCAACCTCCACGTCGAATCCAACTTGTGATCTTTTGCCACTTGTGTTGACAGCATGCATTTCAGCCAACGAAAAATAGATTTATCACAGTTATAATAGTTTATGATCAATTATATAGTTGTCTTTTTCATTTTATTTTTTTCCTTTTCTTCTTCCTCCGCCTTTGTCGGGCCTCGACAATCGACCACACAAGGTTGAGCTCATTTGAGAACGGTGAGCTCGAGCTCACCAGGTAGTCACGCGAGGTCAAGCCTTACCAGATCCAGGCGATCGGCACTTGAAGAGGAAAAAGAAAACAAAAAATATAAATTAAGATGTGAAATATTAAAAAAAATTAGAAAATGAAAAAAAAAATTAGATGAGCAATTTCAAAAAGTGTTTTCATCTCTTGAGGAATTTTTTTTGTCAGATCTCTTGAGGAATTTACTTTCTTAATTTTATGCATGAATTTTCCGTTAATTGAAGTGTTTTTCCATTGCCTAAGTCATTTTCGAAGAAACCAAACGGGTGAAAGTCCGAAAAACTAATTTCTGGAAAATACTTTCACCAAAATAAACACAACCTTAGTGACTCATATCTGACCCAACTCATATTCGGTCTGACTCATATTATTAAAACACTTTTGTAGTTAATTTAAATTAGGAAAACTCATACCCAAATTCTTCTAAGAGCGCGGAGAGGAAGTGTTAAGAATTTTATCTGAATCAACAAAGTTGTAGTGTTTGAAGAATTACGTGGCCCCCAAAGCATCATATCACCGGTCACTTAAAATCAAGTATCTTCGATGCACCGTACTTTATCCGATATATTTTAGAAAAATGATACAAATAGTTTTGAATTTTGGCTCAATATGTAATGTGATCCTTGAACTTTTGGTAAATGATAAATCTAATCCCTCGATGATAACAAAATATCCAATATAATCCTTCCATTATTCTTTAATTTGCCACCGCCGGTGATGCTTTCATTTTCTCGATTCGATCCATAACAAATTTGATTGGGCTAAGCAGGCCTAGGTGAACTCAGAAAAGAAAATTGTTTGCATAGGCCACACATCTTATCCTTTGGATCGCTCGCCTATTGCTTAGGTCTAATTTAATATCGGTAAATGAAAAAAAAAATGAGTGGAATGGAGCTTTGTGATTCAGCCACGTCATCACAAAAGCTCCAGTCTATCCAGTTTCCCTACACATCACTTCAAAGAACCAACTAATTGGAAATAGTAAAAAAAAAAAAAAAAACCTAATAAGAGGAGTCTTCCTTTTACAAATAAAGTCTAAACACTTCGATAAATGAACATATAAATATAAAGATCATTTAAGTCCCAATATGAATACAAACATATTCCCGTTTCACATTGTTGTATATAGCAAAAGAATTTGCAAGACATATAAATCGTGACGAAATGTTATTTGGTAAGCTTTGATATCATTAAGAACAATATTTCAGAATACAAATAAATCTGTCATGATTCGAAATTTAAAGGAGCACATAACGTGACATTCATATATAAGTAATGTAAAATGATCATTACGTAAACACTTCGGTAAATTATTAACAAGAAGTTAAAACTTTTTTTTTTTGCGTAGATTATTAGTACACGCGCCTTATTCAAATCCCTGTCCCCTTCTTTTTAGCCTTTATTTTTGTTTTCTTTGTTTTTTTTTTAAGGAACATCCGAATAATCCAATTATAATTCTGTCTATATGTATTCAATCAAGAGACATGCAATCACTTTTAATAGCGTCAATGATAACAACACGAATAATGGCGATGACGACAATACTCATAATTGTTAATAATGAATGGCTAGCTAATGATAATCGACATGGATACCAAGGAGCAAAGGACATTTGAAAGCATAAGAAACGAAGAGACGTAGTCACGACTCACAAGTTCAGAATCACAATTGAACATAGCAGTTAATATTCATTTTCATAGGAACAACAGCTCGAGGACAAGATCAAGAGATCGGGATAATGTGGGCACTAGACTTTCGAGAGTACAAAAAACAACTGCTAGGAACCGTTCGAGAAGGATGCAACTGCTCTGGAAACCTCTAGGAAGCAGGTACTGCAACCATTATAAGTACCACCCATTATCTACTAGAAGACCCCTTTACATATCAGATAAATTTTCTGGCAAAAAAAAAAATATTAGATAAATTTTCTTGCCTTTTAATATCATTATTTTTCTGCACCGTACTTTTATTTTCCAGACTCGTGTCGTCGATTAAATTTCATCATGCTTTTTAGCTGTAACTTTCATATTCACGTCGTTGACTGAAATTTCGGCATGGATCTTTATCCTACCTATCACGTCATCGATTAATTTCGGCACAATATCATGGGGTTTTCAAGCTTTGTCCTCGATTTAATCCCGACATGCTTTGTTTACGTTGGTCCTGTTGTGAAGTCTTTACATTTCAAGAAGTTGTTGTCGATTAAATTATGGCTTAATTTGTGTCTGTATAATCCTATCAAAATTCAAGTTGTTGAAAATGAGGGACTGCATATAAGTCGCATATGAATTCCATGAAATTTAATGATCTATGACCGAAAAAGAAATTGATCCTCGAGGGAATTAGACCGTCAACCTTAAATTCTCTCGTCAATTCGATAGAAATTCCAAAATATGGTGATAATTTTTTTTCTTTTTTCCAAACGATTCTCACTTTAATTAGAAACGTGAGGTAATCATCAAAGATGTAAGTTTCTCGATCAACAATTGGTAAAACTACATGAGCATGCCGAATCAAGAAAAGGGCAAGAGAGCAGTTACCGAAAGGGAAAGGGAAAGGACAAAATAGCAATTACTTTGCCGGTATCAAGCTAAGAAACTGAGTATTGAAGCTTGATTCAAGTATGTAAACTGCATTTTAGGATACGTTTGTTTCTCGAAAGATGGATAATTTGAAAAGACTATTAAGAATCTCATACTAATATCCCAACTCAAAGCTATTCTATTTTAGTATTCCATTCAATTTCCTGTTAAAATACGTACACGCGAATTTTTCAAGTTGGGTTTGTCAATCTCCACGTTGAATTCGACTTGTAATCTATTGCCTTATGTTGATCAGGGGTACCATTTGAATTTTTTTTTTTGTGAGAGAAATGCAATTTGAGACTTTTAATGCTATTATCCATTTTAAATATTAGGTTTCAATAGACCCGTCGGACGGGCGGGTTAAATCTAGTTTAGGTCGGGTTGAAGATATTCCGATTCATTAAACTCGTTTTGATCAATTACCATGAAATATAAATCTAGGATGCATTTGGTTGGGAGAAAAATCCATGAAAAAGAAAAGTGATTCTTGAAAATCATTCTCTAGGTAAACACTCATTTGTTTGTTGATATGTTATCGAAAACATTTTCTAGTGTTTGGTTCTCATTTGTAAAATGATTTCAATTTTATGACTTTATTCATGACAAAAGGAAATTTAAAATTTATTAGATAACTATTTTTATTTATTTATTTATTTATTTATTTTACCTGTCTTTTTCTTCTTCCTTGGTTGCTGCCGAGCCTCGGCAATCGACCACACGAGGTCGAGCTCACTCGAGGCTTGTGAGCTCAAGCTCACCAAGCAGTCGGTGAGGTTGAGCCTAGCTGGGATTCGGGCAATCAGCACGTAAAGGAGAAAAAGAAAAGAGAACATATAATACAAATTAAGATATAAAATATTTAAAAAATGAAAAAAAAATGTGAGATGATCAATTCTAAAAAGTGTTTTCATATAAAGTGTTTTTTGTTTTTGCTAAATATCTTGAGGAATTCACTTTCTAATTTTATTCATGAATTTCCTATTAACCGAAAAGTGTTTTTCATTAACCGAGTCATTTTTAGTGAACCAAACGGGTGAAAGTTCGGAAAACTAATTCTCGAGAAATAATTTTATCCACATAAATGCAACCTTAGTGATTCATATTCGACCCAACTTATACCCAATCTGACTCATATTACCAAAACACTTTGGTAGTTAACTCAAATTAGAAAAACTCATATCCAAACTTATATAAGAGCACAGAGAGGAAGTTGTGAACCCATTTGACACATATATTATATTGGGATTTGCCATTCTCATCCCATTTAAGAATATAATTAACCAATACAACAAATTAACCGTCAAATATTATTTAAGAATTTTATTTGAATAGACAAAATTTGTAGTTATCTTAATGTTTGAAGAATTACGTGGCTCCCAAAGCATCATATCAACGATCACTTAAATCAAGTATCTTCTATGTGTTGTACTTTATCTGATATATTTTTTGAAAATCACATAAATAGCCCTGAATTTTGGCCTAATATGCAATATGGCCCCTAAATTTTTAACATGCTTAGTGTGATCCCTAAACTTTGGCCCAATATATAATGTGGTCCCTAAATGTTTCGTAAATGTTTAATCTACTCCATCAACGATATGAAAACATCAAATGTTATCCTCTCTTTAATTCAAGTGCGGGGATAACATTAAATATTTTCAAATAGTTTAGAGATTAAATTGAATTATATCAAAAGTTCAATGACCATGTTGAACAGATCAAAACTTCAAGGGCTGCATTGCACATTACATTATAGTTCAGGAATCACATCGAACGAATTAAAAGTTCGGAGACCACGCTGCACATTGGGCCAAAGTTTTGGGATTATTTGTGCAATTATCCCATATATTTTCTTTAAAATTAACAAGAAAAAAATTCATGATATCAATATTGGAAATGATTTCAAATGGACCGTGAGGTGATATCCCGGATCAGAGTAAGCTTTCCCCAGCTTATTGATAGCTACCGGTAGCAAACTGGGAGCTGGCCCCTTTTTTACGGCGCATTGAGAGCTACTCTGATAAAAAATATATATATAAGTTATTTGTATACTTCTTTTTTTGTCGGAAGGGTATGTATATCCTTTACAAAATGATTATTTAAGATAACAATGTATTATACTATTGATTACAATCAATTGGGATCAATTAAGAATATGTACAATGAAGGAAAATTATTCTCAATCTAATATTAACACGTATGGAGAATCAAGAAAGATATGAAAAATCTGTAATTTTTTTTTTTGGTAACCTGAAAAATCTGTAATTTATCTTTTAATTATCTCAAATAATGCCCATCATTCTAATTTTTCTTCTTGTCCTGCTTCATAGTTAGTTAAAGTCAATAAATTAACTTAAGAAATTGTCCAAATCAATGGCCATGCTTTAAAAGAGTAAGCGTATATATTCAATATAATGTGCTACCGCGGTGGTTGGCCATTCGGGTGATGCTTTCGTTTTCTCGATTTCTTCAATCCATAACAAATTTGATTGAGCTAAGCCGGCCTAGGTGAACTCCAAAAAGAAAATTGTCTGCCCATTGATAAGGTCTAATTCAATATTGGTAAATAACAAACTAATTGGAAATAGTGAAAAAAAAAACTAATAAGAAGAGTCTTTCTTCTACAAATAAAGTCTATACACTTTGGTAAATGAAATGTATAAATATAAAGATCTTTGAAGTCCCAATATGAATACAAACATATTCCTATATCACAAATATGTAAATAGCAAAAGAATTTGCAAGACATATAAATCGCGACGAAATGTTATTTGGTTAGCTTTGATATCATTAAGAAGGGTATTCCGGAATACGAATAAATCCGTCGTGATTTATGATTTAAAAGGGCATGTAACGTGACATTCATGTATAGGTAACGTAGAACGATCATCACCTAGACGTACCTCTTGAGGAATTAGGCCCAAAGCAAGCTTGGCGAACTTTTCTAGATTAGTACACACGCCTTATTTAAATGCCTGTCCCATTTTTTTAGTCTTTATATATATATATATATATATATATATATATATATATATATATTTAAGGAACATCCGAATAATCCAATTAGAATTCTGTCGATATGTATTCAATCGAGAGACATGCAGACAAATCACTTTTAATAGCGTCAATTATAACAACACTAATAACGACGATGACAACAATACTCGTAATTGTTTACACCGAATAATAGCCAAGTGGTCGACACAGGCAATCACGCGACCAATGCGGGAACACTATTATTCACGTGACACGTGGTTGATGATCACAGAGATTGATATCGATATTAGCATCGGTATTAGCGAACATCGATGACACATGCCGAAGCCAATGAGGTATGTTGAAGGAAATTACCAATCGATTGTCGATACTCGATAATGAATGGCTAATGATAATCGACATGGATACCAACGAGCAAAGGATGCTTGAAAGCATAAGAAACAAAGGGACGAAGTCACAACTCACAAGTTCGAGATCACAATTAAATGTAGCAATTAATACGCATTTTCATAAGAACAACAGCTCGAGGACAAGATCAATAGATCAGCATAATGGGGGCACTAGACTTTCGCGAGTACAAAAAAACAACCGCTAGAAATCGTTCCTAGGTATTGTGTCATCCATTAATTTCGGCGTTAATATCATGGGGTTTTCAAGCTTTGCCATCGATTTAATTCCCGCATGTTTTGTTTACTTTGGTCATGTTGTAAAGTTTGTATATTTCAGACCTTGTTGTCGATTAAATTCTGGCTCAATTTGTATCTGGATAATCCTATCGAAATTCAAGTTGTTGATTCCCTTGTTTGACTGGATATTTTCTGCACGGTGTTGTCACAAGACCTGTTTCCCTTCAATTAAAGGTCGAAGAATGATTTTCGATGAAAGATTTTTCGTATCGAGAAAGATTTCGGCCAAACAATATGGAAAAAAAAAATGTGGAACGATCTTCCAAAGTGACGATGAAAATTTATATAATGAGCAAAATTCTACTTTTGTTGTAAAAGCACCGGACAAAATGGGATGTCTACACCGAATATGTGCAAAGCGAATTACATTATGCTATGCTATGTACATCATGGTATAGGAAAATTGCAAGGCCGGTGTTAATCCTATTGCGTTGAATTCACTCACTCGAGTCGTGAATCTTAAATCGAACTAATTTAGTCCTAAACTTTTGACGGAAATTACAATTAAGTCCTCTCGATTTAGTCTCTCGCTTGATTATCTAGGAGCTGAGTTTATTACCGATTGTCCCGCACGTAATGGCAAGCGAATGATGTGGACAGATATTTAAACGAAACGACACATTTTTGCTTAGATGAACGGCGCTATTTCTCGGTCTCGCTTTTAGAATGATTTTTGCTAACCACATCTCTTGACTGTTCAAAAGTCGAACTTTAGCTGGTGCATCTGCATCATAGACGTGGTCCGATGTTCTAGAATATTTGGTGTGCGAATTGTGAAAAACATAGAGAAAAAAAATTACGATCCGTCACGATACAAAAAATATACGGCAACATTCGAAGCTCCCGCTGCCCCTGACATCAGAAATGGCCTTTTGGACCTTGTCAACCCACCCAAAAAGTCAATACCTTCCCTCTTTTTGTCTTCCTCGGAAATTCTTGTCTGAATGGAATCTTGTACTCGTTAATTCCATTACCATAACATCGAAAATCAAAAGGTTTAGTAAAGGCATGTGGGTATTAGATTTTAGTGTTGAATTTGCAAGAAATGAGTGCATGCATCTAAGTTCTCGGTCGCTCGGGATCATGAGTTGAAACGAGAATGACAAATGACACAAACAGTACGTGAACTTTGAGCCAATCTACAGCGTGTCCCTACACTTTTGATTTTTTTCAATATAGTTTATGAACTTTAACTTAATGTGCAATATCATCCCCGAATTTTTAATTTGTTCAATATGATTCTTAAACTTTTATAATGTGTTCAATTTAGTCTATAAATTATATGAAAAAAATTTAATAATGTTATTGAATCTATGAAAAAATAACATTGTATATTCTCATATAATTTAGGAATTAAATTGAACATGTACTAAAAGTTGACGAGTTACATTGAACAAATAAAAACTTCAAGGACAATATTTCACTTTATGCTAAAGTTCATGAATCATATTGAATAAATTAATCGTTTCGCGACAACATTGGACATTAGGCCAAGTGCAAGGAAGTCAAGGACACGTGGCGAGCAAACTTAAGAAAAGAAGTTGAACGGAAAATGAGGACTCCATGGTCGTCATCTTGAAGGACCGAAGGGATTGCAAGGGTGAAAACACTAAAAAAGTATTAAATCTATCACATTAGTATCAATTCAATTCCAAACATTTTGATTAAATCAATCTAATCATAAACCTTTTACATTTATTCCGATTGAGTCTATCCGATCAATTTTGGCTTGAAATCTTTGACGTGGATACCCGCCATCCTATGTCGGCTCTTTCAAACTCCATTCGGGCACTTTCTGCTCAAGTGTGGGGCCGCAGCGTGCGATCTCAATTGCTCTCCAAATAGTCTAGAGTTCAAATTGTCTCGCTTCTCGTTGATTTTCTTCAACATGTCTTGTGACACGCCCGCGCAAGTCGACCTTTCTAGGTAGTACAATGGCAAAAAAGCGATACTGGGTCAAATTTGGACCATTGAAAATAAGGGACTGTACATAAGTTGCACATGAATTCTGTCGAGGAAAAAAAATGATCTATGACGAAGCAAAAAAGAAAAAGAAAAATTGATCCTCGAGGGAACTGGACCGTCGACCTTAAATTCCCCCGTCAATTCGATAGAAATTTCAAAATATAACGATAAAAAAAAATTTCAGACGATTCTCACGTCAATTAGACTCGTAAATTTTTTTTTTGGTCGAAATTAGACTCGTAATTGGAAACCCAACAAAGCAGGGGGGGAAAAAAAACAACAGGACAGTCGAGTCGAAACCCTAGCCGCCGTTGCGTGAAAAGGACGATGCAAGGTCGACCGTTCGAGAGAGTGCCAGGCAAGCATCCAAGTGGGGCCCAGCGGAGCGGGTACGGGCAACGGGTCAAGTCGAGACTTTTGTGGGAGGTGCGGAAGACTGCGAAGATTCTCCCTTTCTTTCCCGTGACGAGGCCAAAAGGGTCAGAATCGAAAACCGCAATTCTGGAATCGCCGAAGCGACGCCGTTTTGATCAGGTTTCCCAGATCCTTTTCTTTTGCTAGTTCGGCGCGCCTCTCCCTCGGGAGGTTTCCCATATTGTCCGCCTTGCCAAGTTACGAATAACGTATTCTTTTTATTTATCATAGGAATTCGACTATTAAATCTTGCATACGTATCTTCTTCTTTTTTTTTTTGGAATGTTGCAACTTTTTTTTCTTGGTCGAGGAATCTTGCCATTTAAATGGTCCTATTTTATGTGCAAGCGTTTTTTTTTCCATATAAATTCGTAATGGCGTCATTTCAGATTCCGTTATGTCGATATGGAATCTCTTTGCACTTGCTTAAGGAAGAACGATGGCGTGCATCAATCCGTGTCTCGTAACTTGTACTTTCCACCTCATGTATTCCTAAAGCGGAGAAGTCACGGCTCGAAACCTTCTTGTGCTGAGCTAGACTAACTCAAGGTCGGTCGGATGTCGGATTTGATAAAATTTCTGTAAGTTTGCCCCCTAAAGCAAACTAGAGCCATTCGAGGCGACAGCTAAGGAGGCAAGAGGGGGGCTCCATTCCCTACCTAGTTGGCATCCGTGACAAAAGGTGCAAGAGAGCGAGCCTGTCGTTCATAAGGAAAAATAGAGTGGCTAACATTTATGTAGTGTAGTTTTGAAACTCCAAATATACAAGTGTTTTATTCTCCCATCCGGGGCACTAGAAAGATCCCAAATCAAAGGGTGAAAAGTAGAGGTGAGGATGTGCCAAGTGGGCAGGGTCCTGATCTAGATCCTGAACCCGTCCCCTGTTATAACCGATTTTCAATTTTTGGATTAGAAACTCTACCATGTTTATCCTAAACCATGTTTTGAAACCGATCATGTTTTTCGATCCGGTTTTAGGATTTACTCAAGAAACTATTTTCCTTTTGTTTTTTTTATTTCTGATTTCATTTTTTCCATCAAAAGAATATGAATATCGATGATATGATTCAAAGTAAAAGATGATGGCGACAACGAGAGGTGAGCCAATCGTGGGAAGAGAGAGAGAGAGAGAGAGAGAGAGAGAGCACGATGAGATGGAAAACACAAAATAGAGACGGCGAGCGTAAGGCAACGCTGCTAGCAAGCGAAGACTTAGTGTTTAAAAAAAAATAGTATCTAAAAATCAATTCTAAAATTGGTTCGGGTGAGTATTTACCTAGAATCAGGAATCGGATCGGTTTCAATCAGTTTTCAAAAACTGGAACTAGTTTGAATAGGAATCGATTCTCGATCTTATTTTTCGGGTGGTTTGATCTGGGTTTCAGGTAAATCCAGTCCGGTAACACACCTCTAGAGAAAAGAATTAAATCCAAGGGCAGTTTCGTCTTTTCATACAGGAGAGTAGTCCGAGGAAGGAGTGGTTGGGTTTTGTGGGGGGTTGGGAGGGGGAGCTGCAATTCAGCTGGGGATGGCGAAATAAAAATAGAGAAATTGGACCCCAAATAAAAAAAAATAAATGGGAAATGGAAGGAAAAAAAAAAGGAAAAGGAAAAGGAAAGATCGCGTGGCGTTTGAATTGAATAGCTTTGCGTGGGGGAAGGCGAAGGGGAAGAGGAAGGGAAAGGGGGAGAGAGAGGGAGAGAGGCGGTCATCGCGAGAGAGAAAGGGAGAGGGAGAGACTTGAGGAAGGGGTCGAGCCGTGGAGAGACTCTTCGAAAGAGTCAGAGCTCCTATATATATATTATTTGTTGGAATCCGCAGAGATGGGAATGGATTCTTCTTCGCGCGTTCGTGTTTCTGCTCTACCTCTCCCCTGCCTCTGACCCCCTCTGTATCTTTCTCTCTCTCTCTCTCTCCCCCTCCTTACGTCCGCCGCCAGCTAGGGTTTTTCTCCGAGATCGCCGCCTCGAGGTTAGGATTTAGCGCGGCTCTCGCGCATCTGGGTTTCTTTCTTTTTTGCGTGTTGTTGTTGTTGTTGTTTGTTGTCGTTGCTGCTGCTGCTCGGATTCGAGGCAGCTCGCGTCGTTGGATAGGTGCGCCGGGTTTCGCGCGTGTTTCGGCCAAGAACGTTGGAGGCGTAACAGGAATGTTCGCTCTCTGGATCGAGATTGGAAAATTTTCTTTTTTTTTTTGGGGGGGGAGGGGGGGGGGGTCTCCTCTCTCTCCTCGGGCGAATGACGAGCGTGTCGTTGTTTTTTTCTTTCGCGCTTTTCGTTGCTTTTCGTTTGTTTCGAAGGGTTGATGAGAGTCTCGTGTTGTTGGGTTGGCGAGTCGGGTTTATGTGGTCGGCTGAACGGTTTGAAGGCCTTGAAGATGCTTGTTTATCCTTGTTAATTGGTTCTTTTCTCTTCCCTGTGAGCTTGAATTCTCGACTCGAGCAAACAACAACAGGATATGGCCGCTTTTCGGTCGCTCGAGTCGAAAGGGTTTTTTGGCATATGGATGTGGCTTGTCCTGTTGAATTAGAGCAAAGTGGCTTGGAAATCTGTAATTCTTACTAGGTTTATTGATGATTTATGCAATTGCGATGCTTGAATATTTTCTGGAGAGTAATTGTTGAATCGCTTATCCCTTTTGTTGCGTCTTAAGCAGAAGGTTTATCTGTTTCTTATGAAAAATTTCATACGGGCAGGCATTTTTATTTCTTTTGTGTGTTTTACACTCTCTGAAAAGTCATTTTATGTCTTGTTTACCAGAGCCATGCCAACGTTTACCGCAATAGCTTTGGATAGGCTATTGGAACCCAGCACATCCAGATCCGCCGACAAGTCTGTTAATAACCCCATGCCTGTTCCTAAGTCAAAGCCTCCTAAGCCTGAGCCAGTGCCTAATGCAAAGTTAGAGAGAAGGAGAAGTGCCTCCGCCATGGAGAAGAAAGTTCAGCGGCCTCATATGACTCCAGCACTTTATGCAACTCCAGAGACTACCCCTGTTCCAGATTCCCCGTCCTCATTCCCTCCATCCCCCTACATCATCAATCACAAGAGACGCGGCCCACGTCTTGTGAAGAGTTTATCCGTGGATGATGTTCCCTCTAGAAAGAAGAGCATGGATGAAGCAAACACCAATTCTACTGTAACTGAAGCAAAAAGTGAGGAGGTTGCTTCTGTGGGGGATGTCCCCGTTACATTTACAATATTTAATCCTGTTGAAGATGAACATGTGAGTGGTATGGACGGTTGTGAGGTCGGAAGCGGTGATGGACCTGTGAATATTGCTTTGGAAGTTGGGACTAGCAATTTGAATAATGGCTTCGTGGAGGAAACTGATACGCTTGTTCCTGTTCCATTGACTCCTGAAAGAGAGGTCGACAGTGACGATTTTTATGATCCTCAGGAATCAATGAGTTTTACTAGTAACACCGATGGAGAGGATAATGGCACTGCCGAACGTTCTGCGAAGTTCTCCACGCCAATGGGAGAGTTCTTTGATGCATGGGAAGGTATTTAAGATCCTGTGTTTTCCAATTGCATGTTTCCTTTAATTTCTGGAATCTCGTTCTTGTTGTCTGGATATTTTAGACAAGCGTTTTGTTTTTAACTACAGCAAAGGAGTAATTTGACTGTGATAATGTGATTCTTTTATGGGTACATGAGAATGTCTATATTCTCTCTCTCTCTCTCTCTCTCTCTCGAGGAAGAAAAAGAGGGGGGGTGTTTTTACATATTATGTAGATGTCTAAGAATCACATCAGTAACCATAGCATTTCTAAGTTGGGAGTTTCTCTATAATTATTATTTGCACAATGACCATTTTTTATGATCCCCGTTTCCCGAAATTTACGTTGGTTAAGAAAGGCTTTTGTGCATCCAACAGAACTATCCTCCGAGGGTGGGGCACAATCTTCTCTGCGTAATCTTGAAGAGGAACTGCGAGAGATCAGATTGAGTTTATTAATGGAGATTGAGAAGCGGAAGCAAGCAGAAGAAACCCTGAGCAATATGCAAAGCCATTGGCAGAGGATACGGGAACAGCTATCTCTGGCTGGTCTTACCCTCCCTGCAAATTTGACTTTGGAGTCTGACCAATTAAATGCGGAGGCTTTGGAACAGCTGAATCAGCAAGTTCAACTCGCTCGTTTTGTTGCTGAAGCAATTGGAAGGGGCATGGCCAAGGCTGAAGCAGAGACGGAAATGGAAGCTCACCTTGAGGCTAAGAACTTTGAGATTGCACGTTTGTGGGATCGACTGCACTATTATGAGGCTGTGAATCATGAGATGTCTCAGAGGAACCAAGAAGCTGTTGGTGAGTTTCTGAACCTGGCCTTTTTGGGCTGGACTCTTTAGCCCAGTCTGTAACTTGCAGGATACACACTCCAAAGCCCAATCATTTGAACCCTCTGTTTCAAGCATCCTTCATCGTATATATATTTTCTTTTGAATTTATCTTTGCATAATTTTATATCCTTCTCCTGCTCATTGTGGTAGAATACTGAATTTCTTTGTTTGTCTTAGTGTACATGTTAGATTTTGGATTAGGCTTGAACTTGGCACCCTTATACATTCTCTTGGGAGAAAAAAGATGCTGACAAACTTGATTGATTGAATCCACACTTGGGCTTTGGAGTGTGATAAATTCGAGTGGCAGAAGCATATTCATTACCAATTGGGTAGGAATAATCATGGACTTAATGATGAAATCGCTGCTAACTTAATTGAAATCTGGAAGAAGAGAATAATGGTTTATTGTCTGTAGCTTTTGAACCAACATAATTCGTACTTGTACAAGAAAAGGCGATATTACGAGCCCTGATTAGTATTAGCGATGACATGATTACTTTGGAAAATCATGACAAGTGTTGCTTAACCACACTAGGTTAATCCAGTCCAACTTGAAACAGTCTTACCAGTACCTAGCCGCAGCGGTTGAACTGCCTGGTCCTTTTTTTGTTAATTTCTGCTATCCTCCCTGATTACAGCATTTGGCTCTATTTCTGAGGATTTACATTTCTCATAAGAAAAAAATAAAAAATCTCCAGATTTTCTTCCCACTACGAGTTAGTTTCACTTTGAATAGTGGCTGTGTTTGGTTGAATGTATGGTAGTTAATACTTAGTCCACCAATTTATGATACTAAAACCTCTTTTTTTTGGGCTGGCCATCTTGCTGCGCTTACAAGATTCCTACCCATGCTTTGACAACATTCTTGTCAAGATTCCTAGGTATCTTGACCACTTGTCGTCATTGTCCTTTGTATTAATTAAGCCAACATGGGTGTAGGTTTGTACTCCAAAGATAAAATATACTCTCTTCTGAAGTTCTCTTTCATTGGGTTGTTGGTCAAGGTGTTTATCATGCAGTGTCTCTCAAGTTTTGACTTTTCCAATCGTTTGTCTTTGCAGAGACTGCTAGAAGACTGAGGCAGCAGAGGAAGAGGAGGCAGAGATGGGTGTGGGGTTCAATAGCTGTTGCCTTATCGATCAGTGCTTCGGCATTAGCATGGTCGTACCTCCAGATGGGTGACGGATCGAGCAGCAACGATAATCAGGCGAGTGGAAGCACCAATGATGCCGAGTGAGGCATTCTTCCTCCAGAGTACTAAGCTGGGCTCTGCCATTAGAGGGAGGGAATAAGAGGGCCAGTGCTGCTTTGTTAAAATTTTCATGTTCTCCTTGTAAATGTGTGCAAGGCACGCTGCGCCATATTAGTTCCGACAAAATAATACGCGAAGCCGCGATGTTGCAGCTAATCCAGAGGTTGATATACCGAGTTTGTATATATTTGTTGGAAATGCGTGATTGTTTTGCTTTTCCTCTTCCTGGCCTCTGGTGCCCGATTTGCGAGTTTTTGTTGGTGAGGTTCTTCAAGTTGCCGCCTTTGGAGGAGCCCAACAAACGGTTTTGTTCGAGCCTCTGTGGATGGTGATTTTGTAGCAGAAGACATCTTAGGAGAACTTTGTTTCAACAGGTTTTATGAATAGATCGATGCTTGTTGTGTGGAGCAAGAACACGAGTCTTGAATGTCGGGCTTGGTGCTGCAAAACTATGACGGTAAATTTTCTTGTCAAAAAAAGTTTGGCATGCTTGTGTCAATTGTAATGATTTGGGACATTTTATGATCCGAAAATTAATTCAGGATGAATTTAGTATGGGCGAATGTCTGATTTAAGTCGGTGTCTGAAAGACAGAAATCACGCGATTTTGTTATTTAAATCTCTAGTGGATCAGTATTAGCTGCAAAAATTTCCTATTTTCCTACGTGGAATTTAGTTGCAGCTGGAGAGCATGAGCACTAGGGGTGAGCAGAAAAATCAAGATTCATTTAAATCGGACCGTATTCAACCGACTGATTTTGGATGGTAATTGACGGGCATTGGTCTAGTATCCTGTTTCAATTTTTTACAATCAGCGGGTATCGATTCGGTTTATGATTTCAAATGGGAATCATCCAATCGGATCGGATTTATTGATATAATATAAACATTTTTTTTTGGTAAGGGATATAATATAAACATTTATTTTTAATTGAAGCTAAAATCTTCAAATTTTCAATAATTTGTTAGTCATTTTGTTAAAGTGAATGATTTTGGTTTTAGGACTGCATTTTTAATGCAATGATCTCTGTTTCAAGAGATTGCCTTAATTTTTTTGACATTCAACTATTATGATGAAAGCTCAGGTTGATACGCAAATGCTTCTATTTCTTTTTTGATGTTGCAGTTTGTTGGTTCCTTTTTAATTGATGTTGATACTTATAAATCTAATTAGGAATTAGATCAGACCGGGGGTTTGGTTCTCATAGAGCAAGCGGTGGCTCACGATTCGCATTTTACGAAATCGATCTCCAACGGGTGATTTTCCATTTTAAGATAGGAATCACTCATCTTGAAACTGATTGCCCTTACAAGGGCAAGCGCACTCCTGTTGTCCGGCTCCAAAACGGTGCGTTTGGTCTTTAGATGGGTTGAGTTTTCGATGAAAAACGAACAAGAAAGGTTGCTCCGTCAATGGGGCGCATTATCCAGTCAGAACAGAAACTCCGCGAGAGACAAGTATAAATTACTCGGAAATGAGCAGACCGACGAGAGACTAGCAGTGGCCGGAGCTCCGGCGATGGAGCTGTCTATGCGCCCTCTCTCCAACGCAAATCTCTCTCCTTACTCCTACTTCGCCTCCCCCGGCAACTCTTGCTTTCCTCTTCGCAGGAGCACCTCCGCGATTCCGCGAACCGGATGCCGGTTCCGAACCAGGGAAACCGCCGACGCCGGGGGAGGGAACCGCCGGCGCGTCGCTCTGGAACGGCGCCGGCGGTTCGGGATTGACGAGCGAGAGAACGGCGGCGAGGAAGGAGGGGGAGAATCCAGCTCCTACGCTTCGGATGACGATGTGCTTTTGTCGTTGAGCGAGAAGCCGGACCGGAGCACGGCGTTGCTCGATGATTACGAGACGGAGGAACTCGATTATGCTTCTAACGCGGATCATAGAAGCGGTATGTGTCTTGTTTATTGGTTCGAAGTTCCCAACGTCTAGTTCCAGTGGGTGTGGAATTTTAAGTTGCACTATCGAGCTTCGTTCAGCGGTTTGTGCCTTGTATGTCTCTGTCTCCTGAATATATGGATAAATGCTTGAATTTCAGCTGGCGTGGTTGTTCTATTGTCTTTTTCGTTGCTGAATTTGATTATATATTTGATCGAGTAGATTTTATAATCGTATCCTCATGGAAGTTCTCTGTAAATGTATCCAAAGTAGTCTTCTGGCGGTATTTTGAGGGGTTGCTCGGGCGAGGAGTGAAACAGATGTGGGTTTGATTAATTCCTAGAATTTCTCCTAGTATCAAGCTGTGGAGCATTACTGGAGTACTGAGCCTTGCAAGGGTGAATGATTCCGTGCATCTTGTAGTGCTCCTGAGAGAGTATATTACATAGTGGAGCAAAAGTGGTCACATTTTACTAAAGCAATTGGATGACATGATTATTGTTTGAAGTAGAAAATGTCATAACCTCTCATGTCTTGTTCCTCCACCACGTGCAATTGACATGTGCTGGACCCCCACTCCCTGCCATAGTTTCTTCTTGGCCTTTCCCTGGTGCTAGTTAGTTGTTCTTATACAATGAGCTATCAAATGCAGGATATGTGGCTGTCCTAGGAAAGCCTAATGTTGGGAAGAGTACACTTGCAAATCAAATGATAGGCCAGAAGTTGTCAATAGTTACAGATAAACCGCAAACCACAAGGCATCGTGTTCTTGGTATATGTTCAGGTCCAGAGTATCAGGTACGAACGACATTGTGTTTTGAGTAAGATTTTCTTAGTTATGATCTTCATGGATAGGACTGAAGCAGTAAGCGGTTGTGGTAAGAGTTAACGCTATAGACAGAAGGCATAAAGGGAAAACCCTAGTATTGTCTAATGCAATGGACTATCCACAAGGGGACTTTTATGGTTGAATAGCTTGACAATTTCTTGTGTAGATTCACTGAGTAACCTTGGTATGCTTATTGATTTGTGATCCCTTCATCTGAGCATTCCTTTCCTCGCATTGTCCATTCTTATTGTGCATATGACGTGAGGCTAAACCTCCCATTTATCTTGCTTGAGTGATTATAATCCTTCATTCACTGGAAATGAAGTTGTCAGTAATATCGTTGAATTCCTCTATTTTTCTTTCTCCCCTTTTGACATTATACAATCGCGTAAGAATTACTCCAGAGACTTTTAAAGTTAGCATTTTCTGTTTCCTTGGTGAATGTTCATGAAGATGTCCAATTTTTTTTTCCCCTAAACAACCTTACAGTAGAACTGTGAAGCTGAGAGATTTCAGGTACAAAAATATATTGATGTGAATATGGTAACATGTTCTACAGCAAACACATGAGTTAATGGTTCTGATCAGTATCTCCATGGCAAGTGTCTCTCCTTCCTCCTAATCTTCAACTATTCTTGCAGATGATACTGTATGATACTCCTGGTGTAATTGAGAAGAAGATGCACAAATTGGACTCCATGATGATGAGTAATGTTCGAAGTGCTGCTGTAAACGCGGACTGTGCACTAGTTCTCGTGGATGCATGTAAAGTACCTGAGAAAGTATGCATGTGTTCTAGAGAATGACTTGCATATCCTGGTTTCTGTCAGTTTTATGTGAAATTTGCTTATGTAGATTGACGAAGTATTAGAAGAAGGTATCCGGGACCTGAAAAATAAGGTGCCAACTCTGCTAGTAATGAATAAGAAGGATCTGATCAAACCTGGTGAAATTGCAAAGAAGCTCCAGGTTGGACTTTCTTACAGTTCCTGGCATGACTGAGTAGACCTATATTAGATCAGACTCCTGCTGTCACTGTCAAAAACATTTTAAGAAAAAAGATGGGGCGGCTGATTTACTTTGCTAATGTCATTGCACACCTTGTGCTTTTCCTTTGCTTTTATTTTTTTGGGGAGTTGGATTTTGTCCTTGAAGCCCCGGTAGCTCTTATACCTCACCTGGAATATCAGTTTTCAACAGTCATCTATTGGTGATTGTGATTGCATTCATGAGGTTAAATTTCCACATATGCATGTCGTTTCATACTATCATATAGTCATTCTCGAGGCCAACTATCCTATATCAATTTTTTATCTCCTAGATATGGTGTGTTGTATTCTCTTATTTGTGCCCTTAAGATGATTAATTATACTTGCAGTGGTACGAGAAATTTACCGACGTGGATGATGTTATACCAGTGAGCGCGAAATATGGTCATGGTGTGGAAGATGTCAAGGACTGGATTTTATCCAAAATTCCTTTGGGGCCAGCTTATTATCCCAAGGCATGTACCACATTTCTTCTTCCGTGCATTTTGCTGTCCCAGACTGCTACTGGTAGTATAATGCAAGATGTATTGTTTGGTAAAAGCATTTCATGCAAATGGTGAATCTTGACGTGATTTTTGGTAGACTAAAATGAGGAGAAGAGGCTTCATCTTATAATTTCTCTTCTTATCATCTCTTATGCTATAAAGAGTAAACAAAATTTAACCCACCATCTGGTGGCCGAGTTGGTTTGCGCTTGGTTCCTTTCACGAGAGGTCCTGGGTTCAAAACTTCTCAGCGCTAGGTGACTTAACCGGGGGCTCGTGGTTGTGGGGTCTGCGGGTCCTCCCAAGGATTAGTCGTGCTTCACCGCTGATTTGAGCACAAGCTCGCTGGCCGCCGGACACCTCGGTTATCAAAAAAAAAAAAAAAGAGTAAACAAAATTTAAATTGTTGGAGTGCTCAAACTCCATACCTGAATCAGAGTATTTCTCATAAGATGCTTCTGTTGGAGATAAATGTCCTCGATCAATCTGAATTCGACTGAAACTCGTAAGATAAAGTAGTTGTAGGATTGGCCAGGAACTGTAGCTTAGGTCCATCCAATAGTTTCTTCATTGCTCGATTATATGGTTGAGTAAGCAATTGTTGGCAGGAAATGACAGCAAAGCTTTTCCTTATGTTCTGGTGGGTTTGACCACCTTTATTGCAGTTTTGCTCTATCCAGTGCCACAAATCCTTAGAGAGATTCTAATAGCCAAGATTTTCATGACATATATCCAATAGTTAGCAGTGTTGGAGTGGCAACTTATGATCCAATAGTTTGACTGCCTTTATGCAGTTTTGGTCTATCCTGTGCCATGTCCTTAGAGAGATCCTAGTAGCCAGGATTTTCATGACGTATCTCCAATAGTTAGCTGTGGCGGAGTAGGAACTTATGATTCATGATAGGAGGTGGAGGCCAGACATGGCGTCTACGTTTTGGCAGTTCCTCTTCTTGAGGAGTATAACTTTATAAAGCTCAGGACTGATAATTTATCACTGAAACTTCTTATACCGATCCTATTTAAAGAATGACTAGCATCTTTTCGAATTGCTATCTTGCAGAACTATTATCGTTCTAAATGAACCCAACTCAAAAAAGTCATGTTGGGGCCCTAGGAAAGTCTTGCTTCTTGCTGCTGAGGAGTTTAACGGTGTATTCCTTGGTTCTTTCAG
The DNA here is from genome assembly GCA_016432845.1 of Psidium guajava. Classification (NCBI taxonomy): domain Eukaryota; kingdom Viridiplantae; phylum Streptophyta; class Magnoliopsida; order Myrtales; family Myrtaceae; genus Psidium; species Psidium guajava. Next base: position 14,160,080 of record CM028231.1, on the reverse strand, counting down.
GACATTGTTAGTGAGCATCCAGAAAGATTCTTTGTGGCTGAAATAGTTAGAGAGAAAATTTTCATGCAATACCGCAATGAAGTTCCTTATGCTAGTCAGGTATACATGTACAATCTCAACTTTATCTCCTGCTTACTATCTGTCTTCCCGCACTTGAGTTTTGAGTAGAAGTGTTGGGATTCACATAATAATTTACTCTTCGGATTTTGGCTTTTGGGCACTCAAGGTTAACGTGGTGAGCTACAAAACCAGGCCAAATGCTAAAGATTTTATACAAGTGGAGATTGTTGTAGAGAAGAATTCACAGAAGATCATCATAATTGGAAAAGTAAGCTCTGGATCTCGCTTACGTGGGAGAAAAGAATTGAAGAAAAGGAGAAAATACATATTTTTTTTCCCTCTATATATTAATTGTTTCTGCATGATAGTTTATAGACTGCACCATGTATGTCTGCTCCTGTCAACTGGAACTACATTAATGTGCTTTCTAAGGTGAGATAGTTCCATTCTCCATTAAAGCGAACTGCTAGCAGGGCATGGACAGGCATAAAAAGGGAAGTGGAGGACGTGCCTTAGCATGAGCAATTGTGGCTTGTTTGTTAATTTTTGAGTCTTAGCAGCCTCCAAAGTCCAACATAACGATTAAGTTGAGAAAATTGGGCCTTTGTGCTACAGGAGGACTCACGATTGTAATTACTTTATCCCTGAGATTTGCATGAACAGCATCTGCATGCATGGCTTGTAAAGCTTTCGCTATATCTGTACTTGTTTATAGCTTTGGTTATGGAAAGTGTGGAGGGGCCACTCTAGTTTTTGCTTCTGATGTCGTTAACCGTTGTATATTTCAGTCCTTTATTCCAATGTAAGACCCTGGACACTTGTTGCATAATCTGACTGACTAACGTTGGGCTGTCAACCATCACCAGCTATTTGGGGACATATTCCAACCTCATTGGGCTCGTCTGCCTCTTTGAGCAGATGCTTTGAGGGAGAACCAACATTATCTGTCATTTTTGAAAGACTAGGCTTTCAACTCTATATTGTCATGCGTCACGTAGCATGCTGTATGTTGGCTTTGTTTCTTGGTATTGCAAGAACATTGGTTATATATTTTGCTGTTAGCTCTTGCATTTGGAATTTAACGAGTTCGCCCTTGTTGCCCCCAGTACATAAGAGTTTTTCAGGTGATTGAAAACATAAGCTTGGATGGTTTAGATGGAAAAGATGGATGTTCTGCTACACATAGTTTTGCCTGCTTTTCTGTTGGTTCATGCATAAGTCTGTATAAATTGGTTAATGTAGCTTTCTATAAATTTTTCAGGAAGGTAGGGCTCTCAAGCTACTTGCTACTGCTGCTCGGCTTGATATTGAAGATTTCTTGCAGAAGAAAGTATATCTTGAGGTGCCTAATTACTCTCTACTTTTTCTCTAGCCCGACATTTTCTAGTCAAGAGAATCATTACATATGTATAAAAAAAAATTGTCTATTTTGTTCTTTACAATTTCTTTTTCTAATCAGCTACAGTTAAGGTATGCTCTGCCGGGTTTTATATGATCAGTATTTTCTTTACAAACGTGCATTTACTTATTACCAATATAGAAAATGAGAACATGCGTTGAGGCTAGCTGTCTGACAGGTTGAAGTGAAGGTGAAAGAGAATTGGCGGCAAGACGAAGGACTTCTCAAATACTATGGTTATGGGGGACAGATTCGAGCACTATGACATAAATTTCTTCAGCGTTTCTCTCAGCTCAACTTGCTATTCTAGAGGTCGGTCACTGGGAAAGTCTCAGTACCTGATAGCAAGATTGGGTGAAACTGAAGAAAAGCTTATAGCAGACTGACTTCTTGTCAGTAGTGTGCTCCGTCTCGGAAGAGAGAGACCATTTCAGCATCAGACTGGAGGTTTTCCCTTAGAACCAAGAATTTCACGCTAATTATGTTTTTTGGCGTAGTAATTTTGGCGAAGATTGGAAAAGTTAAAAGAACATTGAAGGTTGCAAATCGTTACATTTCTTCCTAAGTGCTTCTTTGCTGTAAAAAGAGGCGACTGATTCATCGGTCTTGTCCTTTCCATATGATATAACCCAATGTTATTGAAATTTACTAGGAGGAAACATCAAGCTAAGGTCGGCAGCATCCCCGATCAACTTTTGCTTTCTTCGAAAAGAAAGAAAGGGAGAAAAGCGGCGCATCCGTAATTTTAGGCGTGAGTCGTGACTGGGCCACCCATGTGCGTTCAGATTGGAGTCCCTTTTCTTTTCTTTTCTTTTCTTCTCATCCCATTCTTGCCCTTTTCCTACGTCGTAACTGAAGCGTATAACATACGGTAGACATACCATGTTGAAAAATGATGCCACAGCGAAATCGATCGATCATCATTGTTCGTGTGCTGGGCATCTTATCTCACGAGATGTCGTTGTGCGTTCAGCCTTTATTTTTCCAATAGCTTGTTGCGGCATTGATTGTTACGGGAGATACAAACTTGCAATGGAGAGCCGAGTGAGGTATACGATCCGCGATTTCCTAGGTGAGTCCTAGGCGAAACGATTTTATCGCGTTACGATCCGATCCGACAAATGAATCGACCCGGTCCTAACAATATCCGGCGAGTCGTCCCCACACAATCGAAATTCATTTAAAGGGCATGTCCCAGAGGAAATTTGGCGCTACTGGATAGCGATCCACCGAAAAGACAGAAGCGTCGCTCCCGAGGGGAACGTAACGTCAGGACAGGGAATGTGAGTTCGGAGGGGGGTGGGTGGGGGGAGCATCGCCATCATCAATTCAAAGTGAACATGGCCGCGTGTGGAGTCGTGGGCCACCTTCGCTTTTTGGATGCTTCTAGCCTTCTACTGCTGCTCTCCTAACCGTGTGGACGGCATGGGAAGGGGGAGGAGCTTGCCCTAATCAAAATCCCCAACACAACAGGTGATGCGCCGCTTTGTGGGTTGGGCCAGTGGACGAATGAAGACGAGAAGGGAACAGCGACCCAAAAAAAAAAAAAAAAGCGTAAAGGGAAAGGGCAATGAATACTGTGTTTTCGCCCGTCTTTTCCACCCCCTCTTTAGGTTTTATCTTAGGACGTGCCCCGACCCATGTCATTATTTCACTTTAGTGCGAGCAATGCTTTCGCGCATGAGCCCGACGGAGCACGTGGGTCTCACGGGAGGATCGCCCTATTCACCGGCCGGCTCGGATCCTCTAGAGGCTGGTACGTGCCGCACGGACCATGGAAGGACTTTTCCTTTTTTAGGCTCCGTTTGTTTCACGGAAATTGACTTCCTGAAAAATGTTTTTCGGGTTTTCCGACATTTTGGGGGCGAAAAATAGGCTGACCCTGGAAAATATTTTCCTTTCATGGAAAAATCTCTTTAAAAAGTGCGGAAAACGATTTCCTCCTTTCAAAAAGAGGAAATCATTTTCCGTCGGTCGCTGCCGCCGCCGGTTGCCGCCCGCCGGAAAATCAATTGCTTGCCAAACGACGGAAATTGTTTTCTAGTCCATTTTTAAATATTAGCCAAGTACCGAAAAATATTTTTATTTCCTTGAAAAATGACTTCCTGAAAAACATTTTTCCTCGTGAGACCGTTTTTCGTAATACAAACGGAGCCGCTCTGCTCTCTTTTCATGCCGAGGGAATCGTCATGACCTTGGCCCAGTGAGGAGCGAAAAGCGTGGCAGATTGTTCACTGAGCAGTGGAAGCGACTGCGATCGTTTTCCCTTCACAGAGTGCCGATCGCTCGCGGGGGAAGCAATCTCGTTTAGAATTCTTTTAGCCTCGACGTGAACGACATGCTTTTGACTCGATCGAAGAGATGAGCTTGAGTCCCCATATGGCCTGTTAGAATTATTGAACTCCAAAGAAACTCTCGCAAGAAACTCTCGCCGCGGTGCATAATAACCATTTTATTTTTTATTTTTTTTTATTCCCGAAAATAAAGGTGCGGAACATAACTCTGTCTAGAAATTTAATTTCATTTTTCTATTTCAGGACAAATTTTTAGTCCAAAAATAGATTTGGAGCAGAAACGAGAAGCAAAAATTTTGCACATTCTAAATTCTAAAATAGAAATAGAAATAAAAGCTCTTATTGTCGTTGGTTTCGGATAGTTGTAGATGGCCGCAAACCGTAGCTCTACCTCTTGTTGCAACCCTAGCTTCCACCGTAACCGTAGAAATTTTTTATGCTGTAATTTCTGTTTTGGAAATAAAAATTTTGTATTGTTATTAAACATAGTTCTTTGCTATCCATTGACAGGGATTTATCTCCTAAAAAAAAATTTCTAACTAGAAATTATTCTCAAAAACAAAATAGTTATTATTTGTGCCTTGTCGCTTTATCACCTAGAAAACTCCGACACTCTCTAACATGCGACAAACACCTTATCAACGCTTTAGACACGGCTAGCATCCCGATACGAGGTCTATTTTAATCCTTTTAAATAAATTAAGAGTCAAAATATAAATTTATTATATATATATATATGCTTAAGTCATATATCTACTCACCCTAAAATTAATATACTTAGCCATAAAAAAAATTAATTGTGAATCTTAAAAAAAAAAAAAGGAGAAAAACTCATTATTAATATAAAATTTGTTTTTTTTAAATATATTAAACATATTGTGTCGTGTGTCGTCGCATATCGCGGTGGCTAATCTCTCAATCCAGTAGCCAGGCAATGTTTACAGTAGCCGGTGTCCCCATACTGGCTCTGGCTCAACGGACATGGGGGCATCCTGAATCCGCCATACAGATTTTGCGCCCCATCAGCAGCAGAAATAATGGGGGCAAAGGCTCTCTCAACTCAACCACATTCATTTCACGCAATAAAGGAAAGACAGCTCCTTTAAAACAACCTCTTTAACCATCCTCAACTGCATTCTCTGCTTTTTCAGATACATCCCTTTCATCGTCTTCCCTTGCTCTGCTTCACTGTTCTTCATCACTTGCACCAGCCTCAGAGAGCGAGCAGTGAAAAGGAAAATGAAGCATTTTGCATTTCCTCTTCTCGTCGCCGTTGTCGTCCTCCTCCAAGCCTGTTTCCACGCCCGCCAAGTGGAGGCAGGCGATGGGTTCGTGAGGGCCAGAGGGATACAGTTCCTGCTGAACGGAAGCCCTTACTACGCCAATGGCTTCAATGCTTACTGGCTGATGTACATGGCCTCTGACCCTTCCCAGAGGCACAAGGTCTCGGGTGCGTTCAGGGAGGCCTCGAGCCACGGTCTCACTGTTGCCAGGACTTGGGCCTTCAGCGACGGTGGCTACAGGCCTCTTCAGTACTCCCCGGGTTCCTACGATGAACAGATGTTTCAGGTGATTTGATTAGTTCTCACAACGATTCTTTGGGAAAATTAGGATCATGGGTCTTCAAAATGTCGTAGATTTCGTGAGCACAGAATACTGATTTGTGTCTTCTGTCTCATAGAGAGCGGAAAGCAGACAACTTTCTTGGTATACTAACGTCTGGGTTCTTCTCTCTCTCTCTCTCTCTCTCTCTCTCTCTCTCTCTCTCTCTCTCTCTCTCTCTCTCTCTCAAGGGGTTGGATTTTGTGATAGCTGAAGCCAGAAGGTATGGGATCAAGCTGATACTGAGCTTAGTGAATGACTATGAGAACTTCGGGGGGAAGAAGCAGTATGTGAATTGGGCTAGGAGTCGAGGGCAGTACTTGACGTCTGACGATGATTTCTTCAGGAACGCTGTTGTCAAAGGTTTTTACAAGAATCATGTCAAGGTAAAGCAAAGGATGCATCAATCAGCCTTTTTTTTTTTCTTCTTCTTTTAATTAATCGTTTTTATGTTCTTCTTTTTCTCATCACGTCTCAGATCTTTCCTAGTGAACCATGCTTAAAAGGAATTGTGAGCATAAAATGGTGCTATTCTTTCTTATTCAATCAATCTTTGCTTCTGCAGACTATTCTCTACAGACTTAACAGGTTCACTGGAGTACACTACAAGGATGATCCAACCATCATGGCTTGGGAGCTCATGAATGAGCCTAGATGCACATCAGATACTTCAGGAAGAACCATTCAGGTCACAAAAGAAGTTTGGTTTAACCTTGAAGCAATGTAACTACTCTAATTGTGTTAATGGATTCGGAGATAAATCTCCTGAAAATGCATTAGAAACTCATTTGCGGAGTTTGGGTCCTTTTTTCTCTGGTTACCGGCTCTAATCAACCTCCGATGAATTTCTACTGGCATGCACACATTCATTGAATTCACATGTATTTGTACATGCTTGTTCTGGCAAATATTTGCATCTGCATGACATTGCCAGTTCGGAAACTTAATGTTCACATGTCAACTTGCCATTATCTACTTTTGTGCTACCACTGTCATGAGCCGACCCCTGCATGAATTGTACTAAGAAAAAGGAGAGATTCTTTTAAACGAAGTTAGTGAGTAATAATTGCCAAACCTTGTTGTTTTCCTTTGCAAAAAATCTGAGGCTGATACCTCATTGTTGGTGCTTGGCTAACAGGCTTGGATAATAGAGATGGCTTCCTTTGTGAAATCAATAGACGGGAATCACTTGCTCGAAGTGGGTCTGGAAGGATTTTATGGACAATCAACTCCTCAGAGGAAGAGACTTAATCCCGGCTTCAATATCGGAACTGACTTCATTGCAAACAATCGCATTCCCGGGATTGACTTTGCCACCGTTCACTCGTATCCTGACCAATGGTAACTCTTCTCTCCACTGTGAAAGGGTCTCCCTTTTGATAAATGAGTACAATGAACTGCCACAGCGTACCTCAGACTTGCTGTCTTAAACTGGGAAGATGAAGATTGTGGACTAGAAGCTTCTATAAGCCTTAAGATCTAGATTTTTGTTGGTATCCACCAGTCCGGAAGAACAATTTGTCTAGAGTATGCTAACCGAAGGCCGCATGCAAATTTATGAATGACATATGGTTGCTTTAATTGAAACATGCTTCGGTGTAAAATCACTCCTTGTAGATGACATTGATTCTCAATTCCAGTGTAGATGCGAGAATAGATTATCCTTAAGATCTTCATTATCCTACCTCTTCAGGCCTAAGAGACCTCTTTACCAATAAATGTGAAAAAGCATATAAGTGAGATTCAAATCATTAGTTCAAATATCATGTTACAAGTTTCATGAACATAAAATCATTTCACGCATAGTTTCAACAGCTGAATTTGCTTAGCATTCATTAATTATCTCCCCGTGGGATGAGCAGGGTATCGAGTTCAAATGATCAGTCCCAGCTTTCCTTCTTGAACAATTGGCTCAATTCCCACATCCAAGATGCTCAGTACATCCTCAGGAAGCCTTTACTCCTGACCGAGTTCGGGAAATCATCGAAGGACCCTGGTTTCAGCAGTTACCAGAGAGACCAGCTCTTCAACATGGTCTACTACAAGGTGTATGCGTCAGCTAAAAGAGGTGGGGCGGCCGCGGGAAGCCTATTCTGGCAGCTTCTAACCGAAGGCATGGACTCATTCCGAGATGGTTACGAGGTCGTCCTCAGCCAGAGCCCCTCGACTGCGAACGTCATCGCGTATCAGTCCCACAAGTTGTATCAGATTCGAAAGATCTTCGCAAGGATGAGAAACATTGACAGATGGAATAGAGCACACGCCGCACATAACGGGGGAAGGCCGAATGGGAGTTGAGAGCACATTTTAGTAAAACGCTATGCGGGTTTCGCAAAAATCTAAAGAGTTTCATATTACAATGATGTTATGTTTGGGAGTGGGCAACCTCTCTTTAGTGATGAGTTCGTTTCTCGTCCAGGAGGTAAGCTAAGATTAAGCATAAATGTCTGATCTTTATAGGTTTCTGCTTATGTTAAGGGCATCGGCCGCCCATTTCAGAAGCTGTTGTATGGGAGCTTAAGCAGTAAGGATGACTTCAAATGGTTTCAAATCAGCTCATCACCACATCGTGTGTTATGATCTTCATGTCGCTTCGAGATTTACTTTACCAACGGGTTACGAATAAACCAGCGCTTTCTGACGGCTACGACGGCACCAACATGTCAAGAGAATTGGTTTTCATACGTTCGTGCTGATCAGTCGATTTTCATTAGGCAAGAATTGAACATTTGGTCCGCTAGGTGTGCGAAAGCTGATCAATTACGGAATATATTGATCCTATGGGGAACCCATGAAAGCTAGCTGTTCTCTCGAATGTCGATGTTTGCATCGGAAGTCACACGGCCACCGCCGGCTAATGCAGGATGTGATGACCCGGCATAGTAGCTGTTCACCTAAGAACATCACTAGTAAACCTATCATCCATGAAAGATATGGAAGCCGTGTTCGAAAGCACAAGGAAAACTACGATAAATGATTATTTCTGAGGATATCTTATCGGCTTCTATGATCTCTCGAGGGATCAATCCATTGTCCTAAACATTGTTGTTGTCTACCGTATTCCGCCGTACCTCACAGCTGCTTCAAAGATTTTCAAGAAGACCAAGCTGTCTTTTTTGTGATCTAACAACGATCACCAGTTCCTCGAAAAAAAAGGGACCTGGGACTACAGGTCCGAGGAGAAAGAGAAGATGCTCTCTTTTAATAGACTTCGTTCGTTTCACGAAAAATGAATGATTTAGAAAACATTTTCTTAAAAATGATTACTAGTTTCGCTTGAAATAATTATTTAATAAAAACTATTTTCATTACTGACAATAATTTATATTTAAATATTTTCATTTTTGATAATAAATGATTATTTTAAAAAGAATATTTTTCGCGGAACGAACGGCAGAGAAACGGAGCCTTCGTTAATGGTTTTCATGGGCCAGATTTGCTTTGGGCTGTGCTTCGGCCTCTCAGCTTTCTTCCTTTATAGCACGTAACGGGCCATTATGACAAACATGGAAGGCACCACTTGCCACTTCAAACAAGGGGTAGAGCAACTGCGACTCAATGGAGTCACGTGGCTGTGCATGTACAAGACGATGAGCTCGCTAGGCAGGCCTCGTGTTTGGAGGCTGTTTTCAAGCTCGACCATGCCATGCGCTGATCACGGACATGTTCTGTTCCAAGAGATGATGCCAGATCGCTTTGCCACTCCGTCCAACGTAGCCGGTTGTCCGAATATGCCAGAGGCTAACTCGCGATTGAAAGAGCTGGTAAAACTCCGTCAGTTGAGCAGTGCTCGCAGGATGTTCGACAATATGCCTCACCGGGACGAGATCTCGTGGACCACAATGATTTCCGCATATGTCGCTGCCAGGAACGCCCGCGAGGCTCTGGGCTTGTTCTTGAATATGTGGGTTGCGCCGGGACTCGGAATGGACCCTTTCATTCTTAGTCTCGCGCTCAAGGCCTGTGGACTCGACGTGAATCTGAACCTTGGCGAGTCTTTACATGGGTATGCTGTGAAAACGGGACTGGTGAACTCTGTTTTTGTGGGCAGTACCCTTTTGGACATGTATACTAAAACGGGCAGAACTGAGCTAGGTTGTTGGGTCTTCGATGAGATGCCAATGAGAAATGTCGTTTCTTGGACCGCCATCATCACCGGACTAGTTCATGGTGGTCATTGTAGGGAGGGGTTGTTGTACTTCTCCAAAATGTGGAGATCAAAGGTGCAATGTGATACATATACATTTGCCATTGCGCTGAAGGCATGTGCTGATTTGGGTGCTTTAGACCATGGGAGGGAGATACACACTCACGCAGTTAAGAAAGGATTCGATGAAACCTCATTTGTTGCCAATACCCTTGCTACAATGTATAACAAGTGTGGAAAGTTGGATTATGGATTGCGATTGTTTGAAAGGATGCCAAAGCGAGATGTGGTTTCTTGGACCACAATAATTTCTACCTACATTCAGATGGGTCAGGAGGAATCTGCTATCAGAGCTTTTCTAGAGATGCAACAATTGGATGCTAGTCCTAATGAATACACATTTGCTGCAGTTATATCCGCCTGTGCCAATCTTACCAGAATTGACTGGGGCGAACAACTGCATGCCCATGTTCTATGCATAGGTTTTTTCAGTTCTCTGTCAGTGGTAAACTCTGTTATGACTATGTACTCTAAGTGTGGACAGTTGACTTTGGCTTCAGTTGTTTTTAATGAAATGACAACGAGGGATGTGGTTTCATGGAGCACATTGATCGCAGGGTATTCAAATGGAGGATGTGGTGAGGAAACTTTTGAGCTTCTATCATTAATGAGAAGAGAAGGACCAAAGCCAACTGAGTTTGCTCTTGCTAGCATCCTCAGTGTGTGTGGAAATATGGCTATCCTTGATTCAGGAAAGCAGCTTCATGCTCATGTCCTGCTGATTGGTTTAGAACATACGCCTATGATACATAGTGCACTAATTAACATGTATGGCAAATGCGGGAGTGTGAGAGAAGCATCACAACTCTTTGATGTGGCAACAAACAATGATATCATTTCTTGGACAGCAATGATAAATGGATATGCTGAACATGGATATAGCCATGAAGCAATTGATTTATTTGAGAAGCTGCCTGCAGTGGGCTTGAGACCGGACCCTATCACCTACATTGGTGTTCTTACAGCCTGTAGCCATGCCGGGCTGGTTGATCTCGCATTTCGTTATTTTGATACAATGAGTGTGAAGCACCAGATCATTCCTACGAAGGAACACTATGGCTGCATGATTGATCTCCTTTGTCGTGCTGGTCGCCTAAATGAGGCAGAGAACATTATTAAAACCATGCCTTTCAAACAGGATGATGTTGTTTGGTCAACGTTGTTGAGAGCATGCAGAGTCCATGGTGACGTCGACCGTGGAAGGCTGGCTGCTGAGCAAATTCTTGAGTTAGATCCGCATTGTGCTGGAACTCACATTACGCTGGCTAACATATATTCTGCCCAGGGGAGATGGAGGGAAGCGGCAGATATAAGGAAGTCGATGAAGTCTAAGGGAGTGATAAAGGAGCCTGGATGGTCTTGGATCAAGGTGAAAGATCGTGTATCTAAATTTGTTGCTGGTGACCAGACTCATCCAGAGCATGAAGAAATATACAACACATTGGATTTCCTGAGTCTGGACGAAATTGATGTCAATGATGTGGATATATTTCTGGATGATATTGGAGATTGAAGAAGCAATGTTTCATCTTTCATTACAGTTGAGGTCAGCTCCATTTATTTTGACTGGCTAGATCTTGTGAAGGCACAGATATGTGGGGAAACAATTGCTGGTCATGCGAAACGATTGACAACGGCGTCGAATTTGCTAGTTGTCCTTTGCGAAAGAATCATTTTGGAGACTATCTCAAAGCTCAAAGCAGTATGAGGTCATCAAATCGTCCACTACACAAAAGTCTCCAAAGCATACTGCAGGGCTTTTGGTTTTCGGGAGGGGATTGCTTTCTCAATGGCGAGCCACTACAGTGTGAGAAGATGACGACGTTTTTCCCCTTTGTCGCATACTAATTATGCCGGAGATTTGTCACATAGTATTCCAGAATCCACAGTGGTCATTGGCCGGTAAGAGTTTTCGCCCATTGATGATACATGGTTTACTTAGTGCTGAGATTGTGATCATTGTTCAAGATGCCTCTCTGTAAACTAATGTTTGGAAGTTTGAAGCAGGATGATGGTCTTTCAGACTTAAGGACTTATTGGAATTTTTTCTCCCCTCAACTGGGTTGATTCTATTAAATGGAATTGACATAGGATCAGGTTTTCTGAGGAAGTTCAAGACATTGAGTGATTGAGACACTATTTTTGAAGTATCTTTTTTCTTCCCCCAATTGAGTTTTGAAGAATAACTTTTTTGGGTTGGCTGTAGAAGTTATGGACATTCTGGAATTTAAAGGGAGGCACTTTTTCTTTCTTATTGATATTCGGATGCTCTAATCATAAAATGGCTGAAAAGGAATGATTTTTCTTTACTAGATCGTTATAAGAGGGTCTGTATTGTTGATAATTTTCCAGAATGGATCTGTTTCTGCATTTTTTGCTGTACAATTTGACGGGGGAAAAAAAAAGTTTACAAAAGCTGTGCTGGAGCTTGATGTTCTTGGATTATGGTGAAGGACTGTGTGTCCACATTTGTGGCTGGTGACAGTTCTCATTTACGGAGTGGAAAACTATGCCGTGTTTTGAATTTTTTTGGGAGAAACTAGTCTTGAGGATGTGGCTTCCCTCATGTATGATGTTGAGGTCTGAAACGGAGCATCCTTTCACTGTTCCATTTTTATGTTTACTTCATCAGTCATGATGGTTACCAAAGCTGGCAACAGAAAAGGCGTGACAGGAAAAAAGCTGATGTTGCGCAGTGTTGGTCTCGAGCAACAAAAATGTGGAGAGTGAATTTTGTGTGGTTGCCTGTTCCTGGAAGAATGGATGATTAACTGATTGATATTGCTTAAACCACGTAGATCCAATCAAAATAGATATGAGAAGAAGGTGCATTGTGCATGGTTGTCTTCTTCCACAAAGATGAACGATATACAATTTATGACGTTGTTTAAGCTGCATGGTTCCAATCAAATTGCAGCTTGAAAAATCCGCTGGTTACTCCAGGGAGACAGTTTTCCCATCTATCTGTTCCCATACTGGCATAATAGACTACGTGTCAAATTCTCCATACTTTTTGACCATATATATATATATATATATATTCTCCATACATATGCTTTCTGTTTGTAGCGATAGAAATAGGGATAAATTCACCTTCATCTCTTATAAGGAACTTTAAAATCTTTAACCATCATCAAGCTCAGCTGCATTAGCTGATTTAAATACATTTTAAACACATTCTTTTCTCATCTTTGCTTTACAGTTCTCCAGCATTTAGTTTTGACAGGTCTTCGGAAGGAATTTCAACAATGAAGTATTTTGCATTGCCTCTCTTAGCTATTTTCGTATGTCAAGCTTGTTTACTTGTCCAGGTAGAAGCAGGGGTTTTGTAGGAACCAGAGAAATTTAATTTTATGCTGAACAGAACCACTGTCTATGCCAGTGGCTTCAATACCTATTGGATGATGTACACAGCTTCTGACCCTTCAGGCATATAAAGATTCAGCTGCATTTGTGAAGCTTCAAGCCATGGCCTCACCGTTGCAAGAACATGGGCTTTCACTGATGGTGGTTGCAGACCTTTACAGCACTCTTCCGGTTCCTAATGTACAGATGTTTTCAGGTAATTCACTGTCAGAATATTTTGCGAGGAAAGTATACATCCTTGAATCTCTCACAATATCCCTAAACACAAATACTGATATATCTCCTCTCTGAAAAATCAGGGTAAGAGTGCATACGTCAACCTCTCCCCACTTCCCAAGAACCTATGCACCAGGCGTGCCAAGGAGTCTTATGATGACAGAGTTCCGCTTTGTTTCTGTTCGCTGATTATTCACTCTGGAAACACTGTCTCGATGCGCACATTCAAGATGCCAGGCACATCCTCAGGAAGCTAGCAGTCCTGTGTCCTGATCGGGTTCATTCAGTCGTGGAGGGACCCTGCTTTCAGCATTCACCCGAGAGATCAGCTCATCAACACGGTACACACTTTGGCTACAAGAGGTGGAGAAGCCGCAGGAAGCTCACTCTGGCAAGTTTTAATTGAAAGCCTTGTCTCTATCCTAGCCAGTTATGAAGTCATCCTGAGCCAGAGCCCCTCAACCGCAAGTTTCATTGTATATCAGTCCCACAAGTTAGTACCAGCTCAGTAAGATTTGAGCGAGGATGAGAAACATTGAGGACTTGAGGAGAGCACAAGCTGCACATAGTAGGGGAAGGCGTGTTTGGAGCTGAAAATGCTGGGTTTAAGTCAGAATTTACAGGGTTTCATGTAAATATGACAAGCTAACGACAGCATATATCTTGAGAAGAGGTAACCCCCTCTCTCTGATTAAGCTGTTTTCAACCCTTAGGGTAGCTGAAAATAGTATAAACGGATGATTGTTCATAGGGTTCTGCTCTTGTCCACTGATTCCAAATCTGTAAGCTGTCTGCTATGAAGCTGTTTGCAGTTTTACGTTGGTTTGTTGCTACATAAACTGATCTCCTTCGGACAAATCAGAGCTTTCTGATGTCAATGAGGCAACAAGATAAATGGTTTACTTCCATTCACGGTGACGGCTGAGTTTATTCCAGGGTCGCTCATTGGATATGGTGTCGTTTTCCCTTCCATGAAAGGAAAGCAGTTGTGAAGGGAAGGGGAGGCGACGAAGGTCTACAGTTTGAACACTCATTTCGACGAAGCTCGTCGACGGGGGAAAAAGGGAGAAAGGCTCCCAAAGTCGCTTTTCAACTACATCCTATTCATTCCATAGAAGACTTTAATGTCCACGAATCCTATATCAATTGGTTACTTAATTTGTATCGTTAGAGTGTGGTTCATACTCTTTATCGATAGGAAAATAATACTCTCGAGCCATTAGAGGGCTTTTATAATCTGAGTTCATAAATAGCTACAGCTATATATTATCTCTTTCATTTATAATTGGGGGATGTAGTAAAAAAAAATACGATGTTAATATTAGTGAAATAATCTAGATTAGCCCTAATTTAAGGGTGAATCAGAATAAATCTTGTGTGGAATCATAACATGTTCATCTTTTATCTAGAATAGAAGCCAATACTATGGTCATCCAGAAGACGCTTTTTTTCATTTGTAATTTCGAAGTGCATGAGGCGCCTTAAAAAGTCATGTTTGAGAAGGAATTCACATTACAAATCGATCGATGGATGCAATTCAAAACAAAGGGAATCTGAAGTATATATTCCATTCTCTAGTTAGTGATCTATTCTGAAAAACACATGATGTGGGAAATACCGATTTGATTCTCTCTAATTCTTTGTCTTTATGACCTAAATAGCTACTCTCATTTTTGGACCATTCTAATTTCCTTGAAAAGCTTCGTTGTGCTTTTTCATGCGTCAAGATGCGGGTGGTGACTTTTCTATTTCGGGAACAATTTGTGAGCAAAAATATTTTTTTTTATTCTATTCTCAAGAATTGTTTATATAATAAAGAACATGTTTGGTAACTACAAAAAATTTCTATTCCCAGAACAGAAAAAAAAAATAGTCATAGGTTTGGTATGACCGTAAAAAATGTTGGTGGAAGCAGTGGGCACTGGTGAGCTGCGTCGGCGATCAGGAGTAATGGACTCGTAGTTGGAAAGATGAGCATTAAGTCACATTGAGCTTATTTTCAAAAAATGACATTATTCTCTTTTTGTCCTCGGGTACAAAGAAACACACTTTTTTTTAATTTTTTATTTTTCACTTCTTATTTCTGTTTCCTACATCCAAGATGGATCCTTTTCTAATCGCACGAGAGGTCAATCTCGCCTTTCAAGTGAAGTGAAAACCACCACCACGTAATCTAGTGAATTCTAGGATTAGGAAAGACACGAATTAAGATTCGATGAGAGTCCCATAAATCAAATCTCTCTACCGTACCTTCCCAAGCTTTCCATGTATTATTCTCTCTCTCTCTCTCCCTCTGTGCTGTTCTTTACAGGCAAGAAAGCGGGCAATTCGCGCTATCTCCTTTCGAAAAAGATCACTCCTTCGAATCAGCAAATCACTCTCCCGAAAAGGGTCTCTGGGTTAAAGATCAAGCAAATGGGTTTTCATCTCCATCATTGCTTGAATCAAGGGAAACTTTCTTTTTCTCGTCATCCCTTCACCATGTTTAGGATTCCACAGCTGCAATCGTTTCTCTCTTCCCCCTTTTTTAACCCTTTTTTTTTTTTGCCTTAGTGTTGCTTTGCTTTTTCTCTCCTCTCCTCCCTCAAGCTTTTGAGATAAGTTAATCTATAGGAGGCATGCGAATGCAAAGTATTTTTTGTGAAGCAATTCACCCGAAAAGAGAGAGGAGGGAATAAAGCAGAAGATGCAGAATTTATGGAGGGGGAAATGGAGCCCATCCACACATCTTTTTTCTGCCCTTAGTGGGAACTTGGGAGAGATTTGTACACCGTGCGCCCTCGCTAGCAAAGTGGATAATGGATGGCTCATGAATGCTTTTGCCTCTCTTTGCAACAAAGGATTCTCTTTTGTTCTCTTCATGTTTTTCTCTTTCCTGTTTGGTTATCTCGTGAGGAGGACAAGGGTGAGACTCGAACTCGTAGAAGCTCATGCCGTGTCCATGATCCTGTGGATAAAAGACAAACGTACGTGGTGGTGAATATGGTGGTGAATATGGTTCTAGAGTAGAATCGAGAATCGGTGAATTGAACCGGTGGAAATTTATTCGGTTTCGAGTTACAACATATGCATAATGGTAGGTTTCAAGTTTCAAAAATTTGAAATTCGGTTACGAGAGGCAGGTTCTGTTTTGTATTTTTCTTGAATAACTATCTAAAAAAAAAATCCTAAACCTATTGTACTGTGACCAATTTAGTCTTAAATCTTTCAATTGTGCTAATTTAATCCTAAATTTTTTGAATTTTGCTAATTTAGTCTTCAAACTATTTTTTTACATAATTGGAAAAACGGAACACATTGATAAATTATCAAAAGGTTTAGGACTAAATTGGCAAAACCTCGAAAGGTTTAGGATGAAATTGGCACAATCAAAAGGTTTATAACTGAATTGATAAATCATTAAAAAGTCTAGGATTACATTAGCATAATTGAAAAGTTTATGACAAAATTAGCCACCATATAATATGTTTAGAACTTATTGGATAATTTTCCCATATTTTTCTTCCGCTATGTTTTCGTGCGATCCCGCAGTATTCCATGATATCTGATGATGAATGTGTAATATGGAGTCACTAGTTCGAACTTCCATTTTCTATGATATCTATCATCGAAATTTTTACTTTGTTAATGTTTCATATTCTTCATGTGTCTAAATATGGACCGCGATTAATAGATTGTAGAAGCAAATGGTGGTAATTAAAGATGACATTCACTACAATAATTTAATTAAGAGTACACGTGAGATCTGGATAGATCCCGAAACATGTAACAATAGTAGGTTTCGAGTTTCAAGATATACAGAGTATGTTCTAAGTTTCAAATATTAGAGAGTCGATTTCAACGAGTAGGTTCTAAATTTCAAGTGAAACTTAATCCGACCATGCAACCGAGGAAAAAGAAAAAAAAGGAAAAGTGGAAAAAAATGCAAAAAAAAAAAAAGATAATATGATAAGTCATGTACGTCTACGAAACGCCTATAAAAAAGCATCACCTTCACTCGCAGAGACAAAAAGGCCAAAAAGCTCCACCTCCGAGCTTCCTCTCTCTCTCTCTCTCTGGAATCCATGGAGACCGCCGGCAAGCCGGAAAAGCAGACGACCGCACTCTCCAGCTACTTCCACTTCAATGTCGTGCTGACGGCCTTTCGATTGCTGGAGCTCGGCTTGGCTCTCTTCTTCCTCCACCGCGTCTCCACTCGCGTCCCGCTTGCCGTGAGACTCTCCTATGAGTACTCCTTCCTCATCCTCGGCTTCGTCACGCGGCCGCTGTTCGTCTTCGTCCTCGGCAACGCCATCATCATCGCCCTCCTGGCCAAGCCCGGCCGGTTCTGCGCCTACAGAACGGCCGACGACGGCGCGGCCGAGGAGCTGTATGAAGAGATCGTTAAGATCAGCGAGAGCCGGGCCAGGCCCGAGCTTCCTCGCGTCCGCGAAGCGGAGGAGGCCGTGTACGAGGACAAGGAGATCATCAGCGAAGTCGGCACGGCCGCCCGAGCTCGAGGAGGCGACGCCGGCGCCTTCGATTTCGAGGACGCGGTCCCGGAGGAGCAGTGCCGCGGCGTTCCCCTGCCGCCGGAGGTGGAGAAGCGGCAGAGGACGGCGAGATCCGGGGGGGAGCCGCGGGAGATGAGCAACGAGGAGTTCCAGCGGGAGATCGAGGCGTTCATCGCGAAGCAGCTGAGGTTCCGCCGGGAGGAGACGCTGGCCGTCGTGCTCCAAGAGCCCACTGATCGAGCGCCAAAACTGATTTCAAATTCTGTTGCACAGTAGAGACCGACAGAGGAGAAAAAAAAAGGGCACAAGAAAGTCTGGGGTCGACGGCGAATCGCGATTCTCGATTTGCGGTTTACGCCGCGTCGTGTACAGTCGGAATCAGAGCTGATGATGAGTTTTCAGGATTTTGCTCAGCTCACCCCCCCCCCCCTTCCCTCCCTCTCTCTCTCTCTCGTCTTTGATTTTTTCTCATCGACTTTTTCTCTTAGGAAAAGCATGTGATTCCCTCTCTTTCTCTCTCTCTCTCTCTCTTTCCCTTTCTCTTTCTGGCGGATCGAATTGAATTTTGAGGGGGGAGGGGACTTTCAATTCGATCTTTGACGTGGGGGACGAAAATTCCAGAAACCGCCCGTGCCCGTCAATCAAATCACTCGCGGCATCGGGCGCCGAAAACCCGCGGAAAGCTTCGAATCGAAAGCGTGAGGAAGCGGTCATTTCGCCGGTCGGCAAATAATTCACGAAAGCATGCATTTTTTATTATTCCATCTTGAGGCCTATTGTTTCCTAACCATCAATGCGTGGCGATGGAAAATTGGAAAAAAAAAAAAAGCGAAAAGTCCTTGCAGATTCACTAGCAGTGATTTGGTGAAAAAAAAAAAACAAAGTTTTTGGGGGTTCATCAATGGAATTTTATCTGACGAGAGACCGCTTCGGATTGCTATAAAAACCGTAAGTTTTATTGAAAATGACACCGTAAGTGTCATGGTTTTCGCGCGGAGCTCGTCTTTATGATTTTGCCGTCTGTCGATCGCTTGAGTGCTGTATTTCTTAGTTAATGTTCGTTTTTCGTTTGGCGATCGCTCCGACGTAAACTTACGTCTACCCCAAGTGCCTTAAGCCGTTTTATGACGTCGAGGTTCTCCGGTGGTCGGGGTGATCGGTTGGGGAAAATTTGAGAAACTAAAGTGGGGCGTTTATTAAAGTTATCGAAAATTACTGACACTCGAGCCCTCTGGTTGAAAAGCAATGGCATTAGAGCGAGCGTTTCTAAGAAATTCATGGCACGGTGTTTTTTTTTTTTTCCCTTTTTTATTTTTGGTCCCTAATAAAACGAAATGAGTAGGCACCCTCCGTCGAAATACGAAATTATTTACATTCCGATGGTACGAAGATGGTTCTTTTTTTATACTATAAATTCAATTCGTTCTTTTTTTTGTTTTTTTGTTTTTTTCTTATTTCGCCCTAAAACCCACTCCATAGGCAGTAGCCAATGCATGCTTCCTTTCTTCATTTAATTCCTAGCGGGTCGTCGTCGATTGGGGAACAATTTTGTCATTACTCATTTGCTACATTGAACGCCAATTATTTCGTCAGGCTACCCACGTAGCATCCCTAGCTTTGTCCCCTCTCTCTTCACCATATGTATACCCTCACGAAAATCCCATCACTTTGTATAACTATACCACGATAAATTTTCCCAAATTACTTTACATAGATGCAATGCAAAAGCAACTTTTTTTTCCCCACATTGCCCACCACATCATTTGCCTAACTCACTCCCGTATATTACCAATCACCTAGCTAAAATTTTTTGCACTTTTTATTAGGCATAAAATATATGTATATATATATATATATATATGATTTTTTGCATTTAGATGCAAATTTGATTCTAGAGTTGAAATTATCATCAAATTCCTTACGTGTCTCGCACCACATTTCGTCTAGAAAGGAATAATTTTGTGTGGCAATACTTCTATCTATAGTAACGGCATGCGACTAATTAATTTAAATCAGTTGATCACATGTAAAGTATTGTGGGGAAAATGTACTTAAAATTAGGAGTGAGCAGTTTCACATTCCACCTGGAACCCAGAGCCTACTAGTCGAAATATATGTTCTTCATTTATTAACATACATTATCACAGGTTCCGAGATCGGTTCTAGGGTTTACCCAGCTTTTATTTGTATTCTTAATTAAATGATTGTAGTAAATCATCAATTTTAATGTCCACTATTTACTACTATAACTCACTAGTCATAATTTATATTTAGGCACACGAATAAATAAGATGCACTAGAAAAATAAAAGTTTCAATCATAAATATCTCAGGAAATGGAAGCTCAGATTAGTGGTTCTAAATTAGGCACTCGTCATCGGATGCTATGGAATACTGCAGAATCCCACGAAGATATATACCAAGTAAAACACAAAAAAAAAACTTTATTTCAGATTCATCCTAATTAAAACTTAAAGCTTACTCATAAGAATAGATTTTTCAATTTTTAGAATTCGAAACCTACCTTGTATACGCTAGAACCTAAAATCGAACTAATTTCTCACCGATCTAGTTTCAAATTTAAGATTCTACCGCACAACCATTCTCTCCCCTACTTAAACATGCAGTGCAAGAGAAGTTTCCTCTAATGGGGCACCCAAGGCAGCATCATTAATCTTGTCCTTGGGTCTTTCCAATGATTAGGACTAAAAATCAAGATGTTGTTCTTGGGGTTAGGGCAATAATCATGATCTAAAAGTCCAAGAAACGACCCCTATTTGTCTTTCTTTCTCGTCGGAAATGATGGGTTAATCGTTCACAATGGGCCCTGTAAAAGATAGTATGAGAAACAACCACGAACTTTTTATAGAGATTAGACCGCTTTTAATTTAATTTATTTTTGTCATCTTTAATGTGCAAATAGTTGACAGCAACTCCAACAAAAAGTGACTTTTCCTTTTCTTTCTTTCCCCCCCTTCGTTCGAACGGAGCAGATTCTCCGTGAATTTTTTAAGATTTTTTTATTTATTATAATGGAGTGCCGAACTTCTTTAGCATGTTAATGGCACTTTTCTTGATCTTTTGTCATTAACATCGGGGGTGTAATGATTACTTCCACCAAAGATAATCGCGGGTCAGGCAGATTATTGTACAAATTTCTCCCCACTTGCTGTTTTTTTTTTCGATTTTTTTTTCTGCTGCAAGGAGAAAATTATAACATGTTTCGTATAGGAAAAATTATAAAAAAAAATCGTAAACCTATTTTAATTATTTCAATTCATTCCTTGCGATCAATTTTGACCGAATATCGCTGACGTGGCAATCTCTTCTTCCTCAGCCACACCTTTGACCGACGACACCTCCGATCAGAGGTGTGACCTCGCCCACCACTGGTAATGGCGAAGTCGGCCTTGCGGGGGTGGCGAGGCTCGCCCTCACTGGATTGACACAAAGAGCCTCACCCAAGTGACGGTAAGCCCAGGTCTTGCTGCCCCTTGCAAGATCGACTGCATTGTCGCCATTGGCCGATGAGGCCACATCTCTAGCCGATCGGAGGTGTTTTCAATGAGAGGTGTGGCTGATGAAGAAGGGAAGGGAAAAAAAAGTAGAGAAAAGAATAATAGATAAGTAAAATAAATGAATAATTTAAAAAATATTTAAAAATTAGTAAAAAATTATCACATTAGCTATCTCCAGCCAAAATTGGTTAGAAGGACTGGATTGATACAAATAAAAAAGGTTTAGGACTGAAATGATACAAAAAAAGATTTATGAATGAATTGACACAATTGTAATAGATTTAGTACTTTTTTTTTTGGCAATTATCCCATTTTGTATATTGTAATTAGCTTTCTCCATAAAATATGTTTTTTTTTCTAAAAATTACAAAGAGAAGCTCTTCTATCTTGTCATGTGTGATGGCCAAGTTCTTCAGGAGATTTCATTAAACTAAGGGGTGCTATTGCATGTTTATAGTATTGCTCTCTCCAAAAACATACATTTATTTATAACCCTATCGTAACATAACCCAAATGGGTGACATGTACAACTAAACATAGGTTATATTTGGTTCAGTCTTTTCAAGGTGTTTTTAGCCTTTAACATCCCTTGGGGAAACAATGAGGCATTTGATGAGGCATTTGTTTCGGCATTTGGCCAAACGTTGGCCTTGGCAAAGCTATCCGTACTTGCTTTGGCTTTTAGCATTTGTGAGAATGCTATTTCTACAATTAACCGATTTTTTTTTACTTTAAAACTACATGTTAATTTTTGCATTTTGCCCTTGTTGTTATTGTGGATCTTTCACATTTGTTGTTTTTGTTCATCTTCCTGCGCAAAGGCCAAATCGGGTCAATGTAGGGCCAACGAGATGTTGGCAAGGTCTTGCGATCTAGATAGTGATCACTTAGGTCGAGAGGGTCACAAAGGTTGTGCGACCCCAATGAGGATCACCTGAGATTACAACCCAGACTCCCCTCATTAGGGTTGCATGACCTTCGCAAGGGGGAGCCTCACGTGTAGGGGTGAGCATGGTTCCAGGGTAGAACCTGGAATATGAAGAATCGGACCGATGGAACTAATCGGTTCCAGATTTCAAGTTCCAAAATTAGGGAACCTGTTCAGATGGGTAGGCTTCGGGTTTTAGGTAAGTGGAACCTGAAACCGGAACCTAGACCCTAGAGCAAGTTTTTATATTTTTTCTTGGTATATGTCTTTGCATCATCCTGCGGTATTTCATAATATCCAATGCTGAGTATGTAATCCGGAACCACTTTATCATTAAGACTTTTACTTTGTTAATGTTTCATATTTTTTGTCTCTAAATATGAGTTGTGGTTAGTGAATTTTAGCAATAGGTGATGGTCATTAAATGCGATTATTCATTGTAATCGTTCAACTAAAAATACATGTGAAACCTGGATAGATCCTAGAACTGACTCTGGAACCTGTAACAGGATAGGTTCTAGGTTCCAAGATATGTAGGGTAGGTTTCAGGTTCCACAAAATCAGGAACCTGTATAGACGGTAGGTTCCAGGTTTCAAGCAGTTCGGGTCGCATGACCTTAAGCTTGAAAAAATTGCAATCAAAGTCTTTTCCAAGAAGAAGTTTGCCAATTTAACCCAAAGTTGCTTTACAAATGAGTTTTACCAAATGCAATTTGCCTTTTTTTAAAAGGGTAAGGGCTTTCAACATTTGCATTTCCCAAAGCCCATTTTTGAAGCGGAGCCAAATGCAGTCTTAGTTGGATAGAAAGAGCACTAAATATTTCAATTTCCTATTTGGTAAATTTCATAGACGGGGCTTATTACATGTGCATAAAAAATTTACAAGCTTGAATGTCTGGTTTCGCTGAAATTTCTTCCGCAACGAAATATCTTTTATGGAAAGTCGTTCTTCTATTTTTAATTAAAGGAGAACATGTCTTATGATGACTCCAAACATGAAATATCCAGGCAAATATGAGAATCAACAACTTGGATTTCGATAGTATTGTATAAACACAATTCATATAGAAATTTAATCAACAATAAAGATTGAAAAGAACAACTGTTCCAAATGAAGCAAACATAGAGAGACCTGCTGGACTTTAGTCGACGACAAAACTTGACCACGTAATGATATCACGGCAGAATTTAATCAACGACACGAATCTAAAAGTTATGGCTAAGGGGAAAAAAATGAAGTGCAAGAAACAAAAATCAAGATAAATTTATTTGATTTATGCGGGGGCTCAAAATAGTATGATGTGGCTACTTAAAACCTACAATCAGCGGTTATCAGCGGAGGTTTACAAAGGGAAGTTACAAACGATAATCGACGGTTTCTTCGACTCATCTACCTTGATGGTTATCTGCAGTTTCTCCGACTCCACTATCTTGATGGTTTCCTCAGTTCCACTATCTTGACGTGTTCACTATGTTGACAATTACTTATTTGACGGTTGCACTCGAGATTGTCAACTCCACATTTTGTCGATTCCTTCAATTTGACGATTCATCATGCTGTCAATAATTTTGTGGATACATGTCCAAATTCTGCTCTCATCTACAAAGTTGATCACACGTCGATAATAACCAAAAGCCAGTCATTTTTTGCTGCAGACACCAGCGGCACGCAATTCAACCTGTTCAATTGATTGGGCGGATCGAACCGGCCCATTCACTCGTGTAGTATTACGTACGTACGGAGCCCATTAAGAAAATGTCAAAGGAGATGAGACTTCTCAGAGACGAGGATCTACTGATTCAAAAGATTGCACGTGTACTGCTTGCAGTGGTGGAGTGGCGGATGGAAATCCAACAGGCATTCTGGGCATTCTGGGCGTTTCGTTCATCCCCCCCTCTTCAATTTCAATTTCGAGTTTTGCTTCCGGGAGACAAGTTGGGTGCTCCGACGGTTGGTTGACTGCGTGGAGTGTGCCAGGTTCGAACCTCTCCCTCTCTCTCGGTTAACGTTCTTGATTTGCAGTTGGGCAGATATGGCTCCGGGATCGTCGGTCTGACCAGTTTGACGGTTGATCCGGTTCAAAACCTGTTCTCGAGATGCACCGATATGAATTAGGCGGCATCCGATTGGATCGCCTGATAATTGGACCGACTGACTGGCCGGTATCCATTTGGATCGGCTAAAAAGGTGTGGTTTGGCTTTATGCCCCTCCTGTTTTTTTTTTTTCTCGCACGAGTTTAAGGGCATGTTTGTCGGGGCGATTATGATTTTCTGATTCTATTCTTTAGAATAAACGAAAATGAGAAACTTGTTTGGTAATATAAATGATCTGATTCTCAAATTCTCGGATTCTGTTATCAGGACTACATTTGAAAAAAATAAAGAATAGAAAAAAGGTTTGTTCTTTGTTTCAAAATCACTTTTGAGAAACAAGACCGATAAAGTGAGAAGACCCTGGGAAAACTCTCACTTTGTTCCCTCGACCCAAAAAAGAAACAAAGAACCTT
Source organism: Psidium guajava (assembly GCA_016432845.1). NCBI lineage: Eukaryota > Viridiplantae > Streptophyta > Magnoliopsida > Myrtales > Myrtaceae > Psidium > Psidium guajava. Next base: position 14,135,490 of record CM028231.1, on the reverse strand, counting down.
ATCGAAGACCACTTGACTAGCCAACTCGCCTCACCAGTCCACCCTCTCGTCACTCGACCAGCCAGCTGCACCACCGCCGTCCGCCACCCTCGTCACACGACTCCGTTGAATTTCGTATCGTTGTTCAATTCCCTTGTCACCCTCGTCGTTCAGTTCTCTCGTTGTCTCTTTCCCAAGAATCTTATTCCAGGCTGCCCTCGTCGGCCTCAAGTCAAAGGTGTCCCTTGTCAATTTGGGAGAGGGCCAGCTTTGTCGGCCTCGCTGATCTGGGTTCAGCCTTGAGCATTTTAAAAATAACTTGGACCAGCTCAAAGCATTTTAAAAAATAAAAAGCATCTAAATTTTTTTATTTAAAAAAAAAACATAAATAGGAATATACCAAAAGAATGTATTATCTAGATACGCCAATAAAGCCATAAATAAGTTGAAATGCATGATTAAACATCAAACAATCGAGAAACGATATGGTAATAAAATGGGTAGAATTTGAGTATTCTGGATGAAATTTGGAGATTCCAAATAGTTGGGTATTGGGCTTGGAAACACAGAACTACTATGATTTTTAGAATGAAAAATCAGAATTTCAGGCCTAGGCCCGAACCAGCCTAATCTAGACCAATTTAGTTCAATCCGAACCAATTCTTAAACAACCGGGTCAGTTCTTGAATTGAAGTTCGTTCTAATTGAATTCTGAAGCTGATTTTTTTTTTTGGTCAGAGAGTTCTCGAGCAGATTGATTGATCGGCGTAAATGGTAATTTGTTCTTCGAATTATATTTGTGATTGACTGAACCCTTTGTGACACTCAGAAGAAGTTTGTATTAAGGATGAGTTAATCTCCATTCAACTCACAAAAAAAAAAAAAAGGAAAAAGTGCATTAGAAATTCTAAAACTTGTCATGAAAGTGCAATTGAGCCATAAAATTTGCAAACAATGCAATGAAATTCTAAACATGTCAAATTGATGCAATCGAGTCCTTCCGTTAACATCGTTAGTTTGTCTAATGAAATATGCTCACGTGACATTTTTAAATTAATTTTTGCCTCACATGCGGCATCTTTTCATTATCTTGTTTTCCAAATCTCATTTAAACTAAAAAAATGAAAAGGTCAAAATTTAATTTTAAAAAACTAGAACTGGAAAAGAAGAAGGGGAATTGAGTAGGGCTTTGCAGGTGAGGCATGACCATTATCGTTGCCACCCATTGCTGAAAGGGCTGGCTTGAGGTTGTAGGCCCTAGGCAAGGGTGGCTGGCCCTCACCAACCTCGGGCGAGGCTCGCCCATATGTAGATTGATGAAACCCAAAGCCAGGCGACGCTGGCCCTCCCTCACTTGGGGTCAGTAGCTCGGCTAGGGCATGCGACCTCAAGCCGGCCCCTTTGGTGATGGGTAGTGGTGATCGCGCCTCAACTATGAGGCCCAACCTTGCTTTGTCTTTTTTTTTTTAAATAAAATTTAATTTCAATAAGATTTGCAAAAGAAAATATTAAAAAATACCACGTAAAAGAATAGACATTAAGGTAAGAATGTCACGTTAGCATATTCTGTTTTACAGATTGATGATATTAACGAATGACTTGATTGTATCAATTTGATAAGTTTAAGAAATTGATTGCACTTTTAGCAAGTTTTAGGACTGAGTTGCATTTTTATGATAAATTTTAAAACTAAGAAAGTGAAGAAGAAGAAGAAGAAATGCAAAAGAGCTAAAGAAAAAGAGAGACTGAGATTTCATGCAGACGCAAATTGGAGCTTCCAGAGATTCCTAATTCCTGATGCAAGTAGTGAGTACAACACAAAGCAAAAACTAGTTCCTAGATTCTGGATCTCTTATGCTACCTGACAAACAATTTGTCAATCCGGGTCGACTGGACTAAATGCTTATCACAGATGCCAAATCCTATTGGAACCGTATCTTCAATGGCTGTAATTGATCCGATCCGTTGGGGGCAAAAGCGTTCGGGCCCCTGGCGCTGCACTGCAGTCATGATTTTGTGAGAGCCAAAAGGAAAGTGACTGGCCTAATCTCTTCTCTGGCCGCTTCTTCATCTAAAATCCTTGCATAGTTCTCAAACAGGCCATCCACAATTCCTTCACCAAAGTGGTGAGAGATCATGGACTCTTGGATGGCCCTGACCGTGGTCGCCACCGCCGTTCCGTAGCTCTCCCCATCTTTCTCCTCCCTCTTGAGTTCGAACGTTTCGAAGCGGTCCAATTGGAACGATCCCTCTCTCTCGATCTCGTGCTCCATTTCATCCCTGGAAGGTGCATAGAAGTGCACGTCGTAGGAATCCAGCTTCTCCTCTTCCACTTCCCCCTGAAAGAAGCAAGAAACAATTGAAACTTGCAGAAACACATGCATTAAAATTAGAAAAGAGCTCGAGGATGCCTTAGGAATTGAGGTTACCTTTGCAACTAACATGGAGAGACTCCTTGAGAGGAGCTCCCAGAAGAAAGAGTTGCCCCTATCAACATGGTGTGCGCCCCTTCTGCCTAGCAAGATCAGCACCATTCTGCCTCCGGACACCAGCTCTTCGGATCTTAAGCGGAGGAACGATGTGAAGTCCTCTTGGAACTGCCGCAAGTAAGCCTCGGCCACACAGGGAGGGCTGGAATCAGATATGTAGATGCTGCCCTTGTTGATCGGTCCTCTGTTCTTGTCATCACAAAGTGCTGGGGGGACCTGAAAAAACAAAAAAGACATGGGAGTTAGGCAGTCTGTGAGGCAGAGTCCATCTAGGACATGTCGATTTCGAATTGCCTCATATTGATCTGATGATATGATGTTTTTCCCCATCATTTTGGTGATAGTAAGTTTAAGTACAACATGCCTTTATTATCCCGAAAAATGTCATTTAGAAGCAAATACCAAACCCATAAGCGTGTCCTTTTCATCCATTTCATCGGCATAATTCTTCCACTGACTGGTGTAAAAATGGGCTCAGCTCAATAGGATGTTATGCTCTAAAAAAATTCTAAGGTTCTCCTTGAAATGGTATAAAAAATGGAGGTTTTGACAAGTGAGGCTCTGTCCAGTGAACCAAAACAGGGCAAAAAAATAGTGAGGGAGAGGATAGAATCTTGTTACCCTTGAGAGCCAGTGCAAACTGTAGGAGGAGTAGACAAAGTGCAAGCATTTGTTGGGGAAAAGCCTCCCATAAAAGGATCCGGGATGAGCCGCCATGTACAGAGGAGGATGACGAAGCCCGCCCTCTCTCCTTCTTGCCTCCCTGAGCTCTCTGTGGAAATCGGGCAGGGCCTTGAAGATGGAGTTGAAGTCATTGGTGGGAAGGTCATTCAGGTAGACCCTGAACTCTGGGGCTGGGCTCGTGACCCTCTGGCTCGTCCCTTCCACTGCGTCGATCACATCCCTGATGATGGACAGCGTGTTGGGTCCTGAGGAACAACCCAAGTCGGCTATCCCAATGCTCTCTGGCACGAGACTCAGGTACACTTGCTGCACTGCCTCCATTGTTATGCTCTTCACCATATCAGATGCCTTCTTCTGTGCAGAGAAAAGGAGAGAGACGAAGTTACAGAAAGTGAATAAAAATCAAATCTTGAGGCATGGAAAGAAAGAATTATTTTGAAATAGACACACCTGAAGCGAAGAGTTCTTGGCATAGCTAGTGCTGCCAACACCTCCTGTCATGTGAAAGACCTTCTCCACATCCATGATCCGGTTGGGCACCAAGACAGAGGAAAAAGTTGCCTCTCCTTTTGATTATCTGAAGAGAGCTTGAAGAATATATGGTGTCTTATGCGCTTGCTCTCTTTACACAGACAGAGAGGAGTCACAATGATGCAGCTTGCTCGCTTCACTTGTTTTTCTCAAGATATATTTATTTGGTTATCATGGTAGTTTAAGATGCATTTAAACTCTAGTGTCATGATGATAGAGATCAAAACTTTGTGGCGGGGGGGCCTTGAACGAGCCATCTCTCTCTCTCTCTCTCTCTCTCTCTCTCTCTCTCTCTCATTCTTAAGAATGGACCCTGTAAAATTAAAGCTCCATTAGTGGGCAGCTCAATGCAGAACTTTGCTTTTGTGGGCTTCTTTTTTCGGCTGTCTGTTTGGTATGAGGAAGTAGGAAGCTCTCTGCAAGTGAAGATCCAAAAGAGATTCTAAAAGCTTGGGGGGACCTGTCGGCTGGCTTCATGGATAAAGTCCTATCTTTTTTTGCTTTAATCACTGCCGACTTCAGGAGGGATACCATGGTAATCTTCTCCATCACAGGAGCACACTTTGTCTTAAGAGTATGGCAAAGCCTTCCGTTAGAAAATTCGAGTAAGCAAGAGTTTAGAAGAGTCCGTGCTAGGTCAATCGGATTGTTCCAGCGCTCGGCGGGGCGCTTCCGGGTGCGGGGAACTTGCCGTGTCGGACTTTGTCACATACTCAAATGCGGGGAAAAAAAGTAACAATAATTTGGAGGGTCTAATCTAAAAAGCAGAGGATGAAGCTTAGCGCATGCAGAAAACAAGTGCATTGTCGCCCACTATCTTCCTTTTGACCCAATTTGCCAAAACGCCGTGGCGTTTGAACAGCGCCATTCACTACCCCGGAAGAAGAATATGGTACGATTGAACTTGTCCAACCTTTCTTCTTTTGACTTGAAGCCAATAGGGGGGGGGGGGGAAGAGGTGGTGGTGGTGCGTTCAATTAGTTCCGTAGCAAATGGCTCCTGTCTTGTACTGAAATAGGAGATCCATCATTGTTCCCACTCAGTCCATGGAAGCTTTTCTGGGAGTCCGTCAAATCAGGGGTTGCTTTGGCATAGGGAAAAGAATCTATCTAACGCGGATCGGAGGGAGGGAGGGAGGGACTCCCGGCCCAAAAAAATTTGTTGTTATCGACAAATAATAGACTTAATTAATATCAATAGAGTTTGGTGAATAACTGAATTATCGATTAAAAAAAAAAAAAGACAATGGACGACAACTTGAAAAGTATGGACAACCCGTCAAGAAAGTCATGGCCAACAAGCAATCGAAGCCAAAATGTAATGCTGGGTAGTTATGTTTATTGTCGTTGTTTCTAGGATTTTGCAACTCTTGTGGATAAGTGTTGTTGTAACTTCTCGTCGCCACAAATAGGATTAATAAGTTATTCATTCTAAAGGTAAGATTAGGAAGTTTTCTTTTCAAATTTAATATCCACTTGTAACCGTCGATTGCCGACTATGAATAATCATGTTGTACTCTTTATTAGGGCTGAGCATGGTTCCAGGGTAGAACCGAGAACTTGGAACCGGAACCTGTAGGAACCTGTCTGGTTCCAGGTTCCAAGGTATGTAGGGTAGGTTCTAGGTTCCAAAAATTGAGAAACCTGTTCTAGCAGGTAGGTTCCAGGTTTCACCACTTGGAACCTGGAACCTGTACCCTGGATCCCAACATAAATTTTTTTATTTATATATATCTTCACACGATCATATAATGTTCTATGGCGTCCAATGATGACTATATAATTTGGAGCGAAAAATGAAGAACCTATTATGATATGTAGGTTTTAGATTCAAAGTGGAACTTGAAACTGCTCACCCCTACTTGAGAATGATTGTTTGAAAGAGAGCGTGTGAAAAATGTAGCTACCTTGCAAAATTTCTTAGGACTGCATCCTGTTTTTCGCATATCCCAACTTCATTAAAAGCTTTTTTTTTAATAACAAGCCTCTCCATTGATCGATAGGTTCTCGGGTACCCTGGAACCGGACCCTGGAACCTGTAACAGGGTAGGTTCTAGGTTCCGCGGTTTAAAGGGTAGGTTTTAGGTTCCAAAAAATTAAGAACCTGTACTAGCGGGTAGGTTCCAGGTTTTAGGTGGAACCTACCCGGAACCTGGAACTGCTCACCCCTACTCTTTATAACCCCTAATCAATAGCAGAAGTTAACCTTCTTTGCAAGTTTATTTAGATTTTTTTCTTCACAATTCAATGGATGCCCACGATAGTCGCCGGGCTTTCTAACTTTAGATTTCTTGTTATGTAAGGTCAATGGCTCCATTGACACCACATAATGTAAATATTCATGTTAGGCTTAGCATGACGGATCGGGATCATTGCCTAGGGAGCAACGTGGCTAATTACATCCACGATACAATTTGAGGAAGAAGCGATGTGGATGTTATAATACCTATTCATAGGAAACTACATCTCGAATGGGTCAAATATTAACCTTTTTCGAAGAGATTTCAAAATGCCTAATTTGCCCTTTTTGTTGGCAAAAATGAACAATAGACTGTCGAATACATTGTTCAATACTATAGCCCATCATGGGGAACAGTAACAAATGAATTTTTAAAAATTATGTTATCTCCTTTGTCTTTGTCAAAAACAACTTTTGCTAGTATATCAATTTACCATCTAATTTGGTGTGCAATTGGGCAAAGAAAGAAAGATAATTCCATTATGAATTTTATAGAACACTATCGATTGCTCATTTGGTCAGACTCTATCAATACAACGATGAGTCTACAACGATGAGTCTGGCCAATCAGTTTGTTGTTCGATTTAAGAAAGCTGTGAATAAATGCCTTACTCCACTCTTAGAAAAAAAAAGTTCATGAGTTTGGCTTTCGGTGGATTGAAGCTCAATCGAAGAGAAAATTCAAAGGCCATGACCTTATTGATTTATTTTGAATTAGCAATAAGAGTGTTTAAGTATGAGTAACTTCTTAAAGATAAAGATAAAGGGCCACCTTAAAATTTTGCACAAAACATGATTTTAACGGAAAATTATGAGTTAGAATATGAATCTGACCTGAACAAAAATATTGAAATAAATGATGTTCAAGAAGCCTTACGTTTGTTGATCCATAAAACTTACCAGAATGAAAGAAACCATGACGGCTAGAGCTAAAGACCTTCAAGTTTACTCGTTTGAAATTAACAAGTTGAACGAAGAAATATTTCATTTGCTCTTAAATGCCTCAATTAACACAATGCCATATTACCTTGAGCTGATAAGATTTAGCAAGCAAAAAATATTGCAAACAGCACCATTCATGGAGCCATAACACAACTGACTCCGATGCTTAAAAGAAAACAATTAAAGAGGCAATTCAACAGGGTAAAATCAATTTTACCAACGAAAAGGGGCGTGCGAGGATCCATGATTACTTAATTAAAAAGAATTAGACGATCGATTAATCATTCAATTCTTTTCATTTCTACCGATGTGTCGACAACATTCTTGTAGTCTTGCTGATGTATTTTCCGCACACGTTGACACCCTCAGTCGAGTCACGTGCCACATGGCTTGAGGGGACGGAAAAATTCGACGCCGGGTATATTCATCCCTCCCGTAAAAAGTTTGTGAACTTTTTCTCGGATTGTTTTGAAAAGTGAAAATACTTTTCCAATTCTTACGCCCCCGAAATAAAAATTCATGGGTTGTATCTTATGGAATTAGGCCAAATAATTTTCAAATACCAAAAATCTCAAGCGAAATTCCTTGGATAGTATTGGATAATAGAAAGCTGCTTTCCAAAGAAAAAGAATCCCACCCCGGCACTCCTGAACACGATCGTTCGTGGGTGGGATCCATCCTCCCACCGAGATAGAAAGATAACACGGATCGATGATTTCACTCCCCCCCCCCTCGCACCATCCATGCTTTTTCGCCCCTCAAAAGATGCAATTTGCCGAACACGTGTCGGGCAAGGGATACCGTCAGTCTGACCATTTTCCCTGTGGCGTTCTCCTTTTTATTGCGTCGAGGCCCGGAAGAGGGAGAGGGGCCAGGTTTGGGGGGAACGCATGAAGCGGCCATCTTTTGCTCAACATGCATGAATCCTGCGTGGAAACTTTGGTCCCCCAAATTTGGACGTCGTTTAGTGGACTTTGACAAGACCATCCATCAAGCTTGTACTTACGGGAGCATATGCTTTGTCAAGGATGAGGGTGGGGATGTAAGGAAGATAGGGTTTTCACTTTTTAGGTAAAGAGCGATTTGACGCTTCCCGATTTGATTCCAAGCCGATAAGAGTCGTGCACTTCCTCGGATCTCGTATCTCCTTTTTTTTTTTTGATCGTATCGTGATACGGTAGATTAGACGGCGATCTTAGCCGGCCTCTCTGCCCGATTCGAGTCCCGGCATGAACCGGATTGCATGAGCGCACTTTCTTAGCATCCTCGCATTTGTCATGAATCACCCCTTGCGACGTTTCTCCATGAGGGTGTTTTGAAGGATCATGGAGGTAGATTTGGTTGTCACATCATTCTTTCGATTAAAAAAAAACACGATAAGATGGCAGGTCACTGCCGTAATAATCACAGGGATTACTTGTTAAAAAAATGGGTGCTTGGATTTGTAATTATACGAAAAGATGGTGAGTCAAAATCTCTCGTTGTCGATGAGAACTTACATCAAGTTTTTCGAACATTTTATACCGCTCTTACTGATCTTCGTATCATCACAAAAAAGAAAAGAAAAGAAAAGAAAAGACAGAAAAGTTTATCTTCCTTTTCGGTGACAAAATAGGGGGGGCTCGAAGTCCTAAAACATTTTATGCCGTTCCAACGCTACTCACACGGGAGGGCGACATTGAGCAGCATCAAGAAGATCAACTCTTTTGAGATGTAATGTACGTTTGCAAAGACATCTCTCGTTCATATTTGGGGCAAAGGCAATCAACTTTGATGTTTGGACATCAACTCGTTGTTTACGGCGTTCTTTGGAAACCCGTTTGTACGCCCTTTTCAATACCGCTACTCCGGAGATTTTTCAATTCGGTCCCCCATTAGTGTAACTCGTATCTTATTTTATAAACTCATAGTCACGTGGACGAGGAAGGTGAGGGGTTAATGCGAATATCTATCGAAAATATATCTCGAATTTAAGCTCGAAAAGAAAAGCTTCCTAATTCAAGTAGGTTTTGTAATTGATGGTTTCTTAGCTGGAGAAAGTTTCCTAGTTCGAATCCAACCCTTGCTCATGAATAAGAAGCGGATGTACTTTGATAAGAGTATCAAAGAGGAGCTTTTTGTTAGTGAATTGCATCCCTAGTGTTTGGAGCCAATTAAATCTTGTGAGTAAGATTCGTGAATTCTTTCGTGGGATTGAGAGATTATTTCGTGAGGAATTGTGGTGTTAAACATTGCGTGAGTTATTAGATGTAATTGGGGGTTGAAAAATAATGAGAGTATTTGAATGACTCGAGTGTGGTTTGTAATCTTCGTTGTACCGTTTGTGTTAAATGCGCCTCGAGCTTGAGCTCGAAACGAGAATTTGAATTTCGAAAAGAAATCTATCTCGATAGAAACGGTGGAAATTGTATTTCCTATTCAGTATAATGCAATTCACAATCAAGAACAAAATTGCTCTGTTGGAGTCGGCAAGAGAGAAATTAAAAAAGAAAAAAAAAATAGGAAGGAAGCTTTGCTGATGGACGAATTACATTGAGATTCGTGTTGGACATGGATTTCTTTTTCGTGATGGTGTTGATCAGGAAAATAATTCTAGCTGGTCTTGGTTGGTTGAGTTGGTCAATAAAAGATAAGAGTAAAAAAAAAAAAGGTACGGACTTTATCCCCGCGGGAGCGGTTTTGCTTTCATGAGATCCAGCTTGCATGTATGATAGCAAGCGAAAACTTGGCAAAAAAATCATCGTTGAAGCGTCGACCCACGAGTGCTTGATAGCGGACTTTCTATGGGATATTACATCAAGTTCTAAACGTTGAAGCCGATAGAAATCTTGTGCTGAGTTTCGTGCTATTTTCCTTCGTGAGATTAAAAGATTATTTCATAAAGAATTACGAGACTAAACACTTATAGGTTTTTGATGTAATTAAAGTTGAAAAATATTGAGAGTGTTTCACTAACTCGAGTGCGATCACGATTTCCGTGTATTGCTTGATTTATAATAAAATTCATTACCACTCTTCCCGTGGATGTAGGTCTCTATGACCGAACCGCGTATGTTTAGTGTTCGATTTATTTTCTTGCTTTGTCTGTTTATTATTCGACCACTTGTTCCGTGCAACAATTAGTATCAGAGCTTGATTTGACTAAAATGAAGTGAATCGATGGCGATTGAAAAAGGTAAAGTGAAAATCGACAGATTTGAGAGGAAAGACTTTGGTTTTTGGAAGATACAGATTGAGAACTATTTATATTAGATGAAGTTGCACTTGCCTGTTTGGGGAGAAGCCAGAGACAATGAAGTGAGCGGATTGGGAATTGCTGGATAGACGAGCGATAGGTATTATTTGCCTGACATTGACTCGTAACATCGCGTTTAATATTGTCAAAAAGAAAACTACCGCGGGTTTGATGAAAGCCCTATCAAATATGTAAGAGAAGCCCTTTGTGATCAACAATGTCTATTTGATGCGACGTCTGTTCAATTTGAAGATGGGTGAACATGAGTCAGTTGCTAATTATATCAATGAATTCAATGTGAAGTCAAGTGAGCTCGGATGATATTGATTTTGAAAATGAGATATGTGCTTTGATTTTATTATCATCATTACCTAATAGTTAGAGTACCATTATTACTGTTGTTAATAATTCTTTTGGATCAATAAGTTTAACTTTTAATATGATTTGAGATTTAATTTCGAGTGAGGACATTTATAAAAGAGAATATGACGTATTTGCATTTACTATTTTATTAGGTGAAAATAGAGGAAGAATTGGCACTTATATTTGTAGAAGTAGTATGAACATGAATAGACGTACTCAGTTTAGGACTAATAGTGCTATCTATTGTAATTGTGACAAGATGGGACATCTTAGAAGAGATTGCGTTAAGCTGAATAATGAGAAGAGTAAGGGAATTGGAGTTGAATCTGTGGATAATATTGTAGCTGTAGATGACAGTAATTCGAAAATGCTGATTTTGCCTTATCTGTCACTGAGAATTCATCTTTTGACAAATGAATTATGGATTCTAATTGTTCGTTTTATGCTTCATCAAACAGGAATTAGTTTATTACTTATCAATATAAATAAAGTAGTAAAGTGGTAGGAAATAACGCTGAATGCAATGTTATAGGTGGTAGCGATGTGAGAATCAAAATGCATGATGGTATTATAAGGACAGTGATTGGAGTGAAGCATGTTCCAGAATTGAAAAAAAAAATCTAATTTCCTTGAGTACCCTAAATTCAGCTGGGTGTCGTTATTCTTCAGAATGTTGGATTCTGAAAATTGTTTGAGGTGCCTTGATAATAATTATAACAATAAAACATGGTGGTCTATACGAGCTTTAAGGTGAGACAATAATGGATTTCGCCTCGAAGATGTCAAATGCATCTGTTCGAGAGTATGTATTATGACATATGTGTTTTGGACACATTAGTGAGAAAGGCCTGAAGGTTCTAAGTACAAGGAATTTATTATGTGGTTATATTATCAACAAACTAAATGTATGCAAGTGCTATGATTTAGATCAATAGAACCACCGAAATTAGAGAATTACTTTACTTAGATGTTCGCAAATTGTCGCAGTTTCCATCAAGGAAGAGTGCTATATTTATGCTAATAGGTATTCATGACACTTGAGGAAGACCTAGGCGTTTGTACTTAGACACAAGTTTGATGCTATTGTTAGAATCGAGTAGTTGAGGGCTTTTTGTCGAAAATGAGACTAGTAAAAAGATCAAGCAAGTGCAAGCATGAAGTTTTGCTTGAAGCTGTTAAATAAATTTTGCATGAATGAAGGCATAGTGAAACACCATACCGGTGTCAATGAATCACAACATGTTGCGAAGTTGACGAGTAAAACATTACTAGAGATGGCATATTAAATGCTCTCTAGTGCTTTTATGGTTAGGAGATTACTAGCGGATGCAATTAGTACAGTAAGCTACCTGATGGTGTTAATGAATCATAACATGTTGCGAAGTTAATGAGTAAAACATTATTAGAGACAGCCTATTAAATGCTCTCTAGTGCTTTTATGGTTAGAAGATTACTAGCGAATGCGCTTAGTACTGCGAGCTACCTGATGATTAGATCTTATCGACTGCGATTAGATGTTGAGCTCTTAAAGAAGTGTGGTCAGATAACATTGCCAATTATTCTATTATTAAAATATTTGATTGCCCATGTTATGCTCGAGTGAGTGATGGTAAGCTCGATGGAAAGGCATGAGTATGCATATCCCTAGCTTATGCACAAGGTGAGTGGAGTTATCGGTTGTGATGCTTGAAATTAAACTCATCTAGTATTAGCAGAGAAATTACATTCGATGAATCTCCAATACTTATGGTAAGGAGTGATTATGATAATATTCATATGTATCTGAATGGTATTCAGCTTGAAGTGAAGTTGTAACTAGAAACTTCTGAGGTAGAGGGTACTAGCGAATTAATTGACACATATGGTGCTTCTAGCAAGATGGAGTCTATAGAGCCAATGGTTGCATCTAAAGATCTCTTGATATATATAGATGCAATTGTGATTATGCTTTATCTCTAGTTAAGAAGGTTCTGTCAAAAAGTTCTTGTGGAGCAGTTAAAGGTGCATGTGCAGCTAGGAGTGTCAAAACCAAACCGAACCATTAACCGAACTGAAAATTTCATGCATTTTGATTCGGTTTGATTTTTGGTTTTCATAATGAAGTAAATTTTTTTTTTCAGTTCGGGATATTTGGACTGGGTTTGGTTCAGTATTCGAATAATCGAATTGAAACTAGCCCATCCACTTTTTCATTTCTTTTTTTTTTTGTCAAAACCCATATTCTTTTTTGCGATCTCCTTTTATACCCCCTCTCAAAAAGGAACCCTAGATTCTTATACGACTGAGAAAGAGAAAGTGCCCACGACAGAAACGAAGATTGAAGTGGCGGACACCATCATTTGCTCCTTGAGTGTGTAAGGGGCGAAACCCTGATTGGGCGGCGACTGGACCATGGAGTGAAGGGCCTCCAAGAGGTGGCCTAGGAGCTGCTGTGGTCGAGAGGCAGGGTCGAAGAGAGCGCCAGCGAACTCCTCAAAGAAGACAAGGAGGGCGTGCTTAAGGGCAAGGGGGAGGTCATTCGTCTCTATTGCGTGCAGCTGCTCGATCGCCTCATGATCCGCTCAATGGACGACTCTTCGGCTACTTCGACTCCTTCAGAAGTGTGGACCCAAACAGAAGACACTGTGCTGCAGACGAGCATAAGGTTCGTGGTGGGAGTTAAGTATGAGGAACAAGGAGTTGTGATGGACACAAAGGAGGGAGAGGACAATAGAGAATGTAATGACAATCAAAGTGAATGTTCGGTACATAGTTTTCATCGTTTTCCTTGGTTTTTTTTTTGTGTATAGTGTCTTGCTACCGGAAAAGGGGGGGTGGTGATGGCTTTCGTCTGTGTATAGAATCACCAGTTACCTTAGAATTTTCTGACCAAACTTATCATGTTGTGGAACCGATCTACTTAGGCCCATACATCATGGTAGGTATATGATCATCTTCCGTTTGTGGTGGAGGTCTGCTAGAATGTGCATTGGTAGAGCATCGCGGAGGTTGTCTTTCCTTAGAATTGAATTAGAACGAGAAAGAAAGAAGAATTTTGCGCCTAAAGTTGGTTTTTACAGAATTGACTGCGATCGGCGTCGATTTCCAGACATTAGATAGAAATGACTTCTTTATGTTTGGGCATATTTACAGGTGAAAAGCACAAATTGGCCTTGGATGGGAGAAGTCATCTATTGAGATTTTACCTATGTTGTCCCAATTGAATCATTGCTTGTGGAGAGAGTACTGGTCCTGATAGTGATGGTGCACTGTGCTAAATGAGAAACTTTAAACACCAACTATAGATTTAGTGGAGATGTAATTGTGATGCTGCATGAATGGCATGCTGATTCATCTCTGTGTTTTGGGTTTTGGAAGCCACTTCATCTGTGAAGTGCTTCAAGAATAAGTCAACTTATCCTAACTACTAGGCAAGTTCCTCCCACACATCATGGAGGGTGTTCTTGCACTCTAGCTTTCTGACTGATTGCAACAAAGTTCAAGCATTCTATATGATATAGATTATGTTAGTTCTTGGTTGTGCTTACTTGCATCAATGACTCAAGATTGAGCTGCATAATGAATAATCTGACAAGTGATTCGGCTGCAAAAAGAATAGGTATGTATGGAATGGAAAAATTATGCTATCTTAATATCAGTAATTCGGCTACAAAAAGAGGAAAATAAAAAATCCGAACCAAACTGAACCGAAAATTTGGTTTGGTTCGGTTCGGTACGTGTTCGGTTTGGGTCGCAGTTCAGTTCGGTTCATTCGTTCACCATAGCAGTTCGGTTTGGTTATTGAAAAAAAATCGAACTGAACCGTACCGTTGACACTCCTATGTGTAGTTGCTATTCTAATGAAATCTAAGGTTATAGCGAAGTTCAAGCATGACTTGGACGTGAAAGATATCTAGTGGTCGAGCTCAGAGGGCTATTGGGAGAGTAGTAGTGAAGTTCGAAATTATTACTGAAGCAATTGTGACATGGCTCAAATGTCGAGCCAAAATGAAGATTGTTAATTATGTCTCGAGTTTAAGCCCGAAACGAAAATCTGAATTTCGAAAATAAATATATTTTAATCTTAAAATTAAAGATAATATTTTTTTAAATATCAAAGAAATTTATCTTCAATTCCTATTTGATATAATGCAAATCACGATAAAAAAAAAATAAAATTGCTCTATTGGAGTGAAAAAAAGGAAGGAAGCTTTGCTGATGGATGAATTCCATTGAGATTGAGATGCGTGTTGGACGTGGCCTTCTTTTTCGTGATGGCATTAATCAGGAAAAGGAACAATCTTAGCCGAACTTGATTGGTTGACTTGGTCAACAAAAGATAAGAGAATAATAATAATAAAAAAGAGGTTCGGACTTTATCCCTACAGAAGTGGTTTTGCTTTCACGTGGGTCCAGCTTGCATACATAATGGCAAGCGATAACTTGGCCGAGGTTGGAACGTCAACCCATGAGTGCTTGATAGCGGACTTTCTATGTGACATTACGTCAAGTCCTAAATGTTGAAACCAATAGAAATCTTGTATTAAGGTTTGTCTTATTGATTGAGAAATTATTTCGTAAAAAATTATAAAGCTAAACAATTGTAGGTTATCTGATGTAATTAGGGCTGAAAAATACTAAGAGTGTTTGAGTGACTCGAATGTGGTTATAATCTCCGTATATCGCTTGATTTATAATGAAATTCGTTGCTGCTCTTCGCGTGGACATATATCTCTACAACCGAACCACGTGTATCTAATGCCCGATTTATTTTCTTATTATATCTATTTATTGTTCGATCGCTTGTTCCGTGTAACAGTTTGTTCTATAATAGAAGTCATTGTTGCTTTTCCCGTGAATGGAAATCTTTACTATCGAACTACATAAATCTAGTATCCAATTTATTTTTTTTTGTTCTGTCTATTTTATTGTTCAATCGCTTATTTGGTGCAATAATTGGTATCACAGCCGGTGATTGATTGATGAGCCCTAATCTATTATGATGTTTTGAAAATATCTCAAGAAAGAGATCTCATGATCGACGCTTGTTTCAAGCAGGAAATAATTGCCATCACGGTTGGTATGGTAAGAAGAGACGATGGACATTTATTTTGGAGAAGCAAGATAGAGACTATGGACAATTGGTTTGGGGACGCAAGATAGAGACCATGGGTGATGCAATCCTAAGTTAACAACTGATGTTTGTTGGTTGCGATACATAGTTGCGTGAACGTCGCAATGACTTGAAAATTCAAGTTGAGATATGTTAATGCAGAAGGATATTCAAATTAAGGGGAGAAGAAACCCAATACTGGAGCTCACATTTATGAGAGAAATTATTAGGAAGTGAAGTCCCATATTTGTGAATTAATGTGGTGTTGAGTAGTTCAAATATATTTTAATTAGTACATAACTTATTGGCTTAAAACTTTTAAGTGAAGGTGGACCTAATTGGATATATCGACGGCTCGGACTTGGACTCTCTCCTGACGATATCTCCAAGTGAAAGTATCAAACTTCTTCTTTGCTCTTTGAACAATATCAAATGGCGCTTGTCTATGTATTTTTACTTTATATGATGAATTCCTAAAGACAGTTGATTTTTTTTTTCCTCCAAGATGTAATCGTTTGAAAAATGAGGTGGGAATGGAACTAATGATGCTGGTGACCCTTGAGTTGAGTGGGCTTTGGAGATTTTTGAGTGTCCACCAAAGGTTAAAAAAGGAGGCGCACCACAAATGCAACAAATAAACAAGTATTTTGCGTTTGCCCAAAAAAAAAACAAGTACTTTGTACGGAGGAGAAGGAAGAACCGTTGAAGAATTTTCTAATATATTCTTTAGTGAAAAATGAAAATACTTGACTGAACTTTTGATACCCTTCGATTTCCATCTTAAGCAATTTTAGTGAAAATTTTAATAAAATTGAAAAATTTATGATTAAATTAGCATCCGTACAATAAGTCAATGACTAATTAGGTAATTTTTCCCAACTGTAAGCAAGTATGATTTTGCTGTGTGGTTAAAAAAATATTTCTTTTTCACAAAGATAGAATTCGAAAAGAGTAGGTAAGCTCTCGACATATTCATGAATTTATAAACTCTTCGCAATTTGCAAACTTTGAAGGTAATTTGCTAATAGTATTGGTAAGTTATTAACAAGTTAATTGGAAAAAGTTACTAGTCTTTTTTTTTTAACACTTACCGACATTGACAAAAATTTACCAATATGAAAATTATTTCGTATTTTTGGACCTGGAATAATATAATTCTACAAGTGAGTTAAGGTGAGTTTTGATTTTCTTTTGATTTAGAGTTTGGAAAGGAACCTTTCTCATAACATTAAATATCTCGAAATCGGAAATCATGATATCCAGAATAAACCACCTCAAAATTTTCGACTAATTGGCAAAAATCCATACCAACAACCAAGTACTTTGGTCTGGATGATAGGCTAACAACCAAACTGAGGAGACATTTTTCACCATTGAATTATCATATGGCAGTGGCATGTGAAGAAGAAATTAGATTAAAGGCAGAATATTAGAGAACCCCTACATAGAATCAGTCGAGACGATACCGGGCGGACTTTGTGTCCATCAATCATGCAGCCGATGCATAAAATATTTTGTCTGGCCAAACAGGAGCAGTGATTGCAGCAACTTATAGAACAAGACTGAAGATCCATGCGCAATTAAACCTCAGAGTTCCTTCATAGGAGCAATTAATACAAGGGATCTTTTTCCAGGTGCTTTGGTGAACCATCGATTATGTCATAAGTGGGTGAAGGTTGACTTCAAAGGCCCAATCAGATTCTTCTCTTTGGAATTCGAACTTATCCATGGCAGCCATCATGATAACTAATTTGCGTGTGCTTTTACAACTTATACATATGAAAAGAGAGAGAGAGAGAGAGAGAGAGAGAGAGAGAGCAAGGACATGTCAATTCAATGTTGACATTCGTTCTGTATTGGCTAGGGTTGGTGCAACTTCCATATCTTTGTGGAGGGTAGACTAATGACATAACTTGACACCAGAACCACCCTAATCAGCGCAATAAATCTTGTGTGATTCGGAACCGTCGACCGCCGGCGATCACAATCATGAGTAATGAGCGGTCGATGCGTAGACGATTGACGGCGGCGAGTCACATGAGATTCTATATACAGGTCTTCGTGAACTCTTTGAAGTTTACTCCAATTCAATAGGTAATAAGTTCGTATGGTGGGTTGACCAAGCTCCCAATAGACTTAAACACGTGAATCCAACTTCCCAACATTGGGGAAGATGTCGATATGAGATGAGGATGACGGGATTGGAATTCCCAAGGCTATGTCACTGACATAAGATTTGCCAAAAAGACGTCATTCTATGACTAAGTGACAAAGGAGTTGAACCACTCTGAATTTAGATCCTCAAACCGTGCTGCTGGTCCTCGGATCCTCTCCTTAAATCATCCCCAGCTGATGCCAAGTTGAGAGCTCTAAGATTGAAATCAAAGTGACCGAAAGAGAGAGAGAACGTCGTATCAGTTCCTTAATTATGGTGAAGAAGACGGTCTTGAAGGTTAGCATCCCATGCCAGAAATGCAAGAAGAAGCTCCTCAAAGCTGTCTCTGCATTACATGGTAAGTTACAAGCTCCGCATCTCATGCACCTCCTTGCCCTAATTTCTTGCTTCCGCCTATTGAATTTCAGAACAGTTTCTCTTCCAATGCATTTTGTAATTTGAACGTGTGTTTAGAGTCGAGAAAATGCTCTCTTTTCCTGTTAATTTTCGCGTCCCGTCTCATTGTCCTATGGTACTATGCTCCTGAAACATGAAGGAACTGAACTTTGGTCTAGATGATGCTTGACGCTTAAACGGATTAGGAAGTTGTGAATGCAGGCGTAGATAAAATCGAAGTGGACTCTTCCAAGGGGACGTTGACGGTGACGGGCGACGTGGACCCTTACGACGTCGTACGCCGGGCGAGGAAAGCTGGCAAATACGCCGAGGTCATGAGCATCGGGCCTCCGCCGCCGCTGCCTAAGCTAGACGGGCGGAAGAAGACGGAAGAGAAGAAGCCCGACGTAAAGGCGGCCCAGATCCACACGCCCTTCGATTGCCCGATCTGCCAGCAAATGGCGGTCGTCCACATGCCAAGATGGGAAGAGCCCAATCCGTCCTGCTCCATCATGTGACATCCCATCTACGTTGGGGAATCTGTCAAGATCTGTGACTTGGTAGATGTGAGATAGAAGTCATGTTACCATATTATTCTTAGCAACACGCGCTTTTCTTCTTTGTGATCATACAATTGGAATCCAATCAAATTTAGTGATGACCCCCAAATCTTATTTCAAAATGGAAAAGATTGTAAAACAATGAAGTAAAAAATTGGGGTTCATCATGGCTGCAGTTCAGCTATGCCCCAGCCCCAACTCCTAAGTCGGATAACATAAAGATCGATTCGAGTTGGCGGCATATTGAGACGGAATTCATTCTTCACACTAGTCTCGATTATATGTATCGACCCAGCCGATTTGAGTTAGTCATATAGCCAGCCAGGTCGTGTCTTGTCCACTTGCATGGGAGAGCTTGACTAATGAATCTGGTCTTTCACTAAGCATTTAGACATACTGTTCTTTTTCCATGGACAAAAACAAGTGGCTTTCAATTCACTCTTGAACGTGTGTTTTTGTTTTGTCGGAAAGAAAAGAAAATTTTATTTTCACGTGAAGGGGAGTAGGGGTGATCAGTTTTCGGTTCGATCCAGTTCTTGGGTGATTTAATTCGACCGGTAACATGACAAGAAGCAGAATGAAAATAGCATCTTCAGATCTCCTGATCCAACTTCTATGGTATCATTCTATTGATTGCTTAGTGTAGAAAGGACATTGGTTTTACTTTCCCCTGCATCATTTTGAAGCCCAGATATGGAAAATAGATTTAAACAAGTCAACATAGCTAACAAACAACTATGAAGCTATGTCGAATAAATGTGCTGATTAGTTTTACGACCTTAGACACATGCACTTTGAATGGACTCTGAATAGTTTTGGAGCATGTCTAGGCTCATCTCCACTCCAACATGTGCACTTTACCCATGTTGACTTTCTGGGTTTGAATTTTGACTCATTGTTCATTCTGCTTCCTGTTCATGTAATCTACTCTAGCAAGCCTTCACAGATCGGGAAAAGAAATAAATAAAGTATGAGATATTTTTTAAAAAATTAAAAAAATCGACCGGTCCAATCCGATCCTACATCCTGGAATTGGGAACTGGACCACCGATTCCGATCAGGTCCAAGCGGTTCTGGTTCGGTTTATCCGGTTTGTTCACCCCTAAAAGGAGGTATATATTTTCAGGATAAAGATTCAGATCCAACAAAATAAGTAAATCTGAAAAATAAATAAACGTGGTACAGCCTATAGAGACTCGCTCATTTTATAACGATGAGTCTATCATAACATCAAAGAACAACTAATGGTCAATTATCGATTATCGCATTATTATCAGTGATGAGCATACATTGAAATTTTCCTCCAGAGTAGAAACGGTTTTGCCAAAAGGTAATGTGTTTTTAAGTTTGATATCCCTAACACCATCATCGTATAGAGACAACAATAACACAAACATGTTGAAAAAATATAGAAAACACATTGTAAATCCCAAATCTATTTCTAGATTAGAATAAAAAAGCACCCAAAATTAGATTTAGCTCAAAATCGAGACAGAAAATCTGCAAAAGAGATACCAATTGACAAAATCATTTTTAAATAAGCCGATTGCTAAATGTAATAGTGGAGGGGTTCTTATGAACTTGTGGAGTGCTCAACTAAATGGAGCAAGCACTAGAATCGAAGCCAGTTAGCAAATCTGAAACAACATATTTTTTTGAGGCGCTCGCACTTCAAACTTTTGAGCTTACAAGGAAAAACTCTCGACTTTCGTGGAGGAAGTGGATGGCGTCACCCAAGAAATCAACAAAAAAAAGTCTTAAAAATTAAGGGGGGGGGGAGAGAGAGAGAGGTCCCTACCTCTCTCTCAGGATCCACTACGAGTTGGGTGGTGGTGTAGGAGAAGAGACGAAACCATAGGTACTATAACTTGTCTTTTTCGAGCGTTTAGCAACATTAGACGGAAAAAGTACAAAAAAAAATCTTAAACCTATTGCATTAGTACTAATTTAGTTCTACATCTTTTAATTGAACAATTTAATTCTAAACATTTTTGCATTGTTACCAATTGATTTTTTCACATACCAATTTAGTTTATCCGATCAATTTAGGCAAAAAATTATTGGCGTGGATGACGGCATTGACATGAGCTTTTTCAATAATATTTTTAAAATATTATATGTTTTTTAATTATTTTTTATGTTCATTTTTATTTATTTTGGGTTGAGGGCCGACAAGGGCCTCTAGCCCTCACCACTAGGTGAAGGCTTTGTGACCCTCACTTAGCCCTTGTTATAGCCGGTGAAAGCCTGGTGAGGGCCGTGTAACCTCTTACCTAGATCTAGGGAGGGTTACAGCAACCAGATCGAGTGAGGGTGCCGAGGCCCTCCCATGCCCTCTTCAAAAAAGAAGAAGTAAAGAACAAATAAGAAAAGAAAAAGAATTAATTGTTAAAATATCATTTAGAAAAGTCTACGTCATTGCTAGTCATTGCCAGACGTGCCACATATGACAGTTGGCGTTCATGTCAATAATTTTTGGTCAAAACTGGCCGAATGAACTCCAATATGTTGACACCTGATTTTTAATTATTTTTTTATTTTAAAAAATTAATAGAAAATCCATAAAAATTCATAAAATTAAAAAATCAACTTTGGAGACCTTGGCCAAACCTAGGGAACCAATTTTGACCAAAAAATGATTTTTCGTATTTTCAGTATTTTTCGATATTTTTATTTTCGAAAATTCATAAAAAATCATGAAAAAATGAGAAAATTACAAAATCTACTTTGGAAGCTTTGGCCAAGCTTAGGCAACCATTTTTGAGCAAAAAAAAAAAATAATTTTTCATATTTTTTGTATTTTTTAAATATATTTTTTAAAAATTAGGAAAACATTTCATAAATAATAGCATTTGAGGCCACAAAAATACATAAAAATAGTCAATATTTTTCTTTTAAATCCCTTTTCATGTTGGCCATCGTAAATTTAAAAAATCCAATTCGGGGTCGTGTATTCCTTCACGAACATAATCTCGAATCGGACCTAAAAAAAATTCAATTTGAGTCAATTTATTTTCATTTTTCACTTTTAAGAGTTGTGACATTGTTATCTAATATTTCAAATTTTCATCTTGGCCCAATTATAGCCAGAATGACACAATTTTACAAATAGGGCTTTAATTAAATTTTGCATTATTTTCAATAGGAAGAAATGAGCTTAAATTCAACATGCGGTAGGTGTGTCGAAAAATGTGAGGAGATTTGGACTTAAAAAAATATTTCTCCAGGGACTGAATTGCAAATACTTAAAATCTCATGGACTAGAGTACAAATACCTAACACTTGAGGGATTATTTTGTAAATAACAAAAAGAAGAGTTAGTGGAGAAATTAGAATAGAGAAGGGAAGATGGAGAAGAGGAGATGGAGATGGGAGGATGGAGAAGAGGAGATGGAGAAGAGAAGATAAAAAAAATAAGATGAGAATAGAGAATGGAAGATGGAGATGAAGAAGAGTTAGTAGAATGTGAGATAGATATGGAGAAGGGAAGATGAATATGAAGAAGAGTTAGTGGAAAAATTAGAATGGAAGATAGATGAGTGTGTTATAAAATGAGGAAGAAGTGAGCTTGAGAGGGGGAATTTTTTGGAGAGAAAATTTTGGATGTTTGAGAGGGTTTTGGGAGATTGAAGAAAAAAATTTGGAGAGATTTCAAGAGAAAAAAAATTTTAAGAGAGAAAAATTTGCCGCCGTGGAACAAGCCTTGGCGACGCGACGGATTCATCTCCAACGAGCTCTAGGCGCATCAACATGTGCAATTGTCTGGTAACTCAATTTTTCGTGTTTAGATGACGAAATCTCGAAAACAAATATATTGAACATTCGTAGATGACTTCGAGATCTTCGATTTGATATATTATGGCGTGAAAATGGACGTTGTTTGCTATGTCAAAAGGGTCCCGAAATTGAGAGCAGAAATCTGGAAATATGGTGATCACAACCTGAGATGGAATTTTTCTGATCTGACCTTTCACGCTAAATGATTTTCCATGGGTTATTCTAGACTTCGTTTCATAAAAACCTCTTCATGAAATTTGTTCATAAGATCTTAATGCATAACATATAAAAAATACAAAAATATTCATGCACGTTTCGTATTTTTAATGCATTTAATGAAATCATGAAATTCTGTTGGCGTTCTTGAGTCTGAGTGTTTTTCTGTGCGTGGTCATATTGATTCGTAGTTATCTCATGTTTAGAGTCTTCTTTTGAAACTTCACAAAAAATGAAAGTTGTTCATTGGGGTCTTGTTTAGTAGACTGGAAAGTTTGGTGCATTAATTTTAAGATTTAAGTGTCCATTTAAGCTTAATCCTGAAGTATGTCTATTCTATGAAATTTGTTTGTTTGCTACTGAGCTCTCATGAAAGACCATTTTCTACACGAAAATGAGTGCCTCTTCGATAAGAATGTAAAACATGAAAGTTGTCAACGACACATTTTCCCATCCACATAAAAAATCTCAGAAGTTTTGCATATATTTCATTATTTCTTTTGTATTTTATGGTTACTGCTTTCTCCCTAAGAATGTTCATGGACAGTATGATTTAATTCGTATTTTTTGTGTTAATGCATTGGAAAATGTAAAAAATGGTCTCAATGAAGTTTAATCAGCACGTGTTAAACTTTCTTTGAGTTTTTTTTTAATTGTCTTAACTCATTGGTGATTGTACATGTCCGATTGGATAAGTTCATTATTTTTATTTGGCTTTCGGCCCGATGCTTTGAAGACCGGAGGATGACCGATATCAATTCCGGTCCGTTTTGTTGTACTCCCGACCCACGAGGCTTGGCGACGGGTGTTTGACCGATGTCCATTCCGGTCCATTTTTGTCGTATTCCCAATCATGTCTCGGGTTTTATTTAATTGATCTGTAATTATTCACCCGACGAGTTGCGGGTTTTATTTTCACTGTCCTTATGGTAGTTTTACTTTACCTGCTCTCTCTTCACATCTTCGTTTACTTTGGGTGATTTTGCATTCTTTTATAATATATCCAAAATACAAAAAAATGTAAAAAATCCAAAAAACCCAAAACAGTGGAAAATCTAAAAATACAAAAAATGCCATTCATGTGCATTTCATGTAGTATGTCTCATGTATGTTTGTCATGTTATCCGTATGTTCGTATAGACATATCGTATTTGTTTGTTCTCGTATGCACGTCACGTACGCGACGTTTGCAAATCCACATTTGTCTGTTACGATATGTTATTAACCCATGCATATTCATTCAGAATAATCAAAAATTTCAAAATGAGGGTTTTATCCCCTCTTTTTCAAAAATTAGGGTTTTATCCCCTCTTTTCAAAATGACGACTTTGCCCTTTATGGGCAAAATCGAAATGTACGTATTTACATACACATATCACTATGCATGCCACATATATATATGTTACGTATTTGTATGGTGTATATACACATGTTACATATCGTATTCGTACGTCTTCATACGCATGTCACATACGTATATGTATTCGTCTATCCCGTATGCATATTGTATTCATACACATGTCACTTACGTATGTCATTCACATGTCATGTACGTATGTCATTCGCACGTCACGCACGTATTCGTATTCGCATATCTACGTATTCGTATATCATATTCGTATGTCCGTATTTGTGTGTCGTATTCATATGTCAACGTTTGCGTTCATACCCTTTATGCATTTCATTTTAAAGCGAAAATATAAAAAGAACACCTTACCAGGGTCTTAGGAATAAATCAAGCGAGAGTTGCCAAAATAGGATATCCATGGAATTAAGGTACCGAAAGGGCATTAGTTTTAATTAACTAGTGTAACCAAGTCCCCGAACTCATAATCTCTGGTTTGCAGGAGTAATTTAGTTTTCCCGCTAGGTTACTTAGATTTCTAATCAACTTACCAAAAATGATTAGTGGCGACTCCAAATTCTAAAATCATGTAAAAAAAAATCAAAGTTGCGATTTGGTAGAGCTTGGGAGAGCTCGAACTAGGTTAGTTAATTTAATCAATTAATCTGGTAATCCATTAACCTAAAAATTGAATTTTAGGTCGTGACACAATAGTATCATACAATAGTTTCAAGACAAAATTGATCCAATTAAAATGTTTAAAACTAAATTGATATCAATACAATAAGTTTAAGAATTTTTCGGTACTTTTCCCAATATTAGACGATACTACACCAATGTAAATTTTTTTTACACAAATGATTTTATTCACTTTTGATTCGAGAATTATAACTACTTACCCTCTCAAATCAACGAGCGTATAAAGCCGTTTGTGTATGTTCCTTTTTTTCACGCCATCGTTATTTTTATAATTACTCAAATGTCTAACGAATAAAAGTAATTAAAGTGCTTTATGTTTCGCTAAAGTCACAGGAAAGGCAATTCTCTTAGTTTCCAAGCGCCCTTGTTTTCATTTTGAAATGCAAAATATATTATTAGATTTAGAGTAGTGTTGACACCTAAATTTTGACTTTTTAAAATTCATTCACTTAAGTACATAAAAAAATGAGAATTTGTTCTCACCAAAAATTAATTTTTTCATGCATTGCATATTTAATTTTTTGTCGGTCATGCATTTTATTATGGCTAACGACGGAGGATTTGAGCTTAAATTGACAAACGATTGGATTGAGCGTGAGGGAGGTGTGCCGAAAGGCTTATGAAGTTTTGAACTTAAAAGAAATTTTTCCACAGGTGTCGCGACCCTCTAAAAAAATTTATTTTAAAGGGTTAACGGATTATTAGGTTAATTAGATTTGACTAACCTAACGCGGACCCTCCCAAGCCCTACCGAATCGTGACTTTGGATTTTTATTTTAAATGATTTTGAAATTTGGAGTCGCCACTAATCATTCTTGGTAGGTTGATTAGGAACCTAAATAAATTAGCGGGAGAACTAATTTATTTCTGCGAACCAGAGATTATGAGCTCGGGGACTTGGTTACACAAGTTAATTAAAACTAATGCCCTTTCGGTACCTTAATTTCATGGATATCCTAATTCGGTAACTCAGGCTTGGTTTATTCCTAAGGCTCTAGTAGGGTATTCTCTTTTGTGTTTTCACTTTTTAAATAGGATGCATGGATGGTATATATTTTTATTTGTTATATTTTTTAAGTGTTAAAGATTCCCTGAAGCCGAAAGAGGGAGTGTGTTAACGACTTCTGTGCAGTATTACGACCTACTCATCTTTTGGGTCTAATGATTCAAAAATTAAATTATAAGAAGTACATGACAGTGAATAAACACCTCTAATGGGAGGCCTAGCATTGGCTTGGCTCTTCCCTTTGGGATTTAAGGTACATGTATTTAAGCTGCAGGTATTTAAACTACTGTAAGAAAAAACCTCCAATGGGAGGCTAAGCATTGGCTTGGCTCTTCCCTTTGGGATTTAAGGTACATGTATTTAAGTTGCAGGTATTTAACTACTGTAAGTAAAAACCTCCAATGGGAGGCTAAGCATTGGCTTGGCTCTTCCCTTTGGGATTTAAGGTACGGGTATTTAAGTTGCAGGTATTTAACTACTGTAAGTAAAAACCTCCAATGGGAGGCTAAGCATTGGCTTGGCTCTTCCCTTTGGGATTTAAGGTACAGGTATTTAAGTTGCAGGTATTTAACTACTGTAAGTAAAAACCTCCAATGGGAGGCTAAGCATTGGCTTGGCTCTTCCCTTTGGGATTTAAGGTACAGGTATTTAAGTTGCAGATATTTAACTACTGTAAGTAAAAACCTCCAATGGGAGGCTAAGCATTGGCTTGGCTCTTCCCTTTGGGATTTATGGTGCAAGAATTAAATTGCAAGAATTTATAGTATGAATGCGACATGTAGATATGGAAACATATGAGTATGACATGACATAATCGAAATTTAAATTAATTTATTTGGGCAAGGAAATTCTCGAAGATTTTAATAGTTAGGATCGTTACCTGATTTAACAGATGTGATTGCCGAATTCGAATCTCGTGTCACCTTATAGATCAAGATTGCGGCTCGAACGATGGAGATGAACTTGTGACTCGCGTTGATCGGTAGAGGAATTGTTGATGGTAACACCTAGATTTAAACTTTCACCATCTTCAAGGCTCTCTTTTGGAAAAAAGGATTCTCTCTCTTTTTTTATTTTTTTTCTTTCTCTCTAATTTCTTTCAATCTCTCAAAATTCTCTCAAGCATCCAAGATTTTCTCTCTCAAAAAAATTCCCCTCCCAAGCTCACTTCTTCCTCCTTTTATAATCTACTCATCCATCTTCCATTCTAAATTTTCCACTAACTCTTCTTCATCTCATCTTCCCTTTTCTACTCTTATCTTATTTTCTTCATCTTCTCTTCTCCATCTCCTCTTCTTCAACTTCCCTTCTCTATCTCCTCTTCTCTATTTTCCCTTCTCCATCTCCTCTTCTCCATCTTCCCTTCTCTATTCTAATTTCTCCACCAACTCTTCTTTTTGTTATTTACAAAATAATCCCTCAAGTGTTAGGTATTTGCATCCTAGTCCTTGAGATTTTAAGTATTTGCAATTTAGTCCATGAAAAAATATATTTCTTTAAGTCCAAATCTCTTCACAATTTTTGACACACCAAAATTTACCACATGTCAAATTTAAGCTCATTTCTTGCCGCTGAAAATAATGCAGAATTTAATTAAAGCCCTTTTGCAAAATTGAGTCATTCTTGGTATAATTGAGCTAAGATGAAAATTTAAAATATTAGAAGACAATGTCACAACTCATAAAAAGTGAAAATTAAAAATAAGTTGACTTAAATTAAATTTTTTTAGGCCCGATTCGAGATTATACTCGTGAAGGGACACGTGACTCGAATTGGATTTTTCTGAATTTACGGAGGCCAATATGAAAATAGATTTAAAATAAAAATATTAACTATCTTTGTGTATTTTTTTTTGCCTCAAATGTTATTTTTCCAAAATTTTCAAGTATTTTTGTATTTTTTTTTTATTTTTTTTAAAAAAATTAAATTAAATATATATAATATGAAAATTTATTTTTTGTTCAAAAATGGTTGCTTAGGCTTGGCTAAGGCTTCCAAAGTTGATTTTGCAATTTTCTCAATTTTTCTTTATTTTTCATGAATTTTCGAAAATAAAAATACTAAAAAATACTGAAAATATGAAAAATCATTTTTTGGTCAAAATTAGTTCTTTAGGCTTGGCCAAGGTCCCCGAAGTTAATTTTTCAATTTTATGAATTTTTATGGATTTTTCAAAAAATAAAAATGCCGAAAAATACTGAAAATTTTTAAAAGAGAAAAGATGATTAAAAATCAGGTGTCAACAGCTGCCCCTCTTTGAAAGGAAGCTCGACAGAGGTTCATTTCAAAGACGAGATGACACCTGAATCCTAATCGACTCAACACAATGAAATAAAAAGAGTCGTGACATGAATGTTCCACTGAAAATGAAATGAGAACATAAGGATTCGTTATAAGAAAACCTTAGGGTGGTTGAATTTGAACCCGTATGGCAGGTCAACCCATGATAGATTCCTAATGAAAGGATTCTACTGAATAAATTTTGACCCGTATGGTAGGTCACCCCATAGTAGATTCCTAATGAAAGGATTCTACTGATTACAATTTGATTGAAATTTGACCTGTATGGTAGGTCAACCCATGGTAGATTCCTAATGAAAGGATTCTACTTATTAAATTTTGACTCGTATGGTGGGTCGTGACATGGTAGATTCCTAATAAAAGGATTCCACTGATTTAGAAATTGAATTAAAATTTGACCAGTATGGTGGGTCGTACCATTTGACCCGTATGGTGGGTCGTACCATGGTAGATTCCTAATAAAAGGATTCTACTAATTAAATTTCATTGAGATTTGACCCGTATGGTATGTCACCCCATGAAACTGCCTGTAAGAAAGACTTTGTGCCTGTAGAAAGGACTTGGTGCCAGTAAAAAGGACTTTGGTTCCTGTAAAAAGGACTTGGTGCCTGTAGAAAGGACTTGATGCCTGTAAAAAGGACTTTGTGCCTGTAGAAAGGACTTGATGCCTGTAGAAAGAACTTGATGCCTGTAAAAAGGACTTCGTGCCTATAAAAAGGACTTAATGCCTGTAAGCAAGACTTTATGCCTGTAAGAAGAACTTGGTTTGCCTGTAAGAAGGACTTGATTTACCTGTAAGAAGGACTTTATGCCTGTAAGAAGGACTTTATGCCTGTAAGAAGGACTTATTTTGCCTGTAAGAAGGACTTTGTGCCTGTAAGAAGGACTTGGTTTGCCTGTAAGAAGGACTTGATTTGCCTGTAGGAAGGACTTTTTGCCTGTAAGAAGGACTTGGTTTGCCTGTAAGAAGGACTTGATTTGCCTGTAAGAAGGACTTTGTGCCTGTAAGAAGGACTTGATTTACCTCAAAGGGTGCCATTCTGGAATCTGGGGAGACCAGGAATCCAGCAGAAGCTCAAACCCAATTTAACCTACCATGAAGGGTGCATGTATATGCCGCTCTAGATTCGAGCACCCTGAGAATCGTCAGAATTCATTCTCATGAAAGGTTCAGGGCGAAGATATATTTACCTGAGGATTTGGAAGGAACGCCTAGTGGTTTCTAGATAACCAGGCTTGTTCATTCAACCCGAACATTGGGAATGTGTCACCCCAGACATGTGGACAGGTCAAGTAAATTGGGGAGTCTACTCCTTACGTCAATGAATGGCTTATCTCGGACTTTGCCCCTGCACAATAAAATGCAAGGGTGAAAGGGTCGAGTGAATTTTAAAAGATTTGGGCTTGTTTAATGTTGACAACTGTCATAGTCGTCGATCGAATGTCCCTACAAGAAGGAAATCAGAAGGGTTATCTTTAAAACCAAATGCGTTAAGGAAGATATACTCTCCTTTTCAATTCAGGTTTTCCATCAATTTGCCCCATTTTCATCAGGACGGATCTCATCAGATGATCACCATTTTTCCATTTGGGGTTGTCTCCCTTTACCAGCTTCGCTGGGTTGATTTTCCGTCAACCTTTGTTGGACAATTTGATCTTGTTCGTCGACTATTCTGCAAAAAATAATTTACAAAAATTTGTCTTATTTATTTACAATATTCACAACATTTCCTAACCTTGGAGATCGAACTAGGGGCGTTTCGGATCACTGTCATTCCCTCATGCTATGAAGGTTCTCTTTTAATGTAAGAGCCAATTTTTGCTGACATAATCTTATCATGTTGCATCGGATAAACTCCCTTTTACGACGCCATCTGACAATTTCCTTTGGCTGGAAAATGAGTATGCTAACAGGTAACTCAGCTCGTAGACTCCCTTTCTTCGTAATCTTCTAGCCTGGATAATGTTATTTAGGTTATTTTCTCCATCTGGGTGTTCCTCTTAAACCTGCAATATAGAGAAAGTGATGCAAGTGTATACATGTATGCATGGAATATATGTAGTGGCCTTCAATGTGGCTCAGACACCTATGAGATATGAAGACTGATCCGATCTTTATCTTATTCAAGGGTAATATTTCTTGACAGCATCTGCATTTACAGGACTTGCCAATTCCTCTTCATCCATATTTATGAGAATTAAAGCACCGCCGGGTAGAACTTTCTGTACTACATACGGACCCTCATAATTTGGTGCGAACTTGCCCCCGGGATGAGGAGCATTAGGGAGCGTCTTCTTCACAACTAAATCCCCGACGGTAAAGTTTCTGAATTTCACTTTGCGGTTAAATGACTTTGCTACCCGCTTTTGATACGCCTGTCCATGACAGATAGCCTTCACTCGTTTCTCATCAACCAGATTCAATTGCTCATGCCTCTGCCGGATCCATTCGGCCTCTGAAAGTTTCGCTTGGGCTAATATTCGTAAGGAAGGGATCTCAACTTCCACAGGAAGGACGGCCTCCATGCCATATACTAAAGAGTAAGGCGTTGCCCCGGTTGAAGTCCGAATTGAAGTTCGGTATGCCATTAACGCGTATGGCAATCTCTCGTGCCAATCCCGAAAGTTCTCTGCGGTCTTAGCCAAGATTTTCTTAATATTCTTATTCGCCGCTTCCACAGCTCCATT
Organism: Psidium guajava; assembly: GCA_016432845.1. NCBI lineage: Eukaryota > Viridiplantae > Streptophyta > Magnoliopsida > Myrtales > Myrtaceae > Psidium > Psidium guajava. The sequence goes on along the minus strand of CM028231.1, from coordinate 14,104,794 downwards.
CATTTGTGGGCGGTAGGGAGAAGAATTAAGGTGTCTGATCTTGAATCGATCTAAAAGATCATCCACCACCTTGTTGTTCAGGTTGGATCCATTGTCTGTAATAACGGCTTGGGGCGTCCCATACCTCGCAATGATGTCCCGCTTGATGAACTTTGCGACGTTTTTGGCTATGACGTTCGCATACGAATTGGCTTCGATCCATTTGGTGAAGTAATCGATTGCCACCAAGATAAAACGGTGTCCGTTTGAAGCTTTGGGGTTAATCGGCCCGATCATATCGATTCCCCACATTGAAAACGGCCAAGCCTCAGACATTTGATGTAGTTCATTTGGGGGAGCGTTGATCCTATCCCCATACACCTGACACTGATGACAAGATCTCACGTGTCGGTTGCAATCTGACTCCATGGTCATCCAATAGTAACCGAGTCTCATGATCTTCCTGGCGAGGAGATGGCCGTTCATGTGCGGTCCGCACTCTCCTTCATGAATCTCCTGCATGAGTAAGTTTGCTTCCTTAGCGTCTACGCACCTTAATAGAACCAAATCGAACGACTTCTTGTACAGCGTCTGACCACTAAGAAAGAACTTCGTAGCCATCTTGGCTATGTACTTTCCATCCCCCATTTGGCTCCCTGGAGGATATTCTCCATTCATCAAGTAATTTTTAATGTCCTGATACCAGGGTTGGCCATCAAACCCTTCTTCGATCACCATGCAGTAAGCCGGTTGTTTAATAATGTCGACCCTCAATGGCTCGATGTCTAAGCCTTCCGTTACTTGCAGCATGGACGATAGGGTAGCCAAGGCGTCCGCAAAATGATTTTGGGTTCTCGGTAGGTATCCAAAATCGATCTCCTCGAACTCCTCAATCATTTCCTCTAAGAACCTGTGATAAGGGATGAGCTTAGAATCTTTAGTTCTCCATTCGCCTTGGGTCTGCAGGATGATTAACATGGAGTCCCCATATACTTGCAGCCTCTTTACTTTCATGGTGAGAGCTAGCTACAGCCCTAGGATGCAGGCTTCGTACTCAGAAATATTATTGGTGCATGGAAATGTCAGCTTTGCAGCAACTGGATAATGTTGTCCCTCAGGGGATATTAAAATTGCCCCAGTTCCAGACCCTGCGAGGTTTACAGCACCGTCAAAATACATTGTCCATTTATCCTCGGACAAGTTTGAAATGTGATCCTCTGACTTCTCGTCACTTAGGATACTAAGCCCCTGGGCATTTTCAGCTAACATATCTGCTATGGCTCGTCCCTTAACAGATTTCTGAGTTGAACTCCTAACGTCGAATTCTGATAGGAGGACCTGCCATTTAGCCAGTTTCCCAATTAAGGCTGGCTTTTCTAGGAGATATTTTATTGGGTCGTTCTCTGTGACCAGCTGTATGTGGTGATGAAGGGTATATTGCCTCAACCTGTGTAGCACCCATACCAACGCAACGCAAGTCTTCTCGATGGTAGGGTAATTCATCTCCGATGCAGTGAATTTCTTGCTCAGATAATAAATTGCCCGTTCCTTGCCATCTTCGGGGTTTGTTTGGGCCAACAGAGCCCCTAAGGATTCTTGATGGACAGTAAGATACAGGGTTAACGGAAAACCTGACATGGGAGGCACCAAAACTGGTGGCGAGACGAGGTAACTTTTGATCTTTTCCAGAGCTTGGTGACACTCAGAATCCCATTTCACCTTGGCACCTTTCTTTAGCAGCTTAAAGAATGGTTTTGCAACTTCAGATAGTTGACAAATAAACCTGGCGATGTAGTTCAGCCGCCCCAGCAAACTCCTCACTTCCTTAACTGTCGTAGGGACCCCGAGGTCTAATATCGCTTTGACTTTAGAAGGGTCTATTTCAACTCCTCGGTTGCTCACCATGAACCCAAGAAGCTTTCCTGATCGTGCCCCAAATATGCATTTGGCGGGGTTTAGCTTCAATCTATATTTCCGAAGTCGTTCGAACAGCTTTCTTAGTATTTGGATGTGATCATATCCGGGTTTAGACTTCGCGATCATATCGTCGACGTATACCTCTATCTCTTTATGCATCATATCGTGGAACAAAGCTACCATGGCCCTTTGGTAGGTTGCTCCTGCATTTTTCAAGCCGAAAGGCATAACTTTATAACAGAAGGTGCCCCATGGCGTTATGAACGAGGTCTTAGCCTTGTCTTCTTCCTTCAAAAGAATCTGGTTGTACCCAGAGAATCCATCCATGAACGAGAACATATCAAAACCGGCGGTGCTATCGACCAAGACATCGATGTGTGGGAGAGGAAAGTCATCTTTCGGGCTTGCCTTATTCAGGTCGCGATAATCTACGCAGACTCTGACTCTCCCGTCCTTCTTCATCACCGGGACAATATTAGCAACCCATTCGGGATAAGCGATCACCTCAATAAATCCCACCTTAAGCAGTTTCATCACTTCTTCTTCGATCTTTTTGGATAACTCCGGTTTTGTGCGTCGAAGTTTTTGCTTCTTAGAGGGAACATTCGGATATGTTGGGAGCGAGTGTTCAACGATGTTTGGGTCCAAACCCGGCATATCTGCATAGGACCAGGCGAACACATCCTGATATTCCCTGAGGAGATCAATAAACCGAGACACTTCTGACGAAGACAGTCTTCCTCCGATTTTTACTTCTTTCAAGTTCTCAGAATCACCCAGGTTGACTGTAATGGTTTCCTCTGTCGTTAAGGGTTTATGTTCCTCATATCTGCTCCAATCCCTTCTGACATCACTGGTATCGTCATCACATTCCTCCTCAATTCCATAGGAGAAGTCATCGATACGGTCTGAGCTACATAATAACCTGTTATGCATATGAGGGATGGTATGCCTGAAATGTCACAAGCGTGGTCAGTATTTTGCTGGTACTAATAAAGATGCATGAATTTCTGAAAACACTTTGAAAAATGAAGAAAAAAGAGGGGGAACTGGTCGTCGTCTCATTGGACGTCCTCGCTCTCCTAAAAGATTTTTCAGGAAAACATGGATCATGTGGCAAATCAGCCCTCAAACTTCAAAGATTTGAAGTCAAGTATCATCATCGGGCCAATTTATCATTCCACAAAACTCATGGGACTTTTATTAGATGGGAAATGGACCGCATTACAGCTTACACTACTTAGACCGACGGTCGGAGATCCAAGGGTGGTTTTCAGAAAAGGAAAATGCATTGCTAAGGAATGAAAACATTATGCAGAAATCTAAATGCAGGAATTGAAATGCATCAAGGGAAAAGGAAAGAGAAGGCTTCTTTACACAGGCTGGCTGGAGTCCTCATCAAGCCGTTCGATGATGACGTTGACGATGTCTTCTAGAAATGGGTTAGACAGATCAGGCTCAGCTGCATTTTGAACAGTTTCATCTGCCAGCATCTTAGGACGCTTGGAGAAATACTGGGCCAGTGGACTGCCGATCACGCTAGCTCTTCCCTTCCAAGGTCCGGAGCCAATGAACGAGCCAACTCTGCCTCCTTGGCTTCCACGGCCTCGATACTGGCCTCTGCCTCGACGTCCACGATAGCCTGTCGAAATGAAGCTACTACTGAATCCACCAGTATATCCTAGGCCTGATCGGTGCTCGTTCGTGTCTAACTGCAATGGTGACCGGATCCCTTGACCATTCTTCCCTAGCCCGCATCCAGGGACAAACCCGTATGCCAATAACATCTTCCCTGGGGCTAGAGTGTATTGGGAAGGTGCAGGAACTCTCTTCCTAGTCCCAGGAGGTGCGTACGTAACTGCCACTAATTCGAGAGAGTGGTAGCTTGCTTCCTCCTTGCGTTCCGGCTCTATATAGGGGATCGCGCTCTTCTGGTATGTAGCAAAATCCATCTCTCCATGCACGGTTACCACTTTCCCGTCAACCACGAATCGAACCTTCTGGTGTAGGCTAGAAGGCACTGCGCCTGCCGTATGAATCCAGGGCCTACCCAAAAGCAGCCCGAAGGCACTCGAGAGATCCATAACCTGGAACCCGATAGAGAACTCCACGGGTCCAATGAAAATGTCCAGCTCGATTTCACCAACCACGTCTTTCCTCATTCCGTCGAAGGCTCTGATGGTGGCCTTAGAAGTGCGGATGAGCTCCTCGTTTATACCCAAATTTCTGAGTGTGGCTAACGGGCATATGTTGAATGCAGACCCGTTATCAATCAGCACATGGGAGATCTGTTTGCCATGGCTCCTTGCCGATATGTACAAAGCCTTGTTATGGGCCCAGCCATCAATAGGAACATCCTCATCTGAGAAGGATATCTGGTCTCTCAGTAGTATGGTCCCCACGAAGTCCTCCAACTGCACCTCGTTGATAGTTTCTGGTACGTGCACTTCATTTAGTACCTTCATCAGTGCATTCTTATGCTTCTCCGAGTTGGTAAAAAGATCCAGTAGTGATATCTGGGCTGGCATTTTCCTCAGTTGTTCTATGACTTCGAACTCACTTGTCCTGACAATGGACAGTGCCTTCTCTGCGTCTTCTCTCGTCACTTCTCTCCTTTCAGGTTCCCCTTCCCTCGGTGCGTAGCACCTACCAGACCTCATGACTGCGTCTATCTCGCTTGTTCCGTAGTCCCAAGGGACAGCTCTGGGGTTGTAATCTGCCAGTGGAGGGACCTTTATCACGATCTTTTCAACTTTTCCATCGTACTGTGCCTTCCTGTCCTCCAGCTTAAAACCAGATAAGGAGATGACCGTGCGTTCAGAGGAACTACTCTTAGTGTCCCCCCATTTGTCCACCTCATCTAGCCTAATTACAAAGGGGGCCTTTGACTCTAGTACTGCAACTAGATCATCTTCATTGGTCGTGCAAGGTGGTTCCTCGGCCATTAATTCCAACTCGTCCATGTCATTCTCATCCCATATAGCGTTCACTTTCTCATGATCCGGTAGGGGATTTTGTTGCACATTTGGTCCCGTCTTATCAAACTCCAATACTCCTCCATCTATCAGTGCTTGCACCTTGTATTTGAGCACGAGACAGTTATCTACGTTGTGCCCTTTTTCGCCCATGTGATAGGCGCACGACTGGGCCTCGTTGAACCCAGGGAATCTTGGCAGATTCGGTCTCGGGGGTTCCTTGGCGACTAGGCGCCCTTCCAGCAGCATCGGTAACAGCTTCGATAGCAGACGAGGTAATGGAGTAAAAGACGGTGCGGTTCTTCTCTTAGCCTCGAACTTCTTTGGAGCCGGTCCTGATGAGCCACCTTGGGTAGGGGTGGATTCTGAAAACTTCTTTGGTCTCAGTGGGTTTGGCACAAAAGCGACATCGCCTGCATTCTCCCTTTCTCTCTTGGTTGGATATGGCCGCTTGAATGACGGCTCTGGTACACGTTTCTCCCTTAGAGCCCACTCATGACGCTCAGCTACCCTGATAAGGTGTGCGAAAGTTTGACATCCTGAGGTATTAAGCTTCTCGAAATACTCGAGCGGTAGTGTCTTCAAAAACAAATCCACCAACTCTTCCTCCGGGATGGCTGATTTGACTTGGGTAGCTATCGCTCGCCACCTTTGGGCAAAAGTACGTATAGACTCATTCCTTCCTTTCAAAGTTCTCAATAGGTCTTCTCTGGTAGGAGCTGTAGCCGTGTTGAACTTGTATTGGTGAAGGAATTCCTCAGCCAGGTCCTCCCAACTGTCATACTCTTCCATGTCGAGCTCGATAAACCATGCTAGTGCAGCGCCGGACAGACTCTCTTGGAATGTGTTCATCAGCAGCGGGACATAATCAGAATAATGTGCCATTTTACGCAAGTAGTATTTCAAATGAGCTCGGGGACAGCCTGTCCCGTCGTATTTTCTCACAAACTCAGGTTCCTTGTACCCAGCTGGAACTTCTATCTTAGCAAACGGTGTGATTTTGTCAAATCGAGCCAACTCGTATCCTTGGTTACTAAGACATTCTTCGATCTTTGCTAGCCTCCTCGCGTCTTCTTCCGTCTTGGCCGAGGGTTTCTCTTTCTTTTCCTTCTCCAAATCAACTACGACTGGAAGGGCCCTAGGGGGTGCTTCCCTCTCGGGCTCTGTGCTAGCGGTTTGATTGATGTCTGAGCCAGTAGATGTATTGGGATTTACAAACGGATTAGCCTCAGGAGCATTAGAGGACTTCACCTGCGTAGCGGTCATCATTGCCTTTATCTCCGCCATCATGGCGGCTATCATATTTATCTGGTTTTCAAGATTGGCCACTCTGGGAGTCAGTTCTTCGTGCTCCATTCTTAGTTTTCTCGTTTTGCTACGAGTCCTTGTGACTATAAATTATCACCTGATTTAACATAGGAAGTCAGAAACTCGCAAGTAGAGAGAGAAAGTTCAGAAATCTAAAACCTCCTTAATACTATGTTCATACTTGATTAATGGGAGGAAAGACTCAATCATGACCCTTAGCCTCATGTAAACAGTCTTTTTACTCATTAAACATGAATGACATACTATTAAGAAGGCGAATAACCCGTGATAATTATTTACTTAAGAAGATCATGATGAATGATCATATATGCAAATGTTACAAGCTTATTACAGATGAAGATAACATCAAAATTAAATGGGGAAATCGTCTATGCAGTCCGGAGGCGCTTGGAGGCTAAGGCATCCTTGACAATCTCTGATCCACCCAAATCCCACACATGCAGATCTTCGTCCTCCTCGGCTGGCGGTGGTCCCATGTCTTCTGGTATATACGGCTCCACTCCGGGCAGGTACGGGACGATATAGTCAGGTACGTATGGTTCCACCATGGACTGTCGGTATTCCTTGAACATCTTGATGTACTCCTTAGATGCCCGGTGGACGTTCATTTCCTCGTCCAGGTAATCTGGCCACTCTACGTCCTGTAATGGGGAGTTCTTCAGGGTGTGGATTATGAGGTCGATCTTGGCCTGGTACAGTGTCTTAGTCTCCTTAGTGAGTCTGCCTTGGGGCAAATCGAAGGCGAAATTGTCGGGATAAACTGCTGGCGGGACTTCCTGTAACATACCGAACTGTCTCACTACCCTGATAGGATAATAGGCACTTCCACCAGTACAGCCTAGTAAGGGGATAGGGTTCCCATCTATTCCCGTGATACGGGCTTTTAAGATCCTGGGCCAAGTTAATCGCCAGCGAAGCTGTTTTGGCTCTAAGTCTCCTAGTAATTTCACCCAATCTTTAAAGGACAGTTTCTCAACAGAGGATTGACATTTCAGAAAAGATCCCAATGGGTGGATATATTGGCTAATTTCATAACATCCGACGCGTAAATTGAAAGTTTTGATGTGTGAGGTGAACCACATGTAGAGAAGGCCATTGGAGGCTTGGAAAGTACCCTTTTGGGTGAATTGAAAACGACTCAAGGAAAGGAAAGTCTCTGCTAAAATCATGTAGGAGTAGTTCCAGCGATAACATGCTTGTTTGGCGACATGAACTATGGAAGGATCGAATGTGGTCTTAGAAGTAGGGAATAAGACGAAAGCGAAAAAAGCCAGAATGAAGATTCTAGCCGGTTTAAGACCAGCTTCGATTGGGAGTGATGAGTAATTGTTATAGAGGAATGAGAGGGTAAACTTACCAGAGTTAGATTTGAGAATTTTCTCGATCTCGGTGATTTTTAGGTGAAGGAATTTGGATAAAGCTATGGTAGAATCGTTCCCCAATAATGGCTGTACAATATGGTCATCAAATTTCACTCCAATGATGGTCGTATACTCCTCCAGGGTGGGTGTAATCTCCAGTCCTCGGAAGTCGAAGGTTAGAGTCTTTGAATCCCAAAACTTCGCCAATGCCTTAATGAGAGTGGGTTGGTAATCCACCTTGATGAGATCCACTAAATGCCCTAAGCGTTCTTTGATGTAGGCCTGGTTGTCTGGGTTGAGGCGGTTCCACCATGCCGTGAGCTCCTTGCGTGGGACTGGGATGACTTTGATATTCGATTTCCCCATCTATTTTTGAATATGCGAGAATGTACCAAAATTAATTACCACGGGTTATAATGCAAAATGAATGGGTATGCGATGCAAATGTATTAGCCCGATTCCATATTTTCTATTGGTGAAATAAGGGTTAAACACTCCTATTTGACCAAAAAAGTCAATTAGGGAGTTTTAACCCAGATTTCTTTTGAAGGAAATTATGCAATTGGCTAGAATCGCTCAATGATTGGAATGAAAGTTGTTGCCACACCAATCTACATAAAACCTCAAAACAAATTGAAAAATGTACATATACATCTCAAAAGATCCTTAATACATCAAGTCTAGAGGGGACGAGGGAGGATGCGAAAATACATCATTTGAAATTTTGGATTAAAGACCTAAGGTAGATGGGTGTGGCAACTACTAAGGGTGCCCCAAATCAGATTATAAGATAGATGGTTTTCCTATGATGTGATGCATGATATGCAGCATTTAAAATATGCAGAACTAATTACAAGTTCAAGGTAAGAAAACCTCACTAACCAGACCTTTTTTGTTTTAGATATATCAACCGTCCAACTCACATGCGCATGAGACGAGTGAGGAGTGGACTCTTAGAAAATAAAAAAAAAAGAGACAAGGGTATGGACCTAAAAGGCCACCACTATCTGAATTGACAACCTTACCCTCCGCGCAATCAAATCACAATGGGAAGAATTGTCAATTCAGATAATGAGCGAGATAAAATATGGTCAACCCAAGCGCAATCGACGCAAGAGCTTTGCATATTCGATCCCTATCTATGGTTACCTAGGAAAAATTTCGCGACTTGGGTTTAGACGCTTGTGTGTGCAGGTGTTGTGATCCTCAGAATATGCAAGACATGCACAACAATTGATATCAAAACAGCGCTTCTAAAAATGTGCGAAATTAAACATAATCCCAACACCGAGCCTGCAAAACAAATGGGTTAGCCAAACACTTCGCCCCTTATAACTCCTATCCTGCAAAAACATATAACACCTATAGAATGAGTCCCAAGCAAGATCGCCAGAAGCGAGATATCCATGAAATTTTCATTGGCCTAAGTCCACTAAGACTTTTAAAATTTCAAAAAAAAATTTAAGTATTCCAATTGGTATCTTTTTTCGAAAAATTTAAAAATCTCTGTCCCCAGCGGAGTCGCCAGTCTGTCGCGACCCTCTAAAAAAATTTATTTTAAAGGGTTAACGGATTATTAGGTTAATTAGATTTGACTAACCTAACGCGGACCCTCCCAAGCCCTACCGAATCGTGACTTTGGATTTTTATTTTAAATGATTTTGAAATTTGGAGTCGCCACTAATCATTCTTGGTAGGTTGATTAGGAACCTAAATAAATTAGCGGGAGAACTAATTTATTTCTGCGAACCAGAGATTATGAGCTCGGGGACTTGGTTACACAAGTTAATTAAAACTAATGCCCTTTCGGTACCTTAATTTCATGGATATCCTAATTCGGTAACTCAGGCTTGGTTTATTCCTAAGGCTCTAGTAGGGTATTCTCTTTTGTGTTTTCACTTTTTAAATAGGATGCATGGATGGTATATATTTTTATTTGTTATATTTTTTAAGTGTTAAAGATTCCCTGAAGCCGAAAGAGGGAGTGTGTTAACGACTTCTGTGCAGTATTACGACCTACTCATCTTTTGGGTCTAATGATTCAAAAATTAAATTATAAGAAGTACATGACAGTGAATAAACACCTCCAATGGGAGGCCTAGCATTGGCTTGGCTCTTCCCTTTGGGATTTAAGGTACATGTATTTAAGCTGCAGGTATTTAAACTACTGTAAGAAAAAACCTCCAATGGGAGGCTAAGCATTGGCTTGGCTCTTCCCTTTGGGATTTAAGGTACATGTATTTAAGTTGCAGGTATTTAACTACTGTAAGTAAAAACCTCCAATGGGAGGCTAAGCATTGGCTTGGCTCTTCCCTTTGGGATTTAAGGTACGGGTATTTAAGTTGCAGGTATTTAACTACTGTAAGTAAAAACCTCCAATGGGAGGCTAAGCATTGGCTTGGCTCTTCCCTTTGGGATTTAAGGTACAGGTATTTAAGTTGCAGATATTTAACTACTGTAAGTAAAAACCTCCAATGGGAGGCTAAGCATTGGCTTGGCTCTTCCCTTTGGGATTTATGGTGCAAGAATTAAATTGCAAGAATTTATAGTATGAATGCGACATGTAGATATGGAAACATATGAGTATGACATGACATAATCGAAATTTAAATTAATTTATTTGGGCAAGGAAATTCTCGAAGATTTTAATAGTTAGGATCGTTACCTGATTTAACAGATGTGATTGCCGAATTCGAATCTCGTGTCACCTTATAGATCAAGATTGCGGCTCGAACGATGGAGATGAACTTGTGACTCGCGTTGATCGGTAGAGGAATTGTTGATGGTAACACCTAGATTTAAACTTTCACCATCTTCAAGGCTCTCTTTTGGAAAAAAGGATTCTCTCTCTTTTTTTATTTTTTTTCTTTCTCTCTAATTTCTTTCAATCTCTCAAAATTCTCTCAAGCATCCAAGATTTTCTCTCTCAAAAAAATTCCCCTCCCAAGCTCACTTCTTCCTCCTTTTATAATCTACTCATCCATCTTCCATTCTAAATTTTCCACTAACTCTTCTTCATCTCATCTTCCCTTTTCTACTCTTATCTTATTTTCTTCATCTTCTCTTCTCCATCTCCTCTTCTTCAACTTCCCTTCTCTATCTCCTCTTCTCTATTTTCCCTTCTCCATCTCCTCTTCTCCATCTTCCCTTCTCTATTCTAATTTCTCCACCAACTCTTCTTTTTGTTATTTACAAAATAATCCCTCAAGTGTTAGGTATTTGCATCCTAGTCCTTGAGATTTTAAGTATTTGCAATTTAGTCCATGAAAAAATATATTTCTTTAAGTCCAAATCTCTTCACAATTTTTGACACACCAAAATTTACCACATGTCAAATTTAAGCTCATTTCTTGCCGCTGAAAATAATGCAGAATTTAATTAAAGCCCTTTTGCAAAATTGAGTCATTCTTGGTATAATTGAGCTAAGATGAAAATTTAAAATATTAGAAGACAATGTCACAACTCATAAAAAGTGAAAATTAAAAATAAGTTGACTTAAATTAAATTTTTTTAGGCCCGATTCGAGATTATACTCGTGAAGGGACACGTGACTCGAATTGGATTTTTCTGAATTTACGGAGGCCAATATGAAAATAGATTTAAAATAAAAATATTAACTATCTTTGTGTATTTTTTTTGCCTCAAATGTTATTTTTCCAAAATTTTCAAGTATTTTTGTATTTTTTTTATTTTTTTTTAAAAAAATTAAATTAAATATATATAATATGAAAATTTATTTTTTGTTCAAAAATGGTTGCTTAGGCTTGGCTAAGGCTTCCAAAGTTGATTTTGCAATTTTCTCAATTTTTCTTTATTTTTCATGAATTTTCGAAAATAAAAATACTAAAAAATACTGAAAATATGAAAAATCATTTTTTGGTCAAAATTAGTTCTTTAGGCTTGGCCAAGGTCCCCGAAGTTAATTTTTCAATTTTATGAATTTTTATGGATTTTTCAAAAAATAAAAATGCCGAAAAATACTGAAAATTTTTAAAAGAGAAAAGATGATTAAAAATCAGGTGTCAACAACAGGGACTGAATTGCAAATACATAAAACTTCAGGGACTGAATTGCAAATACATAAAACTTCAGGGGCTGAATTGCAAATACATAAAATTTTAGGGATAGTGGAGAAATTAGAAAGGAAGATGGAGAATGTGAGATATAGAAGGGAAAATGGAAAAATTAGAAAGGAAGGTGGAGAAGGGGAGATATAGAAGGGAAGATGGAGAAATTAGAAGGAAAGATGGAGAATGGAAGATGATAGAATTAGAAGGGAAGATGAAGAATTAGAATGGGAGATGGAAAGATTAGAATGGAAGATGGTGAATTAGAAGGGAAGATGGAGATAAAGAATGGAGGATGGTGGAATTAGAAGGGAAGATGGAGATAAAGAAGGGAAGATGATGGAATTAGAAGGGAAGATGAAGTTAGTGGAAAAATTAGAATGATAGATGAAGATAGAGAAAGGAAGATTGAGGAGTAGGCTATAAAAGGAGAAGGATTAGAGAGAAATGGGGAGGACTTTTGGGAGAGATTAGAGAGAAATTAGGAAGACTTTGGAGTTTGAAGAAAACTTGATGAGAGATTTTGGGAGAGAAGAAAATTTAGAGAGAAAAAGAAAATAAAAAAAAAGAGAGAATTCTTTTAGAAGAGAGAATTGAGGGGAACGAGAGTTCGAAGCTCGAAGTTACCATCTTCATCGACCAATACAATCCGTGAGTCCATCCCCGTCGTTCGAGCCGCGATCCGCAATCTTGATCCACGAGAAAATCTGAGGTTCAAGTTCGATAATCAAATCCGTCAAGTTAGGTAACGATTCTAATCATTTAGAATATTCGAAATTGTGTTGCCTAAATGGATTGATTTGAATTTCGATTATACCTTGTTGGACATATTGCATTTCTTTGGAATAAATTGCATATCCAATTTTTTGAGATTTTTATTGCACGTTATAATATTTTCTTTAAAAAATAAAAAAAAGGGTTTGCTTTTGTTGCACATTTTCACATCATGTAGATAATTGCACGCGTAATTTATCTTGTAAATATTTAGATTAAACCGCATGCATTGCATATAATTTAGTTCCTTACCTTGTCATAAAAAGAAAAATAAAAAAAAATTTCACCTTTGAATCTCAAGTGAAAATTCATCAAAATTGCCAAGTTGAACATTTTCATGAAATTGGTACCGAAAGGGCGCTAGTAGAAATATTAGTGTAACCAAGTCCCCGAACTCATTAATCTCTGGTTCGTAGGAATAAAGTATTTCTCCCGATACTTTATTTAGGTGTCTAATCAACCTATCTAAAATGATTAGTGGCGACTCCAAGATAAATCCTTCTTTTGATGAAATTGAACCTAAGTCACGATTTGGTAGAACTTGGGAGAGTTCGAGCTAGGCTAGTTAATTCAATTTAATTAACCTGGTAATCCATTAACTTTAAAAATTGGGAAACCGATTTTTTTAGGTCGCGACAGTTTGGCGACTCCGCTGGGGATCAACTTGAATTTTTTGAAATTTAAGGAGGACTTAGGCCAGAAAAATTTCATGAAAATTCACTTGGTTTGGCGATTGGTTGAATTTTAATCCTTAGGTGTTAAATGGTTTTGTAGAACGGGAGTTATAAGGGGTGGAGTGTTTGGCTAACCCTTTGTTTTGCAGATTTGGTGTGTGAAACTTGTCATTTAATTTTTGAATTATTGAAGCGGTGTTTGCATTTAATTGTTGTGCATGATTAATCGCTTTAGCACTACATCACACACATCCCGTGGTCGGACCTGGGCCACTAGTTTTAGGATGGTATTGTGATTTGGTTCTAGCGTTCGCCGTGAGATCACGTCGAAAGTTAGTTCAGATTCAATCCCGAACTTCTTTTTAAAAATGAGTTTCAAAAGTTATGCCTTAGGCTTGGTAAGATTACCAAAGCGGTGGTTTTAAGTTTTGACTCGAGTAGCCGAAGTGGAAAGGCCCGGCTAATCTTGGTTACGTCGCAGGATAGCGACTAATCTTGATTATGTGCGCGAGATTGTCGCCTTGCCGTAAGTCTTTCGCTTTAATTTGTGAGCCTTTAGGATAGTTAGAATAAGGTTAACCCACGAGTCATGTGCATGTCCATGTGATTGTTTATTTTCCTATCCCACGGTAAAGTACGCTTCTGAACTTCATCTTATCTTATGTTATTGTTCGGGTCGGTCCATGACACTTAGGATTGTGGCGCGTGATTTATAGACAATGGGACACATTGATATCCGTTTCGTGTACATTCCAAAGGCCGAGTTGAAGCAGATGTGGAGGCACTTGAGCATTGATGCACAGACCTATGCCCTTAGTCGTATGGGTCACGTATTGCCACTTTTGGATATCGAATTACAGACTGGGGTCATGCAGGCGCTTGCACATTTCTGGTGCCCATATACTGCTACTTTCATTTTAGGTAAGCACGAGCTCACTCCGACTTTGGAAGAGTATAGCCTTGCCATTGGAAAACCTTTGAGCATTGATTTAATTCGCCCTTATGTGGAAATGGATCTAATTTTCATTTTTGCTGAGTTTTTGAAAATTAGCGAAAATAAAATGAGGAAAATTTTAAAAGGAAATTGTCATATGTGCCCTTTCTCATTCCTCGTTGAACTTTTTTATGAGAGCAATTTATACTTGCAAAGCAGGATCTTTATTCTAGCTTTTTTCGGACTTGTGATCTTTCCGCTCCAAAAGGATTTTATTAGTCCATCCATGGCTTGGATAGCTAGGCAAGTTTGCAGTGGAATGAACTTTACTAATGCTATCCTAGCCGAGACTTTTATATCTTTGCTCCGATTGGACTTTTGCAAATGTGGTTTTTCTCTCATTATGCTAAGTTCGGCTCAAAAATGACCATTCCACGGGTAAGTCAAGAGGAAAACCCAATTGCAAAATTTCAAGAGCTGCAAAAAAATATTGCTAGATTGTCTTATTCCGAGTGGATTGATTTATTTAAAGATCCGAGTCCCAAGGTTTTTCTATGGCAAGCTATATGGTTTCAAGTCTCTAAGGCTCGTTTGTACCATGGTGAGCGAGAGCCTATACTTCTTTTGGGTATTACCGGTATGACGCAGTATCATCCTCTCCGTGTGGTACGGCAATATGGAGTTTTACAGGATATCCCACCACCTTTGGGGCCAAACACTTTTCAAGTTGAATTCGTTGCAGGCGAGAATTATAGAACCGAGATCAAGCATCTTGACCAAACTTGGCTCAAGTCCAAGACTCGCTCACTATCACTACCCAAGGAGGAGCTCGAGGGAAAGGAAAAATGTTATCATGCGAAGGCTCGGTATATTAAGTATCATTTGATACCAACTCACATGCTTCCGAAGTTCCCGTTGGTGATTGTGAAGCCCACCCGTCAAGCCGAGATCGAGACCTATGCAAAGAAGACGCAAAAGGCGAAAAGACAAATGAAGAGCTTGGCTAAGGAAAATGCACGACTTCGGAAAGAGTTGGAGGCCATTTGTCTATAGATTGCGTCGCTACAAAGAAAACAAAAACAGCTTGATTTGCCATGTTTAGGATTGTTGTTCCATGTTGCATTTTCATGACTTTATGAGTTTTTCTTGTAATAAAGGTTACTGTTCAGATATGACTTTCTGGTATTACATAATTTTTATTGAACTTTATAGTTTTCATAGAAAACATTCACAAGACCCTAATTCATCACTCAAATTTTTTTTTGAATCAATTCAATGTATTTTCCATTTATTACTGAATTTAATGTGAAAGAAAAACTGTCTGGATTCTAGAATTTTCTCGACTTCACTTTTGTTTTTCCATTTATCACTAGAAAACATGCTCTTTTGAGAAATATTAAAACATGAAAGTTGTAGATTGGGCTTTTAATTAGTGAACTGGAAATTTTTGGGCATCAATTCACATTTTTGATGACCCATTTATCCTCGAAGTAAAAACCGGACAGATCAGTTTTCTAGGCAAAAGTTTTACAAAGAAGTATTAAACTGTATTAATCCACAAAGAATTTGCCTGTGACCAAAACATGAAAGTTGTTAATCATCATCTTGGGTATCGGCTCCCAAATGTTCATACTATTTTGACCTCTGTACGAATTAATATGATTTTTCTCGTAAAGGTCGACGAAACTGGAAGCTACCTGAATCAATCCTTTCGTTTTATCTTTGCCTCATTTTGGAGCTTAGAGAGTGTCATGGACCAACCCACTTTTCTCACACATTATACTTACCCCAATCATTAATTTTGTAGGTAATTCATCACGGATCTCCAGCACCCACATATTACCCGGTCAGTGACGAGAAAAATGGCCGACAAAGTTGAGATCAACGCTATCGTTCACGAAGCACTGCAGGGAGCCTTGAAGGAGCACACGAACACGATGAATAACCATTTCGAGGGAATGCTGTCCCATGCGATGGAGAAGTTGACGGCCGATCTCCTAGGCCAACTGCAACTGTCCAGTTCCGTCTTTCCAGCCGAGGCAATTCCTTCACCAGACAACGCTGGCAAAGGCACTAACCGCGCTCCCATATATGTTCCACCCCTCGAAGATGTCATTATCACTGGTGCCAGCTCTGGCGCATCGCTTGTTGTCCCCACACCCCAAGCTAGCCCTGTGGCTGGGGGAATAAGCGAAGAAGCCATGAAATCCATTGCTCAAATGAAGCAGCAGATACGAGAGATGGAAGGGGCACACAACATACCACAGATTGACCTATCTGTCTTTTCAAAGGTCGATGTGCCAGAGAAGTTCAAGATACCCGATTTTGAGAAGTACGATGGCACTTCCAATCCAGTTCAACATGTCCAGATGTACCAAGCAAGAATGGGCAGGCATGTGGCAAACGGCCCTCTGATGGTTCAGACTTTTCAGGCCAGTTTAAAGGATGCAGCCATGAGATGGTACATTGACTACGAGATCTATCGCATGGATGATTGGGAAAAGATGGCCACTGCATTTGTCAAGCATTTTAGTTTCAACCTGGACGTCCTGACCACCAGAGAGGACCTGGAACAGTCAGAGATGAAGAAGGGTGAGACAATCAAGCAATACGCCTCTAGATGGAGGAATATTGCGTCCCAGTTAAAGCCAGTCTCGCCTGAGCGGGAACTCATGAGATTGTTTGTCTCTACCCTCCCTCAAGCGATGCGATCACGTATTTTGGGGACTGGGGCAACATCATTCAGCCACCTCATTGCAATGGGAGAGGAAATAGAGATCGGAATCAAGAAGGGATGGTACGGAGATGCTGGTACCAGTGCAAAGCGGTTTGGAATGAAAAAGGACAAAGAACCAGCCCCACAGGTGAATTTTACCTATACGCAAAGGCCTCCGATTCAAGCGCCAAAAGTTCAACAGCAAGCCAACTTTGACACTCAAGGGCAAAGAGGATTCAGGCGCAATAATCGGCAATTTTCCCCACTTCCCGGAACTCTTTCCCAGGTCTTGATTGTCCTACGTAAGAAAGAGCTGTTGACATCAGAACCGATGCGCCCGAACTATGCATCCTTTGCAAGGTACGACCCGTCAAAGAAGTGTGATTACCACCGCGGTGAGCCCGAGCACGACACGGATGAATGCTTCGCCCTTAAGAACCGGATCCAGGACTTGCTCGAGTCCAAAGCATTCACATTCCAGGATAATCAACAGCCCAATGTCCAAAATAATCCTTTGCCTGATCACTCGGGCAAGGTCAATGCTATTTTTGGTTCAAAAGCTGATCCAGTTGGCGGTTTCAAGGCGCGGATAGTTGACACCTTTGATGCTCTAGTTAGGGCAGGCTATTATCGTACCGGAGAGGTGGTATCTTTTGACCAACTGAAGAAAAAAGTCTTCACCCTGATCGACCAAGGGATGATCATATGTACTAGCCAAGATGGGTTAGTGGCAACCACGTCACAGATAATAATAGACTGGGATCAAGAGTTTGCAGCTTTAGCTATGACAGAAGGTGTGTCCGAGCAAAAAGCCGATCTGAATAAGAACGATATTACAGAATTCATTAAAGATGATCCAGAATTAGCTGACATGCCGCCCTTGGAAGACGCTTGTGATGATGAACTCGGGATTGTTATAGTCGCTGCACCACAGCCATTCCGTACGCAGATGATAAAGCAGTACCATGGTCTTATGATTTAGCATTGGTGACTAGATCGGGACGGGTTTATGATCATGATCAGTCAGCTAAGCATGTTAATGAAAAAGAGGCTAAGGAATTCTTAGCAATCATCAAAGCCAGCGAGTATAGTATAGTTGATCAGCTGAGAAAGTTGCCAGCCCAGGTTTCCTTACTGGAGCTCCTACAGTCATCTGAGAAGTATCGAGACTCATTAATGAAGGTATTGGGGCAAGTGCACGTGCCTGAAGATATTGATCAAGACAAATTAGAGAATTTTGTTGGGACAATCCTACTAAAAGATCAAGTAGCATTCGCCGACGATGAGATCCCGATTGAAGGGCGAGGTCATAATATGGCCTTGCACATAACGGTGAAGCACAAGCAAACCCATGTAGCCCGGGTACTGATCGACAATGGTTCGGCTCTAAACTTGTGTCCCCTAGCTACTCTCAACCGCCTGGGTATTGACTTGGCCAGAATGCAGACCGCCAACACTTCGGTTAGAGCATTCGATGGTATGAAGAAGAATGTTCTGGGACAGATCAACCTTGAGATTCAAATCGGACCTTCCATGTTCGATGTTCTGTTCCAAGTATTAGACATCCCTTTAGCCTTCAATTTGCTGCTTGGCCGTCCATGATCCATAATGCGGGTGCCGTACCATCGAGTCTTCACCAGAAAGTTAAGTTTGTAGTCAAGCAAAAACTGGTGGTTGTCCATGGTGAGGAAGATCATCGCATTTTCAATACAACCGCCATCCCTTACATTGAACCAGCCCATACTGAAGAGGACTCGTATCATGCTTTCGAGTTGATACACACTATCCACGCCTCACCAGATAGCCCTTTACCGGTTCCTGAACTGTCAAAAGCTTCTCTCATGGTTGCCAAGGTAATGGTGGGCAATGGGTACGAGCCTGGTACTGGTTTAGGCAAAAGCAGTCAAGGAATGCTCACTCCGATCGAGGCTAGTGGACAAATCCATACAGCTGGCTTAGGATACCGGGGAGATAGGCACCGTGGACGAGGTCGCTGGTATCGTCGAATTAACCATGGATGCCAAAGCCTGATAGGCTGTGGAAAGTCAGAATATAGACCTTTACCCCTGCCTCTTTATCAGACTTTCATTTCAGCCGGAGTGGTGGGCGGCTATGATGAATTGAATAAATTCAAGGATGATCTTGGCATAGTCTTCCCCGACTCAAAAGGACAGAAACCTCCGCCAATGGTTTTCGATAACAAAGATGCTGATAAGGATAACATACCTAGCCTAGTCGACTGGTTTGGAGACTTAACTATTGCTGCAATATCTGAAGATCCAATGCAGGTTAATGAGAGCCCCGATGAAGAGCCTTACATGGTGCCTAAACCACCAAGACCGTCCGTCAATGCCATATTCGACGATCCACTGGAGGGTTTAGATTCAGAGTAACATCTTCGTGTTTATGTTTTCCCCTGCGTGGGAACTTCCATCGTTTTCTAGAATTCCGTTTCCATGTCATTTTCTAAGATTTCCTTTTATGTTGCACTGCACGATTTCCCTTTCAATAAGATGTAATTAATTGATTCTTATATCAATAAAATTACAGATGTTTTTATAAAAAAAAAATTTTGAATCTTGTCGAAGTATTCCAAACCAACCCGATGACGATAACCAACGATCGAACAATATTGTCATTCATGGTAAGAACTGAGGGTTGGGCTTCTTCAAGCAAAATTTTGTAATCATTGCCAACTTAGCTGAACAATTTTGTATGAACCAATGAACGCATTGATGAAAATGCTTGCACATGTTAGCTCTAACATTGCCTGACAGGCAACACATTCCCGGTGTTTGAGTTACCTTCCAAAGTATTGAAATTCATTCGGCGATTATTGAATGAACAAGCCTGGTTGTCGAGAAGATACCAAGCATTTCTTCCAAATTCTCAGGTAAGTATATCTTCAACCTGAACCTTTCAAGAGAATGAATTCTGACGGTTGTTGGGGTACTCGAATCCATTGCGGTATATACAGGTATCCACCTTATTCAATAAAGCATGATTTGTCTCAAGGACAGAATTGTTCGAGACCTTTTGATCTCTGCCTCTTTGATTTATTCCTAAAGCGACAAGAGAATATAATTTGGGTTTGAGCTTCCGCAGGATTCCTGGTCTCCCCAGATTTCAGAATGGCACCCTTTGAGGTACACCAAGCCCTTCGTACAGGCAAATCAAGTCCTTCTTACAGGCACAAAGTCCTTCTTACAGGCAAACCAAGTCCTTCTTACAGGCATAAAGTCCTTCTTACAGGCAAATAAAGTCCTGCTTACAGGCAAATAAAGTCCTTCCTACAGGCAAAGCAAGTCCTTCTTACAGGCAAATCAAGTCCTTCTTACAGGCACAAAGTCCTTCTTACAGGCACAAAGTCCTTCTTACAGGCAAATCAAGTCCTTCTTACAGGCACAAAGTCCTTCTTACAGGCAAATCAAGTCCTTCTTACAGGCATAAAGTCCTTCTTATAGGCAAATCAAGTTCTTCTTATAGGCACAAAGTCCTTTTCACAGGCATAAAGTCCTTCTTACAGGCAAATCAAGTCCTTCTTACAGGCACAAAGTCCTTCTTACAGGCAAATCAAGTCCTTCTTACAGGCACAAAGTCCTTCTTACAGGCAAATCAAGTCCTTCTTACAGGCATAAAGTCCTTCTTATAGGCAAATCAAGTTCTTCTTATAGGCACAAAGTCCTTTTCACAGGCACAAAGTCCTTCTTACAGGCAAATCAAGTCCTTCTTACAGGCACAAAGTCCTTCTTACAGGCAAATCAAGTCCTTCTTACAGGCATAAAGTCCTTCTTACAGGCAAACAAAGTCCTTCTTACATGCAAACAAAGTCCTTCTTACAGGCAAACCAAGTCCTTCTTACAGGCAAATTAAGTCCTTCCTACAGGTAAATCAAGTCCTTCTTACAGGCAAATCAAGTCCTTCTTACAGGCATAAAGTCCTTCTTACAGGCAAACCAAGTCCTTCTTACAGGCATAAAGTCCTTCTTACAGGCAAATCAAGTCCTGCTTACAGGCAAACAAAGTCCTTCCTACAGGCAAAGCAAGTCCTTCTTATAGGCAAATCAAGTCCTTCTTACAGGCACAAAGTCCTTCTTACAAGCAAATCAATTCCTTCTTACAGGCAAATCAAGTCCTTCTTACAGGCACAAAGTCCTTCTTACAAGCAAATCAAGTCTTTCTTACAGGCATAAAGTCCTTCTTACATGCAAACAAAGTCCTTTTTACAGGCAAACCAAGTCCTTCTTACAGGCAAATTAAGTCCTTCTTACAGGCAAAGCAAGTCCTTCTTACAGGCACAAAGTCCTTCTTACAGGCAAAGTAAGTCCTTCTTACAGGCAAATCAAGTCCTTCTTGCAGGCAAATCAAGTCCTTCTTACAGGCAAAGTAAGTCCTTCTTACAGGCAAATCAAGTCCTTCTTACAGGTACAAAGTCATTCTTACAGGCACAAAGTCCTTCTTACAGACAAATCAAGTCATTCTTACAGGCATAAAGTCCTTCTTACAGGCAAATCAAGTCCTTCTTACAGGCAAACCAAGTCCTTCTTACAGACAAATCAAGTCCTTCTTATAGGCACAAAGTCCTTCTTACAGGCAAATCAAGTCCTTCTTATAGGCACAAAGTCCTTCTTACAGGCACAAAGTACTTCTTACAGGCAAATCAAGTCCTTCTTACAGGCACAAAGTCCTTCTTACAGGCAAATCAAGTCCTTCTTAAAGGCATAAAGTCCTTCTTACAGGTAAATTAAGTCATTCTTACAGGCACAAAGTCCTTCTTACAGGCAAAGTAATTCCTTCTTACAGGCAAATCAAGTCCTTCTTACAGGCAAATCAAGTCCTTTTTACAGGCAAATCAAGTCCTTTTTAGAGGCATTAAGTCCTTTTTACAGGCACAAGTCCTTTTTACAGGCACCAAGTCCTTTCTACAGGCACCAAGTCCTTCTTACAGGTATCTCCATGGGGTGACCTACCATACGGGTCAAATCTCAATCAAAATTTAATCAGTAGAATCCTTTTATTAGGAATCTACCATGGTACGACCCACCATACGGGTCAAATGGTATGACCCACCATACGGGTCAAATTTTAATTCAATTTTTAATCAGTAGAATCTTTTTATTAGGAATCTACCATGGGTTGATCCACCATAAGGGTTCAAGTTCAACCACCCTAAAGTTTTTTTTATATAACGAATCCTTAGGTTCTTATTTCATTTTCAGTGGAACATTCATGTCACGACTCTTTTTATTTCCTTGTATTGAGTCAATTAGAATTCAGGTGTCATCTCGTCTTTGAAATGAACCTCTACCGAGCTTCCTTTCAAAGAGGGGCAGCTGTTGACACCTGATTTTTAATCATTTTTTCTATTGCTAAAGTAATAAAAAAATTCATAAAAATTCATAAAATTGAAAAATCAACTTTGGGGACCTTAGCCAAGCCTAGGGAACCAATTTTGACCAAAAAAAGATTTTTCATATTTTTAGTATTTTTACGTATTATTTATTTATTTATTTTCGAAAATTCATAAAAACAAAAAATTAAGAAAATTGAGAAAATTGAAAAATCAAGTTTGGAGCCATGGCCAAGCTTAGGCAACTATTTTCAAACAAAAAATAATTTTTTGTATTTATATATATTGTTTATATATTTTAGAAATTATGAGAATATTTAATAAATAATAGCATTTGAGGCTACAAAAATATATAAAAATAGTCAATATTTTTATTTTAAATCCCTTTTCATGTTGGCCATCACAAATTTAAAAAATCCAATTCGGGGTCGTGTATTCCTTCACGAGCATAATCTCGAACCGGGCCTAAAAAATTCAATTTGAGTCAATTTATTTTCATTTTTTCACTTTTAGGAGTTGTGACATTGCTCTCTAATATTTCAAATTTTTATATTGGCCCAAATTATACCCATAATGACTCAATTGTGCAAAAGGGCTTTAATTAAATTCTGCATTATTTTCAGTGGCAAGAAATGAGCTTAAATTTGACATGTGGTGAATTTTGACTAAGTATAGGGAAGGTATGTCATAAATTGTAAGGAGATTTGGACTTAAAGAAATATTTTTTCAGGGACTAAATTGTAAATACTTAAAATTCAAGGACTAGAGTGCAAATACCTAATTCTTGAAGGATTATTTTACAAATAACAAAAAGAAGAGTTAGTGGATAAATTAGAATAGAGAAGGGAAGATGGAGAAGAGGAGATGAAGAAGAGAAGTTGGAGAATAATAGATGGAGAAAATAAGATAATAATAGAGAAGGGAAGATGGAGATGAAGAAGAGTTAGTAGAGAAATTAGAATGGAAGATAAGAATAGAGAAGGGAAGATGGAGATGAAGAAGAGTTAGTGGAGAAATTAGAATGGGAGATAAATATGGAGAAGGGAAGATGAAGATGAAGAAGAGTTAGTGGAAAGATTAGAATATGAGATAGAGATGGAGAATGGAAGATGAAAATGAAGAAGAGTTAGTGGAGAAATTAGAATGGGAGATAGAGTTAGTGAAAAAATTAGAATGGGAGATAGATGAGTAGATTATAAAAGGAGGAAGAAGTGAGCTTGAGAGAGGAATTTTTTGGGAGAGAAAATTTTGGATGTTTGAGAGGGTTTTGAGAGATTGAAGAAAAATTTGAGAGAGAAAAAAAAATACCAAAAGAGAGAGAATTTTGAAGATGATGGGAGTTTAAAGTTAGGGGTTATCATCACAAATTTTTTCATCGATCAACATAAATCAAGAGTTCATCCTCATCAACGAGCAAACAAATTCGAGCTAAGTGTTTTTTTATTTATTCATTTATTTGTGGTTTTAGTCGCAAATTAGCACAAATTGTATACACTTTCTCCTACCTCCACTTCACTCTATTTTATGTCAGGAAACCGCAGCTCTATATCAATGGTCAATCCTATGGAAGCACAAAATCGGCTTGGAGGAGTCCTCAAGCGCGCACAAATTTCAAATTGTTGAATCAATTCGTTGTATTTCATTTTAAAAAATTCATACCCCAAAATGGAGAGGACAAAGTCCATCCGCAATTTAAATACCCGCACCATAAATCCCAAAGGGAAGAGCCAAGCCAATGCTTAGCCTCCCATTGGAGGTTTTTACTTATAGTAGTTAAATACCTGCAACTTAAATACCTGCACCTTAAATCCCAAAGGGAAGAGCCAAGCCAATGCTTAGCCTCCCATTGGAGGTTTTTACTTACAGTAGTTAAATACCTGCACCTTAAATCCCAAAGGGAAGAGCCAAGCCAATGCTTAGCCTCCCATTGGAGGTTTTTACTTACAGTAGTTAAATACCTGCAACTTAAATACATGTACCTTAAATCCCAAAGGGAAGAGCCAAGCCAATGCTTAGCCTCCCATTGGAGGTTTTTACTTACAGTAGTTAAATACCTGCAACTTAAATACCTGTACCTTAAATCCCAAAGGGAAGAGCCAAGCCAATGCTTAGCCTCCCATTGGAGGTTTTTACTTACAGTAGTTTAAATACTTGCAATTTAAATACCTGTACCTTAAATCCCAAAGGGAAGAGCCAAGCCAATGCTAGGCCTCCCATTGGAGGTGTTTATTCACTGTCATGTACTTCCTATAATTTAATTTTTGAATCATCAGACCCAAAAGATGAGTAGGTCGTAATACTGCACAGAAGTCGTTAACACACTCCCTCTTTCGGCTTCAGGGAATCTTTAACACTTAAAAAAATATAACAAATAAAAATATATACCATCCATGCATCCTATTTAAAAAGTGAAAACACAAAAGAGAATACCCTACTAGAGCTTTAGGAATAAACCAAGCATGAGTTGCCGGATTAGGATATCCATGAAATTAAGGTACCGAAAGGGCATTAGTTTTAATTAACTAGTGTAACCAAGTCCCCGAGCTCATAATCTCTGGTTCGCAGGAATAAATTAGTTCTCCCGCTAATTTATTTAGGTTTCTAATCGACCTACCAAGAACGATTAGTGGCGACTACAAATTTCAAAATCATTTAAACAAAAACTAAAGTTGCGATTCGGTAGGGCTTGGGAGGGTCCGCATTAGGTTAGTCAAATCTAATTAACCTAATAATCCGTTAACCCCTAGAATTAATAAAAATATTTTTAGAGGGTCGCGACACCGACCGATCCCTTGATTGAACCTAAGAAGCAAAGGCAGCGAAAGGCTAAACCAGAACTCGCAAAGAAGATTGAAGAAGAAGTCATGAAACTTATCGACGTTGGATTCATTGAAGTTACCCAATACCCGAGTTGGGTGGCCAACATAGTCCCGGTCTTGAAGAAGGATGGTCGTGTACGAGTCTGTGTGGATTATCGTGACTTGAATAAAGCTAGTCCGAAGGATGATTTTCCTCTCCCACATATCGATGTGCTTGTCGATAGTACAGCGGGTTTCGAATTATTCTCATTCATGGACGGTTTCTCTGGCTATAATCAAATCCTAATGAATGAGGAAGATAAAGAAAAGACAGCATTCACAACCCCATGGGGGGTGTTCCATTACAAAGTTATGCCCTTTGGTCTCAAGAATGCCGGGGCAACATACCAGCGAGCGATGGTTGCGCTATTTCATGACATGATGCATAATGAGATTGAGGTCTAAGTTGATGACATGATCGTCAAGACTCGGTGTGGAGAGGATCACGTTGTGACATTGACAAAATTGTTTGAAAGGTTGCGAAAGTTCAAGTTACGCCTCAACCCCGCCAAGTGTGTCTTTGGTACCAGCTCGGGTAAATTATTGGGGTTCATTGTTAGTAACAAGGGCATTGAGATCGACCCGGCCAAGGTAAAGGCTATTTGTGAGCTTAAGCCGCCAACGACCGTCAAGGAAGTCCGTTGCCTCATGGGCAGAGTGAATTACATTGCCCGATTTATTGCTCAGCTGTCTGAGACTGCTAAGCCATTTTTTAGGCTACTCAAGAAGAATGCACTGGTCAAATGGGATGGTGAATGTGAAGAAGCTTTTGAGAAATTGAAGCAGCACCTCATGAATCCACCCATACTTGTTCCACCCACTTCGGGATGCCCCATAATCTTATATCTTACAATTCATGATGAGTCTTTGGGTGCTATGCTTGCTCAGACAAGTAAAGAAGATGGTAAAGAACGAGCTATCTACTATTTGAGTAAAAAGTTCACAACCTCCGAACTGAATTACTCCGAAGCGGAAAAGACGTGCGCAGCACTAGTCTGGGTGTTACACCGACTACGGCAGTACACTTTGCATTAC
This sequence comes from Psidium guajava, assembly GCA_016432845.1. NCBI lineage: Eukaryota > Viridiplantae > Streptophyta > Magnoliopsida > Myrtales > Myrtaceae > Psidium > Psidium guajava. Next base: position 14,078,826 of record CM028231.1, on the reverse strand, counting down.
CAAATATTCTTGGTGACGGAATGTGATCCCATCAAATACTTACTAAATCAACCCGCCTTAATTGGGAAGCTTGCAAAGTGGCAGATTCTCATTTCTGAGTTTGACGTCCAGTATTTGTCACAAAAGTCAGTCAAAGAGCGAGTAATAGCTGATGTCCTGGCCGAAAATCCGGGACAACATGAAGATGTCGACCATCCCGAAGATCGAATCATGTCGGTAGGTGACTATTCTTGGACCATGTTTTTTGATGGAGCCGTAAATTTGTCCGGGTCAGGTAACGGTGCAGTGTTGATATCCCTAGGAGGACAACATTATCCAGTGGCAGCGAAATTGATTTTTCCTTGTACTAACAACATCGCAGAGTACGAAGCATGCATTCTTGGATTGCAAGCCGCAATTGAAATGGGAGTAACCCGGCTTAAGGTGTTTGGGGATTCAACGTTGATTATTCTGCAAACCGTTGGGAAGTGGAAGACACGAGATGCCAAATTGCTGCCTCACCATGAATATCTTGATGAATTAGTGGTTGAGTTTGACGACATCTCATTTGAATATCTATCTAGAACGCAAAATCAGTTCGCTGATGCATTAGCAACCCTATCATCAATGTTGCAAGCCACTGATGGGCTAGAAGTTGAGCCTTTGAAGATCGAGGTATTGAGAAGACCGGTTTATTGTATGGTTACGACCGAGGAACCGGATGGTAAGCCTTGGTACCATGACATCAAGACTTATATCCAAAAGCAGGAGTTTCCAGAGAATAGTATCGCAACCGATCGGAGGTATATAAAGAAAATGGCCTCAAAATTCTTTTTGAGTGGCGAGTGCCTGTACAAGCGGTCCTTTGATTCGATCCTTTTGAGATGCATTGATTCTACAGAGGCAGTCCGTCTGATGATGGAGGTGCATGAAGGGATTTGTGGTCCGCACATGAACGGCCACATGCTGGCCAAGAAGATCATGAGGTTGGGATATTACTGGCTCACCCTTGAGAGCGATTGCATTCAACATGTCCGGAGTTGTCACAAGTGCCAAATCCATGGTGACAAAATTAATGTTCCTCCAAGTGAGCTGCATCAGTTATCTGAGCCATGGCCATTCTCTATGTGGGGTATCGACGTGATCGGCCCTATCAATCCGAAAGCATCTAATGGGCATCGTTTTATTCTGGTCGCTATTGATTATTTTTCAAAATGGATCGAAGCCGCATCGTATTTGGCAGTCACAGCACGAAATGTTGTGAAATTCATTCGTCGGGACATTATTGCTTGATACGGTTCGCCTGAAATCATAATCACAGACAATGGCTCAAATTTGAATAACAAGCAAGTGGATGAGTTGTTCAAAGAATTCAAAATCAAGCATCTGAATTCTTCTCCATATCGCCCTCAGATGAATGGAGCGGTGGAGGCAGCCAATAAGAACATCAAGAAGATCTTAGCTAAAACGGCTGAGAATCATCGTGATTGGCATGAGAGGCTGCCATTTGCACTCATGGCATATTGAACTTCAATTCGAACATTTACTGGGGCAACCCCGTACTCTCTTGTATACGGAATGGAAGCGGTGTTACCAGTTGAAGTAGAGATTCCTTCCTTGCGCATATTGTCGCAAGATGGGCTGGAAGAAGTCGACTGGATCCAACAGCGGATGGATCAATTGAACCTGATTGATGAGAAGCGGCTCAAAGCCATTTGTCACGGCCAGTGCTACCAGCAAAGGGTCGCTAAATCCTTTAACAAGAAAGTCAGGCCTCGACAATTCCAGAAAAGAGATCTTGTTTTGCGAAAGTTGTTGCCCATAATTCCACTCCCAGAAGGGAAGTTTGCGCCAAACTATGGCGGTCCGTACGTTGTGAAGAAGGTACTCCCAGGTGGTGCTCTAAATCTGGCAGAGATGGATGGTCGAGTTTTTACCAATCCTGTTAACTCTGATGCTGTAAAGAAGTATTATGCTTGAATTGTTTTGACATTATTGATAATCTGAAGTTTTCATGATTCTCCAATGCATGTCTATTCAATTCCTGCTTGCATTACTAATCTCCATTTGGGATGGTCTCAATTGGGAAAGTCTCTTTGGTCCAATTGAATTTACCAACTTTGAATAGGGAACGTAAATTACATATGATACATCGAGTGTACAGAATGGGGCATGACGGGATGATGAAAGGTAAGCCATTCCCATACACATCCTATGGTCTAATCTCCAGTGAGATGAGTAGTAGTAGGGATCCGCATTCCTCGAGGCGATGGGTTTTCTCGCAAAAGGTACGATAGCTGAAGTGACAGAGGCATCCAATTCCCCATCCAAATGCTACAGGTGTCCATTGCAAACCTTCTTGAGCGGCGATTTCATTTTCTTACCCCTGTCAAGAACCACCCCACATTGGGGCAAGACAAGGTAATTCCAGCAGCGGCATGAGGTAAATGGTTAGAAATTCTCTTGCTTTGACCAGCATCAATCTTCGGGTGTTTCTTTACATTAAACTCGAACTTTAATTCAAGTGCCTTAGGATGATGAAGAGCATTCATTTCTCTATCCTATACACTACATCCATTGTACAGCCCAATTGAGCCTGTATATTCATTTCTCAAACCCCGTTGATGATCATTGCTCGTTCCGATTTGAAGATGACGTCATCACCAAGGAACATAACTGAAGAGATCGGATCAACGGAGAATTCCCAAAATCTTGCATTTTACATCATGTGATTGTTTGACACAGCTTTTATCTGTGAATATTCATGTTGTTTTAAAATCATGGGATTTTAAAAGAAGAGCAAATTCCGCCTGAAAGAAAAGGGCCTGCTCCCGAAAAAGAAAAAAAAAACAAACCTCTTCCGAAAAAGAAAAAAAAAGAGAGAAAGAGAGATAGCTCTCTCTCAAAAAAAAATGGGAGTCGGGAGTAAGGAAAAGCAAAGGCTAGTCCCACAGAAAATCCCTGGCAGTAAAAGCAAAATGCCTATCAAAAGCAAGGCCTATGCCCATTCAATCCTCGTTCATTTTGTAAAATATGTTGAAATTTGGATGTGCATTTTATCCTTCCTGTAAATCCCAACTGGATGACTTGTAAAGAAAAAGTCTCCAAGAGAGTCAAATGGGAAATTACAATCATCAGCGGAAGCTCCATCCTCAAGCAGTGATGGCACATTTTGAAATCAATTTCAGAAGGCTAAGATTGGTGGCAAGACAGCATTGATCACTAGCGTCAAGCCATTCTCATATATTTTCTGAACCAAAGCGAGTCTTTTCGTTTCTCAGTCCCAAATCCTAACATACGTTACAACCCTTCAAAGTCTCTTCTGATTAGGGCACATGAAGTAACGTAGAGTTGAATGATCTTAAGCATCGCTCGAAGAAGTTCGAGCAAGATTATTTCTCTCTCATTTTTGCAGGGTTCTTGACTTGTAAACCCAGAGCAGATGATGAAGATCTTCTTTAAAAAAGGCCTTGACTCCACAGGAGTCCCATTTGGTAAACCATTGACCTAGCCTATATTACGGTCCCAATCAAGACCTCCAGATCGGCTTGGTCGTACCAATTGCAAGATTACTCAGACCCTCGTTGAAAGCGATGATGGTAAGATTGAGTGATTTCTCTTGAATCCTACAGTTATGATGAATAGCTTTTCTCGAAGAGTAGGAGAAAGCCCTTTCGGACTGAAGTCCCCCATTCAAAGTACATTCGAGGTATTCACAATGTAATAACCTCCTTGAACAGAATTGGTGATGCAAACTTGACAGAATAGTTTTGCATAAATCCACTAAGTGAATTTCAGCATACATGCCTGTACATGTTACATCTAACATTGTCTGTGCACATGCATTCCTGATATTCAAGCTACCTCATGAGGTCTTGAAATTCATCCAAGGATGATTGAATGAACAAGCCGTGTTGGCAAGTGCCCACCTGGCAAGCTTCCAAGCTCCCAGGTAAGTATATCTTCAACCTGAGCCTTCTGATGATTGTTAAGGCACTCAAATCTGTTGCAACACATACAGTCATTCAAATATTCGTCTTCTTCAATGAAGCGTGATTTTTATGAAATACATGTCGCATTAGCATTGATTTGGTCTATGCGCATAATTTTACTTCAAGAGAATAAGCAGGTATGATGCAGTCAGCCTGTCTACTCATTGACCATTCGTTCAAAAGACCCAATTAAGTTTTCTGAACCCAGTTTTGAATATCTTGTGTTTACACTAACATGGCTTGTGTAGCACACCCTCTCGATGTGGTCACCGCCCTGTGACATTGGCGGCACATCTCCCTTTCAGATCATCAAAGACCAGCTCTAATGATCTTGAAAGAAATCTACCTCTCAACTACCCAAAAAACCCAGGTAAGTTTTCTGAACCCTTTTCAAAATCGCAAGCTTTGAGTTTGCACCAATGAGAAAGCACACTCCTTAATTTCATCCAGTTCATAATCGACATGCTCTTGTGATCTGCATGAAACATTTGTTCGAACCATGATCGACATGCTCTCGTGGTCTCGACAAATTTTATCAAAATCATAATCGACATGCTCTTGTGATTTTGGTACCCTACCAAGTTCATGATCGACATGCTCTCATGTTCTTGATCTTATCCATCCAGTTCATAATCGACATGCTCTTGTGTCTGGATGCTTGTGCGAACCATGATCGACATGCTCTCGTGGTCTCGACAAATTTTATCAAAAACCATAATCGACATGCTCTTATGGTTTTGATACCCTTTCAGATCATCAAGGATCAGCTCTAATGATCTTGAAAGAAATTATGTGACTCCACTCGAAAAGATGCAGTGGACGCATCCCCTTACAGATCTTGCGCTTTCTCGCATCAGGGGGAAACCTCTGGTAACGGATAGGCACCAGTACCTTAAGATTCTTGCATCCACAAAATGCCTGGAGCTTAAGGGAATCACCAGCATTATGAAGTGTCTGGTAAGACCGACATTTTATATGCGATCCATGTGCAGGTTTCTTTAATCCGTTTCCTCGGAGCAGAGAAATCTTAACACATGTTATTTACAGTCCTGCACATCATGCATCATTGCACTTGCATATAAAATGGGATTAAAACTCCCCCACAAAAAAAAAAATCATCATCATTCATTTGCATTGTCAAAATTTAGGTTCAATTTTGTCTTTGAGCGAATCCTCTACGAGTCTCCGCTCAAAGAGGGGCAACTGTTGACACCTAAATTTTGACTTTTTAAAATTCATTCACTTAAGTACATAAAAAAATGAGAATTTGTTCTCACCAAAAATTAATTTTTTCATGCATTGCATATTTAATTTTTTGTCGGTCATGCATTTTATTATGGCTAACGACGGAGGATTTGAGCTTAAATTGACAAGCGATTGGATTGAGCGTGAGGGAGGTGTGCCGAAAGGCTTATGAAGTTTTGAACTTAAAAGAAATTTTTCCACAGGGACTGAATTGCAAATACATAAAACTTCAGGGGCTGAATTGCAAATACATAAAATTTTAGGGATAGTGGAGAAATTAGAAAGGAAGATGAAGAATGGGAGATATAGAAGGGAAAATGGAAAAATTAGAAAGGAAGATGGAGAAGGGGAGATATAGAAGGGAAGATGGAGAAATTAGAAGGAAAGATGGAGAATGGAAGATGGTAGAATTAGAAGGGAAGATGAAGAATTAGAATGGGAAATGGAAAGATTAGAATGGAAGATGGTGAATTAGAAGGGAAGATGGAGATAAAGAATGGAGGATGGTGGAATTAGAAGGGAAGATGGAGATAAAGAAGGGAAGATGAAGGAATTAGAAGGGAAGATGAAGTTAGTGGAAAAATTAGAATGATAGATGAAGATAGAGAAAGGAAGATGGAGGAGTAGGCTATAAAAGGAGAAGGATTAGAGAGAAATGGGGAGGACTTTTAGGAGAGATTAGAGAGAAATTAGGAAGACTTTGGAGTTTGAAGAAAACTTGAGGAGAGATTTTGGGAGAGAAGAAAATTTAGAGAGAAAAAGAAAACAAAAAAAAGAGAGAATTCTTTTAGAAGAGAGAATTGAGGGGAACGAGAGTTCGAAGCTCGGAGTTACCATCTTCATCGACCAATACAATCCGCGAGTCCATCCCCGTCGTTCGAGCCGCGATCCGCAATCTTGATCCACGAGGAAATCCGAGGTTCGAGTTCGATAATCAAATCCGTCAAGTCAGGTAACGATTCTAATCATTTAGAATATTCGAAATTATGTTGCCTAAATGGATTGATTTGAATTTCGATTATACCTTGTTGGACATATTACATTTCTTTGGAATAAATTGCATATCCAATTTTTTGAGATTTTTATTGCACGTTATAATATTTCCTTTAAAAAATAAAAAAAAGGGTTTGCTTTTGTTGCACATTTTCACATCATGTAGATAATTGCACGCGTAATTTATCTTGTAAATATTTAGATTAAACCGCATGCATTGCATATAATTTAGTTCCTTACCTTGTCATAAAAAGAAAAATAAAAAAAAATTTCACCTTTGAATCTCAAGTGAAAATTCATCAAAATTGCCAAGTTGAACATTTTCATGAAATTGGTACCGAAAGGGCGCTAGTAGAAATATTAGTGTAACCAAGTCCCCGAACTCATTAATCTCTGGTTCGTAGGAATAAAGTATTTCTCCCGATGCTTTATTTAGGTGTCTAATCAACCTATCCAAAATGATTAGTGGCGACTCCAAGATAAATCCTTCTTTTGATGAAATTGAACCTAAGTCACGATTTGGTAGAACTTGGGAGAGTTTGAGCTAGGCTAGTTAATTCAATTTAATTAACCTGGTAATCCATTAACTTTAAAAATTGGGAAACCGATTTTTTTAGGTCGCGACAAGTAGCTTTTAACTTCATTAGCCTTGTTTTCAATTTATTGGTATTCTACATTCATATATTGTATAACTAATATAAACATTAATTACTTAGAACTAACAAAAGCAGCAAATTTATAACATTAGAAAAGTACTCCGAATTCTAAGTAAAAATTATTACTATTTATTGGACATAAGAAAATTTTAGTGACTGATAGATAGATAAGCAAAACTTTCAATGATGCTAATGGCTCTTGTAACATTATAGCAAAGGTCTTTCAATGTAAGGAGATGTTGTTAGGGAAAGTCCCACATTTTGAATATGACAAAATAATCAAAGGCTACTACTATCTTTATTGGTTGAGTATAACTAGGTGAAAGATGCACAAGCCGTTATGTGGACGTTGTTTTAACGGAATGTTTGAAGGTTATAAGTATTCTATTAATGGTTTACAAGACATTAGGCATAGAGGTGCTTGCAAGTTGGGAGTACCTAAGTAGAATGTAAACAAACCTAGAATGAGAAGTTTGGTAGAGGTTGAAGGACCTTGGAGAGGTGAACAACAAAGTAGAGCTGCGATTGCCAATACGCTTGGAGCGACTAGAAGATGGAAGCTTAAGTGAAGTTCTAAATATTGCATCTAAAGCTTGTATGTGCTCATATTTTGTGAGAAGTCCCCTCATACATTGATGCAGAACGAGCTTAGACTTTGAGGAGAGTATCAGAAGCAACATTAAGATTTAGATGCAAACCATTTTTACAATGGCTAATGATGTGGCTTGGATTTCTTTCTTATGATAGACAAGCTGTTTTCCATAAATGAATAACTCTATTTATGGAAACTTAGATTCAGATTGTATCGGCGGCATTCATGGAGATTATGATTTTATCTCTCAATGGCTACTCAATCTTTTTTTTTATATAATCTTGTCCAACGAGGTTGATTGGAAAGTGATCCTTTAATTATTGTTCAATGGCTAGATTGGAAGCGGAGGAATATAAAAGAAGACTAAGGTACCAAAGACCAAAAAGCAATCAAGAGTCGAAAATTTCAAAGTTCAAAGAGAGATTCAATTCTATATACTTGTCTCTAGTAAGCATTCAATTGTATATCCTTGAGAGAGGTGTTGCCAGTATTTAGTTTGTGTTTAGGTGTGAGATAGAGAGTTATATATGTTTGAGTATTAACGGAACCTACTTCAAAAAGAAGTGCTTGGGTATAAGCAACACTTCCTATTGTAACCTCTGAATGATTCATTAGTGGAAGGAGTCCAGTCACTAGGTTGTTAGTGTGCAAAATGGGGTTACGCTTGATCAAAATCAAACTACTATAAACATCGCGTGCAAATCTCTTTATCTCTTAACTTTTAATTACTGCATTTGAGAATTTATAGCTCAAACGTGAATCTAAATATATGTTATTCATGTTCAGATTTTGACTTAGTTTTGAACTTGATAGTTTAAATTCTTCATCAATTTATCAAGTTCTTTAAAATCACCTATTCATCCATAGGTGATAACGCTAGCCACATCATAGGCGACTATTGCTAAGTTTATCACTTCCATCCTTCACAGAATTTCACAAGAACTAAAAAGAATGAATTCTTTGATATCTATGAATAGACTCTTATTGTTTGCTTTTTTCTAAGTTTAAAATCTTGTGAAGGATGCACTTTAGTTTTTGTCTTAACTTGAAAAGTCGAAATAAAATGAAAGTCAAGCTATTTTATACACAGCTTATAATGTAATTTTATATATTAAATTTATAATATAACTGAATGTATTCAGTATAATTGGTAGATTTTTTTTTCACTTTTACTTGTATTTTGGTTATTTTTTAGAATAATGGTTTCCTAATAAACAAAAAAAGGGAAAATTTAAAAAAAGGGTCCGAAGTGCCTTTAGTTTCTCAAATAAAGGATGAAGTTGACCTTATTTCAAATAAGGGCCTGAAATAACTTTATTATCTCAAATAAGGATTTGAAGTAGATATTATTTCAAATGAAGACTTGTAATAACCTTATCAATCTCAAAAAAGGGTCTTACTCACTAGTTAATAGGGTATTTTGGTCATTTAATTTTTTTAAATTTATTTATTTATTTTTCTTTTTTGAGTTTTTCAAAAGTTAAAAACAAGAGAGAGAAAGAGAGAGAGAGAGAGAGGAAAACACAAGCGAGAGGGGGCTGCCCTCCTTCTTGTGGCCCCCGCCCTAATGTCAATGGGGCGATGATTAGGGCGAGAGACCTCACCAACCAAAGGCAAAGGCCAAACCAAGGAGAGGGTCACTCTCTCCTAGATTTGGGTGAGGGTCACCGGCCCTTGTTCAAGTTTGAGAGACGACCATGACCCTTAGCCAATCTAAGGCGATGGCGGCCGATCCTCCATTGATCGTCGCCCTAGACCGATCGAGGGTTGTGGCCGTCCCTTAGACCTGGGCAAGGGCTGATGACCTTCTCCTTAGCCCTTGTTGAGGTATTGGTGACTTCGCCGACCAACATCGTTGCCCACCGGTGTTGGGGCAGTGACCACCTATGTCTTTTTTTTATTTAAATTTTTAGTTGTTATTTTAATTTTAATTTAATTTAACTATAATTTTGGTTAAAATGTATTTTGACCCCTAATCGGCCGGATATTTAGTCGGCCTATGTTGAAATGGTTATGGCCAATTCAGGACCTTATTTCAGACAATAATGATACTTCAGACTTTTATTTGAAATAAAGTCAAATTTAGACTCTTATTTGAGAAAATGAAAATATTTCGAGCCCTTTATTAAAATTTGCCCAAAAAACTATACGACTCGTTAACGCGACAACTTGCTAGTTACCTCCAAATAAAATATCATATTTTGAAAAGAGGCATACCAATGTCGTTCCAAAAAAAGAAGTGAGAGTTAACCTTAAACGAATAGTAGGCTCCACATTTGAACTTAATTTTTCGTTGTTTGAGTTGAACGCGAAAGATTTGTCTCTTAGTAAATTTGAAATTAAAGATACATAAGAAAAAAAAGTGAAAAAATAATTTTATGATAAAAATAAATATATTGATAAATATCTTTTTAAAAATTATCGTTTGCTTTTCTTGAAATAATTAGTCAATAAAAAAATATTTATATCATCGATAATAATTTATATTTAAATATTTTAATGAATGATATAAATATTATTTATTTATTTAATTTCGTGAAACAAATAACTTCAAATCATGAGAGGCACCATAACGGATAACTTAAAAACATTTTTGGCGACAGATAAGCGTGTTGTAAGATCGATCGTCCCTTTTCATTATTGGTCTCGGATTGCTTCATCATTTCTTCAACCTTGCGCTTCGACAACAAAGTCGACCCGCCAACCACTGCTTTCCTCGTCACATCCCTCCCTCGCTCGCTGGTCAAGCTCAAGCTCGCTTCCATCGCCCAGCTCCGTCGCCTCAAGATACGGGAGAAGAAATGGCCGCTCCACGGCAAGCTCGGCGAGTCTTCTGCGTTGGAACGGCCGACACGAAGCTCGACGAGCTCCGGTTCCTTGCCTGCTCCGTCAGATCGCACGTCGCCACCTTCGCCGCCAACCCTCGCTTTGCGGTAAGTTCGCTTTCCCCGCCCGATGGTCACGGCTCCCCCGGCGTGAATTCAAACGGCATTCGCATTGTTTAGAGAGCTGAGATCGAGATTCTGCCTCGGATGAGTGTGACTTGATCCAGCGAAACTTGGATGTCCTCCTTTTAGATAATGCTTTGGCATTCCATTGTGAATGGCTTTCCGAGTTTGATTCTGGCTTTTGAGTATTGCAATTGTGTGAAACGACAGGTAGAAGTAGCTGTTGTCGATGTATCAGCCAGTCAGGATGAGATTCAAAGTGTTGAAGGCCTAATCTTTACTTCACGAAAGGAACTGCTCTCTCTGTACTTCGAATTCAATAACCAAAAGCCGCAAAAACTTCCGGACGACAGAGGCGAGGCTGTCTCGTTAATGAGCAGAGCGCTGGAGATTTACCTGAAAAGAGCTAGCGAGGATCAGATTCTAGCTGGAGCTATCGGACTTGGAGGAAGCGGAGGCACCTCTCTGATATCATCTGCATTTAGAGCTCTTCCACTGGGTTTGCCCAAGGTAATTGTGTCGACCGTGGCTAGTGGACAAACAGAGCCTTACATTGGATCGACAGATTTGGTGCTATTTCCTTCTGTAGTGGATGTGTGTGGGATTAATAGCGTGAGTAGGGTGGTGTTTTCCAACGCTGCGGCTGCTTTTGCTGGAATGGTGATCGGGAGGATTGATATGTGCAGGGAGAAAAATAAGGCGGATGCAAAGTCAACTGTGGGTATTACTATGTTTGGGGTTACAACTCCCTGCGTGAATGCTGTGATGGAGAGGTTAAGTAAGAATGGTTATGAGACTTTGGTTTTCCATGCCACAGGCGTTGGAGGGAGGGCCATGGAGTCTTTGGTTAGAGAAGGATTCATACAGGTATGTTCCGATTGCAACTTTCTTGCATTTAGTCTTTGAATGTTGTTAAGTAGTTATTATATGCTGTGTTTAAATGAAGAAACAACAGGACACATGGTTTTGCTAAGGGGAGAAAAGACTATTGATTCCAATGAGTATGTTTGTATATACAAGATCTTGTTTTTTTTTTTTTTTTGGTAAAGAACAAGATCTTGTTTTTAGCTCCACTTTATGTGTTATTCAGGGTGTTTTGGACATCACGACAACTGAGGTTGCTGATCATATTGTCGGAGGTGTTATGGCTTGTGACAGTTCCCGTTTTGATGCCATTATAGAAAAAAAGGTTCCTCTAGTCCTCAGTGTGGGTGCCCTAGACATGGTGAATTTTGGAGCTAGAGATGCCATACCTTCTAGTTTTCAGCAAAGAAAGGTCCATGAACATAATAAACAGGTGATGAACTTGAATCTTTTTTCCCCTTCATCTGGCATCATGTCATTCTGCTCATCAATTTTTTGCTTCTTTTTCTTATGCCTCAGTTTGTACTTGATTTTTCAATACAACGTTATATGATTATTTGATAAGGGAGACGGACTTTTCTGTTCATTCAAATCACAACAGACAAGATGAGGTTCCTGTACCTATTATTGGAGCAGACTGCAAGATCTCATGAAGGAATGAAATTTGGCAGGTTTCACTTATGCGAACTACAGTTGAGGAGAACAAGAAATTCGCCGACTTCATAGCGAACAAATTGAACAAGTCATCATCAAAAGTATGCGTTTGTCTTCCGGAGAAGGGTGTTTCTGCTTTGGATGCTCCAGGAAAGCCATTTTATGACCCTGATGCTACTGCTGCTCTTGTAAACGAACTACAGAAACTTATTAACACAAACAATGACAGAAAGGTATTTGGTTGCTTACTAATTATCGTCAATTGAAATTTGATGCAGTTGTATTTGCTCTCCTACTCCAGAGACACAGTATGTCTATAATCAAATCGACTTTATAGTAACCCATTGTTATTTAACACAGATCAAAGTGTATCCTTACCATATCAATGACGTGGAGTTTGCAAATGCAATTGTTGACTCCTTTTTGGAGATTAATAAGAAGAATGGGAAAGAAGTCAGTCCTCAAACTTCTGTAGCTGTTTCTATTGAAGATTCCAATGTGAGAGCAGTACCAACAATGGGTTATTCAAGCTTCAAGGCCACTATTTACTCACCAAGTGATTTCCCAGATGCACATCCAGGTGATAATTTGAATCACTTTACTTGTCAGGTGCATTTACCTGTTGTTCCATGCATACATAAGGATCTGCAGCTACAGACGAAATAACTTTCGTGAACAACACTAACAACTTCAAGGAGTGTAAAGAAGTTTGACAGGGAGTGTAAACCAGTTTGACATTGCAAATTGTTTCAGATATTCAGTAAGTTTGAGTCAACAGCACATCTTGAAAAAAGATGGCATACAACAGAAAGAAAGCATGCTTGAGGTTTGTGACAGCCTTTGTTTAGTGTTCCAGATTTCAATTCTGGGTTTGGTTGCTATAGCTTATTTATGAATACTTCACATTCATTTGAAAGGATGGAACAGTTGAGGCAGAGTTTCACGTTCCTTCCAAATAGTCATATAGGCATGTAAAATATGGTGATCTATATGTTATTTGGCAACAATTAGTAACATAGTTATCCATATCCCTTTTTGTCTTTTATTTCTGTTGTTGTAGCTTAATTATTGTGGCTGCTAGGCAACTGTATATTACTAAGCATTGCTCATCTTTTTCCTGCTTTCCCTACAAGACTAAGAATTGCATGCAGTCCTAATCTCAAAGGCGGATGTGTGATCTCTAACTGTTTAAGTAGGTTCTATGTTATTCAATAGCACTGGTACTTATCTAAGTAATTGATTGCAGAAACTTTGAAAAGAACACAAGCTATATTGCACCAGCTGCAAGATCAAATAAATAGAGGGATTCCAATAATAGGGGCTGGTGCAGGGACAGGCATCTCTGCGAAATTCGAAGAAGCAGGTGGCGTTGATCTAATAATTTTGTACAACTCCGGCCGCTTTCGCATGGCAGGAAGAGGTTCTTTGGCAGGGTTGCTGCCTTATGCTGATGCCAATGCGGTCGTGCTAGAAATGGCTAATGAAGTGCTTCCTGTAAGTCTTATTTTCCACTGACATTCGTCAAATTGAATCATTCCGTAAGTTCTTCACTTTTCTATTATTGCTTCTAAAAACTTCACTAACCTTGAAGAAGTCTTCAAGGAAAAAAAGTGAATTGGAGAATGCAATTAAGATATGGCATTCAGTGTATTCTTTTACTGTAACCTTTCTTGTATTTACATCACTAAACAGCAAAGGATAGGAGACAAATGGGGTGCCAAAGAGTGGATAATTCCTTTTTTGTCTCCCTATCTTGCGAAAGTATGGAGAAATTGATGAAGGTCTCACTGGAAAACAAAATCATGTTGAAAATGAAGAAGATGAGCGCATCTATTGTCTTGTGCGATCATAGAATGCCTTCTGTAAGATGGCAATGAAAGATGAGGATGCATTGCGGAGAAAGTCAGAGGGTTAAGCACCAATATATGTACAAAATGAGTGGGGGAGATGAAAATTTTCCGTTGTGAATGTTCACTCAGGGAAAAGATAGTATGAGATTTTTGTGAGACCACTGTCAACTGTTCCAAAAGCTTAAGCATTAGCGGAAGGCGTGATTTAATATTTAATATTCTAACACTCCCTTTCATGCTTAGTCTGGTCTTTTGCCTAGTACTAAGCGTGGACATCTTTAACTAGGGAGGCAAATAGGGGTCTGAAAAGAGTTGAACTCGGTACCTCCTGCTTTGATACCATGTGAAATTTTGGAGAACCACTGCCAATTATTCTAAAAGCTTAAGCTATTAGAAGAAGGCGTGATTTAATATTGAATATTCTAACATATAGGATGCAAGATGAGTGTGTCTAATTGGTGGATTTGTAATAGAGAACAAGACGAGAGAAACTGTTTGAGGTGGTTTGTATATGTGTAACAATAGCTATTGGATGTTATGGTGAGAAATGTGACTCTCATTGAGATGCACATGAAAAGGAATGGGAAGATCTTAAAAAAAATGTGAGAAGAGACTGATGAAAATGTGACTATATTATCTGGATCTTTCTATAAACTCAATGTGAAGTGGAGTTCAACGGCGTAAGAGGATCTGCCTAGTCGACCTCCTATTCACAACTTGCCTAATATCTCATCTCAGCCACTGAGCAAGAAGGGGGGAATGCAGATATAAATAAGGTGTTAGAGAACCTTGGCTGCACTGGTAGGCAAAGTGTAAAATATGGACTCTTTGCAACTCACTATGGAAATTTTCTTTTGGTTAAAGCGATATTAAAAAAGATTGAGATGGATAAGGTGGATTGGCTAGGAAAACACCTTCCCATGCTCACACAGTTTCCTTGTGAAGCCACAACCTAGGACGGTGCTAGATGTGACTGACATATTTGGAGAATTTTCAAAGTTTTGCTTATTTGATATCTGTTCACGCCTGTGCTATCTGAAAAAATCCAATTTATCCTCTCTTACATCTATTAATGTGGGAAAAGCATGTTCCTCCATGGTTTTATTTGCTTTTCTTCCGCATAATATGCTTGAATGAATAAATGGATGCTTCACCTTTAAATTTAGTTTTTCATTACCTTCTTGGAATAGTTCCCATCATTCATGGAGTTGTGTTTATGTAGGTTGTGAAGGCAGTACCTGTTCTTGCTGGAGTATGTGGAACTGACCCTTTTCGTCGAATGGATTACTTCCTAAGGCAAGTGGAGTCCATCGGATTTTTTGGGGTGCAAAATTTTCCCACAGTGGGGCTTTTTGATGGTAATTTCAGACAGAATCTGGAAGAAACAGGAATGGGATATGGGTAGGTTTTCCCAGATAACATCTCTTAGTACTTCAACTTGATCCCTTGTGGCTTAATGAGCAGCTTCTCTCTTTGCTTTTTGTAGCTTGGAAGTTGAGATGATAGCAAAAGCTCACAAAATGGGTCTATTAACGACTCCTTATGCTTTCAATGAAGATGAAGCTGCAGAAATGGCAAAAGCTGGAGCTGATATTATAGTGGCTCATATGGGCCTCACAACTTCTGGCTCAATAGGTGCAAAGACTGCTGTCACATTGGAGGAAAGTGTAGTTCGTGTACAAGCTATAGCAAATGCCACACATAGGATCAATTCCCATGCTATCATCTTATGCCACGGAGGTATATCATGAGAGCATCTTTTACATCTTTTCTGTGCTGAGTGCCTTCATCACCTCTGATTGCATCTCTCTGGAATATGATTATGACTGGCATTTTCTTTACTCTGCTACTGCCCAAATTGTTGTGGTTGAACCATTGTCCAAATCATTCCAGGCACCGCAGAGTAACTTTCATGCAGCATGACTGGAGAAATGTGTGCTGTTAGTCAGTTCTCTTTACTAGGTGTTCTTAGTTCTTCCTGCATTGTTCTTGTTTCTTCCTTTGAGTTTTCTGGTTCTTCCACTTGTTTTGCTTGAGTTCCTTTTCACCTCCTTTTTACTTTGTCATAGATTGTAAAAAATCAGATGCTATTCACTTTTCTTGCTTCGGCCTTGGAACACTCTGTCCTTTTCTTGTTTTGCCTCAAATAGTTTATGTTCTGACCCACCCTTGGGTGAGTAGTCATATTAGTGGTTCAACTGTCCCTGATCATCCAATAGTTCTGGAAATAGTGGACAATTGAATGAATTTTGGTGTGAATGCAGGTCCTATATCTGGTCCAAAAGAGGCAGAATTCATACTGAAGAACACTGAGGGAGTTCATGGGTTTTATGGTGCATCAAGCATGGAGAGGCTACCTGTTGAACAAGCAATTAAAAGCACAGTTCAAGAATACAAATTAATATCCCTGAAGTGAGGTTCAGTGTATCACTCTGTATACTAAGATGTCAATCACAAGTTTGTACTTCCCTACACACTGGGTAAGATGATTTTAACAATAAATTGGTTGGCAAGTTTTTTGTGGCTTAATAATGAATAATATCCTTCTCTATCAAGATCGAGAGTTTTTTGAGAATGAGGATGCTGACCGCTACTTTATATTAATCATCCACATCTGAAGGTTGGTGAGCGATTGTATGTTCTCTTCCATTCTGATTGGAAATGAAAATTACTCTAGCATCTTTGTTTTCCTGCTTTCCTGAAGTTCCTCTGTCTTTAAATTGGCAAAATGGAAACACTTTCAGAGGGACTGATCTCCTGCCACATCCTTTGACTTCAGCATAATTTGTAGACTTTTCTCTTTTGACACAAGAAGCAATCACAGTTTTGTTCTTATTTCTAGTGAGCGCCTGCAGAAGAACGCTCAGGGTGCCTGATTATGATTTGTTCTCTGAACTAAAATTAGATCCTTTAATTGATATGAAAGCCCTCATCGAGGGAATAAGCTTGCACTGATTGTTACAAACAAATATCACCAAACTGTTTTATTTCTTTTCACACATGGAACTTCAGCTTGCTCTTATCTGCTGAAAAAACAGGGTAGGCACTAGTTGCTCCACATCTCCACTCGGATTTTCTGAGCCATCTTTCTCCTCCTCCTCTATCATATTGCCTTCAAGGTTATGGGGCAGCCACTCCTTAGCCTTGGAATATGTGCCTTCTTTTCTAAGCTAGTATCTGGGTCATCAACTGTCCATCTGTAACGAAAGCAAATCAAATATCTTTCAATGACGATGATTCTTCTAATATTCAAAATTGTTTCTTCTTCTTTTTTTGGCAATTTGAAAGGGTCATATAATATTGTCAAGATCTTTTCTCTGAATGATTTGATAGGCAGAACCGATCGTACTGAAGATACATCTGGAAATATTATTTTCTATTGGGTGGACCCCGTTGGTTGTTGATTTGTGATGGGCTGAATATTTTAGAACAAGTTCGTGCAACGAAATTTTGGAAGGATACATTGCTTAGCAGAGCTGCAGATAGACATACCTGTATCCACTTGTCATTCGGTGCAAGAAGGCCAACATGGTAACTTTTGCCATGTTCATTCCCAAGCATGTTCTGGGCCCGGACCCAAAAGGTATGAAACTGTATGGCTTTTGCATTTCCTGAAGATTTGTAGCATGTAAAACTATGGTCAGAGCTTTGAAATGATCATCCGTCACATACTGATCAATGAAATTACAGGAGAAAGAAACAAGAGGTGTTGAAGATGGCGTATTTACATCAAATCGCGAAGGGTTAAATTGAATGGGATCCTTGTATATACTGGGATCATAGTGAATGCAAGTCGCATCAACGTTTACATGCCATCCTTTCTTGATATTGCGACCTGCATGTTCCACGGATGATTTAGTACGTAGTTTTCAGGTAAAGCTTCTCTGCAATAGATACTGCTGACTTGCCTTGGATAGTACAGTCCGTGAGTGCCACCCGAGGGTACCACAGGAGCACATTTGACATCCTAAGTGTCTCTTTAACCACCTGGAATTTCATTAAAAACCGTCAGCATTACTCTGATCAAGTACTATGCCACCTTGTTCATGTACCCAAAGATGACAAAATCTGCTTGCATGCATATGATGGGGAGATTCTCACCTTTAAGCCATATGACATGCTGTTGAGATCTTCAAGAGTGAGAGCAGCCCCTTGTGGTTTCTTCCTCAGAATTGCCAACTGCTCTTCCTGAAATTTCCGTCTTTATATCAGTTTAGTGTTCAGCATCTCCCTCTCCCTCTCCCTCTCCCTCTCTCTAGTTAAGAAGTGAAGCTTTTAAGTAACAGAGCAAGTATTTCTTTGGATGACCACATAGAAGGCATTTACTCATGTCCATGGTGTCTCATTTGGAGTCGAACTGAAATATTTGGTTCATTTGCTGTCTAATCTCTTCAATGTGGTTCGGCTGTTGGTTCGATAAAGATTTGCAAATTAACATATTTGATTCGGTTCAGAACTCACCCTGAGCCTATCCTGAACAGCTGGGTTCTCGTCCAGGAACTTGACACTCCACATCATGGCCGCTGCATTTGTGGTTTGCCCAGCAATGATCAGAGTCAACAGATTGTCCATGATCTCTGAGTCATCCAGCTTCTCTTCAGGAGGCAATGAATCTCTCTCCAGCATCGACTGCAGGAAGTCCTCAGCAGCTTCTCCCTTCCCTCTTCCCCTTCTCTCCTCTATCATTTCTCTGAATCTTTCCATCAGCCTGCTTCTTGCCTGCATCAACCATTTCACCATATTCTATTTGTTTCTTTTATTTCTGTAGCCCACTGGATTTACAAGTGCAATTTTGGATTTCGAATGGCAGGCTACAGTAACCGGATTGAACACTTTTTGAATTTTTCTGACGAGATTATTCAGAAATGCAAAAAGTGGTAGAAAATTTTCTTGCCAAGAAGACATGCTGGGCAATATCATGAAAACAATCGAATTTAGTGATAATAATGAGACTTAGTGTGATTAAGTTGAACATAGAAAATTTTATGGGTGAACTTAACGCAGTACTTTTCTAACTCTCTTTTGAATTTTTTTTCTTTTTCTTTTCATATAATTTCGACGGAAATCATCGACCAGTCCAATTATTGTAATAATTTTTTTTCCCCCAAAGGCATTGGCCTCGACCTCTGAGGTCATCCTAGACAGGGGAGTCTTGCTCTCAGAGGTGTGGCACTCTGCTGTTCAGTTGGGTCCATCTGCCCATCTTCGACAGTACCATATATTGCCGCCCTTCCTCATTCACCCCAGTTCCTTCTATTGTCTTCCTACGATGCACGAAGGGTTCAAAAAACATGTGTTACCTTAATTCCTCTATAGTATCGAGTGCCGGGTATCATGACGGGGAAGGACAACATGGCGTTGGACACGTCCGTGCAGTCCCTCTCTATCTGTTGCAGCATCGACTCCTCCGTCATGCTGATTAGCATCTCACACATTGCATCGAACGCAATCTGTTCATCCATAATTCGAAAGAACCGGTTGTGATGATACGCTGTGAACTTTTCTAACTGACGAATCTCGTCACTTGTTTGTCGCATTGGTCTTTCTATCAGTTTGAGACACAAAGTCTCTTTGGTAGAACGAAACAATCCTATAGTTCGAGAAAATATGAAACTTAAGTTGTCTTATCGACTCACCTTCATATTGAAATCCAGCACCACGAAGCTTTTGCCATGTTCTTCTAGCTTCTTCAATCTCTGGCACAGCATCTTGTCGAACTTGGCCACGAACTTGGACAAAGAAGGCATGGAGAAAGGATCGGACAGAAGGCGCCTTATCCTTCTGTGGCTCTCATGAGGCACACAAAGCAAGCTATTCTTCCCGACAGCGTCTGCCATGGACTTCACATATCCCTTGTTAAATTGCACAAAGTCGTTCGCAAACACCGTTTTTGCGCCCTCCGTGCTGGGAATAAACACATGGATCTTCCCAAATATCCTCGTCTTGAACCATTTTCCATGCCTACACTTTCACCAATGAATGGATGGGGAAATTTGTTATCGGTATGCCGGGAGGCATCGGATCATTAGCTAGTACTGCTCCCATTTCATATGATTCGAAATTAATGTGGATATTCCTTTTTTTCCCATTGCTCCTCTTCATATTACGGTTGGTGTGCATTTTAGAGATTAAGAAACCTCCATATTCACATGGAAGAATTGTCTACAATGTCAGTGGTAAACTAGTACGCAAGTTTCAACAGGATCAGGTATGGTTTCATCAAAAGATCCCTCTTAGTTGAATTTGAGATCGATGCACACGCGAGACCAAGTATGAACCGAAAAGATGGACATGATCTAAATTGGAAAATTGCGACGATGTACAAACAAGTTAGCGGTCAATACAGATGATACAGAAAAGGAAAAATCGAACAGAAAGCGTAGAAGAAGAAGGATCACTGACCAGAGTCTCCTGAGTCTGACGAACTCATAGCATCCCTTGGTGCTGTTGGTGGCCGAGAGAAAAGAGAAGGTCTCTCCTACGAATGGTATTCCCAATCTACCAGGAATTCGGTCTCTCTCGCCTGATACTCGCTTGGCTTTTGCTGAGAAATAAAACATGAACCCAAGTGAAACCAGGACAGCAAGGAGGACATCATAGTAGCTCCTCACAAAGAAGATCAACTCTTCCTTTGACCAAATCATCGCGGTCCTGTGTTGACTTGTTGCTCAACAAAAAGAACTCTTTTGCAAATGAAGAACATGGAGCGATGTACAATGGGGTTTTAAAGACACTCGAATTGGTGGAATCTGCAATAGGAGGACAGATGGAGAATAAGAAGTTCCAAAAAGAGACAAGATGCTTCGGCAACAAGAATTACAAAATCAAAGGCATCTTTGCCTTAGGTCTTGACAAAAAAAAAAGGGCAAGATTCATAGAAGTAAAAGACAAAATCCTTGTTCCTTATTCTAAAGCGGAACACAAAATTTTAAACTTACAGGTGAATGGCGATCACATGTATATAAAAGAGCACATAAGCCACCATTAACAATGATTCCACGCTTTAAGGATTCTTTCTGGGACTCTAGTCAACTAAAATGTGAGATGATTGACATTGCTAGCAATAAAATAGTGAACTATGGTTCTATTTGTTTTGTAAAAATATAACATTCTTGGAAAATATTTTCTGGAAAATCTTTTTCAGGAAAATAACAATATGTTTTAGTGTTTGGCTGAGACTTGAAAATGAAATGAAAATATTTTTCGTCATTTGATAAAGAAAATCTCATTTGATTTTATTTGTCGTCATTTGGACGAAAATTATTGACATGAACCTGGCCATTCTATGTGGTACAATCGACGTTAATGTGGACAATCTCGTAATTATTTCAAAATTTTAATAATTTTTTATTTTTAAATTCTTAATTTTTTCTTTTCTTTTTCTTTCTACGTCTGCCGGCATAGGATTGAAGAAAAGGAAATAATGTAAAAATATTAAATATTTTTTCCGGTCAAAATTATTAAAGAGTTCAAAAATAAAAAGAAAAATAAAGAAAACAAAAAAAAAAGAAAAGAAAATTAAAAAAAAATTAAAAAGAAAAGAACGGCGAAGGAGTGTAGGGAAGAAAGAGTGAATCATTTTCCTCGCTTTTGAATATGTTATTTTCATCGGTAAAAAAAATATTTTTCTTGACTAGTTTATTTTTTGAAAGTCGAATCCTGAATAATTCAGGTAGTGTTCTTTTTCTTGAAATTTATTTTATGCGAAACAAACGGAGCTTAAAATTGAAAAACTTCTAGTTTTCTCTTTTAATATCCTGACGTGGACCATAGATAATTCAGATGAATGCTCCTGAGTGATCCAGAGATGCTTTGCCGAAGCGGATTGCATGCTGAGAATCTCTCTCTCTCTCTCTCTCTCTCTCTCTCTCTCTCTCTCTCAGCTTTGTGTGCATGTTGTTGTTGGGGCACTATAAACGGGGGATGATGAGCAGAAAAGCTCTACAGTGAATTAATGGTGCGATGAGGTGTAGTCGCCCCCCACGAGGCTTTTTTAAGGAAGCATGATCAGCTGGGCAACCGTGTCAACCCTGACAATCCGAGTAGTCTTTTCGTCCAACTTTTTCTCTCCTCAAATGGACCACCCAAAAAAATAAATGGATTGTGCTCCTCAATTTGTATCCCATGAACAATCATGGCAATGCAAAAATTGGAAAAAAAAAATATCACAAATTCTTAAGTTTATCGTAGTTATGTCACTTGAATCTTACTTATTTTTTTTTATCGATTGAATTTTTAAACTTTTTTGTATTTATGCCAATTGAGTTCATATGGATAATTTTGACCAGAAATAGATGACATGGACGTTGGTTGTCCACTGACCGTCCTACATAGTACTGTGGGTGCCGATGTGAAAATTTTTTTAACTTTTTTTTTTTATTGTTAATGGCCAGCAAGAGGCCGCAAACCATCGACTGAGGCCCAGCAACCTTCCTCGGCCATTGGACGAGGGCTTGTGAGCCCTTCTTGCCCTTGCTACCCTCGCACTTGGTTGGCAAGCCCTTGCTTTGGGGGCATGAAGTCCTAAACAAGTGCGAGGGTTGCGAGCCCTTAGGGTCCATTGGCTATTGGGCGAGAGTCGCGAGTCTTGGCCTGGAGGCTTGCGGTCTCCTACTAGCCATTAACCCAAAAAAAAAGAGTAAAAAAGGCAAAAAAAAAAGTTGAAATATTAATAAAACTTTATGTCAGCGTCGGTAATGTCACATGAGACTATCGATGGATGGTCGACCTCCATATCATTAATTTTCAGTCAAAATAATTAGCTAGATGTGCTGTATTGATATAAATGCAAAAGGTTTAAGACTCGATTGAAAAAAATTATAACTAAATTGGCATAGTTACAGTGTATTTATGAATTTTTTGGTAATTTTTTTTTTCCAAAAATTAGTATGCAAAGCTATGAGAAAATATTGTTCTTTCCTCTCTCTTTTTTTTGGGGGGGGGGTCGGTGAAAATTTATTTATTTTTTCTCGGAGTGAAAATATTTTCATCGGACATATGACTCGCCCTTTTTTTAAGGCATTCACAATGATTCGTCACGGCATCAGCTTCGTAGCTCAATGGTTGTCTTTCTAGTGTTGTCATGTTCGTTTGTGACTCATGTCCGAAGATGTTTCATGATTGGAAGTGGATAAAGAAATGACATGCTGGGCTTCAGTGGACGTTCTGTCCTGCGTCCGATACGCATGGATACCAAAGGACCCACGGGGAGAGAAGATTGGACATCCTGAATTAAATGGGATATTGTCCTTTCGCACGTACGACGTCATCAATGGAATATTCATCGAACTTTAGTTTAGGCGTAATTTTGCCGCCTTAACTGGCTGGACTTCATTTTTATAAATAGGGACATTCTGTTCTTTTTGTGTGCGCCTCCGGTTTGTTAGCCGTCCCCTCTCTCTCTCTCTCTCTCTCTCTCTCTCTCTCTCTCTCTCTCGTGGATGTAAAATTCGTCGGCCTTACCGTCTTAGCAGAGTTTGCATTTGTGTGTGGATAGGGATGGAGACGGCGGCGGCGATGGCAAGGTAGGCCCGATGACGCATTGGTCGGCGATGATGGCCGTGCGCCGTGCAAGGCCGTGACGAGAGAAGGAGAGGAGAGGGAGAAGAAAGAGCAAGTAGGGCCAGGCCATTACTCATCTCTCATTTCAAACATGTACGATGAGTTCGGTTATTATTTTAGTTAGTTATGCTCAATAAATGGGTTTAAACAATATGTGTGTTGAACGGGTCTTAATTGAATCGTAGATTAATCATAAATGGATTTACAAATTACTTAGACCCAACCCACATTTATGGCTTTCCTTTCATTCTCTCTTATATGTGCTCAATCTTGTGCTTAAAAACTCCGCAATCGCACATTAGTTTGGGTATAGATTTCTCTAAATTGGGTTAAATGTGGAAGTATTTTAAGAATATGGAGAGAATTACCAAAAAAAGTCCTAATATGGATGCTAGACGATGCTGACGCGAACACATTTTAATGATGCTTTTTTTATTTTTACTTTCTTTTTATTGGACTTTGGGCTGGCGAGGATAGGAATGCCCTTGCTGGTACTGGGCGAGGGCTGGGATGCCCTCACAAAATCTGGCCAGGCAAGGGTCACCATTATAAAAAAAATTTCAAAAAATTATATTATTAAAATTTATCCACGCTAGTGCTAGCTATCCTACGAGGCACGTCTGATGTTCGTGTCAGTTGTTTCCTGAAAAAATTAATTACCTAGATTGAATTGACGTTTATACAAAATGTTTAGAAATGAATTCGCACAATCGCAATATGTTTATGACTTTTTTGATAATTTTTTTTTCTAAAAATATAGGTTATGAGTCATTAGATTTGCATTGCATGAAAATGTATCGAAATTAATTAAATAAGTCTGTTTGGGTCAAACCATTTTCAATCCGATCCATGTGTTTGGCGACTTTACTTGACACCACCTGTTGAACCTTCCATTATGAAGCTTCCCAAGATTGGAGATTGATGCTTTTGATGATTTAGCCTTGTTTAGCATTATGTTGTGCAAATCGGGCCAGCCAAGAATTATGCAGAATTTACTGATACATCCTCATGACGATTGGAGTCCTGGTTCCCCCCACGGGGCAGTCTTGGATTGCTCAATAGCTGCTTAATATGATATCTCGTACATTATTACTCATTATTAACAAGAGTTTAACTTCTGTCAATTTGTTTTGGCTGCCAAACAGTCTGGACAACTAGAAAGAAAGGAGTGGCAGTGGCAGGCTAGCCCAAATGGCCCATGCCATGTGACATTCATCTTCAGCAGAGCGTGTGGGCCTGCTGAAGATGAACATCACATGGCATGTCAAAACTTAAGGACTATACACACACACACACACTCTGGATATTAAAGTGGTGACTTTCTAAGCAGCTATCAGCACAAGTTTTACCCAAATGCTTTTGCGGATTGGATCAAGCAGACAGACAACTTTTCCTTCTCTGTGGGTGCATTTGGTTCGGCTTTTAGGAAAAGCCTTTGGAAAAAATGCAAAGGTTTTTAGACTAAAGGGATATGGCAAAATGCGAAAACTGTTTGGTAAACTGTAATTGAAAAATACCTTGGAATGCAATTTTGGAAAAATGCTATTTAGTAAACATAAATTTGCAAAACCTTTCGATGTGATCAATTTTAGTTTTTAAATGTAATTTGTTTAAAATTTTAAAAAATAATTGTTACACACAGACGAATTTATAATTAAAAAATCACATCAAAGTGGATATTTAAACTAAAAGAGAGCAATTACACTATAATAAACATGGTCACATATATATTGAGAAAAGAAATAGGAAAAAAATACCAAAAAAATCCTAAACTTATCGCTGACATGGACGCCAATCGGCCAGCAACACAATATTTTAAAATTTTATTGAATATTTTAATGTTATAATTTTTTATTTTATTTTATTTTATTTTATTTTACTTTACTTTTATTTTTCCTTTCCCAACCCCTTCCCTACCTCCAACTGGTCACTAAGGTTCGACGACCAGCAACGCTGAGCCTTGCTCGACCATGGTGTTGCTCGACCTTGCACGCCCATACATGGGGTAGGTGTTGGAGAAGACAAAATGGCGGGCGACGGCAAAGGCAGCATCAAGATCTTCAGCATGGATGAGGGATTGGACGTGATTGTGGAGGTTGAGGTGAGGTTTGATGAGGGTGGAGGTGGAGTCGGGGAGGCCAAGGGCATTGGGATCGCAAGGAGGAGAGGGCTGTTGTCGCGGCAAAGGGCATGGAAGCTATGAGATGGAGGAAGAAGAAGAAAAAATGGGTAAATGTGGAATTATGATTAATAAGTGAGGGTAATAAAGAAGATTCAAAAAATTCATTAAAGGGGCACTGTTGCCTGCCAATAATGCTGCAAAGTCAAGACAGCCTTTAAGCTGCCTTGGGCTTTTAGCCTTTTGAAGGCTCACTTTCAATCAAAGATGTGTTGAAATGTTTTGCCAAACACCTAAAATTTTGGCCTAAGGGACTTTGGATACCCTTGGGAAATCCCTTCCCAAACGCAGCCTCTGTGTCCTTTCTTTCTTTTTCCATTTTTGTCGATTAGTTAGCCTGAAAAGGACTTTGAGAACCTTAGAGACGTTAAAGGACCCAAATAGTCCTTAAGTTTTGATACATCGTGCAATGTGATCCTCAAACGTTTAGTTTGTTTAATGTAGCCTATAAATTTTAGCTCAATATGCAATATCGTGCTTGAAATTTTGAGTTTGTTCAATATGGTCCTTGAACTTTTTGTACATGTTCAAATTAGTTTCTGAATTTTATGAAAATGTCAAATATTATCTTTGAACATAAACTAATGAAATAATAACATTGGGTAATTTCATATAATCTAGGGACTACTTTGAATATTTACTAAAAGTTTAGGGATCATATTAAATAAATTAAATTTTGGGGTCCATATTGCATATTAGACTAAAATTTAAGGATCAATTGTCTCATTATTCAAAGGACAAACTACTTGATATGTTCGATTTATGTATGGATTCTGGCATTTAGGTACCTCATTCATTTACGACATTTCAGTAATTTGTCCGATGTAAGAGAAATTTAAAGCAAGAAATGTGAAAAAAAAAAACAAAAGATTGTTGAGAAAGATTGGGAATTCGATTGAAGAAAACACGCTCTTTCATTATAGGCACTCTCTACAATATTGGTTGGAAGAACTTCTTACACGCTAACACAAATGAGACTACTTGACAATTTATATCCTTCTCAAAATAATGGTTCACTCCTAGACCATTTTAGAGATTACGGTTTACCCCCTAAAAACATCTATAATTTTTGGGAGAAGGGAAGAGGTGAATCTTTTTTTTTTTCCTTCAATACTCGCCCAGAACCGACTACTCTTCTCTCTATGGGATCTAGCAACCACGCCAAGTTGCTTTCGGAACTCTTCAAACTTTGTAGTGCCCAATCCTATGGTAAACATATATGCAACTTGATCACTTGTCCTTTTGTACTCCATCTCCATCTCCTTCAGCAACACTCTTTTCTGTGAGAAGTGACAGTAAACTTCTACATGCGAAATTCTTGTGGGGAAAGATCAGGTTCTCTGCCAATCGTACGACTGATTCATTATCACATTGGAGCTAGTGACACTATTGATTGCCTCTTATTGCACCATGACACTACTCCCGATCTATGGCAAAACATATATCCAAATAGTTAAATGTCATGTGTAATGGTCACCAGCATAATCAGCATCACAATACCTTTTTACTGTACAATTTACTCCTTTATTGTAGGTAATTCCATAGCTAAATGTCTCCTTCACATACCTTAGCATGCGTCTAACTACATCCAAGTGAGGCTTTCGTGGTTTGTCTAGGAATCGACTTGGTAGTCGCAAAGTTGGTATCAGCCCATGTTATAGTCAAGTTGGTTAGGCTTCCCACGGTTCATCTTACAATTCTCTTGCTTCAACAACGCATAGTTTATATTGCCATCAATAGGCATACAGATCGGCTTGCAATCAAGCATCCCAAACTTCTCTAGACAATCTCATGCATACTTTTCTTGACATAGGAATAACCCTTCCTTGATTCGGTCAATCAAGAGTCTTGAAAAGTGTTTTAGTTCTCCAAGCTACTTCATCTGAAATCGCACAAAGAGATTAGCTCTAATTCAATATATCTCATCTTCATCATCTCCCGTAATGATTAGGTCATTCACATCAATTAGTACAATTACAAGCCTTCCGCCTTCTTTCTTCACAAATGGACTTGAATCTGCTAGTGCTGTGTTTTTTTTTGTATCGAAGGTGTCTGGGCCAGCGTCTGTACGGATCGCGCACCTCGACTAATCCTCCGGGAGGACTAGTGCAGAATCCCACCGCCACGACCCTCCGCTTAAATCACCAGCACCCAGTGAGATTTGAACCCAGGACCTCTCGTGAAAGGACCAGAGCGCAAACTAACTGGGCCACCGATGGGTGGGTTTGAATCTGCTAGTGCTGTCAAGTAGCAGCTTTGCACATAAAATTTTGCAGTCTTCTCGTACCAATTTTTTGGAGCTTGTTTCAGACTAGAAAGAGCTTTCTTTAATTTGCAAACATAACATATGTTAGAGATAATTAAAACTTATTTAGGATGATTTCCTATGTCAGAGGTATTGAATAAGTCTGTTGATTCTATGTATCTCTCAAGATTGCACGTTTTTTTTTGTTCATATCTTGATTGATATATATTACCTTCGATGATTTCATAAAACCTATAAATAGACTTATATAATCTTCATTGTAACATATCAAAATATAGAGAAATTCCCTCAATTCTCTCTTCCGCTATAATTTACCACCCCCCATATCGCCACTTGACAATGCTCACTAAATGCCTCATTCTCATATGAGTAAGGACCACAATGATCGTGTTAGTATATTGGCGATGCGTTATCAAGTCGAACCTTTTTCATGGAGGAAGTTTTTCTTTCGATACCCGCCTATCTCATTGAGGGTCTCATTTCGACATGAGTAAGCACCACAGTGGTTGTGTTAGGATGCTGGCGATGCATCACCAAATCGAGCCATTTTTACGGAGAAGGTTTCTCTTTTGAAGCCAAACACACCGGCTGCATTTATTAGTAACTATTGAGGGGGTGTTATATATGTATATATATCAATCAAGATAAACACAATCAAACATGCGATCTTGAGAGATACATACAATCAACAAAATTAATCAATACCTATAACATATGAAATTATCCTCGATAAATCTTAATCATCTCTAACATAATTATCTCTAACATTCTCGTCAGCATGAGTTTGAAATTAAGTGTAACAGTGCCACAAAAACTTGTTATATACATGCATGTCTATATTATATTACCTTCGATAGTGATATCATAAAACCTATAAATAGGCTAATATAATCTTCATTGCAATACGTTGAAACATACAAACTTCCCAAATTCTCTTTTTCGCTCTACTCTCAACTTGGAGAATGATGATATGGAAGAGAGAAATGAGAAATTTGTATATTCGATGTATTATAATGAAGATACATTGGCCTATTTATAGTTTTATGAGATCACCATCAAAGGTAATATATATATATATATATATATATATATATATAAAGATACGCGCGATCTCGAGATATACATTACATTAACAGAATTATTCAATATTCTAACATAGGCAATAATCCTAGATAAATTCTAATTATCTCTAACAACATGGATGAGTTCTAATTTAAAACCATATGGCTGCTTCAAATATATGTCTCGATCTAACCCTCCACGTATGAAAGCATTTTTCACATCCATCTGTGATAGCTTCTATAACTTGTTTGTGGCCAGTACCAGTAAGACTCGAAAAAGAGTAACCTTTGCTCTTGGACAAAAGGTTTCCTCATAAATTATCCCATACTTCCGAGAGAATCCTCGAGCAACAAAACTTGCCTTACATCGTTGTATCAAACTGTCTAGTACATCTTTAGGCCTTGGCAACAAATCCCATGTCTTAATCTGCTGCAAAGCTTGAATCTCTCCTTGCATAACCTTCTTGCATTCTGCCCCTCATGATGCCTCCTCGTACGTAGCTCAATTGGTCCAGCATCTTCGGCCAAAGTTGCATTAGTCATATTTAGGATTTAATTTCTTTTGCCCTGTTAAGCGCTTCAACTGAGGTGCTTGCTCTTCATGTCCATCCATCTGACTTGGTCGAAGCTGTTCCGTTATTTTCCTACGTACACATGTCCGCCACGGGCTCTCTGATTTTTTCTGGCAGCTGTGCTCTGATTTCTTCCTCTGGATTCACCTTCTCTAATTACCTCTTCGATCTGTTGGGCCTCACTACACACCATCTTATTCCGCTCTTTCTTGTGCTTCTTCAATTCGTCTTGAATCTGCTAGTACAGCGGTTTGTGAAGCGTAATCCCGCCCTCTTGTAGAATCGTAATATTTCCACCCTTTCCTTTAATCATTATAGCCTACAAATATGCAATGAACGGCCTTCTTGTCGAACTTGCTTTTGTCGGTGAACGAGTGCAAATGCATAACATTTGCATCCAAAATACTCCGGTGGGACTCACCGTGGGCCTGCAGCTGCACAACTTGTCGAATGGCGTGTAAGGCGCAGTTTTGAGGTGGGCAAACCAAGTGTGCTACTTTCTTGGTACACTCGGTCATAAAAATACGTCGGAGGAAACAAGGGTTTTCATGCGGTCAGTACGGGAGACTTCTTTAATGAACGTAGCCTCACTCGCCAGATAGAGCCCATCTCAGTCCTCGTCTCTCTCTTCTTCACACACTTTCCTTTTCAATCTCTTTGAGGTAATTCTATCCCTCCCCTCCCATTTATCTTAGGTTGTTTTGGTTCTTTATTTTCTTCTTGCTTTCCTTCTAACCGAGAGCTTTTCTCTTCCGATTTAATTTAGATCCGAAAACTTTTATCTCCCATTTCTATGGATATTTCTATCCTGATCTAGTTTAGATTTGAGGTTTTCTTGCACGTATGTTTTCGAGCTTTCAATGTTCTCCAGTTTTGTTAATGAGTAAGTCCAATTTCGAAGAAAATTAAAGGAGGTTTGTGAAGATTTCACTATCACAAATATTAAACCTATGCCCGTTTTATCTTTTTACACTGCTCAATAATAATGGTGGGGACGCACTATCAAACGGCAAGACCATAGCAACCTATCTTTATCTCAGTGTAAACTCATTAATAAAGACGGATTTGGTGATCGGCTACCGTTGTAAGTGTGACAAAGTCATAAATGCGCTTTTTGAGCGTATCAATAACATTTTTTTTTCGTCTAACATGCGATCCACAACTTTTTTTCTCATGATTTCTCTCGTTACCTAAAACTTATTTTGTGTTCAATTTTTCTGAGATTTATTTTGTTTGTAATTGAACCGAGACATTTCTTTCTTGTATTTCGAAGAAGTGGATGGAATATTATTTTAAAAAAAAAGATCCCATCAAACCCACCATCAGCTAGCTTATTTTTTTAGAATTTAAGTTGATGCCAACTGACTTGGAATCCCGGAAGAAAATGTTCATCAAATTACTCATTATTTGCGAAATAAATAGTCTTAAATTTCTGACTTATAAATTAAACCGAGGGATAGCATGGAAATATAGAGAGAAAAAGGCATGAACGTAGAAATTCAGCATGCGACGTGAAGGGAGTATTAAAATCAACAGTCAACAGATTACTAGAGTTGGACAATTTCGGCCAAACTAAACTACAAAAGATGGACCCAACATGTGGCTTCCTCTTCTATGGGAGTTTCCTGGCAACTTCGATCGGGCAAGGCGTGGATTTATTTGAGACCACTTTCCAAAAATTCAAGGAAGCTGAATAATGAACCATGAGGAGAGCATATAAACTTGTCGAATCAATCCAATATATCATGTGATTTCTCTTGGGAAAATTACCCAAAAAATTTCTAAACGTAATACAATTGTGCCAATTCAGTCATAATTTTTTTTTTCTCAATTTAGTCCTAAACCTTTTGCAATTACGTCAATTCAGCTTATCCGGCAAATTTTGAACAGCCATCAAACAACATAATATTCTATATTTTTTAATTTTTTATTCCATTTTGCTTTCTTTTTTTTTTCTTTCTTCTTCCCTCTCCTTCCTCTAGTAGGTTGTTGGACCTTGGCAACCGGCTAGACGCGATAGTCGGTGTGGTCGACTTCATCGTGGCGGGGGTGAGGCCGAGGAGAAGTCTAGCTAGATTTGAGCTAAGCTCGACCTTGCCAGTGGCCCACGAGGGCTGCCCTCCCCTCGTCGGCCATAGCCTCTAGCTGGTCGTCAAGGTTCGATGACCGGTTGGAGGAAGAAAAGAGAAGGAAAAAAAAAGAATATTAAAATACTATGTCGCCAAATGGACTGGATCAAATTGGCAAAATTACAAACAAGTTTAGGATTGAATCGGCAAAAAGAAAAGTTCGAAATAAATTGATAAAATTGTAATAGATTTAGGATTTTTTGGGTAATTTTCTTGATTTTTCTTTGTCTAAGTAAAATGCGTGTGCTGTATAACCATTGCTTTTGGGAAGTCATAAGTGATGATGAGCAGATCATAATCTCTACCATAAGCCATTGAGAAAAGCTCGACCCTGCGCTTTTCCGGCCGGGTCAGATGGACATCCATGTTGACATGTCTTACTGCACCCTGTGTGGGTTTAGGCTCCTAGCTTCGAACTACCTCGGCATCGAGGATCACGTGCTCTTTGGAGAGATTGGTGACTTGGTCTGCACCGCCAAAGTCGCTCCTGCCGAAGTTACCGGGCAGATGATGGAGAAGGAGAAGCCCGAAGATGAATTGAAGGGCATGATCGAGTTCCTCAATGTGAAGATCAAGGAAAATGAGGAGCTCAAAGCCAAGAAGGTTGAGCAAGAAAGGGTGGAACAAAGTACGGATGAAACAGGCGATTATTGAGAGTGATTATTATCGGCAACCTTTTTATTATTATATGTATTGGGGTGTGGTTCATACTCCCCATCGATTGGGGTCCCACTCATATTTGTTCATACTTTCCTAGACACCGGACAATAGAGAATTTTTATAATTTGAACCCATATTTTTTCATTGCTTCTTTGAATTTTGGTTCATGAATAGCTACTGTTATTTACTATCTTTTTCTCTTGTATTAATGAGAAGTACGAGATGCTAATTATAGCGAATCCTTTTTACTGGACGTAACCCTAATTTAATGTGAAACATGATAAAATATTGTGTCTTGATTTTTCTTTCTTGACTTTTTTAGGCTTTACCTTGTTGTGAATGTGTGCTGAATCCTAATAATAAGATCCTCTTAAAAAATTTCTAGCACTAACAATTGGATTCGAGCAAGTAAAGGGGTTTCAAATCTTGTCCATCCTCCGGATTGCATTTTTAAGATTTCCAACGGATTCCAGTTTGGTATAATGGCCGCGCCCAGACAACCCCCACCCAAAAAAATAAAACAGAGAGTAGAATTAAGGCCCAATCGGGTTAGCTTCCTAGTTAATGTTAACATCAAACTTAAAAGGATTTGCTTCAAAATGCCTTTTTGGTTTGTGGATTAACCAGTGTTGAGCGACTAAGTAGATCTTTGGCGACATATTGACTCGGGTATCTAAGAAAAGGGTGCTGTAGCCCGACCTGCAGACGCGCACACGGAGATTATGATACCATGTTTCTAAGTACAAGAGGGTTCATGATAAATTCTCTTGAAAGGTCGGGAATATCAGCCGAAACAAGTCAGATGAACCGAAGCAGGTCCATAACTCCATAGTCGGGAGAAGTATTTCTATCGTGCAGTCCCGGGTCACATGCATGAGATGAGTGCTATAATCTGAACCGGGAGGGCATCAAATGGAATCCGACTGAACTGAAGATCAGAATCAGGCAGGCCTATGCGATCGGGACGACGCGAATATCACTCGGCAGAGGGAGGCCATCCAAACCCGCCGTCGGCTAGCCCACGGTGATGATGGTTTAGTTCGGAGAATCACCGGCGTGCTTGGTTTACTTTCTGGAAACCTTAGTCAATGCCCATTCGGTTAACGAGGGAGTCTGGGACAAAGAGTCTACGCAAGCTCCTAAAGTCTCGAACATGTCTCGGTTGAGCATAAAAGTCTTAGGTTGCGTTTACACTTGCATTGAAGACTGCGCGGCTGACTCTTGCTCGCCGTGTTGACAATTCATTAGAAGTTGAACATTGCTTGTCCCTTTTCCCCATTCTTTTACTTGGGTCGTAAGTTGGAAAATGTTGACCGGTCAGTGTTTGCTTGCCCACTACTCAAGCAAGCTGGAATTAAATAAAACGACCAAAGGAAGAGCTAGAAGTTTTATTACCAACAAAGAGGACAGCTAAAATAAAAAAAAATGAATAATAAATTGGCTACATTGAGGATATATCGTCAGAAAATTATGAGATGCGTCGGTCGACATGTGAACCTGAATACAATTTAACCTAAAAGAAAAAAAAACAAGTACCATAGGTCCACATAAGCCGGATGCACCCTATAACGCCACCATTGCACCAAGCAGGATTTGTGCTTTCTTATCGATGGACAATATGAACGATAGCCTAAAAAATAGAGGCATCAAGGCGATAAAGGTTACTCGGAAGCTGAAAAGATGAAATGAGATACTCTTTTCTTCCATCTTTTTCCACCCCCAACCTAAAGTAAATTACTTTGGTCATTTGAGGTAGCTTGCTGGTAGGGTTTCTTTTTTTTTTTTGTGGGGGGGGGGGGGGGGTTGTCGGGGCTTGCTGGTAGCTGAGAATCTGATTTTTATTCTATTTTATTGCTCTTGATCCAAGAACTCACACGTGACTAAAGAAGTTCACGTTCATGAATCATACATGGAGGACGACGCCCAAGAGTTCTTGGTCAATAGTCTTATATCTTATCACAAACTTGGGCACAATCACGTGGCCGTTTCTTTTTCACTTACAACTTTTGCGATGAAATCAGCGTGGAATCGTCCAACAAATCAAACGATACAATGAAGCTTCTAACTGCACCCAAATTACTCAAGAGTCTTCATTATTTCCTAGCCGTCAATCACTTTTAATCTCTTCAGGAAATTTGCAAATTTTGCAACTTCCAAATACTTGTATTTTCTTTAGGATGTAATTCATGGGCACGCCTTTATGATGGCCAAAAGCTCATATTCTCATTGACGGAGAAAAACCAAAATTTAGGGAACCTACTCAAATTTGAAAAACATAATTAAATCGAATTTTCTTTAAGGGTTGAAACTCGAGTTATATTTTCATCGGCAGGCGCTCGGGCTATGGTAAATTGGCATCACATTACACAAGGCTCTTCATGAAGTTTTCAAAGTTACTACCTGACTTGGATCTGAGAGGCAACCGGACAGGAAAGTCAAAAACAAAACAAAGCCACGATGTTTCCTCAACTTCGACCTTCATGGCCCAGGCATCAAGACGCGTGTGGACATATATTTGGGTGGTCACACGAACTCCTTCAGTTTAACCCGAAAAGAAAGAGATATTCGATGGAGTCGACTTCATCGTCCGAGTCCAAAATTGCCACGGCCAAGGCGGTGTTCTCAGCTGCCGCGTCCGTCACGGC
The DNA here is from genome assembly GCA_016432845.1 of Psidium guajava. Classification (NCBI taxonomy): domain Eukaryota; kingdom Viridiplantae; phylum Streptophyta; class Magnoliopsida; order Myrtales; family Myrtaceae; genus Psidium; species Psidium guajava. Next base: position 14,043,980 of record CM028231.1, on the reverse strand, counting down.
CACGGTGATGCTTGCCCGCTCCATCACCCAGGATCTCCTCCCTGACGACCTCCAGTACTACCTCTCCTCCGCCGCCCACGGCTTCCTCGCCCGGTTCTCCTCCCAACTCACCCTCGTCATTGAGGAATACGACGGCCTCGTCAGCAACCAAATCTACGACGCTGCGCAGATCTACCTGTCCACCAAGATCTCCTCCACCACTCGCCGTCTGAGGGTTGCCAAGCCGGAAGGCGAGGACAACCTCAACATTTCAATGGAGCCGCGCGAGGAAGTCGTAGACACGTTCGGCGGTGCCAAGCTCAGATGGGTCATGGCCTCCAGAAGGATCGAAACAGGTCTCGGAGCCAGCCGAGGGAGGTGGATGGCGATGGGCCCAGTCGCCACGGAGTCCGAGGCCCGCTTCTTCGAGCTCAGCTTCCACAAGAAGCACAAGGACATGGTTATGAGCACGTACCTGCCCCACGTGGTGGAGGAGGCCAAACGGATGAGGCAGGAGAAGAAGACGCTGAAGCTGTTCACGCCGCTCTGGGAGAACATGTATAGCGGCAGCCTCTCCGATGCCTGGACCCCGGTTAACCTCGACCACCCCGCAACGTTCGAGACACTCGCCATGGAGGCGGCAGCCAAGGAGTTCATCATGGATGACTTGAAGAGGTTCGTCAAGAGGAGAGAGTATTACAGGAAAGTAGGTAAGGCGTGGAAGAGGGGGTACTTGCTGTACGGTCCGCCAGGGACGGGGAAGTCGAGCCTGATCGCGGCGATGGCAAATCACTTGAAGTTCGACATTTACGACCTCGAGCTGACGGAGCTGACCCGGAACTCGGAGTTAAGGAAGCTGCTGGTGGCGACGGCGAACCGGTCAATCCTGGTGGTTGAGGACATCGACTGTACCATCGAGTTCCACGACCGCATGGCTGAGGCCCGGGCGGCGAGCCCCTCCTCCCGCGGCGAACCGGAGAATCAGGTTCGTCTCTTCGTACTTTGATAATTCAAATTTGTTCTTTAATATTAGGTGACTAGAAAAATATACTCGCCTCATGATCTCGAGGCCACTCATAAAAAGAAAACTTCGTTACCTATATCAAAAATAAAAATTACCTGATTAACTGGAATTTTAAATTGGTTGACTTAGGACCCATCTGTTAACATTTCTATTCCACTAAAGTGATTCTAATTAAAATCATATTCTTTGATTCTATTCCCTGGATGGTTTTTAGATGATCGAAACGCGTTTGGTAACTGTATAAAATTTTTATTTCCAACCAAGTGACGAGAATTCTTTTTTAAAAAATAGGTTCCCAAACAGAAACGTGTTTGATAACTGCACAAAATTTTTATTACCGCCAAGTGGTGAGAATTATTTTAAAAAAATATTTCATCTTTTTTTAAAAATATTTTTAAAATCTATTTTAAATTTTAAAATTTTCTAAAAATAATATATTTTTAATTTCCCCTCTTTTTATTTTTTAATTTTTTAAATTTTTTAGGTTAAATTTTAAAGCTTATTTTTAAATTTAATTTTAAAAAAATATGTTTAAAAAGTTAGCAATTGAATTCTCAAATCTAATTTTAATTTTTTTAAAATTTTAGAAGTTCACGCAGACTTAATTTTTTTTAAAGAACTAAGACTTCGTTCTTTTTTGTGATTTTCAAAAGTGTTCTTTTTTTGTGGAATAAATTTTTTTATTTTTTTATCCAAAACTATTCTCGGGAGCGGAATCATAATCAAAATTATTTGCGTTATCAAATATATTTCTGACCCTATTTGTTTATGGAGAATAGGAATAGAGGAAGAGAACATTATCAAATAGGCTCTTATTCACTTATTCAGTCAAGATATGTTAGTCAAGATATGTTAGATTAGTCCACTTTGGCCAAAAACTAAATATAAAATTATTAGAGTACACGACACGTGGCTTCTTCTTCTATGGGAGTTTCTTGGAAACTTCATTATTGGCCTTTGGGATGTGCCGTATCTGTACTCGTCTCTTTGCTTCATATGTCAACCATCGCACCATCGCCCTTGGGATGCCGCAGGTCACATTATCAGGCTTCCTCAATTTCATCGACGGGCTCTGGTCGAGCTGCGGCGACGAGCGGATCATAATCTTCACCACGAACCACAAAGAAAAGCTCGACGCAGCTCTTCTCCGGCCGGGCCGTATGGACGTCCACATCCACATGTCTTACTGCACCCCATGTGGGTTCAGGCTCCTGGCGTCGAACTATCTCGGCGTCAAGGACCACGCGCTCTTCGGAGAGATCGAGGATTTGGTCTGCACCGCCGAAGTCACCCCAGCTGAAGTCGCGGAGGAAATGATGAAGAGCGAGGAGCCCGAAGATGCGTTGAAGGACATGGTTGAGTTCCTCAAGATGAAGATTAAGGAAAATGAGGAGCGAAAAGCCAAGAAGGTTGAGCAAGAAGTGTTAGCAGAGAAAGAGGGGAAAAAGGAGGTGCCAGAGGTTGAAAAAATCAACGGGAAGGAAGAAAACTAAGCAGATGATGACGAAAATTACGAATGATTTAATAGACAATTATGGAAAAACTTTACATTTTTAACCGGTCACCCAGTCAATGGCGGATAAAGTCGTATGCGAAGAGTCGTTATATATAGCATATGCTATAAAAATTTGTAATTCATATTGACTAGTAATTAATGATTTTGTAAATCGTACTTGGGTACCATATTATGACCCTTGAGATTCGCACCTTTTACATAATTTTATTTGGGTTGGTACCATCATTCTTTGCCATCATCGGGGGCATCACCTCAATGGCCGCTGTTGCCGCCGGTAGTTATTCACCGTTACCGTTACTAATCTCCATCAAATCATTGTGATGCCGATCCCATCTATGCATATAATCCCATGTCTCTTTGAACCTAAACAGTGTGTGTGTTTTTTTAAAAAAAAAATTATATTAGCCAGTTAAGTGCCGTTTAGCTATTGGGAGTTATAAAATACCCCTTCATAACCCAGAAAATAAATAAATAAAAATAGTAGAAGAGTCTAAATCCAAAATGAGCAAATTCACAATGACATAAACCTATGATTGCCACTCGACCCCAAAAAAAAAACCACCCTTTGATTACCCAAAAAAAAAACTCATTGGGCCTGGCCCATTCATGAACCAAAGCGTGCAAACGGCCTGACGTGATTCTCAATTCTGGCTTGGACCACGGGCCGAACTGTTTCGATTCGAACCGGCCCGTTTTCCCTTCTCACGCCCTCCGGTTCTCGCCATTCGCCAATCAGTTCGTTGTGATTTTCCACTTTTCATTCTCATGTGAACACTGTTTTCGAAATTCATAGTTTTTCTTTCGTTCTACCTTCGATCTTGAAACCTGTAACAGAGATGAGCCATCCTGATCCAACTGATCCAGCTCGTGGGTTGGTGAAACACAATGTGCCTCCATTTTCGAGGCTTCGAGTGATCCTGCTCTCGCGATTTTGTTTCTGCTTTCTTGAATTTTTCCTTCCCATCTGTTTGATCAGTGTCGATCGATTTAGGTTTTAGAGAGACGAGAGGGCAGGAAAGATACGAGATGGACCCAAATTCAGTGAAATCCATTCTTCAAAATTTAACATCTGGGAATGTAATGGCTGCCGCTGCTCGCGATTATTAGAAGCTGCGTTTTTTTTTTTTTTGTAATTTGTCTAGCGTTTGGGTTCATTATCTTTTGTTCTTCTAATAGACAATTATGGAAAAGCTTTACATCCATTCTAAAGAAAGAATCTTCACAAATGACCTTGGTCTATTATTGATATGGTGACAATAACTATATATTTTTAACCAACAATCAAGTCAACGACGGATAAAATCATATGTGAAGAGTTTATATATATATATATATATATATATATATATATATATATATATAGAGCGTATGCTATAAAAATTCATAATTTATACCTAGAAAATAAAATAAAATAGTTGAAGAGTCTAAATCCAAAATGTGCAAATTCACAATGACATAAACCTCTTGACGCCATTCAACAAAAAAAAGAAGAAGTTAATATCACAAAAAACCTTAAACTGATATACATTTGAAAAATTTACCATAAACTATTTTTTATTATAAAAACTACGACAAATTACCATAAATTATTTTTTCAACTACCAAAAACTGAAAACTAATACATTTGTGATAAATAAATTCTAAACTAATTATTTTGACCTCCAAAAACCTCAAAATGATACACACGTAACAAATTTATTCTCCGTTAGTTTTTATTAAATTGGATTAATACTACAAAAAATTCAAACTAATAAATCTATGACAAATAGAGGATAAAAATCCTAAATGTGAATATCTGACAATTGTCATGGTTATACAAATCAACAATTTAATGATAAAATTTAATGAAAAGTAATAGAGTGTAAATTTGTCACATGTGTATCAGTTTGGGATAAATTTGTCAAAAATAAGCCAATTTAGGGTTTTATCTTGTTAAAAAAAATAGTTTGTGGTAAATTTATCACAAGTGTATTAGTTTAGAATTTTTCGTGATATTAACCCTTAATTCAATTAAGTTCAAGACCATTCTTTTAAGTCCATCTACTACCGGTCCAATGCAAAATGTAATGCCTTAATTTATCCAATATGAAAAATGATTTAAATATTTTTGCTAGGGATTAAAATTAGTCCCTAATTTTTATGCAATATAAAATCAAAATTTAGGTGTCAACAGCTACTCTTCTTTGAGGAGAGGCTTGCAGAATTTTTGCTCAAAAACTGAAACCTAAATTTTGACCATATAAATGATGAATGAATTTTTTGGGGGGTGATTAATCCCAATTTTTTATGCAATGAGTATGATGCATTATGCAAAATGCAAACAATAAGTAACATATACCAAAGGCTTTTATCTTACTGTGGAGCAGTAAAAGAGTCTTGCATGCGAATCCATATAGATTGTCTAGGTTTTTATTCCTAAACACTTTGTAATGCCGACAATTCCCTCAATCCATAAATTTCTTTACCGCTGGAGGTAAGGTTCTCAAGGTACCGATTGCTTGTCTATTACTTGTAGTTTCTTACAAATGCAAAACAACGTGAGATATGATCTAAAAAAAGTCAAAGGGGACATATTGCCTATTCTACTAGGCGAACACAAAAAGAGAAATCGTGTCGCCAGTTCCACTAAGCGAACATGAAATGAAGTGTGCTACCTATTCCACTAGGTAGACCAAAAAAAGACGTCACATGTTCTACGGGGTGAACATATAAGGGGTACGCGTTACCTATTCCACTGGGTAAACATAAAGAAAAAAATATCACCTTTTATCAATGGGTGACCATGAGATTTGAACATGCCACCTTTTACCAATGGGGTGAACACAAGAGGGAATGTGCCATCTTTTACCAACAGGTGGACACAATAGGGAAACATGCCGCCTTTTACCAACGGGTGAATATGAAAATTTGAACATGCCACCTTTTACCAATGAGTGAGCACAAGAGAGAACATGTCACTTTTTACTAAATGGTGGATGTGAGAGATTAAATGTCACACCCTGATCCTTCAAGAAAAACGGGCATGACACGGTCGCCCTTTTCAATCAAAGGACACAGCCTCAAATGGAATTCAAGTAATCACTTGATATTCAAATATATATCCCCATATATATTTGATAAGAACGCCTCATATTCACAGTATTCAGAGCTCGTCTATTAGACAAAAGGTGTACACGCATATCTTTTTCATATCTAGCTTGAAAACTCACCAACTATATACAACTTTTCATAAATTAAAAAAAAACATATACCCAACTATCCCAAAAAGTCTCGCGGTTAATGTTCGCTCGATCCTATGTGTGACTTGTCAATGTACCTAAGAGACATTTGAAATAAAAGGGTGAGCAACCACAGCTCAGTGAGAAGTACAATCTCTTCTAAGCGGGTCGAGAAATTACTATGCATTTATCAAGTAAATCAAATATCAATTCAGAATAACAATAAACCATCAATGGTTTAATCCATTGATTAATCTCATTAAATAACCTTTCGATGGTCTATTCATCGAATATTCTCGTACTCATCCCTAACTATGGTCACATTTAACGCCGTGACAAAGCGATCAAGTTTACCCCTCTTGGTTAGGTCTACCACCTATTTTAGCCGGTGGTTCGACTCGATGACGTCTTTACAGTATGCATACTACCCCCACTTCAATGGGTTCTAATATAAAGGAAATTACTCAGAAGCTGAAAAGATGCAATGAGATACTCTTTTCTTCCATTTTTCCCCATCCCTAACCTAAAGGAAATTACTTTGGTCATTTGAGGTAGCTTGCTGGTAGCTGAGAGTCTGATTTTTGTTATTTTATTGCTCTTGATCCAAGAACTCACACGAGACTAAAAAAGTTCACGTTCATGAATCATACATAGAGGACGAGGCCCAAGAATTCTTGGTCAATAGTCCTATATTTTATCGCAAACTTGGGCACAATCATCGGCCGGTTTCTTTTTCACTTATTCACAACTTCTATGATGAAATCAACACGGAATTGTTCAACAAATCAAATGATACAATGGAGCTTATGACTGCATCAGAGTTGCTTAAGTATCTTCGGTATTTCCTAGCCATCTATTACTCTCAATCCCTCAAAGGAAAATTTTCTTTGGGATGTAATTCGCAGGCACGCCTTTGTGACGGCCAAAAGCTCATATTCTCGTTTATGGACACAAACCAAAACACCAATGCATGATACTTGTATCCTCAATAAGAAATTTAGGAAACCTACTCAAACTTGAAAAACATAATTAAGTGGGGTTTTCTTTAAGGATTCAAACTCGAGTTATATTTCCGTCAGTTAGCGCTCCGGCATTAGAAAGTCTGTAGGAACCAAATAAAAAAAAAGGAAGGAGGAATTTTGCGGAAGCTTGGAGGATTTAATTTGGAGAGAATAACAAAAATGCAAATGAGAGAGCAATACTACAAAATACCTTTGCCAAGGTTTTACACAAATAAAATCAAGCTTTGCTCTAAGCTTGTTCTTACAAGAACTCTCTCTCTCTCTCTCTATTTCTTCTCCTCCTTGATATGAAACTTACAAGAAAAACCACACATATTTATAGCCAATTCTATACCTAATTTTTGTCAAACTTAAATGTCTTTATTTGACTACACTTAATTTTATCAAATTCAAGCACACCTAAGTTGTCCATTTTTGACAATCAATAGTCAAAAATTGAGGCTTAAGCACACCTAAGTTGTCCATTAATAGTCAAAAATTGAGGCTTCTTCTTTTTTTGACTTTCTTCCAAAATTTATTTTAATATTTTCAATAGCCTCCCTTAAAATTGATTTTGGAAGTTCATAACGCCAAGCATCGTCTTCAATCTTTCGAACAAATCAGCCTTCAATGGTTTTGTCAGGATATCTGCAATCTGGTCTTCTGATCTGCAGAAATTAAGTTCAATTTCACCATCTTTGACTTGCTCACGAATATAGTGATACTTGATGTCGATGTGCTTGCTCCTGCCATGAAATACAGGATTCTTGGCTAATGCAATAGCCGACTTATTGTCACACATCAATTTAGTAGGACTTGCTTGTTCATGCATCAATTCACGCAGCATCCATCGAAGCCATATTGCCTGACAGGCCCCTGAAGCTAATGCCATGTATTCTGCTTCAGCTGTCGAGAGTGCAACAACCTGCTGTTTTTTCGAAGACCAAGAAATTACTCCTGATCCAAGAAAGAAAGCATACCCTGAAGTACTCTTTCGAGTCTCAGTATCACCTGCCCAATCACTATCTGTATACCCCAACAGATCAAAGTTGTCAGTATAAGAATATAAAATTCCATGATCACGAGTTCCACTGACATACCGCAAAATTCTTTTTGCCGCCTGTAAATATGATTGGTATGGTTTCTCCATGAACCTGCTAATAATTCCCACTCCATAGGTAATATCTGGTCTTGTAGAAGCCAAATATCTTAAACTGCCAACAATGCTTTTGAAATAAGTGGGATTTACCAATTCACCAGTTCCTTCTTTCTTCAGCTCCAAACGTTCAATTACGGGAGTTCGAATTGGTTTGAGCGATTCCATTTTTAATCGCTTCAGAATATCATTAGCATATTTCTGCTGTGAAATAAATATGCCATTATCTGTCTGCTTCACTTCAAGCCCAAGAAAATAGGACATCAATCCTAAATCAGTCATCTCGAACTGGCTAGTCATAGCCTCCCTGAATTCTGAAAACATTTTTTCACAGCTGCCTGTAAATATCAAGTCATCAACATAAAGGCACACAATTATTATGTCACCGTTAGTATTTGACTTGATATACAGTGTATGCTCATACGGGCACTTTTGAAAATCACGCTCTAACAGGTATGTGTCGATACGTGTGTACCAAGCACGAGGTGCCTGTTTTAGCCCATACAAAGCCTTCTTCAGTTTGTAAACTTGATTTTCATGCCCTTTCTCATAACCCTGTGGTTGCTCCACGTAGACTTCCTCTTCAAGAACACCATTGAGGAATGCTGATTTCACATCTATTTGATGGATCTTCCAATGATTTTGAGCTGCAAGTGCTAAGATCATCCGGATGGTATCCATCCGAGCCACTGGTGCAAATACTTCAAAATAATCAATACCTGGCTTTTGCTTGTAGCCCTTTACAACCAGTCTGGCCTTGTAACGGTCCACCTGACCGTTGGGTTTGTACTTCGTCTTGTACACCCACTTGACACCAATGGGTTTCTTACCAGGTGGTAAAGAAGTTAGCACCCATGTGTCATTCTTCTCAATGGAGTGAATCTCTTCATCCATTGCATGAATCCATCTTTCATCTGCAGCTGCTTCATCATAGGTTACAGGATCACATTCAGCAAATAAACAAAAGTTTACCAATGTTTCATCAGTGATTCCGTTATTATCACTGCCATCGCCTCCTGTGACCACGTAATCCCTGAATTTTGCTGGCGTCTCCCTCAGTCGTTGTGAACGACGTAGTGGTGGTTCTGAAGCTACTGTTGGTGAAGATGTACCACTAGTTGAAGATGATGGAGGCTCTTCTATTTCTTTCTCCAATGGTTCATCTTCGATGGTGATGCTTTTCTGGTCACCCTTTTGGTTCCAGTCCCAAGCTTCATCTTCAAAAAATTGGACATCCCTGCTGATAATTACCTTTTCAGTGACTGGGTTATACAGCTTATAACCTTTAGTTGTGTCACTATAGCCAATGAAGATGCACTTCTCGCTTTTGTCATCCAACTTCTTTCTTCGTTCATCTGGTATATGGGGATATGCCATGCACCCAAATACTCGTAGAAACGAAACATCTGGCTTGTTGCCGCTCCAAGCCTCTTCTGGGGTTCTTCCAAGAACACTCCTTGTTGGACACCTGTTTAGTACAAATACAGCACAAGCAACCGCTTCTGCCCAAAAATTCTTAGGCAAATTTTTGGCTTTTAACATACTTCTTGCCATTTCAAAAATTGTCCTGTTCTTTCTTTCTGCTATACCATTTTGCTGAGGTGTATAGCTGGCAGTCAACTGACGTTTTACTCCATGAATTTTACAAAATTTGTCAAATTCATTTGAGGTAAATTCTCCTCCTCTATCCGATCTCAACGTCTTCAGATTAAAGCCACTATGTTTTTCAACATAGACTTTAAATTCTTTGAACTTGGCAAATGCTTCAGATTTTTCTCTCAAGAAATATACCCAAGTTTTTCTGGTAAAATCATCAACAAAAATCAGCATGTACCTTTTTTTGTCCGACTGATTCAACCTCAATAGGGCCACATATATCTGTATGTACCAGCTCCAAAAGTTGCTTTGCTCTTCTGGCTTTCCCTACTGGAAATGATTCTCGATGTTGTTTTCCAACGAGACATCCTTCGCATGGACGATCTGGACATTCGATTAAAGGCATGCCGGTCACCATCCTTTTCTGAACCAGTAGTTTTAGTCCACGAAAATTTAGATGACCGTATCGAAGATGCCACAGCCAGTTGTTGTCTTTCATCATCGCTTGAAAACTCAAGAGATTCTTCGTCTGAAGAGTCATGGGAAACATCCGGTTCTTCGTCATTTGCACCGTTGTGATCAACTTGTTGTTGACACCTCTGATGGTGCAAATTCCATTTTCAATGTGAACTTTGTGGCCTTTTTCGGAAAGTTGCCCAACACTTAGCAAATTCCAAAAAAGTCCTGGCACAAAGTAAACATCTGCAATAGCAACATTAGTACCATCTTTTGACTTGATATTAATGTTACCTTTGCCCATCACGGGAATTTTTGATTTATTCCCGAAGTTGACTTCACCACGACTCGTCTCATCCAATTGCGAGAATAATTCCTTCCGGCCAGTCATATGATTGCTGCAACCAGTATCTAGATACCATATGTTGGTATCTATAGTGCTTGAGTCATCCTTCTTACATGCTAGCACCATGTATTCTTCAGCATCAGTGGTATGTGCGTGCTCCGCCTGCTCGTACGTCGCCTTTGCATGGCATTCGGATTTGTAATGTCCGAACTTGTTGCACTTAAAACACTTGACTTTTGATTTGTCACGTGTTTTAAATTTCCCGGTGAAATTGGAATTTCCACCTCTTCCTTGGCCTCCTCCGCGACCTCGACCTCCTTGATAGCTTCCTCGATTTGATGGAGCGATACGACTTTGCAAAGCTTGCTCGGGATATGAACTGACGGACTTCTGATTCATTCTTTGCTCATGCGAGCATAATGAACCCATCAACCGCTCCAACGTCATAGTTGATATATCTTGGCCTTCTTCGATTGCCGCAACAACGTAGTCAAATCTTTCAGTCAAAGACCTCAAGATTTTTTCTACGACTCGTACATCTTGGAGTGTTTCACCATCAACCCTCAATTGGTTAACGATGTTTTGTACACGATCAAAATACAAAGAGATAGATTCAGAATCATTCATGCGTAAAGACTCAAAATCACCTCGAAGTGTTTGAAGCCGAACTCTTCGAACACGATCGTCGCCCTTGTAGGATTTTTGCAAAATATCCCACGCTGCTTTGGCGGTCTCGGCATTCGATATTTTTTCAAATATCGTCTCCTCCACGGCTTGAAAGATCGCATATAATGCTTTCTGATCTTTTTTCCGGGATTCCACCAACGAATCCTTCTCCTCCTTTCTCATGGCATTGAATTCTTCGTTATTAGCTACTTCGATGTAGCCATTCTCCACCAGGTTCCACAAATCTTGCGATTTGAACAAAACCTTCATCTGAACGGACCAGTTGTTGAAATTCTTTCCGTTCAACTTTGGAAGTTGAAATTGAACGGAACTTGTGGACGCCATAACTTGGCTCTGATACCAAATGTAGGAACCAAATAAAAAAAAAAGGAAGGAGGAATTTTGCGGAAGCTTGGAGGATTTAATTTGGAGAGAATAACAAAAATGCAAATGAGAGAGCAATACTACAAAATACCTTTGCCAAGGTTTTACACAAATAAAATCAAGCTTTGCTCTAAGCTTGTTCTTACAAGAACTCTCTCTCTCTCTATTTCTTCTCCTCCTTGATATGAAACTTACAAGAAAAACCACACATATTTATAGCCAATTCTATACCTAATTTTTGTCAAACTTAAATGTCTTTATTTGACTACACTTAATTTTATCAAATTCAAGCACACCTAAGTTGTCCATTTTTGACAATCAATAGTCAAAAATTGAGGCTTAAGCACACCTAAGTTGTCCATTAATAGTCAAAAATTGAGGCTTCTTCTTTTTTTGACTTTCTTCCAAAATTTATTTTAATATTTTCAATAAAGTCAGCATCACATTATACATTGCTCTTCATGAAGTTTTCGAAGTTACTACCAGACTTGGATCTGAGAGGCAACCAGACAGAAAAGTCAAAAACAAAACAAAGGCACGATGTTTCCTCAATTTGGAGGTTCATTCAAAAGTTATTCGACCTTGATGACCAAGTCCGACCCAAAAAAAAATTAAAAACCTTGACGATCACGGAGTCGAGAGGCGTGTGTGTGAATATTATATATAAGGTGGAACAACTTTTGGATATATGGTCAAAAGTTATTCGACCTTACTCGACTTCAAAAGTTATTCGATCTTGATGACCAAGTCCGACCAAAAAAGGCAAAAAAACCTGATGACCAAGGAATCAAGTGGCGCGTGTGTAAATATTATATATATTTGTGTGGCCACACGAACTCCTCCAGTTTAACCCGAAAAGAAAGAGATATTCGATGGGGTCGACTTCATCGTCCGAGTCCAAAATCGCCACGGCCAAGGCGGTGTTCTCGGCCGCCGCGTCCGTCACGGCCACGGTGATGCTTGCCCGCTCCATCACCCAGGATCTCATCCCTGACGACCTCCAGTACTACCTCTCCTCCGCCGTCCAAGGCTTCCTCGCCCGGTTCTCCTCCCAGCTCACCCTCGTCATCGAGGAATACGACGGCTTCGTCAGCAACCAAATCTACGGCGCTGCGCAGATCTACCTGTCCACCAAGATCTCCCCAACCACTCGCCGTCTGCGGATTGCCAAGCCCCAAGGCGAGGACAACCTCAGCATTTCAATGGAGCCGCACGAGGAGGTCGTAGACACGTTCGGCGGTGCCAAGCTCAGATGGGTCATGGTCTCCAGAAGGGTCGAGACAGGTCTCGGATCCAGCCGAGGGATGTGGAGCACGATGGGCTCGGCCGTCACGGAGTCCGAAGCCCGCTTCTTCGAGCTCAGCTTCCACAAGAAGCACAAGGACATGGTGATGAGCACGTACCTGCCCCACGTGGTGGAGGAGGCCAGGTGGATGAGGCAGGAGAAGAAGACGCTGAAGCTGTTCACGCCGTGCTGGGACAACATGTATGGCGGCAGCCTCTCCGATGCCTGGACCCCGGTTAACCTCGACCACCCCGCGACGTTCGAGACACTCGCCATGGAGGCGGCAGCCAAGGATTTCATCATGGAGGACTTGAAGAGGTTCGTTAACAGGAGAGAGTATTACAGGAAAGTAGGTAAGGCGTGGAAGAGGGGGTACTTGCTGTACGGTCCGCCAGGGACGGGGAAGTCGAGCCTGATCGCGGCGATGGCGAATCACTTGAAGTTCGACATTTACGACCTCGAGCTGACGGAGCTGACCCGGAACTCAGAGTTGAGGAAGCTGCTGGTGGCGACGGCGAACCGGTCAATCCTGGTAGTTGAGGACATCGACTGTACCATCGAGTTCCATGACCGCATGGCTGAGGCCCGGGCGGCAAGCCCCTCCTCCCGCGGCGAACCGGAGAATCAGGTTTGTCTCTTCGTACTTTGATAATTCAGATTTGTTCTTTAATACTATGTGGCTAGAAAAATATAATCGCCTCATGATCTTAAGGCCACTCATAAAAATAAAAATTTGTTACCTATAGAAAAAAAAATATTACCTGATTAACTGAAATTTTCAATTGATTGACTTAGTAAAGTTTTTGTTCTTCTAAAGTGATTTTGATTAAAATTGTATTTTATGATTTTATTCCTTAAATCATTTTCAGAGAATCAGAACACGTTTAGTGACTGCACAAATTTTTGTTCCCAAATACATATTTTTAATTTCCCCCCATTTTTATTTTTAAAATTTTTAAATTCCCCCTTTTTTAAAAATTTTAAAGTTTTTTATTAAATTTTAAAGCTTATTTTTAAATTTAGTTTAAAATAATGTGTTTAAAAAAATTAGCATTTAGTAAATTTTCATTTTTTTAAAGTTTAGAAGTTTACGACTTAATGTTTTTAAAAGAACCTATACTTTGTTCTTTTTTTGTGATTCTCAATAGTATTCTTTTTTTTAGAAACAATTCTTATTTATTTTTTATTTTTTTGTCCAAATATGTTCTCGGGAGCAGAAATAGAATTAGAATTATCTACGTTACCAAACATATTTTTTATCCTTTATTATTTCGAAAAATAAAAATAGAGGAACAAAAACATTATCAAATAGGTCATTATTCACTTATACAGTCAAGATATGTTAGATTAGTAAACTAAATATAAAATTATTAGAGTACGCGACACGTGGCTTTTTCTTCTATGGGAGTTTCTTGGAAACTTCATTATTGGCCTTTGGGATGTACCCTCTGTGTAATCTTTTCTCTTTGCTTCATTATGTCAATCATTGGATCGTCGCCCTTGGGATGCCGCAGGTCACATTATCAGGCTTCCTCAATTTCATCGACGGGCTCTGGTCGAACTGCGGTGACGAGCGGATCATAATCTTCACCACGAACCACAAAGAAAAGCTCGACCGGGCGCTCCTCCGGCCAGGCCGTATGGACGTCCACATCCACATGCCCTACTGCAACCCATGCGGGTTCAGGCTCCTGGCGTCGAACTACCTCGGGGTCAAGGACCACGCGCTCTTCGGAGAGATTGAGGATTTGGTCCGCACCGCCAAAGTCACCCCAGCGGAAGTCGCGGAGCAGATGATGAAGAGCGAGGAGCCCAAGGATGCGTTGAAGGACATGGTTGAGTTCCTCAAGATGAAGATTAAGGAAAGTGAGGCGGTTGAGCAAGAAGTCTTAGCAGAGAAAGAGTGGGAAAAGGAGGTGCAAGAGGCAGAAAAGATGAACGGGAAGGAAGGCAAATAAGCAGATGATGGCGAAAATAAGGAATGATATAATGGTGCACTTGTTTTACCAAAAACTAAAGATTTGACAAATATTTTTCAAAAAATAAATACCTGTATCACTAATAAAAATGAATGAATACAAAATATTTTCATCGTCGTAAAAATAGTTAGGTGCAAATTATCAATAATGAAAATATTTTTCATTAACTAATTTTTCTAAAAGATACAAACGTTTATTTTTTGAAAAATGTTTTCCAAATCTTTGATTTTCCATGAAATAAATATACTTAGACAATTATTGAAAAACTGTATCTACGCATTTTTAACCAGCCACCAAGACAATGATGGATAAAATCATATGTGAAGAGCCTTTATATAAATTGCCTATGCTATAAAAATTCATAATTCATACCCACTAGCAATTAATGATTTCGTTAATCATGTTAGGGTACCACACTATTACCCTTGCGATCGCCACCTTTCACCTATCTTTATTTGGAATGATACCGTCACTCTTCGCCATCATTAGGGCATCACCTCAATTGCAGCCACTGCCACTGACAGTAATTCACCGTTACCGTTACTAATCTCCATCGAACCATTGCAATGCCAATCACATCTGTGCATATCATTCCATGTTTCTCTGAACTTAAACAATGTGTTTTTTTTTAAACTTATATTAGCCAATAAAGTACTGTTTATCTAGTTGAAGTTATCAAATACCCCCTCATAACCCAGAAAATAAAATAAAATAAAATAGTAGAAGAGTCTAAATCCAAAATGTGCAAATTCACAATGACATAAACCTTTGATTGCCATTCGAACCGAAAAAACAAAAAAGCTCTGATTGCCCAAAAAAAATCCTATTGGGCCTGGGCCATTCATGAACCAAAGGGTGCAGACGGCCTGACGTAATTCTAAATTCTGGCCTGGACAACGGGCCGAACCGTTCCGATCCGAACCGGCCCGTTTTCCCTTCTCACGCCCACGCCCTCCGGTTCTCGCCATTCGCCAATAAGTTCGCTGTGATTTTCCGCTTTTACGTTCTCGTGTGAACAAGGTTTTCGAAATTCATAGTTTTTATTTCGCTCTGCCTTCGATCTCGAAACCTGAAGCAGAAACGAGCCGTCCTGATCCAATCGATCCAGCTCGCGGGTTGGTGGAACACAATCTGCCTCCATTGTCGAGGCTCCGAATGATCCTGCTCTCGCTATTTTGTCTTTTGCTTTCTTGAATTTTTCCTTCCCCGTTCGTTTAATCACTGTCGATCGATTCAGGTTTCAGAGAGCCGAGGGAGGGCGAGAAAGATACGAGATGGACCCAGATTCAGTAAAATCCACTCTTCAAAATTTAGCATTTGGGAATGTAATGGCTGCCGCTGCGCGTGATTATCAAAAGGTGTGTTCTTTTTGTAATTTTTCTAGCGTTTGGGTTCATTTTCTTTTGTTGTTCTATTCGTTTAATTATCTGGGGTGTTGAGATTTTTAGTTCTGTGTTTCAAAATTGTAGAAAGCTGGGATATTGCAATGACTATATATATCTCTTGCTGTTGCTGGAATTGCTTCTTTTGATATAGTGACTGTTGAGCTTAGATTCGATTGCGGCACATATTATCAGCTAGATTGGATTGATTGGTCTTCTCTATCCGTTTTTTTTTTTTTAATAATTCTTACTGTATTTGTGAAAGCTTTGAAAGTTCAATTGTAAGCTCTAGCCTTTTGTACACTATTTTCTCTCCGCGTTGGGCTTGACCATCGACTGATTCACAGGAGATGCTAACCCAACAAAAAGCTCAAACTTCCACTTCTACCAACCTGGAGGTTGATCTTGATGAGTTGATGGATGTAAGTGTATCTTCGGTTATGATCCTTCACATGTAAATTCGCAAGCATTGTACTATTGTTTCTATTCTGTAGTTTAAATATCGCCTCATGATGACAGGATCCTGAACTGGAAAAACTGCATGCTGATCGGATTGCGGCCCTCAAGGTGAGAACATTTTCCTAACTGTGAGTTGTAAATATGAGGTATCAGTGGTAGGTCTGTCAGTTTCATTGTCCTCTTTTCTGTTCTGGTTGAACAGAAAGAAGCTGAGAAGCGCCAAGCATTGAAGCGGCAGGGAGATGGCGAATACAGGGAGATAACTGAGGGCGATTTCTTGGGTGAAGTCACCGGAAGTGAAAAAGTGATCTGTCACTTTTATCACCGAGAGTTCTACCGTTGCAAGTAATGTCACTAGAATAGTCTTCCTCACTTTCAAGTCTTTGAGTCATGGTGTTTGCTTGGTGCTCAATTGTGTACGTGTCTATGCTTGGGTAATGCCTTCACAGAATAATGGATAAGCATCTGAAGACACTTGCTTCAAGGCATTTGGATACCAAGTTCATCAGGCTTGATGCAGAGGTTAGTTGACGTTTGCTAGAAATTATTCCAAAGCAATGAAATGGGAGTACTAATTGCTGCTGTTAGCTGTGATGCAGAATGCGCCCTTTTTCGTGACGAAACTAGGAGTCAAAACATTGCCCTGTGTAATACTTTTCAGGTCAGGCTTAGCATTATATCTCTGCAATGTATGTATTTAGTTGTTCATCAGTGTGTGCAACTTGTTTGCCTCAATTTTGGAAATCTACTGTTTCATTATTCTGTCAGAGTCTGGTGACATCGATGCTTGAGGTGATCCAGAGAGTCACTCTGTTCATGTTTCCCCTAAGATGAAATGTTAAGCTCGAGATTTTCCTTTATTCTTATTTCAGGAAAGGGATTGCGGTAGATAGACTAGTGGGATTTCAAGATCTTGGAGGGAAAGATGATTTTTCTACAAGGGCACTGGAGGCTCTTCTTCTGAAGAAAGGTCGGTCTCTCTCTCTCTCTCTCTCTCTCTCTCATATACATGCACGCATGAGCGTGGCTTGAATTTGATAATTAAATGCTCATTAACATACAGGCATAGTAAGTGAGAAGAAGGATGATGAAGATGATGAAGGTAGCGAATATCTGGAAAATAGACACAGAAGTGTGAGATCTTCTGTGGATCCAGATTCCGATTCTGACTAAAAACAGGAAGAAAATGCCAGCTCTTTTCTTGAAGATTTTGTAGCTTTCATGGCGCATGCTGTATTGTTTGCTATCGTGTTTTCAACATTCAAATGCAGTCGACATGCATTTCTGGAAAGTTTGAAGCTTGATTCTGTGTCTGATTCCAAAAAAGAAAGCTAAATGCAGCTTTTTCTTAAAATTTTGCAGCTTCCTTACCACATGTTTGTATAACTATGTCAACTACATTGATCTTAGTAAAACATGCTTTATATGCACGTGGTTCAAAGTTAATGCCAAATTGGGCCTATCCGAAAGAAAATACAGGAATTCTCGCTCTAGTTTTTGGTGTACATAGCTTAGGTGCCTGGGACACCTTCAATCAAGAGATCACGAATAGTGAAATGAGGCTCGAACAAATTTTGCATCTCTAACTTAGGCGAGAATTGTACTTCTATATAACTTGCATTGTTGTTGGTGTGTGCTTTGCTTGTTTACGTTTCCACCGTGATTCAAGACACCGCTCGATTTGAGAACGAAAGACAGGATTGGCAAAAACAAACTCTTCTTTCTCCAATTAGAAAGAGTCCGAAGAAAGAAAGTCTCTTCTCACTTCTTTGCGCTAGAGAAAAGATTATTAAAGAATGTACTATGAACACAATGAAAAACGATAGATCCTAGTCTAATAATAATTGAATTTTTACTCGACCTATTAAATGGGTGAATTGGGTAGGGTTATAAATGACCAAACCTAAGGGTGTGTATGTATCATGGCCCGACAAATGGGATCAGTCCCTTAGACCTTGAAACGACACACGGATCGATTTATAGATCTAGCGGGATGAGGAAGGGAAACCTAATACAGCCCGAACCGGTCATACATTCTCCAAAATGATCGGGTACTCAAATAGAGGAGATTCTTCCAGCATGAGTAACTACGTGGGGTCTTTTCGTGAGTTAACGTGTCGGGTATTAAATGTGTCTGGGTGGCTAGTTAATGCATAGTCAGGTAGTAATTGTGTCTAATAGTTAATGCCTTTGTCGGGGTGATAATTGCAGATAGTTAATACCTCGACCCCACTCGACCCCACTCGAGATGAAGCTCTCTTGAGTTGTATAAAAGGGGATGAACCTCTACGCTTGTATACACGCAAGGACTAACAAAATCAAAATTCTTCTCACTCTCCCGTGCATTCTTGTGTCTTTCGGTTCGATTCTCACAACCCGACCCTCGAGCAAGTGAGAGTGATTGTGAAGGTTGACTTGGGATTATATTCTAAGGCCGCACGAATTGTGAAATCAATTGATCAACTCTCCGTTCGTGACATATGTCTAGAAGTTGAATTTTTCTACTTATAATTAAAAGTAGAATTTGATTTTTTTTTACTCATGTTCCATAAGTTATTTTTTATCAGAGAAATTTATTTGGTAATAGTTGAAAATTTTTACTCAAAATCTTTTGTGAAAGATTTATTATCGGCAATTGGAAAATTATTCTCTCGCAGCCAAAAAAATTCTACTTTGCTTTTATACTTTTTAAATTCATTTTAAAAATAATTTTTCATTAATAAAAGATCTTATTACTTTTTTAAAATAAAAAAAATTATTATTTATTTTTTTACTCCGACAATCGGAGACGGTGACTCAGCGGTGGGTGGTGTGGTGGTCAATGGTTGGAGGTAGGGGTGGGGGTGGTCAACAATTGATAGCAGTGGGCAATGGTTAGTGGTCGGCGACGGTTGTGACCGGTGGCTGGCGAAGGTTGGCGATGGTTGGCAGCATTCGACAGAGGTCGGCAGTGGGTGGTAGTCGATAGCTAGCGATAGGTGGTGATGGTCGTAGGTGGCAACAGGCAACAACAGGCAATGGGTGGTGGTTGGCGGTGGGGGGGGGGGGGGGGGCGGTAACTATTCGTGGCGGTGGGCGTGCTTAAAGGAGGTCTGCTGTGGAGGGCGACAAGATAGTCAGCAATGGTTACAGGCAATGATAGGCAGTGGCCAACAGTTGGCGACGGGGGGTGTGGTCACAGGTAGCCACAATCAATGGTGGGTTATAGTGGAGGCGGGCATAGTCGAAAAGAGGGTGATGGTGTAATGAAAGAAAAAAAAAAAGTGAGATGAAGAGTATCGCTTGATTTGAGAAGCAATGTTTTTTAGCTTCTCAAATTAGGAGAAAAATAATTTCAGAAGTAAAAGTTCACTTCAGAAGTAGAAATTTCTTTGAGGAATAAAAAATTTTACTAAACGAATTTCTAATTCAAAAGTTATATTATCAAATGAATTTTTTCTCCAGAAGTACTTTTGGAGCATAAATCCATTTCATGCGCACCCTAAATTGACACATTAATCTATTTATGACCCATTTATATGTAGTACAAATTTCTTTATCCATACTCAACTCATACTTGATCCAATCCATATGAAAAAATGTACTATTTGGATCAAAAAAAAAAAAGATGTACTATGAACAGAATGAAAAATGATAGATCCCCGTTCAATAATAACTGAGCTTTTACTAGACCTATCAAATGAGTAGATTGGATCAAATCATAAATGATTGGACCTAAATTGACACATTAATTCGCTTATGACCCATTTATGTATAGTACAAATTTCTGTATCCATACTCAACTCGTACTTGATCCAATCCATATTACTAAAGCACTTTCATATTTAATGCAATCTTAGAGAACATATTTCTTATAAATTGTTGGAAAATTATATTACTAAAACATTATGGACAATTTTTACAATTTAAAAAAAATTGATTTTTTTCAATTTTTTAAGTTAAAAAAATATGAATTTTTTATCTTTAATTCTTTTCTTCAGAGACTCGGTAGGGATCACTAGTCACTAGCGAGGGCCGTAAAGCCCTCGCCAACAGTGGGCAAGAAATTTCTTAATCCATACCAAACTACGTGCAAAATCAAACCTCGGATAGTTGGTGTGGAACATTATGAAACTACCCAAAGAGTTAAGCAAACTTTACACCATTACAAAGAACTTTATGACATTATAGTTATTCTTGGGTTGGATGAATTACTCAAAGAGGATTGCTTAACCATAACAAGGGCACAAAAAATTGAGCATGTCTTATTTAACCCTTTTTTTTTTTTTTGTAGCAAAAGTATTTACCGGTTCCTCAAGAAAATATGTTGATCTATCAAAAACAATCATACATCGGTTGTACATCCACCTTGCATATATATGCCAGAGACGTTGCCCTTACGACGGGCTTTGTCTTATATGTAGCTAAATAAATTATATGTAAATTACATGCTAATTTAGACCCAATTTGAAAGGTTTTGAGCATTTTACAATAGAAAAGTTGATGATGGAAAATTGTCCAAAAATTCTTAAATGTATTGCACTTTTACCAATTTAGTCATAAATCTTTTAATTTTGTTAATTGAATCCACCGGGCTAATTTCAACTAGAAACCACTAACATGGATAATTAATCTTTTATCATTGTTTGAATTATTCATTTATTTATATTTTTCTTATTTCTTCTTATTTCTTTTCTTTGTTTTATTTTCTTCAGTGTCTGTCAAGGGTTGGCAAGCCCTCGCCCTTGTCCAATGAGGGCATCGCGATCATTATTAGTCATGCTACCTAGGATAGCTGATGTTTACATCAGTGGTTTTCAGCCAAAATCACTCAAATGAACTCAATTAGTAAAATGTGAAAAGATTTAGGACTTAATTGGCAAAATTAAAATATTTAGGATTGAATTGACAAAAATTTAATAGATTTAAGATTTTTTGGACAATTTTCCCGGTTTATAACAATAGTGATGCCCCCAAATATAAATGCTAAAATAATAAATAGTTCTTTTGAGATTTATGTTTTGCCCGCAAAACGAAAAAAAGAAAGATTAGGGCAAGGGTTTTAACCTTCACAATCCGTTCTCCTTGAAGAGTTCCACGAGACCAAAAGCAATACCTTTGCAAGAAATAAAGAGAAAATTTTGCTTAGTGTTTAAAACTCAAGTGGAGTCAAAGTCAACACTCAAGAAGAGAGAGATAAGAGGGAAAGGAAACGAATTTTCCCGGGAGAATTGGAAAAGACGTTGGTGGAGTCGGTTTAGGCTTTGTCCAACATGATATCAAATGTGTTTGAGCGGATTGGCCTTGGAATTCGCATGACACTGCGTGAACTCGGAGAGTCTCCATGTTCCTGTCTGTTGGAAACCCACGTCATGTCCGAAAACGGCTCCGCACCACTGGAAAATTGTGAGGCCACGCTCCCTCTTCTTCCTCAAAACCCTCTCCCTCTCCAAGAGCACCACCCTCCCCCCACCCGGAGGAAGAGCAATAAAAGATCGTAGCACATTCTTCACCTGCTTTCTGTTCTTACCCTTTTCGATTAGGTACGCCTTCTGCAGCTGTGAATTGTTTTTTTTTTTTTTTTCATTTTGGTGCGTTTGTTTTTATAGCTTAGACATTCGGATTTTGGAATCTCAAATCGCGGTTCGTTTCAGGGATGGCTTCGAGCTAGGATTCTTGTTTGCACGTAGAGCTGACAATTCATGTCGGCAGGGTGATGCATTCGTGAATATTTTGTTTGCGTGAACCGCGGCATGTCTTCCTTGCGGGGGGCATGTTGATTGTGTGATTTTGTGTTTCGGGTAGTTATCGAGCTTTTGCAGATTTGTTTTCCCTTCCTAACTTGTTTCTTTGGGTCTGCAACAAGGTCCTGGCATCGGGATTCATTGACGTGAAATAGGAACAAGCGGTAACATGTCGGGACCACTATCTCCCAAACCGGGTAATGCTTTCCTCTATGATTCGCGACTTCATTCATTTGTCGTTGCATTGATGAATCAGAGTTCAAGATAGGAGAGATCAGTATGGCCGGTAATATTCCAACATATACGAGAACTGCTAGCATATTATATTGATCCATACGGAAAAGAAAGGAAAGTAATGAAAGCGAATTGAAGTGCTGCTGCCGTCGTATCTCGTCGCATGAAATCTTGGTGAACTTACGGGCAGCTACGTCTCACGTGTTGAAGGAAATATTCCGACCGTTCTTACGGTCGTCTCAGAACAGGATTTCTGATGGTTTTCTGCTCCTGTTGTTATCCATATGCAGCTGATGAGAGATCTGATGTCGAACCTCAAGAGAAGAACAAGATTTCATCTTTCAAGAAGAAAGCTATCAATGCCTCCAACAAGTTCAGGCATTCTTTGACCAAGAGGGGTAGGAGGAGCAGCAAGGTCATGTCCGTTGACATCGAGGATGAGCACGATGCCGAAGAGCTGCAAGCCGTCGATGCTTTCCGTCAAGCTTTGATACTCGAGGAACTCCTGCCGTCGAAGCATGACGATTACCACATGATGCTCCGGTACCTGATTTTTCACTTCGGCTTGTGAATACATAAGTTACTGACTTATCTGCGACGCAAGGAGCGAAAACATCAGTTTGTTCTGAGTTCTGACTAATATTTTGTTCTGTGTAGTGTACGTGAAATAAACACATTAAATATTTATCGCAAAAGTAGTTTTCCCATTTTCCTAAATCACATGAAGAACACGGCTAAATATGAGAAGAAATGTACTTTACCTGACAATTCAGGCCCTGATACTGTAGGTTCTTGAAGGCAAGGAAGTTTGACATCGAGAAATCGAAGCAAATGTGGGCCAATATGATCCAGTGGAGGGAAGAATTCGGCGCCGACAACATCATGGAGGTGATCGTTGCAGGAACTCTTTTTGAGGCTCAAGAGTCTCCGTAGGAGTGATGCCTCAAAACGTCAACGCACTCATTCTTGTCACGAGTCTGGTATCCTTGAGTTAGAATATATTTGTGCTAATTCCTGTTTGTTTGTCAGGAATTTGAATTCGAAGAGATTAATGAAGTCCTCAAGTACTATCCTCAAGGGCACCATGGAGTAGACAAGGAAGGTCGACCCGTGTATATCGAGAGACTCGGTCAGGTGGATGCCACGAAGCTGATGCAAGTCACAACGATGGAGCGATATGTGAAATACCATGTTCGGGAGTTCGAGAGGATCTTTGCTGTGAAATTCCCAGCTTGCTCCATAGCAGCGAAGAAGCATATCGATCAAAGCACTACAATCTTGGATGTGCAGGGAGTGGTAAGCCAAAAAAAAAACGATGATAAACAAAAGTTTGGTGCTGCTGATATGGAAACAAAATTAGTTGCTCGTCACAAGTACAAGATGTAAAAGATCAAACAAAATTTAGGGCCTTCTCTTAGAATTTGTTAACTCTGCAGGGGCTTAAGAATTTCAATAAAGCCGCCAGGGACCTTGTCACTCGCCTTCAGAAGATCGACGGTGACAATTACCCTGAGGTACTACATCACTCTTGCCTCATCTCAAGGCAACTCGCTATCGAGTGTCAGTCGCTAGTCTTTACTAGCTGTCGCTACTTTAACTTCACATGATGCGGAAACATGTTTTGTCTCCACTGCAGACCTTGAATCGGATGTTCATCATCAATGCGGGTTCTGGCTTTAGGATGCTGTGGAACACCGTCAAGTCTTTCCTCGACCCGAAGACCACGGCTAAGATTCATGTAAGCGCGTGCAATGTGCATCATATCTGTTTGAGGAATTAGACTTACATGGAAGACTCGAATTAACAAGAATTCACACTCATGCCAGGTCCTCGGTAACAAGTACCAGAGCAAGTTGCTTGAAATAATCGATGCAAGGTAAGCCTATACTTGTTCTCTCTTTTTGTTTTTTGACCCATTATCCTATTTTTTTTAGGGTCCTGATCATCATTCGTTGATCATGCGGCAGTGAGTTGCCAGAATTCTTGGGAGGCACTTGTACTTGTGCTGACCAGGGCGGCTGTATGCTTTCTGATAAGGGCCCGTGGAAGGACCAAGATATAATGAAGGTCCCCCAGAACAATTCGCCTTTTGGGTCTTTGTTGCTCTTTCGTGTCGGTTTGTCGGTCTTTTCAGCTTCAGTCTTCGACCCGAGTCTCACTTAGCGGCACGCTTTGCAGATGGTTCAAAATGGCGAACACATGTGCAGAAAGATTTCAAAGACTAGTGATGAGAAGATGGTTTCCGAGGAGGAGACGGCAAAGACCAAGGTTTTCCTTTCTTTCTTGAGCTCATTTGCAGTCTTCCCATTATTTCATTTGTTTCCTTGCTGAGATTTTGCTCCTAACTTCTATAGGGATGTGATCACACCAATTCCGATGCTGTCGACGCGCAACCTCAACCTCCCCATCTTTCTCCTATCGTCGAAGAGGTACGTACAACTAGCTTCTAAACCTTTAGAATGGATAGATTAGCAATTAGAAGGCGCAAGAGAGTGTTATCATAGGTTAGCAACCACTTTCTTGCTTACAGATGTGTTCTCGTCTCAGTTCGTTCATAAAATTAAGAAGCAAAGCAAGAAACTACGATGGCCTGCGTGATTTTTCAAAGGCTTTTTCAACTCAACACGATTTTTTTTTGTTCAGAGCAAAAGCTTTAGGGAAGCATGCGCTTTTTCTTTATCTCTTCGCTCCCCTTATCTACACAAATTAGCCTGGCAAGGCTTTCTGTACTAACAACTTCCTTGCCTCCAAATAGTTCTTCGAGTGGTCTCTCTTGGCCGGAAAATTGTTCGTTCTATTCCCTTTCATTTTCCTCGTGTATCCACGTTTATCAGATATTGCTATGTCCTGCGTTCTTAAACACGAGTTTTCGCAGGTCCACATTAGCCAAACTTGCAAGAAATCTCTCAGGCGTGAGGATTTCGTCCCCGTGGTCGACAAAAGCGTCGTCGCAGCTTGGGAAAAGTTTGCACATGATGATAAATTGGCACTTCCAAAAGGTAAATTTATAGCCTCTTTTTTCGCCTGCCACCCGACAAACCTTGTCCTTTATTAAGTTAGTTACTTAACTGCCTCTTGATCAAAGACAAGTCTTCAGTAGTTTGTGCATAGATACCTCCAATATCTTCCTACCTGTTAGGAATAGTATGTCGCACCAATGAATCTTCCCAGCTTTCGGATTGAAGCGACCCATATACTATTCCTTTTATTCGTTCTTTCCGCCCTGATCTTTGTTTTTTTCATGCTGCATCAGGAAATCACTTTGTCATGGCTGATCCTCACAAAGCCCCCGAAACCGATGGCTTTAGCTCTCATCTTTTCTCCGGACTAATGACATTGGTCATGGGTGTCGCCACCGTCATTAGAATGACGCGCAACATGCCCAAGAAGGTCACTGATGCTTCCTTGTACTCTAGCCCGGATTACTATACCGACGACATGGCTAAGAGCCAGCACTTCTCTGAGTTCGCTCCGGCCCCTATCTCTTCGTCCGACTACTTCACGATGCTGAAGCGCATGGCCGAGTTGGAGGAGAGGGTCACTGTCCTGAACATGAAGCCTGCTGCCATGCCGGTGGAGAAGCAGGAAATGTTGGATGCCGCGATAAGCAGGGTCGGCACATTGGAGCAGGAGCTTACGGCCACCAAGAAGGTTAGTTTTAAAATGACACAGTCATCGGTCAATACAACACTTCATCAGGGCAGTTTCAACTTGCCATCTACCAAACACAATTATTGGAAGCGCAACTACTTTGAACTTGAAAATGAAGTTTTTTCATTTTGATGTATTAACATCCATCCAAATGTCTCACTGTCTAAGCATCCTGGCTTTGCCCCCAAGTAAGAGTTCAAAAAAGGATCCTTTTGAAAAGTTCATGGTCGTAACGAGCAGCAAGGATTTGAATGGCCACGTAAATTCTTGAAATCGGTTCACGGATTTATGTTTCTCTAGCTGGATGGACAATTTCAACTGTAAGTTGTCAAGAAAAACACATGTTTTGTTGCTTGTCCAGGCTCTGGACGATGCGATTGGCCGACAGCAGGAGCTCCTGGACTACATCGAGAAAAAGAAGAAGAAGAAGTCGCTGGTAAGACCAGCCGCTCCTTTTTCTCCTCCTCAATTCTTGCATAATGAAGTGCCCGCGACTTCATCTGTCTTGAGCGAAGAAGATGCTTCGCATTCTGAATTCTTTCCTCTTTGTCTTCGTTTCTGATGCAGTTTGGCTGGTAAGGGAGAGACACTGAATGCCCCCCCGGGGAGATTGCTGGTGATCCCGAATGTGGGGGTTGGGTTATGTTCAGAGTTTTTCAAGGCCATCCTGAAATTCCCAGTCTTTTGTCCTAAAACAGTTTCCTATAAATTTGTTCCACAAACTATTAAAAAACGTTGCAAGGGCTTTCACTAACTGGTGTATATATGATGTGGAAGATCTGTTCCCGCTTCTTCTTCTTCTTCTTCTTCTTTCCGGCGACGGACCGCTCCAAAGTCACGGTTATTCTATCAAATTCTAAACAATCTCTGCCTCCGTCATCTGAGGGGGAGATTCGAGAGAGCAAGAGTTATGAATTGAACTACTAAATTTTCCATGACCACAACGAGATCATGCATCGGCTAACATACATCGGAAGTATATATGCACGGTTTCTCTACAGGTCAAGTCGAGAAACCGAGAAGTTACCGGCACCCCTGTCTTCTTGTTTCCCATGCCAATGGCTTGGAGAACTTATCATCTCCTGTCGTGTTTGCCGGCATCTCCCGGCAATTCCACTAATCCGACCCCGATCTCACCGGAAAAACGTCAAACTTGTCCCAAAATGGCATTATCAGGAGGAATTAGTCCTATCTGGCCTGAAACATTATCTCGGGAAAGAATATGGTTGAAGAAGTCTCTCACTTAAAGCTAAGAAGAGAAACTGCATCTGTTACTTTAAAATTCCAATAAAATAATTATATGATAGACTTTGAACGTATGAAGTGGCTGTAGTTTAGTGGTTAGAATTCCACGTTGTGGCCGTGGAGACCTGGGCTCGAATCCCAGCAGCCACATTGCCTCATTAATTTTTTTTTTCCCTCGCCAAATCCATTTTTGCTTCTGTTAACACTTTATCCTTTGATCTAAATTCTCCGCGTCCCTCACAATAAATATTCCACTTTGTTGATTTTTTTTTTTACCTTGGATTCCATTTGTTCCACAGAAATGAATGATTTAGGAAATATTTTTCTAAAAATGACCGCTTGTATTTAGTGAAGTAATTAGTCATCGAAGAATGTTTTCGAGTCACTGGATACAAGCAAACAGTTTTAAGAAAACCAATTTTTTAAATTATTAATTTTCTATGAAACAAATGGAGCCCTTAATCTCATGTCCTTCGACGCCACACATGACAATAGCCATGTCTTATCATCTCTCGTACGTTGGTCACGATGTTACGAGCCCTGCGTCACTTTAAAAGCAAGGTTTTGATTTTTCCGTCTTTGGATTAAATCCTTATCAACCTTGCATCGCGATCAAGCCGTTTATTCTCTAACGATCTTGGCACATTACTGACGATGTCACTTTTCGACCGTGTCCCGTGATCTAAAAGAAGGCAAATCGAGGGAAATTTGAACGTATTTTGGCAAACAAGAGGATCACAATCCTCCTCCACTAAACATTTCATCCTGCATTGCATGGATGATTTTGCCCTATTACACAAAAATCAGACATGATCTCGGTAGTGGTAAGCCCTTTTCTTCCTTCATTTTACGAGTGATGAAAAAGATGGAAAAGTGGCACTTTAAAGTTAGTGGCCAATCCCCCATTTTTTTTTTGTCTTAATTGGTAGGAGAATAAGGAGAGAAAAATATATCCAAATTAAGACCGAAGGGTGACTCTGAGTGAAACGGCTGCGTCAAGCATTTGCCGATTTGTATATAATAAACACACGTGTGTCATGTGTGTGTGGCAAAGTCAAAGAAGGTGGGCTGCTAATCTTCTTTTGGGATTCATCCCAAGTTGACAAAGAAAAAGAATTGAGCTCTTCCTCATCCGGAGCTCGAGAGTTCCCACATTGCCAAATGTAACATGATGTTATGTAATGGCACAAACGGTCACTTCGAAGAGGTATGAGGAAAGAATAATATTTCGACCGCTTATACAAGTGATCACCGAATCGAATCGAATCACCCCATATTCAATCACAATAACATAGAAATCGATAACGTCGAAATTAACTGTTGAAACCTACGCACGCCGCTTTTATTGTGTGAAATTTGAAAAGTGGGGGAAATAATCTTTCGAGGGTTTTAGATTGCTTATCATCTTGAGGCCATCGATTCGGAAGACCCACTTTGAATGGATTGCGTGTTTTAGTAGCTTTCTTCCTATCAATAAATCGACTAAACTGGCCCTCTCCCGTATATGATCAGTATCATTCTCTCTCTCTTTTTCCATGTTTTCCTGATTAAAAGAAGAGAGAGAGATTTGTCTTTTCTTAGGAAATAGAAGATGATTGTAAGGGAGAAAAAGAAAGAAAGAGAGTCTTTGTCTAAGGGGCGGCTGGCATTTTCCGCATCAATCAGTGGGCTTCAATCATCATCGTAGAGCCGACATCTCGTAGACAAGATATGGTGTTTCGTCTGAATTTATTAAAGATTTCATCCGTGCAATTGCACCTTTTTCAAGACCCACCAAAAGTTCTGTCTAAATACAATTGAAACATGATAATGGTTATCTTGACCCAAAATTTATAATGGTAAGATGATATACATACCTACCGTTTAGCCTTCGCAATCGTCTTGAAATGTGATTATTACGATTTATGCGGTCAATAGCGAATGAACAGTGGAACGTCCATCATTAATTGCTATTCGAAGCCCCGATGATCGCTCGTATCATGTATCGTGTAAGAGTCAAAGCTCACGCAAGATCCACAATTACCCACAGTCGCGATCACATCGTTTTTATCATGATTTGGACAGAAATTGCACGGAGCGAAATGAGAGTTGGGACTTCATCGGTAGCTTCCTAAAACTACTCCTACCTATTCAATTTCGCCAAGAGGAAAAGAGAAGGCTATTCAACGTATGCATAGATTAGACAATTAGAGCAGCAGTCAAGTGTTAGACAACTTATAAAAAAAAATTGTAGCATAGGAAAGTAGTTATTATAAGCACATGTTCATATCATTCACCCACCACTTTACCCATTACTTTAGTTCTTTATTGCCCACGGCATTCGTGGCCGAGGTTAATGAATGGACCATTTTGTGTTCATTGGGGAATGTATTCAAGAACTTTGACCCTCTTAGCCTATCTGAATAATAGAATATGGGGGAAAGGAAACTACAAAGCTTGAATTTTGATTGAGCACGGGCTTGTGATTTCCACTTTCTATCCTTTAAATTGGCACCTTTAGGCAAGGGAGGGTCCATCTGAAGGAGCAAGATTGTAAAGTTGAGAAAAGGATTCAAATTCAATTGAAAATTCTACACCAGTGGGCTGCTTTTCAATCGCTTTTGCATTGACTAAAAGAATGAGATATATAGGGTTCAACCCAAAATCGTTACTCAATGGGTTTTGCCACCGAGCTAAGGCACTTCGAGAAAGTGCCCTAGGCACGATGATCTTGACATCACATGTCATGTTCGAGGTCGAGATGTGGTTTTATTTTTATGCCTACGTAAGGTCCATTATCGAATATGTAATCTCGCCCTCGCTCGATCACATACTGACATCACCCGTCCATGATAGACTAATGCTAGGCATGCGATGTTTCTTCCTTTTATTTTATTTTATTTTATTTTATTTTATTTTATTTTATTTTAATTAAAGACAAGTGAGGTAGTGGAAGGTGGTGACACATAATTAATTTGTTATATCACCTTAGTTTTTGAGCGTATTAAGGTCGTTGTCCAATGCTCCTCTTACTTTGTGATCAAGCTAACGCTTCATATAGATAGAGTTACGGCGCATTCTCATTCTTGGGGAAAATTGTCAAAAAAGTCCTAAACCTATTGCACTTTTGCCGATTTAGTCCTAAACCTTTTAATTTTGCCGATTCAGTCCTAAACCTTTTCATATTTTGCCGATTCAGTCCTAAACCTTTCGATTTTGCCAATTCAGTCCTAAACCTTTTCATATTTTGCCGATTTAGTCCTAAACCTTTCAATTTTGTCGATTTAGTCCTAAATCTTTTCATATTTTTTCGATTCAGTCCTAAAATTTTTATTTTTTAAAAAATATCTTGGAAATAAATCCGAAAATTAAAAAAAATTATAAGAAAATTATAAAAATATATAAAAAAAAATTTAAAAAACTAAAAAAAATTTAAAAAAACTAAAAAAATTACAAAAAAATTTAAAAAAAATTTAAAAAAAATTTAAAAATTCAAAAAATTTAAAACATTAAAAAAAATTAAAAAAAAAATTAAAAAAACAAGTGAGCCCTCGCCGCTGCTGCCCCACCATCGCCGGCTCGCCCATTTTTTTTAGCTTTATTTTCAAAATATTTTAAAAAAATTTAAAAAATTTAGGACTAAATCGTCAATTTTTTTTCTCTTTTTTTCAGCTTTTTTTCCAAAATATTTTAAAAAATTAAAAAGTTTAGGCCCCTCACCGGCTAGCAATGGTGAGTTAGTCCTAAATCTTTTCATATTTTGCCAATTCAGTCATAAAATTTTTAATTTTTTAAAAATATTTTGAAAAAAAGCTAAATAAAAAAAAGATGAGCGGCGACGGTGAGTTAGTCCTAAATCTTTTCATATTTTTTCAAGTTAGTTCTAAACTTTTAAATTTTTTTAAAAATATTTTGGAAATAAAGCTGAAAAAAATGGGCGAGCCGACGATGGTGGAGGCAGCGGCGGCGATGGCTCACTCATTTTTTAATTTTTTTTAATTTTTGAAATTTTTTTTTAATTTTTTTAAATTTTTTAAATTTTTAAATTTTTTTAAAATTTTTTTAAAATTTTTTTAAAATATTTTATTTTTTTAATTTTTTAATTTTTTATATATATTTTTATAATTTTCTTATAATTTTTTTAATTTTCGGATTTATTTCCAAGATATTTTTAAAAAAATAAAAATTTTAGGACTGAATCGAAAAAATATGAAAAGATTTAGGACTAAATCGGTAAAATCGAAAGGTTTAGGACTAAATCGGCAAAATATGAAAAGGTTTAGGACTGAATTGGCAAAATCGAAAAGTTTAGGACTGAATCGGCAAAATATGAAAAGGTTTAGGACTGAATCGGCAAAATTGAAAGGTTTAGGACTAAATCGGCAAAAGTGCAATAGGTTTAGGACTTTTTTGATAATTTTCCCCTCATTCTTGCTTTATTCCTCCATTTACGACTGAACATCGAGTTACCATATTTTAGAAGAGTTTCATCCGATGTAAGTACGATGTCCTTGCCCCCAAATACATCTTTCTTCCGAGCCAAGGAAAAAAAAAATAGCATCAATGGACATGGCATAAGGTATTAGAAACAGGGGGACTGTATAGTATATCCTCTCCAACACCTTGTCAGATTGGACACAGGAAAGATCATAATTTGGATTTGCTCAAATAAAGCAAAGATGACAAGAAAAGGGAGAAAGAGCACGAAACCGTGCACCGATTCCCTTCTTTCTCGTTCGTTTTGTAAAGCAAGCAAGTGGTTTTCTTGATGGACTTTCCGTCATCCACTTATCATCGTGAACGGAATTAGGGTTTTAAAGTGTTCATCTCTTGCCCTGGCTACGAAACCCTAAATTGGTTCTCTTTTTAGGAGCTGTGCTGGATCGACTTTGCACTCCCTTACGTGCTTTTCCTTCTACGTAATTTCGACTTGATCATATAAAAGTAGGTCGAACAAATCTTGTTAACCATAGTCGCTAGTGAGATTGCTCAACCCCGATGTCGGTGTACATGATTAGATTCGTTAAAGGATTCTCAGCTCATGAACTGGGGTCGCCTGATTGCATTCCATCAACTACGAGCAAACAGGTTTGAATTAGGCCACCCATACAAGCCAAAGATCTGGATTTTACTGGTTCATGTGGCTTGGAGGATATCTCATGAATCTCCCGATAGCCAAGTCTCGACACTCATGCTCTCGGATTAAAAAAAGAAAAAAAAACCGTAGTGAGATTGCTCGACATTCGACAACCCTCATAGTGCCCTTACGTAAGCCACAAAAACAAAAGGGGTAGGGAGCTTTAAAATATGGTTGTCAACGTAAATTGGTTGGCTATCTAAATCTTTTCATCGTGCATTGGTGGGACGTGATATTTCTTTTCAGGCAGTTGATGTTTGCATCATAATTGATTTTTTTTTATCAATAATTTACATTGTAATTTGTGCAAATTTCTATTCACTCTCGAGGAAAATTACCAAAAAGAATCATAAATCTATTACAATTATACAAATGCAATCCTAAACCTCTTTTTTTTTTCAATTCAATCCTATATCTTTTCGTATTTTACCAATTAAGTCCGTTCAACCAATTTTGGCGGGAATTTGATTATACGGGCATCGACTATCCACTGACTGTCCTATGTAGCACTGCCCAGCACTGACGTGAAATTTCTTTATTAATTTTTTTTGCCTTTTATTTTCATTTTTATATCGTTAAGGATCAATAAGAGACCCGGCGACCACCTCCGGCCATTAGGAGAGGGCATGCAATGCCACGTAGAACAATCAATGGACAGTCAACATCCACATTATCAATTTTCAACAATAATTGATCAGATAGAGTCAATTGTCATAAAAAAAAAAGTTTGTGATTGAATTGGCACAATTGCAATAGGTTTAAGTCTTTTTCGGTAATTTTTCCCATTCTCGACTATAAATATGACTTGTGACTTCTTTTTGTTTTTGAGGTTTGATATGCATTTCTATAAGTGGGCATATTTTACTTAGAGAATTGATTACGTAATAGTCTTTGGATGACTATTATGCTACCAATCTCATTTTTTGCCATAAAAAATAAATAAAAACTAATTTAATTTGCTGTGTAGTCCACTCTTTTAAGAATTTGTGGCTCACAACATACTCCTATTTTTACAATCATCCAAAAAAAATATTATGCCAGCAAAATCCTTTTAATTATCTATCAAGGAAGGTTCGCAGGAAAATTTATTTTCTTATGCGTCTATAAAAAGGAAAAATCTAGTAAAACGTCAATCTATATGGGATCCTACATCCTAGTCGCTTTCAATTGGAGAAAATGGCAACAACAAAAGAAAACAAAAAGAAATTATTTCACTGATATAAAGACGTAATTTCTTAGAATGAAAAAGAAAACGAGGAAGGTGTACACATTTAAGTCGTGACACCGACACCTACATGTGGAAAGATAACCAAAGGACATTTTAACACTCAACCTGTCCTTTTCCTGATGTTTGGACTCCGGGAAGAGGTAGGACTCATAAAATCTGCAACTTGTGCCGACAGAAATACGTACTCGAGAGTTCCAATACTGTATTAAAGTACTCCTCACGCTTGTTTACGTCGTTATGATGGGTCTTACTGTCACGCCCCGATCCCCGGGGCCCGCGGCAACCCTACCAAAACGCCTCAAGTCGAAAAGGATAGCGTCCCAGGCACGCTAACGACCAAATAATAATTTTTCTACGCATGCGGAAACGTACAAACTCCCCGTACAATCAATAACAACCGGGATAAAATAGTAGGATAAAAGATCACTCAATAAAAATCAGTTTAACAAAATCCAAACCAGTTTAACACACGATAAACATTCAAAAGGGCTGATACTCTTCAACCCTACGGAAGCTACAGTAAATATAGCCCCACTCTTCGGGGCGGCTTCCTAAAACCGACAAAAAAGTCATAAGGTCAGGCAGGGTTAACTTCGTATCTACTCCCAAAAGAGAGACCTACTACGCCCTCGTCTTCCTCAATGCTTCGGACCTGAAAAAGTTGTCAACGACGTGGAATGAGATAAAAATCTCAATGAGTCGGCGCCTAAGCCCGGCTAGGGCGCTGATTCGCTCAGGCATCCTATGCAATAAAATATTCCAACAGTACCAAAATCAACCACATGCAAGCTTACCACGCCTTGGATCACACATATGCAAGACTCAGCTCCTCACATAAATTAATCAATCAAGGCGAACAATCAGAATCCCACCGTAACTTGCACACGTAACGCTCCACACGGATTCCAATTTATTAACAACCATTGGGCTCGGCTCACACGACTGGTGTGGCCCGACACTACGACTGGCAGTGTCCACACTACGACTGGCAGTGTCTACTGGCATGACCAGGCTTCGTTCCTTTTCCCTTCGGCAACGGCGTCTGATAATCCGTAAGATTCGTACGACTGGCACGACACGGCAATATCAGGAATCCCATAAGGGCTTCGGCCCATCACAAGCTGCGACCGGCGTCCGATAGTCCGTAAGATTCGTACGACTGGCACGACACGTTACTATCAGGAATAACCGTACGACTGGCACGGACCGTACGACTGGCACGGATTTTTAAGCCCATCATATGACCACACGAGCACGCAATCCAACCAATCCAGTTTTATCTCTGCATTTAGTCCAATGCATCCACACTCGAGCGTGCTCCAAAAATCGGCCACAGGCCATTTTCATGCTCAAATATCAATTTAATTCCACATACGGTCATATGATGCATGCATTTATCCACCAGACTTTGCATTTATAATTGGGTGATCAACCCTCATACAGTCAATCATAGACCAAACAGAACATTCAACAGTCAGGCGTTGATCACCACACCAAGCAGTTGATAATAATTCAATAACATGAGCTTGGATAATTAAATTATCCACAAGCGCCTAATCCGCCAATCGATCAATCAATCAAACATTTCGTCGGTCACTCGGCTCTAGCCAATCACTTGCTCGCAGTCACACAATTCAGTCTACTCATCAACTAGCCACAGTTTACCTAACTAATCAGTCTAACTTATTTAATTGTGGTCATTTAACTTAACCCAATCTCTAACTAATCCGACCACAATTATTGTACCTAAACACCCTAATTGACTAATTATTCTAGTCCCGAACGCAATTAACGACCTAACCGAGAGTTAGAGGCAAACTCACAATTTTTCCAGCGATCCGGCGACGACGACAACGGTGGTACTGTTCACCGGAGTACTGTTCACGCCGGCTACTGTTCACAGGAGTACTGTTCACGTCGGAATTACTGTTCACCGGAGTTACTGTTCACGCCGGAATTACTGTTCACCGGAATTACTGTTCACGAGGTACTGTTCACGCCGGTTACTGTTCACGCCGGGTACTGTTCCGGCGAACGGCGGCGACGACGAATCCGACGACGGTGACGCAACGAGCACAACGAGTTCGTGGTTGGACGGCGAAAAGGAAAAACTTGAGAGGAAACTAGGCCGAGTTGAGGCGACAGCGGTCGACGAGCGGCGGCGGACGGTGGAAGGCTCTGGCGAGCGGCTTGGACGGCTGAGGAAGGTAGATCGAGACCAAACAGGTGCGGATCTGGGGCTTGGGCACGCACGCGTCGCGAATGGAGTCGCGGCTATGGCGCGCGATGCGAGTTGGACGGAGGAAGCGAGTGATGTATGACGGCGACGAGGGAAGGTTGGCTCGACGACGAAGTGCTGGCCGACGGTGGAGCTGCGATGATCGGACGACAAGAGGAGACAACGACGACGAGCTGGGAATATGGTGGCGTCTGGAGTTCGATCGACGGGAGGAGCAGAAGGAGAAATGAAGAAGAAGAAAAGGAAGAAGAAGAAGAAGCGTGCGCAGGAAAGGGGGAGGGATGTTCTCGGGTAGAGGGGGGGAGAGGAAAGAGGAAGAGAGAGAGAGAGAGTGGGAAAAATATAAAAAAAAGAGGGAAAGTTGAGTGGGGGGAAAAATAAAATAAAGGAAAGATGGTAGTGGGATGGTGGGTGGCGTGGGGGAGAGTGAGGGTGAGGAGAGAGAGAGAATATTAAAAAAAAAAAAAAATATGGGATGTTACAACTCTCTCCACCTTAGGAAATTTCGTCCTCGAAATTAAACTGCTGTTACATTTCTTCTAAAAGAAAAGGATTACATTTCTTCAAAAAGAAAAGGATGCAGTTCCTTCATGACTTCCTCGATTTCCCAAGTTGCTCCTTCTTTTCCGTGGTGTTGCCAAACTACCTTGACCAATGGAATCGTCCTGCGCCGAAGTACTTGCTCCTTCCTGTCTATGATCCTCACTGGGCGCTCCACGTATGATACTCGCTCATCTAACTCGATCTCCTCGAAACTTAGCACATGGGCTGGGTCAGGCTCATATTTCCTCAACATCGACACATGGAAGACGTTGTGCACTTGAGACAGCTTCGGTGGCAACGCCAAACGATATGCTAAGGTTCCAATCCGCTCCAAAATTTCAAACGGCCCTACATACCTCGGGCTCAATTTCCCCTTTTTGCCAAAACGAGACGTTCCTCTCATAGGCGACACCTTCAAGAACACATGATCGCCTACTTGGAACTCCAAAGGTCTTCGTCTCCTATCAGCGTAACTCTTCTGACGACTCTGCGATGTCTTGAGTCTATCTCTTATAACCTTGACAGCTTCCACTGACTGCTGTACCAACTCAGGACCAGTAATCTTCCTTTCGCCCACTTCATCCCAACATATAGGAGTTCTACAAGCTCTGCCATAAAGTGCTTCGAATGGTGCCATTCTGATACTCTGCTGGTAACTGTTGTTGTAGGCAAACTCAACCAGATGCAACTGCTCCTCCCAGCTACCTTTAAAGTCCAAGACACAGGATCGCAACATGTCTTCAAGCGTCTGAATTGTCCTCTCAGACTGACCATCTGTCTGCGGATGATAAGCAGTACTGAACTGCAGCTTCGTTCCCAACGCATTCTGTAGGCTTTTCCAAAACGTGGCAGTGAACTTAGGGTCACGATCCGAAGTGATCGTCACCGGCACTCCATGCAGTCTCACTACGTGTCTCACATAAAGTTCGGCATATCTGTCCAAAGCAAAATCCTTCCTCACTGGAATAAAGTGTGCTGACTTCGTCAGTCTGTCAACCACAACCCAGATTGAATCATGTCCTTTCTGACTTCTTGGCAATCCCATTACAAAGTCCATCGTGATATGCTCCCATTTCCACTCTGGAATCTCCAAGGGCTGCAGCAATCCTCCAGGCTTACAATGTTGAGCATTGACCTGCTGGCAAGTCAAACACTTAGCCACATGCTTGGCTATGTCAGCTTTCATCCCATTCCACCAGTAATGTTGCTTCAAATTCTGGTACATCTTCGTGCTACCAGGATGAATGCTATAACTGCTACGGTGTGCTCCCGATAAAATTTCTTCCCTTAGATCTTCATCTGCAGGTACGCACAGTCGTCCTCGAAACCGAAGTATCCCATCCTCAGTTACTTGAAAGTCAGCTCTCCTCTTGGCCGAGTCTTCCTGCAGGATCTTTTGGATTACAGGGTCTGTCGATTGCAAGGCCTTAATCCTAGCCTGCACTTCTGGCTCAATCCTCAATGTAGCCATGAGACTTGACAGATGACTCACTTCCAATTTAAAATCTGAGTCTCGTACTTCCTCCAATAGACGCCATTCATGGACCATCATTTGAGCAATTGCAGACTTCCTACTCAGAGCATCTGCAACTTTATTCGCCTTACCAGGATGGTACAAGATCTCACAATCATAATCCTTCAGAAGCTCCATCCAACGTCGCTGCCTCATATTCAACTCCTTCTGCGAGAACAGATACTTGAGGCTCTGGTGGTCCGTATACACCTGAAATTTTTCTCCAATCAGGTAATGCCTCCAAATCTTCAATGCAAAAACAATTGCAGCTAGCTCCAAATCATGTGTCGGATAATTCAACTCATGAGGCCTCAACTGGCGAGATGCATACGCCACTACCTTCCCATGTTGCATCAGAACGCAACCCAAGCCTTTGAATGACGCATCACTGTAGATCTCAAAACCTCCGGAACCAGACGGAATCGTCAAAACAGGAGCAGTAGTTAGTCTATGCTTAAGCTCTTGAAAACTACTCTCGCACTTGTCTGTCCATTCGAACTTCTCTCCTTTCTTCAATAGACGCGTCAGAGGCATAGTTATCGCCGAAAATCTCTCCACGAAGCGCCTATAATAGCCTGCCAAACCCAAAAAGCTCCGTACTTCTGTCACTGTCACAGGCCTCGGCCAATCCATGACCGCTTCAATCTTCGATGGATCCACAGCAATCCCTTCACCAGACACCACGTGGCCTAGGAACGCCACACGAGCTAACCAAAATTCGCATTTACTGAACTTGGCGTGCAACTGGTGCGCTCTGAGGGTTTCCAAAACTACCCTCAAGTGCTCCTCATGATCCTCTGGACTCCTCGAGTACACCAGGATATCATCTATGAACACAATGACGAATTTATCCAAAAACTCCCTGAATATTCTGTTCATCAAGTCCATGAAAGCGGCAGGAGCATTCGTCAAGCCAAACGGCATCACAGTAAATTCATAGTGTCCATACCGCGTCCTAAATGCTGTCTTCGGTATATCTTCCCTTTTTATCCTCAACTGGTGGTATCCCGTCCGTAAATCAATCTTAGAAAATACTGAAGCTCCTTGCAACTGGTCAAACAAATCGTCAATCCTCGGCAGTGGGTACTTGTTCTTAATTGTCACTTGATTCAATTGTCGATAATCAATGCATAATCTTAGCGACCCATCTTTCTTTCTGACAAACAAGACAGGTGCTCCCCATGGCGATACACTGGGGCGGATAAATCCTTTATCCAGTAACTCTTGCATCTGCACTTTAAGCTCTTTAAGTTCCGATAATGCCATTCTGTACGGTGCCTTAGAAATTGGCTCTGTCCCAGGGGCCAACTCTACCACAAATTCAATTTCTCTCTCCGGTGGTAACCCTGGTAACTCTTGGGGAAAAACATCTGGAAACTCTTGCACCACAGCAATATCTTCCAACTTAGATTCTTCAACAGACGCATCTACTACAGTTGCCAGATAACCTTGGCAGCCATTCTCCAACAGGCGAGTCGTCTCTAGCGACGAAATCACTACAGTTGAGGTACCTCCTCTATTACCCACAAATTCAAAGTTAGTCCCGTCCGGCGAACTAAATTGAATCGTCTTACGGTAACAGTCTACTGTGGCTCTTTGCCTTATCAGCCAATCCATTCCAACAATCAGGTCAAAGTCAAACATCTCCAGCACAATCAAATCTATCTTATCCTCGTGGTCATTTATAACTAGCTTACAGTCAGGGCAACCTACTGCAGTCACTACGCTATCTTTTAAAGGCGTAGAAATCTTAAATACGGTACCCAATAATTTTGGACTCAACCCAGCAAGTTTAACAAATTGTTCAGCCACAAACGAATGGGTAGCA
Organism: Psidium guajava; assembly: GCA_016432845.1. Classification (NCBI taxonomy): domain Eukaryota; kingdom Viridiplantae; phylum Streptophyta; class Magnoliopsida; order Myrtales; family Myrtaceae; genus Psidium; species Psidium guajava. The sequence continues at coordinate 14,004,213 of CM028231.1, read as the reverse complement.
CCAGGATCAAATAGAGCATATGCTACTTGATCATGTAAGAGGACCGTACCTGTGACGGTCGGCGAATCCTTCGCCTCATCTCGAGTGACAGCAAACACTCGTCCTTGCGCCTGAGGTCGGTTCTGAAAATTCTGCTGCACATTCGCTCCAGACTGTCCTCCATACTGCGGCCTGGCTTGCTGTCTCTGGGGGCAGTCTCGCACATGGTGACCAGGCTGGCCACATCCAAAACAAGCTCCGCTGCGGAACTGACACTGACCAGGTCCGTGCTTCTTTCGGCAAAGGCGGCAGACATCTCCTCGGTTAGGCACCGGCTTACTGATGCCACCATTCCGATTTGGCGGGATATGATGCTTTCCTCCAAACATCGGCCTCTTCCCAAATCGATTGTCATTCCGGCCTGAGGGCACAAACCGCGATGCAGATGCGATAGCCTTTTCTGCTAGATCACGCTCCACCATTTGGGCCCTTTCATACAGCTCATTATAATCTTTCAGATTCAGCGGTACCAGCACACTTCTCAGCTCGGGTTTCAGCCCATCTCTAAACCTCCTGGCCTTATCCACTGGGTCTTCCACCATCCTTGGTGCATACTTAGACAACTCAGCAAATTTGGCCTCATACTGGTCTATTGACAGGTGGTTCTGGCGCAAGCGAAGGAACTCAGCCATCTTCTGTTCCCTTGCAGTATCCGAGAAGTACTTATTGTTGAAGGCTTCCACGAAAGCACCCCAAGCCTGGGCCGTACCCTCGGGAAAGATTCTGTCCTTAGACGTCCTCCACCAAGTACTTGCGTTCCCCTGCAGCTGATAGATGGCCAAAGTGACCTTATCCTCTTCCGAACACCTCAGCAGGGCGAATGTCTTCTCCAGTTCCTCGATCCATGAGATAGCAGTCTCGGGATCTCCATTTCCTGAGAACTTGGGAGGCTTCAGCTTCAAAAACTGCTCCACCAACTTCTGAGTCTGATGTCCATTATTTCCATTCCCAGCTGGTCCATCTCCTTGTGGGGCCTCAGCGGCGGCAGCTGCCTGATTCCTCATCTGCTGACCCATCAAATCACCCAACGCTCCCAATGCTTGCAGTATCCCATCGATCCTCGGATCCTCTCTGGCAGGCCTACCTCGAGGTGCTCTCCCACCTTGGTTGCTCATTTTGCAGGAATGTACGGGGTCCTGCCCACCCCAATAGCAACCAACTGTGAGAAGGCTGCTCGAAAACTCAAATAAAAAATAGCAGTCACATGCATTAATTTACGATCCTACTAACTATCCCAGTTCCCATCGCTCCTTATCACTCCAGGCCACGACCAAATGGTTCAGGTTGACCTTGCTCTGATACCACTCTTGGGCGGGGTTGTCACGCCCCGATCCCCGGGGCCCGCGGCAACCCTACCAAAACGCCTCAAGTCGAAAAGGATAGCGTCCCAGGCACGCTAACGACCAAATAATAATTTTTCTACGCATGCGGAAACGTACAAACTCCCCGTACAATCAATAACAACCGGGATAAAATAGTAGGATAAAAGATCACTCAATAAAAATCAGTTTAACAAAATCCAAACCAGTTTAACACACGATAAACATTCAAAAGGGCTGATACTCTTCAACCCTACGGAAGCTACAGTAAATATAGCCCCACTCTTCGGGGCGGCTTCCTAAAACCGACAAAAAAGTCATAAGGTCAGGCAGGGTTAACTTCGTATCTACTCCCAAAAGAGAGACCTACTACGCCCTCGTCTTCCTCAATGCTTCGGACCTGAAAAAGTTGTCAACGACGTGGAATGAGATAAAAATCTCAATGAGTCGGCGCCTAAGCCCGGCTAGGGCGCTGATTCGCTCAGGCATCCTATGCAATAAAATATTCCAACAGTACCAAAATCAACCACATGCAAGCTTACCACGCCTTGGATCACACATATGCAAGACTCAGCTCCTCACATAAATTAATCAATCAAGGCGAACAATCAGAATCCCACCGTAACTTGCACACGTAACGCTCCACACGGATTCCAATTTATTAACAACCATTGGGCTCGGCTCACACGACTGGTGTGGCCCGACACTACGACTGGCAGTGTCCACACTACGACTGGCAGTGTCTACTGGCATGACCAGGCTTCGTTCCTTTTCCCTTCGGCAACGGCGTCTGATAATCCGTAAGATTCGTACGACTGGCACGACACGGCAATATCAGGAATCCCATAAGGGCTTCGGCCCATCACAAGCTGCGACCGGCGTCCGATAGTCCGTAAGATTCGTACAACTGGCACGACACGTTACTATCAGGAATAACCGTACGACTGGCACGGACCGTACGACTGGCACGGATTTTTAAGCCCATCATATGACCACACGAGCACGCAATCCAACCAATCCAGTTTTATCTCTGCATTTAGTCCAATGCATCCACACTCGAGCGTGCTCCAAAAATCGGCCACAGGCCATTTTCATGCTCAAATATCAATTTAATTCCACATACGGTCATATGATGCATGCATTTATCCACCAGACTTTGCATTTATAATTGGGTGATCAACCCTCATACAGTCAATCATAGACCAAACAGAACATTCAACAGTCAGGCGTTGATCACCACACCAAGCAGTTGATAATAATTCAATAACATGAGCTTGGATAATTAAATTATCCACAAGCGCCTAATCCGCCAATCGATCAATCAATCAAACATTTCGTCGGTCACTCGGCTCTAGCCAATCACTTGCTCGCAGTCACACAATTCAGTCTACTCATCAACTAGCCACAGTTTACCTAACTAATCAGTCTAACTTATTTAATTGTGGTCATTTAACTTAACCCAATCTCTAACTAATCCGACCACAATTATTGTACCTAAACACCCTAATTGACTAATTATTCTAGTCCCGAACGCAATTAACGACCTAACCGAGAGTTAGAGGCAAACTCACAATTTTTCCAGCGATCCGGCGACGACGACAACGGTGGTACTGTTCACCGGAGTACTGTTCACGCCGGCTACTGTTCACAGGAGTACTGTTCACGTCGGAATTACTGTTCACCGGAGTTACTGTTCACGCCGGAATTACTGTTCACCGGAATTACTGTTCACGAGGTACTGTTCACGCCGGTTACTGTTCACGCCGGGTACTGTTCCGGCGAACGGCGGCGACGACGAATCCGACGACGGTGACGCAACGAGCACAACGAGTTCGTGGTTGGACGGCGAAAAGGAAAAACTTGAGAGGAAACTAGGCCGAGTTGAGGCGACAGCGGTCGACGAGCGGCGGCGGACGGTGGAAGGCTCTGGCGAGCGGCTTGGACGGCTGAGGAAGGTAGATCGAGACCAAACAGGTGCGGATCTGGGGCTTGGGCACGCACGCGTCGCGAATGGAGTCGCGGCTATGGCGCGCGATGCGAGTTGGACGGAGGAAGCGAGTGATGTATGACGGCGACGAGGGAAGGTTGGCTCGACGACGAAGTGCTGGCCGACGGTGGAGCTGCGATGATCGGACGACAAGAGGAGACAACGACGACGAGCTGGGAATATGGTGGCGTCTGGAGTTCGATCGACGGGAGGAGCAGAAGGAGAAATGAAGAAGAAGAAAAGGAAGAAGAAGAAGAAGCGTGCGCAGGAAAGGGGGAGGGATGTTCTCGGGTAGAGGGGGGGAGAGGAAAGAGGAAGAGAGAGAGAGAGAGTGGGAAAAATATAAAAAAAAGAGGGAAAGTTGAGTGGGGGGAAAAATAAAATAAAGGAAAGATGGTAGTGGGATGGTGGGTGGCGTGGGGGAGAGTGAGGGTGAGGAGAGAGAGAGAATATTAAAAAAAAAAAAATATGGGATGTTACACTTACATTCAATTAGTGTGTCTTCGTTCGTGACTTTAATCTTTCGGGTCGGACTTTCTAATACCGACAAAGTTGTAGCGCTAATACCGGCAAAATTATTGAGCATTATCGAAGAAATATATCTCGTATCAAGAAGATTTTTAATTCAGTTATTTGAAAATTTTGGGGACGATTGGACGAGGATCAGTATTGAGTTCAGGTTCTCCATACTTTATATTAGGTTAGAAATCCACATTGATGAAGCGCATGCACAGCAATATTATGTGTGTGAACTGGAATCACAAAGAAGCATATCAAAGTGTCACCCGGGTATTCTTCATCACGAATTCACGATACAAGGTTGGTAAGACGATTGAAGAAAGTCATGAGGGTGCAAACTCAATACATAGGACAGAAGAATGATTAAGGCACCGTTTGTTTCCTGAAAAATAACTTCCAAGAAAAGCAATTTCCAGCGTTTTAATTTACATAAAATAAACTAGCCAAGGAAAAGAAGAGGAGCCTTGGCTGTTGACACCTGATTTTTAATCATTTTTTTCTATTGCTAAAATAATAAAAAAATCCATAAAAATTCATAAAATTGAAAAATCAACTTTGGGGACCTTAGCCAAGCCTAGGGAACCAATTTTGACCAAAAAACGATTTTTCATATTTTCAGTATTTTTACGTATTTTTTATTTATTTATTTTCGAAAATTAATAGAAAATTCATAAAAATTCATAAAATTGAAAAATCAACTTTGGGAACCTTAGCTAAGCCTAGGGAACGAATTTTGACCAAAAAATAATTTTTCATATTATATATATTTTAATTTTTTTAAAAAAAAATACAAAAATATTTGAAAATTTTGGAAAAATAACATTTGAGGCCAAAAAATACACAAAGATAGTTAATATTTTTATTTTAAATCTATTTTCATATTGGCCATCGCAAATTCAGAAAAATCCAATTCGAGTCACGTGTTCCTTCACGAGTATAATCTCGAATCGGGCCTAAAAAAATTTAATTTGAGTCAACTTATTTTTAACTTTCACTTTTTATGTGTTGTGACATTGTCTTCTAATATTTTAAATTTTCATCTTGGCCCAATTATACCCAGAATGACTTAATTTTGCAAAAGGGCTTTAATTAAATTATGCATTATTTTCAGCGACAAGAAATGAGCTTAAATTTGACATGTGGTAAATTTTGGTGTGTCAAAAATTGTGAGGAGATTTGGACTTAAAGAAATATATTTTTTTCAGGGACTGAATTATAAATACTTAAAATTCAAGGACTAGAGTGCAAATACCTAACTCTTGAAGGATTATTTTACAAATAATAAAAAGAAGAGTTAGTGGATAAATTAGAATAGAGAAGGGAAGATGAAGAAGAGGAGATGAAGAAGAGAAGTTGGAGAAGAATGGATGGAGAAAATAAGATAAGAATAGAGAAGGGAAGATGGAGATGAAGAAGAGTTAGTAGAGAAATTAGAATGGAAGATAAGAATAGAGAAGGGAAGATGGAGATTAAGAAGAGTTAGTGGAGAAATTAGAATGGGAGATAAATATGGAGAAGGGAAGATGAAGATGAAGAAGAGTTAGTGGAGAGATTAGAATGTGAGATAGAGATGGAGAATGGAAGATGAAAATGAAGAAGAGTTAGTGGAGAAATTAGAATGGGAGATAGAGTTAGTGGAAAAATTAGAATGGGAGATAGATGAGTAGGTTATAAAAGGAGGAAGAAGTGAGCTTGAGAAGGGATTTTTTTTTTAGAGAGAAAATTTGAAGTGTTTGGGAGGATTCTTGAGAGAGAAAATTTGAAGTGTTTGGGAGGATTTTTTTTTTAGAGAAAATTTTGGATGTTTGAGAGAGTTTTGGGAGATTGAAGAAAAATTTGAGAGAAAGAAAATACCAAAAGAGAGAGAATTTTGAAGATGATGGGAGTTCAAAGCTAGGGATTATCATCACAAATTCCTTCATCGATCAATATAAATCAAGAGTTCATCTTCGTCAACGAGCAAGCAAATTCGAGCTAAGTGTTTTTATTTATTCATTTGTTTATGGTTTTACTTGCAAATTAGCACGAATTGTATACACTTTCTCCATCTCCTCTTTTTTTTTTCATATTTTATGTCAGGAGAAGGATATCTCTACGTCAACAGCAAAAATCTCGTAGAGATGCAAAAATCGGCCCAGACAAGCTTCTAAGCTGTCCACCGATTTTTCAACTGATCTGTGACTAAAAGTCCCTCTTAATTCAAAAGAAACTCTCTATATTGGGAACATAGAGAGCGAAAATCAATTATAGAAATCCCTCCCAAAAAAATGGGAGATAAGTACTCTTTCCACTCTTCTGGTTTTAGGTGCAAATTAGCACATATTTTGTATACTGACATTTCACTCTATTTTATGTCAGGAAGCCGCAGCTTTATATCAATGGTCAACCCTATGGAAGCACAAAATCGGCTTGGAGGAGTCCTCAAGCGCGCACAAATTTCAAATTGTTGAATCAATTCGTTGTATTTTATTTTAAAGAATTCATACCCCAGAATGGAGAGGACAAAGTCCATCCGCAATTTAAATACCTGCACCATAAATCCCAAAGGGAAGAGCCAAGCCAATGCTTAGCCTCCCATTGGAGGTTTTTACTTACAGTAGTTAAATACCTGCAACTTAAATACCTGTACCTTAAATCCCAAAGGGAAGAGCCAAGCCAATGCTTAGCCTCCCATTGGAGGTTTTTACTTACAGTAGTTAAATACCTGCAACTTAAATACCTATACCTTAAATCCCAAAGGGAAGAGCCAAGCCAATGCTTAGCCTCCCATTGGAGGTTTTTACTTACAGTAGTTAAATACTTGCAACTTAAATACATGTACCTTAAATCCCAAAGGGAAGAGCCAAGCCAATGCTTAGCCTCCCATTGGAGGTTTTTACTTACAGTAGTTAAATACCTGCAACTTAAATACATGTACCTTAAATCCCAAATGGAAGAGCCAAACCAATGCCTAGCCTCCCATTGGAGGTTTTTACTTACAATAGTTTAAATACTTGCAACTTAAATACCTGTACCTTAAATCCCAAAGGGAAGAGCCAAGCCAATGCTAGGCCTCCCATTGGAGGTGTTTATTCACTGTCATGTACTTCCTATAATTTAATTTTTGAATCATCAGACCCAAAAGATAAGTAGGTTGTAATACTGCACAAAAGTCGTTAACACACTCCTTCTTTCGGCTTCAGGGAATCTTTAACACTTAAAAAAATATAACAAATAAAAATATATACCATCCATGCATCCTATTTAAAAAGTGAAAACACAAAAGAGAATACCCTACTATAGCCTTAGGAATAAACCAAGCCTGAGTTGCCGAATTAGGATATCCATGAAATTAAGGTACCGAAAGGGCATTAGTTTTAATTAACTAGTGTAACCAAGTCCCCGAGCTCCTAATCTCTGGTTCGCAGGAATAAATTAGTTCTCCCGCTAATTTATTTAGGTTTCTAATCGACCTACCAAGAACGATTAGTGGCGACTCCAAATTTTAAAATCATTTAAACAAAAACAAAAGTTGCGATTCGGTAGGGCTTGGGAGGGTCCGCGTTAGGTTAGTCAAATCTAATTAACCTAATAATCCGTTAACCCCCTTTAAAATTTTAAATTTTTTTAGAGGGTCGCGACAGACTGGCGACTCCACTGGGGAATAGAGATTTTTAAATTTTCGAAAAAAGATACCAATTGGAATACTTAAATTTTTTCGAAATTTTAAAAGTCTTAGTGGACTTAGGCCAATGAAAATTTCATGGATATCTCGCTTCTGGCGATCTTGCTTGGGACTCATTCTGTAGGTGTTATATGTTTTTGCAGGATGGGAGTTATAAGGAGCGGAGTGTTTGGCTAACCCATTTGTTTTGCAGGCTCGGTGTTGGGATTATGTTTAATTTCACACATTTTTAGAAGCGCTGTTTTGATATCAATTGTTGTGCATGTCTTGCATATTCTGAGGATCACAACACCTGCACACACAAGCGTCTAAACCCAAGTCGCGAAATTTTTCCTAAGTAACCATAGATAGGGATCGAATATGCAACGCTCTTGCGTCGATTGCGCTTGGGTTGACCATATTTTATCCCGCTCATTATCTGAATTGACAATTCTTCCCATTGTGATTTGATTACGCGGAGGGTAAGGTTGTCAATTCAGATAGTGGGGGCCTTTTAGGTCCATACCCTGTCTCTCCTTCTTTTATTTTCTAAAGTCCACTCCTCACTTGAGTCATGCGCATGACTATGTGATTTGCATTTCTCCAAGGTAAAAGTAAGTTCTCTAATTTTATCTTGTATTTATTTTCGGTCGGTCCATGCTAGGTGTTAGTTAGTTTTTGAGCTTGATATTACGACCATTCTTTTAAAAGAAAATAAAAATTAAATTTGTCCCTCATTTCTTTTTAAATTTTTTTTTTTTGAAAAATGATGTGAAAAAATCCCTTCATGGGAATTTTATTAACCAATAAGGGATTTTTGTCATGTTTTTATTGCTTCAATAAAAATGAAATTTTCCTGAAAAAATTTTCCTCTGAAAATTTATTTCAATAAAAAGAAAAATTCCTTAAAAAAAAACTCTAGTAAATATCAAGTGATTTTATCACATTTTTCAAATTATAAAAACTTGCAAGAAAATTCTTCTCGAGAAGTTCGCTCATGTTTTTCTAAGAAAAGTTTCTCTAAATAAAATTAGACTAATATCTCGGGGGAATTGTATTGACCAATAAGAGATTTTTGTCATGTTTTTCTTGCTTCAATAAAAATGAAATTTTCCTGACAAATTTTCCTCTGAAAATTTATTTCTATAAAAAGAAAAATTCCTTAAAAAAAAACTTTGGTAAACATCAAGTGATTTTATCACATTCTTTCAAATTATAAAAACTTACAACAAAAATTCTTTTCGAGAAATTCGCTCATGTTTTTCTAAGAAAATTTTCTCTAAATAAAATTAGACTAATGTCTCGGGGGAATTTTGTTAACCAATAAAGGAATTCTGTTATGTCTTTCCTGCTTTAATAAAAATAAAATTTTCCTGATAAATTTACCTCTGAAAATTTATTTTGATAAAAAGGAAATTCCTTCAAAAATTTTAGTAAACATCAAGAGATTTTGTCACATTCCTTTAAAAAAATAATAAAAAAAGAGTAATAAATCTGCAAAAAAAATTCTGTATCAGAAATTAACCCATTTCTTCATAAAGAAATTTTTTTTTTCTGATTTCTCTATAAAATAGAAAAAATAAAATTGGACTAATATAGGAGTCATGGACCGACATTCCTTGTGTCGCATACTAATTATATCCTTTTCTTTTGCAGGGAGATCCTAGATACCCAGACGGGTGTAAAAATTAAGTTCAATAATATATTAAGAATCATCTTCAGAAATACCAAAAGACGAAAAACACCAAGGCTTCAACCGTTAATTCAGGGGGGCAAACGAACACTGTCCATCTTTGACAGATAGAGTTGTGTCAATCCGTAAACTTGTATGGGCAGTGTATTGTGATATGATGGTGGACTTATACTGATTAAACACGGGGGCATATTTAATGTATTACAGAGGATCCCGCGTCTTTTGAAAAACAATATGGATTATATAATCAGAAACCATGAAATAAGTACCTTAACCTGATTAAATCAACCAGAGACCGGTCTTAAAATTTCCTCGGATCCGAAACACACGGAGGGTTTTAGAGGACCGAGGTTCTATTAATGAATGTGACCCACAAGTATTTCTCCCAATGCTACAGGCGCCCGACAAGAGCAAGTGGGCACCGAAAGAAACAAAACACGGTTGAAGTGGGGCACGCAACAAATGGCCGAATTTATTGGCACACTAATTAAGTGGTGGTAGCTTTATTAAATTACATGATTGAACGCGGGTCTCTAGACGGCTGGTGGAAAGCCACACTGAATGCCTCTCTAATGTTCTTGATATCATCGTCTACCGCAACCCGCGAGAGCATCATGAAGAAGATTAAACCTAGACGAATACGTCTACTTAGTTTCATCGCACGTTCTCGCCTTTTGTCGATGTCCAAAATTAATGCACAAGCTAGAAGTAATCATTTCCCTTTCCCCCCTATTAAATGCTCGGAGCCGTTAACCGCACCAAACTCGAAAAAATTAATATCGAGACGAAATCTGCGTAAATTTGAAGGGTAAATCCCTATCGTTCTAATTTACCCTTAAATTGCTCCGGTTTTAAATTTGATCCCTTCTATTTTCAGGAATTTGCAAAAGCGACTCGAGAATACAGTTGTATCCAAAAATCAAATTTCCTAGTCGGGCTAAATTGGGGGCAAATCAACGCATGGACATTACCACGGGATGGACAGCTTCGGTTAAAGAAAAATACAAGCGAAAGATCCGAACAATCTCAGACATGGGTAATTCTGTATCGTTCTAATTTGCACATAATCATCTCGAGTCCTGAATTTTTTTATTCCATTCTTAACAGGGATTGCAAATTACCTCGAGAAATATCGTAACAAGGCCCAAGGTGATACAACAGGGCCGCGTTATCCCCAAGGATTAACCTTTGAAAAGAAAACCCCATGGACACCTATGGTCCAATGGACCGAATGGAATACTCAACGAATAATACCGAAGTCAATATTTTGCCACATTCTCGGCTTAATGGTGAAGCATCCAACAAAAGTCGAAGAAAACTCAACCCAGCAAAATTGGTAAAAGACTTGTCCAAGGCATTCAAGATGAAGGGTAAATCAGTATCGTTTCCAATTTATCCCTTTTAATACCGGTTGACATGTCTTCTTTTCTTGTTACAGGAAATATTTATACTAACATGTAACATGTTGGAGGAGACAAATCCAAAAGAAAATGATGATCATTTGACAAGATCTATTCTGGTGAAAAATGGGGGGCATTTAACTGCTAAACCATGGCGGTCGCTGTCACTAAACAAACCAAAATGCTCCCTCACCCATATGCCTCATCGTGCAGGGGCAAAACTTGAGACAAACCGCTCCTCGACATAAGGAGTGGGCTTCCCAATTTGTTCAATCCACCCACATACCAGGGGCAATTCAAATCCGCCCATGTTTGCACATTATATAAACACACGTAATGCTAAAAAATTGTCACATCTGCATTGTGCTTACACAGTTCATGAATTATGTATGACTATTCCGTGTGTTTAACTTACCAACTCCAACTTAGAGCATAAACTGCACAGGAGACATCAAATGTGCAGAATGGGGCATGACAGGATGAGGAAAGGCAAACCATTTCCACGCAAGTCTAACATTTTAATTTACAGATAAACAGCCTTTCCCCAGAGTGAGAGAAGGCCCTTTCGGATTGAAGTCCCCCATTCAGATTACATTCGAGGCGTTCATACTATGAGAACCTCCTTAAACAGAATTGGTAATGCAAGCTTGACAGAATAGTTTTGCATGATCCATATTTGGATTGATTGCATCATGAGTTATCACACAGACTACTTCTAATCATTGCCGACTTGGTTGAATAGTTTTACATGAACCGATCAACTCATTGATGAAAATGCTTGCACATGTTACCTCTGATACTGCCTAACAGGCAACACATTCCCAATGTTCAAACTACCTTCCAAAGTCTTGAAATTCATTCAGCGATTATTGAATGAACAAGCCTGGTTGTCGAGAAGCCACCAAGCATTTCTTCCAAATTCTCAGGTAAGTATATCTTCAACCTGAACCTTTCAAGAGAATGAATTCTGACGGTTGTTGGGGTACTCGAATCCATTGCGGTACATACAGGTATCCACCTTCTTCAATAAAGCATGATTTGTCTCAAGGACAGAAATGTTCGAGACCTTTTGATCTCTGCCTCTTTGGTTTATTCCTAAAACGACAGGATAATATAATTTGGGTTTGAGCTTCTGCAGGATTCCTGATCTTTCCAGATTCCAGAATGGCACCCTTTGAGGTACACCAAGTCCTTCTTACAGGCAAAATAAGTCCTTCTTACAGGCAAACCAAGTCCTTCTTACAGGCAAATCAAGTCCTTCTTATAGGCACAAAGTCCTTCTTACAGGCAAATCAAGTCCTTCTTACAGGCAAAACAAGTCCTTCTTACAGGCAAATCAAGTCCTTCTTACAGGCAAAACAAGTCCTTCTTACAGGCAAAACAAGTCATTCTTACAGGCACAAAGTCCTTCTTACAGGCAAATCAAGTCCTTCTTACAGGCAAAACAAGTCTTTCTTACAGGCAAATCAAGTCCTTCTTACAGGCATAAAGTCCTTCTTATAGGCAAACCAAGGTCTTCTTACAGGCACCAAGTCCTTCTTACAGGCAAACCAAGTCCTTCTTACAGGCAAAACAAGTCCTTCTTACAGGCACAAAGTCCTTCTTACAGGCAAATCAAGTCCTTCTTACAGGCAAAACAAGTCCTTCTTACAGGCAAAACAAGTCCTTCTTACAGGCAAATCAAGTCCTTCTTACAGGCATAAAGTCCTTCTTATAGGCAAACCAAGTTCTTCTTACAGGAACCAAGTCCTTCTTACAGGCATAAAGTCCTTCTTACAGGCAAACCAAGTCCTTCTTACAGGCAAACCAAGTCCTTCTTATAGGCACCAAGTCCTTCTTATAGGCAAACTGAGTCCTTCTTACAGGCAAACCAAGTCCTTCTTACAGGCACAAAGTCCTTCTTACAGGCAAATCAAGTCCTTCTTACAGGCACAAAGTCCTTCTTACAGGCACAAAGTCCTTCTTACAGGCAAATCAAGTCCTTCTTACAGGCACAAAGTCCTTCTTACAGGCATAAAGTCCTTCTTACAGGCAAATCAAGTCCTTCTTACAGGCATAAAGTCCTTCTTACAGGCAAACAAAGTCCTTCTTACAGGCAAATCAAGTCCTTCTTACAGGCACAAAGTCCTTCTTACAGGCAAAGTAAGTCCTTCTTACAGGCAAAACAAAGTCCTTCTTACAGGCAAAGCAAGTCCTTCTTACAGGCACAAAGTTCTTCTTACAGGCAAAGCACCAAGTCCTTTTTACTGGCACCAAGTCCTTTCTACAGGCACCAAGTCCTTCTTACAGGTATCTCCACGTGGTGACCTACCATACGGGTCAAATCTCAATCAAAATTTAATCAGTAGAATCCTTTTATTAGGAATCTACCATGGTACGACCCACCATACGGGTCAAATGGTGTGACCCACCATACGGGTCAAATTTTAATTCAATTTTTAATCAGTAGAATCCTTTTATTAGGAATCTACCATGGGTTGATCCACCATACGGGTTCAAGTTCAACCACCCTAAAGTTTTTTTTATATAACGAATCATTAGGTTCTCATTTCATTTTCAGTGGAACAATCATGTCACGACTCTTTTTATTTACTTGTATTGAGTCGATAAGAATCCAGGTGTCATCTCGTCTTTGAAATGAACCTCTACCGAGCTTCCTTTCAAAGAGGGGCAGCTGTTGACACCTGATTTTTAATCATTTTTTTCTATTGCTAAAATAATAAAAAATCCATAAAAATTCATAAAATTGAAAAATCAACTTTGGGGACCTTAGCCAAGCCTAGGGAACCAATTTTGACCAAAAAAAGATTTTTCATATTTTCAGTATTTTTACGTATTTTTTATTTATTTATTTTCGAAAATTAATAGAAAATTCATAAAAATTCATAAAATTGAAAAATCAACTTTGGGAACCTTAGCCAAGCCTAGGGAACGAATTTTGACCAAAAAATAATTTTTCATATTATATATATTTTAATTTTTTTTAAAAAAAATACAAAAATATTTGAAAATTTTGGAAAAATAACATTTGAGGCCAAAAAATACACAAAGATAGTTAATATTTTTATTTTAAATCTATTTTCATATTGGCCATCGCAAATTCAGAAAAATCCAATTCGAGTCACGTGTTCCTTCACGAGTATAATCTCGAATCGGGCCTAAAAAAATTTAATTTGAGTCAACTTATTTTTAACTTTCACTTTTTATGAGTTGTGACATTGTCTTCTAATATTTTAAATTTTCATCTTGGCCCAATTATACCCAGAATGACTTAATTTTGCAAAAGGGCTTTAATTAAATTATGCATTATTTTCAGCGACAAGAAATGAGCTTAAATTTGACATGTGGTAAATTTTGGTGTGTCAAAAATTGTGAGGAGATTTGGACTTAAAGAAATATATTTTTTTCAGGGACTGAATTGTAAATACTTAAAATTCAAGGACTAGAGTGCAAATACCTAACTCTTGAAGGATTATTTTACAAATAATAAAAAGAAGAGTTAGTGGATAAATTAGAATAGAGAAGGGAAGATGAAGAAGAGGAGATGAAGAAGAGAAGTTGGAGAAGAATGGATGGAGAAAATAAGATAAGAATAGAGAAGGGAAGATGGAGATGAAGAAGAGTTAGTAGAGAAATTAGAATGGAAGATAAGAATAGAGAAGGGAAGATGGAGATTAAGAAGAGTTAGTGGAGAAATTAGAATGGGAGATAAATATGGAGAAGGGAAGATGAAGATGAAGAAGAGTTAGTGGAGAGATTAGAATGTGAGATAGAGATGGAGAATGGAAGATGAAAATGAAGAAGAGTTAGTGGAGAAATTAGAATGGGAGATAGAGTTAGTGGAAAAATTAGAATGGGAGATAGATGAGTAGGTTATAAAAGGAGGAAGAAGTGAGCTTGAGAAGGGATTTTTTTTTAGAGAGAAAATTTGAAGTGTTTGGGAGGATTCTTGAGAGAGAAAATTTGAAGTGTTTGGGAGGATTTTTTTTTTAGAGAAAATTTTGGATGTTTGAGAGAGTTTTGGGAGATTGAAGAAAAATTTGAGAGAAAGAAAATACCAAAAGAGAGAGAATTTTGAAGATGATTGGAGTTCAAAGCTAGGGATTATCATCACAAATTCCTTCATCGATCAATATAAATCAAGAGTTCATCTTCGTCAACGAGCAAGCAAATTCGAGCTAAGTGTTTTTATTTATTCATTTGTTTATGGTTTTACTTGCAAATTAGCACGAATTGTATACACTTTCTCCATCTCCTCTTTTTTTTTTTCATATTTTATGTCAGGAGAAGGATATCTCTACGTCAACAGCAAAAATCTCGTAGAGATGCAAAAATCGGCCCAGACAAGCTTCTAAGCTGTCCACCGATTTTTCAACTGATCTGTGACTAAAAGTCCCTCTTAATTCAAAAGAAACTCTCTATATTGGGAACATAGAGAGCGAAAATCAATTATAGAAATCCCTCCCAAAAAAATGGGAGATAAGTACTCTTTCCACTCTTCTGGTTTTAGGTGCAAATTAGCACATATTTTGTATACTGACATTTCACTCTATTTTATGTCAGGAAGCCGCAGCTTTATATCAATGGTCAACCCTATGGAAGCACAAAATCGGCTTGGAGGAGTCCTCAAGCGCGCACAAATTTCAAATTGTTGAATCAATTCGTTGTATTTTATTTTAAAGAATTCATACCCCAGAATGGAGAGGACAAAGTCCATCCGCAATTTAAATACCTGCACCATAAATCCCAAAGGGAAGAGCCAAGCCAATGCTTAGCCTCCCATTGGAGGTTTTTACTTACAGTAGTTAAATACCTGCAACTTAAATACCTGTACCTTAAATCCCAAAGGGAAGAGCCAAGCCAATGCTTAGCCTCCCATTGGAGGTTTTTACTTACAGTAGTTAAATACCTGCAACTTAAATACCTATACCTTAAATCCCAAAGGGAAGAGCCAAGCCAATGCTTAGCCTCCCATTGGAGGTTTTTACTTACAGTAGTTAAATACTTGCAACTTAAATACATGTACCTTAAATCCCAAAGGGAAGAGCCAAGCCAATGCTTAGCCTCCCATTGGAGGTTTTTACTTACAGTAGTTAAATACCTGCAACTTAAATACATGTACCTTAAATCCCAAAGGGAAGAGCCAAGCCAATGCTTAGCCTCCCATTGGAGGTTTTTACTTACAATAGTTTAAATACTTGCAACTTAAATACCTGTACCTTAAATCCCAAAGGGAAGAGCCAAGCCAATGCTAGGCCTCCCATTGGAGGTGTTTATTCACTGTCATGTACTTCCTATAATTTAATTTTTGAATCATCAGACCCAAAAGATAAGTAGGTTGTAATACTGCACAAAAGTCGTTAACACACTCCTTCTTTCGGCTTCAGGGAATCTTTAACACTTAAAAAAATATAACAAATAAAAATATATACCATCCATGCATCCTATTTAAAAAGTGAAAACACAAAAGAGAATACCCTACTATAGCCTTAGGAATAAACCAAGCCTGAGTTGCCGAATTAGGATATCCATGAAATTAAGGTACCGAAAGGGCATTAGTTTTAATTAACTAGTGTAACCAAGTCCCCGAGCTCCTAATCTCTGGTTCGCAGGAATAAATTAGTTCTCCCGCTAATTTATTTAGGTTTCTAATCGACCTACCAAGAACGATTAGTGGCGACTCCAAATTTTAAAATCATTTAAACAAAAACAAAAGTTGCGATTCGGTAGGGCTTGGGAGGGTCCGCGTTAGGTTAGTCAAATCTAATTAACCTAATAATCCGTTAACCCCCTTTAAAATTTTAAATTTTTTTAGAGGGTCGCGACATTGGCGCATCTGATTAAGGTGTTGCCGTGTGACTTGGAGGTCACAGGTTCGAGTCTTGGGCGCAGCCTCTTGCAAATGCAGGCTTGCCTCCTTTCACCCTTGTAGTGGGGCCCTTCCCCGAACCTCCGCAAGGCGGAGATGCTATCGTGCACCAGGCTGCCCTTTTTTAAACTAGCCAAGGAAAATATTTTTCCACCAATGGAAAAAAAAAAACATCTTCAAAAGTAGGGAAAATGATTTCCTTTTTAAAGTGGGTAAAATTATTTTCTCTTTTAAAAAAAAAAGAAAATCATTTTGCCTCGCCTTTCCTCACCGCACTATTGACCTTTCTTTTCTATTTAATTGTTTTTAATGTCTTTTCTTTTTATAATTTTTTTTATTTCCTTTTGTTCCTTATTCCTCTATCGGTTGCCAGCACCGATGCCAGCGGGCGGGGCTTCACCTTCCCAAATCTAACAAGGTGAAGCTTGCTCGAGCTCAAGGAGAGTAGGAGAAAAAAGGAAAAAGTAAATTAAAGAAAAGAAAAAAGTTAAAAAGTCTGTTAAGAATTTCAAAAGTTTTTACAAAAAAACTATATAAGTTGCGCAAGTTACCACCGTTGTAGCACACAAAACGATCGGCATCCATATCAACAAATTTCAGTCAAATGACGACGCAAAAAATTAAATTAGATTTTCACTAGCAAAAGACAAAAATATTTTTCAATTCATTTTTAGGTTTCAGCCAAATACCAGAACATAACATTTCGAAAAATATCTTTTTAAAACCATCACATTTTTTGTGAAATAAACAGAGCCTAAAATTCAAGATGTATGTGAAATGAAATTCCATAACTTTATGAAAAAGAAAAATACGATCAATTTTAAATTCATAGAACTAATTTGCATACTCATTTCCTTTTTAAAAAGTGTTACATGTGTCAATCGTAAAACTAATTACATACTCGTTTCTTTTCAAAAAGGTGTTGCTTGATCAATTATATCATGTGCAACGTCGACATGATAAGTCAATAATTACATTAATCGTCATCATCCGTTTTCCTAAAATATAGATATATGAAAAATTTACCGACAAAGATCTCGGGTGTCGAGCCCTCGTTTTCTTAAATAAAATCTGAAGTGGATCTCGTTTAAAAAAGAAGCTTGAAATGGCCGTAACTATTATAAATAAGGGTCTAATCTCGCTGGCCTGCTAAATAGTTTGACTAATCGAGGCAATTTTCATCCAAATACAATTTTAACCTAAATTTTATTTAAAATAGATATAAAAAAATTAAATTTTTAATAAAAAGAAAAGAAAAAAAATGCAAGCAAGAGGTGTCCCTCCTGTCAATGGTCGCCGGCACCTAAGCCAGGGCTACCACCCTCGCCCAGATCTCAGAGAGAGTCGCCCGCCCTCGCTACGGTCTGGGCGAGAGTTGTAACCTGTTAAGTTTGCTATCAAAGCTTACTTTGGTTTTCGCTTTTCTTTTTTTTTTTTCTTTTTAAGTTTCTACCTTTTTTTTCTTTTTTGAGTTTGTCATTTTAAAGTTTATGATTTTGAAGCTATGGTAATTAAGATTTTGTGTAAAAATTAGGACTCCGAACAAAATGACATCATTTTAGGGCTATAGTTAACTTGTAAGCCCTCGCGAGCAACTAGCGAGGGTCACCTCGCATAAGTCTTCTCTAGCCATGGGCGAGGTGACCTTCACCCAAATCATGAGAGAGCCAACTTTGCCTGTGGCTGACAAGAGTCGCCCAAGTGAAACTAGGTTTCTATGGGCATCACTGATGGCCGCCTATCGCCTAAGATTGTCCATTACATTTTAAAAAAAAAAGCAAAAGTAAAATAGAAAGTAAAAAATAAAATAAAAAAAAATAAAGGGCAAAAATGTCATTGACCAATTAGTGAGGTCAATCCCCTTTTTTAGACCAAAATGGTGACTTCAAGCATTTATTTAAATCAAATTCTAATTTGAATCTTTATTTGAGGAAATGATAGCACGTAATGCCTTAATTTAAAATACGATTCATTTCAAACCTTTATTTAAAATAGAATTCATTTCATGCTCTTAATTGAGGAAGTAAATGCATTTTGAGACCTTATTTGGAATTCTCCCTAGAAATAGCCACATTAAAATTTTAATTTTTTTTAAAATTTTAAGAGACTTGATTAACTTGATAAAATTATGTCGCCGCAACATATATAACACAAACACAGTCCTTTCTGAAGTGTCATTCCATGGATAGAATGCACACAACATTCGCTTATTCATGCCGTTGGATTTGACGGATCATACGCCTACGGGATATAATAACTTATACAAAAGTATATTATTCTTGTCCCACATGCAAATAAAATTTTTGCATAGGCTCGAGGTCGAATCGACCCCATGTTATAGCCATTAGATTATCCAACAACCACACAGTACCCATGATCACCACCAACTGCGATTCATGTGATGTCCAACATAATCATGTTTAAAGAAGTAATTACCATCATATGAGTAACACTCTAATAGAAACATAGGATAAGCAATAGGAAAAAAGAAAAAGCACAGATCCAAAAAAACAAAAAAAAACAAACTGAATTGGATCCATGTCCATAATTCGAAATTCAGACAATGAACGATCTGGATCGAATCCGGACAACGTTTCCAGGGCCACGGCCAGTACGGTACTGCCGGGGCGCGGACTGGGCCCACTTCTCGGGAGACCCGACACCGCGCACATGCTCTCGTACGGTGAAAGATTTTTAGCGCAGATTTTTACACGCGTACGGTGTTCGTTCATCGCGGGCATTAAAGAATTTTCAACAACTTTCGTGTGCCCAGTCGCTGCCACGTAAGCCAACGGCGTTTCGCCACGTGGAACCGCACGACTTCATTTCCGCTTTTGCCCCCCCGGTAAAGCGCGCGGTTAACGGTCAAACGGTAACTCCCCTCTCGGGGCGCATCTGGCGGTTAAAAATATCGAGAGAGACTCTCCTCGTGCCGTGTGCACGGGCACGCAAAATTGTACTGGCGAAAATAAAGATTCTCAGGGGTAACCCTCAATGGGGGCGTATCCGGCATTTAAGATTAATATTACCAAAAATTTTAAATTAGTACTTTTACCTTCAAAAATTTTAAATTGATATAATTCTTTCAAATTTACTCAAAATGAATATATTTACGATAAATTTACTCTCATTTAATTTTCGTTAAATTTTATCATCAAATTACTGAGTTGGATAACACATGGCAATTGTCAAATATGCACGTTTGGAGTTTTTACCATTTATTTGTCATAGGTATATTAATTTAAAATTTTTCTTGTTATTAATTCAATTTAACCAATATTAACGGAGGGAAAATTTATCTCATGCGTATCAGTTTAGAATTTTTATGGTCAGAATAATTATTTTAAGGTAAAATTATCACAAATGTGCCGGTTTGAGATTTTTGATAGTCAAAAAATAATTTGAGGTAAATTTGTCACATTGCGTACTAATTTAAGATTTTTTATAATAAAAATAATTTATAATAAATTTATTACATATGTATCAGTCTGGAGTTTCTCGTGACATTAATTCTACAAAATATTATGTCAACAATTTCCATTTTCCATCCAAGAGTATTTTTTTTTAATTCCCAAAAACTACGAAAGTATCAAACATAACTTCACACTTTAGTAATTCCGCGTTTTTACAAATTCGAAAGTTGTTCGCAGTCTTTAACAAATAATCAAGTGAATAAATTTGTCAAAATGACAAAAAAAAAAAAGGAAAACAATACACTCGTAAATAAATTTATAGTGCATGACCAACCATATCAAATCACATCTAATCAGGCTTGAAATTATGCTTGAACACATCTCATCAAGATCAATGACTTCATTCCGCAAATTACGTGCTTCTAGTTCGTTGAAAGTTTTACCTCATAAAATCACGTTTGGTTAGATGAAAAGATGCAATTTTCAAAAGTAAATACATCTTGCAACTTCAATTAAATGGGGGAAAAATTTTGGATGAACTGGCCAGGCATGATCCTTCGCCCAATGATATAACCATTAAACTCAAAAAGAGAGAGAGAGACTTAATGTTATGGGCGCCCAACTTGTTCCTTAAAACATTTATTTCCATTTTAAAAGATTAAAAAAAGATTCCCCCAGAGCTTTCAGCTTTTTCATTTGTTTATTATTCCTCAATTCAGTAGCCAACATAATTTCTCCGTCATTTTTCCACCCATCTCCGCTTATAAATTCCACCGCCCGTTCCTTCAGAAAACCTCCTCTCCTTCTCCACCTAACTTCTTCCCCTGTTTTGGCTCCTCTTCCTCCTTCTTCCGCTGCCTCATCCCTTTACTCTGTTTCTGCGCTTCTCGCCTTTCTCTCCTCCGTTTCCTTGCCCGTGCAAGAACTCGAAGCTTTCTCCAAGAACTCTGGTCCTCCCTCCATCCTGTTTTCATGCTTTCCTACGAGACCCTACGGTTCTTGATGCTCCGAGACCCATGACGTCTCCGGTGCTCAGCGAGATCCTGCTCTTGGGGCTTATGATCAGCTCCACCCTCCGCCGCAGGACCCACCTTGTTCAATCCTTCTCCGTCGTCTTCCTCTACTGGTTCTACGTTTTCTCATGAACACCCTCCTCCACTCCTCTTCCAACCAACCCTAGTGTTCGATAAAAACTACCCCTTCTAGTCTTTCCTGCCTGCTTTTTCCTGGTTTCTCCGCTGTTGTTTTTTCCTTGTCCTTTTCTGGTTGCTGTTGTTGTGCCATTCGTACTGTTGAAGTCATGGCTTCTTCTAGTGCGGGAGCATCTTCGGGGTCGTCCTCCTTCCCGCTCCAGAACTCGGGCTCCTCCGACGGGTGTCCGCAGGAGCAGAACCAGGTCGTGGACCAGCGGAAGCGGAAGCGGATGATCTCGAACCGTGAGTCGGCCCGCCGCTCGCGGATGCGGAAGCAGAAGCACCTGGACGAAATGATGGCCCAGGTGGACCAGCTCAGGGGCGAGAACGCCCAGATCCTGCAGAGCACCGACGTGACGACCCAGCACTACCTGAGTATCGAGTCTGAGAACTCCGTCCTCAGAGCCCAGCTGGCCGAGCTGAGCCAGCGACTGCAGTCACTCAACGAGATCATTGGTTACGTCAGTTCCACGAGCTTGCTCTTTGAGAGTGCCGACCAGGCGGGGTTGCTTGGTGGGGATGACGAATTCATGAATTCGTGGAACGTCTCGGCGTGGATGAATCCACCCGCCATGGCTTTGGCCGATATCTTGATGTACTGACGGAAGATGGGTGTGAGTTCTTCGAGCTTGCTCGGCTGGTTGGAGTCAAAGTTCAGTTCGAGAGACGACGAAGATTAAGAGAGAGAGAGAGAGAAAGAGAGAGAGAGAGAGAGAGATTGTAGCTGTCGAATGGTTTCTTTCTCTTCCAATGGTAAAAAAAAATTTGGCTCCTGGGAATACTTTAGGCCTGTAAGACCGATCATTATTAAGTTGACCATTTGTCATTAGCGTGATGCCGCTGTAATTCCATCTTAATTAAATGAAAATAAATTTTATTAATTTAACAGGGTCATTCTCTCATTCTTTTCCAGATAAACCGCGAGTTCATAGTTTACTAAATAAACGTCTTATCACTAGTGAAAATAAGACTATCAATTCGGAAAAATTGATTACGTAACAGTTCTTGTGCAGTCCAAACAATTCTCCCACTGACATTCCGGCATAAAAATCGAATGGTATAAGCATTAAAAAAAAATACTCCAAGGTCTTCCAGTTCCTAACAAAACTGAACAATACCAACCTATTCCAGCATTATACCAAGATGAAATTTGTTAAATAGAAGCACGCCTTGTTGTACTCTTCTTGGTAGACTAATAATGTAAAAAAAAAAAAATTTTATGCACGTAGGGTTCTATTAAATCAAGATCACCGGTTTGGTGACCGGGAAGGCCATGTCCGTGTCCATACTCGTAAAATCAACGAGAAGATCGTGCCAAGATAGAACAAGCACCAAGAAAAAAACCCCAAATCTGGAGAATGGTTAGTCCTCGAACACTTCCTTTGTTGGTCTTCTTCTAGGTCTAGCGCACCAGATCCCTGATAGGTTCCCGCGCAACCTCTTCCCGAAGCATCGGGTCTCATTCACGTAGCGTTCTAGCGCCTTGAAGTTGAAGCTGTCTCCTCGTGCCAATTCATGCTACGCACGGACGGCAATGATAGGTTGCAAACGTAAGTCCCAAGATTCATCTCACATTTGTACCAGAGACATTAAAAAGAATGCCACATCACTGTGAGTGTTCCGGGTCATGTGCTTTTTTCGTGGGAGATTATTCACAAGGAAAGGAGTGCTATGAAAGTAAGTTACCGGGTGATGTACTGAGATCAGATCATCATTGAATCAAAGGATCCTGGCAAAAGAATGCATGCACATTCAAAAAAAATTTTTACAAGTAATCAAGTCCGTCTTTTGTCAATTTGTTTGCGGTTAGAAAGTAGCTATCCAACGGCAAAATTAGCTCTACGACTGTGTTCTCACTTAGATCCGGCGAGGGCCTTCGTACCCCTTGCCCTCCGCCGGCAAGGCAGTGAAGGCCCTCGCCACGTTTGGCAAGGCCACGGTGGCTTTCCCCAAGGCTTTCGTAGCCTCGGTAGTAACACATGTGGCCGCAAAGGCCCTCGCCAGATGATGGCTCGATAAAAGAAAAAATAAAGAGAAAAAAGAAAAGAAAAAGATAACTAAAAAATAAAAATAAAACTTTAAGAAAAAAACAAATTTTCTACATCTACATCAACGCCGGCCATGCTACGCAAGACGACTAGTGTCAACGCCAGCAATTTCCAGCCAATAGAATACCATTAAAAATTGTCAAAAGTTTAGGATTGAATTTGTACGGACGCAATCGATTTAGGATTTTCTCGATAATCTTTCCCTATTCAAAATGCTTCTAGCCATGTGGAAAACCCTTGGAGAGAAGAGACAAAGAAAGGGACACACGAGATCACTAACCGTGTTCCCTAACCTTTTCCTTAACCTCTAATTGCATGTCATTACACCGAGATTAGATGTGAATTGAACAAGATTACGAAAGCATGTGGCCAACCACCAACGCCAAGGTTAAGCAATATAAAAATCGATGTGGGGGGTGTCCAAAATTTCAAAGCGATGCGTTGGTCCATGGTGGAATCGCGAGTCCTTTTCTTCTTCACGTGGGATAGAACAAAGACGTGCCGATGACGTCAGCAGTGAGAAATTATGCCAGGCGTAAAGCAAAACACCCACTTGACAATTTTTTAATTGGCCTGTCTAAAGAAGATTTAATTTATTTAATTAGCTTTGTTAGGCATTGGAGCCCCCCATCGATTAGCGTCATCTCAACACCCAATTGTTAAGTGAGCATTATTTGAAGTGCCCATTGTGTGGGAGAGGAAAGAGGGCTGATCGCCACGGAATCATTTACGCTTCATTTTTGATTTGCTTAATTCATCACCTGATGGGAAAATTGTCAAAAAAGTCCTAAACCTATTACACTTTTGCCGATTTAGTCCTAAACCTTTCAATTTTGCCGATTCAGTCCTAAACCTTTTCATATTTTGCCTATTCAGTCCTAAACCTTTCAATTTTGCCAATTCAATCCTAAACCTTTCGATTTTGCCGATTTAGTCCTAAATCTTTTCATATTTTTTCTATTCAGTCCTAAACTTTTTATTTTTTAAAAAATATCTTAGAAATAAATCCGAAAATTAAAAAATTATAAGAAAATTATAAAAATATATAAAAAAATTCAAAAAATTTAAAAAAAATTTAAAAAAATTAAAAAAATTAAAAAAAATTAAAAAAATTAAAAAAAAAATTAAGAAAAAATTAAAAAAAAATTAAAAAAATTTTAAAAACGAGTGAGCCATCGCCGCCGCTGCCCCACCATCGCTGGGTCGCCCTTTTTTTCAGCTTTATTTCCAAAATATTTAAAAAAAAATTAAAAGTTTAGGATTGAGTCGAAAAAATATGAAAAGATTTAGGACTAACTAACTGTCGCCGCTCATCTGTTTTTTTTATTTAGCTTTTTTTCAAAATATTTTTAAGAAATTAAAAATTTTATGACTGAATTGGCAAAACATGAAAAGATTTAGGACTAACTCACCATTGCTAGCCGGTGAGGTGCCTAAACTTTTTAATTTTTTAAAATATTTTGGAAAAAAATTTGAAAAAAAAGAGAAAAAAACCGACGATTTAGTCCTAAATTTTTTAATTTTTTTTAAAATATTTTGAAAATAAAGCTGAAAAAAATGGGCGAGCCAGCGATGGTGGGGCAGCAGCGGCAAGGGCTCACTCGTTTTTTAATGTTTTTTAAATATTTTTTTAAATTTTTAAATTTTTTAAATTTTTTTAATTTTTTTAATTTTTTTCTAATTTTCTTATAATTTTTTAAATTTTCGGATTTATTTCCAAGATATTTTTTAAAAAAATAAAAAGTTTAGGACTGAATCGAAAAAATATGAAAAGAATTAGGACTAAATCGGCAAAATCGAAAGGTTTAGGACTAAATCGGCAAAATATGAAAAGGTTTAGGACTAAATTGGCAAAATCGAAAGGTTTAGAACTGAATTGGCAAAATATAAAAAGGTTTAGGACTGAATCGGCAAAATTGAAAGGTTTAGGACTGAATCGGCAAAAGTGCAATAGGTTTAGGACTTTTTTGACAATTTTCCCTCACCTAATAGATCCAGAAAGGGAAAAAAAAAACATGGACGGTTTTGTTGTCGAATGCCGATAAAAAGTCCGAACATGCGGCGATTAGTAGCGACCCCAGATCTAGAAATTTACGCATTTATTAGGATTAAACTAATTAATCTCTGTGTTTGTTTCATCAAAAATCAAAAATTTGGATGATATTTTCCAAAAAACAAATGCTTGTATTTTTTAGCAAAATTAATCAACGAAAAATATTTTTATTATCAATCACACTTTTTGCCTAACTACTTTCATGGTGATGAAAATGTTTTGTATTCATTTATTTTTATGAGTAATATAAGCATTTTTTTGAAAAATATTTTCTAAATCTTTGATTTTTCGTGAAACAAACACATCCTCAAGATTTTCCTTTCATACTTTGGGCCGTTTTTTTCATCCGTTTTTTTTGTCCCCTTCATTATTGAATGGAGAGAAGATTGAAGATTAAGACGAAGGCATTTTCTTCGTTCAAAAACTCCGTTTTAGCTTTTTATTTTTTGTTTTTAGATCTAAAGACACAGCTGTGCCTCCGAATCAAAGCAATGGTGTGGCAGCTGGCAGGGCACTCACAATTATTTTTTTCATTTAGGGTTTTGGAACTGAGAGTCAATTAACATAAGAACTGAGAATCTCCATTTGGAAGCACATGAACATAGAGGTATGCATGGTCCAGGCCAGTTGGATCTCAGTATGGAATCGAAGACTGGACCAGTAGTCTTGGTCCTCAAATTTTTCGAGATCATGGACTGGATCAGGATTGACAGTTTGGTTCAGCTGGTCCGGTCACAATAGGACCGCTAACACTAGCTCTTTATAAAACATAAAGAGAACCCAATGGCTACGAAACATGAGATGAGCGACAATGCCAACGAGCGAGAGATGAGACTACAAGAGGAGCTAGGGAAGAGGGGAGGACGAGACACGAGCAGAGAGGCGAAAGCGAAACGCAAGCAGAGATCGAGAGGAGAGGACTCGGAGGAGTGAGTGTCATGGGAATTATGAGAAAATTACAAATTAGGTTAACTAGTTCAGTAGTTAATTGGTTCTTTTTTAATTATTATATTATTTTGTTTGAAGTCAAACATTTTTAAATCTTTATATATATATATATATATATATATATATATACAATTAAATATATTGAGTGGTCCAACGGGCCCATCCACCATGAGACTATGGACCGCACTCCCCCCTCTCGAGGACCGGACCAACGCGGTCGGTCCGGTCTAGTTTGCAAACTCCTACGTAGACGTTGAACTTATTGCATAAGCTACAGTGTCGTTGCATCATACGAATTTAAACAAATGGCGAGGCTTTTGACAAAGACGCTCTTGATTTAAATGCCGTCGGTTCATCTTGTCCCTCTCGATGCCGTCGTCAGACTTCACCCACTGATCGATGATTACATGCTGAAATGAAGTGATTCGAGCAAGCATGAAATTCGGATTTGAGGTCCGGAAGCACGAGGCCGAATGATAACTAATCCCGTACGGATACCGCTCGTGCAAAACACAGATGAAACAAGTCCTCCGGTGGTTTTTCTGACCGATATCGTACTCCGACGATGAATGTCCGATTCTATTTATGGATACGTGAAGCCGAATAGAATTTCGACTCCGCGAACGAGACTGCCTTTTTACCCCGACAGGAATGGAATGAGCTCTATTTACAGCTGACCTTCCGAACGTCGCACAAGTCAGGAATTCGATGTTTCGGGCACTCGGTATTAGCCAACGTTACCTACGGTGCTCGTTCGGATGTTCTGGGAGTTCGATCGCGCTCCTAGATTCCCGGCGGCCACTTCCGGACAAGGAGAATGGCTGCGGGCCTTCGAATGGGGCCGGGCTTTTCAGATGGGCTTGGTCTTGGGCCTCACACAGTTTGGAAGATGGATTTTATCTTCATCTTGTTGGGCTCATGGGTGTGCGATTGCTGTGTTAACACCATATATAACCCTAGGCCCGGCCCACATCAAAACGGATTCAATGGTCACTGCACTTTTGGTCAAGCCTCAAAGATCATGCGGTGGTTCCGTGAAGAAGTTAATTGACCTTCTTTATTGGGCCATGGAGAAAGTTGACATTCAAGTTTACCTCTCTCGCCCCTTTAATAGAGGGGTTATGACTTCCATGAAGCTGGTATCTTACAAGTAAATGTGCTCCGAGACCTTGCGGTGAGGTCTCTGAATTGAGGAAAAATCCAAATCCAAAGAGCAATTTGAGCTTCTTGGCAGTCTAACGAGGAGTATGGAATAAAACCAACTCCTTTCTCTTGCCACTTCTTTTCTTCCGGGACAAACTTCGCTTTGCCTCATTGCTGGATCGAGGATGAAGAAAAGCAAGCTAGCGTGGATCGACTGATCGGACCAATCTAACATGGATTGATAGTCGCTAGACTTACTAAGAGCGGTTTACAAAATTGGTTTACCAAGTGACGTGTTGGGCTTGTTATTGATTCAAGGGCATGGCTCACTCACAATTTGACACATTGCTCGACAAATCAAATGTGCTAACCTGTTTTAGTAAGTCTAGCATTGCTCGATCGATGTGAAAAAAAAATTCCCATCAAAGGCAAAGTTTCCTTGGACGTCACCTAAATCAGGTGGCAGTATGGGGCCAAATCCATAGCCGGAGCATAGCTCGATACCGATCAGGTTGTTTAGCGGCTGGATCAATCTTTTGGACCGGGTCAGTTATAACACTTGAGGTTCCAATTCCAAGTTTGAAAACCTAAAATGAATAAGAGCATTGTTAGGGAGGAATCGATGTCATTTTTGCCCTTACGCAAAGCTATTGAAAGGGCATTAATCCTGGGTTCAGAAAGGGAGAGTAACTTAGAAAACTTTTCATAAAGTTAGATGCTCATAATGCGTTTGAATTCGTCAAAGCAAAGATAGGGACTGATAATTGATTTCCCAAAACGTGCGTGATGGATGTGTTCGCTCGACATTTCTCTTTAACGCGATGATGATTGATGAACGGAATCACGTACTCCAGCAGCGCACGCGTACCTCATCCCGGACTCCCCGCCCCACCCCCGCCATCACTCGCCCGACCAAGACCAAGACCCAGATTTGTTACGAACCACGTCGGACGAACCTTATCCTCTCGACTGTTCCTTTTTGTCCATTTCCCAACGACCAAGTCCATCGTATCAATGCATGGGTTTCTTTTCTTTTCTTCTCTTTTTTTTTTTTTTTGTCGGAAGAATCGATTGTCATCTCGATTTGTTCGTCTCCTACTAAGGAGACACTCCTCATATCTGTCTAGTATATTCATGAATTTTTTTCTTGTTCAAAAATGCATTGAATCATGTGGACGTCGTATGAGTCCTGCATGATCTGATGAGGTTCGCATGTTTCATTCCTAGAAAATGAAGCTAAGCTACGTCTGAAGAGAGATAGATTAGCCCAATTAATGTGCTAACTGATTTAATATTGCACGAGCCGGTATGTGCATGGGTAAAGCTTTATCTATCTGAATAGGGAATCATCTCATCATTAAGTCGATGCACTTCTAATGTGGTGAGAAAAATCTATGAGACATTAATTTCGACGATTATGTAAGTCAATTATCTAGATGTGAACTTATTCAAATACGACGTAGCGTACTAACATGTGGAGAAGTTCTGTGACACCGCCACCAAGTCCCTCTCCCTTACCGACACAAACTTCCAAAACATCTGATTACGAATACGGGGTGAGGTGTCGCCGTGGCCGTTGAAGCTCTTCCGGCGGAGCTCAGCGACAACAATGCCGACCCTTATCCACACGTCGGCCCCACTCCTCGCCACGGGACACGCGTCCTCATCCGTTACGTGGTGCGTGGCATGCACGTGTCCAGTCGCCTAGCCATACACGTGGACGCTCGCACAGTCTCCCACTCCCCTATAAAAACCCCACTTCGTATTCGGATCGGTCAAAGCATCCATTTCCTGGAAGAAGAGAGAAGACATTTGTAGTGTGAAGAGCGACTCTTGGTGCTTGGTTGCCTGCAGAGTTTCCCTTTGGTTAAGAAGCTTTTGTGAGAGGAAGAGAGAGAATGGCGCAGTACGGGGGACAATATGGTGACTCCGACACTCGTCGCCAGACCGACGAGTACGGCAACCCGATCCGCCAGACGGACGAGTTCGGAAACCCCATGCAGCAGACCGGATACGGAACTGGTGCTTACGGCGCCGGAGCCGGCGGTGGAGTTGGGGCGACCGGCGGCCTCGGTTATGGCGGAGACCAGCAGCAGCAGCAGATGAGAGGCGAACGTCGCGGAGGTGGCGGCGGTGGAGTGCTCCAGCGCTCCGGAAGCTCTGGTTCTAGCTCCGTAAGTCGTTGACCCTACTTACGCTTTCTTGTCGAAGCTAAGCATTTTGAGCACAAGCTTCAATCTAAAAAAGGCCATGCGAGTGAATTTTAACTGAAAAAGAAATGCTTGCGTTATGTGGTGCAGTCGGAAGATGATGGTCAAGGCGGGAGGAGGAAGAAAGGGATGAAGGAGAAGATAAAGGAGAAGATTCCAGGGATGGGCGGGATGGACGAGCAGCAGCAGACGGGGTCATACCCGACCTCCACCGCCGCGAGCGGAGGCTATGGGGCGGAGCTGGGGCAGCAGCAGGAGAAGAAGGGGATGATGGACAAGATCAAGGAGAAGCTGCCCGGACGTCATTAGATGTGTGTGTGTAGTATTATATATATTGCATCAGTCCCTTCTTCATCAGCACTGGATATCTAAGTGGGGGTACATAGTTGTGTTTCTGTGTTGTGTGTACAAAAGGGAGGGACTTGAGTTTGGATGTTCCAAATAAGTGCGAGGAGGACACTATTTGTCTACTTCCCCCTTGGGAAAAACCTTGCACCTGGAAGTTGTTCTTTTGTGTCTCGTGTACCGAGAGTCCTTTCCGGTCTAAATATATAAGTGGAGTTTCTGTATTTAGTTTGCTAAAAATGATTTACTTTTGAACGTTGTGAAAGTGATCATTTGGATGTGGACCGAGTCGATTCGGTCCTAACGTGAAATTGGGAATTGGAGTGGTGGTCTCGGGGGATACGATGGATTGGGACCGTGGATCGGATCGAAAATTGGTAGATCGATTTTGGCCCGGTTGGATGTGATCGGATCGAAAATTGGTAGATTGATTTTGGCCCGGTTGGATGTGGATCGAGTCGATTCGGTTCTAACGTGAAATTGGGAATTGGAGTGGTGGTCTCGGGATATGATGGATTGGGATCGTGGGATCGGATCGAAAATTGGTAGATCGATTTCGGCCCGGTGTCAATCAGGCCACTGACATTAGATATCTATAAATTAAAAAATAAATCTAATCTTTGGAATGCAGGATTATGATGTCTACTATTAATTATGCTAATAAAAAAAAACTTGGGTGAACTGATACGGCTATAAAATTCCATTTTCAGTGGTATTGAAGTTCAAGAGGGATTTTGGATTTTAAAAAAAAATGGTACATCAAAAGGGGACGAAACATATCATTGATTAGGAGGGTCTCAATTGTAAGAACTTATGAATAATTAGAGTAGATGGAAGATTGAAGGATTTTATATCAGTTAAAGTTTTTATTTTAGATCGAAGTAGTCGAGGGAGACGAGATTAGAGAAGAAGGAAGATTGAAGGATTTTTTTTTATCAGTTAAGGTTTTTATTTTAGATCGAAGTAGTCGAGGGAGATGAGATGAGGAAAGCAGCAAGAAAAGCGATGATGTCGAAGGACGAGAGGGAGAATTGCGAGAGGAGCAAGCGAAGAGGTGAAAGGGAGAATTGAGACGAAGGCAAAGACGCAAGCGAAGATTGAGAGGAGAGGACTCAAAGGAGAGTTGTGGAGATTATGGATAAATTATAAATTTAATTTAATTAGTTCAGTAAGTTGATTTATTTTTTATCATTATATTTATTTTGTTTGGAGTCGAACATTTTTTATCTTTTATATAATATATATATATATAATTATACAATAGTTGGTCCGGTCCTAGGACCAGCAATTTGGTCCACAGTCAAGGGGATTGTGGATCGGACCGCCTTCTTGAGGATCGGACCAACTTGGCCTGGTTTGATCTCGGGCTAGTTCGAGTCGATCTAGTTCAATTTTCACATCTTTGCCGGTGGCGCTTAGCGGGGGCAAATTGGCCGGCCTATAGGAACCGTCATCCCCATGGCCATTTTATTACATCCTACGATTCGTGCAACCAAGGTCTGTTCCTCGTTGCACAACCTAAGAGCCGAGGACAGCAACAGGAGCTGCCTGCATAAAAATTAAATTCATGATTGTCCATATCAAAAGAGCCAAAGAGCTAGGAAACTTGAGACCTATATAACAATGATTTTGATTCTTTGATTTTATTCGTCGAAACAAAAAAGGATGAAAAACATGTTTGGTAACGTAATTAATTTTGATTTTGATTCTGTTATCGGGAACAATTTTGGAACAAAAACAAAACTATATATGTAAAAAAGAGTCAATTCTTAAAAAAAAATACTTTTCATTTCTTTTTTGCTTTTTAAATGTAAGGACTAAACATGCTAAGAGCACATATAGTCAACATCCATATTTAAGTTTAATATTGTAATTGACCTATTCATTATAGTCACATTCAACAACGGATCATTATACTACATTAAAATTTTATGAGACCCCAAAATCTATGTGGACAAGTGAAAATTAAAAGGTAACTAACTAAATTAATTTAAAATCGCACACTAACCTAACACGATCTCTCCTTTTTCAAGCATAAAATGATTCATTATGACCAAAAAAAATTAGACGAAATAGCACCAAAAAATATTATATGCAATATGTACTATGTTACATGAGAGAATCAATACGAACTAATCTTCAATTAATTTCAATTGTAGGATGAAAAATTTCACAAAGTAACTATATAATTATTTGACTCGAATGAAAAAAAAAATTTGAGAAGAGAAATTGTTTACAAGAACAAAAATTTTGTGCCGTTATTAAACATGCTCTAGATGTCTAACATTCATCTATGAAATAAAATCAGAAAAAATTAATTCTAATTAGAATCACTCTTTTGAATTAGAATTGTCATATAGGCCCTTGGTCACCGCCTTGGTGCTCTCCATCACTGCGTGCTTGGCGAGCTCGCCAGGGAACAAGTGCCGAAAGGCTGTCTGCCCCTAGGAGGTCATGGTCGGCTTCTTGCTGGCGCGCAAGCAGCGATGAATCCTGGTCAACTTCTCAAAGATGTCACTGATTAAGCTGTTCATGATGCCCGTGGCCTTGCTGGAGATGTAGATCTTATACATCTCGAAGCTCCTCTTCGCCCGCTTCTTCTTCTTCTCGTCGGCCCACTCCTTCGGGAGCTTCTTCTTGGCCCTTGGCTTCTTCTCCGCCGTTCCCTCTAGCTACATTGGCGGGGATGGTCGACCCCTAGCCAATTGCCGGCGACTCGGTCAGCTTTGAAGCAAAAAAGGAAAGATAAAAATTTTATAAAAAAAATCCAAAATTGAGCTAAACCGAACCGAATCGAATTGGACTTTTGATTCGGTTCATATTTAGTTCAGGATGAGATTTGATTTGGTTTAAATTTATACACTAATGGTTCAGTTTGGTTCGATTTTTCAAGAAAGTCGAATCGAATCGAGCAATTAACTCCCCTACTTTTAAGGGAATTAGGCTTATTTTGCTAAATTGGCATTAAAAGAAAATAGGTACTTGGAATCTCGACTCTAATTTCTTGATTATGTTGTTAACAAGGGACAATTACTCAAATGATAATTGAACTTTGGTTATATGTGCATGATCGTTCATGAGGTTTTAACGTTGCGCACCAGGCCATAGTTTGGGATCATTTGTGTAATTTTTCGTATTAATGATATAATTTTTTTTTCCAAACAAAAATGACCAAGTGTTCTATTATATTTCCAAATCAAGTTTAGAAACCTTCGCATTTGCTTGTCGGCTCCTCGATTACTTTTGCTAGAATGTGTACCCGGGGTACCTGAAAAACACCATTTGTCTCAACAAAATTTGCCATTTCAAGCCTTTTATGGGTTGCATTACAATGCCCTAATTAAAATAAGGTCCAAGACAGTTCCGTGCTCCTGTTCTTTTATATCGACAACATAGGTTGGAATGACAATGATGGTTTCGTGCTCCTTTGCTGTCGGAATGGTAATCATAGTTTCGTGCTCCTTTCTTTTTGCTTCAACGGCGTAGGCCGAAAATGACTGAGAAATATTCCACTAATCAATAATTGATCCCAACTTTGAGAGTTAGCTACATGCTTGGCGTCAAGGTTGTCGGAAATAGATTTAATGAGTTCATTAAATTGTCTCGAGAAATTTACATTAAAAAGCTACGTGAACAATGTCAAATGGGTAATTGTAACAGAAACTTGGGTGGTAACGTGGGATTAAGATTCCGTTTGTTTCCTGGAAAAAAGTCTTTTTGAAAAACAATTTCTCCAATTTCTAACATTTGAGAGGCGAAAAAACTAAGGAAGCATCGCATCATTTACAGTATTAATTTTTTTTTATTAATGGCTTATGGAGCACTTTTTTTCCCATCTATGTATGATTAAGTTGGTATTCATCTTACTAAGGAAGCATCGCATCATTTAGTACATCACTTCTAATACGATAAGTTGGTAATCTCTATTTTAAACTATTATTCATCGATGACGTGCGTACTGACATGTGGAGCAGTTCTGTGGCACCACCAAGCAACAAGTCCTCTCCTTTGCCGACACAAACTCCAAAAGATCTCAATACGCGGTGAGGTGTCGCCGTGGCCGTTAAAAGCTCTTCCGGCGGAGCTCAGCGACAACCCAGCCGACCCTTATCCACACGCCAGCCGACGCTACGGGACACGTCACCACTCCTGCGACGGGACACGCGTCCTCGTCCCATACGTACGCACGTGTCCGGTCCCTGAGCGCTGCACGTGGAGGGTCGCACAGTCTCCACCCTGCCTTACCGCGCCAGTTTATAAAACGCCGCTTCGAATTTAGATCAGTCAATTCATCCATCTAACCAACAGCCACCACCCCCAAACCAACCCCCCCGCCCAGAAAAAAAAAAGGCAAAGAGACATTTTTTTGTGTGGAGCGGCTCTTGGTGCTTGGTTGCCTGCAGAGTTCCACTTTGGTTGAGAGACTTTTGTGTGAGGAAGAGAGAAAATGGCGCAGTACGGGGGGCGATATGGTGACTCCGACATTCGTCGCCAGACCGACGAGTACGGCAACCCGATCCGCCAGACGGACGAGTTCGGAAACCCCGTCCAGCAGACCGGATACGGAACTGGTGCTTACGGCGCCGGAGCCGGCGGTGCAGCTGGGGCGACCGGCGGCCTCGGTTATGGCGGAGGCCAGCAGCAGCAGCTGAGAGGCGAACGTCGCGGAGGTGGCGGCGGGGGAGTGCTCCAGCGCTCCGGAAGCTCTGGCTCTAGCTCCGCAAGTCGTTGACCCCACTTACCCTTTCTTTTTCGTTCTTTATGACCCGAAAACTTTCGGCCACATTTAGTTTAGCGAATGCACGTAGAAGTTCTCGTCACTTGTCCACCCGTTCTTGTCGAAGCCAAACATTTTGAGCACAAGCTTCAATTCCTAGAAAAGCTTGCGTTATGTGGTGCAGTCGGAAGATGATGGTCAAGGCGGGAGGAGGAAGAAGGGGATGAAGGAGAAGATAAAGGAGAAGATTCCAGGGATGGGCGGGAAGGACGAGCTGCAGCAGCAGCAGGCGGGGTCGTACCCGACCTCCACCGCCGCGAGCGGAGGCTATGGGGCGGAGCTGGGGCAGCAACAGGAGAAGAAGGGGATGATGGACAAGATCAAGGAGAAGCTGCCCGGACATCATTAGATGTAGAATATTATATATATTGCATCAGTCCCTTCAACAGTACTATATATCTAAGTGGGTGTACATAGTTCTCTCTGTCTGTGTGTACGGAAGGGAACTTGAGTTTGGCAGTTCCCAATAAGTGCAAGAAGCTCGTATCTTGTCCTACTTCCTCTTTGGGGGGAAGCTTGCACCTGAAAGTTTTTTCTTTTGGGTGTTGTGTATTGAGATCCCTTTCCGGTCTAAATATATATGGAGTTTTCGTACTCACTTTGTTGACCGTGATCTACTCTGGATGTTGTGAAAGCGACCATTTAAATAAGCCAGTGGGCTGAGAACCGGTTTTTCAAACGATTGCGGTGGGCGCCTAGCGGCGGCAAACCGGCCGGCCTATTATAGAAACCATCGTCGTCCCCATGGCATTTTTCCCACATCCTGCCAATCGTGCAACCAAGGTCTGCTCCCCGTTGCACGACCCAAAAGCCGAGGACAGCAACAGGAGCTCTTCCTCATGATTGTTCTCAGCTAGTCATGATTGTTGTCAAAGAAAAATGATCGGAAGAACTAAACTTGAGCCCCTCTCACAACCACGTGAAAAATAACTTTCATGAGCAAATTTTCCCTTTCAAGGTGGCTGTGCCTTGTGGGTGCCAAAGATCGTTGAAGATACATTTCATGAAATTTTTTAAATTTTTCTTAATTTATTCTCGCTTGAACATACCAAATGGGCAAATTGTAAACTTATGTGGGCCTTTGCATTTTCATATAGCCGTGTTTGGAAATATAACTTTTATGAACAATTTTCCCCTGAAGGTGGCTGTGCCTCGTGGGTGCCAAAAATCGTCGAAGATACGCTTGATGAGTTTTTTCTTAATTTACGTCGAGAATCTGCTTGAACATACCAAATGAGCAAATTGTAAACTTAAGTGGGCCTTTGCATTTTCATATAGCTGTGTTTGAAAATATAACTTTTACGAACAA
This sequence comes from Psidium guajava, assembly GCA_016432845.1. NCBI lineage: Eukaryota > Viridiplantae > Streptophyta > Magnoliopsida > Myrtales > Myrtaceae > Psidium > Psidium guajava. Next base: position 13,968,305 of record CM028231.1, on the reverse strand, counting down.
TTTTTCCCTTGAAGGTGGCTATGCCTTATGGGTGTCAAAGATCTTCGAAGATACATTTGATGAGTTTTTTCTTAATTTACGTCGAGAATCTGCTTTTTGTTTGAACATACCAAATGAGCAAATTGTAAACTTATGTGGGCCTTTGCATTTTCATATAGCCGTGTTTGAAAATATAACTTTTATGAACAATTTTTCCCCTTGAAGGTGGCTATGCCTTGTGGGTGCTAAAGATCGTCGAAGATATATTTGATGAGTTCTTTTCTTAATTTACGTCGAGAATCTGCTTTTTGCTTGAACATACCAAATGGGCAAATTGTAAACTTGTGTGGGCCTTTGCAATTTCATATATCCGTGTTTGAAAATATAACTTTTACGAACAATTTTTCCCCTTGAAGTCGGCTGTGCCTCGTGGGTGCCAAAGATCGTCGAAGATACGTTTGATGAGTTCTTTCTTAATTTACGTCGAGAATCCGCTTTTTGCTTGAACATACCAAATGAGCAAATTGTAAACTTATGTGGGCCTTTGCATTTTCATATAGCCGTGTTTGGAAATATAATTTTTATGAACAATTTTTCCCCTTGAAAGTGATTGTGCCTCGTGGGTGCCAAAGATCGTCGAAGATACGTTTGATGAGTTCTTTCTTAATTTACGTCGAGAATCCGCTTTTTGCTTGAACATACCAAATGGGCAAATTGTAAACTTGTGTGGGCCTTTGCATTTTCATATAGCCGTGTTTGGAAATATAACTTTTATGAACAATTTTTCCCCTTGAAGGTGACTGTGCCTTGTGGGTGCCAAAGATCGTCGAAGATACGTTTGATGAGTTTTTTCTTAATTTACGTCGAGAATCTGCTTTTTGCTTGAACATACCAAATGGGCAAATTGTAAACTTGTGTGGGCCTTTGCAATTTCATATAGCCGTGTTTGGAAATATAACTTTTATGAACAATTTTTCCCCTTGAAGGTGGCTGTGCCTCATGGGTGCCAAAGATCGTCGAAGATACGTTTGATGAGTTTTTTCTTAATTTACCTCGAGAATCTGCTTTTTGCTTGAACATACCAAATGGGCAAATTGTAAATTTATGTGGGCCTTTGCATTTTCATATAGCCGTGTTTGGAAAAGCTCTTTGGGCTTTCAGCATTTTCAAGATGTTATTGTGGGTTTTTCCTATATTGCCCTCAAAAATAATTTTTTGTTCCACTTTTGCCGCAAAAGAACTGTTCATCTTCTTTCGCACGCCTAAAACGTCTTCGTCTCTTCCATCTGTGCTCGCTCGTTCGTCGTTCACGGCGAGGTCATGCATGCGTCGCCGAGGTCGAAATCGAGGGTCGCCCGTGCTGTCGAGCCGTTGTCTTCGTCGGATTTGCCGCGGGTCAAGGTCGAGATCCGAGGGTCGAGCGACCCAGATCTGGCCTTTCGACCACGAGGTCACAGGAAACCCGCCGTCTTCGTCCCCTTGAGATGGCTCGACCTCGGCGGCGCTTACCTGGGGTCGCGACAGGCCTCTACCGGGTTTTTCCTTTTCGGAGCTTTCATCAACCTCCGTCGCCGGAGTTTCGCCGAGGTTTGATGAGAGTTGCGATAAAGATCCGTGGCCTCGCCTGGCCGGCGGTCGCCTCCAACGGTCGCCCTTGGTCGTCTCCGTGCGTTCTCTGCCGATGCTTTGACTTGCCTGGGTCGCAAGGCTTCTGTTTTTCATTTTCATTTTCGTTTTTATTTTTCGTTTCAAAGTTGCTTCGCAAAATATGCATGAAAATAAGTTAATCCAAATATTATTAGGTTTCCATCGAATGCAACCTTCACTCAAACCTCCTTAGGAAAAATAGCTTTACATTTCTCTAAACGCGAACCAAAACACCCACAGGGATTTGTGTGGATTAGAATATGAGACTAAGCCAATTGAGGAGGTGACTTCTCAAATGTCTCTCTACTCATCACTTTCAGAGTTTATTTTCACGGACAAATCAAGAAGAGCAGAAATGATTGCAGGGTTTATAGACCAAACGTAACGAAATCAATCTAAATTATTAATCATGTGGGTCCACCGTAGATCGTGGTAGGTCCTGCCCGATCTGATGCCAATCCCTTGTCCTAAGTCTCTTGGTACATCGGACGATGCAATCTAATTAAAATTAAGGTGCAAAACTTGATTCGGCTCGGGTTGTGGCTCGGAACGAACTGTGGAAAAGAGCATGTTTTTCACTTCAAACGCCTGTCCAAAAAAACATTAATCCTTAGATGTAGTCGTGCTCAGTCCTGAACTGAGTTGTGGTACGAGTGAAGCTACTGTCCATATCTTGTGTTCTGCTGTTTCGAATGCTCTCTCCTCGTGCTCGGATCAACGACCAAAAGTAGCCTCCCCGGCTTGAAGTCGACAACCGAGAATAGTCCACCGCTTTATAATCCGATCTAGGTGGCCCCTCTCGCTGAGGAAAGTAGCATCCCATGAAAAACTTCTTCTCGCCTTCGAGCAGCGAATGACGTAAGATCTCCTTCGGAGTCTTCGTGATGAGCAAGCCATCTTTTACGTCAGGAGGAGAAATCCATTGAAGCTTTTGTGTCTTTTAAGGGCATCACTTTGCCAAACGCCGTGCAACTAAAGGATACCTTATCTCCCTGGCCTTCTGATTCCTGTCACTCAGCTTTGTCTTGCTCACTCTCTCTCTCTCTTTTATCTTTTTTACTGGAGTGGATTCTCAAAACAGATTATGTTAATCGGTGCTTTTAAAAATGGGAATCTTTTTAACGACCCTGTGTAGAAAATTCTCCTAGAAGTTCAAACTCTCGAGACCCATCCTCACCCGACAATGATTGAGGGGTCGTACAGGTTTTGTCAACAGAGCAGTTGAGCCTAATGCAATAAGAAATGCCCGTCTTCGAAGCTCCCTCAGTGTCTACGGCTTGCTGTCATAATCTTATTGACCAAGTAAAAAACGTTTCTAGCCATTTGAACAATGTGGACCCAAGAAAAAAAAGATTCTCGTAGGGCGGTGGATGCTGATACGTCCCCTGAAAATGACCTCGTCAAAGGAGAAGGACGAGACGCTGCATAATGCATACATTGAGTGTCAGTCGACGATATCTTCTCGTTATCACCACCTAAAGGCAGCAGGAAAAAAAAAAAACAGAGAAAATGAGCTTGAGAAATGGTGACGCTGGTGAGTCCTAGACACGTTGAGTGGGCTAACAACTCCAATATGTTCTGAGATTTTCTGTTGGCAGCCGCAGCATATGAGGCGGCTACACCAGCTAGTCAGCCACCAACTCCAACTTTTTGTTCCTTGGGCTGATCTCTCAGAGAAGACTCGTTCTCTGAAGAAACTCTACATATAGAGACCCGCTAAAGCACCCCATTTTCGTCATCCGAAACCCATAACGTCTGCTCCACATTTCAGAAGGAGCGAAAATGAGTCAACCCAAGAACTTTCTCGTCATTCTCTGTGTTCTTGCTCTGGCTCCACTTAGCCTCTGCGGCAAGGCAGGTCGTGGGGGTTACCTTTATCCGCAGTTCTATGACCAATCTTGCCCCAAGGCTCAAGAGATAGTGAAGTCGGTGGTGGCCAAGGCCGTCGCAAGAGAGCCTCGCATGGCCGCCTCGCTCCTCCGCCTGCATTTCCACGATTGCTTCGTTAAGGTCAGCGGCCAAGTAATTGCTCGGAGTGAAAAGAGTCTCCATGTCCAAACTTCGGTTTCGAAAAAATTGCATGCTAGTACAGTCGCAGCACCACTTTCCACCCGTATAAACACATACTCTCTAAGTCGGCGCTCTATGCGAACAGCAAACAATCTCATCGATCTTTTTTCCTGGTTTCGAAGCTTCTCGACAGCTCGGTGCATCAACCGCTACTCCGTAGTGGGGGAGTAATCTACACTTTACATTTTGCTGCATCCCATGATGTAAAACAATATGATCTGCCTAAGCATGAATGCCGTCGATTTTGTGACAGGGCTGCGACGCATCCTTATTGCTGGACAGCAGCGGGACGATAACCAGCGAGAAGAGGTCCATCCCTAACAGGGACTCAGCCAGAGGCTTTGAAGTACTAGATGAGATCAAATCTGCACTTGAGAAGGAGTGCCCTCACACAGTGTCTTGTGCTGATCTCTTGGCCTTAGCTGCCAGAGACTCGACTGTTCTTGTAAGCATATATAGATATGTAGTCTCCCAACTTCAAGAAGGAATTACAACTTTTCCACCCAGAAGAAAGAAGAAAAACTGCCTTTTTGTTTCATTTTGAACGCCTAACAAGTTGCAATTTGCTGCTTGAATGCGTAAACAGACTGGTGGGCCTAGCTGGGTAGTGCCACTGGGAAGGAGGGACTCAAGAGGGGCCAGCGTGAGTGGCTCTAACAACAACATTCCTGCTCCAAACAACACTTTCCAGACCATTCTCACCAAGTTCAAGCTTCCAGGACTTGACATTGTTGATCTTGTTGCCCTCTCTGGTAGAACATTTAGAATTTCTTGACCTTGGTTTTGATTATGACATTAGTTTCCTCGTTATAGAAGACGAAGTTGGACCCCCTTGTTCTTGTTGAATGTATGCTGATTTCAAGTCTTTTTTGGCATGACCTATTACACAGGAAGCCACACAATCGGAAATGCAAGATGCACCACCTTCAGGCAGAGGCTCTACAACCAGACCGGCAACGGGCAGCCCGACTTCACGCTCGACCAATCCTACGCTGCTCAGCTTCGTGCCCGCTGCCCACAGTCCGGGGGTGACCAGAACCTGTTCTTCTTGGACTTTGTCAGCCCGATAAAGTTCGACAACAGCTACTTCAAGAACCTGCTGGCTTTCAAGGGGCTCCTGAGCTCTGACGAAGTCCTGGTGACGAAGAACCAGGCATCGCGGCAGCTGGTGAAGCAGTACGCGGCGAACCAAGAGCTCTTCTTTGAGCAGTTCGCCAAGTCCATGGTCAAGATGGGCAACATCTCGCCATTGACAGGGTCGAGGGGAGAGATCCGGAAGCATTGTAGGAAGGTCAATTCATACCAGTGAGGAGAAGAAATTTCCAATCTAGTAATTGGATTTACTTCTTCCATTTCGGGAATGAATCAGTTTAACAGTCTTAATTCGTATGCTTCGTCCTACTCTGTTATGGCTGTCGTTTGAGGTCAATAACATTTCATTCATGAAGTCTCTGTTTTCTTCTCTTCTCATGAATCAATTCCATTTCGAATCAGGCAGAGCTTGGATTTACCAAATTTAAAATGCATTTGGATATCCTGATAAAGAGTAGAGTACTTACATGAAATTGTTGTCTCATTTTATTTCTCCACCTCGAACATTAATTTTTCTCGATTAACCATTAACTCAGTCGAAGAATGCAAATGGAATCTCAAAACCCAAATAGACTGATTGTAAATGACAAGCTGTGCACGAATCAATGCAATATATATATATATATATGAACATTCAAACGCATTTGAATTTACTTATCTCTCTCTGTATCTTCTCGTTGGAATGCGAATACAACACTAGATACGAACAAAAATTTGTTGGCAGTAACAAATCCTCCGAAAAATGGCATATGAACTGGCACCAACCAGTACTGAAAAATCCATCAGAAGCTCCTAGCATCGACCTCGCAACCAATGTTTCCAGGAATACGGCAACGATACAGAGGATAAACCTCACAAACAGTGGAAAGAAGCCACCGGGCATGTGATAACAAGGTCAGTAAGCCAGATCCCTCCTCCTGCTTTGTCCCCCAGCAGGGTACAGATCTATAAGAACAAAACAAACTTGAGGTTGGTGGGTATGAAAAAGGTCAACAGAGGCGCTTTTCCAAGTCTCATAAAAAAAAAAAAAAAAACCAGTTTGAACAAGGAAAGCTCCATGTTATGGGGAAATAACAGCAATCTCCAAGCTTGGCAATAAAATTGCCACCAATGGCATCGTTAAGCATCGCTTGCGCCAAATATCTCCCATGATTCCACAGCTAGTGCTTTTTCACTTGCTTCAGTAAATCTGAACAAGAACAGAAATATGAAAAAGCGTGTCGTAGACAAAAAAGCGGCTATATGGTGAAAGCAGATCAAAGAGCACATATTCGTCCATCAGCAGTTAAATTATCTGACAAAATTTGAGTGGTGTTCTCTATGCCTAGACAGATAAAGCTGCAATATCCAATAAGCGTGCAAGAAGAACACAGAAATAAGGCCGGAATACATCTTCCTGAGAAAGATACGTGAGATGCTCCCAACGAAAAACATATTTTTCAACCACAAATAAGCCAGCTCTTCTTACCAAATGAATTATATCTTAGAATAAGCAGAGCGCCAAACTAAGCATCCCAAAAACTAATTACACACAATTGAAGATTTCACAATGCTTCAAAGCCTGTGACACCATGCAGAAATTAGCTGGTTGGCCTCATCCCTACAGACATTTACCATAGACCTTTTCCACTTTTGCTCCAACTCTCGCACGAAAAAAAAAATTGCAAGGTCCATGTGCTCCAGAACGAGACAACCTTGCGGTCTCAGTTGGCTAAGTCTTCTTGCCTTAACATATTGAATCTGGAATGCTACAGAAGGACACAACCTTACGTTCTCAGTTGGCCAATTCTTCTTGCCTTAACATATTGAATCTTAGCAGCAGCTGTAACTTTACGTATCAGATGCCACTAAAAGCATCATCCTTGGCCTTGGTCTATTGCCCAGGATCGTAATGTATAACCTTAATTTCTCTAGATTGCAAAAAATTAAGACAAAATGTTTGTGCAAAGTAGCAGAAAAGCTCATATTTTGTTGAAAAAGCGATCGTTTCAAAATTTCTTAACTTATTCCTGCCACAATCAAATCAACAAAATTCACCCAAGAACATTCTTTTCAGCCAATAAAAAGAGGATATAAGAAACAAAGTAATCTGTAGGTTTTAAATTACATGATCTTTTAGTCCCTTTAACGGCTTTAAACTGAAGTCCCACAGCACTTGTCCTATGTTACACTCCTATGAAGTCCCCAAAGTAAAAATCCAAAAGGAAGGTTGGAAGACAATAAGGTGCAATAGAAGTGGGTATAATGAAAGAAGCGCATCCTTCTTCCAACCCGTATGCACTTTGCCATCTGTAAGCATTGTGCTTTTTTACACAACTGCTTCACCTTCTTTCTTGCAATAGACAGATGGATCCATTCCTGTACCACCGCATTTTTAAGATCCTTCAAATTCTTGGGTTCAGATGGGTTGATCCTAGAGACCCTGGCTGGTAGGCTAACGACAAAGAAAGTAAAAGAGAAAAGCAGAAACAAGCTATGGTTATAGAATTGATTGTTTGTGATAATGGGGCAAAATATGCACGTAGATTATGAATTGGAGCAAAGAGGAAAGCCAGTCTCTTGACCGCAGCAATGAATTCACAGCCAGAAAAAAAGGGAAGAAATTGTGTTTTTGCCCTCCCCTCGAATGTGCTTTGCCGAATTTCCAAACATACCATCCACTAAGCACTTGTCTAGATCAAATTGCGCTCATCCAATCCATGCACATTATCTCCCCATCGCAAGTTTCGTAGCCATTACCAGCCGATAATCCAATTAAGACAAAGTTTATTGGGTTAATATTTGGACTTGAAGCACGAATTATATGCAACACCAAACATCAAACATATCACTTGCTTCGATACTCGGCCAAACGAAGTCATTTGCACCACTAGACACACAATACGGGTGCACGAAATGCAGCAAGTATAAATTTTCAGAAAAGCAAATGAACGCTGATTCATTACCTCACTCCATAGTGACTTTCGCACCAACTTCCTTCATCTTCTCCATGATCTTCTCCGCCTCTTCCTTCGCCACGCCCTTCTTCAACAGCGTCGGGGCCTTCTCCACCAAGTCCTTGGCCTCCTTCAGCCCCAAGTCCGTGCACGCCCGCACCTCCTTGATCACCTTGATCTTCGCGGCGGCGTCGAAGCCCTCCAGCTTCAGGTCGAACGCCGTCTTCTCCACCTTCTTCTCGTCCACCGCGGCGGGCCCGGCTCCCGCCCTTCCGGGTCCTCGCACCGCGAACCCCATCCCGGGCATCGTGACCGCCATGGTCGGCATCTCCTCGACGCCCATCTTCTTGCGCAGCTCCTCGGTGAGGTCGGAGACCTCGAGGAGCGTGAGGGCGGATATCTCGTCGACGAGGGCAGAGACGCGGTCGGAGGGCGGGGGGCGCCTCGACTGCTCCGGCGAGGCCGAACAGAGCTCGCGCTTGAGGAAGTGGACGGAAGGGAAGGGTCGGAGAGAAGGGTAGATGCGGGTTAACTGCGGGGAAATCGATCGGAGAAACCTCATTCTTCTTGAACGCTATGTGAGCGAGATCAAAGCGGCTTCAATGGAGATGAATGGAGGAGTGTCGTTGGAAACTGAAGTGGAAGTGATGAATTTGCGGCGGCGGCGTCGTCGTCTTCGTTTCCTCACGCTGGCTGAGCATAAGCCCTACGAAGAAGCGGGGGCTTTTGGAAGCGACACGGGTCGAGTTCGGGTTCAAGTAAGTCGGATTCGGGTTCGTGCGAGTCCGGATCATCATAAACTGTTTGCGCACATAATCACAACAGAAATTATGGTGAGCTATACAAATAATTGTTTTTTTAAAAATTATATATTCCAAGCAATTCATTTAAATTTTCTTATTGTATATTTCCATCCATTTAAATTGGATCGACTCTTGACACATTTTCGTCGACAAGTCAAAGATTCAAGAGCATTGATTATTATAATTTTTCTTAAATAATCTCAAAATTAATTTAATCGACTAAACTAGCAAATTACGAAAATATCAACTAGTAACTTTTTCAAGAGTCAAATCGGGTCGAACTTGATTATCCCAATCAACAAATGAATTGAAGAACTAGCTTAAATTATTGCATGGAATTTTTTTTTTTGTAGGATCGTTAACTAATTCGAAGAATTGAAGTACAAAAGACTTGATTAAAAAAATAAGTCCGGTCCATAAGGCTTCAAGTGAGCTAAAAAGCCAATTTTGAGGTAGGAATTTGTTCCTTCAAGCTTCAGCAATCCAATCCGCTACCCTTTTTTGGGGTTGAAAATCTACTACTTTATTGTATGGAAGTTTTTAACAAAAAAAAAACCGTATGGAAATTGACAGCACTCATTTTCGCGGGCTCTTTAACTCGATTATAAAGTCATAGTACGATGTTTCAATTTGATTCCTACGTAATACGAGTGCAAGATTCATAAATCTGAATTTACGATATTCGTGTTTGTCGTGGCTGCTAAAAAAAGGCATAACAACATCGTTTAATCCCATGAAGAAGAAGAAGAACAATGTCTATATTAGAATCATGACTTAATGCAAAATATAGCTCCCTAAAAATAAAATACATGTCAATTGTAGTGATTCAATGATTTATAGTCGGTTTCAGCCTATGTACCTCGAAATTCACCTATGCAAGCTATATGATTCATTACATTACATCAGCATACACGACTAAACGATCCTTTTTATGAAAAATATTTTTATTTTTTGAAAAGATACAAATTAATATTAACAAGGAAAGCATCTTTATACGGTAATTATTTTTAACGATACAAATTATCATTTTTAAAAAAATATTTTTAAAATTACTTATTTTCTTATCAAAACAAACAAGGACTTGACCCCTTCCACCTCTCTAAAAGTGGAATTATTCTGCTGATCTGATTCTTCCTTTCCCCACGGATGTGCGGGCTTGACGCTCAAGGACGAGGACTGTACGTTTGAGCGCTACACATACTTTCACATCACCGATCCGTCGCTTCGCCTCTACGAGCTTGATGAGCTAAAATACCATTCTAAGTAAATTCTAGCTCATCGTCCACCCCAAACTCATTCCCTATAAATGGCAAGGGCAATCTACTCGACCGACTCGCTGGTCCTGACCAGTCGACATTAAGAATGGCGTGAATTCCCTATACATGGCAAGGGCAATCTACTCGACTGACTCGCTGGTCCTGAGCAGTCGACATTAAGAATGGCACGATTTTTTACCTATACAACCACCTGTTCTGTTGTCCTGTCAGCCTTGCAGTTGGCATTTGAGAGTGGAGCCTCGGACTAACTTGATTGCCATAATCAAAGCTTTAGCTGTACCGATCTCGAAACACGGCGCTCGTTTCGGCACAGTTGAAAGCAAAAACTTTTGAGTTATCACTGGGCATCGAGTTTAAACAGCACATCAAGTTGGCTTAATCATATTTCACGCGACAAAGATTAGCTAGAGGAAGTGACCGTGCCTGAATTAAGAAAGCACGGCCTTTGCATTACAATCTCAAACTCAAGATATGATCATACGAAAGGTTTCAGCAAAGGTTTATAAAATCAGAATGACAAGAAATAGAGAAAACATTCAGATAATATACAGGAGAATATAATTGGCAATTGGCACCAGGCACACAATGCACTGCAAAGAGTTGTATCGGTTAAACCCGAAGAGGGCATCCCATAATTTTTAAAGAAGCTATATAATTCATTCATATCACCGGTTCAAATTAGTGCATGGAAACTGCACCAACCATTTCTTCGGATAATTGCAAAGACCTCAGTTTGTTCTGCACACAGTTAAGCAAGAAATCTTCCTCTTCCTTTACAAAATGCCAGACATTGCCCACTTTACAGGAGGGTTATTAAGCATTTGACTCAATCACCAGTTTTTTCCCAGGATTCTCTCTTTTCGTTTCCTTTTTTCCCCTTTGATTTTTCTTTTGAAGAGATGCCTTCTACCCTAGTACTTCAGCATTTACTAGAGGAAGATACCTTCGTTGTTATACTTTATCATCATGAAACCACCACCTGGTCTCTTTAGGAGACCTCCCATTCCGACAGTTCTTCACATAGCGATCGTTATCTTCCGGCCGTTGCTGCGAAGGATGTCAACAGATTGTTAGATCAATTAAGAACAAATGGAAGAACTACACCCTCCAAACTAACAATAGGGGGGGACAAGTAATTTAAGTCATGACTAGTTTGAACTTGACTATGCAAGCAAAAGTACAGTCTAATCAAGATAAATTTAAGTAACTTGGTATGGGAACAATTGGTGATCATACTCGGTGCTACAGTGGGTGCGCTAACAAACATTGGGTAACCGCAGTAGAACTCAAAAGATATAAAGACAAACCTTAACAGTCGAGCTAGAAAGCATGGACAGAATGCTGATGCAGACGGAACTGACAGTCATAGCAGGTGACCAAGAATCGTACAATATGTCTAGCGATAATAAAACAGAAATATGTATCAGTCCTACTGTCAAATGTAGTAAAAGCCAAGTCAAATAGACATTGAGATTTACTTAAGGCACATGATAACCATGATCAACATGGAAATGAGAAGCAAAACGATACTCTACCAAATGCTAAATAGAATATCGAATGTATCTATTAAAAAAAAAAAACCAAACAGATAGCTTTGTTTGTGCATGCGGTCGTGTGCGTGGGTGAGAGTGAGAGAGAGAGAGCGCCACGCAAGCAAAAAAGAAGAGGGGGGGGGGGAGGCTCAGCACCCGTTCTACACAACTTGACGAATTATACAAATTTCAAACTGTAAGTACCATTCTATCAAACTCCATGACTTGGGAGAATTTATCATTTGGCCTTTCACGGCATTTTAGCAATGCACGTGATGTTCTGTTGTGTTTATTATCTACTTAGGACTAACATCCAAATAACAAACAGAAGCCATCTTTAACCGTGTGTGGCAAGACTATCTTTCATAAACAAGAATCTTCTTGCAGATATGAATTGCGGAAGGAGGATTTAAAGGGCAGGCCAGTCTAATGGTTCACTTTCATGATCTCTCTATACAAAGCAGCAGATCACAGAAAGGGTAGACCTATAACAAATAATGACATCACCTTTCTGGAGTTGCAGTGGCAAAGCCACTTAGAGAAAGGAATCATTTGAGAGCTACAAGATAATCGAGACCATAGTATCAACTAAGTCAATGTTAAAATATGGCATGAGGAAAGGATTAGCAGATACATCACTCACGATTAATAAAAAAACAGTAAAGACAAGTATAAAAGTTACTTAAAGAAATAGTTTGGTTAAATAGCTATGGATCCAACACATTGGCCACGTTGACCTCATCCTGAGTAGAGACAGACGATAGACAATATCGCCGATTTAAAAAACTATGCCGAAGAAGCATACTAGCTTGGAGTAATTGAAAGTGAGGTAGTTTGTCAAATACATATGATGGTTATTTCAACAAGGTACAGTACATGCTTATTGATTGATACACAGAAGAAGACTTTCCAGCAAAATTAACATCACTTTTCAGGTAACACTTTGGATCGAAGTTGGTACTATCCGTACCTATATAATTTATTTACAAATCAAACCTCACGATGAACTTAAAGATGTGTTAATGTTAAAGATACTAGTGCTCTGAACCTACTTAGCATCAGGAGATTAAACATGTCCAAAAATATTATTCTAGTGATACATTCTGGTGAGGATGAGATTTTGGAAAATGTTTCATTCACTAATCCCAGAAGGCTAGACTAGCGTTGGCAGAATTTATCTACAGCAATAACTTTAAAGAAAGGCAACCCTATTAATGTGAATAGGAAAGAGAAACTTCTCAAGAGGGATGGTCCACTATGAGAGCTGTTGCACATATGACTCTCTATGCAAGCTCACTACATTAAGGAAAGCAGCAATTGCAAGCTCTGTTAGTGGAGCTGGTTGTCTAATGTAGTAGACTCAGAAGAAGCTTATGAAAGAAGGTTCAATATCAACGTTGGTGATTACAAGTGTAAGTGGACCTCCCCCCCCCCCCCCCAAAAAAAAAAAATCAAATTGTAACTTGTAGAGTTCCCACAACAGCTTCTTGGCAGATATGATTCTCCAAATAGCAAATCAATTACAAGCAATTTCAAACCATGAGAAGAACATTGAGAGCCAAAGTCACAGATATGGAGTTGGAAACCAGCAGAAACACATCGGTAAGCTGAAGCCAAAAACACAAGCAAGCAGGAGGGACTCTAGTTATAGTGGAACTCATGGCATGTTGCCAGTAAGCTATTAACAGTTTACTACACTGCAAAAGGAGAACTTAGACAATTTAGCCTGATAAAGTTGATGATGTGCGGAAACAAAAGTCCCAGGAAAATACATCTTGATGTGTCGATCCTCGACAAAATGGACAGAGACGTCACAAAAATCCAATTTCAGACTCAGGATGATAATGCACTTTTTGAGGCAGCCTGAGATAAAATCATCTCCTTTGGGTTGAACAAAGTTTTTTATGCACCTGATTCTCGCAGAAGAGACAGACAATACAAGCTTCTAATATCCACTCTCCAGTGCCAAAGTTTAGAGCTACCAAGTAAAGCATAGATGCATTTCTCAAGAAAAGATGCATGATGTCTTCGAACCTTCAAGATTAACCACCCAGGACATATTATCATCTCAAGAATATAATAAACTTCTACCACAAAGTAACCAAAGTAAAAACAGCGAAAGCAAAGGAGGCTAAAAAAAAAAAAATTGATTCCCAGATACAACTTCGAAGCAATCTGTGTAAATTACCTAAACAAATATGGCCGTTGCTGTAAATATGAGGATGAAGAGGAGCCGGATGCAGAAAAATGACCTGTCAGCGGCAAACCCATGTTGAACAAAGAATCAGAATCGTATTTAAACCCTAACCACAGTCTCAAATAACAAAATCCGCACCCGCAAAGCCAACACAACATATAAAAAGTACTTTGACAGAACGACGATGCAAGAAAGACATCAGCTTTAATGTAATTACCTGGGGGGCTTCCATGGGGTAATGCTCAGGGAAGTCCACCTGAAGCTGGTAAGTCTCGTTAGCGTACAGAGTTCCTGGAGCTCCATTCACTTCAATAACCCACCTATATTTCCCCCAACCATCACAGAAGGAAAACAAGAAAAAAAAAATTGAAAATTTCTCAGAACCCTAAGGAGAAATTATCGGTACCTCTGGAGATTGTCGGTGACTTTGTGCTTGAACCCTACCGGAGGACTGACCTGCCACTCCACCAGCTCCTTCTGGAGGCGGTTCGAAGCAATCTTACTCAGAGCCTGAACCGATTGGGACAAAAAAAAATATCACATAAAGACAAAGGAAGTTTGATCATTTCCCAATCTTCCCAGAAACGATGGGACAATCAAACGAACAAAAATGTCAAAAATCATTCGCAGCGCCAGTGACCGCGGGTTGCCGGGGAAATCAGAGAGAGAGAGAGAGAGAGAGAGAGAGAGAGAGAGAGAGAGGCGGAGAGGCGGCGAAGAGACCTTGCGAGAGGTGGCGGAGGAGCTCGTCATAGTTGTTCGCCCTGCAATTGGCGGAGAGTTAGAGAGAGAGAGAGAGAGAGAGAGAGAGGGAGAGTGATGGATTGATGGCGTTGACGAAAAGAGAGAAAGAGGACAGAGGTGCTCGCGGGAGTTTATGACCCACCAGCACCATCTCCACCACATCTCCTCTCTTTTTATTTCTCTCTCTCTCTCTCTCTAAACTTCGAATTGTGAAAATGGAGAAAATGAAAATGGTTAGAACGATTGATCATGTTAGAACAATAGGTCACACGAGGAGTGTAGTTTCTATGGAAACAATTTTAGGAAGTGCCTCGAGAAAATTCACCATGTCGTGTATCGATCGATCAGACTCCTCCTCGGTGAAAAAGAGACTATTTTCATTTGTAGAATCAATCCTTGACAGGGCGATTCTAGATGATATTCAAATTGTTCTAATTTGGACTGGACCGTAGCATGTATTGCACTACTTGCCCATGCCATATCGCTCGAGGGGAAAAGCGGGACTCGCCCTGACCTGGCATTGCTACGTTTTCGATGCCTCGCTCTCCAGCTTCCTTTCCGTTTACTTCCTCATGAGTGTTTTAGTCTTTGTCGGCATGAGATGTATTAAGAACGCATAACCCGGCCTTATTTCATGGAACTGATGCGTATGTCGAAATCGACGATCAGCTATCAGAGTCTGTTATAAAGTAAACCTTAATATTAAAGTCTATTTCCTCCGGTGCACGGTTTTTGCTCAGCGTTCTGCAGCAAATCTGGCCGATATAATAGATTGCGTTAACGTCTCGATAAGATTAAAAGAAGCGTTATTTCTCGTGAAAGTCGCTGAATTTATGAGTTATCAATGCTTCTTTTTCCAGTACTGCTTTGAATCGCAAACAAAAAATTGTAAGTTTACATTTCTTGAGAATATAAATGCAAAGATTAAAAACTACTCAAGAAGAAGGAAGAGGGAGAAAAAAAAAATAAAACAAAAGAGTATCCTATCAACCAAATCAGCTCCTTGATTTCTTACTCTTTTAGGGGGATGAGAAGAGGAGATGTAACTATCTCCTAGTGAGCTGAGTTGAATTGAACTCAAGATTTCGTCTTTTCAATTTGCAGAGGCAATCGCTAATCAAAAATCAATGTCGTGGTTGGTCGAGTTTATTTCCTTCGGCAACCTTTTCCCCCCTTTTGGATGCACTTTGAATTAGTTGTTGCTTTCATGCATAAAAAGCACCTAACTTTGTCTTCCAAAGGGTACCCAAAAAAAAAAAAATGGATGATTCATTTGGTCCGCGGAAGAACAAGAAGAAAAAGACCATGAGAGTACTACGAGTTATCATTTTCGATCCATGAGTCCTCGCGAGATTTTGAGTAACCAAGGATTGGAGAACACCTAGGGCTTGCTTGGTAGCAATTCTGTTCTCGAGAACAATTCCTAAGTAGAAATGAGTTTTTCTAATTCCGTTTCCAGAAACAAACAAAAAAAGAGTAGATTTTTTTTCCTCAGGGACGGAAAAATTAACTAACGTTCCTAAGAACAGATTTCCGTTCTTTTTCTATCCTCGAAAACAAAAGAAGAGGAATAAACAAAAAAAAAATACAAAACAAGAGCGAACCAAATAGGCACTTAGATATTCCCCGAAGCTCAAAGGGATTTCGAATGTATTTGGAATTAGGAAAAATAAATAAATAAATAAGAATATATGGAGAGGGGGAATTTAACATTGGGTGGGGAGATGCAAATTTGCATCTCCCCACTTTGATTTAAAGAATAATCAGCTCATCTTTCTGCCATGCAAAATTAAAGAATATCTCACAAGTGGGGGCAGCCTAGTGGCAAAGACGAGCACAGGACGAGTCATGGGTCAAACTTTGGAGGCGGCATATGGAAAGAGTGGGGGAGGAACCTTTTCTCATCGCCCCTTGCTTTGATCTCGCAATTGTTCTAATTCCTTCTTATCCAGCATAGAATAAAGGCGCGGAGAGGAAATATACAATGGAAAAGGGAAAAGGGAGGGTTTCACATGCAATCTCAAGTTGCCTTTTCCAAGCCATGCGAGGGAAGTGTACATGACCGTCCTTGACTAATTTCCCAGCTCGTGTTGCCCCCCACTCCGGTTGACATAATAAACAAGATAGAGGAAGGGTCGAGGTAAATGCGCGCTGATATCGGCTCCATTCACACCCGAAAAGGATTTCAGGTGACATGACCATCCTGTTCATATGATATGTGCGAGTTGTTGGGGGGGTGAGCATGGTTCTATGCACGGTAGAACTTGAAACCTTAGAGAACCGATCGGTTCCAAGTTTCATGGTACGAAGGATAGATTCCAGGTTCCGGGTAGGCGAAACCTGAAATCGAAACTGAAACCTGAAACCCAGAGCGAGTTTTTATAATTTTTTTTTCTTGGTAAATGTCTTCGCTTTATCTTGTGATACTCCATAGTGTCCGATGATGAGTATGCAATCCGAAACCACTTTATCATTGAGACTCTTACTTTGTTAATATTTTATATTTTTGGCGTGTCTAAATATGAGTTGTGGTCAGTGGATTTTAGCAACAGGTGGTGATCGTGAAATGTGATTATTCACTGTAATCATTCAACTAAAAATACACGTGGAATTTGAGTGAAACCTAAAATCGACCCTGGAATTTATGACAATGTAGATTCTAAGTTTTAAAGTATGCATGATAGATTTCAGGTTCCAAAAAATGAGGAACTTGTATAAACAGGTAGGTTCCACATTTCAAGTAAAAAGTTGAAACCGCTCACCTCTAGCGAGTTATGTTGGAGAAGTCCCACATTAGAAAATTTAGTATGGCGTGGAGCAATTAATATATCGTAATTGGTTCACAACTCATTAACTTAAGCTTTTACTCAAAAGTGTATTAAACTGAATATATTGATGAGTTCGGATTTAAACTCATAACTCATTACATCAACCTCACGGGTTTAGACTTGGGCTTTCTCTCGACCTTCGTCTCCTCAGGTGAAGACATCGGATTTTTGTGAAGTCCTCGCATGTCTATTTTGTTGATGGCCGTACCAAGACAAGGATAGCTTCACTCTAAGTAGGGGGTACTTATTGAATGTGCCTGTCGAAATTCATGTCCGTGTTTCTCTTCTTGCTCATACTTCTCAATTTGTCGTTTCTTGGATACTATAAAACCAGTCTGTTTAAGGCCTCTTCCCTGGGTGCATCCTTGTCCTCTCCCCATTTCGAAACTTCCTCCCATTAAAAGAACATCCGACCCATCCTCATCCACGATCGGCACCTCAATATTCCTTCTAAACCGCGTAAACTTGCCACGAGGCATTGATGCGAAGCCTTTTGCCGCCGAGGAGTCGTGATCTTGAGTCTCGATACTTTGAGAATTGCCCGCCTTTCGGCTGCGAAGGAGGACGGAGTGGCGGTTACCAGCGGGCTTGCCACGGCAGCAGCCACGGACTTGATGACGGTCTCGTGCGAGGACGATCAGTGCGTCGTCCGCGGCCTCGGCCACGGTTGGTGCAACCTTGGATCTAGGACTTTGAATTGATGAAGATGCCGTTTTTCCCTATCTCCAGCCGGACTGGCCCTCACACTCATCTGCTCCGCTGCATCTTCTCTCCCCCCTCGTGGTGCTCCGGCAACTCTACCTCATCCGCCACTCTGTTTTTCCAGCTCCAAGCCCATGCCACCATGATCGGCAGGCAGATAATTTGACATTCTCACGTTTCAATAGTCTAGAAACCTCTGGCCCCGAGTTCAACTTTGATTCAGATAAAACTTAGCTACACAAGTGTTGTTGGCCCCCTCCTAGAAACATACTCGTCGCCATTCAATTCAAAATTTTCAATAAATAAGCAGAGAGGAATCATATATATGTAAAGAGAATTTAACATTAATAATTCCTGCGATGCAGCATATTTTAACTAAATTGCTTGTCCATGGGTAAATTTTGGGCGGTCCTAAAGAAATCAGGAATAATAGCCCTTGCAAAGCAGGATTAGAATATGCCAGCTTTTTTTTTGGGGGGGGGTCGAATAATATGCCAGCCTTCATTAGTGGAATTGTTGCCCCAAGCAATCTGTCCTATGGAGAATCTTGGAGAGGGGGCAGCCAAAACAGATGCCCAAGTTGGGGTGCAAGGCAAAGTGTTGGCTGGATCCAGACCTGGTCAATCGATTACTGTCATTGACCTTGGAATTCTATGTCCATTCATCAAATCTAACCACTTCCATTCACTATCTGTCCCCTGTGCACCCTCCGACCTCGAACGTTCTGTGTAGTCAAAAATCAATCCTAGAAGATGTCCCACGATTTGTCTTCTACCTCCCGTATGCCTCTGATTTCTCTGTCTTCAGTTGAAAATTATGTAGTAACTTTGTGTTTTTTCTTTTTTGGTTTCTATCTTCTAAATAAACCCCGACAAATACGGCAACTACAAGCAGAGAATCATCTCCTTGCTTAAGAATGTCTGCAGCCACAGCAACCAGTACATATCTTCCATTTAAACAGAAACAGCAAGTAGCATGTTTATCCCGCCATTGACTTCACCTTTCGAATGCTGCCGCTACCTATGCTGCTAATACTAAACTGGGATCTGCTACAAGAAATTCAACACGAAATTAGGGAAAATGTGCGTGTTTGGAAACCATCCAGTGCGACGAAGCAATAGCTGGTAATCATTAGATTAAGATATTAAAATCAGTCCGGCATCTCCATTTACATGGAGATATTAGACATTATCAGAAGAAGCAATACTACGTCACAACAAGAATTACAAGATTATCCGGTCACAGCTAGCAACGTCACATTATTATTGCATACAGCATTTATATTGCAGAGATAAGATACTCTATTATATCTCCCAAATATCAGAGCCAATGTTCTGATTGATATCTACACAGAAAACTCCTCCGTTTTCCCACAACAGCATTACTCTTCACCATGAGATAATGACTCGATTAGTTCCTGCAGTTGCTGTAACAATGTCTTAGTTACAACTGAAAGCCTCAATTAAGAACCAAAAAGCAGACAAAGCATTAAGTGCATAGAACTTCCAACCTCATCACGGAGAGCTTAAAGACTGGGGAAGGACTTTGTACGGGTTAAGTATGTGATTGGGATCCAGCAAGTTCTTGACAGAAGCCATCAATTGGACCTATACCGGCAGAGTATTGTTCAACAACTTGTACAATAAGAGGAAAGAAGTATAAACCCTCGACCAGAGGTGATCATGAAATTTAATAAGGGAATTTTTGGCCAGCGCCGGCCACAGTTGGGCAGCCCAGGTTTTCTCATGTGTGACTCTCTGGCCTGGGTGGGCGAGCGGGGTAGATCACTTCTACCCTTGAGACAACTAAAGAGCACGCTTTCTCTATAATTTTTAGATTGCCTAATAGGGTAGAAGATCTTTCAGCTATAGAAACGAGTGAAATAATGTCTATATTGCTACCGATTAAAATTTCTATCAGATGTAGATAACGGATCATGCTACGAGAATGTTATGAACTGTTAGGGTAAGTTGTGAATATACATTATGGGCAAAATTCCAGACAGCCTCAACTTTGGGGAATCATGGTTGTTCAACATAGCATAGAGCACAGGTCAAGGTTCAACACCTGACCCTCGTCCTTACTATGTCAGTTTTCTGTTATTATGGTATAGTCTCTAGTTATGGACTTGATGTGGTTATGTCCAGGTACAGCGTTTCCTATGCCTCGCTTACACGAGACAGCGAACTTTATCAAATATGCCAGATTTACATTGGATCCAATTCTAGACAGCTTAATCTTTTGGGGAAGAAAATGGCTGTTCAACATGAGCAATAAATCAGAAAACCATTTTTAGGCAGACCTTAAACTATGTGAAACGCAACGCCTCCAAGTAACTAAGTTTCAAGAGCAGTTATAAACATCCCAGGGTCCCAGCTCTGGGCCATTTTCTATCGACAGTCTTTTCCACATCCACTTTGTGTGGGATAGAGTTCTAGTGCCATATACAAGTATTGCTACGCCACCTTTCTTTCGCAAAACGCCATACCTAGATATGGTACAGTTGTTATCATCTGCATATAAGTTAAGCTTTGGATTAACCTTAAAATTCTCAACTAGATCTCCCTGCTTCTTAAATGGTAGACCATGTCCAACCAAGGATCACCATTTTTTCTCCCTGCCCTATATGCTGCAAAGAAGCTTCTGAGTTTTACCTTATCTTAACTATCTAATCTAGCTGCCTCATCTTCAACCTAATACAGCATGTCTAACTTTACTTCTGGTCATTGCTTGCCAACAGGTTTTGATTTTCAATCAACAGAAATATCGACAGTTATGGAAGGTCACAAGTACTTAAGTGCGCACTTCCAGATAATAAACCCCAAAATTTATGCCCCAGAACTGCTTCATGAAGCTCAACTTACAGCTGCAGGTGACTTGCTGTAGAAAATCTTATCAGCTTTCATCAGTCCCAAGCCATGCTCCGCACTAATACTTCCACGATTCTTTGAAGTCCATTCATAGACAAAAGGTTCAATCTGTGCTAATACCTGCAATGCACCCTTTCTTATGAGATCATATTCAAACACATAGAAGCTTTCCAAAGAAAGACCAAGGAGAATACAGCATCATCATATTGAGGACATGAAATATTGAGATGCAGGTTTCCATCTCCAAGGTGCCCATATGCCACAACCCTCGCCGAGTGACCTAGAAATTTGAAACCCAATAAAAGTTTATTATTGACAAATTATTCATGCTCTGGTTTCCTTGGAAGATTATGATAAGTGACAAAATACTCGTAACATCCATAGAAGAAGTAACTCACATCCTATCTTCCTAATGTCTATCACACTATATGTGCCAATCTCGCAGTTAAAACACTATAAACGTCCTCTATCGATCTGTACAAGTAGCTTGTTTTCACTCTTAAAAGTTCACCTTCAGGTTCATAGTCCATGACTTCCCAAACATTTATTGCACACCAGGAATTCCAGCTACATTTTATGATGTACAAAGGAGGTGAAGTTAGACAATGGACCAGCTTGGGATTATAAAGGATTAGTCAACAGAACGCTTGCTGAGGCACTAAAACCCTGTGGTTCACATTAGGTAACGTAATCACTCTTCATCCCACATCAAAATTATAGACCTGGAAAAAGAATGTCATGGTATACAAGTACTGGATCAGTAACAGCAATAAGTTCTCTCACCAAGTTTATTTCGCATTTCCTCCACAATATCATAAATCTTTTCAACAGGTATTGATAAATCATATTTGTAGACAGCCCCTGCTTTCATCAATGCTTCTGGTATACCCTGTGATGCACCATAGAGAAGTGGCAATCTCAGTCTGAGCAAGCAAAATCAGCTACAAGTACGAAAAAATCATCTTCTTGCACCCATAATTATATCCTCCTCAGCGGACTCTCTCTCTCTCTCTCTCTCTCTCTCTCTCTCTCTCTCTCTCTCTCGGTAATTACATGAATTTTGCGCCCATAATTCTTGATCTAACTGTAAGTTTGCTTCTATTCTTAATGAGTCTTGACATGAATCATCAATCAAGAAAACTGGAAATTCATCTTAATCTACAAAAGGCGAGACAGTGTTTAAACTGTTATAAGCTTCAAATACAAACCATATAAGCTTTTCTCACAATACTATGTCCATCGTTGAATATTTTTATGCATCTCCAAAAGAGAGAGAACAACCGAGAAGACAGCTTTCCAACAGGGTTTATTGTATTTAAGCTGCAATGCCCCCTTTATAGTTATATCCTTCAATTTTTCAATTACAGGATCATTGCAGCTTCAGATGCAAACAAAAGAAAGAGAGCTGTCAATTCAGAAAGAGGGAACAAAGAGCCAGTTGGTCACCCAAAAGAACATCTGGAACTATAAGAAATGCTTCTTATTGAGTTGACAAGAGACAGACAGCAAGCAAAAGCCCCCATAGAGGGGAAAATATATAATGTATCTATATGATTGAAATATCCCAAAGGCCTATTTTCATACTTGAAAATCGCAGATCAATCCATGAGAATCATGTCTCAAATTCATAAAATGGCAAACCAAATCAGATTGAAAGATTCAGTCAAGTGATTAAGATTAGTTTTATGCAGTACCACAAGTAGATGTCATGATTTGTACACGTTAGTAAGTATCACATTACCATTTATTCGATATACGGATGAAAAAAATGACAAATTTAGTTCATATTGTTGTGTGATAATTAAAAATTCTTAGATATGTACCCATAAAAACTATAGTATGTGATGCATAAATTAACAGATCTCCAATTGATAGAATCATTACACTCATATCATGTTGGTAAACTCACTGATGATACAATGGACTTGCCTGTGATTCCAACATACATGGATCCGTATGATAAACTTAAATTTGTTAGGCCCTTGCTTGGATCGAAGTAAGATATGAATCTAGAATTGATGGATTGTGAGAAATATGACTATTGCTACTACCAATCTATGGAAGCAGGAATTTGACAATGATACGAATCACAGAGAATTGGAAACCTCACGAATATTCCAAACTGATGACGCCTGCTGTATGTCTTGTGCAACAACACCATCTGAAATCAAGCCTCCTTCCATGGAATGAACAAGGAAAGCTTCAAGCTTTTCTCTGAAAATATCCGAATTGAATATTATGTAACAAGGTGATAAAAGAAATCTCTTCTTTCGCTATAGCAAAACCAAACTGTGAAAGGCACTATCAAGCTACCATCAAATTGCAAAGAGAAATCCCTGCACACATATGCTATTGCCAACTCATATGCTTAGTTGACAAGAAAAGGTCAATAACACAGAAAGCCAGATTGGAAAAGGTGAACTGGTTGCCTCTTTACAGTGAGATTCCATAGTAATTGCGAGTTCAAGAATTACATTTAAGAGTAGGTCAGGCACTATGCTAGATGTATTGTCAATCTCAAAGGGAAATTAAACCTGAGCAGCAGAATTTCTAAATGATGAACTTCCATCCTAAGTTTGAGAGATCTGATTGCCTGCAACTTTAAAATCCAGGAATAAATAACTCTACTCTGTTTTGATAAGTGCAGCAAGGATTCGGTGTGTCTTAAGCTTAGAATCACTGTTGAAACTCTAATTTTTCCTCATAGAAGATCTTCATATTTGAGCCTTGGCAGCTCTCCAGTTAATTCATACAAACAATGAAGAATATTCAAACGTAAACTTGCCATCCCAAAATAAATAATAATAAAAATTGTCCAGTGAGCAAGGAGAGGAGTGTCATTTTCCAGTAGATGCAGGTCATAGCACATCGGAGCTTCATATGGACTTGAATGTGACACCTACATTCGAGAGGTAAAATGAAGAGATTTACTTGTCGGATTGTTCATCGCTGCCTGTCGTCTCTATCAGAACATAAAACTTGTGCAGTGCAGTGGGTAATGGATTCCGGACTCCTTCTAAATGGTTTAGTGCCTGCCACAAATAGTGAAATAATTTGGCTTAAAAGTACCATAAAGATCTATTTTTGCTTGTACTTTCAAGACTTGTTTCACAGTAATAAATAGAATTTTAAGCAAAAAGATGTCAATTTAGACGCAGTCCATCTATAACAGTCGATCCCTGTGCTTCACAGTTAGAAAATAGCATGCCAAGAAGAAAAAAATATTAAGGAAGGTTAAGAAGCACACAACCTATAATGGGAAACGATGAGACGGTCAGAAACCTAACATCTTCTAGACCTAGCAATGGAACAAGCTACTGAAAAGTGCTTTAGTGACATGTACTGCACTGTAATGGCAAAGTGGATGAGCTAACAGTGAAAATAATTTCTTATGGAAAATGGAAGTAAGAGAAGAAAACTGTAAGACACAAATGGCATGTAGATGGCAGCTCTAGCAGCCACATTCGATCCTTTTGCAGCTTAAAACTCTATTCCACGATACTTGATATATCCAAATTCAAAGGATAAGACAGTAATGTTACTTAGGCACAAAATGCCTGATGTAAAACTTATAGAGTTAAAAAATGTAGAAAACTTACAAGCTCCATTGTCTGCCCATCCAAAAACTCAAAAGCAGAGAGAACCTCTCCAAGTTTCCTCCTCGCTTCCAACAAAAGTTTCTGATGCACAAGATAAGAAATGGTAATGACTTGTGCTCAAAATGATGGCATTCTGGAAAATGTAAGTCAATCTGGAGAAGAAACTAATTTTACCTGGCAACTTAAATAGTCCGTACATGCAAGAAAAGCCACATTAACTGATGATAGCTTTGGAGGAGTCAGAATCGACACCTTTGTAACAATTCCCAGGGACCCCTCACTGCCTACAACATCAAATAGAATCATCGTTTGGTGGCATCCTAAGCTACTAATCATCTGGGTTGTAACATAAAACTATCAATTGAAATGTTCCATTGTATTGATAATACCTATAAACAAATGCTTCAGATCATACCCAGTGTTGTCTTTGCGTAAAGTACCGAGCATGTCGAGCACATCTCCATTAGCTAAAACTGCTTCAAGACCTGCAACACAGACCTAAAGTAATAGTCCAGAAACAAACAAAGACCTGGCAATGTCTTCAAACAAGTACAAATCAGACAATATATTGTAGCATATGAACTTGAGGATTAAAGCAATAGGAGCCATAAACTTTTCAGCAGTTAGTCGGTTGAATCCTAAACGTTCCATTGTAGGCAATTGAGTTCTAAACCTTTCTTAAGGATGTGCAACCGTTTGTTTTTCTTCACAAATCAAACATCATTTCAACCATAATCAAGGAAAAAAACACATGGGTTTTATCAATAATTGAGCAAAGAAATTGAATTTATGAATCAATTGAAAAATAAAACCAGAATGCGATATGAATCAAGGAAAATTCATGATATCAAATGTTAGGTTTCCTCCCCATTTACATAAAATTTGAATTTTCTTTCAATTGTAACGGTAATCAAGTTTTCCACTCTATGATTCAGAAAGCTTGCGTTTTATTCCTTGAAAATAGTCAACATCATGCTTAACATCATATAAAGCCGATAGCCAAAATGGTCCTTTCTCTGGAAACAAATCACACCGATGATGAGATCAAGACTTGATTGCCCCACTTTTAAAAGGTTCAGGACTCAATTAACCAACATAGAAAGATTAGGATAACATTTATGACTCTATTGCACTCTCCCTCCCTCCCTCCCTCCCAAAATAAAGAAACTATACACTTCAAAGATCTACTTACCGAGGACATTAGCATGAAGTGAGCCATATCGGAGAAGGCGCAGCCCACCAGCATTTGTCGAAACATTTCCTCCAATTTGGCAGCTTCCCTTTGCACCTAAGTCCAGTGGCATAATAAATCTGAATGAAAGCATGATGTACTTAAAGACTAAGTTGAGGAAGGTCTGCCATTTTCATAACGTTTATCTCTTCTTTGCTTGCAATGAATAAATCATATGTGGGAATTCCTAATTTACAACCTGGAGCAGGATTATCAGGAAATCGATTTCCATTAAGACAAATTTAGCATATGAAGATATATTAAGCATGCATTTTGGTATGGGGAAAAATAGCAGAGTTCACGATCTGTACATAAACAGTCTGCCATTCCCTTCCAGGAAAATTATGTTCATTCAAATTAATAAGATCTGTCTTTTGTTTCTTTAATGGCATCACACACAAAACCGCTCATTCCCCAAGATATCACATCATCTGTGAACTTTTCAGAAATAAAGTTATGCTAATAGGCACATACCCTTTGTTGTCTAGAAAATTCACCAAGCTTTCAAGTATGCACCCCGCTTCAGAAACCAGTATACCACTAACCTGTAAAGCAATAATATAAGATTTCAAATAAGTTGAAGGAAATATCTTCTGGACAGTGAACATCTTATCAACGACTTCAGCGTATTAAACTGCTGAATAATCGAGCTCGCAGAGCTATCAAAACCCCAAGCAAGAGAAGAAGTATCAGGTGAAAAAAAAAAGTGCGCCTGATAGGATAATCTTAGCGGAAAAGCCTTTTTGAACTAAGAAGGTTGAGGCTAAAAAGATTTATTAATGAAGTCTCACAAACATAGAGAGAGGATTCAGATCTGGACAAAAATAAAAATGTCTTATTTGGAGGAGAACCAGCATAAAATGACAATTCCATCGTGCTGCATAACGTACCTCATCAAAAGATATAACTTTGTTCATCCAACCTAAGTTCACAATCACCTGTGGAATAAAGAACCAAAAGCCATTTAGATTGCAGGCAATCAAGCTAATCATCAGGCACACTTTCAAAAACACTATGCTGATAAAAATTTAGTGTTGAAGACACTTTTGATTTCTAATCGAGGTTGCCCAGTTTTAGTGCTCAAACTACACTTTGCGACATTTACCATACTTACAATTCTATGAGTAATGCAGTTGTAAGATAATCGCCCAATTTTTTGCCCATAACACATGATAAGGGCATGGCTCAATAGTGGTTCATGTTCAGGGTCAACAATAAGCAACACAGACCACTTTCTGCAAAATCTCTATGTGGAAATCAGAATCCAACTTGGATTCCACTAGCTGAATTCCTCTGCTCAGCTTTCCCAAGTTCAAACAGTTCTCCCATCCACAATTACTCTAGAGAGAGATTCAGCTACTATACACTTCATTTTGGTAAACAACTGTCGATTGTGTGATTTTGATTTTCTTTTGTTACAGAAACAGAACTCTAGCAATTATCCTACATCCAACAACTTATAAAAATTTAATGATTTTAAACATTATCTAAAATTCAATCACAAAAAAGAACCCTCAAAGTCAGGGGTCATAAGTGTATTAAACCACCACATTTTTCCATCAACACGCTCTCGATGGCCATCTGGCTATATGGTGTTTTCTATCTGTGAGTCATTCATGTAAAACGCATCAACATTAAAGCACAAGTAGAAGTTCCTAGCAATTTCTAAAACAGATTTTCTTTGGTTAGTTGTAACATTATAAAAATAGAAAATAACGTTTTATCCGTACATCGAAAAAATTGTCTACTCTCTAGGACCACTGGAAAAACGTTCATATCCTCGCAAGTCTCAACAGTCAATATCCTCAGCTAAAAACAGTCATTCAGAATGGAGATACATGTAAAGCAATAAGAAAAAGAAATCATTAACACTCTCGCACGCTCTTTGCAGTATGAAAGGAAAGAAATATGAGGCAGTTTCATGTGCGACTTTACAAATTACAAATCTTGGTTCTTAATGCTTATTATTTAGGTACAGGAAGGACATTTTAATAGACAAAACCGACATTTGGTAAAAGAAGAAAATAGGTGAGAATGATGCAATGGTGTCAAATAACTCCAGGAAGGGCCCTCTCTTCCTAATGCCATCTTCCATTTTGCCTAACTGGTTTTTATCTCTGTTCATAACAAAACAGGCATTCATAATTAGATGGCAGTAAGTTGAAATACTATAGAGAGACCGAAAGGAGACTGGTGAGTCCATGCAGAAGCACGGATGCAATGACTTCCACTAAAAAAGAGAATCATATCAATAACAGGTGTACCTCATCAAAAACGGGCACACTTCCTCCAACAAGACCAGTGTTCCCACCCTGAGGAACGACACCCAAGCATCTGGAGTTACAATATTTGAGAATTTGAGAGACCTGGGACAGAAAATTTTCATAAGCACTCGATGAGTCAACTATATGACAGCATGAACAAAGCAGAAAACTGAATGAGAGGTGTGTGCATGGCAGAGTGGACCTCAAGCATGTGAGCAAAATGCATTCTCAAATGTACAGCATATCTATAAAGAACTTAATATTGTGATAGTTTGCCTACATGTGTGCGGTGAACAAGCAGGACACACAACGTCCAGAGAGAGAGAGAGAGGGAGGGAGGGAGAGCAACCGTCTTATACTTGAGACTTGAGAGTTATATGAATGAACCAATGTAACCAAGCAGAAGGTAATATGCAACTTACAAAATCTTTCGAAGCAAAAGAAATCTACTATTGCATTGACATTTTGGAGGTCCAATGCAGAATGTTTCATCATCGAGAGAAAACCATATATATCGAGGAGAAGAAAGAAATGAACCTCTTCAGTGCTCCGAGGCAGAAGCAGAAGCTTACTTGAACCCTTGTACTTCCGCATCCAATCCATATTTGCAGCCAGGAGAGCATCTTCATCCTGTATAACATTTTTCTCCCCCAACAAGTCCCTAAAATGCCTTATGTCATCTGAATTTATCGTAGCAAACTTGGGGTTCCTCTGAATTTTTGTGGCTATGGAACCAAAGCATCTTCTTTGGATTAAGCTTGTTCCCAAAGCAAATTCTCTCGCTTGTAAATGCACGGAAAGAGACAGTTTGTGTACCAAATGACATCGAATTCCTCTGCACGATCCACCAGAGCAATCCAGCAAGTCTGTATTCAGGACAATGCCATCAGGATTTGCTTATGATCCACAATGTCCATTCCACCTAATTGACAGCCAAATTACACGCGAATTCAAGCATTAATGGAGCTATTTAGTATTCTTATGTGAGAACAGCTTGAGATTTCGGTGCATGGGTCAGTTAATGATTTTCTACTGCTTTATCTTGCGTCTAATGTGCCACTCAGATTGCTCTCAAATTAGCTCATCCAATATCCATCCGTGGAATAACATAACAATTGAGACGACAAACAACAAGACATTAATGAATGAGGCGCGCGAAGACCCCAACATTTTTTCATGATGTAGATGATGAATAGGAGCACAAACAACATCGTGATCCGGGTAAATCTCGGAAAGGACTCCACGAACGACCACAACTGCTCCACAATAAAATCAATGAAACAATGTCCAGAACAACAGAATCAAAGCGAGCGAACAGCATGATACTCCGGTAATATGTTATTCGAGATGAATGAGCTTCGCAAGCCCGATCTTGGTAAGAAACTCCCCATCGGAACACAAGACCACGCTCGAAACAAGGGAGTACTCAGCGAGTTTTGAGCTGCTCACTCGAAGAGACGATGCCGTAACGAACTGGATTGCTGTGATCGGGGGTGAAGCGAGGAGCGGGATTGGGATGCGAAGAGAGCTTGAGGATGCGACGAGCCGAAGCTCTCCACCTGTCCATCTTCATCGTCTTCCACCGGCTTCCCGTCGTTACTTGCAGTTGCAGAGCGCGAGATTTTTTTGGGCGTCAACGTAAGATCCTGCTGCGGCGAGTGAAGGGCAAAATGAGAATTAAAATGACCGCGACACCCTTACCCTGTCTATCCTGATTTTACCCAAAACAGGAAAAAAAAATCATTTTCAGGTACTTCATACTCGATTATTCTTCGACCAAAACAAAAATACTTGATTATTTATTTTGATTTTCTGAAGAAAACAGACGTGGAAATCTGATTATTTAAATTTTGATGCCAACTTTCGCTGTGCCAACGGTTCCATGTCCCGTTGGTTTGAAAAAAAAAAGAAAATTGTTATATTGATAATGTTTTAAGTTAAAGCATTGAACTTTCTAGAAAATATATTCAGTTTTTAAAATTAAGTATATAAGATGGAAATGATATTTAAATTCTTTTAGAGGGAAATAAGTATGCCAACCCTGTACAGAGATCATCAGATTAAACTCCAATCGGTCAATATTTTACGGGAAATATTTTCTGTGTTAATGAATTTCCTCATATTTATAGTTGATTATCCAAGGTGTCATCAAACACGGGACTAATAATGATTTTAAAAAATGAAATTAGTTTTTTTAACTTATAATTCATTCGATGAGATCTCTAAATTTTAGTTCAATATGTCATGAGACCATTGAACTTTAATTTGTTAAATATTAATTCTTGAACTTTTGGTACTATGAATGATTGGTTCTAAGGTAGGTAAGTTATGGATCTGAAACTTAGAACTTACCCTATTATAATTGGTTCTTAATTTTTGAACCTGAAATCTATCCTTTTCTGTGGAAGCAGGTCTAGAACCTACTCTGTTTTTCTGTTTTGTATTTAGGATCTACTTGAGAACATGTTTATTTTCCCTTTTTTATTTCATTTTTTACGTCAAAATGACATGAGCAACAAAAGAGTTCAAAGTAGAAGTTGATCAATATAAAATCCCTATCTACCAAATACATGGTCATGTATAACTATAAACAATGAAAAGTTCAAACACTTAACCACACACCACAAAACACATTAACACGAAAATATAATAAAACTCTATTATCTAACTATCGAAATAAAATTTCAAACTCTATTTTTCATTTATCTATAAAAATATTGCTTCAAAAAATAGAGAAAAAACAAATGAGGTGAGGCAAAGTTAGATTCAACTTAGAGAAATTATGTTATTCTTACCTGTCGCGACCTAAAATTCATTTTTTTAAGTTAATGGATTACCAGATTAATTGATTAAATTAACTAACCTAGTTCGAGCTCTCCCAAGCTCTACCAAATCGCGACTTTGGTTTTTTGTTCAAATGGTTTTAAATTTTGGAGTC
This sequence comes from Psidium guajava, assembly GCA_016432845.1. Taxonomy (NCBI): domain Eukaryota; kingdom Viridiplantae; phylum Streptophyta; class Magnoliopsida; order Myrtales; family Myrtaceae; genus Psidium; species Psidium guajava. Next base: position 13,937,596 of record CM028231.1, on the reverse strand, counting down.
GCCACTAATCATTTTTGATAGGTTAATTAGAAACCTAAATAAATTAGCGGGAGAACTAAATTACTTCTACGAACCAGAGATTATGAGTTCGGGAACTTCGTTACACTAGTTAATAAAAACTAATGCCCTTTTGGTACCTTAATTTCATAAGTATCCTAATTTGGCAACTCAGCCTTGGTTTATTTCTAAAGCTCTAGTGGAGTATTCTCTTTTTGTATTTTTACTTTTTAAAATTGAATATACGTGAGTGACATTTTTTTGGCATTTTCAAAATATTAAGTATTTCTTTGAAGTCGAAAGAGGGAGTGAGTTAACGACTTTTGTGCAGTGCCGCGAGCTACTCATTTTGGGGTTTAGTGATTCAAAAATTAAATTACAGGAAGTAAATGACAATAAATAAAGACCACCAATGGATAGCTCAGCCTTGGCTTGGCCCTCTCCTTTGGAGTTTAAGGTGTAGGAATTTAAATTGCAGAAATTTAAAATGACCTCCAGTGAGCGGGCTCTGCCCTTCACATTCTGGGGTTTAAATTCTTTAAAATAAAACGAATTGATTTGACAATTCAGGCCGAAATCCATCGACAGATCAATTGAAAATTTAATGGGCACTCAAAAGCTCGTCAGCGCCAATCTTACACCTCTATGGGATTTACCGTTGACTTGGAGTTGTCCTTTGCCTGACATAAAAATATGGAGAAATGGAGTAATGGAGCAAATATGATTTAATTCACATTAAAAATTAGAACAATGAAAGAAGCACTTAGCTTCAATGGCATTATGAGAAGTGCTTAATGGATATAATTGGTTCATGCCTGAAATCAAATATAGGGAAATAGGAGAAGAGTAGAAAATTTGGGCTAGTTTATACTAAAATATCAAAGAGAGTAGATGGACACTTAGCTTCAAATTTGGGATGAATTCTTGATTTATGGTGATCGAGGAAAAAATTGATTACGATAACCCGCTAACTTTAAACTCCCACCATCTTCAAAATTCTCTCTCTCTTGGTATTTTTTTTCTCTCAAATTTTTTTTCAATCTCCCAAAATCCTCTCAAACACCCAAAATTTTCTCCCCAAAAAATTCCCTTATTAAGCTCACTTCTTCATCCTTTTATAACCCACTCATCTATCTCCCATTCTAATTTTTCTACTAACTCTATCTCCCATCATAATTTCTCCACTAGCTCTTCTTTATTTTCATCTTCCTTTCTCCATCTCTATCTCACATTCTAATTTCTCCACTAACTCTTCTTCATATTCATCTTCCCTTCTCCATATCTATCTCCCATTCTACCAACTCTTCTTCATCTCCATCTTCCCTTCTCTATTCTCATCTTATTTTCTTTATCTTCTTTTCTCAATCTCCTCTTCTCCATCTTCCCACTTCATCTTCTCTCTTCTCTTCTCCATCTTCTCTTCTCCATCTTCCCTTCTCTATTCTAATTTATCCACTAACTCTTCTTTTTGTTATTTATAAAATAATCCCTCAAGTGTTAGGTATTTGTATTCTAGTCTATGAGATTTAAGTATTTACAATTCAGTCCCTAGAGAAATATTTCTTTAAGTCCAAATCTCCTCACAATTTTCGACACACTTATCGCATGTTGAATTTAAGCTCATTTATTGCTATTGAAAATAATGCAAAATTTAATTAAAGCTCTGTTTGTAAAATTGAGTCATTTTGGATATAATTGGGCCAAGATGAAAATTTAGAATATTAAAGAACAATGTCACAACTCCTAAAAGCGAAAAATGAAAATAAATTGACTTAAATTGAATTTTTTTAAGCCCGATTCGAGATTATGCTCGTTAAGGAATACACGACCTCGAATTGGATTTTTTAAATTTGCGATGGCCAAAATGAAAAGGGATTTAAAGGAAAAATATTGACTATTTTATGTATTTTTGTGGCCTCAAATTCTATTATTTATTTAATATTTTCCTAATTTCTAAAAAATATATTTAAAAAAATACAAAAAATATGAAAAATTATTTTTTACTCAAAAATGGTTGCCTAAGCTTGGCCAAGGCTTCCAAAGTTGATTTTGCAATTTTCTCATTTTTCTTGATTTTTTTATGAATTTTCGAAAATAAAAATATCAAAAATACTGAAAATATGAAAAAATTATTTTTTGGTCAAAATTGGTTCTCTAGGCTTGACCAAGGTCCCCAAAGTTGATTTTTTAATTTTATGAATTTTTATGGATTTTTTTATTAATTTTAAAAGAGAAAAGATGATTAAAAATCAGGTGTCAACATTACCGTAGCTAAGAACTAGTCACAAAATCGACTTGGTTTTCGAGTGGATCTTCACTCAAAATCGAGAATCAAATTTGTTCAAATCGACTCCAAAAATTTGAAACCACAAGTTGGACCTGTTCACATTGGAACCAAAAAATAGATCTGTTTTTTGGGCGGTCTGATTCGATTTTCAATTCTTTCTAGTCTGGTTATATACCCCTATTTGGTACATATTCAATTTAGTTAATGAATTATATGAAAATGTTCGATATTATTTATGAACTTAAATTAATAGAAGAATAACAATGGATATTTTCATATGATTTAATCATTGAACATTTGCCAAAAAACCATGATTCATATTGGATAAATTAAGAGCCCATAGATCACATTGCATTTTGAGTTAAAATTCAAGGATTATATTGAATAAATTAAAATTTCATGAACAATAGTGCACATTGGATCAAAGTTCATAGATTTGTTTTGTGTAATTAACCATATCTATTTCATTCCTTTTTATTTATTTTGATTTTTTTATCAATATTTATTTTGATTTCACTTGTTATTTTATTTTAATTGTTCAATTCAAGTTAACGAAATGTTCTCTTAAACAAAAAAAAAAAGCATCGTTCTCCGATTGACTTTATTACCCCCACTACGAATTGCTCATCTCCAACGTCGCCGCTGGTCTGCCCGAATCCCTATCCATCTTCTCTCCCTCTCTCTGCAACTGCAATGGCGTCTTCCCTGACGTCGCTCTCCTCCATCAAAATCCCGAGGCGCTGTTGCCGGCTCGCGCTCAGGCATCTCTCGTCGACGTCACCGCCGACGCGCGTCTCGCACTGTTCGCCTTCGGCCGGCTGCTTAGCTCCGCGACCGTGCGGGGCTTCTTTTTCTCTCAGTTTCTCGAGAAAACTGTCTCGTTCTCCCTTCTCCGGTGGCAACAAAAGCTCCAAGATCCCGAACCTGAAGGACTTCATGGTCGCACAGTCCACAGCGTCTCTCTCCGCCTCCGAAATCCAGCCCGAGTGAGTTCCACTGAATCTAATTTTGCTTGCCTCCAGATGCTCGTTCGGAGATACAGATGTAGTGTAGAGCTACGTAGTGTATGGTGTCTGACTTGAGTGTCTAGCTAAATTGTACGTGTTTTCGATTGCTGGTGTTCTCGGCAACTGCTCTCCACTGTGTAAAATCCTGATCGCGTGTCTCCAAGTGTTTAGCTTTTTATGTCCAAGCGATGGTTCGGATAGTACAATGTGGTGAAGTGCAGTAGTTACGTTGGCACTAAGCGCCCGGTGATGTTAATTTGTGACCTGATCTCTAGCTGGATGTCATGAATGATGTGCTTCAGCCGAACCAGAATGGGATCTCTTCTGATGACTCCCAAGTGCTAGAAAAATTGGAATTCTTACACATTCCTTGGACAGTAGCTATCGTCGTATTTACTTGATTTTGTTTTTTTCCTGGTTGAACAATGCTGCTTTCAGTAAGTCATGGAAACTTGATTGTTGACATCGGCCCTTTAGTAATTGTCCAAAACAAGCTTCCATACCTGTCAATAGCTCATATGAGTACAGGTAGCATACTCCTTTCTGTTTATTTGAGTCTGGGCCAAATGTATTACTTTGCAAGCTGTACCTCAGCGTGGCTTTGACATCAAAATACAATAAAACAAGAAGCTTCACTGATAGGTCAACTGAAAAGTATGAAAGTTCACGATCATTCTAGTCAGAACATTATAGGCAGGATTGTAGGAATATGAAGTGGTTCAGCAACGCATTATAAATGTCCTACGGATACAATGCTGGGATTAGCTCTAGAAACTATTTAACATCTTATTGCTTCCTGAAAACAGAAGTTCCCTCTTCTTTTTACTGGCAAAATACGCAGAAAGCCATTTTCCAAAAAAGGAATTCGAGAAGCTCAGCCTCTTTACCTTTTTATCTTTTATTTTCCTATTCTTCAATAGAAGTAATTCTCTAACATATAGAAGCTTTCTTACTTTTCTTAAATCCACTAGTCTTGTACCAGCTGCTGATGGTCTTTCAAAAGGTCGAATTTATCAAGAGACTTATGGTTGTCAGATGAACATCAACGATATGGAGATAGTCCTCTCGATCATGAAGAATGCGGGATATAGTGAAGTTGTGGATGTCCCTGAAAGTGCTGAGATCATTTTTATCAATACCTGTGCTATAAGGGACAATGCAGAGCAGAAGGTCTGGCAAAGACTTAACTACTTTTGGTTCCTCAAGAGACATTGGAAGAGTAATGTGAAAATTGGTAGGTCACAGTCATTGCACCCTCCGAAGGTAGTTGTGTTGGGATGTATGGCGGAGAGGTTAAAAGAGAAGATACTAGATGCTGATAAGATGGTTGATGTGGTTTGCGGACCTGATGCTTACAGAGATTTGCCTAGATTGTTGGAAGATGTTGACTACGGTCAGAAAGGAATCAATACTCTCCTCTCACTTGAAGAAACTTATGCCGATATCAGTCCAGTTAGAATCTCTAAGAGCTCTGTTACTGCTTTTGTCTCAATAATGAGGGGTTGCAACAACATGTGCTCATTTTGCATTGTTCCTTTCACTAGAGGCAGAGAACGGTCACGCCCTGTTGAATCAATTGTAAGGGAGGTGGAAGAGTTGTCAAAAGAAGGCGTGAAGGAGGTAACACTGCTTGGCCAGAATGTTAATAGCTACAACGACACGTCTGTACTTGAAAAATATGTTGAACCTGGCACAAATTGGAAATTCAGTGAAGGCTTTTCCAGCATGTGCAAGGTGAAAGAAATGGGTCTGCGTTTTGCTGATCTTCTAGACAGGCTCTCCACTGAATTTCCTGAAATGCGATTCAGATACACGTCCCCTCACCCTAAGGACTTTCCTGATGAGTTGCTGTACCTGATGAGAGACCGGCATAACATCTGCAAGTACATTCATTTACCAGCACAAACTGGTAGCTCGACAGTGCTTGAGAGAATGCGCCGTGGCTATACCCGTGAGGCATACCTAGACCTTGTGCAAAAGATAAGGGAAATTGTTCCTCAAATGGGGATAAGCAGCGACTTTATTTGTGGTAAGAGATGTCATAACACTTATCTGATTATGTCGATCTCAAATGTACAGTTCTGTGCCCGCTACGAATCATCTGGGAACCTTATGACTATGAGATTGGAATCATGAGGGACTAAGATTTTATTAGTGTTCATGCGCCTTGCCTCAGTCTTCCCTTATGATAATGTCTAGTATCATCTGGAAGCAATTACTTCCTTCACACTGCATATGGTAATTGAGTAAGAATGGGTTATTCCTCGTCACTTTTTGCATTTGATCCGGTTGCAAGTGTGATCCTCAATTTTGCATGTGTAGCTCCAGCTGCTCATTTTCTTTTGCCTGTCTCTGCAAGAATATGGTTGGTTATTCTCCTCATGTCGACTTAATGTTTTTGTTCTGTCTGCTGTCTGCCTACGCTAATTTGGTTTTCATTGTTGATTGTTCCATGTTGCATTCTGTCACCTCTGTAACTGGGGATCTTTTATATGGGTGCATGTAGCTCAAACACGATCCAACCTGACATGAAAGAACTTGAATAACAAGCCAAAAGGTAGGGGGGGAAAATGCAGATGCAATAATATCAATGGTATCGTGTGCTATTTACTTTGTGCCACTTAGACACCAAATGCCGTGGTACAAAGATGCGTTAGAAGCACAAGCCATTGGTGGTTTGGAAATCAGTCGATATGCTTAATCATGGCATTATGTATGGCCAATATGCTATTCCAATGCTAAAACCTACAATTTATGTTTTCCTTCTTAAATTTATCTTCTAACAAGCTTTTAGGCTTTCTGATTCTTTTCTATCCCCTCATTTATTTGGCTTGCAGGTTTTTGTGGAGAAACTGAAGAGGAGCATGAAGACACACTTAGCCTTGTAAGAGCAGTTGGCTATGATATGGCATACATGTTTGCTTATAGCATGAGAGAGAAAACACATGCCAATAGGAACTATGATGACGATGTTCCTGAAGAAGTCAAGCGAAGGAGGCTGAATGAACTTATTGAGGCTTTCCGTGAGAGTACAGGTCAGTGTTTTGATTCCCAAATTGGAAGCATCCAACTTGTATTGGTTGAAGGGCCCAACAAGAGAGCTCCAGACGCCGAGCTCATTGGCAAGAGTGATAGAGGCCACCGAGTGTCTTTTGTGAAACTCCCTGTCATTGATCATACTGGCACTTCTACTTGCAAGAGAAATCCTTTAGTTGGTGACTACGTAGAAGTCCACATAACAAAATCTACACGAGCTTCGCTATTTGGTGAAGCCCTTGCCATAACCAAATTGAGTTTATTCCATAGAGACCAGGATAAGGAGTTGGTCGCTTGTGAAAGCAGTGCTTAGAGAATGCTAATGTACCGATGTGCATATCGAGTTAAATTACATCTCCGAAATGTCATAAGCTGCTTGAGGATGATGGCTAGGCTGTTTTCTGTTGTCAACTGGGAACGTGACAGCCAACGAAAAACTCAAAAGCGAGATGATGTGTGGTACGAAATCCTTCCATTGCAGATGTTGATCAGATCAGAGTAATGTACAGAGGAAGTCGAAAAGCATATACGTTCATCTGCACTCCTATCTTGGAGCTGATTTTGCAGCAATCTTGCACCCGAATTCACATGTGCCGTTAGTTCAGAGCCACCTCACATGATAGGGCACGTGCCCCGGAGCAGGTAGGTTTCTTCTATCTTTTTACGTTATGGTCGCATTGATGTATACTTGTTTCATATGTGCCTTTGTGCTCTTGCCTCTGGAACAATTGGGCAAAGAGCAATTTTGTTGCAAAGCGATGTATTACGGTAGAACGCGGCATTTGATACCTGATGGAGTGGTGATCAGGATTAATACTGGAATTTTATTAGTGGGACTGTCCAAAGCATTTAAATATTAAAACGCAAACTCATCTAACAATTTAAGCTTTTAAAACGCCAGGCAATTTTCTTACAAATCTCACGTGATGTACGCTCTACCCTCATGCTGAAGTCACATATTGAAGTTCTGCATATGCGCGAGGGAGTGTCGACATATTTGAATATTAAATCATGCATTGATCTAATGACGTGCTCTTTGATTTAAAAGCGGAGCAAACTTCGATGCCTAAAATAAAATGATGGTCCAAGAAATTAAGCTCGACCCTGAACGACATCAGGTCCTGGGCTACGCTACATTATCATCAAGTGAAATAAATAGAGAGGCTTTAAGCTAAGTCATATAATCCAGCTCCCTTCCCACTCTGGGCTTTGAGTGTCGATTATACCAAATCAACTATCCTTGCGGATTATGGCCTGTGGGATCTCATTGGAGAGACACGAGCATTCTCTAATAGTTTTCTATACCGCGATCACGAATCTGTCGATCGGATCACCTATAAAGTCGAGTCGGTTGACATACCCGATACTGTTGTCGAGCGCAATACGAGCAGACCATCTGTCGGATCGTGCGGGACCATCTCATCTCCGATCCAAAACAGTTGTGAAGCGTATGCAGAGCCTCTGCTTGATTAATCTCAAAGACAGTCCAAAGAAGACCCGATGGACCACAACTGTATGCTCCACTGACACAGGCATGCTTTCCTGCATGTCTCGCTCGAACATGCAAAAGCAGATCCGCCCGTGATTCTGAAAGCATGGGACTCGCCCAATGATTGCCTCTCTTTGCTTAGGTTTCGGGGCACCATCCGAGTATATACGTACATGGGTGCAGTATATACGCACGAGGTCGCCCATCATTATGTCAGCTGCTGCTTTCGCAAAACAAGGAACGGGAGACCATGGACGATGGTCGAACTGGTCCTCCTGCTTTATTTAGTCGTCGCTGCTGATCGACTCCTAAAATCCGAAAAAATTACTAAAAACAGTCATAAAACCTTTTTTTTCTTAATTTAATCATAAATCTTTTTATATCAGTGTCAATTTAGTCCATTTGACGGGCCAGTGCTAAGTGGCTTTACGGGCACTAATGTAGCTAATTTTTAATAATTTCTGTTGAATTATTAAAAGTCCATGACGCAACCGATGGTGTCTTTTCTCGTGTTTCTCCCGACCACTTTGATGATTGCATGCCATTAAGAATTTAGCGGTGTATGTACACTATGTAAAGCGCATTACCGAGATAAATATTGTCCGTATTTTTTTTTTCTCGATTCTCCTCCACTATTAAAATATAATAAGGCTATCTAGATAAATATTTTGTTCAGATAATTAAGGTTTATCTAACCTTAAGCATGCGTTATGACATCATAATCACGTCAGCCCCACCATCATAAGGCCCCAGCGCTAGCATGTGCTCTGGCGCCAAAAAGCCCAAAAGTCCCATGTGCATTTTCAAGAATGGTGTTTCTTGAGAAGTTGACAAGGAGACATGCAGAAAGAAAAAACCCTTGTGCATTTAAGTTCTTTCCGTTTCTAATTTTATTTAGTCTAGACTAAGCACGCATATATATATATATATACCGTTAAGGGCCTACACGGCAACGATTTTAATTTTTTAATTTCGTTACCTAAGATAAAAAAAAAAAGATGAGAATCATATTTGGTAACATAAATGATTCTGATTCCGATTTTATTCTGGAATCACATTTACCTAAGTCCTTAGGGCTTCATTAGGTATTTGTGATGCGATTTATCAATGCCATGATTTCTTAATTATGCACTTGATTTCATTGACTATGATTTGCCTAGGTTTAGGTACTTTAGACTTAGTTTAGTTTTAGAAAATTTGGAAGAGGACAAAAACAACATGTGTAAACACTTGGCATTTGCTTACCTCGTAGGTTTAAAAGTGAATTGAAAATTTGCACGAAACGTGTTTAAAAAATAATCAACTTCAGTATCAAAAGGGCGTTGATGGAAACACGAACATAACCAAATCCCCAAACCTTAGATATCTGTGGTCGAGCGGTTTCTCCCTACCGCTCGATAAGGCTTCCGGTCTATCTTCCTCAAATACTGGTGGCGGCTCCATTTGCATGTACACCTAAACATGCCACCAATCACGATAAGATCAAATCCAATATTCTCTGGTTGCAATTTGATATAGGGCTAGGAGGGCCCAAGCTAATCTGAAATCACATATTAACCTAACGTGGTCTTTCCTTTTTTTAAGTTTAAAATGAATCGTCATGACACGATAATTAGACGGAATAGCACGAAAAAATATTATACGCAATATGTTATATACGAGAATCAATACGAATTAATCTTCAATTAATTTGAAATATATGATGAAATTTCATAGAGCAACTGTATAATTATTTGAATTAAATGATAAAAATTGAAAAAAGAAAGAAAGAAAGAAAGCAGTTGCCAAACTCGTTTCTATTTCAGGAATAGGAATTTTGTGCAGTTAGCAAACACGTTCTGATTCTTCTAAACTCATCCAGGAAACGGGATTAGAAAAAGTCAATTCTAATCAGAATCACTGTTTCAGATCAGAATCGTTGCCGTGTTGGTCCTAAATATATTAGATCCGCAACATACGACGATGAGCCCCGACTAGTTTACCCGTTCATTGGGCTCAGACTTTTGTAGACCACAAAGTAGATAAATGCTCGAGTGTACGAAAAGGACCTAGAATTTCATACTTTACGACCCCCCGCCAAAACCAAAAAGAAAAAGCGAAAAAGGGAGAGGAGAATCAAATCCGCTTTCTTTCTTTCTTTCTTCGGGTGCCCACAGTCATGTTGAAGGAACATAAAGAGGTTGCTCTTGATGACGAAGAGAAGAAGAGAAAAAACTCGTGGAAAAGGCAAATGGGGTTGTGCCATGTAGGAACCCTAGGGACCCAAAAGTTAGAAACCCTAGGGCCCCAAAAAGGAGGAAAGTAGAGAGGAGAGAGAGAGAGAGGTGTCGTATGGATAATGATTCGGCCCGAAAGGGAGTGAATCTTGCAAACGAAGGAAACAAAACCCTAATCAAGAGCGTGCGAGACCCTAAAGGGATTTGCGACATTTCCTCACTTGTTTTTTTTCTGAAGAGATCCTTAATGGAGTTAGGTAACGTGCTCTCTCCCTCGTTTCCGGTTGCCCTAATCAAAGGAACTGATTTGCCCGACTCGCGGCTGTGACGGGGCGGGGCGTGATAGAGCCGAGCCAGGCCGATGCATTGCCGCCCTTGAGCTCCAGCCGGCTTGCGTACCCGGGTTGTGGGAACTCGACTTTGGGTCGATCGAATTTCAGCTCGATTTCCAACTCAGTTACGCTCGATAAGGCTCGCGAGCCCGTCGTGTTAAGTGCTTATCGAGTTCGAGCTCGAGCTGGACCAGACATTCCAATAACCAACTCGAGTTTAAAGGCCCAACGTTTATTCTTAAGTTCGTGAACATCTTTAAATGTTGGTTCGAGGATTCCCATGAGAGAGGGTCGCTGCTGGTCGGGGCATTCGGAAATCATTGGGGGGGGGGGGGGGGGGGGGGGGGGGGGGGCAGTTATAACCGAACGAATGTGGCCCGGTTTGAAAAAAACTCCTGAGGATTGAATAAATGGGTTGACACCATGTGCCGAGTTGAAAAGGCAAAAGGTCAAAAAGGCTAAAGTTGAAAAGTAAGAAGATGAACCGGTGACAAAAGTCAAAGGCCCCCATGTTCCGCCACGTGGTCTCGAATATTAACTTAGGTTAGGCCATGACTTTTTTTTTTCTTTTTTTTTTCTTTGCCATTTTACGGATGACATCTTTAATTGGCAATTCCAAATTCGTTGCAAGCTCAGGTTTTACTCCGCACGCGCACATTTATATACCAACATCCCACTCGGACAAAGAGAGACTCGTGCGAGACCAAGTCATTCCTTGGTTTTTTTTTCTTCCCCCGAAATTGCGTGAGATTTAAACGATTAACGTTGCGGGTGATTCGGACCATCCGGATCCATATCTAGACCATTGATAAGGCATAGTAGAAACCCGATGCAATCATCGAGAGAAGACGGACAAGAGGGAGCTCGGAGCGACCCATGGCAATACGAACAGTGACGTTTGTTCTTTAAGTGGGAGGGTCTGTAACATCCGAAAATCCTATATCGGGTTACGGAGATCCCATTAAGTAACTCATAAGTCGACAATAATCCCTAAACGATCACCACCTAGTATAGTTGCTTAGAGCGCGAACTATAGTCATTATGTTTTTGGGAATAATTTATGGCCCAAAATAATTTTTTCTATTCCTATTTCCTAGACAAGTTTTTGAATAGAGAAACACGTTTGATAACGACAAAAAATTTATGTTCTCGAAACAGAAATTCTTTTAATAGTAGCACAAAGGTTCTATTTCCTGAAACATAAATTCGTTTGATGGCAAATGGGTTAATCTGCAAATAAAAGATTGGTGATCGCACCAGGCAGAGAATTCATTATGTACATGATTCCACTTCTTTGCTTTATTATACCGCCCACTAATACTGCAAAAATCGGCACCAAAAGACATCCCATCCTTAAAAACTAATTCTCTAATCTCGCAAATGATGATCTTTTCAAACTTATAGGAAATCTTCGAATACGAATAATGAAAATCCTCAAATATAACATCACACTACAAGAGCCGACATAGGAAATCCTCAAATACAAATAATAAAAATGCCCTACGAAAGTCGAAAACAAAAATTCATGGAATCTCTAGCATATTACGATTCCTTTCCATTTTTTGGCAATACTTTTCATAAGCATGCTCATCTCGGTTCCCTCATCGGTTGATGTATCGTATGTAACCTCTCTTACATAAATCCAAACAGGTACTCCGGATCTTCATATAGGGAAAAGTTATTATCCCTCCTATCTCGACTAAAGCGGATTCTTGCATGTATGTCCCCATTTTGATGTAGGTGTGGGTGGTGCGGTTTTCCTTTCTTTTTTTTTCACCTCTTCTATCAACAAACTTACAAATAGACCGATCAAAGGCACCGTCCACTTTGCCATAAATGCCTCTTTGTGAGATGCCATTTAAACTTAACTGGTTTTAGCGTTAAATGAGCCCATAAAATTCAACTATAATAACATAAGGCGATTAAAATGAACACAAAGTGTCGCCAAAGTATATCAATTTCATCTGTAATCAACAAAAGTCAACCCCCATTGCATCAAATATAAGCATGAATAGCCAACTCTTTGAAGTTAATGATAATGATATTTTGAAATATGAACTTTTGTTTTTTTTAGAAGCAAGCTATAAAAGAGATGTAATAATACATTGCAATGATTGCTTCCACATTCTACCAATTTTCTTTGTTCTTCACTTCTTCTTGCTATATCTTTGATTGCACTTTGGTATGTGGTTGAAGCTAGTGAAACCCCTTTCTCTTCCAATAATTTTTTTTATGTTTTGGATTTTCATGTATAGTTTGTGTCTCGTGTAATTTTTGGTTTTGCTTTCATCCTTCACTATTTTGTGCTTTGACTTATGTATCTTTTTCCGTTATTCCACAACAATATAAATGATAGACCAACATGTTGAAATGAATAGAAGAATTATCACCAATTAGCATGATCAATCAATTAGAAACAAAGAAAATTAACGAAGAAAATTGAAAGAGAACATCTCCATATCATATTGTACAAGTTATTGAAGACATCAATTGATAGCGAATTGAATGACAAAGAGAGAAGCAAAACTAGGTCATGACAACAACGAGGGAGAGGGAGACTCACCTTGTTGTGATGGAGGCTCGGGTCGAGACAGAGTTAAAGTTGCGACGAGATGTGGAGCTACGGTTGTGGTGCCAGATGTTTGACAGTGGTGGCGAGGCTCCTGCAGCAGTGGAACTTGAGCAAAGAGGAGATGGAGAAGTTTGGCTGAGTCTATGTATGCTAGAGACGGGGAGAACACACGTGAAAGAGAGAGCAAGTGAGTGATGAGAAGAGTTTTTATTTTTATTTTTGGAACAAAGTAGAAAATCATTATGTTCCAATCTTATTTTTGGACTAAAAATTCGCTTCGAAAATAGAAAATTGAAATTATATTACTAAACAGATTTTCTGATCCAATCATGTTCTCGAGGACAGAAAAATAAAATAGAATGGTTATCATATACGCCTTCCTTAGAGTACTGCTTGGCTCATGTGAAATGGGTTAAGTCCTTACACAACACCAAGACCTTCTCTAGTAGATGCCTAGTTCGTGGACAAACTAAGCTTGTACTTTAGAAAAGTACCAAAAAAATTCTAACCATGTTGTATTTATGCTAATTGAGTCCACTTGGTCAATTTTAGTTGGAATTGATGACGTGGACAAAGATCGTCCTAAGTGGCATGATCAGTACTGACGTAGATATTTTTCAAATTTTTTTACTTCTATTCTCTTTCTCCTTTGTATTACTTCTTTTCCTTTCATTTTGGCAACTAAGTTTTCTGGCAACCCTCGTCGCCCATTGGGCGAGGGTTGGCAAGTTTATGCTAAAATTAGCTCAATGAACTCAATAAATAAAAATTCAAAAGGTTTAAGGCTAAATTGTTTCAATTGAAAAATTTAAGATTAAATTTAAAATTCCTTTTTTGTATTTTTCTCCCGGTACTTAAGACCGTCAAATGGAAGATACGCTTGGGTGGAGGATCGTGTTCATGATCTCAAGAACGATCGTCGCTTCTCATGTTGTTGTCAAGCACGTGCATCTCCCCGCGCGGAATTAGGTTTGATTCTCCTTCAAAAGCGCTCCAAAAGCGGACACGAAGACGGCCGCGAGCCGAACCCCACCGTCGGTGCACGCCGGAAACCCGGCTCGTTGCGCGAATCGAGGGCCCCAGCACAATATCAGGAGGAAAGAAGGAATCGCGCGTCAGGGGCGACAGGGTCAAAGGGCGAAAAGGCAGTGCCGTGCAGCGACCTGCAACTGGATCGGATTTACTCGAAACTCGGATCGGACTATTTAGGATTGGGAATTGATTCCTATTCAAATTGATTCGGAAATCGATTTTAAAATTTAAGAACTGATTAAAATTAGGCCAATTCTCGATTTCAGGAGAAGACACATCCGCACTAGTTTTAGAATCGATTTTCAGATACTATTTCAAAAAAAAACTAAGTCTTTTTTTGAGAGTAGCCTTGCCGTTCTGTTTCGTGTTTCCTATCTCATCATGCTCTCTCTGGTTGCCGCCACAATTGGCTCACCTCTCGTTGCTGCTATCATCTTTTATTTTGAATTATTTTATTGATATTCATATTATTTGGATGAGAAAAATGAAATCAGAAAAAAAAAAGGCAAAAGGAAAACAGATTCTCGAGTAGAACTTGAAATCAGACTGAAAAATCAGGATCGGTTCCAAAATAGGATAAAAAAAAAATAGAATAGGATATCGATTTCAAAAACTGAGAATATATTATGATATGAACGGATTTAAGATTTAGGTTTAGACTCTACTCATCCGGTCCAGGCTCACCTCTAGCGCCGTCGGTGGGAACACGGCATCGTTTGCGTGTGGCAGGGAGGGGGGATCATGCGGCGGGCACGTGCACCGACACCCTCTTCTCCTTCGCGGGGTGCGTGTGGGCCCCCATTCTCCCCTCCGCCGCTGATCCGGATGCCAGGGACAATGATGGACAGTACGACACTTAGACAACAGACGTGACAACCTTAGCTTCACGTGTACCGTCGCCCGTCCCCTCCGGCCCATCACGTGGCACCATCGACCCGTGTAGCTTTCAATGTCTCCCGAAACTTCTAAATAAAATAGAAATATATATTTTCCATTAAAATCATGATCCCGAAAAAAATAATAATTAACTTTTATTTATTTGGTGGGTTTCCCCATGTTATCCGTTGGTCGACCAGCTTCCGAAAATTCGAAAAAAAAAACGATTTCTAAAAAAATAGTTCTCATTCAAATGGATGAATATAAGGTGTTAGAGATATCTAGATTATTACATCGAGGAAATCGATTTTTACAAACGATTTTGTGTGGCCGTTGTTCTAACAGTTTAGTTTCGATCATGAAAAAATAAATATTGATTAATTAATAATGATCGTGAGGTCTATTTTATTAAGAATTTATGATTCATAATATATTATTTAATTTTACAGTCTTTCAAAAATAATTACGCTAACAAAGTCTATTAAATTTAGGGTTAATACCACGGAAAACCCCAAACTGATACATCCGTGATAAATTTACCTCAAACTATTTTTTTGACAACGAAAAACCTCAAACTGATATATTTATAACAAATTTGCCCCAAATTAATTTTTTTTACCACAAAAAACTCCAAACTATTACACCTATGACAAATTTACCCTTTATTAAATTGGATTAGTACCATAAAAAATCATAAATTTATAAACCTATGACAAACAGAGGGTAAAAATCATAAATCGGTATATCCACGAAGTGCCATATGCCATCCAACTAAGCAATTTAATGTTAAATTTAACGAAAATTAATGAATGGTAAATTTATCGTAAATATATTAGTTTAGGGTAAATTTATCATAAATGTACCGGTTTGGGGTTTTTTGAGGTCAAAAAATTAGTTTGGGGTAAATATATCACATGTGTACCAGTTTGGAATTTTTCATGGTCAAAAATTAATTTGGGAAAAATTTATCATATGCGCGTTAATTTGAAATTTTTCGTGATATTAATCTTTAAATTTGTTGTCCGCACCTCTCGAGACTGTCCGGATATCTTTGTCGATTGCTTCCGTACCTAATTTGATTATAACCGATGTCGTACTGTCACGTCACCTTGTGTCTTCGTTTGTACTCTTCATTATGGTGCACAGAAAGAACACATAAATAATTCTTGGATCTCTTTTTCCGCTTTATCAATTTACGAATTGATTTATAAATTGCATTTTCGGAATATTTCTAAAAATTAAAGCATGGCGTGGTGGCTGTTGGGTACGGCGCGGAGGGAGGTGGAGAGGAAAGACACCTGTACGGTGCCACAACTTGCCAAAGTGAGACGCAGGGCACCAAAAGGTCCCACGCAAATCCCAATCCCAAGATTTAAAGGGTAAAAGCAGAACATTCACTTGGTCATCGACCTGCTCAGAATGAGATGAAAACTTCAAATAAAAATTTGAAGTGCCTTAATTTTTTTTAAATAAAAACTTGATAAATCTTATATCAAATAAAGGCACGAAGTCTCCGAAAGCATAGCGATGTGTATTTTTGGGGCTACGGTTGATGGTTAGGATGAAATTGAAGGTAAGATAAAATTTATTGCATCTTGTGTTTGGTTCTTGTCCAAAATAAGATAAGGTCGGATACAAGAGGGATATAACCTGAATAAAATTATTCCACACGGGAGGTGGGATAAAGGTAGATAAGATTTCTAATATCCATAATATATATAAGTTGTTTTATCGAATAACAAACTTCTTAAATTAATAAAGTCAATTTGCTATGTGAACATAAATAGTATTTGCATTCTTACATAAAAAAATAAAATTGAAAACAACAAAAGGATAAGTTCAACTTCGTTTTTATTTATTCCTTTTTTATATATATTTGGACATCTTTTTATCCTATAATATATTTGAATGTATATATATAAATAGTATTTATACTTACTACGTATTTTAAGCATATGAGTATAGTTTGCTATTTAATAAGATTTCATCATAGCATGATGGAAGGGAAAACAAGAAATAAAAAAAAAGAAAGAAAAATAACGAGAAAATAAGCAAATAAAAATTAAGTAGGTAAGAGTGCCGCGAGGAATTCTTACCATCTCCATTTGTGCAATTTTTAGATTCATTTACTCTAATATGTTGTTTATACCAAATAATAAATATGATATGATGTGAAAATATCCGACTTATTATCGCAATTCATCAAACGGTGAATAAGATATGATAACGTCTGTAGATTTCACATCATTTCCTATCCTAATCTTACCATGGCTAAAAATCCATGCGATCAAACGCTTTGGTGTCTTTGGAACGGAAAACTAACCGATAAGGATTACTCGGACCTTGAAAGAGTTCCCCAACATGCCATCACGTGTGGAAAGTGAGTACACAATAATCGAATTCAATGATTTTGACCTCAATCGGGTCACTTTTCGATTCTTCTTCTGTCTCGTCGACGAGGGCATGTTCATGTGCAAGGACAAATTATGTAAAATGACAAGACCAATGCACCGATGGTATTAAATGATGACGCAGCGAGTTAGCGAGGTAAAACACGGAGATCACTCAACGAATGAATCTCGCAAACACTCAATTGCAAGAAACAGCAATTTACGTAGGAAACTCTCTCTCAAATCTTTTTTTTTAGAATAGTCAAAAGAATGTCCCCTTAAAGAAAACCCTAAAAACCTTTATATAGTCCTTAGAAAAAATAAACTAAAACGAATTAAATAAAAATAGTTCGAAAAACACAAGGCTGGTGCTGGGCTTAAACTTCCAAGCCGGACCAAGCCCAGCAGTGTAGAAGGCTTGACTTACGACTTCCGCTTGTTTCCTTGCTTACTTGCTTCCCGTTTGTCCATATATTCTTCCGCAATCTGCTCTGCATCATTCTCTCCCACCAGAGAAGAACTCGACCTCGAGTTCTCTTCAGGATATAGTGCCTCATCATCAGGAAAGAACGGAAAAATATCAGCTACGTTGAAGGTCTTTGAAATGCCTAAAGTGTTCGGCAACCCAACCACATAAGCGTTGTCATTAATTTTCTGCACAATCTGATATGGACCGTACTTCTTCGGTTGAAGTTTGTTGTACCGGCCAACAGGGAATCGCTCCTTGCGCAAGAAGACCATGACTTGATCACCTACAGAAAATACTTGCTTTCTTCGATGTTTATCAGCTGCCGCTTTGTATTTAGCATTAGATTGTTCAATCTTGGCACGCACTTCAGCCGTAACATTCTGCCAACTGTTTGCTAGGCTCTTAGCTGCCCCACTAAACTCAGAATTCTGAGGAAGCTTGATCAAATCTACAGCATGGTTAGGAGTACTCGTATAAACCACAGAAAATGGAGACTTGCCCGTTGTCCTATGAACTGCACTGTTATAAGCAAATTCTGCTTGAGCCAATGCCACATCCCACTGCTTGGGCTTCTCCCCACAAATACTCCTAATTAAATTTCCTAAGGTCCGATTGGTAGCTTCTGTCTGTCCGTCTGTCTGAGGGTGAGCTGTGCTGCTATAGTTCAGTGATGAGTCAAACAGCTGCCATAAAGTTCTCCAAAAATAGCTGAGGAACTTGCTGTCTCTGTCGGAAGTAATAGATTTGGGTACTCCATGAAGACGTACCACTTCTTTGAAGAATAACTTAGCAATGGCCTGAGCATCTGCAACCTTCCGACATGGAATAAAATGGGCCATCTTGGAGAACCTGTCAACTACAACAAAAACAGAGTCAACGCCCCGCTGGGTACGGGGTAAACCAAGGACAAAGTCCATGGATAGATCTTCCCAAATGTTCTCGGGGACGGGTAGAGGCATGTATAAACCCGTGTTCTGTGATTGCCCCTTGGCTGTTTGGCAAACATAACAGCGTTGGACTATCCTGCCCACATCTTTCCTCAAGTGAGGCCAATAGTACCTACTACTGACTGCAGCAATAGTCTTGTCTCGTCCCAGGTGTCCTGCTAATCCACCTCCATGTAAATCACGAATTAGCTTCTCCCGTAAAGATGACTCTGGAATACATAATTGGTTGCCCTTCATCAAATACCCATCATATATATAGAAATCACCGCTTGATTGCTTAGCTTGGCACTTCGCCCAGATATCCTGGAAATCAACGTCAGTCTCGTACAAATCCTTCATGTACTCAAACCCCACTACCTCAGTATGAAGTGTCACTAACAAACTGGCCCTCCTGCTCAAGGCATCTGCCACTTTATTACACACCCCAGACTTATGCTTCAGCTTAAACGGGAACTTCTGCAAATATTGCACCCATCTCGCATGCATATCTTTGCTAATTCTAGTTTGATTACTCAAATGTTTGAGAGCATCACAATCAGAATATAGCACGAACTCCTTGCCTACTAAATAGTGTTCCCAAGTCTTCAAAGCGCGCACTACTGAGTAGAACTCTTTATCATATGTAGACCAACTACGCCTGGACTCAGATAACTTCTCACTAAAGAATGCGATAGGTTTCTTTTCCTGAGATAGCACGGCTCCTATTCCAACCCCGCTTGCATCACAATCTACTTCAAACAACTTATCAAAGTCAGGTAATGCAAGGACTGGCGCATTACATAACTTTTCTTTCAATAACGCGAAACTACTCTCAGCTTCATCACTCCATTGGAATTTCCCCTTCTTTAGGCACTCAGTCATTGGTGCAGCAACGGTACTAAAGTGCCTAATGAATCGTCTATAAAAACTCGCTAACCCCAGGAAACTCCTCAACTCACTCACTGTCTTGGGAATGGGCCACTCCCTAATAGCCTTCACTTTCTCATCATCCACAGTAATCCCATCACCACTGACAATAAACCCTAAAAACAGTAATCTCTTAGAAAGGAATATACACTTCTTCAAGTTCACAAACAGTTTATTCTCCCTCAGGACCTTCAACACCTCCCTCAGATGCCCAACATGCTCATTCTCAGATTTGCTATAGATCAGAATATCGTCGAAGTAAACCACTACAAATTGACCAGAAAAGGGTTTAAGTACCTGATTCATAACCCGCATAAAGGTGCTGGGTGCGTTGCTGAGGCCGAAAGGCATGACCATCCACTCATACAGCCCCTCTTTGGTCTTAAATGCCGTCTTCCACTCGTCCCCTGGCCTAATCCTGATCTGATGGTAACCACTTCGCAAATCAATCTTGGAAAAGAACGTAGCCCCACTCAAACATTCCAGCATATCTTCGAACCTGGGAATTGGGAATTTGTAGCCGATAGTGATCTTATTGATTGCCCGGCTGTCAATACACATTCGCCAACTCCCATCTTTCTTTGGAGTTAACAGAGCAGGTACTGCACAAGGACTCATGCTCTCCCTGATGAACCCCTTCTGAAGTAACTCCTGCACCTTCCCTTGAAGTATCTCTGTCTCTTTTGGGCTCATCCTATAGTGTGGGAGATTAGGTAGGCTAGCTCCTGGAATCAGATCAATGTGATGTTGGATATCCCTCATGGGAGGTAACCCCTCTGGTAAATCAGTAGGCAATATCTCCTTAAACTCCCCCAGTAACTCCTTAATTCTATCAGGTAACTCCTCGATCCCATCACTTTCCTCCTCTACTGTCAGTATCTGTCGTACAATTAGCGCATGGACTGTCCACGATTCCTTGATTGCATCCTCCATTTCTCTCTCAGATTGGGTGATTGTAAGGAAAGAACGCCCTTCCACTTTAGAGGCTTTAGGTCGTGCTGTTACCTTGAGAGGTAGAAGAGTGAACTTCACCCCATCCTTCTCCAGCTTATACACGTTCTCCTTTCCTTCATGTCTGGCATTGACATCATACTGCCAAGGCCTTCCAAACAAAAGATGGCAAGCGTCCATATCCACGATGTCACAATATACTTCATCCTTGTATCTCCCGATAGAGAAAGATACCCTACATCGCTCAGTGACTTCAATCTTTTCTGCAGCTCTTATCCACCCAATAGTGTACGGGTTTGGATGCCTTTCAACTGGTAAATTTAACACCTTCACTGCCTCTCTACCAATGATGTTCTCGCAGCTCCCGCTATCCACAATCAATTCGAAAACCCGACCATCAACAGTACATCTGGTGCGAAATAACTGGTGCCTCTGAGTCTTCTCATCACATTTAGGTGTTAACATCAACTTCCTAATGACATAAGTCTCCTCATCATCTCCATAGTCATCCTCACCATAGTACTCATCTCCTCCATCCGGTTCACAACACACTTCATCATCCTCACCTCTATCAATGACATTGACAGGTCTTCGATTTGGGCACTCATTGGACCGATGGCCCGGTTGGTTACATCGATAGCACTTACCCATAATTGGCTTAGCATAAGGATTGCTCTGCTTATTCGCTTCTTTAGCCTCAATTGGCTTCTTATTCACTATTCTCTCTTCCCTCTTGTCGCTAGCTCCACTCTGCACTTCCTGAGTAGCCTTACCCTTATCTATTCCCGATACATTGAATCCATCAGTTTTGAACCTCCTACTATTCCCATCAAATCTGTTGCTCTTCTCTTGTAACATCATCTCTGCTCGAAGGGCCATGTTTTTCGCTTCATTGAGATTGCGTAAAACATGAACTCCGATTTTCTCTCTAATCTGCAGCTTCAGCCCATCTAGGTATCTAGCTACCTGTTGCCCTTCGCTCTCCCTAAGATCATTCCTCTCAGCCAATCTCATGAATTCAGCCGTGTATTCATATACTGTCCTCTGCCCCTGCCTGCACCGTTGATATTGCTGAAACAATATTTGTTCGTAATCAGGGGGCAAGAAATCCTTCTGTATCAGTTGTCTCATCCTATACCACGTTTGTACAGGTTGTTTGCCCTCTCTATACCTCCTGTTTTGCAATCTCTCCCACCAGGCCGAAGCCCCTCCCTTCAATCGACAAGCAACTAGCTTCACCCTACGGCCCTCAGGCACTTCCATGTAATCAAAGAAACGATCCACCTCCGCCAGCCAATCCAACAACTCTTCGATATTCAAATTACCATTAAAAGAGGGTATATCTACCTTTAATTTGAAATCACTGGTGTCTCCCTGATCATACCCATAGTGATTTTGATTCCTACGATAGCCACCACCACCGTATCCTCTCTGGGCTGGTTGTTGATTCCCGAATGGCCGATCATCTTCTTCATCTGAATCCACATCATACTCCTGAAACCTAAGGTTTGCAGCGACGGGTCTGTTGGCCGGAACGCCAAGAGCAAGCTCTGCCCTGGGTCGTACACCACCAGCGTCTCCATCCCTGTTAATATTGGTTCCCATTGCATCGAAGCGATCAACCAGATCGTCAAAGCGCTGTTCGAAACGCCGGAGTCTCTGATCCATGGTGTCCAACACCGCTCTTTGAGCCTGTACCTCGGTTCGCAGAGCTTCCACATCCCGAGCAACGTCCGAGACATGACCGCCTCCTGAACTACCATCACCTGGCATCTCCACAGGAGCTTTTCCCGCTCTGATACCAACTGACGCAGCGAGTTAGCGAGGTAAAACACGGAGATCACTCAACGAATGAATCTCGCAAACACTCAATTGCAAGAAACAGCAATTTACGTAGGAAACTCTCTCTCAAATCTTTTTTTTTTGTAGAATAGTCAAAAGAATGTCCCCTTAAAGAAAACCCTAAAAACCTTTATATAGTCCTTAGAAAAATAAACTAAAACGAATTAAATAAAAATAGTTTGAAAAACACAAGGCTGGTGCTGGGCTTAAACTTCCAAGCCGGACCAAGGCCAGCGGTGTAGAAGGCTTGACTTACGACTTCCGCTTGTTTCCTTGCTTACTTGCTTCCCGTTTGTCCATATATTCTTCCGCAATCTGCTCTGCATCAAATGATACTTTTATAGGTACGGGGTATTTGC
The DNA here is from genome assembly GCA_016432845.1 of Psidium guajava. Classification (NCBI taxonomy): domain Eukaryota; kingdom Viridiplantae; phylum Streptophyta; class Magnoliopsida; order Myrtales; family Myrtaceae; genus Psidium; species Psidium guajava. The sequence continues at coordinate 13,914,888 of CM028231.1, read as the reverse complement.
TCCAAAGCAATGAATTCTCGAGGGACCAAGGCTGAGCAATGAATTAATGAGGACGTTCTTACTGGAGGAGATGGTACTTACAAACTCATCCGGCCAATAGGTCTCCGGTCGCCGTGATATCATTTTCTCGATAGAATTTGTGGCGGTGGTCGGATCCGAGCATTAATCCACGACGGATACGTTTTACCGGTAAACAGGCTCTTCCTCTGCATCTCTAGCCCTCGTTTTTTTTTTTTTCAGCCAAGCTTTTCGGTACCGTTCGCTTCGGTTTGGCACGGATGATGAAATTCCATTCCCATCAGGATCGGAGCCGGAGAAACATGATGGACAGAATTCACATTGATCGCTCCCTTCTTCTTCTTTTTCTAAAAAGACAGCATGTGTAAAGATGTCGTGATTTGAATGGAATGTCGTAAAAGAATGTTGATGTTGTCTCCTTCTGGGATATTAAGAAAGATCCCAGAAGCTAAACATGGCTACAGTTGTACAACCTTAATCATTTGCATTGGCTTTCGTTCTTGTAAATTTAACAGAGGTAATTATGAAATGAATAAGGCTATTCAGGCTTAACATGGCTACAGTCGTGATTAGATTCCAGATGCTAGATGGCCGTTCCTGAAATGATTCTCCGTCTTTTAACGTATGCACGGTCGAATGCCTCCACGTGTCGAGATAAGCACTATTGTATTCCTTTTATTGTTTAGCTTTATCTCCAAAATAAATATATCAAAGATCGTGGATTGAAGCAGAAACCATCCAATCTTTAGCTGGAGGAAAAACTTACCCAATCAGTCCTAAACTTATTATATGAATATCGATTCGGTCTTAAACTCTTTAATTTGATCAGTTTAGTCTTAAATATTTTGCGTGAATTTTCAATGTAGTCTTTTCAATTAATTTTGTTGAAAATCGCTTAAGTGACAGTCTAGTTATCGTCGGCCGCTTTACGTTGCACACCGCCATATCGGCAACCTCAAACATCGAGAAGATTCTCAACTCTGCACAACGCTTCCCTAGGCGCGGCAATCTCAAATCTGGACGACAACAAACCTTTTGTAAATAAATGATCAAGAATATTGTACCAATTTAGTCCTAAATCTTTTGTTGATTTTTCAATTAAATCCCAAACCTTTTGATAATTAGCCTAATTAATCCTAAAATCTTTTAACGATTTGCCAATTTAGTCATTCCAGTCAATTATCTAAATAACGAGTTTATGACTAAATTGGCAAATTTTCAAAAGGTTTAGAATTAAATCGGCGCAATCGAAAGGTTTAAAACTTAACTGATAAATCGCCGAAAGATTTATGAGTAGTATGGCACGATTGGAAGGTTTATTATTGAATTGATCGCCGCCGTACAACGTTTTTATGATTTTTTTGGACAATTATCTCCTCGCAATCCGTAACGACTAAAAGTCTCGAGTTATCAAACCGTAGCATTGCTCGAGAACACAATGATACAAAGCGAGCCACATGTACCGTAACGTCGTTGCACCATGTGTTGGTTAACCAACCCGCCGGGGCATATCAAACCATCATTAGTCCATGCTTATTGTTCCCTATAGTCCTAGACAAAATGATATGTACACATAACTTCCGAGGGCTAATAAGAAAGGGGGTTTGGATTCTCTTCCGTCCCGTTGATGGGGTTTAAAAAGCCAACAGAAAAGGTGCAAAATGATGGCCTTTTCCACGCTAAATCGACTGTTATCGACCGTTAAATCGAATTATGAGACGGAATGTGATTATGCCGGAGGAATCCCATGATGCACAAACGCTGCCCCCCAATCATGGTTTGTAACGTTACTCGTGATAATGACTCTCTCTAGACGGGAAAATAGACTGGACAAGAGAGGTCCGACTGACCCATGATGAAGGCGACCGTTCTAAGCAAACTATAGCGTTGGGAAAAAAAAAATATAGATATTAATTAATAGTTAACACTGATGATATTATGGTCTTAATTAGGGTTATTTAGCGGTTAATCTCGAGTGGGGGTGACTTCCCCCGAAATCTGGGGCCAACTTGGAGAGAAGTTTGCATCCCTTCACAAAATTAAAATTTGACAAACCCATGCACGCTATTGTTTTTATACCCAATTGTTGTGTACCCTTAAAAAACCCTACACTCTCTCTATTGTGACATTATTGATATCCTTATTTTTTTCTTTGGTGTTGCCCAAACTCCTAAACCAGATTCACTGTCGTGCTAATACCCCAATCCTTTTTTTTTTGTCACATTAGGGCAAGCTTAGGGCATTGGCAATACGTTGGGGGCAACTTCGAGGGTTTTGGTAAAAAACCGAAAAAAGGAGGAGGAGGAGGAGGTCGAGACAAGTAACGCACGGTGGACATAATTTAATGTCTGACGTTATTTTTTGCAAAATAAAATATGGAATTTCCTAACATAATAGTATTTTGATGATTATGATAATAAGCCAGGAATTCTTAAAAGAACGGAGCCCATAATAATTTTTCGAAAAAAACAGACTGTTAATGCAACAGTCTATAAAAAACTGTCACATGATCAATTCCTTAAAAATAATTCAATTTGACCTGAATAAGTTATTAAACTGTTTCATCTGAACTTTGGGACGTAAAAAAATTCGAGGATTCTCTAAGATGAAATAAAGAAAAATATTATTTATCAACTTAAAGAGCGACGATTGGAGAGGGTTAGACCCCATTGTTTTTTTTCAGATAGCTATCGCCGGGTAGAGTCGTGTAGTATTATCCCCGCGCGTATGGTGGTGAATTACGGGAGCTTCGACTCCTGCGGTACTGGCCTGTGCTGTGCATAATTTGTGTTGAGCGCGAATAAAAACAAAATCCTCAATCAGTGGTGAGGAGCGGGTGGGTGGCGGTCAGTGGACAGATTAGGCGGAGGCGGCCCCACCGTCGTTAGGGTTTCCCAATCACTCCTTCCGCCCATCTCGCCGCTGAAGCCCAATTGCCAAAAAAAAAAATTAATAAATTAAAATACCAAAATTAAAGCGGGGGAAAAAAAAAAGTAGGGAGATAAAGCGCTGGACAGCGACCGAGACAAAAACTCGACCTAACTCACCACCTCGCTCAGTGGGGGCCCAGTACCAGAGTATTTTTGTGTGGGGGTAGGGGTAGCGGGGGCGCCCGAGTCAAGCACGTTGACCGACCGTCTTCCGGCTCGCCTTCCCCGGGATTCCGTCATGCCACGTGCGCATTCCGATGAGAATCGCGGTCGGGACGGGTCGAATCCTTAAAAAAGCTCAATTATAGCACCTTCGTTTTTAGACCGAGTTGGCCGGTTGCGCGGTTTCAGCGACTCGAAGCGGCCAGCGACGGAGCCGAAAGACTACCTCCTTAATCGCGTCTCGAGATCTCCATTGTGGGTTGGCTCGTGCGGTTTAGCCGTTCGCAGGCGCTCTGGGTCTGTCACCGCATCGACTTTAATTTCCTCTAACAAATATTAGGAAAGCTCATTTCAAGTGGCGAAGAAAGGAGAGAGAGAGAAAGAGGAGGGGGGTAATCGCAAGAGTTTTTTTTTATTTTTTTTTTCTGGTAAGGTAATCGGAAGAGTTTTTTTTTTTGACAATCGGGGTGTTCAGCCGTGCCGGCGAGCTGACGCTCAAACCGACGGCGACCGACTAATCCCCGAGGAGGCACCGCAGGACCCCACCACCACGGTACTCCAGGTAAGACACCAATGAACGTGGGCAAGGTAAGACACCAATGAATGTGGCGAGGTAAGACACCAATGAATGTGGGCGAGTAAGTTTCGATCCCAGGACCGCGAGTACTACTCAGCGGGTCCCAAGAGTCTACTCCTTACCATACGACCACCTGATGGGTGGGTAGGTAATCGGAAGAGTTAATATCATGAAAAACCTCAAATTAATATTTCAGTGATAAATCTGCCCTAAATTATTTTTCAAATCATTAAAAATTATAAATCGGTATACGAATGATGAATTTATCTCAAACTAAATTTTTAACCACAAAAAAAATCTCAAGCTGATACGAATGCCGCACATTTGTCCCAAATTATATATATTTTTTACTGACTCGCTCGATGATTCTATCACGCCACGTGCGTTTCTAATAAGAATCGAGCCGGGAGGACCTCGATTCATAGCTCGCGCGAATTGAATCCTTAAATTCAATAGCATCTTCCTTTTAGATCGAGTTGGTCGGTTGCCGGTTTCAGTGACTCAAAACGTTGGCGTTGAGCCGAAAAATTACTCGCTTAATCATATATCGAGACCTCAATCGTGGTCGGCTTGTGCGTTTCGGTCGTTTCAAGCCTCTTTGGCTTTTTCCCCCCACAGACTTTACTTTTCCCTAGTTAATATTGGGAAAGTTCATTTCGGGTGGAGAAACAAGAAGAGAAGTAATTGAAAATTGTTGATATGATGAAAAATCTCAAACCGATATATCAATGATAAATTTATCATCGAATTATTTTTATGATCATGAAAAATCCTAAATCGATACACATGTGATAATTTTATTTAATTAATTTTTTTAATCATAAAAATCCAAAATTGGTACACATGTCACGCATTTATTCCAAACTATTTTTCCATCATAAAAAAAATCTTACATTGGTGTACTGATAATAAATTTACATCAAATTAATTTTTTGACCATAATCTGTAATAATTTTACTCTTCGTTATTTTTCATTAAATCCAGTTAACACCATGAAAAATTTCATAAACCGATGCACCTCTGACAAATAGAGGATCAAAGCCTCAAACTCAATAATTTGACGGTAAAACTTAATGAGAATTAATTGAGGATAAATTTATCGTAAATCTACTAGTTCGGGATTTTTGGGATACATTTATCATAGGTATAAAAATAATTCGAGGTAAATTCATCACTGGTATATTAATTTAAAGTTTTTTTGATAAAAAAATAATTTAAGATAAATTTATTATTAATATCTCGATTGGGATTTTTTTTTTTTGCTGGATTAGCCCTAGTTGAGATGAAAAACACAATTAATGCCCATAATGATGAAAAAGCCGGTCAGAGGGTTCAGGTCGCAAAGCATCTTCACGATCCCCGGGGCAGGAAAAAGGAATATGCAAAAAAGGAAAGGAAAACAAAAAAAATCAATTTTCCCGCTTTTTCTGAACTGTCGAGAGCGGAGGATTCTGCAGAAAACTGACCGATCCGCTTCGCTCGTGGTTTTTACTTTGACCGGATTTCTCGGGTCCTCAAACGAACGTATAAAAGAGACAAAGAGGAAAGCCAGTCGTCTAACGCAACAACAGCTCCTCCATAACTTCCTTTGACCGAGTGTCCTGGACGCTTGGTAGTTACCCCCCCGCCGACGACTAGAATGAGGTAGCCCCGGAGTATGCCGCGGCGACGTATGCTTTACGCTCTCTCCTCGCATCGAACACCGACCGATCGATCGATCGGCCGATAATAAAGCCTAAGTCGAGGGGATTTCGATACGCGGTATCCATGCAAGGACGGCGGTTAAAGTCCGCAAGGAACTCCTAGGTTTTCTTGAAGCGGAGGGAAGTATCGAAGTCGAAGGCTATCGAGGTTTTTTGTCCTTTGGCTTGGTCCACGTACCGAGAGATGTAGAATGCAGCACATGAAGTCGCGGTCGCCACCATCGACGGGCATACGATCATGTCGATGAATGAATTTGGGGAGGGGGGGGGGGGAGAGAGTCAAATGAAGGAAGGTGGGGGGAATGACGGAACTGCCCTTTTGTTTCTCCACCGTGGACAGTGGTCAACGAGTCAAAGACAGGAGACCCTCAATCTCCGCGCTGGACGTGGGCTTTTGCTCGCCGTCTTGTCGTTTGAGTGAAAATAGATAAATAAAAAAAAAGAAAAAAGAGGAAGAGCAAATGGAAGGGATGTGACGACTTCATACATCACGCGGTCACTCTCAAATACCCACCGCACACTTTCTCCGGTCCGGTTAATACGTGGGACAGATGTCGCAATTTGGAAATTTCCCCCTCCCATTTTAAATAGAAGATGCAATTTAATTGGAACGGAGGGGAAAAAAAAGAGAAAAAAGAAAAAAAAATTAGGACCATTCGGTAACGCTCTGATTTCTCCGGAGAACAAAAATCTATTTGATAAGAAGATCGATTGACTTATTTTGCTTTCGAGAACATATGGGTGGCCAGAAAATAAATTTGAAACAGAAATAAAAAGATACGATAAAAATTTATTCGATGTTTTCGAAAATAGAATTAGAAAAAATTATTTATATTCAGAAACCATTTTCAAGAATAGAATCGTTACTAAACGTGCAGTCTCACCTACTTTTATAAATAAAATAAAAAGGAGAAAAAGAGAAAAAAATGCCGACATCCCAAAGATTATGCTAGCACCGTTGAACCCCCCACCAACACCGGAAAAAAGCTTCCTTGATTTAATTGACTTAAAAAATATTTTTTAAGAAGTAATTGTTTATATCGTTTAGAAAAATTAGTTAACGAAAAATATTTTTATCATCGATAATAATCAATGCATAATTATTTTCGTGAATAATGAAAACTAATTTTTTTTATTTATCTTTTTAAGTGTGATTGTTTTTAAAAAAATATTTTTTAAATAATTCATTTTTTATAAATCAAACGGAGCCTTAGTATTTTCTTTTTCCTCTATTCTTTGCTTTTCTTTTCTATGTTTTTATGTTGGCTCTCCCTGTTTTTGCAGGTGCGTGTCACTTTTGACCACTCATCTACTTCTGCTCTTTCGTGGCCACGCAGAAAGGCAAATGCTCTCGACGCTTGGGATCCCAAACCTGTATATATTCACACTCCCTCCTTGACTCGCATTTGCTCATGCTCAGTGCTTCCCTCACTCTTCCCCTGCTTTCAGTCTTTCACACCTGTGGAGCCTCGTGTCCTTGTCCCGAGGAAGCCAGATGGACTCTGCTTCTCCACCTCCTCAAAGCCACTAGCATTAAGTTCTGGCCCTCCTCTGTTCTCAAGATCCAACAAAGATCTCTCTCTCTCTCTCTCTCTCTCTCTCTCTCTCTCTCTCTCGCTCGCTTGTTTCTCTAGCGGCATTGAGTGACTGAAAGAGGAGAGAGCTTGGGCGGGTGGTAGGAGATTGCAATGGCGACTAACAACTCGGTGTCCAAGGTGGTTTGGGTCGTTGGGCTCTTTTGGGTGCTGGGTCTTGAGCTGATTCACTGCAGCGTGAGCTATGACAGGAAGGCACTTGTGATTGATGGGCAGCGGAGGATTCTCTTCTCTGGTTCAATACATTACCCCAGGAGCACTCCTGATGTATGGAGTTCTTGCTTCCACCTTTTCTCTGATTTATCGTCTCTTGAGTGAAAAGTTTTGTGCTTTTCTCTGATTTTTTTTTTTACCTTCTTTTGTGTGGGTGAAGATGTGGGAGGATCTTATACAAAAGGCTAAAGATGGAGGCTTAGATGTGGTCGAGACATATGTCTTCTGGAATGTCCATGAGCCCTCTCCTGGCAATGTGCGTTGTTCTGAGCACTCCATTTTCCTCGTTTTTGCCATTTTAATTTGTAGTTGGTATTTGATGTAGTTTTTTCCTTCTAATTGTCGGTGCATGTGTGTGTTACAGTACAACTTTGAAGGAAGATACGATCTGGTGAGGTTCATAAAGACTATTCAGAAAGCAGGGCTCTATGCTCATCTGAGGATTGGGCCTTATGTTTGTGCAGAATGGAATTTTGGGTATTTGCCTTTTCTGTTTGTTGCTCCATTTTCTGGATGTACACCACTCTCACTTTGCTCGCAAGCACCATGAATGCCAAATTTATTCCTATCTTAATTTATGTTTGCGTTTCCTTTTTGTTTTTTGGCGTTTCTGAGAAATATCTGAACAATAATGTGAAGTGAGACCTTAATGTGAGCACAATGTGTGTACAGTGGGTTTCCTGTTTGGCTCAAGTATGTGCCTGGAATCAGCTTCAGAACAGACAACGAACCTTTCAAGGTCTGTTCAGTTACTTCAAGTACGATTTTACAGTCGTTTATGTTATTGTCAAGGAATGCTTCAAGCAAACGGCAAACAACTGATTTTGCCAAAACTAAATTTTCACTGGATGCTTGCAGAGGGCAATGCAAGGGTTCACTGAGAAGATTGTCAACTTGATGAAGAGCGAAAACCTGTTCTACTCACAGGGTGGCCCCATCATTCTCAATCAGGTAATTGTTAAAAGAACTTTTGCTCTAAATCCGCTGATGCATGTTCTTGTTAAAGGGTTGGAACTTATGAAGAGGTTAAACCACATCATGCTCACTCAATTTCCAATCATACTACGATGAAAACGACTAGTAATTTAAGTTTTATCGTACTAAGTTGGGTCAAATTATATGAGCCGTTTTATGCCATTAGGCTTGATTCTGCGTCGAGCCTTCTCTAAGATTTAAGATCTAATTTTCGGTCATAGCAGAACCCAATTTATCTGACTTCAGTTGAGGTACAGAGTTGAGGAATATGAGGCTGTTCTTTGTCTTACTGCTGCAGATTGAGAATGAGTATGGAGCGCAGAGCAAATTGCTCGGGGCTGCTGGTCACAACTATGTAACTTGGGCCGCCAAAATGGCCGTCCAATTGGGAACCGGTGTGCCGTGGGTCATGTGCAAGGAAGAAGACGCCCCAGATCCAGTGGTGAGATATTATTCTCTCTGACCTCTAGATCTTCGTTTAGCCTCCAGACATCTTGTTTTGGTGTTTCTTTCATGTTTCAATCGACTTATTTTAGCATTTTTCTTCATTCCTTTATTCTCTTCTTGTGCTGTTTTAAGTTTACTTGATAGATTAACATTGTTTAGCCTGGAATAGTATTTCTCTGGTATAAAGTATGTGTGTCAAATCTATAACTGAGGTCCATGTTTCGAGAGAAGTCTTCTCTGCTTTGTGCATATACTTAGACCTGTTTATCGATACTGGACACAGATAAATACATGCAATGGCTTTTACTGTGATGCATTTTCTCCAAATAAGGACTATAAACCAACAATCTGGACAGAGGCTTGGAGTGGTTGGTAAGTGAATCACTTCCAGTTTGTAAGTTGACTTTTGGTAAGGAAATAGGTGCTCATTTTGTCCCAAAAAGAAATGCAGGTTCACAGAATTTGGAGGCACGCTTCACGAGCGGCCAGTCCAGGACTTGGCATTTGCCGTTGCTCGATTCATCCAAAAAGGAGGATCCTTCATCAACTATTACATGGTTTGGCTCTTTGAATTCAATTACATTTCCATTTACTGGTGAGTAGTGCTAGTGCAATTTATGTATCCCATGAAACCAACAGTATCATGGAGGCACAAACTTTGGGCGCACTGCTGGAGGCCCCTTCATCACTACCAGCTACGACTACGATGCTCCAATAGATGAATATGGTGAGATTTAGCAGCATTTTAGCTTTCGATGCTTGAAGGTTACTGTTTTAGAATGTTTTTCCTGTGTTTTCTGAGAAAACCTTATATTTCTTAGTCAGCAGTCCAGGCTAATTGCCTCTGCACTTTTAATTGGCAGGCCTAATTAGGCAACCAAAGTATGGTCACCTCAAAGAGCTACATAGGGCTGTTAAGATGTGTGAACGGGCATTAGTGTCGGCTGATCCAATGGTTACATCTCTAGGAACCTATCAACAGGTGCTGTGTAACCCTTATTTCATTCTGGAAGATGTGCCATTGATTTAACTCTCCTGACCTACTGCTTTTGTTGTTTCTAGGCTCATATATACACCACGGAATCTGGGGATTGTGCTGCTTTTCTTGCAAATTACGATACGAAATCTTCTGCCAGAGTGACGTTCAACAACATGCATTACAATTTGCCTCCTTGGTCCATCAGCATTCTTCCCGATTGCAGGAATGTAGTTTTTAATACTGCAAAGGTATGGATTTGTGCAAGTTCTTTATCATGAGAAAGGGATGTAAGATTAGTCGCAGTTTGTTCTTTCTCGTTACGACAAGACTAGATGCTCTAAGGACGACTGCTTTGTATGATTCTGATTTTAGGTTGGTGTTCAAACCTCACAAATGGAAATGCTACCAGTTAATAGTGAAATGCTTTCATGGGAGAGTTACGACGAGGATATCTCTTCCCTGGATGACAGTTCAACCTTCACAACTTACGGCCTCTTGGAGCAGATCAATGTAACTAGGGATGCTAGTGATTATTTGTGGTACATAACTAGGTGAGCTCAAGTTACATTAGTGCCCCAGTACTGCTTTTACATTGTAATAGGAGCTCTCTCTCTGTCTCTCTCTATGAGTCCGTGTCTCTGCTCGTATGGCCGTATGTGGTGCATATCCCTATGCCAGTTTGCCTGTGTGCATGTGTCATGTGGGTTTTGCGCATTTTCTTTTGTTTCCATCTGCTTTTCTTGGGACATGCCAAAGAGTGAACCTTGCCACTCCTTGCCATCGACAGTGTTGACATTGGCTCTTCTGAGTCCTTCCTGCGAGGAGGAGAACTCCCCACTCTTATTGTTCAATCAACAGGCCATGCCGTGCATATCTTTATCAATGGTCAGCTTTCAGGTGCGTGTGTAAATTCTTATCACTATTTGTTGTTCCAATTTCCTCTTGGGGAAAAAAAATTGACTGAGTGAATTATGTTTAACAGGTTCTGCTTTTGGGACTAGGGAGAATAGGAGATTCACATATTCTGGCAAGGTTAATCTACGTGCAGGCACAAACAGAATAGCACTCTTGAGTGTCGCCATAGGATTACCAGTAAGTTCCTCTTTCATGACCCGCTCTCCCTTCCTGTTAAAACAAAAAAATGACCTGAGTACGTTACAAAAGTAACATAAACAGTGTATCCTTAGCTCAACTAATTGTCATAAACTTATTCCAGTTAGATGAGCACATCGAAGGCATGCTTATATGATATTGAGATTCCTTGGTCAGGTCATTCTAATTGTAAACATTGCAAAATACTTTTCTCATGGTCTAATAAACAAAGTCCAATCCAACTGACCGGAGGATATAAGTGACCCTCGTCAGGACTGTGGAAACTTGGTGTGCAAGCCTAAGAACTCTGAATCAGACAATCTTTCAGAACTCTTAAATGCTGAAGGATGCTAAATCTGCTTGCATGAACTACCAAATCTAATGAAAGGTGCCTTCATTTGGTTGATGATATCAGTCTAACTTGTCAACTGAATGACTGAAGTTTCTGTTTATTGGTTTAGAATGTCGGTGGACACTTTGAAACATGGAACACTGGCATCCTTGGACCAGTCGCATTGCATGGACTTGATCAAGGAAAATGGGACTTGTCCTGGCAGAAATGGACCTACCAGGTTGAACGCCCTTCTGTTATTTTCATTCCTTGGTTTGGTTTAGAAATTTCCTTAATCCTGCCTCTGTGAACAGGTTGGGCTTAAAGGAGAGGCTATGAGTCTTAACACTCCCAACAGCATCTCGTCAGTTAATTGGATGGCTGCATCATTGATTGCGCAAAAACAACAGCAACTGACCTGGCATAAGGTATTGCATATAGAATAAGATAACTAAGTTAAAACTGCTGCAGATCTCTGATGACATTTTAATTGCAGGCTTATTTCAATGCCCCAGATGGTGATGAGCCACTGGCCATAGACATGAGTGGTATGGGAAAGGGTCAAATATGGATTAATGGACAGAGCATTGGAAGGTATTGGACTGCATACGCCAATGGCGATTGCAATGGATGTAGTTATGCTGGCACGTTTAGGCCTCCCAAATGTCAGCTTGGTTGTGGACAACCGACCCAGCGATGGTAAAGTCTTTGTTCATAACATCACCTAAGATTTGCCCAAAAAAGAAAAGTCAAGCGGAGATATAGCAATATGAAATCAACATGTGGCACTCATGGGATTTTAATTCTTCAGGTACCATGTGCCACGATCTTGGTTGAAGCCGACACAGAATCTCTTAGTTATCTTTGAGGAACTTGGAGGTAATCCATCCAAGATTTCTCTGGTGAAGAGATCGATGACCAGTGTCTGTGCAGACGTGACTGAATTCCACCCAACTATTAAGAATTGGCATATTGAGAGCTATGGAAAGTCAGAAGAGTTCCACAACCCAAAAGTTCACCTGCGGTGCAGTCCAGGTCAATCAATAAGTTCAATCAAGTTCGCGAGCTTTGGAACTCCACTTGGAGCTTGTGGCAGCTACCAGCAAGGAACTTGCCATGCTCCGAGCTCATATGACATCTTAGAGAAGGTACTCATAAATAGGGACTGGTGAATTTGTAGATGTTCTAGCAACATATGACAAACAAGGACCCTGCATGTTATAGCAATGACATGACTAGTTGCATTTAGAGTAAATAGGCCATTCACCGCATGTATACAGTTAAATAAATCTCTGACATTCACAAGAACTCAAAGCGTGAACATGCACCGTAGAATGCGCTATCACCTTGCTGAATTGTGTTCAAAGATCAATTTTTACTTCTTCGCATGATAAAATCAAGTTCCTCTATATTATTGCAGAAGTGCATTGGGAAGGAGAGATGCTCAGTGACGATATCTAACAGCAACTTTGGGCAAGACCCATGTCCGAATGTGTTGAAGAGATTGTCCGTCGAAGCTGTTTGCGCTCCCACATTTTCCACGACCGCGCAACCCGAATGGAGGGGTTAATTAGATACCAAGACAGAATCACCTCTCCTCACTTAACCATACATTGCCAGCAAGACGAAACAAGAAAAAGGAATAAAATGGGTGCCACAGCCGTCTGTTGTAGGCTTAAGTTATGAGGTAAAGTAGCATGAACTAGTGTGTAAATTAGTGATTGGTAGATCATGATATAGGTGAAATTGTGAGTTCCTTGGGGTTCTGCAATTAGGGGCCCTTAGGCGAATTCTTTCCCGGTCCCCGGGCTTTTAACCGGATACACCACTGGGAAAATTGAGTTCATTTGTAGTTGTGTGGAGTCCATTTCGTTTTCTGTATTGGCTGGGGACAGAAAAATGAGGACCCAGTTAGAAGGTTCACGTTGGGAGTGGATCCTGGTGTGACCATTTGCTGTTGTTATCCTTGTGCAGTTCCTGATGAATTTTTAGTGTTCAGCATTCTGATTTCCTGGATTCAACATGCTTTGTGCGTTTAGTTTCTAGCACCGGGTCTCTGTTTCATCACGTCACGTCACCTAATTGGTTACTGGCTCATCGCGCTACCAATGTGGTTGCCAAATCACTAAGCAAAGCAGCAGGTCCGACCCTAACAGGTTATGGAATGACCATTTCCTTTCCTTTCTGTTGACAATGAGAACCATCAGGAAGCTGTCCATCAATGAAGCAGAGGGACTCACCTTCTTTTCCCTTTGTCCATTTTGTTTTCTGAGGAAGATGCCATGAAACGAGGTCCAAGAGGAGCTACTCACATGGATTTTAGTGTCTTTGAAACTGATTCAGGTCCTATCCTATCAACACTCATCCCAGATTATCCAGGAATATTACATAGAAGCTCCATCTATGGTCGGAACACTATCTCCATCAGACTTGCCATAACATTATTTGCTCATACTAAAGTCTCCCCAAGCAAATTTGATATGTAATATGGTCCCTTGGAAATCACAGTTATAAAGTACTACGAGACATTTGACGCAGTGAAGGTACATAGGTATGTCTAGTGACAACCAGATTCAGAGAAATCTCATTACACCAAAGGGGCATTGTATGTAACTCTTTAAAACAAAACAAAAGAGAGATCGTTTGAAGGAAAGCAAGCAGTCACATGATGATTAAGCGGAAGCAGTTGCGATGTGCTTAGCTAAAGTCATCTGCAACTGATCTTTCTGGGCTCCCACCACCCTGTCAACAATCTTTCCTCCATTCACAAACACGAAAGTCGGCATCGCCTCCACGGCCCACTCTTGAGCGACCGTCTGCAAAAAGAAGGGAACGTTATTTCGCCAATGAATTTGAAGGCGCTTGCAAAGCAGAACATTGACGGCTGCATCATCATCTTAAGACGGATTTCCATCATTCATAAAGGCCATGAAAAAGTAGTCTTGGGTTCATTTTACCTTCAGTTCATCAACATCAACTTTCAGAAACAGAACATTAGGAAATTTCCTGGCCAGCTCTGCCAGGAATGGTGCAATGAAACGGCATGGTGCGCACCATGAAGCAGTGAAATCAACAACCACCTGTTTCAAAAGAGACCCAAAAAACAAAAAAAAAGAACTTGGTAAATGCCATAATTTTCGCACAGGAAGAACTTAATCGGCAGTTCAACCGCTCTTGAATAGGAAGAACTTAATCAGCTATACCGAACCATTTGCATATTCTTCCACAATGTTATACTGAAAGCAAAAATGCATGTACATCAGCCAAGCAAAGTCACCTGCTGTTAAGAGTTCACGAGTATAGCGTGGATAACATCATAGAAAATCAGCCTATTCACCTTTCAAAAGCCATACTGCCAAAAAAAATCAGACCGATACCATCTGTTGAACTTCGACTAGCAAGCTCCTTTATAGGATTCGTGCAAAAAAAAAAAAAAGCAGCAGAAATATATACCTCGGTGAACTAGAGAATAGAGTTCGAAAGAAAAGGAGAGAGTTTTAATCAGACTTCTCCTCCTTAATTTCACACAGAAAGCAAAACGACGACCGAGCATGATTCTATCTAGTGAAAAGAATCACTTTTTCTTGCAAGATCTGCTCGATTCGCAAGCAAGACTTAAGATAAGTCCAAAAGGGGAACAATTAACCAAGCAAGCTTATCCTCCATCGCCGCAGCAGTCGCTCATTCTCCATTGCCACCCCCCAACAATCCTTCACAGCCGTCTGCTACCTTCAAAGGCGCGGTCGTCGCCTCCAGATCCGAGCCATCACATACATTTTAGGAAAACAGAAGAAGAAGAAGGTTTTATCGGACAACACTAGGTCTGAACGTGGAAGAAGGTAATAATTTTCTCTTTTGGCCGTAGAATGTTATCAAAATTTCTCCTTTGCTTCTCGTCCCTGTCAGCGTCGCTCCTGTGATCAATGCGTTCTTTCCGATAAATTTTCTTTCTTCCGTTCGATTGATTAGGTTTCCTAATTCGTCCAAGGCGGTGCCCAAGAACGGAAAATGAAAAAGGAAAATGCAAAGGCAACTGATTCAAAAGAATCAAAGACAAAAAAGAAAAAGAAAAAGAAAAGAACTATCACTTCCAAAGGCAAACTCAAAACACGTTTCGTCAAACGCCAAGCTTCATCTGCGACCGCTTCACATACAGAAGCAAACTAAACTAGAAAATAAATTGCGTCAACAAACACCAAATTCATATACACAAGCGTGCGTGCATCACGACGATCGCGATCAGGAAAAAAAAAAGAAAGAAAGGAAAAATCCAAAATTTACCAGCTTGTCGGGTGCGTTGCTCTTGTTGATTTGCTCGCTCCACGACTCGACGCTGTGGCAACTGATCACCTGTCCCTCTTCCGCCATCTCTCTCTCTCTCTCACTCTCTCTCACAAACGCGTGCAGGAAGGAAGGAAGGAAGAGGGGGTGGTCACGCTATCAATGAAAATGCCCTGTGCGCTTCTGAAAGTTGGCAAGACACCCCTCTTCATAACGTACGTTGCCAACTCGCATTTGACCTCCTCTCCGCCCGTAAATTGCAACTTTGCCACCACCACCGCGATAAGGACCCGCCGAGATTTTCGCGGCGGGCGAGATTTTGCTTATGGTAAGGAAACGCGCACCCGCTGGAACGATGGACTCGCGCGCGATTTGTTGCCTCATCTACGACTTCAAGTTGACCGCTGACTTACAGAAACTTCCCGACCTGGTGATATCCTTATGAGAACGCACGAATGATTTCACCGGTTGTGACCATTTCAACCAAACGGAGGAACGTTTTAGATTTTGTTTTTTCACAAGTAATATGAATTTTTCTTGGGCGGAAACGAGTATTGTGAGCTTTACCAACTGCAAATTAATTTACTAGAAAACAAATTTCGCAAAAAATGAAAAATTTAAAAAATATTTTTCACAATTATTGATTTATATTATTTAAAATAATTAGTTCATAAAAATATATTTTTATCGTAAACGACAAGTTATGCCTAAATATTTTAGTGGACGATAAAAATATTTTTGTCCATACATTTTTATAAGTAATACAAGCAGTTATTTTTAGGAAAATATTTCCTAATACGAACAGATGGAACTCAAGTACTTCAGAAAGTATGGATAAAAATTTATTTGTGATGGAGGAAATCTATTTATACAGTCAGATTCAACTCTTCTGAAAAATTCCTCGCACGAGGAAACGTGTTCTAACGCTAGGTAGGTAGGCAAAATCTCCAGCCCAGGTCCAAGGAAGAGCAGAACGGGCACAACCAGCCACACCGTACTGACTAAATCAAGAGACAAGAAATCAGAAGAATGCCACAGAATTTACATCGTGAACTAAAACCCATATGTTGCCCGAGTGTGATCAGATTTGGTAGGAAGGTGATCTTTTACATGCCGCTACTGGGGAGAGAACTACAACTGGATCATATTCGGAAAACAGTATGTCCCGAGGAAAAACCATCCCACGAGGAGGAAGGTCATGGATGCCCAGACCATCAGGAAAGTCGAGCCTCCGAGTATGAGTCCGAGCGGGAAGACGATGGCGAATGGCAAGATGGATCTCACTATTCCCGCTTTGTTCACCCAGTGGCCCTCGAGAAGGAATAGGATAGCCAGGTTCACCACATTCCATCCACCAGATCGGAAGCCCAACCTGTTCAGGTTGTTGGCCACGAAGGAGTGGCAGTTGCAAGTGAAGATGTTGTAGTGATGGTGCTGAAACTCCTGCGTACTCTTCCTCAGTGCTTCGTCCCAAGTCAACATGTCGCTTCCATATTCGTTGTCTTGGTTTTCATCCTCGTTGTTGAAGTCAGATGTACCGGGCAGGAAAGAACACTGGCGAACATGTGAACAAATAGCATGAAGCCCCGCATAATTCGTACTTTAGAAAAACACTAACACATGGTTTAGTACAAAACTGCCCGATAGCAAGGAAGTGGTGCTATCTCATCTCAAAGTATATTTAGAGTTCAATAACTGAAGTCATGGTTATTAAAAAGAAAGTTCACCTTCTCTTTGCTTATCTGTAGGTAACGAGTTGCTGCCCCAAATGTAAAGTTATCCACACACACAAAATTGGGCCCTGCAAAGTCCAAGATTACTCCATCCTCTCGGCATATTCCAACATGCCCGATGAAAGGGATAAACCACGAGATGACTGGAAGGGGTGACCAGACAATGCAGTATGGGAAGCGCGCTCTTTTTGGATCAATTTGAATGCTTTTAGGAGAACTTTCTTCCATCATCACGTGGTGGTCAGAGTCCCTCTTTGATTCCATTTGGAAAGTCTAAACAGTCACCTGCATCAAGTGATGACTGAGACACGAAAATATCCACGAAGCAAACAGCAAAAGAGTAGAAAGATAGTGCAAGGCTAGATAAAATCCCAGTCCATCCAAATTAAAATAAAAAAAGGGAGCTCATTTTCTCAGGGTCTTCCCAGGTGTGTGAGCGTCCATGAGACAACGGGTCCAACTGCAAATTCCCCCCTGGTAAAGCACACACAAACTGAATAGCAGATTTCAACGTCACATGCTATTATCAACATAATTCAGTGGAGAAGCAGTACTATTCAGAAGAAGCTAACTTTAGAGACCTACTGGCTCTATTGTACAATTAGTTGTATAGATCGTCTGCAATCCAGATATAAAATAGATTTTCTAATGTACCAGCAATTATCTGGCAGCATTTTCTGGGGGAAAACAAGACATCCTTCCTTTCTCTGTTTATTAGGGAAATCTCAAGCAAGCCCCATAACTAAAGTCTAATACCAAATTTCATTTACAGAGATCTTACAAATCTAAAGAAACTGCTAATCATAGATCTCCCAACTTGAAAGCACATTTACATCAACATCACCTTTATCCCAAACCAGTTGGAGTCGGCGGTTGATGAACCCGAAGCGAAAAGCTTAAAAATGAAAGCACATTTCAAGCTCGCAAATATTGTGCAAGTTGCAGCCCGGGATTAATCCCGTATTATTAAGCACACCATCACGTAGTGGTCAATAAAACAAAAATCACATTTCAAGTTGCAGCCCGGGATTCAAGCTCACATCGGTAGTGGTCAATCAATTATTAACATAATACTCCAAACAGTTACTGCCAATAAAACAAAAATCATAACACTCCAAATTATACTATGCTGTGCTTAATTTTACAGATGGTGTGCTTTCATGACAACTATCTCACTCCTAAATCCGAAGTAATACCAGAAAAAACACTTCTTCCGTGTCCACAACCTGAAGCTCCATTACTCAGACCTTTCCTCCATTAAAGTTTCCTCACAAATACTCATGTTCCATCCATCCATTCAATAAATTAACCTGATTTAGCTGAGGTGAACAGACTTCTCCATCACCGAACATCAACAGCAACTCATCATGCTCACTTGATTCTCATAAATGAGCCAATCAGCTTCGACGCTGAGCACATTACGCTTATCGACACAACCAAATTAAGTTTATCAAGCTACGGAATGATAGGATCGAACCTATTCTGACTAAACAGAAGCGAACATCAACAGACAACAGCAACTCATCACGCTCACCTGATTCTCGTAAATGAGCGAATCAACACATTATGCACCTCAACAACACCAAGTCAAGTTTATCAAGCTAGGGAATGATAGGATCGAACCTATTCTGACCAAAGAGAAGCGCGCGTGCTCTGTATCTGCGGCGATCCATTCCTATTGGCGATCGACATTCCTAACGTAAGACAACATGTAAAATCTACCTAGAACGCTCACCTTCGCGACTGCGACATACCATAAAAACAGCAAAAATGCAGAAAGAAGCGAGAAAAATCAGAAACAAACAACCTCTCATCGGAATCAATCGCTTTCGGCGTTCCATCGACTGATCATTGCCTGAAAATCAATGGAAAAACCTAGCTTCCGAATCGAGAGATTCAATCACTCGCAAGTCGCCGAAGAGAGAGAGAGAGAGAGAGAGAGAGAGTTACCTCATGCGGAGGAGGGGAGAGAGAGAGAGTATAGACAAAGAACGAAGCACTCTGGTTCTGAGTCCCAGAGAAGACATGAAATGGACTTTGGGCGGATGGGAAGATTGCATTTCCCGTTGAACGCCCATGACCCGAACCGGATCAGGGGCAGTAATTTTCCCCGGTTCTTCCCATATTTCAAAAAATATATGATATCTGATATTCACATCTCGCTTTAGTGTCAAAAATTACGTAGAAAATCATTTTAATGCTAAAAATTTCTGTCGAATCACTTTAATACCAAGTTAGATAGAGACAAAAGAATCGTCACTTGTTATTAATAAATATTTTTTTAACGTAAAATTATATTTTAAAAAGATAATAATTCTACGTGGCTGCCACATGGAATTCTACACTTTAAAAATAAATCAAATTAAAATTTAAAAATTAGTTAAAAATAAATTTGTTTAAAAAAGAGAAAAACCTTACCGAGAGCTTCACAAGCCCTCAACACGCATGAGAACGTTTCTGTTTCGCTATTTTTGTTCCAAACCTATTCCAAAAATAAGTTTGGAACAGAAACTCGTTTGACAACGCTGTTTTTTTATTTCTGGAACAAAAAAATGTTCCAGAAATAGATTTTAACCCAAAATCAGAAACAAATTTTTTTGTTTCTGGCAGAAATAGAAAAATCTATTTCTGTTCCAGAAATTATTTCTAGAACAGAATGGTTGTCATGCGTAGTCTACTTTTTTTAAAATTTTAATTTATTTTTAATTTTTAACCAAATTTTTCAGTTTATTTTAAATAAAATTTTTATTTTTAAATTTGTTTCCAAATTTTTATTTTTATTTTGATATTATTTTTTTTTAAAATTTTACCTTTTTCATTGTTGACAAGATCTCGTTGAAGCTCCATCAATATGAAATATTAGTAAAATAATGTTACATCAAATTTCTTGCCGATCAAATCGAAGTTGGCACTAAAATAATCGTTTTTTCAAAAATTTGGTACTTAAGTGATCCGAATGAAACTTTTGATACTAAAGTGATCCCTGTACACAAATTTTGTTATCAAAAGTGTCCTTTTCCTCAAAAAATGAGAGTAAAATCACATTGATTTTCAAGGGTCTACATGATAATGATTTTGATTCTTTAATTATGTTTTTTTGAAAAAAAAAAAAGGTGAGAATCATGTTTGATAAAAATGATTCTGATTCTGATTCTGATTCTGATTCTGTTCTCGAAAATAGTTTTGGAGTAAAAATAAGAACAAAAAAGTTAAGTTTTTCAAAAAAGAATCACTTTTAAGAATTACAAATTATAATGAAATATCATATTTTTCACTTTTTTTTAATTCTCCCATCACTTTCTCCTCGACTTAAAACAAATGATATCTCATTTTGAAAAAAAAAATATATATGAGATAATAAAAATTAAAAATAAGTGATGTAATAAGAGGTGCGAGATGCTAATTATAGTAGAATTCTCTACTGGATACGGTTCTAATTTAAGAGTGAATAAGGATAAAATCTTGTATGATTTCTCTTTTTCGTTTTGTGCTTTATTTCATTGTGATTATGCGCTGAGTCATAATGATGACTTGAGTGACGGAGGTGACTGAGCACGGGTGAGCACTAGAGACGGAGGAGCGGCGAAAAAGAGAGGGGAATCAAATTTTTATTTTTAAATTTTAACTTGATGCCAACGTGTCAAGCTCTAACTGTAGATGAATAAACAAACGCGCGCCACATCAACAGTTAATGTGGCGCAATGAAACCGTTTGAATATTTTTTTCTACATGCAGGCTTTCTTGATCCCTCGAATTGATTCGGTAAATAATATCGCAAGCTTTGCTTATTCATTGCAAAGTAAATTACATTAGTTAACCACCAAGGAGGGAAAATGCAAACTAGTCATAACAATAGATATCTACCGACATTACCAGAGGAGGGATCCCGCGGGTGTTTCACCAAAAAGTATTCCATTCGACCAAATATCTTTCATCGAAATTTATTTTTTAATTGTTATTAAGAGGAGACGAAATCTATGGTAATTTCGAACAGAAGTCTCAATAATCACAAGGAATGGATATGCTTTGTCCGAATTCAATCAATGACAAAGTACAAAATCCCTTGTCAGCATTTAATTGACGACAAAGTGCGATGATAAAAATGCAACATCGGAATTTAATTGACGATGAAGATCTAAAAAATTTGAATAAAATACGAGAGTTGAAAGCTGCCGAAACAATAAATTACAGAAAAGTAAATATAAAAATAAAGAATGTAGAGTTACGTGATTGATTTGAGAGGAGATTTTACAAAGAGTAAACCTGGGGTATTCATAATCCTTACAAAACGGCGGTTATATAGTGGTTACTAAATTAGAAAGGACAAATAAATCGATTCGCTGGTTATTAGAAGTTACTTCACAAAAGACTTTCTTTTGGTGGTTACTGAAAGTTATTTCATGAACAAATAAGACATAATTAACGCATAGTTATTTTCATGTTGGTTGCTCGTTGTTAATATCGTTGACTTTGTTGAGAAACTTTAAGACTCTTATTACTAGCTTCACAGTGTGTCGCCGATAACTTCACTAGCAAGTTGTTGATTCCTTATCGGTAATTTTGTCCATAAATGACTGAAATCTGCTCTTATCGACTAAAATCTATCACTTGTCGATAATAACCAAAAGTCAATCAGTTCTTGGATGTAAACATATGTTGCCTTTAAACGATGGTTCCATTCTTTTGAATTAGATAATCAAGAGTAATCATGTGCCTTTAATTTTTTTTTCGTCAAATGTTATCTTGGTCAGATTCATCGGTTGACACATTTTTCACGAAAGTCGCGTTTTATGTAAAATCTTCATGTGACCCTCTATCTCTGCTTTCAGTAGTTAGACATAATGGGCAAAGTTAGACATTCGTGTTGCCAATTGAAATAATGGACAAAGTTTTGGCAAGCGAGTTGTTCTCTTAGATTGGATTTCAATCAATTAAAAATGAAATTCGCAAATTCTTTATTTGGGAGTGAAGTAAGGCATCTATTTTTAACCTTTTTGAATTTAGTAACAAACTGATCGGGTGACTTATTATTGTATTGATAAGTGTAGCCAAATTAGAAGTCGATACCTCGGGTATCATTATATAAAATTGAAAGTGGGATTCTTTCTTCATATCTACCCAATTACACATCGAATTAGGTTGTAAATTAGCGTACTATGTAAAAGCAATTTTTGACAGTCGTTTGTCCTTGCTTCTCTGCATTGGACTATAAATCCACAAATATATGCAATAGTCGATTGTTCGTTTTCGCCAGTAAAAATAGAAAATTCAGGGGTTTTAAAAGCCTTTTGGAAAAGACTGGTTATCCATTTAGGATGTGGTTTCCAAAAAACAGGTATGATAATGTGCCTTGTCTGACCCACTCGTTGTCGAACTTCTTCGACGAATTGTGCGTGTCTCAATTTCTGGGTTTGATTAGCCATTGTGCCCCTTAGGAATATCCACAATAAGGGAGAATTGGCCTTATATCTTTAACATTCAGCAATTAACTAGAATTCTGACCAATTTGATTTGCCGAATCATTGTCACCAATTTTGCTATTTTGACCAACATTTAGCCTGATTATTTCCCCTCAATGTGACTTTAACTAGAAGACTCAAGCTTTGGCATAATTCTTATAAGGGGCTGGCTACTCTGACCAACATTATTGACATCCATTACTGAAGGGGCAATAGGAACATACCTCGGATCCGGATCGGGTGACATAAGCAATCTGGGCCGTCCAATTAAAAAATGGACGGCCCAGATTGATTAATTCAAAATTTTTAAATTTCCGCTAAAACTTTTTCCCCTTTTGAAAAAGTTGATGTGGATCAATCTGGGCCGTCCACTTTGAATTGGACGGTCCGGATTGGGTAATGTCACCCCTAACATTATGTTAGGGGATTACGTTATTACCACTCTATTGAACGGTGGTTGTTGATTGGATAACTCTGGACTCAAGAAAACATCAGCCATGGTATTCAGTACGATTGACTTGATCACATCTAACATATAACTCACAATATAATTTCACTGTTCTTTGAACAATCTCTCCGTATCGGCCAACATATGAGGATTCAATGTGACGTAGGGAAAAATCTACACCCTTGTATTGGCTTTTTCTGCCATTCAATTAATAGCTGAAGATACGAATTGCGCAGACTTGTCACCGTTATTGGGATCGTTCATTGCGGTATTGCCGAGTTTTAAATGATTCCTTGTTCTCGGCATTTAATTTCCTCAAATCGACCACAAGATGTCCCATTAGGCATGTCAAAAAGCTATTTCACCTAAAATGATTGTCAAGAAAAGATCTTTTATCGAAATAAGTTTTTCGATTTTATTAAGGGGATATGGGTTTTGTAGAGATTCCGTACAGAAGTCTTAATGATTCACAAGGAACATATATGCTTTGTAGAAATTTAATCGACAACGAGGTACAAAACACATTGCTGGAACTTAGTTGATGACAAAGTGTGATTATAGAGAGATACAATGCCGGGATTTAATGGATGATGAAGTTATCTGAATCTTTAGGCTGAAGTACAAGAACTGAAAGGTATAAGTGAAGGGAAAACTAATTCCCAAACGATTCTTGCGGAAAAGCATGCCCAGAAATATTAAGACACCGATCGAAAGCTATGTCACAGAAAACGGATCGTACCTTATTGTTCACGGACTAAGAGCCAACTTTGCACCGATATTGCTTCGTCGGAGAGGCGTCGTCGAGAGAGAGTGTTTAGGGAGAACCAAGGGCTTCGTTCAGTGAGAGCGTCGTGGAGAAGAAGACGTCAGTTTCTTTTCTCACACTCTTTTTTAATAACTGATAGTGGGAGGATATCACGTAACATGATTTTCCTTTTTTTTCTTTTTTTTTCAAATAAAAGGATAACTGCTAGGTAGTTATCCTCTGGTGGTAGGGTGTGTTTGCCCGCATGGGCGTACACCCTAACTATTATACACCAACATCTCCCACTCGCTCATGTAGGGCAAACAGTTCCCACAAGTCCATCAAGAACCAACAAATTTCACTTGCCCACTGAGGGCTAATTGTGACTCTCTCTTCTTTGCAAAGTTCATACTGACAAATAGTCTGTGTGACCAGCATACTCCGAGAGCTCGTTGCTATACATCTGTTAGGAGTATATAATAGCTCAAACTAGGTATGACAATTCAGAGCAGATTCAGTATGCAGTGCCCTAGATCGATCATTCACATTTACTCTCTCTTGATCTCTTTAAAATAATATATGTTGTATTCACAATTATGATTAAGTATAAAACAATCATAATTGACCCGTCTGTGAATACCAACTGTAATGTGAGTCAAAGATATATCGATCTTCCTCTTTCCTTAAACCTCTTGATTTCAGTTCAGCTTGCTTTTCTAGAAATGTCCCATTAGACCGAATCACTCATGATCATTGGCAACACTCTAAGATAGCTGTTGCGACCCTCTAAAAAATTTTTTAAATTTTAAAGGGGTTAACGGATTATTAGGTTAATTAGATTTGACTAACCTAACGCGGACCCTCCCAAGCCCTATCGAATCGCAACTTTGGTTTTTGTTTAAATGATTTTGAAATTTGGAGTCGCCACTAATCGTTCTTGGTAGGTCGATTAGAAACCTAAATAAATTAGCGGGAGAACTAATTTATTCCTGCGAATCAGAGATTATGAGCTCGGAGACTTGGTTACACTAGTTAATTAAAACTAATGCCTTTTCGGTACCTTAATTTCATGGATATCCTAATTCGGCAACTCAGGCTTGGTCTATTCCTAAGGCTTTAATAGGGTATTCTCTTTTGTGTTTTCACTTTTTAAATAGGTTGCATGGATGGTATATATTTTTATTTGTTATATTTTTTTATGTGTTAAAGATTCCCTGAAACCGTAAGAGGGAGTGTGTTAACAACTTCTGTGCAGTATTACGACCTACTCATCTTTTGGGTTTGATGATTCAAAAATTAAATTATAGGAAGTACATGACAGTGAATAAACACCTCCAATGGGAGGCCTAGCATTGGCTTGGCTCTTCCCTTTGGGATTTAAGGTACAGGTATTTAAGTTGCAAGTATTTAAACTACTGTAAGTAAAAAACCTCCAATTGGAGGCTAAGCATTAGCTTGGCTCTTCCCTTTGGGATTTAAGGTACAGGTATTTAAGTTGCAGGTATTTAACTACTGTAAGTAAAAACCTCCAATGGGAGGCTAAGCATTGGCTTGGCTCTTCCCTTTGGGATTTAAGGTACAGGTATTTAAGTTGCAGGTATTTAACTACTGTAAGTAAAAACCTCCAATGGGAGGCTAAGCATTGGCTTGGCTCTTCCCTTTGGGATTTAAGGTACATGTATTTAAGTTGCAGGTATTTAACTACTGTAAGTAAAAACCTCCAATGGGAGGCTAAGCATTGGCTTGGCTCTTCCCTTTGGGATTTAAGGTACAGGTATTTAAGTTGCAGGTATTTAACTACTGTAAGTAAAAACCTCCAATGGGAGGCTAAGCATTGGCTTGGCTCTTCCCTTTGGGATTTATGGTGCAGGTATTTAAATTGCGGATGGACTTTGTCCTCTCCATTCTGGGGTATGAATTCTTTAAAATAAAATACAACGAATTGATTCAACAATTTGAAATTTGTGCGCGCTTGAGGACTCCTCCAAGCCGATTTTATGCTTCCATAAGGTTGACCATTGATATAAAGCTGCGGCTTCCTGACATAAAATAGAGTGAAATGTTAGTATACAAAATATGTGCTAATCTGCACCTAAAACCAGAAGAGTAGAAAGAGTACTTATCTCCCATTTTTTTGGGAGGGATTTCTATAATTGATTTTCGCTCTCTATGTTCCCAATATAGAGAGTTTCTTTTGAATTAAGAGGGACTTTTAGTCACAGATCAGTTGAGAAATCGGTGGACAGCTTAGGAGCTTGTCTGGGCCGATTTTTGCATCTCGACGAGATTTTTGCTGTTGACGTAGAGATATCCTTCTCCTGACATAAAATATGGAAGAAAAAGGAGATGGAGAAAGTGTATACAATTTGTGCTAATTTGCGAGTAAAACCATAAATAAATGAATAAATAAAAACACTTAGCTTGAATTTGTTTGCTCGTTGACGAGGATGAACTCTTGATTTATATTGATCGATGAAGGAATTTGTGATGATAACCCCTAGCTTTAAACTCCCATCATCTTCAAAATTCTCTCTCTTTTGGTATTTTCTTTCTCTCAAAATTTTCTTCGATCTCCCAAAACTCTCTCAAACATCCAAAATTTTCTCTCCAAAAAATTCTCCCAAACACTTCAAATTTTCTCCCTCCCAAGAATCCTTTCTCAAGCTCACTTCTTCCTCCTTTTATAACCTACTCATCTATCTCCCATTCTAATTTTTCCACTAACTCTATCTCCCATTCTAATTTCTCCACTAACTCTTCTTCATTTTCATCTTCCATTCTCCATCTCTATCTCACATTCTAATCTCTCCACTAACTCTTCTTCATCTTCATCTTCCCTTCTCCATATTTATCTCCCATTCTAATTTCTCCACTAACTCTTCTTAATCTCCATCTTCCCTTCTCTATTCTTATCTTCCATTCTAATTTCTCTACTAACTCTTCTTCATCTCCATCTTCCCTTCTCTATTCTTATCTTATTTTCTCCATCCATTCTTCTCCAACTTCTCTTCTTCATCTCCTCTTCTTCATCTTCCCTTCTCTATTCTAATTTATCCACTAACTCTTCTTTTTATTATTTGTAAAATAATCCTTCAAGAGTTAGGTATTTGCACTCTAGTCCTTGAATTTTAAGTATTTACAATTCAGTCCCTGAAAAAATATATTTCTTTAAGTCCAAATCTCCTCACAATTTTTGACACACCAAAATTTACCACATGTCAAATTTAAGCTCATTTCTTGTCGCTGAAAATAATGCATAATTTAATTAAAGCCCTTTTGCAAAATTAAGTCATTCTGGGTATAATTGGGCCAAGATGAAAATTTAAAATATTAGAAGACAATGTCACAACTCATAAAAAGTGAAAGTTAAAAATAAGTTGACTTAAATTAAATTTTTTTAGGCCCGATTCGAGATTATACTCGTGAAGGAACACGTGACTCGAATTGGATTTTTCTGAATTTGCGATGGCCAATATGAAAATAGATTTAAAATAAAAATATTAACTATCTTTGTGTATTTTTTTGGCCTCAAATGTTATTTTTCCAAAATTTTCAAATATTTTTGTATTTTTAAAAAAAAATTAAAATATATATAATATGAAAAATTATTTTTTGGTCAAAATTCGTTCCCTAGGCTTGGCTAAGGTTCCCAAAGTTGATTTTTTAATTTTATGAATTTTTATGGATTTTCTATTAATTTTCGAAAATAAATAAATAAATAATACGTAAAAATACTGAAAATATGAAAAATCGTTTTTTGGTCAAAATTGGTTCCCTAGGCTTGGCTAAGGTCCCCAAAGTTGATTTTTCAATTTTATGAATTTTTATGGATTTTTTATTACTTTAGCAATAGAAAAAATGATTAAAAATCAGGTGTCAACAGCTGCCCCTCTTTGAAAGGAAGCTCGGTAGAGGTTCATTTCAAAGACGAGATGACACCTGGATTCTTATCGACTCAATACAAGGAAATAAAAAGAGTCGTGACATGATTGTTCCACTGAAAATGAAATGAGA
Organism: Psidium guajava; assembly: GCA_016432845.1. NCBI lineage: Eukaryota > Viridiplantae > Streptophyta > Magnoliopsida > Myrtales > Myrtaceae > Psidium > Psidium guajava. The sequence goes on along the minus strand of CM028231.1, from coordinate 13,887,186 downwards.
ACCTAAGGATTCGTTATATAAAAAAACTTTAGGGTGGTTGAACTTGAACCCGTATGGTGGATCAACCCATGGTAGATTCTTAATAAAAGGATTCTACTGATTAAAAATTGAATTAAAATTTGACCCGTATGGTGAGTCATACCATTTGACCCGTATGGTGGGTCGTACCATGGTAGATTCCTAATAAAAGGATTCTACTGATTAAATTTTGATTGAGATTTGACCCGTATGGTAGGTCACCACATGGAGATGCCTATAAGAAGGACTTGATTTGCCTGTAAGAAGGACTTACTTTGCCTGTAAGAAGAACTTTGTGCCTGTAAGAAGGACTTGCTTTGCCTGTAAGAAGGACTTGATTTGCCTGTAAGAAGGACTTTGTTTGCCTGTAAGAAGGACTTTATTTTGCCTGTAAGAAGGACTTACTTTGCCTGTAAGAAGGACTTTGTGCCTGTAAGAAGGACTTGATTTGCCTGTAAGAAGGACTTTGTTTGCCTGTAAGAAGGACTTGATTTGCCTGTAAGAAGGACTTTATGCCTGTAAGAAGGACTTTGTGCCTGTAAGAAGGACTTGATTTGCCTGTAAGAAGGACTTTGTGCCTGTAAGAAGGACTTTGTGCCTGTAAGAAGGACTTGATTTGCCTGTAAGAAGGACTTTATGCCTGTAAGAAGGACTTGTTTTGCCTGTAAGAAGGACTTGATTTGCCTGTAAGAAGGACTTTATGCCTGTAAGAAGGACTTGATTTGCCTGTAAGAAGGACTTTGTACCTGTAAGAAGGACTTGGTTTGCCTGTAAGAAGGACTTTGTGCCTGTAAGAAGGACTTGGTTTGCCTGTAAGAAGGACTTAGTTTGCCTGTAAGAAGGACTTGATTTGCCTGTAAGAAGGACTTGATTTGCCTGTAAGAAGGACTTTGTACCTGTAAGAAGGACTTGGTTTGCCTGTAAGAAGGACTTTGTGCCTGTAAGAAGGACTTGGTTTGCCTGTAAGAAGGACTTAGTTTGCCTGTAAGAAGGACTTAGTTTGCCTGTAAGAAGGGCTTGGTGTACCTCAAAGGGTGCCATTCTGAAATCTGGGGAGACCAGGAATCCTGCAGAAGCTCAAACCCAAATTATATTCTCCTGTCGCTTTAGGAATAAACCAAAGAGGCAGAGATTAAAAGGTCTCGAACATTTCTGTTCTTGAGACAAATCATGCTTTATTGAAGAAGGTGGATACCTGTATGTACCGCAATGGATTCGAGTACCCCAACAACCGTCAGAATTCATTCTCTTGAAAGGTTCAGGTTGAAGATATACTTACCTGAGAATTTGGAAAAAATGCTTGGTGGCTTCTCGACAACCAGGCTTGTTCATTCAATAATCGCCGAATGAACTTCAAGACTTTGGAAGGTAACTCGAACACCGGGAATGTGTTGCCTGTCAGACAATGTCAGAGGTAACATGTGCAAGCATTTTCATCAATGCGTTCATTGGTGTTGACACCTGATCTTTAATCATTTTTTCTATTGCTAAAGTAATAAAAATCCATAAAAATTCATAAAATTGAAAAATCAACTTTGGGGACCTTAGCCAAGTCTAGGGAACCAATTTTGACCAAAAAACGATTTTTCATATTTTCAGTATTTTTACGTATTTTTTTATTTATTTATTTTCAAAAATTAATAGAAAATCCATAAAAATTCATAAAATTGAAAAATCAACTTTGGGAACCTTAGCCAAGCCTAGGGAACGAATTTTGACCAAAAAATAATTTTTCATATTATATATATTTTAATTTTTTTTTAAATACAAAAATATTTGAAAATTTTGAAAAAATAACATTTGAGGCCAAAAAATACACAAAGATAGTTAATATTTTTATTTTAAATCTATTTTCATATTGGCCATCGTAAATTCAGAAAAATCCAATTCGAGTCACGTGTTCCTTCACGAGTATAATCTTGAATCGGGCCTAAAAAAATTTAATTTGAGTCAACTTATTTTTAACTTTCACTTTTTATGAGTTGTGACATTGTCTTCTAATATTTTAAATTTTCATCTTGGCCCAATTATACCCAGATGACTTAATTTTGCAAAAGGGCTTTAATTAAATTATGCATTATTTTCAGCGACAAGAAATGAGCTTAAATTTGACATGTGGTAAATTTTGGTGTATCAAAAATTGTGAGGAGATTTGGACTTAAAGAAATATATTTTTTCAGGGACTGAATTGTAAATACTTAAAATTCAAGGACTAAAGTGCAAATACCTAACTCTTGAAGGATTATTTTACAAATAATAAAAAGAAAAGTTAGTGGATAAATTAGAATAGAGAAGGGAAGATGAAGAAGAGGAGATGAAGAAGAGAAGTTGGAGAAGAATGGATGGAGAAAATAAGATAAGAATAGAGAAGGGAAGATGGAGATGAAGAAGAGTTAGTAGAGAAATTAGAATGGAAGATAAGAATAGAGAAGGGAAGATGGAGATTAAGAAGAGTTAGTGGAGAAATTAGAATGGGAGATAAATATGGAGAAGGGAAGATGAAGATGAAGAAGAGTTAGTGGAGAGATTAGAATGTGAGATAGAGATGGAGAATGGAAGATGAAAATGAAGAAAAGTTAGTGGAGAAATTAGAATGGGAGATAGAGTTAGTGGAAAAATTAGAATGGGAGATAGATGAGTAGGTTATAAAAGGAGAAAGAAGTAAGCTTGAGAAAGGATTCTTGAGAGAGAAAATTTGAAGTGTTTGGTGTCGACACCTGATTTTTAATCATTTTTTCTATTGCTAAAGTAATAAAAAATCCATAAAAATTCATAAAATTGAAAAATCAACTTTGGGGACCTTAGCCAAGCCTAGGGAACCAATTTTGACCAAAAAACGATTTTTCATATTTTCAGTATTTTTACGTATTATTTATTTATTTATTTTCGAAAATTAATAGAAAATCCATAAAAATTCATAAAATTAAAAAATCAACTTTGGGAACCTTAGCCAAGCCTAGGGAACGAATTTTGACCAAAAAATAATTTTTCATATTATATATATTTTAATTTTTTTTAAAAAATACAAAAATATTTGAAAATTTTGGAAAAATAACATTTGAGGCCAAAAAAATACACAAAGATAGTTAATATTTTTATTTTAAATCTATTTTCATATTGGCCATCGCAAATTCAGAAAAATCCAATTCGAGTCACGTGTTCCTTCACGAGTATAATCTCGAATCGGGCCTAAAAAAATTTAATTTGAGTCAACTTATTTTTAACTTTCACTTTTTATGAGTTGTGACATTGTCTTCTAATATTTTAAATTTTCATCTTGGCCCAATTATACCCAGAATGACTTAATTTTGCAAAAGGGCTTTAATTAAATTATGCATTATTTTCAGCGACAAGAAATGAGCTTAAATTTGACATGTGGTAAATTTTGGTGTGTCAAAAATTGTGAGGAGATTTAGACTTAAAGAAATATATTTTTTCAGGGACTGAATTGTAAATACTTAAAATTCAAGGACTAGAGTGCAAATACCTAACTCTTGAAGGATTATTTTACAAATAATAAAAAGAAGAGTTAGTGGATAAATTAGAATAGAGAAGGGAAGATGAAGAAGAGGAGATGAAGAAGAGAAGTTGGAGAAGAATGGATGGAGAAAATAAGATAAGAATAGAGAAGGGAAGATGGAGATGAAGAAGAGTTAGTAGAGAAATTAGAATGGAAGATAAGAATAGAGAAGGGAAGATGAAGATTAAGAAGAGTTAGTGGAGAAATTAGAATGGGAGATAAATATGGAGAAGGGAAGATGAAGATGAAGAAGAGTTAGTGGAGAGATTAGAATGTGAGATAGAGATGGAGAATGGAAGATGAAAATGAAGAAGAGTTAGTGGAGAAATTAGAATGGGAGATAGAGTTAGTGGAAAAATTAGAATGGGAGATAGATGAGTAGGTTATAAAAGGAGGAAGAAGTGAGCTTGAGAGAGAGATTCTTGGGAGGGAGAAAATTTGAAGTGTTTGGGAGAATTTTTTGGAGAGAAAATTTTGGATGTTCGAGAGAGTTTTGGGAGATTGAAGAAAATTTTGAGAGAAAGAAAATACCAAAAGAGAGAGAATTTTGAAGATGGTGGGAGTTTAAAGCTAGGGGTTATCATCACAAATTCCTTCATCGATCAATATAAATCAAGAGTTCATCCTCGTCAACGAGCAAACAAATTCAAGCTAAGTGTTTTTATTTATTCATTTATTTATGGTTTTACTCGCAAATTAGCACAAATTGTATACACTTTCTCCATCTCCTTTTTCTTCCATATTTTATGTCAGGAGAAGGATATCTCTATGTCAACAGCAAAAATCTCGTCGAGATGCAAAAATCGGCCCAGACAAGCTCCTAAGCTGTCCACCGATTTCTCAACTGATCTGTGACTAAAAGTCCCTCTTAATTCAAAAGAAACTCTCTATATTGGGAACATAGAGAGCGAAAATCAATTATAGAAATCCCTCCCAAAAAATGGGAGATAAGTACTCTTTCTACTCTTCTGGTTTTAGGTGCAGATTAGCACATATTTTGTATACTAACACTTCACTCTATTTTATGTCAGGAAGCCGCAGCTCTATATCAATGGTCAATCCTATGGAAGCACAAAATCGGCTTGGAGGAGTCCTCAAGCGCGCACAAATTTCAAATTGTTGAATCAATTCGTTGTATTTCATTTTAAAAAATTCATACCCCAAAATGGAGAGGACAAAGTCCATCCGCAGTCTAAATACCTGCACCATAAATCCCAAAGGGAAGAGCCAAGCCAATGCTTAGCCTCCCATTGGAGGTTTTTACTTATAGTAGTTAAATACCTGCACCTTAAATCCCAAAGGGAAGAGCCAAGCCAATGCTTAGCCTCCCATTGGAGGTTTTTACTTACAGTAGTTAAATACCTGCACCTTAAATCCCAAAGGGAAGAGCCAAGCCAATGCTTAGCCTTCTATTGGAGGTTTTTACTTACAGTAGTTAAATACCTGCAACTTAAATACCTGTACCTTAAATCCCAAAGGGAAGAGCCAAGCCAATGCTTAGCCTCCCATTGGAGGTTTTTACTTACAGTAGTTAAATACCTGCAACTTAAATACCTGTACCTTAAATCCCAAGGGGAAGAGCCAAGCCAATGCTTAGCCTCCCATTGGAGGTTTTTACTTACAGTAGTTTAAATACTTGCAACTTAAATACCTGTACCTTAAATCCCAAAGGGAAGAGCCAAGCCAATGCTAGGCCTCCCATTGGAGGTGTTTATTCACTGTCATGTACTTCCTATAATTTAATTTTTGAATCATCAAACCCAAAAGATGAGTAGGTCGTAGTACTGCACAGAAGTTGTTAACACACTCCCTCTTACGGCTTCAGGGAATCTTTAACACTTAAAAAAATATAACAAATAAAAATATATACCATCCATGCATCCTATTTAAAAAGTGAAAACACAAAAGAGAATACCCTATTAAAGTCTTAGGAATAGACCAAGCCTGAGTTGCCGAATTAGGATATCCATGAAATTAAGGTACCGAAAGGGCATTAGTTTTAATTAACTAGTGTAACCAAGTCTCCGAGCTCATAATCTCTGGTTCGCAGGAATAAATTAGTTCTCCCGCTAATTTATTTAGGTTTCTAATCGACCTACCAAGAACGATTAGTGGCGACTCCAAATTTCAAAATCATTTAAACAAAAACCAAAGTTGCGATTCGGTAGGGCTTGGGAGGGTCCGCGTTAGGTTAGTCAAATCTAATTAACCTAATAATCCGTTAACCCCTTTTAAAATTTAAAATTTTTTTTAGAGGGTCGCGACAGACTGGCGACTCCACTGGGGAAGGGATTTTTAAATTTTCGAAAAAAAGATACCAATTGGAATACTTGAATTTTTTCGAAATTTTAAAAGTCTTAGTGGACTTAGGCCAATGAAAATTTCATGGATATCTCGCTTCTGGCGATATTGTTTGGGACTCATTCTATGGGTGTTATATGTTTTTGCAGGATGGAAGTTATAAGGGGCAGAGTGTTTGGCTAACCCCTTTATTTTGCAGGCTTGGTGTTGGGTTTATTTGTTTAATTTCGCACATTTTTAGAAGCGCTGTTTTGATATCAATTGTTGTGCATGTCTTGCATACTCTGAGGATCACGACACCTGCACACACAAGCGTCTAAACCCAAGTCGCGAAATTCTTCCTAGAAAACCATAGATAGGGATCGAATATGCAAAGCTCTTGCGTCGATTGCGCTTGGGTTGACCATATTTTATCCCGCTCATTATTTGAATTGACAATTCTTCCCATTGTGATTTGATTGCGCGGAGGGTAAGGTTGTCAATTCAGATAGTGGGGGCCTTTTAGGTCCATACCCTGTCTCTCATTCTTTTATTTTCTAGAGTCCACTCCTCACTTGAGTCATGTGCATGACTATGTGGTTTGCATTTCTCCAAGGTAAAAGTAAGTTCTCTAATTTTATCTTGTATTTATTTTTGGTCAGTCTATGCTAGGTGTTAATCAGTTTTTGAGCTTGATATTACGACCATTCTTTTAAAAGAAAATAAAAGTTAAATTTGTCCCTCATTTCTTTTTTTAAAAAAAAATTCTTGAAAAAATGATGTGAAAAAATCCATTCATGGGAATTTTATTAACCAATAAGGGATTTTTGTCATGTTTTTATTGCTTCAATAAAAATGAAATTTTCTTGAAAAAATTTTCCTCTGAAAATTTATTTCAATAAAAAGAAAAATTCCTTAAAAAAAACTCTAGTAGACATCAAGTGATTTTATCACATTTCTCAAATTATAAAAACTTGCAAGAAAATTCTTCTCGAGAAATTCGCTCATGTTTTTCTAAGAAAATTTTCTCTAAATAAAATTAGACTAATGTCTCGGGGGAATTGTATTGACCAATAAGAGATTTTTGTCATGTTTTTCTTGCTTCAATAAAAATGAAATCTTCATGACAAATTTTCCTCTGAAAATTTATTTCGATAAAAAGAAAAATTCCTTCAAAAAAAAACTTTGGTAAACATCAAGTGATTTTATCACATTCTTTCAAATTATAAAAACTTGCAACAAAAATTCTTTTCGAGAAATTCGCTCATGTTTTTCTAAGAAAATTTTCTCTAAATAAAATTAGACTAATGTCTCGGGGGAATTTTGTTAACTAATAAAGGATTTTTGTTATGTCTTTCCTGCTCTAATAAAAATAAAATTTTCCTAATAAATATACCTCTGAAAATTTATTTTGATAGAAAATTCCTTCAGAAAATTTGATTAAGAGATTTTATCACACTTTCCAAGTTATGAAAATCTCAAGAAAATTAGTTTTTGAAAAATCCACATGTGACCTCCTAAGAAAATTTCATTTGATTTCTCAACAAAATGGAAGAATAAAATTAGACTAATGTAGGAATCATGGGCTGACCTTTCTTGCGTCATGTACTAATTATATCCTTACTTTTGTAGGAAATCCCAGGTATCCCAGGCGGGGGTAAAGTTTGGTTCAATAATGCACACCACGAATTATTTTTAGAAGTACGAAAAGACAGGAAATTGCTGATTTCTTAATCCTGGGGGCAAGTGAGGAGGTCGATCCTTTCGAACTCAGACATGTGTCAGTTAATGAACACGTACGGGCCGTATATTCTGATATGACAGTGGATTTACACCGATTAAACACTGGGGCATATTTAATGTATTGCAGAGGATCCCACGTCTTTTGAAAGACAATAAGGATTATATAATCAGGACCCATGAAACAAGTACCTTAACCAAATTAAATCAACTAGAGACCGGTCTTAAAATTTCCTCGGATTCGAAACACGCGGAGGGTTTTTAGAGGACCGAGGTTCTATTAATGAACGTGGCCCACAGGAATTTCTCCCGACGCTACAGGCGACCGACACGAGCAAGTGGACGCCGAAAGAAACAAAATATGGATAAAAGTGGGCATACAACAGGTGGCTGGATTTATTACCAGCGCACTGATCGAGTTGTCATAGCGTTATTGTTCGTGATCTCAAGATGGATAGTGGGGGCCACCGCCGAACCCTTCATCAATGTTCTCGATATCATCGTCTGGAGCAATTAAACAAGAACATCAAGAAGAACATTAAGCCTCGACATCTTCTGTACCTCAAATCGTTCTGTTATGCTATGCGGAAGAAATGATAGCAGGAAAATTTAAAAAAAAAACAAACAAAACACGTGAAGCTTTTCTTTCATTTCATTCATCAAAGAGTATTACAACAACTCACTGGGGAGGAAAGGTAAAGCCAAACTGGGCCCTGATAACCATTACGAAAGAGCTCAACTGACTCTCCAAACAGTTGATGCTCTGGATGCACCGGGCGCTCTCGGGATCAAGTTCCGCGAGCCTAAAGAAGAGGCGATCGCACTTCTCTTTAACCTGGGCCATAGTGGCCTCGTAATGCTCAACGGCAAACTCCAGGTCCGGAATCGCTGCCCTCTCGAAAGCAATGTCTGCGGTAATGTCATCAAGTCTCTCCTGCAGCCAACCGCATTTGCACCTCATCACAATATTGCCTGGCTCCTGTTCGGCGTAAGTTCGGACCAAGGCCAGACGGTCCACCAACTTTCCCCTCTCACGAACCAGCCACGAAAGCTGATCGTTGGCAAACTTGAGGGCCTTTTTGTGATTATCAGCCACAAACGTAACTGTTGCCAGACGCTCGTGCCGGTCTCGGTAACGGGCTTTCACGACGGCGGTCACAAGGACCGTCTCATAAGCGCGGTTATAGGCAGCCAGAAAATTAATGAAGAGGGTCGGGAAGTTCCGATACTCCCTCCCCAGTTGGGTACCCTCAACAGAAGCAGCGTCTAGGGTCCTGAATAAACCGAGGATTTCAGCCTCAACGGTAGAGTTTTGGGCTATATGAGCGTAACCTCTACCAAGAAGATTGTAGAGTCTCTCCCACCCAGCCAGGATTTCGGCGGAGAAGGTATGGTTAGGAGAATTGGCCATTTTTGAAAGCAGATCACGAAAGAAAGGAGGAGAGAGGCGAGGCAGATGATCGGAATGCGAAGGTGATAATCTGCTTCAATTTAAATAATGATTTCACAGGGGCAGTCCTTATTGGTCGAGTTTTTTCTATCTACCATTCTCTGTCGGCAACACCCCCGCTGGCTCGAATTTCAGTCAAGCGGCAACCTCAAGCTGAGCAGACCCGACGTCTCTGCAGAAAAGTTGGACGGGTTGCCACCACTTTGAAAAAGAAAGAATAAAAAACGAGCTGAGTGGGAGACAAAGAAATTTTCGGCAGAAAAGGAGATACGACTCGTCTTTATTGGAGGACCCGCCAGTAAATCGACGGTGGAGATCTTGACAAGGGCCCTCTACCACGAAAAGAAAAAAGGAAGACGAACTGAGCGAGAAACAAGGATTTCCCCTTTGATCAAAAGCTGAATATCAGATTTTCTCCCTCGAAAAATCTAATAGCACTGCCCGTGATGAGGGAAGTCGTTGCTATTGCCAGAGAGAGAACTTGTCCTCATTTGATAGTGAGAGTTCATTCGCAAGAACTCGCAGGAGAAAGATAGAGAGGAAGGAGTTCTCGTGGGAGAGGAATTCAAAACCTTCACCATCAAAGCATCGGCTTTCAAAGCCTGTTACGAGAAACCATCGACGATCCCGTGATCCCTCAAGTCCAAGAAGACATCCTGAGGCGGTCTCGAGTCGGCAGTCTTAGATCCAGAAATATGTCGAGCATTAGGGAAACGGGCGCATGTTCAACCCTGGTCGAAGCTAATGAAGTTCCTTACCCTGAGGGTCTACTGGTCATGGCCATTGACGGTAATCCAGTCTCTCTGTCAATCCTTGTTACCGTATTGAGAAAATGCCGGTATAAGGTTGTAGCTCAAGCAAAGGCGACAGAGGCCTTAGAGATATTAAGGAGGAGTGGTGACCAGTTTGATATCGTCCTCACCGCCATGGTAGGGATTGACATGGATGTTTTCACTCTCTTGGAAGTCATCAATTCTAAATTAAACATGCCAGTCCTCGTAATATCGGCAAGCGATGATCAGCAAGCCATAATGAAGGCTGTCTTAAATGGGGCCCAAGACGTCGTAATGAAACCAGTTAGGGTTCAGATGCTTCAAAACATATGGCAGCACGTGGTAAGGAAGCAATTGCACGACCATGAGAACAAGCATCAAGCCTTCAATTTTGTTCCAAGCAACTGGAGAAAGAAGATGAGTTGGTCTCCCGACCTGTATCGTATGTTTGTTAATGCAGTTCAACAGGTAGGAATCGATTCGGCACGGCCGCAACATATACTGGAAATTATGAACGTAGAGGGACTCACTAAAGCAAATGTTTCGAGTCATCTTCAGAAGTACAGAAAAAGGGTGAGAGAACACAATGAAGCTCAGAATCAAGAAAACCAAGGCGGGACTGATCCAAGCCTGAACGTCGAGTCTCCTCGCCACCATAAGTTCCCCAGGTTAGCATGGGGCGAGCCACTTCCCATCATTAACCAAGCCAGTAGCCGTGCCATCAATCCTCCAGGCGTTAATCAAAGTATCCCCCAGAATCACCCTAATGCTCTTCAAGAGTATAGACCGCAGGGGCAGTGTATTCAGACTCCTTGGTCTGAGCACCAACCCGTGGCTAGAATTCATCCTATGATCAGCGCGCCTGCGCAGCCAGAGAATCAGACAAGAAATTATCCTGAGCACTTCTACTTCTTTAATCCTCGAATGGAAGGAGTTTTTGGCAGCAGGACAGTTGGTGATCCCCACACTTTCTCGAGTAATGATGAAGGCTCCAGCACGAGAAGTCAAATTGCTCATGGCGAGGACAGAATGAGAAATCTACCGCCAGCATTTGCCAACAACAATGCCCAATTCGAGCATCAGTTGCTGGAAGGTTCAAGAGATTACCCAGATGATGAGCTTACTGCCCTGGTCAACCAGTTTAGGGTTGACAGACGTCCCAAGCCGCGATCAGGAGCCAGTGAGTAGGGACTCTCAAACATCGATCATCCACACCCGAACCAACACGAGACTAGCTGATTATCGAAGAGCCACAGGAGAGGCAGAACTGACCTTGAATAAGTGCACATTTTATTTCATGCTTAATTCCCCTGCGTATGATATTTTCTAGCTTTCTAGGTGTCTCGATTTAATTCAGGGACAAGGGGGCAATTTATTTATTTTTTTTTTATCCCGTCGAATGCGTGAATCCCTTTTTATGCTAGATTTAGGGCGGATCAATTTGTGGTAACGTCGCTGACTGCCATAATGAGAAATGTTGAATGGCCTCACGTAGGGAAATTTCAAGTGAAATGCCTAGGCGAGCTCGAAGACGGGTAATTATGTGTCGTTCCAATTTACCCTCAATCATTGCAAAATGCTAAATTGGATTTGTTCCATTCTCACCCAGGGAATCGCAAAGTGCCTCAAGAGTGTCGCAAAATGAAATGACCCAATGGAACGCGATAGGACTCATTTGCCTCGAAGGTAACCTTCAAATTAAAGGAGCCCTCCGGTCCACGGACCCGATGGCATAGAAAATGATGATGGTCCAAGGCAACCCGAAAGAAAATAAGGCCCAACTAAGCAAAGCACTTACGTGGCAAGCTCAAAGTGAAGGGCAACTCGGGACATACAATTCAATCCAGTCCAAATGAAGGAACTTCCTCAATTCAAATTCAATAGAAGTACACACAAGGGTAAAACAATATCGTTCCAATTTTTCTAGAATATGAAGAACATATACTGCCGCATTCTCTTTCATTTTTGCAGGGGAAGTCTCTACTGGCCAGATTTTCCTGTCTAACATTCCCTATCAGTATCACCTCCGCTACTCGTCTCCATTCTCCAGCCAAGCAAATCCGACGTCTCTACGGCAAAGCTAAACGGGACGCCATTACTTTGAAAAAGAAAAGATAAAAAATAATCTGAGTGGGAGACAAAGACATTTTCGGCAGAAAAGAGATACGACTCGTCTTTATTGAAGAACTCGCCAGCAAATTGACGGTGGAGACAACAACAAGGGGCCCTATCACGAAAAGATGGAAGGAGACGAGCCGAGCAAGAGACACGATAAGAAAAGAGGATTGAGAAAGGCCGGACCCTTGGAAGAAGCAATACAGTTGCTAAACCCACGTTTAATTTTAAAAGAGACGCCATGCTCGGAAGAGGGTCTTAAGGCATAGGCAATCGCTCAGAAAAATTCAAAGAGAGTGAAAACACCGGAAGCGAGTAGCAAATCTTGAGAAATCATCAACCAAATCAAAGATGTCTCAACCCAATACTCCCGAGAGCTATCATTGCCTGCTGAATATGGGAGAGGAAGAGTTCGAAGCCATGTTTGGGATCGAGCCTATGGAGCCTGGCTCTTCCGCCGACGACGTCCAAAATCTCAGTAAAGATAAGGACAATAACGGTAAGGGTCAAAAGAAGCGTTACCGTCGCCATACTAAGGAGCAGGTACAAAGGCTTGAGGATTTCTTCAGAACATGCCCTATGCCAGACGGCAAACAGAAAATGGAACTGAGTCAAGAGTTAGGACTTGAACCTTTGCAAATCAAGTTCTGGTTTCAAAATAGGCGAACCCGAATGAAGGCTCGTCATGAGCACAACGAAGCCGAGTTTCTAAGAGTTGAAAATGAAAACCTCCGAGCGGAAAACAAGATGTATAAAGAGACTTTTGACTCTGCCACCTGCCCCAACTGCAATAGCCTCCTCCTCACCCTCGATGAAATGCATGATCTGAGGATCGAAAATGCACGTTTAAGAGGTGAGTTAGACCAGTTTATAACAAGATCGAGTTCTGTTGGAGGAGGGTACAAAAGGACCAATGATACTGGATCAGCATCAATACCTCCCGAGGAAGAAGGGACAGATCACCACCAAGCGGACATTGACGATGATCTTTTCGCCATAATCAACCAGTTTGATATCGGTAAAGCATCGGGACTGTGATGCACTTGTTCAGCCAGTGACCACGAGACCTTCAATATGGCCGATGCATACCTAATTTGGGATGAAGCCAGCTGATCATGGGAGAGCCTGCAGAGGAAGCGGAACTAATCCTGAATGAGTGAATGTGTTTTATTTCCTTGCGTGATGTGTTTTTCTGCTTTTGTGAATGTGTAAAAGCAAGGAGTAATAATCCGACTTCCCCCTATTAAATGCTCGAATCCGCCACCTCACCAACCTCGCGACGAATTGATGGCGAGTGAAAATCTGCATAAACCTGAAGGGTAACTCCGTATCGTTTCAATTTACCCTCAGTTGCTCCAAGTTTTAAAATTAAGCCCCTTCTATTCTCAGGAAATTACAAATCGACCCGAGAACGCAATCATATCCGAATACAGGTTGGATAAAATTTGGGGGAAAATCAACTCATGGGCATTACCACGGGATAGACAGCTTCGGACAAAGGAAAGTACAAGCGAAAGACGCGAACAATCTCAGAAATGGGTAATTCTGTATCGTTCTAATGTGCACATAATCATCTCAAGTCTTGAATTGTCTTATTCCATTCTTAACAGGGATTGCAAATTACCTCGAGAAATACCGTAACATGGCCCAAGGTGATACAACAGGGCTGCGTTATCCCCAAGGATTAACCCTTGAAAAGAAAGCCCCATGGACACCTACGGTCCAATGGACCGAATGGTATGGGGGATGACAGTAGGTCCGAAATATTCCGAGTTCGATCCCCAAGGGTGGGGAATGTTGTATGTATTATAAATAAATGAAACAACTTTTTGTGCATTTCTTTTTTTTACAAACAGGAATACTCAACGAGTAATATCAAAGTCAGTATTTTACCATAGTCTTCCCATAATGGTGAGGCGCCCAACAAAAGTCGAGGAAAATTCAATCCAACAAAACTGGTAAAAGACTCGTGCAAGACATTCAAGATGAAGGGTAAATCAGTATCGTTTTCAATTTATCCCTTTTAATACTGGCTGATATGTCTCTTTTTCTTTTTACAGGAAATATTTACACTAACATTTAACATGTTGAAGGAGACAAATCCAAAAGAAAATTATGATCATCTGACAAGATCTATTCTGGTGAAAAATGGGGCAAATTGATCACAAGCTCTGAAGCGAAAAAGCAAATATGTCTTCCTTATCTCGTTTGATTTCAAGAATAATTTCTCTGCTTTTTATAGGGGCATTCAACCGCTAAACCGTGGCGGTCACTGTCATTAAACAAACCAAAATGCTCCCTCACCCATATGCTTCATCACGTAGAGACAAAGTTTGAGACGAACCACCCCTCGACATAAGGAGTAGGCTTCCCAATTTGTTCGGTCCGCCCACATACCAGGGGCAATTCAAATCCGCCCATATTTGCACATTATATAAACACACGTAATGCTAAAAAATTGTCACATCTGCATTGTGCTTACACAGTTCATGAATTATGTATGACTATTCCGTGTGTTTAACTTACCAACTCCAACTTAGAGCATAAACTGCATAGGAGACATCAAATGTGCAGAATGGGGCATGACAGGATGAGGAAAGGCAAACCATTTCCACGCAAGTCTAACATTTTAATTTACAGATAAACAGCCTTTCCCCAGAGTGAGAGAAGGCCCTTTCGGATTGAAGTCCCCCATTCAGATTACATTCGAGGCGTTCATACTATGAGAACCTCCTTAAACAGAATTGGTAATGCAAGCTTGACAGAATAGTTTTGCATGATCCATATTTGGATTGATTGCATCATGAGTTATCACACAGACTACTTCTAATCATTGCCGACTTGGTTGAATAGTTTTACATGAACCGATCAACTCATTGATGAAAATGCTTGCACATGTTACCTCTGATACTGCTTGAAAGGCAACACATTCCCAATGTTCAAACTACCTTCCAAAGTCTTGAAATTCATTTAGTGATTATTGAATGAACAAGCCTGGTTGTCGAGAAGCCACCAAGCATTTCTTCCAAATTCTCAGGTAAGTATATCTTCAACCTGAACCTTTCAAGAGAATGAATTCTGACGGTTGTTGGGGTACTCGAATCCATTGCGGTACATACAGGTATCCACCTTCTTCAATAAAGCATGATTTGTCTCAAGGATAGAAATGTTCGAGACCTTTTGATCTCTGCCTCTTTGGTTTATTCCTAAAGCGACAGGATAATATAATTTGGGTTTGAGCTTCTGCAGGATTCCTGATCTTTCCAGATTCCAGAATGGCACCCTTTGAGGTACACCAAGTCCTTCTTACAGGCAAAATAAGTCCTTCTTACAGGCAAACCAAGTCCTTCTTACAGGCAAATCAAGTCCTTCTTATAGGCACAAAGTCCTTCTTACAGGCAAATCAAGTCCTTCTTACAGGCAAAACAAGTCCTTCTTACAGGCACAAAGTCCTTCTTACAGGCAAATCAAGTCCTTCTTACAGGCAAAACAAGTCCTTCTTACAGGCACAAAGTCCTTCTTACAGGCAAATCAAGTCCTTCTTACAGGCAAAACAAGTCCTTCTTACAGGCAAAACAAGTCCTTCTTACAGGCAAATCAAGTCCTTCTTACAGGCATAAAGTCCTTCTTATAGGCAAACCAAGTTCTTCTTACAGGCACCAAGTCCTTCTTACAGGCAAACCAAGTCCTTCTTACAGGCAAAACAAGTCCTTCTTACAGGCACAAAGTCCTTCTTACAGGCAAATCAAGTCCTTCTTACAGGCAAAACAAGTCCTTCTTACAAGCAAAACAAGTCCTTCTTACAGGCAAATCAAGTCCTTCTTACAGGCATAAAGTCCTTCTTATAGGCAAACCAAGTTCTTCTTACAGGCACCAAGTCCTTCTTACAGGCATAAAGTCCTTCTTACAGGCAAACCAAGTCCTTCTTACAGGCAAACCAACTCCTTCTTATAGGCACCAAGTCCTTCTTATAGGCAAACTAAGTCCTTCTTACAGGCAAACCAAGTCCTTCTTACAGACACAAAGTCCTTCTTACAGGCAAATCAAGTCCTTCTTACAGGCACAAAGTCCTTCTTACAGGCACAAAGTCCTTCTTACAGGCAAATCAAGTCCTTCTTACAGGCATAAAGTCCTTCTTACAGGCAAACAAAGTCCTTCTTACAGGCAAATCAAGTCCTTCTTACAGGCACAAAGTCCTTCTTACAGGCAAAGTAAAGCAAGTCCTTCTTACAGGCAAAAAGTTCTTCTTACAGGCAAAGCACCAAGTCCTTTTTACTGGCACCAAGTCCTTTCTACAGGCACCAAGTCCTTCTTACAGGTATCTTCATGTGGTGACCTACCATACGGGTCAAATCTCAATCAAAATTTAATCAGTAGAATCCTTTTATTAGGAATCTACCATGGTACGACCCACCATACGGGTCAAATGGTATGACCCACCATACGGGTCAAATTTTAATTCAATTTTTAATCAGTAGAATCCTTTTATTAGGAATCTACCATGGGTTGATCCACCATACGGGTTCAAGTTCAACCACCCTAAAGTTTTTTTATATAACGAATCCTTAGGTTCTCATTTCATTTTCAGTGGAACAATCATGTCACGACTCTTTTTATTTACTTGTATTGAGTCGATAAGAATCCAGGTGTCATCTCGTCTTTGAAATGAACCTCTACCGAGCTTCCTTTCAAAGAGGGGCAGCTGTTGACACCTGATTTTTAATCATTTTTTCTATTGCTAAAGTAATAAAAAATCCATAAAAATTCATAAAATTGAAAAATCAACTTTGGGGACCTTAGCCAAGCCTAGGGAACCAATTTTGACCAAAAAACGATTTTTCATATTTTCAGTATTTTTACGTATTATTTATTTATTTATTTTCGAAAATTAATAGAAAATCCATAAAAATTCATAAAATTGAAAAATCAACTTTGGGAACCTTAGCCAAGCCTAGGGAACGAATTTTGACCAAAAAATAATTTTTCATATTATATATATTTTAATTTTTTTTTAAAAATACAAAAATATTTGAAAATTTTGGAAAAATAACATTTGAGGCCAAAAAAATACACAAAGATAGTTAATATTTTTATTTTAAATCTATTTTCATATTGGCCATCGCAAATTCAGAAAAATCCAATTCGAGTCACGTGTTCCTTCACGAGTATAATCTCGAATCGGGCCTAAAAAAATTTAATTTGAGTCAACTTATTTTTAACTTTCACTTTTTATGAGTTGTGACATTGTCTTCTAATATTTTAAACTTTCATCTTGGCCCAATTATACCCAGAATGACTTAATTTTGCAAAAGGGCTTTAATTAAATTATGCATTATTTTCAGCGACAAGAAATGAGCTTAAATTTGACATGTGGTAAATTTTGGTGTGTCAAAAATTGTGAGGAGATTTGGACTTAAAGAAATATATTTTTTCAGGGACTGAATTGTAAATACTTAAAATTCAAGGACTAGAGTGCAAATACCTAACTCTTGAAGGATTATTTTACAAATAATAAAAAGAAGAGTTAGTGGATAAATTAGAATAGAGAAGGGAAGATGAAGAAGAGGAGATGAAGAAGAGAAGTTGGAGAAGAATGGATGGAGAAAATAAGATAAGAATAGAGAAGGGAAGATGGAGATGAAGAAGAGTTAGTAGAGAAATTAGAATGGAAGATAAGAATAGAGAAGGGAAGATGAAGATTAAGAAGAGTTAGTGGAGAAATTAGAATGGGAGATAAATATGGAGAAGGGAAGATGAAGATGAAGAAGAGTTAGTGGAGAGATTAGAATGTGAGATAGAGATGGAGAATGGAAGATGAAAATGAAGAAGAGTTAGTGGAGAAATTAGAATGGGAGATAGAGTTAGTGGAAAAATTAGAATGGGAGATAGATGAGTAGGTTATAAAAGGAGGAAGAAGTGAGCTTGAGAGAGAGATTCTTGGGAGGGAGAAAATTTGAAGTGTTTGGGAGAATTTTTTGGAGAGAAAATTTTGGATGTTCGAGAGAGTTTTGGGAGATTGAAGAAAATTTTGAGAGAAAGAAAATACCAAAAGAGAGAGAATTTTGAAGATGGTGGGAGTTTAAAGCTAGGGGTTATCATCACAAATTCCTTCATCGATCAATATAAATCAAGAGTTCATCCTCGTCAACGAGCAAACAAATTCAAGCTAAGTGTTTTTATTTATTCATTTATTTATGGTTTTACTCGCAAATTAGCACAAATTGTATACACTTTCTCCATCTCCTTTTTCTTCCATATTTTATGTCAGGAGAAGGATATCTCTATGTCAACAGCAAAAATCTCGTCGAGATGCAAAAATCGGCCCAGACAAGCTCCTAAGCTGTCCACCGATTTCTCAACTGATCTGTGACTAAAAGTCCCTCTTAATTCAAAAGAAACTCTCTATATTGGGAACATAGAGAGCGAAAATCAATTATAGAAATCCCTCCCAAAAAATGGGAGATAAGTACTCTTTCTACTCTTCTGGTTTTAGGTGCAGATTAGCACATATTTTGTATACTAACACTTCACTCTATTTTATGTCAGGAAGCCGCAGCTCTACATCAATGGTCAATCCTATGGAAGCACAAAATCGGCTTGGAGGAGTCCTCAAGCGCGCACAAATTTCAAATTGTTGAATCAATTCGTTGTATTTCATTTTAAAAAATTCATACCCCAAAATGGAGAGGACAAAGTCCATCCGCAGTCTAAATACCTGCACCATAAATCCCAAAGGGAAGAGCCAAGCCAATGCTTAGCCTCCCATTGGAGGTTTTTACTTATAGTAGTTAAATACCTGCACCTTAAATCCCAAAGGGAAGAGCCAAGCCAATGCTTAGCCTCCCATTGGAGGTTTTTACTTACAGTAGTTAAATACCTGCACCTTAAATCCCAAAGGGAAGAGCCAAGCCAATGCTTAGCCTTCTATTGGAGGTTTTTACTTACAGTAGTTAAATACCTGCAACTTAAATACCTGTACCTTAAATCCCAAAGGGAAGAGCCAAGCCAATGCTTAGCCTCCCATTGGAGGTTTTTACTTACAGTAGTTAAATACCTGCAACTTAAATACCTGTACCTTAAATCCCAAGGGGAAGAGCCAAGCCAATGCTTAGCCTCCCATTGGAGGTTTTTACTTACAGTAGTTTAAATACTTGCAACTTAAATACCTGTACCTTAAATCCCAAAGGGAAGAGCCAAGCCAATGCTAGGCCTCCCATTGGAGGTGTTTATTCACTGTCATGTACTTCCTATAATTTAATTTTTGAATCATCAAACCCAAAAGATGAGTAGGTCGTAGTACTGCACAGAAGTTGTTAACACACTCCCTCTTACGGCTTCAGGGAATCTTTAACACTTAAAAAAATATAACAAATAAAAATATATACCATCCATGCATCCTATTTAAAAAGTGAAAACACAAAAGAGAATACCCTATTAAAGTCTTAGGAATAGACCAAGCCTGAGTTGCCGAATTAGGATATCCATGAAATTAAGGTACCGAAAGGGCATTAGTTTTAATTAACTAGTGTAACCAAGTCTCCGAGCTCATAATCTCTGGTTCGCAGGAATAAATTAGTTCTCCCGCTAATTTATTTAGGTTTCTAATCGACCTACCAAGAACGATTAGTGGCGACTCCAAATTTCAAAATCATTTAAACAAAAACCAAAGTTGCGATTCGGTAGGGCTTGGGAGGGTCCGCGTTAGGTTAGTCAAATCTAATTAACCTAATAATCCGTTAACCCCTTTTAAAATTTAAAATTTTTTTTAGAGGGTCGCGACATTTGGGAGGATTTTTTTTTTGAGAGAAAATTTTGGATGTTTGAGAGAATTTTGGGAGATTGAAGAAAAATTTGAGAGAAAGAAAATACCAAAAGAGAGAGAATTTTGAAGATGATGGGAGTTCAAAGCTAGGGATTATCATCACAAATTCCTTCATCGATCAATATAAATCAAGAGTTCATCCTCGTCAACGAGCAAGCAAATTCGAGCTAAGTGTTTTGATTTATTCATTTGTTTATGGTTTTACTCGCAAATTAGCACAAATTGTATACACTTTCTCCATCTCCTTTTTCTTCCATATTTTATGTCAGGAGAATGATATCTTTACGTCAACAGCAAAAATCTCGTCGAGATGCAAAAATCGGCCCAGACAAGCTCCTAAGCTGTCCACCGATTTCTCAACTGATCTGTGACTAAAAGTCCCTCTTAATTCAAAAGAAACTCTCTATATTGGGAACATAGAGAGCGAAAATCAATTATAGAAATCCCTCCCAAAAAAATGGGAGATAAGTACTCTTTCCACTCTTCTGGTTTTAGGTGCAGATTAGCACATATTTTGTATACTGACATTTCACTCTATTTTATGTCAGGAAGCCGCAACTTTATATCAATGGTCAACCCTATGGAAGCACAAAATCGGCTTGGAGGAGTCCTCAAGCGCGCACAAATTTCAAATTGTTGAATCAATTCGTTGTATTTTATTTTAAAGAATTCATACCCCAGAATGGAGAGGACAAAGTCCATCCGCAATCTAAATACCTACACCATAAATCCCAAAGGGAAGAGCCAAGCCAATGCTTAGCCTCCCATTGGAGGTTTTTACTTACAGTAGTTAAATACCTGCAACTTAAATACCTGCACCTTAAATCCCAAAGGGAAGAGCCAAGCCAATGCTTAGCCTCCCATTGGAGGTTTTTACTTACAGTAGTTAAATACCTGCAACTTAAATACATGTACCTGAAATCCCAATGGGAAGAGCCAAGCCAATGCTTAGCCTCCCATTGGAGGTTTTTACTTACAGTAATTAAATACCTGCAACTTAAATACATGTACCTTAAATCCCAAAGGGAAGAGCCAAGCCAATGCTTAGCCTCCCATTGGAGGTTTTTACTTACAGTAATTAAATACCTGCAACTTAAATACATGTACCTTAAATCCCAAAGGGAAGAGCCAAGCCAATGCTTAGCCTCCCATTGGAGGTTTTTACTTACAGTAGTTTAAATACTTGCAACTTAAATACATGTACCTTAAATCCCAAAGGGAAGAGCCAAGCCAATGCTAGGCCTCCCATTGGAGGTGTTTATTCACTGTCACGTACTTCCTATAATTTAATTTTTGAATCATCAGACCCAAAAGATGAGTAGGTCGTAATACTGCACATAAGTCGTTAACACACTCCCTCTTTCGGCTTCAGGGAATCTTTAACACTTAAAAAAATATAACAAATAAAAATATATACCATCCATGTATCCTATTTAAAAAGTTAAAACACAAAAGAGAATACCCTACTAGAGCCTTAGGAATAAACCAAGCATGAGTTGCCGAATTAGGATATCCATGAAATTAAGGTACCGAAAGGGCATTAGTTTTAATTAACTAGTGTAACCAAGTCCCCGAGCTCATAATCTCTGGTTCGCAGGAATAAATTAGTTCTCCCGCTAATTTATTTAGGTTTCTAATCGACCTACCAAGAACGATTAGTGGCGACTCTAAATTTCAAAATCATATAAACAAAAACCAAAGTTGCGATTCGGTAGGGCTTGGGAGGGTCCGCGTTAGGTTAGTCAAATCTAATTAACCTAATAATCCGTTAACCCCCTAGAATTAATTTAAAATTTTTTTAGAGGGTCGCGACAGCTTGGCGACTCCGCTGGGGAGAGAGATTTTTAAATTTTCGAAAAAAGATACCAATTGGAATACTTAAATTTTTTCGAAATTTTAAGAGTCTTAGTGGACTTAGGCCAATGAAAATTTCATGCATATCTCGCTTCTGGCGATATTGTTTGGGACTCATTCTATAGGTGTTATATGTTTTTTCAGAATGGGAGTTATAAGGGGCGGAGTGTTTGGCTAACCCCTTTGTTTTGCAGGCTCGGTGTTGGGTTTATTTGTTTAATTTCGCACATTTTTAGAAGCGTTGTTTTGATATCAATTGTTGTGCATGTCTTGCATACTCTGAGGATCACGACACCTGCACACACAAGCGTCTAAACCCAAGTCGCGAAATTCTTCCTAGAAAACCATAGATAGGGATCGAATATGCAAAGCTCTTGCGTCGATTGCGCTCGGGTTAACCATATTTTATTCCGCTCATTATCTGAATTGACAATTCTTCCCATTGTGATTTGATTCACGGAGGGTAAGTTTGTCAATTCAGATAGTGGGAGCCTTTTTAGGTCCATACCTTGTCTCTCCTTCTTTTATTTTCTAGAGTCCACTCCTCACTTGAGTCATGCGCATGACTATGTGATTTGCATTTCTCCAAGGTAAAAGTAAGTTCTCTAATTTTATCTTGTATTTATTTTCGGTCGGTCCATGCTAGGTGTTAGTCAGTTTTTGAGCTTGATATTACGACCATTCTTTTTAAAAGAAAATAAAAATTAAATTTGTCCCTCATTTCTTTTAAAATTTTTTTTGAAAAAATGATGTAAAAAAATCCCTTCATGGGAATTTTATTAACCAATAAGGGATTTTTGTCATATTTTTATTGCTTCAATAAAAATGAAATTTTCTTGAAAAAATTTTCCTCTGAAAATTTCAATAAAAAGAAAAATTCCTTAAAAAAAAAACTCTAGTAGACATCAAGTGATTTTATCACATTTTTCAAATTATAAAAACTTGCAAGAAAATTCTTCTCGAGAAATTCGCTCATGTTTTTCTAAGAAAATTTTCTCTAAATAAAATTAGACTAATTGACCAATAAGAGATTTTTGTCATGTTTTTTTTCTCTCCAATAAAAATGAAATTTTCCCGACAAATTTTCCTCTGAAAATTTATTTCGATAAAAAGAAAAATTCCTTAAAAAAAACATCAAGTGATTTTATCACATTCTTTTAAATTATAAAAACTTGCAACAAAAATTCTTTTCGAGAAATTCGCTTATGTTTTTCTAAGAAAAGTTTCTCTAAATAAAATTAGACTAATGTCTCGGGGGAATTTCGTTAACCAATAAAGGATTTCTGTCATGTCTTTCGTGCTTCAATAAAAATAAAATTTTCCTGACAAATTTACCTCTGAAAATTTATTTTGATAAAAAGGAAATTCCTTCAAAAATTTTAGTAAACGTCAAGAGACTTTGTCACATTCCTTTAAAAAAATAAAAAAAAAGAATAATAAATCTGAAAAAAAATTCTGTATCAGAAATTAACCCATTTCTTCCTAAGGAAATTTTTTTTTCTTTCTTCTGATTTCTCTATAAAATAGAAAAAATCAAATTGGACTAATATAGGAGTCATGGATCGACATTTCTTGTGTCGCATACTAATTATATCCTTTTCTTTTGCAGGGAGATCCTAGATACCCCAGACGGGTGTAAAAATTAAGTTCAATAATATATCAAGAATCATCTTCAGAAATACCAAAAGACGAAAAACACCGAGGCTTCAACCGTTAATTCTGGGGGGCAAACGAACATTGTCCATCTTTGACAGAAAAAGTTATGTCAATCCGTAAACTTGTATGGGCAGTGTATTCTGATATGACGGTGGATTTATACTGATTAAACATGGGGGCATATTTAATGTATTGCAGAGGATCCCGCGTCTTTTGAAAAATAATATGGATTATATAATCAGAACCCATGAAACAAATACCTTTACCTGATCAAATCAACCAGAGACCGGTCTTAAAATTTTCTCTTATCCGAAACATGCAGAGGGCTTTAGAGGACCGAGGTTCTATTAATGAACGTGGCCCACAGGAATTTCTCCCGACGCTACAGGCGATCGACACGAGCAAGTGGACGCCGAAAGAAACAAAATATGGATAAAAGTGGGCACACAACAGGTGGCCGGATTTACTACCAGCGCACTGATCGAGTTGTCATAGCGTTATTGTTCGTGATCTCAAGATGGATAGTGGGGGCCACCGCCGAACCCATCATCAATGTTCTCGATATCATCGTCTGGAGCAATTAAACAAGAACATCAAGAAGAACATTAAGCCTCGACATCTTCGGTACCTCAAATCGTTCTGTTATGCTATGCGGAAGAAACGATAGCAGGAAAATTAAAAAAAAAACAAAACAAAACACGTGAAGCTTTTCTTTCATTCCATTCATCAAAGAGTATTACAACAACTCACTGGGGAGGAAAGGTAAAGCCAAACTGGGCCCTGATGACCATTACGAAAGAGCTCAACTGACTCTCCAAACAGTTGATGCTCTGGATGCACCGGGCGCTCTCGGGATCAAGCTCCGCGAGCCTAAAGAAGAGGCGATCGCACTTCTCTTTAACCTGGGCCATAGTGGCCTCGTAATGCTCAACGGCAAACTCCAGGTCCGGAACCGCTGCCCTCTCGAAAGCAATGTCTGCCGTAATGTCATCAAGTCTCTCCTGCAGCCAACCACATTTACACCTCATCACAATATTGCCTGGCTCCTGTTCGGCGTAAGTTCGGACCAAGGCCAGACGGTCCACCAACTTTCCCCTCTCACGAACCAGCCACGAAAGCTGATCGTTGGCAAACTTGAGGGCCTTTTTGTGATTATCAGCCACAAACGTAACTGTTGCCAGACGCTCGTGCCGGTCTCGGTAACGGGCTTTCACGACGGCGGTCACAAGGACCGTCTCATAAGCACGGTTATAGGCAGCCAGAAAATTGATGAAGAGGGTCGAGAAGTTCCGGTACTCCTTCCCTAGTTGGGTACCCTCAACAGAAGCAGCGTCCACGGTCCTAAATAAACCGAGGATTTCAGCCTCAACGGTAGAGTTTTTGGCTATATGAGCGTAACCTCTACCAAGAAGATTGTAGAGTCTCTCCCACCCAGCTAGGACTTCGGCGGATAAGGTATGGTTATGAGAATTGGCCATTTTTGAAAGCAGAATACGAAAGAAAGGGGGAGAGAGGTGAGGCAGATGAGCGGAATGCGAAGATGGTAATCTGCTTTGAAGTAAATATTGATTTCATAGTGACGGTATCAACCAGTCAAGATTTCTCTTACCTACCATTTTCTATTGGCACCACCCTCGTTGGCTCGAATTCCCATCAGATGGCGACTGCGAGCTAAGCGAGTCCGAAATCTCCGTAGAAAGTTTGACGAGACACCGCCACTTTGAAAAAGAAGACAGAAAGATGAGCTGAGTGGAAGACACGGCAAACGTTAGCGAAAAGGAGATACGACTTGTCTTCATTGGAGGACCCGCCAGTAAATCGACGGTGGAGATCTTGACAGGGGCCCTCTATCACGAAAAGAAAAAAGAAGACAAACTGAGCGAGAAACAAGGATTTCCCCTTTGATCAAAAGCTGAATATCAGATTTTCTCCCTCGGAAAATCTAATAGCGCTGCCCGTGAAGAGGGAAGTCGTTGCTATTGCCAAAGAGAGAACTTGTCCCCATTTGATAGTCAGAGTTCATTCGCAAGAACTCGCAGGAGAAAGATAGAGAGGAAGGAGTTCTCGTGGGAGAGGAATTCAAAACCTTCACCATCAAAGCATCGGCTTTCAAAGCCTGTTACGAAAAGGCATCAACGATCTCGTGATCCCTCAAGTCCGAGAAGACATCCCGAGGCGGTCTCGAATCGGCAGTCCTAGATCCAGAAATATGTCGAGTATTAGGGGAACGGGCGCAAGTTCAACCCTGGTCAAAGCTGATGAAGTTCCTTACCCTGAGGGTCTACTGGTCATGGCCATTGACGGTAATCCAGTTTCTCTGTCAATCCTTGTTACCGTATTAAGAAAATGCCGGTATAAGGTTGTAGCTCAAGCAAAGGCGACAGAGGCCTTAGAGATATTAAGGAGGAGTAGTGACCCGTTTGATATCGTCCTCACCGCCATGGTAGGGATTGACATGGATGTTTTCACTCTCTTGGAAGTCATCAATTCTAAATTAAACATGCCAGTCCTCGTAATATCGGCAAGCGATGATCAGCAAGCCCTAATGAAGGCTGTCTTAAATGGGGCCCAAGACGTCGTAACGAAACCAGTTAGAGTTCAGATGCTTCAAAACATATGGCAGCACGTGGTAAGGAAGCAATTGCACGACCATGAGAACAAGCATCAAGCCTTCAATTTTGTTCCAAGCAACTGGAGAAAGAAGATGAGTTGGTCTCCCGAGCTGCATCGTATGTTTGTTAATGCAGTTCAGCAGCTAGGAATAGATTTGGCACGGCCGCAACATATACTGGAAATTATTAAGGTAGAGGGACTCACTAAAGCAAATGTTTCGAGTCATCTTCAGAAGTACAGAAAAAGGGTGAGAGAACACAATGAAGCTCAGAATCAAGAAAACCAAGGCGGGACTGATCCAAGCCTGAACGTCGAGTCTCCTCGCCACCATAAGTTCCCCAGGTTAGCATGGGGCGAGCCACTTCCCATCATCAACCAAGCTAGTAGCCATACCATCAATCCCCCAGGCGTTAATCAAAGTATCCCCCAGAATCACCCTAATGCTCTTCAAGAGTATAGACTGCAGGAGCAGTGTATTCAGATTCCTTGGTTTGAGCACCAACATGTGGCTAGAACTCATCCCATGATCAGCGCGCCTGCGCAGCTAGAGAATCAAACAAGAAGTTATCCTGAGCACTTCCACTTCTCTAATCCTCGAATGGAAGGAGTTTTTGGCAGCAGGACAGTTGGTGATCCCCACACTTTCTCGAGTAATGATGAAGGCTCCAGCATGAGAAGTCAAATTGCTCATGGCGAGGACAGAATGAGAAATCTACCGCCAGCATTTGCCAACAACAATGCCCAATTCGAGCATCAGTTGCTGGAAGGTTCAAGAGATTACCCAGATGATGAGCTTACTGCCCTGGTCAACCAGTTTAGGGTTGACAGACGTCCCAAGCCGCGATCAGGAGCCAGTGAGTAGGGACTCTCAAACATCGGTTATCCACACCCGAACCAACACGAGACTAGCTGATTATCGAAGAGCCACAGGAGAGGCAGAACTGACCTTGAATAAGTGCACCTTTCATTTCATGCTTAATTCCCCTACGTATGATATTTTCCAGCTTTCTAGGTGTCTCGATTTAATTCAAGGACAAGGGGGCAATTTATTTATCCCGTCGAATGCGTGAATCCCTTTTTATACTAGATTTAGGGCGGATCAATTTGTGGCAACGTCGCTGACTGCCATAATGAGAAATGTTGAATGGCCTCACGTAGGGAAATTTCAAGTGAAAAGCCCAGGCGAGCTCGAAGACGGGTAACTGTGTGTCGTTCCAATTTACCCTCAATCGTTGCAAAATGCTAAATTGGATTTGTTCCATTCTCACCCAGGGGATTGCAAAGTGCCTCAAGAGTGTCGCAAAATGAAATGACCCAATGGAATGCGATAGGACTCATTCGCCTTCAGGGTAACCTTCAAATTAAAGGAGCCCTCCGGTCCACGGACCCAATGGCATGGAAAATGATGATGGTCCAAGGCAACCCGAAAGAAAACAAGGCCCAACTAAGCAAAGCACATATGTGGCAAGCTCAAAGTGAAGGGCAACTCGGGACATACAATTCAATCCAATCCAAATGAAGGAACTTCCTCAATTCAAATTCAATGGAAGTATACACAAGGGTAAAACAGTATCGTTCCAATTTTTCTAGAATATGAAGAACATATACTGCCGCATTCTCTTTCATTTTTGCAGGGGAAGTCTCTACTGGCCAAATTTTCCTGTCTACCATTCCCTATCAGTATCACCTCCGCTACTCGTCTCCAATCTCGAGCCAAGCAAATCCGACGTCTCTACGGAAAAGTTGGACGAGACGCCACTACTTTGAAAAAGAAAGGATAAAAAATAAGCTGAGTGGGAGACAAAGACATTTTCGGCAGAAAAGAGATACGACTCGTCTTTATTGAAGAACTCGCCAGCAAATTGACGGTGGAGACAGCAACAAGGGGCCCCCTTCCACGGAAAGATGGAAGGAGACGAGCTGGGCGAGAGATACGATGAAAAGAAAATCGAGAAAGCCAAAACACTCGAGAGAGGCAATACAGTTGCTAAACCCACGTCTAATTTTAAAGGAGGCATCTTCTTGATAATTCTCATTCGTGCTCGAAAGAGAGACTCTTAAAGCATACGCAGTCTCCCAGAAAAATCCAGAGAGTGAAAATACAAGAAGAGATATCAAACTTTGAGAAATCGTTAACCAAATCGAAGATGTCTCAACCCAACACACTTGAAAGTTATCGTTACTTGCTGAATATGGGAGAGGAAGAGTTCGAAGCCATATTTGGGATCGAGCCTATGGAGCCCGGCCCTTCCACCGACGACGTCCAAGAGCCCGGTAAGGACAATGACAACAACGGTAAAGGTCAAAAGAAGCGTTACCGTCGCCATACTGAGGAGCAAGTACGAAAGCTTGAAGCTTTCTTCAGAACGTGCCCTATGCCAGACGGCAAACAAAAAATGGAACTGAGTCAAGAGCTAGGCCTTGAACCTTCGCAAATCAAGTTCTGGTTTCAAAATAGACGAACCCGAATGAAGACTCGTCATGAGCACAACGAAGCCGAGTTTCTAAGAGTTGAAAATGAAAACCTCCGAGCGGAAAACAAGATGTATAAGGAGACTTTTGACTCCGCCACCTGCCCCAACTGCAATAGCCTCCTCCTCACCCTCGATGAAATGTATGATCTGAGGATCGAAAATGCACGTTTAAGAGGTGAGTTAGACCAATTTATAACAGGATCGAGTTCTGTTGGAGCAGGGTACAAAAGGACCAATGATACTGGATCAGTATCAATACCTCCCGAGGAAGAAGGGACAGATCACCACCAAGCGGACATTGACGATGATCTTTTCGCCATAATCAACCAGTTTGATATCGGTAAAGTATCGGGACTGTGATGCACTTGTTCAGCCAGTGACCACCAGACCTTCTATATGGCCGATGCATACCTAATTTGGGATGAAGCCAGCTGATCATGGGAGAGCCTGTAGAGGAAGCAGAACTGATCCTGAATGAGTGAATGTGTTTTATTTCCTTGCGTGATATGTTTTTCTGCTTTTGTGAATGTGTAAAAGCAAGGAGTAATAATCCGACTTCCCCCTATTAAATGCTCGAATCCGCCACCTCACCAACCTCGCGACGAATTGATGGCGAGTAAAAATCTGGATAAACCTGAAGGGTAACTCCGTATCGTTTCAATTTACCCTCAGTTGCTCCAAGTTTTAAAATTAAGCCCATTCTATTCTCAGGAAATTGCAAATCGACCCGAGAACGCAATCATATCCGAATACAAGTTGAACAAAATTTGGGGGCAAATCGATTCATGGGCATTACCACGGGATGGACAGCTTCGGACAGAGGAAAGTACAAGCGAAAGACGCGAACAATCTCAGAAATGGGTAATTCTGTATCGTTCTAATGTGCACATAATCATCTCAAGTCTTGAATTGTCTTATTCCATTCTTAACAGGGATTGCAAATTACCTCGAGAAATACCGTAACATGGCATAAGGTGATACAACAAGGCTGCTTTATCCCCAAAGATTAACCTTTGAAAGGATAGCCCCATTGACACCTATGGTCCAATGGATCGAATGGTATGGGGGATGACAGTAGGTCCGAAATATCCCGAGTTCGATCCCCGAGGGTGGGGAATGTTGTATGTATTATAAATAAATGAAACAACTTTTTGTGCATTTCTTTTTGCAAGCAGGAATACTCGACGAGTAATACCGAAGTCAATATTTTGCTACATTCTCGGCTTAATGGTGAAGCATCCAACAAAAGTCGAAGAAAACTCAATCCAGCAAAATTGGTAAAAGACTTGTCCAAGGCATTCAAGATGAAGGGTAAATCAGTATCGTTTCCAATTTATCCCTTTTAATACTGGTTGACATGTCTCCTTTTCTTTTCATAGGAAATATTTATACTAACATTTAACATGTTGAAGGAGACAAATCCAAAAGAAAAGTATGATCACCTGACAAGATCTATTCTGGTGAAAAATGGGGCAAATTGATCGCAAGCTCTGAAACGAAAAAGCAAATATGTCTTCCTTATCTCGTTTGGTTTCAAGAATAATTTCTCTGCTTCTTGCAGGGGCATTAAACAAACCAAAATGCTCCATCGCCCATATGCTTCATCGCGCAGGGGTAAAGTTTGAGACAAACCGCCCCTCGACATAAGGAGTAGGCTTCCCAATTTGTTCGGTCCGCTCACATACCAGGGGCAATTCAAATCCGCCCATATTTGCACATTATATAAACACACATGATGCTAAAAATTGTCACATATGCATTGTGTTTACACAGTTCATGAATTATGCATGACCATTCCGCGTGTTTAATTTACCAACTGCAACTTAGAGCATAAACTGCACAGGAGACATCAAATGTGCAGAATGGGGCATGACAGGATGAGAAAAGGCAAACTATTTCCACATAAGTCTAACATTTTAATCTGCGGATAAACAACATTTACCCAGAGTGAGAGAAAGCCCCTTCGGACTAAAGTCCCCCATTCAGATTACATTCGAGGCGTTCATATTATGAGAACCTCCTTAAATAGAATTGGTAATGCAAACTTGACAGAATATGTTTTGCATGATCCACATTTTGATTGATTGCATCATGAGTTATCACACAGACTACTTCTAATCATTACCAACTTAGCTAAACAATTTTGTATGAACCAATGAACGCATTGATGAAAATGCTTGCACATGTTAGCTCTGACATTGCCTGACAGGCAACACATTCCCAGTGTTTGAGTTACCTTCCAAAGTCTTGAAATTCATTCGGCGATTGTTGAATGAACAAGCCTGGTTGTCGAGAAGCCACCAAGCATTTCTTCCAAATTCTCAAGTAAGTATATCTTCAACCTGAACCTTTCAAGAGAATGAATTCTGACGGTTGATGGGGTACTCGAATCCATTGCGGTATATACAGGTATCCACCTTCTTCAATAAAGCATGATTTGTCTCAAGGACAGAAATGTTCGAGACCTTTTGATCTCTGCATCTTTGGTTTATTCCTAAAGCGACAGGAGAATATAATTTGGGTTTGAGCTTCCGCAGGATTCCTGGTCTCCCCAGATTTCAGAATGGCACCCTTTGAGGCAAACTAAGTCCTTCTTACAGGCAAACTAAGTCCTTCTTACAGGCAAACCAAGTCCTTCTTACAGGCACAAAGTCCTTCTTACAGGCAAATCAAGTCCTTCTTACAGGCACAAAGTCCTTCTTACAGGCAAATCAAGTCCTTCTTACAGGCACAAAGTCCTTCTTACAGGCAAATCAAGTCCTTCTTACAGGCAAATCAAGTCCTTCTTACAGGCATAAAGTCCTTCTTATAGGCACAAAGTCCTTCTTACAAGCAAATCAAGTCCTTCTTACAGGCACAAAGTCCTTCTTACAGGCATAAAGTCCTTCTTACAGGCAAATCAAGTCCTTCTTACAGGCACAAAGTCCTTCTTACAGGCAAACCAAGTCCTTCTTACAGGCAAATCAAGTCCTGCTTACAGGCAAATAAAGTCCTTCTTACAGGCAAAGCAAGTCCTTCTTACAGGCAAATCAAGTCCTTCTTACAGGCACAAAGTCCTTCTTACTGTTGACACCTGATCTTTAATCATTTTTTCTATTGCTAAAGTAATAAAAAATCCATAAAAATTCATAAAATTGAAAAATCAACTTTGGGGACCTTAGCCAAGCCTAGGGAACCAATTTTGACCAAAAAACGATTTTTCATATTTTCAGTATTTTTACGTATTATTTATTTATTTATTTTCAAAAATTAATAGAAAATCCATAAAAATTCATAAAATTGAAAAATCAACTTTAGGAACCTTAGCCAAGCCTAGGGAACGAATTTTGACCAAAAAATAATTTTTCATATTATATATATTTTTTAATTTTTTTTAAAAAAATACAAAAATATTTGAAAATTTTGAAAAAATAACATTTGAGGCCAAAAAATACACAAAGATAGTTAATATTTTTATTTTAAATCTATTTTCATATTGGCCATCGCAAATTCAGAAAAATCCAATTCGAGTCACGTGTTCCTTCACGAGTATAATCTCGAATCGGGCCTAAAAAAATTTAATTTGAGTCAACTTATTTTTAAATTTCACTTTTTATGAGTTGTGACATTGTCTTCTAATATTTTAAATTTTCATCTTGGCCCAATTATACCCAGAATGACTTAATTTTGTAAAAGGGCTTTAATTAAATTATGCATTATTTTCAGCGACAAGAAATGAGCTTAAATTTGACATGTGGTAAATTTTGGTGTGTCAAAAATTGTGAGGAGATTTGGACTTAAAGAAATATATTTTTTCAGGGACTGAATTGTAAATACTTAAAATTCAAGGACTAAAGTGCAAATACCTAACTCTTGAAGGATTATTTTACAAATAATAAAAAGAAAAGTTAGTGGATAAATTAGAATAGAGAAGGGAAGATGAAGAAGAGGAGATGAAGAAGAGAAGTTGGAGAAGAATGGATGGAGAAAATAAGATAAGAATAGAGAAGGGAAGATGGACATGAAGAAGAGTTAGTAGAGAAATTAGAATGGAAGATAAGAATAGAGAAGGGAAGATGGAGATTAAGAAGAGTTAGTGGAGAAATTAGAATGGGAGATAAATATGGAGAAGGGAAGATGAAGATGAAGAAGAGTTAGTGGAGAGATTAGAATGTGAGATAGAGATGGAGAATGGAAGATGAAAATGAAGAAGAGTTAGTGGAGAAATTAGAATGGGAGATAGAGTTAGTGGAAAAATTAGAATGGGAGATAGATGAGTAGGTTATAAAAGGAGAAAGAAGTGAGCTTGAGAAAGGATTCTTGAGAGAGAAAATTTGAAGTGTTTGGGAGAATTTTTTGGAGAGAAAATTTTGGATGTTTGAAAGAGTTTTGGGAGATTGAAGAAAATTTTGAGAGAAAGAAAATACCAAAAGAGAGAGAATTTTGAAGATGATGGGAGTTTAAAGCTAGGGGTTATCATCACAAATTCCTTCATCGATCAATATAAATCAAGAGTTCATCCTCGTCAACGAGCAAACAAATTCAAGCTAAGTGTTTTTATTTATTTATTTATTTATGGTTTTACTCGCAAATTAGCACAAATTGTATACACTTTCTCCATCTCCTTTTTCTTCCATATTTTATGTCAGGAGAAGGATATCTCTACGTCAACAGCAAAAATCTCGTCGAGATGCAAAAATCGGCCCAGACAAGCTCCTAAGCTGTCCACCGATTTCTCAACTGATCTGTGACTAAAAGTCCCTCTTAATTCAAAAGAAACTCTCTATATTGGGAACATAGAGAGCGAAAATCAATTATAGAAATCCCTCCCAAAAAAATGGGAGATAAGCACTCTTTCTACTCTTCTGGTTTTAGATGCAGATTAGCACATATTTTGTATACTAACACTTTACTCTATTTTATGTCAGGAAGCCGCAGCTCTATATCAATGGTCAATCCTATGGAAGCACAAAATCGGCTTGGAGGAGTCCTCAAGCGCGCACAAATTTCAAATTGTTGAATCAATTCGTTGTATTTCATTTTAAAAAATTCATACCCCAAAATGGAGAGGACAAAGTCCATCCGCAATTTAAATACCTGCACCATAAATCCCAAAGGGAAGAGCCAAGCCAATGCTTAGCCTCCCATTGGAGGTTTTTACTTATAGTAGTTAAATACCTGCAACTTAAATACCTGCACCTTAAATCCCAAAGGGAAGAGCCAAGCCAATGCTTAGCCTCCCATTGGAGGTTTTTACTTACAGTAGTTAAATACCTGCACCTTAAATCCCAAAGGGAAGAGCCAAGCCAATGCTTAGCCTCCCATTGGAGGTTTTTACTTACAGTAGTTAAATACCTGCAACTTAAATACCTGTACCTTAAATCCCAAAGGGAAGAGCCAAGCCAATGCTTAGCCTCCCATTGGAGGTTTTTACTTACAGTAGTTAAATACCTGCAACTTAAATACCTGTACCTTAAATCCCAAAGGGAAGAGCCAAGCCAATGCTTAGCCTCCCATTGGAGGTTTTTACTTACAGTAGTTTAAATACTTGCAACTTAAATACCTGTACCTTAAATCTCAAAGGGAAGAGCCAAGCCAATGCTAGGCCTCCCATTGGAGGTGTTTATTCACTGTCATGTACTTCCTATAATTTAATTTTTGAATCATCAGACCCAAAAGATGAGTAGGTCGTAATACTGCACAGAAGTCGTTAACACACTCCCTCTTTCGGCTTCAGGGAATCTTTAACACTTAAAAAAATATAACAAATAAAAATATATACCATCCATGCATCCTATTTAAAAAGTGAAAACACAAAAGAGAATACCCTACTAGAGCTTTAGGAATAAACCAAGCCTGAGTTGCCGGATTAAGATATCCATGAAATTAAGGTACCGAAAGGGCATTAGTTTTAATTAACTAGTGTAACCAAGTCCCCGAGCTCATAATCTCTGGTTCGCAGGAATAAATTAGTTCTCCCGCTAATTTATTTAGGTTTCTAATCGACCTACCAAGAACGATTAGTGGCGACTCCAAATTTCAAAATCATTTAAACAAAAACCAAAGTTGCGATTCGGTAGGGCTTGGGAGGGTCCGCATTAGGTTAGTCAAATCTAATTAACCTAATAATCCGTTAACCCCTTTTAAAATTTAAAAATTTTTTTTAGAGGGTCGCGACAGACTGGCGACTCCGCTGGGGACGGGATTTTTAAATTTTCGAAAAAAGATAACAATTGGAATACTTGAATTTTTTTCGAAATTTTAAAAGTCTTAGTGGACTTAGGCCAATGAAAATTTCATGGATATCTCGCTTCTGGCGATCTTGTTTGGGACTCATTCTATAGGTGTTATATGTTTTTGCAGGATGGGAGTTATAAGGGGCGGAGTGTTTGGCTAACCCCTTTGTTTTGCAGGCTGGTGTTGGGTTTATTTGTTTAATTTCATACATTTTTAGAAGCGCTGTTTTGATATCAATTGTTGTGCATGTCTTGCATACTCTGAGGATCACGACACCTGCACACACAAGCGTCTAAACCCAAGTCGCGAAATTCTTCCTAGAAAACCATAGATAGGGATCGAATATGCAAAGCTCTTGCGTCGATTGCGCTCGGGTGGACCATATTTTATCCCGCTCATTATCTGAATTGACAATTCTTCCCATTGTGATTTGATTGCGCGGAGGGTAAGTTTGTCAATTCAGATAGTGGGGGCCTTTTTAGGTCCATACCTTGTCTCTCCTTCTTTTATTTTCTAGAGTCCACTCCTCACTTGAGTCATGCGCATGACTATGTGATTTGCATTTCTCCAAGGTAAAAGTAAGTTCTCTAATTTTATCTTGTATTTATTTTCGGTCGGTCCATGCTAGGTGTTAGTCAGTTTTTGAGCTTGATATTACGACCATTCTTTTAAAAGAAAATAAAAATTAAATTTGTCCCTTATTTCTTTTTAAAAAAATTTTTTTTGAAAAAATGATGTGAAAAAATCCCTTCATGGGAATTTTATTAACCAATAAGGGATTTTTGTCATATTTTTATTGCTTCAATAAAAATGAAATTTTCCTGAAAAAATTTTCCTCTGAAAATTTACTTCAATAAAAAGAAAAATTCCTTCAAAAAAAACTCTAGTAGACATCAAGTGATTTTATCACATTTTTCAAATTATAAAAACTTGCAAGAAAATTCTTCTCGAGAAATTCGCTCATGTTTTTCTAAGAAAATTTTCTCTAAATAAAATTAGACTAATGTCTCGGGGGAATTGTATTGACCAATAAGAGATTTTTGTCATGTTTTTCTTACTTCAATAAAAATGAAATTTTCTTGACAAATTTTCCTCTGAAAATTTATTTCGATAAAAAGAAAAATTCCTTCAAAAAAAAAACTTTGATAAACATCAAGTGATTTTATCACATTCTTTCAAATTATAAAAACTTGCAACAAAAATCTTTTCGAGAAATTCGCTCATGTTTTTCTAAGAAAATTTTCTCTAAATAAAATTAAACTAATGTCTCGGGGGAATTTTGTTAACCAATGAAGGATTTCTGTCATGTCTTTCCTGCTTCAATAAAAATAAAATTTTCCTGACAAATTTACCTCTGAAAATTTATTTTGATAAAAAGGAAATTCCTTCAAAAATTTTAGTAAACGTCAAGAGATTTTGTCACATTCCTTAAAAAAAAATAAAAATAAAAAGAGTAATAAATCTGCAAAAAAATTCTGCATCAGAAATTAACCCATTTCTTCCTAAGAAATTTTTTTTCTCTGATTTCTCTATAAAGTAGAAAAAATCAAATTGGACTAATATAGGAGTCATAGACCGACATTCCTTGTGTCGCATACTAATTATATCCTTTTCTTTTGCAGGGAGATCCTAGATACCCCAGACGGGTGTAAAAATTAAGTTCAATAATATATCAAGAATCATCTTTAGAAATACCAAAAGACGAAAAACACCAAGGCTTCAACCGTCAATTCTGGGGGGCAAACGAACACTGTCCATTTTTGACAGGCAAAGTTGTGTCAATTCGTAAACTTGTATGGGCAGTGTATTCTGATATGACGGTGGATTTATACTGATTAAACACGGAGGTATATTTAATGTATTGCAGAGGATCTCACGTCTTTTGAAAGACAATATGGATTATATAATCAGAACCCATGAAACAAATACCTTTACGTGATTAAATCAACCAGAGATCGGTCTTAAAATTTCCTCTTATCCGAAACACGCGGAAGGCTTCAGAGGACCGAGGTTCTATTAATGAACGTAGCCCATAGGAATTTCTCCCGATGCTACAGGCGACCGACACGAGCAAGTAGACGCCGAAAGAAACAAAATATGGATAAAAGTGGGCACACAACAGGTGGCCGGATTTACTACCAGCGCACTGATCGAGTTGTCATAGCGTTATTGTTCGTGATCTCAAGATGGATAGTGGGGGCCACCGCCGAACCCATCATCAATGTTCTCGATATCATCGTCTGGAGCAATTAAACAAGAACATCAAGAAGAACATTAAGCCTCGACATCTTCGGTACCTCAAATCGTTCTGTTATGCTATGCGGAAGAAATGATAGCAGGAAAATTAAAAAAAAAAAACAAAACAAAACACGTGAAGCTTTTCTTTCATTCCATTCATCAAAGAGTATTACAACAACTCACTGGGGAGGAAAGGTAAAGCCAAACTGGGCCCTGATGACCATTACGAAAGAGCTCAACTGACTCTCCAAACAGTTGATGCTCTGGATGCACCGGGCGCTCTCGGGATCAAGCTCCGCGAGCCTAAAGAAGAGGCGATCGCACTTCTCTTTAACCTGGGCCATCGTGGCCTCGTAATGCTCAACGGCAAACTCCAGGTCCGGAACCGCTGCCCTCTCGAAAGCAATGTCTGCCGTAATGTCATCAAGTCTCTCCTGCAGCCAACCACATTTACACCTCATCACAATATTGCCTGGCTCCTGTTCGGCGTAAGTTCGGACCAAGGCCAGACGGTCCACCAACTTTCCCCTCTCACGAACCAGCCACGAAAGCTGATCGTTGGCAAACTTGAGGGCCTTTTTGTGATTATCAGCCACAAACGTAACTGTTGCCAGACGCTCGTGCCGGTCTCGGTAACGGGCTTTCACGACGGCGGTCACAAGGACCGTCTCATAAGCACGGTTATAGGCAGCCAGAAAATTGATGAAGAGGGTCGAGAAGTTACGGTACTCCTTCCCTAGTTGGGTACCCTCAACAGAAGCAGCGTCCACGGTCCTAAATAAACCGAGGATTTCAGCCTCAACGGTAGAGTTTTTGGCTATATGAGCGTAACCTCTACCAAGAAGATTGTAGAGTCTCTCCCACCCAGCTAGGACTTCGGCGGATAAGGTATGATTAGGAGAATTGGCCATTTTTGAAAGCAGAATACGAAAGAAAGGGGGAGAGAGGTGAGGCAGATGAGCGGAATGCGAAGATGGTAATCTGCTTTGAAGTAAATATTGATTTCATAGTGACGGTATCAACCAGTCAAGATTTCTCTTATCTACTATTCTCTATTGGCACCACCCTCGTTGGCTCGAATTCCCATCAGATGGCGACTGCGAGCTAAGCGAGTCCGAAATCTCCGCAGAAATTTTGACGAGACACCGCCACTTTGAAAAAGAAGACGGAAAGATGAGCTGAGTGGAAGACACGGCAAACGTTAGCGAAAAGGAGATACGACTTGTCTTCATTGGAGGACCCGCCAGTAAATCGACGGTGGAGATCTTGACAGGGGCCCTCTATCACGAAAAGAAAAAAGAAGACAAACTGAGCGAGAAACAAGGATTTCCCCTTTGATCAAAAGCTGAATATCAGATTTTCTCCCTCGGAAAATCTAATAGCGCTGCCCGTGAAGAGGGAAGTCGTTGCTATTGTCAGAGAGAGAACTTGTCCCCATTTGATAGTCAGAGTTCATTCGCAAGAACTCGCAGGAGAAAGATAGAGAGGAAGGAGTTCTCGTGGGAGAGGAATTCAAAACCTTCACCATCAAAGCATCGGCTTTCAAAGCCTGTTACGAGAAGGCATCAACGATCTCGTGATCCCTCAAGTCCGAGAAGACATCCCGAGGCGGTCTCGAATCGGCAGTCCTAGATCCAGAAATATGTCGAGTGTTAGGGGAACGAGCGCATGTTCAAACCTGGTCAAAGCTGATGAAGTTCCTTACCCTGAGGGTCTACTGGTCATGGCCATTGACGGTAATCCAGTCTCTCTGTCAATCCTTGTTACCGTATTAAGAAAATGCCGGTATAAGGTTGTAGCTCAAGCAAAGGCGACAGAGGCCTTAGAGATATTAAGGAGGAGTAGTGACCCGTTTGATATCGTCCTCACCGCCATGGTAGGGATTGACATGGATGTTTTCACTCTCTTGGAAGTCATCAATTCTAAATTAAACATGCCAGTCCTCGTAATATCGGCAAGCGATGATCAGCAAGCCCTAATGAAGGCTGTCTTAAATGGGGCCCAAGACGTCGTAACGAAACCAGTTAGAGTTCAGATGCTTCAAAACATATGGCAGCACGTGGTAAGGAAGCAATTGCATGACCATGAGAACAAGCATCAAGCCTTCAATTTTGTTCCAAGCAACTGGAGAAAGAAGATGAGTTGGTCTCCCGAGCTGCATCGTATGTTTGTTAATGCAGTTCAGCAGCTAGGAATAGATTCGGCACGGCCGCAACATATACTGGAAATTATGAAGGTAGAGGGACTCACTAAAGCAAATGTTTCGAGTCATCTTCAGAAGTACAGAAAAAGGGTGAGAGAACACAATGAAGCTCAGAATCAAGAAAACCAAGGCGGGACTGATCCAAGCCTGAACGTCGAGTCTCCTCGCCACCATAAGTTCCCCAGGTTAGCATGGGGCGAGCCACTTCCCATCATCAACCAAGCTAGTAGCCATACCATCAATCCCCCAGGCGTTAATCAAAGTATCCCCCAGAATCACCCTAATGCTCTTCAAGAGTATAGACTGCAGGAGCAGTGTATTCAGATTCCTTGGTTTAAGCACCAACCTGTGGCTAGAACTCATCCCATGATCAGCGTGCCTGCGCAGCCAGAGAATCAGACAAGAAGTTATCCTGAGCACTTCTACTTCTCTAATCCTCGAATGGAAGGAGTTTTTGGCAGCAGGACAGTTGGTGATCCCCACACTTTCTCGAGTAATGATGAAGGCTCCAGCATGAGAAGTCAAATTGCTCATGGCGAGGACAGAATGAGAAATCTACCGCCAGCATTTGCCAACAACAATGCCCAATTCGAGCATCAGTTGCTGGAAGGTTCAAGAGATTACCCAGATGATGAGCTTACTGCCCTGGTCAACCAGTTTAGGGTTGACAGACGTCCCAAGCCGCGATCAGGAGCCAGTGAGTAGGGACTCTCAAACATCGGTTATCCACACCCGAACCAACACGAGACTAGCTGATTATCGAAGAGCCACAGGAGAGGCAGAACTGACCTTGAATAAGTGCACCTTTCATTTCATGCTTAATTCCCCTGCGTATGATATTTTCCAGCTTTCTAGGTGTCTCGATTTAATTCAAGGACAAGGGGGCAATTTATTTATCCCGTCGAATGCGTGAATCCCTTTTTATGCTAGATTTAGGGCGGATCAATTTGTGGCAACGTCGCTGACTGCCATAATGAGAAATGTTGAATGGCCTCACGTAGGGAAATTTCAAGTGAAAAGCCCAGGCGAGCTCGAAAACGGGTAACTGTGTGTCGTTCCAATTTACCCTCAATCGTTACAAAATGCTAAATTAGATTTGTTCCATTCTCACCCAGGGGATTGCAAAGTACCTCAAGAGTGTCGCAAAATGAAATGACCCAATGGAATGCGATAGGACTCATTCGCCTTCAAGGTAACCTTCAAATTAAAGGAGCCCTCCGGTCCACGGACCCGATGGCATGGAAAATGATGATGGTCCAAGGCAACCCGAAAGAAAACAAGGCCCAACTAAGCAAAGCACATATGTGGCAAGCTCAAAGTGAAGGGCAACTCGGGATATACAATTCAATCCAATCCAAATGAAGGAACTTCCTCAATTCAAATTCAATGGAAGTATACACAAGGGTAAAACAGTATCGTTCCAATTTTTCTAGAATATGAAGAACATATACTGCCGCATTCTCTTTCATTTTTGCAGGGGAAGTCTCTACTAGCCAAATTTTCCTGTCTACCATTCCCTATCAGTATCACCTCCGCTACTCGTCTCCAATCTCGAGCCAAGCAAATCCGACGTCTCTACGGAAAAGTTGGACGAGACGCCACTACTTTGAAAAAGAAAGGATAAGAAATAAGCTGAGTGGGAGACAAAGACATTTTCGGCAGAAAAGAGATACGACTCATCTTTATTGAAGAACTGGCCAGCAAATTGACGGTGGAGACATCAACAAGGGGCCCCCTTCCACGGAAAGATGGAAGGAGACGAGCTGGGCGAGAGATACGATGAAAAGAAAATCGAGAAAGCCAGAACACTCGAGAGAGGCAATATAGTTGCTAAACCCACGTCTAATTTTAAAGGAGGCATCTTCTTGATAATTCTCATTCGTGCTCGAAAGAGAGACTCTTAAAGCATACGCAGTCTCCCAGAAAAATCCAGAGAGTGAAAATACAAGAATAGATATCAAACTTTGAGAAATCGTTAACCAAATCGAAGATGTCTCAACCCAACACACTTGAAAGTTATCGTTACTTGCTGAATATGGGAGAGGAAGATTCGAAGCCATATTTGGGATCGAACCTATGGAGCCCGGCCCTTCCACCGACGACGTCCAAGAGCCCGGTAAGGACAATGACAACAACGGTAAAGGTCAAAAGAAGCGTTACCGTCGCCATACTGAGGAGCAAGTACGAAAGCTTGAAGCTTTCTTCAGAACGTGCCCTATGCCAGACGGCAAACAAAAAATGGAACTGAGTCAAGAGCTAGGCCTTGAACCTTCGCAAATCAAGTTCTGGTTTCAAAATAGACGAACCCGAATGAAGACTCCTCATGAGCACAACGAAGCCGAGTTTCTAAGAGTTGAAAATGAAAACCTCCGAGCGGAAAACAAGATGTATAAAGAGACTTTTGACTCCGCCACCTGCCCCAACTGCAATAGCCTCCTCCTCACCCTCGATGAAATGTATGATTTGAGGATCGAAAATGCACGTTTAAGAGGTGAGTTAGACCAATTTATAACAGGATCGAGTTCTGTTGGAGCAGGGTACAAAAGGACCAATGATACTGGATCAGTATCAATACCTCCCGAGGACGAAGGGACAGATTACCACCAAGCGGACATTGAC
Organism: Psidium guajava; assembly: GCA_016432845.1. NCBI lineage: Eukaryota > Viridiplantae > Streptophyta > Magnoliopsida > Myrtales > Myrtaceae > Psidium > Psidium guajava. Next base: position 13,845,595 of record CM028231.1, on the reverse strand, counting down.
GATGATCTTTTCGCCATAATCAACCAGTTTGATATCGGTAAAGCATCGGGACTGTGATGCACTTGTTCAGCCAGTGACCACCAGACCTTCGATATGGCCGATGCATACCTAATTTGGGATGAAGCCAGCTGATCATGAGAGAGCCTGTAGAGGAAGCAGAACTGATCTTGAATGAGTGAATGTGTTTTATTTCCTTGCGTGATATGTTTTTCTGCTTTTGTGAATGTGTAAAAGCAAGGAGTAATAATCCGACTTCCCCCTATTAAATGCTCGAATCCGCCACCTCACCAACCTCGCGACGAATTGATGGCGAGTAAAAATCTGGATAAACCTGAAGGGTAACTCCGTATCGTTTCAATTTACCCTCAGTTGCTCCAAGTTTTAAAATTAAGCCCCTTCTATTCTCAGGAAATTGCAAATCGACCCGAGAACGCAATCATATCCGAATACAAGTTGAACAAAATTTGGGGGCAAATATATTCATGGGCATTACCACGGGATGGACAGCTTTGGACAGAGGAAAGTACAAGCGAAAGACGCGAACAATCTCAGAAATGGGTAATTCTGTATCGTTCTAATGTGCACATAATCATCTCAAGTCTTGAATTGTCTTATTCCATTCTTAACAGGGATTGCAAATTATCTCGAGAAATACCGTAACATGGCATAAGGTGATACAACAAGGCTGCTTTATCCCCAAAGATTAACCTTTGAAAGGATAGCCCCATGGACACCTACGGTCCAATGGACCAAATGGTATGGGGGATGACAGTAGGTCCGAAATATCCCGAGTTCGATCCCCGAGGGTGGGGAATGTTGTATGTATTATAAATAAATGAAACAACTTTTTGTGCATTTCTTTTTGCAAGCAGGAATACTCGACGAGTAATACCGAAGTCAATATTTTGCTACATTCTCGGCTTAATGGTGAAGCATCCAACAAAAGTCGAAGAAAACTCAATCCAGCAAAATTGGTAAAAGACTTGTCCAAGGCATTCAAGATGAAGGGTAAATCAGTATCGTTTCCAATTTATCCCTTTTAATACTGGTTGACATGTCTCCTTTTCTTTTCACAGGAAATATTTATACTAGCATTTAACATGTTGAAGGAGACAAATCCAAAAGAAAAGTATGATCACCTGACAAGATCTATTCTGGTGAAAAATGGGGCAAATTGATCGCAAGCTCTGAAACGAAAAAGCAAATATGTCTTCCTTATCTCGTTTGGTTTCAAGAATAATTTCTCTGCTTCTTGCAGGGGCATTAAACAAACCAAAATGCTCCCTCGCTCATATGCTTCATCGCGCAGGGATAAAGTTTGAGACAAACCACCCCTCGACATAAGGAGTAGGCTTCCCAATTTGTTCGGTCCGCCCACATACCAGGGGCAATTTAAATTCGCCCATATTTGCACATTATATAAACACACGTGATGCTAAAAAATTGTCACATCTGCATTGTGCTTACATAGTTCATGAATTATGTATGACTATTCCGTGTGTTTAACTTACCAACTCCAACTTAGAGCATAAACTGCACAGGAGATATCAAATGTGCAGAATGGGGCATGACAGGATGAGGAAAGGCAAACCAATTTTACACAGGTCTAACATTTTGATCTACAGATAAACAGCCTTTCTCCAGAGTGAGAAAAAGCCATTTCGGAATGAAGTCCCCCATTCAGATTACATTCGAGGTGTTCATACTATAAGAACCTCCTTAAACAGAAGTGGTAATGCAATACATGATCTATATGTTGATCGATTGCATCATGAGTTATTACATAGACTGCCTTTAATCATGGCAAACTTAGCTGAACAATTTTGTATGAACCAATGAACGCATTGATGAAAATGCTTGCACATGTTAGCTCTGACATTGCCCGACAGGCAACACATTCCCGGTGTTTGAGTTACCTTCCAAAGTCTTGAAATTCATTCGGCGATTATTGAATGAACAAGCCTGGTTGTCCAGAAGCCACCAAGCATTTCTTCCAAATTCTCAGGTAAGTATATCTTCAACTAGAACCTTTCAAGAGAATGAATTCTGACGGTTGTTGGGATACTCGAATCCATTGCGGTATATACAGGTATCCACATTCTTCAATAAAGCATGATTTGTCTCAAGGACAATAATGTTCGAGACCTTTTGATCTCTGCCTCTTTGGTTTATTCCTAAAACGACAGGAGAATATAATTTGGGTTTGAGCTTCTGCAGGATTCCTGGTCTCCCCAGATTTCAGAATGGCACCCTTTGAGGTACACAAAGTCCTTCTTACAGGCAAATCAAGTCCTTATTACAGGCACAAAGTCCTTCTTACAGGCAAACAAAGTCCTTCTTACAAGCAAATCAAGTCCTTCTTAAAGGCATAAAGTCCTTCTTACAGGCAAATCAAGTCCTTCTTATAGGCAAACTAAGTCCTTCTTACAGGCAAACTAAGTCCTTCTTACAGGCAAACCAAGTCCTTCTTACAGGCACAAAGTCCTTCTTACAGGCAAATCAAGTCCTTCTTACAGGCACAAAGTCCTTCTTACAGGCATAAAGTCCTTCTTACAGGCAAATCAAGTCCTTCTTACAGGCATAAAGTCCTTCTTACAGGCAAACAAAGTCCTTCTTACAGGCAAATCAAGTCATTCTTACAGGCACAAAGTCCTTCTTACAGGCAAAGTAAGTCCTTTTTACATGCAAACAAAGTCATTCTTATAGGCAAATCAAGTCCTTCTTACAGGCAAAGCAAGTCCTTCTTACAGGCACAAAGTTCTTCTTACAGGCAAAGCACCAAGTCCTTTTTACTAGCACCAAGTCCTTTCTACAGGCACCAAGTCCTTCTTACAGGTATCTCCATGTGGTGACCTACCATACGGGTCAAATCTTAATCAAAATTTAATCAGTAGAATCCTTTTATTAGGAATCTACCATGGTACGACCCACCATACGGGTCAAATGGTATGACCCACCATACGGGTCAAATTTTAATTCAATTTTTAATCAGTAGAATCCTTTTATTAGGAATCTACCATGGGTTGATCCACCATACGGATTCAAGTTCAACCACCCTAAAGTTTTTTTATATAACGAATCCTTAGGTTCTCATTTCATTTTTAGTGGAACAATCATGTCACGACTCTTTTTATTTCCTTGTATTGAGTCGATAAGAACCCAGGTGTCATCTCGTCTTTGAAATGAACCTCTACTGAGCTTCCTTTCAAAGAGGGGCAGCTGTTGACACCTGATCTTTAATCATTTTTTCTATTGCTAAAGTAATAAAAAATCCATAAAAATTCATAAAATTGAAAAATCAACTTTGGGGACCTTAGCCAAGCCTAGGGAACCAATTTTGACCAAAAAACGATTTTTCATATTTTCAGTATTTTTACGTATTATTTATTTATTTATTTTCAAAAATTAATAGAAAATCCATAAAAATTCATAAAATTGAAAAATCAACTTTAGGAACCTTAGCCAAGCCTAGGGAACGAATTTTGACCAAAAAATAATTTTTCATATTATATATATTTTTTAATTTTTTTTAAACAAATACAAAAATATTTGAAAATTTTGAAAAAATAACATTTGAGGCCAAAAAATACACAAAGATAGTTAATATTTTTATTTGAAATCTATTTTCATATTGGCCATCGCAAATTCAGAAAAATCCAATTCGAGTCACGTGTTCCTTCACGAGTATAATCTCGAATCGGGCCTAAAAAAATTTAATTTGAGTCAACTTATTTTTAAATTTCACTTTTTATGAGTTGTGACATTGTCTTCTAATATTTTAAATTTTCATCTTGGCCCAATTATACCCAGAATGACTTAATTTTGCAAAAGGGCTTTAATTAAATTATGCATTATTTTCAGCGACAAGAAATGAGCTTAAATTTGACATGTGGTAAATTTTGGTGTGTCAAAAATTGTGAGGAGATTTGGACTTAAAGAAATATATTTTTTCAGGGACTGAATTGTAAATACTTAAAATTCAAGGACTAAAGTGCAAATACCTAACTCTTGAAGGATTATTTTACAAATAATAAAAAGAAAAGTTAGTGGATAAATTAGAATAGAGAAGGGAAGATGAAGAAGAGGAGATGAAGAAGAGAAGTTGGAGAAGAATGGATGGAGAAAATAAGATAAGAATAGAGAAGGGAAGATGGACATGAAGAAGAGTTAGTAGAGAAATTAGAATGGAAGATAAGAATAGAGAAGGGAAGATGGAGATTAAGAAGAGTTAGTGGAGAAATTAGAATGGGAGATAAATATGGAGAAGGGAAGATGAAGATGAAGAAGAGTTAGTGGAGAGATTAGAATGTGAGATAGAGATGGAGAATGGAAGATGAAAATGAAGAAGAGTTAGTGGAGAAATTAGAATGGGAGATAGAGTTAGTGGAAAAATTAGAATGGGAGATAGATGAGTAGGTTATAAAAGGAGAAAGAAGTGAGCTTGAGAAAGGATTCTTGAGAGAGAAAATTTGAAGTGTTTGGGAGAATTTTTTGGAGAGAAAATTTTGGATGTTTGAGAGAGTTTTGGGAGATTGAAGAAAATTTTGAGAGAAAGAAAATACCAAAAGAGAGAGAATTTTGAAGATGATGGGAGTTTAAAGCTAGGGGTTATCATCACAAATTCCTTCATCGATCAATATAAATCAAGAGTTCATCCTCGTCAACGAGCAAACAAATTCAAGCTAAGTGTTTTTATTTATTCATTTATTTATGGTTTTACTCGCAAATTAGCACAAATTGTATACACTTTCTCCATCTCCTTTTTCTTCCATATTTTATGTCAGGAGAAGGATATCTCTACGTCAACAGCAAAAATCTCGTCGAGATGCAAAAATCGGCCCAGACAAGCTCCTAAGCTGTCCACCGATTTCTCAACTGATCTGTGACTAAAAGTCCCTCTTAATTCAAAAGAAACTCTCTATATTGGGAACATAGAGAGCGAAAATCAATTATAGAAATCCCTCCCAAAAAAATGGGAGATAAGTACTCTTTCTACTCTTCTGGTTTTAGATGCAGATTAGCACATATTTTGTATACTAACACTTTACTCTATTTTATGTCAGGAAGCCGCAGCTCTATATCAATGGTCAATCCTATGGAAGCACAAAATCGGCTTGGAGGAGTCCTCAAGCGCGCACAAATTTCAAATTGTTGAATCAATTCGTTGTATTTCATTTTAAAAAATTCATACCCCAAAATGGAGAGGACAAAGTCCATCCGCAATTTAAATACCTGCACCATAAATCCCAAAGGGAAGAGCCAAGCCAATGCTTAGCCTCCCATTGGAGGTTTTTACTTATAGTAGTTAAATACCTGCAACTTAAATACCTGCACCTTAAATCCCAAAGGGAAGAGCCAAGCCAATGCTTAGCCTCCCATTGGAGGTTTTTACTTACAGTAGTTAAATACCTGCACCTTAAATCCCAAAGGGAAGAGCCAAGCCAATGCTTAGCCTCCCATTGGAGGTTTTTACTTACAGTAGTTAAATACCTGCAACTTAAATACCTGTACCTTAAATCCCAAAGGGAAGAGCCAAGCCAATGCTTAGCCTCCCATTGGAGGTTTTTACTTACAGTAGTTAAATACCTGCAACTTAAATACCTGTACCTTAAATCCCAAAGGGAAGAGCCAAGCCAATGCTTAGCCTCCCATTGGAGGTTTTTACTTACAGTAGTTTAAATACTTGCAACTTAAATACCTGTACCTTAAATCCCAAAGGGAAGAGCCAAGCCAATGCTAGGCCTCCCATTGGAGGTGTTTATTCACTGTCATGTACTTCCTATAATTTAATTTTTGAATCATCAGACCCAAAAGATGAGTAGGTCGTAATACTGCACAGAAGTCGTTAACACACTCCCTCTTTCGGCTTCAGGGAATCTTTAACACTTAAAAAAATATAACAAATAAAAATATATACCATCCATGCATCCTATTTAAAAAGTGAAAACACAAAAGAGAATACCCTACTAGAGCTTTAGGAATAAACCAAGCCTGAGTTGCCGGATTAGGATATCCATGAAATTAAGGTACCGAAAGGGCATTAGTTTTAATTAACTAGTGTAACCAAGTCCCCGAGCTCATAATCTCTGGTTCGCAGGAATAAATTAGTTCTCCCGCTAATTTATTTAGGTTTCTAATCGACCTACCAAGAACGATTAGTGGCGACTCCAAATTTCAAAATCATTTAAACAAAAACCAAAGTTGCGATTCGGTAGGGCTTGGGAGGGTCCGCATTAGGTTAGTCAAATCTAATTAACATAATAATCCGTTAACCCCTTTTAAAATTTAAAATTTTTTTTTAGAGGGTCGCGACACTTACAGGCAAATCAAGTCCTTCTTACAGGCACAAAGTCCTTCTTACAGGCAAACAAAGTCCTTCTTACAAGCAAATCAAGTCCTTCTTAAAGGCATAAAATCCTTCTTACAGGCAAATCAAATCCTTCTTATAGGCAAACTAAGTCCTTCTTACAGGCAAACCAAGTCCTTCTTACAGGCAAACCAAGTCCTTCTTACAGGCACAAAGTCCTTCTTACAGGCAAATCAAGTCCTTCTTACAAGCACAAAGTCCTTCTTACAGGCAAATCAAGTCCTTCTTATAGGCACAAAGTCCTTCTTACAAGCAAATCAAGTCCTTCTTACAGGCATAAAGTCCTTCTTACAGGCACAAAGTCCTTCTTACAAGCAAATCAAGTCCTTCTTACAGGCACAAAGTCCTTCTTACAGGCATAAAGTCCTTCTTATAGGCAAATCAAGTCCTTCTTACAGGCAAACAAAGTCCTTCTTACAGGCAAATCAAGTCATTCTTACAGGCACAAAGTCCTTCTTACAGGCAAAGTAAATCCTTTTTACAGGCAAACAAAGTCATTCTTACAGGCAAATCAAGTCCTTCTTACAGGCAAAGCAAGTCCTTCTTACAGGCACAAAGTTCTTCTTACAGGCAAAGCACCAAGTCCTTTTTACTGGCACCAAGTCCTTTCTACAGGCACCAAGTCCTTCTTACAGGTATCTCCATGTGGTGACCTACCATACGGGTCAAATCTCAATCAAAATTTAATCAGTAGAATCCTTTTATTAGGAATCTACCATGGTACGACCCACCATACGGGTCAAATGGTATGACCCACCATACGGGTCAAATTTTAATTCAATTTTTAATCAGTAGAATCCTTTTATTAGGAATCTACCATGGGTTGATCCACCATACGGGTTCAAGTTCAACCATCCTAAAGTTTTTTTATATAACGAATCCTTAGGTTCTCATTTCATTTTCAGTGGAACAATCATGTCACGACTCTTTTTATTTCCTTGTATTGAGTCGATAAGAATCCAGGTGTCATCTCGTCTTTGAAATGAACCTCTACCGAGCTTCCTTTCAAAGAGGGGCAGCTGTTGACACCTGATCTTTAATCATTTTTTCTATTGCTAAAGTAATAAAAAATCCATAAAAATTCATAAAATTGAAAAATCAACTTTGGGGACCTTAGCCAAGTCTAGGGAACCAATTTTGACCAAAAAACGATTTTTCATATTTTCAGTATTTTTACGTATTTTTTTATTTATTTATTTTCAAAAATTAATAGAAAATCCATAAAAATTCATAAAATTGAAAAATCAACTTTGGGAACCTTAGCCAAGCCTAGGGAACGAATTTTGACCAAAAAATAATTTTTCATATTATATATATTTTAATTTTTTTTAAATACAAAAATATTTGAAAATTTTGAAAAAATAACATTTGAGACCAAAAAATACACAAAGATAGTTAATATTTTTATTTTAAATCTATTTTCATATTGGCCATCGTAAATTCAGAAAAATCCAATTCGAGTCACGTGTTCCTTCACGAGTATAATCTTGAATCAGGCCTAAAAAAATTTAATTTGAGTCAACTTATTTTTAACTTTCACTTTTTATGAGTTGTGACATTGTCTTCTAATATTTTAAATTTTCATCTTGGCCCAATTATACCCAGATGACTTAATTTTGCAAAAGGGCTTTAATTAAATTATGCATTATTTTCAGCGACAAGAAATGAGCTTAAATTTGACATGTGGTAAATTTTGGTGTGTCAAAAATTGTGAGGAGATTTGGACTTAAAGAAATATATTTTTTCAGGGACTGAATTATAAATACTTAAAATTCAAGGACTAAAGTGCAAATACCTAACTCTTGAAGGATTATTTTACAAATAATAAAAAGAAAAGTTAGTGGATAAATTAGAATAGAGAAGGGAAGATGAAGAAGAGGAGATGAAGAAGAGAAGTTGGAGAAGAATGGATGGAGAAAATAAGATAAGAATAGAGAAGGGAAGATGGAGATGAAGAAGAGTTAGTAGAGAAATTAGAATGGAAGATAAGAATAGAGAAGGGAAGATGGAGATTAAGAAGAGTTAGTGGAGAAATTAGAATGGGAGATAAATATGGAGAAGGGAAGATGAAGATGAAGAAGAGTTAGTGGAGAGATTAGAATGTGAGATAGAGATGGAGAATGGAAGATGAAAATGAAGAAACGTTAGTGGAGAAATTAGAATGGGAGATAGAGTTAGTGGAAAAATTAGAATGGGAGATAGATGAGTAGGTTATAAAAGGAGAAAGAAGTAAGCTTGAGAAAGGATTCTTGAGAGAGAAAATTTGAAGTGTTTGGGAGGATTTTTTTTTTGAGAGAAAATTTTGGATGTTTGAGAGAATTTTGGGAGATTGAAGAAAAATTTGAGAGAAAGAAAATACCAAAAGAGAGAGAATTTTGAAGATGATGGGAGTTCAAAGCTAGGGATTATCATCACAAATTCCTTCATCGATCAATATAAATCAAGAGTTCATCTTCGTCAACGAGCAAGCAAATTCGAGCTAAGTGTTTTGATTTATTCATTTGTTTATGGTTTTACTCGCAAATTAGCACAAATTGTATACACTTTCTCCATCTCCTTTTTCTTCCATATTTTATGTCAGGAGAAGGATATCTCTACGTCAACAGCAAAAATCTCGTCGAGATGCAAAAATCGGCCCAGACAAGCTCCTAAGCTGTCCACCGATTTCTCAACTGATCTGTGACTAAAAGTCCCTCTTAATTCAAAAGAAACTCTCTATATTGGGAACATAGAGAGCGAAAATCAATTATAGAAATCCCTCCCAAAAAAATGGGAGATAAGTACTCTTTCCACTCTTCTGGTTTTAGGTGCAGATTAGCACATATTTTGTATACTGACATTTCACTCTATTTTATGTCAGGAAGCCGCAACTTTATATCAATGGTCAACCCTATGGAAGCACAAAATCGGCTTGGAGGAGTCCTCAAGCGCGCACAAATTTCAAATTGTTGAATCAATTCGTTGTATTTTATTTTAAAGAATTCATACCCCAGAATGGAGAGGACAAAGTCCATCCGCAATCTAAATACCTGCACCATAAATCCCAAAGGGAAGAGCCAAGCCAATGCTTAGCCTCCCATTGGAGGTTTTTACTTACAGTAGTTAAATACCTGCAACTTAAATACCTGCACCTTAAATCCCAAAGGGAAGAGCCAAGCCAATGCTTAGCCTCCCATTGGAGGTTTTTACTTACAGTAGTTAAATACCTGCAACTTAAATACATGTACCTGAAATCCCAAAGGGAAGAGCCAAGCCAATGCTTAGCCTCCCATTGGAGGTTTTTACTTACAGTAATTAAATACCTGCAACTTAAATACATGTACCTTAAATCCCAAAGGGAAGAGCCAAGCCAATGCTTAGCCTCCCATTGGAGGTTTTTACTTACAGTAATTAAATACCTGCAACTTAAATACATGTACCTTAAATCCCAAAGGGAAGAGCCAAGCCAATGCTTAGCCTCCCATTGGAGGTTTTTACTTACAGTAGTTTAAATACTTGCAACTTAAATACATGTACCTTAAATCCCAAAGGGAAGAGCCAAGCCAATGCTAGGCCTCCCATTGGAGGTGTTTATTCACTGTCACGTACTTCCTATAATTTAATTTTTGAATCATCAGACCCAAAAGATGAGTAGGTCGTAATACTGCACATAAGTCGTTAACACACTCCCTCTTTCGGCTTCAGGGAATCTTTAACACTTAAAAAAATATAACAAATAAAAATATATACCATCCATGCATCCTATTTAAAAAGTTAAAGCACAAAAGAGAATACCCTACTAGAGCCTTAGGAATAAACCAAGCATGAGTTGCCGAATTAGGATATCCATGAAATTAAGGTACCGAAAGGGCATTAGTTTTAATTAACGAGTGTAACCAAGTCCCCGATCTCATAATCTCTTGTTCGCAGGAATAAATTAGTTCTCCCGCTAATTTATTTAGGTTTCTAATCGACCTACCAAGAACGATTAGTGGCGACTCTAAATTTCAAAATCATATAAACAAAAACCAAAGTTGCGATTCGGTAGGGCTTGGGAGGATCCGCGTTAGGTTAGTCAAATCTAATTAACCTAATAATCCGTTAACCCCCTTTAGAAACAAATTTAAAATTTTTTTAGAGGGTTGCGACAATTGGTTCATGCAAAATTGTTCTGCTAAGTTTGCCATGATTAAAGGCAGTATGTGTAATAACTCATGATGCCTGTCAGGCTGATATTACTCGTCGAGTATTCCTGTTTGTAAAAACGAAATGCACAAAAAGTTGTTTCATTTATTTATAATACATACAACATTTCCCACCCTTGGGGATCGAACTCGGGATATTTCGGACCTACTGTCATCCCCCATACCATTCAGTCCATTGGACCGTAGGTGTCCATGGGGCTATCCTTTCAAAGGTTAATCTTTGAGGATAAAACAGTCCTGTTGTATCACCTTGGGCCATGTTACGGTATTTCTCGAGGTAATTTGCAATCCCTGTTAAGAATGGAATAAGACAATTCAAGACTTGAGATGATTATGTGCACATTAGAACGATACAGAATTACCCATTTCTGAGATTGTTCGCGTCTTTCGCTTGTACTTTCCTTTGTCCGAAGCTGTCTATCCCGTGGTAATGCCCATGAGTTGATTTGCCCCCAAATTTTATCCAACCTGTATTTGGATATGATTGCGTTCTCGGGTCGATTTGCAATTTCCTGAGAATAGAATGGGCTTAATTTTAAAACTTGGAGCAACTGAGGGTAAATTGAAACGATACGGAGTTACCCTTCAGGTTTATGCAGATTTTCACTCGCCATCAATTCGTCGCGAGGTTGGTGAGGTGGCGGATTCGAGCATTTAATAGGGGGAAGTCGGATTATTACTCCTTGCTTTTACACATTCACAAAAGCAGAAAAACACATCACGCAAGGAAATAAAACACATTCACTCATTCAGGATTAGTTCCGCTTCCTCTGCAGGCTCTCCCATGATCAGCTGGCTTCATCCCAAATTAGGTATGCATCGGCCATATTGAAGGTCTCGTGGTCACTGGCTGAACAAGTGCATCACAGTCCCGATGCTTTACCGATATCAAACTGGTTGATTATGGCGAAAAGATCATCGTCAATGTCCGCTTGGTGGTGATCTGTCCCTTCTTCCTCGGGAGGTATTGATGCTGATCCAGTATCATTGGTCCTTTTGTACCCTGCTCCAACAGAACTCGATCCTGTTATAAACTGGTCTAACTCACCTCTTAAACGTGTATTTTCGATCCTCAGATCATACATTTCATCGAGGGTGAGGAGGAGGCTATTGCAGTTGGGGCAGGTGGCGGAGTCAAAAGTCTCTTTATACATCTTGTTTTCCGCTCGGAGGTTTTCATTTTCAACTCTTAGAAACTCGGCTTCGTTGTGCTCATGACGAGCCTTCATTCGGGTTCGCCTATTTTGAAACCAGAACTTGATTTGCAAAGGTTCAAGTCCTAACTCTTGACTCAGTTCCATTTTCTGTTTGCCGTCTGGCATAGGGCATGTTCTGAAGAAATCCTCAAGCCTTTGTACCTGCTCCTTAGTATGGCGACGGTAACGCTTCTTTTGACCCTTACCGTTATTGTCCTTATCTTTACTGAGATTTTGGACGTCGTCGGCGGAAGAGCCAGGCTCCATAGGCTCGATCCCAAACATGGCTTCGAACTCTTCCTCTCCCATATTTAGCAGGCAATGATAGCTCTCGGGAGTATTGGGTTGAGACATCTTTGATTTGGTTGATGATTTCTCAAGATTTGCTACTCGTTTCCGGTGTTTTCACTCTCTTTGAATTTTTCTGAGCGATTGCCTATGCCTTAAGACCCTCTTCCGAGCATGGCGTCTCTTTTAAAATTAAACGTGGGTTTAGCAACTGTATTGCTTCTTCCAAGGGTCCGGCCTTTCTCAATCCTCTTTTCTTATCGTGTCTCTTGCTCGGCTCGTCTCCTTCCATCTTTTCGTGATAGGGCCCCTTGTTGTTGTCTCCACCGTCAATTTGCTGGCGAGTTCTTCAATAAAGACGAGTTGTATCTCTTTTCTGCCGAAAATGTCTTTGTCTCCCACTCAGCTTATTTTTTTTTTTGGTAAAGGACTCAGCTTATTTTTTATCTTTTCTTTTTCAAAGTAGTGGCGTCCCGTTTAGCTTTGCCGTAGAGACGTCGGATTTGCTTGGCTGGAGATTGGAGACGAGTAGCGGAGGTGATATTGATAGGGAATGGTAGACAGGAAAATCTGGCCAGTAGAGACTTCCCCTGCAAAAATGAAAGAGAATGCGGCAGTATATGTTCTTCATATTCTAGAAAAATTGGAACGATACTGTTTTACGCTTGTGTGTACTTCTATTGAATTTGAATTGAGGAAGTTCCTTCATTTGGACTGGATTGAATTGTATGTCCCGAGTTGCCCTTCACTTTGAGCTTGCCACGTAAGTGCTTTGCTTAGTTGGGCCTTATTTTCTTTCGGGTTGCCTTGGACCATCATCATTTTCTATGCCATCGGGTCCGTGGACCGGAGGGCTCCTTTAATTTGAAGGTTACCTTCGAGGCAAATGAGTCCTATCGCGTTCCATTGGGTCATTTCATTTTGCGACACTCTTGAGGCACTTTGCGATTCCCTGGGTGAGAATGGAACAAATCCAATTTAGCATTTTGCAACGATTGAGGGTAAATTGGAACGACACACAATTACCCGTCTTCGAGCTCGCCTGGGCATTTCACTTGAAATTTCCCTACGTAAGGCCATTCAACATTTCTCATTATGGCAGTCAGCGACGTTACCACAAATTGATCCGCCCTAAATCTAGCATAAAAAGGGATTCACGCATTCGACGGGATAAAAAAAATAAATAAATTGCCCCCTTGTCCCTGAATTAAATCGAGACACCTAGAAAGCTGGAAAATATCATACGCAGGGGAATTAAGCATGAAATAAAATGTGCACTTATTCAAGGTCAGTTCTGCCTCTCCTGTGGCTCTTCGATAATCAGCTAGTCTCGTATTGGTTCGGGTGTGGATGATCGATGTTTGAGAGTCCCTACTCACTAGCTCCTGATCGCGGCTTGGGACGTCTGTCAACCCTAAACTGGTTGACCAGGGCAGTAAGCTCATCATCTGGGTAATCTCTTGAATCTTCCAGCAACTGATGCTCGAATTGGGCATTGTTGTTGGCAAATGCTGGCGGTAGATTTCTCATTCTGTCCTCGCCATGAGCAATTTGACTTCTCGTGCTGGAGCCTTCATCATTACTCGAGAAAGTGTGGGGATCACCAACTGTCCTGCTGCTAAAAACTCCTTCCATTCGAGGATTAAAGAAGTGGAAGTGCTCAGGATAATTTCTTGTCTGATTCTCTGGCTGCGCAGGCGCGCTGATCATGGGATGAATTCTAGCCACGGGTTGGTGCTCAGACCAAGGAGTCTGAATACACTGCCCCTGCGGTCTATACTCTTGAAGAGCATTAGGGTGATTCTGGGGGATACTTTGATTAACGCCTGGAGGATTGATGGCACGGCTACTGGCTTGGTTGATGATGGGAAGTGGCTCGCCCCATGCTAACCCGCGGAACTTATGGTGGCGAGGAGACTCCACATTCAGGCTTGGATCATTCCCGCCTTGGTTTTCTTGATTCTGAGCTGCATTGTGTTCTCTCACCCTTTTTCTGTACTTCTGAAGATGACTCGAAACATTTGCTTTAGTGAGTCCCTCTACGTTCATAATTTCCAGTACATGTTGCGGCCGTGCCGAATCGATTCCTACCTGTTGAACTGCATTAACAAACATACGATGCAGCTCGGGAGACCAACTCATCTTCTTTCTCCAGTTGCTTGGAACAAAATTGAAGGCTTGATGCTTGTTCTCATGGTCGTGCAATTGCTTCCTTACCACGTGCTGCCATATGTTTTGAAGCATCTGAACCCTAACTGGTTTCGTTACGACGTCTTGGGCCCCATTTAAGACAGCCTTCATTATGGCTTGCTGATCATCGCTTGCCGATATTACGAGGACTGGCATGTTTAATTTAGAATTGATGACTTCCAATAGAGTGAAAACATCCATGTCAATCCCTACCATGGCGGTGAGGACGATATCAAACTGGTCACCACTCCTCCTTAATATCTCTAAGGCCTCTGTCGCCTTTGCTTGAGCTACAACCTTATACCGGCATTTTCTCAATACGGTAACAAGGATTGACAGAGAGACTGGATTACCGTCAATGGCCATGACCAGTAGACCCTCAGGGTAAGGAACTTCATTAGCTTCGACCAGGGTTGAACATGCGCCCGTTTCCCTAATGCTCGACATATTTCTGGATCTAGGACTGCCGACTCGAGACCGCATCAGGATGTCTTCTTGGACTTGAGGGATCACGGGATCGTCGATGGTTTCTCGTAACAGGCTTTGAAAGCCAATGCTTTCATGGTGAAGGTTTTGAATTCCTCTCCCACGAGAACTCCTTCCTCTCTATCTTTCTCCTGCGAGTTTTGGCGAATTAACTCTCACTATCAAATGATGACAAGTTCTCTCTCTGGCAATAGCAACGACTTCCCTCTTCACGGGCAGTGCTATTAGATTTTCCGAGGGAGAAAATCTGATATTCAGCTTTTGATCAAAGGGGAAATCCTTGTTTCTCGCTCAGTTCGTCTTCCTTTTTTCTTTTCGTGGTAGAGGGCCCTTGTCAAGATCTCCACCGTCGATTTACTGGCGGGTCCTCCAATAAAGACGAGTCGTATCTCCTTTTCTGCCGAAAATTTCTTTGTCTCCCACTCAGCTCGTTTTTTATTCTTTCTTTTTCAAAGTGGTGGCAGCCCGTTCAACTTTTCTGCAGAGACGTCGGGTCTGCTCAGCTTGAGGTTGCCGCTTGACTGGAATTCGAGCCAGCGGGGGTGTTGCCGACAGAGAATGGTAGATAGAAAAAACTCGACCAAAAAGGACTGCCCCTGTGAAATCATTATTTAAATTGAAGCAGATTATCACCTTCGCATTCCGATCATCTGCCTCGCCTCTCTCCTCCTTTCTTTCGTGATCTGCTTTCAAAAATGGCCAATTCTCCTAACCATACCTTCTCCGCCGAAATCCTGGCTGGGTGGGAGAGACTCTACAATCTTCTTGGTAGAGGTTACGCTCATATAGCCCAAAACTCTACCGTTGAGGCTGAAATCCTCGGTTTATTCAGGATCCTAGACGCTGCTTCTGTTGAGGGTACCCAACTGGGGAGGGAGTATCGGAACTTCCCGACCCTCTTCATTAATTTTCTGGCTGCCTATAACCGCGCTTATGAGACGGTCATTGTGACTGCCGTCGTGAAAGCTCGTTACCGAGACCGGCACGAGCGTCTGGAAATAGTCACATTTATGGCTGATAATCACAAGAAAGCCTTCAAATTTGCCAATGATCAGCTTTCGTGGCTAGTTCGTGAGAGGGGAAAGTTGGTGGACCGTCTGGCCTTGGTCCGAACTTACGCCGAACAGGAGCCGAGCAATATTATGATGAGGTGCAAATGCGGTTGGCTGCAGGAGAGACTTGATGACATTACGGCAGATATTGCTTTCGAGAGGGCAGCGATTTCGGACTTGGAGTTTGCTGTCGAGCATTACGAGGCCAGTATGGCCCAGGCTAAGGAGAAGCGCGATCGCCTCTTCTTTAGGCTCGCGGAGCTTGATCCTGAGAACGCCCGGTGCACCCGGAGCATCAACTGTTTGGAGAGTCAGTTGAGCTCCTTCGTAATGGTTATCAGGGCTCAGTTTGGCTTTACTTTTCCTCCCCAGTGAGCTGTTGTAATGCTCTTTGATGAATGGAATGAAAGAAAAGCTTCACGTGTTTTTTTTTGTTTAATTTTCCTGCTATTGTTTCTTCCGCATAGCATAACAGAACGATTTGAGGTACCGAAGATGTTGAGGCTTAATGTTTTTCTTGATGTTCTTGTTTAATTGCTCCAGACGATGATATCGAGAACATTGATGAAGGGTTCGGCGGTGGCCCCCACTATCCATCTTGAGATCACAAACAATAACGCTATGACAACTCGATCAGTGCGCTGGTAATAAATCCGGCCACCTGTTGTGTGCCCACTTTTATCCATATTTTATTTCTTTCGGCGTCCACTTGCTCGTGTCGGTCGCCTGTAGCGTCGGGAGAAATTCCTGTGGGCCACGTTCATTAATAGAACCTCGGTCCTCTAAAGCCCTCCGCATGTTTCGGATAAGAGGAAATTTTAAGATCGGTCTCTGGTTGATTTAATCAGGTAAAGGTATTTGTTTCATGGGTTCTGATTATATAATCCATATTGTCTTTCAAAAGACGCGGGATCCTCTGCAATACATTAAATATGCCCCCGTGTTTAATCAGTATAAATCCACCGTCATATCAGAATACACTGCCCATACAAGTTTACGGATTGACACAACTCTGTCTGTCAAAGATGGACAGTGTTCGTTTGCCCCCTAGAATTAACGGTTGAAGCCTCGGTGTTTTTCGTCTTTTGGTATTTCTGAAGATTATTCTTGATATATTTTGAACTTAATTTTTACACCCGTCTGGGGTATCTCGGATCTCCCTGCAAAAGAAAAGGATATAATTAGTATGCGACACAAGGAATGTCGGTCCATGACTCCTATATTAGTCAAATTTGATTTTTTCTATTTTATAGAGAAATCAGAAAAAAAAAATTCCTTAGGAAGAAATGGGTTAATACAGAATTTTTTTTGCAGATTTATTACTCTTTTTTTTATTTTTTTAAAGGAATGTGACAAAATCTCTTGACGTTTACTAAAATTTTTGAAGGAATTTCCTTTTTACCAGAATAAAATTTCAGAGGTAAATTTGTCAGGAAAATTTTATTTTTATTGAAGCAGGAAAGACATGACAGAAATCCTTTATTGGTTAACAAAATTCCCCCGAGACATTAGTCTAATTTTATTTACAGAAAAGTTTCTTAGAAAAACATGAGCGAATTTCTCGAAAAGAATTTTTGTTGCAAGTTTTTATAATTTGAAAGAATGTGATAAAATCACTTGATGTTTACCAAAGTTTTTTTTTTTGAAGGAATTTTTCTTTTATCGAAATAAAATTTTAGAGGAAAATTTGTCAGGAAAATTTCATTTTTATTGAAGCAAGAAAAACATGACAAAAATCTCTTATTGGTCAATACAATTCCCCCGAGACATTAGTCTAATTTTATTTAGAGAAAAATTTTCTTAGAAAAACATGAGCGAATTTCTCGAGAAGAATTTTCTTGCAAGTTTTTATAATTTGAAAAATGTGATAAAATCACTTGATGTCTACTAGAGTTTTTTTTTTGGGAATTTTTATTTTTATTGAAATAAATTTTCAGAGGAAAATTTTTTCAGGAAAATTTCATTTTTATTGAAGCAATAAAAACATGACAAAAATCCCTTATTGGTTAATAAAATTCCCATGAAGGGATTTTTCACATCATTTTTTCAAATTTTTTTTTAAAAGAAATGGGGGACAAATTTAATTTTTATTTTCTTTTAAAAGAATGGTCGTAATATCAAGCTCAAAAACTGACAACACCTAACATGAACCGACCGAAAATAAATACAAGATAAAATTAGAGAACTTACTTTTACCTTGGAGAAATGCAAATCACATAGTCATGCGCATGACTCAAGTGAGGAGTGAACTCTAGAAAATAAAAGAAGGAGAGACAGGGTATGGACCTAAAAGGCCCCCACTATCTGAATTGACAACCTTACCCTCCGCGCAATCAAATCACAATGGGAAGAATTGTCAATTCAGATAATGAGCGGGATAAAATATGGTCAACCCGAGCGCAATCGACGCAAGAGCTTTGCATATTCGATCCCTATCTATGGTTTTCTAGGAAGAATTTCGCGACTTGGGTTTAGACGCTTGTGTGTGCAGGTGTCGTGATCCTCAGAGTATGCAAGACATGCACAACAATTGATATCAAAACAGCGCTTCTAAAAATGTGCGAAATTAAACAAATAAACCCAACACCGAGCCTGCAAAACAAAGGGGTTAGCCAAACACTCCGCCCCTTATAACTCCCATCCTGCAAAAACATATAACACCTATAGAATGAGTCCCAAACAAGATCGCCAGAAGCGAGATATCCATGAAATTTTCATTGGCCTAAGTCCACTAAGACTTTTAAAATTTCGAAAAAATTCAAGTATTCCAATTGGTATCTTTTTTTCGAAAATTTAAAAATTCGTTCCCCAGCGGAGTCGCCAAGCTGTCGCGACCCTCTAAAAAAAATTTTAAATTTTAAAGGGGTTAACGGATTATTAGGTTAATTAGATTTGACTAACCTAACGCGGACCCTCCCAAGCCCTATCGAATCGCAACTTTGGTTTTTGTTTAAATGATTTTGAAATTTGGAGTCGCCACTAATCGTTCTTGGTAGGTCGATTAGAAACCTAAATAAATTAGCGGGAGAACTAATTTATTCCTGCGAATCAGAGATTATGAGCTCGGAGACTTGGTTACACTAGTTAATTAAAACTAATGCCCTTTCGGTACCTTAATTTCATGGATATCCTAATTCGGCAACTCAGGCTTGGTCTATTCCTAAGGCTTTAATAGGGTATTCTCTTTTGTGTTTTCACTTTTTAAATAGGATGCATGGATGGTATATATTTTTATTTGTTATATTTTTTTATGTGTTAAAGATTCCCTGAAGCCGTAAGAGGGAGTGTGTTAACAACTTCTGTGCAGTATTACGACCTACTCATCTTTTGGGTTTGATGATTCAAAAATCAAATTATAGGAAGTACATGACAGTGAATAAACACCTCCAATGGGAGGCCTAGCATTGGCTTGGCTCTTCCCTTTGGGATTTAAGGTACAGGTATTTAAGTTGCAAGTATTTAAACTACTGTAAGTAAAAAACCTCCAATTGGAGGCTAAGCATTAGCTTGGCTCTTCCCTTTGGGATTTAAGGTACAGGTATTTAAGTTGCAGGTATTTAACTACTGTAAGTAAAAACCTCCAATGGGAGGCTAAGCATTGGCTTGGCTCTTCCCTTTGGGATTTAAGGTACAGGTATTTAAGATGCAGGTATTTAACTACTGTAAGTAAAAACCTCCAATGGGAGGCTAAGCATTGGCTTGGCTCTTCCCTTTGGGATTTAAGGTACATGTATTTAAGTTGCAGGTATTTAACTACTGTAAGTAAAAACCTCCAATGGGAGGCTAAGCATTGGCTTGGCTCTTCCCTTTGGGATTTAAGGTACAGGTATTTAAGTTGCAGGTATTTAACTACTGTAAGTAAAAACCTCCAATGGGAGGCTAAGCATTGGCTTGGCTCTTCCCTTTGGGATTTATGGTGCAGGTATTTAAATTGCGGATGGACTTTGTCCTCTCCATTCTGGGGTATGAATTCTTTAAAATAAAATACAATGAATTGATTCAACAATTTGAAATTTGTGCGCGCTTGAGGACTCCTCCAAGCCGATTTTATGCTTCCATAAGGTTGACCATTGATATAAAGCTGCGGCTTCCTGACATAAAATAGAGTGAAATGTTAGTATACAAAATATGTGCTAATCTGCACCTAAAACCAGAAGAGTAGAAAGAGTACTTATCTCCCATTTTTTTGGGAGGGATTTCTATAATTGATTTTCGCTCTCTATGTTCCCAATATAGAGAGTTTCTTTTGAATTAATAGGGACTTTTAGTCACAGATCAGTTGAGAAATCGGTGGACAGCTTAGGAGCTTGTCTGGGCCGATTTTTGCATCTCGACGAGATTTTTGCTGTTGACGTAGAGATATCCTTCTCCTGACATAAAATATGGAAGAAAAAGGAGATGGAGAAAGTGTATACAATTTGTGCTAATTTGCGAGTAAAACCATAAATAAATGAATAAATAAAAACACTTAGCTTGAATTTGTTTGCTCGTTGACGAGGATGAACTCTTGATTTATATTGATCGATGAAGGAATTTGTGATGATAACCCCTAGCTTTAAACTCCCATCATCTTCAAAATTCTCTCTCTTTTGGTATTTTCTTTCTCTCAAAATTTTCTTCGATCTCCCAAAACTCTCTCAAACATCCAAAATTTTCTCTCCAAAAAATTCTCCCAAACACTTCAAATTTTCTCCCTCCCAAGAATCCTTTCTCAAGCTCACTTCTTCCTCCTTTTATAACCTACTCATCTATCTCCCATTCTAATTTTTCCACTAACTCTATCTCCCATTCTAATTTCTCCACTAACTCTTCTTCATTTTCATCTTCCATTCTCCATCTCTATCTCACATTCTAATCTCTCCACTAACTCTTCTTCATCTTCATCTTCCCTTCTCCATATTTATCTCCCATTCTAATTTCTCCACTAACTCTTCTTAATCTCCATCTTCCCTTCTCTATTCTTATCTTCCATTCTAATTTCTCTACTAACTCTTCTTCATCTCCATCTTCCCTTCTCTATTCTTATCTTATTTTCTCCATCCATTCTTCTCCAACTTCTCTTCTTCATCTCCTCTTCTTCATCTTCCCTTCTCTATTCTAATTTATCCACTAACTCTTCTTTTTATTATTTGTAAAATAATCCTTCAAGAGTTAGGTATTTGCACTCTAGTCCTTGAATTTTAAGTATTTACAATTCAGTCCCTGAAAAAATATATTTCTTTAAGTCCAAATCTCCTCACAATTTTTGACACACCAAAATTTACCACATGTCAAATTTAAGCTCATTTCTTGTCGCTGAAAATAATGCATAATTTAATTAAAGCGCTTTTGCAAAATTAAGTCATTCTGGGTATAATTGGGCCAAGATGAAAATTTAAAATATTAGAAGACAATGTCACAACTCATAAAAAGTGAAAGTTAAAAATAAATTGACTCAAATTAAATTTTTTTAGGCCCGATTCGAGATTATACTCGTGAAGGAACACGTGACTCGAATTGGATTTTTCTGAATTTGCGATGGCCAATATGAAAATAGATTTAAAATAAAAATATTAACTATCTTTGTGTATTTTTTTGGCCTCAAATGTTATTTTTCCAAAATTTTCAAATATTTTTATATTTTTTTAAAAAAAAATTAAAATATATATAATATGAAAAATTATTTTTTTGGTCAAAATTTGTTCCCTAGGCTTGGCTAAGGTTCCCAAAGTTGATTTTTCAATTTTATGAATTTTTATGGATTTTCTATTAATTTTCGAAAATAAATAAATAAAAAATACGTAAAAATACTGAAAATATGAAAAATTGTTTTTTGGTCAAAATTGGTTCCCTAGGCTTGGCTAAGGTCCCCAAAGTTGATTTTTCAATTTTATGAATTTTTATGGATTTTTTATTACTTTACCAATAGAAAAAATGATTAAAAATCAGGTGTCAAAAATAGCAAACACCAAAAAGGAATATTGAGAATAAGTAAGAGTCATGAGGGTACTATTTGAGGAACTTCTATCCTCAAGAGTCTCACACGGCTTAGAAAATTGAGATCAAAATTTTCGCCAACTCTTATTGGTCAAATAATGCACACGTAGTATGAAATACGTATTACGATATTTTCTCCTTCCCTATGGAGCGTATGTCTTCAAAAATAATACCGTACAGATGATAGTTCAAACATACCCAATGTCTAACTTGAGTTTACAAATCTACTCCAAAAATAAAATTCTTTTAGAACTCACATTTGGCATTTAAGACAGGTAAGGTGAAATATGTGGGTTACTTCACTTGCGGACATAATAAATATTATGACCTCATCTTAACACTCAGTTAAGGCGGTACTAGTACTTTAAGCTTGAGCTCTCAATTATCACTTAGATAATAAGCTTAAAAATTACCTCATCTCTATTCATCACACAGTAAATAGAGGCGATTACCCATGTGAGTGGGCTAATCTCTTATCTGTCCGACATACCTTTTCGATATAATGCACCAAGCATTAACATGCATAAATTTCAAATAGACTTATAAACACTTATACTGATAAATAACATCATCAGTTATAAACATTTAGGGAAAATACAAATATACAATACATCAACCTCTACGCAGTCCTAGAGTTTTTGCATGACCAGTAAAAACATCTCTAGGAATCAGCTTCGTCATAGGATCTGCTAACATTCTATGCGTAGATATATACTGTACGTTCACATCTTTTCGTGCTACCATGTCATTGACATAGTTATACTTAATGTCTATATGTTTGGTCTTACAATGAAACTTAGGATTCTTAGTGTAAGCTATTGCTGCCTGGCTATCACAGTAAATCAACACAGGATTTGCAGCATGTTTAGCAACACCCAAATGATCCAAAAATCTTCTAAGCCAAACAGTTTCTTGTGCTGCTGCTGATAATGCTATGAACTCGGCTTCCATGGTAGACAAGGCTATACACTGTTGCTTCTTACTACTCCATGATATAGCGCCATTATTAAGTAAGAATACATTTCCATAAGTGGATTTCCTCTCATCCAAATCTCCTCCCCAGTCAGCATCAGTATAGCCCTCAAGGTCCAGATCACTTCCTTGATATGTCAGCGAGTAATCTGCAGTCGCTCTCAGATACCTCAGGATTCTTTTAACGGCAGTCCAATGTGCTGGACCTGGGTTGGATTGGTATCTGCTAACCAATCCAACTGCATAACAAATATCAGGTCTAGTACACAACATAGCGTACATCAGACTTCCAACAGCATTGGCATATGGAACAATTTTCATTTGCTCTTGTTCATGTGGATTTTTAGGATACATTCGACGACTCAATCCTTCACCTTTTGCAATAGGAGTATCAATGGGTTTACTATTTTGAATACAAAATCGTTCAAGGACTTTATTTATGTATGTCTCTTGAGAAAGAGATAACAACCTTTTGGAACGGTCTCTAGAGATCTTAACTCCAAGAATGTATGCAGCTTCACCCATATCCTTCATTTCAAAATTTGAAGACAGCCAACTTTTGACTATCCTGATAAACTCCATTTGCTTCCAGCAATTAGTATATCGTCAACGTATAACGATAGGATCACAAATTGCCCTTTGGATCTTTTGATATACACGCAATTATCTTCATTAATTATCACGAAATCATATGCCACTATGGCATTATGAAAGTGTATATACCATTGTCTTGAAGACTGCTTAAGGCCATATATCGATCTCAAAAGTCGATATACTTTGTGTTCTTGGCCTTTAGTAACAAACCAAACGGGTTGTTCCATATAGATCTCCTCTTCTAATTCTCCATTGAGAAACGCAGTCTTTACATCAATTTGATGCAATTCAAGATCAAAGCTGGCCACTATTGCCAGAATAAGGCGAATAGAGGTAAATCTTACCACAGGAGAAAAAATATCTTCATAGTCAATTCCTTCCTGTTGGTTATACCCTTTTGCTACAAGATGAGCTTTATATCTCTCAATTGAGCCATCAACATTACGCTTTATTTTGAGAACCCACTTGTTCCCAATGGCTCTACGTCCTTTTGGAAGATCAACTAATTCCCAAATTTGGTTTGATCTCATTGACTCCATTTCTTCTTCCATTGCTTTCATCCACATTTCCTTATCAAGGCAAGATAAAGCCTCATTGACATTTCTTGGCTCATCTTCATCTTGTGGAGCGATCATGAAAACTTCCCTTTCGATCTCAAAGCGTCGACGAGGAATGCTTTTGCGACTTGTTCGTTGTGGAGAAGATTGTACCCTAGGTACTTCATTCTCCATTACGCTCCCACTCGGATCAGATAATGGCATTGACTCATCAAGTGGTTGCAATTGAGACTAATTAGTACTTAACTCCCCACTTCTCACATTACTCCCACTTGGATCGTTATATCCAACTATCATATTATCTTGATCCAGTATCTCAAATAGGGAATAGTCTTCACCTATTTTGCCATTTCTCAGAAAATCATTCTCTAAGAACGTGATATCTCGAGATTCAAATTCAGTTATACTTCCACTTTCTTATTCGCCTATGAACACATATCCTTTTGAGTGTTCAGAGTATCTTATAAAAATACTTTTTTTGCCTCTTGGACCTACTTTTCCATATATATGAGAGGTCTCATGAGTGAAGGCGGCACAACCCCAAGATTTAAGAAAACTCAAATCAGGTTTTCAACCTGTCCATAACTCATATGGAGTGGAAGTCACCGATTTAGTAGGCACACGATTAAGTACATAGGCAGCAGTCAACAAAGTATCACCCCAAAAGGCGATTGGCAAATTTGCTTGCGCCATCATGGACCTAACCATTTCAAGTAAGGTTCTGTTTCTTCTCTCAGCTACTCCATTCTGTTGAGGAGTATAAGGAATAGATAACTGTCTATCTATCCCATTTTCATGACACAAATGTCTGAACTCATCGGATAGATATTCACGACCTCGATGGGATCTTAATGCTTTTATTTTCTTGTCTAACTGATTTTCCACTAAGGTCATAAATTTCTTGAAACAACTCAATGCTTCTGATTTATGAGAAATCAAATAGACATATCCAAATCGAGTATAATCGTCAATGAATGTAATGAAATAAACAGCACCATGCTTAGCTCTCACATTCATCGGTCCACAGATGTCAGTGTGAATTAACTGCAATAGAAACTCAGCCCTTATCCCTTTTCCAAATGGCTTTCGAGTTGTTTTTCCCACTAGGCAATGCTCACAAGTAGGCAATTCAGCTTTCTCAATATTACCCAATAAACCTTCTTTGGCTAATCTATTCATTCGTTGTTGACCAATATGGCCAAGTCTAGCATGCCACACGTTCACATCATTATCACTTGAATGAGTAGATGTAAACAGGGAATAACAAACATTTACATTAGTGTTTTCAACATCCAACACAATAAAGTCATCCACAAAATAACCAGATCTGTAGAAAGTTGTACCTAACAACAAATCTACACCATTGTCATGGAAATTCATACAGAAACCAAGTTTGACTAAAACTAATACAGAAACAAGATTCCGACGAATCTTTGGAGCGTATAAGACATCATGCAGGAATAAGGTGCGACCACCGCGCATCATCAGTTGGCAGGTGCCAATTCCTTTAACTTCTACTCTGGTGTTATTCCTCACATAAATCCATTTCGCTTCGCGTGAAATTCATCGAAATTCCACAAAGGTATTTCTGTCTCTGGCTACATGGTCTGTGGCTCCTGAGTCTACAGTCCACAAAGGATGAGATTCAGTTAAAAATACAGAATTTGATACATAAGAAACACTTTTAAGTGCATTGAGGGTTTCTACCTTCTTCGGCTCACCACAGTCGCGAGCAAAGTGACCATTTTTGCCACAGTTGTAACACTTCATCCTTGAAATATTTTTCTTAAAGGGACGTTTCCCTTTTCCATGCTTGTTAAACTTTGGTTTCTTTCCAGATGGTTTTGCTCCTTTACCTTTCCCTTTCTTGAACCAGCCAGGATGTTTGCGCTTAGAGCCCGAAGCTCCATGTGAGCCAGATCCAATAAAATACACATCTGATTATGTCTTGGCCGCCAGAAGGCGGTCCTCTTCCAACTCAAGATGGCGCATAGCATCCTCGAAGGTCTTGACATTCTCATTATGGGTCAGGTTAACTTTCATATGCTCCCAACTGTGGGGCAAAGAGCGGATCACTGCCTGTATTTGCTGCTCATCAGATAATATGTGACCTGCATCCTTCAGCTCACTAATCATATTCGACATGCACCTCAAATGCTGTTTCATATTATGTCCATGTGGCATCTTATATGTGTCGAATCTGATAGTTAGCTGCCTAAGCTTGGTGACCGAAGTCTGTCCAAACCTTATCTTTAATGCATCCCACATGTCCTTTGCATTTTCATACTGTCTAAATTCTCGCATGATATCATTATCCATACTGCTCAACAACGTAATGCGAGCAGTGGAATTCTTCTTTTTCCAAGCAGCAAAGGCTTCCTTATCTCTTCTATGCTGTGCAGTGGTTCCATCCTCTGGTTCAGCCATGATCAGGTTAAGAGCTTCCAGAGCCTCTTGCTCTTCCAGTACATGCTGGATTTTCATGTTCCAAATCTCATAATTTTCGCCGTTTAACTTCTCACCTTTATTCAGCTCTGCCACAATGTTCTTAGATGCAGAAGCCATTGAATCTGAACATTTTAGACATTTAAGCACGATTTATTAAAGCCCATTTGTATGCAACAAATGCATCATATTTATGCATTTAAATTGTATTTATTTTTTTAATACAATGATTCAAATGTGTTCCTCTTAAAGTTACTAAAAAACTTATGAATACTCCCACTCAAAACATATAACAAATATATGTATAAAGTAGCATTAACAACAGAAAAGCCTGATGTACTTGTCATCTTCTTTTTGTCAGTTTCTTTATGAACCCACTTAGTTTCCATCATACAAGGGAGGGAGTCCATTAAATCCTTAGGAGGGTTGCTAATTAAATCAGGAGCCCATAATGGTACGCTAGGAAAACCTTTCTTAATACCCGTGTTATGACGCCAACGCGCATTCTGTCGGCGCCAAGACCTATTCATACCAAGCGACGACGTCTTCGTCACTCCAACCCTGATGTACTTGTCTAAGAAAAGTAGCACTAGGGCTCTGTAGGTGTTGGTATCAAGCCACACTCGAGTAATCATTCCATGCCACTCCTCTGGTATGGAATTCCTTAGGGCATAAAAACCAATTTCAGCATCCATTCGATATCCATCCCAAATGAGTTCTTGGATCATGTTGTTGACCGTTATCGCATGGGATATGATATCACTCTCATTATTCCATCGATAATTATTTAGTGCATCCACCTTCACATTTAGGGCTCGAACTTGCTTACTTGTCAATCTTATGAGAGGCGTTTTTGTTCCTTTTCTAGTCCATAAATTCCTAGGCATCGGCCTCGACATTGGTCCTGCAACGAATGCAGAACAAAGTGGATTACAAAAACCCATTAATTACATTAAAAAATTACGAACATATCGTAATATGCAATAATAGGCACGGAAGTAAACATAACTTGAGCAAGCCCCTAATTATAATCACATTGAAGAAAATTTTGATATAAACGTATCGGTACCAAAATCATCCAAATCGGATATCATATGCCCTCGTAGGAGGCCCAATAAAGATTTTAATTTAATTTAATTTAATAATAATTTTTTTTTGTCAACGGTCAAAGTCAATGGGTTAAATGCTCTGCATGGCCTGAGCCCGCGCGCATGTGGCTTGGGTCACGGCCCGCGGAGCATGGTCGCGGCCTGATCGTGGCCCGCGAGGCCTAGGCCTCGACTGGTCGCGGGCCAGTCGCGATTGGGTCATGGCCGGTGCGGCGACCTCGGCCAACACCGCCCTTTGCAAATCGCCGCCGGAGATCAGCGGCTTCCGGCGGCCACCACGGCCACATCCAGCCTCCGTTCATGATGCATAATATATCAAAACGCTCGAATCGATGAGTACTTTTTATATACCCAA
The DNA here is from genome assembly GCA_016432845.1 of Psidium guajava. Taxonomy (NCBI): domain Eukaryota; kingdom Viridiplantae; phylum Streptophyta; class Magnoliopsida; order Myrtales; family Myrtaceae; genus Psidium; species Psidium guajava. Next base: position 13,817,824 of record CM028231.1, on the reverse strand, counting down.
TCAAAACCCATTTTCACAGAATCAAATTTCCAGAAAATGCATGAACAGTAACTTCCGAAAATATGTATCCTAGCCCGTTTTTCTTAATTCAATTCCAAAAATCAACACAAAGTAGATCAAGCAATCGGGAATCAATAACGCTTCGCTCTGATACCAATGAAGGGAAAACTAATTCCCAAACGATTCTTGCGGAAAAGCATGCCCAGAAATATTAAGACACCGATCGAAAGCTACGTCACAGAAAACGGATCGTACCTTATTGTTCACGGACTAAGAGCCAACTTTGCACCGATATCGCTTCGTCGGAGAGGCGTCGTCGAGAGAGAGTGTTTAGGGAGAACCAATTGCTTCGTTCAGTGAGAGCATCATGGAGAAGAAGGCGTCAGTTTCTTTTCTCACACTCTTTTTTAATAACTAATAGTGGGAGGATATCACGTAACATGATTTTCCTTTTTTTTCTTTTTTTTCAAATAAAAGGATAACTGCTAGGTAGTTATCCTCTGGTGGTAGGGTGTGTTTGCCTGCATGGGTGCACACCCTAACTATTATACACCAACAATAAGAACATAAAATTGAGGGAAAGATAAATTGCAGAAAGTAAAGATAAAAATAAAAAAAAAATTGAGTTTTGTCATTGATTGAAGGGAGCCTTATAAAGAGCACATGGACTGCATTCGGTCGTCATGACTATTTTGTATGACATGAAAAAGTTGGAAGGGATATATATCTGATGGGATGACGAGATTTCTTATATCTTATATAATGTTAGGTTCATGTTCGGATACAACATGGTTATAGATATGGTACCATTTTTCCAAAACACAAGTTATTCTCTCCCTATGTCCACCTCTGCGCCATTGTCGTCAATCCAACATTGTCATTGCCTTCCGCCACCACCTATCAAGCCGCTCTTACATCGCCTCATCTCACTGTGCCATCGCTCGGCATTGTCACGAACCCACGCTATCATTGCCCAATCAGCGACCTGTGGCGCCCAATCAGCCGCCATCTCTGTCCTGTCTCGATCCTCGGAACTACGACCCTTGCGGCTTGGCATTGGTTAGATGGTGTTCTGGTCTTAGACAACCTTGGATCTAGGGTTGACATGATTGTCGGCAAGGCCAGTCTTCGCATATGAACGAAGTAGCGAAAGATTTGCAGATTTGCCTAAATGGGAGGAATTTCGAAACATCTTTGGTTTGCTCCATTTCCTTTTTCCTTTTTTTACCCATTACTCCTGAGAAGATCTTCAAGTTCAAGAAGATTTCTGCAGCAAAACGCAGAGGAAGTTCGATGACTGGAATCTTTACCATTCCAAATGAACGTAGTTGGGCTGAATTGCTTGTCATCAATGACACGGATCTTTACCATTCCAGACTTTTGAGGCTCAAGTGAGAATGAGAAACAAGGCAACAGTGATGCACCACTAGTGACCGTTGGATGCAACGGCGACACAAGCCATGCAGCAGCGTGCAAAGGTGTTCATGTCGAGGATGGTATCGATTTGGACGAAGGTGGAGACGCGGATGGAAAAGCTCTGATTTTTGGGAACATTGTCGACAGTTACGATGGGTGGTTGTGGTGGTTGGATTGGCTGACGAAGCTGTGGCAGGTTGGGCCGGTGAGCCCTTTCCATCTATTGTAGCTCACAATCAGTTGTTTTCATTTTGCTTTTTGATTCTTATCCTATCCGATTATATCCTACTCTTATGTAGAAATTTTTTTATCTGGACTATATCTGGATTGATCCGGACTTCGCAGTGCCCCAAATACCAGATAGCATAAAAATTATCCTATCCAGAGTTATATCTGGTTTACCAAACATGGCCTTGTGGTATTTATAACTCTTACAAATGGAAGTTACACATAGCGATTACTACATTTGAAAAAACAAATAACTTCCTTTCTATGATTACCAGAAGTTGCTTCAAGAATGGATATGACATCATAACCAACCAACAGATTCTTCTGGTTATTGTCGTGTTGGTTGCTTGCTATCAATATCGATGACTTTGTCGAGGAATTTCAACAGTCTCATCGATGACTTCATGTTGTGTTCCCAGTGACTTCACGGGCAAGTTGTCAATTCCCTTCGAGTTGTCGATAACTTTATTTGCAAATGACCAAACTTTGCTCTTATTGATTAGATCTATTATCTGTTGATAATAATCAAAGTCGATAATGTTTAAGCGTAAACAACGGGCAAACCCTCAAGGACTCCTTTATTTTATGGTGTGTAAAGAGTTAGGGAGCGAAAAGCCTCTAAGTTCGTTCGAAATCGATAGAGATGGTAAGTTAATGACTCGAAATTGAATTTGTGTGTTAAAATAAACATGCTTGGAAAAGTTTATACTTCTTATTTATGCTCCAAATATATTTCCTAACCATTGATTTGTTCTAGGAACAAAAAGAGAAACAAGGTAATTTTAGAGAAATAAGCTTAGTAGTCGTGTAGGGTCAGGCCAATTTCGGCTCTTTTGTGTGTGTGTGTGTGTTTTTTTTTTTGCAGAAGACCATTTATACTTTTAACTTCCTTACTATACTTGTCATCAAAATAATGTTAAAAAAATCAAGATAATCAATTTGATTTCTTTTTAATTTCTACGTTAGGATTTTCTTTCGGTACTACATTTTATAGAAGAGCATCAAAATATTCGTATGTGACATGAAAGAATTGATAACAATGGAAGAACATTGAAATTCGTATTCAAATGCTTTGTATTTGCATATGTGAATTATATTAACACTTGAGTTTTATAAAGTTTTATTTTTTGTTTATCAGAGCTGTCTGTAGTGGGACCAGGAGGGCGGGGTTATATATTTATTAATTTTTAGATAGAATCTTTATATATTATCTTTCATGTATATTGCCTTTTTAGAATTCTTAGGAATGCAAGTGAGAAGGAAATAAGTAGAAGAAGTGAAAAAAAAAGTCTCGACCCATCCGGTCAAACTATACAAAATTATTTGCTCACTCTCAAGTCAACTCGACTTGAATGGAAGCAAATTGAATTGAAAAATCTTGAAAATTTCGGGTCAGGTTGGGCCGACTTTGGTATTTTTGACACTCCCACTGACTATTACGTTGAATTTTCTGAGGCTATCTTTGGAATATCTTGATTAGTTAAGTATGCACTTACATTTTTATAATTAAATGAAAAAAAATTGAAAATAGAAAATTTTAGGATTTTACCACACACATTTCTATTCTTTTCCCATTTCGAGAGTAGAAATTTTGTCCATTTACCAAATTGCTCAGAAATTCATCCATGAAATAAAAATAGAAAAAAGTATTTCTAGATAGAAATTCATTTCGGTAATAGAAATATTAAGTCATAAGGGATTTATAAAATGGTTAATATCACAAAAAATCAAAACTTGGTATATTTGTAAAAAATTTACCTAATATTTTTTTATAAGAAAAAAATCCCAAACCAGTACACTTATACAAATTTACTCTAAACTATTTTTTGACCATAATAAACCAAAACTGATATACATATGACAAATTTAGTCCAAATTATTTTTTTACCACAATAAATCCAAACTAGTACACGTTTGACAAATTTACCTCAAATTAAAATTTTCGTTCACCAAAAACTTCCAACTGATACGCATGTGATGAATTTATCCTTTTTTAGTGTTTGTTAAATTAGGTTAATACTACGAAAAACTTCAAACTGACATATATATGATAAAAGGAGCTGGTACCGTAGTCAACAACCACATGTCAACTAACTTAACAATTTACTAGTAAAATTTAATGAAAATTCATGAAGTAGAAGTTTGTCACAAATGTACCAGTTTGGAGTAAATTTATCACAAGTATATCAGTTTGGGATTTTTAATAGTAAAAAATTAGTTTGGTGTAAATTTGTAATATGTGTACTAGTTTGAAATTTTTGTGATTTAAAAATAGTTTGAGTTAAATTTGTCATAGATGTATTAGTTTATAATTTTTTGTGATATTGTAAATGACTATATGAAAGGATGCATTTATGGTTGTAAAAAAAGAATAATCTAGAAAATATTATTCTTTATATCTTTTATAAAAATGAATGAACTTTAGGGTGTGCATGATAACACTTCTAAAAATTAATTTCTACTCCAAAAGTATTTCTAGAGTAGAAATCCGTTTGATAATGCAATTTCTAAAGCAGAAATCCATTTGATTACTCGACATTATATTTCTACTTCTGAAGTAAATTTCTAGTTCTTCACTTTTTTTGAGCCAATTTCAGAAGTTAAAAAAGGTTACCTATATTTTAGAATTAGAAATTTATCAATATCAATATTTCTCTCACTTCGACTTCTTTTTATTTTCAATTCTTTTCTCTCTCAACCATACCTCTGCTATCGTTGCTCACTGCCACCAACCACTGCTTCCTTGTCATTATCAAACGAATTTCTATTCTAGAAGTAGAAATTTTATTCTGTTATCAAAAGCTTTTCTTTGATCAAAAGTTGATTCCCAAAACAGAAGTGTTGCTACTTGCCATGCGCACCTTCAGCTTCTGTGAAAATGTTTTGACATATTGTCCACAGTAAAACATGTAATTCATCGTATCTAGAAAAATACTTTCCAAGCTAATTCGGTGATTGCTTAGCAAAAAATTACGAAAATACCACTTTCCAAGTCTCTTTTACATCGGGACTATTTTGTTCAGCATTTGAAAGGGGTTTTGGGCTCTAAAGGCCGTTGGTCAAATGTAAATAGTATTTGATTCATTTTCTGTTGCAACTTTGGGGAAATGCAATTGCATTTTCAAAGGTTCATAAAGGCCTTTAGCTGAAAGTAGCTCCTAAGGTACTTTGAAAGGTGCATTTCTGAAATGCAACTACAATTCTTTTAAGTTTTAATTTTCTTCTTTATTTTATTTTTTCCTTTTTCATTTTCTTTTCATTTTTCTTTGCTCCTTCTTCCTCCTTCCTCCGTCGATTGCAAACCTCGCAATGGCGGCCGCTTGACGATTGACCAAGATACATGGGAGATGCGAGCCTCAACCTTATTGGATTTGGCTCGACGTCGAGCATGCGAGGTTCCACTTGCCAGATCTGGCAAGGCTCAATCTTACTTGAGGTTGGTGAGAGCGAGGTCGGCCTGTGCCAATTGTTGAGTATCGCTGTGGTTGACGATTGGCTGAGAAGAAATTAATGAAGAAAAAAGGGAAAAAAGAAATTTTTTTTATAGAAATTAATTAAAAAATAAAATAAAATATATTTTATTAAAAATAATTAAAAATTGAATTTAATCAAACGGCGTTTACATCAAAGTTACTTTTTAATATAGTTTAAAATATATTTTTATCAAATATTATTTACATTTTGAAAATTTCTTTTAACCTAAAAATATTTGCATTTTTTTTAAGGACATTTCCTAAGCTGAACCAAACAGGCCCACGTCCACTCCTTCGCTTTCGCCTGCTACTCGCAGCTCGCGATCAACGCTCCTTCTCCGTCTCTGTTCTCCTCCCTGCAGGCATGCCGGTCGACCTCTTTCACTTGCCGTAGTCCTCGATCAACGACGGCGGAGGGAAGTATCTGGCCTTGTCCTGTTATGTTTCTTCAGCTTCAGAAGCTCGCGGCACATTCGACTTACGTCGTGCGACCGCAAGTTTCGCTTCTTTCGAGCGAAATTCATCGTTTGGCCGTCACCGATTGGAATCAATAACCCTGACCACGAAAGGCATCGTGATTAGCGGTTACTAGAATGCCGCCCAAGAAGGGAACGCCCGAGGTGGTCGACATCGGGAGCAGCGACGACGAAGGGTCTGTAGAAGGAGGGAAACAGGTCGATAATGACCGTAAATCGGCGATCAACGCGGCAATTCTTGCTGGTGCACGGGTCGCCGGGATTGTTCCACCACCGCCGGCGGCCAAGCCCAACCTGGAGTCTCGAAGCTTCTGGAAAGCCGGGAACTATGCGGTGGCGCCCAATATGAAGCTAACTCCTGATTCAGGTCTTTTCGGTTGCCTCTTAGCTTGTGCATGCGGCTAGGTTTGTGTGTGCTTGATGTGTCTTTTTGATGTGCAGGCCTCCTGGAACATGCTCGTGTCCATCCCAAGTTTCTTCATTCGAACGCAACTTCTCACAAATGGGCGTTTGGAGGTAATTTTTTAGTTGTCCGTACTAAAATTTTCATTATCCACTAGCATGTAGGACATTCTATGCTGCTTGTGTATATTTCCACTATTGCTAATCAGGAGCTTAGCTGGAGACCTCTTTAAACGCAGTTTTTGGAGCATTGATGTTTATTACGTAATGGTTCTTGTGTTTTGTTCTTGAAGAGCATGTCATCTTTTGCATTCACGGGACTTCTCTATGAGTGGAGAAGGTCATGTACCAATTGCTGGGGAAGAGAGGATATTAAATTATCCAGAACTGCTCCATCCTGTTCCCTACATTGCCTTTATGCAGCGAGAAGGCATAGAAATGTTTCTTCATTCTCATAGATGGGCATTTGCAAGTCAGTTTTAAGTTAACCAAAGAAGATGAACTTTCTTATTGATTTGTGAGGATTTCATTTTTACAGTTGCCAAACAGGTGATTCTCGTTTTCATTTTCATGAGTTTTGTATATGAAGAGAGATTGATCTTGATTCGGGACAGACTTTATATTAGTCTTTTGTTGTTTAGTGTTGATGAAATTCTTAATTTCTATGTAGTCTTCATAGGTTTGCTTTCTCTTACCTCCTTTCTGCAGCAATTGCTGAGCTCCTGGACAATGCTGTAGATGAGGTATGCAAAAGAGTTATCTTGTTGAAATTCTTGTACAGGTAACAGGTTGTAGATTCTTCTTATGTGTATGAGTTTGTCTAATAGTGAGCTAAATACAAATCCCTTGATAGCAAAAAGCTGGAAGAGGGGAACCTTTGGTTTGTTTTTTTGTTTATAAGCATATTTGAAACTGCAGAATTCCAAAAGCATTATATTATTTAAGTGTGAAAATCAAAATTGCATTTGCACATGGTTGAAGCAATTTAGGCTTTTGAACATTGGTTGAGTAAAATCAAAGTATACTTAGCCAGTTTTTCTTTTGTTGATGGGTGTGTTTTTAATTTTCCCAAGATCTGGTTGCTGGTGCTGTTCTGGTGAGTTTATGACCAGCATAAATAGGGATTACATGACAAGAGTTGCTCTAAAAGGTCTAAGTGCACTCGTCATACTTACCACAATGCTGACTTCACATTATAAGTGGACAAAACATTCATTTGCGGATACATTCCAAAGGAGGAAAAAAGGTCAAAAATCAGTTTAAGGAGATAGCCAGGGAGAGAGGGAAAGTGTGCGCGCTAAAGCTAGAAATGATGAAGAAACAATGAGTCGACCATCCTTGATTTTTTTGACTTGTGTCCACTTGAAGAAGGACCTTAAATCCCTTGCTGAGTGATTTAGTATCTTGTTGCTATGAAATAATTTGTTGATTCTTCTTGATAAATGATAGGCTTTGGTAGTTAACCGGCAAGATCTGTGTGGATTTAATCTGACAGGTTTTTTTTTTTCTTCGGGTCAAAAGGAATCTATATTGTTCCAGAAATCTTTTTCTTCGTTCATCTTGAATGTGCTTTCTAGTCTTTTTCTTTGTGGTTGGCTCAACGTTATTTTCTACTTGACTTTAAATGTTCTTCAATGTAGGGCTAATAAGCTTAGTCTAAAGATGCTTTTTCTGGTTTCGAACTGGATACTACTTTTACCTATTGGCTCTATTCCAAATGTCAGCTTACCTCTTTGGTTGAAAGCATATATGTTGCTATTTACCTTTTTCCGATCATCTAGTCTGGGCCTTTTCAGTCCATTTCTTTGTGGTTGGGCTCGTATTGTTTTATTTTCTAGTTGAATTTGCTGTTCTAAATTATAGTGCCCATTGGCGTTGTCTGACTATGCTTTTTATGGTTTCGATACTGTACGAATTTTACGTATTGGCTCTCTTGCAAAGTTGCATCTTACTTATTGATTTGGAGGGTGGTGCTCTGATCAATTATTCCCGTGAGTACAATGATATCTGATCTCGTTGATTCTGATTCTGTTCTGTACAAGATCATTGAGAACATTAATTCTTGTGTTGCAAATTGCTTGTATGTCACGGGAAGAAAGAAATGTTCTGAATAATCAATCATTGAGAAAATAGTGTAATTTTCTAACATCAAGAATCAAAATGAAGGTTCCAAGAGATTGGGACCATTTGATTTCTAGTTGTTGATCAATGTTGACTCTCTTAGTGCTCTGTCTTTTAGATTTCAATATAGTTAGTGGTTACGGTCTTAATGTCTTTCTTCGGTAGCTGATTCTTTCTTTGATTTCTATGTTGTTGATCAATGTTGACTCTCTTAGTGCCTGTCTTTTAGATGTCAATATTGTTAGTGGTTACGGTTTTAATGTCTTGGGAGTCATTTTTTGAAATTTTGTATGTGGCATTCACTGGATCATGATGTTTGATTTAATTTGATTTGCATGTTGATAGATTTTATCAAGGAAATAAAGAGTGGTGTTAGAAAGAATCATGAGTTTTAAACGTGAGATATGTTTTTCCAAATAATGGTCGGGACTGATTGAGCATTTCCAATGTCGTCCTTAGATACGTAATGGGGCAACAGTTGTGAAAGTTGACAAAGTTGATACCCTCAAGGATAACTCCCCGGCATTACTGATTCAAGGTATGGGACTTCATAATTCACTCTTCAAATGGTGGTATATGCATTTCAGATATGTTCAAGTTATTATTTTGCTATAACTGTGCAGATGATGGAGGTGGAATGGATCCAAATGGTATCAGGAAATGCATGAGCTTGGGGTATTCTTCAAAGAAGTCGAACACGACAATTGGACAGTGTAATTGACATTAACTGTTTTCACCTTTTTCCTACTGGTGATCTAATTGAAGTATTTTTCTTTTGCTCCAATCCTAATTTCATTATTCCTTGAGCTCATTGAGCTCTTTGATCCTTTTGCACTGAAGTATGGTTTCTGGATCAATTATGGAGGCAACAGTGAGGTTCATTCATTGGCTGTTCTGACCGAGTTATATGAGTGAAATACTTGCATATATGCAGTCTGAGGTAGACTTACCGATATTTAAACCTAGGGAAGTGAATGATATATCCTTAGCTCCTAAGGTCACTCATGTTGTGATCTATGGATTACTTTTACGCTTCCTTTTGTGATGATCTCTAGATCCACGGCATGCCTCTGCCCTCATTTCTTTGGGGACATAAGAAACTGTGCTTGTAAAGTGAACAGGTATTGTCATGGGCTGAGATTATTGAGCTATTAATGGCAAAGCAGTGGCCGTCATCTCCATCCTAGAATATAGGAAGGGCCAACTAGTATGAATAGTTACGAGCATTCGTCACTAACACTGTGCATAGACAAACCAAAGTGATGCTTTCCTCTCATTTTGCATCCTTTTGATTCCTTGAAAGTTTCTTATGACTTGTTCTAGCGTATTTCTGATTTCCTTTTAGAGTGTTGCAATTTCTGTCATACCATTTGCCTTTTAGTTTGCTTTAATGATATATTATTGAACATAATGGTTGTGTCCTCACTCATGGTCACAAGGATGTATTTCCAGATGGAAATGGATTCAAGACAAGTACAATGAGACTAGGTGCTGATGTAATTGTTTTGACTCGTGCTATTCGTGATGGGTAATTCACGCATCTTTACTTTTACCGTATCCTTTGCATGCTTATTTTCTTAATAATGGGTGCTGTTTGTGATTTTACAGTTTATTTATAGTGGTCATTTGGTACAAAGTTATGCTTGTCTTTGCTATGGATTTTTTTTTTCATTTCTGTAAGTTATTGGTGCCATGTGATTTCTTTTTTATCAATACATCTATGTCTTCATTACTTTTTTTTTTTTGGTAAGAATGTCTTCATTACTTTAATTACTGCCAATGTCTAAATTGGTTAGTTATTTACTAAACAACACTTCTCATTCAAATTTTTTGATCAGTCACAGTAATATGTTATATGCATGAGTGTATAATGTAAGTTTGTGATTCTATTCTGTTAATTCTAGGTCCCTTCTTATGTCAGATGATATGACATATAAGCACTACTACATAGTTTGAGTGACTTTAACCAGTATTAATAACTTCGCAATTCCTCTGAAGGTTGTTTCACATATTCAACCATATTGGATCTGGTGTCTTGTCTTGTTCTGAAGGACTGCTATTTATTTGACTTCAAATTGGTAGTTTGACATATAAAGTTAATATCTCTCTCCTCTTGTGATCTCATTCGATACCTTTTCCCCTGTTCCGTCGAGTCTTTCGCTAAGTTGAACGAGGGCCAACTTTTTCAAAAGTTTGAGCTCTTATGCTGCCACTTCTAATTTCCAAGGAACCACTCTTCCTGAGTCGTAAGCTGATTAATGGAATCTTAGCATTTGCATGATACAAGCCTATAGGAAACAAAACTAATTCTAGTTTATGACTTAACCTCACCTCTTCTTGGGGCAACTTGCTTGCAACATAATCTCCTTCTTTTAGCAGATTGATAGGCTTCTCTTCAATGATCATCGAGTTCAGCTTGTTAAAGTATATCAATAATTAATTGAATCGCTAAGCAGTAACTTCACTTGGAAAAATACTTCCAGAATCAATTCTTTTTTCCTTTTTTAATCTATGATGCATAGGAATCTAAGTTGTGCTTGCATAATGTTATGAACTTCTGCTGTTGAGCATTTGTGCATATTTTCCTTAATATATGAAGAATATGTCCAATTTGATCTCGGGTAGGTTTCTATAAAAGGTCTATTTTTCAAATTCATTTTGAGGCATAGATTAGTTTGTGGCCTGGAAATTAATTTTTATTGTTGAATTCTCTCTACTTGTTCAGTTCTTGGTGTGAAATCCACCAGTTCTTTGTAGTAGAACCTAATATTTTCTTTAATATTCTTGTAGCCGAGCAACCCAAAGCATTGGGCTTCTTTCATACACCTTTTTGAGGACAACTGGGCAGGATGATGTCATTGTCCCAATGGTGATTCTTTAAGTTCCATATTAAGTTTGCACTCTGAGAATTTACTTACCATAGTTGTAAGTTCTATCTTGCTGCCACTTCATATGTGTCACTCTCGTCGCACTTTGTATCGGTCTGCTTGACATAAACATTATGATTTCGATTAATTGCCAGATTGGACTATAAATATGCTTCAAGCTTCATGGGAATTTTTGCTGTTAACTGCAGTAGAGGTTGGCACTGATTTTGGAGCTTTGTAGGCTCCTAAAACTTAAGAGATTAATTGCTCTATCATTTTGTTAGTGGAAAGCAAGGGTGAATGCCGATCAAATCCGTATATATGTTCTCTCCGAGGAGTGTCTTGGAGTAGGCCAGTTTCTTCAAAGCTTAACTCCAGTGTAATGGGCACACACACAGAGTCTACATGAAATGATGTATGGGACCACAAGTTTATCATAGCAAGTGACTCTGCAATTTCGTCTGTCCTTGGCAGCTAGCTTGTACTGTAGCAATGAGGGGTATCCTAGGTTGGAATTACTAATTGTAGACATCTCAATTTTGACTAACCATGGTAGAAAGAATTGGGAACTGAAGGGGGTGAAAATGTTCCAGACATAAAATGCTAGAATCAAATCTGAGTAGAAGTGTTGTAGTACTGTTTGTTCTGTATTTCATTGAAAGGGAACTTTGAAGAGCAGACTAGTAGATGGAGATGATGCAGTGCTTTGTTTGCACGGTTGCGTTGTCCCTGATTTGAGAGATGAGTTGGTTGTTTTAGGCAATTCAGGAACTTCTAGTGAGAATTTGTAAAGCGGTGTTCCTAAGATGGTTGCTAAATGCTGAAAATGGCTCCAGTTGCCCATTCTGAGGTGTGTGAGAAATGTTGAAATGCAGGCTGTGAGATTGGTGCAGTAGAAAGTGAGGAGAACTACTTCTAATCAGCTTTAATTGTAGGCTCTTATCTATAACTGCCGCTAAGCATTATTGTGAATGTGTGGGATCACAGAGGGATTGTGTAGATTAAGCAAAATTTGGAGAGTTTTCGAGCGGTGTCTGGATAGACCTTTACTTTTTGCTTAATCTTGATCTTGTTGCTTTTTTTCTTAGTCTGAAACACCTGAAAGATTCTCAATATACTAATGTTGACATGTAGATTCGCAAATAATATTTTCTTGAATTTTTTGGAATTTGGATAATATGTTAAATTCTGGCAGAAAGGCAAAATAAAATGCCTTTTGCTTTCAAAAAGCATAAACAAGCAGGCTCATTGTCAATCAGTGTCAACCAACATATGTAACTATGGTTGTCCCAAAGATGATTATCATTGTCGTCACTCCCATTACGATCACCTGCATTTTATTATAGTCGTTAATCGATTGTTGCTTTTGATTCAGTTTTGGTTTTACATATCTTGCAGATAGATTTTGATATCTCTGGTCACTGGACTGAACCGATAATCTATGGCTCAAAGGATGATTGGTCTACCAATTTGCAAACTATCCTTGAATGGTCTCCCTTTGCATCGAAGGAGGACCTAATGCTACAGGTTTATCTTTTGTTTTTTAGCTTTCTGTTCATTCCTTTCTACCCAATTCTGTATGTTTGTTATTTTACCTGCTCTCTGCCATTCCTTCATCAAGGCAAGAAATTTAGTTGCTTAGTCTTATTTAAGGGTTTAAATTATTTGAGCCACCTTCATGACGGTCAAGTTTACTGCTAGAATTGGGGCTCAAACTCTGAGTGATTACAATTCGATAGAGCATAAGATGTTATGGCTCTTTTCTGCATAGGGAAACAATTTTCTTTAAATCATATTAAAGAGCTCTTCTAGGTTTGTGAGTTATTGGAGTCAAGTGTGAAGCTTGACGTTGACTATACTCAAGCTACTTGAACTTGGTAACAAACAATTTATAACTCAAGTAGCTTTCAGGCAATGAATAGCTTGCAAGTAGCTAGACCAAGCTTGCACTCGCACTTTCAATCTCGTTGTATTTGGTTGGCAATAGCTTCATATGGTTGAGATGCTGAAAATGGGATATTTGTCTTCTTTGCTTAATCTCAAAGGGTATGGAGGCAGGATATGGCATCTTAGTACTGTGCTGACTAATAAGTACTTGGCCAAAGAGTAGATCAAACAGGCATGTAATAATGTTCCTTTGGTGTATGTCAATGATGGGGCTGTCTAAAATGCCTCATTTTCGGGACCGCATAAATTTGAGTGGCAGAGCGTTTTCTATATAATATGTGGCTTGAGGGTTGATAAGATAAAATTTGGTTACTGAATGTCTGACAGTGGAATTTAAATCCTTTAGAAGTTTTACATTCGGGGCCTGTAATATCAAATGTGATTGCAATATTTTCGGACATGTTGATGCAGCTGGTAAGTATTGACCCCTTGTGCCTTGAAATTCCTTGAGAGGAGAATTTCATTAATTTTGAGTTGAGCTGTTTTTCTTGTGGAAGATAATTTGTTGCAACTACTTTCTGGTTGTTCCTGATTATTGAATCTTCTTTTCCCAGTTTGAGGATATTGGGTCACATGGAACAAAAGTCCTTATCTACAATTTGTGGCTGAACGATGAAGGCATATATGAATTAAGTTTTGATGACGACGACGAGGTATATTGCACATGGAAAGTGTGTTTTCCATGTAGTATTTTCATGTGTTCTATATCCATAATGTCAGTTACAAATCCCTTTGGCCTGCTTTTGTTGGAATGAAATTTTGGGAGAGTGTGATTTTGCAAATTGATCCAATGGAATCATCAGGCTCTTTCTCTGTACCTCTGATCAACCAGTAATGATTAATTTATTTCATATCTTTTTTGTGCTGGATATTTTGTAGTTCTCCATGGTACTTTTTTTTTTTTCAAGAGAAGCCTTATGCCTATTTGATTTCATTGTGAACTTTTTAAAAGCTTCAAAAGATTTTGAAATGAGTGCTTTTAAGGGGAAGTTTGACTGTTGGTCCCTTTTCTGGGGCACGCACTGTCAAATTGTCTGTTGGCATTAAGTCTTGGGCTGCAAAAAGTTAGAGAAAAAGAGTTGCTTCTCTGGGGCATTTGCTGATGTATAAGTCCAATTAACTACCAGTAGTTTAGACTGCTATAAGTTTCCGCTGTTCTATAACTTCTCCAAGTCCAAAATATGTACAGGATGAAGAAAGAAACTCCAAAGCTTGCCTGCAGAGCCTGTTAGTTTTGTTGAACCTTAGTAGTGCTAATTTGGCCAGTTTACTGCGAGCATGCAGAGATATCTTTAATATATTCGTCTCATCTCCTCGTTTCGTTTTGCAATAATACTTGAATTTGCGAACCATTAAATCTTTAAATAGGATATCATGCTGAGAGACGAAGCAAATCAGGGAAGCATAACAGGCATAAGCAAAAGGACAGCTGCACTCCAGGCACATATATCTTACCGGTTGCGCTATTCATTGAGGGTTGGTCCTTGACTTTCTAGGTTCTCTATCTTGTTATAATACAGTATTTTTTCTATCTTGTTAAAATTCAGTATTTGTTCTCGTGCCTCATTTATGTTATATATGTAATTAGTTCTTCTCCTTAGGCTTATGCTTCGATGCTATATCTCCGGAAATTGACAAACTTCAAGATTCTATTGAGGGGGAAACCAGTTGACCAGTATAACATTGCAGATGGCTTGAAATACCCGGAGGTAGTAACGTATAAACCCCAAGGCGCAGCAGAATCAAAAGAGGTAAGGTGCATGAGGCAACTAAGAGAATTTCAATCTGCTTGTGGTTGCTAGATTGTTATAATTACCAAGAAGTTTGTTTGGAGCAACTTTTGCCTTTTCTTTCTACTTAACTCGTGTTTTTAGCATTTGAAATATGACTAACAGAGAACCTCGACTCTTTCCATAAATGTCTTGACATGAAGGTCATTTAAATCAATGGAAATCTTTTCCTAATTTTGACAAATTTCCTTCTGGTTGGGAATCCAAATTTCAGAGGGATAGTAGAATGAGTAATTATCATAAATAGAGCCAAACGCAGTCTTAAATTCTTTCCCACAAGTGGCTTAAAAAATCAATTTGAGCCCAACAGCTGTATCTTTATTTCTGCTCTGGTTGTGCAAGGGTTTGCTGCTGGCCACATTAGAGCTCCTGCTGACAATAGCAAGTGGGTTACCAGTTTCTTTGTACTAGCTTGAGTCAAATTTTTTTTTGGTCAAAAATGGATGACGAAATATTTTTAAGATCGAAATGTCATTTGTTGTCCTACTAGATGTGGATTCTTTTAAGGAAGAACCTAGAGGAGGGTCTCTTCGCAGAGTTGCTGGAATCACTTGTCACAGTTTTACTTGGCATGGAGGAGATTTTTGAGAAAATCGTATGTGTTGTTTGGTTGAAGAATTTCCTTGCTGATTGCCTCAGTGTTTCATTATTGCAGTAGTTTGTTTTCTCGAACACTGCTGTGATCTTCTGCACCTTGTAGTTTCATCTTTTGGGTCTGATTCCTATCATGTTAGCACAGCTGTCGGTTGTGTCCTCACTTGATTGTGTTGACTCAATAATCATAGAGGAGGTGTTCCATTGATGCCATGTCAAATTTTTAATTTCATGAATTCTACCCCATGAGCCTCTTTTTTCTTCCTCTTTGACATACTTGTATGATGCTTTTGATCGTTCTGTTGATCACAACAAGCTAGCAAAGATGTCATTCATTCATTTCTTAATCCTTGTATGCACCTCGTTTGCTTGTACCCTTCACCTAGGTTTTTTGTTGCCTGTCTAGGTCAATTACTGTCAATTAGTTTAATGGTTATAATTAGTTGAATGTCTGACATAACAAGTCTATAAAACATACAATTTCCAAAAATATGCTCGATTTTCACGGTTCCAGGTCAGAGTGCAAATAGGATACAATTTCTGCCTCTGTTAAGGCAATTGTTTCCAGCAAAGTTTCTAGATGTCCTCAAGCGGTTTTGAGAGGGATTTTATAAGTTTTAGCATAATTCGTTTGGTATACTAAGCGTTTAAAGAGGTATCCTACTTTAATACCTTTTTTGTTGGTTTAGGTTGCTGTGGAAACAACCATTGGCTTTATAAAAGAAGTTGGTGATATTGGAGTTTCTGGATTTAATGTCTACCATAAGAATCGCCTGATCCGGGTACGCTCTTTCAATTACTCGATCAACATATGTGCACTTCGATATCCTGGGTTATAGTGCCTGCTACAATGCATATTAATATAGAGCTGTGCTTGATAAATAAGTGGACGTTTTTACAGCTTCAAGGTAACTGAACATTTTCAGAACTTAGCACTAAAAATCTCATGAGTTTTTGATTTTGACTTCAGGAATATGTGGTTGCCTGGTTAGGGAAGATAATTAATTTGTTTTGGTTTCATTAAGAGTTGGACCTTATGCTCACTGTAGTAACTGAGTTTCATTACATTCTTCAGCCTTTCTGGAAAGTCACCAGTGATGGGTCTTCAAAAGGATACGGTGTTGTTGGTATTGTGCTTACCATCTATATGTTTTAGTCAAAACCTTTTTGTTGGAGTATTTATTATTTACGAGATTCTATTCTTACATTTTAGGAGTTTTAGAGGCAAATTTTATAGAGCCTGCACATGACAAGCAAGATTTTGAGAGGTCATCACTATTCATACGGCTGGAAACTAAGCTGAAGCAGATACTTTCAGAATACTGGTTAGTTATTCTTCTTATAGTCACTTTGAATTGACAATTGCGTGTTAATAATGTTTCATGATTGGTTGAGTGATGACTGATAAATGTAATCTCAGAAATTAATGGATATGAAAGGCATGTTGGCTATCACCTGTCATTTGTGTTCTTAAGCATATTTCTGGAATTGCATTTTTCTAGTTCCCAATAAATCACAGATGGTTAAACATTTTGCTGCAGAGTGACTGCTTTAAAATTCTCTGTTTATTTCTCCACTTCATGGGTTATGGAAGCCTCTGGAGAATTCTTGCCTATCCAATCTACTACCTGCAGAAGTCTGGACAACATTTCGTTTCATTTATGTACTTTTTTCCTGCTCTACTTAAACCATCACTAGCATCACTGAAACGCCCTGTGATGAAGCAACTTTCACCATCACTTATTAGGGAGGTAAAACCGTCAAGGTTGTTATGAAGCTGAATCAAAGAATTTTTTGGTATTGTCTATGGGATTAACATTCATGGATCTGTATCCATAAATTACTTTCTTCTTTTCCCCATGTAGGGCGGTCAATTGGTTACTTCATTCGTCCCGATCTATGCCTTTTTGGCTTTGGCTTTGTGCTTGTTGTGGTTTTCGGCATTAACATCTTTGTTTATTGTCTATGTATCATGTTATTGAGGCAATTGTTTTCTTGCGACAACTGTCAGTAGTGTCATGTTTTTTTGACCTGGTGGAGATTGTTCTGAGACAGGAAAGGTCACTGTCACCTTGTTGGCTATCAACCTCCCAGTGTTAGGACCCAGAAGGTGCAAAAGGAAGGTGAAAGTCCCATAGGGGTAGAAACAAATGTGCAGAAACAATCCAGAGAAAGTCGTCACTTGGCCAGCATATATGAAGGAGTGCAACTAAATCCGCCAACTGCTAGTGTTGCTGCTAATGTCAGGCAGGGTTTCATTGATGGGCAATCTAATATTCGCAAAGGATTGTCTGTTAATCAGCCCATTGCTGGATTTGCAATGGTAAGTGGGGCAATCATAATCCTTTTTCTTATTCCTGTAGATCGTATGTACCGTATTTGTCTATTTTTATCTTGCCCAAGTAGATTATCTTGAGTTACACATAAATTACGTTGGGCTAAACTAAAATATATATATATATATATATACCGTATTTAGAGTTAAATTGGCTAAAGGGATGGGTCATGATTGTTACGGAGAACCCTCATGGCCCAACTATCGTTTATATGTTTTTCTAGTAGTAATTTTAGGTACTATTGCGTGTAATGTAGGCTTAGAGGTTCACCAATCATTGATGTTCCCTCAAATAAGATTTGTGATAACTGTGTTGTGTGCTAGTTATTATGGGATAGGTGTGAGTAAATTGTACGGATTTGTTGTCTGATACCTGCATATATGCTGTTTGGCAATGTCTGAATTCCCTTGTCTGTTATATTACTCTATAATAGGTCATTAAAACTTAAATTAGTAATGGATTGGTGGGTGGGAGTAGATTTTTCATATATTGAGGAAACTATCATAGGCGTGGTGAGTTAGCTTCTTTTTTCCGCTTTTAGTGCATAATGTGGGTATTGCATTTACACACGATCCATTTTCACAACTTGGTATGGATTCACAATTGAAGTTTCATTGCCAATTTAGACAAGATGTCATTGTTAGACTGCTTTTCTGATAATGCCTTGATTATTACTTTTTGATATGCTTGCATTGTGGTGTCTTATAAGATATAAATAGTACATGGTGGGGGTCACTATTTCTGAGAGAGTCATGAAAGTTCTTTGTTGGTCTGCATAGGTAATGGTAATGTTTTGTCTGCCTTTGGAAGGTCTCAATAGATTTTTAATGTGACTCCAGCTCATAAAGTTGGAAATACCTCTTGTGATCCTGAACGATTATCTTTCTAAAACAGATTGAAATTTCTCCAATCAAAATAATTTTCTATCTTTGAAGTTATCCATAGAATCCAGATGCAGAAATTGGTAAATATTATATCTTTGTTGATATATAATATGAGGTCAGAAAGTGTGCAAGGTGATATGGGTATATTGATGTTACGGACAGCCTTTTTTTTTTTTTGGGTAGGGTGTTGGGGGTGGTGTTAGAGATAAATGGAATTATAGCTCTTTTGATAATTCGAGTTGTTTGAGCAAATCTAACAATCCAGTCACATTTAACTTCACCTGTCAAAACAATTGGAAGATTTGATTATGATACCTCAGGAATTAAAAAAGACCATACGATCTAGATAATCATTATGGGGAGACCATTGTGGAAGAACTCCTCGTTATCTTTCTTGCTAAATGTTTGATCCGCTTTCCTCTAAATGCTACTTGATTCACCTTCTAGATCTGTTGCTGTTGTATTATTTCAATTATATATATATATATATATATGATAGGGATTTAATACTAATCCTAGTATCAACAGTGGGACGTAAGCGCCCTTCATTGAATGATGGTGATTGGCAATAAATTTAGATTGCTTCTGTAGGTTGAGGAGCATAATTCCCTCAAGCATTTGCGTTCATAGTTGAATAGTTCATGCGCTTGCTTTGGTAATCAAAGTAACTCTGCAATTGTCCATTCCAATCTTTACTTTGCTCATGTCAGTTTAGCTAGACAGACGAGTAGATTTTCACTCTGTGGATATCATGATGGACAGTTGCTTTCGTCTTGAAGTCACTGGACTATATCTTCTTGATAGTCTAATAAGCATATTGCAGGGTTCAGACGATGCATCAGCCAATGGTATTGAATCGATGTCCATAGATCAGATCTGTGAGGAGAATGTACAACTCTTTATGAGGTAAAGTGGCTATGTTTAACCTGGCTATCTTTATCCTGAGTTTAGAAATTAGGTGGAAATTTGTGTTGGTAAAGAACGTGAGAGCTTGTCATATTGGGAGTCCACATGCACATTACATATCAGCAGACATCTGTTTTTGATGCTATGGAAGTAGATCAAGTGAGGTTTAGATGAAAAGTCTGACCACTCATACAAAATTATCCCCTTTCCTATCTTACTGTGTATATTCACTCTGGTTAGGTTATAAGACCGGATACGATATAGTGGGACGAGATTTTTGTTTGTTTGTTTGTTTTGTTTTGCTTGGTAAATGACCAGATATAAGATGGGACATGAACAAGGTGACCAGATATAAGATGGGACATGAACAAGGTGTCCATCGTGTTTGATGTGCTGTGGGTAGGACCTTTGGGAAATCAGATTATATTATGAGACACGATCATTTGAGGTTCTCTCTTAAGAAAGTTGACCCTAGGGATGGAAGCGGAATGGGTTTAGAGCAAAGGTTTGGGACAACTTACCGTGTCCCACACCCATCACAATAGTTCTTGATTATCTTCTAAACCCGTCAAGGGTTTTAATGTAAAATCCCAAACCTACCTCACTACAGTAATCGAGTACCCATAAACATCAACAATCCGAACACAATATTTTTAAAGAAACAAATTCTCTCACAATTTGTTTGTTCAAAACCTACGTGCTATCTAGGGGTGTCAGCGGTTCAGTTCGTTTCTTTCTTTTTTTTTTTTTTGAAAAACCGAACTGAACCAAACCATTAAGGTGTATGGTTGAACTGAATTGAATCTTGTCCTGAATTGAATATGAATCAAACCAAAAATCCAGTTCGGTTTGGTTTTCAATTTTCATTTACTTTTTTTTATCCTCTCCGAGTCTCCAGATCTCCTCCTCTCTCTCTCTCTCCAGTGGTTTTCTTTTTCTTTTCCTTGGCATATACCTTTTCTCTCATCTCCCATTGCGTCCTGTTCTTTGTTGCCCTCTCTTTCTGATGGGACCTTTCACAATGAGGGTTGTTTCTCAGAAAAAAGTATGAAAGAGAAAGAAAGTTCTGCATGTTCTGAAATTGACAAGAAGAGAGAGAAAAGCTCTTCTTCTCTCTCTAAGGGAAACAGAGGAAGCCTCGGCAGCCACTGATGCTAGCTACCTCACCGCTCCAGCCCTCCTTTGGTCACCTAGTACCACCACGCACTGTCCCCTCCCGGCCGGTCTAGCCCAGCTGTGACGCCCTTGCCTGGCTAAGTCTTGCCGCACTACATCAGCGCCTTCGGTCCTGCTCATCACCATCCTTGCAGTCGCAACAGCTCTCGCCAGAGTTCCATCTAGTCCAACGGCGTACTGAGGTGTTTTCCAAGCGTTCCAACAGCACCGGCTTTGTCCTTTCATTTCAGTTTGGTTAACCGTTAGCTGATCCGAAAGCATCCGAACTGGAACCGAAAAATGGTTATTTTTTATTATCCGAACTGAAACCTGAACCAAACCGAAAATGCACGAAATTTGGGTTCGGTTCGGTTCGAGGTTCGGTTTGGTTCTCCAGTTCATTTCGAGATCAAACGATCTTACACCCTACAGTCTAACAATGTGATAATAAAAAGTTACTTAGAATGTGGTTTTTATAGGAGAAACTCTATTTGGGCTTATTCCCCCAACCAGGTATTTATTGGGTTACCCAGGTATGCATCATTAGGAGACATCACCGAACCCTGGGTAGGACAAGTAGGTCTATTGGGGCTCTATAGCCGGGCGACCAATTGTAGTCTCTTATACTTAGTTCACCACTAAATGATTCTAAAACTGTAACGAGTGATTTTGCCACATTGGCTTCAGTGTGTCCAAATTTTTTCTTTATTAGGTCCAACCTCTGGACTTGAAAAGTAAAATCAGATGATTTCTCTAGCAGTTTTGATAGGTACATTCTTGATTTAGTTGCTTTTATGCAGGTGTCAGGGACACGAGCAGAAAGAGACTGAGCTGAAAGAGATGGTAGGTTTTATTTTTTATTTTTTTCGTAATCCATATTATGCTTATGCAGTTTGATTAGGTAGGTGGAAAAATCCTGTTGCTGTCAATACGCTATTTATACTCGTCTGTGTTCACTTGGAGTAGATCCAGAAGGTGGAGAAAGAGTTGGAGGAAACTCGAAGGAAAAGTGCCTTGCTTTCTTCATATATAGAGACAAAAAGGAAACAAAAGCTACTGCAACAGCATGCTCGAAAAGTCTAGGCGTTGGGAGTGGTCCAAACAGAGTTGCCTGGTACATTTGGTTTTTGCAAAATTGGTGCTAAACATTTGCCTATCCCCATGTGTAAAAGTTGGCTAGACTTCTAACCTTGCATTTGCGATGCCCATTGTCGTAAATCTCAATGATTTTCCACTCCTTGCTTTTGTGTTTCATTGGTGTGTCTTTGATCATCAATATTTTAACCTAAATTTAGTCTTTCGTTTGGTAGTTCCATTTCTTGTGAAGCAAATGCATATAGTTGCATAGAACGAGCACGCGTTCGTGTGTTTTTCCCCCCTATACATTGAATATATATATGGATATGTTGGTGTAGTTCGATTACACTCCTTTTCTTTTTGGGGTCACTCCGTGTCATATGAGTACTTTGGGTGGAACATTCTTCTATGACATTATAAGCCAACAATCGGTCATAAGGAAACTGAAAGCAGCTGCTGCTGCTTCGTGTTATCGGACTGGTCACCTCCTTGAGGATTCTTTTTCTCCCCTGAGGAAGAGATCACCTGGTACTTTGTTTTTTGTGGGAAGCTGAATTTGATGGCGAGATTTATGTCCTCCTCTTGTTTTTAAGTACAGCCAGTGCAGTTAAAGAGTGTTTGGATCGGAACTGACCTGCGGCAAATGTATCATTACCTATTGTTGCTGTATCCCTTTTTTGGGCAATTGCAGAAATATAATCTTTTCAATTTTTTTTTTTGAATGATGAAATGAGATTGCAGCCGTACATTCAGGGTCAGACGTTCATGAGGATTTTGTGGAGTTCATTCTACTCCAAATTGAGGCTTCCCTCTTTTCTCTCTCCAGTCCTGATTTTGCATCTGCAGTTTTGGAATAATTGCTGGAACGGAAAAAAAGAAAAAAGGAAAACACAGTCACACCATTCATTCAGTTTGCTGCAAAGGTCGCCTGTGAATCGGGATTTCGATAAGTTTTGGGGCGGACATGCAACTAGTTCTGATGAGGAATCACTGCACCACATTAATACATCCGAGGAAAACCGCATTGTAGGCCTATCAGGTGTTATGTTCCGGATGAGTGAATCGGTTGATATCATGTGCGAATCATAATTGCTGGAACGGGGAAAAAGAAAGAACTACTACAGTCATGCCATCGATTCAGTTTGCTGCAAAGTTGCTTGTGAATTGTGGTTTTGAGATGGGCGAATTGGTCGGTATCACGCATTGCTGAACTCCGTCCGCCCTATCTGGGTCCACTGTGATGAAAAGCAAGACCAAGCAAAATTAAATTTGTTGCTGCTACTTTCCGGGGGAGATTGTTTCAGCTTGGAGCCACTCAACGGACATGTCCTCCGACAAGGAGAAAAAAGAGGAAGAAGGCCAAAAAAAAAAAAAAAAAGGGTCGTTCTCAGCTTTCGATTTCGCTGGCGAATGGCGAAATGAGAGGTTCCACGCATGCATGGCTTCGCAAAAATCGTATACGGTGGCGGTTAAATTACGATCTCGCTTTCGTAGTTTCTTGATTTGTTATAGATCTGTCTTTAAGATTATTTCGCTCTTGCCTCAGGATTGACGAGGGAAAGAATTAATTCTTCCCCCCCATTGGGATTCCAACTCCAGATAATTCAGGGGAGAGAGAGAGAGAGAGAGAGAGAGAGAGAGATTAGTGGCTGATTGGCGCCCCTGGAAAGAGGTTGGAATCTTGAGAAACGTAAAAATTTCATCTTTTTTGACCCACTAGATGGTGAAATCGGTGCTTTGCATTATCCATGCGTTATTTTACCTCGGGGCCTTTCATTGGATTCTGGAACCAGATTCGGAGACCAGACCCCTTTTTGCTCATTTCCACTCCCTTTAATCCTATCGCACGTCCATTGACTAGCTCTGTATAATATGCCGCATCCCGTTCATAGATGTCGGCACCGGGGACATAAAATAAAGGGG
Organism: Psidium guajava; assembly: GCA_016432845.1. Taxonomy (NCBI): domain Eukaryota; kingdom Viridiplantae; phylum Streptophyta; class Magnoliopsida; order Myrtales; family Myrtaceae; genus Psidium; species Psidium guajava. The sequence goes on along the minus strand of CM028231.1, from coordinate 13,794,229 downwards.
AGCCCCGTAAAAATAGGTCGAGACGGGGGTGGGCGCGCGCGCATGAAGATTTGAGCTCGTGACTCGAGAGCTCCGATGTGATGTCGTGATCGAGTGCAATCGTCCGTGCTAAAGACTTAAGGTCGTGAGTTGAGTGCAATGTATCTTTCTATTGCTTAAGGTATTCGCCGTCGACGCTTCAGTGGTAAGGATATATCGTGGTACTCTTTCCCTTGACATATGGATTGGCGCTCATGCACTCTTGGGAAAAGCAGGTCTCGATAAGAATTCTAACCTCGACTCGAAAGGACGCCGAGTGAAGAAGATGAATAATCTCGAGAAGCGAGGAATTACTCGGTACTCCTTGAATGACATAGTTCGGGAGTTTAGGAGTAATCGCTGTCATGAATTTCGAAACAGGAAAGCAGATGATTCTTGCTTGTGAGTTGAAATTAGAAGGCACTCGCAGAGCACCTAAATGATGTGCTCCGAGCCAAAAGTACCTGCAAAATTATTTTCCTCTTAGAGGGTATCACCGCAGTAACCACTTATGTATTCATGGTAGGCGTTGTCCGGACGACGTAGGGTTTCCACCTTTCACTGCTCTGGAGAACACTGCAACACAGCGACAGCTTGCGCATCATAGGTGCATCCCCAAATACAAAAATCCTGATAATTTTCCCTCCGCTCTCCGCCAGGGACGATGATGAACACGGCTTCTGTCTCGGCGACATATCAACGAGCGCAGATACGTACACAGAAAAGAAGCACGGTGCAAAGCTTTGCAGCCCTTCAGAACGATGCAGTCTGCCATTCCTAGGGAACAGAATTCTACAGACAAGACGCCAGTTTTGCGTACACGCCGACAACGGCCTTCTTCATTCTCTACTTCTTTCTGCTTGTGTACCCCACAGTTAACACCAAGAAGGAGATCCAAAGTATGGTTATCCTTTGGACAGCAGCAGTAAGCTTGAGCATGTCAGGGACCACAGAAACAGACACTCACAAAAGGAAAGAAAGAGGAAAGGATAAAAATTTAACTGCATCACTATCCATGGAGGGTGGTGGTGGTGCTGCTGAAGATACCTATACTACAGCTGCATTATTGGCCCTCACCCTACTGCCTCAAGCAGAGGATGCCATGCTTTCTCTGCTTCCTTTCATTATACAAACCCCACATAATACCAAGAAAAACCCTAGAGCCACTAGCTATGTTATTAGCTCTCTCATGTGAGCTTTCTGGCGCTCAGTGAATTTCGTTACAAATTGATCGGAACACGGTCGTTTTTATCTTTGTGGAGTTCTGTCTCGAGCTTTTTACCCTGGCTATAACCCGGCTTGGATTGAAGCCGGTGGAAGCCCGAAGCCGAAAGCCTTAGCGGGATCGACCCTTTTGATTGGACCTCCGCTAGGTCAATATGGGGGGATACTTCAATTTACAAGACCCAAATTCACATGATCGACAGCTATGATTGACTTAGCTCTACACTAGAACGGGTGTGAAGTCAAGTATTTGCCAAAGACTGGAAGCCTAAATGGATGGATTTCAGAAGCAAAAGATGAAGAAATAGGCGTGTTGACTCAATCATGCACCTGCTCAAGGCTCACATTCTGAATGCTTCACACGAGTTTTCAGTGTCGATCCACATATACTCGATTTTTACTTAAAGACAATGGACTTTTGTCTCCGTTGGAATGTAGAAAAAATAATTTTGGTACTCGCAAACATGCCGAAACTCTTCGTGGGCATTGTATACCTCTGCGAGCTCCGTGGAACTCTATTTCTTCTACGAAAAATGCTAATCAATACGAGAGATACGTAATTAGGGATCGGTAGTAGTGATTATTATACTACAAGACATGTTCTGTTTATCTATTACAGAAAGTACTTTCTCTTTTCCTTTCCCAGCTTTCCCTCTCCTGGTTGTTTTGCTGCATGGGAAGAAAGAGAACTTGCAGGAAGCTACACTGCGCAACGGCCGCTGCGAGAATTCCAATTACTGTTCGCAGGACCCGTAAAGAAGACCGAGATTGAGCCTCTCTATGTACATAATCAGAGCAAAAAGATAGGGCAGAAGTTCATGAACACGAACAATGGTTCTCAAGTCATTTCCTCTCTTTTCTTGTCCACCGTCTCCAGCTACGATCATATATAATCTCTTGATCTCGTACGCTTTTCATCACGGAAGCCATTGAAGAACGGTATGAAGCAGCCACGCAGGTCCAAAGCGCGAGCGCAACTGAGTTCAGGCTTTCTTTTCATTCAGAATTTGCAAGTCATTCAAGGAATCATCAGGTATTTTTCATGTATGTATACGTACAAGTATTTGCAAAGTATAGATACACGTGTAAGCAGAAGTTGGGATGCGCGGTTTCGAAACGTCAAAGGACTCTTGAGAAACTTGCAGAGTTTGCTGCTCGATGGAATTATTGGGATGTGCCAGCTTTAATGGTTAAAGCAATGACCCCACTCTAAACCCTGGCTCTAACCCTAATTCTTAACCCAAGCCCTAACCCTACTTTAAGTTTTATTACGCAGCGCTTATATCACGTGATACATTAATATGGTTTATTCTCGTCCGACGGATCAAACCGAAGTTATTTGTTTTAGCTTACAGACGCATATCGAAAATAAGGGCACTTGAATAATATCACGACCTAAGTGAGCTAGCAACCATCCGTACATATGAGGTTTACACTTTAGTCTAAACTATTAATAAAATTTATTTTGTCGACAGTAGGTAGACAAAATAACTTTTTTTTAAAGGCACTGCTAGCCCATTGTTTTGTATTTCTTTTCCGTTTCTTTTCATAGTTTTTTTTTAAATCTCCGGTCCGTAATGGAATGGCATAAATAAAATATAATAGTCGATTACGGATACACTCAATGACAAATCTATTGATAGTAATCTCAGTAAAATTAAGTTTCTTTTAGAGACGAGTCCATCGGAAGCCTTCAAACTTATCAGGAAAGTATATTGAGTTCTAAAACTTTCCAAATTGTAATTAAATTCTAAAACTCGTCGGAATGTGCAATTGAGTCTTAAAATTTTTAAAAAGTGTAATCAAATCTTAAAACTTGTCAAATTGGTGAAATCAAGTCATTTCATTGATTGCATCTTTTGAAAATTTTAGGAGTCGATTGCACTTTCGTGAAAAGTTTTAGGACTTGATTTCAAATTTTTAAAGTTTCAAGACTCAATTGCCCATTCTTACAAGTTTTAGGACTTGATTATATTTTTTTTTGAAAGTTTTAGGACTTAATTGCACTTTCATAATAAATTTAAGGACTTTTAGTGTACTTATTTCTTCTTTTATTGCCTACGAAAGATACAAGCCCTCATAAATTAATTTCGTTTTGCTGCATAAAAGAAAATTAAGCGACTTATTTCCATGCATAATATGATGTTGAAATATACCGATTTTACCGTTTCAAAATTTCAGAATACGTCAGATGTAACTTGAAAATAGTATCCTATCTAGAGAAAGTATCTAAATGTTATGATAAATGGAATTGATGCATCCGCTAAGTGTTGTAGACCTTCAGTCCAATATGTGTGCACCTAGTAAGATGTGCCACTAATTTGTAAGTTGCTTCTTCCCTCCAATGATGAATTATCACCTTTGGTTGATCAAGTGCGTGCTTAGTTAATTTAAGGTTTCCTTGTCAAATAGGATTGCTCCAACAAATAATCATGAAACATGTCAAACAATCAAATTTTGGTATTTGAAGCGAGATGAGCACACCGAAACTGATTCAGCAATGAGCAATAAGCTTTAAGATTAAGCCATGTCTGAATGCTACCATAACGGACTTGATAATCTAACATTAAAGAGAGCAAATTCTCAAAGTGTATCTAAGCGTCATTTCTTTGAAATTTCATCCCAACCAGCCCCCCATGGGTCGGACTGCCCCCACTTGGATAGATCCCATGAAGGTCCATGACCGATCGACAACCGCCCCTACCCATATTGACGGCGGGATCCACTGGGATTGATGCCACACAGAGAGGGAGTGATGGAGAAGCGAGTCTTGTGTGGAGGACCAAACCGCTTGAGGATGGAGAGATAGGCAGCGATGGCAAGATGCTTATCTGCCAGGGGCAAAGCGGTGAGAGGCGTCGCGGCAGGGATCGATGGGCAAAGCACGGTGGATGCAGATGGGAGAAGCAGAGACAAGGAGTGGAGATAGAAAGGGAAGAGAGAGGGAGAGTGGCTCGGTGATGATGGATGGCTAGGGCTTTTCCGGGGTTCTGTTTTGTTATCTAAGGTGAACTCATATTCTGATGATGTTATTGTGATGATAACTAACCAATCAAGAGTCATAATGGAGTAGACCAACTCTATGATATTCATCCATAGCAACAACTAAATCGATCATGCAGAGACTAAGTTCATTGGTTGCAACTATGGACGAAACTAAGATGAAATCTCCTACACTAACCTCAATTGGTTGCCACGTGTAAACTTGTATAGTCATTGTCGATTCAAGAGTCATGTAAATTTTTCAATAAAAGTAACCATTTTCCTGTGTATTGGGCAAGTGGGTTTTATTGAAAGAGGAGCTCTCTTGATTCTGGGGTTGGATTCTCAAGGATAGGTTCAATAACAGGATCCGGATCTCCTAACATAGTTTAACTATGTTAGGGGTGACATAAGCCATCTGGGCCGTCCAATTCAAAAATGGACGGCCTGGATTGATTAATTCAAAATTTTAAAATTCCCGCCAAAACTTTTTCCCCCTTTAAAATAGTTGATGTGGATCAATCTGGGCCGTCTATTTTGAATTGGACGGCTCGGATTAGGTTATGTCACCCCTCACTCAAACAATCCCAATATTCGAACTGAGTAGCGAGCACTATGCACTCTAAACGTACATCTTATCCTTGCAATCACTCCTCTGCTTTCTTTGGGCTTCTTATGTCAGGAAATGAATCAAATAATAAGTATTTTCCTCTAGGTGGTTTAACAAACAATGGTCATGGCTATGTTCAATTATTAATCCTATATCCCAATTAATTTTGTGGAAATGACTTACCTTAGGGATAACTAAGATCAAATGACGAGCAAAATTATCAAAAATGTATTACATCTATCGCATGGTAGCTGATCCAATCTTAGCTTTTTTGATTTGATCAATTTAGTCCCAAATCTTTTGACGATTTATAGTACAATCATTCTAGTCAATAGTTGTTGGCCTCTATGGCACGGCTATCGCTGAGGTAAATAATTTTTTGTGATTTTTTTTTTAAAAATTGAATTTTCCTAAATTTATTTATATTTCTTTTTTTCTTTCCTTTTTTTACTCGACCCTAGGCCTGCGACCCTTGCCGACACTGGGCGAGAGCGTCATGGTCCTCACTCGAAGCCCTTGTCGGCCACAGTGACACCATTACCTAGATCCAACGAGAGGCTCTTGGCCCGCCCCTATGGCTGGTGACCTCTGCCGGCCACCACCAAGGTTGCGGATGGATAGATGGAAATAAGAAAAGAAAAAAATTTAGAAAAAATTGCAAAGATTGTCTATGTTACCGGTTGTGCCATGAAAATGGCCAACGTTTATGTCAATGATTTTTAATCAAAATTTTTCGGAATGACAACACCGACAAATCATAAAAAAGTCTAGCACTAAATTGATCAATTGAAAAAATTTAGGATTGAATTGACATGTATAAAATAAGTTTAAATTTTTATTTTGTAATTATACCTCAGAAGATAACTTCTCAAAGTAAAACATGATAGCCCATAGACATTGAGCCCCCAAAAAAGGTTACAAATTTGAAGTGCTTTTGCGCGTTAGAAGTGATTGAAGGCTATCAAATGCGGAGTCATACCAAAATTGCGATATAAATAATCAATGGAACCATGTATGTACATTTTTTTTATTTCCTTTATCTTCAACTCTCCTCTCTTTAACTTTTGATCTGCCTTTATATAAAGTGCGGAAGTCAAACTCGTACCTAGCATTTCACCTCTCAATCTCTTTATCGGTAAGGTCGCATGAATAGAAAAAATATTAAATATAGGCCCTCTCTCTCTCAAAAAAGATCTTGGGTTTTCTTTTTTTTTTTTTGTACCCAACAAACTTGATAGTTCACTGCTAGAAAGTCTATTTGGTGGTCAACTGTGGTGGCCATAAGCACAATAAAGCAGATGTTTATCGATCGTACGGACCTTCACGAACGAGTTCTGCATAAATGCCCACGAATTATCAAACTCCTTCCTAACCTACATTCATAAGTGGTCCATCGGTGAAATATTGACAAACTTTTTTTTTTTTTTTGGTTTCAATCAGGGCCACAAAACTACCAAAACTTCTGGAATATCAATCTCCACAAGAATTATTTTGTACTCAGAGCAATGTATTGTCATGTCAAAACATTATCCGCCAAGGTACAACCTAGTTACGCTAGATAGGCTTGACACAGTGAGACTTACACATAGTGGCACCTACATTGTAGGTTAATTCACTGGTCAAAGAAACTTTCACTGGTCTAACATGTCACTGTTCACAGCGTTTTGTTTACGTTTGATTTTAGAATATTTTCTGTTTCTTTGATTGTTATTACCAATATCAAGAACACCATTTGTTAGACGAAGACGCATAGGCTGGGTGAAAATATGAAACTGAGTAGATAAATAAAAGCCTGAAAAATTTGAACTCAATATTGATATTATGTGAAATTTCATAGGACGACTTTAATTATTCTAAAAGCTTAAACTACCTAAAAAAAAGTATAATTTAATATTTAAATATTATATCAAGTATATGAAAACAAAGTATCGGTCCAAGTGAACACAACATGACATAGAAGGAAGAATATGGAAGAGGAAACCCTAGCGGTATCTCCCGTGGATAAATTTTTCCATGCTTTTAAAATTGTACAAAACTTATGCAATTACGTTATGTCTTAGAAATATTGGCTTTGTTCCCCCTTTCACAACAATGAACTTTGGAGAGAATGGCGGCTAAGAAAGTTCTTTTCTTGTATTCAGTTAGTTTAGACTAATGCAATTTTCCGATTCATCATTCCCGTGCTTTCTCTTTTTTGTGAAATTGTAAGGTATTTTGTTAGCATAACAGTTTTTGGATAATTACGAAAATAAAATACATCGCAATGATTTTTAATTAGTTATTATTTTTTGTGGCTCAAAACAGATGATTAAGCTTACGATCATTCAAATCACCCCAAGACAATTGCATAATCAATTCTCAATTGTAAATGTGCAACTAAAAGCCATCCGTTATCAAGCCCAAAAAAAAATGCACGTCGCGCCAGAACCTTAGATTTATAGCCTTGGTACAATAATTGCTAACATTATATGCTAGGGCAATTATACTTCACAAATCATGTGCAAATTTACCACATCCGGTAAAATACTTAAGCAATCCCCGAATCACCGATCTTTATGTATGATCTAACCACCTAATGCGAGGTGGCTCGAAAAATCAAATCGACATCACGATTTGCTTTGAGATACTATAAACAACTGAGTCGACGTTGAACGAGTCATCAGAAAGAAACAAAAGCAGATGATTATAGCGAGGGAAAGAGAGATGAGGGCGATATGCAGCATAAGCCTTCATAGGACTTACATTTTGAGATCCACCACAATCCCTGAATCAGTCCCAAGTAATTTAAAGGGAAAAAAAAAGTGTGGATCCTTCTAATTTATAGGATTAAGATCATGACGCAACACTATAAAAATAGAATTTTGTGAACAAAATTATTGATAGAAAAATATATGTTCCATATATTGGCTACTCTAGTGCTACATGTAACTAATTATTTAAGGATTGAATTGTTCTAGTTCAACCGTTCTTGATATATGCCCTAAGTTGAAAGAACTAAATGTCCTAAGATCACCCCATAACATGATCCTTGTGATGATTACCCACATTAATGCCGGTCACATCACATAAGATAATAGACACTAATTAAAGTGATAGCTCGCCAGCAACTTCCGCAAAAAATTATCTGACGAGCCTATATTAGTGAATTATAAAAATATTTAAAAGTAAATTGACATAACTGAAAGATTACAAAATCACGTAGCCACGGTACCATAGGCTCAGGTCTTCTTAGACAATTTCCCAACCTGATCTTGAAATATGAATAGTCATTTACAAGCGTCCATATATAAATCCTCAAGTTGGCTTAATTACTGCCCGTACAATTACAATAATGAAAACAACAGTAAAAAAATGTTAGGGAGCAACTCGAGGTGTCAGTAGTCATGCAGCTCTAGGCATTAAGGCAAATCAAATCAAAGGAGAGTGTAAGTACTAAAAACAATAAACTAACCATTCGTATATAGTTTTAAGTTTTTTCTCTTCTCTCTCTCCCTCTCCTAGGGATTGCGGAACCGGAACCTGGTACGAGCGCTGCTCGAGCAGTCGTGTTGGATAACAGTTCATACACAGATTTGAGTAGTTTTATGTTGTCTTCTCCTAGTTTCCTTTGCAGATTAGGTTAACACCCTTTGTTTTGTGCCCAAGTTAGTACCATAATACAAAACCTGCCCAACGCTATTGGTGCATCGAGAAGCCAAACAAGCAATAATCTAGGTGTAAGAACCAGCAACTCACACACGTACAAGGAAAAAGCCATCAAAAATCATAAATTCTACCGACATAACATATTTATCCCAAACTTTTTTGGGTGACATCAAAAACCTTAAATTTATACTCATGTGAAAGATTTACATTAAATTTTTTCGACAACAAAAACATCAAACTTTTATTCATACGACGAATTCAATATTTTGTGACACCAAAAAATCCAAACTTATTGACTTATGATACATTTACCCAAATTTAGATGCAATCATGTCATCCAAATATAAGTTTTGAATATTTTTATGTCGCAATAAAAAGTTTGGAATAGCAAGTATGAGGAAAATGTGTCAAGCACAAGTTTTAAGTTTTTGGTGTCATTAAAAAAAAATTTAGGGAGAAATGTGTTGCAGTAGATATAGTTTATGGCTTTTGATGACTTCTACCCATCACAGACATTGCAAAAAATTAATAATGAAATGACGGGCTTGATCTTGAGAATGGCTTGAAGTTTTCGAGGAATACTAGAGAGATTAACCTGGAGTAAAGATAGATGGATCCCATTCATTCGAAGCCAGCAACATGGAAATGACATCTTGGGACAACCCCATACCCGCAAATGAAGGAAAAGATGTTCTTTCCCCATGTGAGATCGACACCCATACCCGTAATCGAAAGGGGGGAAAAAGGCGCATGTAAAGACTTTCGGACTTCAAGGACCAACCCCATCACATGTAAAAATCAAGATCGACCCAAGAATGGAAAGGCCACAAAATCCAAAGCAAATACAACAAAAAAAAATAAAAACAAGACAAGGGGTGGGGAGAGGAGCACAAACAATTGAAGTTTATCTCGTACACAGGTTCAATGATTCCCAAGAAGGAGAAGAAAAAAACAAAAGATCGTAACTCAAAACCTATGTCTTCCACATATTCTCTCTCAATCTCTGTGTCTGTCTGTCTGTCTGTCTCTCTCTCCCCTCCCTTCTTTCAAATGGACTTCTCAAATGATTAGCTACCACACTACTTCTACTGCAACAGCAATAACATTCTCTCACAGATCTTGCCTCCTTTCACGGTGGGAGAGAGCGAGAGAGAGCGACGAGAAGAGAAGAGAAGAGAAGAGAAGAGAAGAGAAGAGAAGGTTATGGCTAAGAGCTAAAAATGCAACGAATGTGATGTTCGTGTCAAGATCTTGGGTGCGGGAAGAATTGCGTACCGGCCATGTATGTGCTGAGCGGAGGCGGGTACAAAGAAGACGCATCGAAAAACGGCGCCGTCCCCACGGACGACACGTGCACAGTCTCGGCGTCTGCGATGGGGGACGCTGCCCCGGTGGCTGCAGCAGCTATGAGGTCGAGAGGCTGAACTAGTCCACCGCCGGCGGCGGCGGCGGCGGAGGAAGAGTCTCCGGTGGCGACGTTGGCGTAGGCGGGGTGATGATCGGGCCCGTGATCGTACAGGATCCCTCTGAAGACGTGGCCTCCGATGTTGACGGAGGTCTGATACGCGAACTGCTCGTCTGGGTCGTCGACGGAGCTCACTTTCACGCACCGGAACAGCGTTGGAGAGCTCACCTCGGCCGGGAAGTTGCCGACTAACTCCAACCCTAGACACCAGGACAAAGGAAAAGATCAATGGTATGTATGGTCAGCGTATCTTTATAACCACAACTTTCTTCTGCAATCGAATTTACCTAAGAAAATCTTTCGTCACAGACATGAAAGATCGCATGATGAAGAATACACGCATAGACTAGGGACAAACATATAAATCAACCCAGACACTCACCCAGACAGAGAGAGAGAGAGGAGAGAGAGAAGAGAGAGAGAGAGCTTTCCTTTCTGTCAAACCATTTCGTCAGGAATACTAAATAACAGTATGTTGGAAAAGGGAAACAGATAAGGCGTAGAAAAAAGCCAAAAAACCAAAGAGAAATCTTGACGGGGTTTTCAGATTTCTCATGGAGGTCGATCACCACACACGCAAACGATACGATCCTAGGTTCGTTGGGTACTGAAAGAGTAGTGATAATAACTAAAAATGTGTTCTTTATCTCAACTCCAAAGCCCACCAAATCTCTGACTCTCTACGTCTCTCTTTCTGCAGAGATTGATCCTGAAAGCCGGAACAGTTGACTAATTCTCTTGCCCGGCGTCAGTACAAGAGGCGCGCGCGCATGGACATATGTGTATATATATATATATGTATACCTGAGGTGTTGCGCCTCCCGTGGTCATCCCTCTGCCGTTTCGGCGCCTCGCCTCGAAGCTGCAGCCGCTGCTCCTGGTGGTGGTGGTGATGTTGCTCCTTCAGGGCGGCGAGCTGCCGCTGCCGCTCCCGCCGCTTCGGCGCTGGGACCCACGTGCTCTTGACGTGGGTCGCGCACTCGAACCCGCGGCTCTTGCAGCAGGTCCGGCAGCGAAGGTGCTGGCAGTCCTTCTTGGCCTGGTTGCCGCAGTCCTGGCAGCTGATTCCCCCTCTCACGCCCCCGCCCGTTGTCGCCGCCGAGGTCGACGTCGTGAAGCCTCCTCCCGATCTCGAGCTCTCGTCGGAGAACACGTTGATCGAGGCCCTCCCGCCGCCGCCTCCTCCGCTGGGCCCGACCCCGAGGCCCGCGGCCGACGCGTAGAGATCATGCTGCTGTTGCGAGAAGAAGTGTAGCTGTTGTTGTTGTTGGGCTTGCGGTTGGTTTTGATGCCATAGCTCCAAACCCTTGTAAGCCGAAGACGTCCCGACGTCGTCCGGGTTGTTTCTTGAGTACCAGAACCAAGGAATTTCGGCAGCGGCCGTGGCTTGTGGGTGGTGGATCTGCTGATCTCCTCCTCCTCCTCCTTCTCCTCCTGCTGATCTAGCAGCTCCTCCTCCTCCTCCTAATGGAATGAACCCAGCCATTTCGCGACGATTGACCGGGCAATTCTCGATTCCGACGGGGAATTCAAATCCATATCAGAGCACACGATCCTCCTATCTTCCTCCCTCTTCCTCTTCCAGCAGCTGAAAAAACCCTAGAAGATGGAGAATTCAAACACGGTTCACATGGGTGCTGTGTGTCTGAGTGAGGGGTTTAGTGGATTATAATAGTAAGAGGGAGTTGGGTGTGTAATTGCCGATGGGTTCTTTTGTGAGACACACGTCGGACGATTCTGGGGCAGACCCTTCAATTCATTTCACCTTTCTCCCCTCTCTTTTCTGCTCTCTCTCTCTCTCTCCCCCTAAAACTCTTTGCATTAAAGCGCCATGGAATTTACAGCTCTCTCTCGCCCTGCAACGCCGCCATGGGTCGTCCCTCTTTCTCTCTCTTCTCGGTATCTGCAATCTCCTGCTCTACCTACATTTAAGTTTCGACATATCCATCAAACGCACACAACAAGCACTCTATCTCTCTTCTGCGTCTCCTGGTTTTGTTGCAGGTGATTGAGCCTTTTTTGGGGGGAGGGGGCCAAGTGTGAGAGAGCCAAAATCTGTCTCTGCCTCTGGCTATGGATTTCGCGTTTCTAATCTCCGAGGGAGAATTCCAGTCGGCACTCTCATTCTAATCCGACGGACAGTGTGCCGACACGTGTCCGCACGTCAGCTTTTTGCATCTTTGCACCGGAAAACCCGCTACTTTCTTTCTTTTTGGGAGGCGACCCCTGAACGAAAAAACAAGGAAAAACACTGTTTATTTTATCAGCTACTTCACCAAAATGATTTATTACTACCTATATTTTGTCAAAAATTTGCGAGCAAAAATGTCCGAAAGACAACTACGTTATTATCAATAAAACAATTTGTAAATTCTCAAGGCACTTATTCTTTCTCATGGTATGTGTGATTAGTAACATTTCGACTTCCACGAATCAAACAATTTCGCATCATGTATGATTACTAAGTAACTTTGGATATTTATTCACATGACCCTTTTATAAAATGAGTTTAACTTGTACATCTAATTGTAGCATTTATAATTAGCCAAAAACCATAAGCATTTATAGGTTGGCTTGCCGCCCATCTTACTTCTTTGGACGTGGATGGACAAAAAATGTGCAACCTTTTATTTCAGAGAGTAGTTGGCAGTAACTTTCTCGTCATATCGTAATTCTTTGCAAGGTTTCGAGCCGATATTACATAACTCACAATTACTTTTTAGAAGTCATATCGCTCAAGGTTTATGTTATTGCGACATTGAAAATACGTATTATGTATCCATATAGTTACAACGAAAATACTTACACAAACTAAATCAAGTCTTAGGAATTTATGAGAAGTTATTTTACTTAATGACATCAGCTACCACATGCTTACAAATTTGAGGACAAAAAAGGGGTTTACGTCATTGGGTTATATAGGTAGCATGAGTTTCGTTAATGCTTGCCGATGAAGATGGAGAGGGAGGGAGGGAGGGAGGCATGTTTGTGCCTAGGTTGCTCTAGAATTCTCTTTCGTTTCTCAGCGGAAAATGACACCCACCTTTTTCTTTTTCTTTTTGTTCTGTTTATTTTTTCTTGGGTCTTTTGAATATTTTCTGCTTTTGATGCGTAATAAATTACTGAGGCACAGAGAGAAAAAGTCGAGTAGATTTTTTTTTTGGGGTCATAGAGTAGAGTAGATTTGGGCAGCGAAAAAGAGGCGCATTTTCATGGGACATGCGAACAATGATCTGATCTGGGGGGGCGTATTATGTTGTTGTGGTCGGAGAGGGGAACACAGCGCCACCTTCTTTCCCCCACTCCTTTTGTTGTCTCTCTCCTTTTTTCTTTGGGAGGCAAAGTAATATTTTGTTGTCGCTCGGCCCTCTCGTTCTTTGGCTTGGCGTAGGAAATCGAACGTTGGTCACTTACGAAGCTTGACGAGACCGTTTTCGTCACTTGTTCGAGGGTACTTCATGAGAGTATCGGTGGAATGAGGCCAGCGTTTATTAGAGCAAGTCTTCAGGGTTGGAGTTTGTCAATACGTAGCTCGACCGACTTTTACTCGAAAGCTCGGGAATTGAGATATTAGCGAACTAGATTAGTTTCATTAACAGCTCCATCTTCTATATCGACTATCCGATGTGAGATTTACCCTAACACGCTAAGACACAGTGATCGCCCCTCTCTCTCTCTCTCGGCACTACCGGATGGGCATCTTGTCTCCATTTCCGCTCAATCAACCTCGATCGCAGAATAATCTCTATTGCTCCGTGCACCTCCCTTCGTCGCTCGATGAAGACAGACGGAGCTTGCGGTGGCCACAAGTGGATGTTCAACCTTATTTAGGAGAGGCGTTGGAAAAGCCGGCGATTGTATTGTGTGGCTCAAATGGAGGCCGGTGGGAGTGGAGGCGATGGCGAGGAAACGATAGAGGAGGTGCGTGCGTGATGCTGTGGTGGAAATTTTATCTCACGACAAAGGAAGTGTAAAAAATGGAAGAAGAAAAGAGAGAAAATAATTAAAAATTATTTTAGGGTCCACTCTTTCAAGAATTTGTGGCCTATAACATATTATTACTTTTATAGTCACTTAAACACCGTTATGTTAGCAAAATCCAAAATAAATTTTAGGTCATCCAACATGCACCTGTGATGATGCACAACATCTCAAGCTCTAACTTTAGAAGCCCAATTTGAGCCGTTAGTGATTTTTGGCAAAGATAGATTAAAAAGACTATATTGAAATTATGCGCAAATTTTTAGGACTACATCGACAAATTTAGAAAGTTTAGGGCCAAATTGGCATTTAGACAATAATGTTAGGATCAATTGAGTAATTTTACCATCAATAATTGAAGCTTTTAAAGCGGAGGTAAGTTTTATTCAATATGTTTGAGTTGATGGGTTTGAATGTAAACTTCCTCCGGACGATGTCTTTGTCGCGAAGAATCGAGATTCGACCCCTCTTACCTAACGAAACCATACGAATGCAACTTTGATTCTAGCTAATATACTTTTTTATATTGCATGATATTATTCCTCTTGCGCGATCAAGTGCCCTGATATATCTTCAACGGATTCCTCATTGGCAATATATAAATGTATATATTCATATATTGTGGCGATATTTTTTTTTTTGGATAAAGCAGAGATTATATTCTTATAGGCTTTTTCTTTTTTCCTTCCTAGACATTTGGGTGATATATTCTTTAAGTCTATAGTTCAAAGACGCGTGGCCAGTGACGAAAAGTGGGACTTCCTTATTACCTCCCTCGTTGCAGTTATGATAAGTTAAGCACTTGTGATTAAGCAGAAATTAAAGAAAAATTAAGAACAAAAAAAGAAAAGAAAAAAGCAACAAATGAATCAAGCTGTCGTATGTATGAATGGAAGGGATCAGTGCCGTTGGCGACTCAGCCGGCCTGCAATTCCGGCGTCTGAGGTTAGGTCCATTAGCAGGCAGAAACGTAGGTGTGTCCAATTTCCAAGTTGGCTTACTAAATTTAGTATCTTTTTAGTTATTTTTGTTTGTGTTTTGATTACTTTCTTTTCCCAAAATAATGTTTGGACAATAAAGTTGCCATAATTTCAATCACCATCGGTTTTGTAATAATGGGCTCCGCAGCGCAATTGACAATTGTTAGGTAGTTTTCCTATCAACTTTTTTGTGCAAAAGGATTTTTTTTCCTTTTTATTTGCAAAATCAACGTATAGGAATGGAGATGCAAATGCCTAATAATCCATGAAAGACCCTGTAAGTCTATGAATTTATACCTTTGGTTTGTGCAGGTGGTCTTGACCTAGCAGCTTGCTTACACGGAAATTTAACAGGGTAACATAACCGTTTTCCACTACATGTAATAAACAAACTTTGTAGAATATAAATTTCTATCAATTTACCTTAATCCTATGAAAATCTAAATTCATTACATAAATTAATGCGAATCAAATAGGCAAGTCGAATGGAAGAAATTTATGCACGAACCTCTTTACAATCACTTCTGATTTTAGTGGAATTATATGATTCACGAATCGTGACACTATTTGTTAGAAAGCTTGCTTGGGCCTTCCATGTTGTCATGAAGTGAGATAAAAAAAAATGTATTAGAACAATGAAAAAGAATGAACCCATTATCTCAAAATCCTACACAAGTCCAAAATAATCACGAAACCAAAATATGAAATGAAAAAAAAATTAAACAAAAATCATTGAATTCCGGTCAACTCTTTTATGGGGATTGTAGGGTTGCTCCATACGTCTTGAAATAACTTTGACTTCCATGCTCGTGCTCCTGAATTATCAAATATAAATTGAAATAAAATAAAAGATTCAAAGAACAAAATATGTGCTATAACATATGTTGCAGGATTGATTTTTTCCCATACTTAATTTTAAAACATTTTTGTTTGAGAAAAGTTCTCTAGCGCGATGGAGGAAACTATTATGAGAATCTGCTAACAATGGGGATGTCGCCATTAGCTAGAAATCGGAGGAAAACGGTATGTAGGAAGACATACCACCCTATACGTATATAGCTTTGCTACATCCAACAAAAAAAAGGAAAAGAAAAAGAAAGAAAAATAAATTGAATTAAAAATAAAAAAGTTCGAGGTCAAGAATTGGAGCCATTACTCATTCGATACTTCTCAAATTTGCATGCATGCAAACCTTCAACCATAACAAAAAAATAAAAAAAAAAGAAAAGAAAAAGAAAGGAAGGGCTTCAGTGCATGCAAGGTCCTTCATAGAGGTGCAACTTCATGTTTTCTCTCGCGCGTGCTTGCAAATGATGTGATGGCAGCACGAGTCAATCTAGTTTTTCACACTAAAGTAATAGATGAAACCACCTTTAAAAAACTTACTAATAAATTTATAGATCACGTCGGAATGGCACATACATCACGCATTTTGAATCAAGTAAAGACGATCGACTTCAGATCGGCTTTTGTGTGTGGAGGATTGGTCCGCTTTCTCGATCCAGGTAGAAATAGATCATCCACACAAGGGCCAAGATAGTTCATACTTAAACCGATTTTTCTTTTCGCTTCCTGGACGTGTTTTATCACAGTAAAAGCAAATTTACAATACCCTCTACAATTTCAAATAAAACAAAATAAAATAAAACAGAAAAGATTTACGACTTGCAGGGTCGGATATCCTAGCGGGGGACCGAATCGGGCCACGCCCTACCAGGATCAACTCACGGGGCCACATCTTCTGCTTAAACTCTTTGTCTTAAGTTGTCATTTTCAGCCTTTCATCCTCCGACAGCTGTACTAAACCGTTTGCAACTTAGGTAGAACCGGCCCCCTATCTTTTTCCATTTTTTCTGTCATCTGCGGATTTCTTTTCAACCCCGATCTCTTTATCGAGAAACATTCACTCGAAATGTCGAGTGTTTTGCTGGCACGTTTATGTACCCCTTTATGGCAAATTTAACTTAGGTCGCATTCTTCCTCGTTCGGACCACTTTCTCGGCCGCGCAAAGGTTAGTATAGTCCTCGAGCTACCGAATCGCAAATTTCAAAAGAGAAACCCTAATGTATAAATCGGCGGTTGAGGTTATCGAGACACCGTACGAGAACGGGTCTGCAGATAAGAGATATTCTGGAAAAAAAAAAAATGCTTTCACCCCTGCATGTCTGAACTTCTTGCCTCAAATCTTACGCGGAGAATGTGCGTGAGGGGTACGTGAATGACAACCTTAATGAAGCGGGCCCAAAAAGTTGACACTCGCGGAATTGGCTAAACGAGCAAGTGAGTTTTCTTGTTTTTCTGGAGAGAGAGAAAGAGAGAGATTCCATATTATTTGTATTTTTCTCTCTATCATTTTCGAGCCTTGTGTTTGGTCGCAGTTGACTCTAGCTACCACTGCAACTTTCAAATCTTCAGACAAAAGAAAAAGACTTGACGAACCCAGAAAATGAAAAAAAAAGAAAGAAAGGAAAACGTAGGAGGACTTGAGATATGTAGACAGAAGTCGTGATCTAGCCAAGGAAACGCTCAAGGCTTTCAATAAGGACCTTTATTTTTCCTGTCTACCATTAGTTTGAATCAAATGAATCTTATGTCAACCGGATGCTATATGATTATGTTAGATCATGAAATGTCAGCACGGCGGGAATTGGTTTCAAATGATGAAGAATTTGGTCTTGGAAGGGTTCTCTTCTTAACATCTTGTATTGTTATTGTGCAATCTAATTATCGAAATGGATAAAATTCCAGCCAATCTTTAGCAGATTTGCAAGGCAATTGTAACCTGACGGTCAGATAGAAAAACTCTCACCACAAGATCAATGGCTACAGTGGACCCGGTTCCGGAAAAAATTTCTCCCTGATCGGTCTTGCATCACGCGGGATTTGTCTAGCATCCTAGGGTTTTGGTTAGATCCAAAAGGACGAGTGCTTATAACAAATGGTTGGTGTCTTCACATCAAAATAGTCAATGGAAGAAACGAACCATATTACTTTCGCATCTCATCGTTTTGACTGTCGCTCGGTCCCCATGTCATTTGGTGTCCCGACACGGACCGATTCAGACCCTTCGGGGGCTTTGTTTTTCCGCCGAGGCAATAAAACCATGTATTATTTTCTTGTCCTGTAGGATCTATGGTGATGTAGCTGTGATAATGATGTCAAAATGTCGTTGAACGACTTGTAGGGGGACTGTTTCGAATTGGATTCGACGGTCGAAAGCAAAAGCAAAGTACGAGATCGATGAACCTTCAAAATTCAACAGCTGTTCATGCAGCAGAAGCACATGCCAACACATGCAAACTTGTTAGGGTTTGGCTTGGGTTATTCCGCCAGTCGTGTCTATTGGTGACTGGTTTATCTTAGTGGACGAGAATCACGGAATTTGAAGTCGGTCGGTATTTGATTAGAAGCACATTGGGGAGACATGTTTGGTCATCTGCATTGTCGGACGATGTTGTTTGAACATGTTCATGCGCCTCTTTTTGTTGGTGGAGGAGATATATGTTTCTTTTGACCATGGTGCGTGGTACTTGACTACATGTATAAACCATATATGTACATAAAATTAGGTCCTACAAATGGGTGGGTCATGTTGGGTATGGGTTGGGTTAAAAATGGTCCGGCCCAAATTGACCTCTTTATGTGCAATACAAAGTTATTGACCTATATCTACGCATATCCGACCTAAACTGACTAATTTATAAATACTTATCTATATAATAAAACCTGTTAAAATCCATACCCAACTAGTTAACCCACTTTAAGCTTTTCAAGTGTATATATTATTTGGATAAAATTGCTATTTTGACTATAAGATGCCGAAGAATTGGCTTTCAGCCTTGCATGGAATTTTCAATTTTTGTACTGATTCAAAATGAAGAATACGAGAAAGTTAGTACTTGGTAGTGAATTTATAAAATTGCAGCAACAAATAACGTGGAGGAAGTGAAATTTTAATTATATGACATGTAAGATATTGAAGAAGATGATTTAAACTGACCATGGATTGCGATGATAAGAACTGAGATTAGAATATTACGTAAAAATGACAATGTCAAATGCAAACCAAGGAAAGATATACGCCAATAACTAACAGAAAAACATACGTAATTATTAAGAATAGAAAGAAAGGGAAAACAGATAAGCTGTATTGATATTTTTCATAAGGATGAAATCGGGCCAATCTTGCGCGCCCACCAAGACTTCTCTCAACTTGGAGCAAGTCGAGAAATCCCTTATTTTTTTCATAGGGGGTCAAGAGAGAGTGAAAAAAAGTGGGTTGTATTTGGATGAACTATGAACCCATTAACAACATATATTTTCTTGGGTTTTGCTATTTTAAACCAATTTATAACCCATACACTAAACATAGTTAGCCTATATAATGACTGAACCTATCAAATATGGGTAAACAAATAGGTCTATGATCTATTTTGACAGTCTACTTAAATTATTGTATCTCGAGTCATCTCCAATAGCAAAAGTTCTTGCGATTATTTTCTCGTAAAATTGTTCATTAAGATGCAGAATCTTCTAAGTTACACGCCTTAGATGTGTGTGTGTGTGTATTTAAGAATGGATTTGCCCCATCTTACATCGTGGACCAAAACAGAGATGATTGATTGTACTATACTGTCTTCTTCTTGGAGATTGTGACTTCTATGTTCACTTAGATGCATGTTAGTAGTGAGCAGATGCAAAACTCCTCGATTGAAGAATGAGGAAAAAAATTTGCAATATTTTGGTTAGATTTTTCTTAATTTTCGTAAAAGCCAAGTGTTAATTAGTGAGCTTTACACCAGGTCTTGTCGAAAAGAATATTCATCCTAAATCATTGAAATAACTTGATGGAGAGTAAATACGTCACACAAATTTAAGTTTGTGACGTTTGATGCCATAAAAAAAAAATTAAACCATGACATTTACTACAGCTATGAAAGAAGATTTGATGAAATTGCAACCTAGTCTGACTAGCAAAAGTATCATGGAGAGTGCGCAAGTATATAAGTGAGTAAAACAAGAGTAAGTATAGCATATAATGGTGGTATAAGTCATCTTTTTACTCTTCGATTTGTTGGTTAGTCAAAGAGTGGGTTAGTTAATTCTTTTTTTTATTATAAATAATTGAGGGACACGGATGTAGGGACCCGACTATATAGAGACCCATGAAATATGCTGCAAACACCAAGAACCGACCAAATCCAAATCTTTGGCTTGTACAAGTGCCCTGTCTTAGAGAGGATTGCGTGCAGTTTTGGGATTTGAATAAATCACAGCTCAATCAACTATGCCAATCCTAGAGAGAGAGAGAGAGAGAGAGAGAGAGAGAGAGAGAGAGAGAGAGAGAGAGAGAGAGAGAGAGAGAGAGAGAGAGAGAGAGAGAGAGAGAGAGAGAGACCACTCAAATCAAAGATGATTAAAGCGCTTGTGTGAAATTACACCAGCTCTATAAAACAACGGCCACTAGTATGCAGCGCGGCAGTTTGATGCTCCCCTACTTGGACCAGCCTACCATGCCATAAGGACGAAGAAAGAAAATGATTGTTATAGAGGCTAGACATTTACCTAAATATTTTCTGTTCAATCATACGCTGGGACACTGAGATTTTGCATGAACTAAATAATTCCCTAATGATTTTTTTTAAAGTTAAATGATTCCGGATAGACCACCTGTTCCTACTAATCTTGTTGTTGTTTATTTAGCCACCCCATATAGACGGTAGCTGGTTTTCTGTCATACATAAACTAAACGCCAAAATGTTTCCCTAGAAAAAACACCAACTTGTTAACATGTGAGTTACGAATATACTCGAATTATTTATTTATTCCCTATGTTAACATTAAATCAATAAGAGCATCGCTACATTGGTGAATACGTCGATACATTATTGTCAGCCCGTGACGTCTTCATTGATTGCGCGAAAGATGCTTATTTCTATTGACACTCCACTTATCCAGGAAGGAACAGGCATTTGCTTTATTTTCCCCACCAAACTATTTTTTTTTTTGAGATGACCACTAAACAATTTGTTGACAAATGGGAATTTTAATTGTTGGTTCATTGAGGGTTTTCTCTGTTGTCTCACTCGTGACTATCGTTGGGTCCATTTGCAAATCGATTACATTGATATTGAAATAGATAATTATTGTGTACTCTCTCGTGGGAAGAAAAACCCCTCAACAAGGGTATTATGAGAAAATATTTTATGCAATAATGGCATCGAGTATCATGTTATCTTGAATTCAAAAATTAGGTCATTACTAGGAGAAGCAACATCAGTAGACTGAAAGAATGTGATTAGCAGAACGATAATGCGATATCTTGGCTGTCACATAAGATACTAATTTCTCTGAGTATAGTAGTGATTCCATTCCTCTATTCTGCTTTGAATAAAAATAGCGACTTGCATGGGAAAATAACCCGAAAGGTATGTGATCATGACACGCTTAGTTTTTCTGATTTTTGTGTAGGTCTCTAGATCTTACAGGAAAATTCTCTTGGTCTTGTACAAATTTGCCTACTTTGTGTTTTCCCCGACAGAGTCATACAAATTTGACTAATTCAACTTTAGAGTTTTGTCCCGACAAAAAGAAGTAAAAGACCTTTAGACTTTTGCTATAGCCAAGAAAGAATGAAAAAAGAAAAAAAAATTCGAAACTTTGATGCTTTAAGATCATAAGAGAACTTTAATACCGAGATTAGGTGTTGTTTCACAAAAATAAATAATTTGAAAAATATTTTTTTTTACAAAATGAGTGCTTGAATCACCTATCTAAATGAATGAATGAAAAATATTTTCATCATCTATGAAATTATTTATACATAAATTGTTCTCGATAATAAAAATACTTCTCATTACCTAATTATTTCAAGCGATACAAGCAATTATTTTTTAGAAAATATTTCCACATCAATCATTTTTCACGAAACGAACGGAGCATAATATCTAATGAAATTCCTTTTGCTCAACAACAAGCTTTCCACGATATTAAAATAGGGGACAACTCCTCATTTTTCGTGGGAACTTTTTGCAATGATGAAGTCATTAATTTGTTTCGAAGATAATAAGCGAGGTTCTAATCTTCCTCATGGTAAACAGTAAAAACTTTAGTCTTAATCTTTCTATGTCCAATATTGGAAGGAACAAGCAAATTAATATACCGAATCGATTTTCTAGTTAAATACAAAGTTGGTTTTTGCTTTTGCCACTTTGAAGGGAAAAAAATGAGTTGTTTCCTTCAAGCAAGGTTCAAGTAAGAATGAAAATGAAAAATTTCGAATTATACCAAGATAGGAAACTAGTAACTCATAGATATTACTTTGCCTAAACAGGACGTTGGTTAATATTATTACATGTTTGATAAAGTCGAAAATTAATGTAATCGACTGACAAAAAATCACGTGTTATTTAATAAAAAGTGCGAAAATATCGTCACCGATAACTTTTCTTTTCATTTTGTAATTCCAGGCTCATTCCATATCCCAAGTTTTATGGTCAAAACGTCACATTTCGTGCTCTCACTCGAGTGGTACCTACGAACGTGAAAGCTTTGGCACCACCGCGCGAAGTCCTTGTCAATGTCGAATCAATTCTTCAAGTATAAAGCGTCCGTCGCCAAAAATAATTCAAGGTTTGACTTGCTGGCTCATGGGGGGCTCCAAGCACCCTTTTTTTTAATAGCCCTTACCCTATAAAGTCACGCCACGTTGACCAAACAAGAGCCCTGCCTAATTTCACCGGGCCCCACCGTAATTAATTACTTGTAATTGCGTGGGGGGAACAAGTTGATGAAATTAGATCCACACATGCATGGTTGATTTGAACTTGACTTCGGTTTTGATTAGAACCGTTCGGCGCAAGTCACAATTGCATATAGCAGGATCCGGTTTGATTACAACCATTCATTGTAATGATCGATCACATAAGGGACCACACGAGTAACTTTTGATGGTCTAGAAGTCTTCGTTCCTGTTCTTTTGCAATTACTTCACCGCTAAAAGCAAGACTACTAATTTCCATAGATAGAAGGGGGAAAGGGGGAAAAAAATTGAAGAATGGATTCTAAACAGATGATATTAGTTTGCTTTTGCTTCACATCGTCAAGATCTTTAATGATCTCTCGAGGAACCAGTTCACCTTTGTAATGTGTGTCGTTGAAGTACATTTCGTGGTAATTTCTATGTCAAATATCAATGTTGTATTGTGCAAACGCGTTTCGTATAAACAATGAAGATCTTCAACCAGATGCTACCCATCAATCGAGAAATGGTTTCACAAGCAATTGCAATGTTCTCTTTCGCTGTCTCGCTAGGGTTTTGGAAACTCGAGAAAAATTATGCTTGTGTTCTTATTATTTAATTCACCTATGTCTCGATTTAGCATAATGTTTTGGTTTCCCTACATATTTTGCGTTTGGCATGTGTTACCATGACTTGAGTCCTCATCTATTGTATTATACCAAAGGATTGAGACAAGTACGAATGTTTTTCTTATAGATATGAGTTGTAATTTCCTAAATTAAATATTATGCCTTGTTAGGAGTATTTCCTTCCTCTCTCTCTATATATATATATATAAATTTGAGGCACAATATTTTTCTCTAAAGCTCTCTACGTTAACATGGTAACAAAGTTTAAGATTTACTTCTTGTGAGTATTATCCACCAATCCCTAATTATGGTGGTCTTGCTTGTTGGTAAGCTGGCTGGGGGTTCGGGGGTGGTACCCTCTATTTTTTTTTACTGTTCCGATCCACCGTTGACCTTGACCAGGTGTGATCCGCCATCGACCTCTACTAGGCGTGATCCAAACCATTGCCGCAACTTTGCTTGTTGCCGCACCTATTAGTCCACAACCCAAAAAATCGAAGATTACCATGGCCACACCGGTTCCATGTAGTTACCATGTCGATAAGCTCACCCAGAAACTATCACCTTTGTTTTTTGATTCTTGCGTACACACAGACTCATGGCAGATCAAAATCCAAAAGGAGCAGTGATTTCCCACCATAATCAAGGGGTAATTCGGCCACAAAAGCACTTTTGGAGAATCTAATTACCAAATTGACTCATATTTTGACTTAGAACTAGACTCCCACTCTAATGTTGTAGAATGATTTATCTTCATCATAGATTGCAGTTAAGTTGGATGGAACTAACTAGGGCTTATGGCCTTAGGTTGTCCAGATGTATATTATAGGCAAATATAAGTTGGGATACATCAATAGGGACTTCCCTTAACCTCTACCTATAGACCCTCAATTTCGAAAGTAGAAAACTAAAGACTCAATTATCAAAAGGTGGCCGATCAACTTAATGAACTTGGCTTTAATTGGCAATTTCATTCACTTCCCAACAACGAAGTCGGTTTGGGATTTAGTTGCAACGACCTTTTTCGATCAAACAGATGCCTCTCAAGTTTATGACTTGAAGAGACATGTGGCTTTGATGAGACAATCAGGATGACTAATTGAGGCATACTACAATAACCTTCAAGTTTTGTAGAGAGAGAAATCGACTTTCGTTGTTCGAACTGAATGCGGTGTCATAAAGATATTGAAAGAAAACACATGGCTATACAGGAGGATCGGGTGTACATCTTTCTTGATGGATTGGATGACCATCTTGATAAGGTCTGAGTAAATGTCTTGCAAATGTATCCATTTCCTATGGTTGAACAGGCCTGTGCGTGTGTTCAATGGGAAGACATAAGACAAACCGTAATGCTGAACAACAGTGATATTGTCCATGATTTGGCAATTATGATATCTCAAGGGAATAACACAAATGTCAAAGTAAACTGGAACTATAGTTGTAGAGAGCTGAGCTTGGGGTTGCACAGGAAGGAGAAAGATCTAGCTTAGCTCCACGCTAGAAAAATTTTCTTAGGGGAGGTTGCTCAAATTGTGGTAATGCTAAGTATACCAGGGAGACATTCTTGAAATTTCATAGGTATCGACATTGGTGGAAGGAGTTGAAGGTTTGGAAGTAAGTAGAAGAAAAAGGGAGAGCTTCTCTAGTGATCGTAGAGCCTCAACTGTCATTGATACCTCACTTAGATCTACAAAGTAAGCAGAATGTGATGTCCAAAGGCAATCATGGCAGTACTTTGGTCAGCTTCAAGCAGGTTGATTGCAATAACTAGATCATTAATTTGGGAGTTATGGATCACATGATATTTACTCTTGATAATTTTGTTTATACTTCAGAACCAAGACGTGATAGTATCTCAAATACTGATGAGTTCACCTATCCATTGATTGGGGCTAGATTTGTTGTGATTTCTCTTGCACTCTCTCCCCAATACGTTGCTTGTCCTTTTATTATCCAACAAATTAATTTCAATTAGACAAGTTACTGAAGATTTGAATAGTGTTGTTCTAATATATCCTTGCTTTTGTTTATTTCAAGAGATAATTGGGTGTGGTACTAAGAGAGGGGGCTGCTTTACATGGATGACTTCAGTTCCGGGAGTACAAATCATGTTCAAGACATCTGTCATTTAGTTATTTGAGACAATTATTTCCTAATCTTTTTTTATTTAAATTTGAAGGGCTTAGACTTGCAATGTCAAACTTGCATATTGGTTAAGAACCATAGAGTTCCTTATCCAATAAATTTAAATGAAAATGAATTCACTTTTCCTTTAATATGTTTGGTTGTTTAGGGTACATCTCCCGTTATTGTTGTTTTACATTGTAGGTGGTTTGTTCTATTTGTTGATGACTATACTAGGATGACACGATTTTACTTGATGATAAGCAAAAATGAAGCCGTTAAGATATTTTGAAATTTTTTCATACTATGTTACAGACCTAATTTGGTGGGCAGATCTAGATTTTAAGAAGTGATAATGGTGGGGAGTATATGAATGAATATCTTAAGGATTATTTTAAAAAATATGGCATGATTCATGAGTCATCCTACTTCCTAACACCTTAGCACAATAGTTTCATGGAGAGAAAGAACAGATGTGTCCTCAAGATAGCTTGAGCTCTCTTGATTGAGAGTCATATGTCTCAAAGATTTTGGGACAACATTGTGACTATAGTTGTGCATCTTCTCAACCAGATGCCATCTAAAGTATTGAACTTCTAGACACCACTACAAGCCTTGTCCACATACTTTTATTTATCGTTTGTCCTAACCATTCCTCCTCGAGTGTTTAGATGTGTTCCATTTTGTAGACATCTCGAGACCCAGCGAATAGAACTTGATCCCTGTGCATTGCAAAGTCCATTCTTGGGGTTTGATACACACCAGAAGGGGTATCGCTGCTACAACTCTTCCATCTGGTGAACCTATGTCACTATGGATGTCTCATTTGTTGAAGTTCAATCGTTTTATCAAGACTCTAATTCTTTATTTCAGGAGGAGACACAAACATAAAGGGTGAATTGGTGGGATTTTTTTGATAGTATATTGTCCAAAGGAGAAGGGGGAGAGGCTATTAATAGGCAACTTGAGGAATTAGAGGAAGAGGCATCATTTGATGTTGGGCAACTTTGGCATGTACTGAAAATGAGAGTTGTGATGAGAAGGAGGTCGTACAGGAGGAGGTGGTGACTGGGTAGGTGGTTTCGAATATTGAACAAGTCCTGATTGAGGATAAGCAACTCCCACATGAGTAAAATGAAAAATAACCTTCATTTTCTCCAGTACCCGAATTAACTCATGAGAATATTCCTAAGGTAACCTTTCCTACTCATTCTTGAGTCTTTGATGAGCCTCATACTTCTGTAGGATATAAACTACCTAATAGACATAATCAAGGCAAGCCCCCAACTAGATATTCACCAGATGCTGAAGAGAAGAGATCGACCTGCCCTATTGTGAATTATGTGTCAACCAAAAGGTTGTCAGATCCATCAAGGAATTTGTGTCGAATGTGTTTACAATCCATATTCCTAAAGGTGTATGTGATGCTTTGAAAGGTTCTAAGTGGGTTAAAATAATGGAGGAGGAGATGATTGCATTGAAAATAAACAAGACTTGAAAGCTGGTGAAGTTACCTGAGGAGAAGAAGATTGTGGGATGTAAGTAGATCTTCTCTGTGAAGTGTAAAGCAAATGGATCTATAGAGAAGTACAAGGTGAGACTAGTTGCAAAGAAGTATACATAAACTTATAGAGTTGACTATTAGAAGACGTTTTTTCCTGTTGCTAAACTTAATACAATTCAAGTCTTATTGTCTCTTGTAGCTAATCTAGACTGGTCACTACACTAGTATGATATTAGGAATGCATTTTTTTACGGTGATCTTGAAGAAGAGATTTATATGGATATTTCACCCTGGTACAATTCACCATTACAATTTAAAGCGGTATGTAAGTTAGAGAGATCGTTATATGGTTTGAAGAAATTACCATGAGCTTGATTTGTTCGAATCACTTCGATGATGAGGAGATATGGATATTTCCAAAGTGAATTGGGAAAGGTAATTGTATTGATTATCTAGATTGTTGATATGATTATCATTAGAGATGACTGCACAGAAATTTCTAAACTCCAAAAGAAACTTTCTAGGGAGTTTGAGATGAAAAACCCTGGAAGGCTGAAATACTTCCTAGGTATTAAGATAACGAGATCAGTAGGGGGAATATTTTTCTAACAGAGAAATTATGTACTAGACTTGTTGACAAAGATGGGAATGTGAGACTGTAAGCTTGTAGACATATTAGTTGCTAAGAATCATAAGCTTGGGGAGTATCCATATCAAGTACCAATAAACAAAGAAAGGTATCAAAGGTTAATTGGCAAACTAATTTATCTATTGCATTGTTGTCCTAACATTGCATATGTATTGAGTATTGTTAGCCAATTTATTCATGCCCTAAGTGAAAATAATATGAATACAATATTGCACATACTTTGCTACTTGAAGACCTCACCAAGGCGAGGATTGAGATTCTTAAAAAAAAAGGTCATTTTCAAATCGAAAGGTTTATCGATATAGGTTGGGTCAAGAGTGTTTATGACGGAGATCAAAATCAGGATACTTCACCTTTATGGGAGGAAACTTAGTTATTTGGAGGAGCAAGAAGCAAAAGGTGGTGGCATTATCAAGTGGGAGGCTGAATTTAGAGGGATGGCTAAAGGGTTGTGTGAACTTTTGTGGCATAAGAAGTTAATGTTGGAAATTGGGTTTGCTCCAAGAGCCGAGATGAAGTTGTTCTATGATAACAAAGCAGCAATTGACATCCTTCTCAATCCAGTTTAGCACGATCATACCAAACATGTTGAGATGGACTGTTATTTCATCGAGAAAAATTTGGACACCAAAGTGATTTGATTTTTGTTCGTGCAATCTGAAGACTAGTTGATAGATATTTTTACGAGGGCTATATCAAATAGGATCTTCTACGGCTCACTTGACAAGTTGGCTATTCACAATATCTATGCATCAACTTAAGGGAGAGTGTGGGAATGAGCTATAAATTATATGTATGAGTTGTAATTTTCTAAAGTAGAGGTTATGTCTTATTATGAGTCTTTCATTCTATATATATCTAGGTTATTGTAATAGAGATAGAAGATAATATACAAAAATTTAAAGAACAATATTTTTCTTTTAAAACTTTCTGCATTAACAATATTTTCATTATTGGATTGGAAAAAAAGGTTACTAATAATAAGATGGAAAGACATTTTTGTTCGTGGTTGGTCAAAAAACTTTTGAACTAGTATTTGCAAGAACCTTCCTTCCTTTGATCCATCTTATTTCCCTTGCCTTCATCGTTAATGAAACAGAAGTTGTTTTCGCTAAGGGAATGGAAGCAATGTTTAGACTATAATACAAACCCTCAAGAAATTATAATTCAAACTAGGAACAAGATCAATACTAGGCAATGAAAATATATCACCTAAGATATTATTCTAAACTACCAAAGGTGTATAATTGGGTATTACAAATAACAGATTTTCTAGGTTATTACATCTGGTTCTTTAACGAGAAAAGTACCAAAAATATCTTAAATCTATTGCATTAGTATCAATTTAGTCATAAATTTTTTAATTAGATAATTTGGTCTTAAAATTTTTTGCATTAGTATCAATTTAGTTCATCCGGTCAATTTTGACTATAAATCACTAACGTGAACGCTAGTGATGCCACTAGGACGGTCAATGCTAACATGGACATTTAAAAAAAATCAATTTATTCAATTTTTTTTCTTGAAACTTGGAGATTGGCCAGTGACTCTCACTGGCCATTAGGCAAGGGCCAGCCAGCCCTCACCAACGGCCGTTGAGGTTTGGCTAGCCCTCGCCAGTGACTGCCCTCGTTAGCGATTGGCGAGGGCTAGATGGCTTTCCCTTGTGGCTGGTGGGCCCTTGCTAATGGTCGGTGAGGGTTGCCGACGAACCTCATTAGTCAATCTCTAAGTTTTAGAAAAAAAAGAAAAAAAGGCAAAAGATAAATTTCTTTTTGAAAAATTTTATTAAAAGTATTTACTTTAGCGTCAGCTATTCTACATGGCATCACTAATGTCCATGTCAGTAATTTCTGATCAAAATTGATTGGATAGAATGAATTGGTACCAATGCAAAACAATTTACCACTAAATTAGTTCAATTGAAAGGTTTACGGCTAAATTGATATTAATGCAATAAGTTAAAAAGTTTTTTGGTACTTTTTCCGTTGTTTAACCTAACGCAATGAGTTTTCCACATAGACTATCACTATATCATGCAAACCAAGACTAGTATTGGGGAGGGAGAAATGATTGCATGCCAAATAAGGAAGTGAAAAAAGAGAATACAAGTGAAATCGCAGAAGAACTCAGATTAAACACTCGAGGAAACCCCCCCTCCCAAAAAAAAAAACCAACAGATAACTCTTTAGACTCAGAGACCCACTTATCTACTTACCAACGACCACCATAGAAATTTTTGAAACTAAGGTCTCGAGAAATATATGCAGTGCTCTACTTTTGTGAGTTAGACAAAAATGATATAACCAATGGAAAACAAATGAGAATGAGGGATTGAGGAATAGTACTAGTTTTCTTGATTCATAGCAAGATATCCTTACGAGGAACTTTAGTTCATGCGGATAACCTGCTAAGATGCACGTATGAGCGTATTGACAAAAGGAATCTCACATCCGAATGTAATGTGAAGTAGTTAATATATCATAATCAATTCTTGACTCATTGGCATATGTTGTTGAGTGAAACTAACTTCAACTAGATACATTGACGTACTTGGACTTAGGCTCCATCTTAATGATCTCTTAAGCCCAACAAGTGGTATCCAAGCTGATATTTTAATTGGTGGCCAATGTCTAATTTGTATCAGGATCTAGTGGATATCTCAAAGAAGGAAAACCTTAGATGTGACTCCCTAATGGTGGCGACAGATAGCCTCCCCTAGCTTTCCTCTGGTCTCAATTGGACCAAGATGGTGGAGTCTGAGATATTGTCCTCATCAGCATATGTGAAACTTGACCAGGGCCACGATAGAAATTTTCCGGTTAGGATAATATTTGTGCCAAACAATACTTGGATCAAAGGGGAGTAGGCACAAAGCAAGTTGGCTATCATGTGAGGGGGAACTTGTTAAGGTGAATGTGCGAGGGAGTTAGGCGAAAGAGTTCCTACATCTGGATGTACTGTCAAACAAAATTTTATACTTTACTTGACCTACAAATTATTGGCTTAAATTTTTTTTTATTGAAAATATGTCACATTGGACATGTTGATTGGTACGAAGTTAGGCCCAGTCTTTTTTTTTTTTCCAAATTAGGCAAAAAAAATATTTATGAAAATAGTGTTAAAAAAATTATTTAATGGAAGGGGCCGCATGGTACTAAGAATGCTATGTGGGCCTGACGCGGCAATCTAAATACCGTGTAGGCTCGCGCGGCATTCATATTGCCGCACGGGCCCTCCACCCTGCAAGCTTATTATTAATTTTTTCATTTTAATTAATATTTATGACAATTATATTTATATAAATTTTAAATATATATTTTTATTTTGAGGTTTATTTTTATAACTTAAATTATCAATAATTAATTAAAAATTCATTAATATGTAATTAGTTTATTTATTATGTAAATAAATATTAAAAAATATTCATAAAATAAAATTGGCAAGATATATAAAGATCACATATCCAGATTAAAAGAACATAGATAACAAGTTTAATAAATTAGTATCGTTGCACGGGACTCGTACGACCGCATTTTTTTTTAATTTCATAGTTTTACATGTTTTTAATAATTTTATATTTATATAAATTTGTAAATATATATTTTTTCCTTTTGAAACTTATTTTTATAACATAATTATCAATAATTAATTGAAAAATTTATTAATATATATGTAACTAATTTATTTAGTATGTAAATAATTAATAAAAAAATTATATTTACAAATATGTATAAATATGAAATTATAAAAATAGGTAAAAAATATGTAGTTAAAAAAAAGCTACCTCACCGGCCTTGTGAATATTTTTCATTAATTATTTACATAGAAAATAAATTAATTACACATATCTTAATAAAAATTTTAATTAATTATTGATAATTATGTTATAAAAATATGCTTCAAAAGGAAATAATTATATTTACAAATTTATATAAAACTAAAATTATAAAACAACTAAAAACATACGAAATTAAAAAAAAGATGCCCCAGCTGCCTCATGAATTTTTTTATTAATTATTTCCATACCAAATAAATTAATTATATATATCAATAAAATTTTCAAATAATTATTGATAATTCAAGTTATAAAAATTAATAAAAAAATATATTTAAAATTTTTTTATAAGTATAAATATTAATTAAAAATGAAAAAAATAATAAGCTTGGGGGCCACAAGGCTTGTGTGGCACTTAGAGTGCTACGCTGGGCCTGGCACGAAACTCTAAGTGCCGCATGGGCCTGCGTGGCATTTAGATTGCCATGTTAGGCCTGTGCAACATCCTTAGTGCCGTGTAGGCCCCCTTTCGGAAAATAATTTTTTTAACCTTATTTTTGTAAATATTTTTTTTGCTTAATTTGGAAAAAAAAACCACTTAGTCTTAGTGATCTTTTTGGATAAAAAAAAAATCGATCGAGCTTCTCTTGCGTTGACCCAACATAACCTTTAAATCCCTATCAACTCAAGTTGCTTAGGTCCCCAAGTTGTTGGAGTATCTATCAAGTACAAGCCCCGTGAAGCCAATGAGACACTGGATTAATTGGATTATCAAAGCTCAACGGAAAAATTTACTTCCCTTCAATTGGCTGTCTAAGGCACCCCCAACCCATCGTGGGTTTTATTATGTACTGATTCTGAACCTTGTTGGGCTTCTTTAGCGCTCTATGTTGACACATGATCTTTAATCATTTTTTCTATTGCTAAAGTAATAAAAAATCCATAAAAATTCATAAAATTGAAAAATCAACTTTGGGGACCTTAGCCAAGCCTAGGGAATCAATTTTGACCAAAAAACGATTTTTCATATTTTCAGTATTTTTACGTATTTTTTATTTATTTATTTTCAAAAATTAATAGAAAATCCATAAAAATTCATAAAATTGAAAAATCAACTTTGGGAACCTTAGCCAAGCCTAGGGAACGAATTTTGACCAAAAAATAATTTTTCATATTATATATATTTTAATTTTTTTTAAAAAAATACAAACATATTTGAAAATTTTGAAAAAATAACATTTGAGGCCAAAAAATACACAAAGATAGTTAATATTTTTATTTTAAATCTATTTTCATATTGGCCATCGCAAATTCAGAAAAATCCAATTCGAGTCACGTGTTCCTTCACGAGTATAATCTCGAATCGGGCCTTAAAAAAATTTAATTTGAGTCAACTTATTTTTAACTTTCACTTTTTATGAGTTGTGACATTGTCTTCTAATATTTTAAATTTTCATCTTGGCCCAATTATACCTAGAATGACTTAATTTTGCAAAAGGGCTTTAATTAAATTATGCATTATTTTCAGCGACAAGAAATGAGCTTAAACTTGACATGTGGTAAATTTTGGTGTGTCAAAAATTGTGAGAAGATTTGGACTTAAAGAAATATATTTTTTCAGGGACTGAATTGTAAATACTTAAAATTCAAGGACTAAAGTGCAAATACCTAACTCTTGAAGGATTATTTTACAAATAATAAAAAGAAAAGTTAGTGGATAAATTAGAATAGAGAAGGGAAGATGAAGAAGAGGAGATGAAGAAGAGAAGTTGGAGAAGAATGGATGGAGAAAATAAGATAAGAATAGAGAAGGGAAGATGGAGATGAAGAAGAGTTAGTAGAGAAATTAGAATGGAAGATAAGAATAGAGAAGGGAAGATGGAGATTAAGAAGAGTTAGTGGAGAAATTAGAATGGGAGATAAATATGGAGAAGGGAAGATGAAGATGAAGAAGAGTTAGTGGAGAGATTAGAATGTGAGATAGAGATTGAGAATGGAAGATGAAAATGAAGAAGAGTTAGTGGAGAAATTAGAATGGGAGATAGAGTTAGTGGAAAAATTAGAATGGGAGATAGATGAGTAGGTTATAAAAGGAGAAAGAAGTGAGCTTGAGAAAGGATTCTTGGGAGAGAAAATTTGAAGTGTTTGGGAGGATTTTTTTTGGAGAGAAAATTTTGGATGTTTGAGAGAGTTTTGGGAGATTGAAGAAAAATTTGAGAGAAAGAAAATACCAAAAGAGAGAGAATTTTGAAGATGATGGGAGTTCAAAGCTAGGGATTATCATCACAAATTCCTTCATCGATCAATATAAATCAAGAGTTCATCCTCGTCAACGGGCAAGCAAATTCGAGCTAAGTGTTTTTATTTATTCATTTGTTTATGGTTTTACTTGCAAATTAGCACAAATTGTATACACTTTCTCCATCTCCTCTTTTTTTTTTCCATATTTTATGTCAGGAGAAGGATATCTCTACGTCAATAGCAAAAATCTCGTAGATATGCAAAAATCGGCCCAGACAAGCTCCTAAACTGTCCACCGATTTCTCAACTGATCTGTGACTAAAAGTCCCTCTTAATTCAAAAGAAACTCTCTATATTGGGAACATAGAGAGCGAAAATCAATTATAGAAATCCCTCCCAAAAAAATGGGAGATAAGTACTCTTTCCACTCTTCTGGTTTTAGGTGCAGATTAGCACATATTTTGTATACTAACATTTCACTCTATTTTATGTCAGGAAGCCGCAGCTTTATATCAATGGTCAACCCTATGGAAGCACAAAATCGGCTTGGAGGAGTCCTCAAGCGCGCACAAATTTCAAATTGTTGAATCAATTCGTTGTATTTTATTTTAAAGAATTCATACCCCAGAATGGAGAGGACAAAGTCCATCCGCAATTTAAATACCTGCACCATAAATCCCAAAGGGAAGAGCCAAGCCAATGCTTAGCCTCCCATTGGAGGTTTTTACTTACAGTAGTTAAATACCTGCAACTTAAATACCTGTACCTTAAATCCCAAAGGGAAGAGCCAAGCCAATGCTTAGCCTCCCATTGGAGGTTTTTACTTACAGTAGTTAAATACCTGCAACTTAAATACCTATACCTTAAATCTCAAAGGGAAGAGCCAAGCCAATGCTTAGCCTCCCATTGGAGGTTTTTACTTACAGCAGTTAAATACTTGCAACTTAAATACATGTACCTTAAATCCCAAAGGGAAGAGCCAAGCCAATGCTTAGCCTCCCATTGGAGGTTTTTACTTACAGTAGTTAAATACCTGCAACTTAAATACATGTACCTTAAATCCCAAAGGGAAGAGCCAAGCCAATGCTTAGCCTCCCATTGGAGGTTTTTACTTACTGTAGTTTAAATACTTGCAACTTAAATACTTGTACCTTAAATCCCAAAGGGAAGAGCCAAGCCAATGCTAGGCCTCCCATTGGAGGTGTTTATTCACTGTCATGTACTTCCTATAATTTAATTTTTGAATCATCAGACCCAAAAGATAAGTAGGTTGTAATACTGCACAGAAGTCGTTAACACACTCCTTCTTTCGGCTTCAGGGAATCTTTAACACTTAAAAAAATATAACAAATAAAAATATATACCATCCATGCATCCTATTTAAAAAGTGAAAACACAAAAGAGAATACCCTACTATAGCCTTAGGAATAAACCAGGCCTGAGTTGCCGAATTAGGATATCCATGAAATTAAGGTACCGAAAGGGCATTAGTTTTAATTAACTAGTGTAACCAAGTCCCCGAGCTCCTAATCTCTGGTTCGCAGGAATAAATTAGTTCTCCCGCTAATTTATTTAGGTTTCTAATCGACCTACCAAGAACGATTAGTGGCGACTCCAAATTTTAAAATCATTTAAACAAAAACCAAAGTTGCGATTCGGTAGGGCTTGGGAGGGTCCGCGTTAGGTTAGTCAAATCTAATTAACCTAATAATCCGTTAACCCCCTTTAAAATTTAAAATTTTTTTAGAGGGTCGCGACAGACTGGCGACTCCGCTGGGGACAGAGATTTTTAAATTTTCGAAAAAAGATACCAATTGGAATACTTAAATTTTTTCGAAATTTTAAGAGTCTTAGTGGACTTAGGCCAATGAAAATTTCATGCATATCTCGCTTCTGGCGATCTTGTTTGGGACTCATTCTATAGGTGTTATATGTTTTTGCAGGATGGGAGTTATAAGGGGCGGAGTGTTTGGCTAACCCCTTTGTTTTGCAGGCTCGGTGTTGGGTTAATTTGTTTAATTTCGCACATTTTTAGAAGCGCTGTTTTGATATCAATTGTTGTGCATGTCTTGCATACTCTGAGGATCACGACACCTGCACACACAAGCGTCTAAACCCAAGTCGCGAAATTCTTCCTAGAAAACCATAGATAGGGATCGAATATGCAAAGCTCTTGCGTCGATTGCGCTCGGGTTGACCATATTTTATTCCGCTCATTATCTGAATTGACAATTCTTCCCATTGTGATTTGATTGCGCGGAGGGTAAGTTTGTCAATTCAGATAGCGGGAGCCTTTTTAGGTCCATACCTTGTCTCTCCTTCTTTTATTTTCTAGAGTCCACTCCTCACTTGAGTCATGCGCATGACTATGTGATTTGCATTTCTCCAAGGTAAAAGTAAGTTCTCTAATTTTATCTTGTATTTATTTTCGGTCGGTCCATGCTAGGTGTTAGTCAGTTTTTAAGCTTGATATTACGACCATTCTTTTTAAAAAAAATAAAAATTAAATTTGTCCCTCATTTCTTTTAAATTTTTTTTTTGAAAAAAATGATGTAAAAAAATCCCTTCATGGGAATTTTATTAACCAATAAGGGATTTTTGTCATATTTTTATTGCTTCAATAAAAATGAAATTTTCCTGAAAAAATTTTCCTCTGAAAATTTCAATAAAAAGAAAAATTCCTTAAAAAAAAACTCTAGTAGACATCAAGTGATTT
Source organism: Psidium guajava (assembly GCA_016432845.1). NCBI lineage: Eukaryota > Viridiplantae > Streptophyta > Magnoliopsida > Myrtales > Myrtaceae > Psidium > Psidium guajava. The sequence continues at coordinate 13,757,938 of CM028231.1, read as the reverse complement.
TATCACATTTTTCAAATTATAAAAACTTACAAGAAGGGAAGAGCCAAGCCAATGCTTAGCCTCCCATTGGAGGTTTTTACTTACAGTAGTTAAATACCTGCAACTTAAATACCTGTACCTTAAATCCCAAAGGGAAGAGCCAAGCCAATGCTTAGCCTCCCATTGGAGGTTTTTACTTACAGTAGTTAAATACCTGCAACTTAAATACCTATACCTTAAATCCCAAAGGGAAGAGCCAAGCCAATGCTTAGCCTCCCATTGGAGGTTTTTACTTACAGCAGTTAAATACTTGCAACTTAAATACATGTACCTTAAATCCCAAAGGGAAGAGCCAAGCCAATGCTTAGCCTCCCATTGGAGGTTTTTACTTACAGTAGTTAAATACCTGCAACTTAAATACATGTACCTTAAATCCCAAAGGGAAGAGCCAAGCCAATGCTTAGCCTCCCATTGGAGGTTTTTACTTACTGTAGTTTAAATACTTGCAACTTAAATACTTGTACCTTAAATCCCAAAGGGAAGAGCCAAGCCAATGCTAGGCCTCCCATTGGAGGTGTTTATTCACTGTCATGTACTTCCTATAATTTAATTTTTGAATCATCAGACCCAAAAGATAAGTAGGTTGTAATACTGCACAGAAGTCGTTAACACACTCCTTCTTTCGGCTTCAGGGAATCTTTAACACTTAAAAAAATATAACAAATAAAAATATATACCATCCATGCATCCTATTTAAAAAGTGAAAACACAAAAGAGAATACCCTACTATAGCCTTAGGAATAAACCAAGCCTGAGTTGCCGAATTAGGATATCCATGAAATTAAGGTACCGAAAGGGCATTAGTTTTAATTAACTAGTGTAACCAAGTCCCCGAGCTCCTAATCTCTGGTTCGCAGGAATAAATTAGTTCTCCCGCTAATTTATTTAGGTTTCTAATCGACCTACCAAGAACGATTAGTGGCGACTCCAAATTTTAAAATCATTTAAACAAAAACCAAAGTTGCGATTCGGTAGGGCTTGGGAGGGTCCGCGTTAGGTTAGTCAAATCTAATTAACCTAATAATCCGTTAACCCCCTTTAAAATTTAAAATTTTTTTAGAGGGTCGCGACAGACTGGCGACTCCGCTGGGGACATAGATTTTTAAATTTTCGAAAAAAGATACCAATTGGAATACTTAAATTTTTTCGAAATTTTAAGAGTCTTAGTGGACTTAGGCCAATGAAAATTTCATGCATATCTCGCTTCTGGCGATCTTGTTTGGGACTCATTCTATAGGTGTTATATGTTTTTGCAGGATGGGAGTTATAAGGGGCGGAGTGTTTGGCTAACCCCTTTGTTTTGCAGGCTCGGTGTTGGGTTAATTTGTTTAATTTCGCACATTTTTAGAAGCGCTGTTTTGATATCAATTGTTGTGCATGTCTTGCATACTCTGAGGATCACGACACCTGCACACACAAGCGTCTAAACCCAAGTCGCGAAATTCTTCCTAGAAAACCATAGATAGGGATCGAATATGCAAAGCTCTTGCGTCGATTGCGCTCGGGTTGACCATATTTTATTCCGCTCATTATCTGAATTGACAATTCTTCCCATTGTGATTTGATTGCGCGGAGGGTAAGTTTGTCAATTCAGATAGCGGGAGCCTTTTTAGGTCCATACCTTGTCTCTCCTTCTTTTATTTTCTAGAGTCCACTCCTCACTTGAGTCATGCGCATGACTATGTGATTTGCATTTCTCCAAGGTAAAAGTAAGTTCTCTAATTTTATCTTGTATTTATTTTCGGTCGGTCCATGCTAGGTGTTAGTCAGTTTTTAAGCTTGATATTACGACCATTCTTTTTAAAAGAAAATAAAAATTAAATTTGTCCCTCATTTCTTTTAAATTTTTTTTTTGAAAAAAATGATGTAAAAAAATCCCTTCATGGGAATTTTATTAACCAATAAGGGATTTTTGTCATATTTTTATTGCTTCAATAAAAATGAAATTTTCTTGAAAAAATTTTCCTCTGAAAATTTCAATAAAAAGAAAAATTCCTTAAAAAAAAACTCTAGTAGACATCAAGTGATTTTATCACATTTTTCAAATTATAAAAACTTACAAGAAAATTCTTCTCGAGAAATTCGCTCATGTTTTTCTAAGAAAATTTTCTCTAAATAAAATTAGACTAATTGACCAATAAGAGATTTTTGTCATGTTTTTTTTCTCTCCAATAAAAATGAAATTTTCCTGACAAATTTTCCTCTGAAAATTTATTTCGATAAAAAGAAAAATTCCTTTAAAAAAAAACATCAAGTGATTTTATCACATTCTTTCAAATTATAAAAACTTGCAACAAAAATTCTTTTCGAGAAATTCGCTCATGTTTTTCTAAGAAAAGTTTCTCTAAATAAAATTAGACTAATGTCTCGGGGGAATTTCGTTAACCAATAAAGGATTTCTGTCATGTCTTTCCTGCTTCAATAAAAATAAAATTTTCCTGACAAATTTACCTCTGAAAATTTATTTTGATAAAAAGGAAATTCCTTCAAAAATTTTAGTAAACGTCAAGAGACTTTGTCACATTCCTTTAAAAAAATAAAAAAAAGAATAATAAATCTGAAAAAAATTCTGTATAAACAATTAACCTATTTCTTCCTAAGGAATTTTTTTTTTCTTTCTTCTGATTTCTCTATAAAATAGAAAAAATCAAATTGGACTAATATATGAGTCATGGACCGACATTTCTTGTGTCGCATACTAATTATATCCTTTTCTTTTGCAGAGAGATCCTAGATACCCCAGACGGGTGTAAAAATTAAGTTCAATAATATATCAAGAATCATCTTCAGAAATACCAAAAGACAAAAAACACCGAGGCTTCAACCGTTAATTCTGGGGGGCAAACGAACATTGTCCATCTTTGACAGACAAAGTTGTGTCAATCCGTAAACTTGTATGGGCAGTGTATTCTGATATGACGGTGGATTTATACTGATTAAACTTGGGGGCATATTTAATGTATTGCAGAGGATCCCGCGTCTTTTGAAAAACAATATGGATTATATAATCAGAACCCATGAAACAAATACCTTTACCTGATCAAATCAACCAGAGACCGGTCTTAAAATTTCCTCTTATCCGAAACATGCGGAGGGCTTTAGAGGACCGAGGTTCTATTAATGAACGTGGCCCACAGGAATTTCTCCCGACGCTACAGGCCACCGACACGAGCAAGTGGACGCCGAAAGAAATAAAATATGGATAAAAGTGGGCACACAAAAGGTGGCCGGATTTACTACCAGCGCACTGATCGAGTGGTCATAGCCTTATTGTTCGTGATCTCAAGATGGATAGTGGGGGCCACCGCCGAACCCATCATCAATGTTCTCGATATCATCGTCTGGAGCAATTAAACAAGAACATCAAGAAGAACATTAAGCCTCGACATCTTCGGTACCTCAAATCGTTCTGTTATGCTATGCGGAAGAAACGATAGCAGGAAAATTAAAAAAAAAACAAAACAAAACACGTGAAGCTTTTCTTTCATTCCATTCATCAAAGAGTATTACAACAACTCACTGGGGAGGAAAGGTAAAGCCAAACTGGGCCCTGATGACCATTACGAAAGAGCTCAACTGACTCTCCAAACAGTTGATGCTCTGGATGCACCGGGCGCTCTCGGGATCAAGCTCCGCGAGCCTAAAGAAGAGGCGATCGCACTTCTCTTTAACTTGGGCCATAGTGGCCTCGTAATGCTCAACGGCAAACTCCAGGTCCGGAACCGCTGCCCTCTCGAAAGCAATATCTGCCGTAATGTCATCAAGTCTCTCCTGCAGCCAACCACATTTACACCTCATCACAATATTGCCTGGCTCCTGTTCGGCGTAAGTTCGGACCAAGGCCAGACGGTCCACCAACTTTCCCCTCTCACGAACCAGCCACGAAAGCTGATCGTTGGCCTTGAGGGCCTTTTTGTGATTATCAGCCACAAACGTAACTGTTGCCAAACGCTCGTGCCGGTCTCGGTAACGGGCTTTCACGACGGCGGTCACAAGGACCGTCTCATAAGCACGGTTATAGGCAGCCAGAAAATTGATGAAGAGGGTCGAGAAGTTCCGGTACTCCTTCCCTAGTTGGGTACCCTCAACAGAAGCAGCGTCCACGGTCCTAAATAAACCGAGGATTTCAGCCTCAACGGTAGAGTTTTTGGCTATATGAGCGTAACCTCTACCAAGAAGATTGTAGAGTCTCTTCCACCCAGCCAGGACTTCGGTGGATAATGTGTGGTTAGGAGAATTGGCCATTTTTGAAAGCAGAATACGAAAGAAAAGGGGAGAGAGGTGAGGCAGATGAGCAGAATACGAAGATGGTAATCTGCTTTGAAGTAAATATTGATTTCATAGTGACGGTATCAACCAGTCAAGATTTCTCTTATCTACCATTCTCTATTGGCACCACCCTCGTTGGCTCGAATTCCCATCAGATGGCGACTGCGAGCTAAGCGAGTCCGAAATCTCCGCAGAAAGTTTGACGAGACACCACCACTTTGAAAAAGAAGACGGAAAGATGAGCTGAGTGGAAGACACGGCAAACGTTAGCGAAAAGGAGATACGACTTGTCTTCATTGGAGGACCCGCCAGTAAATCGACGGTGGAGATCTTGACAGGGGCCTTCTATCACGAAAAGAAAAAAGAAGACAAACTGAGCGAGAAACAAGGATTTCCCCTTTGATCAAAAGCTGAATATCAGATTTTCCCCCTCGGAAAATCTAATAGTGCTGCCCGTGAAGAGGGAAGTCGTTGCTATTGCCAGAGAGAGAACTTGTCCCCATTTGATAGTCAGAGTTCATTCGCAAGAACTCGCAGGAGAAAGATAGAGAGGAAGGAGTTCTCGTGGGAGAGGAATTCAAAACCTTCACCATCAAAGCATCGGCTTTCAAAGTCTGTTCCGAGAAGGCATCAACGATCTCGTGATCCCTCAAGTCCGAGAAGACATCCCGAGGCGGTCTCGAATCGGCAGTCCTAGATCCAGAAATATGTCGAGTATTAGGGGAACGGGCGCATGTTCAACCCTGGTCAAAGCTGATGAAGTTCCTTACCCTGAGGGTCTACTGGTCATGGCCATTGACGGTAATCCAGTCTCTCTGTCAATCCTTGTTACCGTATTAAGAAAATGCCGGTATAAGGTTGTAGCTCAAGCAAAGGCGACAGAGGCCTTAGAGATATTAAGGAGGAGTAGTGACCCGTTTGATATCGTCCTCACCGCCATGGTAGGGATTGACATGGATGTTTTCACTCTCTTGGAAGTCATCAATTCTAAATTAAACATGCCAGTCCTCGTAATATCGGCAAGCGATGATCAGCAAGCCCTAATGAAGGCTGTCTTAAATGGGGCCCAAGACGTCGTAACGAAACCAGTTAGAGTTCAGATGCTTCAAAACATATGGCAGCACGTGGTAAGGAAGCAATTGCACGACCATGAGAACAAGCATCAAGCCTTCAATTTTGTTCCAAGCAACTGGAGAAAGAAGATGAGTTGGTCTCCCGAGCTGCATCGTATGTTTGTTAATGCAGTTCAGCAGCTAGGAATAGATTCGGCACGGCCACAACATATACTGGAAATTATGAAGGTAGAGGGACTCACTAAAGCAAATGTTTCGAGTCATCTTCAGAAGTACAGAAAAAGGGTGAGAGAACACAATGCAGCTCAGAATCAAGAAAACCAAGGCGGGACTGATCCAAGCCTGAACGTCGAGTCTCCTCGCCACCATAAGTTCCCCAGGTTAGCATGGGGCGAGCCACTTCCCATCATCAACCAAGCTAGTAGCCATGCCATCAATCCCCCAGGCGTTAATCAAAGTATCCCCCAGAATCACCCTAATGCTCTTCAAGAGTATAGACCGCAGGAGCAGTGTATTCAGATTCCTTGGTTTGAGCACCAACCTGTGGCTAGAACTCATCCCATGATCAGCGCGCCTGCGCAGCCAGAGAATCAGACAAGAAGTTATCCTGAGCACTTCCACTTCTCTAATCCTCGAATGGAAGGAGTTTTTGGCAGCAGGACAGTTGGTGATCCCCACACTTTCTCGAGTAATGATGAAGGCTCCAGCATGAGAAGTCAAATTGCTCATGGCGAGGACAGAATGAGAAATCTACCGCCAGCATTTGCCAACAACAATGCCCAATTCGAGCATCAGTTGCTGGAAGGTTCAAGAGATTACCCAGATGATGAGCTTACTGCCCTAGTCAACCAGTTTAGGGTTGACAGACGTCCCAAGCCGCGATCAGGAGCCAGTGAGTAGGGACTCTCAAACATCGGTTATCCACACCCGAACCAACACGAGACTAGCTGATTATCGAAGAGCCACAGGAGAGGCAGAACTGACCTTGAATAAGTGCACCTTTCATTTCATGCTTAATTCCCCTGCGTATGATATTTTCCAGCTTTCTAGGTGTCTCGATTTAATTCAAGGACAAGGGGGCAATTTATTTATCCCGTCGAATGCGTGAATCCCTTTTTATGCTAGATTTAGGGCGGATCAATTTGTGGCAACGTCGCTGACTGCCATAATGAGAAATGTTGAATGGCCTCACGTAGGGAAATTTCAAGTGAAAAGCCCAGGCGAGCTCGAAGACGGGTAACTGTGTGTCGTTTCAATTTACCCTCAATCGTTGCAAAATGCTAAATTGGATTTGTTTCATTCTCACCCAAGGGATTGCAAAGTGCCTCAAGAGTGTCGCAAAATGAAATGACCCAATGGAATGCGATAGGACTCATTCGCCTTCAAGGTAACCTTCAAATTAAAGGAGCCCTCCGGTCAACGGACCCGATGGCATGGAAAATGATAATGGTCCAAGGCAACCCGAAAGAAAACAAGGCCCAACTAAGCAAAGCACATATGTGGCAAGCTCAAAGTGAAGGGCAACTCGGGACATACAATTCAATCCAATCCAAATGAAAGAACTTCCTCAATTCAAATTCAATGGAAGTATACACAAGGGTAAAACAGTATCGTTCCAATTTTTCTAGAATATGAAGAACATATACTGCTGCATTCTCTTTCATTTTTGCAGGGGAAGTCTCTACTGGCCAAATTTTCCTGTCTACCATTCCCTATCAGTATCACCTCCGCTACTCGTCTCCAATCTCGAGCCAAGCAAATCCGACGTCTCTACGGAAAAGTTGGACGAGACGCCACTACTTTGAAAAAGAAAGGATAAAAAATAAGCTGAGTGGGAGACAAAGACATTTTCGGCAGAAAAGAGATACGACTCGTCTTTATTGAAGAACTCGCCAGCAAATTGACGGTGGAGACAGTAACAAGGGGCCCCCTTCCACGGAAAGATGGAAGGAGACGAGCTGGACGAGAGATACGATGAAAAGAAAATCGAGAAAGCCAGAACACTCGAGAGAGGCAATACAGTTGCTAAACCCACGTCTAATTTTAAAGGAGGCATCTTCTTGATAATTCTCATTCGTGCTCGAAAGAGAGACTCTTAAAGCATACGCAGTCTCCCAGAAAAATCCAGAGAGTAAAAATACAAGAAGAGATATCAAACTTTGAGAAATCGTTAACCAAATCGAAGATGTCTCAACCCAACACACTTGAAAGTTATCGTTACTTGCTGAATATGGGAGAGGAAGAATTCGAAGCCATATTTGGGATCGAGCCTATGGAGCCCGGCCCTTCCACCGATGACGTCCAAGAGCCCGGTAAGGACAATGACAACAACGGTAAAGGTCAAAAGAAGCGTTACCGTCGCCATACTGAGGAGCAAGTACGAAAGCTTGAAGCTTTCTTCAGAACGTGCCCTATGCCAGACGGCAAACAAAAAATGGAACTGAGTCAAGAGCTAGGCCTTGAACCTTCGCAAATCAAGTTCTGGTTTCAAAATAGACGAACCCGAATGAAGACTCGTCATGAGCACAACGAAGCCGAGTTTCTAAGAGTTGAAAATGAAAACCTCCGAGCGGAAAACAAGATGTATAAAGAGACTTTTGACTCCGCCACCTGCCCCAACTGCAATAGCCTCCTCCTCACCCTCGATGAAATGTATGATCTGAGGATCGAAAATGCACGTTTAAGAGGTGAGTTAGACCAATTTATAACAGGATCGAGTTCTGTTGGAGCAGGGTACAAAAGGACCAATGATACTGGATCAGTATCAATACCTCCCGAGGAAGAAGGGACAGATCACCACCAAGCGGACATTGACGATGATCTTTTCGCCATAATCAACCAGTTTGATATCGGTAAAGCATCGGGACTGTGATGCACTTGTTCAGCCAGTGACCACCAGACCTTCGATATGGCCGATGCATACCTAATTTGGGATGAAGCCAGCTGATCATGGGAGAGCCTGTAGAGGAAGCAGAACTGATCCTGAATGAGTGAATGTGTTTTATTTCCTTGCGTGATATGTTTTTCTGCTTTTGTGAATGTGTAAAAGCAAGGAGTAATAATCCGACTTCCCCCTATTAAATGCTCGAATCCGCCACCTCACCAACCTCACGACGAATTGATGGCGAGTAAAAATCTGGATAAACCTGAAGGGTAACTCCATATCGTTTCAATTTACCCTCAGTTGCTCCAAGTTTTAAAATTAAGCCCCTTCTATTCTCAGGAAATTGCAAATCGACCCGAGAACGCAATCATATCCGAATACAAGTTGAACAAAATTTGGGGGCAAATCGATTCATGGGCATTACCACGGGATGGACAGCTTCGGACAGAGGAAAGTACAAGCGAAAGACGCGAACAATCTCAGAAATGGGTAATTCTGTATCGTTCTAATGTGCACATAATCATCTCAAGTCTTGAATTGTCTTATTCCATTCTTAACAGGGATTGCAAATTACCTCGAGAAATACCGTAACATGGTATAAGGTGATACAACAAGGCTGCTTTATCCCCAAAGATTAACCTTTGAAAGGATAGCCCCATGGACACCTATGGTCCAATGGACCGAATGGTATGGGGGATGACAGTAGGTCCGAAATATCCCGAGTTCGATCCCCGAGGGTGGGGAATGTTGTATGTATTATAAATAAATGAAACAACTTTTTGTGCATTTCTTTTTGCAAGCAGGAATACTCGACGAGTAATACCGAAGTCAATATTTTGCTACATTCTCGGCTTAATGGTGAAGCATCCAACAAAAGTCGAAGAAAACTCGATCCAGCAAAATTGGTAAAAGACTTGTCCAAGGCATTCAAGATGAAGGGTAAATCAGTATCGTTTCCAATTTATCCCTTTTAATACTGGTTGACATGTCTCCTTTTCTTTTCACAGGAAATATTTATACTAACATTTAACATGTTGAAGGAGACAAATCCAAAAGAAAATTATGATCACATGACAAGATCTATTCTGGTGAAAAATGGGGCAAATTGATCGCAAGCTCTGAAACGAAAAAGCAAATATGTCTTCCTTATCTCGTTTGATTTCAAGAATAATTTCTCTACTTCTTGCAGGGCATTAAACAAACCAAAATGCTCCCTCGCCCATATGCTTCATCGCGCAGGGGTAAAGTTTGAGACAAACCACCCCTCGACATAAGGAGTAGGCTTCCCAATTTGTTCGGTCCGCCCACATACCAGGGGCAATTTAAATTCGCCCATATTTGCACATTATATAAACACACGTGATGCTAAAAAATTGTCACATCTGCATTGTGCTTACACAGTTCATGAATTATGTATGACTATTCCGTGTGTTTAACTTACCAACTCCAACTTAGAGCATAAACTGCACAGGAGATATCAAATGTGCAGAATGGGGCATGACAGGATGAGGAAAGGCAAACCATTTCCACACAGGTCTAACATTTTGATCTACAGATAAACAGCCTTTCTCCAGAGTGAGAAAAAGCCATTTCGGAATGAAGTCCCCCATTCAGATTACATTCGAGGTGTTCATACTATAAGAACCTCCTTAAACAGAAGTGGTAATGCAATACATGATTTATATGTTGATCGATTGCATCATGAGTTATTATATAGACTGCCTTTAATCATGGCAAACTTAGCTGAACAATTTTGTATGAACCAATGAACGCATTGATGAAAATGCATGCACATGTTAGCTCTGACATTGCCCGACAGGCAACACATTCCCGGTGTTTGAGTTACCTTCCAAAGTCTTGAAATTCATTCGGCGATTATTGAATGAACAAGCCTGGTTGTCGAGAAGCCACCAAGCATTTCTTCCAAATTCTCAGGTAAGTATATCTTCAACCAGAACCTTTCAAGAGAATGAATTCTGACGGTTGTTGGGATACTCGAATCCATTGCGGTATATACAGGTATCCACATTCTTCAATAAAGCATGATTTGTCTCAAGGACAGAAATGTTCGAGACCTTTTAATCTCTGCCTCTTTGGTTTATTCCTAAAACGACAGGAGAATATAATTTGGGTTTGAGCTTCTGCAGGATTCCTGGTCTCCCCAGATTTCAGAATGGCACCCTTTGAGGTACATAAAGTCCTTCTTACAGGCAAATCAAGTCCTTCTTACAGGCATAAAGTCCTTCTTACAAGCAAACCAAGTCCTTCTTATAGGAAAATCAAGTCCTTCTTACAGGCAAACCAAGTCCTTCTTACAGGCACCAAGTCCTTCTTACAGGCAAACCAAGTCCTTCTTATAGGCACAAAGTCCTTCTTACAGGCAAAGTAAGTCCTTCTTACAGGCAAATCAAGTCCTTCTTACAGGCACAAAGTCCTTCTTACAGGCAAATCAAGTCCTTCTTACAGGCAAACTAAGTCCTTCTTACAGGCAAACAAAGTCCTTCTTACAGGCACAAAGTCCTTCTTACAGGCAAACCAAGTCCTTCTTACAGGCAAATCAAGTCCTGCTTACAGGCAAATAAAGTCCTTCTTACAGGCAAAGCAAGTCCTTCTTACAGGCAAATCAAGTCCTTCTTACAGGCACAAAGTCCTTCTTACAGGCAAATCAAGTCCTTCTTACAGGCAAACAAAGTCCTTCTTACAGGCAAAGCAAGTCCTTCTTACAGGCAAATCAAGTCCTTCTTACAGGCAAAGCAAGTCCTTCTTACAGGCACAAAGTCCTTCTTACAGGCAAAGTAAGTCCTTCTTACAGGCAAATCAAGTCCTTCTTACAGGCAAATTAAGTCATTTTACATGGCATAAAGTCCTTTTTACAGGCACCAAGTCCTTTTTACATGCACCAAAGTCCTTTTTAGAGGCACCAAGTCCTTTCTACAAGCGCAAAGTCCTTCTTACAGGCAGTTTCATGGGATAACCTACCATACAGGTCAAATTTCAATCAAATTTTAATCAGTAGAATCCTTTCATTAGGAATCTACCATGGGGTGACCTACCATACGGGTCAAAATTTAAATCAGTAGAATCCTTTTATTAGGAATCTACCATGGTACAACCCACCATACGGGTCAAATTTTAATTCAATTTTTAATCAGTAGAATCCTTTTATTAGGAATATACCATGGGTTAACCTACCATACGGGTTCAAGTTCAACTACTCTAAGGTTTTCTTATAACGAATCTTTAGGTTCTCATTTGATTTTCAGTGGAACAATCATGTCACGACTCTTTTTATTTCCTTGTATTGAGTCGATAAGAATCCATGTGTCATCTCGTCTTTGAAATGAACCTCTACCGAGCTTCCTTTCAAAGAGGGGCAGCTGTTGACACCTGATCTTTAATCATTTTTTCTATTGCTAAAGTAATAAAAAATCCATAAAAATTCATAAAATTGAAAAATCAACTTTGGGGACATTAGCCAAGCCTAGGGAATCAATTTTGACCAAAAAACGATTTTTCATATTTTCAGTATTTTTACGTATTTTTTATTTATTTATTTTCAAAAATTAAAAGAAAATCCATAAAAATTCATAAAATTGAAAAATCAACTTTGGGAACCTTAGCCAAGCCTAGGGAACGAATTTTGACCAAAAAATAATTTTTCATATTATATATATTTTAATTTTTTTTAAAAAAATACAAAAATATTTGAAAATTTTGAAAAAATAACATTTGAGGCCAAAAAATACACAAAGATAGTTAATATTTTTTATTTTAAATCTATTTTCATATTGGCCATCGCAAATTCAGAAAAATCCAATTCGAGTCACGTGTTCCTTCACGAGTATAATCTCGAATCGGGCCTAAAAAAATTTAATTTGAGTCAACTTATTTTTAACTTTCACTTTTTATGAGTTGTGACATTGTCTTCTAATATTTTAAATTTTCATCTTGTCCCAATTATACCTAGAATGACTTAATTTTGCAAAAGGGCTTTAATTAAATTATGCATTATTTTCAGCGACAAGAAATGAGCTTAAACTTGACATGTGATAAATTTTGGTGTGTCAAAAATTGTGAGAAGATTTGGACTTAAAGAAATATATTTTTTCAGGGACTGAATTGTAAATACTTAAAATTCAAGGACTAAAGTGCAAATACCTAACTCTTGAAGGATTATTTTACAAATAATAAAAAGAAAAGTTAGTGGATAAATTAAAATAGAGAAGGGAAGGTGAAGAAGAGGAGATGAAGAAGAGAAGTTGGAGAAGAATGGATGGAGAAAATAAGATAAGAATAGAGAAGGGAAGATGGAGATGAAGAAGAGTTAGTAGAGAAATTAGAATGGAAGATAAGAATAGAGAAGGGAAGATGGAGATTAAGAAGAGTTAGTGGAGAAATTAGAATGGGAGATAAATATGGAGAAGGGAAGATGAAGATGAAGAAGAGTTAGTGGAGAGATTAGAATGTGAGATAGAGATTGAGAATGGAAGATGAAAATGAAGAAGAGTTAGTGGAGAAATTAGAATGGGAGATAGAGTTAGTGGAAAAATTAGAATGGGAGATAGATGAGTAGGTTATAAAAGGAGAAAGAAGTGAGCTTGAGAAAGGATTCTTGGGAGAGAAAATTTGAAGTGTTTGGGAGGATTTTTTTTGGAGAGAAAATTTTGGATGTTTGAGAGAGTTTTGGGAGATTGAAGAAAAATTTGAGAGAAAGAAAATATCAAAAGAGAGAGAATTTTGAAGATGATGGGAGTTCAAATCTAGGGATTATCATCACAAATTCCTTCATCGATCAATATAAATCAAGAGTTCATCCTCGTCAACGGGCAAGCAAATTCGAGCTAAGTGTTTTTATTTATTCATTTGTTTATGGTTTTACTTGCAAATTAGCACAAATTGTATACACTTTCTCCATCTCCTCTTTTTTTTCCATATTTTATGTCAGGAGAAGGATATCTCTACGTCAACAGCAAAAATCTCGTAGATATGCAAAAATCGGCCCAGACAAGCTCCTAAACTGTCCACCGATTTCTCAACTGATTTGTGACTAAAAGTCCCTCTTAATTCAAAAGAAACTCTCTATATTGGGAACATAGAGAGCGAAAATCAATTATAGAAATCCCTCCCAAAAAAATGGGAGATAAGTACTCTTTCCACTCTTCTAGTTTTAGGTGCAGATTAGCACATATTTTGTATACTAACATTTCACTCTATTTTATGTCAGGAAGCCGCAGCTTTATATCAATGGTCAACCCTATGGAAGCACAAAATCGGCTTGGAGGAGTCCTCAAGCGCGCACAAATTTCAAATTGTTGAATCAATTCGTTGTATTTTATTTTAAAGAATTCATACCCCAGAATGGAGAGGACAAAGTCCATCCGCAATTTAAATACCTGCACCATAAATCCCAAAGGGAAGAGCCAAGCCAATGCTTAGCCTCCCATTGGAGGTTTTTACTTACAGTAGTTAAATACCTGCAACTTAAATACCTGTACCTTAAATCCCAAAGGGAAGAGCCAAGCCAATGCTTAGCCTCCCATTGGAGGTTTTTACTTACAGTAGTTAAATACCTGCAACTTAAATACCTATACCTTAAATCCCAAAGGGAAGAGCCAAGCCAATGCTTAGCCTCCCATTGGAGGTTTTTACTTACAGCAGTTAAATACTTGCAACTTAAATACATGTACCTTAAATCCCAAAGGGAAGAGCCAAGCCAATGCTTAGCCTCCCATTGGAGGTTTTTACTTACAGTAGTTAAATACCTGCAACTTAAATACATGTACCTTAAATCCCAAAGGGAAGAGCCAAGCCAATGCTTAGCCTCCCATTGGAGGTTTTTACTTACTGTAGTTTAAATACTTGCAACTTAAATACTTGTACCTTAAATCCCAAAGGGAAGAGCCAAGCCAATGCTAGGCCTCCCATTGGAGGTGTTTATTCACTGTCATGTACTTCCTATAATTTAATTTTTGAATCATCAGACCCAAAAGATAAGTAGGTTGTAATACTGCACAGAAGTCGTTAACACACTCCTTCTTTCGGCTTCAGGGAATCTTTAACACTTAAAAAAATATAACAAATAAAAATATATACCATCCATGCATCCTATTTAAAAAGTGAAAACACAAAAGAGAATACCCTACTATAGCCTTAGGAATAAACCAAGCCTGAGTTGCCGAATTAGGATATCCATGAAATTAAGGTACCGAAAGGGCATTAGTTTTAATTAACTAGTGTAACCAAGTCCCCGAGCTCCTAATCTCTGGTTCGCAGGAATAAATTAGTTCTCCCGCTAATTTATTTAGGTTTCTAATCGACCTACCAAGAACGATTAGTGGCGACTCCAAATTTTAAAATCATTTAAACAAAAACCAAAGTTGCGATTCGGTAGGGCTTGGGAGGGTCCGCGTTAGGTTAGTCAAATCTAATTAACCTAATAATCCGTTAACCCCCTTTAAAATTTAAAATTTTTTTAGAGGGTCGCGACACTCTAGTAAAGAAAGCTATCATTCCAACCCCCCCAAAAAAAAGAGAGGTTGCTTAGTTCCACAATTTAGTGGATAGGGTCACAAATCAAAATAAAATAGAAGAAAAAAGAGATTCAAGTGGCAATCGAACCCGGCATAGTCATTCTTTTTAGATTTGGAATTGTATTATTCCCCCAAACCACCTCCCCATTTCTCTGAAAAGTACATCCGGCTTGATGATGTTTTGGAAAATTATCGACAACCTAAAGTGCTAAGCAATGATTAACCCCAAGATACTTTAGGTAGCTAGGTGGTAGAATCTCATCGAAAATAGATAGCACATAGATTTTCTAACTTGAATTAAGTCATGCAACAATTGGATCCATTGTCTTGATAGGAATGGTAAAATATAAGCCAATCCTTTCATGTTGGAAATAGTACATCCTTGCAGCTGAAACAACAATAAAATTGAGAAATAGTTAACAATCAGTTGCGAAAGAACATGCATCATGTCGGACGCATAATCAAGGGCTGAACTTTTTTAGAATTGGGAGTCCTTCCTTTAAATTGAATTATGACCCTTAACTTATCCAAATTTTGTGACGTTCTTTTAGAATCAAAATAATCGCAATCATAAGTGAAAAACTATAAACCTCACCGGATCAGGTAATTGACCACAAGGGATTTAACTGTGAGTACAAGTACAAACACGACGCGGTTCAATCATACTCTCGGGCACGATAGTATTGGTCGATCCCAACGAGAGACTCGGTCCATCTCCATACTCCTCGACTGCAAGTGCTCTAGGGCAAATTGAAATCTCCTCACATGTGATCTTACTCAAGCTCATCCAGTTATTTCAGGATGTCCTCATCTGTCAACCAATTACTAAGTGCTCTGCACAGCAGAAGCCAATCATCTCAGTCTATCTTTTTACAACAATCTCACTATTCGACTGTGACGAACAAACCAAACTCGGAGAACATGGCTATTAGCCACCGTCACATCTCTCCTTTTGAAATTTTGAAAAATACGAATGAACTTTCTGCTGTAACTCGTCAATACATCGAGTGGATGACAACCTTGATTATTCCAACCGAGGCTTAGGGAAGAATAAAAATCTGCACTTCCTTTTCTTCGCATCGTGGACGTCCCTTTCTCAGATTCTGATGAAGTCACTGGATCGAATACCAACCAATAAGGCCATGTTCTTGGTGCAATGTGAAGGTTGATCCACCGCCCAAAACAGTAACAGGGCACAATCACATCACCCTTTTGCTTTCTCTTCTCATTATTTTATTATAAGTTCTTCATAAAGGCAGCGCAGAAGCCCGAAAGCCATTTTTTTCGCACGAGTGCAAGTTGATTTATGCCCCCGTCCGCGTCCGTCCTCCTCGACTCGCATGATGGCTTCCTCTTGGGAAGCATACTGCTTCATGGACTCTTCTGGATATGTGCATGCATGCCACTGTGGGAGAATTTGTGTGGTCAGGAAATGAGAATGTCATGGAGCATATCTTTTGTTGGGTCATATTTTCCGTCGTTTCCGATTCACCGATACTATTGAAAATATTAAAATAAATTTTGGAAGAAAGTCAAAAAAAGAAGAAGTCTCAATTTTTTACTATTAATGGACAACTTAGGTGTGTTTAAGCCTCAATTTTTTACTATTGATTGTCAAAAATGGACAACTTAGGTATGCTTGAGTTTGATAAAATTAAGTGTAGTCAAATAAAGACATTTAAGTTTGACAAAAATTAGGTATAGAATTGGCTATAAATATGTGTGGTTTTTCTTGTAAGTTTCATATCAAGGAGGAGAAGAAATAGAGAGAGAGAGAGAGAGTTCTTGTAAGAACAAGCTTAGAGCAAAGCTTGATTTTATTTGTGTAAAACCTTGGCAAAGGTATTTTGTAGTATTGCTCTCTCATTTGCATTTTTGTTATTCTCTCCAAATTAAATCCTCCAAGCTTCCGCAAAATTCCTCCTTCCTTTTTTTTTTATTTGGTTCCTACATTTGGTATCAGAGCCAAGTTATGGCGTCCACAAGTTCCGTTCAATTTCAACTTCCAAAGTTGAACGGAAAGAATTTCAACAACTGGTCCGTCCAAATGAAGGTTTTGTTCAAATCGCAAGATTTGTGGAACCTGGTGGAGAATGGCTACATCGAAGTAGCTAATAACGAAGAATTCAATGCCATGAGAAAGGAGGAGAAGGATTCGTTGGTGGAATCCCGGAAAAAAGATCAGAAAGCATTATATGCGATCTTTCAAGCCGTGGAGGAGACGATATTTGAAAAAATATCGAATGCCGAGACCGCCAAAGCAGCGTGGGATATTTTGCAAAAATCCTACAAGGGCGACGATCGTGTTCGAAGAGTTCGGCTTCAAACACTTCGAGGTGATTTTGAGTCTTTACGCATGAATGATTCTGAATCTATCTCTTTGTATTTTGATCGTGTACAAAACATCGTTAACCAATTGAGGGTTAATGGTGAAACACTCCAAGATGTACGAGTCGTAGAAAAAATCTTGAGGTCTTTGACTGAAAGATTTGACTACGTTGTTGCGGCAATCGAAGAAGGCCAAGATATATCAACTATGACGTTGGAGCGGTTGATGGGTTCATTATGCTCGCATGAGCAAAGAATGAATCAGAAGTCCGTCAGTTCATATCCCGAGCAAGCTTTGCAAAGTCGTATCGCTCCATCAAATCGAGGAAGCTATCAAGGAGGTCGAGGTCGCGGAGGAGGCCAAGGAAGAGGTGGAAATTCCAATTTCACCGGGAAATTTAAAACACGTGACAAATCAAAAGTCAAGTGTTTTAAGTGCAACAAGTTCGGACATTACAAATCCGAATGCCATGCAAAGGCGACGTACGAGCAGGCGGAGCACGCACATACCACTGATGCTGAAGAATACATGGTGCTAGCATGTAAGAAGGATGACTCAAGCACTGTAGATACCAACATATGGTATCTAGATACTGGTTGCAGCAATCATATGACTGGCCGGAAGGAATTATTCTCGCAATTGGATGAGACGAGTCGTGGTGAAGTCAACTTCGGGAATAAATCAAAAATTCCCGTGATGGGCAAAGGTAACATTAATATCAAGTCAAAAGATGGTACTAATGTTGCTATTGCAGATGTTTACTTTGTGCCAGGACTTTTTTGGAATTTGCTAAGTGTTGGGCAACTTTCCGAAAAAGGCCACAAAGTTCACATTGAAAATGGAATTTGCACCATCAGAGGTGTCAACAACAAGTTGATCACAACGGTGCAAATGACGAAAAACCGGATGTTTCCCATGACTCTTCAGACGAAGAATCTCTTGAGTTTTCAAGCGATGATGAAAGACAACAACTGGCTGTGGCATCTTCGATACGGTCATCTAAATTTTCGTGGACTAAAACTACTGGTTCAGAAAAGGATGGTGACCGGCATGCCTTTAATCGAATGTCCAGATCGTCCATGCGAAGGATGTCTCGTTGGAAAACAACATCGAGAATCATTTCCATTAGGGAAAGCCAGAAGAGCAAAGCAACTTTTGGAGCTGGTACATACAGATATATGTGGCCCTATTGAGGTTGAATCAGTCGGACAAAAAAGGTACATGCTGATTTTTGTTGATGATTTTACCAGAAAAACTTGGGTATATTTCTTGAGAGAAAAATCTGAAGCATTTGCCAAGTTCAAAGAATTTAAAGTCTATGTTGAAAAACATAGTGGCTTTAATCTGAAGACGTTGAGATCGGATAGAGGAGGAGAATTTACCTCAAATGAATTTGACAAATTTTGTAAAATTCATGGAGTAAAACGTCAGTTGACTGCCAGCTATACACCTCAGCAAAATGGTATAGCAGAAAGAAAGAACAGGACAATTTTTGAAATGGCAAGAAGTATGTTAAAAGCCAAAAATTTGCCTAAGAATTTTTGGGCAGAAGCGGTTGCTTGTGCTGTATTTGTACTAAACAGGTGTCCAACAAGGAGTGTTCTTGGAAGAACCCCAGAAGAGGCTTGGAGCGGCAACAAGCCAGATGTTTCGTTTCTACGAGTATTTGGGTGCATGGCATATCCCCATATACCAGATGAACGAAGAAAGAAGTTGGATGACAAAAGCGAGAAGTGCATCTTCATTGGCTATAGTGACACAACTAAAGGTTATAAGCTGTATAACCCAGTCACTGAAAAGGTAATTATCAGCAGGGATGTCCAGTTTTTTGAAGATGAAGCTTGGGACTGGAACCAAAAGGGTGACCAGAAAAGCATCACCATCGAAGATGAACCATTGGAGAAAGAAATAGAAGAGCCTCCATCATCTTCAACTAGTGGTACATCTTCACCAACAGCAGCTTCAGAACCACCACTACGTCGTTCACAACGACTGAGGGAGACGCCAGCAAAATTCAGGGATTACGTGGTCACAGGAGGCGATGGCAGTGATAATAACGGAATCACTGATGAAACATTGGTAAACTTTTGTTTGTTTGCTGAATGTGATCCTGTAACCTATGATGAAGCAGCTGCAGATGAAAGGTGGATTCATGCAATGGATGAAGATATTCACTCCATTGAGAAGAATGACACATGGGTGCTAACTTCTTTACCACCTGGTAAGAAACCCATTGGTGTCAAGTGGATGTACAAGACGAAGTACAAACCCAACGGTCAGGTGGACCGTTACAAGGCCAGACTGGTTGTAAAGGGCTACAAGGAAAAGCCAGGTATTGATTATTTTGAAGTATTTGCACCAGTGGCTCGGATGGATACCATCCGGATGATCTTAGCACTTGCAGCTCAAAATCATTGGAAGATCCATCAAATGGATGTGAAATCAGCATTCCTCAATGGTGTTCTTGAAGAGGAAGTCTACGTGGAGCAACCACAGGGTTATGAGAAAGGGCATGAAAATCAAGTTTA
Organism: Psidium guajava; assembly: GCA_016432845.1. Taxonomy (NCBI): domain Eukaryota; kingdom Viridiplantae; phylum Streptophyta; class Magnoliopsida; order Myrtales; family Myrtaceae; genus Psidium; species Psidium guajava. Next base: position 13,738,286 of record CM028231.1, on the reverse strand, counting down.
CAAACTGAAGAAGGCTTTGTATGGGCTAAAACAGGCACCTCGTGCTTGGTACACACGTATCGACACATATCTGTTAGAGCGTGATTTTCAAAAGTGCCCGTATGAGCATACACTGTATATCAAGTCAAATACTAACGATGACATAATAATTTTGTGCTTTTATGTTGATGACTTGATATTTACAAGCAGCTGTGAAAAAATGTTTTCAGAATTCAGGGAGGCTATGACTAGCCAGTTCGAGATGACTGATTTAGGATTGATGTCCTATTTTCTTGGGTTTGAAGTCAAGCAAACAGATAATGGCATATTTATTTCACAGCAGAAATATGCTAATGATATTCTGAAGCGATTAAAAATGAAATCGCTCAAACCAATTCGAACTCCCGTAATTGAACGTTTGGAGCTGAAGAAAGAAGGAACCGGTGAATTGGTAAATCCCACTTATTTCAAAAACATTGTTGGCAGTTTAAGATATTTGGCTTCTACAAGACCAGATATTACCTATGGAGTGGGAATTATTAGCAAGTTCATGGAGAAACCATACCAATCACATTTACATGCGGCAAAAAGAATTTTGCGGTATGTCAGTGGAACTCGTGATCATGGAATTTTATATTCTTATACTGACAACTTTGATCTGTTGGGGTATACAGATAGTGATTGGGCAGGTGATACTGAGGCTCGAAAGAGTACTTTAGGGTATGCTTTCTTTCTTGGATCAGGAGTAATTTCTTGGTCTTCGAAAAAACAGCAGGTTGTTGCACTCTCGACAGCTGAAGCAGAATACATGGCATTAGCTTCAGGGGCCTGTCAGGCAATATGGCTTCGATGGATGCTGCGTGAATTGATGCATGAACAAGCAGGTCCTACTAAATTGATGTGTGACAATAAGTCGGCTATTGCATTAGCCAAGAATCCTGTATTTCATGGCAGGAGCAAGCACATCGACATCAAGTATCACTATATTCGTGAACAAGTCAAAGATGGTGAAATTGAACTTAATTTCTGCAGATCAGAAGACCAGATTGCAGATATCCTGACAAAACCATTGAAGGCTGATATGTTCGAAAGATTGAAGACGATGCTTGGCGTTATGAACTTCCAAAATCAATTTTAAGGGAGGCTATTGAAAATATTAAAATAAATTTTGGAAGAAAGTCAAAAAAAGAAGAAGCCTCAATTTTTGACTATTAATGGACAACTTAGGTGTGCTTAAGCCTCAATTTTTGACTATTGATTGTCAAAAATGGACAACTTAGGTGTGCTTGAATTTGATAAAATTAAGTGTAGTCAAATAAAGACATTTAAGTTTGACAAAAATTAGGTATAGAATTGGCTATAAATATGTGTGGTTTTTCTTGTAAGTTTCATATCAAGGAGGAGAAGAAATAGAGAGAGAGAGAGAGTTCTTGTAAGAACAAGCTTAGAGCAAAGCTTGATTTTATTTGTGTAAAACCTTGGCAAAGGTATTTTGTAGTATTGCTCTCTCATTTGCATTTTTGTTATTCTCTCCAAATTAAATCCTCCAAGCTTCCGCAAAATTCCTCCTTCCTTTTTTTTTATTTGGTTCCTACAGATACATCCTCCAACCGGTGTTTGGATTTGTGGGTTACCAACACGAGCATTACATTCATAGGTACTTTATATGTAAAATGAGATCAATCTATATGCTTCAATCCGTATCATGAGGGCAATTAATCACTCTTAAGAATACATATCATGCCACATTAATTGGGGTTAGTCCTTTGCTGTTGTATTCTCTCCGACTCTAAAGATCAATATGGTGTCAGAGCAGAAAAACACATCAAAATTTTTCAGCCTCTCTAACCCAAATGAACACTTCCCTTGCTCCTATTTCTATCTGAGCATTGTCTAATGTATCTATGTAGATATTTCTATTTCATGTCCGTCGAAACTTGTCACCGATACAAAAGTCACTGTGGTGGTTAATCCCTCACATTCCACCAGGATAAAGACGGATCAATTCCTTCATAGTTTAAATAATTCGGCCCTTACAGTTGAAATTTTCATGAAGTTCACAACCTCAAACATCTTGAGAGATTTGGCTCACTCAAGGACGACACATTACTGATCGCTACATGGCCAAGGAAATTGGACTAAAACATGATTTTCAAAACAACGTCGAGGAACCCAACTAATCCATGCCTGACTATCTTCAACATCTGAAGTTGTGAACTCTCGTCACAATCAATTGCTGATTCTCCGACAAGTACTTGGTGATTAAAGCCCTCAATGCTCCCATGTAAATACGATTCGTTTATCACCATGGCCACTAACGACTCTACAATTCTTTCTTTCAGTGGTTCGTGATTACTTCTCATCCAAGAAGAACGATTTCATCGAAAATTGAATGCCTTGTCTTCATCTGATATTCATCACGCTTTGATCACTCATGCCATTTCACCCACTCCCCATCCCAAGGGTATTGAGGTGGACATAATTCTTGGGCCAAAAATCTAGTCGAGGACATCGTCGACAGTTCTTGTGTGATCAACCAGGCTTGCAATCCTCTTATGATCAGTTCAGTTCACAGTCATTATCAGGAATATAGGGCAACAATTGGATCAGATGCTACCTTGTTCATAGACAAAGCTAGTTCATAATTGTCTTTCATTCCAACGCATAACTTGTAACTATGTATTTCATATTCACCTGGAGTTCACTCCCACAAATATAGCCATCTTTATCCCCTCATGTCAATCACATGAGCCTCTTGTTCGCTCTCATTTGATCACGTAGGAGAATGAGTCAAAATAGAAAAACTTGCATTGGTTTTAGGGATGATCAGGCTTGAGTTGATGACTTCCAGTTCCACCATGTCAAGTGACACTCTACCGCTGTGCTATATCCATTTTCTACTCGCCTACCCCAGATGGGGGGTCGCCTTTATCAGTTACTGAAAGCCAAAAACGGCCAAGGAGGGACAAATCCTCCCATGAAGAAATAAACTCACTCATCCCAAGACAAAGGGTGAAGAAACTCAACACCACTAGTTCTATATATATATATATATTTTGTGAACTGAGGAGAAAGGGGCTCGGTGGAAAGAGGATTGTATTGGGAGAGAAGCAGGGAGATCAATTTCTTTCTTTCAAATATAAATATAAACATGGATTCTGACAATGAGTTGGATTCCTGTGTTGAATGAATTATCCTTTTTGATGAGGTAAATTTTTGCATGATAGGCAAGAGGATAGCAAGTTGCAAATTTTGTTTAAGTAGGAGATGTATTTCTGATACTATGAAATTTATAAATTAGGTAGTTAATGGGGTTACTATCATTCTTCTTGTAGTGACGACATTGTTTTTTTTTTTTTTGTGATGACCGAGGTGTCCGCGCGGCCAGCAAGCTTATGCTCAAACCAGCGGATCTCAGAGGCACGCAAATTCACATAAAAACTCTGAATAGAAATGAAAAAGTGACATGCTTACACAGCTTTGCAGAAGTCTCAAAATCTACTGATTGTAGAAATACCCAAATTTGTACTAGCGCGAAAAGAGTTTGCAAAATGTTTACTTGATTATGTTCCCACTAATTCAGCCTCACTTGGTTGCTATATCTGAAACCTAGCAAGCCCTACCACTTGATACTTACCTAGTAGAATTTGCACGTGTTGTGCACGTAAATAAAGGAACTTTTCATTGTTCTTTGGCAATAAGAAATTTTAAAAAATAAGTACATATTGTCATATTTTTGAAATAATATATGTAAATAGCACATTTCTTTGCTCTTCTCTCTTCCATTCTTCCTGCCTGTTACAATCATAGCCAAATTGAGAAAATTGTCCAAAAAATGCTAAAGTTATTACTTTATTATTAACTCAACCTTAAACCTTTTAATTTTGTCAATTAAATTATATATCTTTTCAAGTTTTTCCAATTGACTCCATTTGGCCGATTTTGATCGAAAATCACTGACGAAGACGTCGGCCAAGGTTGACGCTGGCGGGGATAATTTATTTATAATTTTTTTGTATTTTTATAATTTTTATCATCTTTTATAATTTTTTTCTTTTATTTGATTTTTTTAATAATAATTTCTAACTATGGTCGGCGAGGGTCATATTCCTCACCTAGTTTTGGGGGAGGCCGACATCGCCCATACCATTGCGGCCCAACCTTGGCCTCGAATAGAACTAGGCAAGGTTGGGAGAGGACTATGACTCTTGCCATGGATCCGACGACGGCTCGACGACTTTCGGTGGCCACTTTCAGGAAAAAGAAAACAAGGAAAAGCAAAGAAAAAAAATAGAAAAATTAACAAAAAATACTCAAATATTACTAAAAAGTTATACAGATTAATGCCGGCTGTGCCAGATAGGACTGAATTGGCTGAATGGACTCAATTGGCAAATCATGAAAAGAATTAGAACTCAATTGGCAAAATTAAAAGGTTTAGGACTGAATTAAAAAAAAATTGCAATAGATTTAGGACTTTTTAGACAATCTTTCCTTTCAAAAATAGAAAGCAAGTGAATTAAAACCATAGCGCATGGTATTGTATTAGGTGGTGCATTGATTACCAAAAGTTCCATTGAACTAACCCCCGTACTGAATCCAATGATAAAAGGGCAAATTGGACGAACGTGTTAGAACATTATACCATGAATGAACTAATCAGCAAATTGCCGGATCAAGTAGCATGCCTAATTACTTAATTATGTTTTAAACCTTCAACAAGCATGAAGTCTCGCGTTCACATTTTAATTATGCTGATCGTTCGCCGCATACTCTTGCGTCTCCATAAGTAATTCCTCGCGAACTTCCTAATGTCGGTGTTGGCCGGATCATAGGTGTGGATTTAAACGCAGGAAGTCAAAATCTAATCTGATCTTAGAAAGTCAGAACAAGCCCAAGTCTTGGGGAGTACCATTATCTTTGACAATGCCCTGTCTAATACTGACTGATCCCTCGAATTCATTATCATCAATTTTCTCTTTCTGATAAACTATTTACCAGCTGACCCAACCCGACCCGAGACCCATCATGTCAGCTCGCTCACATTGATAAGCCTTCAGTCAGAATTTGATGTGGCTGCTAGTCTGGCAGCCCGATCCAGGCGAGTTCATTCAACCGGTTACCGGAAGCACTTCCCAAACGCAGAACTTCGTTGGCTGCATTCCTGGAGCGAACATTATCGCACATGCAAATTATCATCCTTTCTCGACGACACGGCGTCGATGGCCTGGATAACAAAATGGGTCAAGTTCAAGAATATCGAAATCGACCACCATTCAGTGGGTTTGAAACTTCGTACGTATTTAAGTTGGATAAAGCAAAATATACGAAGAAAGAAGAATTGAAACGAATCGCGGGTTAGTGTCTATCCGTCAAATTTACGTACATGTAGTGAGGAAAAGACAAGAAGAGAAAAAGAAAATTTGCCATACACAATCGGGTAAGAAGTTCGTCATGTTGTTAGCTTCGAAGTCCCTGAGCGTTGAAGAGGCCTCGCAGCAGTAACATTGTCAACGAGACGAGGTAGAGAGGGCACGAGAGAAGAAGTGTTCAATTCTGGTGGATCCAGATGTCAGGTAGTGGGTCAAGAATGTCAAATCATTGATTTTGTGGAGAGCTTTTCAGTGAATTCGCTTTCGAAATCTCGTACAGTTCGGAGAACCGAGGTTAGTACAAATGCCATACCCAAATCTTCCGAAGAACTGATGAGCCATTGGCCAAAAAGACTCCCCAAATTAGTCAATCAATGCGGTACTTATAGTGAGGGAACCAAGATAATTGACTAATAGGATCATGACACGGGACGCTCCTAATGTCGATAAGTTGCCACATGCCGAAGGGACATGTGGCCAAAATCACGATTTTGTCATGTGCCCGGAGAATAAAGGCCCACATCAAGCCCATTAGAAAGGGTGATGAGATAGATTGAGTCATTCTTAACGAGTCTCGTTTCGAGCTCATCTTGTCAAAATTTTCTACAAATTGCCACATATCCTAGGTCTTTCTTGCCTGGAATAATGTTAGCACAAAACAAGGGTATTAATTAGTAAATTTTGGAAATCATATTAGCAGATAATGTAGTTACTGCTTCCACAAATATGAAACGACAAAACTATGGATCTACATTCTCCCTCCTGCGTCACAAATCTTTAAGACATACATGCAAAAATGAGTTTCATGCATAGAGAAGGATCATGCTTGTGCAAAACATATCCATGTAACGGTGATTAATGTTAAACCTAATCTTATAGGATTATCCTATAAGATTTGGTAGGACAACCCTAAGCGCGGCGATGAGTGCGCGAAGTAACGAGTTTGTGATCCGTGGCGGCCGGGACGTATCACGATGATGCCTTTAAGGAGAAAAATTTTGCTTGCTCGTAGGAAAAATGTTATAACCCCTAGCGCCGGATGAAGCCATTCGAGAATCAACGCTCCCTACGGACTCTCTGTGGGAGAGATCCGATCCCGAGGGACGCAAGCATCATCTTACTTTCTCGCACTAGATTTGGATGTCCCAGCCACACTAAGAGTGTGGAAAGAATTGCGTACCAGCCATGTATGTGCTGAGCGGGTCGAGGAACGGGGCCGTTGTCGTGGATGACGCGTGCACGCTTGCTGCATTGGTGGCGGGGTATGCGGCCGCGGTGGCTGCAGCAGCTATGAGGTCAAGAGGCTGAACTAGTCCACCACCACCAGAGGAGTCGTCTCCAGTAGCCACATTGGTGCAGGTGGGGTGATCGGGCCCGTGATCGTAGAGAATCCCTCTGAACACATGACCTCCGATGTTCACGGCCGTCTGATATGCGAACTGCTCATAGGGGTCGTCGCCGGAGCTCACTTTCACGCACTGGAACATCGCCGGAGATCTCAGGTCGGCTGGGAAGTTCCCGAGTAACTCCATCCCTAGAGACCGGGACAAAGATACGATCATCACCGCACAGGCAAATGATACGATCCTTAGCTCGTTGAGTACTAAAAGTAATAATATATAAACAAATACCTGAGGCGTTAGGCCTTTCATGATCCTCCCTCGGCCGTTTCGGGGCCTCACCTCGGAGCTGCAGCCTCTGCTCCCGCTGGTGGTGGTGGTGACGCTCCCTTAGGGCGGCCAGCTGGTGCTGCCGCTCCCGCCGCTTTGCCGCGGGGACCCACGTGCTCTTCACGTGGTTCGTGCACTGAAACCCGCGGCTCTTGCAGCATGTCCGGCAGCGCAGGTGCGGGCAGTCCTTCTTGGCCTGGTTGCCGCAGTCCTGGCAGCTGATCCCCCCTCTCAATGCCCCACCCGCTGTCGCAGCCAAGGTCAACGTCGTGAAGCCTCCTCCCGATCTCGATCTCGAGCTCTCGTCTGAGAACATGTTGACTGAGGCCCTACCCCCGCCGCCGCCACCGCCACTGCCCCTGCTGGGCCCCACTCCGAGGCCCGCGGCTGACAAGTAGAGATCCTGCTGCTGCTGCGAGAGGAAGTGCAGCTGTTGTTGGGCTTGCGGTTGTCTTTGATGCCATAGCTCCATACCCTTGAAAGCCGAAGACGTCGCGACGTAGTCCGCGTCGCTTCTCGAGTACCAGAACCAAGGAATTTCGGCGGCGGCCGTGGCTTGTGGGTGGTTGATCTGCTCATCTCCTCCTCCACCTCCTCCTCCTCCTCCTGCTGATCTAGCAGCTCCTCCTAATGGAATGAGCCCAGCCATTTCGCAACGGCCAAATCTCGATCTTGACTGGCAATTCAAATCATATCAGAGCACACGATCCTCCTATCATCCTTCCACTTCCTATTCTAGCAGTTGAAAACCCTAGAAGATGGGGAATTCAAACAGAGTAGAAAGGAGTGTTCTGTGTGAGAGATCTATAATGGATTATAATGGTAAGTGGGAGTTGGGTGTCTGTATTTGCTAATGGGATTTTTCTTTTTTTGTGAGACACACGTCGGACAATTCTGCAGCAGAGCCTTCAATTCATTTCACCTTTCTCCCTGCTTTTCTGCTCTCACTCTCTTCTCTACTCTTTGCATTAAAGGGCCACGGAATTTACAGCTCTCCTTCGCTCCGCCGCGCCACCATGGTTCGTCCATCTCTCTCTCCTCTCAGCATCTGCAATCTCCTGCCATCTCCATTTAAGTCTCGACGCATCCATCAAATATACACTCACTCTCTCTCTCTCTCTCTCTCTCTCTCCTCCGCGTCTTCTGGTTTTGTTGCAGGTGATTGAGCTTTCTGGGGCGAGAGTGACGAGCAAGCGGGGGCTATGGATTTCATGTTTCTAATCTCCGACGAAGATTTCGGACGACTCTGTCGTTCCAATCTGACGGACGATTTGGCGCCACGTGTCGATGCACAAGCTTTTGCTTCTCACCGGAAAACCCGCTACGTCTTTTTTGACCCCTGAACGAAGAAAGAAGAAAAAACCTCCCATGCTGCTTGTCTTACACCTCCTTCGCCAAAATGATTTTTTATTACCTATAAGTTCTGTCAACAATTTGTGAGTAAAAATGTGCCCTTTTATGAAAATAAGTATAAATTTGTGAAATAATTTCATCATTTATAACTTGGCCGAAAGATATGGGTATTAATCTATTAATTTCCTTTACTAGTGTCTCTTATTTGAGTTTGTTTGTCGTCAATTTTACCTCTTTGGATCCGGATAAATAAACGATGCAATGTTTTATTTGTAGCGACTTTTTAATAGTGAAAGGATGTGTTGTGATATTTTCGCAAGGTGATGTGTAGCTATCGCACAAGAAGTATAGAGTAGTCTAGCACGAAATAGAATCATTTAGTACTCTGACTAGCTACACTTTTAGTTACTCAACCACAAGGAAGAGGGGAAGTAGGGAGAGCGATCCGATCAATTTTCCTGAGAGGGGCATCCAATACTTTTGACAAGGTGTTCCGCTCGAGTTCATGATATTGCAAAATTAGAACATGCTAATGTATATGAAGTTACAGACATTAACTGATCACAACTGTCTTTGGGTTATATAGATAGCGTCAGGCTCTTAATGTTTGCCAGAGAAGATGTAGAGGGAGGGATGTTCGTTCCTAGGTTGCTGCTAGAATTCTCTTCTTCTTTAATAAGTTTTCTGCTTTTGATGCATATTTAATTTGTGAGGCAGAGAGAGAGAGAATGAGAGAGATTTGGGCAGCGAAATTGAGGGGCATTTTCATGGGACATGTGAAAACAATCATGTGGGGGGGGGGGGGGGGGGGGGGCATATTATGTATTGTGGTCGGAGAGGGGAACATAACGCCACCTTCTCTCCCCCTTTCTGCTGTCTTTCTTTCCTTAGTTTTTTTTTGGGGGGGGGGGGGGGTTGCAGTAAATGTCTGTTGCCGCTCGGTTTTGGAGAATTGAACCATCTCAATTACAGACTTTGTCACCTGTTCAAGTGTACTTAGTGGACCAAGGCTCGCATTTGGAACATAAAAGGTCCTTTTTAAGGTTTGCGTTAATTGATTATAACAACCCCAGAGGGAGAGAGGAGTTACAAGAACCTCGAATCAAGGGTGGATAGAACCATTTGGGCAAGCTTTTCTTTACGTCATATGTATTTTTATACAGAACTAGTTTGTTGAAAAGTTAATGATCAGAAACCTTTTCAACTATTGATCGGTTTAGAAATCGACAGATGATGTGAATGGTTCCTTGTTCACTCTCGCCCCAGGATACGCGAGTAGGTGAGAAAATTAAAAGTGCTAAGACTGCAAGCAAGCGTAGCCAACCATGTAAAAATGTACCAAAATGTGAAGATGACAGGAAGAGAATGGGACAACTAGTGTTCATTGATTGATTGGCGATCCTTTGCTCGAATTACAATCTTAATACTTATAACTATTACCGACGGTTAACAACTGTTGCTAAAGAAAGCGAACACATCATACGTAACTCGTGAAATCCAGCAACATGTGTTTACGAGCAGTTACTCAACGAATCCACTACTCGGACATTGTGCTCAACAACAACAGTTAGTCCTGCGATTCCACTTCTCCGCACCACAGCTAATGGCTCCCGAGATCGGCAACTCCGTGATTTGATTGGGTTGGTCTTACAACTGCATTCATCTTGATGGCTGCTTTCGAGATTGTCGGCTTCATGGCTTGGATAACTGCCTTGTATCCTATCCATTGCGAAGTACTTTAATCTTGACTCTCTTGATCGATTAAACCAAATATCATTCATCGGCGCTCATGTCTCGCGACTTAGCAATTTTCCCTTTGTATTTGTTGTCGATAAACACTTTATCATCGACCATCCCTACTCGCCAACCAAGAACTCCCGACATTAGCGAATTTTGTCTCTGCCGCATCTTGCGCCCGGTCTTCTTCTGTCCGAGTCGAAGGTTGGGATTTCGGGCATTTTTTGGTGTCGACAAAAGCAATGGCCACTAATATGCAACTCGGCATTTTGTTGCTCCACTAATTGGACGAGCCTATGGTGCCACAAGGTAGAAGATAAGAAATGCTTGTTATAGAGGCCAGACACTTAACTACATATTTTCTGTACAATCATACGCAGGGACACTTAGATTTGGCAGGAATTAAATAATTCCTACTGATTCTGTGTCTTGTTTGTTTAGACTTAGATCTCGCCTGAGTTGAATAATTACGTAGAGACCACCTTTTCCTACTAATCTTGTTCTTGTTTATTTACCCATGCCATATCGACACTAGCTGATTTTTCGTCATATATAAACTAAACACCAAAATGTTGTCCCCACCCAAAAACAAAAAGCACCAACACATAAACTTGTGAGCCAGGAAAATTCTCTTGGTCTTGTCTAAATTGGACTACTACGTGCTTCCCCGGACAGAGCACAGATTTGACTAGTTGGAATCCAGAGTATTGCTATTGCCAAAAAAAAGTGGGGAAAAAAGGGATCAAACTTCAAAATCTTGGGTGGCGAGCTTTCCACGTCATAAAAAGAGAGGAAAACACCTAATTTCTCGTGGGATTTTTTTTTGAAGAAAATGATGTTGTTACTTTGACTTGTTCAAGGATCATTCATTCATTCTTTTATCTAAATTTTAAGTGATTTTGATGGAAGTCCAAATCCAATTTTACTTCTTCTCGTTAGAATTTACAATAATTGATAGCGAAAAAAAATTGAGGACATGGGTCCTGAGCGACATTATAGAATTTTCTTCATAGGTTGAATGGTAAAAAGTTTAGTCTTAATCTTCCTCACTCCTTTCCTTACCTTTCGCTTTCCTTTTCTTTATGTTGGAAGGAACAAACAAATTAGAATCCTAAATTGAGTTTCTAGTTGAACGGACTGTAGGGGTTTGCTTTTTGCTGTTCTGAAGGGGGGAAACAAATGGGTTTCTTCAAGGAAAATTGCCAAAAAAAATTCATAAATCTATTTCATTTGCTCCAATTCAATCCTAATTTTTTTGCCAATCCAATCCTAAAATTTTTATAACTGTGCGAATTCAATCCATTTAGCTGACCGATACTAACATGGTAATTTTTTTAATAGTTAACCAACTAAAAAATTATTTAAAAATTATCACTTCGGATCTTGCCAGTTAAAAGGGCTAAACTGACACAATTGCAAAAATTTTAAGACTCAATCAAGCAAAAAAAATTAGGACTGGATTGACCAATTGCAATATATTTATAACTTTGTTGGTAATTTGTCATTTCTTTTTCCAAGTTAGGTTCATATAAGATTGAAAAAAGGAATTGCCTAAAAAGGGCGTCAGTAATTATTGGCACATGCATAATAAAGTTGATACGTAATCTGATCAATTAACATAAAAATGATGCAATAAAGACTTGAAAATAGTGTGCCCATTCTCTTTCTATTTGTAATTCCAGACTAACATCAAACCCTAGTCAAATATCACGGTCAAACATCACATTTCGGGCTCTGACCCCAGTGGTACCCCCCGCACGAAGCTCCGATCAAAACGTCAAATCAATAAGTAACTGTTGCCAAAAATAATTCAAGATGGACTTGCTGTCATATGGGTGGCTCCAAACCTTTTTTTTTAAATGCCCTAACCCTACAAAGTCGCGCCGCGTTGACTAAACTAGAGTTGTGCCTAATTTCACTGGGCCCCACCTTAATTAATTACTTTGTATTTACGTGGAGGCGAGCAGATGAAAATTAGATCCAACGCATGCATGGCGGATTTGAACTGGCCTTCGGTTTGACTAGAACCGTTCGGCGCAAGTCAAATTATTACATGAGTAGACTCGGTTTGGTTTGCAAACCATTCGTTGTAATGTTCAATCACGTAGGGGGACCCCCCAAGTAACCCTTTGGATGGCCTAGAAGTCTTCAACTCGGTTCTTTGCAATTACTTCACCTTTATGATCTCTTAAGGAACTGATTTCCTTTCATTAAAATTCATTTTACTGCAATTTCGCAAAACCCAGATGCTCAGAAGGTTTTTCTTTCTTTCTTTTTTTTTGTAACGGGCAGAGATTTTCGATTAGATGCTATCTAGCCATTGAGAAATGGTTCCTCAAGAGACCATAGTAATCTCTTCAATTGTCTCGTTAGGGTTTTCGAAGTTCCGGTAAAATGGTGTTCACGTTGTGCTTGAATCTTGATTTAGCATAATTTGGCTTTCCTATATATTTTGCTTTTGGCGTGCGTTAAAATTGTTCGAGTCCACATCTTGGGGATTATAGAAGAGGATCAAGACAAGCACGAGGATTTGTTATATGTAGGTACGTTATCGGACTGGAATACGGCTTCTAATGATACTAAGGTGGAAAGTCATTTTCATTCGTCTTCGTGTCAGAAACCTCCTAAACTAGTATCTGCGAAAACCTTCCTTGTTTGAATATTACGTATTATTAGGAGAAAGGAGAAAAATTATTTCCTATACGTTCATTACTAATCAAAGAGATAAGTTGTTTCTACAATAGAAATTGAACCAATATATAGAATGCAAACACAAAAAAGAAATGCTCGCGATTTTTCCACTCCCCTCTTGGCTTTTATGGGCATTTACTTGTAATAACTAAATTCCTTGCAATTTTTTGCAACTTTATCCACGGCTTATATAGGCGAATATAAGGAGGGGAGCATGTAGATCCCAAAAACGCATAGTTTCCCCTCTAAAAGTTACTTCTCCAATTGCGTTTGTATAGCTGGAAAAGCAAAAGGGTCAATAGGGCATCCAACCAAAAAAAAAGGACCTTTTTTATTGGATGGAAATGTATTGGAGTGGAACAAGTGGTCTAAGACTAAACACGAGATAGATCTTCCAAAGAACAAGGCTTTTTTTTAATAAGCCTCAACTAGACTGAATTTTTTTTTATGTGTTGATCATTTTATTCTTTGCATGGCCCACCACTTCTAATACAATTTTATAAGATTTTTTTTGTTTACTTATCTCTTTTATTTCGTTTCTTCTTCTTTTTTTCTTGCGGGTCCCACTATCTTCCTTTTCTTCTTCTTCCTTCTCACGACTCCTCTGTTCTCTCTCTCTCTCTCTCTCTCTCTCTCTCTCTCTCTCGCATGAGATTCCCTTCTACGCCTCTCACTCCTTCTAAAAACCTTCATGACATTCTCTATTTATTATCTATGATGCCGATTCTGTCCTCCTCCACACTTTTGTTGGCACAGACATTGGGCTGACAAGTGACCTCCCCAGCGCAAGCCCCTTTTCTTGCTCAAGAGTACCTTTCACGGATGGGCATTAATCATCTTCAACTTGAAGCAATCAATTTAACTTGATATCAAGAAAACTCTATAACGAAGAGAGCCCTGTTGTACAAGAGAGGCAAGAAATATCTTCATCCTTAAGCCATGAATTTAACTTGGTATGAAGAAAACTCTAAAAGTCAATTGACGCTCAGTGCTCTCTGGACAAGAAGCAAAAAAAAAAAGTTCCCTATAAATTTTTCCATCAAAGCTACAGGCGAAGAAGTAAGAAACACAAAAAGGGAAAAGAAAACAAATTCAAGAATCAGCAATAGACAGTATTAGCCAAAATTGGGTGGTGGCAAATAAAACCCCTGTGGATGTAGATGAAGAAACCATGAATGAAACAATTAAAAATAATAGTAATTATGAAAGAAACAAGCAAAAGATTGAAACTTCTTGCACCATGGAAGGTAATATTGAAGGAGGAAAGTGGACCCGCAAGGGAAAAAAAGAAAAAAATGAAATAAAGAGTCGACAAAAAAAGATAATCATATAAAATTATATCCGAAGTTGTGGGCCACACAAAGGATAAAATGGTTAAAACACACAAAAAGGAGTGTCAAAGCTAAAAGATGAGTGAAACAAGTGTGAGCCGTAAGAAATTATAATTCAATTTAGGAAACAAGACAAGTGCAAAAATTGGAAATAGATCATATAAGAACCGGATCGATTGCTTTGGTCCGGTTCCCGGGCAATTCCATTGGACCGGTAACATAACAACAAAAATGCATCATAATTTTGTGCCTTGATTTTGGTTCAGGCAACACTTTTCTTTACCTCGGTGCATGAACGCTCTCACTTGAAAGAGGTTGAATCCTAGACCAAGATTCTCCCTTTACTTTTACTCTTGTGGCAGACAAAACTTAGCTTAGACATTTACTCAATAGCTTCAAGATCAAGTTACATCGTTTATTACCTTGTTTTACACATGGGTTAATTTGCACTATGTAATAGGAAAAATTAATACATATGTTCTCTGAGTTTTGCTTCAAAGAAGAGAGCATTTTGCACCTTGTCTCTATTCTATAAAAATCTACAAGATGCTCCCAACTTAGATGATATGAAGATGAGTTGTTTGTCTGTCTTTGACATTTGGCTAGATCCATGTTCCCGCTGTAATACATTTTATGAGAAAATTTAGCCCTCTGCACTCGCTTGATCATTTTAGTTTGGCTTTCAATATAAGCAGTCATTCATTATATTAAAGTCATGAGCAATATTTGAAATGATTCTATTCACTAATTGGAAAAGAAATAAATAAGTTATGAGATGTATATTTTAAAAATCAGTCGGTCCAGTCCGGTTCTATATCTTTGGAACAAGGTCGAACCCCTCTAGAACTGGGAGCTAGACCATTGGTCTTGGTTTGGTCAATTCGATTTGCTCACCCCTAGTTGAAGTAACTACATGCCAAATAAGGAAGTGTTCGACCAAAATTAAAAAATAATAATAATAAGGAAGTGGAAAAACATAAACAGAAGTAAAAACGAAGAAGACTTTGTTGATGATTTCACATTTCATCTTGTCTCTCGCGAGCAGCACTCAAATTAAGCAATTATCTAATATCTACTTACCAATGACTGCGTCAGGAATTTTCCAAATGGGGGTTCGAGAAATACATTGCCCCGAATTGGGGAATAACTTGCAATGATTATCGTAATTTGGTCACCGAGTCATGTTTTGGGTCCACCCCGTGCTGGCTTGATACCTTCATCAAGAAGAATGCCAAAAGATGGCTTAAGCCCAAACTCATAAACCTATACAATCAGACCACATTCACTTATAAACTTACACCAAAAAGTAATGGGTTAACTTAAATACATTAATTGCTCTATATTACATCTTGCTATTGGATGTCTTTCATGTAACATCCTCACAAGTGCACTTTAACAAATCTCCAACTCACTTATGAGTCACCCGCATTGTGTTCGCTCCCTCTTAATTTAGGTATCATGTTGTTCCAACTCGAGGTTTTCCACCTTGACTTGACCAAGTTTGGTAGATATGTCGGTGGGGATAACATCTGCCCTTCATATTCCACCTAAATCACCCTTGGCCCAGCCAAGCTTTGTGTGAAGTCGGAGAGCACCATCAGCCACCTTGATAGGGAGTCACATCCTAAATTCTCTTTTCTTAAATATTCAATATATATACTAATTGGGAGTGGGCTATCAATCAATTATTTGCTCTGGTAGTTTGGCTGAGACAGTATAACCAAGAGAGAACTTAAGTCCAGTCCCATCAATACATCTAATTAGACACATATTCAATCAAAAACTTAAGTCAATCAATTATTGGCCAATTAAAATACATTTGCAGCTTCACATTACATCCCAATGTGAAATTTCTTTCACCTAATACCCTCATGTATTCACCTTAACATCACATTTTTAGGTGTGAGAGGAGTAAAAATCGCGGTACCTTTGTTGGCATGAAGTACGCCCATAAAAAAAAAAAGTTTCTGAAATGCCTGATGATTAACTATAATTAATATATCATGCAGGCGATATGAAGAATAAAATGAAGATGATGCATACCAAAACTATCCTTGTGAGGAACTTTAGTTCATGCATTTATCCTTTAAAGCATTGTCGAACTCGAGTTGCTTAATGCATAATTAGCAGAAAAAGGGTCATAAATCAAACTGGACTAGAAGAAAAGAAAAGTGTCAAGTCGCAATCGAACACGACACGATCATTGTTTTTGGATTTGGAATTGCATTATGCCACAAAGCCACCTCCCCATTTCTCTGACAAGTACGTCCGGCTTGATGATCTTTTGGAAAATTATTAACAGCCCAAAGGTGTGAAGCAATAATTAACCCCAAAGCACTTAGGTAGCTAGGTGGTAGCATATATTTGAAAACAGATAGCACATAGAATGTCTAACGTGAATTAAGTGGTGCAACAATGGATCGAGAACAACACAGATTCTGCGAAGGAACTTCATGGGGGATACAAGTATATGCTGCGATTTCGGTAATTTGAATAGAAGCACAACACTGTTCAACGGGGTTGGCATTGCTGGGCATAAGAGTATAAGTGGATCAAGTATTTAGTAGGTGATGTTAAATAAAGAAATTAAGGTTTTCTTAGAGTCTTTCATGCAATTAGGGTTTTCTTGGCGTCTGTCACACGGTGTAAATGGGCCCTTAATATACTCTTTCCATCAAGTCATTGAGGAAAGACATAACCTTTGAATACTTTCTTTCTTCCTCTCTCTCTCTCTCGTGAAGACCCTAGAATAAATTTACAAAAAGATACGCACCGACGATAATTCCAAACTCCTGACAATTTGTCCGAACATATTCATTGTTCAATGAGAGACATGGGATCTAGGGCAAATTGAATCTCCTCAGCTATGGCCTTGCTCGGCTCAGCCACCTCTATCTCAATAGGGGGAGCCAGTCATTCCATAATGTCCTCCTCTGTCAATCAATTGCAAAGTGCTTTACTCAGCAGAAATCAACCATCTTAGCCTATATTTCACAGCAACCTCACTATTCTGACTGCTGTGAACAAACCAAACTCGAGAGATAGTATTGCGACCACCGTATCTCTCGTTTCGAATATGGATAACATGGACGAACTTTTTCGTAACTATCCTTCCATAGATCAAGTGGAGGACACCCCTCATTATTCCAACCGAGGTTTAGGGAAGAATAACAATGTGCACTTCCTTTTCTTCGCATCGTGGACGTCCCTTTCTCAGATTCTGATGAAGTCGCCATTGGATTGGACGAGCAGAGACTAAGGCCATGTTCCAAAATAGTAACATGGCACATCACACTTCATCTTTCTAATTTGTTTATTATAAGGTCTTTATAAAGCCAGTTCAAATGCCCAAAAGCCATTTTTCTCGCACGGTGGTGCAAGTTGATTTTATGCCCCTGTCCGTTTCTAACTTTCCGTCCCACCTCGAACTCGAATGATGACTTCCTCTTGGGAAGCATACTGTTTAATGGTCTCTTGTGGCGATTTGCATGCATGTGAGAGAATTTCTATGCTTCTAGAATGAAGATGTTATGGAGTATCTCGTGGGCTTTCTTTACGAGGTCGTATTTTCTGCCTTTTCCGATTGACTGAAACTTCCTCCGACCGGTGTTTCCATTAGTGGGTTACAAACACGGGCATTGGCCGCCGGCATTTACACTTTACTGGGCTGAAACATGTGAAGATGATCAAGGTTCAAACAAGAAGACGAGTTGTTAAAGATCTTCATACGTATACAAAGAATCGAATACTCTCATCTGATCATTTCACCTGGGAAATGCCGGCCGCGGAAGACCACCAAAAGACCCTTAGACGAGGACGGCACCGATGAACAAGGATAGACAGTTTCGTTTGCTTGTAATGTTTCTCTAAACCTATGTTATTCATTTGCAGACAGAACGCAGAAGTTTTGTGATCTATAGAGTCGTGTTATTGTCAAAGTGTTTTAGTAAAGGGATTTGCGAGTGCACGGTGGGATCAGTAGAGGGGGTGAGAACCCGAGAACCGTCGCAAGGCATCAGCAAAAAGAGAAAGTCGATGCTCCTTTAAGTAAGTGCGCAGGTTTATGATCTATTCTCTCTTGAAAAATAGAAAGCGAATGTTTCGAAATCACAGCGCATGGTGTTGTTTATTAATAATGCTAGCTTTTTCGATTGACTAATTGTTTTAAGCGACAAAAGCGATTATTTTGCGGAAAATATTTTTCCCGCAAAAAAATGGAACCTTAATCCGAGACCACAATAAAGTGACAGATTATTTAACAAATTGCAATATCAAGCACTATGTCTAATTACTTTAAGGACTTTGCTATCATTATAGTTTTTGGGTAAATGTGAGAATAAGGATATGTTGTGAGCCATAAATTCTTAAAAGACAAGACTCCCTGCATAATTTTTAATTATTTAGTATTTATTTTTAGTGCCTGAATAAGTAATTCCTCGCAAACTTCCTTGCGTCGGTGTCGGTCGGATCTTAGGCATGGATTCAACACGGGAAGATGGAAATTTAATCTGATCTCAGAAAGTCAGAAGAATCCCAAGTCTTCAGGAATATCATTAGCTTTGACAATGCCCTATCTAATGATTACTTGAGAGACATATCTATCCAATAACTATTAACTGGTGCCTGGAATCCACCATCTTTATTTGTTTTCTCTCTGTCAAAAAACCGATGCTAGATGACCCGACCCGAGGCCGAAAATGTCATCCTCTTTGATGGGTCTTGAGTCCAAAATTTAATGGGCTACTAGTCAGGAAGCCCAAAGCCCAAACGAGGCCTCATGGTTAAATCACGGGAGAGTTCATTCACCCGTGCAAACGGAAGCACTTTCACAAATGCTAAAACTTCGTTGGCTATACAGTCAGGAAAACAAAAACTTCATATACGCAAGTCCAGTAAGAAGAAATCAGCCTTCTCTTCCCAAATGTCAAATCATTTGTTTGGGGAGAGCTTCTTAGTGGTTTGCTATGGAATTTCCCCAAAGTTCGGAGATGCCGAAGAGCTGCCAAGGGTCGAAAGGTTCCTGGATGAGTGAATTATTTTGCAGTGAGAGGACCAAGATGAGAATGGCTGACACGATCGTGCCTTGTGGCAATCCTAGTCAAGGGATCAACAGTAGATAAGTCAGTCACATGTTAGAGGGACATGGGCCAATCATGAGTTATCGCTTGTCGTGTCGCGTATACGCTGGGCCGGCCGTCCCCCAACAAGCCACACTTTCAATTCCACCAAAGCCAAAACTTTTCAAAACACATCGTTTCGATTAAGAATTACCCAGGATCCTAACACCGATCCCAATTCGTTCTTTGCACGAAACAAGACGTAGCGCACGAGCGCCCCGCGCACGAATTTTTCGATCCGTTCCTTTCGGTAGCTGTCAGAGTAACGAATCAGCGATCTCAAAGCACGTAGGAAGTTCAAAAGAAGGGAACTTCGCCTTTCTCGAACTGGTTTTGGAAGTCCCAGCCGCACTTCCCCCATACTCGCCTTTGGAGACGACAGTCTCCTTCAGATGTAATATTTTTTCCCTCGGAAAAGGGTTCAGGAGTCCCAATCGTCAGATTTCTCATCGCCCCCGACGCTGAACGAAAACGGATAATCAATTCAGAACAAGTTACGTGTGCCGAAAGCGATCGATTTCGCGAGTTTCTCACCAGCAAAAACTCAGCTTCATTACGTGCTAAACAAACGATCTCCAAAATTAACCAGGACGCGACCTATTATTCATACAAGAGTCCCGAAACCACCCGCAACGCGGTGTTTTGATCACCCCGTCGGCCTACAATTTAAGAATCTTGAAATCTTATGAAATTGAAATGTATGATCTGAACTTTACTCTCTTAGATTATGTACTCATGTATGCCTGTATCACTAATTTCTTTCTTCTGTTGGGATTATTATACCGAAAGATGTTTTGGTTTGGAATATATATATATATATATTTTTTTTTTCAACTTTCAAAACGGAGTCCTTGGTCTAAGGACAAATTCCCTCCTCCTACGCTTTTGGATCTCTATACCTTTCCTCCTAATTACCTGCAACTTCATCTCCCTCCACAGACTCACTCAAACCACAAACTCACTGAAACCCCTCTCCCCCACCTCTTTACTTCTCTTCCCTCCACACATACAATGCACAAACTACTCATTATTCTCCTCCTCCCACCACCATTTCCCATCTAATCACCTCCCACTTTCTTTCGAAATGGCTCCCGGAAGACCGTCACGCAGCAACAAGCGCTCTTCTTACACCTCCTACACATCCACCATCACGACCATTGTCTTCGTCACGCTATGCATCATCGGCGTATGGATGCTCACCTCTGATTCCTTCGTCCCTCCGCAAACCACCTCCAAACGATCCTCCTCCTCCACCGCCACCACTGCCGTCGCCACCACTACCAATGATGATTTCTCCTCCTCCTCCGTCAAAACCAATGACAAGAAAGATACCTCTTCATACGAAGACAATCCTGGCGACCTCCCTGACGACGCCATCAAATCCGACGACTCTCATCAATCTGACAGCAACAATAATAACATCAACAATAATGCCAATGACAACAATGATGGAGCAAATGGGAGTTCTCAGGAGAATCAAACTAATGCAAACGATCCGGATAAAGGTGCTAGTTCTACCGATGATAAGCAGGGATCGCAAGATCAAGTAAACGGCGGCAACGACGTCAAAAACGATGAGGTGAACTCAGAAAACAACAATGAAGACGCTGCAGAAGTGAGCACACAAGGTCTGCATGGGAAAGAATCTGACAAAGAGCATGGAAAACAGAATGAGAACGAGAACCAAGTTTCTGAAGAAAGCACGGTGACACAGAACCAGCAGAGTGAAGAGAACAACGAACAAAGCAATGATGAGCAGCAGCAGCAACAGATCAATGGAGACACAAGCGGAAATCAAGAGCAAGAAACTGCAAGCTCTCAAAATGGAAACGACTCACAAGAAGGCGAGAATAAATATACAGACAAGGATCGACAACAGCAGCAGCAAAAACAAGGAAATCAAGCCGAGAACAATGACAATTCACAAGGGCAATCAAGCGAAGGCAATGAAAGCGGTCCAGGTGACAATTATAAAGACTCGCAAAGTGACGTAAACGAAGATCAAAAGCCACAGCAAGAGAATGACGCCGCAACACAGGAGCCTCAAAAACCAATGTTGGGCATTGATAAACAAAAGCGAATAGAAGAGCAACAGCGACTTCGAGCAGAAGACGCGTCGACATCGCAATCGCAGCAGCAATCACAAGAAGAGGCCCAGAGACTGGAAGAAACAGCGTATCAGAGGCGCGAGCACGTGGAGGCGACGAGCCCGGCTCAGCAAGAACATGACGAGATGCAAGTCCAAAGTGATGCCCACCAGGATGCCCAACCAAACGAAGAGTCACATAAAACAGATAGGTCGTTTCCGAGTGGGGAAAGCTCGGGGATCCCAAAGGAATCAAAGGAGTCAAAGAGGTCATGGTCGACACAGGCAACACAGTCGGAGAATCAGAAGGAGAGGAGGGGGCAGTTGGGGACGGGCAGCAATGATAGCATCTACGGTTACGCATGGCAGCTCTGCAATGTGACAGCAGGTCCTGACTACATACCATGTCTGGACAACGAGAAGGCGCTAAGGCAGTTGCACAGCACCAAGCACTTTGAGCACCGGGAGAGGCATTGCCCTGAAGACGCGCCTACTTGTCTGGTCCCAGTCCCTGAGGGATATAAGAAGTCCATTGAGTGGCCCAAGAGCAGAGAAAAGGTATTCGTGCTACACTCTGTATGTCATTCATCGTATTATTTCTGACCTAGCTCAAGCTTGCAATAACATCTCAATGATCACACTGGTGTTCATCTGAACTTAAACACAAGTTCGAGCATGTTCAAATCAAGAGCGTGGACTTTGAACTTTCAAGCTGAGTTGTACTTAAGGATTCCATCATGTCTCGGTTCAACTCCATTAAACATTTACTCTGCTGTCAAAGAAAAATCTTATGAAGGAAAGAAGTACAAATATCTAGTCACATAACATGCAGGATTGTGTGCAGCTTATGTGTTTGTTTCCGTCTAAATCTACTTGATTTATCCAGCAGATTAACACCAAAGACATTTTCTCATGTAACATAATTGTTGGGTCTGGCAGATATGGTACTATAATGTGCCACACAAGACGCTCGCAGATGTAAAGGGTCACCAGAACTGGGTTAAGGTGACTGGCGAGTTTCTAACTTTTCCCGGTGGAGGCACACAGTTCATACACGGCGCGCTCCATTACATCGATTTTCTTCAGATTGTAAGCATCCAGGGAAATAAATGGCATTATGCATAGTCGTCTACTGGCATAGTAAATTATCCTTCTGCTTATGTTAGCTCAACTAGCCTACTCTCTTTGTTTGTTTTTTTCAATTAAGTCTTATTCTACACTTTTTTTTTTTCCCTCTTAATACTCATCCTCATTCATAGTTCTAGATCCTGAGCCTAAGAAGTTACTTGTCATCTGGTGCAGTCAGTACCAAATATCAAATGGGGAAAGCACACACGAGTTGTACTAGATGTTGGATGCGGAGTTGCAAGCTTTGGGGGTTACCTTTTCGAGAGAGAGGTTCTAACAATGTCTTTCGCTCCCAAAGACGAACACGAGGCTCAGGTTCAGTTTGCCCTGGAAAGAGGAATACCAGCGATTTCAGCTGTTATGGGGTCTCAACGCCTGCCATTCCCGAGCAGAGTCTTCGATCTCGTGCACTGCGCGCGGTGTCGAGTCCCTTGGCATGCTGAAGGTTATCTATCACAATTTCACCTTTTTCTCCTGAGTGAATTTCAAATTTACTCCTTTCCTCAGCTCATGGTTGCTAATGAATGATGCGTTATGATTGGCGGTATGCCTTGAAGGCGGGCTGCTTCTGCTGGAACTGAACCGTGTTCTTAGGCCGGGAGGTTTCTTTGTTTGGTCAGCTACTCCTGTGTACCAGACACTTGAAGAAGATGTTCAAATCTGGAAAGGTAACATCAGATAGAACAGAATAGTTGATTACTGAATTCAAGTGGTTATAACAATCAGTCAATGTTTTTATTTCTCTATGCAGAAATGTCTTCTCTGACAGCAAATATGTGTTGGGAGCTGGTGACCATCCAGAAGGACAAGCTAAATTCAATTGGAGCAGCAATCTACCGGAAACCGAGATCAAATGACTGTTATGAGCAAAGAAAGCATCACAGCCCTCCAATGTGTAAAAATGATGATGATCCAAATGCTGCCTGGTAGATACTCGAATAAGTTCTACAGCAAACGTTATTCACTTCTCTTTTCAGTGGCCAAGAGAAGATCAGATCACTTCTAAAGAGTCTTATGCATGTTGATCAAGTATATTAAAATGGTGATGCATAGAGGATATAACATCTGGCTCCAAACATTGCCAATGTACAGTAGCATTATCGGTGCAAAGTATGCATATAGACGTGCCTCGTCTAGACTTATAACTCACAGCCACAAGGCAAAGTTCAAGAACTTGACTTTATTGTTGCAATCTCAGGTATGTCCCCCTTCAGGCATGCATGCACCGGATCCCCGTCAATGAGGCTGAGAGAGGGACCCGATGGCCAGTGGTCTGGCCACGCAGAATGCGGATGCCACCTTACTGGCTAAACAGCTCCCAGATTGGGATCTATGGGAAACCAGCCCCACAAGATTTCTCTGCAGATTATGAACACTGGAAACGAGTAGTGAGTGGCTCCTACATGTCGGGGCTTGGAATTAGTTGGTCTGGCGTGAGAAATGTTATGGACATGAGAGCTGTCTATGGCGGGTATGATTTGCTTTTATTTAATCTTCTTTAAGGTAAAAGATCAGATTAATATCTCATGAGAGCTTTCTCCCGCTTGCTTGCAGATTTGCTTCTGCACTGAAGGATCTCCAAATGTGGGTGCTGAACGTGGTAAATGTTGACTCACCAGACACGCTTCCCATAATATATGAGAGAGGACTTTTTGGAATATACCATGATTGGTGCGAATCCTTCAGCACGTACCCTAGAACCTATGACCTGTTGCATGCAGATCATCTGTTCTCCAAGCTTAGGAAGAGGTATGCAACTGGATCCACTAGTCCCACACTCTCTTTCTATCATGGACCTTCTAAAACTCTACTTGAATTTTTCTGTTGAAGGTGCAAGCTTCCTCCGGTAATGGCAGAAGTTGATCGAATTGTGAGACCTGGAGGTAAAATAATAGTCCGTGATGAGTCCGACGCAATAGGGGAGATCGAGAACTTACTTAAATCACTGCATTGGGAGGTCCACTTAACATTCTCCAAAGACAAAGAAGGGATTCTCAGTGCACAGAAAGGTGAATGGCGGCCAAGCACATACACAGCTACTTCCTGATTATAAAGGCAAGTGCACTTGATTTTGAGTTGCAAGCAGCAATGGGTACACTTTAACCATTCGCGCAGTAGACTTGATAGGCATGTGCTATGTAAGAGCATATATTCATTAATTCTCAAATGGAAGAATGTAAAATTTTGAAAGGACTGCAATCCAAGAGTTGCCATTGACCGGCTTATTCAGCATTGTTTTATATGCAGTTTGTACCTTCTGATGTTCAGAGGTGGTTTTGATATGAACCATACTTTTTCTTCGATTGAAATGTTGTATTGCAGTTAGCCATATTGAGAAATGGAGAGCAATGCTCATGGCATGTATGCCAATAACCTAGTGACAGAGTAATCTACCATGACAAAAAAAGAGAGCTCATAGCTTATCTCATGAACAACCCCCCCCCCCCCTTGCCAAATGGAGTACGTAAGGCTATCCACGTATCAAGATTTGTCTTCATCAGAAAGTAGATAATGCAAAGAATCGTGAAAGAAACACACAGCACTGTCAGACCGGTTCAGCTGTTTTGGTTGTGCAGAGATTTTTCAATTCAACCACACCTCCATAATAAAAATCCAAGGACGACAAGATGGTGAGTTGAGATGCTGGTGAATCACGTGGAACCAAACGTTCAGTTGAAGATGTAAGAAGTCGTAAATACACTTTATCAACATCAAAATGATATTCAGCTTCATCAATTCGAATTTTAGCACAAACAGTAATGGCAGAGTACCTCCCTCGATGAACGCTGAGATAGTCCTACCTTCGCAATTACATACTGCATTGTCATGTAAAAGAGCAGTTTCTCCCTGTACAGATCCATTGATCTAAAACCAGATTACATTAACTAAAACATTTCTCAACATGAGACAGAGGACGAAGAAATAACATGGGCATGTGCCATTCTAAATCATGAATTTCTCAACTCACAGACTCATTCACCTGAAAAGCAATCTGCACAAAGCTACAAACTTTTAACAACAAAGTCAATCAAAGAAGCTAAACCCGTTTCAATCTAGACGTCTCAAGCCAACATCATCTCAGGCAATTGACCACACGGGCATGCACAATCCAAAGCGCCACGCCAATAGAATATGAGGTCAGATTGAAGATTGAAAGAATCCGCGAGTTCCTCCCGAAAGAACCTGAAAATGAACCGGCAGTCTCGCTGGTCACGACGACTTTGAGGGATCGGAGTCGGAGCCGTCGATCTTGTACAGCTTGTTGTAAGCCTCGAGCTCGTCGTAGTAGATGTCCCACACGCATCGGACGCATCCGCTACCGCAGCAATCGTCGGGCAGCGGCTTCTCGGGTGGCGGAGGTGGCGGCGATCGCTTCGGTTGATCGTCCCGTTCGCCGTCCTTCGCGGCGGTTGCGGTAGACGGTTGTAATGTAATGCCTTCGGTTGACATAAGTCTAGGAGACGTTATCGCAGAAGGAAGAGGACTTCTTCCAATTCGCTCGCGATTGTCGGGACGATTCTTCTTCTTCTTTTTCTTACAAGCTTCTTTGAAGGATCATGCGGTTTCAACAATTTGAGGCGGTTAAGGCCGCGCTTGGGTCCGCCTCTTATGTCAGCATGCCTCGTACTTGTCACCGGAGTCGCTTAAATAGTTGAAGGGATAACGACTCAAATTTGATCCAATATCCAATACCATTCTGAACTTCTAATTTAATCGATATAATCTATAAAATTTATCCCAATATATAATATAATCTATAAATATTTAATTTAACTAATACGGTCCTTAAACTTTTAGAATATATTCAACTTAATCCGTAAATTACACACACAAAAAAAGAATATATTCAACTTAATCCATAAATTATAAGGAGATATTTAATATAATCCTTCCGTTAATTCAAGCTTAAGAACGGTCCTTTCATTAATTTAAATTTAGAAACGACGTCAAACATCTTTTTTATAAATCATAGATTAAGTTAAAGATGTTCCAAAAATTCGATGACCATCTTGAATAAATTAAAAATTTATGGATCGCATTACATATTGAGCTAGTATTTATTGATCATATTGATCAAATTAAAAGTTCAATAATCTCATTGTAAATTAGATCAAAATTTAAAGGCCATTTGCGTGATTTCGCATAATTGGACTTCAAAAGTTAATGACACTTTGAATTTCAGCACCAACTGCTGCACAATAGTGTCGTCATTCATAATAGGTTTTGTTACACACAGAAACTCAGAAGAGCCGACCCAAAACCATTCTCGGGGTTGATAATACAAGTACATTTTGCAGAGCTAAGCATTGGCATTCGTCTTCTCTACCTTTTCAATCCTAGCAGCAGAAGCAGCAGGCCCAGGTAGTCGTAATCGTAGGCGAGCCTGATAAACTGCAACTTGAAGCGGTTCCATGGAGGATACCTCGGCTCGATCTCCGGGAAAAACCCTCTGGTCATGACAGCTTTTTCGTGGCTGAAAGCATCGAAAGAGTACTTCCCGTGGTACCTCCCGAACCCGCTCTGACCGACTCCCCCGAAAGGCAGATCATCACACAGGAACTGCATTTCACAATGGAACATAAGAAACTGCATTTTCATGGGCACTGCAGCGCAGGCACACTTCACTTTCAAGGATTCTGCGGTGGCATCAACAAAGGGAGCATCTAACTCCTATACCTGAACCATGGTGTCGTTGAATGTGACGCTTCCGGAGGATGTTTCCGACACTATCTGCCTTTTGAACGACTCATCCTTCGTGAAGGCATATATGGCAAGAGGCTTGGGCCTGGAGTTTATGAATTCAACGCTTTCTTGAATGTTGTTTAGCTGCAAAATAAGAGAGGTTATTTGCATTTAGAGCAGTGGATTTTGAGAAATTCGGCAGTATAAAGCTGTGGAACTTTCTAACCGTGATTATCGGAAGCAGCGGGCCGAAGATTTCTTCCGTCATTATCTCAGCATCAAGAGGAGGATCCAGCAGAATTGATGGCTCGATGAACCTGCAGAAACCGGAATCAGAACAATACCGGAGTTAAGGGAAACTTGGAGACTCGGTGGAGTTATATCTCTGGCGTCAGAAAACCAATGTTTCATTAGACTAGTTGCACCAAGAACCGTCGCAAACTTACAGCTCTTTTTCATGCAGTGAACCGCCATGTACAATGGAAGCCGCAACAGCAGGGTCTTCAAGCAGATTGCGCAATCTCTCGAAGTGGGGCTTATTGATGATTTTGCACATGTTCTTCGAGTTCTGAGGTTCTTCGCCATAGAACTTCTTGATTATCAGCTTCAGCAAGTCAATCTGAATCACCATTTACCAAGTCAGTGCACCTAAATGTGCATCACTCGCAGAAATTGATCTCTATGTAGGCAGGCTATGCCTGCATTACCAGAGTCGAAGCGAACTTTCTTTCGACTAGCACGTAATCTATGCCTATACATGCTTGTCCGCCGCACGGCCCCCACTTTCCCCCGACTATTCTTTTGACAGCTATCTTGAGAAGCCACCAGAAAAAACAATACAAGAAGTTCAGAGCCCTGTCAATGTGTGTTAAGACTAGGGTGTGATAAATTTGAACATTTTCCAATGACCCACCTTTATGTCCGAGGGACTGGAGAGTGTATCCAGGATGGCGGGGCATTTTCCGCCGAGCTCAAGAGTAACCGGTGTTAAATGCCATGCAGCAGCCGACATGACAAGGCGTCCCACTCTAGGACTCCCTGAGGATGACGCATCATCAGTTAATGAAATTGCAGAAGATTTCCACCCAAAAAAACCATTGATTGTCATGGTGCAAATTTAAGTACGGCGTACTATATCGTGCTTGAATGAGTGAGAAGACAAACGAATACCTGTGAAGAATATCTTGTCCCACTTGTGATGAAGCAATTGCTCACCGACATCTGCACCGCCGCCGATGACCTTAATGGTCCTGCAATCTAAGTAGCGAGGAATGGTGTCGGCGAGAAACGACGAGCAAGCTGGGGCTAGCTCCGAGGGTTTCAGAACCGCCGTGTTTCCGGCGGATATAGCCCCAATTAACGGGTCCAACGCGAGTGCTACATCCACGGATAAACAATTACTTCCACAAACCAGCAGAAATTACCAACTTGATATGTCATTCAAGCAACGAAATCCGTTTTCCATGAAGAGAGAAAGGTCTCTTGCGTGAAGTCGCCTATAGCAGCCAATGGAACTAAGAAATTTGGCCAAAAGATAGAATCTGAATTATGATGTTCAAAGGACCATAAGTTCATCGAGCAGTGTCGGATCAAGATTCTGTAATAGCCGAGAAATTCACGAGTTCCTTCCTCATTTTGTTGCGACAGTAAGGTTGCTCAACCATGGTTAGAACTTACCAAGAGGGAAGTTCCACGATCCAAATATCAGAACTACACCGAGCGGCTCGGGCATTACTTCTCCGCTCGCCGGGAAAAAAAGCAATGGTAAACGACCCTGCCAAGGCACACGCCGACGAGTTAATACATAGCAGCATTATTCTGGAGATGATTAACATTTTGCACTCCGCTTCAGCACACCCTCTGCTTCCATATTCGGTCTTTCAAGCGAATCGGCACAATTTCCATAATCCTGGTATGACTGTTTCCTATTTAGATTTCTCCGCCATCAAGCATATTATTCTAAATTTACCCAGTGAAACAGGGCTAGCTGTCTGGAATTAGCATCGGAGATCGGCCATTACTACTTCTCATGCATTTTGCCTCATCGAAGTCAATCGACGGGAAGCCGCAAATGTAATTCTTGGAAAGCATTCAGAGACATGAGGGTAAGAGATGGTTAACAATTAAATACAAGCATGGCGGTAACTACTCTATGAAGTCGAACGAGCTCCGCTCATAAAAGTCACATACGGCTTTCCACAGCTGCGGTCATACACTCTTGGGAACTTTATTTCACATTATTACGGCTATGTTTCGGCCTAGAAACAGATAATTGGACCTCACCTTCTTAGGAGCCATCCATTTCTCCACGCAGCTTAAAGAATACTTGGCTGATTTCAGTACCACCCCTACCTACAAGACAGCAATAATCACTGGTAAGATACATGCTTAGTGTACACTGTCGGCGCGTTTCTTGACAGGTTTAAGTTACCGAAAAAACCGGTCGTAAGACACGGTGTCGGAGGCCTACCATCACTCTTTACCTGGTTGATCTTGCCAATACTCATACCATATGCTAATCAAAACCAGCTGATATACACTGAAATATATATCAGCTAAGCCATAATCACATATTGATTCGTTAGCAGCAGAATTATCAAATGAAATCGCGAGGTGCTCTGGGGCACGCCATTCACGCACCTCGTCGCGGTAACATTCGACCGGGTGCTTCCCAAGATCCTGGTAAAGAGCTCTGAAGATGTTCTCCTCGTTGTCCTGAACGAGGTTGATGATGGCTCTGAGTTGGCTTTTCCTCCACGAGACGCTCCTTGTCCGGCCGCTCTTGAACGCTTGCCTCAGCTCCGCCAAGCTCTCTTCCACTCCACTCATTCTTTCCGGCTTGAATTCCTGATCTTTGGGGAGCGTTTTGATGGTGATCTTGATACCCTCCGCCGCTGAAGAGCGAGGACTTGGGAGGTCCCTGATATAGTGAGCGACTACTTGCTACGCGGTTTGCTGGCAGAAATAAATGCCTTTCAACTACCACCGCTACCCATTGCAAACCGATAGTCTAATTGATAGTCATGGTTGAATCCTTCAAGATTGTAGGTTGTGCCGCGGATTGCTTTGCATGTCACGCCTGATGGAACCAATCGGACCAAGAGAAAATGGGAAAAAATTTCTCTTCATGGGGTCGTGAGGCCCTGACCGACATGTCGGATGAGAGTACAAACTCCCATCTGTATCTATCAAATCTATTTACATCTAGATCCGACGTGGAGAGTGTTCGATATCCTTCTTCCGGCAAGATCGCTAAAAGAGAGTTTAATTTCAAACCTACCAATATATCCCGCTCAACTCAGTTCTACTCAAAAGTGACTGGGGGCCTAAATATCGAAACTAATTGAGGGTCTACTTATTAACCATTAGTTCTGACATCATTTGTTAAGAGCATGCGGCAGAAATCCAATACTTTCGTTCAGGAAGATCGTCAGAAAGAAGTCCAATTCAAATTTCTCAACATATCATGTTAGATCCATGCTCACTCAAAATCTCAAATCATTGAGTTATGAGCCAACTATAATAGATATATTAACTGTTACATACCATGCCAATGCTCTGATATGAAACTTTTCTAATACAATTTTCACATGTATTTCAACATATATGGTGTGCATAGCAGACTTATCGAGTGCCTCCCGACACGTAATGAGCTGATACTATTCTCTCTCATCTGGTAGCCCCCTCAACTTACTTACATGGTTATTCAAATGTTAGTAGATTTTATATCTAAAAACGAAGATGTGTTCTCTCGAACTTCCTAGTTTGAAGGAAAGAGAGAGACAGACGCTAATGGGTTGAGAGAGAGAGAGAGAGAGAGAGAGAGAGAGAGAGAGAGAGAGATACCGAGGACTCGACAGCATACGTGATCCAGGCCAGACGATGCAACTTGATAGGGGTTAGGCAGAGAGACCAGTGGTTCAGACTTCCAAGAGAGTAAATCTACAGTATGTGTTTTGGTACTCGTTATTCGATTCTTGCATGCTTGTCATCTGCCATTTCTCCGAAGCGACTTCTAATTCAATCTTCGAACGGAGAAAAAAAAAAAGGAATCGAGTTACGTGACAATTTGAGAAACACAAAACAACTCGAATTGCAATCCCGACTCCTTTGAATAAAGAAATTGCACTGTAATATCGCAGGGACATGTATGAAAGTAGTATTCTCACAAAAAAGTATCAAAAAGTCTTAGACCTATTACATTGATTGCAATTCAATCATGAATTTTTTAATTTGACTTGTTTAGTTCTTAACTTTTTACGTTTTGTCAATTGTGTCCATTCAGTGAATTTACGCCGAAAATTGTCAAAGTTAACACCTGCCGACACCCGCCATCCTATGTGTACTGTTGGCACTGCCTTGGATATTTTTAATATTTTTTTCTTTTTCATTTTTCGTCCACAGCCCATGCCAATGGTAGCAGTGGCTATGGAATAAAAAGAAAGAAAGGAAAATAAAAAAAAATTATTAAAAAATTATAAATAAAAAATGTCGTTAGCCGTATCACGTAAGATAGTTGGCGTCTATCTTAGCAATTTTCAATATAAATTGGCGGGATAGACTCAACTGGCAAAATGTGAAAACGTGAAAGACTAAATTCAATCATAAACTTTTTAATTTGACCTGTTTAGTTCTTTACTTTTTTCGTTTTGTCAATTGTGTCCATTCAGTGAATTTACGCCGAAAATTGTCAAAGTTAACGCTTGTCGACACCCGCCATCCTACGTGTACTGCTGGCACTGACTTGGATATTTTTAATATTTTTTTCTTTTTCATTTTTTGTCCACAGCCCATGCCAATTGTAGCACTGGCTATGGAAGAAAAAGAAAGAAAGGAAAATCAAAAAAATTATTAAAAAATTATAAATAAAAAATCTAGTCAGCCGTATAACGTAAGATGGTTGGCGTCTATCTTAACAATTTCTAATATAAATTGGCGGGATAGACTCAATTGACAAAATGTGAAAATGTGAAAGACTAAATTTATCCAATTAAAAAGTTTATGACCGAGTTGATGCCAATACAATAGATTTTAGGACTTTTTTTTATTACTTTTCTCGATATCCTCATGTTCAGATTTTTCATTTGGGTCAAGATTCTGCTATACCACATTCGAAGGTTTTATCAAAGGAAATCTTTTGCGAGTCGAAGGAATTTCTTTAGGAGACCTTAAATGTGTGTTCAGGGACCAAGCATCAAAGGGCAAAAGAACTTTGCTAACGAGAAGTTAAGAAATCATAAAAGACATTTCAGAACGTAATAAATCTCATTCAACTTTTAAGGATACACAATCCAATCTTATGTTTACACGAAGAGCGGAAAAGGATCCACTTAAGATCCGAAGAATGATTTGAAAAAGTATTTTCTAAAAATGTTTGGTTATATTAATCTTGAAATGATTCAATGGAAAAAAATTGCATTATCGATAGTGATTTATGTCTACATTTCCGTGGATGATAAAAATGTTCTTTTTTTATTTATTCATTTTTATAACCGATATAAATAATAATTTTTTTATAAAATATAATTTTCAAATTATTCATTTTCCATAAAACAAGTAAAACTCCGATAGTTAATCCTAGCTCCAATTCATCTAATTTGATTGTGCTCTCGTTATTTAAATTTTCCTTTGGGCCAGCACTGTGCTCTCATAATTAAGAAAAACATAAAAATGAAACATAGAACAATTACATACCAAATGTTCGGGTTATAAGTAGTGAAAAACAGTAAGCAGTTTCCACAAGGAAAAACAATAGAGCGTCCAAAAGACAAGGGTTCCATACTCCCATACACCACTTTTCCTGGAAGTGAAAAGAACAGGAGACTCTAATCTGCAAATAAAAATAACGTTGGATGCATAAAGACATTCTTCGCAAGCCAAAACAATCGTAAATCAGATGACGATAGGGACAGGGGAATTCGAGATAATACCGCCGGGAACCAAAACGCTGGCCACTCGCGCTGTTTCGTGCATGAATGAGCTGATAGTATTGTTTTCACACGTACTGGTGAGGTTTACTTATTGCAAGCAAGAGACTAGACAACAGCTTGTCCATTATATATTCTGATCTCAAATCGACATACTAACAGTAATTGCAAGCAGGAACACACTTCAATTAAGTCTCGGACTCCTAGTCCTTGTCTCTTTTCTTGTCTTACTTCCCAACATCCCCAGAAGAAGATGCCACCACGAGATCAAATGGAAGATTGAAAGTGTTCGCAAGAGAATGAAACATAACACACCCAAAGCAGCACCATGAAACCGCGACTTCAATTAAGGCTCAAGTCGGGCAGAAAATGTCCTTCACTGGAGAGATCATGGTCGATCGGATTAAGCCGAAGAGCATAAATGGCCGATGCTCCGTTGTGGTTGGACAAGTTGGTGATGGCAGAATCATAATCTCCCTCAATGTCTTCCCCTAGTCCATATTGTAGATCCTCATAGGTCGCTCCCTTGATTTTTTTTTTTTATCGTCAGCCAAACCACGTAAAATGATCAATTCAGTTGTTGGCATTATTGATGAGCAATCCAAATTGAAAAGATCTTTCAAAGGAAATGGCACGCAAAAAATGGTCTGATTAAAAACAAGCTTACGGATTCCAGAAGGAGATCTGAATATCTGTGCTCTAAGGCCTTCACCTGAAAATGAACAAAAAGAACATATAATCAGCATGAGGATGACAAGAAAGACAATTGACCAAGCTAGCTAACAACACTACAGAAAAAAGAAACATTGAATATGCAGAGCTTCTGTTTGCCCACCTTCTTCCTGTGAGTATCAGTTTGAGTCTTGAGGACATGGTACTGAAAAAGGAAGGTTGAGAAGGGCATAGTTAGCTTGAATAAGTTGTGAATTTCTAGTTCGGTTGATCAATTAAAGAATTAATTTATATGGGGCATTTATTTACTATATAGTAGCACACATAGATATGTCCATGTTGAAGACACATATCTACTTCTTGGTCCGTCAAACTTCCTAGAGGGGCAGCACGTAGCGATGGGTTTTTATGAAATTTTCACCGTGCGATGCGTCGTCGGCAGCAACATGATGTAACTGCCCTAAAAATAATGAGAGCTCCTAATAGTAACTGCTGCCTTTAATCATGATAATAGACTGCTATAGCATCATAATCTTACAAACAAAAGTGAGGTCCAAACGCTACTACCAACAAATACAGGTCCAGGACCGGACTTCTGTTTAAGGTTATAGTCGGTGGTCGCGGCTACATCTGTGATAATTTCTGTTAAGGATCAAGTCTGAGATAAATATAAATCCATGTTGATAATTGAGAAGGTGGGGGTGAACCGAAAGGGGCTAATTCAACAGAAGCTTTATGCATGTCAGAGACAAACTCGCTCAAACGCTTAAAAGTTTCTTGGGGGCATGCAAGCAGTTGAACTATCTAGCCTGGCTTCGCACAGCTACGTTTTCCAGAACCTCAGAAGTTGGAGCTGGACAACAAGTTTCAAGACCATGCACTTTATTGCATTTTAAAAGGAGAAAGAGAAAAAAAACTAGAAAAGATAGTTTTTTTTTTTTGGTGCATCCTCAGTCTTTTTAACCGATCCAACCCAGATAGCATTTCATCTTGAGACACAAAGCTAGGGCATAATCCCATGATTAGTGCTGTCTATTTTAGCAATTCTTCAACCCGACCTCCATCGCTTTGTCTGACTTATTTTCCTAGCAAGCGATATAGCAAATTAACGGTAAGTGTGGTCTGTGCATCGAAGATGTAACCTTTCTTTGCCGCACCGAATCAACGGAAGACTCGATCATTTGCTCAAGATTGTGCAGCTCCGCGAACCTCAGGTCGCTCAAATCATGGCCCAATATCTGCCTGCAAAGAGAATAACAGATATTTTCCCCTCAAATCTGGACATTCTAAGTGTAGATTTTGTGAAGGAATCAAAAGAAGTTTTAGTCCTGAGGGGCTTTTTTCATTTTTCCATTAGCTGATTGTGATCCGAACTTAGCTATAAACTTGCCTCATCTCCTTCCGGAGATTGTTGTTGACCTCCTTTAGCTTCCTCAACTCCTCTTGCATTCTCTGTATGCATAAAACCATATTCTTTACTCTTGAAGAAACATCAACAAGACTGTGTGGAACAAAATGAGAGAGAGAGAGAGAGAGAGAGAGAGAGAGAGAGAGGGTGAACATCGTAGTGTGTAGTCCACAGATCGATCCCAAGAGCCTTCTGGTAGTCATCAATCATCCTTTTTGTCCTATACAAGCAGCTAGAACTTTAGCCAGGGCTTAGAATGAGCAAAGAAGAAGAAGAAGAAGAAGAAGAAGAAGAGAGAGAGAAGAAATCAATCCCATCGATCTTGAATTCACACATACCAACATGCAAGTTGTGGCGATCGAGAAAAGAAGCAAGAGAGACGATGATATGAATAAGTAAGAATTCATTACGTGGTGGTGGGGCTGATGTACTCGTGGAGCTTCTTGTTGCCGGAGAGCATGAGGATGGAAACCCTAGCGTCGCAGAGGACCGTGAGCTCGTGGGCTTTCTTGAAGATGCCATTCCTTCGCTTCGAGTAAGTCACTTGCCTGTTCGTGTCGTTCTCTATCTTCTGTATCTCTACCTTCCCTCTACCCATATCTTCCTCCTCCTCCTCCTCCTCCTCGATCTGGATCAATCTCTCTCTGTCTCTCTCTCTCTCTCTCTCAAGCTGAAGGAAGATGGTCTCTCATCTTTTCAAGAACGGGGGCCATGCGTGAATAGGGCTATTAAGGTAAATAACCAAGAAAAGCAGGAGGAGAAGGACCAATAACAAGTGATGCTGACTTTGACTCTTTTAAGAAGATGTCCAACACGATACGAGAATTCCAGACGCCAAGGTTTCGTCCGATGAATTACGCTAAATCACATATCAAGAAAAACCACGGAAACGACGTCGTGGAATCTGAGTAAGCCCGGGTGCACATCACAATATATTAGATTCAAACTTTTGGGTTGAGCTTCTAAAGTCAGCTTAATACCACAAAAAACTTCAAATATGTATACTAGTGATAAAGTTACCCCAAATTATTTTTTTAACTATAAAAAAATTCTAAATTTATACATTTGTGATAAATTTATCCCAAACTAATTTTTACCACAAAAAATCATAAACTAGTATATTTGTGATAAATTTACCTTAAACTGATACACTTATGACAAATTTATCCTTTGTTAGAATATATTAAATTGCTAAGATAGATAACACGTGACAGTTGATGGGTATATCCATTTAGGATTTTTACCTTTTATTTGTCGTAAGTGTATTGATCTTGGATTTTCGTTGTATTAACCCAATTTAATAGAAACTAACAGAGGGTAAATTTATCACAAGTATACTAATTTTGAACAAATTTATCACAGCTTATTTTTTTGATATTTTTGGTAGTCAAAAAAATAATTTTTGGTAAATCTATCAAAGTGTACCCGTTTGGAGTTTTTTGTGATAAAAATTATAATTTTGGATAAATTTATTATGAGTACGTCGGTTTAGGATATTTCATGGTCAAAAATATAATTTGGAGTAAATTTATCATAGGTGTACTAATTTGAGGTCTTTCGTAGTATTAATTCATCCCACCATAAAAAAAAATCTCCCCGAATTGGTACGCGATCTTTCTTTTCCTTCGTCAAAAGTAAGCTCGGTTACTGCCTTTTTTCTGTTTCTTCTTTTCATTTTTATTTTCTCGCTCTGTTCCGACCTTAGCTTGAATACTTTTCCCAGAAGGTGAGAGAAAGGAAAAAGGAGATCAAAGAGAAAAAAAACTTTGCCATAGAAGCAGAGGGAGGTGAAAAGATGGGGTTGTTGGGTAGCTAAAACTGTCTGCTGCGTCAGTGGGGAAGAAGAAGGGCTCTCGTGAGTGGAATAATGGAGTAGGGTTTCGATGTCTGCTGCTTTTTTTTTTTTTTGGGGGGGGCGGGCGGGCGGCGGTCCATGACAAGATCCACGATTTGAATGCCGTCGGTCTAAATCTCTTTTTAACTTCATTTCGAGCCGCCTCTTCTTGGTGCTGAAGCAAACGTTTCACTTCCACCGATCTTAGGTTACTTTGCCTGAGGCTGTTCTTGAGGAACATTATTGGCGTCGAAGGGTATGTCTGGTATCGTCTTTTTATTCTCTTTTTTTGTTTTGTTTTTCGGAACAGAAAAGAGAACAAAAACTTCGTTTGTGTACGTTAATTGATTTTTCTTTTTTCGGTTTTGTTTCCAAGGAACAAATTTTTGTACCCGGCAACAAAAAGGAGAAATAATGTCATCTTTTAAAAAAAACTCGATTTAATTTAATACTTTATCTTTATAATCACAAGTCAATTGCCACCGCCGCAATTCGTTGCTAATCCTGCCTGCTCCATTGACCCTTTTATGATTAAATTTAAAAAAAATTGAGAATAAAAATTTTGAGAATCGTACCAAACACGTTAATGTCCTTTTTCTATTCCGGAAATAGAAATTTTGTGTAATTATAAAATGCGTTTTTCTGTTAAGAAACTATTCTCGAGAACAGAATCACGAAAATTCATTTCTGCTTAGAAATTGTTCCTGGAAATAGAGATGTTACCATTCGTGGGAGATTTTGCGATAGAGAAGATCTGTGGAGGTTTTCCTAGGGTTTGCAAGGGATATCGATTGCTTCTGATCCTTGCAAGAGAGTGGACCCCATATTGTA
This sequence comes from Psidium guajava, assembly GCA_016432845.1. Lineage (NCBI taxonomy): Eukaryota > Viridiplantae > Streptophyta > Magnoliopsida > Myrtales > Myrtaceae > Psidium > Psidium guajava. The sequence continues at coordinate 13,700,467 of CM028231.1, read as the reverse complement.
CTTGCCTCCCATACGTAATTTGCAAGAGTAGGCACCTGTTGTCGAAATCTGAAACTATCATATAATCTTCAGATCTCAAATACTTCGACAAAATAATGGCCGAAGCAAGAGTTCATAATTTGGAGTGGTCAAAGGATGCTCACCTTCGAATCGACTCAGCAGGGCGATTCCAAAACTAGTACTCCGATCGGACCACGGCACTGGGTTAATGCACAACTTGACATGTGCGTGCTCGGGCGATGTCCGACTTCCTCCCTACCTGGAGGAGAATTTGTTCACCGATCTCGTAGACTTCTCCACCTCCGTCCCTTCACCGCGAGGTCGGTCTCATGGGTTCTCTAGATTTTACATCTAGCTAACCGGCTGCAAAAAAGAAACAACCTCCGCCTGAATTTGAATTATTAACTACCAACCCTGATCGATCTATCAGGAGTGATCGAGGAACATACTTAGGGCGACACAACAATTTTGCTTTGCAGCTGCTAGTACGTTATCGTCACGCGTAGGAGCTAAGATTAATACACTTTTAGATGAGGCTATCTTCCACCCCGTCTCGATAAATCTCAACCATTGATTTTCACATAAATGAGGCTGTCGTAAAAGATTGAGAAAAGCATCATGCTAGGTAGAGGATCCCGGACCAATTTTTACACCTTCTACCTAACTTTGAACATTACAAGAAAGTTGCCCCTACTTTCCCATCTCAAAAGAAATATGTCATCCTTTGAAAATTCGTCTGGCTCTGGCAAATTCGATAGCTCCTCTAGAGGCAAAGCTGCCGCGCGAAAGAGCCTGTCTTCTTAGTGTTTTCGCGCACTCAATGACTGAATTTGATGCTGCCTGTTTTGGCGTGAAGGGTTTGGAAACATCACAGGTCATTAGAAATTGGAGAAGAAAATCGAATCGATGAAACAGGCTTTCGAGGAACCTTCGGAGGGTTTTGTCACGGTAAGCGTTTGCTTTACTTGGTCCGGGGATGCCGTCGCCACTTCCGCATCGGCGACTTGGTAATCGGAAAAAAAAAAAAAAAGGGCCTCTTTCTGGTCTGAAGGCTACGGCCAACCTTAAACCATCCGAAACTCCAAAGTTGTTCTTTTGGTATTTTGCTGAGTCCCCGCCCCTGAAACTCCAGAGCTGTTCTTCCAACAAGGTATGGTTTTCGTTCACAGGGATTTGTTTCATCTGATAGAGCGATCTCAAGGGAGGATTATTTAATTTGGACCCGTTATTAACCGACTTTTAGCGAAAGCCAAGTAAGACTCCATCACAAGTTAGAAAAATAATTTTCAAGCTTCATTTACTTCGCGAAAAATGAATGATTTAAAAAATATTTTCTAGAGATGATCGCTTGAATCGTTTATAAAAATAAACAAACGGGAAATATTTTCGTCGTCTAGGAAAATTTTTAGAGATAAATTATTGTCAATAACGAATATATTTTTTGTTTACTAATCATTTCATGTGATATAAGTGACCTTTTTTTTTCTTGTTCTATCCTATCATATTCTATTTTACAAGCCATACTGTGTATGCTATGTGCAGGTTACGAAAATATGCTTCCCCACTTAGGCGTCTCGATCCCTAACCCCTCGAGAAGGCGGAGATTGAACTCTCCACCTCTCCCTTCAAAAGTGGAATGGGTGGGAAACGATTGATTTTATGAAAATGCGTTTCAAGTCATTTATTTTTTGGGAAACAAATAATTTTTGCCTTAAATGTATATACATTAATCGTAACTTTGAATTCTTTGCTTAATTTGAATTTGACGATTTGGACTCATTTTGACTTTATTCAATTCTAAGCACTTGAAATTTGCACCATAATCCTTGAAACATACTTAGGTTGTGTTTGTTCCTAATAATGAATGCTTCTATCACTTATAAAAATAAATGAATAAAAAAAATCATCGCTCAAGAAAATATTTGGACATAAATTATTGCATATAACGAAAATATATTTAATTGCTAATTTTTTTCAAGCGATATAAGCAATCATTTGTAGGAAAATATTTTTTAAATTATTTATTTTCTACAAAATAAAGGAAGCCAGAGAGAGAGAGAGTAAATATGACATTCAAATGATAAGTAGCGTCTGTTTCGGTTAAGTTGAACAAAAAAGTATTATTTGCGTGGAGTTTTCAATGTTCCATATTGATTTCATGATATTTAAAAATAATAATTTATCGTTACCATAGACAATTTTGCAAACCTATATATTTTAATACAAAAAAGGAAAAAGAAACTACACGTCATTAATTCGTATTTGAGCAAATCTACGGATAACAATATTGCATCACCAAAATTTTTATAACCTAGTAATATAACGTAATTTCAGTAATGGCCAAGCACATTTAATAGCTTTTTAATTTTGAGAATCTCAGTTATAAAAAGCATGAGAAAAAAACAGTATAATTAAAAATCGCTAAATTTTATTTTTATTTTGGCCTTTTGAAAACGTCGTCGTTTCCATTCTTCCCGCTTTGCGGTTCCCGGTAAAACCGAAGGCGTTCCAATTGGTCATGCGCTGCTTCCATTGCAACAACCTTCTCTCTCTCTCTCTCTCTCTCTCTCTCTCTCTCTCTCTCTCTCTCTTCATTTCGAAATTTGAGGCAGAGAATTCTGCTAGAGATGGCGGCGCTTGCTTCAGAACCTCCTCCCTCGAGATTTTCAGGTACGCTGCTCGACTCTCGTCTCCGATGGTCGGATTAACATGCCGGCCGCGGTCGCCTCCCGCTGATTGAAATGGACGTTGCGTTTAGTTGATCTTTGACGATCTTCGCTGGCTACGCCAGTTCAGATACGACGGAGATTGGATAGGATGTCTAAATCGTCGTCAGGAACGGCTGAAAGGCTGTGTCGCGCCGCGGCTGGTGGCTATTATTTGGTTCTGCTGATTGGGTAGCCAGAAAATTTGTTTGATAGTTGATTCCGCTCGTGTTGAAGTTCTCAGAGGTGTGTGCGTAATGTACCTTTCGGCTAATTGTCGTTGAGAAATTAAACGTTCGCTGAATTGCATGTAGGTTGAATTATGCTTCGAGTTGGCTTGGCACAATGGACAATGTATGTGCATTTGTGGATCAGCAAGTTTGTGGAAGAATGAGGGTGAGTTTTTGTGTGTGGATGTGCTATTGTCATGCAGACCGTGCAATCAAATATGGAAGTGTTTATTTGTGTTCATGTTGTAGCTAGTGGTGTTTTGCCCGAAGCATTGTGAGCGCTAGAGAAGCACTCCAGTTCTGCCCTGGAACTTCAGTGTTGGAACATTCAATGCCAGTCCACAATCGCTCCTCCTTGACCGTGTAATGTCTGCTGAAATTCTAAACTCTACGGGCATCAACTTTGAATCCTCTGGTTTGAGATCGGGAGGATGCAATGAAACTGTGGATATTAGCGTGAAACGAAAATCTGAAAGTGCCTGGAGATTTTGTTATGCAAGGAGGAAGCGAGTGCGCAACCAAAATGGCAGTCCTCATATTTCTCGTTCATCTGAAGCTATTGGTATGGGTTCTGAAGATTCTGTTTATCAACACCCTATCAGTAGCGATCACGTAGTTAGGAATATCAAGAGTGACATTCAGCATCACAGACTTGCAAATCCTGATTCAGCTGAGGCTTCTCTGAGAGGGACTGAGTTTGAACTCTCCGGTGTGAAATCTAGGGGATGCAAAGTAAAAATGGACACTCAAGCAAAAGGAAAATCTCAAAATGTCTGTCGATTTTGTTATGTCAGGAGTAAGCGAATGCACAGGCAAAATAGTGCTCCTCATTTTACTCATTTTCTCAAAGCTAAGTCTCTCATGGGATTCGAAGATTTTGTTTATGAACACCTCATTAGGAGCCATTATTTAGTTAAGGATATAAAGATGGGCATCCAGCACCACATAAATGGTCTGAATCCTGATCCAACTGAAGCAAGTGAGCCAAATGATTCTATCGGAAAGGGTTACTACATTGGTCATCCTGGAGAGTTTCCACTCCTCTCAGTCAAGCAAGCAGGAAAAAGTGATGGTGATCTCGCTTTTGAACAAGACGATGCTCATAATTGTGGTTCTATATGTGAAGATTGTGCTGACTTCAGGAATTGCCTTAGTCCTGGTAAATCAGGGGCACCAACTGCACATCCAGAGAGTAACTCATCCCCTAATTTGTCGAGAGAAACTGAGCAAATTTTAGCTCAAGAGCTGTTGAGTACGAGTGCAGGTGATAAAAAAAATGCACTTCATGATGAGTTGGATAGTCTGAACGTAAATTCATCAAACCATTATAAAATTGCAATTTCAGGACAGGTATTGCCAGACAAGCTTACCCATGGTCAAGTTCATGTATCTGTTGCTACTTCAGAAAATGACCATGTTGATTTCTCCAACTGTGTATTAAATATGGCGAGTGAAATGGATTTAGATGAAGACGAATGTTGTTCTGATATATTGTACAGGCATGCAATGAACCATCGTGACGTTGGAGAAAAAGGAGATGTTTTTCTTTTAGCTCAAGATCCAAAATTGGATAGAGAGATGTGTCTTGGAAGTCAGGATTTCGTATTTCCAGCAACTGCTGTTGTCTCTGACATGTCAAAACCTGCTCATTACAGAGACTACAGTTTGAATTCTTTAGAAGTTGATGAATCATCTATTCATGTTCTTGGAGAAATATCTTACAAAATGAGCGTATGCTCACTTAACCGAGAGGATCCACACATTCCATGGAATGATGATTCAGCCTCATCCACAGTACATTTTTCGTCCGTAATATGTCAAAGCCACAAAGATTCCGAGACTGATGCTTCGTCACCTGCTATCAATGAAAGCGAGGAAGAAATAAACCTCCTCAAGACAGAAGAAAATCCACCCAATACTTCCATATATTATCAAGTATTGGAACAACACAAACTGCCAGATGAAGGTTCAACCAAGCTTCCTGCTAGTTGTGGAGGGAAAACTGTGTTTCCTGCTATTGAAAGTGCTATTGTCGTTACCACAGTGGACATTGATGATCCTGCAGAGACAAGTCCCTTATATAGAGAACCTGAAGATCAAAATTTTACAGAGCAATCACTTCCAGGCGAGTCCCTCGAAGAATGTAATCAGGTGGACGATTTCTCCAGTGGTGAATTCTCCAGTTTATCTGTTTGTCATGGATTAGATGGTAGTCTGTCAAGACTCGACGACAGTGAGTGTGAAAGTGATTATGATGATTCTAAGCTCACCGACATTTGGAAAAAGGTATTGTTCCGATGATTGTACTTTTGAATCTCTCTCTCTCTCTCTCGCACGCACGCACGCACGCAAAAAGAATGCAAGCGGGCGGACAGAGTACATGCTCGCATGTGGTGCTTTTGACTGTTTGATATTTACTTGTGCATTATTGCCTTCTCTCATGCCTGCGTACTTGCATATATATGTTCCGCCTCTTTTAACTGTTTGATATTTACTTTCAGATACATAGCATGGATTTGTATCCAGATGATCAAGATTCTTATGGTAATGGAGAAGGTAACACAACTGTATTTGGTTATAACAAAGTTCATTGTTGCTTTTGGCTTTGCATGGGACTTCCATGTGTAGACATTCATTCCATTGTCACACAGAACACATCCTAATTTCGCAATTGATCAGGTTTTATTACAAAAGTGACTGATTATTCAAGCTTTCTTTTTCCTTTCATAGGAAATGGAAACCATGCTATACAACATAAACTCAGCTCTTTCTTTTTGTTTGAATGTTTAGTCTTCAGGTATCGATATGAGGATAAAAGGGAGTCCATCATTAGATTGGAACGACGTGCTCGATCTTCCATACAAAAAGTGATTGCTTCAGGAGGTCCTCTTGCAATTTTATATGGCCAGAATTCAAAGCATTATATCAGGAAGGATGAGGTGATCATTATTTGCAGATAGTCTAAATCAAGGGCTTGTAAGCATTATATGGAGCTACTTCCTTTTCTTAAAACGATTTGTCCTGTAATGGCAAATTACATATCCAACTGGAATCTATGCTGTTATATCACGTCCATTAAAATATCAGTACTAAGATGATCTGCTTTTGTATGAATAGCTAAGATTGTTTTGCACATTGAAACATAGAACCTTTGATTTGAGTTATGGGTTTTGCTATTTGCTGCCTGGAATATCCTCTACATTTATTGCTTCGAGCAGCATAAAGCACTTGCAAACATGACAAGCAGAGCATTTCTTCAATCTGATCTTAATGAGTCTATTTAATGGGGAATTTTATTTAATCTTCATATGCACTGTGATTTGAAGAAACCCCAGGAAAGCATAGTGAAAGTCTAGGGTCGGTGGGCAAATAAGCAATCCCTTTGGGCAAATTGTACAGGAAACTTGATCTAGCAATGAATTGTGTTGCTTGTTCTAGTTTCCCTGTTCCATCTGCGGTTTTTTCTTTATTGTCCCCATGCATGACATTGGAACTATAAGCTTTTCAATGAAGCTGTTATATGTTCAAAGCAGTCGAACAATTCATAGTATAGCTGACAATGCAATATTTACTGCAAGGCAAACCTTCCTCATGGTACCAGACCTAGTTGTGTCAGAACAAACCAGATTCAACAGGTTACAACACGTCGAAGGACACATTTCTGGTGATAAAGTTTCTTATGCATAGGTGCCACATGTTCTTATTTGAACTTATTCGTTTTGACAGTTATCAGCTTATAAACTATATAAACGGTGGGATGTTAACTGTTGTGTTCTAAAGTTCTAAAAAGTCCTGGGCTGCACTAGTTGTGAAACATTCTTATTTGCTGTAATGCAGTGTTCGCCTGGTTGGTCTGCTTGATACAATTCCTTATTGGCCTGTTGATTGCCACCTTTCTTTGTTTTGAATTGAGAAATGCTTCTGCTTCTCAGGTCGTACTTGGCAGGGAAACAGAGGATTTTCAGGTTGATATCGACTTGGGAAGAGAAGGAGGAGCTAGCAAAATATCTAGACGGCAGGTTGAGTAGTTGGTCTATCTCGTGCTTTTGACACCCACCTCCTTTTCACTATTTTTCTAGCTTTAATATGCTCTTGACACTTGTAAGCATGTGATAGACATTATTTTTTGATCACTTGTATGTGGTTGCTTGGTGTGATAATGGCTATTGGCTTATCGGTTATCGTCTTTCCAGTTCATTTTTCTGAATATCTTCTGGCAGACTCTCTCTTTAACGACAATCTGTTTGGTCTGTCTCATGCTTTTGACACACACCCTTTTTCGCTATTTTTCTATCTTTAATATGCTTGGCACTTGTAAGCATGGGATAGACGTAATTTTTTGATCACTTGTATGTGGTTGCTCGATGTGATAATACCCTGCTGGTTATCTGTTATTGTCTTTGCAGTAGTTTTTTTTCTCGCAAACTCTCTCTTTAATGACAATCTGGTTGTTCCAATTGTTTGCCCTTCATGCTTTTCAACAGATGCTTGATGGTTTACAAAGTGAAAGATTTGATTTCCTATCTTCTTCTATTTTATAGGTCCATGTAGCTTTTAAACGTCTCTTTGCTCTTTAAGTCGTATCTAGAAATTTGGATGACCACAATACTCACTTTACTCAGGCACTTATCAAGCTGGAGAGAGATGGTACTTTCTTTTTAAAGAATCTTGGAAGGTGTTCAATATTTGTGAATGGGACAGCAGTTTCTGGTGGAAATCACATACATCTAACTACAAACTGCTTGATCGAGGTACCATCATCCTTGAATTATGTTTTGGGCTGCTTGACCTCATATTTATAGCTCCGCTCTTGCAAATGGACGCTCTGCTCGTGTATCAAAGCGCCGGCTTTTGCGAGTTTCACTGAAAGATGTGCTTACAATAATAATTAACAGTTGAAAGGGATGAAACTATCGTTTGTAATAAACGAGAGATCTGTGAGGCACCACTTGGTGAAGCTCGCCAAAGAAGGCCGCGGAGTAAATCGCATCTTTGAGTGGTCACCAGAGGGGGCCCCGAGCAACATGGTTTGATAGGTAAGTTCATCTGCTTGTAACTTTCTTTGATGAGAGTAGAATATTTACTCTTTATTCGATTCCTCCATGGAAAAGATGCCAAGATGGCAGATGTATCTAGATCACTTGCCCTTGAACGCGCAGTTATTTCCAAGCCAAAAGACAAAAGCAAAGAGAAATGGTCCAGGAACATTTCTTATTTGATGGGTATTGCCGTCTTATTGTGATAGTGAACGACACTCAGGTACGTCTTTCTTCTTATCCATATGGTCAATCATTGAGTTCATTCTTAAAGATTAATGGAAGTTTTCTTTGTTATCTAGATTTTACCTACGTCCACTGCTCATATGAAGACCGAGAATAGGATAGGATGCGTGAAACTTATTGTGCTATGATGTTAGTAGGGAATTAAGTTTTGCCTTTGTTAGAGTTGGATTCAGATGCCCTCGGTTTAGAGAACGCTTTCGCTCTGACCTCCCGGGACCATGACCCCTAGTTAAAACACACTACATCCGGAGCGTGGAGCAACGCTTGTTGAACGCAATCTTGCCACTTGATGATAACTTTATACAATCCTGAGGTACAGAGAAAGCAGCAAAATGGTTTTCTCGACTTTACTTCCTCTGTAAAAAATTATGGTCCCGCTAGTTTTTTTTTTTTCCCCATTTCTCAACATAAAAAGACCTATTTGCCCTCCCGCATTTCCCAACTTTACTTGGACATGCGGTGTTGGACCTATGGGTGGGAGCTTATTGAGAGAGAGAGAGAGAGAGAAGAGAGAATGGGTGGGCAGGATATTTTGTGGGTGGGGACCATTTGGGTAAATTTGAATGGGAGATGCAACTTAAAAGTACGGATAATGATTGTAAATTTTGAAACAGGGTATTTCTACAAAAGGTAGAAACAAGAAATCGGTACTTCGATGGGGGAGTGGTTGTGCCAATGGAAATAGTCTAGATAGCAATGCCACGCATGATATCCAAAAGACCTACAGCCAAGAATAGCTGTAGATGGGGCACACATGGTATTTGGCACCGGAGCCGTCTGTATTAAGAATACAAAGTAAGAAACCGTTGATTTGATTCTAATTCCAATTATTGAAAAAGTCTCAATGATGAGACTTGCTTTGAGTGTCCATGCAGTTTCCGGAGGGTTAGGTACTGTAATCTTTGAGAAGTGGTTCGATTATATGACAAACCCCCCACTCAATGATTCGGCCCTTCTCCTTTTCCGTTGTCTCAGCCACTAGACAAGGGAGAGCAGGGTAAGTGAAACGCAACGTTACCTTCCGGTTGAAAAAGTGATCAATATTGCCTTACGGCTAAAGCTGCCTCTAAAGCAAACTCCTCTCGAAACACGCCATTGCTTGAATCTCTCGATCGGTGATGAAGGGTCACAGGCTTACTCGAAAGCACTGGATTGGCACGCGGTGTGTGTTCTGATCAATGATTGTTGCTGGCTCATACGCGGGTTTCAAAAGCGAACGAATGGATCGAAGAGAATGAGTTAAGGCGTCCGGAGTTGGTTGAGTAGCTGCTGAGTCCTCATGTCTAATGTTCAATCCCATGAGATCCCCCATCATATGAACTTCGAAAGGTTGGATACAAAATACTGTGGTTTCAAGAACTACCTCGAGCACTCCCTCTCTTTTGTCCTTGGAGTTTCTATCTGGGGAGTTACCACTTGATGTTCCAGGCCATGAATGAGGAACCCGTCATGGGTCCAGTAGGTAGCATAATCTCGTATCATTATGAATGAGAAATTTAAGGTGGGTTTACTAACTTCCCTCGGGACAAACTGGAACAGAACCTTTTTTTTTTTTTCTCTCCTACCCAACTTTGAATTGAACCACCGCTTAAGACCAGTCCCCTCTCTGACCACCACCCTATGTTTTTATTATTCTTCATCTCCTCTTCTCCTCGCTACAAGACACGCATATAAGTTCAAATCCTCCGTGGCAATTTGAACTTCAGGACTAGAGAGAGAGAACTCTGACAGACTTTCCCGTGAGGCCACTCACATAAAAAGATCACTGAGTTCAAGACATCTCTCTCTCTCTCTCTTCCTCTGCCTTTGCCATTGCCAAATGCTGCTGCCCCACTTTGTAGTTTGTACTATTTTTTTTCTCGCCACCCATTAAATTCTCACTCCCCACTCCATCCTCTTCTCGATCGTGCGGTCCAGAGCCGATCACTTCCCTCTCCTGTCCCCTCCCTCTCTCTCTGCTGCAAAAGCAGAGCACTGTTTGCCTTTTTCTCTTCATCTTCTTCCTTGTGGAGCTTCGCAGCTTGATCGCCCCTCAATTGCCAAAAATTTGTTCAAAGGAAATGGGTACTCCGCATTTTTGTCGAGCTTCCGTGATCTTGCTCTTCCTATCGGCCCAACTGTCGCTCTTGCTCGGAGCAAGCGCGGGGACTTACTGGGGAGACACGGACGTCCTGAGGCAGCTCAAGAGCGCGCTGGACCCCAGCTCCGTGAGTCCCGGCTCGTGCGTCGCCTCGTGGGACTTCGCCGCTGACCCCTGCGACGCCCTCTTCAGCGACAAGTTCACCTGCGGCTTCCGCTGCGACGCCACCGACGGCTCCGGCGCGAGCCGACTCACCGAAATCGCCCTCGACCAGGCCGGCTACTCGGGCCCCCTCGCCTCCGTCTCTTGGGACCTCCCTTACCTCCAGACCCTCGACCTCTCGGGCAACTACTTCACTGGACCCATCCCGGGATCCCTCTCCAACCTGACACGGCTGATCAGACTCGCCCTCTCCCGCAACTCGCTCTCCGGCCCGATCCCTGACTCGGTCTCCTCCCTCTCTAACCTGGGGGAGCTCTACTTGGACAGCAACGCGCTCGAGGGCTCGATCCCCGCGAGCCTCGGCGCCCTCTCGAGCCTGACCCGTCTCGAGGTCCAGTCCAACAAGCTGGCCGGCGAGTTGCCGGCGGCGCTGAGCTCGCTGGGCAGCCTGCTCTACCTAGACGCGAGCGACAATGCAATCTCCGGCGAAATCCCACGATCGCTCCCACCATCCCTCGTCCAATTCACGATAAGGAACAACGCCCTGGAGGGAACACTAACCCCCGACACCCTTCAGCTCGCGACCTCGCTCCAAGTCCTGGACCTGAGCCACAACAAGCTCGGCGGCCCTGTCCCTTCCGCTCTCTTCACACACCCGTCGCTCCAGCAGCTCACGCTCGCCTCCAACGGCTTCGACTCTATACAATCCCCGATCTCTCTGTTCCCCCGGAGCGAGCTCATCGCAGTCGACCTGAGCAACAACCGGATCAGGGGGTTCCTCCCCACGTTCATGGCGGACATGCCGAGGCTGTCGGCGCTGGCGCTGGAGAACAACGAGTTCTCGGGGTGGATACCGATGGAGTACGCGCTGAGGGCGGCGGTGCCGGCGCAGGGGGCGGCGCGGCTGGAGAGGCTGCTGCTGGGCGGTAACTACCTGATGGGGCCGATACCGGCGCCGCTACTGGGGCTTAGTGGGGGCGGCGAGGAGGAGGTGAGGGTGAGCTTGGCGGGGAATTGCCTGTACAGATGCCCGGCCCGGTTCTTCTTCTGTCAGGGCGGCGATCAGAGGTCGGATGCGGAGTGCAAGAGCTTCGGCCCTGTAATCCCTTGAACGCTTTGTACACCGTACGTCTACGTGGTGGCGATTTTGTATAAATTAATCTTTTCGGGTTTTTTTGGGGCTTCATCTCATCTCCCTTTATGGGCGAAAAAGAAGAATAAGGAAAAAGTCTGGGGCCAAATTCGAAATGGGGAGAGAAAAATTAAGCGAGAATTACGCTAATGCTGGTGTAATCATGAAAAGGAGAGGACGCCTCTGTTTTCGTCACTTTCTGTCACTTCTGGCGCAACTCGAGGCGCGTCGGAGCACGCGCCGGTACGGGACTTATCTGTCCTGTCTCTCTCCTTCCTCGGGATCGCCCACAATGGTAAGAGCCCAAGAACGTGTGGGCCCAATCGTCCCCGACAGTTGGGCCCACGGTGAATCCAAGCTGCTGTGCTCTGAGAGACCGTTTTTTGCTTCATGAATACGACTTAGCAAAGGGGGTCGTCGGACGAACGATCACATCGGAGTAAAAAGATCTTCGTGTGGTCTCCCGAGAAACCATTCTTTGCGATCGGCAGAGAGCGCCCGTCCCTCGTGGCCTGAGGTCGTCGAGCACATCCCGACGCTGTTGCTCGAATTCAAGAGATTAGGATTTTTTGGCCCATTTGAAGCGAAAACGATGTGTTTGCTTGCGCGATTTCTCAACACGAGGTTCCTCAGGATCGCGATCGTCACAAGAGCTCTTAAGTGAAATGGGGTTTCTCTGGCAAGTCCGTCGAATACAAGACGCGATATAATCTTTACATAGACGTCTTTTACTTCTGTGCTCCCTTGTAATTCCGATATTGCAATTCGACATCATGGCAGGGCTATATCCAATCTATTCGTTTCCGCATATTGCCACATTAAGTCACCTTATAATTTCAAGACCTTATGTAAATTTTGCTCAACTTCAATCTTGAACTCGAACGTTGGATGTGCTGACAGAGAGAAGAAAAAAAAAGAACATTTGAAACAAGATAATAGTATCATCATAGTCTCGTGCTTCTAAAATGCATCAAAATTAAGGGTGATCGATTTAAAAGTGGGTAAGCGGAAACTAGAATATGCCTTTTAAGTCCCAATTCTCAAATAATAAAAAATAAAAATAGATCATGGACCGAATCAATTATACTTGGAACCGTCTTGGAATGAACTAGCTAGTTCACATCAGTTACCGATTCTACCTAAGAATCAGACTTGCTTTGTAAAGATCATGATGTGCAAGTGTGTGTATAAGAAAGGGAGAGAGAGAGAGCAAGAGACGTCGTGGGTTTTATTCTCCCTAGTTGCATCTCACTATTCCTTTTTTCCCTATTTCCCTTGAAATACGGTGTATAAAGCTGGTTTCTAAGCTAGGTCAACATTAGAACTGGCTTACTTGGTTGGTTCTCGAGGCAAATCGGCAATTCTAACACGAATTGGAACCAAACTATACAATCTAGAGGTAAAGTAGCTCGATGTAAAAACAGCTTTTCTACGTGGTGACTTGGAAGAGAATATTTATATGAAGCAACCAGATAGGTTTGTAGTCGGGAAAATTGTCAAAAAAGTCCTAAACCTATTGCACTTTTGCCGATTTAGTCCTAAACCTTTCAATTTTGCCGATTCAATCCTAAACCTTTTCATATTTTGCCGATTCAGTTCTAAACCTTTCGATTTTGCCAATTCAGTCCTAAACCTTTTCATATTTTGCCGATTTAGTCCTAAACCTTTCAATTTTGCCGATTTAGTCCTAAATCTTTTCATATTTTTTCTATTCAGTCCTAAACTTTTTATTTTTTAAAAAATATCTTGGAAATAAATCCGAAAATTAAAAAAATTATAAGAAAATTATAAAAATATATTAAAAAAATTTCAAAAATTTTAAAAAAATTTCAAAAATTAAAAAAAATTAAAAAAATTAAAAAAAAAAATTAAAAAACAAGTGAGCCATCGCCGCCGCTACCCCACTATCGCCGGCTCGCCCGTTTTTTTTTTCAGCTTTATTTCCAAAATATTTTTAAAAAAATTTAAAAGTTTAGAACTAAGTCGAAAAAATATGAAAAGATTTAGGACTAACTCACTGTCGCCGCTCATCTGTTTTTTTTTTATTTAGCTTTTTTTCAAAATATTTTTAAAAAATTAAAAATTTTATGACTGAATTAGCAAAACATGAAAAGATTTAGGACTAACTCATCATTGCTAGCCGGTGAGGTGCCTAAAATTTTTAATTTTTTAAAATATTTTGGAAAAAAAAAGTTGAAAAAAACCGACGATTTAGTCCTAAATTTTTTAAATTTTTTTAAAATATTTTGAAAATAAAGCTGAAAAAATGGGCGAGCCAGCGATGGTGGGGCAACAGCGGCGAGGCTCACTCGTTTTTTAAATTTTTTTAAATTTTTAAATTTTTTTAATTTTTTTTAATTTTTTTTAATTTTCTTATAATTTTTTTTAATTTTTGGATTTATTTCCAAGATATTTTTAAAAAAATAAAAAGTTTAGGACTGAATCGAAAAAATATGAAAAGATTTAGGACTAAATCGGCAAAATCGAAAGGTTTAGGACTAAATCGGCAAAATATGAAAAGGTTTAGGACTGAATTAGCAAAATCGAAAGGTTTAGGACTGAATCGGCAAAATTGAAAAGTTTAGGACTAAATCGGCAAAAGTGCAATAGGTTTAGAACTTTTTTGACAATTTTCCCGTTTATAGTCAAAGGAAAAAAAGATTTTGTTTGCAAACTGAACAAGTCTTTGTATGGCTTGAAACAATCTCCAAGAATGTGGAACCAGAAATTTGACTCCTATGCTTTGAAACTTGGCTTTATTCGTTGTAATATTGATCATTGTGTCTATATGAAGAGGTTAGATGATGATTTTGTTATTTTAACCTTATATATTGATGATATGCTGTTAGTTGGGAATAGTATGAGAATGATTAGTACTGTAAAAGGACTATTGGCAAAATATTTTGAGATGAAAAACTTAGGCTTAACAAACTTTATCTTGGGTATGCAGATAAAATGAGAACGTGAGAATGGAAAATTATGGCTAAGTCAGAAGAAATATGTTGAAAGTGTGTTGAAAAAGTGCAATATGACAAATTGTAACATTGTGAAGACTCCTATGTCCACAAGTTTCAAGTTATTAGCACTCTAGTGTCCCAAGACTAAAGAGGAAGCTGAAGAGATGGCAGCGGTTCCATATGCAAGTGTAGTTGAGAGCTTAATATATGTCATAGTGTGTACTCGTCTAGATATTGCTCAAGCAATGAGAGTATTGAGTAGATATATGTCTAATCCGGGGACAGAGCATTGGATAGCTACAAAAATGGTATTTCGTTATCTTCGTAGTACATCTGACTTTGAGTTATGTTATGAAGACATGAAAAGCTCAAAGAGACAATAAGCATCAAAATTGAAATGTTTTGTTGATGCTGACTGGGGAGGTGATATTGATAGCAGGAGGTCAACCAGCGATTATGTTATTTCCTTATTCAGCAGTGTTGACACCTGATTTTTAATCATTTTTTTTCTATTGCTAAAGTAATAAAAAATCCATAAAATTCATAAAATTGAAAAATCAACTTTGGGGACCTTAGCCAAGCCTAGGGAACCAATTTTGACCAAAAAACGATTTTTCATATTTTCAGTATTTTTCGGTATTTTTATTTTCGAAAATTCATAAAACAAAAAATGAAGAAAAAATGACAAAATTGAAAAATCAACTTTGGAAGCCTTGGCCAAGCCTAGGCAACCATTTTTGAACAAAAAATAAAATTTCATATTATATATATTTTTAATTTTTTTAAAAAAAAATACAAAAATACTTGAAAATTTTGGAAAAATAACATTTGAGGCCAAAAAAAATACACAAAGATAGTTAATATTTTTATTTTAAATCTATTTTCATATTGGCCATCGCAAATTCAGAAAAATCCAATTCGAGTCACGTGTTCCTTCACGAGTATAATCTTGAATCGGGCCTAAAAAAATTTAATTTGAGTCAACTTATTTTTAATTTTCACTTTTTATGAGTTGTGACATTGTCTTCTAATATTTTAAATTTTCATCTTGGCCCAATTATACCCAGAATGACTTAATTTTGCAAAAGGGCTTTAATTAAATTCTGCATTATTTTCAACGGCAAGAAATGAGCTTAAATTTGACATGTGGTAAATTTTGGTGTGTCAAAAATTGTGAGGAGATTTGGACTTAAAGAAATATATTTTTTCAGGGACTAAATTGTAAATACTTAAAATTCAAGGACTAGAGTGCAAATACTTAACTCTTGAAGGATTATTTTACAAATAACAAAAAGAAGAGTTAGTGGATAAATTAGAATAGAGAATGGAAGATGGAGAAGAGGAGATGAAGAAGAGAAGTTGGAGAAGAATGGATGGAGAAAATAAGATAAGAATAGAGAATGGAAGATGGAGAAGAGTTAGTAGAGAAATTAGAATGGAAGATAAGAATAGAGAAGGGAAGATGGAGATGAAGAAGAGTTAGTGGAGAAATTAGAATGGGAGATAAATATGAAGAAGGGAAGATGAAGATGAAGAAGAGTTAGTGGAGAGATTAGAATGTGAGATAGAGATGGAGAATAGAAGATGAAAATGAAGAAGAGTTAGTGGAGAAATTAGAATGGGAGATAGAGTTAGTGGAAAAATTAGAATGGGAGATAGATGAGTAGATTATAAAAGGAGGAAGAAGTGAGCTTGAGGGGGGGGATTTTTGGAGAGAAAATTTGAAGTGTTTGAGAGGATTTTTTTTGGAGAGAAAATTTTGGATGTTTGAGAGAGTTTTGGGAGATTGAAGAAAAATTTGAGAGAAAGAAAATACCAAAAGAGAGAGAATTTTGAAGATGATGGAAGTTTAAAGCTAGGGGTTATCATCACAAATTCCTTCATCGATCAATATAAATCAAGAGTTCTTCCTCGTCAACGAGCAAGCAAATTCGAGCTAAGTGTTTTTATTTATTCATTTGTTTATGGTTTTACTTGCAAATTAGCACAAATTGTATACACTTTCTCCATCTCCTCTTTTTTTTTTCATATTTTATGTCAGGAGAAGGATATCTCTACGTCAACAGCAAAAATCTCGTAGAGATGCAAAAATCGACCCAGACAAGCTTCTAAGCTGTCCACCGATTTCTCAACTGATCTGTGACTAAAAGTCCCTCTTAATTCAAAAGAAACTCTCTATATTGGGAACATAGAGAGCGAAAATCAATTATAGAAATCCCTCCCAAAAAAATGGGAGATAAGTACTCTTTCCACTCTTCTGGTTTTAGGTGCAAATTAGCACATATTTTGTATACTGACATTTCACTCTATTTTATGTCAGGAAGCCGCAGCTTTATATCAATGGTCAACCCTATGGAAGCATAAAATCGGCTTGGAGGAGTCCTCAAGCGCGCACAAATTTCAAATTGTTGAATCAATTCGTTATATTTTATTTTAAAGAATTCATACCCCAGAATGGAGAGGACAAAGTCCATCCGCAACTTAAATACCTGTACCTTAAATCCCAAAGGGAAGAGCCAAGCCAATGCTTAGCCTCCCATTGGAGGTTTTTACTTACAGTAGTTAAATACCTGCAACTTAAATACCTGTACCTTAAATCCCAAAGGGAAGAGCCAAGCCAATGCTTAGCCTCCCATTGGAGGTTTTTACTTACAGTAGTTAAATACCTGCAACTTAAATACCCATACCTTAAATCCCAAAGGGAAGAGCCAAGCCAATGCTTAGCCTCCCATTGGAGGTTTTTACTTACAGTAGTTAAATACTTGCAACTTAAATACATGTACCTTAAATCCCAAAGGGAAGAGCCAAGCCAATGCTTAGCCTCCCATTGGAGGTTTTTACTTACAGTAGTTAAATACCTGCAACTTAAATACATGTACCTTAAATCCCAAAGGGAAGAGCCAAGCCAATGCTTAGCCTCCCATTGGAGGTTTTTACTTACAGTAGTTTAAATACTTGCAACTTAAATACCTGTACCTTAAATCCCAAAGGGAAGAGCCAAGCCAATGCTAGGCCTCCCATTGGAGGTGTTTATTCACTGTCATGTACTTCCTATAATTTAATTTTTGAATCATCAGACCCAAATGATAAGTAGGTTGTAATACTGCACAGAAGTCGTTAACACACTCCTTCTTTCGGCTTCAGGGAATCTTTAACACTTAAAAAAATATAACAAATAAAAATATATACCATCCATGCATCCTATTTAAAAAGTGAAAACACAAAAGAGAATACCCTACTATAGCCTTAGGATTAAACCAAGCCTGAGTTGCCGAATTAGGATATCCATGAAATTAAGGTACCGAAAGGGCATTAGTTTTAATTAACTAGTGTAACCAAGTCCCCGAGCTCCTAATCTCTGGTTCGCAGGAATAAATTAGTTCTCCCGCTAATTTATTTAGGTTTCTAATCGACCTACCAAGAACGATTAGTGGCGACTCCAAATTTTAAAATCATTTAAACAAAAACCAAAGTTGCGATTCGGTAGGGCTTGGGAGGGTCCGCGTTAGGTTAGTCAAATCTAATTAACCTAATAATCCGTTAACCCCTTTTAAAATTTAAAATTTTTTTAGAGGGTCGCGACAGACTGGCGACTCCACTGGGGAATAGAGATTTTTAAATTTTCGAAAAAAGATACCAATTGGAATACTTAAATTTTTTCGAAATTTTAAAAGTCTTAGTGGACTTAGACCAATGAAAATTTCATGGATATCTCGCTTCTGGCGATCTTGCTTGGGACTCATTCTATAGGTGTTATATGTTTTTGCAGGATGGGAGTTATAAGGGGCGGAGTGTTTGGCTAACCCATTTGTTTTGCAGGCTCGGTGTTGGGATTATGTTTAATTTCACACATTTTTAGAAGCGCTGTTTTGATATCAATTGTTGTGCATGTCTTGCATATTCTGAGGATCACAACACCTGCACACATAAGCGTCTAAACCCAAGTCGCGAAATTTTTCCTAGGTAACCATAGATAGGGATCGAATATACAAAGCTCTTGCGTCGATTGCGCTTGGGTTGACCATATTTTATCCCGCTCATTATCTGAATTGACAATTCTTCCCATTGTGATTTGATTGCGCGGAGGGTAAGATTGTCAATTCAGATAGTGGGGGCCTTTTAGGTCCATACCCTGTCTCTCCTTCTTTTATTTTCTAGAGTCCACTCCTCACTTGAGTCATGCGCATGACTATGTGATTTGCATTTCTCAAAGGTAAAAGTAAGTTCTCTAATTTTATCTTGTATTTATTTTCGGTCGGTCCATGCTAGGTGTTAGTCAGTTTTTGAGCTTGATATTACGACCATTCTTTTAAAAGAAAATAAAATTTAAATTTGTCCCTCATTTCTTTTTAGAAATTTTTTTTTGAAAAAATGATGTGAAAAAATCCCTTCATGAGAATTTTATTAACCAATAAGGGATTTTTGTCATGTTTTTATTACTTTAATAAAAATGAAATTTTCCTGAAAAAATTTTCCTCTGAAAATTTATTTCAATAAAAAGAAAAATTCCTTAAAAAAAAACTCTAGTAGACATCAAGTGATTTTATCACATTTTTCAAATTATAAAAACTTGCAAGAAAATTCTTCTCGAGAAATTCGCTCATGTTTTTCTAAGAAAATTTTCTCTAAATAAAATTAGACTAATGTCTCGGGGGAATTGTATTGACCAATAAGAGATTTTTGTCATGTTTTTCTTGCTTCAATAAAAATGAAATTTTCCTGACAAATTTTCCTCTGAAAATTTATTTCGATAAAAAGAAAAATTCCTTCAAAAAAAAACTTTGGTAAACATCAAGTGATTTTATCACATTCTTTCAAATTATAAAAACTTGCAACAAAAATTCTTTTCGAGAAATTCGCTCATGTTTTTCTAAGAAAATTTTCTCTAAATAAAATTAGACTAATGTCTCGGGGGAATTTTGTTAACCAATAAAGGATTTCTATTATGTCTTTCCTGCTTCAATAAAAATAAAATTTTCCTGATAAATTTACCTCGGAAAATTTATTTTGATAAAAAGGAAATTCCTTCAAAAATTTTAGTAAACATCAAGAGATTTTGTCACATTCCTTTAAAAAAATAAAAAAAAGAGTAATAAATCTGCAAAAAAAAAAAAATTCTGTATCAGAAATTAACCCATTTCTTCCTAAGGAAATTTTTTTTTCTAATTTCTCTATAAAATAGAAAAAATAAAATTGGACTAATATAGGAGTCATGGACCAACATTCCTTGTGTCGCATACTAATTATATCCTTTTCTTTTGCAGGGAGATCCTAGATACCCCAGACGGGTGTAAAAATTAAGTTCAATAATATATCAAGAATCATCTTCAGAAATACCAAAAGACGAAAAACACAAAGGCTTCAACCATTAATTCAGGGGGGCAAACGAACACTGTCCATCTTTGACAGACAGAGTTGTGTCAATCCGTAAACTTGTATGGGCAGTGTATTCTGATATGACGGTGGACTTATACTGATTAAACACGGGGGCATATTTAATGTATTATAGAGGATCCCGCGTCTTTTGAAAGACAATATGGATTATATAATCAGAAACCATGAAATAAGTACCTTAACCTGATTAAATCAACCAGAGACCGGTCTTAAAATTTCCTCGGATCCGAAACACGCGGAGGGTTTTAGAGGACCGAGGTTCTATTAATGAATGTGACCCACAAGTATTTCTCCCAATGCTACAGGCGCCCGAAAGAGCAAATGGGCACCGAAAGAAACAAAACACGGTTGAAGTGGGGCACGCAACAAATGGCCGAATTTATTGGCACACTAATTAAGTGGTGGTAGCTTTATTAATTTACATGATTGAACGCGGGTCTCTAGGCGGCTGGTGGAAAGCCAGACTAAATGTCTCTCTAATGTTCTTGATATCATCGTCTACCGCAACCCGCGAGAGCATCATGAAGAAGATTAAACCTAGACAAATACGTCTACTTAGTTTCATCGCACGTTCTCGCCTTTTGTCAATGTCCAAAATTAATGCACAAGCTAGAAGTAATCATTTCCCTTTCCCCCCTATTAAATGCTCGGAGCCGTTAACCGCACCAAACTCGAAAAAATTAATATCGAGACGAAATCTGCGTAAATTTGAAGGGTAAATCCGTATCGTTCCAATTTACCCTTAAATTGCTCCGGTTTTAAATTTGATCCCTTCTATTTTCAGGAATTTGCAAAAGCGACTCGAGAATACAGTTGTATCCAAAAACCAAATTTCCTGGTCGGGCTAAATTGGGGGCAAATCAACTCATGGACATTACCACGGGATGGGCAGCTTCGGTTAAAGAAAAATACAAGCGAAAGATCCGAACAATCTCAGACATGGGTAATTCTGTATCGTTCTAATTTGCACATAATCATCTCGAGTCCTGAATTTTTTTATTCCATTCTTAACAGGGATTGCAAATTACCTCGAGAAATATCGTAACAAGGCCCAAGGTGATACAACAGGGCCGCGTTATCCCCAAGGATTAACCTTTGAAAAGAAAACCCCATGGACACCTATGGTCCAATGGACCGAATGGTATGGAGGATGATAGTAGGTCCGAAATATCCCGAGTTCGATCTCCAAAGTGGGGAATGTTGTATGTATTATAAATAAATGAAACAACTTTTTGTGTATTTCTTTTTGCAAGCAGGAATACTCGACGAGTAATACCGAAGTCAATATTTTGCCACATTCTCGGCTTAATGGTGAAGCATCCAACAAAAGTCGAAGAAAACTCAACCCAGCAAAATTGGTAAAAGACTTGTCCAAGGCATTCAAGATGAAGGGTAAATCAGTATCGTTTCCAATTTATCCCTTTTAATACCGGTTGACATGTCTCCTTTTCTTGTTACAGGAAATATTTATACTAACATGTAACATGTTGGAGGAGACAAATCCAAAAGAAAATGATGATCATTTGACAAGATCTATTCTGGTGAAAAATGGGGGGCATTTAACTGCTAAACCATGGCGGTCGCTGTCACTAAACAAACCAAAATGCTCCCTCACCCATATGCCTCATCGTGCAGGGGCAAAACTTGAGACAAACCGCTCCTCGACATAAGGAGTGGGCTTCCCAATTTGTTCAATCCACCCACATACCAGGGGCAATTCAAATCCGCCCATGTCTACACATTATATAAATACACATGATGCTAAAAATTGTCACATCGGCATTGTGTTTACACATTTCACGAATTATGTATGATTATTCAGCATGTTTAATTTACCAACTCCAACTTAGAGCATAAACTGCATAGGAGACATCAAATGTGCAAAATGGGGCATAACAGGATGAGGAAAGTTAAACCATTTCTACACACAGGTCTAACATTTTAATCTACAGATAAACAGCCTTTCTCTAGAGTGAGAGAAAGCCCCTTCGGACTAAAGTCCCCCATTCAGATTACATTCGAGGCGTTCATATTATGAGAACCTCCTTAAATAGAATTGGTAATGCAAACTTGACAGAATAGTTTTGCATGATCCACATTTTGATTGATTGCATCATGAGTTATCACACAGACTACTTCTAATCATTGCCAACTTAGCTGAACAATTTTGTATGAACCAATGAACGCATTGATGAAAATGCTTGCACATGTTAGCTCTGACATTGCCTGACAGGCAACACATTCCCGGTGTTTGAGTTACCTTCCAAAGTCTTGAAATCCATTCGGCGATTATTGAATGAACAAGCCTGGTTGTCGAGAAGCCACCAAGCATTTCTTCCAAATTCTCAGGTAAGTATATCTTCAACCTGAACTTTTCAAGAGAATGAATTCTGACGGTTGTTGGGGTACTCGAATCCATTGCGGTATATATAGGTATCCACCTTCTTCAATAAAGCATGATTTGTCTCAAGGACAGAAATGTTCGAGACCTTTTGATCTCTGCCTCTTTGGTTTATTCCTAAAGCGACAGGAGAATATAATTTGGGTTTGAGCTTCGTAGGATTCCTGGTCTCCCCAGATTTCAGAATGGCACCCTTTGAGGTACACCAAGCCCTTCTTACAGGCAAACTAAGTCCTTCTTACAGGCAAACCAAGTCCTTCTTACAGGCATAAAGTCCTTCTTACAGGCAAACAAAGTCCTTCTTACAGGCAAACAAAGTCCTTCTTACAAGCAACGCAAGTCCTTCTTACAGGCACAAAGTCCTTCTTACAGGCAAAGTAAGTCCTTCTTACAGGCAAATCAAGTCCTTCTTACAGGCAAATTAAGTCCTTTTTACAGGCAAATCAAGTCCTTCTTACAGGCACAAGTCCTTTTTACAGACACCAAGTCCTTTCTACAGGCACCAAGTCCTTCTTACAGGTATCTCCATGGGGTGACCTACCATACGGGTCAAATCTCAATCAAAATTTAATCAGTAGAATCCTTTTATTAGGAATCTACCATGGTACGACCCACCATACGGGTCAAATGGTATGACCCACCATACGGGTCAAATTTTAATTCAATTTTTAATCAGTAGAATCCTTTTATTAGGAATCTACCATGGGTTGATCCACCATACGGGTTCAAGTTCAACCACCCTAAAGTTTTTTTATATAACGAATCCTTAGGTTCTCATTTCATTTTCAGTGGAACATTCATGTCACGACTCTTTTTATTTCCTTGTATTGAGTCGATTAGAATTCAGGTGTCATCTCGTCTTTGAAATGAACCTCTACCGAGCTTCCTTTCAAAGAGGGGCAGCTGTTGACACCTGATTTTTAATCATTTTTTTTCTATTGCTAAAGTAATAAAAAATCCATAAAAATTCATAAAATTGAAAAATCAACTTTGGGGACCTTAGCCAAGCCTAGGGAACCAATTTTGACCAAAAAACGATTTTTCATATTTTCAGTATTTTTCGGTATTTTTATTTTCGAAAATTCATAAAACAAAAAATGAAGAAAAAATGACAAAATTGAAAAATCAACTTTGGAAGCCTTGGCCAAGCCTAGGCAACCATTTTTGAACAAAAAATAAAATTTCATATTATATATATTTTTAATTTTTTTAAAAAAAAATACAAAAATACTTGAAAATTTTGGAAAAATAACATTTGAGGCCAAAAAAAATACATAAAGATAGTTAATATTTTTATTTTAAATCTATTTTCATATTGGCCATCGCAAATTCAGAAAAATCCAATTCGAGTCACGTGTTCCTTCACGAGTATAATCTTGAATCGGGCCTAAAAAAATTTAATTTGAGTCAACTTATTTTTAATTTTCACTTTTTATGAGTTGTGACATTGTCTTCTAATATTTTAAATTTTCATCTTGGCCCAATTATACCCAGAATGACTTAATTTTGCAAAAGGGCTTTAATTAAATTCTGCATTATTTTCAACGGCAAGAAATGAGCTTAAATTTGACATGTGGTAAATTTTGGAGTGTCAAAAATTGTGAGGAGATTTGGACTTAAAGAAATATATTTTTTCGGGGACTAAATTGTAAATACTTAAAATTCAAGGACTAGAGTGCAAATACTTAACTCTTGAAGGATTATTTTACAAATAACAAAAAGAAGAGTTAGTGGATAAATTAGAATAGAGAAGGGAAGATGGAGAAGAGGAGATGAAGAAGAGAAGTTGGAGAAGAATGGATGGAGAAAATAAGATAAGAATAGAGAATGGAAGATGGAGAAGAGTTAGTAGAGAAATTAGAATGGAAGATAAGAATAGAGAAGGGAAGATGGAGATGAAGAAGAGTTAGTGGAGAAATTAGAATGGGAGATAAATATGGAGAATGGAAGATGAAGATGAAGAAGAGTTAGTGGAGAGATTAGAATGTGAGATAGAGATGGAGAATAGAAGATGAAAATGAAGAAGAGTTAGTGGAGAAATTAGAATGGGAGATAGAGTTAGTGGAAAAATTAGAATGGGAGATAGATGAGTAGATTATAAAAGGAGGAAGAAGTGAGCTTGAGGGGGGGGATTTTTGGAGAGAAAATTTGAAGTGTTTGAGAGGATTTTGTTTGGAGAGAAAATTTTGGATGTTTGAGAGAGTTTTGGGAGATTGAAGAAAAATTTGAGAGAAAGAAAATACCAAAAGAGAGAGAATTTTGAAGATGATGGAAGTTTAAAGCTAGGGGTTATCATCACAAATTCCTTCATCGATCAATATAAATCAAGAGTTCTTCCTCGTCAACGAGCAAGCAAATTCGAGCTAAGTGTTTTTATTTATTCATTTGTTTATGGTTTTACTTGCAAATTAGCACAAATTGTATACACTTTCTCCATCTCCTCTTTTTTTTTTCATATTTTATGTCAGGAGAAGGATATCTCTACGTCAACAGCAAAAATCTCGTAGAGATGCAAAAATCGACCCAGACAAGCTTCTAAGCTGTCCACCGATTTCTCAACTGATCTGTGACTAAAAGTCCCTCTTAATTCAAAAGAAACTCTCTATATTGGGAACATAGAGAGCGAAAATCAATTATAGAAATCCCTCCCAAAAAAATGGGAGATAAGTACTCTTTCCACTCTTCTGGTTTTAGGTGCAAATTAGCACATATTTTGTATACTGACATTTCACTCTATTTTATGTCAGGAAGCCGCAGCTTTATATCAATGGTCAACCCTATGGAAGCATAAAATCGGCTTGGAGGAGTCCTCAAGCGCGCACAAATTTCAAATTGTTGAATCAATTCGTTATATTTTATTTTAAAGAATTCATACCCCAGAATGGAGAGGACAAAGTCCATCCGCAACTTAAATACCTGTACCTTAAATCCCAAAGGGAAGAGCCAAGCCAATGCTTAGCCTCCCATTGGAGGTTTTTACTTACAGTAGTTAAATACCTGCAACTTAAATACCTGTACCTTAAATCCCAAAGGGAAGAGCCAAGCCAATGCTTAGCCTCCCATTGGAGGTTTTTACTTACAGTAGTTAAATACCTGCAACTTAAATACCCATACCTTAAATCCCAAAGGGAAGAGCCAAGCCAATGCTTAGCCTCCCATTGGAGGTTTTTACTTACAGTAGTTAAATACTTGCAACTTAAATACATGTACCTTAAATCCCAAAGGGAAGAGCCAAGCCAATGCTTAGCCTCCCATTGGAGGTTTTTACTTACAGTAGTTAAATACCTGCAACTTAAATACATGTACCTTAAATCCCAAAGGGAAGAGCCAAGCCAATGCTTAGCCTCCCATTGGAGGTTTTTACTTACAGTAGTTTAAATACTTGCAACTTAAATACCTGTACCTTAAATCCCAAAGGGAAGAGCCAAGCCAATGCTAGGCCTCCCATTGGAGGTGTTTATTCACTGTCATGTACTTCCTATAATTTAATTTTTGAATCATCAGACCCAAATGATAAGTAGGTTGTAATACTGCACAGAAGTCGTTAACACACTCCTTCTTTCGGCTTCAGGGAATCTTTAACACTTAAAAAAATATAACAAATAAAAATATATACCATCCATGCATCCTATTTAAAAAGTGAAAACACAAAAGAGAATACCCTACTATAGCCTTAGGATTAAACCAAGCCTGAGTTGCCGAATTAGGATATCCATGAAATTAAGGTACCGAAAGGGCATTAGTTTTAATTAACTAGTGTAACCAAGTCCCCGAGCTCCTAATCTCTGGTTCGCAGGAATAAATTAGTTCTCCCGCTAATTTATTTAGGTTTCTAATCGACCTACCAAAAACGATTAGTGGCGACTCCAAATTTTAAAATCATTTAAACAAAAACCAAAGTTGCGATTCGGTAGGGCTTGGGAGGGTCCGCGTTAGGTTAGTCAAATCTAATTAACCTAATAATCCGTTAACCCCTTTTAAAATTTAAAATTTTTTTAGAGGGTCGCGACAAGCAGAGCTATGAGTTAGATGAGCAAATGACAGAGCACGGTTGCTTTATCTATTATCGAGATAGAGTACATGGCTCTTACTCATACTGCTAAGGAAGCAATACGGATGAACAGATTGTGTAAAGAGCTTAGATTTACACAAGGAAAAGAGAAGATTTTGTGTGATAGCCAAAATGCTATATTCTTGGCTAAGAATCTTGCACTTCATGCAAGAACAAAACACATCGATATACAATATCACTTCATTCGAGAGAAAGTAGAGCAAAAAGTTATAATGCTAGAAAAAGTTGACACACAAGTGAATAGTGCATATTTTTTAATCAAAGCATTGAGTGCAGAAAAGTATGAATAGTGTACAACTGTTTTGGGTCTAAAGAAGTATGGAAAATATTCACCAAATGAGAGAATGTTAGGGTGTGGTTCATATTGCCCTATGATGGGAAAGCATGTGGATCCCGCTCCACGCTAAGTGGGTGAGAGTGTGGGGGAGCCGCCTTAGCTAGGATCTCAAGGGGGCACCGCCCCCTGGACACTATAGGGTTTTTTATAATTTAATCCCATATTTTTCTTTTAGCAATTTGGATTTGGGCTTATGAATAGATGCTACTATATATATTCCTTTTTTTCTTATAAATGAGGGATGTAACGAGAGGTGTAAGGTGAATATTATAGTGGAATCTTCTGTTGGACATAACCCTAATTTAAGGATGAATCAAGATAAAGTCTCGTGTCTCAATTTCTCTTTTTTACTTTTATGTTTTGTTTCGACTTGATTGTGCGTTAAATCCTAACAGTTCTGGAGTTAGAATTGGACCATTTCGTCTAGGAACTAGTTGGGTAGGGACGGTTCAATATAGTTTCCCATTTGAACAAGGCCAATTGCTCACCTCTATTGGACTTCACGCCATAATATTGGGAACAAGAGTGCAATTATCTTGGACTTCTTTGGGTGCGTTTGGATTGATTTTCGAGGAAAACCGTTAGGAAAATGCAGAGACATTTGGATTAAAGAGATTTGGTGAAATGCAAAAATTGTTTAATAAACTCTAATTGAAAAATGCCTTGAAATGCAACTTTGGAAAAATGCTGTTTGGTAAACATAAATTTAGAAAGTTTTTTAACTAGGTGGCAATTGAATATTTTAATTTTTTATGATTTTTATTTTTTTCCCTTCCTCAAGCCTTCCCCTACCTCCTGCCGTTCCGGCTATTAGCCAGAGATGTTATCGACGAGGCCGAGCCTCGCTCGACCTTACAAGCCCAAATCTAGGCTTGCGAGGGCTTGCCATTGCTAGGCAAGGTAGTAGGGGAGAGGAGGGGGTTCGCGGAGGGCATAGCGGAGATGTTTGTGGTGGTGGTCTTGCGTGCATAGCGGTGGTCTTGCGTGAGCTGTGCCAAAGAAGAAGATATGCAGATAATAGGGTTTTTATTTTGATGAAAGGGCTAAACTTGAAATAAAAATATATATGAGGACAATAAGGGCAAAAAAAAAATCATTCTCTGTAAATGCCAAGAATGCTTAAAGAGGCTACCTTGAGCTTTTGGCCTTGAGAATGCCCACTTCCGTGCGAGAATATTTACCAAGTTTTTTTTACCAAACACCTAATATTTGGCCAAAAGGCCTTTGGGTGTCCAAAGTCCCTACCCAAAGCTATTCCAAATGCAGCCTTTATCATTGGACAATGAAAAAGCTGATCATGTTAGTTTTTTTTTTTTTGTGCTACCATATCATTGTTTGGGAATATGTTATGGGCCAGAAATTCTTAACAATCCTTAATTATTTTTTGTGATGCAAAACATATCAACAATCTCTCAGAGGATTAAGAGTCCCGTAATCATTTTTCAACTCCGAATTCATAAAACATCTCATTACCTTTCTCGACCGTAAGGCACCCTACTTAACATCATAGGTCAACTGGACAGACAGATTATGCAAATCAAATCACACGAGACCAAAACGTAAGAAGAGCGGCAGCCTGTGTTGACAAATTGATCACGGGAGTTACGTGCCGCCGAGATTCATTCCCCAAATTCACGACCCTCTGTTTCGCAATAATTGGGGAACCAACCCTGATCTGAAGTGCGGATTAAGCAACAACAACACAAAAGAAAAAGCCTAAGCTTTATCTTACTAAGTCAGGAAAAAAAAGATGCTTGTTGGACCATCAATCACGTTGACAAAGATCATCTTCATCCATCCCCACGGCCCGCCTCGAGCTCAATGCGACGACGAGGGCCTGAACCCTGAACCCTTTTCTCTCCCGCTCTCCCCGCGACGGCGGGCTAGGATGGCAAGCGAAACCCAGCTTTCCTCGCAAAACAGTAAAGGGAAATTACATTGGACGATGTAGGCTAAGGTTCTGCTCCTTCTTGCACCAGCAAAATTACAGCAGTCCGTAGGTTTACTCCTCCCGGGAGAAGTCTCTGTCATGGAAGCTCAAGATCCCCGTGAGGATGCTGGGGCAAATAGTAATGTCGCCACCTAATATGTTTATTCACCAAGTCAAAGCCCAGTTCCTCGAAAACCTGAGCAAGACCCACTTCCACTGGCAGACGGAAACTACTGTCATCTGCCGTTAAAAAGGTTCTGGTCCGGTCCTCCTCCTCCATTCTCCGTCTTTAGCGAGGGAATCATTCTTCTTCTACTTCTCCAGCCGTACCTGACACTCACGCTTTAGGCGAAAGATATGTTATTTTACTACAATCCCGGAAGTGAGCTCGTGATCCTTGTCCAGAGCAGACAAAAACGGCACACTTGCTTAGCGCACTAACCAATCTCACATGACACTCACACATATCTTCACACCTTTTTCACTCTCTGTACGAAACACTTCCACATCTCCCTCCAGGATGCGTACTTCGAGCAATCGCCCCAAGAAGTTGCCGGTTGTGTTCCTTTTCGCAGTTTCCGCGACCTTATTCCATGCCCTGATCATCGCCGAATCATGTCACCCTGTGGACCGAGAAGCGTTGCTCCACTTCAAGTCCCGGATCACGTCGGACCCTTCCAATCTCCTCCGGTCGTGGACTGTGTCGTCCGACTGCTGCGTCTCCTGGGCCGGCGTCGCATGCGACCCTTCCGCCGGCCGAGTGGTGAACGTCTCGCTCCCGGGCCTGGCCTTGGGCGACGACTTCCCGGTGGACACGTACATGTCCGGCTCGCTGTCCCCGTACTTGGGGAACTTGACCTCACTCCAGCTCCTCGATCTCAGCAATCTCAAGGAGTTGCAAGGCCCGATCCCAACCGAGCTTGGGAGGCTCTCGCGCCTCACCCATCTCTTCCTGGACTCGAACAAGCTCGCAGGGCCGATCCCAGGGACTTTCCGGTACCTTCAAAAGCTGAACAAGCTATATTTGAGCAATAACCGTGTTTCAGGATCCGTTCCTCCAGCTGTTTTCGGATCGTTGAGGTCACTCATCGAATTAGGCCTGTCGGGAAACAGATTGTCTGGGAGAATCCCGTCTTCCATCGGGAAATTGGGAATGCTGATCAAGCTTGATCTTCATGAGAACAGATTCTCTGGAGGTATCCCTTCTGAGATTGGCAACCTCAAGAATCTTAAGTACCTGGACATGTCTGAAAACCAAATAACCGGACGAATTCCTTATTCTATCGGCGAGCTTTCCTCGCTGGTGTTGCTTTACCTTAACCACAACAAGATACGCGGAAGCATCCCGTCTTCCATTTCAGGACTCGGGTCTTTAGTGTTCTGTCGGTTATCAGAAAACAAGTTGACGGGAAGAATTCCGGCTTCCATGGGCAACCTTACCAAGATTCAACGGCTGATCCTAGAGAACAACATGCTCGGTGGCAACTTGCCTTACACGATCGGCCGCCTCACGACCCTCACCGACATTTTCTTCTCAAACAACCGTTTCGTGGGAAGGATACCTTCGAGCTTCGGGAACCTACAGAGCCTCCAGAGCCTTGATGTATCGAGAAATTATATCTCCGGCCCGATCCCGACCGAGCTATCGAAATTGAAGAACTTGCAGAGCTTAGACCTTTCTAGCAATCCACTAAGATTAGTGACCATACCGAGATGGTTTCAAGAAATGAGGCTCTTCAGTCTGCTTCTGGCAAAGACTGGGATCGAGGGCCCACTTCCGAGGTGGTTATCGTCCTCGTCTCTGTCCACGCTGGATTTATCGAGAAACGCCTTGACCGGGAAGCTGCCGCGATGGGTCGGAAACATGAGCAACCTTTCTTTCCTCAACTTATCAAACAATGGCTTCCACTCGGCGATTCCAAGCGAGTTCAGAAATCTCACCCTGCTAATGGACCTCGATCTCCATTCAAACAGGTTCACTGGCAGCCTCAACTCCGTGTTCCTGAAACGAGTCCAGGACCCTCTCGGGCGCTTCAACTCCATCAATCTCTCGAACAACATGTTCCGAGGCCCAATCGACGAGAATGTCGGAGAGATGGAGTCAATGACCTCGATCACATCATTGATTTTGTCCGACAATGTGCTAGGAGGATCTATACCGAAGTCCTTGGGGAAGTTGAGCCAGACACTGACATTGGAGCTTGTGAATGACGGGATATCCGGCAAAATACCATTGGAACTTGGCAATGCCGCAGCACTGAGGACGGTTCGGCTTTCACGGAACAAGTTGAGAGGCGGGATCCCGAAAGAGGTGCTGAACTTGAAGGGGCTCCGGGAGTTTGACGTTTCGGACAATTTGTTAGGTGGGAGAATCCCTCCTCATAAGGCCAATATTCCTGCATCCGCCTTTTCAGGAAATCCAGGACTCTGCGGCGCTCCTCTTCCTCCTTGTAACCATCAATAGTTGATCCGTTAGGAACGGCTTTTTTTCCTCGCTCTTTCAATAACGACGGTCCATGAGAAGGGAAGCTCATACGAAAGAGCTGTAGCTTTTCCTTCTTCCTTTGGTGTCCTAAAGATTGTATCAGTTTCATTCATTTTGAATAATATCAGAACTCGCAGATGATGCTTTTGACGAGAATAAATTCGTACCGATCCCAATTCAGGGTATTCAACTACACCAGAATGGATACACAATTACACAGGCAAAGCATCAACATCCATAACCGGCTCCACATTGTCATGAGCGACGTCCCCGACGCATTTCTCTCTCGATTTCATTCGCATTCTAGCATCAGCCGCTCAGGAAACGTGCCTGCTTGCGCAGCTCGTATCAGAGTTACATCACATGTTACCAGTCCAAAAATGCTTTCAGCTTCCCGTACTGTTCTTCAAGTGAAGCATGTCATTTAGCTGGTTGTTTTCCTGCTGAGGCAGAACAGAAGAGATTAGAATAGAACTAGAAGGTCTTGAATTCACTAATTGCCAGCTTAGTCGCTCCACAGCAACACTTGCGGTAAATTTTAAACAAAGTGAAAAAGCCGTAACACAGATTTTTAAATTTCTCAGGATGCTTGTGGGGATTGAATCCAAAGCACGTCCTTCCACAAGAGCAAACATGCACCAGAAGTTCTGGCATCCCATAGATTACAAGGAGGCTGATTTTCGCCGTCCCGAAGCATGATCTTCACTTTGCGGCTGAGTGAAAACATGATATGAGGTTGTGCAAATCATATTTGAAGTTGATAAAAAAGCTGTCGAAGGTCAAAATGTGCTTAACTATCCCTTCCATGTTTGCAGAGAGAGTGATTGGAATAAATAAATTTTAAGTCGCGGCCCCTATCAACAGCACCAGTGGTCTAGTGGTAGAATAGTACCCTGCCACGGTACAGACCCGGGTTCGATTCCCGGCTGGTGCATCCTCTTTTTCTCCTACTTTTTTTTTTCCATACATGTTGATTTTCATTTTTCTCCAAAAGTATAACAAAAAAAAAAAAAAACAAAGTTCAATACTCTCTTGAATTTTATCCTGGCTTGCTTGCTTTACATGCTTGTTTCCTATGATTTTTTTTGCATTTTCAAATGAAATGTCACATTGTCTAATTCGCACGTAAAATATTCCTCCTTCACAATAGTCTTAGTATTAGTGAGACAATTTTTTTTTTGGGATTAATTATACCAATTAAGAGTTGGAAATTGATATTACAATTACACGTCGAGAGAGAGTGCAAAGATCGTTAATTGTCTTAATTTTCTCGAGAAAGCCTCAGACAAATGCTTGATGGGCATGGGCCACTCTTTATGAAACGTTGGCAGATCAATTAAGACAGTTTAGGCCATTCCATAATTTATCAGTTCCCCTCCATCATGTGGACAAGACCCGAACCTCTTAATGGCTCGTTGACTCTTACTAATCCATTTTTCAACATTCAAAATTCGTGGTAATAAAATCGAAATTCAAGATAAGAGCAAAGCGATCCCCGAAAATAAGAAGGTTTGAAAAAAGGACTTGACTTCGAATATGGAGGGCAACCTCCAATCACGACACGACACGTGAACAGATGGCTCGTGGGCGGCCGATGCCGACTTTCCGAAGTCGGCTCTTCTAAAAGCTCGACTTCAGTTCATCCGTCTGCAAAAGCCGTCAACTGTGGGAATCCGAGATTCTTATTTGCCTCCACTAAGATTTTGTAGTTCTTTGTTCTCTCCTAAATTCCTAATGAATTGAAAAATACGAACAAACCCATAAAATCACTTTTAAACACGTTAAAAAAAAACAATGAAGCCACAAACGTACAAGATGGTTGTATATCACGGTATGTATTCAATTGGAATGCATCGATTATCGAGCAATCGTAATTTTATTTCGTTCCATCTCGTCGAATGCTATATTAAAAATCAAAAGTTATTTCGTTCCATCAAGAGGATTATTATTGACAACCGACCAACCTCCGTCCGAGTCCCCCCCCTTTTTTTTTTTAAAGACGTCAGCTCAAGAGCACGAGGGTTCCAATTTCCACTTGGCATTAAAAAAAAAAAAAACCCGTTCAAGAACTTCTTAGCTGCGCACACGGGCGGTGGTTGACCCTGGACTAAATTGGGCAGGCAAGGTCGACGCGATGCGCGAGACCTGATTCCGGGGCATCGCCAGATATCACGACACCGAAAGGAAATAAAGTGAAGAAACAGGGCATGCTAAATCCGGATTCGATACGGGGCTGCTGCTCGTGATATTTCCCTCTATGAAACATTGAGACTTCCATTAATTAAAGATTGCGCAGTCAGCAATCACCTCCATAAGTAGGCAGCAAGTGCGTGTAGAGCTCTACACACTTAAGACAGATCAGATACTTAAGAATTCCTAAGCATCTTTTGTCGCGCATGCATGAGCAATAACGTAAGAAACGAGCGAGTGAGCCTTAGAATAAGCTGGAGAAAAAATCCGTAGGCTATCGAATCATCGTATTGCTCGAATGATGTCTGTTCTCGGTGGAGAGGGAGAGAGAGAGAGAGAGTGAATCATGGGGAGTTGGGACATTTGGCGACAGAAAAAAGGAAGAGGAAGCTGGCTTTTAACCTTCGGCCTGCATTGCCTTTTTCACTGCCTTTTGTGCTCTCGAAAGGATGCGTGCATGCCCCCCTTACTAATTATTATTACCAGTATTATTGCCTACTTTTGACAAGCGCCTGCAAGGTTTTGAGCATGGAAAACGTCGTCGTCGGAGGAGGAGGAGGAGAGAGGGTTGATTGGGCAATTCTTAAAAATCTCATTAAACATCGTTTTAGAAATTTAATTTAGTAATTTTGGGTAAGTGCACGTTGCTAAAATGCACGGTTCTTCCACTCTCGATGCGTCTTGAAATGTGATTTTCCCTTCTTCTTTTTGGCTTGCAGATAACTTGAGACGCACATGACAGCATTTTTTGAAAAGAAATTTTTACTTCTTCGAAAGTGTTTCTGGAGCAAGATTCCATTTAGTTACACGACTTCATTTTTCTTCGAAAGTAATTTTGAAGCCTCTTGAAAAAGTAAAAATGAAATTTTTATTTTTTTTTAGAAGTAGAAAAATTAACTTATGACTAAACGTCAATTTTTAGAATAGAAAGTGCTGCTACTCTTTTCGAACTATGTCTACAGTACTTAAGATTGTTTTTTTTTTCCTTGTCTTGTTTTGTTATGATAAAGTCAAATAATTCAGTAAAGGGCATTTCTACTGCAGACATTTATTTTGCCAGCAGGCTAGCACGAGCTCAGAATTAAAAGTTTATAAGTGCAAGAGTTTTCAAAGATGGAAGAATGGGTGCGATATATTAAAAGCACGAAGTAGGGCGGTCTTCACACTAGTTGGGGCCCCAAAACAATTAATATGAGCCGATTTTTAATGTAGCAGTAATTAAATTAAGAAGGAAAATAAAATAAAATAGTGTATTATGATTAAATTGTCGGTCCATTGATTATATTTTTGGGGCTCCATTTTTGGCGAATTTTTTTCCTAAAAAAAAAGAACAATTTCCTCATATTTAGGTGTGTAGATCGCTTAAAAAAAATTGAGCCAATTGAAAATCGGTATTGAAAATAATTCATCTTTAACAATTCAAAAGTCCGCTTTTGAGATATGACTAAATAATTGACACTTGGTTCAAAAACTCTATGCTTGGGCATGAGAACCTCAACACCAACTCTTGGGTCATCTCAGCAAGCCCAAGACATGATGCTCATGCTCGAGTCCATGCTCCACAAAGGTCGAGCCCAAGTGCAGAACACTCTTAGGGTTCTAGGTCGAGCCTTGGTAGACTCGAGACTTTGACCCGAGGGCTAAGGATCCAAGCACTGGTACTAGGATCCTCGATCTGACTTTTGTAGACTTTGAACCAACCTCCATGGACCCAGGAGTGAGCGCCAAGGATCCAGGCATGGGCATCGGGGTCCTCGCTTGGCTTTCATGGATCTAGTCCTTGCCTCGATGGATGTGGGCCCAAGCATTGAGGACCTAGCCAAGGGCACCTAGGTCTCGAGACCCCAGTGCGCGTGCCTAATTCCCCAATTGTCCATACCTAAGTTACTAGCGCCCAGATGATGCATGTCTATTTGGGAAAATAAAAAAGCATATCTTCATTCCCAAACGATACAAAGTAATTTTCAACTCATTCGTAGATTTCAACTAAAAAAACATCGAAAAGTAATTTTCATTTTCCTAAAAAATTACTTCTTATAGAATGTTTCCTATGAATATCATTTTTTTTTTGCAAGAATGAATGAAGCCTTATCGAGCGAGTAGGCAGCTACATTTTCACATAAGTCATAGGCTACTCGGACCTCACACGTAAAATCTATTGTCTTCAAAACTTATATCGTTAATAAACCAGTTAACAATATATACAATATAATTCTTCTTCTTTTTTTGGAGTGGGGGTCAAAATACAACGTAATTCGATATATAGTCTTTTGCGCGATAAGCTCGGCCTTACAAGCAAAAAAAGAAAATATGAACAAGGCTATATCGAACAAGCAATTGGGAGATACGATGATAACGGTAAGGATAAATAAAGTAAAGGACAATATGAGATGGTGTTTAAGATTCATTTATCCGGGGAGATTTCATGCATTTCTTAAGGATGTCTCGTCCCCTTCTGAGGAAAACTTAAGAGTTTCGTGCGTGGAAAAAAGGAAAAGAAACCGATTGGCAAAGGTTCGGTTTAAATGGTTAATTAATGGATATTTATATAGGGTTAATCACGGACTTTCATAAACTGAACAAGACTTAGCGGGAAAGATACGCCATGAACTTTAGCAAATCAGCGGCGAAGAACGCGTTATTTCCGTTGGGAAAAATTACCTTAAAGGAGTCAAAAGCAAAAGAGAGAGAAAAAAAAAAAACCGATAAAGGGCGGCTTTTAGTGTTTCCCTTGGGATATTCACCACATGATTTTGTTGTCGCGAAATGCGGTTCCCTTGTCCAACTTCGAAATCATAAAAAACTTTGAAAAGAATGGCATCGGTTCGGTTTGATTCAGCAACAAAAGAACAAAAATTGAATGCCATGAAAAATAGTAATTTTTTTTTATAAACAACTGCTTTTTACTATTCGAAACAATTAATCGATAAAAAATATTTTCGTTATCGATAACAATTTAAATCGAAATACTTTTGTGGATGGTGAAAATATCCCTTCATCCATTTGCGTTTTTAAATGGTACATACAAACGTTTTTTTTTCAGGAAAAACCCTTCATTTTTCGCCAAATGAACGGAACTAGATAGTTAAATAATTACATAAATGCCATGCGTGCAAAGGGTCGAGTTTAAATTTATGGAAAAAAAATCGACATTCGACATGAGAAGGAAATAACAGAAATTCTTTAAGAGACATAAAATTAGGCATCTAATTTTTTTTTTCCATATAAGATGTGAACGAGCGGATGCATTTTGATTGGTTAAATTACCTCGATGGACCTTGGGGCAATGTGCGGAAAATGAACCGAAAATTTGATCTTTCTTTGCGCAAAAGCAGAGTCATTTCTAAGGATCTATCCGCAACGAATTCCCGAAACGAAAGCAACCAAACCCCTCTTTTTTCAAATGTTCAAACACTTTCAAATTCAAAAACGAAGAAAAAAAAAGGACAGCAAAAGAGGCAAAGGGGGGCGAACCTCGTAATTTCAGAACGAAAAAGAAGATCCGCAAAGTATTTAATGGGAAGACCCGTTATCCATGATCCAACGTGGGAGAGCGTACGAATCCAAAAACCACAATACGAATTACAAAGTGGAAACAGCAGAGAGAGAGAGAGAGAGAGAGGTTGAAAAAAAAAGGTAAAAAATAATCGAATTATTTGAGCCTGCGGGCTGACTCTTTCTTTTCCGTCCCCTTCCAATCAATGCTTCACCCAACCCACCACCCATCTCTCTCTCCCATTCCTTGTCCTCTGTCCCTCTCTCTTATCCTCCTCTTCTTGTTCTTCTTGTTCTCGTTCTTGTTCTTCTCCACTCCAGGTAACCCAAAGGGAGGAAGAAGAAGCGATTTTTTGGCTCGTCTGTTTCCTGAATCTGTCGATTGCATGCGAGTGTGCGAGAACCGGCGGAAAAAAGCTGCGTCTTTTTGACAGGTTTTGAATTGTGGGTGCTTTGGGTTTTCGTGTGTGTGTCCAGGTCGAGAGGGAAATGGAGTGCGTCGAGGCTGCTCTGAAGACGAGTTTCAGGAGGGAAATGGCCGCGAGACCGTTCGTTTCGGATGAGATTGTGTGGCCGGCCGCCAATAATTCGCAGAACGCCTCGTCGTCCGACGACTTTCTCGTGGACGACCTCCTCGACTTCTCGAACGACGAAGGCTTAGTCCAACCGCAAGAACAAGAAGGGGAAGAGCGAAACCCAAAAGAAGAAGGAGGAGGGGAAGGAGAAGCGGCGAAATTAGTTTCCTCTGCTTCTTACTCAGCTGAAGAGCGGTTTTCAGCCAAAAAAGACGAACTTGGGCCTTTGCCCGCCAGTGAACTCAGCGTTCCGGTAACAATCACAATCCTCCGTCGTTGTCCAGAAATGGGTTTCTTCATTTTTGCCTTTTTCTTTTGCTTGGGTTTTTCTCTGAAGTGGTCAATGCTTGATGAGCGAAAGCCGTAATCTTTTTGCAGGATGATGATTTGGCCGACCTTGAATGGCTGTCCCATTTCGTGGACGATTCCTTCACCGAATTCTCCTCTCAGTTTCCCGCCAGGCTCCCGGCGGAGAAGCCTCGGAATGCGCAAAGTCACCAGAACCGGTCCGGA
Organism: Psidium guajava; assembly: GCA_016432845.1. NCBI lineage: Eukaryota > Viridiplantae > Streptophyta > Magnoliopsida > Myrtales > Myrtaceae > Psidium > Psidium guajava. The sequence continues at coordinate 13,662,527 of CM028231.1, read as the reverse complement.
CCGGACGCTCGGGGTTTGGAGAAGCCTCATTTCGCGACTCCCGCTCAGGCCAAATCCAGGAGGAGCAAGCGCGCGAGGACAGGCGGTCGAGTCTGGTCCCTCGGGTCGCCGTCCCTGACCGACGCTTCCTCGAGCAGCTGCTCTTCGTCGTCGACGAGCTCCAATTCGCCGGCGAGTAACTGGCTCGTTTCCACGACCCACCCGGTCCAGAGCTTTGACCCGCTCGAGAATGTGGTCTACTTGGAGTCGAAACTGCCGGCGAAGAAGCAGAAGAGGCCGGCCCAGCAGGCGTCTGCCCCCGCCCAGCCGACGCGGCGGTGCAGCCACTGCGGCGTGCAGAAGACCCCGCAGTGGAGGGCCGGCCCGCTCGGCGCGAAGACCCTCTGCAACGCCTGCGGAGTCCGGTTCAAGTCGGGCCGGCTGTTTCCCGAGTATAGGCCCGCTTGTAGCCCGACCTTCTCGAGCGAGATGCACTCGAACCACCACCGGAAAGTGCTGGAGATGCGGCGGAAGAAGGAGTCGCTGGGTCCAACCGGGTCCGCTCCGGCTGTGCCCAGCTTTTGAAATTTTCCCGTTGCACCGCTCGAGTCAATAGTTGACAAGAATGGACCGGGTTCGGTCCGGTCCGCTAGGTCCCCACCGGAGAGAGTTAGGTCCGTCCGTATTTACTAGAATACATTAATTTCGGTGGACGATTGCGTTAGATTAGGTCTAGGCCACGAAGGAAGAGTGACTCATTAGTGTACCTTCTTTCTTTCACAAATTTTCAGATTAAGAAGCTCTTAATTTGATTCGACCTTTTTTCCGCCCGCCAATTTGATTTTGCATATCTATCTATATCTATAGGTGACATTATCTGACTTGTTATTTCGATTCATCGTCCTACTTATAAAATAAGTAGAAGCAGCGGTGTGGACTGGACGTGATCGCGACTCGTTTTAATCCCTCAATATTTCATTACTTACTAACTGGCGTGTTAGGCTTAGCATTGAATTGGCAATGAAACTGGATTTTGGGGTTCGGATCATATCCAATTTGGGTCAAAATCGCATGCGCGTCTCATTGGTGTTTTTCGAAAACCCGAACCGTCAGACACCCCGGTGCCAGCGGCGGTGGAGTGTCTGAGGTCGAATGCTTTGAGGGAAAGGAACGGTGATGGAGGCAGATGATCTTGGTGGCTTGTGAAATATCTGGATGGGGGACAATGGATTGATCTTGCTTGCTCCTGCGAAGGAAGGTGGACCACCCCTCTCTCTTGTCCTAATTTGGGCGTTGGGCTGTCAAACTTTTGAAATGAATCGCCCTTTGTTGGGCATGTGCCAATAATATGGTAGGGAAATCATTGTGCTTGTTAATCAAGATTAGCGGGAAAATTAGTAGTATTCAATTTGCGGTAGTCAAGATTATCAATCATCCCAAAGCGTTTGCTTGCTCCTTTTCTATGGAGAAAGATCATTACACGTATCTTCAGTGAACGTTGCGAGTTGTGCGCTAAGATGAGACAAATCCTTATCGGATCCCGACATGGTTAGATGGGTTCGTTCGTTGTGATGTTGACATTGGCTTGGATTCAATGCAATTCGAAATTCGTTAGCAATGTCTGATAATCAAGACGCGCGCATGCGATTTTTTTTGGTGCATTGCTCCTCGTTCAAATAAAATTATCAAAGGGCTGAGCATTGTCGAAATATCCTTAGAACAAAGATATATCGGTTAATGATATATTCTGCTTAGAGAGAAAAAAAAAAACCTTTTTAAAAAGTGCTTGTACAGACTACAGTGAGGACGATGACGTGGAAAGGTACACTAACATTTTTAAAAGTTTGACTCGATATAAGGTCTTAAACATTTGAATTTGCGCCAATCAAGTCCTAAATGTGTTTTATCGAGTTCACTTTAATTCTTTTTGACGAACTCAAGGCCCATATTGCTGGCTACGTAGCATCGGCACAACATGAAACAACACGTTAATACGTGACACTAGAAACCAAAGAATTCCGATATGTTGGGATATGTTGTATATTAAATATAAATATCTATATAATTATCATGTATATATAAAAATATCGGGGATGAGTTCCTTCTTCTTATGTTAGAGATTCACGGTTAAATTTTTTTGGGGCTGACTAGATATATTAATTTTGGGGTGGTTGGATTTATGACATAATTATATCTATTTTTGATATATTTATTTTTTTATCCTTAATTTTATTGAAAATGCTTAAAGTTGATCCCATATGTGCGGAAATAACGTATCTGGATGCTGGATTCACATGTCGCTCGCGTGTTTGCAGCGTTGACTACGTGTCAATCGCATGTCAGAGAGTGTTCGACACGACATGTTACGGAGGCTCAATAAGAATCTCTGTGCAACATAAATTGGCAAGTGGGAATCCGATGTCGATTCTTGTTGTCGCCGACCCGTGGGCGACGCGGGGGCGGTGCCAGCCCCAAATTCTCAAGCACAACCTTCACCCGGGTGCTCTCTCGAGCTTTGATTATTCATTTTTTTCCCCCTTGGCTTTTTGGTTTTTTCTCCAATTTTGTGTTCTTATTCCCTTCTGTTTTCTCAAACTTTTTTTTTATTTCAATTTGTGATTATCTCCGACGTGGCACCATGTCAGTTGCAATATGTATAATACACGCATTTTCCACTTTAAACCATATTGACACGTCCTAATCATCGTCCACACACACTCGTATACTAGAAACAGAACCAATGTGACAAATTTGATTATAGACCACAAAGATCAGCCCCGTTGCGCGGCGAGACACCCCTGAAATCTTGGACGACATAATTTGAAAACCGACGGTAGATATACACCGACGGCAATGACAAGATATATCGAATGCAAGATGAGGACCAGTGATCGCAATCCCTTCGAAATTCAATGCATCGTTTGTTTAACGAAAAATGAAAAATTCAAAAAGCACCTTTCAATTAATAACAATTTGTATTGTTTTTTTTTTGGTAAGGATTAACAATTTGTATTGTTTGTAATAATTAATTAACAAAAAAAATATTTTTTTATTGGTAATAATATTTTTTTTGCTTGTTAATTCTTATAACATAAATAAACAATCGTTTTTAAATAAATATTTTTTAAATCGTTTATTTTCTACTCGAAAAAACGAACCGCAGAGGATTTCCTTGCTCGCGTCATCCACTGTGGACGCCACCGCTAATGTCAGCTCTCACTTATCAGTTCACTGCTCATTCCCTGACCCGGCACAATATGTACATTGAATCAATCACTTATGCTACAATCAAATTGCCTGAGCCACTCGCGTTTTGTGGCATTACCTTATGTCGGCCTCGTGGGTATGCCCAAATCTCCACATCAAATAGTTGTGTTGTCCTGAATTCCTGGACGAAAAAGAGACTCGATCCGTCTTAACCCTAGATGCTAAAATTTGTGTCGCGATCATACCTCGAGTTTGAATTTGTTGGATAAAATCCGATCCCGACTAAAAACCGTACCGAAGACGACAATGACAACACAAAAGTAGGTTTACCGAGTCTTTTTTTTTTTTTCAAATGAACACCGAGCAAGTTCAGACCCCGATTGGGGTAACCCGGAAAGATTTTTATCGGCTAAAATTGTTTGTTTTGTGTTTTCGAAATATCCGACATGGCTCGCTGGACAGCAAGGCATTATTATAGAGAATAGGGTTCTACCACTTTCACGTGTACACCTATCCTAATGGTCGAATTTCCACGTGCAATTATTAATCTTGTTTGCACGTGAGACGGAATATTGAAGTTTCACATATCACTTGAAAATTGCGTTAAGATACTCTGAATATACATGTAGACCTGTCAAAATTGGCTCATATATCTATTTCTAAATTCTGTTATAGTGTAATTTATACTCTCCATCAACAAGAAAGCACAGGGGCCTCGATGAGCAAGCGAGGATCCATACTATTTTATATATTCATATTAGGTTGTTATATGACTCCCTTGTCACTCTTTATTGCCCTCATTTCATCTCTTCATTGCTCATTCCGTACTGTAACTTCAATTTGGTTATGATTTTTTCTAGATTAAATTAAATATAGAAATGTTTTAGCAAAATAGAACCGTGTGGGTATGATATGGATCACTAAATTTATATTGTACGAAGATAGGTCAAATCACCGTACTAACATTTACCGTCCAATCGGGGGGATGATGTGGGAAAATGGATGGGCGGTTGTTCACAAGATATGCTTTCGCATGGCTTTGTTGGATACATCAGGTCTCAACCAACTTCGAGCTACCCAAAAAGAGTGAGTGTGTGTCTGTGTGTATATATAAAAGAATTTCCTCTGGCACGAAAAATTCCAAGGCAAAAATCCCTAATGTTATTTTAAAAATTAAAATGAAAAATAAAAAAAAAACTCGTTTCGTGGCTTTCACGTGACGGCTGTATCGCATCCGTCCCAACAACTCTCGGTCCTTTGCGGCTTCTTCGAGAAATATTGCATGTCGTGAAACCAATTTGGTCAGAAGCTTAAGTTGTCACTAAGCTAAATTCAATATATATGCGTGTGTGTGAATATATCATGATGTTGATGCTCTATCATCAAATGAATAACTAGGGGTCGCCACACGGAAAATTAAACATCACATAGGATAGTAATTTCGAGGATGTTAGGCGGGTCGATCTTGTAATCTAGACTTTGATATCATGTTAGGCAGCAGCATAACTGTGATAAATGTCGGTCCTAGCACAATATGTTATGTCAAGTATAGTACATTCGACGCTTCGTAGTACAAGAATTGAAAGATATTTGAATTGCCAAAAAGTAAAGGAAAAGACAAATTGTTGAGTACGTTGACTTCTTTAGTTGATCGGCAAGAGTTTGCAAAGAGTACCGTGTGGCTATTTAAAACTTAGAATTATCGGTTACAAATGGAGATTAATAGATTCAAATAAATAAACAAATTTTTAATCTCCTATTATCTCTAGCAACATTTGATCCCGAAAATATTGCTACTCATAAGTTAATACGTCAATATTGGTGTCCATGACTTTTTATGTTCACCAAACTTTGCTACCATCGACTAAGTGTATCACTTGTTGATTATAGCAAAAAGAAATACTCATTTTTGGGTGTCAACAATAAGCCAAGCGACATGATCTTTGTATTATCAACCATGATCATGTGATTAGCCATGCCACTCTCAGTAATAATTGTCCAAAAAAGTTTTAAACCTATTATATGACGATCAATTTAATCATAAACATTTCAATTGTGCCAATTTAGTCCTAATCATTTTAATGATCTACCAATCCAGTTCTAAACTTTTCAATTGTGTCAATTTAGTCCCAATCCACTTGGAGTTTTTTCAATTTAGTCCTAAATTTATTATTTAGATAATTGGCTGAAAGGACGCTATTAACAAATTGTAAGAAGGTTTAACACTAAATTGGCAAATAGTCAACATATTTTGGAATAAATTGGCAAATATTCAAAAGGTTTATGACTAAATTGGCATAATTAAAAAAATTTAGGATTGAATTAGCTACCATACAATAGATTGAAGACGTTTTGGACAATTTTCCCACTACTCTTGCAAGCTTGTTTGAGGATTTCACTTAGTAAAGTTTTAAGGTCTCAAGCAAGTGAGTTTGGAGTGACTTTTCCCTTGATGAGATTACTACTACTCTCTTCTCTCTTCTTATAGCTTTTGAGATTCGACTTTACTAAATGCCAAAATATCCAAAAATCTTTCGAAGCATATAAACAATGCAATATAATATATATATATATATATATATGTTTTCCATAATTCTGCAAGGACTCAAGACGCCATTTCTTTTGTTTTCAAAATCTCGAAGAGAAAACAAAAGAGTCCTGCTTTTTAGACGGGATAAATATTAAATAGGCGCCCCTCCCTTTTTGACCTTCGCCAAATTGGACAACTCCTTATATCTTATTTTTAGTGTTTTGACCCCCCCACAATTCCCTTAAATTGCTAAAATCTCCCCCATAACGACGATGCGATGTTATCCCTTGAGTAAAACCATGCATTTTGAGCGGCCGGCCTCCGGACCGGACGCAATGGCTCTCCATATTGCTCGATAGGGTAGTCACAGAGACATATTATTCCATCCCATGATTTCGTTAGAGATAGGGATCACGCCACTCTTAATCGTGTTTTGCACGGGAAAGACAGAATATGCTCTGTCCGTCTCGATTAAGTGTTACCCACGGAGCATCGACCATCGAGCGGTAGTGACTAGTGAGTGGTGATTGTACCAAACTCCACCTAAATTAACTTTTTATTTTCATTGGCCATTACCTAAATTAACCTTTTCTGGGTATGTGGTTCGAATGATGAGATCACCCTTTTTTTTTTTTTTTGACTTGGGATGCTGACTCATAATGTGCCGTTGCCTTTACGTTTCTTTTTCGGCATGCCACCGATTTTGGGGGCCTGCCTTTCTGTTTTTGGTCTTTGGGCTAGGACAATGATGTGGGATAAGATAAGAGCCCTGTCTTTTGGGTTTGATTTTGCTCTTTGGGACACTGCATCTAATTACAGAGAAAATAGTGGCCGGCCCGGCCCCGCCACGTCGGCATGCGGCCAGACCATTTAGCAATCACCACGTGGCGTCACGTGGCGGAGGTCGGTCTCACCGACCAAGCGCCGCCCCCTCCCCGCTCTCTCTCAACTTTTGTCAGAGGAACGGAGCGACCTCCATTTTTGTTCGCTCTCATTCATGTTCTCTGATCGACGATGACGACGACGATGACAATGTCGGACGTAAACGGTTCCGCCGCCAAGTAGCCGCAAATCTCCGACGAGAAAAAAAAAAAGTTGCATTTAAGAGGAAGATGAATAGTGCATGGAGGGAGAAAAAAGGGCGGAGAGATGCTTCGTCCGTGGGACCCATTGGCGCCACGTGGCGATTGCTGAATGATCTAGGGCCATGGTGATGTGAAGGGGGCAGGCCCACCCAATAGTTTCTCCAAATAAGACCCTTTGATGAATTCATTCCACTTCAGCTTAGTTCGCATGGATTATCATGCTTGTGGTTCAAAAAGACGTAGTTCTTATCAATTGTGACATTTCAAGAGAGCCACAAAGATGGACAGCGATTCTGATCCGACTTGGGCTAAACAAAGGGTTCGTAGATTGTTAACCGGCAAATGTATCGTAAGTTCTAAGATCGGTTACGAAAGTATAACAAAATCCTTAAAATTTCAAATAGCACAATCAAGCCTTAAAATTTATCTAACTAATACCATCAAGGATTTCTATCGGTTCCATCCAATTTACCCTTGACTTGTATTGATCAAGGGTGATCTGTCCAATTATTTCATAAACCAAGAACCGAATCGGTAGTCCTGATTTCTATTTTCTGGAACCGGAGACTAGACCGGAAGTCTCGGGAATTGGTATACAGCGAATAATTCCTACTATTTTTCCTATTTTCTCAGTTCCAAAACCCCCTCTACCTCGCAGGAGTTAAGCCTGCGAATTCCCTAGACACTACACGGTGGTTAGAAATGAAAAACCAAACGCAACCCCCAAACTCAACAAACGTCACGTCCATGCCACACATAAGTTTGGGCAGCGACATGTTGCCCTGCATCTTGAAGTGGCCAGCCCAAATGGAAAGATCGTGACGCACATCACTTCGAGGCCCGGCATTGTACTTTGGCAGCAATTTGAGCCTTATCTAAGTCTAATTTGTATGCCATGAGCGATGGAGTTTATCAGATACACTATAGATTAAAGACCATGCAAGTATTACTCATTAATTGCTGATGTCCACCGTCTGCAGAAATTTTTCATTACTGAAACTCTATCATTAGAAGGATTCACCAGTAAAGAATATCGTTATCCTTAGCTCTCTCTGTTGTCGGTTTATATTTCAGCAGCATTAGAATTTTACGATTATATTTCATAAATGAAAAGAAGTGGTCGGTCCCGTTAGGCGGTCCATAGGTCCTTGGAACCGAGAACCGAATCGTCCAGATATCAATTCCGCCGCCTGGACACGGATTTCACTTTTAAGAATCGGAAATTGAATACGATCCGATACGGGTGATTCCCAATTCGGGCTGCCCATTACGATCGGTCCTAATATTGATGTGGCACCAGGTGGACGCCGCATGGAAAAATGTCAACAAAATGTCGAAGAAGACAAAAATCAAGAGGATAGAAAGTGAACCCGAAGACGGGCGGAGATCCAAGATGATTGCTTTTGGCGCTTGTTGATACTGCATGGGTAGGGCCTTTTTCGATCATAGAAGTGACTATGCGACTGTCCTAACTTTGTGAGAATATCAACCCTCAGAAATTGTGATTCACGAAACACAACTTGACCTTCCAAGTTATCGGGTCGATCTCATTCCATCAAGTTGGCACTCGATCGGCCTGAACATAATCACCGTGCTAGTCATCTTATAAGGCGTGACATGATCGGATTTTATCCAGCTAACTCTTGCGGCTAACTGCACTTTTCTTCGTTTGTGTTTTAAACAAAGAGATGTAACGCTGAATTATCAAAATATGAGCAAATTTTGACACGAAATGAAGATTCCGGAGCGTGATTTTTATTAATAGATGAGTACAACTATAGGAGCAATGTAAAAAAGATCCATAGTGATCGACTGATTTCATACCGTATCCGAAAATGAAATGACTTACAATACTCTTTTAAAAATCTGTTTATTGTCCCTTCACACCAAGGAAAACCCAAACTTGGTTATAATAAGAAAGCTTAAGATGCAATATTATTTATGTATTAACCGTATGAAGCTAAGCGAGATCAAATAAATCTCAAAGTTTGTATCCATTTTGCCTTCTCTCGATGGCCATGGTCCCTCACAGTTGTGGTTTTTGCTCTTCCTTCACCAGGTTATCCATGCCCTCCACAGCCCGGCCACATCCAGCAGCCGCCACCCTTCCCGCTGCCGCCTCCTCCACCCCAACCCCATCCTCCTCCCTGTCCGCCTCCTCCACCACCCCCACCACTGCCGCCGCCACCTCCACCTCCCCCTCCTCCACTCCCACCACCTCCCCCTCCTCCTCCACCTCCCCCACCACTGCCTTTGCCCCATCCGGAGCCTTTACCACTTCCTCCTCCGCCGCCGCCACCGCCTCCTCCGCCACCTCCACCACCACCCGCGCTCGAACCCCCTCTGGTTCCACCACTACTGCCTCTTCTCTTTTTCCTTTTGTGCATCTTACTTTGTTTCTTGGCACCTCCTGGACCACCCTGTCCACTGCCACCACCGCCACCTCCTCCTCCGCCACCATTAGACACGGTCCCCGCTGCATCCTGCGAAGCTGGACTCTTGTCCTTTGCCTCCACATTGTCGACGAAAGCACCACGACTTCCACGTGGAGTCTCGTGGAAAAAAGTTGCGTTGACTTCCATTTCACCCGCTCTCACCTCGGCAACATGGAACCCCTCCGTCACGCTTGGAAAACTCAACGACCACGCAGCTAGTAACACCGTAAACAGAGCTCCGACGAAGCTCGAGATCTCCATATCAAAACGCACTAGTTGAACTTGTCACTGCCAAAAATCAATCTGCACCTTCCTCTTTTATACACTTTTGCATGGGTCGAGCCAACCCTAATAATGGGATGCCGATGCTGACAGCTATGTTGCAGAGAACGGTACCACCAAACCCTAAGAATTTCTTGCCTCACAAAAAAAGCTGCCAAAAGATCAAGCAGAGTGAGTGATGATGATGGACTGCTTCGCTCGTAGCTTATTGCAGACCCGGATCACGTGATCCCAACTTGCATCTATACTTAAACGTAAATTAAATGAGTACGACAGTGAATCTCACCTCATTCGACGCATATAATTTGAGCTCATATGAATCAAGTACACCTAAAATTTTTCGTATTAATATTAAGGATGATCGGTTCCTAATTCCGTCCAATCCCACCCTGAAAGCGAGAACTGGTATAGTTCCTAAATGGTTCAATCGTTGGACTGGTTGCATTTTTGTTATTGAGATTTATCGTTAATAACTTATTCACCGAACCATCTCTCGTTAATTGCATCGCATTGTCGTCAAACTTGAAAGTTGTACTGAGAATCCTAAGCATCTTAGGTTTATGTTTAGTTTTACATTTAGGATGTTTTTTAATAAAAATATTAGTTGGTCCATAGAGGATTTGGACAGAATGAGACTCCGCACAGGCATTCAGAAGAGTTTGCATTGTTGGATCTAGTTTTTCCATCTGGATGGCAAAGAACCGCTAGATATCTACAAATTCCCTAAGTTGGCTTTTGAACCTCCAGTTCCAGTTTTGTGGAGTCGGAGAACCTTACCAGAGCAACCGCGAACCGGACCCAACCTGCCATTTAGGTCCAATCCGGGTGATTCTCGATTTGATTGATCCATTTTGCTCGGCCCTAATTAATATGCCTGTGGTCGCAGTACATAGACGCTGTCCCCGCCTACGCACATGTCTTCAGACTCAAGAAAAGGTGGATGGTGCGAGGGAAGGAATAAGCACCACGCCATGACCACACTCAACAATCCCTTCTACTCCCAGCTACGTTCATAGACAGCTCCCAAGTCATTCGATTGAAGCTTCTTTTCCATTACTCTTCTCTTGAACGGAATGGAGAGGAAGATTCATTTGGTACGAGCACATGGATGCGTGACCACCCCTTTCGAGGGATCAAATTTAGAGTTCAAATGTGTTGGATCCATTCTTTGAACTTAGCCCCATTGTTATCCGGTTAACATGCATGTTCCGAGTCAATTCACAGTCTAATATATGTTATGATTAAGCACGCAATCACCATAAAATAACGAGTAAAGCTGAGAAATAAAAATCAAGACACAAAGATTTATCCTAATTCAGCCTTAAATTAGGGCTACATCTAGCATATGATTAACTATAATTAGCATATCCGACTTCTCTATTACAATTTTTAATTATAAGAGAAAGAAATTTCATATAACAATGAATATTCATGGGTCTAAATCCAAATTTTCCATAAGTACGGGCTCAAACTATAAAAAGCCATTTGACATCCAAGAGGCATTGCTCCCTTGAAACCCTCACTAGGGCAACTCCCGCTTGAGATCTCCCGTGTTTTCCTTTTGATAGAAAGTAAGAATCACACCCCCAGCATTATCTATTTATCTATCTCTTATGCCTTATATTTAGTAGAACAGAAGATTACAGCACTAGAGCTAGATAGTCTTAAAGAAAGCCTGGGAAATGTTCCAATTAATCTCTGCGGTGGCGTGCCTTTCACTTGAAGAATGAGAAATGCTACAAGAGGAGAGATCCGCATGTGACCACTGGGTCACGTTCCCAGAAATCATGTTGTCATCTATATCATTTCTTGCGAATCACAGATCTCATTCTTTTTCTCTGGTCAATATCTCCACTGGGCAAGGCAAAAAAAAAAAAAAAAGAAGAAAAGAAAACAGAAACCCGAAAATAACTCATTTATGAGTTATTCCCTTCAGTGTTTGATGAATCTGTACTAGTGAAACCCCCCTGTAGGTGGTTTGTAAAATTTGTGAAGGAAATTGGAAAATGACGAATAGCACACTGTCTATGTGTTTATTCGAATGTCGCGTAGGGTATCACGGATCTTTCTACAGTAAAACCGTGCATCGAATTCGCGGTCCAGGGATATAAAGGGTGTGCATAAACCGTGCACCAAATCTTGACTGACGGGCTCTCATGCACTAGGTTCACCCGAGAATTACTCGCGCATCGATCTGCCATCATAATGCCACGGCGCCCGTGAATCGATTGACCCACCTACTTGGGGGCACAAGAACTGTCGAATTATGTCATTCGATTGGAAACTAGTGGACCTAGGGTTGGCAATCTTTCACATGATCTATTTACACAATAAGTAATTAACTATATCGAGCACAGGTGTTGTCGAGAAAACATTTCTCTGAATATTTTGATTCTAACAAAGCTATTATTCTTTAGAAAAAAAATCTGATTAATACGTTGAAATACATCATTGCAGGTTTAACTATGAAAGAAAAAGCTTACACTGTTCTCCAATGTTGGTGTTTGGACTCAAGAAAAAGTCGTCACATATTTGCTTCTGAATAAAGTTAAGTTATGTTATTCAAATGAGGTGGAATAGTACTTATGAAGATTTAACTTTTATCTTGAGAGGAGACTTAAGTAAAACATCAATAAAGACTTTGCCAAGCTCATATTCACTGCTATTAATCTATTCAAATTTACGAGATGTTTTTACTTCTCAAGGCTGATTCTAAATAATGTTTAGATTTTGCAATATTCACTTTTCAGATTCTGAAGACGTACGTTCGCGGGTTTCCTTTTGAGCTGTGTTATATATATGGAAGTTTGTAATGTTTGATTGACATGATTACAATGCAAACAGATTGGCAGAATATCCTCGATTGAAAATTACCTTCCATGTTTGAAGAAGTTTGCCTATGAAAATTGAAGGTCAAGTTGTATGGATGATTGAATTTGAAAGGTTCGGACTCTACTCCAACAGCTACCAAATCTTTCAGGATACAAAATTTTTCTAATCAAAATTGATGACATCCAATCAACAATTGAAAATTGATCCTTTGGAGGACCTTTGCAACGGCTATTTCAAGGTGGAAGGAGTATAAGAGGGATCCATAGTAATTGTTGCAAGAGATATCAGAACTTACAATTCGAAAGTGTTACAATTCCAAAGTGTTTGAGTAATTCAAATTCACATACTTGTCCTTAGGGTGAAACATCTTATCTTTCAAAGGTTCTGTGAAAGAGTGAAAGTGTGTGATATTTTGTAACATTTCAACGATTCATCTAGTGAAATTCAGCCAATTGGCTATCGGCATGGGAGAATGGATGTAGGCTTATTTAAATCAAACTACTGTAAATTGTGTGTGCAATTATCTCATACCCTAAGCTAATACTTCTATGTTTAGATTATTGCACGTTATCATTTTGCATCTATTATAGTACTTTATTTGAATTCTGTTTAATTCCGTATTGAGTTTTAAAATTGTTTAGATTTGTCTATTCACCCCCTCTAGGTGATTATTGCTAGATACAACATGTATGACCTTAAACGATGTAGCTTTGTAGCTCCATAAACTTGTTTTCTTCTTCTTGGGCCGAAAAACTCCGTAAATTGTTAAAGAAGCGAATTACAAGTACAAACCGTTCGGTTTGCCTAGACCCAAAACTTTGCTTCCGACCCACCACTATTCCTTCCACACACCGTCTTGGATTCGGGCTTCAAACTTGTTGGTTTCGGAGCTCCGAAGCATCCTAGAGCACTCAAGCAAATCTCCTTTTTAGTACACAGAGGCAAGTTAGATTTTTCATGCTGCTAATTAGGATTGTCGTGCTAACTTCTCTCGGCCTTCATTTGTTCCAAATTTCGTAATACACTGCAAACGGGTGAAAATAGGAACCGAATTCGTACGAGCACATGACTTGCTCCAACAAGTACAAAACTATTTAATTTTGATTCATTGAATTTATATTTAACGGACTCGAAAGTATCAGTAAATCCACTATAATGAGGACATGTTAAGGGTTTTAAAATTTTAGCGTAATTGTTTGAGGTCTCATAAAATTTTGCATGATATCAAAGCAGAAGAAGATCCTGACTTCAAGTATTTCCCGCCACTGTTCAACTCGCCAGTTATATACTTCCACATTTTAATCAAGGGCAAGGCCAAAATCCACCTTAACTCTAATAGTTTAAGCTTCTACGCAACATTTGGTTATGATCCAATAAAAGTTTATAGTTATTTATCCTAAGAGATTGCTCGAGCGGTGAGCATATTCACTTGTCTCCCTCAGTAATGGTTTTTTTTTTTTTTTCTGAATCGCGGCGCTTGCGCGTCCTTTGGAGTCACCCTAGAAGCAAGAGTATTCAATGAAAATGACTGGTATAGCCGGTGAAGATTTATAAGTTAGGTGCTCAAAGCTCCCAACATTAACAAACTCCATTTTGTAAATCGCCAGTATTCAATAAAAATGACTTGGTAACTGCTATATCATATATGGGTCGGTAGCACAATAATCCAAAACATATACTTTTCTTATCCTTGTTCAAACCCTAATCATAATATCTTCTTCTCGCATTCGCAATAATGAAGCTAGTCTTACGTACTCCCGCCAGCTTTTCAATCTTCGAAGTCATCAAACTCTGAACCCATCCTCGTTTGGGGTGGTTTCTTGATAACTCAGAAGTCGAACGGGAGGGTATGAACTTTCTTTCCAGATCATGACCCGCGACGAAATTGATGAATAAGCTGTAGCTTATTCTTTAGTGAATGAATCCTCTCGAAGTCAACGGACTGGAAAAACCAAATGGAGAGAACTCAATCGGTCCACTGGGTGGTCATTATCTTCACCAGACTCTCGTTGCTCACCGCAACTGTTGTTTAAACCTGAGGGTCTCCGGTTTGACCCGATCAAGGGATGACAAGATCACCTCCAACATCGATTGCTGGTTCTTTGATCAATCCCGTTCCCTTCCAGGAGAGGACAAAGTTTGCTGTTGCATTGTCGGTGTGATCTTTTTTTAGCGCGAATTCGAGTTCGACAGGGATGTATCGTCGAATTTTAAACGCAACTTATGATTTATGCGTTCATGAAGGATGAGGCTTGTGTAGATCTTGCTTGCTGCGCTTTCCTTGTTAGGTGGAAGAAGTGGACCCACATTGATGTGGCATACGGTCGACTTGGTTCAAGGAAAGATATGGCTGTTTACGCCATCTTTCCATTATCAGCAGGACATTCCAATATTATTTTAACGACTCGTGAGTTCGAGTGTCGGGTACACAAAATGGGCCGAAGTGCGTCTGAGTCCGGAATCTTAGCAATGGACGAATTGATTGATACTGGTTTTCCAAGTTATTCCATGGTTTAGGCACATAAGATAGTATCGATAAGGAAGCATATAGAAAATTATATATATTACTAAAACGATGAAAGGCTGTCTTCCAAAACGATACAGCCGTATATTTTGCTCCATTCTGGAGAAAATTTCTTCTAGCCATGTCCATGCCTCTAATTGGTGGGGACGATTTCGATTTTAGAGTAGGTAGGTTCCAAACCAAGAGTCTCGAATATACCCGATCTGGGCATATTTCAGATTGTTGGAACCGTGAATCTGATGGGGAACCCTTTGGACCGCCATGAAGCTGCATTGGCCGGTTCCACTGGAGTCCCAGTGACCTGAGTTGCAAGTTTCTTTCTTTGCCATTTTTAAGATAGTTTAAACTTACTTTTAGAATAGTTGTTACATTATTACCTTCAAATAAGATTAAAGATAGGTCAAAAGCTGGTTCACCCCTAGCTACTAATAGGTGGATTGTGAGTTATGGACTTCGCATCTCCATAAACTTAACAAAATATAAATACAGTTGATGTCGATTTTTATACCCTACCAGATGAACAATGGTTGGCATAAGTTTACAATATGCTTTGGTTAATTTCATGGAATCCCTTATCCAGGAACGAACTTCTAAATGTGGATTACGTGCACAACGCATGTTTGATTTCGTGTAGTACTAAACCCTATCACATGTGCTCTGCTCTTTGCACTTATAACTCGTGTATCGTCTTAATAATAAGGTTAACAAGCGCTGGTGCGCTCTTAGTTAATGCCTAAACATCTTTCTTATATTTTTCCGTACATGAATTGTTAATTTTGGCCTTTTTCGTTTAGTGATTGCGTGCTTCAACCCAAGTCGGCCAGAGAATTTATTTTTTTAATCTATCTATTTTCCTGAGAGCACGAGGAATATTTCAAATCATAGAAAGCTCGTATAAAATTATGAAGATGAGGACGAATTTTTGTTGAGAGATCTTAATCGAGCTTGTAATTTTTGTTTAAGTCACACGTGGAAGGAAAACTCAGGAGCAGAACAAAAAAAGATTAGTTGCCTACTTTAAAGAATAACGTTGTCCCACAAAAATTATTTGTAATGATTCGGCTTCGATATGCAAACCGTCACGTCAAAAGATGTTTTAAACAACCTTTAATGCATGTTGCGCGTCAAAATAATTTAGTATTAACATCAAATTTTGAGCATCTAAAACTATGGATTTCCATATAATAACTTGGTTTGAAAAATTAATCGCATCCATGCTTTCATTCTTTAATAAATGAAAACAATTCATTTTGCTTTTGAGAGAGAGAGAGAGAGAATCGGAAAAGAAAGAATTTTTTTTTAAAAGTAAAAATACATGCACCCACTTGTGGCATCAGCACAAGCAAATGGAATTGACAATCGCGAAATGGATGTGAGGTCACGGTGACCTTACTTATGATGTTATTTAGCACATGGACTTAGGAGATAAATGTGTACATATCCATTGGGCTGTTGCGCAATTACACGTAAGTCATGGCAGAGAAGTTTCGCATTTAAAAATTAATTTGGTATGGAGCAGTTAATATATTCAAGTTAGCTCATAACTTTATGGCTTAAACATTTAAGTGAAGGTAGGTCTAATTAGATATATTGACAGACTTGAACCTGGGCACTTTTTTGACGATTTTTCTCAACACTAGAGTTTACACATGAGGAGGAGATTATTGAAATTCAGTACTAGAGCTCACACGTGAGGAGGAGATTGTTGAAATTCATGAATAAGCTGTATTAGATAAATTTCACATTAAAAAATTATTAATGTGATGTAAAATAGTTAATATATGCTCCTAAACTGGATATATTTTGACGAGCGTGGGCGGGTCACGGTCTCAAGGGCAAGAATGATGAGAAGGCTGACCTTTTGGGTTTCCTAAGGGAGGGGTTTTTCCTTGTGAATGAGTAAGCATTATCAATTGAAGGATGATCCTATTGGACGATGTCGTTTTCGACGAGATGAAGATAATAAATGTCGGCCGGAGTGGTCGCCCCCATCGAAACAAAGTGACGCTTGAGGCGCTAATTAAGATGTTTTTTTGAGGTGGACGGGTCACCAAATCTATTAGGAAAAGTTGTAAACCACATTGCTTTCACTTTGCCAACGTGATTAAGATTAAAATGGGGATAAATTGAAAAATAATCATCACCAATCACAGTCCCATATGTTGAAAAATTATGTTTATTTTTCTTTTCCCTAAAGAATCTCGTAAACTAATGACTTTCGAGAGTTCTGGTGTTATTCCCTAGTAAGCGAATCTAAAAGCTTAAACTAATGAGTAAAGAGAGACCATCTATTGTCAAGCAATGTAGGATAATAACTTCAACAAGCACAAATATAAAATTGGTAGTTGGCATCTATATTTTGCTAGATGGCAAACCGCACAATGCGGGATAACTATTAAAAATAAGACGATTTCATAAATCAAAGCAGAATTCAAAACAAAAGTGAAAAATAAAATCACACTTAGGCTCCGTTCATTTCGCGGAATTGACACAAATACAAAAGATTGAGGATTGAATTGGTTAAAAAAAATTAGGACTGAATTGGCACGATTACAATAAATTCAGGGCTTTTTTTTTTTGTAATTTTCCCGAGTCTCGTTAGAAACGAAAAAGGCTTTCTCATTTGGACCGGCTTATTACAAATGTGGGTTAAATATTTATTCAACCTTTCCTGGATAATTTTCTCGAGTCTCATGAGCGACTCTTTTGGCAAAACTTTTCCCCTTCTTTCCCTAAGAAATCAAACGAGAAACCTCGCCTTTCCAAAGAAATAATCACGTGGGCGGATTTTCCGTAGTTGCTCTTGCATGTGAATTCAAGAAAGCTGCCAAATTGTTATAGCTGTAAAACACGTGGAAGGCAGGGCGATGAAGCTTGGCAACGAATGAAGATCGCTCAGAAATATGCTATCATCTGAAGCTCCTGCCTCGAAAGCTTAGGCTAAAACGTGCTTCAACTTCACCCAGTGAGTACAGAAACTCCGACAGCAGCGGCCGCGGCAGCATATACTTACTAAGTAATGATCCGACAAAGCGCGGTACAAATGATGACACGCCTTTTGAGGGGAGGAGAGTTTTATAAAACCACGTGAAATGGGGAAGAATAAATCAATCGGGCACGAGCTCGAGCAGACCGTTTAAACACTAAGGACACCAGGGGAGGAGGAGGAATCAATGGTTGGTGAAAAATATGAAATGGATTATTCTCTTGCCTGGGTCTATAACGGGTGACAACCGGTAATATAGAGATGATGGATCCAGGGAAGGTAGTAATCTAACTATATTAAAGAAATGAAAATACTTCTATGATAGTACTGTTTTCGACGGTACAATCTTAACCGTAGATCTACAGACCATCATAAAATACTTATATGGTCAGATATAGCTAATAGTATTGTCAAATAATTAGGCTATGAACTTCCATAAAGAAACTGGCTTTCCTAATCTAACAAGGACCCTAATTATCCTGGAAAATAACGAAACACTGACCGTAGATTAATATTGAATAATCTGTAAGTCTATGGAAATCCAATGTGAAAGGAATACTGAGTTTGCAAACAATGTATCGGAATGCTGTGGACGCTTGAAAATTTAACAAAAAAATGGAAAAATCATTGTGCCCTTCTTTAATGCCCGCAAGTGGTGTTGAAAATTGTCATGTGGAAAGATAATAGGTCATATTGTCGGCAATTTTCACTATGACTACTCTCCCTTTTCCCTTTATTTAAACGCCTAAGGCTTATCTGTTTTCGCATATGATCTCATCGATATTACTAAATGGCAAAAGACAAGGGGTTAGATACACCTAATCGTGAGATGGTAAATATATGCATTTAGTAATTTATCGAAAATGGAGGATTAATGCGCTCGAAGTGGCCAAATCGTCCTATAAGGACCTCGTCTTACAACTAATTAAATGGAACAATCAAAGGTTTGTGAGCTTGATACAAGAAAAATGTAAAAATATTTAAATATTAAACAACACTTCCATCCAATAGGTAAAGCTTTCTGAACAGTTGTCAGCTTTCCCACATTTTTATGCCTAGTCTTAGGTTCACTTTTGCCTCTAGACTTGCCTACTTCTCATTGCCTCATCAATAGTGGTGAGTAAAAAAATCAGGATCCACCCAAATCGGATCAGACCATACCCAACCGACTAATCTTGAATGATAATCAGCGGTTACTGGTCTAGTTGGAACCGGAAGATACCGGTTCGGTTCATGATTTCGGGTGGGAACTATTCAATCGGACCTACTTATATAATACATATATATTTTTTAATTGAAGCTAAAACCCTCACACCTATGTTTGAGTGTAACACAAATTCTTCGGGATGCCTAAGTTTTATCAACCCTTCACAGCTATTAAGTGAAATTAAAGGGAAAAAAGATGATTCATAAAGGAATCTTTTCGACTTGCAGAACAGATCAATTGAGAATGCTTCGTTTACTGTATGAAGGAACGTCTGAAGGCTCAGGCACTTCCTTCTTGAAAAATTGCTTCATTTAACACAACATCATGGATCAATTTGTCGCTTATTTTGTTCACACACAAATCATTCAAGTACAACACAAAAGATCCCCAAAATAGATGCAAACATAGATGTCTTCTTTGATTAAAATGAGTATGAAAGAATGAATTTTTTTTTATTATCAACATGTTTAATACTGAGCAATACCCTCAACCTTTTCCATGGATTCAATCAGAAATCGGATCGGACCGGTGGTTCGATTCTCGAGTGGATCCATAAAATGAGCAAGTGACTCACAGTTCGCAGTTTGCGAAACTAATCCCTAGTGGGTGGTTCTCGGTTTTAGGGTGGGAATCACCCATCTTAGAACTGATCACCCCTACTCAGCAACATAGACTTCTTTTTTTTTGGTCGAAGGTTTTGAACTCACTAAAATTTTAAATAATGTTCTTGTTTTTATTTTTTCCTTTTCTCTCTTCTTCTTTTCTTACAAATCTTGTTCATCCATTTGTATCATTTCTTCAATCTAACCAATGAATCTCCCTTCAATTGCTAGCAAATTGGTGGATGTTGTGACTCACTTGTGCTGATCATCCTTTCTCACCCTCTCATCCATTAAAAAAAAAAATTCCGATCACAAAATTCACTTCGATGAAATTTTCCATCTATTTCACTGTGCTTAACATTATACAGCCGCCGGTCAAAGTGAAATCACTTTTATAATGCGAAAAAGATTAGGTTGTATCGTGCAAAGGTGTAAAACAAGGGTTCTTCTTTTTCTTTTCGAGATTGTGGGATTCTTGTTAACCAAACATTGCTCAAATTCAAAGGTTAACTCGTCCATTTCAAATAAAAGTAGAAGAAAATCGAAAAAGTGCGAGTCCTTTTCTTAAATAAATAATTATAAAGACTTCTCAAAACTACAAATTGACAAATCATTGAGGGTAAGGAACACGGAAGATTTTCTTCTGCTCGATCTACACACGGCACGATCGTTCAAGTGCCAATCTATTTTGTGGCCCAAAAGATCCCAAACTATTTTCATTAGCGAAGAGGCGTATGTCCAATTAAGAAATGATTAAATTAATTACACTGACTACCAATGCAGATTCCAATACAAACGATCTTGAAATGAACACACATCAAGATCACGACAGATGCCATTTTCTGAATTCTACTTGCATAACAGCGCGATTACTTTTCAATTTGCGCGTGTTAGCAAGAAATAGTCACGGAAGATGCCGATGTGGCATGACGTCATGGTGACGACTAACATACGCCGTCTCGCCTTGCTCGACGCTTCTTTTTTCAGACAGATGAACGGAGACAATAGTCGGTTACTGATTGGGTTTTTGAGAACGAAAAGAAAAGGCCAACTGGCAAATTGAGCTTTGTTGCCTAAATGCGATAGCGACCCATACAAAGTCGATGATCACACGTCATGTTTACTTTCTGATCATAAGGAACGAAAAAGAGAGAGGACCAAGTGGCTTTGCTCTAGAAGATTACTAAAAGTTTGCATCCCTAGATATCCTAGGTCTATGTCACGGTGAATTGACTTGATTATAAGCTGCAGGAAAAAAAAAATCCCCACGTTATCAGTTTGCATAGAATTAACAAATCCAGGAGCGAAGGTCGGCAGTATCGATCGAGACTGTCTCGATGTTCACTTTAGGAGCGGTTCATCTGTACCTGCACAAATTTAAATTTTATCGTGCTAGTTTGATGTTGCGTAACCAATGACCATATTATCATAAACCCAAAAAATCCGTACTCGATCTCTCATAATGCTTAAAGCAGGTGGATAGCGTTGCTCAGGATGCCGCATGCAGCCATGCGCCATATTGTTTGCTCTGGTCTCGCAGCTCACCCAATGTCTATATGGCTTTGAAAAGCATCGTGATAGTTTAAGGTGCACGGGACTTGTCTGTCAGCTAAACTGCTTATATCGAGATGGGTCGGGACAGGAGAGACATGTCGACAAGGAGATGTTAGGAAATCGAATATGTATGGATGCATGAGTTTTGATGGAAGAAGAAACAATTAACTCGTGTTCATGGACGGCAATGTCGGATCGTACTTCAAGCCACTGAGAGGACACTTCCCTATAAGCATGAAATTATTTAGGAATCCGATACTCATTTTGGAGACTCGTGAAAAACTAGGCAAGTCTCTTGGATTAATTAAGTCTAGGTCTTCTGCCTCCACAGATTTCCCGAAGCAATTCGTACTCGGCTGTCAACATTTGAACATCCGACCACCTTTGATTCCTAGGTTAGAAACTCAGGCCCGCCCGCCCTAGGTTTTCGTAATGGCCTTCGTTTAGTCTAAATCTAATTAATCATTAGGGGCGTAATGTAGTCATTTAGTAATCCAAGTATATGCACAAGAAATTGCTGGAAGAAGGAAGAAGCGTGCCCAAAGGAACCACCGCTCGTGGCATGGACAAGGCTCGATTTTGTCCGCCTACTGGGAACTATCTTAGTAATGTCTACACTCATCTTATGATGGAAAAGCACACACCAACTATGGTACACGAAATTATTTAAATACATGGGAATGATGATGTTCTTTTAGTACATAGCTTGCCCAAACATTATAAAGGCGTGAGTGCATGCGCACCTGGGACGTGTAATGAAGATGAAAGTGAATAAAATGTGTTTTATCTTTGGTGTATTTTAGGAGGAATAGAGAGGATTGTGAAATTTTGTGAATATTTCAATATATATATATAATGAAGAGTTCATCAGCATATTTATAAGTTTTATAAGATAACTATTGAAGGTAAAATTTATCAATTAAGATATGCACAATTAAATAGAGATATACACGCAATCTTAAAAGATACATAGATCAATAGAATTATCAAATGAGATCCCTAATTATCGGTAATAAGAATGATACCATAGATGCCTGATTTTTTTTTTATTCAATAGAACTTTTCTGTGTCACCCTTTCATTAGGGAAAAATGTCAAAAACAAGCTGAATATTCGAGAATGAAAAACTCGTTAATTGAAAAGGGAATTTGAATTATTTGATTTTTTTTATTAGATCGTTATAAACCTATTACATCGATGTCAATTTAGTCCTAAACACTTTAATTATGCCAATTTAGTACTAAACCTTATAATCCATAACCAATTTACTCATTTTAGTTAATTTTGGCCAGATATTAGTGATGTGGACACCCTCTGGCATTGACACGAACATGTTGTTTTTCGTTTTTTATTTTTTTTCTCCTCTTTCCTTTGGTGGCCAACACAACCATTGCCCACGAGGGTGACCCTCAATTGGTGTTGCTTGGGTAAGAGTCGGACTCGCCTATTAGCATTGGCTTTAACAAACCAATACAATGACAAGACAACAAAGACAAGCATCGCTTGAGCAAGGCCCGTTGAAGCCAACCCTCGCCCAATTGATGCCCAGTGAGGCTGCCCTTGCGCGGGCAAGGGTCGGCGTTGCCTATCAATATTGGCTTTGACCAAACAATGTAATGACAAGCATCACTTGGGCCAAGGCGAGGTCAAGCAAGGTCTGGCGAGGCCGACCCTCACCCAATTGATGCCTAGTGAAGCCGGCCTCGTTGGCATTTACCCTTGCCCCAGGAAGGTCAACCGATTGTCACTTGTGGAGGCAAGGGCCACCTCACCGACCACCGGAGGAAAGAGGATGAAAAGAAAAAGAAAAATAAAAAAATAAAAATAAAAATATTAATGTAATATTGTTAAAAAAAAGGGGGTATACATTTGCGCTAGTCATGCCACATAAGTTGACATACATGTCAACAATATTCGATCAAAATTAGTCAGAAGTCTCGAATTGATTCTAGGTCAAAATATTTAGAACTAAATTGGTACAATTAAGAAGTTTAGGATGTAATAGGTTTAGGATTTTTCTAACACTTCTCCCTCAATCTTGGATCATGTAATTTTTTTGGCATAAGGATACCAAAAGTGCCAAAGTTTGGGTACGGTGCTCAATTTGGTGGCCCCATTTTTTTTTATCACATAGGTGCTAATTTTTTATTATGAAAAAACGATTGTTTCAACACCAAATCCTATGAGCTTTGTCGGAAATATTATGTGGATCGTCGAAGGATCCTAATCAGCAATAAAAGAATTTAAAAGTAAAAATAAAATAATAATAATAATAATAATAATAATAATAATAAATGGAAAGCTGGCAGAACAAGGGCTTGCATAGCCCTCGCCACCATTGTCTTGGCCAGTGACTAGGGACCCCGTCAACTGCTGCTTGCCCACCCCCACCAATTGCTGCTCGCCTAGATGTTGCTAGCGATCGGCGAGGGTCGCCAGTCATTGACCAGGGCAGCGGTGTTTATTTTGTCAATTTTAATTTTGCTAATTTTACTATACCGTTACGTTAGTGATTTTCGAAGAAAATTGATCGAAAAGATTACATTGAAATTTCGTGCAAGGGTCTATGATTAAATTGATAAAATAAAATTTTAACATTGGATTAGAATCGTTATAATAAGGTTATGATTGATTAAGCTAATTTTCTATTGACAGCGTCTACGGCAAATCTTTGAAAGTTCGATAGTAACCTTTAAAAAGCTTAATCAAAACGGCTTATGCTGGCTCGGGTGAGTATCGTGAAAATCACCAAAAGTTGAAAAAAACAAACAAACAAACCTTCACCAACCCCGCTTTCAATTTTTTTTTTTTGGTTCAAAGCTTCCAACTGTTTATTTAATATAAAATTCCCCAAACAATAAACAACCAAAGAGGAAAAAAAATCAATTTGGGCTTATCCTTTCTCCCGAAAAAAGGAAAAAATCCTTTGTATATATCCCCCATGACACCACTGGAAGAGCAACTCTTCCTCTCTCAGGTGCACCGCTCCCCACGAAGAAGGGAAACAGATGAGAGAAGCCATGGACTCTCTCCTACGAGCTCTGCAAAACCAGCCTCTCCCCGTGGCCACCCTCGTCCCCGCCACCGCCGCCACCCTCCTTCTCCTCCTTCTCAGCCTCGCCCTCCGCTCCCGCAGCCGCCTCCCTTACCCTCCTGGCCCCAGGGGCCTCCCGGTGATCGGCAACATGCTGATGCTCGACCAGATGACCCACCGCGGCCTCGCGGGCCTCGCCCGCAAGTACGGCGGCCTCTTCCACCTCCGGATGGGGTTCGTCCACATGGTCGCCGTGTCGTCCCCCGAGCACGCCCGCCAGGTCCTTCAGGTCCAGGACCACACCATCTCCAACCGGCCGGCCACCATCGCCATCAGCTACCTCACGTACGATCGGGCCGACATGGCCTTCGCCCACTACGGCCCTTTCTGGCGGCAGATGCGGAAGATCTGCGTCATGCGGGTGTTCAGCCGCAAGCGGGCCGAGTCGTGGAGGTCGGTGCGCGAGGAGGTGGACGTGACGGTGCGGGCCGTCGCCGGGGGCATCGGCACCGCCGTGAACGTCGGCGAGCTGGTGTTCGCACTCACCCGTGACATCACGTACAGGTAGACTTTCAATTGGATTGACCGAGTGCGTAATAAAAGTTGACGACTAACTGTTTTCTGGTATGTACCGAACCAAAATGAGAATTAGGAGCACTTCGCTAGCAAGCTGGTTAATAAGATTTGTGCAGAGCACAGGTTGACAATACAGGAGCCAAATCTCCAATTTCTCATTCCAAATGGGAGATGCTATTGCACGACTCCACCTAACCATAGAAAAAAAAGGAGTTAAAGTGGAGTCTATCTTCTTCAACGATTGCTATCATTTCTTTTCTTTTTCCTATAGACGGACAATACCCTCCATATATTTTACATTTAAAAGATTTCGAAAACCAAGCGAGCTTTGAATGTAGCAGTTTTAGGACATACTAAGGTCCGAACTGTTTTCTAGCATATACCGAGCCAAAATAAGAACTGAGACTGCTTATTCACCGTCACGTTATTTTATCAATAATCATAGACAAATTCATTTTACTCCGCTCAAGTGTCGGATAAGACGAAATTCAAATAAAGAAAGAGAGCAAGTGCCTCGTGGGAGTTCTGTTGTCCACTTCCGCTTCCACGAAAATTGCTGAGTACTGTCTTTAAACCAACAGGGCTGCATTAGGAGCGAGCGCGACCGAAGGGCAAGACGAGTTCACCGGGATATTGCAGGAGTTTTCGAAGCTGTTCGGGGCATTTAACCTCGCGGATTTCATCCCGTACCTCAGCCGGATCGACCCGCAGGGGATCAACGAGAGGCTCGTCAAGGCTCGCCGGTCGCTCGACGTGTTCATCGATAAGGTCATAGAAGACCACGTGGAGAAGAAGGCGAACAAGACCATCGTTGGCGAGGAGGCCGAGAGGGACATGGTGGATGACTTGCTCGCCTTCTATAGCGAAGAGGGGGGAGTCAATGAATCGGCGGATCTCCATAACTCCATCAAGCTCACCAAGGACAACATCAAAGCCATAATCATGGTAAGATCGACGGCATGTTGTCTTGACAATTTTTTCCTTCATGGATTTCGAGTTTCCGACAATCATTTGAGACAAACCGAAAGAGGGTCCTAGGATAGCATTTGGTAAGACGAAAAGTTTAGTAACAAATTAAGATTACGATAAGTGTTTAGACTATAGATGTGCGTGCATGACCTCATTAATGTTTATAAATCTTGCAGGATGTTATGTTTGGTGGGACCGAGACGGTCGCGTCAGCGATCGAATGGACGCTGGCGGAGCTGATGCGGAGCCCCGAGGATCTCAAGAAGGTCCAGAAGGAGCTTGCCGACGTGGTGGGCCTTCACCGCCGGGTCGAAGAGTCCGACTTCGAGAACTTGACCTACCTAAGATGCGCGATCAAGGAAACACTCCGCCTCCACCCGCCGATTCCCCTCCTCCTCCACGAGACGGCGGAGGACGTGGAGGTCTCTGGCTACTTCATCCCCGCCAAGACCCGCGTCATGATCAACGCGTGGGCCATCGGGCGGGACCCGAGCTCGTGGGAGGACCCGGACACCTTCAAGCCCTCCCGGTTCTTGGGCGAGGGCGCTCCGGACTTCAAGGGGAGCAACTTCGAGTTCATCCCGTTCGGGTCGGGCCGCAGGTCTTGCCCGGGCATGCAGCTCGGGCTCTACGGGCTCGAGTGCGCGGTGGCCAACCTCCTCCACTGCTTCACGTGGGAGTTGCCCGACGGGATGAAGCCCGGTGAGATGGACATGGGCGACGTGTTCGGGCTCACCGCGCCGAGGGCTCACCGCCTCGTGGCGATCCCGAGCCCGAGGTTGCTGTGCCCCTTGTATTGAGACGAAGGCGTCGATCGAACGGAGGGCACATGCGAAACGTGTTGAAATGGCTGACCTTGCATGCGCTTTGCTTCTTGCAAGGAGCTTCTTTCCTTCTGGCACAACCTTATCTTCTTATTTTTACGTTTTTTTTAAAAAAAATCCCTGGTGAACTTTTGCTTCGCTTTTCCTTCGCATGTCATTCAAACAATCGTCGCGTCACATTCAAAAAATGAAGTATCATACAAGCCAAAGGGAAAGCTTTTACAATTTGGGTAGAGGGAAAATAATGTATTGCTTGTTCAAATAAAAAAAAATAAAATTGTACAGACAATATCTTGGTTCTATATTATATACTTCCTTATTATTTAGCGTTTTATCCCTGAATTAAGATATATTGAGCCAATGAAAATCCTTTACTGCGATTATAATTTCAATAAAAAAAAATTACTTCAATGACGGTACCGTTAAGAATGATATAATTTTAATTGTAGGTCCACACATCATTTTCAATTGTCTTACACAAAATACTCATTAATTGTGAGATCGTGTAATAAAAAATAACCGATGGTAAAATTTTCGGGCTAGCGATTTTCAATTCTATATATGTAATATGATCACGGAATGTCTCTCTTTCCCGAAGGCAGCTGTAACGCGAAAGGTTGGCTAAACTCGTCCTACACGTAAGGAGGACAAAAAGACGAGACATGTTCGCTTTCTTAACCGCAACAAGAAACGTTTAAGAAAATCGAAGTTGGTATGGTCGAACTTCGAAGTGAGGGAGCAATGATTGAAGCTGCAAGTGAATGAAGGGAAGTGACGTTCCGATGTTGGACGAAATGTCGAGCGTTGACCACCATGAACTCTCGAGCAACGATAACGAACTCTCGCGAGCCATCACGTCCTCAGCTGTGTCCGCCCGTCGCCCCTCCGCCGCCCACCGCCGACCCGCCTCCCCAAATCCTCCTAATGCTCCACTCAGGGCGATGCACCCAACCCCACCCTCTCGCAACTGAATACCTCCAACCATTTGGTGTTTGGCCAGGCTTGGATCTTGATGTCCTCGCCGGCTTATCAACTTTTATTTGATGTCTAGTGCCATAACCAATTGTTCTACGCCGCACCGTCACTACTAACGTAGATAACTTTTATAGTTTTTATTTTAAATTTCACGTCGAAATGGAAAATTTAAAAAAAATCCACGTAGGATTATTTATTGGAAACAACACTCACATAATCGATTTTACTCCGATGTTAAACTTAAGTTAGAGAAAAAAAAAATTAAGATATTTAAGTGAGTGCCGAATGAAAGTTGTGGCGCCCCTGTTGTTCTTGTCCCAAACTTAATAGAGAAAAGTTTTGGTTAAGTAATCCTTAAAAAGAGTAGGTAAATTTAAGGGATTACTAATCAACACAAATAAAAGTTGATAAGCCGCTTGAAAGGTTGGTCTATTGAATAAAATAATTAGATTTTCGTACTCCAAAACTAGTTGGCAAGTTGGTCGGACAAAAGTTAGCAAGTCACTCTAATTAAGTCGGTAATTTAAGGTAATATTTAGAAAATTTGAAGCGTAAGTTATGCATAAAAGTTTGTAAGTTAATACAATATATTGGTAATTTGCAAATTATTAAAGAAAATTGATGATTTCGTAAATATTGATAAATTACCAATAAGTTATTTGATATAATAAAAATAAATCGTTGGTCATCTTTTTCACAATATATATTTTATATATTTACCAACAGTTATAGAAAAAACACTTAATTAAAATTAACCGATACTATAAAGTATTCATATCATTAAGCACATAATGTTATTAATCTATAAATCTTCAAGGGACAGCAGAGGCCATGCCAATAAGTGGATATAACCATTTCAACATGTAAGCTAAACCACGAACGAGAAGACAATGGATGAAGGCATCAAAATAATTGGGATAAAAATCCACTTTGGCCAGATGAGAGTAAGAGAAGAGCATAATCCCACCAACATAGAGATCAAAAAGGGAAAAGAAAAGTGAACCTCATGTCATTTGGCTTCGCAATGAGTAGAGGAAGTCCTCTGTGGCATGGCGTTAAGTTAGTACAGACAAGAAAATCAGAGACAGATGATATCAGAGCTATTATGGCTATCATGAATGCAGTCTTCTTCTTCTTCTTCATAACGATCGGAAACCATTTATTGTTGTTCCTGACGTCTCTGGGTTACAGCAAAAGCCGTAGCGAAAACTATCGTCCTCATCCATTGCCCCGCCTCTTTAAGCATATCCTTGCGTTTCTCTACAAGATCTCCCCCAAATGTTTGTCTACTTGTAGAGGAGATATGATAAAAACAAAATGGAGACCTATCAATGTAAAATGTAAATTAAAGACGACAAAAGACAAGTACGGTAAACAGACCTTAAACCATTGCAGTTCCCTCTGCTGAATGAGAGCCGATTCAAGAACATCTGTCTGTAGACTTCCTCGTGACAATTCCACTACCAAATCCATCAGGTTGTGGAGCTCCTCCACACGCAATTGTCAAACTACCTCGGGCGTATTCAATAGTCTAAACGAATTGACCTCCCGTGCTCTCACAACTGTATTTATTAATTCTCTTGGGGAAATTTCTTTTCACATCAACTCCAAATGATGCTTCAGACATAACTTTACAAGTTCAAAGATTCCGAAAGCGATAAGGACAGTCCGTAAAGTGAAATGGAAACTTGAGTATTATGGGAGTTGTCATCTCAGTCTTCATCTTGGTATGAACTACATGAGCCAACTCAATTCTTTTGTTGAAAGGAATTGCACATAACATAAAATAAGCAATTTTCCCAAAATTGAAGAATCAAAAGATTGAGGCTTTCAAAACAATCCTTACCAAAGGAAAAAAAGATTGAGGCTTTCACATTTGCGCCATCTTATAGATACATCTATCATGATTGAGAAGAAAATGATCAATTTAAGATATAAATCAAGAAAGCAAATTTCATACGGTTTGAAAAATCAAAAGGAATATGGATGAAGATACAATGTCGACAAAAAAAATGAATTCTTTTTTTAATGCATAAATTCAGTGACGAATCCATAGATCTATTTCTAATGCGTATTTTGAAAGATTTGCTTAATCAATACATATCATTTAGACTTTGAATAGAAGTAAATCAAATCGTATCATAATATCCTTTTCATTTTCACACTTTCAATTTAGAGTCTCTACCAATAGATGAAATGAGCTCCTTCTTTTATTATATGACATGGCAATTTTTTTTTTTTGGTCGAAATGATATGGCAATATCATGTGCCTGTTTTGTGGGAAGATTCCAGAGTGATATCTTGAGCCAAATGATATCTTGAACCATTTAAATACTGCCATCACCAAGAAGAGACGAGAAGAAACCCAATGACTCAAAATCATGGGCATGTAAAATACAAGATTTCCAATCCTAAGTCATGTCAGCAATTAGAAATTGATGACGAACAAAAGGATGTATGATTATATTTATTTACGTTAGAGAATGTTAGAGAACAACTTGGACCATTCAACCTCCATGATCTGAAATCCAAATCTTCAATTCTCAATAATTCCACTTATCAATTTGACATTGAATACACTTCTTGACTAATTTTACAAATGTTATGTAAGATATTAATTTGTGACATGCATCAGGGTTTAGATATTAATCTTTACATGTAGATGCAGTCCTCGCCCCTAAAACTTTTTGCCAATTAGATTCATGAATGATATGCTTCTGACTCGATTAAACTAGATTCATGACTAGAACCTTTATTAAGGAAAGTTTCTAAAGTGAAAGAAAATTCGAGTATTTTGGGATATTTCATTCAAATATTCATCTGGGTAAGAGTTAGATTTGTGAACTCAAGCGAGCTTAACTTTGATTCTCTAATCTTTTATATGAAAGGTTTTGCACGTAACATCATATTACAAATTTTCCAATAGTGAAGAATCAAAAGGTTGAAAGACTTTAACATTTGCGATGTGCTCTTACGTATATAATAATGAGAAGAAAATGATGGATTTTTTATATTAATCGAGAAAGTAAACTTCATATGACTTGAAAATCAAAAGGCGTGCATTAGAGATGGGTTTCAACTTCGGACAGCATTCGTGTCTGTTTAATAACAACACGTGTGATGCCGACAAATTGCGACGATGATCGGGGGGAGTTTCCTTCTGATCAGGTTTTCTTACCCCAATACAAAGTTTGTCCGGGTTGCTCAGGCCCGTCCACTTAACAGCTCTCATGTTTGGTGGGCCCTACTCACTTAAGTATGGGCCCGGACGCCATACCAAGGAAATAGTGAGCCCAGCCCATCTTTAAGGATCTTGGACCCTAATTTCAGACACTCCTCTCTAGATGAGGTAGCAACTTTATTTTGGCTTGGGCTAATGACACAAATTGTGCATGAACATTGGTCAATATGTAATGCGGTTCATAAAACTTTTAATTTATTTAATATGGTTCATAAATTCAGTCTAATGTTTAATGTGGTACCTAAGAATTCTATACATATTCAATATAATCTATGAACTGTATTAAAGTGTTCATTGTAGCCCATTCATTAATTTAAGATCATGGACATTGAATATTTTTATACTGTCTGAGGATTACATTGAACATCTAAAAAAAATTTAGGTGCCATATTGAACAAATTAAAGTTCAGAAATCACATTGTATATTGTGCTAAAGTTCAAAGACCACCACATTAAACAAATTAAAAGTTAAAGGATCACTTTGTACATTTGGCTAATGTTTAGGAATCACATTAAATAAATTGAAAATTCATGGATCGTATTATACATTAGATTAAAATTTAGATACCATTTGTATCAATTTTCCTTTTGGCTTCAAACTGCATCCTCGTATCAACCGGTCTCCTCATCTTATGCCACTCATCCACTCCTTTGTTTACTTTGTCGACCTCACGTCCTCTTTACTTGTGAAATGACACGTTGGACCAACTAAATGCTGAATTTAGGTACCAACTAAATGCAGGTGCTTTTAATGAGACCAAAAAAAAAAACAAAAACAAAAAGAGAGAGACAGAGTGTTCATGCCGGAATTGAGACCGACCTAAAGATAGTGTGAATATGTGAAGAAAAGAGAGAGAGAGAATTGAGCGGAAACAAGTAGCAAAACTCCTTCCAAGCCTTCAAAGTGGAAGTTGTGGATTCAAGCTTGCTATCAGATGAGTTCTTTTTCTTACCGCAGTTTTTACAATTGAGAAATCAATCAGAGACCTGACTGAGTCGTCTGATTAATTAAACCGTGATTTAATATAGAGGCTTAACTAGTGTGGGCTTTCCCCCACGACAAAGATCTCAAGCGATACTCCGATAATCCAACACCTAATCTAGATACACATCTATTTTAACGTGTGGGGGCTTGCACGCCCTGCCTCCTAATTCACACATTATCTTTTTCTACCTTTGTGAGCAAGAATCCTTCTAAATTTTACATCCCAAAATTTAGATAAAGCCTTTTAAGGCCTTACTTAAGATTGAGTTCTTTTCTTCTTGTAGTTTTTACATTGGAGAACCAGTTCGAGAGGATGTCTTATTTAATATGTATTTAATATATACTACATGTGACCAATAAAGACTATTATCTATTTAATACATATATATGTATGTATATAACCCGGCTTCTTCTATAGCACGGGGCCCGACCCGGTTGGTTAACGCACGTACGCCCCCCAAATTGATTCCGTGCACCGAAAGCGATCGCCAGGAATTCCACCGGCCGCGCGCATTCGTTCGATTCGTCAATTCCGAAACGCCTCTTGATTTCGCTTTTCTTCCTTCCGCTGCAGAATCGACGCGAGTGAGGCA
The DNA here is from genome assembly GCA_016432845.1 of Psidium guajava. Taxonomy (NCBI): domain Eukaryota; kingdom Viridiplantae; phylum Streptophyta; class Magnoliopsida; order Myrtales; family Myrtaceae; genus Psidium; species Psidium guajava. The sequence goes on along the minus strand of CM028231.1, from coordinate 13,630,108 downwards.
CCGATCCGACCCAATCGATGTTGCAGAGACCGAGACGTCGCTGCGAGGGCACTGCCATGGGCGCCATCGTCCTCGACCTCCGCCCCGGCCTCGGAATCGGACCTTTCTCCCTCGGTAATCTCCTGGCTCAAGCTCGAATTGGATTGTCCAGTTCGGTTGCCTCTTTGCTTGGCGTGACTTGGTGGGATCATCGCGATCGCGGTTTGCGAGGCTGATCATTTCCTCGTCTCGTTCTCTGTCTAATTTGATTTGCGGAGAACTTTAGCTAGCCGTGCGCAGTAACCGCGATTTTTTTGTCCGTGCTTATATTTCTGTTGACGCGGAAAATCACTGTACTTTGTTCGCGTTGGATGTCTGATGATAGTAAGCTAGCCCGGTGCTTAAGTACTTTGTTCATGTTCGATGTCTGATGATGGTACGCTAGCCCGGTGCTAAAGTACGTTTGCTAGTGAAACCCATTTGATTTATTTAATTTTCAGCTCGTTCGTGGGACTACTATTTAGGTGAATGGATTATTTCCCTTGGACTTGTTAAAATCTGTCTGATCGTGGGTACATGTGTTTACTGACGTAGGGATGCCAATATGCGAAGCGTTTGCGCAGATTGAGCAGCAACCAAACATCTACGATGTCGTCCATGTCAAGTATTATGACGAGGTCGATCTTCTAAATTTTCCGTCATTCCTCTTTCTGTGCCTTTCATTTCTAGTGCCCCTGATTCAATGGGGACACTTCTACGTTACACTCAATGTACAGTACAAGTGTACAATGTTACGATGCTTCATCGTATTCAAATTGAAAGCTCCGTTATTGTGCAGTACTTTGTTGTATCTTAGAAATTTCCAATTCCACCAAAGTTTGCAGTTTGCGCTAGTGGACTGTTTATGACATATTGCTTGTAACAATGGGCTGTATTTTTTAGACTGATTATCAACTAGAAAGTACAACATGTGCAGGATCCACTAAAGCTGGATATCGTTATCAGTTTCCCAGATCACGGTTTTCATCTTCGTTTCGATCCTTGGTCACAGGTTTGTTCTCAATTTGGATATTTGCTTTTTCTGTCTTTATTGTGCATTTCTAACTCAACAAATGTGGCCGGGTTGGTTGGTATTAGTGAGATGGCGACCATTTTTAGTCGTTTATTTGGCAGACTGTAATGTGTGAATGTTAGCTGATTTGGAATCCTGGAGTGAATTTGGAACTAGGGAACTGTGTTTTTTGCCCCTCTACTTTTCAAGGAAAACAAAGGATATATACTCTTCAGCCATGGTACTCTTTGTTGAGACTTGATAATAGGTTGATGGTATCTCGTGCTTGTTATGCGAAGACCACTCTGCTATGTGAAAAACCTACTGCATTTTCAAGTAAGGCAAAACCCGTATGGTAAACTTCATGCAAAAGCCTTATTGTTTTCATTACACTGTAGAGAGCATTCTTTTCAAAAGGAGTCTACTTATCTGAAAGGCCGTTGTTATAGGTACCCATAGAGTGATTCATGCAGGTTATCTCATAATGCATACAATGACAGTTTTCTGTTTAAACTTTTTAAACAAGCATGCAATGTGTATCTTTTTACCCCAACCTAATTAACCTTGCATGTGCATCCAATATATTAATAGGAGCTTCAAAGATTTGAATATATCCGACAACTTAGGACCTTCATATTTGGTAATGTTTTAATTAATGAATGCTTTCCGGAATATTGATTGTCATAAAATGGCGTGATCAAATTTCATATATCTGACCTCAAACTTGGTTTCAGAGGTTACGCCTGATTGAGATTTTTGACGTCAAGAGGCTTCAGATGCGCTACTCCAATTCTCTCATTGGGTTGGTCATGATCTTTCATTCAGTTATGTTGCTTTTCATGGAAATGACAGTGGCTTAACCCATTTAATACTTCAACTGTAGAGGACCATCAACTCTTGCCACATTTGTAGCTGTGTATGCACTCTTTGGACCAACTTTTCCTGGAATCTACGACAAAGATAGAGGTGTCTACACTCTTTTCTACCCAGTACGTATATGGAAACCTAGAATTTATTGCCTTGCTGTTTCAAGAATGTTCTGTGTCCATGGTACATTACATTTGAAGCCTATTATTTTTTGTCAGGGGTTATCTTTTGCTTTTCCTATTCCCACTCAATATACAGATTGCTGCCATGACAGAGAAGGTATTTTGTGGTTGAGTTGATATATACTAAGTTTCATGATATATTTTACTGTAGATGTTTGATTTCTTCCTTTTCGCTTGAAAAAGCGGAACTGCCCCTAGAGTTTCCTGATGGCACCACTCCAGTTACATGCCGTGTTTCTATATATGATAGCTCCACAGACAAGAAAGTTGGTGTAGGATCTCTAATGGATAAGGCTTCTGTTCCTCCTCTACCTCCTGGTAGTCTCTACATGGAGGAAGTTCATGTTAAGGTTTGATATCACGCTCTTTCAACTGTAATTTGATTCAAACCCCATCGTGATTACAAAAGGAATTAGATTGTGTATGCGTGCCTCTCTGTGCGCGCGCGCGTGTTTTAATGTTTATGGCTCTTCTATTCTCATCCTTATTACTAGCCTTTGAATATGGTGTATACAACAATTGTTGATCTGGAAGGTGCTTCTGTATAAATAAGTCAAGTTTGGTTGTCTGGTTTGCTTATGTTTATGATGCCTTTTTTATGGGGAAACGTCACTTAAAGCTGTTGTGTTTTGGTTTATCAGCTTGGTGAGGAATTGCATTTCACTGTTGGTGGACAGAGTATTCCTTTTGGTGCATCGCCTCAGGTAAATTTACAGTGCTGCCCATAGAATTTGGGATTTTCTGCTGAATACTGTTATGTTCATGTGCTGGTCAATGCAATACATCCACTCTGTTTCAAGTTATGAAGTTTATGCTTCCATTAATACATTGGATTTAAGAACCCATTCTGGTGGTTTAAGACGTTGTGATTGCTTGATTGTTGTCTGACATGAAGTTGTTGAACTGCTGATTAATAATATCGATGAGTTATGATGTTGGGTCTACGAATATTATTTGATCTGTTTTACTCCTTTTTGTTTTTTTTGGATCGAAAATCTGTTTTTCTCTGGTATGTGGTCTAAAATTTCATGATTTTTATGCAGGATGTGTGGACTGAATTAGGTCGTCCATGTGGAATTTATCAAAAGCAGGTCAAAAGATTGTCCCTCTTTTTCCTTTTAGAAATTTCAGTCGCTGGCAAGAATCAGTCCTTCATTTAATATCATTTGTCAGTATTAACTTGATTAGAAAACAAAGCTACCTATCTACCAGAAAGACATCTGTGCACATCACTGCCTCCTTGTTTGTGTCTGTTGCACGGGAGGCCTGCAGGGTGCGGGGACCTTAGATTGCAGTGAGGGTGTTAGCACTCGAAGCAACATTTTCAGGATTTGCTTGCAAAATTTGCAATAGGAATTAGCTGTGTCAAAGGGTTGATGGGGCCTGGCTGGGGTGTCAGATGTTTGAATCTCGCATGGCTGTGAGATATGAACTGTGAGGGATTATAGTTCACTCCCATTAACTCTTAGGTGACTAGGAATTGTTTATTTACGTGCAGATAACTTGCTTCCCCAGGTATTTGTTGTTTATGGTCGTGGTCATCATCATGGCTCTTTTCTCCTTTTAGGATTATTACTGAGCTTTTTTCATTTGGCAAGTTGGGTGACACGCTCAATAGTAATTCAATACTCTATGGATACTCTGTTGGCTTAACAGGTTGATCAAATGGTAATACACTCTGCATCTGACCCACGTCCAAGGACAACTCTCTGTGGGGATTATTTCTACAATTATTTCACTCGGGGATTAGATATCTTATTTGATGGCCAGGTCCGTACATACATCCCTAGTGTCTTGATCCTTGCCATTTTCAATGTTATACTCCTTTCTCATGTAGCTCTTCTAAATTTGCAGACTCACAAAATAAAAAAGTTTGTGTTGCATACAAACTATCCAGGGCATGCAGATTTCAATTCATATATAAAATGCAACTTCATTGTCTATGGTTGTGATCGTAAGTTCTCTCCTCAGCTGTTGAAACAGTGCTATCTCTACGTCCTTGCAAATCGGATCATCCATATAATATACAAAAAGAAACTCCAGAAGAATTCAACTAATGGTTCAGAACTAGGAAATGGAACCTACCATAAAACAGATTTGCTCCCTCTTTTAGTTAGTTCCAGTCTTGCCGTTTAGCAAAACTTCCTTAAGAGTCACAACCAAGTGCATTAAAGTAAATTTCTACTCAGTTTCATTGCTAAATTTTAAATCCCCCGTGTGTGCTTCTGCTCACATTCTTAATATTTGTAAGTGCAATCAAACCTTTGAAATTTGAAAAACAACGAATACAAATCGCACCTCTCCTCTCATTTTTGCTAGTGTTATAAAATAATAGCATTGTCTTGTGAAAGCTCCAACATTGCACATTAGGGACCTTAGAGTATCTCTTTCTTCCACTAATAAGTTCCTTTCTTCTACTAGTAAGTTCCTTGCTTCATCTAAGCTCTATATTCTTCTTATGTTACCTATTTCTTTGGTAAGAAATTTTGCAATACATAATTTTTGCACACTGATTTAATCCATAAGGTGCCTAGTGCCAGTTAAATAAATTCCGAGTTGAACAAACAATTTATTAGAATTGTTTAAATTTACCATTTCTGTTGGATATACTGCATCAGCTGAAGGTCTAGTTAAGTTAAAGGAATCAAGGGGAAGTGAGAGGAACAGAGTTTTCTTCTATTGGTGAGAGAGGAATAGACGATTTACCTTATGCTTAAACAGAGGATGCTTTTTTATGAGCTGACAAACAGTTTACCTTGTGCTTAAACAGAGCATACTTTTTGATGGACTGACATTCTTCTCTCTGCTTGCAGTCGGTGGTTCCTTCCAGGAAGTGAATGGTTCTAAAAACAGGATTACTCCAGGCACAAAATGGGAGCAAGTGAAGGTTTAATTCTTTTCAGAGCACAAACTTGAAGAAAAATCCTGTTAGAAATAGATTGGGGAAATCATAGTTTTTTTTTCTCTTGTTCTGAGGTCATTGCAGCATTAAGATAGTCAATTGCACAAGGGCACAGTACTCTTTAAGAGGGAAAAAAGTTCTATATTAGTTTTGTTGTCTGGAAAAAATAAGCTCTGTTTCTCGCTAGACTAGTTTTTGGTTCCTTCCCAGCTTCATGGTTTTTCATTTCCTTTTATGTCTTCACGTGTTCAATGGAACATTCGAACTTGGCAGTTTGTCATATACTGCTATCCTTGCATGCTGCTTCGGTTGGCTTCTGTCGTGTTTGTTTTCTATATCTCTATTGCTCATTTTGTCATCACCAAGGACACCCAACTAAACAATGTGAACCCGTCTGTAGGAGATCCTTGGAGACTGTGGTCGAGCTGCTATACAAACTCAAGGTTCTACTAGCAATCCATTTGGATCTACTTTCGTGTATGGTTATCAGAATGTTGCTTTTGAGGTGAGTGTGAGCTACAAAGGATACCTCATTTTTCAACTATGAGAGGAAGAGCTCTATATAGTATCATTTACCTGGGGACTTTGTGAGCATGCTTCTTTGAAATATGAGAGAGAGAGAGGTTCGTTTATCTCAAGCAAAAAAAAAAAAAAAAAAAAGAGTGATTGCTAAAGATTTCCTATGAATAAGCAGGTGATGAAGAATGGCTATATAGCAACTGTGACGCTCTTCCAGTCATGATGACACTGTTGTAAGTCCTGCTCTTCCTTTCAAATTTCTTTGCTTATTAACAATTTGTTCGTTCTATAGGGAATTATGGTGCAACTTCATGATTTTCCAAGTCGATAGTACTGCCAAAATCAGTTACTTTTGAGCGGCCATTGCTTTTCTCTTAGCTCACAATATTTTGTGGTTCCAGTTATGCAGGCACTGCCCTCAAACTGGGGTAAATATGTACAGTTGACTTCGGTTGATTGCCCATTTGGCCAATTATTTTCCAAATCAGCTGGATGCTTGGGGGAAAAATTGTACAGATCTGTATCAATGTACATAAATTTATTCGTTCTACCATCTCTCTGCTTTTGCATGTAATGTACTCCAAATCATTAACATCTGACATTTTCGCAAATCCTGCTCTCTATTCCATTTCTCATTCTAGTGTGTTGACTCGTTTAAGTTTTGTTATGAGAATTTAAGAATAAGAAACTGAAATCTGTGTTAAAGAAGTTTCGCAGTGGAGGTCAGACCAAGTTAGAGTGATAAGTTTCCACCAAGCTGAACATTTGCGGTTGGTGTGGTGTGATTTTGATTGGAATTTCTTCCGACTGAAATCTAGGTGAAGGGTTATTAAGTGGGTAATCTGTAAATTGTTATATATAAAGGTTCTTAGTACAATAGAAACTTATGACCATACCTTTCTTCCTTTCAGCAGTAGGTAACCTGTCTTTTTACGCAAAACAGGCCTTTGGTCTAAAACTGTCTAATTTCTCATCAGTGAACATCAACATGTGAAACGCGAGACGCAAAATTGTGATGTAAAAAGTTGTTTTTGCATCTTTTCTTCAATCAATCAAAGGTATTTGTCTATCACCAATAGAATTAATATCGGATATCATACCACTACCTGCTATAATCATTTAATGATGGGTGTTCATAAACCATCTATAGAAGCGTCGGATATGTAAATGTTTTTGAAATATATTAGTTACCAAGGGCTAATTTGGAATCAGGAACTAAACCGGATTGAATGGTACCTTTTTTTAAAAACATTCTTAAATATAAGTATAAATCTAAATCTAAACATAAGATGCTTATGATAACTTGCTGATTTAGCAACAACTTGATGTAATTAATGAGAGATGATTCGATAAATATGTTGTTAATGGGAAAAATCTGACAACAGATCACAAAAAAAAAAAGAAGAAGCAACCAGCCCAATGATTGGACCGCCCAAGCACCGGACCACACCGGAAACCAACCATCCCTACTATCCTGTGACTAAAGTAACAAATGTTGCATCATCATAGATAAAAATAGTAAATATGACTTCATTTATATTAGATTGTTGCAATCGTGCATTGCACGGGTATTCTTCTAGTTACAAGCAGTTACCCGCAGTGACTTGTAATGTCCCTTGGTTTGCCCAATAATGGAAACAATTGACGTCCTGGTCTGGACAACAGATAAACTGAGACTATGACTTCCACCAAGGGAAAGGTAAATGAGAAGATGAAAATCAGGCAGAGAGAGGAGCCATGTAAATAAAACCGGGCCGTCAATCGCACTTCCCGCGTCGTAGTTTGAGCTTTCCACCAAAACCCGCTTCGCTGGGGTTATGATTATTGTCATTGCTGCCAAAACAAAATCCTTGGTGGCTTAGGAATGTTGGGAATTGTATATGAGAGTCACAACCAGAAATGCCAAGTTCCATGAAATCAACACTCGAACCATGGGAAGCAGGGTGACATATTGAACGAATTGAAAAATCTAGTCTTTAAGCCCTTCTTTTTCTGGTATTGCAAGCAGGGTGCGGGGATCACGTACACCAATTCTCAAAAGCCAAGAACAGTGACAGTGCAATGATATTTCGCAGAGAGAACAGTATGCATCTAATAGTTGCTGCTACACCGTTTGATTATGAGAGATTTTCAAGTCGCAGCAGGTATGATGACTATTATGAGCAAACAGGGAAGAATCAAGCACAAGCAGCAAAACAATGTTAAGTCAAATAAAAGTTCTCAATAACAATATCAAAACAAGCAGTCACGCTGACTGCTCAACTCTTTCATGTTGAGCTTTTTTCTGTACGAAAACCCCCACAATGTAATCGGGGTCAACTGGGCACACTGAACGAAAACAAATTATCGGTAGTAACCCACATTAAGGATAGGGATATGCTGACTTTGCAAGAATCGCATTAGCATTTAACTGGCAGAAGCGAGTGAAGATTTGACTAAAGTTGTTACTATCAACTTGTCTTCCAAAACTGGATAGTTGAGTCACATTGTCAGCTTTTCAGTCTGAACTAGAAAGAGTTAAAGTCTTGATATTTATTGAAATGGCCCAAGTAATTTAACTAGCACCCTTTGAGTGAGAACTAAGACCAATTAAGCATTCGTCCTTCTCACTACTGTCGCCATTTTCAGATCTTCAGAATACAAGTCCATGAAAAACTAAGAGTGCCATGGATGTTTTCCTCAAGAAGACATCTCTTGACTGAAAGATGGGTAGCATCATTAGGGAGAAGACCCAGATGTTCTCCTAAAGTGAGTCTAATGCACAGATTAGAAGTAAAATGAAGGTGCTGGCTAAGTCAAACTAGTAAAGTCGGATTAGCGAAGCCTTTTGCTGGTCATTTCATACCCAAAACAAGGACCCAGGTTAGTATTTTGCCTTCAACTAGATTTTAAGAGAGATCAAGTTAGAGCCATTGACTGCTTCTGCAACCCCTTCTTGTTTTACGTAACACCTCTGTCGCGTGACTTGCGTCAATGCTTGTGACTGTCCTCTTGCAAACACATTTATTTAACTACACATAACCGACAAAACATAGACCAAACATCACACAAATGTGCAGAGAAATGTCATCAAAGCTCCAACCATAGGTATCATGACTAATCTTCCAACTCTTACCAAAACCTATATGATCGGACCCTTCATGAGAACATATCACAGATTTGGGCCAGTGTCTCACCTTCTTGTTACTAGTTACACACTTGCAAGATGTCAAAAGCCAATCACAAGGAATATTAACAAAGATTAATACGCAGAATCAAATATTACAACCGAGAGATGCATATTCATTATTAATCACTAACCTCATTGTAGGAAGCTTGATCGTGCATTCTATGGGGCTTCATATTCAGATCGATCATTTTTGAATCCATCTTGGCGGGCCCATCAGCATCAGGTACCTGAACACTGGGTGGTCTATGATTTTGATGATTCTCCCCTGATATTATTATAGGGCCCTCCTTTTGCGTTTTCTCGTTTTGATCCGCCAAAGGCAAGGCCTGGTCGTCACTGTTTGCAGATTTATACCCCGGAAACTACAAGAAAAGATTATACTTTGAACTGGAATAGACGGACAAGAGATTGATGCTGATACTTGCAATAAAATGAGTGACCAACCTCAACTCTCTGCCTTAGTAGAAGGTATCTTCCATGCGTTCTTTTCCCTCCAACATGAACAATCATATCGCATTGCAAACAAAGCGAGGTTCCATCTACCTCGCAATAAAAGAAAGCTATACAAACAGTTCAATAAGAATGTCATAGGATCGAAATGTCTTAAGCAGAAAACAATAGGACATATACACGACAAAACTCGTAGGAAAGAGTACCAGGTGCATTTTCGCATATGTCACAGCGAGGAACATCGCTGGGAGTCGCAAGGCCAACCCTGACATGCCGACTAGCTAGCTTATTACACATGTGCACCTGCGGTCCATTACCAGCTACTAATTCACAAATCAGAAGTCGTAGAGAGCATGGAAAAAGCAACAAGCTTTCTTCCATCAAACCTTGAGAGAGATCGATGCCAGATCAGAGTCAAACTATTTAAGCTCACGTTAACTCCAACAACGATTCTTGCAGTGATAATGGTAAAAGGATGCGCAAAGCAACACATCCGAAAATAAGGAGGAGAAAAAACCAAGGCATCCTACAAATCATGAGCTTATTTCGACCTCCAACCATGAAGAGTGCTTAGCGGTGGAGCGTTTGGTCTGGATGCAACAAATCCCATATCCAAGTCACGGCCTAGCCAGTTGGCCAGACTGGCCCCGATGTAACCCTAGGGCCACGCCCATCACCGTGTTGATGGAGCATTACAAGAAGCAAGTAGACGAGGCAGTTTATGTGAATCCTTGCTTGGGCACTGATGTTATCTTGCGGGGTTGGATTGGCTAAGGCATATGTCGGAAGAAACTTCCTAACCATCATCCATGTACCCAACAGACAAGATTCTCGATCATCCCGGTCAAACACATGAACAAACGAATTCACACTCAATCGGGCTTATTAACTCTTCAAGTATAAACAGCTGAGAAATTCATTTGGAGATAAATTACAGCAATGTCTGAGAGACAATGGATTTACCGAAACACCCACCATAACCATCTCTAAGCTCTTAACTATCAACAGTCAACGCTTGCAAATCGATTCTACATGCAAAAACACACCAGTCCTAGAGACGGCAAGGACATCTAAATACATCAGCCCAATTGACGAACCATAAGAAGAAGAAGAAGAAGAAGAAGAAGAATTACACAAAAGAGTGAGAGACCTTGTCGTCGCAGGCGCTGCAAAGAGCCGCCTCGTCGGCGGCGCAGAAGACGACGGCGGCGGCGCTCTCGCAAGCGTCACAAAGGGTCCGCATGCCTGCTGTTATCACCACCACCCTCCACTCTCATTTCCCCAGAAAAAGGAAACCAATAACAACAGTAACCCAAGAAAACGAAGAATGCTCGCACCGAACTACTCAAAGGGGGGAAAACCCAAGAAAAGGAGAGAACTTCAACTCTCTTGATGGACTGACTGAAAGGGGATGATGATCACACGGCTGTTGGGTGTGGGGGAACTAGCAACAGAGAATCGAAAGCCGACCTTGGATGGATTTGGAGGGGTGAAGGGAGGAGGGGAGAGAGGATTTGGCCAACCAAAAAGCAGGTTCCAGAACGAGAACGTTTGCTGCGATTATTATAATGATTTGGTTGATTACAGCGTGAGTTTTCTCTCGTTGTTTTGTCAAAAAGACTCGTCAAAATCAAAACTTTGGTTAAGTGGGAAGATTGGCGTTGGGGCGGGGGGGCCAGTTTTGAGCCACAAAGCTTCCGGCAGCACGGCAGTGGGGTTTGACAATGGCCCTCGGAGCATCCTCGCCCACCAGTTTCATATCTGACCCAGGCCCCACCCGCTCTCCCACATTGTCATTTTTCTATGTCTCTCATGTATGATCATTCTGTGTTTTGCTCATGATGGAGCAGGATACCAAGGCTGAAGACCACGAGGACCACACATCTCGCAAGGCTGGCCAGGTGTCACGGCTGGTGTTGTCGCGCGAGTTCTGGAATTTATGGGAGGGATCTCTCTGTTTATTTCCTCCATGATACGGCTCGTGCTCCGTTCGTGGGTAAGTCATTGCTATCAACTGAGAGGGGACCTGATTTAGATGCGTGAATCTTTGTTGACATATGGAATGACATTTATGCATGAGTCGAGCGGAATGGAATGGAAAACTTACGATACGAGAAGAGTTGTTGTCCTTCCTAGTAATGTAATGCTCCATTGCCAATCGGGAAGTCCGACAATGAATTGTGAACACTCCCGAATGAATGACAATAGTATCGGATAGACGAGGTCTTACTACGTAGCAATCTTTAGAGTGGAAAAAAAATTTGATGAATACTATCATAGCACGTCGCAAAGGCACAGACCTAGCTAAGTTTTTGCTCATCATAATGTTGACATCGATCGGCGTCAAGCCTAGGGTAGCTCGAGCGGTGTATTTCTCGAAGATTCTCGTGTCGAGCTCATCAAGCTGAAAAAATCTTTAAAATATCACAAGAAGATGGAGAGGTCCGTCACAATAGATATCCATATGTATGCATATTTCACGGGCCAATGGATTCTTAGCCATTGAATAGCCCATGCGGCACCTGGTGAGTCGAGTCAGGCTAGCCTTCCTTCTTTAGTTTCTCTTAAGAACAATACGGCAAGTCGAATCCACATACCTAATCATACCATGATCAACTTATTTCAGATATCTAGTCCTTCGAACGAACGAGACACATAGAATCCTTAAGTCAACAACTAATTTGGGCCTGTCATGGCATTAGCTCCTAACCAATCTGTGCACATGGAGGTCAACTTTGCCTTCAGAGCTCCTAAGAGCATAATATTTTTATGCTAGAACTCTCGGCACAAATCGCCTGACGCCACTCCCACAAACCAATTGTATCATCCCTTATGCATCACTCACTCATCACCCCGATGCCACAAAGCTCCGCTCGCGAGTGTACGTGAGTACAGGAGAATCCGGTCCATGACACATACATAAGGTTCGCACTAACCTCCATGTCCTATAACATAGATACACGCACATTAAAAAAAATAAATATTACAAGTGTTATAACCTTCGTACAACGCTCAATTTACTGTCAAAACTTTTCAACGGATCACTTCATTGCCAGTTTGATTAAAAAACAATTATCTTTAAGTGCCAACTTCAATTTGTGATGTCGAAAATCCGACGTGGCATTGGGTTGCAATAAATTAGTTGGCGGAGCCTCACCGGAGAATTTCAGTCAGCCAAAAAACAACGTTGTTTGCGCGGATAACGTTCATTGGCTACATCATCCTCACGGTCTTCAAGATCTTCTCGAGATTTCGCAAGGACGAGGATTCAACCAATGGATATCGCCGGCCTTGTCTTCATCTTCATCGCATGAGTTTTGTGTTCGATCCTCCACTTCATTGTCTCATCTCCGTAGGAGGGTCAATTTCTTTTTAATAAAGTCACGTGCAAGCCGAAAAATAATATAAAAAGCCACGTAAGATTTTTGGCTAGAATTTGATCCTCAGAGGCAATTTAAGTGGTCATTTTTCTCTAATTTGAGTGACCCGGCAAAAAAATTTTGACATCGAAATGAGCATCGCTACAGAAATTATAGCACTTTTAATGTCTTTTTTCTCACTATTAATAAATGGCTCATAACCATGAGATATTAAAAAAAAAACACGGAAAAAAGCACATCTAAAGAAGCCTAATTCATCTCAAACCTCTAGATTGACTTCCAACCAAATTGCTTTTCTAATTTGGAGATGAAGATGTGAATTTTATTATGATTGAAAATTCAATGTTTCTGTTGGAAAGCATAGTAAAAATTTGGGACAAGCAGAAAACTTCCAAAAAAAAAATAATAGGGGACCTAATGGAAATAGAGGGATAATGATCCAAAATGTCATGAACCTATTGTGCGGCAAACAATTCAGTTATATGGCTAATTTAGTCATAAACCTTTTCAGGATTAACCAAATGGAGTTCTTCCCACAATTTTTGGATGGAAATGCTAATGTGGATTTAGTTGTCTTACGAGGCACAATCGGCATTGACATAGACGATTTTTTAGTTTTTATACTTTTTTTCTTTCTTTTTCTTTTTCTTTTTTTCTATTTCCCTTCGCAAATGCAAGGTTGGGGCGCCCTCATAGGCCACAAGGAGAGCCGTGACACCCTTGCCCTCGTCGGCAGGGGCGCAATGCTCTTGTTTGTGACTAGCGACCTCCGTCAACCATGGCCGAGGCCCTAGATCAGCTAAAGGAAATGGAAAAAAAAAATTATAAAGAAAGGAAAGATAAGGGGAAAAAATTTATTACTTTCAATTAATGATTTTACCTTTTAATCATCTCATGGCATTGAAGTGAAGAGCATAGAAAAGTACTTGCTAAAGTGTCAAAGTAGATTGTATTAACCACTTCACTTATTTCCAACGGAGACTTCAAAGTCGGAGAAAGAAAAATGAAAGAAAAATTGAATAATTTCATGTGTGGTGATATTTGTAGTTACTAGACTTTACAACTTCTCTTTCCCATAGTTTCGTTTTAAAAGTATTTCATTTGAAATTCGTAGCTTCATATTTCATTTTATAATTTATATTCTCCTTTATATTGTTCAATAACATTACATAATCTATCCTTAAGGAAATCATGTCTTGAAATAAAATCGAAACCCCGGAAAACTACTTGCCTCTCAATTCATACTAAAAAACCAAACAAGGGAAAATCGATTACTTTTCTAGAAAATGAATTCTCGGCAAAGCCATCTCCTTTTAACATGAAGCTTTTCATGAAACAGATAGGTTCCATTTGTTTCGTGAAAAGTTTAACATTTACAGAAAATGGTTAAACATTTTCTAGGAAAGTGAATATGTTTCGATGTTTTCTGAATTCTAAAAATGAGCTGGAGACCATTTCCCGTCGTTTGGAAAGGAAAACCTCCTTCTATTTTCCTAGAATGAACTTAGAATCTCAAAAATACGCATATTCGTGTGATATAAGGGCCACTCATGCTACATCATTGGACCCATTTGTGGCACAACAAAATTCTTCGAAGTTTGGGCCTCGTTAGGCCCAATGGGCCGAACATTTTCGAAAAGCACACTCTCGCTCGCAAGAGAGCAACCTGAAAAGCCAGGTTCCCCCGTATCAACCCGACCCGCTGCATCCAAATCCAAAATTGGTCTGTTAGTGAGGTCGGACGGGCTAAACCGGTCGAACCAAATCCAGAACTTCAAATTGTAATCAAATGGATGATACCCAGGAAAGTTTCGGCATGAACCGAACCCTAAATGGACAAATTAATCAAATCACCTCAAGCAGGCCCGAATCCAATGGAACCGGTCAATGGGCACCGTGGCTCCTCAGGTTAAGTAAAGTAAATTTACCAATTGATAAAGCAAAGATTCATCCTTGCCCATAAGCAATTCATCGACCCCCATGGAAGTCTTTTCACATACCATCAGTAAATTCTTGGTTCCCTCCGGAAAACGACGTTGTCCGGCTTCGCTAAAGCCGACGCCGGATCCAAAGCCGACTCACATAGGATTTCGCATGTAAATGTGAAGGTTATATTTGTCGTATCGATACCGAATTGGGGGTTTCTGATAAGTTTGGAAAATTGGCGTCACATTAGGCACAGTTTAGAAGGTTTGTCCAAATTAATAATGCCCGAAGTCAATATCTCGAAGGGATAATGACACAAAGAACTTTGATCCAATGCCCATTGTAGTTCATTAATTTTTAATTTGATCAATATAATCCCTAGACTTTAATTCAATGTGCAATGTGGTCTCTGGACTTTTAGTTTGATCGATATGGACCCTAAACTATGAGAGGATATTTAATGTAGTCCTTCCATCGATTCAAATTCGGGGACTAAGTTGAACATGTTTTAGAAATTCATGGATCATATTGATCAAATTAAAAGTTCAGGGACCACGATTGCACTTTGAGTTAAAGTTCAAGGACCAAATTAGTGAAATTAAAAATCTAGGGACTATAATGCACATTGAATTAAAGTTTATTGACCATTTATATCATTTTGGTTATCCCGAATATGGTCCTAATAGTATTTTGAAAGCCAAACATTGTAGAGAACGTGGGAAACCTGAAACAACCCGACATTTATTCGGTGACCCCGATAGGTTTATGAAGATGCGCGGCTTCTCCCGCCCCCTCAAGCATCGACTAAAGCGGAGGGGAGATCGTGGCGATCTCGAGGTTCCGACCCTGTTGATTTTCGATGCTCGAAAGGCAAAGAGTTAGGAGGTGGCAATAAGAGCTCGAACTACTTCTTCAGCCTTCGATAATCGAGGACGACAAAACTCATCTCACCGGAACTGCCTCTGCAAGCATTCATGATTCAAGCTTGCAAGCATCTTGAGTTTTAATTGGGTCAATGCTCCCCCTAAAACGGGGGATCTGCACCTGCACCAGTAAACTCGATTTCTTTAAGCTCGATGCCGACATTTCAGGTCTGCCTACCGCGCCCCTAATGCGTGGGCCTTGCTTTGGATGGAACCAGAAACATCCCACTAAAGTTGCCTCATGATACTACTTTCGTCTTTTGTATTGGTTTTTGTCCTTTCTCCACCCCCCCCCCCCCTCCCCAAATCCTGGGTTCGTGCCACTCAGATTACGTTTCCGTATTGCTTTTCGTTTGATTCAAGAGTTTGACCACTCTCCAAGTTTGGCTCCAATCGATTCCTGTGGATTGACATGGGGGCAATGCTCAGCCCGGTGCTGTACTTTCCGGGCAGCGGCTCCCCGCCGTTCCGATGCTAATACACGGAGCTCCAACCTCAGGATGCGAACGCGAGGCAAGAAGCCGGATTTCGACTTCGCGAATCCGGGCCGAGCCAGTTCGGAGAGGTCGTGTGCTCTGTAGATGCAGAAACTGTGCACATATGCGTTAAATGTGAAAACATACAGGACGGATCTGGATGGAGTCACATCTGCCGTGCCCGAGCAATAATAATTCTATAGCTGTCACGGCATGCCGAAAAGGGTGCATCACCAGCATGACCTCACCAATGGAGTGAAACCCTTTACTCTTTTTTTTCCCTTCTGGCCTTTAAAGGCCCAGCACGTTCTCACTGCTCCTCATCTTATGACTCTCTCCTTCTCTCCCTCCCTCTCTCTCTCTCTCTCAAAGTATCTTGGGACAGTTCTCCAACTCATTAGTTCACTGCCCTTTACAGTTACTCCTGCCTAAAGCAGCGTGACCACTGGGTTGGGATAGAATAGCATGCTACATCCTCCTTCCGAGACTCTTTGTTTAAAGATTGATCATGATTTCAAGGTAGAACCGAAGCAGTGAAAAATAGGGTAGGTTATAAGTTCCAGAGTACAACAAAAGTGAATCGGTTCTAATGAGTAAGTAATAGATTTCGGGAAGTGAAAATCGAAAAAAAGTCTTGGTATTTTTTGTTTTTTGTTCTATTTACTCACACGGTCCTCTAGCATTGAGCGTGTGATTTGGACTCATCGGTCCAAGTTTTCATTTCCTGCGATATTCATGAACGAGACTTTTACTCTATTAATATTTCATGCGTCTAAATATGAGTCGTGGTTCGGATTATAGCAGCACGTAATGGTCATAAGATGTGATAAATCACTGCAATCGTTTAATTGAGAGTACGTGTGGAACTCGAGTAGGCCTTGAAACCCACGATGCGATGAGTTCAAGGTTTCGGAAAAAAAAAATGGAGAATCGATTCGGACACGTAGGTTCCAGGTGAAAATTTGCTAGAACGAACTTAGAATCGCTCACCTCTGCCGTTTCTGCTCTTTTGTCCAGAAAGAGGGTTCGAACGCAAGTCTAGTCAACCCGCGCGATTTCGCACCTCGAAACGATTCCCCACCCCGGCGGGAATTCGCCTTCCCACCAAGGGATCTTTTGCCTTTTTGAAATTGGGGGAACTAACTCAAATCCCCCCGCACTGTTTACCCTGCGCTTCCCTCCACGGCTCAAGTGTTGATCACCCCCTTTGAAAAAGGCCGGGGGGCGAAATGATGACACTCTTTATGCGATTTTCTCCTTCCCCTTCACTCAACCTAACCCCACCCCCCGCCCTCCTTTTTTTTTTTTTAAATATAGTAATCTTTGACCCAAATCACTCAAAAGTTAAAAAAAAAAAAAAAGGGGGCACGGCGAATTGCAAAGCGACGTCCGGTCAAACAACAGCGTAAAAGCACCAATGGAAAGAAACAGACACGAGACATTACCCCCACGAAAGTCAAAAAGGGCGGGACAGCGACAGCAACAGCAACAGAGCTTCTCTCGCGATGGGAAAGGGATGTGGTGGTGGGGGAAGTTTACACAGGTATCGGGACAGCAATTCTCCCCCCTTAGTCAATCATGATTGCGGGGGGAGGCTTTCATCGGCCACCTGGTTTGATCCAGCAACATGAAATTATTTATGAGTAGAGTTTGGGAAACATGGAATTATAGATTCTCACATGACCGATATTAGGCTTACAGCAACTGGGGCTGAAGAAGGGTAACTCCCCCACAAAAAGGAATTGCTCTCAACACATGTATATTCTATCTCAAATTGAATAACGTATGATAAATGACCTGAAAAAACGCTCGAACAACATGGTTCCTCTCTCTTTTTTTTTTCTTCCCCTGGCTTCCTTTCGAAAAGACTAGCAAAATAATTTTAGGTAATAGTTTCAAAATGAAACAAAAAAAAAATATTTTTTTTTACGGAATACTTGTAAATTTTTATTGACGAGTAATTGTTTTGGCTTTCCATACATACGAGAGAGGGAGAGAGAGCGGGCCCAGGTTTTTTTTTTCCACATTAATGAAAAGGTGGGAAATGGCAACCAATGCTAACAACCATCTTTTGGATGTGTCCGTAGGAGGTCATGCCGCAACTAAATGATGCCATTGAGACCGTGGCTCGCGATGTGAATCGAGCTCGTGGCCTTATGAGAGAGAGAGGCGGGCTCTTTTTTTATTGTTACTCGCCGCAAAAATGATTTTACCTTCTTAATTTAAATTGTGAGCGGGAAGAAAAAAAAAAAAGCTCATCTTACGTCCAATAGAAATTCACAAGCAAGCATGTCATGAACAAAAGAAAATGATATAAAAGGACGGCAAAGTCAAGGGAGCTGCATGAAACCGTAAGTTAACTTCCATCTGGGGACGCCACTGCCCTAAAATAGGGTCAATTAATGAGAGTGGCGCCAGTTAATTGTCGGTTAAATTCGCTAATCATGGCTTATTAAGGGCAAAGATAAGATGACAACCCGGGCTCAATGATTCGGCCCGCATCTCGTCATATGGAGTTGGAGGTTTTTTTGCTCATATTATAAAAAAATACGAGGCTTGACCCGACCCGGCCCCACCACCGGGATACCTTTTCCGGGCTTTTGAAATGAGGCAAAGGAACAAAACAAAAACCCCCCCTCCACAGCACACAGCAGTGAACCTCTGCGTCCCTCTCTCTTCTCTCTGCAGCATTGCGCTCGCTCTCTTGAGCTTCAGAAATGGCGATGGCGACGACGAAGCGTCTCTCTCCGCGACGCTTCCTCTAGCCTTCCTCCTCCTTCTCCCGTGTCTCGCTCTGCGTTTTCTGCAAGCGTCTCGCGATGGCGGCGTCTCCCTTGCTCCTCCGCCTCGTCCTCCTCCTCGTCGCGGTGGCGCTTTCCGCGCCGCCTCGGGCTCGCGCCGCCCGGAGCGCCGAGGCGGTCGCCGAAATCGGGTCGCTCACCTCCTTCAAGCTCGGCCTCCACGACCCGCTCGGCGCGATGGACGGCTGGGATCCGTCGACCCCGTCGGCTCCCTGCGACTGGCGCGGCGTCACCTGTACCAGCGGCCGGGTCACCGAGCTCCGCCTCCCGCGGCTCCAGCTGGCCGGCCGGCTCACCGACCGCATTTCCGGCCTCGCGATGCTGAGCAAGCTCAGCCTCAGGTCGAACTCCTTCAACGGGACCATCCCCGCCTCCCTTGCCAAATGCAGTCGCCTGACCGCCGTCTTCCTGCAGTACAACTCGTTCTCCGGCGAAATACCCCCGGAGATAGCGAACCTCACGGATCTTCACGTCCTGAACCTGGCGCAGAATCGCCTCTCCGGCGAGATAGCTGGCGGCCTCCCTGTCAGCCTCCGGTATCTCGATCTCTCGTCCAACTCCTTCTCCGGTACCATTCCGCGAAGCCTATCCGACTTGTCTCTGTTAAAGCTCATTAATCTCTCGTATAACAACTTCACCGGTGAGATTCCTGCACTGTTCGGCGAGCTTCAGGAGTTAGAGTATCTCTGGCTCGATTACAATCTATTAGATGGAACTTTACCCTCTGCGGTCGCTAATTGTTCTTCGCTCGTGCATTTGAGCGCCGAGGGTAATGCGCTTAGCGGAGTGATACCTTCGGCCATCGGCGCCCTCCAGAAGCTCCAGGTGGTCGCGCTTTCGCGGAATAATTTCTCCGGTTCAGTGCCGGCTTCACTGTTCTGCAACGTGTCAGGTAATTCGCCGTCCATTAGAATCGTTCAACTCGGCTTTAATGTGCTCACGGACATTGTTGTTCCGAAGACCATGGCGTGTTTCGGCGTCTTGCAAGTTTTGGATCTCCAGGAGAATTTAATAACAGGCACGTTTCCTTCGTGGTTAACCAATGTATCCACTTTGACTGCATTAGATTTTTCGAGGAACTTGCTTTCTGGTTCACTTCCGGGTACGATTGGAAATTTGTTTAGATTGGAGGACCTGAGGATGGGGAATAACTCATTCAGTGGAGTCATTCCTGTCGAGATCCGAAACTGCAGTTCTTTGCAGGTGCTTGATCTCGAAGGGAATGGACTTGCTGGGGAGGTTCCTGGATTTTTGGGTGAATTTAGAGGTTTGAGGATTTTGTCCCTCGGAGGTAATCTGTTCTCAGGTTTGGTTCCTGCAAGTATCAGTAATCTCACAGGGCTTGAAGCCTTGAATTTAGGGCGCAACAGCTTCATCGGTACTTTGCCGGAGCAAATGATGGGAATGAGCAACTTGACTACATTGGACCTGAGTGGAAATAAGTTCTCAGGTCAGGTGCCTGCGAATATTGGGAACTTGAGCAGATTAGTGGTCTTGAACATGAGCGACAATGATCTTTCGGGGTCGATTCCAGCTGGTTTGGGCAATCTTTTTAAGCTAACTACCCTCGATTTGAGCAAGCAGAATTTGTCTGGCGAGTTGCCACTTGAGCTTGCAGGTTTGCCAAGTTTGCAAGTCATTGCTCTGCAGGAAAACACGTTATCTGGTGATGTTCCTGTAGGGTTTAGTAGTTTGGTGGGTTTGCGTTACTTGAACCTCAGTTCCAATTTCTTTTCTGGTCAGCTTCCTTTGACGTTCGGATTCCTTCGGTCACTAGTGGTTCTCTCATTGTCAGGGAACCGGATTTCTGGGTTGATCCCCCCGGAGCTAGGAAACTGCTCTGACCTTGAAGTTCTTGAGCTCAGATCAAATTCTTTTTCTGGTCATATTCCTGCTGATCTCTCTCGGTTGTCACGTCTGGAGATACTTGATTTAGGGAGAAACAACTTGTCGGGCGAAATCCCAAAAGAGATCTCAAAGTGCTCGTCGTTGACTTCTCTGTCGCTGGACTCAAACCATCTTTCCGGCAGCATTCCTGACTCATTGACAGAGCTATCGAACCTGAAAACATTGGATCTCTCCACCAACAACTTGGTTGGGAAAATCCCTGCCAATTTTACACAGATTTCCGGCTTGGTGAGTTTCAACGTATCAGGAAATAATCTTGAAGGTGAGATTCCTGCCATGCTTGGTTCTCGATTCAACAGTTCTTCAGCATTTGCCAATAATCAAAACTTGTGTGGCGAGCCGCTCCAAAAGAAGTGCCAGGCTTCAACTGAGAGGAAGAGGAGGAAAAGGTTGATTCTGCTAATTGTTGTGGTCGCATCTGGAGCTTGCCTTCTAGCCTTATTTTGCTGCTTCTACATCTACAGCCTCTGGAAATGGCGCAAGAGGCTGAAAGCAAAGGCAGCCGGTGAGAAGAAAACCAGCCCAGGCAGAGCAAGTTCTAGATCAAGCGGAGGACGTGGAAGCACTGATAATGGAGCTCCGAAGCTCGTCATGTTCAACAACAAAATCACCCTCGCAGAAACAATTGAAGCTACTAGGCAGTTTGACGAAGAGAATGTATTAGCCAGGACACGGTATGGATTGGTTTTCAAGGCCTGCTTCAATGATGGGATGGTGCTCTCTATCCGAAGACTACCCGATGGATCGCTTGATGAGAACATGTTCAGAAAAGAATCTGAAGCACTCGGCAAAGTGAAGCACAGAAATTTGACAGTTCTTCGCGGCTACTATGCAGGGGCGCCCGACTTGAGGCTTCTGGTCTACGACTATATGCCCAACGGAAACCTGGCCACGCTCCTCCAAGAAGCATCCCACCAAGACGGCCATGTCCTCAATTGGCCAATGCGCCATCTGATTGCCCTGGGGATTGCCCGTGGATTAGCATTTCTCCACTCTTGCTCGATGGTTCATGGGGATGTGAAGCCCCAGAATGTGCTCTTCGATGCTGATTTCGAAGCGCATCTCTCAGATTTCGGCCTTGATCGGCTAACTGTTGCAACCCCTGCCGAAACATCCACTTCTACTGCAGTCGGCACCCTGGGTTATGTATCGCCAGAATCTGTACTTACTGGGGAAATTACCAAGGAATCTGATGTCTACAGCTTCGGCATAGTACTGCTGGAGCTGCTGACCGGGAAAAGGCCTGTGATGTTCACACAAGATGAGGACATTGTGAAGTGGGTCAAGAAACAGCTCCAGAAGGGCCAAATCACGGAGCTGCTCGAGCCGGGCCTACTCGAACTTGACCCGGAATCGTCGGAGTGGGAGGAGTTCCTGCTAGGAGTGAAGGTCGGGCTACTCTGCACGACGCCCGACCCGCTCGGCCGGCCCACCATGTCTGACGTCGTTTTCATGCTAGAAGGCTGCCGAGTCGGGCCCGACATCCCCTCATCGGCCGATCCGACGTCCCATCACTCGCCGGCATGACCGCCAGAAAGACCGAATCATCCATTAACATCACATTTTCCAGCTCAATTCTTAGAATGTAACAGTAACGGTAGCTGATTTTTTCTCCTTTTTTTTTTTTCCCCATTTGCCCAAATTGTCCCCCGCGTTATCTGTTGCCTTTACTATTTGACGCTTTTGCCCTCTCGGGCTCTTTCCCTCCATTGGTCGATTCTGGTTTCTGCCGGCCTTGGAGTTGTGGGACCGGGGGAGGGAGGGTAGTAAAAAAAGTCAGCATTGGCCAGTCAACTATTACTGGCGAGGGTGGGCCCCCACGTGGCAGCAGGCTCCCGCCAAATGCTAAGGGGCTCTGTCACGTGGCTCGAGCTCCGAGCTTCAGAGAAAATGTGGCCGTTGCTGCTGCGGTGGGGCCCAGCGTAAAATTTTGTTTTTGGTCAGAAAAAAAAAGAACTGTGTCTTTCCCGGAAAGGGAGCCACTGGGAGTCAAGTCTTGTGGTTGGCGGGGCACAGCTCGATGGAACAACTGGCCGCCACGTGGAGCGTCTGTTGGCCCCGATGTTTTTCCCATAGAAAATGGGTGCCCAGAACTTTTTGGGCCCCAACGGTAGATGGTGCGCTCCCACCACCTCAATTCATTTTGAACTTTTTTTTGTTGGGGCCCACAACCTCCTTTTTTTTTATCTTAATTAATTCCTGACTTGCGGAATTCGGGTTTGTTTCGTTTTTTTTTTTTTGGTCAGAGGGGTTTGTTTCGTTGAAAATCGGCTTTTTCCCACCTTTTTTCATCTTCGACTAGACCTCCCATTAATCCAATGAGGGAGGTTCCTTTCTTGCTTCTCCCGCGATGCATGCATGATTTATGAACATATATATTAGGGGTGAGACAAAAAAAATCACGATCCACTCACATCGAATCGGACCTTACCCAACTGGTTGATTTAGGATGAAATTGACGGGTATTCGTCCGGTTTCTTATTTCAATTTCGATTTACAGTCTCGGATGGAAACCATTCAACTGGCTTAACCGAACCGGTCCTTTAATATAATATAAATATGTATTTTTTTAATTGAAATCATCTTTCTCAAAGGCTCAGAGGCCAAGTCTAAATTATTTTCATGTGTGATATGTATTGTACACCATGGAGTGTATTTGAAAATCTGCGTTAATCAGTTGATCAATTGCTATTGCATTTCTCACGATGCTCAACTCCATTGCTAATAATAATATTGTCGCTTGCAAGGATATTGTTCTTGAGTTTTTCATATGATAAAAATACCGAATACAAATATAGCGAATTCATTGTCAAAATCTCAAGTTGAGCCCTCCTCCTTTAATAGTTAGAGGTTGTTTTATTTTCTTTTTAACTTGATATTGAGTATTCGGTATGATTGTAATTGGGATTTAACCAATAATCGAATTGGGCCGGTTGTTTGGTTATCGAGTAGATTTATAAAACTAGTAGGTGGTTCACGATTTATATTTTACGAAATCGGTCTTTAGAGGGCCAATTCTGAGACCGATCACCCTTGATATATACATAGAGATCGATTAGGATGACAGTTTGATAGTACTGTCAATTATTTTTTATCATAAGATTTTCTACTTAGTCAGTAATTTATACAAAAACACACCGCATAAATTTATAGGCTGAGATATGGTTAGTAAAGCATTTTCCATATGCTCCTTTCTCATCGCAAAAACCAAGATATTCCCTCCGTTCTGTGATTGTTACTGTAATTGGGCGGGACAAGCGACGTCCTATCCGATGAAGCGACCGTTGAGTTGCCTGTCCACTTGTTTATTAATCCTGTAGTTTATTGTTGGAGCGATGTCCTATCTGATGAAGTGACCGTTGAGTTGTCTGTACTACTTTGTTCACTAATCCTGTAGCTCATCGTTGCTTGCTCGCCGAATAAGATAATTCTGTCGCAGGGATTCTCGAGGCACGCATTTATTGGGTGTCCCCCTTGGGCTAACCCATCCCTTCACGCGATTTTGCTTAGGACCTTGAACCCCAGGACTCGAAAACAGCAGGCTTTCAGCGCATCCAATGTCAGAATTCTTCACGAGCCAGCCTATCATTTAATGTTTCCTGAAAAAATTGGCAAGCCCTCTCGTGGAGCAGTGAATGGATTTCGATTGGCCAATGCCGATGGGATGCGCACCTGAAATGCTTAATAAATTTCTCTCGCGTTGGTGCTTCGGAAGCTTCGCAATCAAAGAGAAAAGGAAATAGCCGAACAACCCCACGATGCGAATTTCCCCTCGATCAGAATACACAGTGAAGCCGTCTCGATATTGTTCATTGGACGGTTTAGGCTGTGTATGGTAACGATTCTGATTCCAAAAACTGATTCCGATTAAAATGACTTTTTCTGATTCTGTTCCTGGATGAGTTTTGGAGAATCAGAAACGCATTTGATAACTGCATAAAATTTATATTTCGAAAAACTGTTTCTCTTTCTAATTTTTTTTTAATTTAAGTCAAATAACTATGTAGTTATTTTGTAAAATTTCATCCTAAATGAAGGCCAATTTTCAATGCACACTAAAATAATTTAAAATACATTTATTTTTTTAGCATGTCATAAATGAAACACAAATTTTAATACATGATGTATGAAGTTCAATTGAAGTCCCAATTTATGAAAATGAGGTCAAACTAGCCTAATCTAAGCTTTTTCTCTTTTTAGGAAATTTCTAAATTTTTTGTGATTTTTTAAAAATTTTCCAATTTTTTTTAAAATTTTTTATTTTTATTTTTATTAAGTTGAGAGGAAAGTGATGAGAAAAATGAAAGGGAAAAGTGAAAGATGTGAGATTTCATTCTGTTTTGTGATTATCAAAAGTGATTCTTTTGTCAGAACCAACTTTTTTTTTTTTGTTCTGGATTTTACTCTAAAACTGATTCTGGGAACAGAATCAGAATCAGAATTAGAATTATTTGAGTTATCAAACATGATTCTCATTATTTACTGTTTCAGGGAACAAAATCAGAGAATGAGAATGGTTACCATACGCAGCCTTACTGTGCGGTTTTCACTCGTCCAGAAACACAGGATGCGACACTTTATTGCTTAATTCGGTTCGCTTCTCACGGAAATAGCCAAGTGCGCAAAAGCCAAAGCGTCTCTTGCTACCCAACATCAAAACGCCTCTTAGCTTTAACCCACATCTCCCCATCCCCCACTCCCACTTTCCCTTTTTCGGCACCAGTCCTCATAAACGTACCATGCCTTCGCATCAGCCAGTGATGAGAAATGGAAATCCAGCCTGAAAACGGTTCCCCTCCCCTCTTTCAACTCCATATGAAAGTATAACTCGCGCCTCATCTTCTTCCGTCTTGCTTTTGCGATCGTCGTACCACAGATCGCCATGATCACGGCCCATCGTCACGGGGCTTCATCATCTCGACGATCTCGAGATGGATTACGGTACGGTTAACAATAGCGAAAGAGATTGTACCATGAATTGAATTGGGACCAACGCGACAAAACATAAATGATGGCCAAAGCACGGATGGTGAAAAGTTAAAAGCGCCGTGGTGGGAAAAATGCTTTGCCTTAACCCTCCTCTCGCTTTGACTAAATCAATTCTTTTTTTTTTTTTTGCCTAAAGTTTCCATCATAAATGTATGCAATGGGCGTGAATAGTAAATGCGGTGACTCTGGCAGCATAAATTTTTAGGACAGACACTTACCTACCACTCTACCTGTAAGTTTCACCACGACTTGGAATTCACGTGTGCTAAATTTCAATGGATTAATCTAAAAGAAAGTCTTAAATTTCTTTTCCCGTTGAGCGCACATACCCTAAACTTTTTGTCGTCTCACCAGTGCCCCAAGCTCGTACCAACGACCAATAAGTAGCCTCCCGTCCATGAGGCCGTTAAAAATCCGACGCGACAGCAGCCGTGGCAATAAAAAAACATGTCATGGCTACGCTCTCGGTTGACATGGCAACGTTGATCAATTGTGAAGTTGGATTCGTGTGTCGGCAATGTTCACGGATGCTGCCATGCCGGATTTCTAACAGCCCTTATGAATGAAAATCTACCGGGGACTAGTACAAGTTCAGGACATTGATGCTCCGCCGCGAAGCAAAAGATTTTCAATGTGATTATGCCAACTCTATTTGTTTTTGTCCAAGTGGAACTCTCCACATTGCTTACTTCCCCAAATGTTCTTTTATAAAAAAAGTCCATTTCGTTACCTTGTCCTAAACTCACTACTGGCCAAACCGATGGTCAAAGAATAATATCCACAATGCCGTGCATCTTCAATGGGACATCGATTGTAGGTTCCACGTTCTTCTTTTATTACATAAATTGTCCTTAACTACCTAACTTCATGAAAAGAATCAATCTCAAATGACTATTCCTCTTTGAGATTGGGTCATAGTGATAACCAAAAGGGCCCAACAAAATTATTGCAGAGTGTGTTTGTCGTTTACCATCGATAGGGAAAAAGTGGAAGACTCAATCAATCGACAACCAGAGTTTAACCTTTAAACCATCAAGGAACTAATCTAATGGAGTAAGATTCAATGCCAAATTATGCCCTTGGGAAATCCTCTCATGGCTTCAATCCGACAGATTAATCTAAAAGGCTCAAGCATCCCGCATCACACGTCCCGTAAAAGCATTAATTAACCGAAAGTAATTGGTCAGATTGTAAGAAGACCAACATTTTGCCTCCGAAAAGGTGTTAGATAGAAGAAAAATGCTTCCCTAACAGTATCGTCGGGGATGATATAACTTCGATCGTAGATCCACATATCATCACCGTGTGTTTTGCATAAATCACTCATTAATTAAGAAATCGTGTGGTAAAAAAATAACCGACAGTACTATCATACTGTCAGTTTTTTTAAATTAAATTTTTCGATTTCCTTCGGTGCATATGATGTGGCCTTGGATCGGTTCGACAAGACGGATTCTTCTTGGAACCCAAAATAGGAACACACACGCATGCGCATACCCCCACAAAAAAAAGGGATAAACATACGTTATTTGCTCAGAGTAAACATGACCAGAGAAGCGAATTAAATTGGGTACCCCCAATAATGAACACCCGAAAGCAGCTAACCCGGCTAAACAAGTACTCTTCTCCCCCCAAAACTCAGAAAGCGAAACTGAGTCAACGCGGTATGAGGATGTAAAAGGATCCAAAAATATAACACGAACAGCTAAATTCAACACACACACAAACAAACAAAATCCAATCACATGAACAGTACATGTATATTTCTCAATTTTTGGCAGGATAGATTGGCTTGAGAGACCATCGAAAGAAGACAGAGCGGAGTCGCGAATTCAGCCATTACCCGACACCAGCATCAACCCACCCACCCACAGCATCCGTGCCATGCGTGCGTGCACGCGTGGACCCGCGAGCAGAGACTTTTGAACCAGAAATTGAAGTTTTGTTGCATAAAAAAATCAGATAGGTGGCGGAATCTTTTGTCCTAGGTTTTATCAAGGAGAATATAAGGATTTTAAATTTGGGGGCTTTAAGTGATCGCCAACGTTACCTACGTACTCGCAAGTTCCAATCTCGCTTTTCACCTCATACGATTCGTTTCATTGCGTTGTTAACCTTGACATTTCGCGCATCTTGTCTTCTCGTGGTCTGAGCCGGTTCCCCTTATAACTCTAGGGCCGCATGGGGTCGTATTTGGCACCCCGATGGAGGTCCACCCGTCGATTGGTGCCGTTTGAGCAAGAATGCTCAATAAACTCGACTACTAACAAAGTAGACCGGTCAAACGGGTAGATCGAATCGGGCCATACATGGTCCAACTCAAATAAACTCATTTAACCCGTCTATTGCAATATAAATCCAGCGAATCATTCCGACCCGATTCATACGCAACTCATATTCGACCTGACTTATATTCCTAAAACACTTTCATATTTAGTCCAATCTAGAAAAACTCATATCCAAACTGATTTAAAACTCATATTTACGATCGATTTATGATCTATTTAACGCTCATGTTATGTTTAAATATATTTATAGCTCATTTATTAAATATGACTAACCAATATAACAACTTACAAAATGGGTTTATGACTTATTTTAACATATCTAAAACCGCTTTTCGTAGTCGCATGATGCGTGATAAGCTCATTCACCGTAATCCGATGAAGGAAATCCGAAAAAGGAGAAAAAGTTTGGTGTGAGACAAAATCAATCATAATTATCTTTTTTCATGGTTATTACAGGAGAAACCTGTTTTGGTTATTTGCACTTGGAGGCAAAATGGCTGGCCTTCACGGGGCATTAGTATGTTGGGCCGACCTTGGGCCCAGAAGTATCTCGGCTAGGTGCTTAATGAAAGAGAGACATGGGCCGATGATCTATAAATACATAATGTGAGATTACATTAGATTACTTCATGTACTTATGCCACAAAAATTCAGCCCAAAATAGTTTGGACCAACCAACCCAACTAAATTTTAAACTTACAATCATAGCTTGACACACACATGAGTATATGTGGACATATATAGACACATGTAAGTGAGTTTTGGCCATTAACCATGTGTTTATTTACCCATTATAGGTTATATAAATTTAGAAATTTTTTTGTTAATAATGTTGTTTCAAAATAATATGGTGAATGTTTATTAAATTAATGCCCTTACTAACGAGATGAATGTATTAAACTTGACAACATTTACTTTGTTTTTTTTTAAATTAGTGATCTTGAGCCTAATTAGTAGCCAAGTGCATAGCTAAGGGCGCACATGATAACCATTATGTTCATCTATTTTTTTGTTCCCAAGAACAGATTTAAAATAGAAATTATTTTGGCAACGCAATTTCATATTTCTATTTTCGAGATAAATTTTTAGCCCAGAAATAGGTTTGGAACATATACATAAATAAAAACTCTTTTTGTCATTGAGCCTCGATCACCGTCCACTATTCGCGGGTCGCTGTAGCCAAAGCCGTAGAATTTTATGTTGTTATCAAACAAAATTCTATTCTAGGAATAGAAATTTTGTGTCGTTATCAAATGTGTTTCTCTATTTAAAAACTCATTCAGAAAATAGAGATAAAAAAAAATCTATTTTTGGCATAAATTATTTTGAGGAACATAATGGTTATTGTTCTCGCCCTAAAGGGCCAAAAGAAGCTTTTGAAGTGTATCCATGAGAACACAAGTTTTTCTTTTCAATAAGCCGAAATGTTTAATGTCTTCTTTTTCCATTTTTCTTATTACAGGATGAAGATTCAAGATATTTGGTAAGTCAATCGCCTTGAAATTAAATGAAAGGATTGAGTCAAATGAATCTTATTAATCAAGAGTACTGAATGAATGAATTAAACATTATGGTTAGCCACTATGGCGAATTACCAATTTTGAACAAGTGATGAATGCTTAATTAGCTTCAAGATGGCAAGTTTTGGGTCATTGATACGTTTCTCTCGAAGGGCTTTTTGCTGTTTGGATTCCAATCCCAGATTCTGAGTAAATCACATCACCAAAGCATTGACAGAATGGATGCTAAGTCAGATATCCATCGAAATAATTATCCAATAAATCCTAAACTTATTATACGGATGTCAATTCAGTTCTCGACTTTTTTATTTTGTCAATTTAATCATAAATGTTTGCATGGAAATCCAAATGAAGTTCTTCGAGTCAATTTTACCGGAAAATGCTCACATGGTTGACCTATGCGGCATATCACCACATCAGCGATTTTTGGCAAAAATAGATCGAAAAGACTATATTGGAGTTCTGCGTGAAGATTTAGGACAAAATTAAAAAGTTTAGGACTGAATACGCATTCGTACAATAGGTCTTGGAGTTATTGGATAATTTCCATTATCCCCATTAGTCCAAGATGCCGCCTAAGTATCATTAAGTTTGAATCTCATAACTTGGCATCATTTTCATCATTTTTGTTATACTTATTAGCCTTTTGTTTTTTTTTTTTTGGTGGAAATGCTTATCAGCCTTAGTGTGACGTATGACTGGAAAATTTTAGACCTTGAGTTGAGCCCTTTTTCATTTTCCATTTTACTAATTGGTGACGTTTCTATAAATTTCAATTGTGCAGAAAATGACGATCAGCTTCAAAAATAGACTCCTGCCTATGCAGTTCTAATGTAGATTTATACGTTTCCAGACGTCTTAGTCCATTGGTTATCGGTGGACTAATTTACTTTATTCCATTTGTTTCATTGAAATAATTCGTCAGAGAAAAAATATTTTTATTATCGACAACAGTTTATATTTAAACATTTTTATGGGGCGATAAAAATAACTGTCGTAAGTGATACGCGCGATCATTTTCAGAAAAATATTCTCCAAATCATTTATTTGTTCGTGAAATAAACAGAGCCTAAGCCCGTGAAAGTTGTAGCTTGTCACCAAATTGTTTTAATTGCATACAAAGTATCCATCACAATCACGAGTGGTAAATTTAAAAGGGATCAATGCAAATTAAGAAAGCCATAAGTGAGAAGTGCTGACCATATTAGCTAAGAGAAAATTAATGATAAATGAATCCATCACGAGATAGCGAGTTATGGATAAAAGATATGAGTGAAGGGGTCGCCAAATTAACTATAAGAGATACGCCGCGTTAGCAATCAAGCTAAACTCAAGCTCTTGAGCATAGCTTGATGACATAGGCATCGTTCTATGTGATACTTAAAGCATATGAAATAATTACTTACGACACAAATTGACTCATTTTCAATCAGCTTAAATAAGATACAATTTGTTTTAGATGAACCGATAATTCTCACTTGCCGCGTTTCTTGGGGGAAAGGAAAAGATTGACCGGGCGTCTCGAGTGAGCCAAGGATCACATAGAAAATGAGTCAGGGGCAACCGGTGGATCCACAGGTAGGGGCAACCGGTGGATCCCCCATTCCCCTCGCCGAGGTTGTGATGAGGGCCGACGACCATTGCCTAACCATCGGTGAGGGCCATCGCAACCCCGACCCCAGCGAGGGTTGCTTGTGAGGGCCGGCTGACTGGAGAAGAAGCGCTGCCCCTCTTCCCCCTACACCCCTACCCCAATTTGTCATCCGTTATCTTATTATTATTATTTTCTGGATTATTTTTTATGTTTGTTTTTTTAGTTTGGCTTGTTAATTTTTTGACACGGTATGTCGTTTCGGGTGCATAGATTGAAAAAAAAAATATTGGAAACGCCGCGTATCATCAAAGAATAATAGAGGTAACAAAAGGATTCAAGCACAGGGAGTTGGCAAATTTTAGGAATTAAATGCACGAGTTATATGAGAGTAAAGTGCACAATGTTCATAAGTTTTTAGAATTACAACATATGTGCCCCATATCTAATAAGATGTAGCCCGAGCGCTTGCTACATTTATGAGATTAAGAATGAGCAACAACTTTAGAAATCTAACCCACCCATCCGTGCCCCAGTTGGTTTGCGCTCTGATCCTTTCACGAAATGTCCTGGGTTCGAATTTCGCTGGGTGCCGGTGATTTAAACGGAAGGTCGTGGCGGAGGGATGCTGCGCTAGCCCTCCTGGAGGATTAGTGGAGGTGCGCGATCCGTACGGACGCTGGCCTGGACACCTTCGATATATAAAAAAAAAAACTTTAGAAATCTAAGAGGGATTTTTAGATGCTCTTACAGTATGGCATTTCTGTCTATCCAATCAATTGTTATTCAAATAGTGTCATCACTTTTGAAAAAACATTAGGTAATCAGAACACCTGACGTATTTTATGATTGATTTGGATGGACGAGGACACTCGTTTTAGCGACTCTCCTTAAAAATGACCAACAAAAAAAAAAGTTATCACGTAGGTCATGCCACCCGATACCCGCGTTGCTTTCAAAATGCTTCATTTTCAAAGTACTCTAGATTTATATATCTATGAGTGTAACAACCTGTATGCAGGGTTGCCCCAACCCAAGCTTTAACGACATGTCATGTCGAGGCTCTCCAACACAAGCATGGCTTGAAAATGTGACATTTGTGAGGTAGCGCGAGATTTATCAATCATCACAATAACTCTGTGTACGAAAAAGATATGCGATTCAGGGACAAACCCAATAGCCGACACAATTTGAAGAAGATAATTTGGCTCATACATATGAAAACTACGTTTCCACAGCATACCTTGTTATTTATGTTGTCTTTCAAAGTCAACTTTTCAAGGTTTTGTTTCTGGTTAATTTAGCACGCGAATAATCTCTCTACCAACTTTGAAAAATCCGTTGCCTGGGTTCCAAGAGGGAGCTCTTGAAGTCATCTGGGTGAAGAGAAGTTCGTAAATCCATGAGGAACCACTTGAGCTAACTCGTTTTCTAGTTCATCATATAGAGATTAGTGAACACTCTTCTCACCAAATCCTTCCGAAACTCCTCAGTTAAAATTGACCCGTCTAGCTATACGTATCACTAAAGTGGAGAGGCTTTTTCCAAGTCAAATCAATTTTACTTGTAGGACCCAAGCTTGGGTTGGCCTGGGCTAATACCTTCCAATCGAACATTTACCACCTAGTTTTCCCCCACTTTTTGCTTTGTCTTGTCATGAAAAAAAAAAATCAAAAGGAAAAGGGAAGAAGAAGAAAGAAAGAAACCCTAGCTACAATAATTCCTGTGATGGATTGCTTTCATGTGAGACGTGTCAAAGCTTCAAGATCGAAAACGATGCAAATGTTTGTTCCCGATGGGCGATTTGATCCTTCACACACATAAGTTCTTCCCTTTTTTCTAATGTACTTCGCAAGAACTTGTATTGCATGCACAAATTCATCATGTCAATGGCAAAATAAAGGTTGGCCTTTTGATCATTTTCCTCTTCTGATTGTAAAGAACCTTTGATTTGATTGAAATGACAAATCGTCTTCGCATTAAGTGCATTCGATCCTTCAAAACCACGAGAAGAGACCAGATTTTTTTTCGTGGAAGGGCACTAAACTTTTGCCAAAAGGAGGTGTTGAGACTGAGGCACACGTTCAAAATGATTGTCGTTCACTCAAGGCTTGAACAGAAGGATGGGACCGCGACTGATGGAGGCAACACAAGGTTAAATGAGTATGAAGTGTACGTGGACATGACAACTAGGTGTATTTATAATCATTTTACGTGGCTTCTTCGATAGAACGTGAATGAAATTCACTTTTGCTTTTGTCGAGATGGTTTGAGGGTATTAGATGAAAAAAGCCTAACATGTGATGTGGTGTGAAGAAATCAATATATATTAAGTTGTCCATACATTTTATGTTGCGCCCTACAAAAAAAAAATTCCCATAAAAATAAGAAATCTATCACTAATATAAACTAGCTTGCCGATGAATTAGGTGTAATATATTAGTTTGATTAATTAGAATTGAAAAGTAACGGTAAAATTGCACTAGTAGCCCCAAACGTTTTGCCTAATGTGCAATTTAAGTCCTAAATGTGTGAAAATATGCAATCAAGTCCCTAGTGATTCTGATCTACTGCAATCAAGTTCTTTCGGCAATTGTTGAACCAATTTTGCTAACATGACATGTCGAAATCCAAATTGATACTTGTTAAATACTTTCTAGCATATGCAACTCTAACGTGATGCGCTCTCTCTCTCTCTCTCTCTATATGTGTGTGTGTGTGTAATACTAGATAGAACATATTGTAACTTCAATATGTCAACAATTCATGCTGAAAAATGATATAACCACCCATGTATACTATTGTAGTGTGGTTCATACTCCTCTATGACAGAAAAGCATGTGAATCCTGCTCTACAGAGAGGGGGCGGCGGTCTCAAGGAGGCAGCGCTCTCTGGACACTGGAGGATTCTTACGATTTAAGTTTATATTTTTTTCATTAGTAATTTGGACTCATGAATATCTATTACTATATATACTCTTTTTTCTCTTCTAAATAGTGGAATCTTCTACTAAACGTAACCCTAAATTAAGGGTGAATCAGGATAAAATCTCATGTCTCGATTTTTATTTTCTTGCTACTTG
Organism: Psidium guajava; assembly: GCA_016432845.1. Taxonomy (NCBI): domain Eukaryota; kingdom Viridiplantae; phylum Streptophyta; class Magnoliopsida; order Myrtales; family Myrtaceae; genus Psidium; species Psidium guajava. The sequence goes on along the minus strand of CM028231.1, from coordinate 13,596,104 downwards.
TACGCTTTATTTTGTGTTATTGTGTGCCAATCTTAATTAACATATAATTTTGACGTGACTACTAACGCATGAGGAACCAACCAAATAATGAAGAATCTTGACGAAATAAACGCGGAAAGGGAGGATTGATAAAGCTTAGGGCATCAAGAAGAACGCAGCCCCTTTTTGTCAAATTAGCACAGACATCATTCCTCATCAAACGCAAAAGAGAAGAGTCTCTGGAACCTAAAGAGGCTTGTCGAGCAGCACAAGCAAGCGCATATAATTAACTTGTCAATTTCCCAATGTCGCAAACATGATTTCGCAATTGGACCCTCCCCCCTTCCCCCAAGCAAAAAGCGTCGGCCACAGGGCGAACGAACACGAGGCAGAGCCCAGACCAACCACCATCTCAGTCGTCATCATCGCCAACATCATTCGTCGTCCTGCCATTCGATGGAGATCGCCATCGGGGGCTTGCCTAATTTTCAACATTCTTTTTCATTCAAGGTTGGGGTCATATCTTTTTGCTTCTTTTTCTCCTCGTTTGTGCCGACTGTGTGCTGCTAGAGAGTTCCGGTTGAAGGGTATCACGTATCCACCCGAATCATTTCGGCATCTCTCTCTCTCTCTCTCTCTCTCTCTCTCTCTCTCTCTCTCTCCCTCCCTTACCTTCCGTCCCCAAAGTCACACTCAAGAAGATGAATAGGGGATGGACATTGCAAGGTTATTTTCAAAGGGAGAAGGTACTCATCAGTGGGGCGCTATCATGGTTCATGTCCCCCTGAAAGAAGCTTGTGTTTCACAACTCTTGTTCTGTAGAGAGAGAGAGAGAGAGAGAGAGAGAGAGAGAGAGAGAGGAGTGATGTTGAAGAGATTGGTTGAAGCCATTGATTTGTTATCTTAAGGGAAAAAAAGAAAATTTTCAGGGCCTTTTGTCTTCCACCACCTAGATCAACCACAAAATCAAGAATTGCGCGTAGCTAACTGATAGGAATAATGAAGGGTAAGGTGTTCTTCTTGTATTGAGAGAGAGAGAGAGAGAGAAGAGGGAGGGGGGTGTTTGGAGGAGGGTCGATGTCAAAAAGGTTTAAAGATCCCAATTGGACCCGCCAAGGATCTCCTTTTGCTGTTTACGCTAACTCTTCTATCTCTTCCGCCCAAGAATGAAAAACGTGATATAAAAACATCCATTAAATATAAATTATGTGAACGAGGAAAAAATAAGGCCAACCATTCTAGATGAAAGTGTATCGAAATTCTCGTTATTTCGAATCTTTCACCTCGATTAATTAACATGACTATAACACAGACCGCATCTGTTCACATATCTATTGAATACTAGACGTAAGCTTTAGAGTGTTCAAAATATGCTTTGATTTTAGTACAAAAAAAAAACGCTTGATCACTCTATCAATCTCTTGGAGTTTGCTTTCCCTCGTCCCATGCTTATTAGCTTTGTAAGGAAAGATGGTTTCTTTATTGACTTGTTGAAATTTGAAACACTACCTTTCAGGCTTTAGAGAGAGAGAGAGTCTTGAAGTTGAGCTCTCACCGCCCCAGCTTAAAAATGAGAGGTGTGTGGAGATGGTGGGTGGGGACCGCGGAGAGTCCCATGACTTCAATGATGCGGTCCGCCGCATGATTGGTGTGTCCACGGCCGACAACCACCGCCTACGTGGACTCGCCGTCCACATAGCTTTGTGTAGCCTGTATTATATGACACTAGGTCTAATTAATCGCCTTATCCTTGCAACCCTACCTTACGCCATTTAATCTTGACAAATTTCACCCCATTAAAGCTTGAAACCATGCGAGCGCTCTAATCATAATATTACCATGAGCATATATGTTAATCCCCTAGTGATTGTCCACATGTTAGATGGCCGAACTAATAATCGGTACGTATATAACCTCATTGGTCTTATGGTCTCGAGCTAAGGCTTGGGCTCGGCCTCTGCCTCGATGCTCTACGTAATCTCTTATGTAGCTGGATAACGGAGAAGTTAATTGTCACAAAATCTCGTATAATCATAGTACATGAAAGGTTCGTTTTGGCCATCAACACAAGATGCAAAATGTGTTCAATCTAGTGTGCCAAAGTTGACCTCATGCCAGTATGCTCTATCATAGTAGCATCAACCTAATTACTAGGAGTTTAGGTTGTCCACGAGGAAAAAAAAAATATTACTCACTAGGACTGCCCCTCAAAGTCTTTGGTACTCTTCTAAAGGAAAGAGATGTCTCTTTATTTGGGAAGGCCAAGGACTTCGACCAGCTTCTGTTTCAGAATTCAATCAGTTTTATGCATGTTATGACACTACAACTACATTAGAACCCTAGAATAAATCTTGGCTTTACTCCAGATAATTCGCAAATATGTGCGTATGAACTTTTAGGTAAGATTGACATGGTCATTAGTTAATTTGTCTCATTTGGTTCTCATGTCTAAATAACAAATTTCGCAAAAAATTGAAAATAGAGGAAAAGAAATTATTCATCTTCTATTTCTGTCTTCAACTCATGACTCAGCATGACTCTTCATCATTGCCATTTGATCTTTTAAGATCCAAACAATGATCTCGGCTCACCGTAACGAGCACGGATCCTTTCACTATGTCGAGATTCTACCAAATTGGCTATCGCATGATCATTGCCCATATCATATGTTGGAGGAAGAAATCGTTAGCATTGTCACCATGGAGCTGCATCCATGATGGCTGGCTTGTGCTATATTGGCCTCTATATGCTTGTTTCATCATAATAGGGAACGTAGTAAGCATTTTGTAAGGATTTTCTTAATGCTGTATCGTGGTTACAAATCGTTCGCGTCATATTTATGCTTGAACTTCCAGTCATTTTATTGGTTAGTAATATTTGTCACTAACGTGGCATTTTAAGCTGTTTGTAGCCAGGGGCCAACTCGATCCTCTTTCTCGAGCATCTCAGAAGAGAGCACCCTAAGAGAGCCGCGAGCTCCAAGTACGATTCATGTACGATCTATACGAAATCCGACTTGTTTTTCCCGATGGCAAGACGAAGCCCTTTGAGATCGGATGTGCTATAGCGTAGAAGGTTGAATATACAAAGTTGAACTTCTTTAGGGTCATGAAATCTCGAGGTTGCTAAATTTTACATCCAAGACGTGGAATCGAGAACCTTAGCTCCGTCCCATCTAGAACGAAACGTGAAAGACACGTGCGTGCCTTGGTTCCATGATTAGTAATAATTTGCACACTAAAGTAAAAAAAACAAAAAAAAAACAAAAAATGTAGCAAGCCTTATAGACCTAGGCGGCATCTGAAGATCATGATGTTGCTTGCAGTGCTCAGATCATCAATTTGCGCTTTGCCTATTCAGTATGCATGTCACGTTATCCATTTGAATTTCGCAAAATCACTTTGAAAAATAAATGACACATGCTTTTGCGCATTAGCAAATTGTGATGTATGTGATGAAAGATTCATTAATTTGCACCACGCAGCGCTTTGTTTGTCATTTCTTGTTCCTTTTTATTATTATTCTTTATGTGTGGATTTGAGGATGTTAGGATTCGGCACACAATCAAATCAAAAGAAAACGTAAAGCAAAAAAAAAAATCGAGACATGAGATTTTATCCTGATTCACCCTTAAATTAGGGTTACTTTCAGCAAAGGATTCCACTATAATTAGCACCTTACACATCTTGTTACATCTCTCAATTATAAGAGAAAAAGAGCATATATAGTAGTAGTTATTCATGAGCTCAAACTCAAATTACTAATGAAAAAAAATATGGATTTAAATAGTAAAAGACATTTGATGTCTATGGGGCGCTACCCTCTTAAGACCTCCACTATGGTGGCTTTCCCTCTTGCGTCCAGCGGGACTCACGTGCTTTTCTATCACAAGGAAATATGAACCATACCCCAACAGAGAGAGCAATGATAATATAAATTAACAATCTAAGGACACAATTTTAATTAGTCCGCCAATTAGGAGAAACTAGTACAACAATCCATTGCCATGACCGGCCCTGAACTTCGAGTTCTCTGGAGTAGGGATCGGATTTACAATCGTTAGTTTCAGTGCGGAAATGCTCTTACCACTAAAACAATCTTGGGATGGGTGATTTTGATTACTTGACTATCTATTCAGTATGGATTCAATTGACAATCTTCTCACTAACTTTTTTTTCGATTAAGCTACTAATTAGTTTTTTATTATCGATTCTCGTTTGAATTGCCTACCGACTATTTTATTAAGTTTCCGCATTTGGTTGCCTTACTTACAAACTCTTTATGCGATCAAATTACTAACTTATTTTGCATTGTTAGCTTTTATCTACTTTAGTTACCCATGTTCGTTTGTTCTTCCTTAAACTGACAACTTCTCTTATTTCGGACAAAAAAACTCATCTCATCTTTAATGATTTTGCTAATGTTTACCTATTTATATGAAATTATAAACATTTATTTGAGTGATTTACCAATTTTAGAAAATTTGGTAAATTAAAAAGAAAAGTAGATGAACATTGATACCTAACTCAAATAAGAGTTGATAAAACAAAACTAGTTGATAAATAATTGAATTTTTTTGATAATTCAGTTAAATTAAGATTAGTAGCTTCATATGAGAGTTGGTATAAGAATAAGGTGTACATAAGAAAGGTAAACAAAAGTTGATTAAAAAGTTAAGAAAAGTTTGTAACTACAACAAAATTAAACTTTTTAAGTAGAATGAAATGGTAACTTAATGGGAGAAGAGTTTGCAAGTAACATTAATTTAGGTTGTTAATTTCTAAGAAAACTTAATAATTTCAAGACGTTCTAAAGAAGTGTAGATAATAGCTTACAATAGGACCGTTTGGCCAAATAGAATAACAGAATGAACGTCATTCAAATCTAACACTTGCCAATTACTTATTTGGAGGAAAATTAGCGAGCCAACAAAATTTAGTTCCCTAATCTATAAAAAAAAATTGTCGATATAAGAGGTTGCTAACTAAGGCAAATAAAACTTGGTAACAAAAGAGAAAAAATTGGTAAATTAAAAATTAACAATTAAACATTGGTAAGTAAATCAAATGAAAGTCAATAATTTGAAATAATTGGTAATCAAATATACGAAAGTTCTTAGGCCAATCTACTTTCGGTTAGTAATCTCATAAAAGATTCAGTAAAATTGAAACGTTAGAAAGCTATCTACAAAAGAGTAGGTAAGCTCATCTAAAAATTGCTAATTCGTAAACTGTGAAAAAAAAATGGCGAACGTAGAAAAATGTTAATAAGTTGTTAATAAGCTACATAAAAAAAATAATAATAAGTCACCAATACATTCTCGATACTTATCGATGCTTACTAAAATTGAGGGAAAAAGCCACCAGAAGTCTCAAACTACATCAAGTGTGATGCATTTACTCTTAACTTGCTTTTTGTAATGTAACAAACCCAAAAATATGCTCATTGTGACATATTTGCTATAAAATTTTTCTTGTGATATGAAAACCTCAGATTTGTACCGATATAACAAATTGACCCTTCGTCAAAGTTTTGCAGATGATTTTTCAGTCAATGTCATTTTTATTTCACTTAAACCATATGGACGCCATGTCAACACCATTTTTTAGTCACTTTTGCCTCAAAATTTATCAGCACAAAAAAAAATTCATATTTTTGGCCATGGTAAACAATAGGGTTCTAACCAATTCAAGACACCACTTCTCATAATTCAGAGTTTTTCTTTTTATTTGTCATATCTCTAACTCTACTTTCTCTTTCGACCCAAAAAAAAAAAAGAACTCTAATTTCTCTGACTTTTGCTTTGCATCTTTGCAAAGAGGAAATAGAACCCCACACCTATGATACTAGCATCTCCAATCCTTTTATCAGTAAGACCGCATGCCAATTGGCCTCATTATTCAAAGTTAAGGAGTACTTTCTTCTAGGGTTATCAAAATCGAATTGAAAAATCTAATTAAACTGCTAATTCAGTTCGGTCCAGTTAACGAAAATGTACTGAAAAGCTCTAGAATAATTTTTTTATTTTTCCTTTTTCTTTTCTTTTCCTCTTTCCTTTTGTTAAAAAGGGCCAGCGTTGGGCACACCTTATCTTGAATCTGAAATCGAATCTGTGTCGGCATCTGTCCCCGGCCCCTCGCAGGCCAAATCTAGCATCGTGAGCCCTTGAGGAAGCTAGATCTAGCAAGGTGAGGGTCTAATGGTCCTCGCCCGCCCTCAGCCAGTGGTTGGCAATTTCACCTTCTTTGAACGAAAATAGAAAAAATAAAAGCTTTGAAAGAAAAAATAAAATCAAAACCAAAAAAGGAAAAAAAATCGAGCTGAATTGAATTTTTGATTCGATTCATATTCAGTTCAGGAAGAGATTTAACACCTTAATGGTTCGGTCAGATTCGATTTTCTAAAACAGAACCGAATCCAACGTACCACCCTAACACTCTTACTTTCTTCTACAATTCTGTGAAAATACAGATGGCATCCTCTTAATGATGCAGCATACTACCCTCATAAAATATCCACTAGAACTATATATCCTTGAGGAGAAATCTTGAGCAAGTATCAAAATTTATGTTCAAAGGAAAAATAAAATACATCAAAGGGGAGGAGGAAGTGGGGGTCCTCATGATCAAAGCCGGCCTCACAGAACACCAGAAAACATCGTCCCTGTCCTTGCTTTGTTTATCTTCTACGTAAAGTACTGTGTTCCACCGGCCAATCTCCGCCTTACACGTCGACACGGCCTTTTCTCATCTGTCTTCTTTCTTTTCTATGTTATACCAAGTTCCTTCTAGCGAATACTTGTCAGGCGTGAGATCGATTTCTGCAGAAAGCACGTTTGATGCGGCTATATCTTCCCATTTTGACGAAACCAACCTCTTTTGAAAGCGATATCAGTCTCTGTACTCCTTCCAGCGTGTGCCTTTAGCTTGGGAATTCAGCTCACGACTGATATTTACTGAAGATATCTGCAAGACAGGCTCAGAAATGTTCAAGTTATGGAAAGAAGCAGCATAATATCTTGTATATCGGAGCATCCCGATGGCCAAAAGGGTGCGAAAGCGTAGAGTCCGGGTTCGATATAACTATGGTTACATTATAATTATATTGTGTCGTTACTTGTGAATTTAGCAACATTACGTTTTAGAGTTTGGGAATTCGGCTCATGACTGATGTTACTATTAAAGTATCTTCTCGGATTGCCTATGATGTCATTCCATCTATCAGTTTAAGTTTTTAAATTGGACAATTTGAATATGATATCAGAATCAATGCTAGTAGTAGCCCTTTCATAATCTGCATGCAACCATGATTTAAACTGCAAAAACCACCTCCACCAACCTACTGGCCCGAAAGCTAGATCTTTTTGCCCTTCACAAATAACGATGAGTGGATTATTTTCATGGATGAAAACCATGCATATGAAAAACCCGTCGTAAAAAAAAATATATATATATTATAATTTGAGTTGCATGAATTATGTTCAAGTTGAATTGCGTGAGATACCTTACGACGTCGTTGAGGGCAACGTGGTAAATTGGTGAGAGAACAGAAGGCGAAGTCGCCGGGTGGGTGGGATGAGCCATCGGCCACGTCAGCTCTGAGCACTCCTCGCGCGTTGGTCGGGCGGTTCCTTTGGCAGCGACACGTGGCATGGGGGTGGGGTCCATGTTGTGCCAGAGTGGCGAGTGATTCGGAGTTAATATCCCGGCATCTCGCGATTGTTAGACGATAAATTGGAGGTGCACGCGCGGTAACGTGAGTGACAAAAAAAAAAGGAGCTAATATCTTCCTTCCTTTGTCGAGAAAATTTGCCATTACTATGTATTTTTTTAGGCATCATATACGAGTTTAGTTAATTAAAAATAATTCATGTCTATATTCAGGTTTGTGACAGAAGGGAATTCCCTCTAACAAAAAAAAAAAAAAAGAAATTCACGACTCCCGTGGGCCTCTACATCCATGACTCCGTCAGGCTTTCGCCCCGTTAAAGGAACAAAAGTCATATAACTAGGAAAGACCAAGATGTCTTGACGGACCAGGAAGAACAAAGGCGGAGGAGGGATGACGTGAGCAGCTGGGGGAGGCGGGGGGGGACAGCCAACCATAATAGCCCCCATGCGCAATCGAGCGGTCCTCTCTCTTCCTTCCTTTTTATATTCTCTCCATCCACTCTCCTTCCTCTTCCATGTCTCTCTCTCTTCTCTCTCTGTCATCCTCCTTTGTCTTCTTCTTCTTTAAGAGCTTCTGTCTCCAACTAGTAATTGCACCGACTTCGGCAAGTTGATCTCTTTTTCGTGAAGTTCGTCCAAGGTGAGGGATGGGTTTGATTTCCACGGGATAAATTTGGTCGTATTTTTCTCAGATTCCCTTCTCTTTTGTATGGTTGTCATTTTTTCTTCTTGAGTCTGTCCAGCTCTTCATCCGATTCCATCCGCAGCTGAATTCTTCCTCGTGAGGATTAGGGTTTTCTGACATCCCCAGTCTCAGCTGCGCTTTTGATATAGCTTCCAGTTTTTCAGGATTGCTGCTTTGATCTCTCTCTCTCTCTCTCTCTCTCTCTCTCTCTCTCTCTCTCTCATTCATCAGCACAAGGCCGTTGGTCTAATCTGCATGAACATTTAACTGTAGAAAGCTCACACCCAGAAGGTTAGATTACCTCAAAATGGCAAGTTTTATCATGAAAAGATGCAGGGTAAGAGTTCGCACTCTCTCTTTCTCTCTCTCCTGGCCAATGACAGATGCGTATGAGAAAGAATTCAGTCGTGATGAGTTACTTCTGCTGACGAATCCCCTCACCCCCCTACACTTTCGCTCTCTCTTGCGGTGGAAACACAGAGACAGAGATAGGTCAGATGGAGTGCAGCCCAAACTATCGACAAACAGACAAGAACCCTCGGAAGCTCTTTGCATGATTTTCTCTCAGAAAGCCCCTTTTATGCTCTCTCTCTCTCTCTCTCTCTCTCTCTCTCTCTCTCTCTTCAATCTTTCGAAATTCAAGAATGGTGTCCCCCCTTCTCTCTCCATGTTTCTCTCTCATCCCTTGATCACCTTTTTTTGGCTTTCAGAAGGAACAACGCGTGCTAACCAGTAATGACGTCATCCTCGTCTTCCTCTCTCTCTGTCTCGTCCTGTTCGAAGCTTAATAAAGCTTTTTCTTTTATTTGGGGCGGGTGGGTTGGGGGAAGCTTAGGTTATCTCCTTCTCTCACTGTACATCGATTTACAATAGAAAAAAGCTCCTTCCAGAAAAAGTAACTATTTGTTTTGTTAGCTAGCCTTCTTCGAATGTTTATTTCTACGTCTGATATTCATTAAAGTTTCCTAGACGCATTCATTCCATTGCCGTTGATCTTTAATTTTCTTGCATTATTCAAGTGGAGTCTCCGTTCTTGATGAATCATTCCCACCATTCACCAACACAAGACAACATCATTAGCACAGAACCCCTTGTAAACCTCCCCACTTAGCCTCTGAGTTTTCATCAGAAAAAAACCAAACTTTCATGAATGATGATTGCATACTCTCTCTACCTTTTCCCCACACCTTTCTTCTTCTTTTTATCCCTAGCTAAGACACATATCATTGTGAATAAAAATGATGGGTGTGGCTCTATTTCCCAACAACCTTCTAATTGCTGCTAGGCTCTTATCATATCTCTTACTGTGTTGGTAACAAATGGGTGAACATTGCTCACCACCAAATGTGCTATGATTTAACATATATTCCTATAGCAATTGCTACCTTCCTCTAAGAGGGCCCATCATTTCCTTTTTCAATTGTTTCTGCTATTTTCTTCTGCTTCTAAGTTCTAACTCCCTTGTCCAGTTTTTTGATCTATTTCTCTCCTCCTCTCTTCAAGTTAGATCGAATCGATCACGATTTTAGAGTTGTGAAAGGATCACGAGTGCTTTATGTCATTGTGGTGGATTTGATGCAGTGTGTTTAGCGAAATAGTTTGAGCTGCTATGGAGTCCATGGAGTCGTGTGTGCCGCCGGGTTTTCGGTTCCATCCAACCGATGAGGAGCTTGTCGGCTACTACCTGAGGAAGAAGGTCGCCTCACAGAAGATCGACCTTGACGTTATTAGAGACATCGATCTGTACAGAATCGAACCTTGGGATCTGCAAGGTAGTAGCATCTTAATGCTTTCCTAGTACATATAGATGATCTAAATCGAGCAAGCTCATGATCCGGTGTGTGCAAAGATCAGTCAGCTTCTCCTTGAGGTAGATCACTAACTACGCGAGCATGTGGATCTTTAAATCGAGAATGATCCAATTCAAGAACCCTCAAGAGCATATTGCGCATATTTATAAACTTGTCGGTTCCTCATTTGAATGCAAAAGAAGAAGATCCTTCAATAAAACCTAGCTGCAGAATGGCTAGATCTTACTATGATCACCAATAAAAACCACACATACTCATCCTCTTGACTGGTAACCCTACTTTGCATTTTTTTCCCATTAGACTTGTTTTAACTCTCTTTTTTTTTCTTGTGTGAATATGGATGGACAGAGAGATGCAGGATTGGGTATGAAGAGCAAAACGAGTGGTACTTCTTTAGTCATAAAGACAAGAAATACCCAACAGGAACGAGGACCAACAGAGCCACAATTGCTGGGTTTTGGAAAGCAACTGGGAGAGACAAGGCCGTTTACGATAAGGCCAAGTTGATCGGCATGAGGAAGACCCTGGTTTTCTACCGAGGAAGGGCTCCGAATGGCCAGAAGTCTGACTGGATCATGCATGAGTATCGGCTCGAATCCGATGAGAATGGACCTCCTCAGGCAAGTACTGTATATTTCTCTCTCTCTCTCTCTCCAGTAACATCTATACCGAGAGAGGAAATGCTAATTTGCATTCTTAATCCCTATCGAAGATGGATATATGATTGAGTCAGTGATATTGCGTCAATAACTTGCGAATTGTTCCGCACAAGCTTTTTCTTTCTCTTCTTTCTCATGAACACATACAACACACTTCCATTGAGCATGCGAATTCGAGTGGATAAGGGAGAAAAGTCATCATTATGTACAGCATGAGCTTTTAAACAGTGCCTTTGACCTACATGATAGCCCCTCACAAGAAACGAGCTTATGTTAGTATTTCCAATCTCCAAATAATGCCCTTTTTTTTTTGTTTTAAGAGAGAGAAAAAGTAACAAAAAATCCCAAACTTGTACTTGTGTTGCATATTTACTCCTAACCTTTTTTTATGAGATCAACATCCCAAAATTTTTACTCGTGTGATACATTCGCACCAAATTTTAAGATAAATGTGTTACATTGGATACAATTTTAGGGTTTTTTGTGTTAGAATAAAAATTTTGAGGTAAATACATAATAATAGTACAAATTTTGGGTAAATCTGTCATATCAGTACAAGTTTAGTGATTTTCGTGTCACCAAAAAAAGTTTGGGATAAATATGTAACGGTAGGTATAGTTTAGGGATTGTGGTGGCTTTTATCCTTGAAGAAAATGTAACAAAATTAGATATAATATTCTAGACTGATTTACTAAATTGATACATTAGATCCGTGTATCACTCAACACATCAATCTAATTGAGTAGACCAGTAGATAGCTCCAATTTGCTCAAGTTTTGGGTTTGTTTTGAGTGTAAACCGGCCTCCACCACCATAACAAAGTCAAAAGGGACTGTGTTAAAAGCAAAATGCATGCACGACTTTGTCTTGAGATTCCCTTTCCCTGGTATGCACTTTGCACTCAATGTGTTTGTCGAAAAAGAAATATTCCGTTTCCCCTCTTACTAGACTCTCTCTCTCTCTCTCTCTCTCTCTCTCTCTCTCTCTCTCCATTGACTATCTCCTCCTCCACTTTATCAAGCAAAAAGGAAGCTCACTAAAGTGAATGAATCAAGAAGCATATGATGCTATAAGAGTGACAAGGGAGAGAAAGGAAGAAGAGCTAAGTTTTCTCTGTCCTTCTTTCACATTTTTTAAGTTAGGCGTGATTCGCACATTGCTTGCAAGCTCGCCCAGATATGTCGGTGTTTTGTCTGAGACTTTGTTGACGCACGATGTGCGAATTGATTCCACTTTCGACCATAGGGATGAATAAATTATTAGACAGAAACAACTTGCGACCTCATGAGACTCTTAGATGTCTTTTATGCATTTCATTGTATTCATACATGGTAAGCACAAATCCACTGGTTACACATCAAAGTTCCCCGCAATGTTCGATATTTTTGATTCAAATATCAATCACCAAATGATTTCTATTGCACAAATCATGAAGTATTAAAGAAATATCGCACATAGGACACTGAATTGATTTCTTCTTGCAATTCTCTTCTCTCTGCTATACAAATTCTTCATTTGCTTTTAAGTTGGTCCACATCTATACTTGCATCCTTGCAAATATTGCGCACTCTGGAAATGTCTCATTCCAAAGCAGGCGATTGGTTCAAAGAGTCGCGAACTATCTAGCATGCCGCGTGAGTTTCTTGTGTACGGAGTTTCCTCATCTGATACATTTAGGAATTTTTACATCAGGAAGAAGGATGGGTGGTTTGTCGAGCGTTCAAGAAACGGACCACCGGGCTGACCAAGAGTACCCTCGAAGGCTGGGACACGAGCTACTTCTATGACGAGCAAAGCGTCGTGAGCTCAGTCATTGATCCCGCCGAGTGCATCTCGAGGCCGGTCCTTGGCTATATGCCCAACTCGAGCTTCGTGTGCAAGCAAGAGAGAGAAGTGGCGGAGAACCTGAAGCTCTTCAAACCGGACGACAGCTACTTCCTACAGCTTCCTCAGCTAGAAAGCCCGTCCCTTCCCTTCATGAAGAGGCCGATGAGCTCGGTCTCGCTTATGTCGGATATCAATAACAATGACCACAACAGTAGCAATAACGAGCGCTTCGAGGAACACAATGACGATGATTCCAATAGGAGAGTGACCGATTGGAGGGCCCTTGACAAGTTCGTTGCTTCTCAGTTGAGTCAAGAGGAGAGGTACGAGGGCGATGGAATAACCGCGAGCTTCGACCAGCACGATAGCTCGGACATGGCTTTGATGTTGCTGGAGAGCGCTCGAGAATGCGAAGCGACCAAGCCGAACGGTTTCTTGACTTCCAGCGCCGAATGTGACGCGGGCATATGTTTATTTGAGAAACTATGAATCTGTAAGGAAGAGGAAGGACCTTATATATGATAAGAGCATATATGAACATCTGACCTTGAATGATGAAGAGTGCATATTATTTCTGTTGAACGAAATGGGTTGTGAAAGTTTGTATCTCTCTGTCTCTCTTATCTTTGAGCAAGAAGCATTTAAATCAATTCTAAGATAAGATAACTACGGTCAATGCTACGATAAAAGTTGAGTCAAACTAGATTTTTTACTTAAGTCAAAGCCACGAAAGAGGGTTTCTGTTCAACATCTAGGCGATTGTCAAGCCACTCCATGCCTAATCGGTTCTTAGACATTTTATCGCGACAGTTGTGGAATCATGCAATCGATTTTGCTATAGATGAGAGTCCCAGAATTCATAGTCAATTCCTTATTCCTCATTTTTGGCACCAAGAATTGGCATGGCTAGCAAAAGAAAGATCTTTGGCATCAATGAAAACACATTATCATAAAAGCCTTAAACATACTACAATTGTGGCAATTCAATCATAATTTCTTTTTTTGCCAATCGAGTCCTAAATATTTTGCATATATGTCGATTCAGCTCATTTGGTCGGAAGTGCTAACATGGACATCGACTATCCTACGTGGCTCAAATGGCGCTGACGTGGATAATTTATAGTAATATTCCAATATTTCTTGATTTATTTTTTTTTATTTTTCATTTCTTTCTCTTTTCCTTCCCTTCTTCTTGCTGGTCGTCAAACCTCGGCAATCGGTTAGAGGCAAGAGCTCGACCTCATCGTCGCTGTGCAAGCCTCACCCTCTCCAAATCTAGTGAGGGCACGCCTTGTCCAACCACTAGCAATGCCGACCTTCATCGAGCTGGCAAGGTGGACCTTGCCAAATACGGCAATGGCAAGCCTTGCCCTTGCTAGCGATTGCCTCTAGCTAGTTGCTAAGGTCCTATGACTGACTCAAGGAAGAAAGGAAGGGGAAAAAAGAGAAAAAGAAAACAAAAAAAATAAAAAAAAATAAAGAAGTAATCCAAAAAAATATTAAAAATTATCCACGTTAGCGACGGCTATGTCACATAGGATGGATGTCATCATGTCAGCTTTTTCTAGTCGGATGGACCAAATTGGCATAAATATAAAAGATTCAGGACTCGATTGGGTAAAAAAAAAAATTTAAAACTGAATTGACACAATTGCAACAGGTTTATAACTTTTTTTTTTGGTAATTCTCCCAATCAATGAGTGAAAATAAGGATAGCAACGAGTGATATTAGATTTAAAAAGATGAAATTTCAAAATGAGAGAGTTTATGAAAAATCCCAAATCTTGGGAAAGTAGGCAGATGATACCAAACCGCAAAGATGCGAGCTTGAGGGAATCACACATGAATAATAATGAAAGGCTTAGGATTATTTTAGCAAATCATCAAATGGTTTAGGTTTAACTTGACAATGATGAAAAGTTTAAGACTGAATTTGCCATCGTATAATAGATGTAAATTTTTTTTTTGTAATTTCCCGAACACTTTCGGTAACTTTTGGTAGTGAAGAGGGCTGGGCAGGCTACCCTATTAGAACATGGTTTGGTATAAGCCAGGTAGAGCTTTTCGGTATAGGAAAGACTAGCCCACACATCGGTTGGAAATTTCGAACTGCTACAGAAACGAGATATTGGCCAGAGCTCTTTAAATGAGTCGAATCTCAACAAAAATAATAATAATAACCAACTCTCATTTGAGGTGCTTACCATTTTTTATTTACTAATCTGTCTATCGAGTTACCATATTTATTTATCTTCCTTTCGAAACTCAAATTTACGATTAAGTTACCAATAAATTTTGTGTTACCGTGACTCTTATTTGGGTTAGTTACTAATGTGGAAAATTTACCAAAATAGTTGTAAACCTATTGCACTTGTGTCAATTCAATTCTAAACCTATATATACATATATATTGTCAGTTGTGGCTTAAATCTTTTGTAATTGTGCCAATTCATTCTATTCTGTTGGCCGGTGCAAACATGGAAATTTATAATGACATTATAGTATCTTTTTCAAATTTTTTAGTTAATTTTTTCTTTTCTTTTTTGTTTCTTCCTTCTAGTTTTCTTAGTGGCCAGCAACCTGAGGGCTTTGCGGCCCCCGACCAACATCGTCGGACCTTGCCCGGGTTGGGCGAGGCAGCTGTGCCTCGCGAGGGTTTCTGTGTCGCACAGCCATGGCCTCACCAACCATGGGCTAGGTTGGCCTCACCCGTGGCTACCATGGCCTCTCCCAGCCTAATCGAGACCTGGCAATGCCAATTGGGGACCGTGAAGCCCTAGTCGGAGAAGGTCGTTAGCCAGCTTGCCAAAAAAGGACCATAAGAAAGAAACAAAAAAGAAAAAAACTTAATTAACAAATTTGAAAAAATATTAAATTATTATTAAATTATTATTAAAAAATACCTAAGTCAGTTGAATTGGCACAATTCAAAAGGTTTAAGACTCAAATGGCCAAAAAAAATGTTTAGAAATAAATTGACATAATTATAAAAGGTTTAGAACTATTTTGATAAGTATCGCTCTAATGTTCATTTTATTCTTTTCAAATGACCGACTTCTTTTACCTCCAACCCAAGTAACTAGCCCACTAGAGAAGTTGGTAAATGACAAAAGCAAATAAACATCAGTAACTAACTCAATCGAGAGTGTGGGCTAATTGAAGTCAGTAAATTCATATATGAGTCGAAAAATTTGAGGCACAGTTAAGAAATATGAAAAAAAATGTTGGTAGTTAGAAAAATAATTTATAATTAAAAGAAAATTAAACTTGATAAGCTACTCAATGGAGAGTTGGTAAACACAAACTAATCGGATTACCCCAAAAGCTAATAAGTCAAATTGATGTTGGTAATTTCTAAAAACCAACCTTGGTAAATTAAAGGCATTGTAAATAATGCAAATAAAAAATTGCAAACTACAAGAAAAGTTGAGAAATTCCATTAAAAAAACAAAAATAAATGTCACTTATATCTTAAGCGAAGAGTTTGTAACCTTATACTATTTGGTAACTTAGTGGGACGAAAGTTGGTGACCCACGCTAATTTATGTTAGTAATCTCAAAAGGAAGTTGATAATTTCACATAAGAGTGCACGTATTCAAATTGTGAGCGAGTTATGTAAATAAAAGTTGGTAAGTTATTCATAATTTGCAAACAATAAAAAAGAGTTGGCAGTTTTATAAATATATTGGAAATCTAACAAGTTATTTTGAAGAAAATCACTAGTCAATTTTTTTTTTTTTACCAACGGCTTATTGGCACATATCAATACGCATTCAAATTTAACAGAAAAAAGAAAAGGAAAGGGAATAGAGTTTGCACTCTTTTGCAGGAGACAATGGGATTCTCCTTAATTGGTTTGATTTTTTACCAATTCTTTCTGCACGACACGCACAAAGAATTCTTAAGCAAAAATCATCTTCTTGTAAAGTTTGATGACAAGCTTGATTTTTTTTTTTTTTGCAAAACAACTAAAAAGTTGTCAAATCGTGTCATTTTGAAAATTTCCCTCAAAAAGAAATCATAATAATAATGAAAAAAGGCTAGCAATACAGCTACCCCTCCTTGCTACGGAATGTCCGGCGTGAACCATTTGAGTTCGTCTTGTTCAGTTGCACTGAAGATCGTCACAATTTAGCAATATTAAAAAAAAAAAATCTGTGGACAACTAATGCGGGTGCTGCATGTATGAACGCTTGGTAAAAAAAAAAAAGATCATCTAAGTAGGACATGGAGGCCAGTTATCTCAGATTTTTTTCTAACTTAAAAAATTAGCAAGTCGTTGTCAAAAATATTTAATAAGTTCGCGTGTTTTCTCTTGACTTTGTTAGAATAACAGTCTTTTACATGATTATGAGAATAAGAGAACGTTGAGGATCACAAATTTTTTAAAAAGTGAACCCCACGATAGTTTCTAATTATTCGTTGTTTATGTTTTGTGGCCCAAATTAAATGGCTAATTTTACAATGGATTAAGAATAGACCATAATAATTTGCTCTTTATATGCACATCGTTTAATGTGCACTCAGCTCTTGTTTTCTTTTTCTTTATTTTTTTTTCTCTTTTGCCCTTTTCTTTACTGTCTTGTTTTGATCTGCCCTAAGACAGAAACGGAGCACAAAAAGGAATGAGAATGAAGTAGGGAACGTGGGGCCGAGGGCTGTCCGGCATGCGCGGAACCAGTTGACCAGCTCCGGCCTAGGCATGCTTGCTCGTGTCGCGTGTCCTTGCTCCACATGTCCCCTCGGAGCCATGCACAGACCCCCACTGAGAAAAGTTTCCCGGCATGCATGCTGGAGTTCCCTTCGATCACTTTGGAGTTTTGGGCCTAACGGGACGGACTTAACAGAGACATCACATGGCTTCCTCATCGATGGTTACTTTGCAGCAGCAATGTGGCGTTATGGGCTGCTCTGCTCGGAGGGGAGGTCACAAGAGAAGTGCAGATGGCGAGCCCTTCCTGAGCCGAATTCACGTCTGACGGATGCGTTCGAAGTGCCCCCAACGAATGAGTTGAATGGCCATAAGCACTGTGCTGTCGAAGGCGAGTCATGGCGAGCACGGCCATCAGATGACCGGAGCAGCTCCAATTTGAAATCGAGCTCCGATAGGGGAAAAGTAGACCTCAATAGAACCATTGAGTGGTCTCGAATTCCAGATAACTGTTTATACATATCCCACCCACACTACCTTGGGTAAGCTTAGGTTCTTTGAAGATCACGACTGAAGAACAATTTAGAATGTCATCGACTCATCATGTGTTATCGTAGTCTTCGAAGCAACATTAACATACGTACACCAGATGACATTTAGACCGCAATGTCTCATGTCCTAATTCCATTACCATTGACAACGAGTCGAAACCTGAATCCACCCGGATGCTAATTAAGCCGCCGAGTAGAGGACGTCTGTGGCGGCGACGCCTTCATTGAACAGTATTCTTTGCTTATACATCACTTCCCGTTTGTTTGTTGCTTCGGTCGCCAGAAACCTACTCTCTTTTTTGGAGAAGTATAAGATCTCGCACTCACCATGAGTAGACGAGTCTACAGACGTGACATGTCCCCAGCTAATGGTGTGTGCGCTAGACCTAAGTAGACGAGTCTAGAGAGATTAGATGTTCACCATGTGTGTTGTTCTGTTGGCCTAAAAAGCACCCTGGGGTTCATAGAGTAAAAATGACATAAATTTTCGCTGAATTTTGATCCGATATTCCATGTCATCCCTGACTTTAATATATTTAATGAGATCCTTGAACTTTAGTCCAATATATAATGTAATTCATAAACTTTTAATTTGTTCGATACGGTTTCTAATTTTTAATATGCTCAATGTGATCCTTGAACTTTAGTCCAATGTGCAATGTAGTCCATAAAATTTTCATTTGTTCAATATAATCCCTGAACTTTAGCCTAATGCGCGTGTAGTTCATAAAATCTTAATTTGTGTCGTAACATTTTTAGATTTTCTTTTTATAGTCGACAATTCAGTGCAGTCTTTAGACTTTTGGTGTACATAACCAATATTATCCATGAATTTGACTCGATAGAAAGATGATAATGAACATTTTTTTATATATATGATTAAATTGATGGACTTGAACATTTTTTTATATATATGATTAAAAAATTCGAGAACCACATTACACAGGTGATGGACTATACTGTATATTTGGCAAAAGTCGAGAGACCATTCATGTGATTATCCGGTACATCGACAAGCACGCAGAACCGAGACTCCGTTCACAGGTCACATATGAATGGGGCTAAGCTGAGGTTTGTGGGCCTTTCCGAAATTTCAAATGCTTAAAAAGAAGTCGGGCCGGGGATGGCCCAAAGGTCAATAGGCTTCAATAGATCATGCCCAAGCCCAAGCCCAAGTCCCGCTTTAAGAAGGCCGTAGAGAGAGAGAGTTGCTGGACTGACTCTAAAGGAAAGCCACTGGTCCTAACTTTCTCAAACCTTAAAAATCACCTTTACCTTATAGGAGCAAGGGTCTAAAGACGCGACCGAACAAGCACCGGAGTGAATCTCCAGATCGTCAGAGCAGCCGATGAGATCCACGTGGGAGCCGTCAACGATCCATACGCAATGTCCAAAAAACAGGTATTAGGCTCGTTGAACGAGTTCTCTTGAATTGATCTTTTCCAGACGCGTTGGAGCTAAATATGGCACTGCTAATTGATAATGGTCTTTTTGTTCCCGTGTATCAGGGTCCACACGATCAGGAAATAATGCAATTTCCGACTAGACAGGGCACGAGTCGAAGCAGACGAGATGAAGTCAACCGGCTCGAATCTTTTGTCAAATAGCGCTCATGCCGGTGATCGTCCCAAGGTGAACTCATACGACTCGTCTGATGAAAAGGGTATAAACTCATACGACTCCCCTTTTCAGAGAAGAAAAATAAGGATGAAGTTAATTCCAACCCTTCTCTCCCTCCGATTGAAAACCGAATGTCCAACCTCGTAATAAATTTAAACCTTCATTTGTCGCAATGTCTTAGTTAAACTCCGCCACTACCGCTTTCCACACACTTAACATTTGAAACCCTGACCTCGTAGTAATCAATCCAAGTGTTTTCAGGCAAAAACTAGGATTACATTCACGATGTCCAAATAAGCTAAGTGGCATCGAATCCCCTTTACCGGCAAGGAAAAACTAAGTCCGATGAAGCGATGGAGAAGAAACGAGAGATCAAAGCGGTCGATGAAGCTTCAACTATCATCCCTTCGGTAAAACATCAGACACTCCTTATAAACCCCTAATTTACTACCACCCATCTTCTTCATCAACCCGTTTTTTTATTGACAGAAGAAGATACTTCACCAGACGCAGCAGCGACATTCCATCCCATATTCACATTCACATCTACATCTCTTCCCCCCCCCCCCCCCCCCCCCCGGAACAACCAAAAAAGATCAAAAGCCCCAAAAATTACATTATACTTGTTTCGCCCTCACGCAGCAGCTACCTTCTTGGCCCTCTTCGCAGCAGGAGACTTGATGGACTTGGGCTGCTTTGGCTTCGCAGACGTGGCCTTCTTCACCGGCTTCTTCGCTGCCTTCTTCGCCGGCTTGGCCGCCTCCGGCTTCCTCGTACGCTTGGCCCTCGGAACAGGCGCTGCCTCCTTCGGCTTCTTGGCTGCCGCCTCCGTCTTCTTCGCAGGCTTCGACGAAGGCTTAGCGCTCTCCTTCTTGCCCGCCTCGGACAGCTTGTACGAGGCCTTCACCTTGATCAGCTTCCCCTTGGAGGCAGAGTTCTTCAGCTGGAGCGCCAGAATCTTCCTGAAGTTGGAGGGAAGCACGGCCTTGTGCTTGTCCTCCATGTACTTGGCGATCGCGTAGGGGCTCGATCCGCTCTTCTCGTCCAGCGCCAGGATCGCCTCCTTGATCATCTGCTCAAAATGGAAACCCAAATCGTTAATCGAAGTTCTACAGATACCAGTCGATAAATCGTGCCACGCTAAGATCGATCAAAAATCAATACCTGGAAGTAGGGAGGATGCGAGGCGGTCTTCGGCTGCC
Source organism: Psidium guajava (assembly GCA_016432845.1). Taxonomy (NCBI): domain Eukaryota; kingdom Viridiplantae; phylum Streptophyta; class Magnoliopsida; order Myrtales; family Myrtaceae; genus Psidium; species Psidium guajava. The sequence continues at coordinate 13,575,448 of CM028231.1, read as the reverse complement.
TCGGCTTCTTCTCTCTCGGAGACCGAGGTTTCTTCTCCTTCAACGGCTTCTTCGCTTCCTCCTCCTGCTCCACCTCCTTCGGCTTCTCTTCCTCCTCCATCGCCGGCGCCGGAGCCTCAGCCGGCGGCTGCTCGACAGCCGGAGCTTCGCCTTCTGCGGTGGTCGACATGGACTCGCAAGTAGCAGTTGTAGAAACGCTAGCAACTTCGAAAAGATTTTGTTTGTGCAAGAAGAAAGATGACGACACGAGAAATGGCATTCTCGCTATTTATACCGAGGGACGCATCTCTGACGAAATCGAATGCGGAGTCTGATTGGCCCGCTCCGGCTGCCCGAGGATCGCCAGGTGGGAGGAGAAGACATCTGGGCCGAACACGTGGGGAAGGATCGGACCGTCGTTCCGGGTTCTCGCCCCCGATGGGAATTTTCCAGCGTTCGGGGGTGGGGGATACGGACTGCGGAAAAGACGTGGCCAGGATTTTTTTTGCCGTGGACTCGTGAGTTTGTTCTTGGTGGAGAAGAGAGGGGATGTGTTTTCTTGCTGGCTTTGGAGCCAAATTCGATTGCTTCTGCTTCAATTCTTGGGACGAAATTCGCATGGGATTGAAGACGAGAAAGTGTAGGTTTCAATGTGATTTGAACGATCGGAAATGGTTAGGATTTGGGTCCCACACGAAGGTGTGAAATGAGAAAGGTTACTTCGATTGTATTTCCTTTTTCGTTTCGTTTTTGTGTGTGCATTGTAAAATTTACATCAAACTGCAGTAAAAACTTACGTGCAATTACACTGATATGCAAATAGTTGATGAAGATAAATACATCCCCGTAATAATTGAAAATTCCTCGTACATTCCGATCGTGATGCAATCCCATCCCATCTTTCCTTCTTCTTTTTTCTATGGTCAAAATCCTATCCCATCTCAAATGGGTATTTTTATTTATGGGCTTTTATCGAATTTGCAAAAGTCTAAAAATTTCAGTCCAATTTTTTTAATTGATAAATGAATATATTTTTCATTTAATGTGGGCCTTCATCATCTTCTTCTTCTTCTTCTTCTTTTTTGGTATCGTGTCCAGGCCAGCGTCCGTACGGATCGCGCACCTCGACTAATCCTCTGGAAGGGCTAGCGCGGCATCCCAGCATCCCACCGCCACAACCCTCCGCTTAAATCACCGGCACCCAGCAAGATTCGAACCCAAGACCTCTCGTGAAAGGATTAAAGCGCAAACCAGCTGAACCACCGATAGGTGAGTTCTTCTTCTTTTTTCTTACAACCAAAAAACAATTATATATTTTTCCCAAAAACAGAAATACACCCAATTGCTAGCAAAGCAACATTTTTAATTAATTTAGTTACAAGAAGCAATTCTTCTTTAAGAATTACCAAAAAAATTTACACCTATTACAATTGTACCAATTCAATATCAATCTTTTATTTTGCCAATTGAATTATTCCAATCAATTTTATTCGAAAATCATTGACATGGTGCAATCGATGTTAACATTTTATTAGGAATAAGCAAATCAAACCAATCGAATCGAAATGAGCAAATCAAACTGATCGGATCAGAACTGCTGGTTCGATTCTCGGTTCTAAAAGGCGGTGATCCAATTTTCCATTCTTAAAATTGAAACTGGTAACTGAGCAATTCATTTCTCGGCTCCAAGGGCATAAAATTAGACTAAACCAATTAATTTTTTTTATAATTTTTAAAAGTAACCCTAAAGTTGATGTTGAACCATGATGAAAACCAAAAAGCTTTCTCAATTTCAAGAACCGCATTTCATTCTTGTGGTTGGATGCTCAAAGGTAGTCTTTCCCATAAACCCCTTACCACTTCATTCACGAACTATCGCTTGCACATAAAAAAAAATCTTTTTTTTTCTAATTCAGCAACCAACCTTCACTAGACATAACAACTAGGGAATCTCTAGCATAGGTGTCGGGAAGGAATACAGGAATGTCGAGGCTGGCTCCTTATTACGACTAGCTAAAGACTAGCTAAACTTCGACATCGAAGGATTATGGCTAAGTAGATAGCGACATGGATATGCAGCTTGTCATCGCCTTGATGTGGTAGAAATTTGGCTACCATTGCTCACAATGAGAGTCGAATTGTTAAATTTGCCTTCGAGCCATGCATATGCAGCTTGTCATCGTTCGGATTAAATCAGTTCAAGCGATCACCTGCAAATCGGATCGGAAACCGATCACCTCTACATTTTACTATCGATGCTAATCTTGACGTTCTTTAATAATATTTTTAATTTTTTCAATTACTTATCTACATTTTTTTCTTTTTTTCCCTCTCTTCTTTTCCTTTTTTTTTACCAAGCTTGCCCCCATTGGCCACCGTTCAGGGCGAGCCTCGCCCGACCATTGTTTTAAGGTTGACCTCACCCGGAGATGACAAGGCCAACCTCGCTCGAAGATGACAAGGCTCACCTCACTCGGAGATGACAAGGCTCACCGTCGCCAATGGCTAGTAGGGGGGAGCTTCACCAAAGGTCAAACTTGCCAATCCTTGCTACCGATCGCAAAGGTCTGATGATCGACCAGAGAAAGAAGGGAAGGAAAAGGGACAAAAAAGAGAGAAAGAAACAACAAATAAAGTTCTTATAAATATTTAAATATTATTTAAAATTATTCACATCATCACTAACTAAGCCACGTTAGCAATTACAAATGCAAAAAACTTAGAACTCAATTGTTAAAAACAAAAAAAAAATAATAACTGAATTGATACAATTATAATACTTAAGACTTTTTTGATAATTTTCCATTCCTCTTAACTTAGGGTTATTCAGCTTATTTGACCTGAATTAAGGAATTCCTCATTATTCGCAATCCAAGAAAGACCCACTGAACAAGATGAATTCAAAGGAGATATATGGTGATAAACTATCTAAGATATCAATAAAACCATCGTAAAAATTACAAAATTCTCAATTTCAAGTAGAACAATTACTCGGTCCATCTCTTTGAAGACAAATTATTTTCGAAAAATTATCTTTAAACTTTTCGTTGATTGAGTGAAAGAAAACTAATTTACGGAAAAAAAAATTCCCATAAGACTTAACGAGCTTAGATTGGTAAAAATGACCTACCCTTATAATAATAAGAAAATCACTTTCCCCAGACAATCATACAATAAAATTTAACTACTTCCCTTGAAAGTGATATTTTTTGAAACATATTTTCTTTTATCATGAAATTTTCAGTGAAACATACACATTCTTAATGGCATGATAATGCCCATTATGAAAGATTATTTTGATCCTTAATTGATGACCGGTGTTGAAAATATGTATAAAATTCAATTATTAAATAAAAGGAAACACTAATAAATTGAAAGATAAATTAAAAAAGGAAAATGAGAACTTTTTTTTTAATGGAACAAGTGCTTGGATGGTGCGGCAAAATTAATTCTTAAGTTCTTTTTTTGTGAAGGTTAGTTTCGGAAGGAATATAAAATGAGACCTTATAATATTTTAGCTTGATACGTAAAAGATATTCATACTGTTTTTTGACTGCAATAGGCGAAAAGAACTTACTTCGATTATTTTCAAGTTTAAAAGAACAACATGGACCAGCACAAATATTTGAGGAACTTACATTTCAAATTTGATAAATCTCAATGAATGCACCTATTCCTTTTCGTTTTGTTGCAGTCTGTCATAGAAAGTCTACATATAAAGCTAATCTTTACTCTTCCCAAAACTACATATGTCTTGTCCTGGACGTGAAACTCAACAGAGTTTAAAGAATATCCGCTATACAGCCAGATCTTACAAAGGTATTCTACTCAAATTAAGTGCCGGTTTTCCGACCAAACCAAACTAGATCACAAGGAAATAAGCTATAAGCAGGCATCTACCAAGAACCAATTTAATTAATTAAGTACGACAGCCAGATTTTACTTTTGTTAAGACAATTTGTAATCTCATAAGAAGGAACAGCACGAACCATTCACCGTGAAAAAAGGGAGAACCTAATGCTAGAAGAAAAGAAAATTAATCCGAGACTTAAGACCCTAAATGAGGCTCTCTCTCAATTGTCTAGTCCATGAAAGATGCACTAGATCTATGCCTAAGCAAGAAACAAGATGGCAAGAACACGAAACTCCATCGCCCAACAAGTTACATTACAAATTCGCCTTATTTTGGACAACTGAGGAGATAGTTGCCAAATAAGACATAAGTATACAGTCTTAAAAGAGTGGAAACGACAGATTCTGGACATTTATAAAGGGGTTTTTCTCACGAGTAGCAATAAATCGCAGAAACTCTTATCGATGTGAATTTGAACCTCTTACCAAAATTTAAGGACACTAAAAACATGATCCTTATCCTAATCTAATCTAACAGGAGCGCACGTGTACCGCCCAGAGACTCAGACATATCCGAAACGAATGCAGTAAAAGCAACACCAAAACAAAGAGTCCCCTCCGTACAGTGAGCTTCTTTCTTCACTATTAAATTCTGCCCAATGGAAAATTCTCACTCTACACTATGCATATCAAGTGTCCACAAGACCTCACTAGATAATAGTCAGCTAACAAAACACATTATTCATGATAACCAAGTAGTCAGCTAGCACTAACTCCAAAATGACAAAACAAATTAACTTCAGGAAAAAAGAGAGGAGAATTCCCGTACAAGTGCTGTGCCGATCTACCAAATTGAATCACATAACAATGCAACGAACTACATGTGGCCATTTCAATGCCAACCAAAAATCCGCAAAGTCAGCTTGCAACCAAAACCTTAATATACTTTAGGATTATCCTTGTCAGGTTTCACTCCGACTAGTATACACAATAGTTAATAGAAACACTAGGCATACTAAGAAATCTACTGAAACTCTCTTACTAGTATAAAATAACAGTTGATGCCTGCCAATTATACAGGTAAAACATCTTTCCAGATAGGTGTCTGAAAAATGAGACAACAGCATGCATGGACACAGTTAAAGGAAAGAATGTATGAAAACCAATAATTCAATACGGCTTCTCAGCTTGCGGTTATCAGTCTCACTACAGTTAACTTGCCAAGAAATTACAACTTTACCAGGTATAGATAATGGAGAAGTAAATGGTCCAGATCTAGAAGCATAAAGCTATAAGGTACACCTAATATATTACAGACGACCAGACGTCATAGACGATGCGCATAGAATAGAAACAGATGAAAATCACTAGTCTCGAAGCATCTACGGTTCCATAAGTGAACTGCATCTTATTCCTTTAGAAACTTCATTTTCCCATAAATGATCAAGGCAGTTAAAAACACAGATTCTTGAACGGATCTTTAGAGGAAAAAGGAAAAGGTTTCTGGACGAATAAGATGCAGATTTTGAATGATACATGAGCAAACCATTTAAAAAGGAAAGAGAGGCCATCAAAATGTTAGCAACTTCAATGCAGAAAGAACAAAAACTCTGCCTGCAGTATATGAAGAAAGAAGAGCGGCAAAGATTGGGAGGACCAATTAAACTGTAATGCTAACTGACAATCCCAAAATCGCCTCAGTAAATGAAAGATGTGAATGCCTAAAGTCACCTCAACAATGTTCACCAAATATTTAAGTTTCCAAAACCAACTTGCAACAGATATTCCATCACATACCAAAGATTACGAGACCTCACATTACACCAAGTACTCTAAGAACTCTTTCTATTTCTCCCTAAGCCCTTGAGGAATATATATGGTAAGTCTAATGAGAGCATACTAAACAATAAGGGAGAAACTAAAGGTACCATTGTCCTCAAAAGTCACCAAGTCAACACTCAATACTTCATCACTGATGGCCTAACTATCCACAGAGATTATTCACATCAAAATCATGATGATCACAAACACGAGCATTCTTAAGCCAGCACAAACACTTCTACCCTATAGGAAAACCCAAACTCAAAGTAGTTTCACATTATCACCATCCACATCATAATGAGCATGTGGAATCTCTTGTGTAAAGGACTATGTCATCGATAAACCAATGACAGTCAACTTCAAAGTTTGCAGAGTCATTACAAGTGAGCTCTGAATCTTATTTTATCCTATAGATGAACAATCACACATGAAAGAACCTTAAACTTGCAAATTCATGGCATTTGATACCCCACTCTCAACATAATGCTCAGAAGTTTCTCCAAATTCTTTATGCCCTTATTTCTTCCCAATTCCCACATTGAATGGATGAAACAAGGTTTTCTCAAAATCTCCAACTACTCTAAATCCCTATGCATAAGCCATAACACATGACTGACTTTCGTAGCTCCTAAACTCCAAGGCACCCAAGCAGACTTTTCCGTCAACAGGACCAATTAAATCCTACTGAAATATCTTATCATGAAAGACACACTAAGTACAGTGAATATGTAACATACCGATGTAAATGGAATAACAGACCACTGAATCAGATTACTATTCTGCCTAGAGAGAACATCCATGAACCGAAATTAATGGGCTTGGGAATCTGCATCCACCTAAAACGCTCATGCAATTAACCATGTCAAATGGCAAAGGATTCAGAAGGCATAAGAGGTTTGGATACATTAGTTGACATGATTCTGAGCTATACACCAAAAACTTAACCAACTAATGTTTTGAGCACCATTGCCTATGGAGAATATTACCTAATTTTCTGCTTTAACCTACCCATCTTTTATATAGGCAACAACTTGATCCCCTGAAGCTGATGCACGAAGTCACCTCAAGCAAGAAATCCTTGATGTATTCACTCATCATAGCTGAAAACCTCTGACAATTGCACAAAAGTCAAATCCTACTTGAGCTCTTTAAAGCAGCTGATATTGTCTCTAGATGAGTCTCCACCAAAATCATTAACCATAAAATCAGCTCCCCATCAATTAAACTGAACTCCCAAAACTTCGGATTGCCAATAACATCACTCGATTTATTTCATTAAACACATGATATCCATGAACCATAGTACAACATCTGCACTTCAAGTGGTAGAAAACCTTGGACTCCTCATAATAGTGCAATGCAGGATGCACTTCTACTTTCACACAAAAAGATATCACTTATTTGGTCCCATCCTCAAGCCACCTTATCTAAAGATTCTAGAGTCTTGGCATAACCTAAAAACTAGGGGGAATCCCTGACGAAAGGCGATAGATATGAAAAGATGTTAGAAAGTAGGTGAGATGTAAAAGACTAAAGCAATATATCCTATAGGAAAAGGTAATCAAACTTAGATGTTCTTGCAACAGGGAACCTTTCTCCATTACCATAGAAGCATTTCCTGCATTTCCAAACTTACCTGAAAACAATAAAGCGAACGCTTCAATAACCAAATTAGCATAAGATACAAGAAAATGGCATATGAACAGAATGGGTAACCTTGGAACTTGAATCTAATAGTAGTAGCCACCCCCATAAGAGCGATCATCCCCATAATAAGATGGATACGGACCTCGACCATACTGCTGCATTTCCTAGATGTCAGCATAGCATATTATGGACAGACTAATATTAAGTCGGGAAACTATGGTTTTCCTTACATCAGAACCATAATAATCATGTGGATAGGGCCCACTTCGAACTCCAAAAGCATCTGAAGCAGAAAACCAGATAAGCCAGTAAGTGATGAAGGGGAAAAAAAAAAGCAGCATATGAGTGAGAATCAGAAAGATTCTGATGCTACTAGTAGAAAACATACCACGATAAACACTTCCATGTAATGGTAATGAAGAATCCGTATAATCAAAACGAGGACGTACTCTACTTGGCTCCATGTGATCGATATTTTGATCCTGAAAACGCAAGAAGAAAAAATAAAGTCGGATACAAAAGAACTCAGAGAAAGATGATACTTACAGTAGAAGACATCAGATAAACATGATGATATAATAGAAGAAGAGAGTTAGTAAAGAGAAAAAAGGGGGAACAACGGCAGGAGATACTTACTGTCATAGGAAAGGGACGCTTCAAACCATGGGCACCACTATTATAGAAGTAGTGGTCATCAAACTGCCTGCCCTCAAAATGTGCATTGTATTGTTCTTCAGGAGAGTAAGGTAACTGCCTAGAAGGCAGATGCATGCCAGGGCCTCTGTCAGGATAACCATGCCATGATCCATCAATAGGTGGTCTCGAAGGCATGCCTGCAGGGACATGACGACCAGACATATAATGAACACCTCGTGATATGCCCCTCCTTCCCCCTGCATTAACTCAGGACATCAAACCAACAACACTAGCCTCGTAGAAGTTACTAAAAGAAGAAAGCCAAATCAACAACCTCCTCCAGAAGATTGCCTCCTGTGAAAATCAGGGTATGGATTATCAAACTCGCGGTCATAGCTAAAACGCATTCTGCTGCTTTGACCACGTCCCCGTTGATGGAAACCCCAGCTATGGTAATTCCCTCTGTTGTATGAATGTCCTCCCCACCCAAAACCCCTTCCTATTAATAAAAGAGCCCAAGTGAGATGGAGATGGGATTTTAATATATATATATATATAGCAAATTTCAGAAAATACCATGTCTTGGAACAGTGCCAACACTGCCGCGACTAATTCGAAATCCACCAGACATTCCACCCTTCACTGCCTGAGTTTTAGGCATTGGATTGGAAAGCCTTGCTCTAACTTTAACCTACAATCTCCATATAAACAACATTAGCACAATTCCACTCAACCAATTGTTCAAAAGAGTCACTGATCTTTGCGCATTCTCCATCTTTATTTTGTAAACAATCAACATGGAGGACAGAGGCAGTAAATAAGAGACATAACTTAAGGAAATTAATCAACAGAGTTTGAAGACCACCTATCTTAATGTCCAAAGGGGAAATCGTCTCACAATGTTATTAAAATCTCTTCATTTCATGTCAATACATCTCTTCCACATATTCAGCAAAAAAATATACCAAAAGGCAGAGAATAATAAGCACGAGGGAGTACCTTTGTGTTACCATTACATAACTCTGAAGTATTGATTCCGTCAACACAAGCCACAGCTGCCTCATGGCTAGAAAAATCAACAAACCCAAAATCTTTCCTCTTAGCAGTCGACATGTTTCGAGCGAGGACTACACGTACAATCTCTCCGAAAGCATTAAATTTCTCTCTTACACATTCTTCATCCCAATAAGGAGGAAGCCCATCAATGAAAACCGATTTCACTTGAGCCATGACTTCCGGGTCAGGGTCACGTAGTGGTTCGCCAAAAGCAACTTTAGCTGTTCTCTCTGAATGACCAAAAACAACATCAGGCTTTTGAAGCCTCTTATATGCTAGCATTGCATCAGCGTGGCAAGAAAACTCGAGAAATGCAAAACCACGACTCAACCCTTCACGTTGAGCATCTGGAACAAGAGTTATGCTCTCTACCCCTTCAACACCATATTCCTTCAACTTTTGTTTTATCTGCCATTACAAAACAAATGAACAACCAGAAGCTGAACCTAAGTAACAGCTATTGCGAACATTTCAACACTTACAGCTTCCTTTGTCCATGTGTTGCAGATATTTCCTAGGAACAATATGTCATTGTCCTCACTGGGTGCAGTGCCGCATCTCTTTCCACGAATCTACAAGTAAAAACAAGTGAAAGGCATCCTAAGTTCCTTTCACTCCTACAACTAATCAAAATAGTTTTGGACAATAATGCGTAGAAAGCCTACTTGCACTGGTAAATAAAACAAGACAAAATAGTATTAACAGTCTCTTACAACAGGATTCTTCATCTCTACCAGGGCCCGCTTTGCATGCTCCTTGTTTGCAAACTTAACAAAGGCATATCCCTTGTTCTTATTGGTTGAAAAATCTTTATGCAACCTAATCTCAACTATCTCACCAATCCTCTCAAACACCCTCATCACATCCTCTTCTACAGCATCACGGTCAAGACCACCAACAAAAATTTCATGCTCTTTCTTAATTTTTTGTTCCTTTGCAATAGCTGATAGTTCCTTATGCTCCTCTTCTAAAGTGTCTGCTTCTTCAGCAGGTTCATCTCCATCATCCTCGCCAATGTCTTCCTCTCCAGGTTCTCCAAAGTCCAATCGATCACCATACTCCTCCATTCCCTCATCATCGTCCCCATGGTCATCATTTCTAGTCTGAAAACAATCTCCTTGAAACTTCTCCTGGACATTCTCTTTCATTTTTTGGGATTTCTCTACACTCCCTGCACAAGTTCCGATCAGTAAATCTCTTTTTTCAATAACTTCCTCTCCCCGCTTCACTTCACAGACTTCACGATCATCTGATGGCTTTGAAGTCGCTTCAGCATTTATCTCTTCCTTAAGAGAATCCTCACCACCTGAAGGACAAGCTATTTCAAATTCCACTTGCATTTGTTCTTTTTCATCAAATACTGTAAAATTGGCAAGTGGAGATTTTACGTTATCCACCAGATGCCCACCATCTTCAATAGCAGCTTTTTCCACTTGTACAAGAGCCTGTTCCTTGTCCGCTGGTTTAATGACATCTTCAAGGGGTTCAACCACTGCCAAATCAGATTTTTCCTCTCCCAAGGGCTCTTCAACACACTTAGGTGCACATTCAACTTTTGAGTTATCATCTTCCCCGTGGGCATCAGCTAATAACACCATCTCCGCAAAAGTCTCCTCTACAGGAACTTCAACAGATTCAAGTGACTTCGGCATCTGCGGGGATAAAGATTTGGTTGAAGCAGGAGACTTAGTGCGTCCTGCTGTTTTCCTCCCTGTAGACATCGGAGTTGTCCTAACTTTTGTCACTGGTGTCACTTCAGTAGCAGCAGCGGCTGATTCTTCTACTTCTTCAGCTGTAACAAAGTTTTGAAAACCAAAGATAATAACATTCGCGTGAGCCAATGTGCAATCAAACAATTAAATGCGTAAAGAGAGAAATGTGTTATGCACGACAATGGCGACACACAATTTACTCTCGCTTGAAAACCCGGGCCTTTGCTCCACTGCTATTGCACACTTCATGCAGCTTAGCAAGCATAAGAGCCAGATTACCAGATTACTCATACTTCCTGAAACGTCCAGAACCCTTGATGCGAGATAGCACCCAAACACAACGATATAAGCAAACAGCCAGAGGCCGACGAAATGAAACAAAGGAACTTCCAGCACAATTCATCGAAGTAGCAGCTGAGATAGTTCCCAACAACCGCCTCCAACATCGTCCAAGTAACTCTAGTAGCTAAGCCAAACTAATCCATAATAATCGGAAAAGCCACAGAAAAATTACCATCATCAAAGGCTAAAATATACCTTGCGAAGGTTCGGCTGTAGGATCCGCACTCTCATTCCTAGCCGGCGTGGAGGCAGTTTTCCTCGCTTGCCTCGCCCGCGTGGCGGATGCACGCTTCGTCTCGCCGACCAAGGGCGTCGCCGAGCCCGCCGCTGCGTCGTTGGGGTCAGAGCTCGCACCCGGACCCGGACCGGCCTTGGCGGCCGATTTCCTCGCCCGCAGCGTCCTTCTAGGGGCGGCCGGCTCGGGCGCGTCGGCGTTTCGCGTCCTCATGTCGAGGGACGCGAGAAGACGAAACCGAATTAGGTCGAGAGTGAAGGGTTGAAGGTGCTGCTATGCGGTTTGGTTGATACGAGCGACAAATGGCGACGTCGCTTGGGAGCCCAGCGGTTTATCCACGAGCAGAAGTTGCCCACGACGCCGTTCCGGGCGGTACCTTTCGTGGTCGTGCATGATTTTATTTTGTGTTTTATGTGCAGTTTTCATGATTCGTGATTTCCGTTGCTTCGACTAAGGGAAATTTTGAAAAAAAATGACCTCAAGTCCCTTTATTTTCTTAAACAATAACTTAAAATTAATCTTATTTTAAATAAGAATTTGAAGTATCATCATTATCTCAAATAATAACTTGAAATGGATATTGTTTATGTCATTTTTGATACTGATCTCAAAAAGAGCTTAACTCACCATTGATTATGGGCATTTTTTCATTTTTTTGTATTTTCATATTTTTTATTTTTCCAAACAAAGTGACAAGACATTTTTTATTTTAATTTAGTTTATATAAAAATTAGATTTAAATTATATTTTGACAAAAATGTCATTGAATGCTAAAATTTTTGGTCGAGCGATGAGATCAAGCCCTTATTTAGAACAATTATGGTCATTTCAAATCCTTATTTGAGATAAAATATATATATACTTTAGACTATTATTTGAAATAATATCAACTTCAAATCCTTATTTTTTTAAAAAAATGAGAGGATTTATGACCCTCATTTGAAAATTTTCTTTTGATTAATGAAGAAAATAGTAGATCAAAATGAGTGCGAGCACGGAGAATCCGCTCTCTCTCTCTCTCTCTTCGAAAAATGAATTATTTGTAAAATATTTTTTTAAGATCACTTATAACTTTTACATAAATTATTGGATAGGAAAATATTTTTGATTGACTAATTATTTTAAATTATACAAGCGATCATTTTAAGAAAATATTTGTCAAATAATTCATTTTTCGTAAAATAAACGGAACTTATGTGAAATTCCAACTCATATTCAAATCAATGTCTTATGAATCTTAACGTAGAAATTAATTTTTTTTTGAAGAGATCCATATTATATCCATAATTTTTTTTTTTCGATTAAATAAGAAATCTTACTATTTTATCTGTCAGTCGCCTATATCATTGCATGAAAGATGATTTGCAGCATAAGTATCACGTTACCTTGTTGCCGTAATTCCTTTTCATGGTTTCCGCCTTTAAAATTTATGCCCCCGAAATACTTACCTTGGATAATGAGTTCTAAATTAGAAAATTATTTTTGCATTCATTTAATTCTCAAAATTTTGTAAATAATATTCTTTCGAAAATGAAACAAGGTGAAGGAAAAAAAAAATTTGGATGCTCCTTGAGTTGCCCCATGGAAATTACTCACTTTTACTCTTTGTAGAGAACTGCCATGTCCAAATAGAAAATATACGCAAAAAGACACAAATGATCCATTAACTTTGACTTAATAAGCAACATAGTCCTTGAATCTTTAATATGAACAATATGATCCATGAACTTTAGTCCCATTAAGTTCAAGGGCTAAGTTAAACATATTTAAAACTTTAATGACCATATTGATCAAATTAGAAGTTCAAGCATTACATTACACATTGGGTTAAAGTTCGTGGATTATATTAGTCAAATTAAAAGTTTAGAGACTTTATTATATATTCGGTTAAAATTTAGGAATTATTTGTGTCATTATATCCAAAATATATTCGGTGGTTGCACGTCCTCATGTTAATCGCTGATGTGGCGCACGTGTTTCACTTATACCCAATAATAAAATTACACGGATCAGCTGAGTTGGAATAAAGTATCAAAAATTGATTTTCTCCCCCCTCCACCGCCCACTTTCCTTTGCGATTTGGTTGTCGCCCATGGCCGGCAACGCCACATCGGAGCGTCTCTTTTGCCAGCTCTTTAGATCTGGCTGTCCATGGCCGCCGACACCAAAATGAACTGTTGTCACTCGCGACCATGGCTCCAGATGTAAAAGTTCAACCGGGCCTGATCAGTAAGCCTTGGACATGGGCGAGCAAGGACGACGAAAGGGTGCTCAACTTGGATCGTGCTTACTCACAATCCTTAGGTATGGAGTCACGAACGAACCGTCGTCACTCGCGGCCATTCGCGGCCATGGCTCAAGATGTAAAAGTTCGGTCGGCCAGATTGGGAAGCACCGACCACGAGCGAGCAAGGACAATGAAGGGTGCGTGGCTTGGACATGGCAGTGTCGGCTTCTTGCGCCACTCGTCGTCTGGAGTCACGGCAACACGAATTGAACTTTGTTGCTTGCAGTTGTTATCTCTTGCCTTTGTTGCTCGCGATTACAGTCGCGGCGACCACCTGTGGACTTTGTTGCTCACTCTTCGCCGTCGGTAGATGGGGCAACCTATTGACGAAATAAGATAAAATGGGATGAACAAATGAATCAGACTATGAGACATGATGGCACACTTTTTTAAGGAATTATTTGCCCTACAAAGTTGTTAATGATTACTGGAAAAAAATCCTTCAGGATACAACAGAGTCTCAAGCGAGAATATTAGATAATAATTCTAATATTTCTTCAAAAACTCTTTGGGAAACAACCGGAAACGAAAGCTGTAATTCTCTTATTTTTGAAAATGAAAATTGAAGAAGAATTATGTTTCCAAATCAACAGAACACTTGAATATATCACGAGAAATGAAGACATTTTTTCGCAATTGAAAAGTAGTAAATTCTCACGCAACTCTTTGTGTCCGAAACAGTTTATTCAATCACAGCCTTTCAATTTTCGAAAACAGCTTTTTTGTACGAAAGATTACAACTTTTCGGAGATTTAAAATTGCTGTCTCGAAAGGATGCAATTCTTTATATTCAAACTGTCAAGTCTGAAATGTTATAATTATTGGACATAATTAATCAATTAAAATTCAAAATTTATATAAAAATAAATCACAACTTCTAAGTGAACAGTCGCACTGTTTCGCTAGAATGTTACAATTGAATTTTATTAAATTTAATTTCGAAAATAAAAATAAATAAATAAAGAATATAATTGTTGATTAGTATTTGCAAGTGTGTAAAGTGCTAAGTGCGCTTAATAATCGCGTAATCACATGCGCACCCACAAGCAGGTATAGTGAGGGCTAGCACACTTGCACATTTTTTTTTTATTTTGAAAGAAAGAGACTTGCACTCTTCTTTTTGTCTCATGTGATATTAAAAAAGGCAACATTTTATTTGTTTTATAAACAAACTTCAACACAAACTCTAGTCGTGGCTTGTGTGGTAGTGCCATTGTCATTGCAATCGATGGATGGACGAGCAAAGCTTGCGACCATGGTCGAGGCTGGACTTGGACGAGTTAAATGAGCCTAATGCGAGTGATGACGGAGGGATAGGTTGGGCCGACCGTAAGCAACATCGGGAGGGGCGGAGATGGTGCTCGACGATCGAGGAGGAACCATTGGGAATAAGTTCAAAAAAAAAAACGCGCATCACGTGTTCGATTGACGTAGTGCTTTCGCAGCCGTCGATTGTTTACTCGACTCCTTCATATAAAGGTGCTTGGATTCAATCTCCGATTTCATTCCTTCTCGCTTTCTTCTCCGTCTTCTTCCTCTTCTCGAAATCCCTAAATCTAAACCCTAGTATTAAAATTCTATCCGAGCATAGTGGTTAGCCGGCCGTCGCGACGGCGGCGGCAGAAATAGAGCCGAGTCGTCGCTGCCATTGCAGTTTCGCCGCTCATCAGCTACTATTTGCAACCGTGGCTATCTCAGTTCACTAATTACGATCATTTCATCTGCCGCCCGCATGGATTAGGAACATTCTCAATGTCTAAAGAGACGGTGCTCGTACTATTCTCTCTGCTGATTTTTTTTTTTTTAATGACGAAGGGTAGAGCCAGGCCGTCGTCGCCATAGAAGTTCGCCGCTCATGGGCTTACGATCGTCGCTATCTCGAGTCGTCGCTTACGGTCACATCTCGAATGCCATTCGTATGGATTTTGGAATATTCAATGTCTGGCGGCATGACGACGATATTCAATGTCTGGCGGCACGACGACGGTCGTCGTCATGCTCCCCCAGCTATTTTGAATTTGCGTCGTTAAGACATAGCCGTACATTTACATCCCAAATTTAAGAATATAAAATTTGTAGCCAATACTTTCCTCATCACCTAGCCACGGGAGCAAACCCTAGCCACAGCCAGCGTAATCCACATCATTTGCTTCATCAGCAGTGGTAGCAAATCCACTCAAGACAACCGCAACGAAGGCAAGCTCTTGATTACCCTTCCTCTTCTTCCCTCCAACGGGCGCGTCGCTTCATCATCTTCCCAAAACAGGCACCGTCCTCATCCACTCTCTCTCTCTCCATCCCCCTGTCGCTAGGGTTCCGCGGCGTTTCGTATATAAAGCCAGCTTCATGAATCGGTCCGATCCGCTTCGCGCTCCGGATCGCCGCCGGCAGAGAGCGAGGAACGGAGTGACTAGCAGCACCGGAGATCGTCCGCTCGGTGACTCGCGAGTCGTCGAGAAGACATGAAGAGGAGTGGCAGGACCAAGAGCTCGAAGCGCGTGTCGTGGGCTTCGGGTGATAAGCTCTGTCAGGTACTGCCATGGGTTAACGCATTCTCCGTTGGCGAAGAATCGATTGAGTTCGATTTTGAGGAAGGCGAGGAGAAAAAAAAAAGTGTGATGTTAATTTCCTTATGCTTGAGGAGTTCTCTTTTCTGCATTTTAGAGAAAGTGCGTGTTGAAATTGATTGGTTAGTCTGAGACAGTAAATTGCTGCGTGCGTTCAAGGCAGCATTCCGAAGTCTCTGATTGATGGACGGTACGAGGCATTCGTTTTTAGTTAGTTGATTGATGATTTGATTTCCACTCGGTTCATTTTCAAACTCTTGGAAAAGATTACCTTGCTGCTTGGGTAAATTGTGGCAGATAGTTGCTGTCCTCTTTTGAACTGTTTTTCCGGTTAGTAGTAGATATTTGTATCGGCACGATGATCGCATTGTTAACTTGCCATGTTCGATAATCTAAGACTCGACTTTAAACGAGCTTAAAGCTACGATACGATATGGATCTCGACTTAAGTGGAGTGTACTTACGAAGGACTATCCCGGAATGACTTGCCGGCTTTGTAGGTTTAGTGTGGTTATTTGCAAATTAAATCTCATATGAACAGACACGTGAGAATCCTAATAAGCGTCTGGAGTGACCTATGAGCAAAAACCATATTTCCGGAAGATGGAGGTTATATATTATTCATGTGTATATAATCAACATTTTGGAAAGAATAACTTGAGATATATTTACAGCTCCAGTTGGAATTCAATTGCTATCCTTTTACGTGGGATGTCTTTAACATATTTGCAAAGGGGGATCAGATTTAAAGTTGTTTTGGGGCACCACGGGTTATTTATGGAGAGATTACTCCATATGGTATAATGAAATATGGAAACTTATTCCTTGTTCTGATTGTGTTGTTACCAAATTACAAAGACTAAATACTCCGGGAAAAAGAAAGTCTGCCAGGATGTCAAAAGTAAGTGCAGAAATGTGCACATGAGAGGTTTTACAAGCCATTCATAAGCTTCAGGTGCAGGTAAAGGATCTCCCAATCTTGTTAGTTACTTTCTGAATTGTATCACATAAGAAAGCTGATTGCAGCTATCCTATGACAATTGTTTGACTTAGATGAAGCTGCAGTGGGGTAATTTCTTAGTCTAGACGAATACCCTAGATTGTAAATTCATGTCAAGGACATATTTTTGTGTTACAAACCTTAAGCTTCGCTAAACAGTGTTACTTGAAGACTTGCATATGCTTAGTCATTCAATGCAATGTCCATTATCTCGATTTAACATTTTGGGGGAACTAATCATTTTCTCTGATTTAGCGTACCTTATATGCACCGACCGGGCATTTTCTGTGTTATTTATTGAAAGATTTTGTCATTACAACCAATATGCAGGCGGTTTGTGAATTTTCTCCTCCAGGCCTTGTTTAGGGATAACATTCCCTAATTTAAATCAGTAGGTCAACCTGTTCTGCTAGTAACAATTTATTTATGGGTTGACAAAAATAAGCTTTCTTGATGATCTAGATTCTGGAATAGAACTTTGCCATTCCATATTAAACTGCTGTGTCTTCTGAAGTGGCTTTGACTGCTTGGCATGGCAGTCGGTAAAATTGTCAACTGGAATCACTTGCTTGAATGGTTGAATGAAGTACATAAATAGCTTAATGAGCTAAATTTTAGGATGATTGACACACATTGCAATCCATGGTCAATATCTAGTCATATTGTTCTCCCTGATCTTTTGTTAGTCTGGGGCCCTTGACTTTAAAACTGCCTTTCATGTATAAATCTCCCACGAGTACTTTTTTTTCCATATTATTGACGACTAGCAATGATGGGGTTACAAATCGACTTTTGGACATGAAAGTAATATGATGATTTATATGTATATTCTCTTGTGTACAGCTCTAATATTGGTCAGTCCGTAAATAACAATTAAGCGAAAAGACTTGAGGATTCTCTGCTCTGTTCCTTGCATGTTCAATGGTGTACTTTTTAAAGGGTTCTTCGGGATTATTATCAGCCAGTGACAAGCTTTTCCTGCTCTGGAATTCGTTGGCAAGTCCTAAGATATTGCGAGAATACTAAAGGGACTTGTAAGATTTGCAAATCGTGATGTATACAAGATCATGACCTTATTAAAGACTTCAATGAAGCCATGAGAAGTTTATGAATTTCTGAGTAAGCATTTTATTAAGGATAGCAGAAAGAAACTAGTTAGAAGCCTCCTCTAAAGGACCATGAATCTGTGAGGAAGATTCGGGAGTTTAAAGATGTGCCAACTATGCAATTACTAAGGATTGGTGAAAAATCTCTTAAAAGAAGGCTTCCCTTTTTTCAGTAGCATTCAAACTTCGTTTGGGGGAGTATCTTCCTGAGATGATTTACATTGGTCTTCTAATTAGCAAGTGTTAACCTAACTTTACCTTCTCATTCATATTTTGACCATGGCAAATTATGTGTCATTTTTAGTTACTGTGCTAACTATGTTATGAGGTAATACTGTTAATGAGCTGACGTTCTTCTACTGTTATGGAGAATATGAGACAATGTTATTTGTAAGTGGTTGTTATTATGTCAAACTCAAGTACCTTAGAAGATTGTCCTTCCATGTAGTTTTATGCAGTCTTTGTCTAGGGATTGTCCTTCACAAGTCGTACCGAAAGCTAAGCATAATTTTCTGGCAAGTCGCTGCAGATATCGGATTTGAATGGTGCGAAATTTGACGCCGTGCTCCCGGGATATGGAGGCAGCTATCAGGCAAAGCAATCAAGACAGCGTGTTCGGGTCCCTTGCATTCATTGGAGCTGCCCTCCCAAAGTAAGATTCTCCATTCTACTTGTTTTATCGCTATATATTTTCTCGGGGCATTAAATATGGTCTGGAGCTAGTTAATGTTTTATCTGAATGCATTCGTTGCCCTTTGGTGTTGAATTAAATTTACACTCCTGTTGTTTCCTTTTGAATAACTTTTTAGTTCGCTGTGAGAAGCAACTGGCTTGTTGCCGCTGGTGAAGAAAGTGAAGAGGCAAGAGCTGAAGATGGTAGAGCGTTGAGAGTGCTCGAGCAGTTTTACCCGCAATCAATATATATACCAACTAAGTAAATATCACTCGTTTCTTCTGAACACTCATTTTTCTGGATTACATTATTCTGCATTTTCATTCTTCTCTTTCTTTTTCTTTCTTTATCGGTAGCCCGTTTGTATCATCTGATGTCGCACGCGAAGACTATGATGATACCCTCACACCAATCATTCCCATCATCGGCATTGAAGATATGGACACCGGTGAGTCTCCACCTGACTTGGAAACACTCAGCATTAATTTTACTACCTCAACTTTGATGCTTTCTTTCCAACTTCTGTCAAATTCTGAAACTCCTTCCTTGGAACTACTGGTAGGTAAACGGGAAAATAAAGCTTATATCGAAGAGAATCAGATGAAACGTTCAGGAGTTGAGACTATCTATGTTGGAGATGTAGAGTTATCTGTTGCAGATGCAGAGTTAGCTGCTGCTGCGGCGGCGATGTTTTTCACTGTCCTTGTGAAGAACAGTGAGCAGGGAAATAAGGTTGACACCGATCTGCTCATCAAATTCCTGAATGAACCCCAACTATTTGGGAAGTTTCTGAAGAATGAAACTCAATCGCCTGAGTCAGAGCAAGCTAGTCCCCAAATTTCTCAGTCAAGCCCCCCACTTTCTCTACCAGAGTCAAAGCAGACAACTCTTTCACTTCCCATGTCATGCCCAGAACTTCCCATGGCCGAATCAAAGCTAATTGGTAGGCCTGAAGTTTTGCCATCCGAGTCGAATCATATGTGTTCACTAAATCTCCTGTCGAACTCAGAACCTTCAGTAACCAAGTTAAGGCTATTTCACCCACCAATTACCCTGGCAAGCCCAAAACGTTTTGTACCTGTATCAGAGGAAAAAAGTTCACCAGCTTCTCCATCGGGCCCCAATATGTCACTCCTCCATTCGAATAAAAATCAAATGTTGACTCCCCCAGCAAGCCCCAAAGTTGTGCTACCCGAGACACAGCATATTCTTCCACCAATTCCTTCATCAAGCCCTGAAGCTTCCCAACCTGTTACCAAACAAATATGTCCATCGATTCCCGTTTCAATCCCCAAACGGTTGCTAACCGAATCAAAGCAAGAAACTCCAGTTGTGCTATCAAGCCCTGAGCTTTCACTACCTCAACCCATGCAAACATGTACACCAAGTTCTGTGTCAAGCTATGAGCTGCTGTCAGTTGAACCAAAGCAGATGACTCCCTCAATTGGTCCATCTCTGAAATTTCTGCCGCCAACTCCTGTTAATGCAATCTTTTCTGTACAAAACCAGATGCAACCTCCATTCAGGGCACCGCAAGCTCAGCCAGTTGTTGTTCCATTGCCGGGGTTTGCTGGAGTGAACGCTCAGAGTTCTACTCCCCCCATTCGATTTGCCCGTCCTCCATTAGCAACTTCATGCGCTGTGCCACATCGACCAACTTTCACCTATAAAGCGAGTGGTCTACCAACTCCTGTTCCAGTCCCAATTATGGCGGCAGAAAGAGCACATCCTCCGGGTGTTCTACCAAATGCACCGATTCCAACATCCTGCACCATGCCAGTTCGGCCAATTTTCACTCATAAGGTGAGTATTCTACCAGGTCCTAATCCCGTCCCGACTATGTGGGCACCAACAGCACGTCCCGGGAATGCTTCACTGTCTCTGCCAATACCACCTTCCAGCACTACAGCTTGGCCACCTTTCACGTATAAGGTGAGCGCGCTACCGAGTCCTGCTTCTGTCCCAACTGTGGAGGCAGTGAGACCACACCCTGTGAAAGATGCTAACTACTATAAGGACTTGGTAAGAAAACATGGAGGAGAAATGCCAGAAAACTCTATGCACATTGCTCCAAATGGGGTAAATCAGAATCAACTGCAAAATCTGAAAATGGACCAAAATCTAGGACCTAATGAAGTGATGACACTCAAGAATGAGAAGACGATTTGCATGTTCTTTAATACTGCGAAGGGTTGCCGAAACGGGTCCAATTGCTCTTATCTGCATGAAATGCCTTCTCAGCAGGGGAGTGACAATGCAGTTGGGGAACAAAGTGCAAAGAGGATGAAATTTGGTGGTTAAATATCCGAACAAGTATTTTCTTTGTTGGATCATAGAAGGATTAATTAATCAGAACCGGAGGAAGGACCAATTTTCTTACCTAGGTAAATTATTTCATGAGCAGATTTGACTCTGATTCTTTGGGTGTTAGACTGGAATCCCTGCTTGCCTTTTCCATTTCATTTGAAGGACAACTAATTTTCGGATTAAGAGTGTCTGCAGCGATGACATTTAAAGTTGGTTGGATTTAGATTTTTTGTCATTGGAAACTGATTTTTCGGATTAAGCGTATCTGCAGCGATTACATTTAAAGCTGGTTGGTTTTTTTATTATTATTATTATCATTAATGGATCGGCCTTGCAAATATGACGACTTAGTAAATTCTGTCGGAACGGTGTCGGAAGTCATATGTCAAGGAATAATTTGGACCCGGAATCGGCATTTTCTTGAGATCACCTATGCTGGTGGATCGCTAAAAAGAGCTCCTTAGTTTTAGTTAGTCAAATCGACTTCTGTTCTCACCGGGGGCTTATGGTGGAGCCTGTCTGAGGAAGCTGAACCGCAAGCGTTTGGCATACGGAGACGTACGAATGGATCGTTCAACCATCATCGGGACATGTCTTACCTCTTGGAGACTTCAGATCGCGCGTGAATGACAAGCTCGGTGACCTGTTCGACATTTTGAAGACCTCTGTTGGATTCTCAGTGCCCGGCCGAGAGAAAAGTTGCACTCGCGGCTAGATTCTTTATCGCCTATTCTGATGAGAGGTGGTAAAAGAGGCTGTAAAAAGATAATTGGACTTGCAATGCCCCAGTCCGCATAAGACCCCTGATAAAAGATCCGAAACGTAGGGCTTCACTTATTTTCACAAAAAAAATGCGATACTTTTGGAAAATATATTTCGGGAAATTCTTTTTTTTGCCCCCCTAGAAAATGACAATTTTTTGGTGTTTGGGTATAACGCCAACGTATCAATTGATAAAAGAACATCCCTGCCGATTGTAACCCGGTTTCTTTTAATAGCAACTTTCACAAGCTCAGCTAAACAGCTTTTGATATTTGATGGAGAATTGAAGAAAGGTGGGGGAATCGAACTCCCCGCCTTTCTCTTTTTCAAGTGGAAAGGATAGCCGCTGAAAAAATCCCAACGGGTTATCATAGCTTTATCGAAAAGCCCCAAGATTCCGACCGGTGAAAAAGAAAAGCGACAAGATAAGAAAAATCTGTGGGAAGCATCACTGATTGCAAAGTATTCACGTCCCAGGTTGCAAATGAGTCGGTTTTTCCGAGTAGTCAACAGTGTTTCCCATTTTGACGCCCCAAAAAAAAAAAAATTCTAATCCCATGAAGTCATTTTCCTCCTTTTTGAACTCCACCCATTGAGAATAATTTCCGCCGACTAGAGTAGTTTTCGCTCGAAAAGTGTTTTTTTTTAAGCAGATTTAATAATTAGTTTTGAAGTCATTTAAAGAAGTATGAAAAAATTTACTTTTCTCTCAAAGTATAAAAATTTTTGCTCGAAAAGTGTAGTCATGCACCCTACCCATACCCAAATACAGAAAAATAATAAAAATGTCTTTCAAGCGTTACTTTTAGTGAAAATAAATGTTTGGTACACTTTAAAATGAGGTTGAAAATTAACAAAAAAAAATTCAACTAAATTGAAAAGTGAAACTCAATAACATTAAAAATCTGAAAAGGAAAAAAAAAAACCCTAGATTACCGCCGCGATCGAAAGAAGGAGGCCGCCTGCGTGAGCCCTACACGGCCGTTGTCGCGGTGGCCTACCACAACGAAATCAGAGGGATCGAGCACGAACGAGGGAGAATAGAGAAAAGGGGTTGGGGAATCGTGGTCGTCGGATCCATAGCTATGTGGCGATGCGTCTTCATCAAGGAGCGCAAAGGTTTTCGTCGAGGCGTAAGGCCTTCCTCTTCTCCTTTGCGTGGTCTTTATCGAAGCCTCGCCGTACTTCTTTTAAAGGATAACTGCGGTGAAAGTGCCGAAACTTATTCGAAATGTGCAAGGGAGTGTTAAAATTTTTTAAAAATGATAATTAAATCATAAAACTTGTCAGAAATATAATCGATCCTTGAAATCTTTAGAAAAATCGCAATAAGTCTTAAAAATTGTCAAACTGATGAAATCAACTCTTTCTATTGATCATACTTTCTAAAAGTTTTAAAACTTGATTACACTTTGATGACAAGTTTTAGGACTTAGATAACCTAAGCAGCATCGACACGAACATGTGACAGGCAACGTGATACGATACGCCGACACATCATTTCTTAAAAAATAAAAAATTTCAAGCGATTGTATATTAAATATATATATTTTTATAAATTACCATGTATATATAAAAAAAATCAGCGATTAGTTTCTTTCTTTTCTTCTGTTAGAGATTGATGATTAGTTTTTTTTTTGGATGCATGTGTATATTAATTTTGGGAAGGCTGCGTATATGACTTAAGTGTATTTATTTTTGATAAATTTACATTTTGACCCCCTAATTTTATTGAAAATGTTTAAAATTGATCTCATGTGTCAAAATAGTATATCGAGATGCTGAACTCAAGTGTTGCTAATGTGTCTGGAGCATTAATCACGTGTCAATTGCATGTCAAAGTACGTTGGAGAGCGTCCAAAGAGTATTGGAAAGCATCGGACACGGCACGAAAGCCTCTGATGAGTGTTGATGCTTCATCAACAACACATTCTAAAAGTTTTAGAACTCGATTATACTTTGGCAATAAGTTTTAGGAATTGATTGCATTTTTTAAAAGTTGTAGGACTCGACTGTATTTTGATGATAAATTTTAGGACTTCCATTGCACTTATTAATTTTTTTTTTTCAAATGTTGTCCAGTTAAAGTCTATCCTACCCCGTGTCCTGGAATTCTTTCCCATGTTTTATTCGGCTATTTCCATGTTTGTCCGGTTTAAATGACGTCCCCGGATTTAGGATAAGATAACGAACCATCATTAACAAGCTGTCATATACAAATTCAAATTCGGATTGCCACAGAGCATAAATGACCAATAACAACGCAGATTTTGAACATGTACTCTCATCACCTCAGACTAAAGTATTTCAATCAACTAAACGACGCTATATAAAGCACCAACCTTATAAACATTACGTGGGAATCGCGCAAATGCCCTCAGAAAAAGTGTCAAAAAAATTATAAACCTGTTACATTTATACCAGTTCAGTCTTGAATATTTTATTGGTGCCAATTCAATCTTAAACCTTTTGCATGAGTGTCAATTTAGTCATAAATATTTTATTAATGTCAATTTGGTCTTAATTTTTTTTGTATTTATGCTACTTCAGCTCTAAATATTTTACATTTGTGTTAATTGAATCAATTCGATCAATTTTGATCTGAAATCGCTAACTTGAACGTTGGCTATCTAATGTGGCAAGTTTTGCATTGGCGTAGCATTTTTTAAAGTATTATTTTAATATTTTTAATGATATTTTAAATAATTTTTTTTTCTTAGATTGGGGAGAGGTAAGGGTCACCGGCCGACCCTAGGCAAGCGCATCGCAATGCTTGCCGAGTTTAGGTGAGAGGTGGTTGGCCACAGCAAGGGCCTGCAAATTGACCCAACACCCGATGAGGGTGTCATGGTGCTCCCCTAGGGATAGCAAGGGTCAATCGATAACCCTTGCCTACCCCCCATCAAAAAAAAAAATGCAAGAAAAGAAAATCTAAAAGAAAAAATAAAAAATTTTATTTATATAATATTAAAAAATATCATGTCTGTGCCCAATATTCAAGTAAACGATTTCCGGACAAAATTGACCAAATTGACACAAACACAAAATATTTATGACTGAATTAGCAATAGTACATGTGGCTAAATTGATACCAATACAAAAGATTTAAGACAAAATTAATATCAATATAACAGGCTTAGCACTTTTTTTTTTTTTACACTTTTATAAAATGTCCCAGAAACCGCCCCTCCACTATAAGGACAGAGGGGGCTCCCAACAGATCCTGCCCTGATGGCACAGCTAAGGGAGACCTCAAAACCTCCACAATCCAACGCCAAACACAGCAGCAGAGGTACAGCTTCCACGTCCACACGTCGAAAACCCTCTGTCGTGCTGCTCCGCCACCGTCCGCCACCAATTCTCTCTCTCCTGAAATGGTCAGCAGCACCAAGTCTCAACTCATAAAACAGTCAAAACCACGTCTGACGACGGCCTATCCCATTTTTGACCCAAAACCAAACCTGTCAAATGTACCACCCTAACCAAGGGGGTAACCCGTAGTAGCCAGGAGAGGTGGGATGTTCAATACCTCACTGTCTCATGGGGCTGGGAAAGGGGAGATGGGAACACGTGAATAAGAAAACATGGGCAAGCGCAACTCTCACGCAGCACATAATGTACACAGTTTGATTTCAAAAATAAAATAGGACAGAACCAGACCTTTGAAAAAAAAAGGATCACCCTCCCCAATCCGCCACACCCAAAGCGTTGCAGCTCTCTGGGAGTCAGAGGTCAAGCCATTAGAAGATATTTCCCCAAGCAATGGCAAAGGACGAGTCGGAAATAAAAGCAATTGCTATTCAGCTTATCACATAATAAAAGCTCCCACGCAACACAAACAATCATATATGTAAACCACGAGTCTCGCAGTTGTCGAAACTTCGTCTACAAAAGGTACAAACTAATCTTCGGAAGTGGACTACAAAGGGTCCGCAACAAGTCAATTCCCAAAGAGAGAAAAGTAAGGAAAAGATAAAATAGCAATGCTCCTTAAGTTGTCTTATCGGCTTTGGAAGCGGTAGCTGCAGCTTGACCTCTAAGCCTACCGGTCCTCCTCGCAGCAATGAGACCAACCTTCTGGCCAGGAGGAGCGTCACGCCTGACCGTGCTCGCATGCCCAATGTGTTGGTGGTTACCTCCTCCGTGGGGATGCTCGACAGGGTTCATAGCCACACCACGTACCTTGGGCCAGCAGTTCCTCTTGACTCTGAATTTGTGGTAAGCATTGCCAGCCTTGAGGAGAGGCTTCTCAGTCCTCCCTCCACCAGCGACCTGCCCGATCATTGCTCGGCACCCACTTGGAACAATCTTCTTAGAACCGGAAGGGAGCTTGATTCTGACATCCAATGCAAACAATGTGAGCTCATAAGTTATTTAGTGAGCTTCACTTATTGGGTGTGGGAACTAACATGATGCCACAAGCAAATTAAGATCTGACAATGCAATTCCTAACCACATGTCATCACAATATGAAGACTTGAGAGGTCAAAATCATGTCAAAATATCTCATGTCATCACCTTCCCGCCGTGTAGGACTCGTTAACTGAAATATCAAACAGAATTCCAAGTTCCGAATTTTCCCTTGTTCCCATGAAAATAGTCAGGGATTTCCCTTCCTCTCAAGAGCATCGCTGTTGCATTTATGTATGTAAATCATCACCTAATCCCTTCACTTTATCAACTCTACTATACCTACCCCCTCCAATTGGCTCCCATCGCCTTAGCATTAGATGACTTGACATACAAAGCCAAGAAAACATACAATGAGTGAAAACAATGTACCTTGGATGATCCACATCTCAGGCTTACTCCTTGCATGTTTTCATGGCTTTGTAGTGGGCTAAAAGTCCACCGACTCCAACAATGTAGGTCATTTAAGGAAAGTATCGAAGACCATCCACAGTTACAAGGCATTTCTCTTATCTTTGGGATCCAAAATTTAATGTGTGCACGCATTATGTAATCATTTGCCTCACCAAATGACATTGTTTGAATAGAATCCGCCGTACCGACTAATAACTTTACCAGTGAAATAAGTCAAAAACAAGAAAAACATATTAAAATATCTCCATTGGATCTGAGAGCCTCAGATTAAGAGTTTGAACATTTTATGCAGAAACCCACACGATGAACGTAAACAAGTCTCTAACTTGACAAGGACAACATTTTTCTTTCGGGGCCTTGCTGAAATACATGGACAAACACAATAGAGAAGCGAGAATTGTCATGCAATCAAGAAAATCACCAGATGTTCTATTAAATAACGAAATCAACCCGCTATTCGGTTCTTAACATACGAACAAATGCTCGATTCTAGTGAACACAACAGTGCTTACGTTGGGCCTACGAATAATACATCTTACTCCAAGTTTAACCATTTCAAATCAAACCAACCACAAGGAAGAGCAACCAACAGTCCACCATAACTCAGGCAATCACAACTCGTGTCTGCTATATACGCTCCGTTCACCACCACCTCATTCCCTCAGCTCAAACACACCAAAAGGACAACCTAAACGTACCCGGTCGAAACTAAAAAGCAAACAAGACGCACGCACCTGGTGGTGTCGTTATCCGGATTGTGACTGATCACGACGGCGTAATCCCCAGATGCCCTGGCCAAGACGCCACGGTCGCCAACGTGGTGCTCGACGTTGCAGACAACGGCACCCTCGGGGATCGACCTCAGTGGCAGGACGTTGCCGACGACGAGGGTGGCCTTCTTGCCGCAGTATACGAACTGACCGGTGTACATGCCCTCGGCGGCGACGAAGAGCTCCTTCTGCTTCTTGTAGCGGAAGGGGTGGCGGAAGGCGACGCGGGCGAGGGGGGCGCCGCGGCCAGGGTCGTGGACGATCTCGGTGACGACGCCCTTCAGGTAGCCGTTGCGCTCGCCGAAGTCGAGGCTGCGGAAGCGGGCGGGGCCCTTGCGGTGGTGGGTGTGGGACTTGAAGACGGATCCAGCTCCCTTCCTCTGCGCCCGGATGACCCGACCCATTGTCGCGGCGGCGAAAGGGAGGCGTGCGTGCCTGGTTGCAAGTGTCGGGGCTGAAGAAGAAGAAGGTGCAGGATTGCTAGGGTTTGTGTGAGAGGATTATATACTTAGTGAAGTAGTGAAAGAAGGAAGAAATTGTCATTTTGGGCTTGAGTTGAGTGACTTGGGCCTTCCTCGTTTGAGGTTTGGGCCAAATGGGCCCTTGCGAGGATGTGATTTCTTTTAATAGTCGGGCCAGAGACGACCGATTTCGAGGTGGGTGGGTTTCCCAACTCCTGTGACCCGGTCCATAAAATACCGGCATTGCCAACCGAATCGGTTGGCCCTGGAATCATCGGTTCTTCAACCGGCATGCTATGATCCGATTCTTGATTCCATTAAGAAACCAATCCATATTATGGCTCGGTAAAAAAACCAAACTGCTTCAAACATATCTTTAAGTCAGGTGACTATGTTGTTGTTTCTTCATGTTCAGATTTCAATTCCTCTTGGATTCAATTTTTTTTTTCTTCTAGTGGCGATAAAGATTTGAAAAATTGATTTAAATTGGTTCGACAAAGAAACCAAACTAGTTGAACGAGTGTCCCGATGGAATTGGGAATACCGGATAAGGCAGATGCTAGGTTTGTGAACTCGAAAGTCGAATTGTTTTCTCTCTAAAATTGGCCTTGAATTAATTGGTCAAGAACAATTCTCTTTGATTTTTGGATGAGGCGGATCCGGTGGGGGCATCCTTAATCTATTTATCTCGAGTTCGGTATCTTGTCTTGACATTGGAGATACAGTGTTTATAAGGATTACTTAGTTTAGGTTTGTTTCCTGGTGGTAATGAAAAAAATTAAAGCTTGCAATTCAAATTTTAACTCTATCGAGTTGCGACAAACTTGCCCGAAACGCACTGAACTCGAGCACAATGGCGCTCCCCCCGGTCACGTCGCGGGCGTTGACTATTGCCCACCCTTTAATGAGTACTTCTGCAAGGGCAAAACGGTAATTAGGGAAAAGCGGGCCCCGCACGTGGCTGACGTGGCGTCGCCGCTTTTCGGTGGCGAGGAGGAGCGTCTTCTTGATTGAGACGTCGCACGCCATTTCTTTTTTGAAGCTCCCTCCCATTTCTTCTCTCGCGTCGTCTTCTTCACCTTCCTCGCGCCCATCCCAAGCTCGCTTCTCCCGCAGAGACGGCACACTCGCCGAAGCTCGATCGACCTCAAATTCGTCGCCGTTTCTTCTGGTGAGTTTCAGTTCGAGAGAAGTAGCGGCTTCTAGGCCGAACCTGAACCTGTGCTCTCGAGAAGTAGCTGTCCATAAACTGATAGTGGTTTCCCTCTCTTTCCAATATCTCTCTCTCTCTCTCTCTCTCGTACGTTTGCTCGCTCGCATTTGCTCGCAATAAAGCTACGTAGCTTTGATCAGTGCGCGTCCGCTGCCTTCCGAGTGTTTGGCCGAGTAGAAATCGCTTTTCCAGTCCCTTTTTTAGGAGGTCGTCGGGGGCTGCATCGTGGGGTGAGCCGTCTAGACGTGGATTATGAAATTTCTTGTCCCTGGCGTTGTCAACGTTTGTGTAGCTGAGCTCGTTCTGGTTTTTTGCTTCTTTTCTGTTCCTCTAGTTGTGGCCATGGATGTTATTGCGAGGCGTAAGCTCTCTCTGTGAGTGGGAGCGAGTGAAGTAGACTCGGGCATTGATCCTTCTGCTTCGTTTTGCGTTTTGAGTGGTTTCAGTGAAGGATTGGAATTGTGACTGATGAAATTTACTGAACAACAATCGTTTGTTTCTTCTTCTTCCTGTTTTTGCTCCAGTTGGCTCTATTCGTTTCAAGTTTTCTTTTCCCTCCGTTTAGACAACATACGGTTGGTTAGCTCCATTTCTTTAGTTTCTGTTTTTTCGGTGGTTGGTTTAGAGCTGCATTAATTTGTGAGCCGTTTAGCATTTTCGAAATGATGTTTGGCTGATTCTGTTGTTGGTGATTTTTTTTTTTCCTACAACCTTGGGAGAACACCACTCTGTTCTTGACGAATGTTTGTCCCAGACACAAGTGAGAATTTCGAGCCATTGAGAAAATTGTTCTGATCTTTTTGTGTGATTACAGAGTAATTAATGCCTGAGAATGAGAGAATTGATCTTTTCACAAGAGGTTTCGATAAATTTGGCATCAGATGATCACACTCTCATGTCTATTTCAATATCAATGTGATTTTGAGATGATGATCAGCATTCGCAAAATTCAAATTCGTTCCCAGTAAAGTTTACATTTTTATTTTCTCACAGGTCATATGTTGAGTGCCTTCCATTTGTTTTTTATTTTTCGCCTTCTCATTTTTGTTGTTCATTCTATGCCCTCTGCTGGAAGAACGGATAGGTAATTAATAACAATTATGTATTATGAACTTAGGAAGCATATCCTGAAATGGACCGTCGTGGCTGGCCGTGGAAGAAGAAATCGTTGGACAAGAACCTGTCTGACAAAGCAGTTGCCCCATCTGATCCTGCAATTACCTTGTCTAAGGCAGCATCGCTGGGACATGAGGTATGCGCATTGAACTTGGGGTCGAAAGCATAATTTGGCAGGCATAAGAAAGCTGTCCATGTCTGCATAAAAAGTTTAACTGGTCATACTCATCTTCATGCATCGTTGTCAATTTCACTTGTGCCAGGGATCAAGGGATTTGTTCTTTAAAATGAACATTTTAGCAAATCATCTTGTGCTCTTGGTCAAATAACTGCTGCCTAAGTTTCTCCGTTTTCATGCCCAGGACTATGTGAAGGTAAACTATGTTCAGATACCCTTGGATTCATACAAGCATTTGAGTGGATTGGAAGGTCATGTCACTATGCTGGAATCTCAAGTCAATACTTTGGAGTCTCAAGTTAAGGACTTGAATGAAAAGCTGTCTGCAGCTTATTTGGAGATTAGTTCGAAGGAGAATCTGGTCAAGCAACATGCCAAAGTTGCTGAAGAAGCTGTTTCAGGTCAAATCCCTAGTAGTCGCCTTATCTCTCTAAGTACTTTAAATAATCTCTCTATCTCTCTCTATCTCCACCCAATTGTGCAGATAAGAGTAGTAGTTAGCAATTCCTCTGTCAGATTTATCAATGACTTTTTGAGATGTTCACTTAGATTACTTCAGTGCACATACGAGTTTGAAAAAGATATAGTTGTGCTTACCTCTCTTTAAACTTTTCAAAAATGCGATCAAAATGCTTGATTTGTGTGGAGACTGGATGGTGTATTAAGCAATAGAGTTTGTAATACCAAACTTTATGTTACAGCTGTCTTGCCCCGCTGGGGGGGGGGGGTTGTGGGTGGTTTTGAATTTTTTTTAAATTGTGGAGGCACTAAATAAGTTAAACGACATTACCTCATTTTTCTCAGGATGGGAGAAGGCAGATGCAGAAGCTCTTGCGCTGAGACAGCAACTAGAATCTACTATGCTGTTGAAGCTCACTGCTGAGGACCGGGCATGCCACTTGGATGGTGCACTGAAGGAGTGCATGAGGCAGATAAGAAATGTAAAGGAGGAGAGTGAGAGAAACTTGCAAGAAGTAATTCGTAGCAAAGCCAAGCAATGGGACGAACTGAAACTTGGTCTTGAGGCACAAGTAGCTGACCTAGATCGCCGACTTCTTCAGGCAACTGCAGAAAATGCTGCACTTTCCAGGTCATTACAGGATCATATCGACACAATATTAAGTTTCAATGAAGAAAAATCTCAAGCTAATTTGCAGATTGAAGTTTTTAAAGGGGAAATCAAGTTATATGAGAAGGACATGAACTCACTGAAGTATGAGCTTCACATGGTTTCTAAGGAACTTGATATTAGAAATCAGGAGAAGAATATAAGCAGGAAGTCAGCAGAAGCTTTAAACCACAAACATTTGGAGGATGTCAAAAAAATCTCAAAACTGGAAGCAGAATGCCAAAGACTACGTGGCCTCATTCGCAAGAAATTGCCTGGTGCAGCTGCATTAGCTCAAATGAAGCTGGAAGTTGGGAGCTCAGGCCAAATCTCCAGTGACAATTGGCTAAGGAAGAATACAGCTAGCAATCTTAGTTCTAGGTTGCCTTGTGAGACTGAAATCTCCTTTGACCGTCCTCAGCTGTGTTACAAAGAATCTGATTTTCTCAGTAAACATTTGCTGGCAACAGAAGAAGAATCAAAGATGTTGAAAGAAACTTTGGCTGCTCGTGACTCAGAATTGCAGGCGTTGAGAAACACGTGTGCCACAACTGTTGGCAGGCTTAAGAGCTTGGAAGCTCAGATTCGGGCAGTTGAACTGAAACGGTCTCCTGAGTCCAATATGGGTTTGGATATTGAAGATTTCTCATGTCAAATTGCAAGCACTCCACCAAGTGCCAGTTCTACTTGTGAAGATGGGATTGAAGAAGAAGGAAGCTCCTCTGAATCTTGGGGTCCGCATACTTGCAGCATGTCTCAGTTGAAGAGTGCTAAGAGCATAGACAAATTCAATGGGCGGTCACATGAGAGCGACAGACAATTAATGGATGACTTTCTTGAAATGGAGAAATTGGCCTCTTCATCTGAGGATGCGTGTGTCAACAGTTCCACTGCCAGAAGTACTGGTTCTGCCGGCAAAGCAAATATAGAATGTGTGGCACCAGCAGATATTGCAAATTCCAAGGATGCAAACCTCCTTCCTAAGCAGGATCCTGGCATAAATTCATCAGTGAATCAGGAGGTGCCATACCCTTGTCCTCCAGCCAGACAGCTCAAGCCCCAAACAGAGGATCTGCAATTGCCCAATCTGCTCTCCAAAATCGGTATGGTAATTGAGTCTCATGCTCCAGATGTTGATGTAGGAAAAATTCTGCTAGGTATAAAACATGCTGTACAGATGTCAGATTCTCCATTACTTCATGCAATCGGTCCTATCTCAGAGGAAGCTCATCCAAGTGATAGATATTTTCAGCATCCTTCTGCGGAAGATAAAATGAAAACTGCAGAGAGCGTGATATCAGCCATTACAGGTAGCCCTAAGACTAGCAACATAAATATCAGAAAGCAAAACCTTGAAAAGGCAGTTTCTCAAATACGCGAGTTTGTATTTTCTCTAGGCAAGGAAGCAGCCTTATGCCAGGATTTATCCATTTATGGGCATGGGTTAGAAAAGATGAGACAATCTTTCTCCACCTCTGTCGAGAACCTTGCACGCAACAACTTAACCTTGGCTGACTTTGTTATTGAGCTTTCAGATATTGTTGGTAAAGCTAGTGAACTAAAATCTGGCATCATTAGCTACACAGGTCGTGAGGGAGATACTAGTGGTGGAGAATGCATAGACAAGGTTGCTTTGCTGGAGAGTAGGGTCGTTGAAGAAAAACTGGCGGGGAATACATATACAGATGAATGTGGCAATATCCCTTCTACTTCTAATATTGAAGATTATGGTGAGGGATTTCAAGAAGAAAACATGGGCTCCCAGATTGGGTCAAAGGTTGCATCTTACAAATATTCAAAGGAGGGTGTGAACCTGTTCGAGTCAGAGAAAGAGGACGTTGTATCAATCATATCTAGGTGCACTGATCTTGAGACTACAAAGCTTCAGCTGCTGGAAAAAGAGAAGCTTCTTACAGGACTGAAATTGCAGTTAGAATCATGTCAAAACTCGCACAGCTTAGCAGAGGTTCAACTGAAATGTATGACAGAGTCTTACAAATTGCTAGAAATGCGGGCACATGATTTGGAAGCAGAAGTGAAACTTTTACGTGGCAAGATTGAGAAGTTAGAGGAGCAACTTGCTGAAGAAAAGCACCATCATCAGGAAACTCAAGCTACGTGTGAGGATCTTCAGCAGAAAATCAAAAGGTTGAAATTTGTTGCCTCACCTTTATATGAAGGATATTTCAGTCAGTTAAGATTAACTTGTCCCAGGGCTTGGACTTAGGGAATCAAAATTAATCATCGTTCATTTCCAAAAAAGGCTTTTGAAGGGAGGTGGTTCCCTGGTTTTTTAGGGCTTGAGGTCAGATAAAACCCACGTTTAGACCCAGGACTTGTAGATTACTGTTTTCTCCTGCTTGTGCCCTACAACCTTAGGTATATCGGCCAGGTCATTGGAGTTCCTTCAAGGTTAAAAAAATCTTAAAAGGAATGTCTTGCAATTTCTTAGTTGGAGAACGCCCTTGGATCAGAGCTGAAAAAAATCATGCCCATGTCCTGAGATAAATGTCATGCTTGTGCAATTTTCAATGTTGTACTTTAATGCCAGCTGCCCTTCATTGCTCTGAGTAATTGTCATGCTATTCAGGCTTCCAACTTCATACATAAGCAGCATAACTTGTTTTTCATCGTGACCCCTT
This sequence comes from Psidium guajava, assembly GCA_016432845.1. Lineage (NCBI taxonomy): Eukaryota > Viridiplantae > Streptophyta > Magnoliopsida > Myrtales > Myrtaceae > Psidium > Psidium guajava. The sequence continues at coordinate 13,541,154 of CM028231.1, read as the reverse complement.
TTTTCAAACTTGACTTCCAAAGTGTATCTTACATGTCCTCTATCTCTTTTCAAAGGAAGGAGAACTGCACAACATGCTCTTCATCTGCAGTAGATCTTGACATCAAGAGCAAACAGGTACGGTAGATTTACCTAATCTTAAGTAACAGAGTCTTCCCTGGTTATGTATTTTTTTTTTTGTTGAAACAGAGTCTTCCTTAGACTTGCTTCTTATCTGCAGGAAGTTTAATTGGAAAGAGTCATAGTAGACACATACCTATTATTGCAAGATGCAGAGGCATTACAAAGCACCACACAACTTTGATATACACATACATTTAGGATCATGAGGAATATGACCCCAATTTTGTCACTGTCAACTAGTAGCCGTTAATTTGCTCTTCTTGTCTTGTACCTTTTTGTTTATGGACTATCGATCAGATGCCTCACCAAGGGACATGTCAGTGGAATGGATCTATCTTATTTTCAACCCTGCTAACAAAATAGATCAGCTTCATGTTCAAGTGTAGACTGCTAAGCATTGAGAAAGATGTATTTATCTTGTTCTGCAATTTTCTGTCCAGTCTCGATATTATTCAATGACTACATCCTGAGATGCAACTAATTGATTTCGTAATTGAATGGTGTGAGTGCATGTTTTCTGGTCTGTCAGCAATTTGGTATCCTTTAAAGTTTCTCTAATACTCTGGCAGGAGATAGCCGCAGCAACACAGAAGCTTGCAGAGTGTCAAGAGACCATTTATCTTCTAAGCAAGCAACTGACGGCTCTGCAAACCCACCCAGAAAGCAAGGCCTCTCAAATTTGATGAGAAGTGAAAGGAGGAAAGCTTGTAGAGGCTAAGCGGAGACGACATAATTTCAATCAAAAATGAAAAAGGCTGTCTCAATAGATTAGATGAATATGATCAAAGCCGAACTGTGTAGTGTTGATTTCGGGGGGTGGCAAGCATCGATGGAAGTGCCCTCCCGATTGCCGTTCTGATTAGTTTCCACACTCTGGAAATGCAAGACTATCATGTGGTGAGTTTGATTCCATATTCGACCGATGTTTACCGTACTTAGTTAAAGAGCGCAACGTAATTGTTCCCAATAGTCATTAGTCAAGTCTAAGCTAGCCAACATGCTTATCCCGGGATGGCCAAATAAACATGCTAATTCACATCATCTCATCGACGAAGTTTACAGACTTCTATCGTAGTTCATTCTCATAGCGCCTTGCTCCGACTTAAGCTACCGTAAGTACGGTAGAATCTTGCCTGGCAATTTAGAATTTCTGCTTGACACGTTCAAGATATTTACACGCCTGTAGATCAATCTCACTTTACATTATCTGTGAGGATGAGCTACAATCACTTCTCTTGTGAGTTTCGTTGTATAACTGGGGTCCTGTAATGTCTTGGTTACTGAAAAATGGAACTAGCTTGTTCTTTCTCGGGTGTATAGACCTTGAAAGTCGGTCTCAGTGATCTCACGGTGCCAAGTGTAAGGGCGGTCGCTCATCGAGTAAAAGTTCACATAAATCGGAAGGTATCAGCTTTGAGAAGGCCTTTCCTTAGTACGAGAGGACCAGGAATGCACCTGGTGCACCGGTGATACGGTAATGCAACGGTGTTAGGCTCTCATGCACACGGTCGATAAACTACAAAGCATAAGAGCATTTCGTGGCTGATGATCTTGAGTTTTTCTTTTCCTTTCTTTTCTTTTTCTAACACTAGAAGAAGAGCTGAGTAGTCTTGGAGTACCTAGAGTGGAAGATAGACAACATCACACAAAAATTGTTTCTTTTTCGTTATTTTTTTTTCTGCCTCCCTTTTTGGTTGAACTTTTATGTGCTTTACTTCTTTCTTCATTTTTTGGTTGTAGGCCGACGAGGGCTGCCAATCAACCTTGCCGGCCTTGGGCGAAGGCGTCTTGGCCCTCGCCGACTCTAGGCAAGGGCTACAATGCCCTTGTGGCCACTAGGGCAATGGTTCACATCAGCATAGAATGTGCCAATAGATTTATGAACTCAATTGGTACCAATGGAAACGTTAGCATCGACTGTATCATGTAGGACAATTGGCATTTTCGTTAGTGATTTCCGATCAAAATTAGCCGGATTGGCTCAATTGGTACAAATGCAAAAAGGTCTAGGATTGGATTGGCTCAATTAAAATGTTTAGAACTGAATTGATAGCAATGCTATACGTTTAAGACTCTCTCTCTCTTTTTTTTTTTGCAGGTTTCCCAAATTTATTGTATGGATGCCAATTTAGTTTTAAAACTTTCAATTTGGCCAATTTAGTTCTAAACTTTTTAATAATTGACCCCTTTTTTGGATAATTTGGTTGGAAATAATTGATGTAGATGCATAGACAGTTAAAGCTGATGTGAATAATTTTTTGTTATTGTTTTCTTTTATTTTATTTTTCTCACTGCGGCCGGCGAGGCGGCAATGGCCCCGCGCAGATTTGGACAAGATCTTCGTGTCCTTGCCTACGACCAACAAGGGCATGGCGAGGGCCTCTACCCTTGCTAATGGTGGGCAAGGGCTTCCAAACCTTTGCACCCTTTCCCTCCATAGTAAAAAGACTAATTTAAAAAAAAAAAAAGAAAAAAAATTAATACAAATAAAAAAAAAATTCAAAAGTAGTTCATGTTAATACTAGTCATGCCATACAAGACAGTTGATGTCTACATTAACCATTTCCAGCTCAAATTAGCTAAAAGAGCTAAATTGAAAATTTGTCTATTTAGAACTAAATTGGCTAAATCGAAAGGTCTATGACGAAATTAGGCAGATTAAAAAGTTTCGAAAACTGATTTGATATCCGTACCGCAAGTTTAAGACTCTTTTTTTTTTTTCGAAAGTTTTTTTTCCCGACACTTGAACGTACCCAACCAAGTGCGGAAGGACAAAAGCCTGAGAAGACTCCCCGAGACACAGCCGATGAATTTTGGGAGACAACGTGTTTGGACCTGTTCGTAGTCCGACTGGGCAAGTCGCGAAGATTTCCAAGAGTTCGGCCTTGAATTGTGTGGCGAATAGAGCTTTGAGAAGTTTAAGTGGACGGGACGAGACGAAGGCGGCAAACCCTCGACATAATCGGAAGAGGGTCTCTCCCCTTTGTCGCAGTTCCTGAACCCCAACATTTCTGTCCCCTCCAACTCATCTCCACCCAACTCACACTCCTCCAAACATTGCCGGATAGAGAGAGAGAAGAGGGGGAGAGTATAATTACCGAAAAAAAGTTATTAAATCTATTGTAATTGTATCAATTCAATCACAATTCTTTATTTTGGATGCCATTTCGGTCCTCAACTTTTAGTATTTATGCCAATTCAATCGGCATGTCGATCAATTTTGACTGAAAATTGCTGAAATTTTGCAACCGGCGCCGACATGATAATTTTTAATAATATTTTAATTTTTTTGATTTTTTTTCCTTTTCTTTCCTTCTCCCTCCAGCTGGTTGCTCGACCCCGGTGATCAGCCTCTCTGGCCCTCCCTCCGGCTGGTCACCAAGTTGAAAGAAGAAGGGAATAAAAAAGAAAGAAAGAAAAGAAATAAATAAAAATGAAAATATTATAAAAAAAAACTACCACGTAAGCACTGGCCGTGCCAAGTCAGCGATTTCCAGTCAAAATTGGCCGGAACAACTGAATTGATACAAATGCAAAAGGTTTAGAATTAAATTGGCAGAAAAAAGGTTTATGACTGAATTGGCATAATTATAATAGATTTATAACTTTTTTTTTTGATAATTTTTTTTTGAGAGGGAGGAATAAATCCACATAAAGAAGATGAAGTGAATTGACGATGATTTTTTTCAGCCGTAAGAATGAGAAAAGAAGGAAACCTGACTTTTGCAGATTCACAGGCAAATTCCTAAAATGTTGAGGCCACCAGTATCTCAAGATTCACAGAAATCGATATTAACGATTGGGGAAAGATTTCTGTAGTCTCTTGGACATTGCGTGCCCGCCCTCTTTGTTACATTACGCAATCTTTGTGTCTTGATGTTTTAGGGTATTTTTGTGTGTGTGTATTCTATTTTAGAAACTCATGCATATTTTGATCATTTTATTTAAGGAGAGAAGTGCAACGAAAGTTTTAAAACTTATCGTAGAAGTGTAAATGAGCCTAAAAATTTTAAAAAGTGCAATCAAGTCCTAAAATTTATCGAGAACTGTAACTAAGTCCTAAAAGGCACAACCAAGTCCTAAAACTTATCACGAAAGTGCAATCAAATCCTAAAACTTTCAGAAAGTACAATTAACGGAAGAAATTAATTTCACTAATTTTGATAAGTTTTAGGACTTAATTGTACTTCTTGAAAGTTTTATGACTCGATTAAATTTTCTGACAAGTTGTAAGATTTAATTACACTTTTTGAAAATTTTATAACTCAATTTTCATGACAAGTTTAAAGGACTTCTAAGAAGCTTATCCCTTATTTATATTTTAAGAAAAACCAGCGCATGCCCCAATTGTACAGAAATTTTCACACAAGCGACTGCATCCATCCTTTGATTTTACAATTTTAATTTAATCAATCTCTCAGTAATCATCAAATTTAGAGGGGATAAGACCGCTTGTGAAAAAAACTTAAGACCGACATTGTATGCTGTAATTATACTTTATTTAAAGGTGTAAAATACAACATGCGATATTCTTAAACGGGTAATTTTTTGGTGCAAATCAACTCACTCAATTAACAATTATTAGGCACGAAATTTTGTAAAAGTATTACACCCATCCAATTGATAGAAATGTTATAGTATTAAGCACTGACGAAGTTGCTAATTTATTATGTTGGATAAAGCATATTAAATACCGGATTATACACATTTAACAAAATGTAAGTGCTTTAAAGTATAAGTTGTTCTTATTTGATTGCGTAATAAGCACTCTACAAATCATTTGTTTACGACATACCTGATGAAAAATTGAAAATTCATTCATTTCAATTGGCAAAAGATCCCCTTAGAAGGATTTCATCTATCAAAAGGTGAAGAGACAAAAGAGGATAAGTTCTATAATATTAAATCCGTTAACACATAATACGAGAAAAATTTATCCAAAAGGCCTTAAATCTATTCAATCATAAACATTTTAATTATGTCAATTTAGTTCTAAATCTTTTGACAATTTGTCAATTTAATCGTTCTGATCAAGTTTGGCCAAAAATAAATGACATGCGTGCTGGTTATCCTATGTGAGATGGATAGTTTTATGCAAATTTTTTGGGTAACTTTCTGAAATTTTTGTTATTATATTGTCTTTTTCTTTTTTTTTTCTTTTTTTTAAAATCGTTCTTCTTTCTTGAAGGCCCAACAAATGCGACCAGCAAGCATCTCATGGCAGGGGACTGCAATAGCCCTTGCCTCGCATAGAGGTGAAGTTTGTTGCGACCCTCCCCTACTCATACAGACCTAGCAAGTGCTTTGCGGCCCTCACCCGCAACCGTCGAGGGCGTCATGGCCCTCAGTTGTGGCCTACGATGGTCACCGATCATTGCCAATGCTTCAACAATCCTCGTCAACCCTTCGAGAAAAAAGAAAGTATACTAGAAAAAAAAACCAAAAAAATAATAAGGAACCGTAAAAAAAAATTCGAAATTTTTTTTAGAAATTTTGTAATTAATTATCTATATTAGCATTGGCCATGTCACATAAGATGGCCGATTCCATTCAAAATTGATAAATTGTCAAAAAAAAATTTAGAATTAAATTAATTAACTTAAAAGGTTTATGGCTAAATTAACGGACGTAGAATAGGTTTAGAACTTTTTAGGCAACCATTCTCATGACGCGGCAATCCAACGGCCCAATGCACAAAAAAGTCTTTTGCTTGCATAAAAGACAATATAAAACCATGAAACGTCCATATTCATCAAGTGCAAAAAGCAGAAGGGATTGGGCGAGTTACAATGCATGAATGCATTATTGAGACCTGATCCCCACGTTAATGCCTGTCCTGTCAACAAATTGAATCACGCAAGTGTCGATTTAGCAAAAAAAAAAAAAAAAAATTTGCGTGCTATATGGAGTAAGACGACCTTGACAATTGATTCGCACCAAGCATGCATAGACCCAATTTTTAGTGAAGGAGGATGACCTTGAGATCCGAAAGGGTCGTGGCTTTGGATCCATTAATTCACAGATAGCCATGTGGGATTTGTCTCCCGTATCTGAAGTTAGGAACCTCATCAAGTGACCAAGCTCTTCAAATAGTAACCTCTTCAGTCGACTCAATTAATCCCACAATTAACATCAAACATTGGACCATTCACTCACTACAAACTGAGGCTTTCTTTTTAAGGGGGACGCCATATATTTTCCCTGATCGGAGAAAATTATCTCGGATCATTCTTCCAATTAAAGTTTAGGAAAAGTGGCAAAATAGTCCGTGAACTTTGACCCAATATCTAATATGAAAATTTTCAGTGTTTGCCTCTGATATTAAATTAATAGAAGAACCGTATTAAACATTCTCTATACAGTTCAGGGGCTGAACATGTATTAAAAGTTTAGGGACGATATTGAACAATGAGCTAAAATTTGAAGATTACATTGCACATCAGGTCAAAGTTCAGAAACCATTTGTGTCGTTATTTCTTTAAGTTTATACATGGGTGATGGCCGAGCAACCAAAATTGAGAATAGAGAAAGCTTTCGTCGATTAGGGATGAAGGAAAATAAAATTGTGTTGTTCTCCGATTCCGATAAGAGAAAAATCCTTCTTTCCCTCTCTCTAAAAAATTAGGGTTCTTGAGGTGTAAACTTTCCTGAAAGAATCTACCCATAAACTCAAAGCCCGACACCATTGTCAATAAGTTTACAGAATTAACACAAGCGTCATCTTGACTTGTCTAAGTGTACTAAAATGGATCGGGAGAGTCAATTTTTTTTGTCGCCAGATACATTAATGTTCGGTTATATAAATGGAAAGTTACTGGCTTACGGCACAAACACCATTAAACTCGACCAAGCAACGTATTAACATCTCGCGTGCATGCCGGGGAAGGGGGGGAAAACTACGTGAGAGCAACGGACAGAAGCTGCTGTAATCACTTCTTTGGAGACTAGGAATCGTGCCTCCACGAGTCATTAGCAAACCAATAACATAGCGATGGCGACGAAACTCGGGACCGGAGACTCGCTCCTTGCATGCCAGAGTCATTGCCGGGCATGAACTCGCCCGCTTCGAGTTATGTGATTCTCTTTGAAACAAATTCTGTTTCTATCTCCTCGTTCCTTTAGCCGAGATTCATGTAGCTTAAATGATAGATAGGTGCTCGTCCCTTCCCATTAAGGCCGCCGTATCCGAACCATGTGGCGATTCTTTCAGGCCTCTCACGTCTCGAACTAAACTTCCCCAAGAGGGAGAAATATTTTTCTCTGCGCGGTGGCGAAAAGGCCGATGCTTTTGACAACAAATGTCTCTGCACAAGCTTACACGATTGATTTTTTCCTAGCTAACTCACCAGTTGGGTTGTATATGAACAGAAGAAACCCAGCAAAAGAGATCGACCAAACAAGACAAACAACAATTTTAATATTGCCAGTTGTTATCTCTGACTGCTTTATTCGTGCTTTACTTGGCGGCTTTACAATTCCGAATGCGAAGTAGAAAAGCATAGGGTGTATGTTAGGCCTACGGTAGGGCAACTGATAATATTTTTCCATTTCACTTGGACAGCGACAAGAAGGGAGAGATATAGCGCGTCACGAACTGAGCATGTTAATATTCATAAAACCAGTTTCAGTCGAACTAGCATCACTCTTTTCGGCGATGCTATCTCCGACTTGAATTGCTGAAGAAAAGCACTCTACGTCCTTACAGTGTTCCTTTCTGCCTGGACAATACTGATCATCAAAAAGGATAGAATTAGGATTATGATCAACAGGAAGAAAGATGAACAGCACAAGGGACACTGCTCTTGAGTTACTCTGATAATGTCAAGCTCTTCTTGATCAATTTCATTCATCCATGTAACATGCAAACGATGAACACAACTCTACAGATATCCATATAACAGATTGGTCAGCCACTAGAAGGAATTTGTCATATATCCGGAAACTACCTCTCTATAAATGCAAATCAAATCTTCCCCAAGGAGTTTCTCTCTCTATTTCTTGTTCTCATCAGCTGATCACGGAAGCTAGAGACTGGAACACCACTTCTTCACAAGGGATCGTGATTCCCATGTCATGGCCGAACCCGTACTCTTCTTCAGCTCTCCGAAGCAGGCTCTGGAACTTGGGGTGAGACAACCAGGAGATTGGCACGATGTGTCTGCTCCTGTTCTCTCCCACGTACACCGCAAAGTGACCCTTCGGCACATCCTCAGGCAGGCCAGCTCCCTCATTGTTGTAGACCCCATTTGAGGATCTCTTGCCCAAGCCTGAGCATTTCTTGATGATCCGTTTGATTGCTGCTGCTTGAGTCAGCTTGTTTGACTTCCCCATTGCCATATGGGCGGTCCAATGTTCTTAGGTGCGCTTGTGTGTTTGTTTGATCGTGGAGAGAGGGAGAGAGATTACTGGGTTTCTCTCTGGGGGGCGTTTCTTTGGGAAGAGCCAAGAGGCTTTGGAGAGGAGTTCTTGGGGGGAAATGGTGGTGGTGGTGGAAGGAGAGAAGAGATGCAGAGGTATTTATAGGGAGTGTTCTTCTTCTGCTTCTCTCAAATTTTTTGGTTGGGCGCCAATTTGGAACATGGTCAATGTCATGTGAAGTGTCAGAAGTAAAAAAAAAAAGGGAAAGAAGGGGAGAAGCTATTTGGTAGTTTGCTGGGCTTAGTGTAATTAGCAAGGGCAATGGAAAACTGCTGAAGGCCAATGCCAATGTGTTGTGGTGTTTTGCCTCAATCACCAAAAAAAAAAATTTAAATCTATTATAATAGTATCAATTTAGTCCTAAATTTTTTTATCAATTCAGTCTAAATCTTTTGCAGTTGTGTCAATTCAATATATCCGGCCAATCTCGACCAATCATCTGGCGACATAATATTTTAATATTTTTGATTTTTTAATTTATTTTCTTCTCTTCTTTTTTTTCAACCCTCTTCTTCCTCTAACCAATAGCCACCGACGACTGCCAGATGCAACGGCCGAATAGAGGAAGAAGATAGAAGAAAAAAAGGAAAAAGAAAAGAAAAAATTCAAGAGTACAAAAAAAATATATATTAAGAAATTATGTCAGCGGAGAGACGGCATCCACGTCTACTCTGGCCAGCTAAAATTAGCCAAATGGACTAAACTAATATAATTGCAAAAATTTTAGGATTGAATCAGCAAAAAAAAAATCATGACTAAATTGACACGACTATAAAAAATCTAGGACTTTTCTTAGTAATTCTACCTAGAATGTGCCTTACCTCTTTCTCTAACATTTCGTCTCCATGCAATTGTTGGTGTCCCCATCCCCATTCAGGCCTTCGGATTGTTCACATTCAATGATTACTATAACCTGTAGCAGAGAGAGAGAGAGATCGGTCATGACCAGTTCACATATCAGCCAAGTATGTACCACGACCAATGGAGGCTATGATTGGTTAGGTTTTGATGGTCTTGGCTCGACATGTTGGCCAGCTGAATTGTGTTTACACAAGCATTGGGTTCTTAGGACACTGGTTCGTAATCCACATGGGGGAAGCACATTTCGTCAGTCCCAACATGTACTAGAGAGAGAGAGAGAGAGAGAGAGAGAGAGAGAGAGAGAGAGAGAGAACTCATTTGGACATGCCACTCCATTGAAACAACCAGGGAGAGCTGAGTTCAGAAGTTGCATTTTCATTTTGTTCGTTTCTTCCTTCTGTTGTTGTCGACATGTTATCTTCTCTCTCTCCAAATGAGTTGGCAAATGGTCTCAACAACACTAAGAACTGGGCACTGAAGTACGATGGAGACTGTTTTCTTATCTTCTCTCTCTGTTCCTACTCCACATTCCCTAACCTTCGATCTAAGTTTTCATCTTCTCCTGGCCTAAGGGGAAGGGTCGAAGATAGAGAGCCAGTGTCGTCCTCAACCATTAAGCTTTTTATAGCAGCACTTGATCGTCTTGATCGTGTACTCGGTGGAGTATTAGAGCGATTGCTTGAGCTACATTGCAGTCCCATGAACCATGTATGTCGCAGAACAATAACACTGCCATACGTATTAACATCAGCGACGTTGCGTGATTAACATAAAGAGTCCAACAAATTTCTTACTTCATGCGAATTTGTCTAATATTGGTAACCTTGAAAGCTGGTGATCCCTTCGTTCTCTGAACTCTTCAGCATGAATCCCTCTCGGTAATTCAGTGCTCGAGAAATGGAAAATAGACATTGAGACCCAGGATGGTCTCGGGAAAACAACACTCAGCATAAGTACGCTTTCACCACGAGCTGATCTCGATTAAAACATCAAACCTCGAGTTGCTTTGAGTACGACTTCTGTTGACGTCATTTTCTTTCTGCGCTGTCTTTAGACCCGCTCATGCTTTTCCGGCAGAATAGTCACGCAGGTGTGTTCTACAAAATAGTTTGTAGATGCTACCCGAATACCTCGAGCTTGCGCATTGTAAATGAAGATGTCCCTTTAACTTCGCCCTTTGAGGGCTCGAGCAATGAGATACTTTATGCTTTTTACAGAGATACCATGCCTGTGTTTGTACTCTTACATATCCATACACATAAGAGGAAGACCAAGACGGATCCAGCAAGTGGATCTTATCTTCAGGTGTCTGGCCATAGCTCCTGGAGTAAATTTACCTGAGTAGCCATATGGCTCATCGGCATTTTCCCTACTACGGTCCCGGGTCAATGCAGTCGACATCAGTATAGTTGATGACATCAAATCGCCTCAGATGTGTTCAAAATCGGTACGCAACTCAGCTCTTGAAATTAATTTGTCCCAATCATCCAAATCCTTATAGTTGGCTTGCAGAGAAATCCACAGTTGGGTCGGTCCCAGATAAAAGAGGCGGCATTCTTCCACTCTTCTGCGAATTGGGGTCCAATAGAGGTCAGCCCAATGATAAATAATTTGCCTGAACAAGGCAAAACGTTAAGAAGGAGCGCTACGAAGAAACAAAGGCTTAGGATGCATTTCTTCCACACAAAAATTTGTGATTTAAAAAATATTTTTCAAAAAATAACTAATTATATCGCTTAAAAAAATTACCCAACAAAAAAAATTTCATTATCGATAATATTTTATGCCTAAATATTTCCGTGAGTAATAAAAAGATTTTTCATTATTAATTTGTTTAGCAATACAACCAATTATTTTTCAAAAAATAGTTTTCAATTCTCAAATATTCCGTGAAACAAACGCATCGTAAAAGAACTTTTTCAACTTTGTTCCTTGAGATGGTACTCTTTTGCCAATAGATTGACCCATGTACTTTTCGCTCTCTTTCAGGCTCCACCTGACCTTGAAGGAAGTTGCCTCGAAGGTTCCCCACCAAAAGCCACGGTAAGAGTCCTTTTCAAGAGCTTTCCGGTATAGGCTCCCGACATCAAAATCTCACAAAAGCAAGAAATTGCCTCATCAAGGGTATGTCCAATTATAGCAACGGAAAGATTCAAGCATCAGATGCATACAACATCCCTGCCTGCTATTAACTTCATCTCGAGGTGCAATTTTTGTCAGAGGGAGGGAAAAAGTTACCCTTGTGCACCAATCGTACACGGAAAAGGTAAAAATGCCTCCATCCGACAAGAACACAAATCCCTAGGAAGTCAAAACAACAAGGAGGAAGTTCATCTCTCAGGAGGACACCCAGGCAACAAGGTTCAAAAGGGCATGATGCACGATTGAATCATCAGAGTATCCAGATACAATGCAGCACGAGTTTTTCACGCTCTCCAGTTAGTTATGACGATCGTTTCCGCATTAAAGGACTGCCCACCCACATGGTCCTGCCAAATTCCGAGCCATAACAATCACACAGTACAGAACTTCAAGGACATCTAAAATTCATAAAATCAAGCACCACTTATACTAACTGGACAAGAGGTGAGAGGCCCAGAGAGCTTTTATTTTTTGCTTTTTCATGAAAAAGCAAATCAACAAAAATTAAATCAAGAGTGAGCACTAAACACATACCAAATTTTGGACATAACTACCGAGTCCTTGCACAACTGGCCAAATCAACTTAAAAATCAACGTTGCACACAATTGTCATGCTAATACAAACTTTTTGACTAAGGAATGTCGATCAAGCTAAACATAATGAGAATATTGGAAGCCAGCAGGTTGTTGTCTGCAGAGGCAGCAACCCATGTTCTATGGAGGAAAAACAGGCAACATAAGTAAGGACAATATGTACAGGATAACCTATCCTTGTCATTTAGGGAATAGAAACAATTCTGAAGAGATGGCGAGACCATGGAATAGAAACATGTGACAACCATGTTACTCTTGTCTTCTAAGTACTTTTTTTTTTTTGGGGGGGGGGGGGAGACGGGCGGTTCAGAATCTTCTAAGTGCTTTAAAAAGACAAAACTTAGGCCACATCTTCTTACAATTCGTCAGAAAGAATTAAAAATTGCGTACCTCGCTTCCAACAACTTATCCCCGTAACACAGGATACAAACAAATAAAAGTAATCAACAAACATGACGTCATCATCGACAGACATGTCCAACCAAAAATAAAAAAAACGACATAGACATGTCAATGGCTGCAAATACAGAACCATAAGTCACTGAAATGACTCAAAAGAGTTTTAAAAGGATTGACAAATTAAATGTTTGACATGGTATCATTTAGCATCTAAGACAGGTTGGAATTATGACAGAAAACGCAAACATTAGATTCCTAACTCGTCTTACGGCCACATAACAATGGACATAAATTAAACTCCCCAATAACTATATATATGGTGAGTACCTGCTTGAAAGCTAGATTACAACGAGAAGATAAATTAAAAGTAACCATCAGTTATAATAACAATAGTGGTCCTAGGAAACCTGCCACTATAGGAATTTGCACAATTAGTTGCCCTTTGTAACAACCATATTAAGGAAGTGCTAGATGGAGTAAAGCAGCAGAATCCCAGAAATATCTATCACACTTGGACATATAAATCTTGTGAACAATGCAGAATCTCAGTTTTTTTTTTTTTTGGTCAAAGCAGAATCTCAGTTTAAGAGCAGTATTTTCCATTAAATGGTTAAAAAGTTTGTGGGACTGCTGCAATCTATTTTGGAGGTGGACATTATTATATGAAGGTGTGTTTTAATATTAAATGCTCCGCTGGCTTAGATTTGGCCCAAGACTAAAGTGCGAGGATATATAATTGTAGAGACAAATTAGAGGCTAGGAAAATTTGAACTTAGGACCTCATACTCTGATGTAGAATTTCCAACTCAAAACTTTAAACTGTTAGGTGATGGCGTGATTTACTATTTAAATACCCTGACAAATGGTTCCCAATATCGGATCAACCCAAGTTAAAGACGTAAGCTACGTGGGATAGCAAAGTAGAACAACCACACACCCAAGAATTTCTCTAATGGAGTTAAGCTTCCTTTATAAAAAAAAATTCCCATGGGCCAAGATGCGATAAATGAAAAAGATGATCCAAAGTGGAGGAAAATGAGGAATCCTCAAAAGAAGAAAAACAATTGGCAATCTAAAACTATCGGAAATAAGACTAATTCCTACTTTTCTTCGTGTGTTGATGGCTGCAAGATGTTTTGCGATAATTGAATATTGCAAACTTATATGGAGCGTACAATGCCAAAGTTGAATACATGGACAAAGGCGAGCCATATTGGTACTAAAACACAACTACCGATTTGCGATAATTGAATATTGCAAACTTTATGAAGCGTACAATGCCAAAGTTGAATACATGGAAAAATGCGAGCCATCTTGTTACTAAAACACAACTACAGAGATATCATGAAGCTAAGAACTAGTCATTCCCACAATCTTCTTACTTAGATAAGGGATCGACACTTCACCTGCAAAACTGAATATCTGAAACTTACCATTAGAGCAAAATCTTCTTCATCCGAAGATCTCCTTGTAAAAACAACCTCCATCTATTTTCGTAAATCATCCCCATGAATGGCTACCAACTATTTGGAAGGAGAACAAGCATATCATGAAACTAAAAGATGGAATATCCATAAAAGTGTTTAACAAAAGGCTCCAAAGATTATTGGAAATTGTAAGTAACAAGTAATTACATTTCCGTCCTCAATATCCCCTCACATACATATATATACATATAGCTGTCTTCGTGAACTTTTGTAAAATTCCAGAATAGTAGTTCTGACTTACAACTGACTCTATTTCTCATTGTGATTATTGGCCAATGACAAAGAAGCCATGCCTACACAGTTTTTGACTGTCATTCCATGAAGTATAGCATATGAAAATATTCTTAGGCATAGGGAAGAGGCACGATTAGGACGGGTGCACCATAGACAATGTTCCAAAAATTACAATCCAGATTGGATTCCCGATAGACCAGGGATGAGATTACACTGCTTCCATGGCTAAAGTTGGTAACACTAAGCACTTAACTTGGTCATTCTAAATTTTGTTTGGTACATTCAATTGACTCCAGAAAATTGACTCATTTGTAACCCTATGAAATAATATTTACATTCTATAAGAATGAGTAACGTGAGAATTACCAGACATGGCAAAAGTGGCATCTCTACTCTGCATTCAGTTCCACATTGCATACAGCCATCAAAGAGCTGTAAATGCAGATTGATATCAAGCTTCCAACCAGTTACTTTCCTCTGGTCAGTGTATCCCTAACCGACATGCACTTGGACGAAGTAGAAAAAGGAATAAACATAGTGATAATCTATTTGTTTGTTCCTCATTCAATCAGATTCTTCACTAAGATATGGTTTGACCTTTTTCCTTCAGATTCTCAAATTCTGCAAAAACTCTTGCAGGAGTAAATACTCAACAAAAGGAGAATGTTTCACAATATTACACTACTACACTGTCCAACATGTCATCTATCAATTCCTGCATGAGAAAGCTGAAGGAGAAACTTCAGAAGTCTCACATGACATATTTACTCATAAGCAGAGGCTGGCTTTGACAGTTGAGGCATCCCATCCATCACACTAAGTTGTCTCCTCAGCTTGACAATATGAGCTTGCACCTAAATGCAAATCATGTTTAAACAATGTTAACTTTTAACACAACTCCCCAGCCTTTAAACCTCTTTCCCAAACAAAGATCAAGTAAGGACGCATTATTGAGAACTGAACAGATGAGTATTTCCAAATTCCAACTATGTGTGACATCAGAGACTATCCAAAATTCCAGTTTCAAGAAATAGATGATAGAGAAAACTTATTATCCATATGGTGCGTGGTAGAAAATTGAGAATTAGATTGTGAGCGTGTGGAAGCAGATGGAGGGGGGCAAAGAAGGAGGGGAGTGGAGCTGGTGGCAGCAGCTGCCCCCCTTGCCAGGTGCTTGTTAAAATATGCTGATGAAATGTGTCATTTCTCATCACTTCGATTTTTGTTCAAAATTACTTGACTCAATACCAGCCACCCCACTTCATATCCTGAATACACCATAGATGTAAGCCAACATGTAAAAGCTCCAAAGTGCAATCCTAATTCCTTTATGAAAATGAATGTGGATGCCCGTGGCCAACAACTTGAGAAGAAGCATAAGAAAGCTAAGAATGAACGACACACGAGAATAAAAAGGCCTTTCTGACCTGCTGGCGAGCTGCAGCAAGCTTCAGTAGCTCATCTGCCTCTGAGAAATTCATGAACCATTGACTAAGAGGATGATCTTTAGTATCACCTCTCTCCCGTTCATTAGAGTTTTCTGGCGGTACTGCAGGGTCTATAGAATGAACAAGACACCCAAAGGCCAGCATAGATAATCAGAAGACAGAAGGATGACGACTTACCAGGAGCAGAAATGTTAAAGCCGGCGGACATGCGCGGCACTATAACAGCTGGATGACTCTGAACCCGGGCATAGAAAGCCTCTGAAGGATCAGGGAAGACAATCTCATCATAATATTCAACAACAACCGGTTTCTTGGTTGATTGAGGACCAGACTCATCTTCTGGGTAAAGCTTCAAATGGTGATAACTACATGTGAAACAACAGGTAAATAAAACTATTTCCAACAAGGAGAAATCGATGGAGTAACAGCACAAAGAACTCACAGATCCAACTGCTTGTCACAAACATCAGGATGAAAGACAAGGGAAATAGCAATTTCGAATTCACCCCAGCCACATTCTGTCAATTCGAAAGGTGGAGCTTCGATGACTCTCGTAGGACTGTTGAAACTGGGATGCAATTGGAACACGACCCGCTTGATCACCGCACCAAGATCTTCATTAGTCGCCCCGCGAACATACACTGTCCACTTATGCGATTGGGACCTTATCATGGGAACACAAAAGAACCGGTTATTACCAGCACATCAGGGCAACATGATATAGCCAACATCAAGCCACCAACAGTACAGACACGAAATGAAGAGATCGATACTTACTCACTGGCCTTTCTACCGAGATAGAACGCAATGGTTCCGTGCACGATCGGCAAGCTAATTTCAGCATCCTTGAGCCTCCGGCTTAAGCCCTAGCAACAAACCCAGGAGCAACAACATTCAGATCAAATTCAAAAATTAAAGCACCTTAACTAACGGACCCATCACTTCACTCATTCGCCGGCGAACGCAAAAACACAAACCTACAGAGGAAGATGATCTAGACTGCGAAAGAGAGAGGGACGGAAAATGGCACCTTCTTCTCCGGATCTTCGGAAGATTTTGTGATCTTGATGCGCTTAACGCCAGTGCCGCCATCTTCGGGCAGGATGTCGCCCTGTTTCCTCGAGGACATCGTTCTCCCTGATTCTGAACCGACGTTTGGGCTGCTTTTGCGCTGAAGAATTCGACGAACGAGAAATTCTATCTCGAGCGGCAATTGGGAATTAGGGTTTTGACGGGCTTAGTTCCGTCCAGCTCTCCCATTTTTGGCGGTAGCTTTTGCTTTCGCTTTTCATTTTCCCTTTTTGTTATTGCTTGTTGATACGTTGTTTTCCTCAAGTGAAACTCAGAAAACTCCAATCCTTTGTCCCCAAAAAAAAAAAAAAAAACTCCAATCCAATGCAATGGTTATAAGAACAATTAACCCCGAAACTTGTGTTTGGTCGTCCAGAATTTTCGTCATGATAGGATAGAATAAGACGAGAGATTTAAAAAAAAATTATCATATTCTATTTATTGTTTGGTAAATTACAAATTTAAAATCGGATAAGTAAAAATTAGACGCAATGGAAAGATGACCCAATGCGATGGATAGATGGTGGTTGTTGGGAAAATTTGATTCTCCTCGTGTTTGATCTCTTGAAAAATCCTCTTCTAATTCATCTCACCTTCTCTTTGGGATTTTTTTTTATTATCTTGTCATGGCTATATCTCATTTATCCTGTCTCAAGCAGCTGTCAATCACAGTATCGTATATCCTCGCAACTAAACGTGACCTAAATCTTCATATTAATTTCATTTAATACCCACATTCGGAAATTAACAAATCTCCTCGTGAAACATTATTTATTGCTTTATTAGCCTATTCATTTCTCTCTCCTTCTTCTTCTGAGTAAAAGTCAGGTAATATCCTAAATTGGCTTCCGGTCCGATCACAAAAGTACGATCCGCCCCTGTCTTCATTTCGAATAGCGCTTCTATTTGATAACCTCGGTTTCCAATTATGATCTTCTTGGGTATGATTTGAGTACGAAAGGCGTGCTTATTTCCCTGAAAATAACTAATTTAAAAAACACATTCTTGAAAATAATCGATTGTATGATTTATAAAAATAAATGAACGGAAAATATTTCCATTGTCCACGGCAATGTTTAAACATAGCTTATTGTCCATAACAAAAATATTTTCTATTGACTAGCTGTTTTCGGCAATACAATTAAAAGTGATTATATTTAAAAAATTATTTTTCAAATCATTTCTTTAACAGAAAAAGACAGTCTTTTTGCCCCCATGCTCTCATCAGGCTAAACGCTTGGGCCATGTCATGGATCGATACCAACTGAAAGACCTTAAACATTCTGGAAACTGACCCATTTTCAGTCAAGGAGAGGCTTTTCACACATGATTTAAAATGGGCACAGAAGTCCAGATGTACGACAGGAACAGAACAAATGGGAAAATCCATAAGTCTGATTTGATGAGAAGCTGGGAGAAGCTTGTCACTCCTGCAAAGTGCTGGGGGGGTTACTACCATCTGACTTGTATTTGGAAGGTGGTTCCTAACGAGTAGTAAGTAGTACATGGCCGTGTCGCGATTCGCCGGGGGAGACGACATCCGGCGTTCGTACAAGGATACGCTACCCCTATAGGAAGGATTTCGCCACCGGAGAGCTCGTGACCAAACCCGAGAGGACGCCTACTATGAGGCCGCTATTGTAAGTGCTCGGCTCGCCTTGCATCGAGTTGTTACGAGAGTCGCTGTACGTCTCGTTCTGGAAGGGCCCGCCGACAAGCGCTCCGACCGCTAGGTTCGGGTTGGGAGCGGAGGAGTTGAGCCACTTAAAACCGTCTTTGCACCCGGTGGTCGCATCGACGGGGATGGAAGACCCTCTGTGGTGTACATACTGAGGGTAGTTTTCCCCAAACCCGACTAGATAGCTCAGCTTCGTCGGGTTTTCACCCAATACGTAATCCACCTGGGAGAATTTGAAATGAGAACAAGGTGTGGTTAAAATGAGCATGATTCACATTGAAATAGTTACTGTGATGATCGTGGTTTATGTTGACTAAAGGTATCTTCTTCAATGACATTGTCCGGGTTCATGAAGAAGTCCTGGAAAGAAGCAAAGAAACCAGGATGCTGATATCAGATTGAGCCCTTCATTGATTTGAAGATAAAAGGTTTTTGACCCAAAATGAGAGCCTTGAATTTGGTGATTTTCACAACCCGAGAGCCGGATCAAGAAGAATTCAGGATCACTAATCCTGGATATCAATGTTGACATTCCACAATTCCTAGCCACAGCCATCCGATGAATGCACGTTTCCAGCATAAAAGCGTACCTGGGAAGTCGCAAAATCACGAAGTTCGCCTGGGCTGTAGGATCTCCCGCTGCAATACAAGGCCTTGGTACCGGCAGTGAGCATGTAATCGCTGTAAATGACGGCTAGAAATGCAGAGCCCACAGGATGCAGCAGCGAGTTCCATTCAGTCACCCAAATCAGCCCACCTGGATCACAGGGTAATCTCATTCCTCATATAAAGAATTACAAAAGACAGGACCAATCAGGATCCTGTTGAAATCATGTTTTGCTTCAAGAAGAGTTAGCTCCGAATTACTGAAAATCTCTGTGTCAGAGGGTTATCCAGATAAATTTGTTTCTTTTATTCGTTTCAATCGCTTACTTTCTGTTCTGCTAGATGTTGCAGTCGGTGAATCAGGCAGAAGGCTACACATCATCATCTCGGCGGTTTCCCTGTACATCTGCAGCGCGAGATTCTCAGCGATCGGAACTTCGCTCACTCCAAAGAAATCTAGACGCGATAGTAACACCTGCTTGAAGATCACGAAGAGTCATGTCTTGTTTTCCGTACGGCAAAGATTCATCCCTCTTTACATTATGAAATTCCAGCTTGACGAACGGGTACAAACTACAAAAACAGTTACCCACTTCCATGAGAGAAAAGACCAAAGAGGATCATGACATTTACCTGGACTCCTGGACTCTTGTCGTCCCAACTAATCCAGCTCGGTCGTCTCCAATTACCAAATTCCTGTCCTTGGCCAACTGTTACATATCTTAGATACGATCTGTCGGCAGACGCAAGGTAGAGCCAGCTAGCTGCCCAAAGCAATTCATCTCCATAGCCTGAAGAATTGTAGAATCTTTGCCCGCCAGTTACCGTGTCGCTGTAGGAACCCCGATAGGTATCGGCAAAAGCAAACAGCTGCTGCGCGTGCATCAGCAGCAAACTCGAATAACTGGAGTTGATCTTCTTGAAGACGAGAGAAGCGGACGCCATTGCAGCGGCAGTTTCTGCCGCGACCTCTGTTCCTGGAAACGATGTGTTCACTTGAGTCAAGGGTCTTTGCAAGGTCATGGATTCAGGCCTTTGCCAACACCCATGGTCCAAGTCGGGATCACCCACCTTCAAAAGCGACAAAAGATTACAAATCTTAAAGCGGAGAAAGGATCGAAATCGTAAACAAGTAGCCGCTTCGAATGCTCATCAATGAACGTCCTAGGGATACCGAAGTGAGAATCTCAGCTCCTATTGCCAAATCAAACTGGCTTATCAGTCGTGTGTTTACGATCGCCCGCAACAAGTTCCATGTTGCAGCGCAAAAATGGCTAGAAAACAGAATTAGGGAAGGAAAGGAAGCAAGATAGGCTTTGTAGTTTGATGGAAGGGAATCGAGGACAGATATCCATGACCGTATCATCATGCGCTCGATCCTCTCAGAAAATCATCTGAGAAATCGCGAAATGGAAGCGCAAGTACTCTCCTTCAGGCAAAATTCAAGATTAGTTATAATATTGTAACGTTGTAACATTCAATATGTGGTTAAGGAATAGGGTTGCCTGAATATAGAGCACATCTGGTGAAGGATGGGCATTGACGAGATAATCAGTGATCCATTTGAGTGAGTCCTGTGCCGGTCTCAACTGCTTCACCGCATTCATCTGATCTCCATACTCGAGAATCGCCCACGACAGCATCGTCGCGGTGAACGCCATGGGGAAACTGAACTTCATCGAGTCCCCTGCGTCGTACATTCCCTTCGACAAATCTAAGCCTTCTTCGCTCCCATCTGTGAGCCCCGAATCGCCCCTCCAAGAAATCCTGTTATTCACCAACTTACCAGCTGCAGGAACATAAGTCATAATATCTCTTTTAGGTCTACACTCAGAAAAGTATCCCAATATGAAGAAGAAATTCACAGAGAAAGAATCGCCGATGTCCTTTTTCAACACTTTGCTAACTATGAACCACTAATTTTTTTTTTTTAATCAGCAGAATACGAAAAGCGGGATGTGATTGCCTAAACATCTACAACCGGATGTTTGAATTCATGCCGAGCCTATATTATTGCCCTTCCGCATCGACAACACTGAAAATGAACTACGTCTACTATGTTTCTTTTGTTTTTTTTTTTTTTTTTGAGAAGGGCACATGCACGGACATTTTTGAACGTCGAAGAACTGCATGGCGATTCCGAGAGCGTCTGCATATTTCTGCACGACCGGACCGTGGCGGCTGCGGACCTTCGGTGCCTTGGAACGGAAATCCCCCAGAATCGTGAGCACAGCTGCCGCAATCACAAGAGCTCCGATGACAGTCACCAAAACCCGCCAAAACCATCCCTTGGACTTTTTCACTTCGCCAGCCATCTTAGTCTCCATCTCCAATCCTCAGAACTCACTCTGCTTTCAAAGAACACAGCAAAAAGTTTTGGTTGGTTGGTTGGGAGGGGGGAGAGGAGAGGAAACAATTTTTCATCATCCGGGGTGCTCTGCACTCATGTTCGAATTAAGTGCCGCTTGTCCTTCCAATCAGAGTATTGGGTCTTCTGCAATACGACGCAGCTGATCCGGGAAATTCAAAAGATTAAACTTGGTGAACTCAAGACATAACGAAGAAAGAACCAGATGAGATTTTGGTGGGCTTCTTAATGGCAGAGAAGAGACAACTCCGTCAGCCAAATCTGTGGAACGGGAGGTATCTTTCCTCGTTCATACCAATGTTTATGGAGATGTGACAGATTCGCTCCATTCGTCGTTACCCGGTATCCCCGAATGTGTTGGGCCGTTGGATTGAGGTCTACGTGGAACGGAGGGTCGAGATCTGCCCGAAGAGGGATGCCACCATGGAATCGGAGACAAGTGCCTATGGCTGCAGATCCTGAGAGACGAAACGGCAGGGGTTTGCTTCTTTTTCTCGACGGCAGTGATTGCTCGTCGAAAAAGAGGGTAAATAGCAACAAAAACTCTAAATTAATATATTTATTATTTATGATAAATTTATTTTATAATTATTTTTTGATACCAAAAATCTCAAATTAGTACACCTATAACAAATTTACCCTAAATTGGTACGACTGTGACAAATTTAACATCCGTTGATTGTCATTTAATTTTACCGTTGAATTACTAAATTAGATGACATATGGCAATTACTGGGTATAGACGTTACCCTTTGTTTATTATAAGTGTATTAATTTAGGGTTTTTTTATGGTAGTAACTCAATTTAACAAAAATTAATAAATGGTAAATTTGTCACGTGTATATTAGATTGAAATTTTTTATGGTAAAAAATTGATCTATGATAAATTTATCACAATTGCGCCAGTTTAGAATTTTATGTAATAAAAAAATAATTTAGAGTAAATTTTTCACAAGTGTATCAATTTAAAGTTTTTGATAGTTAAAAAAAATAGTTTGACATAAATTTATCACATATGTACTTATTTGGGTTTTTCGAGGTATTAACATTAAAGGGAAAAAATACCTTACCAAAAAAAAAGCATTAAAGGAAAAAAAAAGTCACAATTTGCCTAAGTGCCACGTGGATCCCTTTTTTTTTAACTGAGGATCCCTTTTTTTTTAAACTTCATTTAAAAACAATGCCTCCGTCAGAAATAGCGGCACATGTCGAGGTAATATTTCTTCAAATATACTTTCCTAAATAAAAATTAAAATGGCGTGTGACCCGATTGATTCGGTAAAATCGAAAAAGGAAAAGTAAAATGCACAACCTTTTTTACCTTGTAAAATCAACACTGAGTGTCACGTCTTCAGAGAAAAACCGTAAATCGTTGCTTGCAACTTTAACCGAGAACTTTTAAACCTCTCCAAGAGGTACGCAACATCTTACCATTATTGCAAATTTAGCATCCGTCGACGTTCTGTTTCATTCTCGCCGTGATCTCTTCCAGGTGTTAGGCGCGAATCCACGCCAACTCAACACACATTAGTTTTATTTGCATAATTTACAATAAGGGCGTGTAAAAGAATCGAGAACCGCCCAGAATCGGACCGAATCGGCCTAGAATCAACGGTTCCCATGGAGATTTGGCCGATATCTATTGAAATCGGTGAGTATCAATCTGATTCTTGATTTCAGGTGCGGAACCGGCCATCCACCCATGTGGATCGGACCAATGTATGTATTTTAATTTTAGTATTTTTACTTGGAGTTGTCTGTCGGGCTTCATATGGCCATAAGGCCCTAGAGGTTTAACGTTTTCAATGTACCCCTCCTCCTCCAGTATGTCTGTGTGTGATGATGGTGTGATCTTGTTGCTTGTGAGATAATGGACAAAATTATCAAAAAGGTCTTAAACTTATTGGAATTGTAACAATTCTGTTCTAAAATTTTTTTGGCCAATTCAATTATCAATCTTTTGCATTTGTGTCAATTTAGTCAATCTGGTCAACTTTGACCTTTTTATGTATTTTTTCGATTTTTCCTCTTTTTTCTCCTTGCCTCCTCACGAGAGGACTGACGAGGCCAAGACCTTGCCATCACCAGAACTAGGTGAGGCTGAGTCTCACCAGATCTAGAGAGGGTGAGGCCTTAGCCCTTGCTGGCCCTCTGTTTTTCTACTTTTTCTTCCTCGACTGAATTGAAACAAATGCAAAAAAAAATTAAGACTGAATTGGCACAAATATAATAGGTTTATAACTATTTTAGCAATTTTTCTAAACAAAATGAGATCTCAACCCAATTTGAGCTTTTGGGTTTTAAAGGATTAGATTAATTCAACACAAAAGGGGAGATAAGGACTTCCTAATTGAAGTGTCGACAATATTAACGAGGAAAAGTAGGTTTTTTTTTTTAACTCTTAACAAATAGGGAGGAGATCCGCAATTATAGAGCCTGGTTCCGTGGACCCGCTCGGGAATCGGATAGACCCCGAATGGTCCAATTCTTAGGTGGGTCTATGAAACTAGCGAACAGTTTTCGGTGCTCATTTTGCGGAAACAATTCTTAATGGGCGGTTCTAGTGTCCATTTTGTAGAGCTAGTCTTTAGCGGACAATCTACCGTGCCTATTTTATGGTGAGAACCCTTCCCTGCAACCAATCACTCATAATTAACAAGACGATGGCTTTTTAGTGACTTGACTTAAAATGATTATACAACTAAAATATGGTATGCGAACACGTATTGTATTGTTAACCTTAGTTTGGTCGATGTCCTATACAAATGGTTACTTCAACTCATAACAGCCTCAACTCTAACTCCCAACAGCCGTAAACCCTAGGAAGTCCCCCTTTTTTTTTTGCCTTCTTCAGCCCTAATTTTCAAGTCAGTTTTGCCAAAAAGAAAGAGTTGCACGATGGATATTTTGAAAGGGGCAACGTCGCTTTACGTCAACACAATAACAATCACCCAGTCTGACACTGGACGGAACATTAACGGACGCTACATTTGTCGTATAGGTGGCAAAATGGATCTAAGAATCCATATCCGATTTGATTTTGACAAATATATATATATATATATTTGATGATGCAAGCCATAAATGTATCATCCTAAGTTTTAAAAATTGGCTTAAGTGGGTCATAGATAGGTTGGCTGACAACTATCATATTTCTAAAACATGGATAATAGTGAACTTTTCACAGGTCTTTGATAGCAAATAAAGGGCCCTATGTGTCAAGTGGAGTTCGAGATGTTATGACAATTTATACATTTTTAAATTTTAAATTTTCTATAATTTTTCTTGTTTTTTTTTTTTACGAAGTCTAGCGAAGGTCATTGGCTGAACTCACTAGTCGCAAGCAAAGGTCCCAGCCCCCACCTAGATTTGGCAAGGGTTGCATGGGCGAGGGCCGCTCTCACTGGCCTTACAAAGAAAAAAAAGAAAAAGAAAAAAGAACATCCACTAAATTTGTATCACATGGAACTATTTTAGTAATATAATTTTAAAAAAAAAGTCGTAAGAAATGATTTTTTATATATTAGATTAAATACGTAAGTATTTTGGCAACACGGGCCAATCAGATATTTATCGCTATATTTATGTTGCATGAAAATAAGTCAAAACGGGTTATATGGCTCAATTTAGGTCGGATTATTTTCGACTCAACCCACCCATTTAACGGGTCTATATTTACACAATGATAAAAGTTGTGCATCTTTTTTTAGGTATTTAAAGGTTCGTATTAATTTTAGGGCAAAAGATTAAGTAGTTCTTAAATATTTCAGAGTTGTGATAAGAAGTTTTGGTCATTTTTTTCTTTTTTCCGATCGAAACGAAAATCTTTATTTCACATAACAAAAAGAATGCATAATTTCTAGACAAATATGCGAATCCAACAAAGTAAGTAACGCAAGAAAATCTAAAAAATGAATCAACTTGGTATTGCTTGCAAATACTAGCCCATTCCTCAAAGACGGATCTATTATAGCATCAAAGTTCATACGACGGCCAATCATCGAATCTCGCATCATCATCAATGATAAGAACTCCACTGAAAAATTCCTATCTAGTAACTGCGATTTTGCCAAAAGGCAATGCGTGCTTAGATTCGACATCTTCAGCACCATAGCATATATAAGCCGTAACAATACATAAAGGTTGAAGAAGCATAGAAAACATTATATAAATCCTAGATCTATCTTTAGATTAGGATAGAATAGCACCCAAATCTAAATCCCGCTCTAAATGGAGAGAAAAATGGCTACAAAATAGAGAGCAGTCGATCACAAGAACACTTTTAGATAAGCCAACTAACTTGCGGAGGTTGGACTATCTAGAGCAAGTACGCAGAGTCGAAGCAAGTGAGCAGATTTGGATAGAGCAGTTCGATTTTCAGAACTCACTTCCGTGAAAAACGTTGATCACGTCGTTCAGAAAATTGACGAAAAAAGATAAAAGATATAGAGGGAAAAAAAAAAGAAAAATAAAGAAACAAACGGGAACAGAAGATGGAAGGGGAGGGAACAGGAGTCTGCTTCAGTAGAGGGTTGGCAGCGGCAGAAGAGGCAGAGAGAAACCCTAGGGAGAGTTCTTTTCATCCGTATTCGATCTGCCTAAAATGGAGCATGAGTTCAATTCCTAGAACCCGAAACTTAGTCGAGCCAATGTTTTGGTGAGTTTTTTCTTTGCCTCTCCGGCAATTGTTATCATCTTCTAAATGACACTATCTCAGAACTCTAAAATGGAAAAGTTTATCCTGAGTCCACGCACTAAGAGTACACAAGAGGTGTATTCCATCAACTAGACCTAAGCATTCCAATATAGGAACCACATAAGGATCGTCCATCTGATTCTCGATCCATTATATTACATCGATGGATATATCTGCGTGACTACGTTCGAACGAGCAGCGACAGTAGCAATCGATTATAAACAGGAGACTGGCAGGGTACGAGGAGGTGAATTAGTTAATGAATCTTTCTCTGCGAGTGAAATAAAGGCCCGGGTTTCATACCCAGAACAGACGTGCTCATCGTACACATTGCCGCAGCCCTCTAAATTTGAGAAGGGTAATCTTTGCGGGGACAAATCCTTAAGTAAACTCAAATTCGTGAAGAAAATGGGAAGCTTAACTGTGATATGATGAAGTTTGAGTCTCCTTAATCGTCGGAGCAAAGAAGGAAGATGAAAGCAGTAAAACGACACCGCCTCCAAAACTCGATGAACCGGGCACATTGATGTCCCGCCTATATGTGGCTTCGTGGTTCGCCCAGAGGGTGAAACGGAGATCTCGATGTACCAGAGAGAGATGAGAATTTTCAATGTGCTGCGTGCTTCATCTTGAATTCTGGTCAGCTGTCACACTGAAAGGGTTTTCAGACACTGAATATTAGGTTCGGTTCTGGTATGCCTCATTTACCTGATGAGTAATGCACAAGAGAGCTGTGAAGGCAGAGAGGGTGGCCAAGTCAAAGGCTGACAAAGCTAAGTTGAATGCAGATGCATTATCTGACTACATGGATGCTTTCTCAGCGGATCGGTGCCTTAGGACTCGGTGGCGGCAGTCTCTCCGGGGCAAACCGAAGACTCGTTTCAGAACCCGACATGGGAGGAAGATTTTGGTGTCGTCAGGGGAAGAGAAGCATTCGCCGTGGCTGAAGGCCATGCTTCTAGGAAACAATGATAAGCTGCTACAAAAATCTTTTTAGGATGGTTCTGGCAAATTTTTTTTTTTTTTTGCACGGGCACGAGCACTGAACAGGCTTGCCACAAACTCGAGATTATGTGCGCTGAGGAAAAAGGGTATACCGTGTCTGTGCCAGTATCGTAATCGCCGCTTTTGTTTGCAAGTGCTCGAATGATCGATTCTAGCTACTGAAAGCAGCCCATCAATAGATAGATCCTGCAAAGAAGGAACTGTGTTCTACTGGGAAGTGGCAAGTGCAGTAGTAGTTCCAGAATGTGGTCTTAGCAGATTGTTCTTTAAGCTTATGCTGGTCCAGTCCTTGATGAAGCCAGTGCTAGAGAGTCCTCAGTGAAGCTTTTTTGGTGACATAGATTCACAAATTCAGTTGATTTATCTGCACGATGCTGTAAAAGTTGCACTAACTTGATCCAAAAATCCGGTATTTGGTCGGGAATTAATCGAGTTCTCGACCGGTCTTAGACAAGTATGAGCCGATCCCAATCGATACAGGGGGACCTTCATCCAAATTTATACAGTAGCAACACAAGAATTTGGCGTTGTGTAGCTACAGACATCTCTACTCTAGACCAACCAGTGCCGAACTGGAAACACCAAAAAGTGGGGGGGAGCAAGACAGAGAAATCAAATCTGTTTCTCTCGAGGAGCAGAAACCCAGTTGTGAATTTTGGAGACGATCTCAGCCCTTGAGTATGGACGTCGGCGACAGAGGAGGAGAGTCCAGCTGGTACAGATTGAGCGAAGGCCCGACGAACCTGAACAGGATCCACGCTCCGATCACGATGAAGATCGAAGCGTAGGCGAACTTGTTGAGCCAGAACAGCAGCCCCTTCTCCCCCACGTACAGCTCCAAAGCCTTCTCCGCCACGCTCATCTCCTCCCACCTCTTCGGCGTCGCCGTCTCGGTCGCCGCCTTCGCCGCTCCCCCGCCCGCTCCGTCGTCCCTCTGCTGCTGCCTCCTCCTCCTCCTCGACCCCCTCCGGAACCGTACCTCCACCGCGTCCGGCGGCGTTATCGGCGGCGCGGGGTTACTCCGCTCGTCGTCGCCGGAGCCTCCGGTGGCGCTGGCCTTGACGGTGGCAATGGGACGCCGGCGTCGAGGGAGGAGTAGGAGGGGAGGAGATGTGGTGGTGGTGCTTGTTGTGACGGCGAAGATTGACGGTGGCGGTGATTTCGGACTAGGAGCCAGAGAATGGAGGATACCGGCCTCCATGGTGTTCGGGTTTTGCGTTTTTGAGGGAGGGAAAATGAGTGGATGGATTTGATGCTTCCCACTTCTAAATTATCCCACACACATATATATATATATATATACACACACGCGCGCGTGTAGCATATAAGACTAAAAATTTCTTAGTGTCTTTTAAAATAAGTAAAGTTTGAAATAAATGCATTTTATACTTTCATTTTTTTTTATTAAACATCTGAAATACCATTCTTGTATTAGAAGAGTTTAACCAAGAGCATTTTCATCATTTATTTTTATTTTTTCTTCGTTTTCTTGTTTATTTTTTTAATCATCTCGCCTAGGCTCTCATTGACTGCGCCTAGGCAATCCTTACTAAATCAAGCGAGGGCTCACCCAAGCGAGGCCACGCCTCGACAGCTACAGGCAAGGAACGACCTCACCCTGCCCAATCAAGGCCGTACCCTATGGCGATCCAGGGCGACTTTGCCTCAACGACCACAAGTGAGGGATGGCCTTGCCCAACCTTCGCCAATTATCGCTTGAGATTGGCCACCAACTAAAATGAAGGGGAAAAAAGAAAAAAAAAATTATGATGAAAAGGCCTTTGATCGAGCCCATCTTTGAAATAACAAAGCACGTCAATTCATTGTTTGAAACAAGTATTCTTTAATTTATTATTTGAAACAAAGTCTACTCCAAATCCTTATTTGAGAAAATAAAATCATTTCTAACATTTATCTAAAATTTTTCCTTTAAAATATTATAGAATTACCAATAATTATGTATTAATAATTTTCAAAGTACCGTGAAATCAAGATTCGAATAACTGTTTTTATTTTTATTTTTGTAACAGGATTGGAACAGAAATCAGTTTAGTAATAAAGTTTGGAAAGTTACTGATGCACAAAAGTAGAAGTTACTAACACAAAACTATAAACACAATTGAAAATTTACCATCAAGGATCAGCCCTTTACAATTCTACATTTCTACCGATACAGAACGACACCGGATATGAAAACTCGCACCCTTTGACATGAAAGCCAGCAAGAAAGGGAGTTTTCGAAAGGACATGAACCATATAAGCTCCAAAGGTGTTCAGCAGATCTGAACAGCTTCCAAAAAATGTGATTCCAAGTCTCACAAGTTGATATTGAAAAGGTCAGAGAAACTTATGATAACAGACTTGTTGGATGGAAGAGGAGATTAAATTCCAGTTTCCTATCAAACAAGTGACGACCTAACTATCTAAACAATTTACAGGGCAGTGAAGTGAAGGCGCGACTTCCAAAATTACCCTCACATTGAGAATTGTCTACAACACCTGTACGGTTCTCTCTATTGTCCATGTGTATAAACAACCTATTCCTTGGATAAGTCAGC
Source organism: Psidium guajava (assembly GCA_016432845.1). Lineage (NCBI taxonomy): Eukaryota > Viridiplantae > Streptophyta > Magnoliopsida > Myrtales > Myrtaceae > Psidium > Psidium guajava. The sequence continues at coordinate 13,511,467 of CM028231.1, read as the reverse complement.
ATCTTAAAACTCTTTCCAAATAGGAATCGGTGGGAATGGTAGGCTTGCAACTGCATCGCACCTGAGCAATCAACCTTCTACTTTCTTCCAACATAAGCTCCCAATTTGGAGAGATCAGGAATCCAGAATGATAATTCCGACGATCCCGTTGCGAACATGAGGCTTCCAGGGGCCCATTTTATGACAGGAGGCTCAGTGTCGGTACTTACCCAGCTTGCAACCTAAACAAAGGGTAACTCAGTTCACAGGACCTATCAAACAGTATTGCACAAAATGTCGTTCACATATATTCCAATGAAGACGTGCCATGCAGTACTATCTTAGTGAAGTAAGTTCACACTTTAAGCAGCTATATGTTTCCTTCGAAGAGTTGCTAGCCACAGGAATATATAACACCATGGAGAGGATATAAAGCAAATGTCCTATGTCAAGGGAACTGAACATCATGAAAATGGCGCAAGGAAACAATGCATATTAAGCGCCCAATGGCTAGAGACCAGAATTGGAACCCCTGCTCTCCATGAGTAATGATCCCAAGCAAAGATGCAATTGAAATATCCAACAGAATCAACACCAAGAAATACCTCTTTCCCGCTCCTTACGCTCCATGCATAGACACTGCCATCTCCGGAACCTGCCAATTGAGCAGTCATTTCAATGCAAGCAAGGCAAAATGAATTGAAGCAACAGCACAGAAAGAGCAAGGCAGATAATAATATATAAGTCAAGTCACCCGAAGAAGTGGCAAGCAGTGTTTAAGCAAGAACAAGGGAAAAAGAGGCTCCTCATGCAATTCTTTCCATTTAATGAGTTATTCCGTGTGTCCATAGACCAGCATACCATCTACGCTCGCCAAAAGTTAATCCGGGATTCAACTGCTATGCTAATAAAGGTAAAATCATTCGTATGTGGGTCCCCAAAAAGGAATAGAAATCCGTACCCAACTGGGGGACAGACTAAACCAAATATGACATGGGTATAGCCGGGGAAAAAACAAGTGTCATAAGAAAGTAACTAGCAATTAGAGTTCAGCATGGAATTAACCAATGCGATATTCAAATGGTGCCCCAGCGAAAGATGGTTTACCAGAAATGACAAACATTCCTTCAGGGCTAAAAGATGCCTCCAAAGTGGATTTGCTTGATGTAGGCTTGACATTGAAAGTGGATAACTGGTTGAAATTAACCAAATGAGGACAGATATAAAAAGACTTTAAAGAACAAGAACATAAGTCATCTTATAAGTGATTTGAGAAAACTCTAACCAGTGTGCCTCGGAATGAGTCAAGAAGATAAATATGCCCATCCGTGGTAGTCAACAGCATAAGCCTTCCATCATTGCTAAACTTAACAACGTTTGCATCGGATGCATCTCCCCCAACAGAAAAAATGTCGAAAGGACCCTATTTTTTCAAATGTTACCACAATCAGTTTCCGCAGCAGCGCTTGATAACCCCCAAGATCTAAGGCGTCGTGAAAAATTAACATGCATCATTCTGCACACAATACTTACTTTTTCATATTTGCGAGCATCAAACATTCTAATGCATCCTCCAAAAGCAATTGCAAAAACCAGGCCCGGATCATCATAAGCTGTGGCAGGCCTTCCTTGTACACGTAAAAGACCCTATAAGTGCAGATAGCATTTCAGCAATTGAGTTCGTGTAAAGCGGAAAAGATTTAGAAGTGACACGATGAATCCACCTGACACTTCTCAGCTCGTTGATCCCACAGTAAAACAGTGCGATCCAGAGAACCAGAGATAAAGCATTCATTGCGTGGGCACAAGCTAAGGGAGACAACCCTGAAAAAAAAAAAAAGATAACAACACTGCTCTCACACAGAGGATATGCAGAAGCAGTAACTTTTCTATAAGAACCACTAGTCTCATATTCAAACCTGTCGTGGTGACCTTTAAAGTAGCGCAGGTACTTGTTGTCATGCAAGGATAATAGCCTCAGTGATTCTGTGAGTATTGAAATGTAAGCATGCTATTTTGGAACAAATATAACATTCTCAGTGTTCTGAGGGCATACCATCCCAACCATTCTTTGAGGAGTATATAACAGTCGTTGGATGAGAAGTGAATGAGACCAGATCAACCCCATACTTTTTGCTATTAATTGTCTTCAGACATCTGGAGATGACAATATTCCTCAGGTTTAAGTAGTTACTCTATTTAAGAGTTTGATATATTACAATAATAAAATGCATGAGAATCAATCCTGGAAAAGAAAAATAAAGGGCATTACTGCTTCTAAATGCCCAATAGAAAACAATCAATAAGCCGAATGGTACTTGTACATGAATATTACAGTATACATGGTGCGAAGAAAAATGCAACTATATATCTCTTAATTTCTTCTCCAACACTTAGTACTCCCAGCCTACTCTTCAAAGTCACTGATATAGATTTCATGCTCTGGACAATCATTGAGCATGCGTGTACTTGTGCTGAGTGCTGCGCAAGCCACAGAAGTAATCCAAAGTTTGTAATGACAGATAAAACAACCTCGCTCGACCGAGATGCAATAAAAAACATGACAACAGCAACATTGAGCAGCTCTTATGTTGAGATTCATTGCAGAGGAACCAACTAACAGATCAAATTTGATTCTCACTAAGAAACCACATGGAGAAAGAGCTTACGTTGCGCTTGCCACATCATAAAGGCGAATAGACTCGTCGTCACTGGCTGTCACCAGATAGCTCGACGCCCGGTGAAAATCCATGGAACTGATTCTGCCACTCTGCAAAGAGCAATCACTCCATCATATCAAGAGTGAAACCATCAGTAATCCAAGAAAGCAACATCCGCGAGCATAAGACCATGCTGACAAATGTTCAAACTAGGGCTTCAAACTCGGACCAAAGTCACCAAGGAGGGGACGAAATTCCCAATTCCCACATAATAGCATGTAAAAGAAAACCTATGTCTTGGTTTCCAAAAATACGCAACCCACCCAATAATAATTCCACAACAAAATGCCTCATTTCCAGGTGACAAGAGCTACTTGGTGCCAATAACGAAGCGGGTATTTGCGCAATTCGACTAAATTACAAGGAGTGCGGTGCAATTTGATCGTAACAAAAGTCGAAGCTAGACTGGACCGAAAGAATAGCAGCTCACGTAGTCTCTAAACGACATGCCAACTTCCATGCTCTGGAGAATCTCCTCGGTAAGCTCCAGAGAGACCTTGTCCTTGTCTTCTCTCTCGGCTTGCAGGCCTGCAAAACAAAAAGAACCGGAACTGAGCGAGAGGGAGAGAGAAGCAAAGAAATTCGATCGAAACAGCCGCAGAAATCAAAAACACCAAAAAAAAAAAAAAAGGAGGCGAAGCAAAAATCTTCGAGTGAGTGCTGATTGCGACGCACCGGCCATGGTCGATTATCGCCGGGGAACTTCCGATGGAGAGATCGGACGGTTTCGCTGCACAGGGCGAGAGGTTTGGAGACGGAAAGGGCCGGGGAGAATCGCCAAGACAGCCGGTGAAAGGCGAAATTCATGCTCCTGTCCGGGCCGGGCCGCTAGTAATACTCTCTCAGCCCTGCAAATAACAACGAGCTTGCGGAGCCAACAACCGACGGTCCAATTTATGGATCCAAGCATGGTTGATTTCTTCTATTTCTTTTTTTTTTTTGGTCGAATTTTTCTTCTTCTAAGGATTTGAATGGCAACGATCTTAATTTTTTAATTTTATTTTTTTAAAATGAAAAAAAATGATAATCATATTTGATAACGTAAATGATTTTAATTCTAAATTTGTTTTCGAAAACAGTTTTGAAGCAAAAAAAAATCACTTTTTGAGAATCACAAAACAGAATGAAGTCTTACATCTATCACTTTTCCCTTTCAATTCTTTTATCACTTTTCATTCAACCTGAAATAGAAGGATGTCTCATTTTCAAATAAAAATATATAAGATACTAAAAAAATAAATTTTGAAAAAGAATTGGAAAAGAATTGAAAAATCTTTTTGAATGCATCGTTTTCTCAATCCGATTTATTGGGAAAAAGAAATAAAGAAATTGTCTACCAACATCTTTTTTCTCGGAGTTCCCATAAATGTATTATTTCTGAATCTAAGGAATTCCTATAGATTGACGCCTATGTCGAGTAAAGATTTCTTTTTTTAATCATATTTCGATTGATGTTTAGTTCCATCCAAATTCGATTTTCTCCGTATCATTAAGCTTGTTGGGCGAATCGAAAAACTTACTTTTGCTACATTAGAACCAACATAGTTGCGGCCGCCGCTCATCGGGGCTTCAGGTGTCGGCCCCACCGTCGTTGGGTCCCCGAGTTCCTCGACCTTCCAGCATTGGGTAGGGATCGAATGCTGCACATGGTCCCACGGCTTCACAGGTCCGAAAGGCTTCGCGAATATCATATAAGAACGCACCACCGATTCAATAGCATAAAAGAGTTGAAATGGAAAAACAGCTTTGCGAGCTATTGTCACTTTGAGCAGCAGCTATTTCGTTGCTGATATGTTTGCGTATTTCAACTACAAAAAAAAAAAAAAGGTCGGGCTCGAGTCAAAACACCAGATCGAAGTCTCGTCACCCCATCTGATAAAAATACGATTTTTACAAGAAATCCCAGTAAACCAACTTGGGCACCGAGGCAGAGCAATGCTGTGTCCATCCTCAATCATTTACAAACGTGGATGATGTACAGACAGATCACCCCTCGGACAATCCACGTGACGGGTCCAGAATCCTCGCGGAAACGAAAAGACAAAAAGGGTGCGTCAAAGCTTTCGTTTCTAAGCCCCCCTCGTACGATGAGCTGTAGGAATTTTTTTTTTTCCCTTACGCAGATCGATGTACACTGCAGAAACTGCTGTGTCCGGATCAGATGACCGGCACCGGCATGACCATATCGGCCGGGGCGTCCAAGGGCCCGCTGGAGACGGCAGCGGCATCGCAGCCCTCGTCGGGGGCATCGTCCGAAGCCGCCTTCTTCCTGTTAATGAACTCGATGCAGTCAGCGACGGCCTCGCTGTGGTGCGGGTCGTCCACGGGGTAGTACGGGTGGCGCGGCGGTGGCGGGGGAGGCGGCGGGGACTTGGAAAGGGCGGACAGCATCATGAGGCGGAACACGGCCTCACGGAAGCGCTCGAGCAGGGACGAGGGGGCGAACCGGTGGCTCCGGGCGGAGCAGGATGAGGCGTTGGCCACGGGGGCCCTGAGGCGGGGGATGCACTGGGCCTTCGTTCTTCTTGGGCTGCACTGTTCGTCTTCTCTCAGCTGTTTCTCCATTGCTTTCTCTCTCGCTTTCTTCCTTCCTTCCTTCCTTCCTTCTTCTCGATGGGGCTGTGCCGTGTCGCGCTGCGAATCATTTCAATCATATGTTGTGTGTACTTATGCAAGAATCTTTTGAGACAGGTAAGGTGATTCATAAACATTGAGTAGATATTGACTATATTGGGTTCGAAATGTGAGAGGAAGACCTCGGCTGGGCGGCTACGAGCTTTGTAGCTGGTAGGGCGAGCATATCGGAGCACTCAAAACCCCCCCCCCCCCAAAAAAAACAAAAAAACGAAAGAAATGGTCGATACAAATATTGAGATGAAGGTATAAAATTACGCCCTACTTTTGATGTTGGAGCCGTCAATGTGGATTCATGACTCTTTTTCTAACTCATATTTTGTACTAATGGGATGTGCATGGGTTGTAAGTTTATAAGGGCCGAGTGAAAATGAGTCCAAAAAAAAAGTAAAAATTGAATCAGAAGGGTTAAAAATGGGTCACGTAGTTGAACCCATTTTCGCCAAAGCTCGCTGGTGGCAATAGTAGCAATGGGAAGGGAAAAATATAAAAAAAAAAAGAGGAAAAGCAATAGAAAATGAATTATTAAAATATTACTAAAAAGTTATCTACATCAATGCCGCCCCAGCAAAATGAATTAAATTAGCATAATTGCAATGCATTTAGAACTTTTATGTTAATTTTCCTCATTTTTAACCCATCTAGAAAATTAAGTCATCAGTTGGGTTGGACTTAGCTTAGGTCATGTGCCAATTGTAAATGGGCTTCAAGTATGTTAGTTTATACTTTTTATAAGTAAAAGAAAGAAAAATAAAATAAAATTAAGTACTATAAAAATTGTCCAAGAGGTGGAACACCGCTTGCCATTAGATTTCAAAGGAAAAAACACATAAAAATAAAATAAAATACGTATACAAAAAATCATAATTTTTTTACCATATTTGTATGGCATGAAAGTGTTTTAGCAAATATCATTCTTCTTGATAAATTACAAGAAACAAATAGTCCATGATTTTATTAAATCTAGAAGAGTTTAAGCAGTACGGGTCGGGTCAAATATGATTGGATATAGGTTTGGTCTGATATGATTGGCTATGGATTGGGTTAGGCGTGGGTCGTCAGATTTTCACGGTATAAAATGGGTCAAGACGAGTTAAATGTATCGATATACGTCAGAACATATTTGATCCGGCTTAAACGTGACCACCCCGTTCAACACCTCTACTTTTAAATTGCTTTTTATTATTTTTTATTTTGATATTTATGGCTAGAATATATTAGGCTTGATCAATAGGATGAAGCGACAAGCACGGGGCCTCAAAAACCATGCCCAAGATCTCAATGTAACAAAACAAACTATAATTGGTTTGGTCTACTTGAGACGCCAGGTCGAGCTCAAGAAGGGAATTTTTTTGTCCGGACTTGCTCGGTTTACCTTTCATATTGATCCGACATAGGCAGGCCTGAAGAACAGCACGTCCATTAATCAGGTCCGAATCTATCATATGGGCACGATGGGATGTGTTTACCATGTACGAGTGAAGGTGTGCCGAAATCATCAAGGACATATTTGCTAGATGAGAATAGAGCTATATTAAAGGAGAGAAGGGAAATGAAAGTGGGTATGAAAAATCTTTTAAAAAAATGATATTTCCATGCAGAGGAGAAGGTTAGGGGAAAAAAAAAATTATTCCCCCTTCTCCAAACCGCAATTTGATGGTGTAATTTAAAAAAGTTTTGTTTGCCTTTCAACTTATACAATAACTTTTAAAATAATTCACACGTCGAAAATTTGTGTACGAACTCTCTCTTGCGCTCATCTATATGGATGAATTTCATTAGTTTTTACGAGATAATCAATTTTTTCTCCTGAAAAGTTAGTTGGATTTCAGATCATCTGGTTCAACCAAATTTCTTGATCCTTTGTCAAACTTCTTTTGTTGGCTAATGGCCTAAGGAAGGCCAATCCCACGCAACTTCATCTCATTCCTTGGAGAACAAGGCATGTCGCTCTCTTCATCCGCGGATTAGGGAAAAGAAACATTCACTCGTGTCGAGATCCTCCAGAAATGCTGCAGCATTTCCCGATGTCCTACCATCCATCAGTTTGTACAGCATCCTTTGTCACTATTCGCAACAAAAGGTCTAAGTTTAAATTAATGTACTCGAATTAAGCCCAATTCTCTATAATTTGTTTTAAAAAAAAACCTCAATCTTCGAAATGATCAACAACTTTAACTTCAATCCTAAATCCGTCACGAATTTTTTCGTCTAAAAAAATCGACAACTTCTAATACTATATCTATCTCCTTTAATCCTCCGTTCAAAAATCGCCTCCATATTAGTAAGGTAATGCGGAAAATTATCTCTAAAACAAAATCATTCTTTCATATGAAAACTAGGGAAATCGAGATGGCTAATGGTGAATTTTTTAGGGAAGGCTAACGGGGGCGGATTTAGCGCTAAAATTAAAGCCAGTGTTTCTATTTAGACAAAATAAAGTTCGAAGCAGATTGTGGATTGGACTTAAATTGTGAGGTCTTTTCCGACAAAAACACAAAAAAAATATTCTGGGGCGAAATTGGGACTACTAAAATATTTTTGTTTAGGTTACCACGTGAACTCGTCATTTGCCTTCAATACGACGAGGCTAGACACTTTTAAGTTTTAACACATTTAGTACTCTTTATATAAATAACACCCAAAATAATGTTCACTCTGGCCAAAAAAATTACATGAAAATAGGACCGTCCCCAATCGGCTGGCTTTCGGCTGGGGCTTGTAGCCGAGCCGAAGAGCGGCGCAGCTCAGGGCAGCAGCGCAAGATTTTTGTCTGTACTTGGCAGTGTTCCACATGGTAACATGTGCGGGGCTCTTTGCGTTTTATCCTTTATTCCATCATGCCTTCGCCACAACCTGCACGAAATTTAAATTCGGCCGACCTGCCGACCATGATCGGACTCCTTCGCTCGTGCATGAACGTGCATGAACCTGCACGAAATTTTTTCAACCAAAACTCGTCTATTGGTTCGGCCGTAAACTTTTTTATTTAATTTATTAATTTAATCTTAAATATTTTGATGATTTTCAGTCAAAATATTTTGATTGAAAATTATTAACGTTGATATTGGCAATGACACATATGAAGATGGGCACGTGGACCAATTCATTTTTTTGCTTTATTTTTTTTTCATTTTTTTCCTATGAAGTTTTACAAGGGTCGCTGGCCATTAGAAAGGGTGGCAAAGCTCTTAACGGTTACAGGTAAAGGTTCTGGCCCTTGCCTAGACTTGGCGATGGTCGTAAAGCCCTTGTCGGCAGCAGGCGAGGGCCACACGGCCTTCATTAGGCTAAGGAGAGAGAAAAAGGAACATAAAGAAAGGAAGAAGGAAAAAAATTATAAAAATTATCCACACCAACATCCACCGTGCCGTGTATGACGATCAGCTTTCACGTTTGCGGTTTCTGGTGAAAATAAATAAAAAGACTAAATTGGAAAATTTTTAAAAAAAATTAGGATTAAAGATTTAGATTGAATTTACACAAATGTTATATATATATATGTGTATTTTCGGTGACCCTAAGCAAAACTCTTTTTTACTAAGGTCGTGAAAGTCAAGTCAGGATGTTTTACTGCGCGGGCGTGGAGCCCAATGATCTTTATGTAAATGCACCAAATGGGCTAAGCTGGGCTGTTGGGTGTGCTGGCCCTGGAACTAAGCTTTAAAAATCCTTATTAAGAGAGCAATTTGGGGCTGTCAAAAAGGCCCGCGCCTGCCCGGCCCAAATATTTAGAGAATTTTCGGGCCGGACCTTATTACCATTTCAGTACAGTGTCGACACTGTTTCGATAATAGGCCGGCGGCACTCCCTGCGTGTCTCTCTCTCTCTCCCGCACGAAGACAGAAGCTTACACTTCCGAACAGAGATCGGCATGACCATCTTTTTCACTCTTCCCATCTTCTCAATTTTCAAACACTCGCTTGCCACAGCTTCCGCACTGCACTCAACCCTGTTCCGCCCTCACCCCCAACCAACGAACCGACCGAAAACCCGCCGGATGGGGATGAAGAATCGGGTTTCCGATAGGTGAGCGAGCTCGAGCTCGAGCTCGAGCTCGATTTCGAGTTCGACTCCCCTCCGCTGTGCGCGAGTGAGAGGAGAGTGGAGGGAAATTGACCGTGTGTGTTGTGGCCCTTGTGGGTCTCTCTCTCTCTCTCTCTCTCTCTCTCTCTCTCTCTCTCTCTGCAACAGAGTGGGATGTTCGTCTCGTCTCGTCTCGTTTCCGATCTATTTTCATGCCTGTGTTTATGCTGGTGTGGATTGATTCTCGAGTTTGGTTTCTCTTCTCAACTGGAAGTGGAAGTGCGATCCTTTGTTTGAAGTCTTGTCGTTGCTCGAGCTCCCTCTTCATTACCTTGACGGCACTTGCTTTTCTCTCTTCTCCTTTTTCTTTTTTTTTGGCGTGATAAAAATGGAAATTAGAAGGTGTGTGATTGTATCCAGAGTTTTTTCAGTTCAACTCCTGGGTTCTTGTTGTCGTTCTAGCAGCTGATCTTTGCTCTGGTAATAGTACTTAGCTAGCACCATCTTGTGTTGTCATTCTAGGGTGACATCTGTTTGGGGGATGACCATGTTTTGATTAACACTGGAGAGTGCACAAGCATTTTTCTGCGCTCGTGCTTTTGATTAACATCTATTTGTAGGATTTTGGAGGTTGATTAATTTTAAAAAACTGGCCCGATCCGACCCGGCCCGAATATCTTGAACGTATATGATTTGGGTATTGGATCGGTCCGGGCCAGGCCGAGCTTGGCGTTGTTTGGTTTCGGGTTGGGTCGGGTCTATATAAGACTTGGCCCATTGACACCCTTGAGTAAGACGCGCCCAAAATTAACATTACGCACATACACAAACAAACCTTTTGCATTTGCGTCAATTGAATCCATCAAATCAATTTTGGCCATAAATCATCGGTGTGGACGTTCATTGTCCTACGTAGCATAGCTGGAACCGACATGGATATGTGTATATACATTTGTGGTTTTTAATAACTTTTAATATTTTGATAATTTTTTTGGTTTTTTTGTTATGTTATTCCTCTTCTTCTTTTCCGTACACCTTTTTTTTTTTAATTGAGGGCAAGCAAGGGTCACTGACCGATCCTTGCCAGCCCCAAGCGAGGGCGTCGTGACCCTCTCCCAGTGCAGGTAGTGGTGGGCAGGCAACCCTTTCTAGTCCATAATAAAAAGGAAAAAAAAGTACATAAAAGAAAGAGAATAAAATATAAAAATATAAAAATAATAAAATATATGCAAGAATACATACGTGGAACGATCGATGTCAATGTCAGTGATTTTTGGCCACAACTGATTAGATGGCTCAATTGGTACAAATGTAAAATATTTAGGATTAAATAAGCATCGATAAAAGACTTTAGTACTAAATTGGCACAAATACAATATGATTATGATTTGTTTTCATATCCCCCTTGAGTTTTTATTTCAAGAAAACCTTCCGACGTTTAAGTCAGAAAATGGAAGAATTTGAGGGGAAATAAATGTAAAGCGAGCTACTGCTTTTCGGCATGTATTTGAACGAGCTTTTAGGGCGGGGCGAGTAATGTGCATCGGTTCCAATCGGGAGGACTTACATGGACTTATCGAAATCAGTGGATTGGAAAAAAAAAAAAAGTGTCTTCTTCGGCGTCGGGAGCTCCGGGACCTCAACGCGGTGTCGAGCTTCACCACCGTTGGCGAGCACAGCCTTGGACCGGGGACTGTGTGAGAGAGAGAGTAATTGAGCTCTACTGTATGGTTCGATTGCCGCCATGGGGGCGGCGGCGGCCGCGGCGGCTGGTGCTTCTTCACGCGTGAAAGCGAACGAAATGAAACATTCATGTGGCACCGTTGTTTAGAGACGGGATATTACTTAAAAACTGCCGTAGAAAGCAACGAAACTTTACCGACATAAATCTTCCCGCCAGGATGTTCTGTTTGACGTGTTTGATCGAGAAGAATGCCATTTTATTTCCGGGTTGTGGTTGTACGTATTGATACTATACCATCCCTACGTAAGTACTGTAACCGGCCATGGAAAAATTCAACTGGTCGAACGAGAATCGAAGATGCTCCTTCTGAAAGTCGAAACACGGACGGACTAATAATCCTCTTGGCGATGATCAGGCCCACCTTTCTTCTTTGCGAACAGCCACCCCACGATAGGAACGAGGGCCTTCTTGGTCTTCGTCCTGTTCGCCGACGGCGGCTGCGGCCTCCCCAGCGCGGCCTCTTCTCCGCTCGCGATCACTCGCGTCAGCGACGGAGGGCTCGCGAACTTCACGTACCTCGTCCTCCTGTGGAACTCGAACTCCCTTTCGTCGCTGGCGCCGTCGTCTTCTTCTTCTTCGCTGGTCGGCGACGACTTTTTCTTGGCTCTCCCGACTTTGGTGACGTTCTCGATGAACTTGACGTCCTCAATCTCGGGGCTGAGAGAGCGTTTCGGAGATGCCGCCGCCTTCAGTCGCTTCACCTCCCTCCTGGCAGTCTCGAGCTCCGCTTTGAGGGCCGAGATGGCGTTGGCCGACCGGTCGTTGTCTTCTCTGGCTTTTGTGAGGTTTCGCTTCGTTTCCTCGAGCTCGGTCGTTAGGGCTGCGATTCGGGAGTGAGCCGCTTGGGCAGTTTCGCTAGCTCCGGCCCGCATCTGGCACATAAAATCACAAGCAAAGGTGCATACAAGGTACCTCGGACGTCATGCAAAATTCGAGCCATTGTCCTGAAAGTCGATGCTATGCATCGGATGCATGAATCTAAGCACATACGAACTAACTCGGTCCGGCGAGATACTTTAGAAGGGGAGAAGTAATGGGAACCTCTTTGAGCCTATTGGCGATGATCTCCCCGGCGAGAACCCGTTCCCCGAACAGAGCGACCGCCTCTTTCACCGACTTGAACGGCGGCCTCGTGTCGATCTCCGCTCGCCCGGCGACCACCACTCCGCCTCCCCCTGCCCCTCCTCCTCCTCCTCCTCCTCTATCCATCCTCCTCGGACCTCTCTTCTCCACACAGAAGCACAGCGTCGTCGAGAGCGAGCGACCGAACGGAGACACGGAGAGGCGAGTTGATCAGTGCCACGGGTCTCATCGGGCCACCTTTTAAGTACAAAAAGTCTTCCGAGGCATGTGTGGATAAAACGCAGTGCGGGATCCATAGGAGCTCATCATGAGGTCGGTACTAATGTCGATGCTGTAACTGGTCGATGACGTTTAATTGGGAGTTGAACAAAAATTTCATGGTAGAGAGAGAGAGAGAGAGTAATTTTCCTTTGCGTCCACTACACACTGGAGTTTTGTTAAAAGAAGATGACAAAAGAAATGGTGGTTGGACCATCCTTTGCGGTTTGATTCGTTAGTTACCGATCGGACCCGTCTTGATTAGGACCTCCCTCCTTCTCTAAGTGCTTCGTGGCCCCGGTAGCCCGATAAACCGGGCAGCAATTATTTAAAGGGAAATGCTTTCCTAACAATGCTATCAAGAACGGTACAACTTCGAAAGTAAATCCACGCACCGGCGCTGCATGTTTTGCAGAAAACATTAATTAATTGGACGATCGTGTGGTCAGAAATGACCGATAAGTTTACCATACCGTCTTATTGACATCTTCTTTATTTAAATTGGTAGCCACGTTTAAGCTTCCAAGCGGGTAATTCGTCACGGCATTTCACGAAATCGATTTCATGGCGGGGGGGGCGGACTCGCCGGTCGGAACGATTTGGATGTCTCCCCGTGCTTATCCAAAATTAAATGTGATACTAGTAGGTTGCCGGTAGGTTGCCACGGGAGTGCCAATTATCATATATACGTTCTAGACCAAAAAACATGGAACGTTCGTCGGCTAGTTTCCAATTTCCGACCCACGAACGCTCGTGAACTCCATTTAAATTGTAACTTGAAAAGGTTACAACGATTTTTTAAAAAAGAAGGCTAAACGAGTAAAAGAACAATAAAAAAAGAAAGGTAACCGCGTGTCTAAAGGCCGTTTGCCTGGTGTTAAGAACTTTCTTGGGATGACCTTTATATACCAAAATTTATCCGGTTTAGTACCCTTTGATATACCCATTAACTTTGGTAAAGATTCCGATTTTTTTGTTTTGATTTTTATAGTGTATAAAAAGGAAAAAAATTTATCCAAAAAGTCCTAAATCCGTTCCATTTTATTTTGCTAATTTAGTCATAAACTTTTTAATTTTGTCAATTGAATTTTAAACTTTTTCACATTTTATCAATTCAGTCCATTTGGCCTATTTTGACTGGGAATCGCTGCCATGGACAACTCTTAATAATATTTGATATTTCTAAGATTTTTTTTTTCAATCTTTTGCCCTTTTCCTTTTCTTTCTTTTCTTTATTATTATTTATTTTTTCATCTCCGGCTAGCAACTGACGAGGGAATCGGGCCCTCCCAATCCACAGCGATTCTCGACTTTTATTTTAAAGAAAAGAAAAGAAAGAGATCCTAGCCTCTCAATGATTCTCATATCTCCCCTTCTCGCCTCTCCGCGGCCCATCTCGCCTCGCCTCGCCTCGCCTCACCTCTGCTTGTGGTTTTCTTGAGCTTGTGAGTTTTTTGGACAGGATTTGATCATACGTTCTTTAAGGAAGCAAGGAGTTGAATTTTCTTGCTCGCATTTCTCGATGGTCCCTAGATTGCCAACACTAGCTTCCCCTTTGGCCTTTTCTCCCTTTAAAATTTGTTGTGATTCGAGTAGTTCATGTCTTCTTTTTTTTTTTTTTGACCCTGTTTGGCGACAGAATTACCGATGGATGTCCATCAGTATTGAAGCTCTCCACAACCTCTGCTCCCGACCTACCAACCTGTTAGGGCCTTCACGCGAGAGAACATAAGTGAGTATAAGTTAGGCTCATGAAAAGATACACAACGATACTCATTTAAAAAAAAAAAACTGGTGATGATGGTGCCAGTTTCATGGATCCACCCGGTAATTGGATTTCGGATGATTCTCGATTTCCATTTCATGGAATCGGCTTCTGATTCTAGTATGGGAATCACTCACATTAAAACTGATCATCCTTAAGAAGAATAATAGAAGTGTCAAAAGTTTCGTAGATGTTCATTTCAGTGCTAATTTTTTATTTATTTATTTCCGAATTACTTAAGTACTAAATCTGATTTGAGTCCTCAAAAATCCAACGTGGCTTGCCAGCGTATCCAGTTAGCATATATAGCCCAAAATGATTTCATCTACGTGTTTTGCCTCCACAATATAAACCTTAAAATCGCAACTTATAAGGAAATTCCCAAATTGAAATCGCTAAATTGACCTCAACCCCAAATCGAAGCCATATTCGATTTTGCCCTCTATGTAGATGATTAACTCGACGGACCAATGTTGATTTCCAACTTTGAAGTTCTATTGTCATGTCTTTCACTTGAGCACCGGCGACGATGCTAATGTTGGGATCATTGGGGGCGAGGGAGCAAAAGATGTAGGAAGACGGAGGAGCTGACCTAGATGGTGGCGAAGTTGTTGAGGTCGAAGATGACGGCTTGCTTTAGGGCTTGGAGGGCGACATTGGTACGGTGGAGGCGGGGTTTCTCGAAGGAGATGAATGGGTCGATGATGACGCTCTCGCCACACTCGTTGAGGTAGTCGAGGAGGTAGCTATGCTTAACACCGTGGGTGGTGGTTCCATCGGCTTTGACGGAGAGGATGGCGGTGGACGAGAAGTAGATGAAGAAGGAGAGAGAGAGAGAGAGAGAGAGAGAGAGGGGGGGTTTTAAAAAGATGAAGTAGGATTGTGCGACCTGTTTATTTGTCCACGGGTACCCATTTTTGTTATAAAAAAAAATTGCCACCTTAGATAAAACTTTTAATTATAAAAGTTAAATAATTTTTTGGTTCAAATTTCTCATTGGAGGCACTTAAGTAATCACTTTTCTCCTATTTGGCAGTCAAGTAAACCGACGAAAACTTCTGACACTAAAATGAGCATTATACGAAACTTTTGACACTTCTATTATTTTCTTCCTGATTGCTTGCCTTAAAATTGGGGGTGGGCAAATTGGACCGCTATGACCAAATAGGGATCGGTCGTCCGATTCTCGGTTCTAGAGGAGTCCGGTCTAGTTCTTGGTTCCTAAAATTAGAATTAGTGATCGGGGTGATTCAACTCATGATTCCAAGAACATAGAACTCGATCGATCAAATTTTTGTTAGCAAATTATGGTAGAACTAATCCATGAGCAAGAAAAGGAAAAAGAACCGATCCACATTTTTGCACAAACGTGGAGAAAGTACCGACCCAAGTGTGTACAACTGTTGACACCTGATTTTTAATCATCTTTTCTCTTTTAAAATTAATATAAAAATCCATAAAAATCCATAAAATTAAAAAAGCCAACTTTGAAGACCTTGGTCAAGCCTAGGGAACCAATTTTGATCAAAAAATAATTTTTTATATTTTCAGTATTTTTCGGTAATTTTATTTTCGAAAATTCATAAAAAAAATCAAGAAAAATGAGAAAATTGCAAAATCAACTTTGGAAGCCTTGGCCAAGCTTAGGCAACCGTTTTTGAACAAAAAATAATTTTTTCATATTTTTTTTATTTTTATATATTTTTTAGAAATTAAGAAAATATTTAATAAATAATAGCATTTGAGGCCACAAAAATACATAAAAATAGTCAATATTTTTATTTTAAATCCCTTTTCATGTTGGCCAACACAAATTTAAAAAATTCAATTCGAGATCGTGTATTTCTTTAAGAGCATAATCTCGAATCGGGGCTAAAAAATTCAATTTAAATCAATTTATTTTCATTTTTGAATTTTAGGAGTTGTGACATTGTTCTCTAATATTCCAAATTTTCATCTTAGCCCAATTATACCCAGAAGAACTCAATTTTGTAAAAGAGTTTTAATTAAATTTTGCATTATTTTCAGCGGCAAGAAATGAGCTTAAATTTGATATGGGTGAATTTTAACTAAGCATAGGGGAGGTGTATCGGAAATTGTGAGGAAATTTGGACTTAAAGAAATATTTCTTTAGAGACTGAATTGTAAATACTTAAAATCTCAGGGACTATAGTGTAAATACCTTACACTTGAGGATTATTTTGCAAATAACAAAAAGAAAAGTTAATGGAGAAATTAGAATAGAGAATGGGAGATGGAGAAGAGGAGATAGAGAAGGGAATATGGAAAAGAGGAGGGAAGATGGAAAAGAGGAGATAGAGAAGAGAAGATGGAGAAGAATAGATAGAGAAAATAAAATGAGAATAGAGAATGGAAGATGGAGATGAAGAAGAGTTAGTAGAATGAGAGATAGATATGGAAAAAGGAATATGGAGATGAAGAAGAGTTAGTGGATGTCGTGACCCTAAGAATTTTTTTCGATCGGGTGAACGGATTATTAGATGAATTAATCTAATACGGACCCTCCCAAGTCCTACCGAATCGCAACTTTGGTTTTTGTTCAAATGGTTTTAAAATTTGGAGTCGCCACTAATCATTTTTTGTAGGTTGATTAGATACCTAAGTAAATTAGCGGGAGGACTAAATTACTTCTACAAACTAGAGATTATGAGTTCGGGGACTTGGTTACACTAGTTAATTAAAACTAATGTCCTTTCGGTACCTTAATTTCATGGATATCCTAATTTGGCAACCCAAGTTTGGTTTATTCCTAAGACTCTAGTGAAGTGTTCTCTTTTTGTATTTTCACTTTTTAGATAGGATGCATGGATGGTATTTTTTTTATTTCCAAAGTGTTAAAAATTCCCTCAAGCTGAAAGAGGGAGTGTGTTAACGATTTCTGTGCAGTGTTACAGTCTACTCACTTTGGGGTCTAGTGATTCAAAAATTAAACGGCAGGAAGTCAAATGACAGTAAATAAATGCCTCCAATGGATGGCCCAGCCTTGGATTGACTCTCCCCTTTGGGGTTTAATGGTGCATGAATTAAATTGCGGCAATTTAAATAATGGTAAGTAAAAACCTCCAATGGGCAGTCTAGCATTGGCTTGGCTCTTCCCTTTGGAGTTCGATAGTGCATGAATTTAAATTGCAGTAAGTAAAAACCTTCAATGGGCGGTCTAGCATTGGCTTGGCTCTGCCCTTTGGGGTTTGTTGGTATAGGAATTTAAATTGCAGGAAATAAACGACCTCCAGTGGATGCGCTTTGCCTCTCCATTCTGGGGTTTTAGTTTTTTAAAATAAAATACAACAAATTGTTTCAACAATTTGAACTAAAATCCGTTGACGGGTTGGCTGCAAATTTGATGGGCACCTTGGAATTTGTTTGGGCTCACTTTGCACCTCTATGGAATTTATTGTTGATACGAAGTTGTCCCTTTTTTTTTACCTGCCATAAAATATGGAAAAAAGGGAGATGGAAGAAGTGTATACAATTTGTGTTAATTTGAGACTAAAACCACAAATAAATGAATAAATAAAAATACTTAGCTCGAATTTGCTTGCTCGTTGACGAGGATGAACTCTTGATTTATGTTGATCGATGAAGGAATTTGTGATGATAACCCCGGCTTTAAACTCCTACCATCTTCAAAATTTTCTCTCTCTTTTTGGTATTTTCTTTCTTTTCAATTTTCTTTAATCTCCAAAAACCCTCTCAAATATCCAAAACTTTCTCTCCCACAAAATCTCCCCTCAAAAACTCATTTCTTCCTCCTTTTCTAGCATATTCATTCATTTCTCATTCTAAATTTTCCACTAACTATATCTCCCATTCTAATTCCTTTACAAACTCTTTTTCATCTTCATCTTCCTTTCTCAATCTCTATCTCACATTCTAATTTCTCCATTAACTCTTCTTCATATTCATCTTCCCTTCTCCATATCTATCTCCCATTCTATTAACTTTTCTCCATCTCCATCTTCCCTTCTATATTCTCATCTTATTTTCTTTATCTTCTTTTCTCCATCTCCTCTTCTCCACTTCCCATCTTCATCTCCTCTTCTCCATTTTCTCTTCTCTATCTTCCCTTCTCTATTCTAATTTCTCTACTAACTCTTCTTTTTGTTATTTACAAAATAATTCCTCAAGTGTTAGGTATTTGTACTCTAGTTCATGAGATTTTAAGTATTTGCAATTTAGTCCAAGGAGAAATATTTCTTTAAGTCCAAATCTCCTCACAATTTTCGACACACCTACCGTACGTTGAATTTAAGCTCATTTCTTGTTATTGAAAATAATACAAAATTTAATTAACGCTCTTTTTATAAAATTGAGTCATTCTGGGTATAATTGGGCAAAGATGAAAATTTAGAATATTAGAGAACAATGTCACAACTCCTAAAAGTGAAAAATGAAAATAAATTGACTCAAATTGAAATTTTTTAGGCCCGATTCGAGATTATGCTCGTGAAGGAATACACGACCTCGAATTGGATTTTTAAATTTGCGATGGCCAACATGAAAAGGGATTAAAAAGAAAAATATTTTTTATTCAAAAATGGTTGCCTAGACCTAACTAAGACTTCCAAAGTTGATTTTGTAATTTTATTTTTATTTTTTCTTGATTTTTTATTAATTTTTGAAAATAAAAATATAGAAAAATACCGACAATATTAAAAATCATATTTTGGTTCAAATTGATTCCCTAGGCTTGGCCAAGGTCCCCAAAGTTGATTTGTTAATTTTATGAATTTTTATAAATTTTCTATTAATTTTCGAAAATAAAAATATCGAGAAATACTGAAAATATGAAAAATCATTTTTTGGTCAAAATTGGCTCTCTAAGCTTGGCCAAGGTCTCCAAAGTCGATTTTTTAATTTTATGAATTTTTGTGGATATTTTTTATTAATTTTAAAAGAGAAAATATGATTAAAAATCATATATTAACAGACGACTCCAATTTTTAAAATCATTTGAACAAAAATCAAAATTGTGATTCGGTAAGGCTTGGGAGAGTCCGTATTAGATTAATCGATCTAATTAATCTGATAATCCGTTAACCTAAAATTTCATCACCGATCAAAATTTTTTCAAGTTGCGACAGACCTGTCTAGGCCGATTCGCATTAGAATTGATTGGATTATTAAGTATAATGTCTGGGAAGTGGAGTTGACCATTTTGGTTCCTTCTTTATCGGGAACCGACTATTCTACCTAGGTTAATTCTTAAATCGATGAGTTTGGTTCTAGGCCAATATTGGTCAACAAGTTCGGTTCCCATTTCAAAGAACTAGGAATCAACCTTGATAGGTCAACTTCTAGATTTTTTAGTCCAGACCTTATCAACTCCCAAATTGATTGTCCCTAACTGCAATAACTAAGGACCTGCATGGTATAATCATTCTAGTTCTTTGATTTTGTTCTTTAGAACAAAAAGGATGATAATCATATTTGATAATATAAATAATTCTGATTTTGATTTTATTCTTTTAAACATGTTTAAAGCAAAAATAAGAGTAAAGAAAAAATTGGTCATGGAAAAAAGAGTCACTTTTGAGAATCATAAAATAGAATGAAGTCTCAGATCTATCACTTTTCCCTTTCAATTCTCTCATCACTTTTCACTCGACTTAAAATAAAGAATGAAATCTCATTTTTAAAGAAAAATACTTAAAATAATTAAAAATAAAAAATGAAAAATTGGAAAAAAATTCTAAAAAAAGGAAAATTAAATCCATAGAAACAGAAGAAGTTTAAATTAGGCTAGTTTGACCTCATTTTCAAAATTTTGAGCCTAGATTCTTCAAATTTAATAGATTTTATTTCTTTTTAGGAAAATCATAAGCACTTTAGAAATTAAGCCCGAACCACATTTATCTAAGTCCTTAAAGTTTCATTAGGATTTTTTTGATGAGATTTATCAATGCCATAAATTCTTATTGCTCACTTGATTTCATTGGTAGTGATTTGTCTAGGTTAGGTATTTTAGACTTAGTCTAATTTTAGGAAATTTGAAAAAAAGACAAAAACAATATGTGAATATTTAGCACCGGCTTACCTCATATGTTTAAAAATGAAACGAAAATTTGCACGAAACACATTTAGAAAAAACTCAATTTCAGTGCTAAAACGATATCGTTGGAACAACCGATGTAACTAAACTTGTGGACTCTAGATTTCTCTGATTGCGTAAAATCGAACAGTTTCTCCTGATCGTTCGATAATATTTTCGATCTACCTTCCTCAAAGACTAGTGGTGATTTTATTTGCATGTATGTATACACATGCCATCGATTATACTAAGATAGAATTTGATATTTCCTTACTGGGATTTGGTTAGACCTAGGATGACCCAAGCTAATTTGAAATCATACACTAACTCAACATGATCTCTTTTTTTTAAGCTTAAAGTGACTCATTATGACACTGCAATTTAGATGGAATAGCGTCAAAAAATATTGTATGCAATATGTAATTTGTTATATAACAGAATTAATATGAATTAATTTTTAATTAATTCAAAATATAGAATTAAATTATATAAAGTAACTATGTAATTATTTGATTTGAATGATATATATTGGGAAGATAAATTATTTTTAGGAATTAAAATTTTGTTTAATTACCAAGCGTGTTTCTGTTTTGAGAATAGAAATTTTTATATAGTTATCAAATATGTCTTGATTTTTTAAAACTCATCTAAAGAATAGAATAAAAAATATTCTATTTGAAATCAATTTTTAGGATTAAAATAGTTGCAAACTTGCAATGCAGGCCCCAACCGTCCAAAGCTAATAACTTGGTTTTGGTTACGAAACAAAGGAGAACATTGTTTGGGCCGGTTGGGCCGACAACGATGCGTCCGCCGGTCAAACCCGGTCGTTCGCATTTCGATTCCGGTCCAACCGAACCGGAATCCATGGCCCTCGGAAGTCCCCCGACTCCCGAGCCAGTCTCTATAAAACTAGACATTTTCTGACGAATTCCTGGACATGAAACCCACCCGAGAGTCCGCGAAGTTCTTCGGGGACCTGGGAATCGATTTCACCGAGAGGTAGAAACTCGAAGCGGAGATTTCAGACCCGAGAAAGGGAGATCGCTGAGATTTTCTCTGCTTCCGAACACACGCCCAAAACCTCCAGAAAGATTCTCTCATAAACCCTAGCGCCTTCCTCACTGAAGAATTCGAGCTCATTCCCGAGCACGAGGTGCACCCACTACTCTTGTATATAGTTTAACTGGTACGCCTCCAGCTCGGTGGAAGCTCGCTGCTTTTAGGCGGATGATCCATCTCCAGGAGCGGAGCTTTGGGTTGTTGCGCAAGGAAGCGTAACCCTTGTTGCTGGCTGGTGCTGGTTCCCTTTGGAAGAGCAGCGTGAAGTGACGCTGTTAGGCGAATTCGCGTGGAAAATGAGTCCAGTTCAGAATTTCGAGCAGCATTCTCGCCATTTAGTGGAGCCTGATATACGTACTCCTCTCTCTCTCTCTCTCTCTCTCTGTGTCATGAGCATGAGCATGATTACATAAGCACAGGTATTCACACACATATTATGTGGGAAGGATCATAGTGTGTTGTAAGCGTGGAAGGTTCTTCTTTGCTAAGAAAGAATGTTGGGGTTTAAGCTTAGGTGCGAGAACTTGTTCCATGTCGGAAAGGAAAAATTGATAAATTACGTTCGTAATAATATGGTCAGAGGATTATGTGTGTGATACTTCTGTTATGGTTTAGCTTTAGACATCTAATTGTTTGCTGGGTTATCTATTCTTCAATAGAGGGTTTCTGCTCTTTATTTTCAAAAAGTGGCTTTATAAATTGCATTTCACATGCTACGTTTGGGAATAAGTATCTCCCGCTCTGAACATGGGGTTTTCGTTGCTTTGAAAACAGCCATTCAGACGAGGCTAGTGATGGCTGTGGAGGTACGCGACAGTCTGGAGATAGCCCATACTGCAGAATATTTAAATTTCCTAAAATGCTACTTCAGGGCATTCTCTGTAATTTTACTGCAAATCACGAAGCCTCAGTTTACTGATAACCCGGAGCACAAGCTTCGAAATATCATCGTGGAAAT
The DNA here is from genome assembly GCA_016432845.1 of Psidium guajava. NCBI lineage: Eukaryota > Viridiplantae > Streptophyta > Magnoliopsida > Myrtales > Myrtaceae > Psidium > Psidium guajava. The sequence goes on along the minus strand of CM028231.1, from coordinate 13,489,186 downwards.
CCTGAACCGCCTACCTCATAGTGAAGTCCTACGCCCATTTGTTCAGGACCTACTAAAGGTTGCCATGCAAGTTCTCACGACCGATAATGAAGAGAATGGCCTAATTTGTATACGCATTATATTTGACTTGTTAAGAAACTTCAGACCAACGTTGGAGAATGAGGTGCAACCATTTCTCGACTTTGTATGCAAGATTTACCAGAACTTCAGATCAACTGTCAGCCATTTTTTTGAAAGTGGAGCATTAGGTGGTGAAGATGTCAAGCCAATGGAAACTAGCTCTTCAGATCATAGCATTTCTACAGCTGCATATGGGGGGACTGGGCAGCTCAATCCGAGTACTAGGTCATTCAAGATAATCACAGAAAGTCCACTTGTGGTCATGTTTCTATTCCAGCTGTACAGTCGGCTTGTTCAAACCAACATTCCCCACTTGTTGCCTTTGATGGTAGCTGCCATATCTGTTCCTGGGCCGGAAAAGGTTCTCCCCCATTTGAAAACTCAGTTCATTGAGCTGAAGGGTGCACAGGTTAAGGTTGGTAATGTCTTCATTGTGCAGGATTTATTCTTTTTCTGAATTTTTCTTCTTTCAATGATGAGTTCTATGAATGGTTGGAAGCCATCTAGACTATGAGTCTGGTTGGTACAGTTCCAAGCAGCTACAATTGTGAAAAGGGTTGCTTTGGTTTCATGAGAGGTTTGGTTAACTCATCAGAATTGCTACAGCTTTTTGGAAGCCGTCTTCTTATCTAGCTATGAGATGTTGTAGTTTCAGCTATACCAAAGAGACACTAGCAGTGTAGGCCTAGAATCAAATTGATGCTCCATGAAGATTTGTCGTAAGTTTAAGTGAATGATATTACTTATAATATAATACTGTACTTTCTCTTTCCTGTTTTTATCACGGAAGCGACACTCATAATTCACATAACAGTTATGGGGACGGAGGGAATAATAAGATGTGTAAGTTTCTGCGGTTGCTATCACATACTTGATCTTTCATAGTTGCATCTCTTACAAGATCACTGAACCCTTTATACAGACAGCTAGAGGAACATTCTTTTTTGGACTGAGAGGAAGATAAGCATTTTCTAGAACTTGGAATCATCTCTTATTTTATTTAAATTTTGTGCGCTAATTTTGATTTATGGCATGAGGATTAGCTGAAATATAGATGTTCTGATAATTAATTTTGTAGATCATTTAAAGTAGTGTTGTCCTCCTTGACTGTCTCTTTCTTGAGTTTTGTTTTGAGTTGGAAAGAGTAACTATTGGCAGATTATGCAATTGCAATTAGTATGGGGAAAAATAAGTATCAATCTACCTGCTTTCTTTCACTCTCAAGAATGTGGCTAATGCCCCCATCAGCTTTACTAAATTCTCTGGCGTCATACTTGCTTAGCTGGGCCACTATTCTCATTCAAGTTTCTTTCATGCATTATGGTTTACTTAATAGTGAACGACAATCTGAGACAAACAAAAATGAAAGGAGTCATAAAATTGTGTTTCCTCCCTCTCGTATTATATCTTAAATTTTACCAATTGTGTGATGCATCTGATATCTTAGGGATTTTGAGGAGGCTTGGGAGGATTCATACTCAGCTGGTCTGAGTAAAGTTTTAAGATCGATTCAATATACTAAGTTTCCTCGTTCACGTGAAATTTAGCTTATACACTCATGCATTCTATTTTGCTGTTGTGGTATGTATGGAAATGCTCCTCTCACAATGGATATTTGGAACTTTGCTGTTTGCTTATGGTGGAAAGTCAAACATTGGGAGCTCTGACTGATTGCATTAAGATTTTATATCATGCTCTAGTCTTAATATTAGGATAAGTTCCTGACAATGAAAGCTATCTTCTGTTGAGGTCACTAACCGTACTGATGGTATGAATTTGCTATCACATGATAAAAAATTTCTATGATTAGCGATGAAGATGGGATCATGATATGCAAATATACACCGGTCTATTAAATGGTCGTAATCTATATTACTAGTGGAACTTAATAAGCCAACTCAGAATTTCTAAATTGTACATAGTACCTTTTTGACTTTGTAGGTGGAGCTATCGGCTTACCTTTGACTCAGATTCTGTTTTTTTAAAGTTTCACATCGCTTGTTTATGGGGATTCAGTGGCCCTTATATTCATGCACATAGTCTCTCTGAAGCTATCAATTTAAGCTTTTGGGTTTGAGTTTTTGACACCGTATCAGGGCTAGATTCTGCTCTAGTTTATTTCATGTGTGCTCTCCTCCATTCATCAATTTTATGTGTTATTCCTAATCTGGCTTGCACAATAGGGGAGGTATTAAAGGTATTTCACATTCTTGTCTGTGGGGTTTCTAAGGGCTCTATATTCATGTATGTGGTTTTCCTACACCTATTAAGCCGGATTTCGTTTCCACTGTTGAAGGCAATTCTTCGCCAAATCTTGGAAACGAGACATGTCATTCTGATTCTAGAAAAAAGTATAATGTCACAGAGTCATAGGCTTATAAAATGAAATAACCTTCCGTACCAAAACTTGTTGATACCTTTTATGCTGTTCTTTTTGGATTTATATTTGTATACTAATCCCTTTCTTTCCTTAAATTATTGCAGACGGTCTCTTTCTTGACTTATTTGTTAAAGAGCTGCACTGATTACATCAGGCCCCACGAAGAAAGTATTTGTAGAAGTATAGTCAATCTGCTGGTTACCTGCTCTGATTCTGTAACGATAAGAAGGGTGGGAACTCCAGTTTGTCGCTCTTCTTCTTTGCATTTCTTGATTTCTGTCCAAATAAAAAGTTAGATCAAAATTTTTGGATACAGGAATTGTTGGTGGCCCTAAAGCATGTACTGGGAACAGATTTCAAGCGGGGATTGTTTCCTTTGATCGACACATTACTGGATGAAAGGTAGAGGATGTACTTTTAATAACCATTGAGTTGGTAGGGTCATAATTTGATTATTAAGGAATACTACGTAATTCGCAGTTTAGGTCGTAAGGAAACGTGCTTGTTTAAGAGCAATGTTTGTGGACAGAAATGCATGGATGGATACAGGCTTTTCTTTTTGGCAAAGATAAGATTTCATTGATAAAGAAGCTGTCCATTGCGTTTGAATATACAGATTGGAAAACAACAAAACAGCTGATAATCGCCTAAAATCTACAAAAGCAGAATAAGGTGAAGATTTGAGTTCCTTCTAACAATCTCATATTTGGTTCCTTTGGAATGCATTGCATGAGACAAACTGGAGCTATGCTTGAAGCCATTTGGACAGGTGAGAGCAGGAAGAAAAGCTCTAGCATTTACTAACTTCCTATCCAACATATACCTGAAGAATTGAAAATGAAATGTCCGAATTGCTGAATAAATAACTGTGAAGGAGCAAATGATCTCTGGATTTTCCGAACACTTCACACCTGTAACACCAATAAACCAAAATAGAATTCCAAACCCTAAGAGTCTTAGAAGTGAGGATTTGTAGAACCTGCCCAACAATAGAAGGAAATAATGAGGGAAGCATTGGACGCTTTAAGCTCCCAACCATTAAAGTGTCCAATAAAAATAGCAATTTCGACACAAAATTGACCTACCAAAAGTCAGAAATTATATCGTTTTGATCATTAGAAGTGAGAAGAGAATCTGGACTTAAGATAAAGCGCTGCACCAAAAATCGTGTCAGACAAGAACACTTTATCTGTCACCAATCTCAAATCTTGTCCAATGATTAAAATATCTCATTCCAATGTTTCCAAAGTTTGTCCTGTGTATAATCAATGTATTTTCGGCCCAACCACCTGGAAGCAAGCCTAATTTGGCACTAATCACACTTGACCAAACAACAATTTCTTTCTGGGAGAACCTCTAAAGCCATTTACTAAGAGGAGCTTCACTGAAAAGAGTCTTCTCTCCAGAGCCAAGACCTTTTGAGGGATGAAGAGAACAGACAATGTTCCAATCAACTCAATGAATCTTATACTCATTGCATAAACCACCCCATAAAAAGCTCCTATGAAACTTCTCAGTTCAAGAGGTTGCCAAGGAATATGCTCGACACCAGTGGAGAAATTTCAAAGAAGACTGTTAAGGTGGACGAATCAACAGCTTCAAGGCATGAGGCTCACTCTTGTCAGGAGCACTTTGTCTAGTGTGCTTGTTCTAGGTCTTATCTTCCCATTGCTTACCTATTATGGACAAACAAGAGGATTTAGGAAAAAGATTCTTGTAGGGAATGGAGAAGAATAATTTAATTGTCATTTAGTGATGTGGTGTATAATAAAGCTTCCATATGTCAAATAGATTCTTAGAGATTCATGTAGGAAAAAAGTTTTTTTGAATGATCATTCAGGAAAAGGATCTGTTAGCTACTGCTAAATAGAGGTATGACAGGCCGAGAAAATTGCGGTCAAGCCTATTTCCTTTGCAGATGGCAATGAGGGCATTTAGTTTTCTGGTGATACTATTATTATGTAGTCTGCTAATGGATAGTTTCCATATTTAGTTTCTAGATTTCAGAGTGTATCGGGGAGTTCCTTCTTCAATATGTTGTGAGTATAATTGCAAAGTGCTGTTCCACTGAAATGCAAATGAAGGAGCGCTTGAAGACCTTTATGTTCTGTTCAAATGTAATTACAGGACCAACGATGATAGTCCCAAAATGGTCACTTGGAGTGGGCTCTCTCACTCAATTACTGCCATATTTGGTTGTAGAAAGCAAACAGCGTCAGTCGTCGTGTGAGATGCAAAATTTCATTAAGGGCATTTCTGATATAGATACACCTCCTGGATTTAGTGCATCCCTTGGACAAAATCCTTACCATGTACGGCCTTCAAGGAGTTGGTAGGGTAATTGTCACTAGTTGCTCAACTGAGGTGGTTTATTTTCTGATGTTAGGGGAAAGACCTAATATGATTTGTAAAAAGATAGGACTTAGTTTTCTTCTGTTGTTGTATGTAGAGTTTATATGTTAATTGTCTTCCGATTTGAATTGAAAATGAGATGCTGCAAATAAAAAAATACCAGACTGGTCAATCTCTAAATTCAAGAGTATTACTACTAGGTGTAAGTACCTAAATGACCCAGGTACTTTATGAGCCTTACAATTCTACCCTGACCTTGGAGAACTTTCAATTCTACCATGAATTACAATGTCAGTTTGGGTTCTATCTTAGGTGCAGGAATTCTCTAGTTAATTCTGAACTGATGATTTGATTGATAACAAGGAACAATTGTGACGCACCGCATAAAAACAGTCCTCCTAGGGTAGCTGTTGATTTTATCGTGATTCTAATGTGGTCAGATGTCTTGAAGTGGATAACTACATAATGTATGCCATATGGCTAATAGTATGGTCTTTAACCATGAAAATCTATCCTATTTGTTTGTTGGTACTAAATCCTAGTCAACCTGTTCAAATTTGTGGCATATAATAAAGTATGCTTGTATGCGTGCTCGCGACAGGGTCAATTTGAAAACGACGGTTGGCATTCGGGCTAGAATTGGAAAAACATTTAAATCTTTAGTTGATTAAGCCAAATAGTTGTTTTTGGTGAGGTAGAGTAACGATGCATCAATGATTTTAAAGATTGGTGGCTTCTCCTAATTCATTGTGATGTTCTAAAGTGGTGATCATATTACTGTAACTTATTGGTATAATCCTAATTTATCGTTAAGGGTTTACATGTCAAGGGATTTCATTGTCAGCACCATATAGTTTCTTTTACATGCAAAATGTCATTTTACTGTCCCTGTTTATTTTAAGATTCAGCTCTTAATTGTTGTCGCTGAACTGATTCGTGATTTGTGCATGTGAATTGGCTTTGCTTTTTTCCGTTTTCTGAAGTAATTTGCTGTGGAAGTAAGAAAAGAGATGCCAGTGGTTGCTTTAGTTCCCACCAGTACATTTCTGGAGCTCCTTGTGTCTGAACTAGTGCAACTCTTTGTTGTTTTAATGGTGTCTGTCTCAACTTATATGATAGCATGCGTAACTTGAACTGAGTTTTTTCCCTTGCATTCCTCTTGAGGAATAAGGAAGGACCTTTGTTGTTTTTCAGCTATATTTTCCGTTGGTAAACTAAAAGAGCAATCTTACCTGTCCTCTTGCTGAATACTCGTTTCATCCTTTTTCTCTTCTAAATGGTCAGTGTGCTAGTAGGGCCTGGTCGGGCATGCTTTGAGACTTTGAGGCCATTGGCTTACAGTCTGTTAGCGGAGATAGTACATCATGTTCGGTCGGATCTTTCTTTGACGCAGGTGAGCTTTTAGTGTTATATGAATGTATTGTATTCTTGAGTTGTTTAATAATTCGGTGCATGCTGTTATATGACCTGAGCTTGTGCATCTTTGTGTTCTTGATTTTCTATCTTGTTGTTCCTGCTTGTTGCAAAAAAATCCTGATTCTTTTGACAAAGATCTATTCAGTGACGCCTTACCAAAGAATGCTACTATAACATGTGGAGTATGTTCCTTGTATTTACAACTTTGATTTACTCAATTTCTAGAAGATTCTTTTGATGCTTCTTCTACGAAGTCCAATATCACACTCTGTTTGTTTCGTTGTATTTTCTTTTTAGTATTTGAGCACCTTGCGATAGGGACTACTATTTTCTCGAGGATTTCAGGCTACTATTTTGTTTTATTTCCCTAATAGCTCTTTTATATTTCATATTTTAACCTATATTCACCAATGATTGTTTTTTCTTTTGCAATGCAGTTATCAAGGATCATATACTTATTTTCAAGCAACATGCACGATGCTTCGCTGTCGCTTAACATTCACACGACTTGTGCTCGCTTGATGTTGAATCTGGTGCCTATGCTGTTCCTTGCCAAGTCTAGCATTTTTAACATCCTCAGTCCTCTTGTGGCATATAGTACTCTGTAGTTCACAGGTTTAAATTATGTATCCTTTGTTGACTTTTTTATGTAATTGGTTTCATGGGAAAGGTTGAGCCCATCTTTGAGAAAGGTGTTGATCAGCCATCTATGGATGAAGCCCGGAATCTTTTGGTCTGAGTTTCTTTACTTCGTCTTCATTTGCTTTAATTATCTGTTTTGTGTGGGGAAATGGTTTTATTAACTACTTTTTACAGGGTCGCATTTTGGATGCTTTTGTTGGAAAGTTTAGCACTTTCAAGCGTACCATTCCACAGGTAATTTTTTTTTTTTAAAATCATGGTTGCACTTGTAGAGTCATTTTTGATTTTTTGAGCTTGTACTGAGGGGGAGGATTGGCTGCAAGGATTGTGACTCGTGGGTAATGGTCATATTGCAGCAGACTGTCTTTCTCCCTCCAGTGTTGAAGTAGAATCAAAATTTTGTGGAGGGGCGGATGATCAACTTTCTCTTTGGGTGGGTGGTGGGGGTATAAATCTTTGTAAATCTTGATTGTCAGTTTCTTTAAGCGATTTATAGCATGCTTGATCGAGAGTTTACTGCATTCTCCTGTCAATTGCCTTTTCCCAGGATTGGCCTTTTCAGTCTGCTGAACCCGTATTTTTGACTCAATAATCTTTTTGTTTGATAAGTTACCATTACACTCTCTTTGAAAAATAGCTCTCAATCACTTGCAAACAATTTGTTTTCACTTTCCATCTGTCCATAGAATATGTTAATAATTACATACGGAAAAGCAATCTTCGTTAATTGTTAGTTTCTGTTTCATTGCCTCAATTTTGTAGTTTTTTAGATTCTTCTTTCTTTTTGTTGAATAGCTGTTGGAGGAAGGAGAAGATGGAAAGGAACGAGCTACTTTGAGGGCAAAACTTGAACTTCCAGTGCAGGTTGTTTCACAGCTGTACATTTTCTTTTGTCCCCATGGTTTGCTATCCGTTGATACATTATAAAGTAGCTTATTAAAGTAGCTTCTTTAATCAGGGACACGATCTGGATTAGTGATAAGCTGAGTCCATGGGCTGACAATCTCAGGGCTATCCTTATCAAATACCCTCTCTCAAACCTAGTTGTGGGTGGTTCTTATGTTAGCTTGTTGCTTGAGACTGAATTGCTGCTAAGTTTTTTTTTTTTTGGGTTGGAGTTTTTTTTGGGGGGGGGGGGTTGGTGGTTAAATTACTCCTAAAGTCGGAGATCCTGGCTGGTAGTTTGACCATGATCATAAATATACTTCTAGTGCGTGTTGATCCTAGGCGAGTGTTCATTTTCTTGAATAGACTACTTAACTTACTGGATAAGCTTATAATAGATGCTTATTCAAGATTGTAGGGCTTTAGTCATTTTACTTTAGATATTTCGTCTTTTGTGGTGGAAATGTTTCTCTCTCTCTCTCTCTCTCTCTCTCTCTCTCTTTTGGGGTGGGGTGGGGAGTTTGTCTTTGGGTGCGTTTGGTTTGACTATTGGGGAAAGCCTTTGGGGAAATGCAAAGGCCTTTAGATTAAAAGGATTTGGTGAAATGCAAAAATTGTTTGGTAAACTATAATTGAAAAATGCCTTGGAATGCGGCTTTGGGAAAATGCTGTTTGGTAAACATAAATTTGAAAAGTCCTTTGACTGGCCGGCTACCAAATAATTTAATATTTTTTTGATTTTTTAATGATTTTTTAAATAATTTTTATTTTTTCTTTTCTTTTCTTTTCTTTTCTTTTTTTCTTTATTTTGTCCCCTCCCCCCTTTTTCTCGAAGCCCTCCCTTACCTCCAGCTGGTTCGGCGACTGGCGAGGCAGAGCCTCGCCTGGCCATGGTGGGGCTCGACCTCGCCGTCGTTAGGTGAGGCAGTGATAGTGAGGTCGAGCCTTGGCATGGCTGGGCAAGGTTGGCCTCGCCAGGGTCCGGTGAGGGCTGACTCGCCGTTGCTGCCTCAGTAGTAGGGGGTAGGCGGGGTTAGGTTGTCGAGCGGAGGGTGTGGAGGTGGCGCTTGCGGTGGCGGTGGCGGTGGCGCTTGTGATGGCGGCGGTGGTAGAGCTTGTGGCAGCCTTCATGCGCAAAGCTCAAAGCTCAGCTCAAGGCAGCCTTCAACCTGCCTTGGGCTCTTAGCCTTTTCAAGGCTAACTTTTAGCCAAGTATGTTAGGAAATTTTTTGCCAAACACCTAAATTTTGGCCCAAGGGGCGTTGGACAACTAAAGCCCCTTGGGAAAGCAGTTCCCAAACGCAGCGTTTGACTGTCTTCATGTTCTGATGTTTCCGCCTTAGGCACTGCACATAGGAAGTAAGTATTAGCAAAGTGGAAACACATTTACTTGAGAATCCTGGGACCAGGTATTAGGCACCTGCAATTGGAATTCCATGACTTCTGAAATGTGCACAGATGTATCTTGATGATTGCAAAGGCATCCTCTCAAAATTGTTATACTTTGCATTTGATGTAAGCAAGCTACTAGGACATATATTCTCAAAATTAACATATTGGTTCTATTTGTCTCTTTTTGGTTGTAACCTATTACGCATTTGCAGGCAGTTTTGAACATGCAGGTCCCTCTGGAGCATGCTAAAGAAGTCAGTGATTGTAAGCATCTGATCAAGACGTTGGTTATGGGTAATAAAACTTTTTATGTTGACGGCTTGCATTCTTTTAGCAGTTATATTGTCTTAGCTTGTTTTGAACCCTCAGTTCTCTCTATCTCTCTCTCTTTTCCGGTGGCTGAATCTATTTTTTTTTTGCTATTTGTGCTACTGACAGGAATGAAGACAATCATTTGGAGCATCACACATGCACACATCCCCCGTTCGCAGGTTTTTCATTGTCTGATTTGACCATCAGATTCGCAGTTATCACTTCTTCTGTTATGCAATTTAGGTTCATTTTTTTACAATAATGTTAAGGTTTTTTCTTGTTTACATGGAACACATGAACAGACTGTTGGATCAGCTTCGTCTAGTTTAACAGCACCTCAAGTGTTTAAAGGGATGCGCGAGGATGAGGTACAGGAAAGATGATTGTGAAGGCTGTGTCTTTTGGGTATGAAGTGTTTGGTCATTTGGCTTAACTACGCTTTTTGATAGGTTTGCAAAGCTGCGGGTGTTCTGAAGAGTGGCGTTCATTGCTTAGCTCTCTTCAAAGAGAAGGAAGAGGAAAAAGACATCATGCATCAGTTCTCTCAGATTTTGGCAATCATGGAACCACGGGATCTTATGGACATGTTCTCTTTATGCATGCCACAGCTTTTTGACTGCATGATTTCAAATGCTCAATTGGTTCATATTTTCTCCACCCTCCTGCAAGCCCCTAAAGTATATAAACCATTTGCAGACGTGCTCATTAATTTTCTTGTGAGCAGCAAACTTGACGTCTTGAAGCATCCAGAATCTCCAGCAGCAAAGCTGGCGTTGCAGCTCTTTGGGTTTACATTTAAGGCTATTACCAAATCTCCTTCGGATTGTGAAAGAATTTTGCAGCCTCATGGCCCTGTTATTATGGAAATGTGCATGAAAAATGCTACTGAAGTTGAAAAACCTCTTGGTTACATGCAACTTCTTCGAATGATGTTTCAAGCACTTTTTGTCTGCAAATTTGAGCTCCTACTTCGGGAGTTGATTCCTATGTTGCTCCCCTGCCTAAACATGCTTTTAACCATGCTTGAGGGTCCAACTGGAGAAGACATGAGGGAGCTATTGCTGGAGTTGTGCCTCTCGTTGCCTGCGCGATTAAGCTCATTGTTGCCTCACTTGCCCCGTCTAATGAAGCCTCTTGTCTTGTGTCTGAGGGGAAGTGATGAACTGGTGACTTTAGGTCTGAGAACACTTGAGTTCTGGGTTGATAGCTTAAATCCTGATTTCCTGGAACCAAGTATGGCTAATGTCATGTCAGAGGTGATTTTAGCCTTATGGGGCCACTTGAGACCTGCACCATATCCATGGGGTGGAAAATCTTTGCAACTTCTTGGCAAGTTAGGTGGTCGCAACAGACGCTTTCTCAAAGAGCCCCTTGCACTTGACTGCAAGGAGAATCCCGAACATGGACTTCGCTTGATACTTACATTTGAGCCCTCAACCCCATTTCTGGTGCCTTTGGATCGATTCATAAATCTTGCTATAGCAGCTGTAATGCACAAAAATGGTGGCATTGATGCTTTCTACCGGAAACAGGCATTGAGGTTCCTTCGCGTTTGCTTATTATCTCAACTTAATTTGCCGGGAAATGTTATGGACGAAGGATATACACCCAAGCAGTTGTCCACTACATTGATTTCGAACAGTGATGCTTCTTGGCGACGTTCCGAGTCCTCAGATGTAAAGGTTAGTGTGGTGGTAATATTTTCTTCATGTTTGATTCCTAAGTCCTCTGTCTTTATCGTCATTCCAAACTAGCTGGACAATCAGTGACATAATCAATTCCGACCCATTTTCTATATATTTGTGTTTGTATATTTTGGATGTGCCATTCAATTTGAATGCATTTATTTTGAAAAAAATCAGTATTCTCAGTTGTCAAGTGAGTATGGGATGGGAAGGTAGAAAGTCAACGCAAGTGTCGGCTGTGTTGGATAACCACTAGGTCGAGTTATTGTTGTTCCTGTCTTACTCTAATTTTTTATGTGATCATTTACGAGCTAAAGATGTCACAGACAAAGTTGACCGGGCTCCTCCAACTAAGGAAATGGTCTAAGATGGCCACGAGTTGGCCAAGTGAACCATGTAATCATGCACCTTATTGTATCTAGGGTTTTCTTGGGGCACTATAGAACATTCATGTGGGTGATAAGAGTACTTATGCACTTATAATCTATGGCTTCCCATTGATCTTCCTAGTTAGATTGGATTGAAAATTTCGATTGTAAATAGACAGGCTCATGAATATATGGGGGTGCCTTCTCCTTCATCTATAATCACGCAAGTATTTGAGCAATACAAACATGTTTGAGAGCTTCTCTCTCTAGGATTCCATTCCTTGAGTGTGAGAGTGCCAGTGAGAGCAATTAAGGTTTGCTTAGGCCAAGCAAGGCAAGTTGAGGTCTAAGTGCTGCAAGGATCACAATCTATAGTGTTTGCCTGTGACATAGTGATGTTAATGGTGAGGGTTTTTTGCATTTTTTACGGTGATTGTGGATAGTTGAAACAGAAGTTAGAATAACTTGATTATTAGACAGATTCTTGCATGCCACACAACATGCAGCTACACTGCTAGTTGCGTACTGAACTGATTCTCATGGTCTCTTAGAAGACGATCACCTTGCAATGGACTAAGAGTAGCCCTTTTTTGGCTTACAGTCGGACTTTTTGGTAAATGTCACAGGACAATGCTCAATGGTGTAAACAATCTATGTAGGGTTCCCTACTAAGTGGGAAAAGGCTTGGTGGTGGAGGTGGTCATTCTTACAATCAAATGTCAACTCCACTAATATATAAATGCTTGCTCGTTTAATTCCTATTGATCCATTTCCCCAGCAATTAAAAATTGTGTATAGTCTTTACCCAAAAAAAAAAAAATTGTTCATAATCTTAAAGAATGACCTTAGAAATCACATAGAAGGCAAACAATTTAGAAAGGTGAAATGTTGATGTACGCCAAAGACTTAAGGCAATCCTGCTTTTTAGGATAGGTTAGCTTAGTGCTTCACGTAGTCATTAAAAAACATGGGCTGACTCCTATATTCTATTAGATGAAGGTCCCATTGTTTTATACATCTAACTGAGAAATTGACATGATGATAAAAATGACTTCGCCATACATGCTGCATACTAGGAAAGTCGTGTCACATCCCAGATATTGATATATTCCTAAGGAGTTTAGATGTCCCATTGTCGGTCTTTGAGTCTGCAAAATGAGTCTAGGGGAGCTCATAAAAAAGAGGTAAAAATTTTTGGTCCGTTGTGAAATTTCTGTGGGAGAGACGAGCACATTGACTATGTAATGGAGCTTACAGTCCATCACCTTTTATTTTTTTTAAATCTTTTTGCTCTGAAAGTTTTTGGTCCTGTTGCTCCTCTAGGAATATTGATGATCTCTGTCCTTCCGAAGAGGGAGATGCCATTGGGGCAAAAACTCTTGTTATACATGATAACTAATGATTTAGTTAGGTTGAGCTTTTTCCACACCCATTTTGGTTTAATGACTCTTTTTACGTTAAGTGTCCAAGATGCCCATCAATATCCTTACACTTTTTCTCTGTCTCAACATTTTCTCTCTCCTCCACCAATTCTCTCCCCTACACCAGCTTGTGTCTTATCTCCCAAATTTGAGTATCGCCTTCGAACTAATGCTTCTTCAAGAGAGAAATGATCACAGAACTTATCCTCTACGTGAACCTTCAGTCTGATATCTGTTATTTCTTTTTGGCCACTGAAGCTTCAGTACATCCCCCATTGTTTTCTTTTGATTCCGCTTGGTCTGAGTTTGGCATCTCAGATAGTGGGTTTGTAACAATTATTTGCCCCCATTTATGTTCATTGATAGGGTAATGATGACAGCTCGAATTAAACGGTTCTAGTGACGTTTCAATGTTCTTAGATGGTTTAAGAGGTTATAGAGAGAGAGATAGAGGGAGGGTGGGTGGAAGATTTATCATTAGTTTTTTTTGTCATACGCCTTTTAATTGGGTGTTATTTATCTCTGAAAGTACTGGTTTGCCCTGGCCAATCTATTTGATGATTATTACTCTTTCGTATACTTTCTTAGAGGTACTCCAGTTAGCTATATCATCCAATCCTGGGATGTTTATTTAGATATAACTTCTGGAATACTTCCCACAATCAGCTAAGTATGTGCTTAACTGGACTTCTTTGTGTCCAGACTTTCCTCTAAGCAGTGAGTTGTATTTCTTTTTAATTCTGACTCTGATTTGCGTCTTCCGAGTTTGCTGGCTGTGTTTGTTTTTCAAGTGATTTGTCTTATCCTTGATGTAACCTATCACCTTCCCTATGTTTAAATTCTATTTGAATGTTTGACAAACTTTTGTATTTTTTGGCATATAGTTTGTTAATGTACTGTGGGTCAGTTTCAGAGCTGGGGGGTGAAGAGAGATCTGAAAAAAATTCATTTGGACCTGATGTTGAATAGTTAAAATTTGATACCCTACTATTGAGAAAAACTATGACTGCTTGACTTATATAACTGATTCATGCAGGCAGATTTGGGTGTGAAGACAAAGACCCAACTCATGGCTGAAAAATCTGTTTTCAAGGTGCTGTTAATGACTGTTATTGCGGCAAGCGCAGAACCAGACCTTGTAGAGCCAAAGGATGATTTCATTGTTAATATATGTCGTCATTTTGCAATGATCTTTCATATCGAGAATTCATCAGGCAACACCTCTAATGCAACTCCTGCTGTTGGGGGCCCTACTCTTTCATCAAGTGCCAATGTTAGCGGAAGGTCAAAAAATAGAAGTTTGAATTTGAAAGAATTGGACCCTTTAATATTTTTGGACGCCTTAGTTGATGTGCTTGCGGATGAGAATAGGTTTCATGCAAAGGCTGCCCTTAGTGCCTTAAATGTATTTGCTGAAATGCTTCTTTTCCTTGCTCGTTCGAAACATTCTGATGCATTTATGTCAAGAGGAGGCCCCAGCACACCTATGATTGTCTCGAGTCCCTCTATGAATCCTGTATATTCACCTCCACCGAGTGTTAGGGTCCCTGTGTTTGAGCAACTTCTGCCCCGTCTTTTGCACTGTTGCTATGGAAATATGTGGCAAGCACAAATGGGTGGTGTGATGGGCCTTGGTGCTCTAGTTGGTAAGGTCACCGTTGAGACATTGTGCTTTTTCCAAGTGAAAATCGTGAGGGGCCTGGTGTATGTTCTAAAAAGACTTCCTGCTTATGCTACCAAAGAGCAGGAAGAGACAAGTCAAGTGCTTACACAGGTTCTTCGTGTGGTGAATAATGTTGATGAAGCAAACAGTGAAACACGGAAGCAAAGTTTTCAAGGGGCGGTCGAATTTCTTGCTTCAGAGTTGTTCAATTCCAATGCATCCATTATCGTGAGGAAAAATGTGCAGATGTGTTTAGCACTTTTGGCTAGTCGAACAGGTAGTGAGGTGTCTGAACTGCTTGAGCCACTATATCAACCTTTGCTTCAGCCTCTCATAATGCGGCCACTTCGATCCAAGACCATTGATCAACAGGTAAGGAATGTTTTATGGATTAGAGTTATCATATATGGTTAGTACTCACTCCAGTGTTGCCTTATAGGTTGGCACGGTCACTGCTTTGAATTTCTGCCTAGCTTTGAGGCCTCCGCTCCTTAAGTTGACTCCAGAACTTGTCAATTTTCTTCAAGAAGCTCTGCAAACTGCTGAGGCTGATGAAAACGTGTGGGTTGTGAAATATATGAACCCAAAAGTTGCTACATCATTGAACAAACTACGAACTGCTTGCATTGAGCTACTCTGTACTACGATGGCCTGGGCAGATTTTAAAACTCCAAATCATTCAGAGCTACGTGCTAAGATCATATCAATGTTCTTCAAGTCCTTGACGTGCAGAACTCCTGAGATTGTTGCAGTTGCGAAGGAAGGTCTTCGACAGGTTTTGACACAATGCCTCTTATGAAGTCATTTGTTTTACTGCAGTGGCCGGTTTAGCTGTAAAATGGTCTGGAGAGAATCCATAGCCTCATTCACCTGTCTGCTTCTACCTGGTCACTAACTCCAACTGTTAATGGGGATACATACTGCTAGAAAACAACATATTAACACAAAAGAACTGGATCTACTTGATGTGATAATTTCAATCACGCTTAAATGATTGCGAATTTCGGAATGGGGTTGAGGATGTGGAAACAATTTCATGTGTGTTAGTTGCTAGAAACATTCCTGATTCTAATTCTATTCTTTTGTTGTGTCAAATTAAGCTCATGATATTTCGGAATTGGGAGTTGATACGTCTCTTGCGACCATTGACCATTCTCTTCTAGGTTATAAATCAGCAAAGGATGCCCAAAGAACTTCTTCAAAGCAGCCTCAGGCCTATTTTAGTCAATTTGGCACATACCAAGAATCTTAGCATGCCTCTTTTGCAAGGTTTGGCCCGGCTTCTTGAGCTCCTATCCAACTGGTTCAATGTAACTTTGGGTGGCAAGTTGTTAGAGCACCTAAAGAAATGGCTGGAACCTGAAAAACTCGCACAAAGCCAGAAATCATGGAAGGCTGGTGAAGAACCAAAAATCGCTTCAGGTAAAGCATCTATATAACTGCACAAGTTTCTGATTCTGCAATCTGCATGGCATATGTGCACTTTAGATGTTATCTTATATCAGGTTTTGTTTATCTGCAGCCATAATTGAACTTTTTCACCTGCTTCCCAATGCTGCTGCAAAGTTCCTTGATGAACTTGTAACCTTGACAATTGAGTTGGAAGGCGCTCTTCCTTTGGGACAAGTTTATAGTGAAATCAATAGCCCATATCGACTTCCACTGACGAAATTTCTGAATAAATATGCAACGCAAGCTGTAGACTATTTTCTTGCTCGATTAAGTCGACCAAAATACTTCAGGCGGTAAGAATATGGGCATAAAAGGGTGCACTTCAATTACATACTGAATAAGTACTGATTAATGTTCTCATCCAGGTTTATGTACATCATTCGATCAGATGCCGGCCAGCCATTAAGGGATGAACTTGCCAAGTCACCACATAAAATACTCACCAGTGCTTTTCCTGAATTTATGCTCAAACCTGAAGCTACTGTGACTGCTGGATCTTCTACTGCTACTCCTGTGTCTTTGAGTGATGAAGGCCTTTCTTCTGTCCCTCCACCTGATAGTTCTAGCTTGCCTGCATCAAACTCTGCTACAACTTCAGATGGGTACTTTCAGGGGCTTGCTCTTGTAAAAACCATGGTTAAGTTGATACCTGGCTGGCTGCAGAGTAATAGTATTGTCTTTGAGACTCTTGTACTTCTTTGGAAATCACCTGCAAGAATAACCCGATTGTGCAATGAACAGGAACTGGACTTGGTGCAAGTAAGTTTTATTCAGACTTCTCTCTCTTTAGTTTGTGTATAAATTTCTTTGATTGTATGTATGAAGTAATTTTTCGACGTCTCTGTGCTTCGAACTTCAGACGAGTGCGGCTTATGCATTTTTATCCCGCCTAATTCCATCATGCATTCTCATGTATTTTTTTACTCATTCTTCAGCTACTAAATGGATGTTCAAAATCTCAACACTTTTTGCTTCTTTTAGACTTCCAAAAATACTCCATGCCCTGTTGGCTTTATATATTTTGTCGATAATGGATTATATGATGTTTGCTGCTTGATTGATCTGGTTTTGCTGACTAAGATGCTTGTGATACCTGTTTTATGGTCATTCTTCATCGAAATTGATTGTGTTCTTTTGTCACTGGTACTTTTATGTGAATCATATCTGATTGTGTACTGTCTTAATGTCTAAATAATGGAAGTTTACATTTCTATGCATAATATTTCTTGTAAGTTCCTTTTGGTATGAACTATCTTAGCATCATACTCTATGCATAGTGGTCTTGCTATCAAAGAAACAATTGTATACTTGCTTCCGGCGAAGCTGATGATTTTGATGTTTCCATGTCAGTTCTAGACAATTGAACTTTAGCCCACCAAGTTTCTCAATTAGTGTGCTTTTACATTTGAAGCTATGTTAGTTCATGTATCAAGGTACAACATTGCATATTCTAAATTAATGAGGATGTGTATGCAGGTGAAGGAAAGCAAATGGCTTGTCAAGTGCTTTCTAAATTACTTACGGCATGGTAAACCTGAATTGACTGTTCTCTTCGATATCCTCACCATCTTCTTATACCATAGTCGTATAGACTACACTTTCTTGAAGGAATTTTACATTATCGAGGTATCTCAAATTTTCCAAGTTTCCTTAGTGTCCATTGCCTCATTTTTTACCTCATTTCAAGTGATCAAAAGTAAGTGATTTCCATCTCTTCTTCCAGGTTTCAGAAGGTTACGAACCCAGCATGAAAAAGTCAATTCTCTTGCATTTTCTCAACCTTTTTCAATCTAAGCAGCTTAATCATGATCATTTGGTGATTGTGATGCAAATGCTTATTCTACCCATGCTTGCTCATGCTTTTCAAAACAAACAGACGTGGGAAGTAGTTGATCCAGCCATCGTGAAGACCATTGTCGACAAGCTTCTTGATCCTCCAGAGGAGGTGATATTTTGTGCCTTTCGGTTTTATGTTCACTTTGATCTTGTGATGCCATCTCGACAGTTTCTGTTGTACAAAAGCTGAAATCAGTTGATGGTTGTGTTTGAGTTGTTTTTCCAATACTTTGCTTTATAGGTTTCTGCTGAATACGATGAGGCGTTAAGGATAGAGCTTCTGCAGCTTGCGACTTTACTTCTTAAATATCTCCAGAGTGATCTTGTCCAACACAGGAAAGAACTTATCAAGTTCGGTTGGAATCATCTGAAACGTGAAGACAGTGCCAGTAAGCAGTGGGCATTTGTCAATGTTTGCCATTTCTTGGAGGCATACCAGGCCCCAGAAAAAATAATACTCCAGGTACTTTGGTTTCTTGATTTTCTATCAAGGAAGACTATCTTATATTAAATGCTTTGAAGTTTTAGCTCTCTGGCTCTTCTAAACATGTTTGGAATGTTGTTTAATCAAGAAGGCAGCGTATTCTCAGTCAATAAATCAATGAGTGTGTGTATTTGTCAACTAGGGTAAAGTATCTGATATGTACAGTTGTAAATTGCAGGTTTTTGTTGCACTTCTTAGAACATGCCAGCCAGAAAACAAGATGTTGGTCAAGCAGGCACTTGACATTTTGATGCCTGCATTGCCGCGGAGGTTACCCCTTGGGGATTCGCGTATGCCAATTTGGATAAGATACACAAAAAAGATTCTTGTAGAGGAAGGTCACTCCGTCCCTAACCTAATTCATATATTTCAACTCATTGTACGCCATTCAGATCTCTTTTACGGCTGCAGAGCGCAATTTGTGCCTCAAATGGTAAACTCTCTCAGTCGACTTGGATTACCATACAATACCACGGCTGAAAACAGGCGTCTAGCCATTGAACTTGCTGGATTGGTGGTTGGTTGGGAAAGGCAAAGGCAAAATGAAATGAAAGTAGTTGCTGATGCTGATGGCCCTGGTCAAACCTCTGATGGATTTGGTACTTTTTCTGCTGGAGCTGATCCCAAGCGCTCCGTAGATGGGTCTTCTTTTTCTGAAGACCCTAATAAGAGAGTTAAAGTTGAGCCAGGTCTGCAGTCACTCTGTGTCATGTCACCAGGGGGTGCCTCGTTGATCTCTAATATTGAAACTCCAGGGTCTGGTGGCCAGCCTGATGAAGAATTCAAGCCTAATGCTGCTATGGAAGAAATGATAATCAATTTTCTCATAAGGGTGAGTTCTATCTGGCTTGCAATTTCATCATACTGTTTGTTGAGAATGCAGAGCTGCTTTTAGATTTTTCTACTTAAGCACAAAATTTGCTTGTCACTTTCTTCAGCTGTCAGATATTAAGCGGTGTATTGAATTTCTTTATGATGTTTTATTATTCTCTTTTTTGGGGGTGCGGTGGGGTGCGGGGGACGGTTTTCAACTTAACCAACTTTAATTGGTTGACCTTGATATGTTGCCACATGGCATTCAATATTTGAACTATGCATCTTACTGATTTCATGACCTATCATACTATAATTTGTGTTGTTTTCACCGGTTATAAGGTTTGGCTGCAGTTCATTATGCTGTTAGTTACTCCACAGTGACCTTTTGAACAGTGCTCATAAGCCTTAGAGTTGCTGTCACTCTTTCTTGTGGTTATCTAGTTGATATTAAGAGTGTCCCTGTCTACTGGTTAGATCTAATTCTAATTGTGGCACTGCAAAGTGTATATTGCACATCCAGGTTGCATATGACTGCATCCTGACGCTTTACTTCTTCAATGTAGGTTGCTTTAGTCATAGAGCCCAAGGACAAGGAAGCAAGCAGTATGTACAAACAAGCTTTAGATCTCCTTTCACAAGCTTTGGAAGTGTGGCCAAATGCCAATGTTAAATTTAACTATTTAGAGAAACTTCTGAGTAGTATTCAACCTTCCCAATCAAAAGATCCTTCCACTGCTCTGGCTCAAGGCTTGGACGTTATGAACAAGGTCTTGGAGAAGCAGCCCCATTTGTTCATCAGAAATAACATCAATCAAATTTCACAAGTATGTCTTGAACCTTTGTTCTTCTATGCTATTTCTCTATAAATCAACTGTAGAGATTGAGTGTGGCAAACTTGATGTATGCTTAATGTTCTTTTCATGTCTTGTCTCTTTATTCCACATTTCAGATTCTTGAGCCGTGTTTCAAATACAAAATGCTGGACGCAGGGAAGTCATTATGCAATCTATTCAAGATGGTCTCTATCGCATTTCCATTAGATGCAGCTACGACACCCCCAGATGTGAAGATGTTATACCAGAAGGTTGATGAACTGATACAGAAGCATATTAGTGCCGTCACTTCAACCCAGGCATCTGTTGAAGATGGCTCTATTACCATCAGCTTTGTGTTGCTTGTCATTAAAACATTAACCGAAGTGCACAAAAACTTTGTTGATCCCCTTATCTTAGTTCGTATTTTGCAAAAATTGGCGCGGGACATGGTTTCATCTGTAGGGTCTCATTTAAGACAGGTATGCCCCTCATAGTTTCATCTGCTTACTTTGACAGGTTTCTATACACATTTTTCTAGATCTCAGGTTCTGCGTTGAAGAGCTTGTTTTTCCTTCCTGCTGATAGTCATGTCGTGGTGTCATGGTTTCTCGTTATCTTTAATGATTTCTCATCAAAGTTTTGTGAGTCGCTCTGGATGTTGAGCTGAGATATTTATTGGGTATCAAATTGTGGTTAGGTTCTTATCTTGCTCTCAAAAATCTGAAGCCTAAAATAATTTGATGGGGATGAAATATTTGGCTCTAATTATGTAATAAATAAATACCCTAAGTTGAAGATTGCACCGGGGTGGTAAAGTCTTCAAGTGGTTGTTGCAGGGCCTGATCATTGTCTTCTTCTTAGGAATTCCAACTGTTTGAGGGTTGTTCGTTAATTACATGGTATTCGTTAAGAGGTTGTTCCAGAGTCCTGGAATTACATCCTACCTATATCAGATCTGGAATTTTCCTTTTAAATGTTTGAGAGAGCTATTCCTCTTGTTTAGATGAAAGTGCACCATATTCTGAGGCTTGCTTTGTTGATATTACTACAATTGTCTTCATCCTTGTGCGATGTATAAAGATTGGCTCCCAATTGTTCCTGATTTAGGATTTGTTTGGTGGCAACTCTCTCTCAATGCGCTGTCAGATTCTCTGATTTCGTATGAGGCGAATTCCTTGCTGGTTTGGGTTTTCCTTTGTTTTGATCTTTTCGGAGTCGTGTCACCTAACATCTTTTCCTTTACCAGGGTCAGAGGACTGATGCAGATTCTGCTGTTACTTCTTCATGCCAAGGTGGTGATATTGGGGCCGTTGTGACAAATCTTAAGTCTGTTTTGAAACTTATTAATGAAAGGGTCATGCTTATTCCTGATTGCAAACGATCAATAATTCAGACATTGAATGGCTTACTGTCAGAGAAAGGTGCTGATCCTAGTGTGCTACTTGGTATACTTGACGTGATCAAGGGGTGGATTGAGGATGACCTCACCAAGCCTGGGGCAACTGCTTCATCGTGTGCTTTTCTCTCCACAAAAGAAATTGTTAATTTCCTTCAGAAGCTCTCTCACGTCGATAAGCAGAACTTTCCCCCCAGTGCCCTAGAAGAGTGGGATAGTAAATATCTTCAACTTCTTTATGGAATTTGTTCTGACGAGACAAAGTAAGTTGCATATTTGGCATTCAGTTGGACTCTTCTTTGGTTGGCATCTAACATGGCATATACTTATTCATTGCAGATTTCCACTTGCCCTACGGCAGGAGGTGTTTCAGAAGGTAGAAAGACAATGCATGCTTGGCCTAAGAGCAACAGATCCTGAAATGAGGAATAAGTTCTTTTCCCTTTACAATGCCTTTCTCCCAAAAACATTGTTCGCAAGGTTGCAATACATTATCCAGTCGCAGGACTGGGAGGCGTTGGGTGATGTCTTCTGGCTCAAACAAGGGCTTGATCTTCTTCTGGCAGTATTAGCAGTAGATAAACCTATTACACTGGCTTCAAATTCTGCCAGGGTGCCAGCACTTGTGTCTTCAGGTTCTTCTGATGGTTCTCTTCCACAGGCACAGGCTATTGATCTGCCAGAGGGCCCTGAGGAAGCTCCTCTAACATTTGAAGGCCTTGTTCTCAAGCATGCGAAGTTTCTCAATGATATGAGCAAACTTCAGGTTCTTATTTCATTCATCTTTATGAATAAAATTTCTTACCATAGAGCTGCTTCCTTTGATTTAATGCTCATAAAATCATATATTCTTGCGCTGAAGACATTGCGAGGGTATAATGTACCTCAGCAGTTGAGTTCACTTTGCAATGTTTCTCCCACTATGCCTGGTTGTTTGATTTTTGTGGTTTGAGTGACTGCAGCATCACCATCATGAGAGTTGGTTCTATGCACTTAAAATGTTCTAGATACCGTGTTGGCAAGTTCTCTCAAAGCATCTATTTGTTTTTACACATCAGTTAGAATATTTCTTGCAGCATCACTTTGGGAATTTTGCTATATTTGGCATTCATTTGTTCCATCTGTAGTATTTTTTCGATCACTATTGGACAAGAATGATGATATATAGCTCAACACTATCTATATTTTTTAAAAATTATATGTCAAGGTTAGCTTTTTCCTTTTCACAGGTGGCTGATCTGGTTGTGCCTCTTAGAGAGCTAGCCCACACTGATGCCAATGTTGCATACCATTTGTGGGTGCTGGTGTTTCCAATCGTCTGGGTCACCTTGCTCAAGGATGAACAGATAGCGCTGGCTAAACCAATGATTACTCTACTATCGAAGGATTATCATAAAAAGCAACAAGCAAACAGACCAAATGTTGTGCAAGCACTTTTGGAGGGTCTTCAGTTAAGCCAGCCTCAACCTCGCATGCCTAGTGAGCTAATCAAATATATTGGAAAAACATATAATGCATGGCATATTGCGTTGGCTCTGCTTGAAAGTCATGTTGTGTTGTTCATGAATGAGACAAAATGCTCTGAATCTTTGGCGGAGCTTTATCGATTGCTCAATGAGGAAGATATGAGGTGTGGTTTGTGGAAGAAGAAGTCAGTTACTGGAGAGACTAAGGCAGGGCTGTCACTGGTTCAACATGGTTATTGGCAACGTGCTCAAAGCCTGTTTTATCAAGCGATGGTTAAGGCTACTCAAGGTACTTATAATAACACGGTACCAAAGGCAGAAATGTGTCTCTGGGAAGAGCAATGGCTTTACTGCGCTACCCAGCTTAGTCAGTGGGATGCGTTGGTGGACTTTGGCAAGAGTGTTGAGAACTACGACATACTTCTCGACAGTCTTTGGAAGTTACCTGATTGGGGATACTTAAAGGATCATGTAATTCCTAAAGCGCAAGTTGAGGAATCTCCGAAACTTCGTCTAATCCAAGCATTTTTCGCTCTTCATGAGAGAAATACAAATGGCATGCAAGATGCTGAAAACATTGTGGTGAAGGGAGTTGATCTTGCATTAGAACAGTGGTGGCAGTTGCCTGAAATGTGTGTTCATGCAAGGATTCCTCTTCTTCAGCAATTTCAGCAGCTAGTTGAAGTTCAGGAGTCTGCCAGAATTTATGTGGACATTGCTAATGGAAACAAGCATTCAGGCAATTCTGTTGTTGGAGCACATGGTAATATGTATGCAGATTTGAAAGACATTTTGGAGACCTGGAGACTGCGAACACCGAATGAATGGGATAACATGTCTATTTGGTATGACCTACTTCAGTGGAGGAATGAAATGTATAATGTCGTGATAGATGCATTTAAGGATTTTGGCACCACAAATTCTCAACTACATCACCTTGGCTATCGTGACAAAGCTTGGAATGTCAATAAACTTGCTCACATAGCTCGTAAGCAAGGACTTTACGATGTTTGCGTTACAATACTTGACAAGATGTATGGCCATTCAACCATGGAAGTTCAGGTACGTACCAGTCTCACAAAGTAGCAAACATATTGCGTTTGTTCCCCCTCTCAGTGATGGTAACTCGTATCCCACAATTTTGTAGCTGTTGGCTCTTGAAACATCTACGTAGTCTCTCTGGAAGCCAGACCAATGATTTTATGGACTGTTTTTGTATTCAATAATGAGTGACACCCACACACACGCAGATATGTGTGTGTATATAAAATTGGTTATTGTGAGCTGGATTCTTTGCAGTCCCAGTGGGCATCATACTCCTTTTCTGTTCCTGTCCTCACTGTTGAAAGGAAGCTAACAGGTAGTATCTATGATGAATGTTATCTTCGCAGGAGGCATTTGTTAAGATAAGAGAACAGGCAAAAGCTTATCTGGAGATGAAGGGAGAGCTCACTAGTGGTCTCAATTTGATAAGCAGCACCAATCTGGAGTATTTTTCGCCAAAACATAAAGCTGAAATCTTTCGTCTGAAGGGAGATTTTCTGTTAAAGCTAAATGAATCTGAAACCGCTAACGTTGCATATTCCAATGCCATCACGCTCTTCAAAAATCTGCCAAAAGGATGGATAAGCTGGGGAAATTATTGTGACATGGTATTAATCCTTCTGTTTGTTTTTCATGCCTTTTGCTCACAGCTTGGAACAGTGGTGACCTAGCAGCTACTTTTACAGGCTTACAGAGAGACTCATGATGAAATCTGGCTCGAGTATGCAGTCAGTTGCTTTCTTCAGGGTATCAGGTTTGGTGTGTCCAACTCTAGAAGTCACTTGGCTCGTGTTTTATATCTCCTTAGTTTTGACACTCCCAATGAGCCTGTCGGTAGGGCGTTTGATAAATATTTGGACCAAATTCCCCATTGGGTTTGGCTTTCATGGATTCCACAGCTGCTTCTCTCCTTGCAGAGGACAGAAGCTCCTCATTGCAAACTTGTCCTGCTAAAGATTGCCACAGTCTATCCACAGGTTAATATTGCTTTTATTATGAATGTGTGGATTGACTGTTTTAGGTCATCGTTAACCTTGTTTTTAATCTCAGGCTCTTTACTACTGGCTTCGCACATATTTACTTGAGAGGCGCGATGTGGCCAATAAATCTGAACTGAGCCGAATGGCAATTGCTCAACAAAGAATGCAGCAAAATGCCTCTGTGGCTAGTGCTGGTTCTCTTGGCTTGGTTGATGGACATGCTCGGGTTCAGAGCCATGGCGGGAGTGCCTTAGCCTCAGAAAATCAAGTCCATCAAGGTCCTCAATCCACTGGAGTTGGACCTCAGGAAGGTGGAAATCATCCGCAAGAATCTGAAAGATCCGCGGTAACGGAAAGCAGCATTCACATGGGAAATGACCACCCTATGCACCAAGGTTCTTCAAACATAAATGATGGTAGTCAGACTGCTTTTAGGCGTAACAGTGCTTTGGGTTTGGTAGCTTCTGCTGCCAGTGCATTTGATGCTGCAAAAGATATAATGGAGGCTCTTAGAAGCAAGCACACTAATCTTGCTAGTGAGCTTGAGGTGATGCCTTTTTTTTTTTTTTCCCACATATAAATGTCTCTGGTTGCTTCCTAGAATGCAAATGTTGAATCTTATGGCGCTCGAGCTGGAGGTTGGACTTAGATTAGTATTTTAGTTTCTCAGCTAAGTCCATTCATAGTAGAAGATTGCCCTAGTCTGTCTTGTGATGTTGCTGTTATTACTAGTTTATTGTACAATGCTTGGTGTGTATTGTCTGCACATTTAGAAGGCGGTGGGTTGCTTTCTGATAAGTTGTCTTTTGGGTACAGATTCTGCTTACAGAGATTGGTTCAAGGTTCGTTACTTTGCCAGAAGAGAGACTACTTGCTGTGGTTAATGCACTGCTTCATCGCTGCTATAAGTATCCCACCGCCACTACCGCCGAGGTTCCCCAGTCTCTCAAGAAGGAGCTTTCTGGAGTATGCAGGGCTTGCTTTTCAGCTGATGCGGTGACTAAGCATGTAGAATTTGTGAGAGAGTACAAGCAAGAATTTGAGCGGGACCTTGATCCAGAAAGCACAGCTACTTTCCCAGCAACCCTTGCAGAATTGACTGAGCGTCTGAAACATTGGAAAAACGTTCTCCAGAGCAATGTCGAGGACAGGTTTCCAGCTGTCTTGAAATTGGAAGAAGAAAGCAGGGTCTTGCGCGATTTCCATGTCGTTGATGTTGAAGTTCCAGGGCAGTATTTCAGTGATCAGGTAAATCCAATTTGTGTCAGCTTGGCGTATTCCATTTCACAAGTTCGCTTGGTAGAATGAACTCTATTCATCATCTCTACTGCTTGATTGTGTCTGTCTGCACTGTTTTTAAGGTGTTGTGTCCTACTCTTCTAAAATCTGTGTTGCAGGAAATTGCGCCTGATCACACTGTCAAGTTAGACAGAGTTGGAGCTGATATTCCGACTGTGCGAAGGCATGGAAGCAGTTTCCGGCGTTTGACTTTAATTGGATCTGATGGCTCACAAAGGCATTTTATTGTTCAGACATCTTTGACTCCTAATGCTAGAAGTGATGAACGCATTCTTCAGCTTTTCCGCGTGATGAACCAGATGTTTGATAAGCATAAGGAGTCAAGGAGACGCCACATATACATTCACACGCCCATCATTATTCCTGTCTGGTCCCAGGTGAGGACATTACTCTCGAGAGACATCACTTGTTTTTTCTTTCCCACTCCCTCGTGCATGTAATGCAGAAAGGAAATTTTAGTGTGGCCTAGATTTTCACCTTCGTATCTATTTCTCCTGGAATTTTATGTCATCTACGTCATACAGCTTACTACCCAGTTTCTCTTTCTGTCATGGTGACTTAGTTCTTGTCCACATAAACTAGTAGAAAATATTGGTTCTGACTGCTTAACTGTCTGAACAGGTTCGAATGGTAGAAGATGATGTGATGTATAACACCTTTCTTGAGGTTTATGAGAACCATTGCGCAAGGAATGACAGAGAGGCCGATCTCCCTATTACCTATTTTAAAGAGCAGTTAAACCAAGCCATATCTGGCCAAGTATCTCCAGAAGCTGTTGTAGATCTGCGACTTCAAGCTTATAATGATATAATGAAAAATGTTGTAAATGACAACATCTTTTCCCAGTACATGTACAAAACTCTGCTGAATGGCAATCATATGTGGGCATTCAAAAAGCAATTTGCCGTCCAGCTGGCCCTTTCAAGTTTCATGTCCTTCATGCTACAAATTGGGGGAAGGTCTCCCAATAAGATTCTGTTCGCTAAAAACACTGGGAAAATTTTTCAGACTGATTTTCATCCAGCCTATGATGCAAATGGGATGATCGAGTTCAGCGAGCCTGTGCCTTTCCGTTTGACGAGGAATATGCAGGCCTTCTTCTCCAACTTCGGTGTTGAAGGTCTCATTGTTTCTTCAATGTGCGCTGCGGCGCAGGCTGTGATATCACCTAAGGTGAGTTTTAATTGAGTAGTGGATGGTGATTTATGCTGTAGGCACCATAGTTGACTTAACCATGTGACATTTTGCAGCAAAGTCAGCACTTATGGCATCAATTAGCAATGTTCTTCCGTGATGAGCTGCTGTCTTGGTCTTGGAGAAGACCACTGGGCATGCCCCTGTCGTCAATTGCTGCTGGTGGTAGCTTAAACCCAATTGACTTCAAACATAAGATTACTACCAATGTGGAGAATGTTATTAGCCGGATCAACGGGATAGCGCCACAGTCATACTCTGAAGAGGTAACTATTTGGAGCCCAACAAAAAATAAAGATACATGTGTCTTTTGGCTCATCATTTAATTTGAATTTGCACCTCGAACGTTCGGGCAATGGTCATGACCTGTTTCCTCCGTGTTCTACTTTCAGGATGAGAATCCAATGGATCCACCGCAATCGGTGCAAAGGGGGGTCACCGAACTGGTCGAAGCTGCTTTGACTCCGAGGAACTTGTGTATGATGGATCCAACGTGGCATCCGTGGTTTTGACTTGTAGCTAACATAATGGAGAAGCTAAGACTGTACATCACCATAGGGGCAGGCGATTAAGAATTTAGGCTGTAAATTATGTTGTACAGATAGCGTTGATCAGTATGCACATTCCTTGCAGCTGAGGTTTGGATACTAACGTTTGACACCATTGTGAGCTATAATTTGATAATGCAAAGTCGTGGATGGGTGAACTTTTGCTTTGCTTTTGGGATGGTCTTTATATAGGCCATAAAATCGAACAGAGAGAGAGAGAGAGAGCAATAGCAGATTCACGAATGATGTAATCAATTGAATTCTCAATGCAAAGAAGCTGAATCAGGAAATCAGCAGAATTTGCCAGCCACGAGCCCCGTGTGGATGGTGTCGGGCTTTTTACGAAAATGGGTTAAAAAATTTATCATTTTACGGATTTGGGTTTTGCGGTGAGAAAAATACGAGAATGGGGCTTGTTCGGCAATATGAGGGCCGAACAAGCCTTGGAGCGCCGAACAACAAAAAAACCAAAAAATAAAAAGCAAAAAAAAACACTTGTTCGGTACTTATAGTGCCGAACAAAGAAAAAGCGGGTAGAATAAAAAATTAAAAAATAAAAAATTAAAAAACTCAAAAATACCAAAAAGATTCCAAAAAATTTCCATAAATCTCAAAAATTAGGAAATTGACCATTTTACCAAGTCTGTCTTATTTTGGATGGTTTTCCTTTTTAAACATTTTGAAATGACGATTTTGCTCCTTACGGGTAAATTGTCTCGAAAAATTTTAAAAGTTTCCAAAAAAAGTTTCAAAAATTAGGAAATGGGCCATTTTAATTGGCCAATCCTACTTTTAAGGATTTTTCTCATCTATCTTTTCAAAATGATTATTTTGCACCTTATGAAAAAAAAAGTGTTCACGAAAAAAATAGTCAGTATTTTAAATGGTCCAGCATGGAAAGGTTTTTAAAATAAAATTTTGGCAATTTCTTCATATTTGTAGTCTACAGAATCTATTTTCTTATTTTCAGATATTTTCTTAATATGGAAAATAATATTAAAATTTACGACAAATTTCAAAAATTACTTTTCTTCCAAATTGGATCCTCATGCTTTGTTAAAGCTTCTAAATATGATTTTTCAATGCCTATAAATTCAACGATGTCAACACATAGCAATATCATATTTATGATGTAAAAAGTTCTAGTACATCAAATTTATAATAATACATAATTTTGATTTATATGGGTTTTGCTCATAATGAGTCAGCGTCACATTCGAATTATGTGTCTGATCCAGATCTCCCTGCAAGAAAATGAACAGGTAACGATAAATCAGATAAAAAGATTTGATCTTGAATTTCCAAAGAGAATCTTCGGAATTGTGTATAGAGTGCTGCTTAACCTCAAACTGAGAATTCATTTTAGCATCAAGTTATGTAATTTAGTCTGACTAAATTTTCCTTTTCACAAATCATCATGTCTTGCTCTGAAACCAAACATTGACGTTGGATACCTGAGCAACTCTCTATCCAATATCAAGAGAAACTTACCAATAAGACCGAAAGTGTACGGGACATCAGGGCCAACTTCAGGAGGGGTAACAAACCAGAATTGTCAGGGCTTTTTTCATAAATGGGTTTAAAAATTTACGTTTTTACAAATTTGGATTTTTTTATACTATTTTTTTATCCATAGGGGCCAAAATCATCATTTTGAAAAGATAGATGAGAAAAATCCTTAAAAGTAGGATTAGCCAATTAAAATGGCCAATTTCCTAATTTTTGAAATTTTTTTTTGGAAACTTTTAAAATTTTTCGAGACAATTTACCCGTAAGGGGTAAAATCATCATTTTTGAAATGTCTAAAAGGGAAAACCATCCAAAATAGGACCGACCCGTTAAAATGGTTAATTTCCTAATTTTTGAGATTTATGAAATTTTTTTGGAATTTTTTGCTTTTTTATAATTTTCTACGAATTTTTTAATTTTTTATTCTAAACACCCGAAGAAGTGTTTTTTTTTTGTTTTTTGGTTTTTTTTTTTAGTGCCGAACAAGGCTTGTTCGGCCCTCCTATTGCTGAACAAGCCCAATTCTCGTATTTTTCTTACCGCAAAACAAAAATCCGTAAAATGATAAATTTTTTAACCCATTTTCGTAAAAAGCCCGACGGTGTCCAGGTAGATCAGGGCTCCGGAGGTGAGGTAGGTCTGCTCGGCATAATTGCTGGCATTGAGGAATGTTGCTTTACGGCCATGGTTATCTGCGCATTACACGACTGAATCACCAAACAACCATCGGCGAAGCTCTTCTCCTTCCAAACGACCCTCAAGGAAGAGGGGCTCTGATGTCTGAAGTTGCTGCTGTGAGACTTGATCTTTCGTCATTGCTATGGAGACTCGGCATTTTGCTTTCTGGCCATGGTTAACCCCCCATTACACGACAGAATCAACAAACGACGAATGACGAAGCTCTTCTTCTCCTTCCAAACGACCGTGGGGGGCTCTGGTGGTCCGACCGTGAAATTTTCCTACGGGAACAAATTTTATGAACCTAAAAGAAGAATCCGGTTGAGCAGCTGATGAATTTGCTGCCATCTTGCTCGATTCTCGTCATCGAATCACGGCACCAGTCAATTAAGAACACCAAACACTCAACAGCCAGCAAAAATCAAGCGTAGTGTATAGTAAAGGCAGGACGGTGTCCTCTCATCTTTGACAATTTCGCATTCCAACTTTTATCTTGGTAGAAATTTTTCAACGGAGACCGAAAGACGCTGAGATATATCCTTCGACAGATATTCATCATGTGAAAGGTAAAAAAAATAGCAAAAATTTCGATTTGATTATTAGAAGAAACAATAGTTTCTGGACATCACCACATGTCCTCGTACACCTCATTCATCTACTTGATGAAATAACCAGTGACGGCATCCAACCATTCTTCGAAAGAACAAGCAAACTAGTACAGCGAAAGGGGTGTGTGGGTCTGTGTCTCAATCTGCATTTCCTGCCTCAGCAAAACGCGTGTGCTTTCCGCTTGGTATTGGCAGTCCCTTCAACCGCACCACACTCAGTGAAACATCGCCCTTTCCGCCACTTCCCTCTTCTTCTTCTCCAACGATTTCGTCGTCGCTGTTGTAAAGGAACCTGGTGTGGCTTCCTGCAAAGTTGGGCATTTTCTTCTCGGTGTTCACCCACATTTTGCTCACTCCTTGACACAGTTCATCCACTAGAGATCCATCTTCTTCTTCGTATTCATCTTCCTCCTCCTCTTCTCCTTCTCCTTCTCCTTCAATGAATGCATCCTCGTCGTCTTCATCTTCACCATGGGCACTCGCATGGACCTGCATGGACCAAACAGAGGCATTGTCATCGTCTGTGGTTGATGACTTCTCTTTGTATCCACTCTCTCCTTCTGGTCCTCCTAGGCAGGTGAGCACAGACGAGCATTCAGACGAGTCCGAAAGTTCGGATTTCTCTGAGAAATCCAACAGCAGAGACCGAGTTATGATGCTCTTTTGTGACTCAAGATTCTCTTGCTCCTTTTCATCAAAGATGCCACTTGCCACCTGCTGTATGCATCAGTAAGGAACACAATAAGCCAAGCGTGAACCAAACCAAGAAATTCCACAAGTCCAGCTAATTCAAAATGAATGACGAGTTGCAATCTTAATTCTCCAACAACAATACGAATCAGCATGAATTTGAATATCTTTTACACACAATTTGTTATATCTGGAGAAGTTAATCAGACCTGAGAAATTAGGCGCTCTTCAACATCGACTAAAGCAGTTGAGGAAACCAAGCCATTGTTCATGCTTCCATCATCTGATAGACTCAGCACCTGTGGCGTGTTGGCCGGAGTTGGTGCAAGAAGCCCCATTGGAGAGTTAACCAAGCCTTGAAGGCGAAGCAAAGGCCTATTTCCCATAGAAATCCTCGAAAGCACGGCCTCCTCCTCTACTTTCTGTAGTAGAATCTTAACTTGACCCCTTAACAGTGCCTCCCCGGACCCAGGAGTGCCCTTGGCTCTGTTATTTCTCTTATTCGCAATCGACGAGGATGGGGTCCGCAGGCTGTTCCCAGCCGCAACCCCAACGATTGGAGAATCATTGGTTATGTCGATGAGTGCAGACCTTTCTTGCTGCTGCTTCCCATTAGTCCTTTGCCTCAAATCAGAATCTTCCAACTTCCCTGGAATTTCATCGAACATCTTATCATCGTAACCCGTTTTGAAACCCAAAACGACGATTCTAATTATGATAGATACCGCATCGCAGGTCACCATCGACTTACAAGAAACAAACGTAGGCAGAACACCCACAAACCTATTTTCCTTCACAACGAAGAGTCACGTCCTTAATTTCTCATAACCCCGTCCCCTCGAGACGACAACGCCATACAAGATACCGCGAAGTTTCGATCTTGAAGAAGGGAACAAAGAGAGAGAGAGAGAGAGAGAGAGAGAGAGAGAGAGAGAGAGAGAGAGAGAGAGAGAGAGAGAGAGAGAGAGAGAGAGAGAGAGAGAGAGAGAGAGAGAGAGAGAGAGAGAGAGAGAGAGAGAGAGAGAGAGAATGGAAGGACTCACTCGAGGTTGGAAGGTTCTTGCTGTTACTAGCGGCTGTTTGAGACCTCGTGACTCTCCTGTTTGACGAAGGGGTCTCCATTGAGGTCGTGCAAAGAAGCTCCAAGAAAGATCAAATGTCTTCACACAGAGAGAGGGGGGGAGAGAGAGAGAGAGAGTGCGAAGAGAGCGAAGGTGTGAGGTGTTCTTTAAAAGGAGTGTGGAACGGCGTTTTCAGAAGGTATTAGGTGACCGTTAGAGCGCATGCCCACTTCTGCAAAAACTAGCCGTTGGACTTCCCGTCATTTTGAATAAACACATCCTTCCCAAGGGCAAGTGGCAAATAAAAATTTCTTGCCACGTATTTTCCATTGCTAAATCTGGACAGCGAAAAAAAAAAAAGGAACCACAAGGCCCGTTTGATTCACACAAAAAAAAAATACCGAATATTTCAAGCAATATTTTTGAATAATCAGCTGATGCGAAATGCCATCGTTACTGATAATAATTCATGTCAAGTGGACAATGAAAATATTTCTTGTTCGTTTCTTTTCTTTCTGTAATTTATGTTAAGTGCTCGTTTGATTCTCACGAAAAAATATCGAATATCCTGAGAAATATTTTTCAATAATCAATCGATGAGAAACCTAGCTATTATTGATAATAATTTATATCAAGTGGACGATGAAAATATTTCTCATTCGTTTCTTTTCTTTTTTTCTGTAATTTATGTTAACCAGTCGTGTGATTCACACAAAAAAAAATATCGAATATTTCGAGCAATATTTTTCAATAATCAGTCGATGAGAAATGTTGTCGTTATTGACAATAATTTATGTCAAGTGGATGATGAAAATATTTCTCGTTCATTTCTTTTCTTTTTGTAATTTACGTCAAGCGCTCATTTGATTCACACAAAAAAAAATGAATAT
Source organism: Psidium guajava (assembly GCA_016432845.1). Taxonomy (NCBI): domain Eukaryota; kingdom Viridiplantae; phylum Streptophyta; class Magnoliopsida; order Myrtales; family Myrtaceae; genus Psidium; species Psidium guajava. The sequence continues at coordinate 13,455,784 of CM028231.1, read as the reverse complement.
CCCAAGAAATATTTTTCAATAATCAATTGATGAGAAATGTGGCCATTTATTGACAATAATTTATGTCAAGTGGATGATGAACATATTTCTCGTTCGTTTCTTTTCTTTCTGTAATTAATATCAAGCGCTCGCTTGATTCACATGAAAAAAAATGAATATCCCAAGAAATATTTTTCAATAATCAGGCAATGAGAAACGTTGTCGTTATTGATAATAATTTATGTCAAGTGGATAACGAAGATATTTCTCGTTTGTTTTTTTTTTCTTACTGTAATCGGTATGAGCCATCATTTTTAGGAAAGTCTGTTTCAACCCATTTATTTTACAATAGACAAACGCACAACTTACGCCACAAGTATTTCTGTCTTATTTCGTCCTTATCCACATGTTCCCAATGGCTTGGGCTTCAGATCAAAGCTCTCAAAGTTTCCCCCCCGTGAAAGAGGAAAAATAATAAGACAAATCCTTAAGATCTTCATGGACATAAGATTAAACTCATATAAATTACAATTTTCCCATGAATTACTGTGATAAACTCAAGGAAGGGAGAAACATAACACATTCATATATAGTTTTCAGGAAAACAGAAACGTTAAAAGAGTGTCCATGAAACATTCGTTAAATTTCATTATACAATGTTCTGGAAATTTTCAAATTCGCTCGTGACATTCTCAGACTGGGTAATTCTTCCGCTTTTCAAGATGTCTAGGAAATTGTTACTTCTACTTTGAATTAACTTAACTAGTATTGGAGGTGCATCTCAAATCCCCCTTATTATCAAAAGTAAAAAATCCTAATAAACCGAATCGGCCACGATTACTTCTCCTTTCGTTAATTCAACTCCAGTTTTTATTTTGTGCGTCCACTCTGCTCGTAGGGTTCATGACGAGCATTGCAAATCGAAGCAGTTGATCATACAGGAAATGTATAATTAGATCCACGTACCATGTCCCTTATCTTGATGAATTATTTCACTTGATACTCGAGCCATCTCGCTTATTCCACATGGAACCGATGACTATTGTCCTTGTTTATGCGTATTGGGCTCTTTTTTTTTTAACAGTATTATCGGTTATTTTTAACCACATGATTTTTCAAGCGGTGATGGTGTAGATTTACTATTGAGATTATACTGTCTCTGACAGTACTATCGGGAAAGCATTTCCCTTCTTTGAATATGGTAGTCGAATTAAGCATACATCAATGCATGGATTTGTGCATATTGATGACACAAATTCATTTTCACGGCCCGAGAGACATCATTCGATTGTCGTCGTAGCTGAATTTGTGGGCGAAACCCCACAAGTTAAATCGATACAACCTCGTCAGGAAACACGGCAAGAAAAAAAAAATGGAAGGTTAGAAGTTTGGTGGATTCACGGAACGAATGAACTTGATTTTCAAGAGCAGTTGCGGATGAAGTTGCGGGTGGTGAGATTCGCGTAGCAAGGACCGGTTTCTCGGTTCCCGGCCGTGCCGGGGGTGGCACGCGGTTGCACTTGGCGCAGCAGCTCCCGCACTCTCTCTCTTGCACCGGTTCGGCCCCGACCCCGCGACTTGCACCTCGCCCCGCAAGCCGCCCCTCGATCTATGGGCCGGAGGTGAAGGAGCGGGTGCTCCGGTTTCATCCCTCTGCAAACCGAGAAGCATTCATTTATTAATCGATCGGTAGAAATTATGATCTCCGAAAGCGAATGATTGTTTCTCTTTTCTCTTTTTAATTCTGGTGTTGGTCAGCTAACGTCTGACTATCGACATGAAAAACAACTGTGGGGAAACCGGTTTTGAAAGTCACTTTACTTTCCTTGTTTTAATTCAGGTTTGACATGGTTTTGCACGATGTGCTGGCCGTATTTTCTTTCCTTCGTGGTTGAGTGTGGGAGATGATGGTGATAAGATCTTTCATGTTTTAGCCAAAAAGGGTTTCTGGCCATGTGATCTCAATCCCATCACAGAGCCTCCCAGTCTCTCCTGTGTATCTACTCGACCTCTCCGATTCGTACCTCAGGAATCAACATAAACGGCTCTCGGATCGCAACAAGCATTGACTAACCACGCGAACCTTGACTTGCTTGTTTTCGTAGAGAGGATCAAGTTCCTGCATCCGCTCCGAACACCCGTTTCGGCATTTGATTGAATAGCTAAGTGTGCAGCCATGCGGATACATGGATCGAGCTCCTTTGTTCCTCGTGTAACGTGAGAGACGAGAACTATTGCAAGAGTTTTGTATCATGCAGTGGAGTCCCACAGGGCAGGGAATGGAGGAGACATTCATAGGAGGTGGGCGGACTTTTTGTGAGATTAGTAGTATTGTACAAGTGAAAAGGTGGAATCACATCAAGAAATCTTGCTTGACCCTTGTTGGGATGGAGAATCAGTCCATACAGGATTTGCCCCATCTTTATCCTCAAGAGAATGTCAAGCTCAGAAGTCAAAGCACATGTTGGTGTTGCTGCCGGTGGCGCAGTGTGCTGGTAGTAATCAAAAGCCGTAGCAGCACTTGCCGGGACCGGCAAATATGCAACACGCTGAATAAACCCGAGAATGAGGATAAAGCTGATTTGCCTATCTTGGACCTAAGGTTCGATAAGAATTTGCAATCAGCCAAAGGGGAGATCTCTATATGTACGTACAGACCGATCATCTGGGGCTTTGTAGCTGTGAAGTGAAGTGGGAAGTCTTCAATGTCCCTCGAAGGCTTCCCATGTTCGGACAGATAGGTTGGAAGATATATGCCGATGTCAGGACCTTGAAGGCTTGCACTATGTTTCTGAAGATAGATGGAACCCTTCGAGCGAATTGACGAAGTCCTCGAGAACCCCTCAAAGGCTTCCAATACTGCTGTGCCGACGAGGGATGTTGAAGGCTTAAGTCCATTGAGTTAAGGATCGTGTCGCGCCGAGTTTGGTCCATGATTTGAGGACGGAACACGGAACAACTGAACCCTGAAGGTCTCTACTCTCTGGAGGTGATGACGAGGTATGCCGCTGCAAGTGCATTCTCCTTCGTCATGCAGAGCATTCTTCTCTTTGGACTCTGGGGGATTCGAGCAAATGTCATGATTAGGGTGAGAGGTTCCAGCATCGGTTCAGGTTGTTCAATTTCTTGAAAGGAAAAGTAAATAAATAAAAAAAAGTTCAAAAACCTATTACATTAGTACCAACATACTTATAGATGTGAAGAAACACCCGATCCACACTTTTTAGGAAACTAAATATCTAAATCGTTTTCGGGATGAGATTTCTAGTATCATATTGCTTCTAATAAGATACTGAGTTATTATATATCTCAATAAGGTAATAACGGATCTTAACTTATTCAAATATTCTTTAAACTAAACATTTAAATTTCTATCATGGTACCTTCGTAGTTTGTAGTAGCTAGCAGCTGCTGCTGCATTCGCTCCACCTTCCTTCCTCCTCTTGACGCACATCTTCCTCACTTCCATTAGAGACCCCGGTCTCTCTCTCTCTCTCTCTCTCTCTCTCTCTCTCTCTCTCTCTCTCAGCTGTGCGCATTGTCGTAAATACATCTGAACCGACTTAGCCACGATGTCCAGCAGAAGGTCGAGGCAGTCTTCGACGATCAGCGACGGTCGGACCATTGATCTCGTGTCCAAGTTGCGCCAACTTCTTCACAAGAACCGCGATCGCTGGCAACTTCCTAGCTGGCTAGAACCCGGTCCTCAAAGGACCCAGAATACTAGAAATGCCCCCAACGTTAATAAGACTTATTAGGCTAATTACTCAGCCTAGGTTTAGAACTTTGCCCCACAGTTGAGCTCCGCAGATAAGTGGTCATGTTCATTCCACTTTCGTTGCTTGCATGCGCGAAGCTTGTTTGCCGTTTAAACCCACACTTCCGATGCGTGACTTCGATTGTATATTCTACTTATAAGTGATTTTTTGAATTTTTCAGCATTTGGTTCACAAAAAATAAGCTAGTACAGAAAATTTTTTTCCACACATGGAAAAAAAACTTTAAAAGTAGGGAAAACATTCTTCTGATTGAGAAGAGGAAAATATTTTCCTCGTATTTCCTTCCTCCTCTCTTTAACACCTCTTTTCTTTATAATTACTTTTTACTTTATTTTCTAAAAATTATAATTTTTTTTTATATTTTTTCCTTTTGTTCTTCTTTTTATTTTTATTTTTATTTTTGTTTTCTCCTTCTTCCTGCTTCTTGCGGCTGCTAGTCCTTCTTTGTTCCTCTGCCAGTGGTGAACCTCAGTGACGGCCGGCTGCTCGGTGATTGGCCATGATGCAAGCCGGCTAGCTTGAGGCTTCGCTGGTCCTAGCAATCTCAAGCTCTCCCACGACCTTGAGGCTCGCCAGATCGGTGAGCTCCTGCCTCGCCATAGGAAACATTGTACTTTGCATCAAATTCGATTTGAAACAGACCTAAATATTCATTTGTTGCCGTATGATTTTTTTTCACCCTTTTTACGGTGCGACCTCTAGGATTATCTCATGGCATGTGTAAAGTTAAACTACGGGGCAAATGAAAATTATTGTCTTGCCTGACATAAATATAAGTTATTTCAACAAGGGAAACATTTTTTGACAGGTTTTAATCGGAAAGCCCAAAATCGATCAAAGGAAAAAAAATGAAAAAAAAAATTTCAATAGTAAAAAGCAAGCGGGAATGTGGCTGTGTCGGGATGAAAACGACGATGACAAACTCATGGATGAAAAATATTTTCGATAATCAACATTTTCTTTTACAAATGGTAGAAAGTATTTTTCGATTGATTTTTAGTTTTAGTCATATAGTCATTTTCTTAAAAATGAACTTTCAGAAAAATATTTTATAAAACAAGTCACGTTTTGCACGAAGTAAACGGAGGTTAGGTTCCGATTTAAAAAAAAAATGGAGGTTACGTTTCGACCCGAAAAAAAAACGTAGGTTAGGTACCCTTGGAGAATCGACGGCGGCTGTTTAGTTCGTTAGGTCGCTTTCGGGGGTTTGCCTCGGAAAGAGAAGACCCAGAAAGTGTTTGGTGAAATTCCTGCGAGAAACAGGGGACCCGAGATTGAGATGGCTCCGTTGACCCTCACTGCGCTGGCCAAGGAGAGGACTCTCCCGGAGAAGTTTGTGCGCGATGAGGAAGAGCGTCCGACGGTGGCCTATAATCAGTTCAGCAATGTTGTTCCAGTGATATCGCTTGCTGGGATTGATGAGGTTGATGGGAGGAGGGGAGAGATATGCAGGAAGATTGGGGAGTCCTGTGAGGAGTGGGGGATATTCCAGGTTGTGGATCATGGAATTGATGGGAAGATGATCGGTGAGATGTATCGTCTCGCTCGCGAATTCTTCGTCTTGCCTGCCGAGGAGAAGCTGAGGTATGATATGACTGGGGGCAAGCAGGGTGGCTTCCTCGTCTCCAGCCATCTGCAGGTATTTTTTTCGAAACAATCACCTCTCTTGTTGTCTCGACTGCTCTGGCTACTGTGCTTTTTATTATTATTTATGTTGTTGGTGGTGGTCGTTCCCTTTTGCGGTCTCTGTGTAGATGTTCTCTCTGTCGATACGTATCTACCTTCGCTTGAACATCAACGCAGGTGCAAAGTTTGTACAAATGAAATGAAGACTCTTTCCTGGAATTGATTACAATACGAGTATATGTCCTTTGATATGTTATCAATTATTTTACGTTGCTGTTCACTGTTCTTCTTGTGAACACCACCCATATTCTTCGTGTTGCTTTGATCTAATGTAGCTATGTTGCTGCATCGAGATTAAATTATAGTCTTTGACTGACGACAATTTTGCGATGAATGCAGGGAGAAGCTGTCCAAGACTGGCGTGAATTAATGGTATACCTCCCATACCCAGTTCAAAGCCGAGATTACTCTCGATGGCCGGACAAGCCTGAGGGATGGAGGGCCGTGACTGAAGAGTACAGTGAGAAGTTGATGGGGCTTGCTTGCAAGCTCCTGGGAGTCCTATCGGAATCTATGGGACTGGAGAAGGGGGCGTTGACAGAAGCATGTGTTGAAATGGATCAAAAGCTTGTGATTAATTACTATCCGAAGTGTCCGCAGCCCGATCTGACGCTCGGACTCAAGCGGCACACTGATCCAGGCATCATCACCCTACTGCTCCAGGATGAAGTGGGTGGACTCCAGGCCACCAGGGATGGTGGCGAGACGTGGATAACTGTCCAGCCCGTGGAAGGGGCCTTCGTGGTGAATCTTGGTGATTATGGACATGTGAGTTCATTCTATAAAAGATTTTGTCATGGAAAATCATTGTGGAACTGTGTTGACACCTGATTTTTAATCATTTTTTCTATTGCTAAAGTAATAAAAAATCCATAAAAATTCATAAAATTGAAAAATCAACTTTGGGGACCTTAGCCAAGCCTAGGGAACCAATTTTGACCAAAAAACGATTTTTCATATTTTCAGTATTTTTCGGTATTTTTATTTTCGAAAATTCATAAAACAAAAAATGAAGAAAAAATGAAAAAATTGAAAAATCAACTTTGGAAGCCTTGGCCAAGCCTAGGCAACCACTTTTGAACAAAAAATAAAATTTCATATTATATATATTTTTAATTTTTTTAAAAAAAATACAAAAATACTTGAAAATTTTGGAAAAATAACATTTGAGGCAAAAAAAAATACACAAAGATAGTTAATATTTTTATTTTAAATCTATTTTCATATTGGCCATCGCAAATTCAGAAAAATCCAATTCGAGTCACGTGTTCCTTCACGAGTATAATCTTGAATTGGGCCTAAAAAAATTTAATTTGAGTCAACTTATTTTTAATTTTCACTTTTTATGAGTTGTGACATTGTCTTCTAATATTTTAAATTTTCATCTTGGCCCAATTATACCCAGAATGACTTAATTTTGCAAAAGGGCTTTAATTAAATTCTGCATTATTTTCAACGGCAAGAAATGAGCTTAAATTTGACATGTGGTAAATTTTGGTGTGTCAAAAATTGTGAAGAGATTTGGACTTAAAGAAATATATTTTTTCAGGGACTAAATTGTAAATACTTAAAATTCAAGGACTAGAGTGCAAATACTTAACTCTTGAAGGATTATTTTACAAATAACAAAAAGAAGAGTTAGTGGATAAATTAGAATAGAGAAGGGAAGATGGAGAAGAGGAGATGAAGAAGAGAAGTTGGAGAAGAATGGATGGAGAAAATAAGATAAGAATATAGAATGGAAGATGGAGAAGAGTTAGTAGAGAAATTAGAATGGAAGATAAGAATAGAGAAGGGAAGATGGAGATGAAGAAGAGTTAGTGGAGAAATTAGAATGGGAGATAAATATGGAGAAGGGAAGATGAAGATGAAGAAGAGTTAGTGGAGAGATTAGAATATGAGATGGAGATGGAGAATGGAAGATGAAAATGAAGAAGAGTTAGTTGAGAAATTAGAATGGGAGATAGAGTTAGTGGAAAAATTAGAATGGGAGATAGATGAGTAGATTATAAAAGGAGGAAGAAGTGAGCATGAGGGGGGAATTTTTTAGAGAGAAAATTGGAAGTGTTTAGGATGAAATTTTTTGGTGAGAAAATTTTGGATGTTTGAGAGAGTTTTGGGAGATAGAAGAAAAATTTGAGAGAAAGAAAATACCAAAAGAGAGAGAATTTTAAAGATGATGGGAGTTTAAAGCTAGGGGTTATCATCACAAATTCCTTTATCGATCAATATAAATCAAGAGTTCATCCTCGTCAACGAGCAAGCAAATTCGAGCTAAGTGTTTTTATTTATTCATTTATTTATGGTTTTACTCGTAAATTAGCACAAATTGTATACACTTTCTCCATCTCCCTTTTTTTTTATTTCCATATTTATGTCAGGAGAATGATATCTCTATGTCAACAGCAAAAATCTCGTAGAGATGCAAAAATCGGCCCAAACAAGCTCCTAAGCTGTCCATCGATTTCTCAACTGATCTGTGACTAAAAGTGCCTCTTAATTCAAAAGAAACTCTCTATATTGGGAACATAGAGAGCAAATATCAATTATAGAAATCCCTCCCAAAAAAACGGGAGATAAGTACTCTTTCCACTCTTCTGGTTTTAGGTGCAGATTAGCACATATTTTGTATACTGACATTTCACTCTATTTTATGTCAGGAAGCCGCAGCTTTATATCAATGGTCAACCCTATGGAAGCACAAAATCGGCTTGGAGGAGTCCTCAAGCGCGCACAAATTTCAAATTGTTGAATCAATTCGTTGTATTTTATTTTAAAGAATTCATACCCAAGAATGGAGAGGACAAAGTCCATCCGCAATTTAAATACCTGTACCATAAATCCCAAAGGGAAGAGCCAAGCCAATGCTTAGCCTCCCATTGGAGGTTTTTACTTACAGTAGTTAAATACCTGCAACTTAAATACCTGTACCTTAAATCCCAAAGGGAAGAGCCAAGCCAATGCTTAGCCTCCCATTGGAGGTTTTTACTTACAGTAGTTAAATACCTGCAACTTAAATACCTATACCTTAAATCCCAAAGGGAAGAGCCAAGCCAATGCTTAGCCTCCCATTGGAGGTTTTTACTTACAGTAGTTAAATACTTGCAACTTAAATACATGTACCTTAAATCCCAAAGGGAAGAGCCAAGCCAATGCTTAGCCTCCCATTGGAGGTTTTTACTTACAGTAGTTAAATACCTGCAACTTAAATACATGTACCTTAAATCCCAAAGGGAAGAGCCAAGCCAATGCTTAGCCTCCCATTGGAGGTTTTTACTTACAGTAGTTTAAATACTTGCAACTTAAATACCTGTACCTTAAATCCCAAAGGGAAGAGCCAAGCCAATGCTAGGCCTCCCATTGGAGGTGTTTATTCACTGTCATGTACTTCCTATAATTTAATTTTTGAATCATCAGACCCAAAAGATAAGTAGGTTGTAATACTGCACAGAAGTCGTTAACACACTCCTTCTTTCGGCTTCAGGGAATCTTTAACACTTAAAAAAATATAACAAATAAAAATATATACCATCCATGCATCCTATTTAAAAAGTGAAAACACAAAAGAGAATACCCTACTATAGCCTTAGGAATAAACCAAGCCTGAGTTGCCGAATTAGGATATCCATGAAATTAAGGTACCGAAAGGGCATTAGTTTTAATTAACTAGTGTAACCAAGTCCCCGAGCTCCTAATCTCTGGTTCGCAGGAATAAATTAGTTCTCCCGCTAATTTATTTAGGTTTCTAATCGACCTACCAAGAACGATTAGTGGCGACTCCAAATTTTAAAATCATTTAAACAAAAACCAAAGTTGCGATTCGGTAGGGCTTGGGAGGGTCCGCGTTAGATTAGTCAAATCTAATTAACCTAATAATCCGTTAACCCCTTTTAAAATTTAAAATTTTTTTAGAGGGTCGCGACAAACTGCTAGAACATGTGCCTAACTAGACCTGCTTGTTCCATGAAATTAGGCTGAATGGCTAAACTTAATCACTAAAAAGTTGCGTAAACTTGCAAATTCTTCGGAAAGCAGCTTTGAACTGTTAAAGTCCTTTGACCCGAAGTTGTGAAACTTGACAAAACTACTTTTAAGCTCTTTTATCGTGGAATTTGAAGCTGCTTGGTAAAGTTTTTCTAAAGGAATAAGTGCACCGGGAGTCTCAAAACTTCTCAGGAAAGTACAATTGAATCTTAAAACTTTAAAAAAGTGCAATTAAGTCCTAAAACTTGTTAACTTTGTGTAATCAAGCTCTAAAATTTAGTAATGTTTTTCATTTGTCAAGTTGGACGGAGTTAATGGAAGGCTTTGATTGAACAAATTTAATGAGTTATGGGATTTAATTGTACTTTTTGAGAGTTTTAGGAATCAATTATACTTTCATAACAAGTTTTAGGACTTTCGGAACATTTATCTTTTTTTAATACCCTCGATAGGTCCTTGAACAATTGGGTAGGTGTAGGTCAAAGTGTTCATAGTTGAACTTTTACACTAGCCAGGTTGGAGCATCGTACATTTGTTTAAGTCTGGCTTGAAGTAGCCTAGTTCAACAGTCGAATACTGAGGAACAGGCCAGGCCAGCCTATGTCCCGATGAATAAGTCAGTATATATCCCTACTCGGTATCTCTGGTGACATTGAGCTGTTACACCGACACGGGGCAAAGTTTGGCTGCCTAAACCCATTCTAGCACTTTGTCATCTGGATTATAAATTGAACCTATGGCTAGGGTTATGCATTAACATGTTAGGTAATTGCGTCTGCGCATAAGCATGCTTCACACTATATAGCTGCTGATGCTCACTATCTTTGCATTCTGTATTAGGCAAAATCAGTATTTCACCAGATGTTTTATTGTATTGTTTCGCTTCTCATGTATTTGCTCTTTCTGTGCAGTATCTGAGTAATGGGAGGTTCAAGAGTGCGGACCACCAAGTGGTGGTGAATTCCAACTACAGCCGGTTGTCCATAGCCACATTCCAGAACCCAGCACCCGAAGCCATCGTTTACCCACTCAGGATAAAGGAAGGAGAGAAACCTGTGCTGGACGGGCCTATTTCGTTTACAGAGATGTACAGGAGGAAAATGAACAAGGACATTGAACTTGCTAGGCTAAAGAAGCTGGCCAAGGAGCAGCAATTGAATGACACGGACACAGCAAGATTGGAACATAAGCCTATGGAGAAGCTCCTCGCTTGAGTCTATGAAAGTTCTAAATACTTTCTTTGGGATATGGCTTTTGTATCGTTCTTCTTGTGTGCTGAACTAGACCGGAGATGTGCTGATATAGTTACTCTTTGAATATAGATAATCATCAACCCATGACATATGCCCTAATTAATGTGTTAGGTTGAAGTAAGAGGAAAGGAATGTCAACTACTGAAATACGAACTTATCATCAGTAAACTTTCATGTCACAGCATGTTTTCATCGTACTAGAACTAATATACTACTCTGCCTTTTCTGTGTGGAAATGTGATGTTACATATCCTCACAAAATGATGGAGCTGCCCTACTTCCATATGGTAAGTACATGGATCCGCCCTTTGTCGGCGGTTACCCAGTTTTCCCTTACCCAAGTCCCAACCGAGATTGGCTTTGAGCTTCTGAGGTCCGAACTTTTCTCATTTAGTGAAGCATAAATGTTCATGCATATTTTACTAGCGGTTTAATTCCGACGAATGTTTCTTGAATGCAAAGTGTATGTATTAACGCTACCAACTACTTTGACAGCAAATCTGTTTCCCTCCTTTCTCTTTTGCTTTCCACTCATGTTCTTATTCGTAGTCACTTTCTCTCATTTGCAGAAACACAGCCTACAAGATTTCAGAATGGCGTTTGGCTGGAGTGGATCATGTGATATTCACTCCTCCACTCTGGCATGACCATAAATTATACGCATAAGCTCTTGAAGAAAGATGCTTACCTTTTGGAGGCCCCGGAGAAATTGAAACTAGACCCAGATTTAGTTGCTAAGTCGTGCATGATCATTCTCTTTTAACATAAGAATGTGATGTACGAGGCTGTTCGAGTAATTTCATTTATAGGATAATTATCGATTCTAAACTTGTTGCAAATGTGCCAATTTAGTCATAAATATTTCTTTTACTAATTCAGTCATAAACCTATTATATTTATGCCAATTCAATTCATCTAGCCAACTTTGTCTAACTAGTATTGAAATAGACAAATTTTAATTATATTTTAATAATTTTTGAAATTTTTAAATAATATTTTCCCTTTTTCTTTACTTTTTTTTTCCTTGGATTTTAGGACCAGGATGCCCTTGCCGGCTCTCGGCAAGAGCACCTTAGTTCTCATCAAATCTAGCTAGGTGAGGGTGTCTCGGCTCTCACTTGTGGTTGGGGAGGGCAGCTAGCAATCTTGGCCCTAAAGTCTAAGGAAAAGAAGTAAAGAAAAGTAGAAGAGAAAAAAAAATGTATCTAAATAATGAAAATATTATCAAAATTTGTCCGCGCCGACTGGCCAAAGTTAATCGGATGGACTAAATTGACATAAATATGAAAGGTTTAGAACTGAATTAGCAAAAAAAAAAGAGAATGAATTGGCACAATAAATTTATGACTTTTTGGAAATTTTCTTATATTACAACTAACATAAATTCGCAAAAGCTTGTTTATTGAATTATCTGTCTAACACTACAAGTTTCTATGCAGGAGAAATGCATTTACTCGAATAAAAAGAAGGGCATCACCAAATCTTCTAGTTCTTTTGACCTCGTGTTTTGCAAAATAATTGCTCCTAATTGCATATTGGAGAGAGTCTCACGACGGTTACCGAGTGTTCACCTTGAATCACAACTATCCTGGTCACCCGCGACCTAAACTACATCCAGATTGGGGAAAAGTTAACAAAAAATTCCTAAACCTATTTATAATTGTGCCAATTGAGTCCTAAACCTTTTTTTTATGCTAATTCAGTCATAAATCTTTTATATTTATGCCAATTCAGTCCTTTAGCCAACTTTGACTGAAATTCTTTGACATGGATACCCGCTAGTTCTGATAGGACGATGGCAGTGACGTAACAAATTTTTAATAATATTTTTATATTTTTCGATTTATTTTTATTTTTCCTTTTTCTTTTCCCTTCCCTTCTTCTCAAGATTGCCTCGCGACATTAAGAGTGAGCTTGGCCTCTGCGACGTCAAGGCTGAGTTCGCCCAACCATGGTGAGGCTTGGTTGGGGCAAGGCCAACCTCATACTCGCTTGCTCTATCCTCAGGCCGATTGCTAATTCAGTGAGTGGCTAGAGGAAGAAGAGAAATGGTATAAAAAAAAAGAGAAAGGAAAGAATAAAAATGAAGAAAATAAAAAGAAATATTGATATAATATTAATATTTGGCCACGTTATCTCCGACCGGTTAAAGTTGGCCGAAAGGAGAAATGCATAAATTCTTATATGTTTATATGTTTATATAAGAAATGCATAAATTCAGTCATAAACCTTTTACATTTATGCCAATTCAATCCTTTAGCCAACTTTGACTAAAATTCTTTGACATGGACACCCGCTTGTTCTGATTAGGACGATGGCACCGATGTGGCTAATTTTTTAATAATATTTTAATATTTTTCATTTTGTTTTTATTTTTATTTTTCTTTTCCCTTCCCTTCTTCTCAAGATCACCTCACGACATTAAGGTGAGCACGGCCTCTGCGACGGCAAGGCTGAGTTCGCCCAACCATGGTGAGGCTTGGCCAAGACAAGGCCAACCGCGTACTTGCTTGCTTGTCCTCGGGCTAATGGCTAATTTGGTGAGCGGTTGGAGGAAGAAGAAGGAAAGGGGAAAAAAAGAGAAAGGAAAGAATAAAAATGAAGAAAAAAAATATTAATACAATATTAATATTTGGCCACGTTATCTCCGGCCGGCTAAAGTTGGTTGAAAGGACTGAATTAGTATAAATACAAATGGTTTAGAACTAAATTAACAAAAAAAAAAAAGATTTAAGCCTGTCAACCAATTGTACAGCCTTGAAGAGCATCTTTGGCTAAAACTCGATTAAGGATGAGTTGAAGAAAATCACGTATTGATGGGTGAATTGGCATAATTGCAATGAATTTATGACTTTTTTGATAATTTCCTCTCCGAAATGGGATAGGTAAATAGGAGTTTGGAAAGAATTGAATTCATAACCTCCTATTCTTGTACCATGTGAGATTTTATGAGATCACACAACCAACTATTTAAAAGCCTAATTTTGCTCTAGCTTGGTCCCCAATTAAATAGATCAAGCTTTCTAAATCAATATTATCTAATTTTGCTCTAGCTTTTCAACATTATTGAGTCAATGGAAAATTTTGTCATTTAATTATCATGGGAAAGAGTACCAAACAAATTCTAAACATATTATATTGATACCAATTCAATCTTAAATATTTCAATTAAATCAATTTAGTCCAAAATATTCTTGCATTGGTATCAATTTAGTCCATCCGGCTAATTTAGGCTTGAAATCACTCATATGGATATCGATCATTTTACGTGGAACAACTAACACTAACATTAACATTTTATAAAATTTTATGATAATATTTTTTCTTTTTTCTTTTTTTTCCTTTTTTAGCCTTTCCATTTTCTTTCTGCTGGTGGCTAGTGAGGGCTGGTCTTGCCATGTGGGACACCCTTGCTAGCCACAAGCAAGTGTCATCCTCACTAGGCCACGCCTAGGTGACTGCGACCCGACATTCGCCTGGGCTAGAACCCCCCCTCTCTTGGGTGAGGATCGGCCTCTGTAGATTTGACAAGGGGGACCTTGCCATTGCCCAGACATGGCCCGACGAGGCTGACCCTTGCTAGCCAGCCACCGGCCAAAAAAAAAAGCAGAAGAAAAAAAATAAACAAAAATATTTATAAAAAAAATCCACGTCAATCATTTCCAATCTAAATTAGTTGGATGGAGTGAATTAGTATAATGTAAAAAGGATTATGACATAATTGATATCAATGCAATAGATTTAAAACTTTTTTGGTACTTTTATCAATTATCAAGAGTCGGACGCCATTGTGAATTCATCAAATGCAACGATCTCCCACCATATTATCTTGCCATAAAATTTATTATGACAAGATCATCATAGAATCTTATACTTTGATGCGTTGCTTATTAGGATTTTTTTTTTTGTCGAATTGTTAGGATTAGTAATGCTACTTATTTGCAAAATTATGATATACTACCCACACATGCATACACGTTATTGACTGAGATTTGAAGCGGTCCGATCATCACCTAGGACTACTAAATCATAAAATATGGTCGAAAGCCATATTTCACATGCGCGCTGTGATTGTTGTCCGGAATAGTATAAAAAAAATCATAAACTTATTGCATTGATACCAATTCAGTCATAAACCTTTTAATTGAACCAATTTAGTCTTAATTATTTTCATATTTTGTCAATTGAATCAATCTAATCAATTTTATCACTGACGTGGACGCCTATATCCTACATGGCATGGTCGCCGCTGACATCAACATATTTGATAACATTTTCAACTTTTTTATAATCTTTGTGTTTGTTTTGTTTTGTTTTTCTTTTTATGTTATTTATTTCTTTTCTTTTCCTCTTAATTTTGCTTGGCGAGCTCGCGATGGACCTGAAAACAAAAAGAAGGAAAAAAAAAAAAAATATAAGCAACAATTAATTTCTTTTAAAGAATACTACTAAAAATGTCCACGTCGGCGCCAATCTTGTCGCGTAGGATTTCCAATGTTATCGTTAACGATTTTCGATTGAAATTGGTTGGACGAATTTATTCGGTACCGATGTGAAAATGTTCGTGACTAGGTCGCTCCAATTAAGAGGTTTAAGATCGAATCGGTAACGGTGCAATAGGTTTAACACTTTTTCGGGACTCTCCCCCTTCAAGTTGGATGATGACATTTCTCTTGGTCAAGGTACAATCGACCCCATCCATGGAATCAAGTTGCAGCAATTGCAATTTGCAACTAGGGAGCTTCAGCAAGTAGCCAGGCAAAGAGACCCAGTTGCCCGGTCACCGTCTGGTCTCGCCCTTATCCCCCAAGGCTATCTTTGGACGGGGGTAGGGAATAGAAAATGGAGCGAAATTTGCCAAAAAGAAATTTTTTTTTTAAAGTTTATACTTCAATCAATTATCTTATAGAACCAGCACAGATTTTATCCAAAAAAATAAAAGGAAACTTTTGTAGAATTATTTGTTAACAACAAGTTTTCTCTAGACATTAGATAGAGGCGGGCTACAACATAAGTGAAGAGAGAGATTTTACCGAGTGTACTCAAAATTTCGAAAGCAACCGCCACCTCTCTCTATCGACCGCCGCCGCTCGACCTCCTCTGCCGCCCATCGACCGCCACAATCGCACTCCCCTCCAATTGGCCCGCAATTTCCTCGAACCGCGTGACTTTCTCGAAAAGGATTTCTCGGTGAAGATTCCGCCGAGGGCACGCAAAAAGAATTTCGTTTGCTGCACTTGTGAAACTTCTTCTTCTTTTCCCATTAGATTAGAGTCTTAGCCTTGAAAGTGAAAGAACCGGACTGAGAACCCTCCCAAACTTGGAGAGCTGATCCACGAAATCTTCAATTTGGACGGGCTTGTCTGAAGAAACGCCATCGCAACTGCTAAACCCCCCACGCGATGACGTCATTCCCCGACCAGATAAAGGCTTTTGAACAGGTCAAAGTCTCCGACCAAAAAAAAAAAAAAAAAGAGGGTCCAAGTCAAAGTGGACCAGGTCAGCTCTCGAGAGGTTTGACGTCGACTGCTAGGAAACATTTCATATAAACTTAGTCCACAAGGTTCGACGGAATGGTGACAATCCAATGAAAAGTCCATCGGATACAGCATTCACACCACCAAAATAATTTTTAAAAATCGATCCGGTCTTAATTTTTTCTTTAAATCGTCCCGTTATCTTTAAATTTATTGTATAGAGGACAATTGGTTTCTGAATTTTTCGAGAAAAATCGGGGGGCACGTGTATGATTATGCTTCAACAAAACCAAAAAAAAGAAAAAAAAGGTTACTTTTCACTTCCTCGTGAGTGGCGACATTCATGTGTCGAAATTACTTCAGATATTATGAGTTGAAGAGGAAGTTTGAAGCGCGTTCGTCGTTAGGTTTGAATAGAATAAAAGTCTATTTAGGTACGCCTTGATTAAGAAGAAAAATAATTGAAAAATCACTTTTGTAGTAGGTGGAGCTACAAACAGCCAAATGAGAAAAATATCTTTTTTTGAAGGATGGATATTTTGATGACACTTGTCCTTTGAATAAAAAAAAATCCCCCTATTTATAGAAATAAAGAAATATACATTTTTAACTTTGCCAACAATTTTCGAGAAAATTTCAAATGAAGACCTATAATACTTTTTTTTAAAAATGAGGGCTTAAAGTATATCTTTTCCTTTCAACGAAAGAAAGGGTCATCAATGAGGGTGGAGTGGCAAGGGCTAGCTCTTCTCGATGGCTAGCGGTCATTTTTTGAAGAGAAAAAAAAGGTAAAATATTGATAAAATATAAATGATTAAAATACTTTTTGATTAGATTATTTTTTAAAATAAAGATAGTATTTTAAATTTTTATTTGAAATTTTCTCAAAACTTTGTCGCGAAGACCGACGTGAAACATATTGCATGTAACCAGCATGACCCAAAAATGTAGGAGAAAGTTAGATTCCCCACATGTATTTTGTTTCCACACACGCATTTTTTTAAAAAAAATGTAAAAACACTTAAATTAAATTAATTGGAGAAAATATATTTTTAAAGCTTGTTCCGTTTGACCGCCTCCAGCAACCCCCCCCCCCTCTCTCTCTCTCTCCTTCCTTCCTTCTTCCTCTTCCCTGCTACCAGCTTTCCCTCCTCGCAATTCGCTTCCTATTGCATATATCATCCGAAATCCGCCATTGCTTTTGATCTGTCCAAGCTTTTTAGATATCGGAAAACCACAAGCCGCACCCTCCCCCTCCCTTACGAGCATGGGAATTTGCGTCTCCACCACCAAAGTCATCGGCTCCAGCGGGCAGGGATCGACGCACCGGGGCGCAAATCGGCGGCGCGACCGGGATCAGGACAAGGCGGATCCGAAGCCGAAGGGCGATCGGCAGCTGAAGAGCAACAAGAGGAAGCAGAGCGGCGCGGTCCCTTGCGGGAGGCACACGGACTTCGGCTACGCCAAGGACTTCGACGAGCGGTACTCGCTGGGGAAGTTGCTCGGGCATGGCCAGTTCGGTTACACGTACGTCGCGGTTGACAGGGCCAATGGCGATCGAGTCGCGGTTAAGAGGATTGACAAGAATAAGGTGATTGTTCTGTTTTTTTTTTTTCTCGCTCGAATTTGAGGATTGGTTTTCGTGTTTGTTGGGCGAGTTGTGAGGATATTGTGGCTTATAGGGCCTCTTTAAGATAATGCTGCTGGATTTTCTGAGGTATGGTTGCGTGATTATGGTGAAAAGTGTTGTTTCTGTGCGATTGGGACGTCTCTCGCGCATCTCCCGGAGGATATTTTCAATTAATATGTATTCGCCGTAGCACGTCTCACGAAATTTTCTGTGAATGATCTTAATTAACTGATGTTTTTGACGAGCTAATCAATATGGGTGCAGATTTGTTGGGCTAGGATTGAGTCGCGAAACTCTGTCTTGACATTCTCATACTAAGAATAATACTTAAATTCCTGTAACTCTGATGCTATTACTTCAGAGAGTCCTTTTCCCAATGGTTTTTCAGTTTCTTTGATGTTTACATGGACACCTCTTATTGGATATGAAGTGAGAGGCTCGTGCTGTCGTACTATTGTTGTGCTTAAAGGATTCATCTCTCCCAGTTGCATGTTATAGACTAATGTTGAAGAGTTGGTAGAGTGTCGGCCGCAGTTTGCAGATTTTAATGCCCGAGATTGGGATGTGCTAATGAGTTTGTGTTATGAAACGACTTGCCGTGCATTAGGAATTATTGGACCTTTTCAATGGTTGGTAGACTTGGTGCTATGCCTCGCGGTGGTCAGGACCACATTTGTGCAAAATGTTGTACTTTGTTACCCGAAGCTGTCCAAACAGTAGTACAGGTCCTTTGGTTTGTGCTTCCAGAATGAAGTTTGAAAGAAAATTAAAGTTTCGAGCTTCCTATAATTCCCACTAACTTTCATGCTTTTGATTGCTTTGATATTCATCATGGATGAATTGAACTTAGTTTATTCATCACAAGGAATATCCTTCCACAAATTATAAATCTGCTGAAGTTTGCACAAGGTGTTCCTTTATGGGGATTTGGCGTGTTAATGCGTCTTCTATTCTAATTAACCTTCTATTTCAGTAAATTAATTTGTTTCTTCCTTGTCTCATAAACTCTTAGGACAGTAAACTGTGTGAATGCGTACTTCCAACATGAGTTTCTCTCGTCCTATCATGTACTTATTGCAATATCTCAAATCAGATCATTGGATAATGGTGACAGATGGTGCTTCCCATTGCGGTTGAAGATGTCAAACGAGAGGTCAAGATTTTGAGAGCCTTAACAGGCCATGAGAATGTCGTTCAGTTTTATGATGCATTTGAGGATGACTCTTATGTTTACATAGCCATGGAGTATGTTCAGTTCCTTGAACTTTTCCTACATCAATCTTGGAGAGTTTTATTTAGAATATGCTTTTGTTCGCTTTTGGAACTATAACTGGCTTTTAGTTTCATTCTCAATTGTGAATAGTTTATATATATATATATATATTCCTTATCAATTCATATGGGGCTTGTCTTCTTGATTTATCTCTTTCAGGTACTGTGAAGGTGGTGAGCTGTTGGACAGGATACTAGCCAAGTAAGGAACTTTAATGTTTTTCTCTACAGCTTATTTTCGAGTGTAATTAGTTTTCCCTTTAACATGTCTTCACGGTTTCCCTTTGATCAGGAAGGATAGCCGCTACACTGAGAAGGATGCAGCAGTTGTTGTGAGGCAGATGCTCAAGGTGGCAGCAGAGTGTCATTTGCATGGTTTGGTGCACCGTGACATGAAGCCAGAGGTATACTCAGCCCTTTTCTTTTTATCATGAATATTAAGTAATGGCATTCAAAATTTTCCGAAATATATATTTTGTTGTAGAACTTTCTCTTTAAATCAACCAAAGAGGATTCTCCCTTGAAGGCTACAGATTTTGGTTTGTCTGACTTCATAAAACCTGGTGAGTGAAATTATCCAGTGCAAGTTCATCTCCAGTGTCTTTTTACCGTTTTCTTTCTGCTTCAATGCAATAGGGTGCCAAAAAGGTTAATATGAACCTGTTTAGTACTTACCTTTTTTTTTTTTTTGTATCGGAGTGGTAATTAGAACATTGTAGGTCTCTGGGGACATTTTTTCTTTAATTAGTTTATTGCTTAAATTGCTCCTTAATTTTGATCCAAATGTATTCAGGGAAAAGGTTTCAAGATATCGTCGGCAGTGCCTACTATGTTGCTCCTGAAGTTTTGAAACGCAAGTCAGGCCCAGAATCGGACGTATGGAGCATTGGTGTTATTACCTATATTTTACTCTGTGGGAGGCGTCCTTTCTGGGATAGAACTGAAGATGGTATTTTCAAGGAGGTACCTTATTTGACTCTCCTCTTTCCCTACTTTTTCTCCTTGTTTGAGGTGCTCCCATTTTATTGCCATTCCAATGTGGTACAAATGGCTGTTTCTCATGTAGTGTCTTTATCATCATCTGCCCCAATTCTAGAAATGTTCTAGAAAAGCTATTGTATAAGATGGAATTTTCAGTTCCAACTCTCGTCATTTCCTTCACTGTATAGTTTCTATAATAGATTTCTCATCCTTTGCTGAAGCTGATGGCTGTGCCTGCCAAAAGATATCTGATCATTATTAGATTCGTTCACCAAATATCGTCTTCTAGCAAAACTTTCCATTTTCCTGTGGCCACTTCTTATTGACATTTTTCTTGTGATGCAGGTTCTAAAGAAGAAACCTGATTTTAATCGGAAACCATGGCCAACAATAAGCAGCAGTGCTAAAGATTTTGTGAAGAAGCTACTGGTGAAGGATCCCAGGGCAAGATTTACTGCTGCTCAAGCCCTCTGTAAGTTTTCAATTGGTATCTGATATGAAAGCTGATTGATATGCCATGAGGGAATTCTAATGAGAAGTATAAGTCCAGAATTATTGTGATGCGGAAATGCTTTTCTTGGCTTTTCTTTGCATTGCTCTTGCTATGGCAGATTCTCGCCAGGAGAATGAGGGAACTGTTAGATTAATTTTTTATTCATGGTTTTCATTTTCTTTGGAACTATGGATTTTCTCTTTCCTCTTAGCATTGATTTTTGTTCATTGCTGCAACTGTCAGCGCATCCATGGGTCAGAGAAGGAGGAAGTGCATCAGATATCCCTATTGATATATCTGTTTTGAACAATATGAGGCAATTTGTGAAGTACAGCCGACTGAAACAATTTGCTTTACGGGTAATGAAAATGCTCTATAAGATTCCTTCGGGAGGAAAGGATAGTACATCATGTCATTGTCTAACAATTATTCCTTGCAGGCACTAGCAAGCACACTTGATGAAGAGGAACTTGCTGACCTCAAGGATCAATTTGCTGCAATTGATGTAGATAAAAATGGTTCTATTAGTCTTGAAGAAATGAGACAGGTGTCTATATCCTCCTCATTCCACATTCATTCTGATGAATATTTTAATTACATTGTGATCATGAGTGTTGTATGCATGCAGGCCCTTGCTCAGGATCTTCCCTGGAAGTTGAAGGAATCACGTGTCTTAGAGATTCTTCAAGCGGTAACTTTTTCTTTACCTTTGTTATATGTCCATGTTTTCTCCTTGTGTATTGGCAATTGAGATTTGGTTTTCTGGTGGATTTATGAAATAGCGTTTCTGTCCGTTTCACTTTCTTCTTTCATTGTTTTGGTGATTCTCTTTTGTTCATCTTTGAGGCTTAAAGCTTTCATATAGTTCTTGATCCATGTTTCGTCATTTTGAAAAACTTGCTTTTGTGTTGTTAGTTGCGCAATGTTGAACTGATTTTTTTGTTCATATTAATGAGCTGCTGCCAAGCTTGTGGATTTTGCACATGTGAGTCCTGAATGGTGCATAAGAATCTCTCTTATTTTTCCTTAATGTAGATCGATAGCAACACGGATGGGCTAGTGGATTTTGCTGAGTTTGTTGCAGCAACTCTTCATGTGCATCAAATGGAGGAACATGACTCAGAGAAGTGGCATCTGCGGTCACAGGCTGCTTTTGAGAAATTTGACATTGATCGAGATGGTTATATAACCCCAGAAGAACTTAGACTGGTAAGTTTGACTATCTTCATTTACGTTCATTTTCCTCTAGTTTTCATTTGTGTCACTGTGGGTATGGGTAGAATGAAAATTAAAGTATTTAGGCAGTGCCAAATGTATTTGCTATGATTTGTAACTGAATTTGGATCCTGTCTCCCGGAAGCATGAGGGTTGTTTCTTGCAAAGTTACCCAAAAGTTGGGATAAGTTGGTTATCGTGATGTCTGACAATAGGAGCCTAATAAGTCGCCTCTCTTCTTGCATCTTTTTGGCATAAAATTGTAGCATAGCTACTTTGTGTTGCAACTTGATCTAAAGAAACTGGGCAGCTTGTCAGCATATAACCTGGTTATTGTCTTATCTGAAAATGCTAGCAGATTTCATTGCCTCGTTGTATATTTGGCACAATGTAGTGGCTCAGTTTTTTTTATGTTACTTGGTACAAAGAAATGGTTCAGCACGTTAGCGTGTAACCTTGATATGATATGCTCCCATGCCCTTTTCAGCAAACAGGTTTGAAAGACTCCCTCGATCCTCTACTAGAGGAAGCCGACATCGACAAAGATGGGAAAATAAGTTTATCGGAGTTCAGAAGGCTGTTAAGAACTGCAAGCATGGGCTCTCGAAACTTGCCGAGCCCAGCTGGTTATCGGAATTCAAGGAAGGTATAGATCCATTCCCGAGCTTTCGGGAGTTAAAAAGAGAAAAGACGGGAGCACAAGATGTGTCACGCATTTTGGTTGCTCTAGATATAGCGAGCCAATCCTGATGACCGCCTCTGTGCTTCATTCCATTGCGAGTGGAAAGCCCTGTACAGAAGTTAGACACCGGGTCGAGGGATTTCGCGTTGCGCCCAGATTTAGGCGACAGTGTTTGGAGAGACTCTGGCTGCGTTGGATACGTGGTGAGAGGGAAGGGCCATACGGGTGTACGTCTTGTAATGAGTGTGGGATGTGTAGGTTGTGACTGTATATTAGACGCCCTCGAAACGGAGGGCCTATTCAATTCCAGAATGTGCAATGCTTTTTCACTCGTGAGGCCTTCTCTTTTCCCAATTTTATGCGCATCGCAAATAACGGAAGAGTGGGCATTTTAAGGCTCTCTCAGAGATGGCCAATGACCTGCATGTCTGTGAAGGATTTACAGATGCATGCTGAACAACCATTAAGCAAAATAAGTCCATTGTTTTTTGGTTAAGGCTACTGCTAGGGCGACACTGAGTTTCATCTCAAGAGCCATTCATCATCACATTAAATCATGGCCAATAGAATAGCAACTGTAGGAGGTGATGCGCCAAACATGAACGATTCGCCTTTTTCTCCTCCGGTCAACAATGATAGGAATCCCCAAGAGCTTCTGCTAGCCCGCATCTTCATCGGTATACCGACTTGTTACCCCCTTATCAAAAGCATGTCTTAAGACTCTTTTCATCTAGTAACAACGAGGACACCACTACTACCCAATCCTAATGACTCATGCAGGAGTACAATCTGGCTTCTGCCTCATGGCAGATCAAAAGGCGCAGGACAGGGTCGATCACACTCGAGCAGACACCAAGAATGGTTTTGACACAAAATCTGAGCTCAAATCAATTATGTCGGATTGCCGGAGTATACTGTTAAAAGAGTGCAATGAACGTGCCAGCCTTGTTTAAGTTTCAGGCATGTACTCTGAAGTCCGATGAGCATACAAAAATTCCTTGTTTCAATGAGTTAAGCAATTGTCCAAAAGAAAATCAGTAAAGCAAATGCAACGTTATTTACAACTGACTAGCCTCAGTTAACCAGAGTACAAACTACAAAGGGCTAAAGATGAGTTAGGCTCTGTAACAGGAAAAAGAAAATTGCGGCATACTTTAATAGGTTAAACCAGCAATCTTCCAATTCCTTGAGAACCAGATTAAAGAAAATGAAGTATAGTCAGCAAGCTTGAGTCCCGTTAATTCCTTAACAATCATGGCTGCCTGCGCATTAAATTTTCTTGAGCCAGAAAAACTACAACCATGATGCCGCAGCTAAGATTCAAGCTACAGGAGTTAGCGTTAGTGTTGGTTTAACGGAGAATAAGGAATCAACTCTTCACCTACTGGACTCTGGGTTGTCACAAACACTATTGGAGGAACTATCTGGAAAAGCTTGAGATGAAGAAAACTTGCTCGACGAGCTCCCATCAGTAATACCTATCTCCTTTCCCTGGGTCTGCTTGCTCTTCTTTTCTCCGGATGTTAGGTCCTGCAAAAACTATGCTGTTAAGCATATTGTGTCAATTCACGGAGTAGCTCTAGCTCCGGCTTAGAATTATGAAAGAATGACCTGCTGTGATGATGTTCCGGGCATCTTAAGTTCAAGGTCCGTTGCCACATCACTTGAATCCTCATGTTGTTCTGCATCGCTGCCCATTCGAGGATCTGAAGACCTGCTTCTGCAGTCTTGTTTACTCGACATATGAGAACTGGAAGCATATTGGGTTGACTGCTGTTCAGTGGTGGGATTGGCAGGCATTGAATATGGGATAAAGGTTGAACATGGAGCAGGAATAGCACTTGCATTCTGATTTCCAAAGAAAGGGAAAGGCTGAAGCTGTGGGTGCATGGGTATTGGACCTGGAGGGACAGGTATTGGAACTGGATAAGAATAGGCTGGACCCATGATGACGGATGGATCCATGGCAGTCCAAGGGTACATAACCCTCATCCTTTGCTGGTACTGAACATTTAGATTTTCAATTTCAGATTTTATAGATGATCTCTCTTCTCTGAGCTCATTCTTCTCCTGCATCAGCTGCTTGCAATGAAAAGCTATTATTAGCATTAAGGCAACGGGCGGAACATAGAACCTCAGGATACTGGATGAAGAAAAATGACCTCTCGAGATTCTTCACTAAGAGCTGTACATTCAGCTTGCAATCTGTTAACTTCCGCAGTTAAATCCTTCAGCACCTGGATTGTGTCCGTGAGAATGGTTGCCTTGTCATTCTTAGGTCTATCAGGATCTGCAGATCAAACAGGTAAGGCAAAGCAATTTTTTGTACATCTTGCATAAACAAATTGAAACTCCAGTAACAGAGAAACAGGACATGCTTGATAATATACTCCAGTGCATGGCATCTACCATAAGAAGAAAAGGCAGGAAAGTTGAACCCTTTCCAATATCCAAGAGATTATAAACAAGTGGAGTTAGGATAAAAGCATAAGCATCAAATCATGCCTTTGTTTACGCTCACTAAGTGAATTAGTTCTCTATGTACAGATCCAAAAAGAAAAAAAGAAAAGAAAAGAATTAGTCCTCTTTGCGAATTGGTCATTCTCGATACCCAATTGCTTACTTTTATTTCCAGTACCCCGTCGGTCAAATTCAACTACGCACGAGAAACTTGCATCGTTCACTGGTTCCCTTGCACAGCAAACAGAGAGATGGAGATAAGCTTCTGGCTCCATGCTTGTAAGGATATTCCACCACATCTCTCTTTGGCGCATGAAGCTTAAAGACAAAATGAGGGGTATTGGATGGTTATAACAGCCCAAGCTGCAATAACTTTGCCCAAGTAAACTAAGTATTTCTGATGGATCAGTGACCAAGAAGGGTCAATCTTAGAGAGAGGTTTTGACGTTATCCTATACAACTGAGTTAAAAGTTAGGAATTGCAATGCCAATGGAAATTCAGATGCACACAATTATCGAATTCTCAAACAGACACGTGATTTTGGGGGGGAAATAATAGCATGGTTCCAATTGATATATTGGGATCACGACGTCATCATCCTGCCTACCCCAAAGTGTTTGCTAATAGAGGAATCAAAGTTTTGCGAAATGAGAAGTACAAGTACACTCAAAATGTTTCTCGGGGTACAATGAAAGTAACTCTAAATGTTGATATCAGTCCAATCTATCCACTCCTAACTGTATGCCTGTCGCATATTCACACAAGTAACAGATTCACGTGTGGTTTGGTGCCATGCAAGCACTTCTCTAGACCGTGGAAAAAATCCAAATAAAAAGAATCAATATGGAGTTATGGACTTTTGTGACCTTCACTTAAGTTAGCAGAGTCATGCCTGCTGGCAGTTGAAGCGTTGAAATAGTTACTTCACTGTTTCCGTACTTACTACTAAGATGCCACGCATAATCGGATAATGAACATGAAATGCGGCATTCTCATGTTTTTTTCCTGGAAAACTACCTCATCATCTAAGAGGCAATAAAAGCAATAAGCCCACAAACTTATCGTGGTTGATAAAACAGGGAGATGTTATGAGCTGGATTACGTACCTAGTGTACTCCCCAGTTCAAGGAAATGTTCGTTTAGACGATCCCTCCTCAACTTTTCACGGTCAGCTTTTTGGACTTTCCTTGCAACCACAGGATCCTTGACTTCCTCTTCCTCCCTTTGTCTGCGACAGAACCCACAGCAGACGACCGTGAAAAAAACATAATTTCAGGCATTACCTTAAGCATTCGGGAAAAATCACGGGCATCACACGCGTTTATCTGTTCTAAAGAATACTCATCGCCGACCCACATATCAAATTCCCAGCTTTCGTGAAAATATGCGCAAGCAAGCAGCCATCAGCCGGGAATTCATTACCGAAGCAGCCACATCCTCAATCAAACACAGCAACCAAACAACCGATCACGACATCACCATGCTTTTTCTTAACCGTGTCGCGCAGGAGAAGCATGTTTTAATACGATTTCGCCAGCTGAAATTCACGAGGATCTGACATTGGAAAGCCCGAACGCGCTCAGGAAGCGCAACGAGAAGGAACCGAAGCGCGAGAACCTGGATTCGTCGTGCGAGCTGGGCAACCCGTTGGACTGGTGCTGGACGGAGGTGGACGCTCCCGCATCCGTCCTCCACTGATCCATCTCGCCCTTCTCCTTCTTCTTGTTCTTCTTCTTCTTGCTTCGCTGATTGAAACCTAGTTCTCAGACTCGATTTGGCCGTGGAATGTAGAGAGAGAGAGAGAGACAGTGGTGGAAGCACCTGCAATAACTTGTGCTCTCCACGGGCCACGAGGATTAGAAGCAAAAGTTAATTTATTAGGGCAGTTATCGTGTGAAGTGCAGATTGATGTCCTTATATTGAGGACTACATCGTGACCGTTGATTTTTTTTACAAACATCGGCCAATAAGAAACTAGACTCTACCGGAATTCAAATGGATAAAGACACAAACAGTTAGTGGGCTTTGGTTCAATGAATAATTTGAACCTTTAAATTTTAATTTTGTTCAATATGATTCATCAACTTTAGCAACATGTAACGTGCGTCATAAATTTTTAAATTTTTCAACGTGATCCTTGAATTTTCGATTAAAATTTCATGAGTCACATTGCATATTGAGTTACTGTTTATGGATCACATTAAGTAAAATAAACTTTCAGGGACTGTATTGTATATTGGGCTAATTTTTAGGAAAAATTTAAAATAAGAGCTTGAACTGTTTTTATTTTTTCAAATAAAGACTTGAAGTGAAACTTATTTTAAATAAGGATAAAAAATGCTTTAATCGTTTTAAAGAAGAATCTGACTAAAGACTTTTGTCTATTGCTTTTTTTTTTACTTTCCTTTTTTCTTTCTTTATTTTCCTTTCTTGCGAACCATTGAGAAGGCCCACAAGAGCTACCCTTGCCTTGGCTGGGCAAGGTTTGCGAGGGCTACACTTGCTAGATATGGGCGAGGGTAGCCTCACTTGAGTGAGGCGGGGTGAGCACGAACCTTGCCTTGCTTAGGAGAGGCCCTTACTAGCCTCAAGAGTGGCCTCGCCTCCACTAGGTGACCTTTCCTTGCCCTTGTTGGTGGTTGATCATCGCTTGAGACAAGCCACCAATAAGAAGGGAGAAAAAAGAAAAAGAAAAAAGAAAAAAATGAAAAGAAAAAGGGAAAAGTAAATGATGAAATTTTTTTGATCTAAACCATTTTTTCAAATAAAAAAGGTACTTCATGCCCTTTCTTTAAAAAAAAGGTCCACTTCAAATTCATATTTAAAAAAATAATGGCAATTCATGCCCTTATTTGGATTTTCCCCTCATCTTTATCGATCGTTTGTTTTATTTTTCCGATTTTTTTTTAAAAAAAAAGCAGGAATTGGTTGGGGTGTACAGCGGACTCGGTACGATCGGTTGCAGAGAATACTTCTGGCAGGAGCAAGAGATGTGGACACTCAGACGCATATACATAGTATCTGACCGTAAAAACACACGTAGGACTTAAGATATTCGGCACCTCGGCCGCTTGTCATTTTCACTTCGAACAGTGACGTCAGAATTCCGATAGTAGATGCCACCAAGATGTCCTCCGATTCGCCGGAGGACGGCAAGAGGATGATGAAGATGGTGACTTACAACGTCAACGGCCTGAGGCAGCGCATCTCCCAGTTCGGTTCGCTCCTCGGGTTGCTCGGTTCCTTCGATGCTGACATCATTTGCTTCCAGGTCTTCTGTTTCCTCCCTCTCCTCCCCTGTACTTGATTGATTGAGTTTGCTTTCTTGTTTTCCTTCTGGGGCTAAATCCGCCTTGTTTGTGCTTTCTTTGGACCGACAATAGGAGACGAAACTGAGGAGACAGGAACTTACAGGGGATGTGGTGATGGCTGAGGGGTACGAGTCCTTCTTCTCGTGTACGCGCACGTTGGATAAAGGCCGCACTGGGTATGCAGGTTCGCTGTTTGACAAAATGATTTTTCAGAAGATTTAGAATTTTGTTCTATTTTGAGCTTGGGGTTGCTTCCGTGTTAATAAAAATTTGAAGTTGAAGGCTATAATTTCTTGCTTGCCGATGAAAACAAGTTTCGAGTAGAAGCGGGTCTGTTATCTATGATATTGAGACATATGATTCTACTGCATTTTTTTTCCTTTTTCTTTTTTTCAATTTTGGGTGTTTTTAGCTAATTCGGAGCTTGCAATGATTATGCTGCTTAGATTTGGCCTTTGATTTAATGACAACTCAGGGGTGGCAACGTTTTGCCGGGTGAGGTCTGCATTTTCAAGCAGAGAAGTGGCTTTGCCTGTTGCGGCGGAGGAAGGCTTCACGGGCCTCCTTCGAAACAGTAGAAAGGATGAAAATCACGCTAGAGTAGCAGGAGGCCTTGAGGATTTTGCAAAGGATGATCTTCTTCGAGTTGATAGTGAGGGGCGTTGTGTCATCACGGATCATGGCCACTTTGGTGGGTTTCTTTTGTAGCTTCTTAGCATCTTACATGGGAGACACAGTAGAATCCTCACTTCGGTACTAAAGTACTGAGCCTCAATGCTCATATATTGTTGAACGAATGCTATAGAATTTTGGAACTCTAACATCTAACATCTAGTTGCAGTTTGCATCAAGTGTATTTGCCAACTCTGTGAGATGTTAACTGATTAATTATGCAGTTCTATTCAATATATATGGCCCTCGAGTTCATTCTGATGGTGCTGAAAGGACTGAGTTCAAGCTCAAGTTTTACAAGATATTACAGGTAAATTGATTATGTTTTCTGGAGAACTTAGAATTTGATTTTCAATCTCGGAGGACAGATTATTGGGAAGACACCTATACTGGAAAAATAAAAGAACAAGAGTAATAACGGAGATGTGTTCTAAGGAACAATTTTCTAGTAAATTTTAATTTGCCATGAGATTACCCTTGGAAAGTAATGCAGAATCAAAGAAAAGGATTGCCAAAAAAAGATGATATTCAAGAGTTTCAAAGCGTTAGAATTTATTATATAGGTGAGCTTCTTTATAAGGTAAACTTTATGACCAAAGGCTCTATTTTTGTCATCTATCTTCTGTAGCATCTCTCAGTGGGTGGCTTCTTGCTATTCTTGGATTTACAGATTAATCACGTGAAGAATACATAGGAACCACAGCTTGCTTATTATGTTATTGGCAATGTCATTCAATTGGTTGTGAATTTTTCATTAATTTGTACTTTAGCATTTGTTCTCCCACTTTAATTATTGTATCTCCACTTTGGTTTCAAGTGGTTTTCTGGAGAATGAATGGATTACTATCTGTTTTCCTTCTTTGAATCTTCAATCTGAGGTGAAGGCACTTTTTTATACTAAGTATGCATTATTCTTTCTGCTAACATGCTTAACTACTGCTCTAGAGAAGATGGGAGTATCTTTTGCAGCAGGGGAGAAGGTTATTTGTTGTAGGCGATTTGAACATAGCGCCTGCTGCTATTGATCGGTGTGAGGCAGGTCCAGACTTTGAGAAGGATGAGTAAGTTCCTAACCTTTCATTGGTTTTATCCCCTTATATGCCTAATGCCAGATGAATATGCTTTCATAACTCTAGCTCATATAGCTTTTGTTGTTGAGGCTAATGTGGAAGTCATTGAGTTCATTCGCCTTGCAGGTTTAGAAAATGGCTAAGGTCTATGTTGGTAGGAAATGGAGGCCCTTTCTTTGACATATTCAGAGCCAAGCATCCTGACAGGTGTGACATTTCTGTAAGAGCTGCTACTGGTTGTCATATAGTACATTAACATTTTGTTATTCTCGTTTTCAAATCTTACATATTATTGTGTATTTTCCTGGTTCACCCATAGTCATCAAATCATGAATATGGTAGTTATTTTTGGTCACTGGCATCTTATCTCCAACATTATTTTCAATTCTCAGGAAAGATGCATATACCTGCTGGCCTTCAAATACTGGTGCCGAACAATTTAATTTTGGATCGAGAATCGACCATATCCTCTGTGCTGGATCCTGCTTACATGAAGACTGTGATCCACAAGGTCACAACCTTGTAGCTTGCCACGTCAAGGATTGTGACATACTTACAATATACAAACGGTGGAAACCGGGGAATGCCCCAAGGTAAAGTTACGTTTGACTTTACTTGCATTCTGTAACTACAAAGCAAGACATCAAAAACTAAAATTCTGTATGTTCTGAATGTGTGGCTCTCGTTTTCCTTGGCATTTTCTTAGTTTTACTACATGGAAGTCTGAGGAAATGGTGGCGTGCATACATGTAAAGTTCCCAGCATCCATTGCCTAACGCCTCTCCTTTTGAATCAATAGGTGGAATGGAGGATGGAGTACAAAACTGGAAGGTTCTGATCATGCTCCTGTCTATGTTTGTTTAGAGGGAATTGATGACGTGTCCCAACATGACACTCCATCAATTTCTGCTAGATATTTTCCCACAATTCGTGGTATCCAGCAAACAATTGGTAATGGAACTTTGCTTATCCAAAAGTTGTATCTTGGAATGGAAGTACCAGGGTTTAATTCTCAGCTTGCTTTTGCTTCAGTCTAGATATCTGTGTCCATTAAAGTGAATGTCAGTGTGTCTTCTTCTGATGAATATAACTACTTAGAAAATTCTTGTTAGGACTGTGGATGGAAAATCTGAGTACACTTCCTATGAAGAGCATGTCTGCACATAGGTAATCATTATGATTTATCTTACATGCTACATCTTCTTGCTTATTAGAAATACTGACAAGACGTTGCTATGTAATTGACTGACCTGAATATGTGACTCTTTAGACAGAGTATCGTGATGATATCAGATAATTTAAGTTACAATAATAGTAATTATTGTATGTGTATGTTCTTACTTGTTATGCCTTTGATTTCTGCCTGTTCTTCGGAAAGTAAAGTACAATCATCTTAGGCTTCATTTACTAGCCTAAACAGGAGCCTGGATAGGATCACAAGTTATCCTATCAGTGTTTGGTGACCTCTGGACGGGATAACCCCGAATATGTCTGGATTCTGATGCGAATTAAGGGACTAGGGATGGGATAGAGCTGCGGATTGGACGAAGAAAATTAGTAAATGGAAAAAAAGGAACAAAACCTCTGGTTCCTCTATCCTCCTAATGTCTGTTGCTGGCAGACTCAAATCTAGATCCGAGACTGCGCGCGACCACCTCGGGGGTCTAGGGATGGGACAGAGATGCGGATTGGACAAAGAAAATTAATAAATGGAAAAAAAGGAACAAGACCTCTGGTTCCTCTATCCTCCTAATGTCTGTTGCTGGCAGACTAAAATCTAGATCCGAGACTGCGCGCGACCACCTCAGGGGTCTCTGTCCTCAAGAGACCACCACCATGGGTGTCTGCGTTCTCTGGATGTTTCAATTGAGCCCATGTTTCTCTGATTTTCTGGTGACAATGGTCCACTGTGGCAGGCGGTGGCAGTAGCCACGGTGGCTGCTGCAACTTAGAGTTAGGGTGTTTCTCTTTTTCTTCCTTTTTCATAAGTTTAATTGATTTATTTTCATTGCTATCCTAAGTCCACCAAACACTCGATAGGGTTATATCAGTCCATATCACTAATCCAGGGTATTTCTTATTCCACCTTATTCTATCCTATCCAATTCTTGTCCTGACGACCAAACGCAGCTTTATTGTAATTTTGTGGTGCAATTTTATCTTTCCCCCATAACTGTTTGTTCTAAATTCCTGTCGCTATGTTTAATAATCGCTTAATCTGTGCAGCGTCAGTGCTAATGAAGAGACAAGTTTCTGAGCAAGTGGCAGTATGCGGAATGTCAGCTTCATGTTTAGAGGAAGATGTCACGATAACGAGTTGTATTAGGGGAACGACAGTATCCTTTGGCGACTGTGATCCATCTGCATCACTGCCCAGCAAATCTTGTGCTTCCTCAAACCAAAAGTCTGGTTCTGTAAACTTGGAAGTACCCAAACAGTCTCACAATTTCACTGCTGTTTGCGCATCTGACACTGCAGATGGTAACCAATATACTGAATTTAAGAAAAAAGCTAAGAAAGGTCAAGGGTCTCAACTATCATTGCGGTCTTTCTTCCAGAGAAGCTCGGACGGTTGCAACAAGGATGAGAAGTCCAGTGGGAATTTTTCACTCAATGCGGTACATATACAAAAGTCTAACGACCAGACTAATTGTAACTTTGCAAATGATGAGGATAGCAGAAGCCTCCAGCAGAATGATTTGAACATAAGTGCTTCTCCTCTTGATCAATCGCCTTTGGGTAAAGGAAAAAATAATGTGGCTTTACTGGAATGGCAAAGAATACAGCAGTTGATGCAGAATAGCATCCCTCTTTGCAAGGGCCATGGTGAACCTTGTGTCTCTCGTGTTGTAAAGAAGGCAGGTCCTAATTGTGGTCGCAGATTTTACACGTGCCCTCGTGCTGAGGTACCTCATCTTTTTGCGGGTGAAACTCTATACTTCTGTGTTGTTAAATATTTGGCAAAAGCCCACAGAGTAGGGAATGACTAGTTATCTAGTGTAGGAGATTCATCAATGAACAAAGGGAACAGCAGTAAAAAAAAAAAAATGAATGGCCTATTATTTTAAACTCGTGACTTGTCTCGAGTAACTTCTAATGAGCAAATGATGATGCTCGTAATGTTACCTCAACTTGCTCCTGGCTTAAAACTATTTTCCAGTAAATATCCTTCCCCAATTTCTCCTTTTCAATAGTAGTGTTTTGTTTTGCTATGCATATATTCCAGATAGATTGATCTTGAGAATGCATCTAGTTGTCGTGATTCAGGAGCCAATCTGCACAATGCTGATGGAAAGGCATCTCTCATTTTTCATTTACCTCTTTCAGGGGCCTGCCTCCAATCCCGAAGCAAATTGCGGTTTCTTCAAGTGGGCTTCGTCAAAATCTAAGCAGTAAATATCGAGGATGGTGCTGACTGACCACCATTTGACTGACAACTTTTGACTGGTTCGTATCTAGCTGTAGTTTGCCTGGCTTCTGTCTTAATTCTTTTCAATTATGCACCTGGTTCTGCATTCAGAAATTCGAACCGAGGGCGAGGGTTAGAACAGGCAGTATCATGCCGAGTTTATCTGTTGTGTATACAGACGAAGAAGATGCTATTTGGGAATTGGATGTGAAGCATAGTGCCATGTGATATGCTTTTTAATGGCAATCTTCCTGCCTGTGCTTAGTATAAAACTTACCGTCTGTATGCTTGTGCCGTGAACCTTAACACCTATGCCATGTCAGCCTCATCATGATCCGACAATTCCAAGCGAATCGCTCCGTTTTAAACTTTTGCTGATTCGGAATGTGGCAGTGCGTATAAGGTACAGTGACACTTTGTTACTTGAGAATACTTTATCCTGGTATTGTGGCAGCTTGCTTTCACATGCCTCTCTCTCTCTCTCTATGTGCAGAAAAGGGAAAGCTTTATTTTGGTCATCTCGCATCAATGGCTTGGGCAAGCCACATCAGCTCAACCACCTGGTTCTAAACTTGAGTGGGACTTGTCTTTTATTGTTGGGTTTAGCATTTATTGGTTGTTTTTTTTTTCTTTCCTTCCTTCTTCCTCGAGCCGGTTAGACCTCGCTCGCCCTCACTTCTGGAGGAAGAAGGATGGGAAGAGAAACAAAAGATAAATAAATAAATACTAAAAAATATTAAAATATTGCTAAAGAATTGTTCATATTAATATCAGATGTGTCACGTAAGACGATCATTATTCATATGAGTGATTTTTAATTAAAATTGGCTGGATGGATTAAATTAGCACAAAAAAAATTGACAGAAAAGAACAAAAGTTTAGGACTCATTGTCACAATTAAAATATGTTTAAAATCTTTTTTCGATAATTCTCTCAACCTTTGTATCGTGTCCCGTTAGTGCGAAAACTCGTTGGGCAACCGCTTGAGTGCCACAACAGGAGAAAAAGATCAATCACTTTTAAGTGCATTCGGCAATAAATTTCAGCAAGTGCCCTACATGGCTTTTTCAATAGAATGTTACTTCCTTCGTAATGAGCTGGCTCTTCTTCACAAAACAACGCCGCTAACGATTCGTAGAACGCGGGAATGCCAATACCGACCGCCACGCTCGCAAGCCTGCTGATACGCCATAACCTGGACAATAATACATCGCCTCTCACGGTTGAATGTGTATCCGAC
Organism: Psidium guajava; assembly: GCA_016432845.1. Classification (NCBI taxonomy): domain Eukaryota; kingdom Viridiplantae; phylum Streptophyta; class Magnoliopsida; order Myrtales; family Myrtaceae; genus Psidium; species Psidium guajava. Next base: position 13,421,190 of record CM028231.1, on the reverse strand, counting down.
ACAGTTGCACAACCCAGAAATCAATAGTGATGAACCTCGAACAGTGTTCTGCTCGAGATCGACCGCTGTGATGCGTGGATGGAAAACGGGAGAGCGTTGGCCTCTCGTGGACTTGGTGGACAGAGAGGCGAGAATGCTGGATGGCAGTAAGTAGTATTCTCCTCGTCCAACCTGTTCTGATTGGATTTCTGAGCCCGCAATGGCGGCAATATTCACCTCGTCCGGGCTTTGTTGACCCCCATCTTGAGCCGCTTGTCCTGATCCTGCTCTCCATTGCAAGTTTCACCTACTAATTTTGGCTCAAATGCCTCCGTCTAGAGTTTGGATTTGAAGAGGATGCTTAACTTGTCCCAGTTCGTCCGATTTTGGGGGCAAAAGTGTGCTACACGACGTCGCTTACGGCAATTCATGCCGACGAGCCACGTCGGTTGGGAAAATATTAAACTATTGCCACATTGGATTTTGTGGCAACCCAAATAGGCGATCACAATGAAGTGGTCTTTTTTTTTCTTTTTTTTTCTCACGGAGGTGCTATTCAATTGATTAATTGAAAAGTTCGATATTGCAGTGACCACCGTACGGGAGTTATGGCGCTTTTGATGTCTTTTTTCGCACTAAATTACTATGCTAAAAGGGTACTAGCGATACGTTCAATCGAAAATATGAAGACATTCGACAAGTTACACGTATTAAGGTACGATTACTACTCGATCTATAAGTCACACCCAACTAATGAAAATTACAATATCACCCAAGAATTACTAAGTGATGCAGATGGCATTGTTGAGTTACGAAACATAAAGGTAATTTACCGTTTGTGATGATTAGTCACTAGCCATAGATGAACGTTACCTCCTGCGAGGCCACGACGGACGCCGAGGTCGAGATCTAGCCTCAAGCGACCCCAAATCTAGGGTCCCCTCCTCGTGCTCCAAATTCTTTTTACGATCCGGGCATATCCCACGTATTATGCAGGAAATTGTTCAGACGAAGGAGAGGGGACTACGCTTTGTTAAGCTCATGGAGACTCTTAGGAGCATTCCAAATAACAAAAGAAAATGATGCTTTCGTGTTGGAGAAAGTTCGTGCACCTTACCTTGTGCAAAAAAAATATAAACAGCAGCGTCAAAACGCCGACCCATTAATTTAATCGTATGGACTAAACTGATGCTATTTGTTGCAAAATCAAGGAGATATTAGAGAAAAAAAAATGCAAAATTAAATGACCTTTGAGGAAAGGATGGGTGGTGACTTGTTTGCCAAGGCATGACTTGGCCGGTGAAACTTGTGGGGCGGTTTGGTCTTGGTTTAATGATAGGTCGACGCCGGATCTGCTTATTTTAGTGCACATACCGTTCTCATCATGCATGAATGTAAACGCCATGGGGTTTTATAATGGTGATTGCACTAAGTTATGGCCACTAGAAAAATTGCAAGCTGGCTAGTTTGTCGATGTCATGTGACGCCGGCCTATCGATACGGGGGTCGGTTGCGACTCATGAGCTCTCTTATGCCGTGAGAAGAAGGTATCACCTCTGACTCTTTAAACCGGTGACTTACTGGTGTTTAAGGGCTGTTACTGACCGTAGAATTGTGAAATTAACAATTGATTTCAAAAAATTACGACAACCGAGGTTAGTTGCGTAAAAATAGGTTTGCATAATTCACGAAAACGAAAGGGACATTATGTTAATTTAGGTAAATTCACTGAGAATAGGTAGAAAGAAAATTTTTGAGAAATTGAGGTTGCTTAATATGTATTTAAGGGGAGTTACGGTCGTCAGGACCTTCCAACTTACAAGAACTTGAGGTGATTTAAGGGACATTACTAAATATCATTGGCATAAGCTAAGAGGTAACCTACGAATATTGAGGTTGATTTTTATCATGAGTTGATGTCTTATGATAATTTGATGTGAGTTAGCATGGTATTGGTTAGTTGCTGAGTGATAGCATTCTCATTTTATGAACTTTACAGCTAATTTACCATCCTAAAAGCAAAAGCGCTAGCTATGGGTTCAGTCGAGACAACGGAGATTTTAGACAAAATTACAAGTATTGAAAAAGGTAGATTTGTAAATAGAATAATGATAATCGACATAAGTTGTCTTACTGAAGACCAAAATGACCCGTGAATTAGTTTTGAAACCGGAAAACGCAGCTTCAAAAGAAAATAAATTAGTAATCATGTGGAATGATATACATAGGAAAAAGTACACTCAAGTGTCAAAACTCGTGTACGGCGTGCGCTTTAGTGCCAAAACCTTCAAAACATTCACTTTAGTGTCAAGTTTTTTGAAAATCATTCACTTCAATGTCAAGTTTCATTTGAAACATACATGACTCGTCCTGGCTCACCAGAGGTCGATTTAGCAATTTAAAGAGCAAACATTATCGTTGAAGCTGAATTCGCCCAAATTATAAACCCTAAATCCCCTAATTTCAAACCTTAAATCCTCAAATCTAATCCCAAATTATAAATCTTAAATCCCCAAATTCAACCCAAAATTACAAACCCTAACTCACGGCAGCGAGGGAGGGACGGCAACGAGCGAGGGACGGCAATGAGCATGTCACGGCGGTGAGCGACCCACGATGATGAGTGAGTCATGGCGGCAAGCGACCCATGGCGACAAGCGAGGGACTGCTGCGAGTGAGCTATGACAACGAATGAAGGACCGCTGCGAGTGAGCCATGACAACGAACGAGGGACCACTGCAAGGAAGCCATGGCGGCAAGCGAGCGATGGCGACGAGCGAGTCAGGGTGAAAAACGAGGGACCACTACGAGAGAACTACGGCGGTGAACGAGGGATGACAGCGAGCGAGCGAGCCACGGCGGCGAGCAAGGGACGGCGTCGGCGGAGACAAGCAAGGGGCGGCGGCGACTCCACGACTAACCGGGGACCAATGACGTTGATTAAGTGATCGTTTTTCATTTCTACCCTTGTACAAGCCACGTCGGATTTCCATGGTGGCAGCTGTGTCGCGACCCTCTAAAAAAATTTATTTTAAAGGGTTAACGGATTATTAGGTTAATTAGATTTGACTAACCTAACGCGGACCCTCCCAAGCCCTACCGAATCGTGACTTTGGATTTTTATTTTAAATGATTTTGAAATTTGGAGTCGCCACTAATCATTCTTGGTAGGTTGATTAGGAACCTAAATAAATTAGCGGGAGAACTAATTTATTCCTGAGAACCAGAGATTATGAGCTCGGGGACTTGGTTACACAAGTTAATTAAAACTAATGACCTTTCGGTACCTTAATTTCATGGATATCCTAATTCGGTAACTCAGGCTTGGTTTATTCCTAAGGCTCTAGTAGGGTATTCTCTTTTGTGTTTTCACTTTTTAAATAGGATGCATGGATGGTATATATTTTTATTTGTTATATTTTTTAAGTGTTAAAGATTCCCTGAAGCCGAAAGAGGGAGTGTGTTAACGACTTCTGTGCAGTATTACGACCTACTCATCTTTTGGGTCTGATGATTCAAAAATTAAATTATAAGAAGTACATGACAGTGAATAAACACCTCCAATGGGAGGCCTAGCATTGGCTTGGCTCTTCCCTTTGGGATTTAAGGTACATGTATTTAAGCTGCAGGTATTTAAACTACTGTAAGAAAAAACCTCCAATTGGAGGCTAAGCATTGGCTTGGCTCTTCCCTTTGGGATTTAAGGTACATGTATTTAAGTTGCAGGTATTTAACTACTGTAAGTAAAAACCTCCAATGGGAGGCTAAGCATTGGCTTGGCTCTTCCCTTTGGGATTTAAGGTACATGTATTTAAGTTGCAGGTATTTAACTACTGTAAGTAAAAACCTCCAATGGGAGGCTAAGCATTGGCTTGGCTCTTCCCTTTGGGATTTAAGGTACAGGTATTTAAGTTGCAGGTATTTAACTACTGTAAGTAAAAACCTCCAATGGGAGGCTAAGCATTGGCTTGGCTCTTCCCTTTGGGATTTAAGGTACAGGTATTTAAGTTGCAGATATTTAACTACTGTAAGTAAAAACCTCCAATGGGAGGCTAAGCATTGGCTTGGCTCTTCCCTTTGGGATTTATGGTGCAAGAATTAAATTGCAAGAATTTATAGTATGAATGCGACATGTAGATATGGAAACATATGAGTATGACATGACATAATCGAAATTTAAATTAATTTATTTGGGCAAGGAAATTCTCGAAGATTTTAATAGTTAGGATCGTTACCTGATTTAACAGATTTGATTGCCGAATTCGAATCTCGTGTCACCTTATAGATCAAGATTGCGGCTCGAACGATGGAGATGAACTTGTGACTCGCGTTGATCGATAGAGGAATTGTTGATGGTAACACCTAGATTTAAACTTTCACCATCTTCAAGGCTCTCTTTTGGAAAAAAGGATTCTCTCTCTTTTTTTATTTTTTTTCTTCCTCTCTAATTTCTTTCAATCTCTCAAAATTCTCTCAAGTATCCAAGATTTTCTCTCTCAAAATTTTTTTTTTTGAAAAAATATATTTCTTTAAGTCCAAATCTCTTCACAATTTTTGACACACCAAAATTTACCACATGTCAAATTTAAGCTCATTTCTTGTCGCTGAAAATGATGCAGAATTTAATTAAAGCCCTTTTGCAAAATTGAGTCATTCTTGGTATAATTGAGCTAAGATGAAAATTTAAAATATTAGAAGACAATGTCACAACTCATAAAAAGTGAAAATTAAAAATAAGTTGACTTAAATTAAATTTTTTTAGGCCCGATTCGAAATTATACTCGTGAAGGGACACGTGACTCGAATTGGATTTTTCTGAATTTACAGAGGCCAATATGAAAATAGATTTAAAATAAAAATATTAACTATCTTTGTGTTTTTTTTTTGCCTCAAATGTTATTTTTCCAAAATTTTCAAGTATTTTTGTATTTTATTTTTTTAAAAAAAATTAAATTAAATATATATAATATGAAAATTTATTTTTTGTTCAAAAATGGTTTCTTAGGCTTGGCTAAGGCTTCCAAAGTTGATTTTTCAATTTTCTCAATTTTTCTTTATTTTTCATGAATTTTCGAAAATAAAAATACTAAAAAATACTGAAAATATGAAAAATCATTTTTTTGTCAAAATTAGTTCTCTAGGCTTGGCCAAGGTCCCCGAAGTTAATTTTTCAATTTTATGAATTTTTATGGATTTTTCAAAAAATAAAAATGCCGAAAAATACTGAAAATTTTTAAAAGAGAAAAGATGATTAAAAATCAGGTGTCAACAAGCTGCTTTTAAAACTTTGCCACATAAGATAATAAAACAAATTGAAAAATTCACGTAATTCATTTGGCCGGATTTTGATCGAATTGGTATTGAAATGCACTATTTTCCGTACTAAAGTGGAAGTTTTGAAAGTTTTGGCACTAAAGTGCACATCATATACAAGTTTTGGCACTAAGGTACACACCGTACACAAGTTTTGGCACTTGTGGTGTACTTTTTTCAATATTTATATGAAAATTTAAAGAACGAAAACATGCGAAACTTTGTTTTAAAAGCGAATATCATATTTAACTTGAACGTTAGGGATTTATTGTAACAATCGAGAAAGCCAAATCTAATATATATTTTGAAAAGTACCAAAAAGTCATAAAGTTATTGTATCGGTACCAATTCAATCCTAAACTTTTTAATTGGACCAATTCAGTCTTAAATTTTTTCACTTTAGTATCAATTCAGTCCATCGGCTAATAAAGGTCGAAAATTACTAACATATATGTCAATCATTTTACGTAGCATAGTCGATATTGACGTGTATAATTTTAAGTATTTTTTTTTATTTTTTCCTTTCTTTTTTTTTCCTTCCCCTTCTCTTTTTGTGAGTGATCGATTGGCCACTAGCCAGAACGAGGTCTCCCTCACTAGGCCACACCTAAGCAAGAGCAAGCATTGGCAGGGTTTAGTGATGCAATGCTGGCCCTTGCCTTAGCTGGGCCAAGGCTCACCAAACCTCGCCCTCGCCTAGGCGATGCCTGGCAAGGCTGCCCTGGCCTAGGCAAGAGTCAAACTTGCCAGATCTAATGAAGGGTGCCTCATTGACGCTCACTCTTGCCGACCATTGAGCAAACAGAAAGGGGAAAGAGAAAAAAAAAATGAAAAAAATGAAAAGAAACATATTTAAAAAATGTCCACATCAATGCTAGTCTTGCTGCGTAAGATAATTGGCATTCATGTCAACGATTTTTTACCGAAATTGGTTGAATAGACTGCATTGGTATCAATGTAAAAGTTTACTAAATTGGTTAAATTGAAAGGTTAGGAGTTGACTTGGTATTGTTGACATCTGATTTTTAATTATCCTTTCTGTTTTAAAATTAATAAAAAAAATTTCTTTTATAAAAACTCATAAAATTGAAAAATCAACTTTGGGGACCTTGGCTAAGCCTAAAGAACCAATTTTGATCAAAAAATGATTTTCCATATTTTTCGTATTTTTCGGTATTTTTTATTTATTTATTTTCGAAAATTAATAGAAAATTCATAAAAATTCATAAAATTGAAAAATCAACTTTGGAAGCCTTGGCCAAGCCTAGGCAACCATTTTTGAACAAAAAATAAATTTTCATATTATATATATTTAATTTTTTTAAAAACAAATAATACAAAAATACTTGAAAATTTTGGAAAATTAACATTTGAGGCCAAAAAAATACACAAAGATAGTTAATATTTTTATTTTAAATCTATTTTCATATTGGCCATCGCAAATTCAGAAAAATCCAATTCGAGTCACGTGTTCCTTCACGAGTATAATCTCGAATCGGGCCTAAAAAAATTTAATTTGAGCCAACTTATTTTTAATTTTCACTTTTTATGAGTTGTGACATTGTCTTCTAATATTTTAAATTTTCATCTTGGCTCAATTATACCCAGAATGACTCAATTTTGCAAAAGGGCTTTAATTAAATTCTGTATTATTTTCAGCGACAAGAAATGAGCTTAAATTTGACATGTGGTAAATTTTGGTGTGTCAAAAATTGTGAGGAGATTTGGACTTAAAGAAATATATTTTTTCATGGACTGAATTGTAAATACTTAAAATTCAAGGACTAGAGTGCAAATACCTAACTCTTGAATGATTATTTTACAAATAACAAAAAGAAGAGTTAGTGGATAAATTAGAATAGAGAAGGGAAGATGGAGAAGAGGAGATGAAGAAGAGAAGTTGGAGAAGGATGGATGGAGAAAATAAGATAAGAATAGAGAAGGGAAGATGGAGATGAAGAAGAGTTAGTGGAGAAATTAGAATGGAAGATAAGAATAGAGAAGGGAAGATGGAGATGAAGAAGAGTTAGTGGAGAAATTAGAATGGGAGATGAATATGGAGAAGGGAAGATGAAGATAAAGAAGAGTTAGTGGAGAGATTAGAATGTGAGATAGAGATGGAGAATGGAAGATGAAAATGAAGAAGAGTTAGTGGAGAAATTAGAATGGGAGATAGAGTTAGTGGAAAAATTAGAATGGGAGATAGATGAGTAGGTTATAAAAGGAGGAAGAAGTGTTTGAGAAAAATTCTTGGGAGAGAAAATTTGAAGTGTTTGGGGGATTTTTTTTGGAGAGAAAATTTTGGATGTTTGAGAGAGTTTTGGGAGATTGAAGAAAAATTTGAGAGAAAGGAAATACCAAAAGAGAGAGAATTTTGAAGATGATGGAAGTTTAAAGCTAGGGGTTATCATCACAAATTCCTTCATCGATCAATATAAATCAAGAGTTCTTCCTCGTCAACGAGCAAGCAAATTCGAGCTAAGTGTTTTTATTTATTCATTTGTTTATGGTTTTACTTGCAAATTAGCACAAATTGTATACACTTTCTCCATCTCCTTTTTTTTTCCATATTTTATGTCAGGAGAAAGATATCTCTACGTCAACAGCAAAAATCTCGTAGAGATGCAAAAATCGGCCCAGACAAGCTCCTAAGCTGTCCACCGATTTCTCAACTGATCTGTGACTAAAAGTCCCTCTTAATTCAAAAGAAACTCTCTATATTGGGAACATAGAGAGCGAAAATCAATTATAGAAATCCCTCCCAAAAAAATGGGAGATAAGTACTCTTTCCACTCTTCTGGTTTTAGGTGCAGATTAGCACATATTTTGTATACTGACATTTCACTCTATTTTATGTCAGGAAGCCGCAGCTTTATATCAATGGTCAACCCTATGGAAGCACAAAATCGGCTTGGAGGAGTCCTCAAGCGCGCACAAATTTCAAATTGTTGAATCAATTCGTTGTATTTTATTTTAAAGAATTCATACCCCAGAATGGAGAGGACAAAGTCCATCCGCAATTTAAATACCTGCACCATAAATCCCAAAGGGAAGAGCCAAGCCAATGCTTAGCCTCCCATTGGAGGTTTTTGCTTACAGTAGTTAAATACCTGCAACTTAAATACCTGTACCTTAAATCCCAAAGGGAAGAGCCAAGCCAATGCTTAGTCTCCCATTGGAAGTTTTTACTTACAGTAGTTAAATACCTGCAACTTAAATACCTATACCTTAAATCCCAAAGGGAAGAGCTAAGCCAATACTTAGCCTCCCATTGGAGGTTTTTACTTACAGTAGTTAAATACCTACAACTTAAATACATGTACCTTAAATCCCAAAGGGAAAAGCCAAGCCAATACTTAGCCTTCCATTGGAGGTTTTTACTTACAGTAGTTAAATACCTGCAACTTAAATACATGTACCTTAAATCCCAAAGGGAAGAACCAAGCCAATGCTTAGCCTCCCATTGGAGGTTTTTACTTACAGTAGTTTAAATACTTGCAACTTAAATACCTGTACCTTAAATCCCAAAGTGAAGAGCCAAGCCAATGCTAGGCCTCCCATTGAAGGTGTTTATTCACTGCCATGTACTTCCTATAATTTAATTTTTGAATCATCAGACCCAAAAGATAAGTAGGTTGTAATACTGCACAGAAGTCGTTAACACACTCCCTCTTTCGGCTTCAGGGAATCTTTAACACTTAAAAAAATATAACAAATAAAAATATATACTATCCATGCATCCTATTTAAAAAGTGAAAACACAAAAGAGAATACCCTACTAGAGCCTTAGGAATAAACTAAGTCTAAGTTGCCGAATTAGGATATCCATGAAATTAAGGTACCGAAAGGGCATTAGTTTTAATTAACTAGTGTAACCAAGTTCCCGAGCTCCTAATCTCTGGTTCGCAGGAATAAATTAGTTCTCCCGCTAATTTATTTAGGTTTCTAATCGACCTACCAAGAACGATTAGTGGCGACTCCAAATTTTAAAATCATTTAAACAAAAACCAAAGTTGCGATTCGGTAGGGCTTGGGAGGGTCCGCGTTAGGTTAGTCAAATTTAATTAACCTAATAATCCGTTAACCCCTTTTAAAATTTTAAATTTTTTTTAGAGGGTCGCGATAGGTATCAATGCAATAGGTTTAGGGCTTTTTTAGTATACTTTTCCATGTATATAACGAAATTCCAATTCATTAAGAAATACGATTCACAACAATATATGTGAATTGGAATTTTGTCCAATGTACGTTGTGCATCCAAAGACAGATGCAAAAGTTGTGTAACTTCCAATGGAATATAAGAGAACCACGAAACTAACAAGTTAGTGTACAATGTTAAAATAGAACTGCTTACGTGGCGCCTAAGTGGCAGCATTCAATATGGAGAATGGAGCACTGCCATTTTCGTGTGATGAAAAGAAGGCATTTCTAGAATGGAGTGCCTAGAGCTCTAGGCTTCTCCTACCAAAGATTTAAAGTATGATAAAAAAGAAACTAAGTCTTAAGGCATAAAAAAAAAATTGAATGTTTCATCGCACTATTTTAGAGGTTGTTCTTTTTTCAGGAAAAATAAAAAAAGAGTTCTAGGCGTCGAGATCGAAGGGAAACATATAGAGCATCAAAAGTCTTGTATGTTACGGAATATGTGAGCCAAATGCATTTGTAGATTTTAATTTTAACGAGCCCCGTGTGAGATTTACCTAATCTAACATCAAGGTGCACCAAACTCCCATTGATCCAGTGCACCTGATAATAGGTCCGCAAAACCATTCTCTTAAAACATGAAAAATTATCAAAAAAGTACTAAATTTATTGCAATAATATCAATTCAATTCTAAATCTTTTTTTTATGCCAATTCAATCTTAAACATTTTCACGCTTTGCCAATTGAGTTCATCTCGCCAATTTTGATCGAAAATCGCTAACGTCGATATTGGTAGTCCCACATGGCACGACTAACGTTAACATGGATAAATTTTTATAATATTTTTATAATTATCTTTTTTTTTCTTTTCTTTTCCTTGGCTTAAGGTCGGAGCACCCTTCCCTAGCTAGATTTGGTGAGGGTGTCCTAGGTCTAAGTCAGCCCAAAAAAAAAGTACAGAAAAGAAAATAAAATAAAAAATATTTAAAACTCAAAAACTAATAAAATATCATTAAAAATGATTACATTAGGCATCCATTTTAGAGATTTTTGGTCAAAATTGTCAATGCAAAAGATTTAGAATTGAATTGGCAAAAATAAAATTTATAATTGAATTGGCACAATGACAATACGTTTAGGGCATTTTTTTATAACTTTCCTCTTAAAACATGCGTAGAATTCAAGAATTTTTCGTGCTGATAATAATGTATTCAAAACAAGGGAGAGTGGACTACAGTTTATTTGCTCATGTCGACTCTTAGGAGCAATCCAAATAACAAATTAAAATGATGCTTTCGGCTTTGTGAAAGGTTGTGCACCTCATCTTATACCAACAAAAAAATAATAATAATAATAAAGAACAGCAGCGTAAAAACGACAACCCATTAATTAAATCGTACGGACTAAAACGATACTATTTGTTGCAAAATCAAGGAGATGTTCCTGACAATACAAAAATCAAATGGTCGTTGAGCAAAGGATGGGGGGTGACTTTGTCTACCAAGACGTGGCTTGGCCGGTGAATTTTGTCGGGCGGATTGGTTATTGTTTAATGATAGGTCGACGTCGGATCTGCTTGTTTTAGTATATAAATCATACTCATCATAGATGAATGTAAATGCCAAAGGGTTTTATAACGTGCTTGCACAAGTTACGGCGACTAGTAAAATTCCAAACTCAGCTAATTTATCCGTGTCATGTGACGGCCGACCTCAATACAAGGTCGGTCGCGACTCGTAGGCTCTCCCACACCATGAGGAAAAAGAGAGAGAAAGAAACATGTCGCATTCGACAACGATGTAGTGGAAGGCCAATCGGATTTGATCTATGCGTATTGCACATTGCTAATTGAATCCTCTTGATTTCGAGACGAGATTTGAATGAGGCGCTGGTCTTATGCTCATTTCTTGGTCATCTTTGCCTGTGGTATTGTTAGAAGTCCATGTGGATAATCGGAGTAAATTTTGCCGGCATCAATTGACTTTGAAAATAAGATTCGTTTCTTGGTCTAAATTGAAAAATGTGCCAAGATTATACCGCTGTCTTTGAATTGTTGTAGGGCTTTGAAAAAGGTTAAGAAAGGACAACAACAACAAAAAATATTATTTCTGGAGAGAATTTAGAGCAAGGCATGTCTCGTATATTCTCTTCTATTAGATACATAGTCAGATGCCTAGAAAACCTTGTGCTCAACCTGCCTATCGAGAAAAGAAAACCTAGGTCGAATTTAAATAGTCCCCAATAAATTTCTTTAATTTTCTCTTATTCTTGACGGTATCGAATTAAAATAATCTGTTTTTCTTGAATAGCCTAATTCAGCGCTATAGAATTTCAACCCTCTTAGCAAATAAAACTAAACAGCAAATTGGGGCCACTTGTCCTCGAATTCAAATGATTGTTTCTAGAACATACAGTACTTTACCTTACTTTAATGCTGCTTGTAGCTCGCCCAGTCCATCTACAAAGACTTGCGGTGTCCCGATTTACATTTGGTTTTAGGCTTGACGCCCTTGTCACCATCACCTTACATAAATACTAACATCAATATTTTAAAAGAGCACAGATTAAATATTTATATGGAACTCTCAAATTTATATTTGGATTTAGCTCAGGAGAGCAAAACCCTTAAAATTTAACTTAAGTATAAATTGGGAGAGGAGAATGGCCTAATCTTGAAGAGGTTGTCTAGTCACGTCACAAATATCCTCTTTGTTGGTTATCGATTAGACAAATGGTCAAACTTGTCTTCACGTCCACCCAAGGCTAGCTGCAAAAATTCATTCACGAACACAAACTCTGAGAGCATGTGGGGAAAGAAAAGAAACATGAACACAAGAAAAATTAAAGATACACTAGTCTAAGAAAGAGGTAGAGGGGAAGGGGAGGGAGGGAGAGAAAGAGGTAAAAGGGAATGAGAGGGACTCCCTCTCTCCAGGGGTAGCCCACAAGAAGGAGGGTCCTGAGCGGCGCTTGTTGGGAGGAGGAAACCCTAGTTTGGAGCGACACAGTCTCTATCACCACTAAATCTGGTAATTAGTCGTCAAACATTTACGATAGCAAATCTATCCTCGAGGAATAAGAGGGTGTTTCTAACTACAGACTGTGCTTTGTTATATGGTTTTAAGTTTTTGCATTCATACCCAGTTGTTTGGGATTTGCTAGGATCGAAAGCTTTCTATGTACCTTTTGATTATTCTGATATATGAATGGCATCTTTATTTTACTAAAAAAAAATATGCTACTCATAATGAATTCTGTCGTGAAATGGGGACCTATCCAAACTCTTAATTACTATCAACATACGATAAACTTAATTGATGAAAACAGAATTTTAAAAGAAGCGACAACTCGTTAATAAAGTGACACACTACATGAAGTTAAAGACGAGAATCTTGAAATTCATTAACAAAGTCATCTATATCAACAGCAAGCAATCGACAAGAGGATCACCATTAGTCAATTATTTTGTAGCTATTTTAGGATTGTTGTGACTTCTCATAATCACTGTGAAGATGTTTCTTTTTCAATAACCCTTTGTAACATTGATTTGTAACTTTCATTGGAAACCACCGATTATAAGCTTTAAACAGTCGCATCTTATTCTTCCAAACCCCCCCCTCGGGCAGGGACACCAACAAGCAAACATGTTATATTTCAATTATCTTCCAAATTTTGCACTATAATTATAGTTTATAGATTCACGTCGTCGAAAAAATTCCAGCATGTTTCTTAGTTGTAGTCTACAAATTTGCGTCATTGATTAAATTTTGCGATGTATCTTTGTTGTATATCTCGGGTGCCTCATAGCCGATTAAATTCTGGTGTTGCATCTTTACGTTATCAGGCTTTGTCGTTGATTAATTTCTGGCATAATTTGTGTAACTTTGGTTCCATTTAAAGCTATTCCGTTCTTACACTTTATCATCAAGTGAATTTCAACACAGTTGGTGTACGTTCGGTTCTGTTTAAAGTTACTGACTCTCTTATCTACTTGTGATATTTCCTTTCCAAAATCACTACAGAACCTATCTCATCTAAAAAAAAAAATCAAAAAACGACTTTCAGTGAAATGTATTTTGTCGTGGAGTCAAATTCTAGCGAAACATCTTTTTTTGCACGCTTGGTGGGTCCACAGTGTTGATTTGAGCAAGTACAATGCCGAGAACAAGGAATCATACATAGCCTAATCATGCTGCAAGCACCCCGATGATACGGGTACCTGGTCCACAACGTTAAAATCTCTTGGCACTTTATGGAGAAGTAGACGAGGAAGTTAGCACCGAACCTTACTTTGGTAGCTACCATGAAGAGGTTGTTTGAGGACTAGCAGAATAAGATGACTAAATCACCTAGTGTTTGGGAAAATCCGGCAGCACTTCGCGTCTAATTAGACCAATCCAGGATAAAAAATATTCCCATAATTTCACCGATTTAATCCAGCAATAACCAACAATTATATCCAGTCAAAATATTCTTACACAGAATGATAAAAAAAATAACACACCAAGATTTACATGGAAAATCCGAAATGGGAAAAACCACGGACGACCCAAACTCCTCCACTAATCATCAAGAATAGCAGGTATACAACATGGCCTATCTCTAGTTACACACTAGAGACTCTACATCAACATTACAACGATATTTCATCACCATGAAGGTGAAATAATACACAAGAGGTGAGAAAACCCTAATCGCGAATGGAGAATTCAAAGGAGAATCTCAACAAACGAGAACCATCAACACGTACATCTCGGCCTCAGGAACAACATATCCAAATTTGAGCCAATTCCGTCAATGTTTGGCCTTCAAATTTGGACTACAAAAATTTTTTTCTCTCTTTCTCTTCTTCTCCCTCGCACTCTTTGTAAACCCTCTGTTCGAAACTCTCTTCTGAAGACCACACTTAACGCACGCACACACTTTATTTTCTTTCTCTCTTTTTCTAATCATTTTTTTTCTTTTCCTCTTCTTTATAAACTATTTGGCTCCCACTTTCCTTTAAATAAATAATAAAAGAAAAGTTGCTGGTTCCCCCATATGAGGGAGACCCAGCCGACACATAGCAAGATAAATTTCCGATGTGATCAGGTTGATGGTCGTCAATGCAATCAACAATGTCATATCCAGGCCATGGACATTGAATTAATGGATACCTATCCAACCAAACATGGCGGCTTCTTAATCAATTGAATGGCGGGAATAATTTAGGCCAAGTAATCCCACCATCAATAAGAATTTTACAAGGGCATGAAAATTTTATCTACCCTAATCTTAGGGAGAAGGAAAGATGTCAAATCGTAAATCCTAATCAAGGAGCTCAACTTGTATTATAACAACTAGATGTCGACAAATGAATGGTCCGACCACTATAAAGGATACCACATTCTGATTGGGATTACATTATACCTTATCCAAGAAAATTCAAAACTTTTGATTTCGTTGGTTTCACTGGCGAAGATGATTACTCCACCATCGATCATATTGGCCGAATTATTGACCAATGTAGAGAGGTGAGAATGAGTGAATTCCCGAGACTTAGATTTTTCCCTTTATCTTTAACAAATACTGCATTTAATTGGTATACATGTTTGTCCCTTTATTCAATCCCTACTTGAGCTGAGATGAAAAGATTATTTCATTCTGAATTTTATGTAATCTTACATGAAGTATCGATTGCTAATTTGGCTAGAATTTATCGGTACTATAATTAATCAATAGATCAATTTGTTGTTTTATTCAAGAGGGTTAAAAATAGAAGTCTTATTTCACTCGCAGAGAAATAATTCACAAATTTGGATTTCAGTGGATCGAAATTCAATCTTAGAGAATAATTTGAAGGACAAAATTTATCAACTTATTTCAATTGGCAACGAAAGTGTCTAAGTATGAGTAATAACTTAAGGATGGAAACAAGAGACCACGTGAAGACTTTACACAAAATGTGTTTTTCGAGAAAAAATATGAGTTATTTGTTTAATCTGACTAATATAAAATTCGGCAAGAAATAGACCAAATTTACCAATGACAATGGAGCTCATGATGACACTTGATTATCTCATTTAAATGAATCGAATAACCAATGAATCATTCCTTTCTTTTAGGGGGCATTTGTTTGCACCAGAAAATGAAATACTTTTGGGTATTATAGGCATATAGTAGACTTAGTTGATGATAGCAAAGTTAAGTCATTTATAAATAAAACTATCGGTAACTTGATGAGAATCAATAGCTTGCTATTAAAGTCATTCACGACACACATCATGAAGTTATTGACGAGAACCTTGAAATTGATTGGCGAAGTAATACGTAATGATAGCAAGTAATTGACAGGAGGATGACTATTGTTTGGTTATTTTGCAACTTGTTGTAACTTCTCGCAATGACAAAGAAGTTATTTCCTTTTCAGTAACTGTTTGTAACCTCTATTGTAGCCTCCATTTGTAACCTTCATTTATAACATCTTGTAGACTTTTAATAACCACATCCTACTTTTCGGAGACTCTTGGCACAAGCAAATAATATATTATTTTGGGAAAATTGTCTAAAAGTTTTAAACATTTTTGCATTTATGGCAATTTAATTCTAAACTTTTCAATTGTGTCAATTTCTCGGAGACTCCTAGCACAAACAAATAATATATTATTTTGGGAAAATTGTTTAAAATTTTTAAATATTTTTTGCATTTGTGGCCATTTAATCCGAAACCTTTCAATTGTGTCAATTTAGTCATAAACTTTTTGCATTTATATCAATTGAGTCTATTCGGCCAATTTTGGCAAAAAATCACTGATGTGGATTGATCTTCCAATGTGACACGACCGACGTTGACGTGAATATTTTTTTAAAAATTTTTTCTTAATTTTTTGGCTTTTTCTTTTTTTTTAACTTTGTTTTTTTCATATATAAAAAAAGGGCCACAAGGGTCGCCCACAAGCGAGGGCCACTTAACCTAGATCTAGGCGAGGGCATAAAAATATATTTAAAAAATTTTAAAAAGAGTCTATGTTAACTCCGGTTGTACCACGTAGGACAATCGCTGTTCACGTTAGTAATTTCCAGCCAAAAATGATTGATGAACTCAATTGACACAAATATAAAATGTTTAGGATTAAATTATCATAATTGAAAGGTTTACAACCGAATTAGCTCCAATTTAAAATGTTTAGGATTTTTTGGATACTTTTCCTTATTATCTTTCAATTACCTTTCCACTCATGCATTGCAGTTATAGTTCCTAGATTCGCATTGTTGATTAAATTTCAGCATGTTTCTTAACTGGAGTCTCTAGATCCACATCGTTGATTAAATTACGCGTTTATCTTTACTGTATACCTAGGTGACTCGTCGTCCACTAAATTCCAGCTTTGCATTTTTATGTTCTCAATAATTGTCATAGTTTAAATTCGGGTTCCGTTTGAAGTTATCGATTATCTTGTCTATTTGTGATGTTTCTTGTTCGGAATCGTCGCAGAAATTATCTTCTTTCGATGGAAGGTATTTGTCCGCGGAGTTGAATTTTGGCGAAACAGACTTGTACATCTTAAACACGGTTACGGGCCGTCATAGAACTTAGAAGTACTTAGGAAAAAAAACGAAGGATCGTATAAGAGTCAATGTGGCTTGTGACCTCCATCTGAGTTCTATTCTTTCTGTTTTGTATTATTGTCGGAGTTGGATCTTCTAGAGGTCCGACTCCACAACTTCGGGTGACCCGGATCCACGCCGTGCAATTGCGACAAAGACCATGGTCGGGTCTGCTCTTGATCTTTCGGAAGAGTTGTGGCGACACCTTCTTCTTTTGTCAATCGAAACTAGGAGCAACCGATATCCGACCTGATCCGGTCTCATCTCGAAATTAGGAATCGGATCAGATAGAGCAGTTTCAAAAATTCCGATCCGTTTCTCGGATGTTCCAACAGAACCGATGAATTATTAATAGGAATAAACAATAGGTTTATATTTAAAAGAAAAACTGGTCTAGGCAGTCCGATTCCTTTCTGAAATCGAAATCAGGCGGACGATCACCGGTTCCAACTTTATTATTATTGTCGTTGTTATTATTCAATTTCAGCCCCCACAGTCTCCCACCTACTCCTCTATTTAAACCCATAAACTCCCCGTCTCTTGCCCGCTGTTCCCGCACTGTTCCACTCCGCAAACCCAAACCCTCACCCCTCGCTATGCTCGCTCTCTCCTCTCCGGTTATCGTCCCTCCGTATGTCGCCACCGCTAGCGTCCGAGCCCGGCGACCGTCCGCCATCTCCGCCGCGACCTTCACGCCCTCCGCCGCATCGAAATCACAACAGCAGCACCAGCACCAGCACCAGCACCCTCCGCGGCTCTGTCACCGTTCACCGCCGTGCGCGACGCCTTACGAGATCCTCGGGATCCCCGCCGGTGCCACGAGCAAAGAGATCAAGGCCGCGTACCGGCGGCTCGCTTTGGTCCTGCACCCGGACGCCGTGGCGGCAGCGGCCGCGAGGGACTCCTCGGCCGACGACCGGTTCATCAGGCTCCACGACGCGTACTCGACTCTGCTGGACCCCGAGAAGCGAGCGGTCTACGACCGGAGGGTCCTGCTGGTGAGGAAGAGGAAGAGGCCGGTCGCGGTCGTCGCCGGCGCCTCGGCGTACGGCGGGCGGAACTGGGAGACGGATCAGTGTTGGTAGCCAGCCGGCCAGTTTTTTTGCTACTCGCCGGCGTCGACCGATTCAGCTTTCCCGAGTTAGAGGAGACCGAGGAGGATCGACAGCGTCAGGACGAGAGGTTGGTTGAGACGATCGTTGCGGTGACCTGATGACTTGATTGACTAAAACGACACAGTTTCCGAGCACTGGTTGGTCGGTTGTACAAATTTAGGAGCCCACGCCTTTTTGGTTTTGTGAAAATTAACGTAGAATTGAAGTCCTGATATTCTGGGAAGCCTGCCTTGGGTTTCTGATGTCGGGGAATGGTGTACCTTTCTTTCTTCGTTTAGTGAAAGTTTCTGGCTAGCCTTCCAAGTCAAAGCATACGCAAATCGTAATCTTTTCTTTTCTTTTCTTTTTCAGTATATCTTGGAATTCAACTCATACTATCTTTCAACCCAAGAAAAAAGAAGTTTACGATCTCTAATCGGCTTGAAATTAAGCTAGGTGCACTACGAATGTCGTTCTACTTGGCAGTTGGCACAACGGGTGTATGCGCCTCACTTTTGTCTGGTTTGCTACACCTGCTATAAAATTTTCTCGCTTTCACCTGCCTTCGAATGAATTTTTTCTAACGAAGAAAAGGAATTCGAACAAAAAAAAATTCGCAATAACTCCTATTAAAACGAAATTCATTTGATCGAGATTATCTACCAATTCAACATAGATTCACAATATTTCATCGAATCATAAGATGAAGGAATTGAATTTGTCATATCGTGTATCAATCGAGCAAAATGCCTTCTTATGAGAAAGGGAACCGCGTCATCGGCATTAGTTCCCCCGCTCCTCTAAAGCTAGTTTATAAAGTTAGTCACACAAAGTAATATGTCAGACTCTTGATCATATACGATTTGTAATCTGTCGAATCTCTTTATCCTATGACCCCCCCCCCCCCCCCCCCAAAAAAAAAAAAAGGAAATCAGTTCATACATCACTTCTATCAAAGATCCGTGGAGTAAGCCGATCGATAAAGTGATAATCTTCTAGCTAAATCTTGAAAGCTAAAAAATATCTAAAAACCATCAAGAGATTGTAATATCATAAGCGCGCTGTAAGATCATGATGGGTGTGGAGGAATGAGAACGAAAATGGACAGCAATTCCGACTCCCATTGCTTGTTCATTCCCGCCATGACATTATATTTTGTTAAATTTCATTCTACACCTATTGATTCTAGCGAATGTAGGTATGATCATATTCTTTGTGCTGCTAAAAATTATTTTTCCAGCGGCCTGCTTAATCGCGTTGGGCAGGGGTTGGTTTAGGCCGCTGTCGCGATCTCAAAGAGAGAGGGCGGAAAAAAAAAAAAGAAAAAGAAACCAGGCCGAGATAATTTCGGAAACTCTTTTTCTTACTTAAAACTCTAAAATTCAAGGCGTCCATCGAAGTCGTCCGGAGTTTTTTCTTTAGTCAATTCTAGTCTCCTTGTTAAGGCCTTGATTGGTCCATCACTTAACCCCCTCCCAAAGAGGATCTTTTCTTTCGGACTCTAGCCATTTCACTTCTCTTTTCCTAACCTCGCGACTCTGGCATGTCGTTCATCTTTCTATCCTTTCGTCCGGTTGGGTTTGATTAGATTGCCGAATGTCCGTCTACGTTCAATGGAGATCTCGAAAGCTCCTTATGGAAAAAGCGATCGGTATAGGGAGCCACATCGATCTGGATTATAGTATCATCTCAGTTGCACCCTCCCACTACAGAAATGACATCAGGTACCCACCTACTCGCTTTTCTTTATCTCGTGATGTGGTCAACTCATTCGTTCATCTTCGTCGATCCCAACCGAGGGCAGGTGTATGCTGTAATCAACTTCATGCCGATATCTATTTGCATGAATTTTTTCCTTGTGCTGTTCTTGCCCCGGCCGGACGCGCGCGCGATGCCACCTGGTCCAGAGAGAAGCTAAATCTAATATCGAAAAACACTTAAAAAGGGTTGGTTGGGTGATAAAAGACGATGATCGTAACGCATGTCAAAAGGTTTAGGACTCAATCAGCATAATTAAAAGGTTCATAACTGAATTGAACAAAGTGTATTAGGCTTAGAACCTTTTTTTTTTTTACAATTTCCCCTATTTTCAAGTGCACAAAACTCACGAACAAGCATTCAAAACTGCAAAGTTCCCTAAAAACGGAGATTGTGGATGTTACGAAAACAGCCAGCGCCGATGAAATTCGTAAATTATGTTAGTCGATCGTTTGGTTAGTGCAAGCACGATACTCTGTCAATAGAACCCATAGAAGAATCTAAGATGGAGCGTTGATTGAGAATATATTTTTGATTTGGTAATCCTAAATTAACAAAGGACGCGAAAACATTTAAATTTTCAATTGGTAGTGTGTGTGTGTGTGTGTGTGTGTGTGTGTGTGTGTTTTCGACCAAATTATATATAGATAAGCTTAGAACTGCACCAGATAACAGCTACAAGATATAATGTAATATGGGCCTTCCATGTGCATCTACCTAACCCTAACCCTAAAATACAAATATTGTGAAATGGATGACAATGTCACTGCCCAATGAACATAAAAAATGAAAAACCGTTCGATGCAACGGAGAGACGGGGAGCCAAATGCACAGAAATGGGCGAATTCCGGGACGTGATTGCGAGAATTTTTACGCTTCCATGCGGTTATCTAAAATAAGTGGGAAAAAAAAAACCAATTTACCATTGTTCATTTATACCCTATTCAACTTGTCAAGGGTTCGAAGCTTTCAAATGACTCGATAATAGGGTTGCTCAATGTTTATCTTATCAAAAAATTACTGTAACCCTTCAAATAATCAAGCACTTTTATGGCATGCGCCCGGGCGTGAGCGGAAGAAAAATTTCCTCAAGCGATAGAGAGAGAGAGAGAGAGAGAGAGAGAGAGAGAGAGAGAGAGAGAGAGAGAGAGAGAGAGAGAGAGAGAGAGAGAGAGAGAGAGAGAGAGAGAGAGAGAGAGAGAGAGAGAGAGAGAGAGAGAGAGTAAGTCTTGATGGATAATGATGAAGTGTTCTACATGGTTTAGGCATTTTTATGTTCATTATATGTATGCGGCATCTCTCTATTTATTAACATAAAATTTTCTAAAATGGCATAAGAGTTAAGTTCTACTTCAGTTTATTTTGCGCCGACTAGCATGTGAGAGGAAGAATCAAAAGCATCCCACATGGTTTAGGCATCTATATGCTCTTGTTATGCAAGTGATTTCCCTCCATGCTCTAATGTGCAATAACAAAAAATCCGTGAAGATGGAGAACAAAAAAAGGCCATGTACGACACACATAAATGCAAGGAAAATTGTCAAAAAAAAGTCCTAAACCTATTTCATTTTTTCTAATCCAGTCCTAAACCTTTCTATTTTTTCCAATTCAGTCCTAAACCTATTGCATTTGTGCCAATTTAGTCTTGAACCTTTTTTTGTGCCGATGCAATCCTAAACCTTCATATTTATACTAATTTA
Organism: Psidium guajava; assembly: GCA_016432845.1. Taxonomy (NCBI): domain Eukaryota; kingdom Viridiplantae; phylum Streptophyta; class Magnoliopsida; order Myrtales; family Myrtaceae; genus Psidium; species Psidium guajava. The sequence continues at coordinate 13,399,615 of CM028231.1, read as the reverse complement.
GTCCATTCGGCCAACTTTGACTAGCTGGCGCTGACGTAGCCACCGGTTGACGTTAACGATTCATTTTTAATAAATTTTTTTAATTTTTTTATTCTCCTTCATCTTCTTCCTCCAAACACCTCAAGCCCGTTGCTGGTGGTTGAAGGACAAGGCCGGTAGACCATTAGTGCTGTCGTCCTATACGAGTTCGGCATCGACGCCGTTGGGCTTAGCTCGGCCTCACCAAATCTGGGTGAGGCGGAGCTCCCCTAGCCATGGCATCGCCATTAATGGGCTTGCCCAGCGACGGTGACTACGACGCCATGGCTGGGTGAGTTTGGCACTACTGGACTATTGAAAATATTAAAATAAATTTTGGAAGAAAGTCAAAAAAAGAAGAAGCCTCAATTTTTGACTATTAATGGACAACTTAGGTGTGCTTAAGCCTCAATTTTTGACTATTGATTGTCAAAAATGGACAACTTAGGTGTGCTTGAATTTGATAAAATTAAGTGTAGTCAAATAAAGACATTTAAGTTTGACAAAAATTAGGTATAGAATTGGCTATAAATATGTGTGGTTTTTCTTGTAAGTTTCATATCAAGGAGGAGAAGAAATAGAGAGAGAGAGAGAGAGAGAGAGAGAGAGAGAGTTCTTGTAAGAACAAGCTTAGAGCAAAGCTTGATTTTATTTGTGTAAAACCTTGGCAAAGGTATTTTGTAGTATTACTCTCTCATTTGCATTTTTGTTATTCTCTCCAAATTAAATCCTCCAAGCTTCCGCAAAATTCCTCCTTCCTCTTTTTATTTGGTTCCTACATTTGGTATCAGAGCCAAGTTATGGCGTCCACAAGTTCCGTTCAATTTCAACTTCCAAAGTTGAACGGAAAGAATTTCAACAACTGGTCCGTCCAGATGAAGGTTTTGTTCAAATCGCAAGATTTGTGGAACCTGGTGGAGAATGGCTACATCGAAGTAGCTAATAACGAAGAATTCAATGCCATGAGAAAGGAGGAGAAGGATTCGTTGGTGGAATCCCGGAAAAAAGATCAGAAAGCATTATATGCGATCTTTCAAGCCGTGGAGGAGACGATATTTGAAAAAATATCGAATGCCGAGACCGCCAAAGCAGCGTGGGATATTTTGCAAAAATCCTACAAGGGCGACGATCGTGTTCGAAGAGTTCGGCTTCAAACACTTCGAGGTGATTTTGAGTCTTTACGCATGAATGATTCTGAATCTATCTCTTTGTATTTTGATCGTGTACAAAACATCGTTAACCAATTGAGGGTTAATGGTGAAACACTCCAAGATGTACGAGTCGTAGAAAAAATCTTGAGGTCTTTGACTGAAAGATTTGACTACGTTGTTACGGCAATCGAAGAAGGCCAAGATATATCAACTATGACGTTGGAGCGGTTGATGGGTTCATTATGCTCGCATGAGCAAAGAATGAATCAGAAGTCCGTCAGTTCATATCCCGAGCAAGCTTTGCAAAGTCGTATCGCTCCATCAAATCGAGGAAGCTATCAAGGAGGTCGAGGTCGCGGAGGAGGCCAAGGAAGAGGTGGAAATTCCAATTTCACCGGGAAATTTAAAACACGTGACAAATCAAAAGTCAAGTGTTTTAAGTGCAACAAGTTCGGACATTACAAATCCGAATGCCATGCAAAGGCGACGTACGAGCAGGCGGAGCACGCACATACCACTGATGCTGAAGAATACATGGTGCTAGCATGTAAGAAGGATGACTCAAGCACTGTAGATACCAACATATGGTATCTAGATACTGGTTGCAGCAATCATATGACTGGCCGGAAGGAATTATTCTCGCAATTGGATGAGACGAGTCGTGGTGAAGTCAACTTCGGGAATAAATCAAAAATTCCCGTGATGGGCAAAGGTAACATTAATATCAAGTCAAAAGATGGTACTAATGTTGCTATTGCAGATGTTTACTTTGTGCCAGGACTTTTTTGGAATTTGCTAAGTGTTGGGCAACTTTCCGAAAAAGGCCACAAAGTTCACATTGAAAATGGAATTTGCACCATCAGAGGTGTCAACAACAAGTTGATCACAACGGTGCAAATGACGAAAAACCGGATGTTTCCCATGACTCTTCAGACGAAGAATCTCTTGAGTTTTCAAGCGATGATGAAAGACAACAACTGGCTGTGGCATCTTCGATACGGTCATCTAAATTTTCGTGGACTAAAACTACTGGTTCAGAAAAGGATGGTGACCGGCATGCCTTTAATCGAATGTCCAGATCGTCCATGCGAAGGATGTCTCGTTGGAAAACAACATCGAGAATCATTTCCAGTAGGGAAAGCCAGAAGAGCAAAGCAACTTTTGGAGCTGGTACATACAGATATATGTGGCCCTATTGAGGTTGAATCAGTCGGACAAAAAAGGTACATGCTGATTTTTGTTGATGATTTTACCAGAAAAACTTGGGTATATTTCTTAAGAGAAAAATCTGAAGCATTTACCAAGTTCAAAGAATTTAAAGTCTATGTTGAAAAACATAGTGGCTTTAATCTGAAGACGTTGAGATCGGATAGAGGATGAGAATTTACCTCAAATGAATTTGACAAATTTTGTAAAATTCATGGAGTAAAACGTCAGTTGACTGCCAGCTATACACCTCAGCAAAATGGTATAGCAGAAAGAAAGAACAGGACAATTTTTGAAATGGCAAGAAGTATGTTAAAAGCCAAAAATTTGCCTAAGAATTTTTGGGCAGAAGCGGTTGCTTGTGCTGTATTTGTACTAAACAGGTGTCCAACAAGGAGTGTTCTTGGAAGAACCCCAGAAGAGGCTTGGAGCGGCAACAAGCCAGATGTTTCGTTTCTACGAGTATTTGGGTGCATGGCATATCCCCATATACCAGATGAATGAAGAAAGAAGTTGGATGACAAAAGCGAGAAGTGCATCTTCATTGGCTATAGTGACACAACTAAAGGTTATAAGCTGTATAACCTAGTCACTGAAAAGGTAATTATCAGCAGGGATGTCCAGTTTTTTGAATATAAAGCTTGGGACTGGAACCAAAAGGGTGACCAGAAAAGCATCACCATCGAAGATGAACCATTGGAGAGAGAAATAGAAAAGCCTCCATCATCTTCAACTAGTGGTACATCTTCACCAACAGAAGCTTCAGAACCACCATTACGTCGTTCACAACGACTGAGAGAGACGCCAGCAAAATTCAGGGATTACGTGGTCACAGGAGGCGATAGCAGTGATAATAACGGAATCACTGATGAAACATTGGTAAACTTTTGTTTGTTTGCTGAATGTGATCCTGTAACCTATGATGAAGCAGATGCAGATGAAAGGTGGATTCATGCAATGGATAAAGAAATTCACTCCATTGAGAAGAATGACACATGGGTGCTAACTTGTTTACCACATGGTAAGAAACTCATTGGTGTCAAGTGGGTGTACAAGACGAAGTACAAACCCAACGATCAGGTGAACCGTTACAAGGCCAGACTGGTTGTAAAGGGCTACAAGCAAAAGCCAGGTATTGATTATTTTGAAATATTTGCACCAGTGGCTCGAATGGATACCATTCGGATGATCTTAGCACTTGCAGCTCAAAATCATTGGAAGATCCATCAAATGGATGTGAAATCAGCATTCCTCAATGGTGTTCTTGAAGAAGAAGTCTACGTGGAGCAACCACAGGGTTATGAGAAAGGGCATGAAAATCAAGTTTACAAACTGAAGAAGGCTTTGTATGGGCTAAAATAGGCACCTCGTGCTTGGTACACACGTATCGACACATACCTGTTAGAGCGTGATTTTCAAAAGTGCCCGTATGAGCATACACTGTATATCAAGTCAAATACTAACGGTGACATAATAATTGTGTGCCTTTATGTTGATGACTTGATATTTACAGGCAGCTGTGAAAAAATGTTTTCAGAATTCAGGGAGGCTATGACTAGCCAGTTCGAGATGACTGATTTAGGATTGATGTCCTATTTTCTTGGGCTTGAAGTGAAGCAGACAGATAATAGCATATTTATTTCACAACAGAAATATGCTAATGATATTCTGAAGGGATTAAAAATGGAATCGCTCAAACCAATTCGAACTCCCATAATTGAACGTTTGGAGCTGAAGAAAGAAGGAACCGGTGAGTTGGTAAATCCCACTTATTTCAAAAGCATTGTTGGTAGTTTGAGATATTTGGCTTATACAAGACCAGATATTACCTATGGAGTGGGAATTATTAGCAGGTTCATGGAAAAACCATATCAATCACATTTGCAGGCGGCAAAAAGAATTTTGCGGTATGTCAGTAGAACTCGTGATCATAGAATTTTATATTCTTATACTGACAACTTTGATCTGTTGGGGTATACAGATAGTGATTGGGCAGGTGATACTAAGACTCGAAAGAGTACTTCAGGGTATGCTTTCTTTCTTGGATCCGGAGTAATTTCTTGGTCTTCGAAAAAACAGCAGGTTGTTGCACTCTCGACAGCTGAAGCAGAATACATGGCATTAGCTTCAGGGGCCTGTCAGGCAATATGGCTTCGATGGATGCTACGTGAATTGATGCATGAACAAGCAGGTCCTACTAAATTGATGTGTGACAATAAGTCGGCTATTGCATTAGCCAAGAATCCTGTATTTCATGGCAGGAGCAAGCACATCGACATCAAGTATCACTATATTCGTGAGCAAGTCAAAGATGGTGAAATTGAACTTAATTTCTGCAGATCAGAAGACCAGATTGCAGATATCCTGACAAAACCATTGAAGGCTGATTTGTTCGAAAGATTGAAGACGATGCTTGGCGTTATGAACTTCCAAAATCAATTTTAAGGGAGGCTATTGAATATATTAAAATAAATTTTGGAAGAAAGTCAAAAAAAGAAGAAGTCTCAATTTTTGACTATTAATGGACAACTTAGGTGTGCTTAAGTCTCAATTTTTTACTATTGATTGTCAAAAATGGACAACTTATGTGTGCTTGAATTTGATAAAATTAAGTGTAGTCAAATAAAGACATTTAAGTTTGACAAAAATTAGGTATAGAATTGGCTATAAATATGTGTGGTTTTTCTTGTAAGTTTCATATCAAGGAGGAGAAGAAATAGAGAGAGAGAGAGAGAGAGAGAGAGAGAGAGAGAGAGAGAGAGAGAGAGAGAGAGAGAGAGAGTTCTTGTAAGAACAAGCTTAGAGCAAAGCTTGATTTTATTTGTGTAAAACCTTGGCAAAGGTATTTTGTAGTATTACTCTCTCATTTGCATTTTTGTTATTCTCTCCAAATTAAATCCTCCAAGCTTCCGCAAAATTCCTCCTTCCTCTTTTTATTTGGTTCCTACATGGACTTGGCTCGGCCTTGCCAAATCTAGGCGAGGCTGAGCTTTGCTAACTCCTCTCTCTCTCTCTCTCTCTCTCTCTCTCTCTCTCTCTCTCTCTCTCTCTCGATAGCTCGCCTAGCCATGGCATTACAGTCACTGTTACTGGGCAAGCTCAGCAATGGCGTCGCTATGGCTGGCAGAGTTCGGTCTAGCCCAAATCTGGCAAGGTTGAGCCAAATCCAGCGGCGCTGGACTCACCCAGCCATGGCGTCACAATCGCTGTCATTGGGCGAGCCCAGCCATGGCGTTGCAGTCGCCATCGCTGAGCAAGCCCGGTAATGGTGATGCCATGGCCAATGGTGCTCGGCCTCACCCAAATCTGGTGAGGCCGAGCCAAGCCCAGCGACGCCGACGTCGGACTCATATAGGGTAATGGCACCAGTGGTCTACTAGCCTTGTCCTCCAGCCACTAGCGACGGGCTTGAGGTGGCTAGAGGAAGAAGATGAAGGAGAATAAAAAAATTTAAAAATTAAAATTAAAAAAATTAAAAATGACTCGTCGGCGACGCTTGGTGGCCACGCCAGCACCAATTGGCCAAAGTTGATTGGATGGACTAAATTGGTACAAATACGAAAGGTTTAGGACTGAATCGGCAAAAAAATATTTTAAGACTAAAATGGCACAAATGCAAAATGTTTACAACTAAATTGGCAAAAGTGAAATAGTTTAGGATTTTTTTTGATAATTTTCCTCATAAATGCATGTATTATGGAGTCCAAGCCACCCTAGCTAGACTCCTCTGCCTTTGTTTATTATTATTATTATTATTATTATTATTATTATTATTATTATGTTTCTTAATTTCCTTAAGTGAGTTGACTTTATTTTATGTTGCTAGTTTAAAGATAGAGGTTGTTTGCAAACTCTCAGCTCTATATTGCGCAAGAATTGGCGTGAATAGAATGACTATGAACTATGTTGCGGTTGCACTATAGGGCAAGGCTCGGCCTCGTGCAGCCACAACGAGGTGAACCTTGTTGGCAGAAGAGGGAAGAGAAAAAAAAATGAAAAAGAAAATTCAAAAATTCAAAACTTAAAAAATATTAAAATATCATGTCGCCAAATGGTCGGCGTCCACATCAGCGTCGAACGGTCAAAATTAGTCTAACAGATTGGATTAACACAATTGCAAAAGATTTAGAAACAAATTGGTCAAAAAAAAGTTTGTGATTGAATTGACACAATCACAATAGATTTAAGACTTTTCTAGTAATTTTTCAAAAGTGAGATATAGGTGCCTTCATTTTGTGAAAAATGGATAATATGAAAAATATTTTCTTAAAAATTGTTATTTGAATAGCTTAAAATAATCAATACAATAATTTAATTCTCGCCAATAATCTATATCCAAATATTTTCATGAACGAACGAAAATATCTTTCATTTATTCATTTTTGCAAGAGATAAAAGCGATCGTTTTCAGAAAAATATTTTTTAAATCATTCATTTTTCGCAAAACAAATTGAACATAAGATTATATGCATTGGCTGTGTAAGTTCGATTAGTTCATAATGTAAACAGTATGTAAATTCTTAGTATCACCCTATTCGCTGATACCTTCATAACGACGCACGCGGTTTGGCATCATCTCATCGTGACGGTTATCAGTGTTGATTCATATCCCGGTGCGTACGTAAATTTAAAATCCAACATAGTCATACTTTCATTTTTCCTTTCATTTTTTGGATTTACCCATCTCGGATATTTTTGAGATTTTCATGTGGGAAAAAAAAAAAGTCACCGCCGTTGACTATCCCATCCAATAATGTAGATACAACTCCGGCAAGGCCCGTGATGAGCCGTGACTCGTCGTATATTCAAATGATTGGGCCAACTGATTCCGCGAAAATTATGGCGAAACCTTCTAGAACGTCCGACCAAGTTCACGACCGATTCCAAAGTCTTGGCTTGCCAACAAAGACCACCTGCACAGTGTTAGTATTATCATAGGATGGCCTTCTAGAACCTTACTTGTCCAAGAATCGACACCAACTACCAACTTATCTTTCCTCGGGATATTCCTCCGTATCTAAACCGCTAGTGAGCTGTCGCTAGGTCATGGGCGGCAGTTGGAAGTGACGCCGCCACTTGGCGTAACATGATTCGGCAAAGATTTGGTGCCGTTGGGAAGTAGTGGTGAAGGCAAAGGAAATGTTTAAACAAAAGCATTCATTGGGTTGGCGAAGCCAAAGTTGGGCGAGGGTTGCCAGAGCTAGCAATGAAAGTTCTTGCCCGACGGCAACGTGGGCCAGGAAGGAGAGAGGGAAAAAAAAAAGATAAAGGACGAAAATATCCTTTGATTAGACATTTCTTTAAAATAATGAAGGCACTTCATATTTTTATTTGAAAATTTTTCTTTATTAATTGAAAGAAGTGGCTATTTTTTTTTTGTCAAAAAGGAAATGACTTATGTATAAAATCAGAAGGAAATGACCGTATGAAAAAGTGTAATTCTTTCGTTTTCAAGGTGTCGTGGCGATTGTAATTTCCACTTCTAGTTAATGTGTCTTAGGGGCATTCATTGACGAGATCATTAAGAATGCGTATTTTCAAGAACTTAGCGTCGTTAACCCGACAAGGTAAAATTCGATTATATATCTTGAAAAAAAGTTGGCATGGATGGAGGATTAGGGCGGCCTAATCTTGATCGAATGGCTTTCTAATCATGGTTCTCCAAGAGCTCCTAAAACACCCGACTTATTCCCTTCGGACGTGACGCTTCTCTCGTATCGTAGTTAATTATTGGAGACACATAGGCTTGTGCTCTCGAGAGTGGCCTCAAGATAATGTGTACGCACGGTGATTCGAGCTCAAATTTAGAACGAGAAGTGTCACTAAGCATTTTGTATATAGATCTATGAGTCCTCATCAAATTTTTTTTTTATTTTTATTTTTTAAATTAAATCCTAAATGTTTCCAATCCCTGTCGATCGAGTCCTAAACCGGCCTCCGCCCCGTCAAGTTTCAAGGGCCACATGAAAATAGGGCTCGACTGACGAAAATTTAAGGTACGTCTGAAATAACTATATTAAGAACTCAATTGGCAGAGCGTCGAAGGCTATGTCGACAATTATCCCCGTTGGAGAACTAAGAAACTCCTCACGCAAACGGGCCGGAGGAAAGTTGGGTCATTGCCCGGCCCAAGCCCGGAACATGCAGCCCAGCGACGGACCAGAAGCACGACGAGCCCATCGTGCGAACCGTGCAAGCAGGTGAATCAAGCTCGATCACGTATGGTTAAGGATCGGCCCTTTCCTTGGCCCCCCAAACTAAGGTCATTAATGGAACACCGCCGTGCTCCGCCTTTCTCATTCGAGTTTTGTTTGCTCATCGTGTGCGAAAATGTTCATTATTTAGTCCCATGAGGATACTTCGCGAAGCATGAATATGAATCACAAGACCGTCTACCGATGGTCGTCAGCCGGATCAATCGGTACGCCCCAGGATGTCGAACTTGGATTGAATTTTGATGAGGTGATATCGGGCATCGGTTTCAGATTCGAAAATTCAGGCGCGGACCGTCGGAGTGGCCAACCTCGACTCGATTAGTATGTCCCGTTGATGGGTATCGCCTTGGATGTACCAGCGGATGGCGATCGGTATTTTGTTTCCTTGCTTCGAAGGTCGGGTTGTCGGTACTATGATAACTTGCTTGAGTTGGCTTGTGGGGAAATCGTGCTTCTCGTGCTCGATACAGGGGATTTTGATGGACAGCCCAATAGCAGTCACCATGGCACGGTTTACACCGTACACGAAGGTGGAGCTAAGTATCCAAAAAAAAAAAAATTTACAAAATTTATTTCAATTATGCCAACTCAATCATAAATTTTTCAATTGAACAAATTTAGTTATCAACCTGTGTCAATATAGTACATACAATCAATCTTACCCGAAAATGCTAAAATTGATGCCATCCATCATATGTGGAACGATTGAAACGGACGTGAACAAATTTTATAACTTTTTAATAATTTTTCTTAAGTTTAGTCTTTTTCATTTTGACGGACGACGGTCACCTCCCTTGCCAAATCTCGCGAGGACCCAACCCTCGCGACCGGGCAAGGGTTGTCCTCGCAAGATCTGGTGAGGGCTTGGCGGCCCTTTCCCTGGGCGAGCAATGGCCTAGGCGAGGACCGCAACCATCACCAATGCTTGACAAGGGCTCATAGGCCCTCACCAGCCACATTGAAAAAAAAGAAAAGTGGAACATAATTCAAAAAATATATTTTAAAAGTAAAATTTGTCCATATTGTATCCATATCAGTAATTTTCAATTAAAATTGACCGAATGAATCACATTGCAACAAATACGAAAGGTTTTGTACTAAATTTGTCCAATTGAAAGGTTTATGACTAAATCAGTACCAATGCAATAAGTTTATGATGTTTTTCGTACTTTCCCTCATGAATGTTTTATTTAGGAGATTTACCTATGTGGAGAACAAGAATAGGGCAAATGGATTGCCCAATCTAGTCATGCTCGAGCTAGAGGTAGCAAAGTGGGTCAAGAACTCATATCTTAACCCACATTTAAGAGTGTGAGTCATAAATGGTTGCTTAACAAACTAAAGTAGATCATAAATGAGTCGCTAAATAACTTAATGGATCTTAAATGAGCTTTAATTGGGTTCTCAATGAGTTACCTTACTATCTTAAGTGAGTCATAAAGAGGTTTTCTGTTTTTTTTTTAATTTCCTTTTTATTTTACTTTTTTTTTAGGACAAGTCTGGGGAGGGCTTTGCGGCCCTCGCCAAGTCTAGGTGAGGGCCGCGACCATAGCCAGCGATAGGCAAGGGTCGCGAAACCCTCTCTGAACTTTGAGAAAAAGATAAAATAAAAAAGAAAAAGGAAAAAACTCCTATTCGTATTTTTCATAGAGAAATCTCTGATCAACGATAGAAAAAAATAAAAATAAAAACAAAATATGAAATAAAATAATTCTAATTTTTTAATTTTACTTTGATTTTTTGAAAAAAAACTAAAAATTATCCACGATATTTTAGCAATATAAATTTTAATAGTTTATAAATTTTTTAAAATGGATTAAATATGAAAGTGTTTTACCAGTATGCGTTGAGTATGGGTCGAAAAATTTACATTATAATAAATGAGTTATAAATGGGTTAATGGATCAATTTGGGTTGGGCCATAAATGACATAAATGACACACAACCCATCCCATCTGTTTAAGAGATCTAGCTAGAGCAAGACGAGGATGAAACTTTGCCTTATCGGGAGCGACTTGGCTTTAGACTCGCATGTACTCAGATCGTACCAAGCTAGATAGACCAATACAATTATGCGTCCAGAAAATAATGGATCTTTCATATAAGTAGTCTCCACCTAAATGAACGGACCTACCAAAAATGAACAATATACATATGCAGACATCACAAGTATGATTTATCAATTTGTCTGATCGCGAAAAAAAAACCCATGAAGCAGCGAACGAATAGGGAGAGAAGCTCGAGTGCGTTGGGTCTGGATATGAACTCACATGACACCCATATTATTTTTTCTGATTTTATCATTATAAACTCATTTAGCATTACTAATTCATATAACAATTTTGACCGTCAGGAATACAAGATAAAGAAACGAAAATGATGACAAGACTTTTGATAAGCTATCTCCCTTTCCCACTTGCAGAAGGGGCCGTCGGACTGATACGTCCTTGTGTCTGTCCTCCCCACGAAAGCAATCATAAAACCCTCGAATGGATTTTTCTGAGACAGTTCCTCTTTCGTTCTTCTGATTGTTTTGGCGCGGCATCGATCTGAGGTAATGCGTCCAAGACAGGTTTTTGTATTGTTCTAGGGTTTCCTGCCTGCTCTGAAGATGCCTCGTTTGACGTTTATTGGGGAAAGAATCGGCGGTTAGCTCAGAGAACAAGCAAGTCACGACAATGGCAAGTACTGAAACATTTCAGTCTCCTGACGCTCATGGAGTCACACTCAAGCATCGGGCCAGAAGAGACGACGTCACTACGGCGAGCAACGACACAGATTTGAGAATGAACTTTCGTAAAATGGACTGAAGCAATCTTTCAACCCTGGATCTGCCTCATTGCTTCGTGTATACTGAAACCAGAAAAGAAAAAAAGAAAAAAACAATTTGCTGATCGACTATGGCGAGGACAGATCGGCGCGAGGGGAGGAACTGCTCGAGTAAATCTTTGCTGCGTTCTCGCGCTCGCAAGCCTTCGTCTCTACCTTCATGGGAAAAGCTCGCACGTGCGGTTTTCGGCCATGGAACTTTCCTGGTATTATTTCATCGAAGGTGCATAAGGATGGTCGATAGTTTAGCTCAGATGGCAAGCTATTTCACTCGGGAAAGGTTCATCCCTCTCTTCTGAGATTCGTGATCACTGCATGGGAAATTTCCCGGTACCTCTCGCAATACGCCAACGCACGAACTATACACTTATGTTCTTTACTGGATCATAGTCAGCTTGGCATGATCAATCGAATCAATTGTCTTCGTACTCTCTGCAGAAACATTACCCACATGTGAAAGTGAATTCCTAGTTGTTTGCATGCAAAAAATCATGTGATGAAAGATTGGTCGCCACCCATATTGCCCTAATCTTTTTTTTTTTTTGCCGAAATATTACCCTAATCTAGATACTAGATAGGATATATTCTTCTCCATCGTTTGTGGAACTAAACTCCATCGGACTAGCCGTCCGAACGATGCGAAACATATGTATACACATCATCTGACATGTTTGTTAATCGACTTTAGATGTGGGTGATTCCATGTTTATAACCTGCCTATTGAAGATTGATCAGACGGAACTTCTTTCAACCTAGGATGGTTGAAAACACGATGATTTCATATTTGAGGAAATTACCCAAAAAGTTCTAAAACATTTTCACGATTTACCAATTTAGTCCTGAACCCTTTTAACGATTTACCAATTTAGTTCTAAACTAAATTGACCATGTCAATGCTAACTGAGTCACGTAGGAGTGGTTGGCATTCGTGTCAATAGTTTCTGGCCAAAATTGATGGAAATGACTAAATTGGCAAAATATCAAAAGGTTTAGGACTATATTGAAAAATTTTCAAAAGGTTTACGACTAAAATGGCATAATTGAAAGATTTGGGCCAAATTGGTAAATCGTCAAAAGGTTTACATCTAAATAGGTGCATTTAAAAGGTTTAAGCTTGAATTGACTGTCGTCCAATAGGTTCATAACTTTTTGTGCAATTATCCCGAATATGCTCTTCTCCATCTCTTATTTAAGAAAACTACACTAGACTAGCCATCTAGCTACCGTGGAACGTATGCATAGACGTCACTGACATTTATTTTTAGGAAAAATGACAAAATAGTTCTTAAATTTTAACCCAATGTGTAATATGATTTCTGAATTTTTAATTTAACCAATATAGTCATTGAACTTTAGCTCGATATATGATGTATTCAATGTGATCCCCGAATTTTTGGAACATGTTTATTTTAGTTTTTGAACTATATGAAAATATTCACAGTCGTCCTTGAACTTGAATTAGTGAACAGACTGTATTGAACATCTTATTATTATTTAGGGACTAAGTTAAATGCGTTCCAAAAATTCAAGGACCATATTTGTCAAATTAAAAATTTAAAGACCAGATTGCATATTGAATCAAAGTTTATGAACCAATTGTGTCATTAGCCCTTACTTTTTTATCAAGCTTAGATGTGGGTGATTCGATATCTATAACCCGCCAATCAAGATTGCGTGGACGAAACTTCTTCCAACCAAAGAATGGATGGAAAACAGGGTATACGCGTCTTCTTTCAACGTTCCTTCGAGATATCGGTATTCCTTTGAATTCGACGGTTAAGAATTATTTCAAAGATGAAGTATTGGGATATCCAGGGATGAGAGGACGAATGCATCGCCATCGCCATAACTTTCCTTGAGTCCGGCATTAATGATATATGCGCAGAACCCGCTTCGTGTCGGCTGTGTATGGACAAAACCCATGTGTTTATCTAGCTAGCATTGTGAGAAGTGAACTACAATGTGCGTACAACAATGTACTAATGTAATAACATGGCAGATTGCATTAGACATGTGTTTCCTCTATCCAACGACCTCAAACTGTTGAATTGGAGGTTTAATTTGTTTAGCTAACGTGGATTATTGGAACTTTTGATTCGACGAAAATTCCTCGACCATGCACAAAAGTTGCCCCCGTCCATAATGCGCTAGGTAAAGACACCATGCATAGGGTGCCCAATGACGAGACCAGTTAAGTTACTCTTGGCGAGATGCATCAGGTTCAGTATACATTATTTATTGTTTGTTGGAGTGTGATTCATACTCTCCATCAATAAAATATTAAGGTTTGGCTTCCAGAAGGGCCTCCCTGACGGGAGTATCAAGAGGGCAGTGTCACCGGGATGCCAAATAATTTTTATAATTTCAGCCCATATTAATTAGTAGTTAAGGTTTAGGCCTATGAATAGTTACTATTATATATAATTATGTTTGCTCATAATTGAGAGCTGTAACAGAACGGTAGGTAGTGTTAATTATTATTAAATCATCAAGAGTCCTAGTTTAACAGTGAACCAAAATAAATCTTCTGTCTCGATTTTTCTTTCTCATTTTTATTCTTTATTTTGTTATGTTTGTGCGCCTAATCCTAACACCATCTCATCAACACATCTCAAGAATTTCTCGAGTTGGACGCGTTTTTTCGGCACTTACCTTTAGGGCTTCGATTATGGGTGAACACGTGATTTAGTTTGATAAGAGAAAAACAGGTTTTAGAACATGGGAGTAGAGGGGGCAAAATGGGTTTGTAATCCATATTAACCCATGTTTAATGGTGAGGTCATAAAATTGAATTAAATACGAAAGTATTTTAGTAATATGAATTGGATCAAATACAAGTTAATAAATTTATATTGCAATAAATGAGTTATAAGTGAATTATATGGGTTTATTTGAGTCGGATCATTAAGGACACGAACCAACTAACTAGTCCTGTGGGAGACTTTTTTTTGTACACCTCAAATGGCTACATGTACAGCCTATCTAAACAATAGGTGACTGATGTACCCTTTGCCTCCTTCAGTTCAGCGATACACGTCCAGAAGCTAGAAAGTAGAAAAGTGGTTAGGCAGCATTATTCATGGAAAAGTTCAGATAGATGGCGCGTGTTTTTTCGCCTATACCAGTCTTTTGCCCACCCCATAAGTTTCTTAGGAATAATCTTTATAGGTTTAGACCATACAAGACGATGGGTGCTAGCTGCTGCGATCGAAGTGACGTTAACTAAAGCGTCGTTTCTTTTGAAGTTTACTAGTGCGAATCAGACCGACATTTGCATTGTACACATCTGCGTCTGCTCTTGGCTTTCTCGTGTTGAGTGAGAAGTGGGAAAGGAAAAGGCATGTGATAGCCACGCATCGCGACATACTCTAGGTTAAACTTTAACATCCAGAAAGAAGAAAACAAGATGTGCAGAGAGAGAGAGAGAGAGAGAGATGTTTGAAGAATAATGATGAGTATCATTTGCTTCATATAAGGCCATTTGTAGCTTAAAGGTGAATCCATTTGCTGGTGTCCTGGACTTAGGAGCAGGAGAGAGAGTGACCGCAACTCTTCTTTTGTTGCATTTTCTTCTGGGAGCTAAGTGGTTTCATATTGGCCACCTGGGAAAGCTTAGTGGGACCCAAATATTTATCCCAAAGAGAATTTGGTGTACATTCTTCACTGTTCTGGACACGTCACGCTTAGGGTTTACTTGTCTGTATGAGGCTTGGAAGCACCCATGAAACTTCAGAAGAACGCACTCGTTCTCTCTCTAAAACCCATGGCGAGCAGGGCGCAAAAAGCGAGCTGATAAATTTTACCTCACTTTCCTGCCAAAAGATCCAACGGATGCAGTGCATTCTTGCTTTCAAACGCTTTCCCCCTCGTGAAGAGAATCTCGAAACAGGGGCGACTCAACCGTGGAGGTTCTGCGAGGGACAGAGTTACTGAACATCACAAACTCGCACGCGACAGCTCCACATGGGCTGGTTTGTGCATGTCGCCTTGAGTGTTATGACAAAATCTAGAGCAAAGAAGGGTTTGGGGGGAAAAAATTAGATGGACTTTGGACATCCAAACTCAAAGAGTCTTCTTCCGTCCTCTTCTCCTTAAATGGCATTGATTAGGTTTTTAGAGTTTCTCCTCGAAATGGCATTGAGTAAGGTTTAAGTTCCTCTTCTGATCATTAGGGGTGTTTTTTTTTCCCCTTTCATTTACTAGGTTCACAGATACAGTAGGAGTAAGGGATTATATATTTCAATGCACAACATTATATTTAGCAAGCACTTAAGATTGAGGCCAATTTCCCCGTCGAAATGTGCAAATCGAGTAACGTATCTGAATAGAGGACCACCACTTCACTTTTTTCGGCCGGCCTCCCTAATGGAGGCATAGAAACTTAAATCAGTAAAAGGACAATGATTGCCTGATGGTCATGTTGTGGATGACAGTGTCAGCGTGTTATGTTTATCACAAAAAATTTCAAAACTTTCTTTTTTAAATGTTAGCCAGCCAACAAGTTCTTTTGTGTCTGGCACTGGACCATGCATTCACTTAAAATGACGATGGACGATCGACCTAGCAAGGCTCTTGGTAAAAAGTCTAGAGTTAAAGGGTCACTAAGAGAAGGCCCGCCTATAAATATGCGAAATAAAGGCTCTATTTATTTCGCCGAGAACATTTTCCAGGAAAAGAATTTCCTCATTTTTTTTGGAGTTTGGTTTGCTTAGGAAAATGAGTCAACGAACAATTTATGCTTAAATTCGGGAAAATGATTTTCTCTTCGAAAAATGGAAATTTTTTTTTCAAGATGTGACTATATATCGGTGCTTGGACTCGAAACTCTATGCTTGGACACAAGAACCCCCACACCGGTTCCTGAGTTTTTCGTGTCCCGATTCCAAGTGTTTAGCGATCGGACTTGAGTCCATCGACACCGAGACCAAACCCCTAGCGGTACTCGTGCCCAATGCCGAGAAACCCGAGCCCAGGTCCATAAAGGCAGTGCTCAAGTCCGCGATGCTCGATCTTTGGTCCTCGGCAGTTAGGCCCAAGTCCACAATGGCCATGTACATGTCCTTGGCGATGAAACTCTCGTTCTTACAATATAGATTAGATTATAAGAAAAAAAAATCGAGTTTTAAATTATTTTTTCATTTTTATTCATATTTTTTTTCCTTCTTCTTCGGTCGATCGCCGGCCACGGCCACAGCCACAAGCAAGGGACAAGCTCACCCAATACCCAACGAGGCTCTAGCTCACCGAAATTTGACGAGTTTAAAACTCGCCGGCCAATGGCAAGGCTATAGGATCCCTGACCACCAGCGAGACTCGAGCCTCACCAGCTTTGGGCGAGTTCGTCGGTCGTCGGGAAGAAGAAAACAAAAAAGAAAGAAAACGTATGGTGTTTTTCATACCAAGCTACAAAAAGGAAAAAAAAAAGGTTCATTTTTAATTTCACATCAGAAAATATTCTCATTTTTTGTAAAACAAGTCGAAGTCGAAGACGACGACGACCAAGATTAATTCCATACATAGCTTCTCCTTGATTCATGCTAATGGCCATAGCTCACAAAGAATTCCCTTCACTTGCATGTGAAGGAAAGGATCGCTCATGGTGATCATTTCTCGATTAGGGTTGGGCATGAACTTGCGTTTTGGCAAAGAAAAGGAGACGAGACCCCAGATCAATCGAACCGAAACACGTCATCAAAATCTCAATCAGCTTTTCCCCAAGAATCGCTCGCGAATCGAAGCCATCAAACGCTCTTTCCCCCCCCCCCCCCCCCTTGCCTACGAGCGCCACCTTTGCCGTACAGATTCCCTCCACAGATTTTACACGTTGCATCGTGCGTTTGCGTGCAGAAATTCGCGCCCAAACTTACTTTCTCTCATGTGACCCTCCAATGATTGAGCCAAAAAGGCAACCGGACGGTCCCCCCGGCCGGCGCTCAGGGACGGCAGGCGCCGTTGATTTAATTGGTATCTTCCCATGCGTTCTCATAGTTACCATAGTCGACGTGGACGTGACGAGGTAACGATTAGCGAAATAATAATTCGTGACATCTCTAAAACGCACCCGTCCGGCCCCAAAACGAGCAGATAAAGAGTCCGAGAGAGCCACCCCGGTGGAGAACCTAATGGAGCAACTCAACGCCACGCCACGCCATGCCATCTGGAAGTCAGAGAATTCTTACAATTTGATCTCGTATTATTCTATTGGTAATTTGGATTTGAGCACATGGGTAATTCTAACAGAAAGGCGAGATGCTTGATTATAGTGAAGTTATCTGCTAGATATAGCCCTGATTTAAGAACGAATCGGGATAAACTTTGTATCTCGATTTTTTTTTTTTTTGTGCCTTTACCCTTTAATGGAAAAATCAAGCAAGCCGACAGGGTTGACGACGGAATTGCCCGAACGGCGTCGACAGCGTCTGTTTCTCTTGCATCATCTTCACTCGAAAGAATTGGGGTTAACTATTGATAAGAAAGGGAACCGTTTCTCGTGTTATAGTCGCATATGAACTGTTTACATTCTCGTTTTCTGACTCACACGCTTGTCACCATATAAATCATTTCTAAACTCTTGTGTGAAAAACAAGTCATGCCCCCACCTTTTGATTGTTTGGGCACGACAGCACTCATTGGCTACGTACGTAGGAGGACAAAGAGGGGACCCGTGCTTCCCGACGAGGATCCTGAGATCCCAGCAAATCATTCATCTCTGCTGGTTGGCCCAAGAAGAACAAAAGCCCAGCGCTAGAACGGCGGCTTCCTGGCCGCCGGGGATCATCTTTCAGATTTCAGTGGATAAAGAATTTGAATCTTGGCTAGGAGTGACGAATTTCCGATTCCGTACCACCTGTTGGAACAGATTTTTCATTTTCGAAACTTGGAAGTTGAAACTTATTACGCATACCTTGAAACCTATAACCTTTCCCGTCACGAATTTCAGGATCTACCCAAGTTCTTATATGTATTCTTAACCGGGCGATTACGGTGAATTAATCACCTTTAATGATCACTATTTATCGTTACAATCCATTAATCACAACTCATTTTTACATACGCAAATAAATATGGAACATTAACGATGTTGAAGTCTCCGTCATAAACGTCGTTGGAAATAGAAGTTCAGACTAGTGGTTTCATATTACACATTTATCATGAGACGCTATGGAATATCTCTACGATCACGCGAGTACATATACTAAGATATATATTTAAAAAAATTACTACAAATTTCACGTTTCAGGTTCTATCTACCAGACACTCCAGTAAACAGACAATGGGAAAGATGCCGCTGTGCATGCCAACTTGAACTAAATGGGTATGAAATATTGATATCGTCGAGAAATTTCAAGGCAATCGGCGAAACAGAACATAAAGCTTGCGATAAAAATGTGGAGTTTCGATTACTCCGAACGAAATACCTCTTTTCTCACTCGACGGACAATCGTAAGTCATTCGAAGGAATCGCACGATTTATAAGTCGGTGGTACGACGGGCTCAACTTGGTATTACGTATGTAATTGCCGCTCGTTCTCGGGAAATTTCTATATTGTATTATCCTATTTATTTTTCGAAATCAATGGACGAACTACAACATTTGATTTTTCGATTGAAATAGAAGGGAAAGTATGATTGATCGGTCCCCAAAACATGAAGTATTTCTCAACGATTTTGGGGCTAACATGAAAAGTAACTTTCACCAAAGGAACAGAAATCTACAGTTGCCTGCGATTTGGGGAACCCGAGTGGCTCCAAAATCCAGGAGAGACCTGCGGGGAAGACGACGAACCGGGCTGTTTACCTGGAAAACAAGAATCCGGGAACCCGTCCTTTTCACCCGATTCCTACTTCTCTGGAATATTCTCTGTTTTTTTTTAATATAAGGATTAATACTACAAAAAAAAAATTCAAATCAATACACCTATAAAAAATTTATCCCAAACCATTTTTTTAACCAATAAAAATCTCAAACAGGTATACTTGCGATAAATTTATCCCAAATTATTTTTTTGATCACCTAAAACCCTAAAATAATACATCTGCAACAAATTTACCCAAAATTATTTTTTTTACCATCAAAAATCCTAAACTTATACAATTATGACAAATTTATCATAAACTGGTACATTCGTGACAAATTTACTTTCCGTTAGTTTTCGTTAAATTGATTTAATATTCCAAAAAAAAAAACTCAAATCGATACGTATGTGGTAAACAAAGGGTAAAAATCTCAAATGGGTACGCTTGACAACTGCCGCATGTCATTTAACTCAGTAATTTGACGGAAAAATTTAATGGAAACTAACGGAGGGTAAATTTATCATAACTGTACCGGTTTGGAGTAAATTTATTACAAATTTACCAGTTTGGAGTTTTACGTGGTCAAAAAAATAGTTTAGAGTAAATTTATTACAAGTGTACGAATTTAAAATTTTTCATGATAATAACCCTTTTTATAATGATGGCAATTTACTCTAGCTTGAACCATAGAAAAATATAATATAATGATTGTCGCGACCCTCTAAAAAAAATTTTAAAATTTTAAAAGGGGTTAACGGATTACTAGGTTAATTAGATTTGACTAACCTAATGCGGACCCTCCCAAGCCCTACCGAATCGCAACTTTGGTTTTTGTTTAAATGATTTTGAAATTTGGAGTCGCCACTAATCGTTCTTGGTAGGTCGATTAGAAACCTAAATAAATTAGCAGGAGAACTAATTTATTCCTGCGAACCAGAGATTATGAGCTCGGGGACTTGGTTACACTAGTTAATTAAAACTAATGCCCTTTCGGTACCTTAATTTCATGGATATCCTAATCCGGCAACTCAGGCTTGGTTTATTCCTAAAGCTCTAGTAGGGTATTCTCTTTTGTGTTTTCACTTTTTAAATAGGATGCATGGATGGTATATATTTTTATTTGTTATATTTTTTAAGTGTTAAAGATTCCCTGAAGCCGAAAGAGAGAGTGTGTTAACGACTTCTGTGCAGTATTACGACCTACTCATCTTTTGGGTCTGATGATTCAAAAATTAAATTATAGGAAGTACATGACAGTGAATAAACACCTCCAATGGGAGGCCTAGCATTGGCTTGGCTCTTCCCTTTGGGATTTAAGGTACATGTATTTAAGTTGCAAGTATTTAAACTACTGTAAGTAAAAACCTCCAATGGGAGGCTAAGCATTGGCTTGGCTCTTCCCTTTGGGATTTAAGGTACAGGTATTTAAGTTGCAGGTATTTAACTACTGTAAGTAAAAACCTCCAATGGGAGGCTAAGCATTGGCTTGGCTCTTCCCTTTGGGATTTAAGGTACAGGTATTTAAGTTGCAGGTATTTAACTACTGTAAGTAAAAACCTCCAATGGGAGGCTAAGCATTGGCTTGGCTCTTCCCTTTGGGATTTAAGGTGCAGGTATTTAACTACTGTAAGTAAAAACCTCCAATGGGAGGCTAAGCATTGGCTTGGCTCTTCCCTTTGGGATTTAAGGTGCAGGTATTTAAGTTGCAGGTATTTAACTACTATAAGTAAAAACCTCCAATGGGAGGCTAAGCATTGGCTTGGCTCTTCCCTTTGGGATTTATGGTGCAGGTATTTAAATTGCGGATGGACTTTGTTCTCTCCATTTTGGGGTATGAATTTTTTAAAATGAAATACAACGAATTGATTCAACAATTTGAAATTTGTGCGCGCTTGAGGACTCCTCCAAGCCGATTTTGTGCTTCCATAGGATTGACCATTGATATAGAGCTGCGGCTTCCTGACATAAAATAGAGTGAAGTGTTAGTATACAAAATATGTGCTAATCTGCACCTAAAATCAGAAGAGTAGAAAGAGTACTTATCTCCCATTTTTTTGGGAGGGATTTCTATAATTGATTTTCGCTCTCTATGTTCCCAATATAGAGAGTTTCTTTTGAATTAAGAGGGACTTTTAGTCACAGATCAGTTGAGAAATCGGTGGACAGCTTAGGAGCTTGTCTGGGCCGATTTTTGCATCTCGACGAGATTTTTGCTGTTGACGTAGAGATATCCTTCTCCTGACATAAAATATGGAAGAAAAAGGAGATGGAGAAAGTGTATACAATTCGTGCTAATTTGCGAGTAAAACCATAAATAAATGAATAAATAAAAAACACTTAGCTTGAATTTGTTTGCTCGTTGACGAGGATGAACTCTTGATTTATATTGATCGATGAAGGAATTTGTGATGATAACCCCTAGCTTTAAACTCCCATCATCTTCAAAATTCTCTCTCTTTTGGTATTTTCTTTCTCTCAAAATTTTCTTCAATCTCCCAAAACTCTCTCAAACATCCAAAATTTTCTCTCCAAAAAATTCTCCCAAACACTTCAAATTTTCTCTCTCAAGAATCCTTTCTCAAGCTTACTTCTTCCTCCTTTTATAACCTACTCATCTATCTCCCATTCTAATTTTTCCACTAACTCTATCTCCCATTCTAATTTCTCCACTAACTCTTCTTCATTTTCATCTTCCATTCTCCATCTCTATCTCACATTCTAATCTCTCCACTAACTCTTCTTCATCTTCATCTTCCCTTCTCCATATTTATCTCCCATTCTAATTTCTCCACTAACTCTTCTTAATCTCCATCTTCCCTTCTCTATTCTTATCTTCCATTCTAATTTCTCTACTAACTCTTCTTCATCTCCATCTTCCCTTCTCTATTCTTATCTTATTTTCTCCATCCATTCTTCTCCAACTTCTCTTCTTCATCTCCTCTTCTTCATCTTCCCTTCTCTATTCTAATTTATCCACTAACTCTTCTTTTTATTATTTGTAAAATAATCCTTCAAGAGTTAGGTATTTGCACTCTAGTCCTTGAATTTTAAGTATTTACAATTTAGTCCCTGAAAAAATATTTCTTTAAGTCCAAATCTCCTTACAATTTATGACATACCTTCCCTATACTTAGTCAAAATTCACCACATGTCAAATTTAAACTCATTTCTTGCCACTGAAAATAATGCAGAATTTAATTAAAGCCCTTTTGCACAATTGAGTCATTCTGAGTATAATTTGGGCCAATATAAAAATTTGAAATATTAGAGAACAATGTCACAACTCCTAAAAGTGAAAAAATGAAAATAAATTGACTCAAATTGAATTTTTTAGACCCGGTTCGAGATTAGGCTCATGAAGGAATACACGACCCCGAATTGGATTTTTTAAATTTGTGATAACCAACATGAAAAGGGATTTAAAATAAAAATATTGACTATTTTTATATATTTTTGTAGCCTCAAATGCTATTATTTATTAAATATTCTCATAATTTCTAAAATATATAAACAATATATATAAATACAAAAAAATTATTTTTTTGTTCGAAAATATTTTCCTAAGCTTGGCCAAGGCTCCAAACTTGATTTTTTAATTTTCTCATTTTTCTTAATTTTTTGTTTTTATGAATTTTCGAAAATAAAAATACCGAAAAATATCGAAAATATGAAAAATTATTTTTGGTCAAAATTGGTTCCCTAGGCTTGGCTAAGGTTCCCAAAGTTGATTTTTCAATTTTATGAATTTTTATGGATTTTCTATTAATTTTCGAAAATAAATAAATAAAAAATACGTAAAAATACTAAAAATATGAAAAATTGTTTTTTGGTCAAAATTGGTTCCCTAGGCTTGGCTAAGGTCCCCAAAGTTGATTTTTCAATTTTATGAATTTTTTTATTACTTTAGCAATAGAAAAAATGATTAAAAATCAGGTGTCAACAGCTGCCCCTCTTTGAAAGGAAGCTTGGTAGAGGTTCATTTCAAAGACGAGATGACACCTGAATTCTAATCGACTCAATACAAGGAAATAAAAAGAGTCGTGCCATGAATGTTCCACTGAAAATGAAATGAGAACCTAAGGATTCGTTATATAAAAAAAACTTTAGGGTGGTTGAACTTGAACCCGTATGGTGGATCAACCCATGGTAGATTCCTAATAAAAAGATTCTACTGATTAAAAATTGAATTAAAATTTGACCCGTATGGTGGGTCATACCATTTGACCCGTATGGTGGGTCGTACCATGGTAGATTCCTAATAAAAGGATTCTACTGATTAAATTTTGATTGAGATTTGACCCGTATGGTAGGTCACCCCATGGAGATACCTGTAAGAGGGACTTGGTGCCTGTAGAAAGGACTTGGTGCCTGTAAAAAGGACTTGTGCCTGTAAAAAGGACTTAATGCCTGTAAGAAGGACTTTGTTTGCCTGTAAGAAGGACTTTATGCCTGTAAGAAGGACTTGATTTGCCTGTAAGAAGTACTTTGTGCCTGTAAGAAGGACTTTGTGCCTATAAGAAGGACTTGATTTGCCTCTAAGAAGGACTTTGTGCCTATAAGAAGGACTTGGTTTGCCTGTAAGAAGGACTTAGTTTGCCTGTAAGAAGGACTTGATTTCCCTGTAAGAAGGACTTTATGCCTGTAAGAATGACTTGATTTGTCTGTAAGAAGGACTTTGTGCCTGTAAGAAGGACTTAATTTACCTGTAAGAAGGACTTGATTTGCCTGTAAGAAGGACTTTGTGCCTGTAAGAAGGACTTACTTTGCCTGTAAGAAGGACTTTGTGCCTGTAAGAAGGACTTGCTTTGCCTGTAAGAAGGACTTAATTTGCCTGTAAGAAGGACTTGGTTTGCCTGTAAGAAGGACTTTGTTTGCATGTAAGAAGGACTTTATTTGCCTGTAAGAAGGACTTGATTTGCCTGTAAGAAAGACTTTGTGCCTGTAAGAAGGACTTGATTTGCCTGTAAGAAGGACTTTGTGCCTGTAAGAAGGACTTGATTTGCCTGTAAGAAGGACTTGATTTGCCTGTAAGAAGGACTTGATTTGCCTGTAAGAAGGACTTGATTTGCCTGTAAGAAGGACTTAATTTGCCTGTAAGAAGGACTTGATTTGCCTGTAAGAAGGACTTTGTGCCTGTAAGAAGGACTTGATTTGCCTGTAAGAAGGACTTTGTGCCTGTAAGAAGGACTTGATTTGCCTGTAAGAAGGACTTGATTTGCCTATAAGAAGGACTTGATTTGCCTGTAAGAAGGACTTGATTTGCCTGTAAGAAGGACTTTATGCCTGTAAGAAGGACTTTGTGCCTGTAAGAAGGACTTGATTTGCCTGTAAAAAGGACTTAATTTGCCTGTAAGAAGGACTTGATTTGCCTGTAAGAAGGACTTACTTTGCCTGTAAGAAGGACTTTGTGCCTGTAAGAAGGACTTGATTTGCCTGTAAGAAGGACTTTGTTTGCCTGTAAGAAGGACTTAGTTTGCCTGTAAGAAGGGCTTAGTGTACCTCAAAGGGCGCCATTCTGAAATCTGGGGAGACCAGGAATCCTACGGAAGCTCAAACCCAAATTATATTCTCCTGTCGCTTTAGGAATAAACCAAAGAGGCAGAGATCAAAAGGTCTCGAACATTTCTGTCCTTGAGACAAATCATGCTTTATTGAAGAAGGTGGATACCTGTATATACCGCAATGGATTCGAGTATCCCAACAACCATCAGAATTCATTCTCTTGAAAGGTTCAGGTTGAAGATATACTTACCTGATAATTTGGAAGAAATGCTTGGTGGCTTCTCGACAACCAGACTTGTTCATTCAATAATCGCCGAATGAATTTCAAGACTTTAGAAGGTAACTCAAACACCGGGAATGTGTTGCCTGTCAGGCAATGTCAAAGCTAACATGTGCAAGCATTTTCATTAATGCGTTCATTGGTTCATACAAAATTGTTCAGCTAAGTTTGCCATGATTAAAGGCAGTCTGTGTAATAACTCATGATGCAATCGATCAACATATGGATCATGTATTTGTCGCGACCCTCTAAAAAAATTTAAAATTTTAAAGGGGGTTAATGGATTATTAGGTTAATTAGATTTGACTAACCTAACGCGGACCCTCCCAAGCCCTACCGAATCGCAACTTTTGTTTTTGTTTAAATGATTTTAAAATTTGGAGTCGCCACTAATCGTTCTTGGTAGGTCGATTAGAAACCTAAATAAATTAGCGGGAGAACTAATTTATTCCTGCGAACCAGAGATTAGGAGCTCGGGGACTTGGTTACACTAGTTAATTAAAACTAATGCCCTTTCGGTACCTTAATTTCATGGATATCCTAATTCGGCAACTCAGGCTTGGTTTATTCCTAAGGCTATAGTAGGGTATTCTCTTTTGTGTTTTCACTTTTTAAATAGGATGCATGGATGGTATATATTTTTATTTGTTATATTTTTTTAAGTGTTAAAGATTCCCTGAAGCCGAAAGAAGGAGTGTGTTAACGACTTCTGTGCAGTATTACAACCTACTTATCTTTTGGGTCTGATGATTCAAAAATTAAATTATAGGAAGTACATGACAGTGAATAAACACCTCCAATGGGAGGCCTAGCATTGGCTTGGCTCTTCCCTTTGGGATTTAAGGTACAGGTATTTAAGTTGCAAGTATTTAAACTATTGTAAGTAAAAACCTCCAATGGGAGGCTAAGCATTGGCTTGGCTCTTCCCTTTGGGATTTAAGGTACATGTATTTAAGTTGCAGGTATTTAACTACTGTAAGTAAAAACCTCCAATGGAAGGCTAAGCATTGGCTTGGCTCTTCCCTTTGGGATTTAAGGTATAGGTATTTAAGTTGCAGGTATTTAACTACTGTAAGTAAAAACCTCCAATGGGAGGCTAAGCATTGGCTTGGCTCTTCCCTTTGGGATTTAAGGTACAGGTATTTAAGTTGCAGGTATTTAACTACTGTAAGTAAAAACCTCCAATGGGAGGCTAAGCATTGGCTTGGCTCTTCCCTTTGGGATTTATGGTGCAGGTATTTAAATTGCGGATGGACTTTGTCCTCTCCATTCTGGGGTATGAATTCTTTAAAATAAAATACAACGAATTGATTCAACAATTTGAAATTTGTGCGCGCTTGAGGACTCCTCCAAGCCGATTTTGTGCTTCCATAGGGTTGACCATTGATATAAAGCTGCGGCTTCCTGACATAAAATAGAGTGAAATGTCAGTATACAAAATATGTGCTAATTTGCACCTAAAACCAGAAGAGTGGAAAGAGTACTTATCTCCCATTTTTTGGGAGGGATTTCTATAATTGATTTTCGCTCTCTATGTTCCCAATATAGAGAGTTTCTTTTGAATTAAGAGGGACTTTTAGTCACAGATCAGTTGAAAAATCGGTGGACAGCTTAGAAGCTTGTCTGGGCCGATTTTTGCATCTCTACGAGATTTTTGCTGTTGACGTAGAGATATCCTTCTCCTGACATAAAATATGAAAAAAAAAAAGGAGATGGAGAAAGTGTATACAATTCGTGCTAATTTGCAAGTAAAACCATAAACAAATGAATAAATAAAAACACTTAGCTCGAATTTGCTTGCTCGTTGACGAAGATGAACTCTTGATTTATATTGATCGATGAAGGAATTTGTGATGATAATCCCTAGCTTTGAACTCCCATCATCTTCAAAATTCTCTCTCTTTTGGTATTTTCTTTCTCTCAAATTTTTCTTCAATCTCCAAAAACTCTCTCAAACATCCAAAATTTTCTCTCCAAAAAAAATCCTCCCAAACACTTCAAATTTTCTCTCTCAAGAATCCTCCCAAACACTTCAAATTTTCTCTCTAAAAAAAAATCCCCTCTCAAGCTCACTTCTTCCTCCTTTTATAACCTACTCATCTATCTCCCATTCTAATTTTTCCACTAACTCTATCTCCCATTCTAATTTCTCCACTAACTCTTCTTCATTTTCATCTTCCATTCTCCATCTCTATCTCACATTCTAATCTCTCCACTAACTCTTCTTCATCTTCATCTTCCCTTCTCCATATTTATTTCCCATTCTAATTTCTCCACTAACTCTTCTTAATCTCCATCTTCCCTTCTCTATTCTTATCTTCCATTCTAATTTCTCTACTAACTCTTCTTCATCTCCATCTTCCCTTCTCTATTCTTATCTTATTTTCTCCATCCATTCTTCTCCAACTTCTCTTCTTCATCTCCTCTTCTTCATCTTCCCTTCTCTATTCTAATTTATCCACTAACTCTTCTTTTTATTATTTGTAAAATAATCTTTCAAGAGTTAGGTATTTGCACTCTAGTCCTTGAATTTTAAGTATTTACAATTCAGTCCCTGAAAAAAATATATTTCTTTAAGTCCAAATCTCCTCACAATTTTTGACACACCAAAATTTACCACATGTCAAATTTAAGCTCATTTCTTGTCGCTGAAAATAATGCATAATTTAATTAAAGCCCTTTTGCAAAATTAAGTCATTCTGGGTATAATTGGGCCAAGATGAAAATTTAAAATATTAGAAGACAATGTCACAACTCATAAAAAGTGAAAGTTAAAAATAAGTTGACTCAAATTAAATTTTTTTAGGCCCGATTCGAGATTATACTCGTGAAGGAACACGTGACTCGAATTGGATTTTTCTGAATTTGCGATGGCCAATATGAAAATAGATTTAAAATAAAAATATTAACTATCTTTGTGTATTTTTTGGCCTCAAATGTTATTTTTCCAAAATTTTCAAATATTTTTGTATTTTTTTTTAAAAAAAATTAAAATATATATAATATGAAAAATTATTTTTTGGTCAAAATTCGTTCCCTAGGCTTGGCTAAGGTTCCCAAAGTTGATTTTTCAATTTTATGAATTTTTATGAATTTTCTATTAATTTTCGAAAATAAATAAATAAAAAATACGTAAAAATACTGAAAATATGAAAAATATTTTTTTGGTCAAAATTGGTTCCCTAGGCTTGGCTAAGGTCCCCAAAGTTGATTTTTCAATTTTATGAATTTTTATGAATTTTTTATTATTTTAGCAATAGAAAAAAATGATTAAAAATCAGGTGTCAACAGCTGCCCCTCTTTGAAAGGAAGCTCGGTAGAGGTTCATTTCAAAGACGAGATGACACCTGGATTCTTATCGACTCAATACAAGTAAATAAAAAGAGTCGTGACATGATTGTTCCACTGAAAATGAAATGAGAACCTAAGGATTCGTTATATAAAAAAAACTTTAGGGTGGTTGAACTTGAACCCGTATGGTGGATCAACCCATGGTAGATTCCTAATAAAAGGATTCTACTGATTAAAAATTGAATTAAAATTTGACCCGTATGGTGGGTCATACCATTTGACCCGTATGGTGGGTCGTACCATGGTAGATTCCTAATAAAAGGATTCTACTGATTAAATTTTGATTGAGATTTGACCCGTATGGTAGGTCACCACGTGGAGATACCTGTAAGAAGGACTTGGTGCCTGTAGAAAGGACTTGGTGCCAGTAAAAAGGACTTGGTGCTTTGCCTGTAAGAAGAACTTTGTGCCTGTAAGAAGGACTTGCTTTGCCTGTAAGAAGGACTTTGTTTTGCCTGTAAGAAGGACTTACTTTGCCTGTAAGAAGGACTTTGTGCCTGTAAGAAGGACTTGATTTGCCTGTAAGAAGGACTTTGTTTGCCTGTAAGAAGGACTTTATGCCTGTAAGGACTTGATTTGCCTGTAAGAAGGACTTTATGCCTGTAAGAAGGACTTTGTGCCTGTAAGAAGGACTTGATTTGCCTGTAAGAAGGACTTTGTGCCTGTAAGAAGGACTTGATTTGCCTGTAAGAAGGACTTTGTGCCTGTAAGAAGGACTTGGTTTGCCTGTAAGAAGGACTTAGTTTGCCTATAAGAAGGACTTGGTGCCTATAAGAAGGACTTGGTTTGCCTGTAAGAAGGACTTGGTTTGCCTGTAAGAAGGACTTTATGCCTGTAAGAAGGACTTGGTGCCTGTAAGAAGAACTTGGTTTGCCTATAAGAAGGACTTTATGCCTGTAAGAAGGACTTGATTTGCCTGTAAGAAGGACTTGTTTTGCCTGTAAGAAGGACTTGTTTTGCCTGTAAGAAGGACTTGATTTGCCTGTAAGAAGGACTTGATTTGCCTGTAAGAAGGACTTTGTGCCTGTAAGAAGGACTTGTTTTGCCTGTAAGAAGGACTTGGTTTGCCTGTAAGAAGGACTTGGTTTGCCTGTAAGAAGGACTTGGTTTGCCTGTAAGAAGGACTTGGTTTGCCTATAAGAAGGACTTTATGCCTGTAAGAAGGACTTGATTTGCCTGTAAGAAGGACTTGTTTTGCCTGTAAGAAGGACTTGATTTGCCTGTAAGAAGGACTTTGTGCCTGTAAGAATGACTTGTTTTGCCTGTAAGAAGGACTTGTTTTGCCTGTAAGATGGACTTGATTTGCCTGTAAGAAGGACTTGTTTTGCCTGTAAGAAAGACTTGATTTGCCTGTAAGAAGGACTTTGTGCCTATAAGAAGGACTTGATTTGCCTGTAAGAAGGACTTGGTTTGCCTGTAAGAAGGACTTATTTTGCCTGTAAGAAGGACTTGGTGTACCTCAAAGGGTGCCATTCTGGAATCTGGAAAGATCAGGAATCCTGCAGAAGCTCAAACCCAAATTATATTATCCTGTCGCTTTAGGAATAAACCAAAGAGGCAGAGATCAAAAGGTCTCGAACATTTCTGTCCTTGAGACAAATCATGCTTTATTGAAGAAGGTGGATACCTGTATGTACCGCAATGGATTCGAGTACCCCAACAACCGTCAGAATTCATTCTCTTGAAAGGTTCAGGTTGAAGATATACTTACCTGAGAATTTGGAAGAAATGCTTGGTGGCTTCTCGACAACCAGGCTTGTTCATTCAATAATCGCTGAATGAATTTCAAGACTTTGGAAGGTAGTTTGAACATTGGGAATGTGTTGCCTGTTAGGCAGTATCAGAGGTAACATGTGCAAGCATTTTCATCAATGAGTTGATCGGTTCATGTAAAACTATTCAACCAAGTCGGCAATGATTAGAAGTAGTCTGTGTGATAACTCATGATGCAATCAATCCAAATATGGATCATGCAAAACTATTCTGTCAAGCTTGCATTACCAATTCTGTTTAAGGAGGTTCTCATAGTATGAACGCCTCGAATGTAATCTGAATGGGGGACTTCAATCCGAAAGGGCCTTCTCTCACTCTGGGGAAAGGCTGTTTATCTGTAAATTAAAATGTTAGACTTGCGTGGAAATGGTTTGCCTTTCCTCATCCTGTCATGCCCCATTCTGCACATTTGATGTCTCCTGTGCAGTTTATGCTCTAAGTTGGAGTTGGTAAGTTAAACACACGGAATAGTCATACATAATTCATGAACTGTGTAAGCACAATGCAGATGTGACAATTTTTTAGCATTACGTGTGTTTATATAATGTGCAAACATGGGCGGATTTGAATTGCCCCTGGTATGTGGGTGGATTGAACAAATTGGGAAGCCCACTCCTTATGTCGAGGAGCGGTTTGTCTCAAGTTTTGCCCCTGCACGATGAGGCATATGGGTGAGGGAGCATTTTGGTTTGTTTAGTGACAGCGACCGCCATGGTTTAGCAGTTAAATGCCCCCCATTTTTCACCAGAATAGATCTTGTCAAATGATCATCATTTTCTTTTGGATTTGTCTCCTCCAACATGTTACATGTTAGTATAAATATTTCCTGTAACAAGAAAAGAAGACATGTCAACCGGTATTAAAAGGGATAAATTGGAAACGATACTGATTTACCCTTCATCTTGAATGCCTTGGACAAGTCTTTTACCAATTTTGCTGGGTTGAGTTTTCTTCGACTTTTGTTGGATGCTTCACCATTAAGCCAAGAATGTGGCAAAATATTGACTTCGGTATTATTCGTTGAGTATTCCATTCGGTCCATTGGACCATAGGTGTCCATGGGGTTTTCTTTTCAAAGGTTAATCCTTGGGGATAACGCGGCCCTGTTGTATCACCTTGGGCCTTGTTACGATATTTCTCGAGGTAATTTGCAATCCCTGTTAAGAATGGAATAAAAAAATTCAGGACTCGAGATGATTATGTGCAAATTAGAACGATACAGAATTACCCATGTCTAAGATTGTTCGGATCTTTCGCTTGTATTTTTCTTTAACCGAAGCTGTCCATCCCGTGGTAATGTCCATGAGTTGATTTGCCCCCAATTTAGCCCGACTAGGAAATTTGATTTTTGGATACAACTGTATTCTCGAGTCGCTTTTGCAAATTCCTGAAAATAGAAGGGATCAAATTTAAAACCGGAGCAATTTAAGGGTAAATTGGAACGATACGGATTTACCCTTCAAATTTACGCAGATTTCGTCTCGATATTAAATTTTTTGAGTTTGGTGTGGTTAACGGCTCCGAGCATTTAATAGGGGGGAAGGGAAATGATTACTTCTAGCTTGTGCATTAATTTTGGACATAAATAAAAGGCGAGAACGTTCGATGAAACTAAGTAGACGTATTCGTCTAGGTTTGATGTTCTTCATGATGCTCTCACGGGTTGCGGTAGACGATGATATCAAGAACATTAGAGAGGCATTCAGTGTGGCTTTCCACCAGCCGCCTAGAGACCCGCGTTCAATCATGTAAATTAATAAAGCTACCACCACTTAATTAGTGTGCCAATAAATTCGGCCATTTGTTGCGTGCCCCACTTCAACCGTGTTTTGTTTCTTTCGGTGCCCACTTGCTCTTGTCGGGCGCCTGTAGCATTGGGAGAAATACTTGTGGGTCACATTCATTAATAGAACCTCGGTCCTCTAAAACCCTCCGCGTGTTTCGGATCCGAGGAAATTTTAAGACCGGTCTCTGGTTGATTTAATCAGGTTAAGGTACTTATTTCATGGTTTCTGATTATATAATCCATATTGTTTTTCAAAAGACGCGGGATCCTCTGTAATACATTAAATATGCCCCCGTGTTTAATCAGTATAAGTCCACCATCATATCACAATACACTGCCCATACAAGTTTACGGATTGACACAACTCTATCTGTCAAAGATGGACAGTGTTCGTTTGCCCCCCTGAATTAACGGTTGAAGCCTTGGTGTTTTTCGTCTTTTGGTATTTCTGAAGATGATTCTTAATATATTATTGAACTTAATTTTTACACCCGTATGGGTATCTAGGATCTCCCTGTAAAAGAAAAGGATATAATTAGTATGCGACACAAGGAATGTCGGTCCATGACTCCTATATTAGTCCAATTTTATTTTTTCTATTTTATAGAGAAATCAGAAAAAAAAAATTTCTTTAGGAAGAAATGGGTTAATTTCTGATACAGAATTTTTTTTGCAGATTTATTACTCTTTTTTTTATTATTTTTTTAAAGGAATGTGACAAAATCTCTTGATGTTTACTAAAATTTTTGAAGGAATTTCCTTTTTATCAAAATAAATTTTCAGAGGTAAATTTATCAGGAAAATTTTATTTTTATTACAGCAGGAAAGACATAACAGAAATCCTTTATTGGTTAACAAAATTCCCCCGAGACATTAGTCTAATTTTATTTAGAGAAAATTTTCTTAGAAAAACATGAGCGAATTTCTCGAAAAGAATTTTTGTTGCAAGTTTTTATAATTTGAAAGAATGTGATAAAATCACTTGATGTTTACCAAAGTTTTTTTTTAAGGAATTTTTCTTTTTATAGAAATAAATTTTCAGAGGAAAATTTGTCAGGAAAATTTCATTTTTATTGAAGCAAGAAAAACATGACAAAAATCTCTTATTGGTCAATACAATTCCCCCGAAATATTAGTCTAATTTTATTTAGAGAAACTTTTCTTAGAAAAACATGAGCGAACTTCTCGAGAAGAATTTTCTTGCAAGTTTTTATAATTTGAAAAATGTGATAAAATCACTTGATATTTACTAGAGTTTTTTTTTAAGGAATTTTTCTTTTTATTGAAATAAATTTTCAGAGGAAAATTTTTTCAGGAAAATTTCATTTTTATTGAAGCAATAAAAACATGACAAAAATCCCTTATTGGTTAATAAAATTCCCATGAAGGGATTTTTTCACATCATTTTTCAAAAAAAAAATTTAAAAAGAAATGAGGGACAAATTTAATTTTTATTTTCTTTTAAAAGAATGGTCGTAATATCAAGCTCAAAAACTAACTAACACCTAGCATGGACCGACCGAAAATAAATACAAGATAAAATTAGAGAACTTACTTTTACCTTGGAGAAATGCAAATCACATAGTCATGCGCATGACTCAAGTGAGGAGTGGACTTTAGAAAATAAAAGAAGGAGAGACAGGGTATGGACCTAAAAGGCCCCCACTATCTGAATTGACAACCTTACCCTCCGCGTAATCAAATCACAATGGGAAGAATTGTCAATTCAGATAATGAGCGGGATAAAATATGGTCAACCCAAGCGCAATCGACGCAAGAGCGTTGCATATTCGATCCCTATCTATGGTTACTTAGGAAAAATTTCGCGACTTGGGTTTAGACGCTTGTGTGTGCAGGTGTTGTGATCCTCAGAATATGCAAGACATGCACAACAATTGATATCAAAACAGCGCTTCTAAAAATGTGTGAAATTAAACATAATCCCAACACCGAGCCTGCAAAACAAATGGGTTAGCCAAACACTCCGCTCCTTATAACTCCCATCCTGCAAAAACATATAACACCTACAGAATGAGTCCCAAGCAAGATCGCCAGAAGCGAGATATCCATGAAATTTTCATTGGCCTAAGTCCACTAAGACTTTTAAAATTTCGAAAAAATTTAAGTATTCCAATTGGTATCTTTTTTCGAAAATTTAAAAATCTCTATTCCCCAGTGGAGTCGCCAGTCTGTCGCGACCCTCTAAAAAAATTTAAAATTTTAAAGGGGGTTAACGGATTATTAGGTTAATTAGATTTGACTAACCTAACGCGGACCCTCCCAAGCCCTACCGAATCGCAACTTTTGTTTTTGTTTAAATGATTTTAAAATTTGGAGTCGCCACTAATCGTTCTTGGTAGGTCGATTAGAAACCTAAATAAATTAGCGGGAGAACTAATTTATTCCTGCGAACCAGAGATTAGGAGCTCGGGGACTTGGTTACACTAGTTAATTAAAACTAATGCCCTTTCGGTACCTTAATTTCATGGATATCCTAATTCGGCAACTCAGGCTTGGTTTATTCCTAAGGCTATAGTAGGGTATTCTCTTTTGTGTTTTCACTTTTTAAATAGGATGCATGGATGGTATATATTTTTATTTGTTATATTTTTTTAAGTGTTAAAGATTCACTGAAGCCGAAAGAAGGAGTGTGTTAACGACTTCGGTGCAGTATTACAACCTACTTATCTTTTGGGTCTGATGATTCAAAAATTAAATTATAGGAAGTACATGACAGTGAATAAACACCTCCAATGGGAGGCCTAGCATTGGCTTGGCTCTTCCCTTTGGGATTTAAGGTACAGGTATTTAAGTTGCAAGTTGTTGACACCTGATCTTTAATCATTTTTTCTATTGCTAAAGTAATAAAAAATCCATAAAAAATCATAAAATTGAAAAATCAACTTTGGGGACCTTAGCCAAGCCTAGGGAACCAATTTTGACCAAAAAACGATTTTTCATATTTTCAGTATTTTTACGTATTTTTTATTTATTTATTTTCAAAAATTAATAGAAAATCCATAAAAAAATTCATAAAATTGAAAAATCAACTTTGGGAACCTTAGCCAAGCCTAGGGAACGAATTTTGACCAAAAAATAATTTTTCATATTATATATATTTTAATTTTTTTTAAAAAAAATACAAAAATATTTGAAAATTTTGAAAAAATAACATTTGAGGCCAAAAAATACACAAAGATAGTTAATATTTTTATTTTAAATCTATTTTCATATTGGCCATCGCAAATTCAGAAAAATCCAATTCGAGTCACGTGTTCCTTCACGAGTATAATCTCGAATCGGGCCTAAAAAAATTTAATTTGAGTCAACTTATTTTTAACTTTTACTTTTTATCAGTTGTGACATTGTCTTCTAATATTTTAAATTTTCATCTTGGCCCAATTATACCCAGAATGACTTAATTTTGCAAAAGGGCTTTAATTAAATTATGCATTATTTTCAGCGACAAGAAATGAGCTTAAAGTTGACATGTGGTAAATTTTGGTGTGTCAAAAATTGTGAGGAGATTTGGACTTAAAGAAATATATTTTTTTTAGGGACTGAATTGTAAATACTTAAAATTCAAGGACTAGAGTGCAAATACCTAACTCTTGAAGGATTATTTTACAAATAATAAAAAGAAGAGTTAGTGGATAAATTAGAATAGAGAAGGGAAGATGAAGAAGAGGAGATGAAGAAGAGAAGTTGGAGAAGAATGGATGGAGAAAATAAGATAAGAATAGAGAAGGGAAGATGGAGATGAAGAAGAGTTAGTAGAGAAATTAGAATGGAAGATAAGAATAGAGAAGGGAAGATGGAGATTAAGAAGAGTTAGTGGAGAAATTAGAATGGGAGATAAATATGGAGAAGGGAAGATGAAGATGAAGAAGAGTTAGTGGAGAGATTAGAATGTGAGATAGAGATGGAGAATAGAAAATGAAAATGAAGAAGAGTTAGTGGAGAAATTAGAATGGGAGATAGAGTTAGTGGAAAAATTAGAATGGGAGATAGATGAGGAGGTTATAAAAGGAGGAAGAAGTGAGCTTGAGAGGGGATTCTTGAGAGAGAAAATTTGAAGTGTTTGGGAGAATTTTTTGGAGAGAAAATTTTGGATGTTTGAGAGAGTTTTGGGAGATTGAAGAAAAATTTGAGAGAAAGAAAATACCAAAAGAGAGAGAATTTTGAAGATGATGGGAGTTTAAAGCTAGGGGTTATCATCACAAATTCCTTCATCGATCAATATAAATCAAGAGTTCATCCTCGTCAACGAGCAAACAAATTCAAGCTAAGTGTTTTTATTTATTCATTTATTTATGGTTTTACTCGCAAATTAGCACAAATTGTATACACTTTCTCCATCTCCTTTTTCTTCCATATTTTATGTCAGGAGAAGGATATCTTTACGTCAACAGCAAAAATCTCGTCGAAATGCAAAAATCGGCCCAGACAAGCTCCTAAGCTGTCCACCGATTTCTCAACTGATTTGTGACTAAAAGTCCCTCTTAATTCAAAAGAAACTCTCTATATTGGGAACATAGAGAGCGAAAATCAATTATAGAAATCCCTCCCAAAAAAATGGGA
The DNA here is from genome assembly GCA_016432845.1 of Psidium guajava. Classification (NCBI taxonomy): domain Eukaryota; kingdom Viridiplantae; phylum Streptophyta; class Magnoliopsida; order Myrtales; family Myrtaceae; genus Psidium; species Psidium guajava. The sequence continues at coordinate 13,363,126 of CM028231.1, read as the reverse complement.
GATAAGTACTCTTTCTACTCTTCTGGTTTTAGGTGCAGATTAGCACATATTTTGTATACTAACACTTCACTCTATTTTATGTCAGGAAGCCGCAGCTCTATATCAATGGTCAATCCTATGGAAGCACAAAATCGGCTTGGAGGAGTCCTCAAGCGCGCACAAATTTCAAACTGTTGAATCAATTCGTTGTATTTCATTTTAAAAAATTCATACCCCAAAATGGAGAGGACAAAGTCCATCCGCAATTTAAATACCTGCACCATAAATCCCAAAGGGAAGAGCCAAGCCAATGCTTAGCCTCCCATTGGAGGTTTTTACTTATAGTAGTTAAATACCTGCAACTTAAATACCTGCACCTTAAATCCCAAAGGGAAGAGCCAAGCCAATGCTTAGCCTCCCATTGGAGGTTTTTACTTACAGTAGTTAAATACCTGCACCTTAAATCCCAAAGGGAAGAGCCAAGCCAATGCTTAGCCTCCCATTGGAGGTTTTTACTTACAGTAGTTAAATACCTGCAACTTAAATACCTGTACCTTAAATCCCAAAGGGAAGAGCCAAGCCAATGCTTAGCCTCCCATTGGAGGTTTTTACTTACAGTAGTTTAAATACTTGCAACTTAAATACCTGTACCTTAAATCCCAAAGGGAAGAGCCAAGCCAATGCTAGGCCTCCCATTGGAGGTGTTTATTTACTGTCATGTACTTCCTATAATTTAATTTTTGAATCATCAGACCCAAAAGATGAGTAGGTCGTAATACTGCACAGAAGTCGTTAACACACTCCCTCTTTCGGCTTCAGGGAATCTTTAACACTTAAAAAAATATAACAAATAAAAATATATACCATCCATGCATCCTATTTAAAAAGTGAAAACACAAAAGAGAATACCCTACTAGAGCTTTAGGAATAAACCAAGCCTGAGTTGCCGGATTAGGATATCCATGAAATTAAGGTACCGAAAGGGCATTAGTTTTAATTAACTAGTGTAACCAAGTCCCCGAGCTCATAATCTCTGGTTCGCAGGAATAAATTAGTTCTCCCGCTAATTTATTTAGGTTTCTAATCGACCTACCAAGAACGATTAGTGGCGACTCCAAATTTCAAAATCATTTAAACAAAAACCAAAGTTGCGATTCGGTAGGGCTTGGGAGGGTCCGCATTAGGTTAGTCAAATCTAATTAACCTAATAATCCGTTAACCCCTAGAAATAATAAAAATATTTTTAGAGGGTCGCGACAGCTTGGCGACTCCGCTGGGGACGGGATTTTTAAATTTTCGAAAAAAGATACCAATTGGAATACTTGAATTTTTTCGAAATTTTAAAAGTCTTAGTGGACTTAAGCCAATGAAAATTTCATGGATATCTCGCTTCTGGCGATTTTGCTTGGGACTCATTCTATAGGTGTTATATGTTTTTGCAGGATGGGAGTTATAAGGGGCGGAGTGTTTGGCTAACCCATTTGTTTTGCAGGCTTGGTGTTGGGATTATGTTTAATTTCACACATTTTTAGAAGCGCTGTTTTGATATCAATTGTCGTGCATGTCTTGCATATTCTGAGGATCACAACACCTGCACACACAAGCGTCTAAACCCAAGTCGCGAAATTTTTCCTAGGTAACCATAGATAGGGATCGAATATGCAAAGCTCTTGCGTCGATTGCGCTTGTGTTGACCATATTTTATCCCGCTCATTATCTGAATTGACAATTCTTCCCATTGTGATTTGATTGCGCGGAGGGTAAGGTTGTCAATTCAGATAGTGGGGGCCTTTTAGTTCCATACCCTGTCTCTCCTTCTTTTATTTTCTAGAGTTCACTCCTCACTTGAGTCATGCGCATGACTATGTGATTTGCATTTCTCCAAGGTAAAAGTAAGTTCTCTAATTTTATCTTGTATTTATTTTCGGTCGGTTCATGCTAGGTGTTAGTCAGTTTTTGAGCTTGATATTACGACCATTCTTTTAAAAGAAAATAAAAATTAAATTTGTCCCTCATTTCTTTTAAAAAAAAATTTGAAAAAATGATGTGAAAAATCCCTTCATGGGAATTTTATTAACCAATAAGGGATTTTTGTCATGTTTTTATTGCTTCAATAAAAATGAAATTTTCCTGACAAATTTACCTCTGAAAATTTATTCTGATAAAAAGGAAATTCCTTCAAAAATTTTAGTAAACGTCAAGAGATTTTGTCACATTCCTTAAAAAAAATAATAAAAAAAGAGTAATAAATCTGCAAAAAAATTCTGTATTAACCCATTTCTTCCTAAGGGAATTTTTTTTTTCTGATTTCTCTATAAAATAGAAAAAATCAAATTGGACTAATATAGGAGTCATGGACCGACATTCCTTGTGTCGCATACTAATTATATCATTTTCTTTTGCAGGGAGATCCTAGATACCCTAGACGGGTGTAAAAATTAAGTTCAAAATATATCAAGAATCATCTCCAGAAATACCAAAAGACGAAAAACACCGAGGCTTCAACCATTAATTCCGGGGGGCAAACGAACACTGTCCATCTTTGACAGACAGAGTTATGTCAATCCGTAAACTTGTATGGGCAGTGTATTCTGATATGACGGTGGATTTATACTGATTAAACACGGGGGCATATTTAATGTATTGCAGAGGATCCCGCGTCTTTTGAAAGACAATATGGATTATATAATCAGAACCCATGAAACAAATACATTTACCTGATTAAATCAACCAGAGACCGATCTTAAAATTTCCTCTTATCCGAAACATGCGAAGGGCTTTAGAGGACCGAGGTTCTATTAATGATCGTGGCCCACAGGAATATCTCCCGACGCTACAGGCGACCGACACGAGCAAGTGGATGTCGAAAGAAACAAAATATGGATAAAAGTGGGCACCCAACAGGTGGCCGGATTTATTACCAACGCACTGATCGAGTTGTCATAGCGTTATTGTTCAAGATGGATAGTGGGGGCCACCGCTGAACCCATCATCAATGTTCTCGATATCATCGTCTGGAGCAATTAAACAAGAACATCAAGAAGAACATTAAGCCTCGACATCTTCGGTACCTCAAATCGTTCTGTTATGCTATGCGGAAGAAACGATAGCAGGAAAATTAAACAAAAAAAAACACGTGAAGCTTTTCTTTCATTCCATTCATCAAAGAGTATTACAACAGCTCACTGGGGAGGAAAAGTAAAGCCAAACTGAGCCCTGATAACCATTACGAAGGAGCTCAACTGACTCTCCAAACAGTTGATGCTCCGGGTGCACCGGGCGTTCTCAGGATCAAGCTCCGCGAGCCTAAAGAAGAGGCGATCGCGCTTCTCCTTAGCCTGGGCCATACTGGCCTCGTAATGCTCGACAGCAAACTCCAAGTCCGAAATCGCCGCCCTCTCGAAAGCAATATCTGCCGTAATGTCATCAAGTCTCTCCTGCAGCCAACCGCATTTGCACCTCATCATAATATTGCTCGGCTCCTGTTCGGCGTAAGTTCGGACCAAGGCCAGACGGTCCACCAACTTTCCCCTCTCACGAACTAGCCACGAAAGCTGATCATTGGCAAACTTGAAGGCTTTCTTGTGATTATCAGCCATAAATGTGACTATTTCCAGACGCTCGTGCCGGTCTCGGTAACGAGCTTTCACGACGGCAGTCACAATGACCGTCTCATAAGCGCGGTTATAGGCAGCCAGAAAATTAATGAAGAGGGTCGGGAAGTTCCGATACTCCCTCCCCAGTTGGGTACCCTCAACAGAAGCAGCGTCTAGGGTCCTGAATAAACCGAGGATTTCAGCCTCAACGGTAGAGTTTTGGGCTATATGAGCGTAACCTCTACCAAGAAGATTGTAGAGTCTCTCCCACCCAGCCAGGATTTCGGCGGAGAAGGTATGGTTAGGAGAATTGGCCATTTTTGAAAGCAGATCACGAAAGAAAGGAGGAGAGAGGCGAGGCAGATGATCGGAATGCGAATGTGATAATCTGCTTCAATTTAAATAATGATTTCACAGGGGCAGTCCTTATTGGTCGAGTTTTTTCTATCTACCATTCTCTGTCGGCAACACCCCCGCTGGCTCGAATTCCAGTCAAGCGGCAACCTCAAGCTGAGCAGACCCGACGTCTCTGCAGAAAAGTTGGACGGGCTGCCACCACTTTGAAAAAGAAAGAATAAAAAACGAGCTGAGTGGGAGACAAAGAAATTTTCGGCAGAAAAGGAGATACGACTCGTCTTTATTGGAGGACCCGCCAGTAAATCGACGGTGGAGATCTTGACAAGGGCCCTCTACCACGAAAAGAAAAAAGGAAGACGAACTGAGCGAGAAACAAGGATTTCCCCTTTGATCAAAAGCTGAATATCAGATTTTCTCCCTCGAAAAATCTAATAGCACTGCCGGTGAAGAGGGAAGTCGTTGCTATTGCCAGAGAGAGAACTTGTCCTCATTTGATAGTGAGAGTTCATTCGCAAGAACTCGCAGGAGAAAGATAGAGAGGAAGGAGTTCTCGTGGGAGAGGAATTCAAAACCTTCACCATCAAAGCATCGGCTTTCAAAGCCTGTTACGAGAAACCATCGACGATCCCGCGATCCCTCAAGTCCAAGAAGACATCCTGAGGCGGTCTCGAGTCGGCAGTACTAGATCCAGAAATATGTCGAGCATTAGGGAAACGGGCGCATGTTCAACCCTGGTCGAAGCTAATGAAGTTCCTTACCCTGAGGGTCTACTGGTCATGGCCATTGACGGTAATCCAGTCTCTCTGTCAATCCTTGTTACCGTATTGAGAAAATGCCGGTATAAGGTTGTAGCTCAAGCAAAGGCGACAGAGGCCTTAGAGATATTAAGGAGGAGTGGTGACCAGTTTGATATCGTCCTCACCGCCATGGTAGGGATTGACATGGATGTTTTCACTCTCTTGGAAGTCATCAATTCTAAATTAAACATGCCAGTTCTCGTAATATCGGCAAGCGATGATCAGCAAGCCATAATGAAGGCTGTCTTAAATGGGGCCCAAGACGTCGTAACGAAACCAGTTAGGGTTCAGATGCTTCAAAACATATGGCAGCACGTGGTAAGGAAGCAATTGCACGACCATGAGAACAAGCATCAAGCCTTCAATTTTGTTCCAAGCAACTGGAGAAAGAAGATGAGTTGGTCTCCCGAGCTGCATCGTATGTTTGTTAATGCAGTTCAACAGGTAGGAATCGATTCGGCACGGCCGCAACATATACTGGAAATTATGAACGTAGAGGGACTCACTAAAGCAAATGTTTCGAGTCATCTTCAGAAGTACAGAAAAAGGGTGAGAGAACACAATGCAGCTCAGAATCAAGAAAACCAAGGCGGGACTGATCCAAGCCTGAATGTCGAGTCTCCTCGCCACCATAAGTTCCGCGGGTTAGCATGGGGCGAGCCACTTCCCATCATCAACCAAGCCAGTAGCCGTGCCATCAATCCTCCAGGCGTTAATCAAAGTATCCCCCAGAATCACCCTAATGCTCTTCAAGAGTATAGACCGCAGGGGCAGTGTATTCAAACTCCTTGGTCTGAGCACCAACCCGTGGGTAGAATTCATCCCATGATCAGCGCGCCTGCGCAGCCAGAGAATCAGACAAGAAATTATCCTGAGCACTTCCACTTCTTTAATCCTCGAATGGAAGGAGTTTTTGGCAGCATGACAGTTGGTGATCCCCACACTTTCTCGAGTAATGATGAAGGCTCCAGCACGAGAAGTCAAATTGCTCATGGCGAGGACAGAATGAGAAATCTACCGCCAGCATTTGCCAACAACAATGCCCAATTCGAGCATCAGTTGCTGGAAGGTTCAAGAGATTACCCAGATGATGAGCTTACTGCCCTGGTCAACCAGTTTAGGGTTGACAGACGTCCCAAGCCGCGATCAGGAGCCAGTGAGTAGGGACTCTCAAACATCGATCATCCACACCCGAACCAACACGAGACTAGCTGATTATCGAAGAGCCACAGGAGAGGCAGAACTGACCTTGAATAAGTGCACATTTTATTTCATGCTTAATTCCCCTGCGTATGATATTTTCCAGCTTTCTAGGTGTCTCGATTTAATTCAGGGACAAGGGGGCAATTTATTTATTTATTTTTTATCCCGTCGAATGCGTGAATCTCTTTTTATGCTAGATTTAGGGCGGATCAATTTATGGTAACGTCGCTGACTGCCATAATGAGAAATGTTGAATGGCCTCACGTAGGGAAATTTCAAGTGAAATGCCCAGGCGAGCTCGAAGACGGGTAATTGTGTGTCGTTCCAATTTACCCTCAATTGTTGCAAAATGCTAAATTGGATTTGTTCCATTCTCACCCAGGGAATCGCAAAGTGCCTCAAGAGTGTCGCAAAATGAAATGACCCAATGGAACGCGATAGGACTCATTTGCCTCGAAGGTAACCTTCAAATTAAAGGAGCCCTCCGGTCCACGGACCCGATGGCATGGAAAATGATGATGGTCCAAGGCAACCCGAGAGAAAATAAGGCCCAACTAAGCAAAGCACTTACGTGGCAAGCTCAAAGTGAAGGGCAACTCGGGACATACAATTCAATCCAGTCCAAATGAAGGAACTTCCTCAATTCAAATTCAATAGAAGTACACACAAGGGTAAAACAATATCGTTCCAATTTTTCTAGAATATGAAGAACATATACTGCCGCATTCTCTTTCATTTTTGCAGGGGAAGTCTCTACTGGCCAGATTTTCCTGTCTAACATTCCCTATCAGTATCACCTCCGCTACTCGTCTCCATTCTCCAGCCAAGCAAATCCGACGTCTCTACGGCAAAGCTAAACGGGACGCCACTACTTTGAAAAAGAAAAGATAAAAAATAAGCTGAGTGGGAGACAAAGACATTTTCGGCAGAAAAGAGATACGACTCGTCTTTATTGAAGAACTCGCCAGCAAATTGACGGTGGAGACAACAACAAGGGGCCCTATCACGAAAAGATGGAAGGAGACGAGCCGAGCAAGAGACACGATAAGAAAAGAGGATTGAGAAAGGCCGGACCCTTGGAAGAAGCAATACAGTTGCTAAACCCACGTTTAATTTTAAAAGAGACGCCATGCTCGGAAGAGGGTCTTAAGGCATAGGCAATCGCTCAGAAAAATTCAAAGAGAGTGAAAACACCGGAAGCGAGTAGCAAATCTTGAGAAATCATCAACCAAATCAAAGATGTCTCAACCCAATACTCCCGAGAGCTATCATTGCCTGCTGAATATGGGAGAGGAAGAGTTCGAAGCCATGTTTGGGATCGAGCCTATGGAGCCTGGCTCTTCCGCCGACGACGTCCAAAATCTCAGTAAAGATAAGGACAATAACGGTAAGGGTCAAAAGAAGCGTTACCGTCGCCATACTAAGGAGCAGGTACAAAGGCTTGAGGATTTCTTCAGAACATGCCCTATGCCAGATGGCAAACAGAAAATGGAACTCAGTCAAGAGTTAGGACTTGAACCTTTGCAAATCAAGTTCTGGTTTCAAAATAGGCGAACCCGAATGAAGGCTCGTCATGAGCACAACGAAGCCGAGTTTCTAATAGTTGAAAATGAAAACCTCCGAGCGGAAAACAAGATGTATAAAGAGACTTTTGACTCCGCCACCTGCCCCAACTGCAATAGCCTCCTCCTCACCCTCGATGAAATGCATGATCTGAGGATCGAAAATGCACGTTTAAGAGGTGAGTTAGACCAGTTTATAACAGGATCGAGTTCTGTTGGAGGAGGGTACAAAAGGACCAATGATACTGGATCAGCATCAATACCTCCCGAGGAAGAAGGGACAGATCACCACCAAGCGGACATTGACGATGATCTTTTCGCCATAATCAACCAGTTTGATATCGGTAAAGCATCGGGACTGTGATGCACTTGTTCAGCCAGTGACCACGAGACCTTCAATATGGCCGATGCATACCTAATTTGGGATGAAGCCAGCTGATCATGGGAGAGCCTGCAGAGGAAGCGGAACTAATCTTGAATGAGTGAATGTGTTTTATTTCCTTGCGTGATGTGTTTTTCTGCTTTTGTGAATGTGTAAAAGCAAGGAGTAATAATCCGACTTCCCCCCATTAAATGCTCGAATCCGCCACCTCACCAACCTCGCGACGAATTGATGGCGAGTGAAAATCTGCATAAACCTGAAGGGTAACTCCGTATCGTTTCAATTTACCCTCAGTTGCTCCAAGTTTTAAAATTAAGCCCCTTCTATTCTCAGGAAATTGCAAATCGACCCGAGAACGCAATCATATCCGAATACAGGTTGGATAAAATTTGGGGGCAAATCAACTCATGGGCATTACCACGGGATAGACAGCTTCGGACAAAGGAAAGTACAAGCGAAAGACGCGAACAATCTCAGAAATGGGTAATTCTGTATCGTTCTAATGTGCACATAATCATCTCAAGTCTTGAATTGTCTTATTCCATTCTTAACAGGGATTGCAAATTACCTCGAGAAATACCGTAACATGGCCCAAGGTGATACAACAGGGCTGCGTTATCCCCAAGGATTAACCCTTGAAAAGAAAGCCCCATGGACACCTACGGTCCAATGGACCGAATGGTATGGGGGATGACAGTAGGTCCGAAATATTCCGAGTTCGATTCCCAAGGGTGGGGAATGTTGTATGTATTATAAATAAATGAAACAACTTTTTGTGCATTTCTTTTTTTTACAAACAGGAATACTCGACGAGTAATATCAAAGTCAGTATTTTACCATAGTCTTCCCATAATGGTGAGGCGCCCAACAAAAGTCGAGGAAAATTCAATCCAACAAAACTGGTAAAAGACTCGTGCAAGACATTCAAGATGAAGGGTAAATCAGTATCGTTTTCAATTTATCCCTTTTAATACTGGCTGATATGTCTCTTTTTCTTTTTACAGGAAATATTTACACTAACATTTAACATGTTGAAGGAGACAAATCCAAAAGAAAATTATGATCATCTGACAAGATCTATTCTGGTGAAAAATGGGGCAAATTGATCACAAGCTCTGAAGCGAAAAAGCAAATATGTCTTCCTTATCTCGTTTGATTTCAAGAATAATTTCTCTGCTTTTTACAGGGGCATTCAACCGCTAAACCGTGGCGGTCGCTGTCATTAAACAAACCGAAATGCTCCCTCACCCATATGCTTCATCACGTAGAGACAAAGTTTGAGACGAACCACCCCTCGACATAAGGAGTAGGCTTCCCAATTTGTTCGGTCCGCCCACATACCAGGGGCAATTCAAATCCGCCCATATTTGCACATTATATAAACACACGTAATGCTAAAAAATTGTCACATCTGCATTGTGCTTACACAGTTCATGAATTATGTATGACTATTCCGTGTGTTTAACTTACCAACTCCAACTTAGAGCATAAACTGCACAGGAGACATCAAATGTGCAGAATGGGGCATGACAGGATGAGGAAAGGCAAACCATTTCCACGCAAGTCTAACATTTTAATTTACAGATAAACAGCCTTTCCCCAGAGTGAGAGAAGGCCCTTTCGGATTGAAGTCCCCCATTCAGATTACATTCGAGGCGTTCATACTATGAGAACCTCCTTAAACAGAATTGGTAATGCAAGCTTGACAGAATAGTTTTGCATGATCCATATTTGGATTGATTGCATCATGAGTTATCACACAGACTACTTCTAATCATTGCCGACTTGGTTGAATAGTTTTACATGAACCGATCAACTCATTGATGAAAATGCTTGCACATGTTACCTCTGATACTGCCTGACAGGCAACACATTCCCAATGTTCAAACTACCTTCCAAAGTCTTGAAATTCATTCAGCGATTATTGAATGAACAAGCCTGGTTGTCGAGAAGCCACCAAGCATTTCTTCCAAATTCTCAGGTAAGTATATCTTCAACCTGAACCTTTCAAGAGAATGAATTCTGACGGTTGTTGGGGTACTCGAATCCATTGTGGTACATACAGGTATCCACCTTCTTCAATAAAGCATGATTTGTCTCAAGGACAGAAATGTTCGAGACCTTTTGATCTCTGCCTCTTTGGTTTATTCCTAAAGCGACAGGATAATATAATTTGGGTTTGAGCTTCTGCAGGATTCCTGATCTTTTCAGATTCCAGAATGGCACCCTTTGAGGTACACCAAGTCCTTCTTACAGGCAAAATAAGTCCTTCTTACAGGCAAACCAAGTCCTTCTTACAGGCAAATCAAGTCCTTCTTATAGGCACAAAGTCCTTCTTACAGGCAAATCAAGTCCTTCTTACAGGCAAAACAAGTCCTTCTTACAGGCACAAAGTCCTTCTTACAGGCAAATCAAATCCTTCTTACAGGCAAAACAAGTCCTTCTTACAGGCACAAAGTCCTTCTTACAGGCAAATCAAGTCCTTCTTACAGGCAAAACAAGTCCTTCTTACAGGCAAAACAAGTCCTTCTTATAGGCAAATCAAGTCCTTCTTACAGGCATAAAGTCCTTCTTACAGGCAAACCAAGTCCTTCTTACAGGCAAACCAAGTCCTTCTTATAGGCAAACTAAGTCCTTCTTACAGGCAAACCAAGTCCTTCTTACAGGCACAAAGTCCTTCTTACAGGCAAATCAAGTCCTTCTTACAGGCACAAAGTCCTTCTTACAGGCACAAAGTCCTTCTTACAGGCAAATCAAGTCCTTCTTACAGGCACAAAGTCCTTCTTACAGGCACAAAGTCCTTCTTACAGGCAAATCAAGTCCTTCTTACAGGCACAAAGTCCTTCTTACAGGCATAAAGTCCTTCTTACAGGCAAATCAAGTCCTTCTTAAAGGCATAAAGTCCTTCTTACAGGCAAATCAAGTCCTTCTTATAGGCAAACTAAGTCCTTCTTACAGGCAAACTAAGTCCTTCTTACAGGCAAACCAAGTCCTTCTTACAGGCACAAAGTCCTTCTTACAGGCAAACCAAGTCCTTCTTACAGGCACAAAGTCCTTCTTACAGGCAAACCAAGTCCTTCTTACAGGCACAAAGTCCTTCTTACAGGCAAATCAAGTCCTTCTTACAGGCACAAAATCCTTCTTACAGGCACAAAGTCCTTCTTACAGGCAAATCAAGTCCTTCTTACAGGCACAAAGTCCTTCTTACAGGCAAACCAAATCCTTCTTACAGGCAAATCAAGTCCTGCTTACAGGCAAAGCAAGTCCTTCTTACAGGCAAATCAAATCCTTCTTACAGGCAAATCAAGTCCTTCTTACAGGCACAAAGTCCTTCTTACAGGCAAACAAAGTCCTTCTTACAGGCAAAGCAAGTCCTTCTTACAGGCAAATCAAGTCCTTCTTACAGGCAAAGCAAGTCCTTCTTACAGGCAAAGTAAGTCCTTCTTACAGGCAAATTAAGTCCTTCTTACAGGCAAATTAAGTCATTTTACATGGCATAAAGTCCTTTTTACAGGCACCAAGTCCTTTTTACATGCACCAAAGTCCTTTTTAGAGGCACCAAGTCCTTTCTACAAGCGCAAAGTCCTTCTTACAGGCAGTTTCATGGGATAACCTACCATACAGGTCAAATTTCAATCAAATTTTAATCAATAGAATCCTTTCATTAGGAATCTACCATGGGGTGACCTACCATACGGGTCAAAATTTAAATCAGTAGAATCCTTTTATTAGGAATCTACCATGGTACAACCCACCATACGGGTCAAATTTTAATTCAATTTTTAATCAGTAGAATCCTTTTATTAGGAATATACCATGGGTTAACCTACCATACGGGTTCAAGTTCAACTACTCTAAGGTTTTCTTATAACGAATCTTTAGATTCTCATTTCATTTTCAGTTGAACAATCATGTCACGACTCTTTTTATTTCCTTGTATTGAGTCGATAAGAATCTAGGTGTCATCTCGTCTTTGAAATGAACCTCTACCGAGCTTCCTTTCAAAGAGGGGCAGCTGTTGACACCTGATCTTTAATCATTTTTTCTATTGCTAAAGTAATAAAAAATCCATAAAAAATCATAAAATTGAAAAATCAACTTTGGGGACCTTAGCCAAGCCTAGGGAACCAATTTTGACCAAAAAACGATTTTTCATATTTTCAGTATTTTTACGTATTTTTTATTTATTTATTTTCAAAAAATAATAGAAAATCCATAAAAAAAATTCATAAAATTGAAAAATCAACTTTGGGAACCTTAGCCAAGCCTAGGGAACGAATTTTGACCAAAAAATAATTTTTCATATTATATATATTTTAATTTTTTTTAAAAAAAATACAAAAATATTTGAAAATTTTGAAAAAATAACATTTGAGGCCAAAAAATACACAAAGATAGTTAATATTTTTATTTTAAATCTATTTTCATATTGGCCATCGCAAATTCAGAAAAATCCAATTCGAGTCACGTGTTCCTTCACGAGTATAATCTCGAATCGGGCCTAAAAAAATTTAATTTGAGTCAACTTATTTTTAACTTTTACTTTTTATCAGTTGTGACATTGTCTTCTAATATTTTAAATTTTCATCTTGGCCCAATTATACCCAGAATGACTTAATTTTGCAAAAGGGCTTTAATTAAATTATGCATTATTTTCAGCGACAAGAAATGAGCTTAAAGTTGACATGTGGTAAATTTTGGTGTGTCAAAAATTGTGAGGAGATTTGGACTTAAAGAAATATATTTTTTTTAGGGACTGAATTGTAAATACTTAAAATTCAAGGACTAGAGTGCAAATACCTAACTCTTGAAGGATTATTTTACAAATAATAAAAAGAAGAGTTAGTGGATAAATTAGAATAGAGAAGGGAAGATGAAGAAGAGGAGATGAAGAAGAGAAGTTGGAGAAGAATGGATGGAGAAAATAAGATAAGAATAGAGAAGGGAAGATGGAGATGAAGAAGAGTTAGTAGAGAAATTAGAATGGAAGATAAGAATAGAGAAGGGAAGATGGAGATTAAGAAGAGTTAGTGGAGAAATTAGAATGGGAGATAAATATGGAGAAGGGAAGATGAAGATGAAGAAGAGTTAGTGGAGAGATTAGAATGTGAGATAGAGATGGAGAATAGAAAATGAAAATGAAGAAGAGTTAGTGGAGAAATTAGAATGGGAGATAGAGTTAGTGGAAAAATTAGAATGGGAGATAGATGAGGAGGTTATAAAAGGAGGAAGAAGTGAGCTTGAGAGGGGATTCTTGAGAGAGAAAATTTGAAGTGTTTGGGAGAATTTTTTGGAGAGAAAATTTTGGATGTTTGAGAGAGTTTTGGGAGATTGAAGAAAAATTTGAGAGAAAGAAAATACCAAAAGAGAGAGAATTTTGAAGATGATGGGAGTTTAAAGCTAGGGGTTATCATCACAAATTCCTTCATCGATCAATATAAATCAAGAGTTCATCCTCGTCAACGAGCAAACAAATTCAAGCTAAGTGTTTTTATTTATTCATTTATTTATGGTTTTACTCGCAAATTAGCACAAATTGTATACACTTTCTCCATCTCCTTTTTCTTCCATATTTTATGTCAGGAGAAGGATATCTTTACGTCAACAGCAAAAATCTCGTCGAAATGCAAAAATCGGCCCAGACAAGCTCCTAAGCTGTCCACCGATTTCTCAACTGATCTGTGACTAAAAGTCCCTCTTAATTCAAAAGAAACTCTCTATATTGGGAACATAGAGAGCGAAAATCAATTATAGAAATCCCTCCCAAAAAAATGGGAGATAAGTACTCTTTCTACTCTTCTGGTTTTAGGTGCAGATTAGCACATATTTTGTATACTAACACTTCACTCTATTTTATGTCAGGAAGCCGCAGCTCTATATCAATGGTCAATCCTATGGAAGCACAAAATCGGCTTGGAGGAGTCCTCAAGCGCGCACAAATTTCAAACTGTTGAATCAATTCGTTGTATTTCATTTTAAAAAATTCATACCCCAAAATGGAGAGGACAAAGTCCATCCGCAATTTAAATACCTGCACCATAAATCCCAAAGGGAAGAGCCAAGCCAATGCTTAGCCTCCCATTGGAGGTTTTTACTTATAGTAGTTAAATACCTGCAACTTAAATACCTGCACCTTAAATCCCAAAGGGAAGAGCCAAGCCAATGCTTAGCCTCCCATTGGAGGTTTTTACTTACAGTAGTTAAATACCTGCACCTTAAATCCCAAAGGGAAGAGCCAAGCCAATGCTTAGCCTCCCATTGGAGGTTTTTACTTACAGTAGTTAAATACCTGCAACTTAAATACCTGTACCTTAAATCCCAAAGGGAAGAGCCAAGCCAATGCTTAGCCTCCCATTGGAGGTTTTTACTTACAGTAGTTTAAATACTTGCAACTTAAATACCTGTACCTTAAATCCCAAAGGGAAGAGCCAAGCCAATGCTAGGCCTCCCATTGGAGGTGTTTATTTACTGTCATGTACTTCCTATAATTTAATTTTTGAATCATCAGACCCAAAAGATGAGTAGGTCGTAATACTGCACAGAAGTCGTTAACACACTCCCTCTTTCGGCTTCAGGGAATCTTTAACACTTAAAAAAATATAACAAATAAAAATATATACCATCCATGCATCCTATTTAAAAAGTGAAAACACAAAAGAGAATACCCTACTAGAGCTTTAGGAATAAACCAAGCCTGAGTTGCCGGATTAGGATATCCATGAAATTAAGGTACCGAAAGGGCATTAGTTTTAATTAACTAGTGTAACCAAGTCCCCGAGCTCATAATCTCTGGTTCGCAGGAATAAATTAGTTCTCCCGCTAATTTATTTAGGTTTCTAATCGACCTACCAAGAACGATTAGTGGCGACTCCAAATTTCAAAATCATTTAAACAAAAACCAAAGTTGCGATTCGGTAGGGCTTGGGAGGGTCCGCATTAGGTTAGTCAAATCTAATTAACCTAATAATCCGTTAACCCCTAGAAATAATAAAAATATTTTTAGAGGGTCGCGACACAAGTATTTAAACTATTGTAAGTAAAAACCTCCAATGGGAGGCTAAGCATTGGCTTGGCTCTTCCCTTTGGGATTTAAGGTACATGTATTTAAGTTGCAGGTATTTAACTACTGTAAGTAAAAACCTCCAATGGGAGGCTAAGCATTGGCTTGGCTCTTCCCTTTGGGATTTAAGGTACATGTATTTAAGTTGCAAGTATTTAACTACTGTAAGTAAAAACCTCCAATGGGAGGCTAAGCATTGGCTTGGCTCTTCCCTTTGGGATTTAAGGTATAGGTATTTAAGTTGCAGGTATTTAACTACTGTAAGTAAAAACCTCCAATGGGAGGCTAAGCATTGGCTTGGCTCTTCCCTTTGGGATTTAAGGTACAGGTATTTAAGTTGCAGGTATTTAACTACTGTAAGTAAAAACCTCCAATGGGAGGCTAAGCATTGGCTTGGCTCTTCCCTTTGGGATTTATGGTGCAGGTATTTAAATTGCGGATGGACTTTGTCCTCTCCATTCTGGGGTATGAATTCTTTAAAATAAAATACAACGAATTGATTCAACAATTTGAAATTTGTGCGTGCTTGAGGACTCCTCCAAGCCGATTTTGTGCTTCCATAGGGTTGACCATTGATATAAAGCTGCGGCTTCCTGACATAAAATAGAGTGAAATGTCAGTATACAAAATATGTGCTAATTTGCACCTAAAACCAGAAGAGTGGAAAGAGTACTTATCTCCCATTTTTTGGGAGGGATTTCTATAATTGATTTTCGCTCTCTATGTTCCCAATATAGAGAGTTTCTTTTGAATTAAGAGGGACTTTTAGTCACAGATCAGTTGAAAAATCGGTGGACAGCTTAGAAGCTTGTCTGGGCCGATTTTTGCATCTCTACGAGATTTTTGCTGTTGACGTAGAGATATCCTTCTCCTGACATAAAATATGAAAAAAAAAAGGAGATGGAGAAAGTGTATACAATTCGTGCTAATTTGCAAATAAAACCATAAACAAATGAATAAATAAAAACACTTAGCTCGAATTTGCTTGCTCGTTGACGAAGATGAACTCTTGATTTATATTGATCGATGAAGGAATTTGTGATGATAATCCCTAGCTTTGAACTCCCATCATCTTCAAAATTCTCTCTCTTTTGGTATTTTCTTTCTCTCAAATTTTTCTTCAATCTCCAAAAACTCTCTCAAACATCCAAAATTTTCTCTCCAAAAAAAATCCTCCCAAACACTTCAAATTTTCTCTCTCAAGAATCCTCCCAAACACTTCAAATTTTCTCTCTAAAAAAAAAATCCCCTCTCAAGCTCACTTCTTCCTCCTTTTATAACCTACTCATCTATCTCCCATTCTAATTTTTCCACTAACTCTATCTCCCATTCTAATTTCTCCACTAATTCTTCTTCATTTTCATCTTCCATTCTCCATCTCTATCTCACATTCTAATCTCTCCACTAACTCTTCTTCATCTTCATCTTCCCTTCTCCATATTTATCTCCCATTCTAATTTCTCCACTAACTCTTCTTAATCTCCATCTTCCCTTCTCTATTCTTATCTTCCATTCTAATTTCTCTACTAACTCTTCTTCATCTCCATCTTCCCTTCTCTATTCTTATCTTATTTTCTCCATCCATTCTTCTCCAACTTCTCTTCTTCATCTCCTCTTCTTCATCTTCCCTTCTCTATTCTAATTTATCCACTAACTCTTCTTTTTATTATTTGTAAAATAATCTTTCAAGAGTTAGGTATTTGCACTCTAGTCCTTGAATTTTAAGTATTTACAATTCAGTCCCTGAAAAAAATATATTTCTTTAAGTCCAAATCTCCTCACAATTTTTGACACACCAAAATTTACCACATGTCAAATTTAAGCTCATTTCTTGTCGCTGAAAATAATGCATAATTTAATTAAAGCCCTTTTGCAAAATTAAGTCATTCTGGGTATAATTGGGCCAAGATGAAAATTTAAAATATTAGAAGACAATGTCACAACTCATAAAAAGTGAAAGTTAAAAATAAGTTGACTCAAATTAAATTTTTTTAGGCCCGATTCGAGATTATACTCGTGAAGGAACACGTGACTCGAATTGGATTTTTCTGAATTTGCGATGGCCAATATGAAAATAGATTTAAAATAAAAATATTAACTATCTTTGTGTATTTTTTGGCCTCAAATGTTATTTTTCCAAAATTTTCAAATATTTTTGTATTTTAAAAAAAAAATTAAAATATATATAATATGAAAAATTATTTTTTGGTCAAAATTCGTTCCCTAGGCTTGGCTAAGGTTCCCAAAGTTGATTTTTCAATTTTATGAATTTTTATGAATTTTCTATTAATTTTCGAAAATAAATAAATAAAAAATACGTAAAAATACTGAAAATACGAAAAATATTTTTTTTGGTCAAAATTGGTTCCCTAGGCTTGGCTAAGGTCCCCAAAGTTGATTTTTCAATTTTATGAATTTTTATGAATTTTTTATTATTTTAGCAATAGAAAAAAATGATTAAAAATCAGGTGTCAACAGTATTGCATTACCATTTCTGTTTAAAGAGGTTCTTATAGTATGAACACCTCGAATGTAATCTGAATGGGGGACTTCATTCCGAAAGGGCTTTCTCTCACTCTGGAGAAAGGCTGTTTATCTGTAGATTAAAATGTTAGACCTGTGTGGAAATGGTTTGCCTTTCCTCATCCTGTTATGCCTCATTTTGCACATTTGATGTCTCCTATGCAGTTTATGCTCTAAGTTGGAGTTGGTAAATTAAACATGCGGAATGGTCATACATAATTCATAAAATGTGTAAACACAATGCCGATGTGACAATTTTTTAGCATATGTGTGTTTATATAATGTGCAAACATGGGCGGATTTGAATTGCCCCTGGTGTGTGGGTGGATCGAGCCTGCAAAACAAAGGGGTTAGCCAAACACTCCGCCCCTTATAACTCCCATCCTGCAAAAACATATAACACCTATAGAATGAGTCCCAAACAAGATCGCCAGAAGCGAGATATCCATGAAATTTTTATTGGCTTAAATCCACTAAGACTTTTAAAATTTCGAAAAAAAATCAAGTATTCCAATTGGTATCTTTTTTCGAAAATTTAAAAATCCTCTCCCCAGTGGAGTCGCCAGTCTGTCGCGACCCTCTAAAAAAAATTTTAAAATTTTAAAAGGGGTTAACGGATTACTAGGTTAATTAGATTTGACTAACCTAATGCGGACCCTCCCAAGCCCTACCGAATCGCAACTTTGGTTTTTGTTTAAATGATTTTGAAATTTGGAGTCGCCACTAATCGTTCTTGGTAGGTCGATTAGAAACCTAAATAAATTAGCAGGAGAACTAATTTATTCCTGCGAACTAGAGATTATGAGCTCGGGGACTTGGTTACACTAGTTAATTAAAACTAATGCCCTTTCGGTACCTTAATTTCATGGATATCCTAATCCGGCAACTCAGGCTTGGTTTATTCCTAAAGCTCTAGTAGGGTATTCTCTTTTGTGTTTTCACTTTTTAAATAGGATGCATGGATGGTATATATTTTTATTTGTTATATTTTTTAAGTGTTAAATATTCCCTGAAGCCGAAAGAGGGAGTGTGTTAACGACTTCTGTGCAGTATTACGACCTACTCATCTTTTGGGTCTGATGATTCAAAAATTAAATTATAGGAAGTACATGACGGTGAATAAACACCTCCAATGGGAGGCCTAGCATTGGCTTGGCTCTTCCCTTTGGGATTTAAGGTACATGTATTTAAGTTGCAAGTATTTAAACTACTGTAAGTAAAAACCTCCAATGGGAGGCTAAGCATTGGCTTGGCTCTTCCCTTTGGGATTTAAGGTACAGGTATTTAAGTTGCAGGTATTTAACTACTGTAAGTAAAAACCTCCAATGGGAGGCTAAGCATTGGCTTGGCTCTTCCCTTTGGGATTTAAGGTACAGGTATTTAAATTGCGGATGGACTTTGTCCTCTCCATTTTGGGGTATGAATTTTTTAAAATGAAATACAACGAATTGATTCAACAATTTGAAATTTGTGCGCGCTTGAGGACTCCTCCAAGCCGATTTTGTGCTTCCATAGGATTGACCATTGATATAGAGCTGCGGCTTCCTGACATAAAATAGAGTGAAGTGTTAGTATACAAAATATGTGCTAATCTGCACCTAAAATCAGAAGAGTAGAAAGAGTACTTATCTCCCATTTTTTTGGGAGGGATTTCTATAATTGATTTTCGCTCTCTATGTTCCCAATATAGAGAGTTTCTTTTGAATTAAGAGGGACTTTTAGTCACAGATCAGTTGAGAAATCGGTGGACAGCTTAGGAGCTTGTCTGGGCCAATTTTTGCATCTCGACGAGATTTTTGCTGTTGACGTAGAGATATCCTTCTCCTGACATAAAATATGGAAGAAAAAGGAGATGGAGAAAGTGTATACAATTCGTGCTAATTTGCGAGTAAAACCATAAATAAATGAATAAATAAAAAACACTTAGCTTGAATTTGTTTGCTCGTTGACGAGGATGAACTCTTGATTTATATTGATCGATGAAGGAATTTGTGATGATAACCCCTAGCTTTAAACTCCCATCATCTTCAAAATTCTCTCTCTTTTGGTATTTTCTTTCTCTCAAAATTTTCTTCAATCTCCCAAAACTCTCTCAAACATCCAAAATTTTCTCTCCAAAAAATTCTCCCAAACACTTCAAATTTTCTCTCTCAAGAATCCTTTCTCAAGCTTACTTCTTCCTCCTTTTATAACCTACTCATCTATCTCCCATTCTAATTTTTCCACTAACTCTATCTCCCATTCTAATTTCTCCACTAACTCTTCTTCATTTTCATCTTCCATTCTCCATCTCTATCTCACATTCTAATCTCTCCACTAACTCTTCTTCATCTTCATCTTCCCTTCTCCATATTTATCTCCCATTCTAATTTCTCCACTAACTCTTCTTAATCTCCATCTTCCCTTCTCTATTCTTATCTTCCATTCTAATTTCTCTACTAACTCTTCTTCATCTCCATCTTCCCTTCTCTATTCTTATCTTATTTTCTCCATCCATTCTTCTCCAACTTCTCTTCTTCATCTCCTCTTCTTCATCTTCCCTTCTCTATTCTAATTTATCCACTAACTCTTCTTTTTATTATTTGTAAAATAATCCTTCAAGAGTTAGGTATTTGCACTCTAGTCCTTGAATTTTAAGTATTTACAATTTAATCCCTGAAAAAATATTTCTTTAAGTCCAAATCTCCTTACAATTTATGACATACCTTCCCTATACTTAGTCAAAATTCACCACATGTCAAATTTAAACTCATTTCTTGCCACTGAAAATAATGCAGAATTTAATTAAAGCCCTTTTGCACAATTGAGTCATTCTGAGTATAATTTGGGCCAATATAAAAATTTGAAATATTAGAGAACAATGTCACAACTCCTAAAAGTGAAAAAATGAAAATAAATTGACTCAAATTGAATTTTTTAGACCCGGTTCGAGATTAGGCTCATGAAGGAATACACGACCCCGAATTGGATTTTTTAAATTTGTGATAACCAACATGAAAAGGGATTTAAAATAAAAATATTGACTATTTTTATATATTTTTGTAGCCTCAAATGCTATTATTTATTAAATATTCTCATAATTTCTAAAATATATAAACAATATATATAAATACAAAAAAATTATTTTTTTGTTCGAAAATATTTGCCTAAGCTTGGCCAAGGCTCCAAACTTGATTTTTTAATTTTCTCATTTTTCTTAATTTTTTGTTTTTATGAATTTTCGAAAATAAAAATACCGAAAAATATCGAAAATATGAAAAATTATTTTTGGTCAAAATTGGTTCCCTAGGCTTGGCTAAGGTTCCCAAAGTTGATTTTTCAATTTTATGAATTTTTATGGATTTTCTATTAATTTTCGAAAATAAATAAATAAAAAATACGTAAAAATACTAAAAATATGAAAAATCGTTTTTTGGTCAAAATTGGTTCCCTAGGCTTGGCTAAGGTCCCCAAAGTTGATTTTTCAATTTTATGAATTTTTTTTATTACTTTAGCAATAGAAAAAATGATTAAAAATCAGGTGTCAACAATGATTTTTGTTGAACCCGTCATAATATCCTGATTTAAAGTGACATAATCCCTATTTCACTCTATCTACCCACTAAAATAAATGAACAAATAAAAATATATTTAAAAAATATTACGTATAGCCGTCCACAGTATTAATCGTTTCATTAGGTTTCTTGAACCTGATTCACTCTATAATCGTCACTTGACTAGTGTCCTAAATTACCGCTGTATCAAAAAGTACAAAAATAATAATAATTATTATTATAATTATAATTAGCACGTCTCCCACGACCTCTCTCGCTCCATCTATTCCCCTACCCCAATTGTTCGATTTGCTTCCTTCCCGCGATCGCCCGATTGCGCCCAGTGACCATGCCCGGCTCGGGCACCAGCAAGTTTCGGAGATTCGCTCTCGGCGGCGGTCCTATTCGAGGCGACGATACGTGGTAATTTCGAAAATTTTCGAAATCGACACTGTCGATTTAACGCCCGAAGGTCCACCCATGTCCATGGCCAACGCCACATGCTTTCACAATCGTCCTCGGCAACAAAAAAGAAGTGTAGAAACATATTCACAAACGAACAATTCTAGAAAAACTAGAAAGCGGAAAACCCTGGATCGATTACACGAATTTACGGTCATTGAGAAGGTTAGTGAATAGGACACGTACCTGTTGACACCATTCGCAATATCTTGTTCGACCATGACGAGATCCTCACCTTTTTCTTCCCGTGCGGCTGCTCGATGATAGAGCGTAAAGAAAATAAAACTCTTGGCTCGAAAAACCAAAGACCTTCTGTCTCTTTATTTTTCCGCCGGAAACCCAAGAGACCTTCTGTCTCTTTATCTTCCCTTTTAAATGTAAAAGGTCGATTTCGCCCCATTTTAATTAAAAGGGTCTGAATGACAGGGGAAGGGACCTAGCCGTAAATATACATAAACCGTAACCTATAGTCCTATCCATCAACGGACCATAGGACATAAAATAGCCTACACCCAGCCGTAAGCCACATCAAAATAAACAAGATGCGCACATCCCAAATAACTTTACTGATCACATAACTTTCGTAGAATTTCATGCACTGTCTTACGTTACAGCCCGTTTTATAAAAAAAGAAAAGAAGTGAAGTAAAATATGACAATTAATGGAAGCCCAAATAAGAAAAATTTCTAACAAGAAGGCCCTTTAACACCTGGATTTAAGCTCGAGATATTGTTATCGATCTTCGTGGGAACCGACATTGAACCCCCACAAGATCATACGTGAGGACAGGACAAGTTAGCTCATTGGTTTCGACTCTCGAGTCGGTTGACCTCATCAAACTCGGGAACGCAATCGTGGGCGGCGACGAGGATCCGCCAGCTCCTTCGCATATTATTTTAATTTAAGTTTTGTGAAACTAATAGAATAATAATTACATTTTGTGAATAATGTAATGAGGAGTAGCCCACAATGTTGCAATTTTCTAAAGTGGCCAGCTTGCTTTTGTAATCCCCATGGACTCCAAAAGCAACATGCATTTACACTTGTTTATACACACGTAAAGAAATTAGCATTCTTTTCTTTTTCTTTTTGGCGAGCTGGCCCTCACACATTGTATCAGGACTTGGTCGTATCGTCGCGAACGACGGCGTTTCAAGAAAACCCGAGTCGAGATGCACGGTGTGCGTGGGATGTGTTAACCTATCTTGATATTTCAAGCCCCAATATGATAGTCCTCTCTAAAAAGATAGTTTGAGAAGAGATTTATCAGAAACCACCGCGAGTGAGTTAGAAATGAGTTGCTCATGGTAATAGATTAGTTATTTTGGATTATCGAATGTTTCGATGGTTTAGGTCGAAATTAAATGAGAAGGATTGATTAGTTAGCTATACCATGTCTACAAGATCATCTGGTAGTTGGAATTATACGTCGTGTATGTCATATATGGATGTTAGAAATGCTTAAATTAGCACCTATGGCCATGCTTCACCGAAAAATGTTGATGCTGAAATACGTTTTTGGATATGGATAGATCATTGTGAATTGATAAAGGTTGCAAAGGGTTGTTTGGTAATTTTGGATGAGAAAGTAAATAATAAGAAATAAAAATTACGGCATTGAAAATATCATTATTAGTTATGTAAAATGTAGGGAAGTAAAGATAAAAGATAAATTTGTAGAAGAACAATGAATTGTCCACAGTAGTATTAACCATGTCAGATAAAACGGTCGGCGTTCATGTGATTTTCGGTCAAAATCGATTGAATTACCACAAATATAAATGATTTAAAATTCAATTGATAAGAAAAAGAAATGAATACTTAGGTAGGTATTAGCACGACTTTAATAGATTTAAAAAAAATTAGCAATTTTTTTCGAGAGTTCTGCCATTCGGTCATTGCCTAGGCGCAAAAACCTCGAGCCCGATGGATGAACGACCGGGGAACCGGTTGACTTCGCCGATTTGATGGGCCGACCGCATGGGGGCCGCTCACACGGCGAATGCACGTGCGGAAATGGCTGGTCGTTCCGTCGAATTGCGTGTGGGAAAGGAAGGCCGGAATAAGACAAGAACCGCGACGGTTAAGACAGGTGTCTTTTTTTGTCCGTTTGCTACTTGTCCTTTTTTTTTGGGGGGGGGGGGTCAAAATCGCCAACTTTCGTTCGTCGGATTTTGCAATGCGGTGCAGTTTCGACAGCATCTGATTGGCAGATTTGTACAACACGCGATGTCGTAATTACGCATCATGAACTTTTTTTTTTTCAGTGCAAGGACGTAGCGCGGAGATTAACCAGAGATATGCCACTGCTCAACGGCCAAAGCATTCAACCCCCGCAACGCCACCACCCCCCCCCCCCCCCCCCCCCCCACCAAAAAAAAAAACCAAAGAATTGAATTTTTCAAAGACCCAATTGAAGAAATTCGTACGAAATATTCAGTAGTTCCATCTCTAGGTGCACGTTGGGTATGACGCGTGGGGAACGTCACCACCTGATCCCATCACAAATTTTGAAGCGTGGGTTGCGTTTGGACCAACCCCATTCCACCGGTGGACCCTTCCTCTCATTACTCTTGTGGGGTTAAAATGCTTCTTTTTCCGCCACCTCCCCTCCCTAAAAAAAAAACAAAACAAATTAGGGTTTGTGTGATGAAGAAGATGGGTGATGTAGATGCATCTTGACCGTTCATTGCGTGTTGGGGGGACTTATCATCATCTTAAGAACTAAGAAGACACGCAAACTAACGATGGAGTCGTCCACGTCGGCTAACGCCGTTAGTCTTTTTGATAGAGATACTGAAAATTAAGTGGAATTTGAAGAGTTTAGGCGCTTGATTCGAAAACGAAAAACGACTAAATTTCGAATATACGATGATACGCAGAGAGAGAGAGAGAGAGAGAGAGAGAGAGAGAGAGAGAGAGAGAGAGAGGAGTTGGCCAAACGGGTTTTACGAGGAGTCCCCCCATTTGGCCAACCACGCTCCAATAGATAGACAATAGAAGAAATGTAACTGTACATTTCTTCTATTAAGGATTGGTTTGTTTCCTATAAAATGAATTATTTAAAAAATATTTTACTTCTATCACTTGAAATAATAATTAATAAAAAACATTTTCATTATTAATAATAATTTATATATCAAAATATTTGTAGACAATGGAAATAATTGTCATTTATTTATTCTTAGAAGCGAGACAACGATGCATTTTTAAAAAATATATATTTCAAGCTATTCATTTTCCTATGAAACGAATGCACTAAAAATTGATTTTGTTGAGAAATTTCCAAGCAACCAACAAAATGGGTTTTAGATGAAGAGTCCCCATCTTCCGTCTTCTCGCATAAGCTTCCATATTGCAATCTTTTTGGCACTTCCTCACCAATGAAATTTTTTTTCCCTTTTTTCCTTTTTGAAAAGAAAAGGAAACAAGGTCTAGAAATATCTGTTCAATTCTCTCCTAGTATATATGTTATATACATATGTATTTGTTTATTTAGGAACTAGTGGTACAAATAGGTGATATCATATCGTCCTATTTATTTCAAAAATCCTCGAAATGGGATGATGCTGGAAAGAAGTTTTATTAATGGAACAATCACCTACAAGCCTCAATTCAATTTGGAAGTTTCTTGGATTTATCAAACTTTTTCAAGATGCACTGCATCCATACCTCAAGAATACAAAGAGCTTCAAAGCATTTTTTGATAGGAAAATAGAACTATTCCTCGAGACGTGTGGCCTTTTGGTTCTAGTGTACATGTATCTTGGGATTAGCTTGCTTTTACGGGGTGACATGACAAGCATCGAAGAAGCCCTAGACTATTTCCATTGACTAAATCAATCATCAGACATATCGATGGATATAGATTCTCAAGACCCATGAGGTTGACCCCTCTCTCAAAATCCATATGCTCTTGATGTCCCTTCTAACTCTCAGGACAATAATTTCACATCACAAGAAGATGTCCTTTATAGTTCACGTGAGGTTCCCTCCGGTTTCCATGATGATAATAATTTTGAAAAACAAGACAACAAGTTTCTTTGGAGAGCCTTCAAAAGATTCAAGGATGGACCAAACCGCTCGAGCAACTCCGAAGACAACACTAAAGAAGGGTTCAACAAGTCTCTGTGAAGTCTTTTGTCCTAAAGTACCATGTGTGTTTATTTTTTTTTAAATAATTGGCCTCCATAGGTCAAAGCTTGTTCTGAAATATATTGTAGCACTAGTCACTATTCAATATATCACTGTAGCAGTAGGTTACTACTGTTCATGAATAGTGTTGACATGTTACTATTCATAAAGACGGTCAGATTTGCAAATATAATGTAGTTTTTTTTAAGTCATGTTGCCCGCAAAAGGCCTCTTGTAGCATATTATCGAGCAGGTTAGCCTTCATCTAAATATTAGTATGAAATTTTCTCATCATGAGTTTCTAAACTTCTCCTCACTCTTCTCATTCAAGCATGGATCCTCGACTCATAGAATTCTCTTGTTAATTCGATATTATGGTATGATTCAGTATGCTATTCACTCGCCACTATATGTGAAACTTGTGAATTAGAAATTTCCAGCACTTTGAGAGTTGACTTCAAGATTGAATTTGGAAAATTAAAAGGCAGTCTCCTGAAATTGATTAATGAGAGCCTTACATTGGGGATAGCATATTTGTTTTCTTATTCATGCTTGTCTCCCCTTCCTTCCCGTATTAGCAAACGATATTTGTATGGGCCTACAGACAACCCCAAAGCGTGGAACTCCATAAAAATGATGGCTCAAGAATAGCTTTGGACAGAAGGGCATCATTCACGAGCAAGTTTTGATTTTTCAATGGATTTATATCTTTCACTTCGGACCCGAATTCACTTTCGTTTTTTTGAATGCCCCAAGAGAGAGAAAAAGTTGAACAATATACCACGGATGAACAAGGGCGAGAAAGATAGTCAATTAAAAGCTCTGATCGAGATCTTTGGAGATGATTCCGCTCCCATTTCATTTTGAGTATGGGTTTGGCTCTGCCTCTAGCTATTCTTGGCGAGGAATTCGATTTCTTTCCACTTCAATCGATTCAAGAATGAAAGAAAAAAAGAACTAATGCCCCCATTCAGGCATCTCGTCCCTAAGACTCGCCTGCTATGTATGGAGTGTCCTGTGGCTAACACCAAAAACCCATCATCAGTTTGAATTGCAAGCTGCAATCAATCGACAGATCATGAAATGTAATTTTTAAGAAACATAAGGTAAAAACAGTATTAAACAAAGGTAGAATGCGACTCGTTTGGAAGAACACCTGTTTCCACGAATGGTTCGAATAAAATATCAAAATCGGAAAATGAAAATAGATATTTTTAATCAAGAAGAGATCGGGCAAAAAGACCGAACCGGGTTATTACCAGAGAAATAAGGATCAGAAACCCGGTCCTGTTCACTGTATTCCGTCTTCTTGATAACTCTACAAAAGTAGAGTTTAAGTGCTTTTAAAATGTGGACAATTAAGTTTAGTCGTTCGAGTTTTATTTAGTTTTTAGTGTTTTTGTTTTACTTTAGTGTTTTGGTCATGATTAGATGATTTTGTATTTTAATTCTCATGTTTTCTCGCTCGAGTGTCTCAATGATGTCTTGTTATGTTTAGGCATGATTTGGAAGAATGAAGTGAAGAACATTGATGAGAAGATTTGGAAAATTTGCAGCTTCAAAGTTGCTGGAGACAGAACCGAGACGGATGCGTCCATCTGACAGACGGACGCATCCGTCTGCACGTTGACAATAACGCGCAACAGACAAGCTTCTCCTTTTGCCGCGGCTTGAAGATTTTATTAGAAGATTATGTTTGGATATTTTTAGAATTTGGTTTTCCTATTTTGAAGGGATTAATGATATTATATTCTAGGAGATTTTGATGGAATATTTGAAAGGTGATAAAATAGGAAAGAGATGATAACCCTAGGAGATTTTTGGAGGATATCTTTTTGGGTGGTTTTCTTCGACGAGAATTCGGGGGACAAAAAAAACAGCTCCTTAGAGGATAGACATCAGGGATTTGAAAAAAAAAAAGACGAGGGCAAATTCTTGACAGCAAGAGGAGAGCGAGGATCGAAGAAGACGAAGCTCGAGTTTAACGACCAAGCTTCATTCTTTCTCATCTTTTGTTCTTGAATGTTGATGTTATTTTTTCTTTTTCGGATGATGCGTTTTCTTGGTGTTAGCATAAACTAATTTGTTATTCTAGGGTTACAATGGATCTTAACAGTTGATCAATAGTTGTGAACTCTTCTTTGATATTATTAAATAAATTCTTGTTGTTTATCTCTATCTGCGCTTAATGCTTGTCAATTGATTGGCCACTAGTTGATTTGAATTGGTAATTTAGGTGAACTCGGGAGAGCAACCCTAGATTTAGCTGTGGTAGAGATAACCTAAGTTAATCTTAGTCAAAAGACGGGATTATTAGCGAAGGGGATAGGAATATACCCAATTACCTTAGGTAATAAAATAGAATTGGTTCATAATGAGTTCTCAATAGTCGCTTGCCTAGGAATAGAGTGAACGATTATTTACTCGAGAATACGTTCCTATTGACGCTCGGAAGAGGTATAGGGAGATTTTAGAATTCTAGATTAACAACATAGCCATTCGATAATACTGAAGAAGAGGGATTGACTTGAGATTAATTGTTAAGTGAAATCGTATACCCTAGCCTTTCTATCAGTGAAGTTCTAATCAAGTTAAATTTGCGTGTTTTAGTTTATTTTCTTAATTTAGTTGAATCCCTTAATTTAGGTTTTCTGAATAATAGTGGTTTGAGACAGTTTAGTACTCAATAGAAGTCTTTGATCAGTCCTCGTGGGATCGACAACCCTATTTACCCTTTATTACTTGTTCAATAGCGTACACTTGCGTTAATGATCTAATTTCGAAGTCAACACTTCTCTAGAATATTCTTTCTTTTCACTATGGCAATTTATTCCGGAGAAGCGAATAAATAATTTGCAACAGCTAACAACGCAATCCCTATTTGACTTTCACTCTATCTACTCAGCAAAATAAATAAAATAAAAACCTATTACGTAGAGGGCCGTACGATGATCCGTGGTGTTAACCGAAGCATTTTCGAATCAAACGCGGCCAAAATCATGAAGTAATTTGATAATAATTTATATTTAAACATTTTCGTAGGCAATAGTAATATCGTGAGTTTATCAATAGCAATTCGTAAGTGATATAAGCTATCGTTTTTCAGAAATTGATTTTGAAATCATTCTTTCTCCTCAAAACAGACAGAACCTAAGCATGTCGTGCCATACAACGTCTTTGAGCCCGATCAAAAATAATAAAGCTAAGAACTTATCAAAATGACAGACAGAGAAAATATATCCTAATGAAGGTCAGCTTATCTACCAAAATAATGTGCATCAGTCACCAAACACAACGTTTAAGATATTCAAAGGTGATGGTCATATTATAAGCGATGTATCATAATTTCATGTATTTCAAAAAAACGAAATGTTACTATGTGTCTAATATGGTCATGGTTTAGTGATAATTTCAAAGATTAATGTTTCATTTGTTTCATAAAAAATATATGATTTGGAAGGTATTTTCTTAAAAATAATTGTTGGGTATTCACTCTCATTTGGTTCTTGGAATCACATCCAGAAGTGGCTGGAGCAGCCTGCAAAATCAAACTGGATAAATATACGACTCTAGAAAGTAGGTCTAGTGGATGAGTTTTCGATAGTTGAATTCTCCTCCCCACTAAAGAGAAGTCAACCGATGTCGGAAGGCTCCCCTATCTCTGGAAAGGGAGCAGTGCCTAGATAAAAGTCACGAGTGGACCAATGTGAAGCTTTAGCTTCATTTCCGGCTAGAGCTCCGAGCCGATATCACTCGAAACAATCAGTTAATAAAAAATATCGACAACAATTCATGTCTAAACAATTTCGTAGACAATAAAATATTTCTTGTTCATTCATTTTTTTTGTAAATGATGCAAGCGATCATTTTTAAGAAAATATTTGTCATATCATTCACTTTTTGCGAAATAAATAGAACCTAGCTCAATATTACTAAAAGATGGTTGCGGGCATCGCGCCACATGTTTCCTTAACCGGCTTGGATTAAGACGAGAGTGAACACCTGGAATATAGTAAAAATGTAATCAATCTCTATGAGATTAAACAGTATGATCTGCACGAAATATCCGTGATGACAGATAAGGTCATTGGTTAACTAATTTTTCAAAAATGAAAATTAAAAAAAGAAGAGAGAGAGAGAGAGAGAGAGAGAGAGAGAGAGAGAGAGAGAGAGAGGAGTTTTGAGTCGATTGACCCTATGAAACTCGGAAATGCATCGTGGGTGGCGATGAGGATTTGCCAGCTCCTTCAGGTATTATTTGTGTTAATTGTTTTTTGATAATGCAAATAGGAGTAGCCTCCATGTAGCAACTTTCAAAGGAGACCGCATGTATTGCATGCGACAAAGCCATCTTACATAACTAGGGTGGATGGTTTTAGGTTTCGTACAAGTTCCACCTCAAAATGAAAAACTTACCCTTCAAAACAAGTTACTCATTTGTTAGAACCTAAAACTTACGTTGTCATGAGTTCCACGGTCAGTTCCAAGTTATATCCAAGTTTCACGTATATTTTTAATTGAATGGTCGCAGCGAAGCATCGCATTTAACGACTATCATCTTCTGCCACAAGTCACGAATAACAACTCATATTTAGACACACGAAAAATATGAAACATCAACCAAATAAATGTCTCAGTGATGACACCATGGCATATTGCAAGATGACGTGAAGATTTATACCAAGAAAAACATAAAAACTTGTTCCATGTTTCTCGTTCTATCTACTTGAAACCTGCTCGTCAGAACATGCTCTTTAATTTTTGGAACCATGAACCTATCCTGCATACCCTGAAATCTAGATTTTGTCGAGTTATACGTTACACCTTGAAATCATGCTAACCACTACCATAAACTCGGAAAACAACGAGGCATTTACACTTATTTGAAATTGGCTCTCTTTTTTTTTTTTTTTTTTTGGTGGTCAGAGCTGTCGATTACGCTTTTTATGGGGGACTCTGTAGCCACGCGGCAAAGGACGGTATCTTATATCGTTTAAAATTACTAGCCAATAAAAAAACGTTTACCTTTGTCAATGGCTAAAACTTTTTGAAATTTATCCGCAGTGTGAATAAAATCCGCCTCGTTCCAGCGCGGACCGATACAGTTCGGCCACGTGGTCACGTGCGATTCGCAACAGAAAATCAGTTTTTTGACGTGGTCACGTGCGTTTCCTTTGTTCGTTTCTCTTGGATTTTGCTCCATCTCGTACGTACGTGCCCTCGACGGGAGGGAGGGGGAAAAAAAAAATGTTAGAAACGAGGAGAGGTCGACTTTGCCAAACTTCCGTTGAAAGCGCCAGGACTCGCGCAGGATCCTGGCTATTGCTCAATTGAGTTGCGTGCGAAAAGAGGGTTAAAGAAACTAAATGGCGACGTAGGTTCGATTCACAACGTAAATATGGATAAGAAACTAAATGGCGTTAAATCTAAAGGTGCTAAGGCTCCGTTTGTTTCATTGAAAAGCATGCGATTTGAAAAATACTTTTTGAAGAGCGATTACTAATATCGCTTATAAAAATTAGTCAATAAAAAATATTTTCATTATTGATAACAATCGATACTTAACTATATATTTTCATAAGTGATAAAAAAATTTATTTATTTATTTTTTAAAGCAACATAAGCAATTGGTTTTTAGGAAATATTTCTTAAATCGCTCATTTTTCATGAAGTAAAACGGAGCCTAAATCTATGCGGGAAAATTAGCGATAGAGTCCTAAATCTATCACGATCGTGTCAATTCAATCCTAAACATTTGGCATTTGTGTCAATTCAATTCTTCTGAAAAACTTTGGTTAAAAATTGCTAACTTGGATGTCAGTTCGCCGCGAAAGAAAGCACACTCGGCATTCGCAAAAGTCGATACAAAAATAACGTTTTCATTGTCGAGACTAGCAAAAATTATTGTCCTGGTAATATACTTATCCGCGAGCCCTAACAAAAACAGCTCTACTAAACGGTCAAATAAAAGCTATAGCAGTCTCGCCAGATATTTATCACCGGTTACGGGAAAAAAAAAAGTTAATTTATTTAAATATTAAAAACTAGCCACGTCAATGCTGATCGGCATCTACTTCGGTGATTTCGATCCAAATTTAACCGAAATGATTGAACCGATACAAATGCAAAATACCTTAAAAAAAATAGTTTCATGACTTGATCGACACGATTACGATAAGTCTATGACTTTTTTGGCAACTCTTCCCGTTCCTTTCATTTGTTGACCGAACTCGGATCTTTTCGACTAACACTGATAATCTTCTTTGATAGTAAATAGTTTATCATTTTTTTTTATTAATCCCTATGCAAAGGCATAGCACAGGGATTAATCGGAATTGCATAGGGATTAATCGGAAACGTCTCCGTTCGACGACCTAAATATTGATTCCCATCGACCCAAATGGAGGATTTACTAATCCTTTGGTTGGTGCATGTGGGGCGCGACGCGTAGGGAACACGACCCATCAAATCAAATCCCAAATTTTCTAGTCGGGGTTGCATTTGAACGAACCCAATTTCTCCGGTGGACCCGTTTCCTTTCTCTTCGGGTTCGGGCGGTGAAGAAGACGGTTCGTACGGATGCATCTTGACCGTTCATTATGTGTCTGGGGACTTGCCATTAGCTTACGAAGACACGGTAGTTAGACAACGTACGCAACGTAGGCAAGCTAACGGTAGAGTCGTCCATGCCAAATAACGCCGTTAAGGCTTTTAACTAGTTTACAAAAACTTACCACCAACGAGCAATTTCGTCCTGAAATTTTTTTTTTTCAAAAGTGCAATCAAGTCTTGTTGCGAATGTATTTTTAAAAACTTCAACAAGTATAATCAAGTTCTAAAATTTGTCAAGTTAATACAACTGGGTCATTCTATTAGCTCCGTTTAACTTAACAAATGAAAATGCTAGCTGGTTTTACAACTTGAATGCACAAAATATGAAAAGTTTTAGGACATGACATGATTGCCCAAATTAGATAAGTTCTTAGGTTTCGATAGCATTTTTTTTTAAGTTTTAAGATACAATTATATTTTCGTGATAAGTGGTAGGACTTTCAATACACTCATCCCATTCCAAAAAAAAAAAAGACTTGAAAAATAGGTGAAACTTCAGTTACGTGGAGCGTTGGCACCCATATTATAAGTTAAGTGCTAGACACGTTTTAGAAGGAGACCTATTGTTTGTGGATGACAATGAAATTGCCTTTTATGTAAATAACAAAAAGGATTTTGTGAACTGAGTGCCTTAACCAATTGAATATTTGCGGTTTTTGGTGCAATGCTTTGCTCGTCTTACATGCAATTAGATCTTCAAAAATCAAACACATTCCTCGTTTTTCATAATTTGAAAATATGATTTTTGTTATCGACTTTTGCAAATACGAGTATGCTTTCTTTCGCGGCGAGCGGAGTCGCACAATTCCTTTTCCTATTAAGAACTTGTTTTTATCATTGTTATCGGGAAAAAGAAAATCTTAATAATGTCATAATTTTCATATGATACCCCTTTAATTTCATAAAATTTCAATCAATCATTGAGATGTCGTAATTAAAAAGAAAAGAAAAAAAGAAAAAGAGAGCCTCAGTTGAGGAACTACATCAACAAATTTCCTATGGCGAATCTTAAGTGGATGACTTTTTACAATATCTTATCCAACCTGGCTTTCTTTAAAAAGGAATCAAGTCCATGGTGCAAGAACGACCAAACGACGTGGTAAATTAAAGACTAAATAATTGAGGTTCCGTAGGTAAATTAGGCTGCGTATGGTAAACATTCCCATTCTCTGATTCTGTTCCCTAGAACAGTAAAGAATGATAATCATGTTTGATAACTCAAATAATTCTGATTCTGATTCTGTTCCCAGAATCAGTTTTAGAGAATCAGAATAAGTTTTAGAGTAAAATCCAGAACAAAAAAAAAAGTTGGTTCTGAAAAAAGAATCACTTTTGACAATCACAAAACAGAATAAAATCTCACATCTTTCACTTTTCCCTTTCATTTTTCTCACCACTTTCCTCTCAACCTAATAAAAATAAAAATAAAAAATTCTAAAAAAAATTGGAAAATTTTTAAAAAATCATAAAAAAATTTAGAAATTTCCTAAAAATAGAAAAAGCTTAGATTAGGCTAGTTTGACCTCATTTTCATAAATTGGGACTTCAATTGAACTTCAGACATCATGTATTAAAATTTGTGTTTCATTTATGACATGCTAAAAAAATAAATTTATTTTAAATTATTTTAGTGTGCATTGGAAATAGCCTTCATTTAGGATGAAATTTTACAAAAAAAAACTACATAGTTATTTGACTTAAATTAAAAAAATTAGAAAGAGAAATAGTTTTTCGAAATATAAATTTTGTGCAGTTATCAAACGCGTTTCTGGTTCTTCAAAACTCATCCAGGAACAGAATCAGAAAAAGTCATTTTAATCAGAATCAGTTTTTGGGATCAGAATCGTTACCATACGCAGCCCCCCCCTCTCTCTCTCTCTCTCTCTCTCTCTCTCTCTCTACAAGCAAAGATTGAAGACAAGAAAAAACCACAACTTCGAGGAGAAAAATAGGGCTTCGAGGACAAGCGAGGAATCTTACAATGTCTAACGGCATATTTGGTAATAATTACGTTCTCAAGAATAATTAACAAGCAGAGATGATTTTTCCTGATTCTATTTTCGAAAATAATTTTTGAACAGAAAAATGCATTTGATAACTATACAAAATTTATATTTTTGAAATTAAAAAGAATATAATGCTTTTGGTATGACCCTAATTTTTTTTTCTATTTTTTCATTTAATTATAAAAATATTAATGGATGCAACGACAGCGACCGGCGGTGGACTTGTGGCTATAAAGATGAGCATTAAGTTATACCAAATTTATTTTTTTTTAACGATGTCGTAAAGAACAAAGAAGCTACTTTTTTTTTGCTTCTTGTTTTTATTTCAAATCTATTAACAATAACAGAAAAATTAACTACTATTACCAAACAGATTCATGATCTTTTTTTCTT
This sequence comes from Psidium guajava, assembly GCA_016432845.1. Classification (NCBI taxonomy): domain Eukaryota; kingdom Viridiplantae; phylum Streptophyta; class Magnoliopsida; order Myrtales; family Myrtaceae; genus Psidium; species Psidium guajava. The sequence continues at coordinate 13,328,527 of CM028231.1, read as the reverse complement.
AATCCTTAGGAGAAAAAAAAAAGGAATCGAGCGTCACTGAGTAGGACCTTAATGAGCTGCATCTCCTAGTTCTACTCATCAAAAGAAAATTCACAATAAACAACTATTAATGACTGTCAAATTCTCGAGGGAAAGCATTGCACTATTATCTATTAAATTAAGGGAAAATTCGAAGCGTGAATATTATTTTAATAAGAACCTGAAATGTCATAATTTTTTGAAATAAAGTTCCCAAGTGAACCTTATTTTAATAAGAACCTGAAATTGCATCATTTTCTCAAACAATGGTCTAGAGCGAGCATTATTTCAAATAAAGGTTTAAAGTAGACAAGAAATCTAAAAATAAAAGGCATGATTTCAAGGGAGTTTTTCGTCTTTTTCCTTATTTGATTTTTTCCTTTTCTATTAAAAATATCTTTTTTCTATTTCCTTAAAATTTTAATTTTTTTTTAAAAAAGATGACATACATAGGCACGAGGGGCAAGTGGCTGTCGCCCCACCAGCAACCCCATCAGCTAGAAGAGATGGCTATCAAGCCCTTGCCAAAATAGAGAGAGGGTCGAGCCCCCTCCTTGATTTGGGTGGGGGTAGTTGGCCTTTGCCGCCTCCCATGACCCCTGGCAGTGATGGGCCAATGGCCAGCTCTCCTAGCTGTGTCACTGTTTTTTTATTTTGTGCTTATTTGAAAAAAACATGAAAAAGGCAAAAAAAAAGGGAAAAAATGAACAAAAAATCAAAATGGGAAATGATTAAAATGCCTTTTAGACCAAGCCCTTTTTTGAAATTCTATAGTCACTTCAAGCTATTATTTGAAACATATTATGTTATTTCAAACCCTTATTTAAAATAAGATTCATTGGTGCCATTATTTGAAAAAATGAAAAAAAAAATTCTGCCCCTTATTTGAAGTTTTTCCTTAAATTAATGCCACGTAGGAGTTTCAAGCAAGAAAAAAAAATGGCCGACGTTGTGGCACTTAGAATAGTTATGCCATTAAAGTGAGCGTCGGACGAAAGTTACGTTAAGATATGGTAAATGTTCTTTTAGGCTCTCTTTCATACGACTCCAAGCCTTGGGGTCACGACGACGCTCTGGTTGAAGGTTCAACTTCAACGGGCTTTCGAAATTATTTATATATATATATATATAATAAAAAGGCGTACTATTTTTTGTGTTTGTGTGTTTGGTCATAAGGAGGACGAATTAAGAATAAGATGGTTCGATTTTAGAGGAGGACATAAAGGGGCCGGGTTGGTGTCAAGGCATGGGGTTTGGTCCCCATGCATGTTTCCATCCGAATCGCCATGAAAACAATCGGTTCAAGAAAAACCTGAAACGGAGGGGGAGGAGAGACCCGACCCGACTATAAAGAAAGGCCAAAGGAGAAGACGGACGCAAAAAAGGTCAAGAGACAGACATAAGAGAGATAGAGAAAGAGAAAGAGAAGCGCGTTTTTGACCTCGCTAACCCCGTCCAACCTCAACTCAACTCCTCATCCTCCTCCTCTTCTTCTTCTTCTTCTTCTTCTTCTTCCGTCACCATTACTATTCTCCTCTGCGATCTGTGAAACAGGGAGGAGGAGGAGGAGGAGAAGAAGAAGACGAAAAGATTAAACAACTCTGCAATTCATCTCAGCAAAACCCCAATCACTCTCTTTCTCTCTCTCTACAACCGGCCCCACGCATCCCCCTCACACATGCGTCACTCTCCCATATAACTCCCATCCAGCTAATCCCCTCCCTCTCTCTCTCTCTCTCTCTCTCTCTCTCTGCTTCAATCTCAGTTCTTGACCCCTCTCTCTCTCTCTCTCTCTCTTCTTGTGCTTCGATTTGGTCGGAAAGCGACCACCTTTCCGGAGGCCACCCAGGAGTCCGCCAGCCGGTCGGGTGGGTATGGCGGACTTGTTGGTGAAGCAGATCCTGGCGAAGCCGATCCAGCTGGCCGACCAGGTCGCCAAGGCCGCCGACGAGGCCAGCTCCTTCAAGCAGGACTGCGCCGAGCTCAAGTCCAAGACGGAGCGCCTCGCCGCCCTCCTCCGCCAGGCCGCCCGGTCCGGCTCCGACCTCTACGAGCGCCCCACCCGCCGCATCGTCGACGACACCGAGCAGGCCCTAGGCAAGGCCCTCGCCCTCGTCCTCAAGTGCCGCGCCAACGGCCTCATGAAGCGCGTCTTCACCCTCATCCCCGCCGCCGCCTTCCGCAAGACCTCCTCCCTCCTCGAGAACTCCATCGGCGACGTCTCCTGGCTCCTCCGCGTCTCCGCCCCCGCCGACGACCGCGCCGACGACGCCTACCTCGGTCTCCCCCCCATCGCCGCCAACGAGCCCATCCTCTGCCTCATCTGGGAGCAGATCGCCATCCTCCACAACGGCGGCTCCCCCGACGAGCGCTCCGATGCCGCCGCCTCCCTCGTCTCCCTCGCCAGGGACAACGACCGCTACGGCAAGCTCATCCTCGAGGAGGGCGGCGTCGGCCCCCTCCTGCGGCTCCTCAAGGAGGGCAAGCCCGAGGGCCAGGAGAACGCTGCCCGCGCCATCGGCCTCCTCGGCCACGACCCCGAGAGCGTCGAGTACATGATCCACGCCGGCGTCTGTCAGGTGTTCGCCAAAATCCTCAAGGAGGGGCCCATGAAGGTCCAGGCTATCACCGCCTGGGCCGTCTCCGAGTTCGCCGCCCACTACCCCAAGTGCCAGGACCTCTTCGCCCAGCACAACATCATTCGCCTTCTCGTCAGCCATCTCGCTTTCGAGACCGTCGAGGAGCACAGCAAGTACGCCATCGCTACACTCAAGGCCAATTCCCTCCATGCCGTCGTCCTTGCCAGCAGCAACACCAGCCAAGCAGCGGCGGCCGTTGGCGGGCCCAACGGGGAGGCAGCAGCGGCCATGGGCTTCGACGAGGACAAGGAGGGCGCTAGTCTGATCCCCCATCCTCTTGACAACCGAGCGAGCCAGATGCAGAATGTGGTCGCTCACACGATGGCGATGAATGCCGCCTCAAAGCAGGCAGAGAAGCTGCCCGAGGCCAATCACATCGCCAATGGGAAGCAGAATTTCCAGCTCCCGTCACTGCAGCGCCGGCACCACCAGCACAGCCACTCAGTGTCCGGGGCCAACTTGAAGGGCAGGGAATCCGAGGACCCGGCCATCAAGGCCCACGTGAAGGCCATGGCCGCACGGGCCCTCTGGCTGCTCGCCAGGGGAAACTCCTCGATCTGCCGCAGCATCACCGAGTCGAGGGCGCTCCTCTGCTTCGCGGTGCTCCTCGAGAAAGGGCCTGATGATGTCCGGTTCAACTCCGCTATGGCCCTGATGGAGATCACTGCCGTGGCCGAGCGGGACACGGACTTGCGTCGATCCGCGTTCAAGCCGAATTCGCCCGCCTGCAAGGCCGTGGTTGACCAGATCCTCAAGGTCATCGAGCAAGCCGACTCAGAGCTCCTTGTCCCCTGCATCAAGGCCACCGGGAACCTGGCCCGGACATTCCGGGCCACGGAGACCAGGATGATCGCCCCGCTGGTGAGCCTGCTCGACGAGAGGGAGGCCGACGTGTCCCGCGAGGCCTGCATCGCCCTCGCCAAGTTCGCGGGCACGGAGAACTACCTCCACCTCGACCACTCCAGGGCCATCATAGCCGCGGGCGGGGTGAAGCACTTGATCCAGCTGGTCTACTTCGGCGAGCAGGTGGTGCAGCTCGACGCGCTGGTCCTCCTCTGCTACATCGCAAAGCACGTCCCGGACAGCGAGGAGCTTGCGCAGGCCGAGGTGCTCACCGTGCTCGAGTGGGCCTTCAAGCAATCCCACATGAATCTGGACGAAAAGATTGAGGTGTTGTTGCAGGATGCCAAGAGCAGGTTGGAGCTTTACCAGTCTAGAGGATCAAGGTTATTATACCATTGATTCGACCCGACAAATGTGTAGATGTTTGATCATTGTCCAAAAGAACCCAGAAAATAAAACAAATTGGTTAACCTTATTTTCTTTTTCCTTAACTCTGTTTCTTTTTTTCGGTTGTCCAAGACTAGTGTACATAAAGAGTGATTTTTCTGTAATTGACTAGAAGAATCTCTTGAACCATCCGCAGCATTTGCCTGCAACTGCTAATTAGGCAGAGTCCTCTGTTCTGTTCTGTTCTGTTCTCTGTAATTGATGTTTTTATCGGCTGCCAACATTTTTCGAGTCGCTTGCTGAGAAACTAGGGTTTTGGTCGGTTCTCTTTAATGGGTGCACGCTCATAATCAAGCCCAGGAGCCTTTTTTCCCTCCTGACCACGCTCATTTCAGTGGTGTCTCTGTTTCTATTATCCGAAAAATGCTGAAGAAAGTCCAGCCTCTCTCTTTTTGAGTTTGACGACGTTCAGAAGGGTGACCGGAAGAGAAAAGGGTGGAAAACGGCGAGCTTATGATTCGATTCCACTGCATGGCTTTTAGCAATTTCTAAAGCAGTTGCGCCTGGGGACCGAATCAGTCATTCGTTTCATCTGCCGCATCATCGATTCTCAGCAGACATTTGGTGGAACTATCTTGTTAAGCGATGAGTCCCAGCAGACACAGGCCGAGTCGAGCACCGGGAGCTTCATAAGTCCCGACTTCTCTCTGGGAGAAGTCTCCGAAGATTGCGGGATCGGAGCTGCACCCCAGCTCGACCCCGCGTTTCGGCCACATGTTCAGGCGCGATTCAAGATAAAGCTAAAATGGAGCTATGTGATATCTCCAGACAGATGGTGGGTGGCTCAGCCACCTTCATTAGACAGCTGGTCACACAATAATGTTGTCAACGCGGTGTCGGAGAAAGTTAGGGTGTTGGGAATGATGCCGATAAAGAAGTTCGCTTGAGAATCCTTTCGCTCTGTTTTGGTCTTGGAAAATGAGGCCGGGAGTCTCTTGATTGATCCTTAGTCCAGAACTTTACGAAAGGTCGACCGGGGGAGATGATGGATCAAATCTTGGGTCTAGTCGTCGGGTGGGAGAGTTCGACGATTTCGAAGGATCTCTCAACCACGACACCCTTTGTTGTTTCGCGCTCCTTGACTTAGAATTTTCAACTTCTTCTTCGTCGTGTAATGTTCCTGGTCAACCCCGCAAAAGATTTAAGCATCTCCGTCCAAAATACGTGCTCAAAACTACGGCGCGAGGAAAATTGGAATTCGGGTTTACCCCGGTCGGAGAAAGCTCGAATTCGAAAAGATTGAACCCTTTGTAAGAAGTAACTTAAACTCCGACGGTGCTCGCGTGCTATCAATTTTAGGATGTCTTGAACGAAATAATCACAAAATCAACTCTTCGAAAGCATCGCGCGCTACTACATGGCTTCTATTTCTCGATCAATCACATCGATCATTAAGAAATTGAAGTACCCATTTGAGCAAGCCTGTTTCTAGTTTTGGTCTCTCGTTCTCCAGAATTTCGCAATCCACATGATCACGCTCAAATCAATTGAAGTACATAAACCTTTCCACACGACTCCACCGGTTTATGCCGTCTTTGCTAGGTCAAAATAGGCGTTCGATCCACTATGTCCTTCTGACCAGTCTTTGCTTGGTCCCATTGCCTCATTTTAAGGTTTGACGCAAGTGAATTGACGGCGTGATTGCAATTTGACGTACCATTCCATCGTCATCTCCAACGCATGGGAGGACCATTCCACAATTCCACATTACATGTGCTTCGAGCAATGGCTTACTTAAAAGTCAATATATATATATATATATATAAATATATGTTTTCAACCGAAACCCATTATGCTCTCCTTTTCTCTGTTTAAATCCAAGGCCTTGGAGATGTGATTATTTGCGGATGTGGGGTTGCTATTAAAGTTATTTGTAGTCTGGCCCTTGAACTATACCAACCATTTTGTTCCAGAAAATATATTTTTCTATTTCTGCTAAAAACAAAGAAATTTTGTTTCTGGTTTTGGACAATTCAGAAATAGAAAAACAGATTTGCGTTGCTAAACGAGTTTTTGTTCCAAATCTATTTCTGGAATAGGTTTGGAATAGAAACAAAGAAATGGAAACGTTGTCATGCGCGCCCCAAGGAATAGGTTTGGAATAGAAACTCGTTTGGTAACGCAAATTTGTTTTTCTATTTCTGAAACAAAAATCTATTCCATAAATAGATTTTGGCCCAAAACCAGAAACAAAATTTCTTTGTTTCTGGCAAAAATAGAAAAATATATTTCTGTTCCAGAAATAATTTCTGGAACAGAATGGTTGTCATGCGCGCCCCAAGTGCCCGTGAAATGTTTCACGAGTAGCTAAAGCCATTTCACAAAGACGCCTCAAAATGTCATTTTGAGTTCATTAAAATGGTAGTAGGTGCCCGGTCTGACTTTAACATGTAATATACCTAAAACCATCGCTTTTCCTTTTCAATAAACATCGTGGCATGCGAATTTTCAAGGGGCGACTTTCCAAGTCATAGAAGAAATAAGCACTCCCCAGCCGTTATACCCAAAATGAAATCATGGCAATTATGTCGAACGACGAATTTGGGATCGCATTAAGTAAGCAAGAAACAAGGAAAAATTGCCGAAGAAAATCATAACCCTGTTGGAATTGTGCTAATTTAGTCTTAAACCTTTTGTATTTGTCTCAATTCAGTCATTCTTGTTAATTTTGGCCGGAAATTACCGACATGGCACGGCCGGTGCTGGTCGTGGCTAAATTTAGACAATATTTTAATATTTTCAAAAAAAATTAAAATTATTTTTCCTCTTCTTCTTCTTCCTCCTTTGGACAGTCGCCAGTAGTTTGCGAGGGCGAGCTTCATCCACCAGAGGAGGATGAAAAAGATGAGGAAAAAAGGGAAAAAATTTTAAAAAAGAAAATTAATTACAAATAAAAAATCGAAAAAGTATTAAAACTGGCCACGTGAGCGTCAGCCGCACCACGTTAGCAATTTCCGATCAGATTGACCGAATAGACTGAATTGACACAAATACAAAATGTTTAGGACTGAATTGGCACAAAAAAAAAGGCTTGGGATTAAATTGTCACAATTACAAACTGTTTATGACTTCTTTTTGGTAATCTTTTCCAAGAAACAAATATCAAAATCAAGTACCTTAATTAAGACCCAACTAAACTAAACTTATTCGATTCTGTAACAAAGCTGATGAGCAACCCTTGTTGCCCACCGAATAGCGACGGTTTGCGTTCCAATTTGAAAATGGTTCGTTTAAACTCTATCGGCGCCGTTTCAAGTGAGTTATAATTGGAAAGCTATGTCAATATCCTTAAAAAAAGAGGAAATCGCTTCTGACCCGAAATATAACCCGAGATAGGCAAAAAGGCAGGGTTAAAAACACAGAGGGTTGAATTATGATTCAATAGGCGCGAAATGAACTTCAAAATTCGGCATCGACCCAACCGTAACCCGAGCTTCCGCGAAACACCACCGCGCCATGACATCCCGATGTTTCTTGTTCAATCGATCTCGCATCTCAAAAAGCCACTAGAATCAACCTAGCAACCCGAAAAGCCCGAATTGGTTCGAAATAGCAGTTTGATCAAGAAAATTTCTTTTCCCCTTCTTTCTATTTAGCAGCAGCTGCAAAAAAACAATAATACGAAAGGGACTTGGGCTGCCGTTTCATGGGCTTAAGTGAGATATTGGGTTTGAGTCTATTGGGCCCACGTAGCTTTTTATTAAAAAAAAAAGAAGGGCCCATTCAAAAATAATATTAAAATATTCTATCGATGGTCAGTTGGCGTCCATGTCAGCGCCAGCCGGCCAAACTTTGCCGGACGGACTGAATTAGTACAATTGTAAAATGTTTAGGACTGAATCGGCATAATTACAATAAGTTCATGACTTTTTTGGTAATTTTCCCCGTAGATCATCGATTACATTACAGCACGAGAGACACCCTAGAACGGATGGAAATGACGGATTCTCCCCATTTAGGTGTTAACAAGATCCAAATATAAAAGGCTAAATTTACACAATTCCAACATAACTTTGCCAAAAATGATAAGTGGATATAAATCAATGAAGCGGTTGTTCATGATGCCTGCGGGTCTTTTTGTAGTAAAAGATTAAGATCCAGTCACTTGATACATGAAAATTTCGAATCGATTGATCGTTGCCTGTTTATCGCATAATTAATTTTCCAGACTAACCCACTTTCTCCATCAAATCTTTCTCACTCTTTTGACCACTTTCTCATTTTCTTTTTCCTTCTTCTCCTCATGCACCCAATTTATGGGGTTCGCACTTATTTCATTCGAAAAAAATAAAAAAAGGGGTCGTTACTACCAGTAAGTAATTGGGGTGATTCGACAAATAATTGCAGACTTGCAAAAACTCCACTTGAATCCTCTTAAACCTGGAGGAGGGGACCATAGGACTGGACTAAGATTAAAGCTTCCCATTGTACAGCAAACATACAAAGAGTCCCATGAATAAATAGATGAACGAACAAAAGATTAAAGCCTTTGGATGTATGCCCGGGAAGTTGTGAAACACTCAGTGACGAAGCTAGAGACTAGGCGACCTCATCAGCCGAGGTCTCGTGTTCCTGGGCGAGGCGACGACCGGGCGACCTCAAAAAAGATTTAGTCGAGGTCACATGACCTCCCGCTATCTAGGAAAAACGACGCCGAGGTCGCGCGATCTTGGGCGACAGCCACCATTGTAAAATCCGAGGCGACATAGGTTAGACTGAGTTTATGTCGAGATCGTGCGATGCCCGGGTGAGGGTGAAATTGAAATTCATATAGTTTAGTAAGGGCAAAGTAGGAAGGAAAGAATTTCATTACCCTTGAATTGCATTTTGAAAATGTTGTAATGCAAATACACGAGTTGAGTATAGTTCTGGGGTAGAATCGAGAATTGGAGAATTGAATCAATAGGAACCGCTTAGGTTCCAAGTTCTAGGCTAGGTAATGTATGTTCTGGGTTCCAAAAATTAGAGAATCGATTCTAACGGGTAAGATTTGGGAATCGGAAATAAGTTTTTGTGCTTTTCTTATTTTATATCACACGGCTTAGGTACTCCACGACAACTGATGATGAGTGTGTAATTTGAAACCACTAGTACAAGCTTTCATTTTCAGAGATATATATGATTAACGCTTTTACTTTGTTAATGTTTCATATTTTTCGTTTGTCTAAATATGATTGGTGGTTAGTGGATTTTAACAGTAATTGATAGTCATTAAAGGTGATAATTCACTACAATCGTTCAATTAAGAATACTTGTGAACTTGGGTTGATCATCAAACTTGCAACAAGGTAGGTTTCAAATGTTAGCTTGGGCAGACAAGGTTCCAAATTCCAAATTTAGAGAACTATTCCAATAGGTTGGTTCGACCTAGAATTTAGATCGATCCTCGAATTGCTTACCCTTAGCAAATACTAGGTGGGAATTACATTGACCTAAGGAACTTTGAAAATTCCATCTTTGGCTTATACGCCTTTCGAAGTGCCAAAACATACGTCTCAACTTTGTCAAGTTCTATCCTTGAAAATGCTAAACCGAACGTCCCCTTTAGCCCCTGAGCCGGGCCAAATTGCGACAAACTTCTTGTCCTATTTTCAGAATCCTAAAAAGCATTGTGGGCCGTCCCCTCTCTTCACGAATCAAAATATCAAAGCATGAGTGAGGATCGAAAGAAAAAGTAGCAGTGGCAACCAAGAGGTAAGCACAATGGAGGGTGAGAGCCATACATTCAATTCAACAAGTCCATAGACTTATCCACACCTCTGCCACTGCATTGGCCTCAAATTCTCCTCCACCCAATCCATGATCCACTCTGCTTCTAAAAACTTTTCCCTTTTTGATCCTGTTCTCTCACATTCTTCAGCTCTCGCTCCTTGACCCACCTCATAAATTAATCTCTCATTTCTGTGGAGATCTTTCTCCCCTCCTCTGTATCTTCTACTTGCAGTTGTTCTTAACCAGCTCTGCAACAATGGCTGCTGCAATAACTGCTTCAGTCTCTCTTCCATCCTCCTCCAAGTCCACTTCTCTCCCTGCCAGCAGAACCTCCATCATCTCCACTGAAAGGATCAACTTCAAGAAGGTGAGCCGAAGATGAATTCCTCATCCAGACAAAAACAACTGCCTTTTCTTTTGAAAAAGTATCAAAATTTCCATCTGGGTTATGTTTTTTTTTTCCCCTGCTTCTTTTTTTTTTGTAGGTCCCTGTGCATTACAGAGATGTGTGCGGTGGTGGGAGGATGGTCTCTGCCATTAGGGCACAGGTCACCACAGAGGCTCCAGCGAAGGTTCAGAAGGAGTCCAAGAAGATGGAGGAGGGTGTGGTTGTGAACAAGTTCAAGCCCAAGAACCCTTACGTCGGAAGGTGCCTCCTCAACACCAAGATCACTGGTGATGATGCTCCAGGAGAGACCTGGCACATGGTCTTCAGCACTGAGGGTATGTGTGTGCATTGATATAGCATAATCAGATCACGCATAAATGGATTCATTTCTTTAATTGGGCACATGACACACCATCTGAGTGATTTTTAACCGAGACCCGTTTGGTGTTTCTGGGTTGAGAGTGCACTTTTGGTGGATTTTTTGGTGAAGTTAGTGTCTTTTTTTTTTTTTGAGAGATTGGTGAAATGCGTGTTACTTAGGTGAGTTGCCATATAGAGAAGGGCAATCAATTGGGGTCATTGCTGACGGTATTGACAAGAATGGGAAGCCACACAAGCTGAGACTCTACTCAATTGCCAGCAGTGCCATTGGTGATTTTGGAGACTCCAAGACAGTAAGTTTCTACCAGTGAAATATCATCTAGTACTAGTTTCATAGATATTGATCATTAGTCTATCTACTGCATCCGAAAACGAATGTAAGGTTCAAGAACTAAGGAGAAGTGGTTTCTGCAAATAGGTTTCGCTGTGCGTGAAGCGGCTCGTTTACACCAACGAAAAAGGAGAACTCGTTAAAGGAGTCTGCTCGAATTTCTTGTGTAAGGATTGCGCATATTAATAGTCCGAACTTGATTCATTTATCTTGCATTGACTGGATTCAAAGCCCTCGACTTGTTCCTGATTCAGGCGACTTGAAACCTGGGGCAGAAGTGACGATGACAGGACCGGTTGGAAAAGAAATGCTCATGCCGAAAGATCCTAATGCCACCGTCATTATGGTTTATTCCTCTCCTTACACTGATCTATAGTATGTTTATGTGACGTAGAGACTTCATGTTAACTTGTTTACCCGATTTCTTTGCTGCAGCTTGCCACCGGTACTGGGATTGCTCCATTTAGGGCTTTCTTGTGGAAAATGTTCTTCGAAAAGCACGCCGACTACAAGGTTACAGACAAACTAGAATGCTCTGGACATTCCCATCCAATCTAATTTGGATATTACTTCAGCTTTAGTACAAAATTTGGCAAAGCTTTAAGTGTTGGAAGATTAATATGGGGCATTTTGTTAGCAGAATAGACATATACTCGTGAATTTTACTGATTTCACCTTCAGCGTCGCGCATGAGAACCAAACAGAATACGTCTGGCAGAGAAAATCTTTGCACCTTGTAGTAGTCCAATCGGTGCAATGTCCAATACATGATGCTGCTTTTAGTTTTGCTCATAGGTTATGCGGCGAACTGCCTTGTCCTTCGATATCTTCGTTTAGATTTTGTGGCTGCTGAAATGGCCTATAACCATCTGGTTTCTATTTGTTTTACGATCTTGAAGAGAACCCTCAACATGATATTCAGTCTGTGTCCGATTCTTTTCCGCAATAAATTGTTTGACAAACGGTTTTGAACTTGATGTGTAGTACAACGGCTTGGCCTGGCTATTCCTGGGTGTACCCACAAGCAGCTCCTTGCTCTACAAGGAGGTGAGACATGCTCATTCCGAGCACCATAGAGCCGTTTCAGACTCGATTAAAACGCGAGTTTTGTAACCGTGTTTTGCGGTTCAGGAGTTCGAGAAGATGAAGGAGAAGAACCCGGATAACTTCAGGCTCGACTTTGCCGTGAGCCGAGAGCAAACGAACGAGAAGGGCGAGAAGATGTACATCCAGACCCGGATGGCGCAGTACGCCGAGGAGCTGTGGGAGCTGCTTAAGAAGGACAACACGTTCGTCTACATGTGCGGTCTCAAGGGAATGGAGAAAGGGATCGACGACATCATGGTCTCATTGGCTGCCAAAGATGGTGAACATATGCAAACCTTCTTTAAGAATCCATGGATGTTCAACCCAGAATTTTGTTACCTCTTCATCGTTTTCAACTTTCTTTTCCTGTGTTTTCCAGGCATCGACTGGCTGGAGTACAAGAGGCAGCTGAAGAAGTCTGAGCAGTGGAACGTGGAAGTCTATTAGATCCCTGTGGTTAATATCGAGATCTCTCTCTCTCTCTCTCTCTCTCTCTCTCTTTTTGGTTTCTCACTTCAAAAGTCCTTGTGTAGATAGGCAAAGTCTATTTGTAATATTTCTATCTTCTTTTTTGCATATTTCTACTTCAATACAAGCGGAATATGTTTGCCTTGGCCTCTACAAAGGATTGTACTTTTGAGATGCCATGTATCATAACTCTCATTTATATGGATGACAACTTCGACCACCTTCCATGACTTCTCTCTCTCTCTAAGTAAGTAAAAAAATCCGGTCTGCCGGTGTGGCAAAACAGGTATTGACGAAGAGCCGACAATGCCCTGAGGCAATCTAAACTTCGGATGATTGAAGAGCCAGCCGGATCGTTCCTCGGTTTCGCGCTCGAGCACAAGGTGATTGACTCAGGCTTTGATGGAGTGGAAATGCTGTGCTAAACTAAGTGTAAGGTAATGTAAATTTACTTGTGATTGAAATTGGACGCCCAAAGTTTTACATTATAACTCTCAAGAAGAACATGGGGGTAAAAGTGAATATGAAATTTGCCTGATGGAAGACTTCGACGTGGGTTTAAATTGAGGAGAAATGTAGAGCAAGTAGTTTCTCTAGGAACTTCTCCTTGAGAAATTGAGTAGGGGCCAAATTGATGGGCTTTTCAAAATTGATGAACTTTTCTCAAATTACCCCGTTGGTGACCGCACGACGTAAGATATGTTGTGTTTTGGGACAAACTTTAGTGGGTGCAGTTGCGCTTACAGTGGATAATATGGATATATCCCCTGTTTACGGATAACGTCTCTCTCGCTGAGAGGGACTGATTTGCGAGGAAAAAGACAAAAGAGAGAGCGGGGGAGGGAGATTGGATTCATTTTTGACAAGATGGGCTTGGGTTGATATGTGAATAATGGAAGCTCTAGGGGCAAGAAAGGCAATTACCCCATAAGTAAGCATTTGGCCTTGATCAGCAGTATCCTTGCACTCCAAAGGTGCGTACGGTAATGCGGAACAACTTCTAAAACAGACACTTTTTTATGTTTTTTTTGGTAACAATTTCTGGAAACATAAACGCATTTGGTAACTGTATAAAGTTTATGTTCTCGAAACAAAAAAGGAATAGAAACGCGTTTGGTAACTACATAAAGTTTTTGTACTCGGAACAAAAAAAAGAACAAAAATGTATTTATTAACTGCAAAAAAAATTTATTCCTAATTTTTCCATTTAATTCTATTCCTAATTTTTTTCAATATGGATGAGATCAACAATAAAAAAAAATGAAAGAGAAGACAAATTAGAATTGAGCAATAAGAACATGAAATATGTCTTCCATAGATAGGAAAATTACAATTATGAGTCATACATAAATGATTCCAAGTAGATAAACATATAATTACATAATTGAATGCAAATACTGTTTAATAAACTGTAATTGAAAAGTATATTTGAATACAACTTTAACGTAATGCGGTTTAATAAAAAAATACCCTTTGTAAATGATTCAATTTCTCAATTAATTTTTATTATTTAGGATGTTTTTTGATTTTTTGATTTTTAATTATTTAATTTTTTGGAAAAATTATTTTTTTTATTTTTTATTTTTCGAAAAAATTTTAATTTAATTATTTATTTTTTTGAAAAAAATTATTTTTTTTATATTTTTATTTTTAATTATTATTATTATATTTTTATTATTTCAAAAAAAATTTATTTTTAATCATTTTATTTTAAATTAATTTTTTTGATTATTTATTTTTATTATTTCGATTTTAATATTTTTTATTTTTCAAAAAAAAATTTTATTCTTTAATTATTTATTATTTATATTTTATTTTTATTATTTCGATTTTTTTATTTTTAATGATTTTATTTTAAATTAATTTATTTGATTATTTATTTTTATTATTTCTATTTTTAATCTTTCTTATTTTTTATTTTTCGAAAAAAATTATTTTTATGTTAATTATTTTATTCTTTAATTATTTTTATTTTTAATTACTTTCAAGAAAATGTTCCCAATTGTTTCCAAAAAATGTTCCAAATGTGTTTCTAAAAAGTATTTCGAGAACACAGAAGCAAGTTTTTTTTGTTTCTCATTTCTGCTCCAAAAGTGTTTTTGTTTCTCAAAAGTGTTCTCGGAACACTTTTTGATCACTTTTTTACCATAAGCATTTCTGTTCCTAAAGTATTTCGAGAACACTTTGGGAACAGATACACTTTTTCTGGAGCGTTACCATACACACCCCAATCGATTTAACTTATGGATTAAGGACGCGACGTTTTCGGCGTGCGGCATGAATTCCTAATATACATGCGTACATATGTAGCTATCGACATCACAACTATGTATATGTTATTCGTACCTCATCTCTAAATGACAAGGGCTGCAAAAGAAAATCAATTCTCTAATCAGATGAGCCACCCATCACTTGCACAAGTCTCTAAGAAACCAAGCAAAGGATCGGTATAGAAAACAGGAGTTAAGGGTCATCAAGAACACTGGCTTTTGATTATGCCTGAAAATCAAAGATGGCCCAAAAACTAAAATGTCTCTTCAGCTATCCGAAGAATGGCTTCATCACAATATGGAATTGTCACTTTTTTTTTTATGTTATGTTTTGTCAATCAGTAGTCACCCAAGTTGCTTTCTTGTGTAAGTGGAGCAAAAAAAACATGGCTAATGAACAAACTGAAAAGTTCAATGTATATGATGATTTAGAGATAAATTAACACTGAAAGGACATTAGGGGCCCCTTTTTTCTTTTCTTTTCTTTTCTTTTCTTTTTCATTTTAGCACTTTAAAAAGAGGCTAATTTCCCAAGCCGGCGTTGACTTTTTTGACCGGCCGAGGCTCAAGTCGCTTTCTAGCTTACGTGGATCGGAGTAATTTCGTGTTAAACAACAAATCAGGGTGCGGGGTGATCCCAGATGGATTTTCGAATCTCACGTTTTCTACGTTTTGAGAAGAATCCTGAGGAAATTAGCGACCGCGGTACGATCGGAGCCGCTCTTCCCACCTAGGTTTTGATTAGAAAGGGTTTGGTGGGGGTGGTGCAGAACGGGTGCTCTTGGGGAAATGCTTTCAGCTAAGAAAAGCAAGGGGGCGGATAGGCAAATGATGATTTGGGGATATCGAGGTCGCCTTAGATTCCCATCAACATTAAAGTCTAACTCTTTCGTTCAATAATTGACAATAATTCCACGAAATATCATGCGCCCTGAACGGATGAAATCTACCTCCCACGATTCATTAAGTTATTTTCTCACCTTATTAAATTTGGAGAGTGTCGACGGATAAGGTATTCACATAGGTGATCTAGTTCTTGGCTGAAGCTCCATTTCATGACTTATTGATCGATGAGACGGTGAATTCCTTCGGGAGTTTGTCTTGCATCTTAGATGTTTCTAAGCACCACCTTTGAGTTCACGGCCTTGATCTAACTAACTCGCATCGTCCTCCAATGCAAGTCCAAGTTGCTTGACCTTCAAGCACATCCTTGAAGTTATAGGTTGCACCTGGATCAGCGATAGCCCATGCGGTTTTTGCCATTAATCCCATGACTCCATATATGTCAACTTCTGTCTTAGCAGTCACTTTTGCCTTGGCCTCGGTTGTGGCTTGGCGCTCGACAGCATGAAGCAAGTCTCGGGCCATCCCCGTCCTCAGGCCATCTTCTCCATGCTTGCTCTCATTCTCCGAATCGACATTGAGATATCGACACTCGCAAATTTATTGTATGGCAGCCATCTCAGTCCCAAACTTTTCAGTTGTGTAAATTTAGTCACCTTGCCTATTGGCCGGACAGGTTTGGAATGCCTAACGTCGTATCAAATCTATCCCATTAACTTTCTTTTACTTCCCAAACCCTTCCTCCTAATTCATTAGCTCCCATTGAGTATCCGGAACCCGCAATAGTATTATGTGCTAACCCTAATCCTAGCGTTGAACATATGAAACACAACTTCAAACACAATTAAAACGTCGTTGAAGTATAGACTTGCCCTCAGTTCTGACGCAATTGCATGGCCAACTCCATTCCATTTCTTCCACCTTCGATCCGATCGAAGAAGACAACCGTAATCTGAGAAGCTGAATGACGCAAACAATTGACAAATCGACCGACCGTGACTTTGGCCATCCTCGATTGTTGCTCCGCCCTTGAAGGCGGCGAGTCTCACGACTTCTTCTTCCCTCATATTCCTCAAGCAACCCACTGCTCGTCAATGAAAAAGCAACTAAGCCATTCAGCCGACGCTTTTGACCTTTGAAGACACACCCTTGTCTTCTCAATTCTGTATCATTTCATTTAGGGTTAATACCACGAAAAACCCCAAACTGGTACGTCTGTGATAAATTTATCACAAATTATTTTTTTGACCACGAAAAACCCCAAACTGGTACACATGTGATAAATTTACTCAAAACTATTTTTTTAACCTCAAAAAATCCCAAACTGGTACATTTGTGACAAATTTACCCCAAACTGATTTATTTGCGACAAATTTACCCTCCGCTAATTTTCGTTAAATTTAACATTAAATTACTTAGTTGGATGGCATGTGGCACTTCATGGATATATCGGTTTAAGATTTTTACCCTCCGTTTATCACAAGTTTATCAATTTAGGATTTTTTATGGTACTGATCCAATTTAATAAAGGGTAAATTTGTCATAGGTATAATAGTTTGGGGTTTTTCATGGTAAAAAAAAATTATTTTTGGGTAAATTTGTCGCAAATGTACCAGTTTATGGTTTTTTATGGTAAAAAAAATAGTTTAAGGTAAATTTGTCACGGGTGTACCAGTTTGGAGCTTTTCGTAGTAAAAAAAATAGTTTGGGGTAAATTTATCACATGTGTACCAGTTTGAGGTTTTTCATTATCAAAAAAATAGTTTGGGGTAAATTTATCACACGCGTACCAGTTTGGGGTTTTTCGTGGTATTAACCCTTTCATTTATGATTCCGGAGTAAATTTTGTAAAGTGAGACGCCAATCCTAAAACTTCTCTCGAGAGCACCATAGATGTGTGATTCTTTTTTTAAATTTTCTTTTAGGTTCTGTTTGGTTTACGAAAAATATGGCATTTCTGAAAAACGGCAATATCTTCCTAGTATTTAATTGAAACCCGAAAATAAATTGATTTTTTTTTCGTCATTTGCTATGAAAATTCTGATTTGATCTTCCTTAATGGACATAATTTTTAGGAGCTAGTAACTTGCACGTAGATAGTCGGGAAACCGCGCATGGGCGCTAGAGTCCTCAGTCTAGCCTCGATGGACCTCGACTCGGATGCGGAGGATCGAGGCATGAGCACCTAGGTCCTAGCCTTGGGCGTTGCCTCGATAGACTTGATGAGTATCTAGGCCTTAGGCTCGGCCTTGATGGACCCCAGCATAGCCTTTGTAGACCTGGGTCTAGGTGTTGGGGATCCGAACTTGGGTATTGGGATCCCGTGCTTGGCCTTTATGGACTGAGGCTCGAGTACTAGGGAATCAGACACAAACGCTCGTGCCTTCAGGCCCAACCTTGATGGACTCAGGTGTAGGCATAGGCACTAGGGTCTAGGCCTTGGCCTTGGTGGATTTAGATGTGAGTGCTGGGGATCCACGCATGGTTACCAAGGTCTCGGGTTCAGCGCTGATGAACTCGGGCTCGGACATTGGAGACCTAGTCTTGGATGCCAAAGATCTGGGAATCGATGCTAGGGATCCCATGCCCAAGCCTAAGGTTTCGAGCCCAAACATCGATATCTAGCCTATGCTTTTTGTTTACTTAATTTTTCATGTGAATTATATGTCGGAAAATTTTTTTCACCAAGGCTTCATTTGTTTCATAGGAATTTTTTTTTATGAAAAATATTTTTGCCAATTTTTGATGTATAGAGGGCGGAAAATATATGCTAAAGAAAATTTTTTGCCGATCAATGAAAATTTTCCTTCTAAAAATGAGGAAAATGATTTCATTTTTTGAGAAGTAAAAATCATTTTTCTCATTTCTTTCACACTTCCTTTATTTATAATTATCTTTTTACTTTATTTTTATTATTTATTTATTTTGCAACAATTCGAAACTCTTATATTTTAGATTTTAGATTTTTTTTTTTTAGATTTGTTAATTTTTTCTCTTTTTTCTTTTCTCCTTCTACCTCCTTCTTCCTTTGGCCGCCGCTCCGTCCTCCTTCCCCCGGCCACCGTGGGATGGCCATGACTCGGCCCCGCGATTTCCGGCTAGTCTGAGGCTCGCAAGCCGCGAGCTCGCCAGATCCAGGCGAGCTCGAGCGTGGCCATGGCCGGCGAAGTTGGGGCTTGCCAGATTGGCGAGCTTCGAGCTTAGCCGAGGCCAGTGAGGGTCAGACCACCGCTCCGTCTTCTCTTCCCCCAGCCCGCCGCCTTTCTTCATCTTCAGCCTCTCGTTCCTCCTCGCGCAGTACACGTCGTAGAACCTCCGTCTCTCGAACACGGAGACCGTGCTGGCACCTCCGCTATTGGTGAAGAAGGGGTCAGCGGGATCGGCGTTGCTGAGCTCGTCGCGGACCATTTCCGTCAGCGCGCGGAGCTCGCACGAGATGGAGCGATACTCGGGCCGAAGCTCCGATTCGTCGATTTCCCAGGCGCGGCTTAGTTTTTGCGACTTCGTCAAACATCCTGATGCGGTCATTCAAATCTCACCACCACGCACATACACGCAAAGCAGTGGCTGGAACGCACAAATGACCTCCGACGGAATATGTGCAGCAAATCAGAATCAAACCTGGAGGGGACTGCAAAGATCTCATCGCGCTCGTGCTCAATCGGAGGATACGGCGGGGACCAAGGCGGGCCGGACATCTGACGAGCGGAGCTTGCGGTCCAGCTTCATTTTCGACATCCCAAAAATGCAAATCGATCGATCGATCGAGAGAGAGAGAGAGAGAGAGAGAGAGAGAGAGAGAGAGAGAGAGCTAGAGAGCTAGAGATGTGGCCGAGTCATGGCCATGGCAAGGTGGTGGCCGGAGGAAGGAGGATGGAGCGGCAGTCGGAGGAAGGAGGAGCGGCGGTCTGGAGGAAGGAGGAAGAAAAAGGAGAAAAGAAAAAAATTAAATGAAAAAGAGATAAAAATAAATAATTAAAATTCAAATTAAAAAAAAAATTTAAAAAGAAATTCATGAAAGAATCTGATTTTTCGTTTTAAACGATAAAAAATATTTTTCGAATCTTTTTTTATAATTTAGCTAAACATAAAAAAAATATTATTATTTTTTAAAAAAAATTAGTTTTTTAAAAAGTATTTTTCGAAAGTATAGTTGGGTGAAATAAACAGAGCCGAAACGAATGACGAATTAGTTCACTGTGTGATTAGATGGTCTACTTACTCCGGCACTGCTAGCCTGATTTTGTCCTTGGGGTCAAATTTTCTGAGCGAAAACAAAAGAGCTGACTGGACTCTCCTCCTATGGCTGAGCCTGATGAGCCTGAGGCTGCGCGTGCTCTTGCCTAAAAGCTTCGGTTTTGGGCCCCGCTTTGTTGCCACCATCGCTACGTATCCCTCGACCTCGACATTTCAGCTCCCATGCATGCACAATGCAAACACGATCCTCTATAAATTCACCTGCTCTCCGATGTTGCCGCTTCCAAAATCTCTCCCAGTCCCATCAGATTTTGGATTTTAACCTTCCGAGAGAGAGAGAGAGAGAGACATTATTCTCGTACAAAAGAAATTCTCTGATTGGTCACTCTCTCTTCTTCGCTCTTAGGTTAATTTCAATGTCTGAAGGTGGAAGTGTACCTTCCCTTTTTGCACTCTTCTTCCATGCCCTCGTCTTCTCAGGCGTGGTGGATTCAGCAACATTCACGATCCTCAACAGGTGCGCCTACACCGTGTGGCCCGGCATCCTCTCCGGCGCCGGCACCCCGCAGCTCTCCACCACCGGTTTCGCCCTCCAGCCCGGCCAGTCCAAGGCCGTCTCCGTGCCCTCGTCCTGGTCTGGTCGCCTCTGGGGCCGCACCCTCTGCTCCCAGAACGCCACGGCCGGCCGGTTCACCTGCGCCACGGGCGACTGCGGCTCCCCCACCGTCGAGTGCTCGGGCTCGGGTGCGGTGCCCCCAGCCACGCTGGCGGAGTTCACCCTCAACGGCGCGGGCGGGCTCGACTTCTACGACGTCAGCCTCGTCGACGGCTACAACCTCCCGATGGCGGTGGCGCCGCGGGGCGGGAAGGGAGGGAACTGCACTGAGACGGGCTGCGCGGCCGACCTGAACTCCGGGTGCCCCAAGGAGCTCCAAGTGGACGTCGACGGCGGGAGCGTGGCTTGCAAGAGCGCGTGCGGCGCCTTCGGGGACCCGAAGTACTGCTGTAGCGGGGCCTTCGCGACACCGGACACGTGTAAGCCGAGCGGGTACTCGGAGTTCTTCAAGGGAGAGTGCCCCAGAGCTTATAGCTACGCGTACGACGACGGGACGAGCACGTTCACTTGCGCATCCGCCGATTACGTCGTCACTTTCTGTCCTTCGCCGTCGACCAGGTAAATATTTATATATTTGACCTTTGAATTCATCTTAAGATTTCAATTCAGTGGAATGTTCTTGAAAAAGCCGTAATTTCCATATATAAAAGACATTCGTAGAACTAAGTTTAGACCTATCTTCTGACAATCCCCTGGAACGGTTGTTGGTGGTCGGTGCCGGCAGTGTGAAGACTGCAGGCGATCAGCACGCGGTGGCGGCACCGGCATCGGACTCGTTGGCCCACCCCGCATTGAGCGCATTGCAGGCCTCTGCATCCGACCGCACGGGACTGAAACCCCCACCCTTTGTCGATCTGGTCGTTTTGGCGGCAGTTTGGCAGTCGTTGCAACTACTTCCTCTTTGATCACTGGTCGCCGCTACGGCGACGTTGACGTCCGGCCGGCCGATTCCTCCGAACCTTCCGGTGGGCCCTTCCTCGGAGGCCCACAACAGTTTTGGTAGACTGTACGAGTTATTTAGTGGACGGCCCAACTTCAGAAGACGACAACCACAGCGTCATCGAAATTGTCATTTTGCTATTTTCATTTTTGCTTCCGGCTGCATAATTGGCCGGTGAACTTTGGTTTGATGCGATTTTCATTATTTGGAGTTGGTAAAACAGTTGTAATATTTTCTTTTGGGGAAGATGTGATGGGGAGGGATGTATGTGTACGTAAATCAGACGTCATGGGTCACGTTCCTTTCATTAAAAAAAAAAAAAAAGACGGCTCGACTCGTGCTGTGTTCAGTTCTCGGCCTTCTTTGTATAAATAAATAAGTGTCGGTTTACTTATATTATTCATTGCTCCTGCATTAGTAGAATTTTAGTAGAATTTTTTTTTTTATCGATTCAAGTTCCTGCCGCCTCCGACGCTGTGGTCGCTGGAGACGGCGATGGTGGCGGCGGTGGCGCTTGCCTATGTTTTATACAAAGCAATGTGAAAAACTCGATGTTATTCGGTGGAGAGAGCTCAACGTATGATTGGATTACTATGAGTCTCGCATGTCATTGGACTCTCACGTCACGTCAATTTCCTTTCTTTTTTTTTTAATAGTAGAAAGGATTTGTGTTTGTATCGTATAAATTGAAATATCCTATTGTTTTCAATGTCATAGTCTGGTTGTCGACATCCAACCGATTCATACGAACTTTTGCATTGGACTCCTTCTTGGCTCGTTGGTTCCTACGAACCTTCGCCTTCTCCTTCCATGTGAGCTGAAAATGGATAAGGGACAGTTGCCGTGGATAACCAGATACGATACTGTCTTCGGCGACTATTTACATGTTAGAATTCCTGATTCCTGTGCCCTAAGACTAATCAAACGAAAGATGATTCATGATGTACGAACAATTCCTACTATTGCATTGAATTTGAGTGACTCATCCTGCGTGAAAAAAAGTGTTTAAATTGATTATTTCCACCAAGATTGCTCCCACATGATTTCAAATGACTTCAACCGCCACTAATCATATACTTCATCGTCAGGCCCAGTTGATGTTGTCCGTAAGCTCAGACGTTGTTGTCATCACGAAGATGCTTTCATTATTTTGGCTTGTGGTAAAGAAAGACTCCATCTTCCAATCACAATCTATGCCTCCAAATTGGTTCTTTGCTTGTTTGAAATTACAGTTTTATATTGTCCAGGGTTTGAACAAGAAACATCCTCATTCCTTCCATTTCGTGTGGAAATGGGACATACCCAGATTTCAAAATGGCATGTAAGGGGTTAAAAATGTGATCATGATGTACCACGAATCTCTGGTTGTCGGAAACCAATTGCTAGGAAAGTACATAAGTCTTAGGAGTGATCCACAGCATATTATATTACGAAGAATTATCAAAAAAGACATAAACCCATTGCAACTGTACCAATTCAGTCCTAAATATATTGCAATTGTGTCAATTCAGTCCACTTGATTGGCCGACGCTAAGGTGGACTTTTTAAATAACCTTTTATTAAAATTATGAATTTTTTTATAATAATTTTCCTTTTATTTAGATTTTTTTCTTGGACCCTAGGGCCAACATCGACCCTTGCCGCCATTGGACGAGGGTCGCGAGGACCTCGCTCGCCTAGATTGGGCAAGGGCCATGGCGTCCTTACCTAGCTAGATCTGGCAAGGGCGTCGCTGCCTTCACCCTAGCGGGGATTGTGGTGATCCTCACCGGCCCTATGGTCTAGGAAAAAAAAAACTAAAGACAAGAAAAGAAAAGAAAAAATTGTAAAACAATTAATAAAATAGTACTTAAAAAGCCCACGTCATGCCGACAATGTCATGTTAGTACTGGCTGACCAAATAGACTGGCTTGGTCGAAATGCAAAAAATTTATGAGTAATTGGCAAAACAAAAGGTATGTGACGAAATTATCATAATTCCAGTATGTTTAGGACTGTTTTTTGTAATTTTCCCTATTATACACTAAGGTATTAAAAATGGTAATTGTTAAAATCGACACTTTATAATAGATTGCACAAATGACAAAGAAGAAGGTGACATATATACTTCAAGGTGGAGTGGGACATGGGAGTCTCCGCTTAAGAAAGTATACATAGCCAAACCTATAGCTAAAAGAAAGCCAATGAAGACCCCATTGGTATTTAGTTACGTGGTTCGGATATCTTGTGTCCTATCTTATGTTGCCCTGTCATTTTCTACGTGACATGGGATTTCACAAGCTCAGCAAGTTACTCCGTCACCTTGATACACAGACAATGTGCAGCATGCTTGACTGGAGTGACCTACGAGAGGTCACTTGACATAACACGCTAGCTGTCATCATCTCAAATCTCTACTGTTAGGATGTGATTCATACTCTCCATCGATAGAAAGGCACGAGAATTCGGAAGGGCCGGTTCAGTGGGGTTTGCAAGAAGGTGGCTCCCTCGGGACACTAGAGGGCTTGTATAGTTTTAGCCTATATTTTATTGTATAGTTTGGCTTGTAATATATGTCATATCTTTATCTTGTAATTGATAGTCATAACAAAGATGTGGAAAGTGCTAATTATAGTGAAATCTTCTACAGAATATAACCCTAATTTAAAGGTTAACTGAGATAAACCATGCGACTCGATTTCTCTTTCTCGTCCTTTATTCTCTTTCTCGTTGTGCTTATGCATCTAATCTTAACGTCTACTAGGTCGGACTGAGGTATTGACGCTGCAACTTTTCGGCGGCCTCCTCTAAACAACGATCTATGTTCCAATTCCGTTTCCACCGACCAGGCCAAATGCACGTACCACACGGTCCACAGACTCCACAAACACCCCCCCCCCCTTCAGAGAGAGTGGATTATAACCCAAATCTCGAAATGAGCACTCAGCATAACCTTTAGAGGTGAATTGTTTTGTTACGTATAGTTCCTCATAATGTTTGTTTTTTTTTTTTTACACTAATGACTAGAAAGTCTACCTTAGAAGTCCCAAGGCGGTTCCCATGTCGAGAGCGACATAAGTTGGTAATCTAGTACAAAGTTACACAAGGGCCTGTGCTCGTGAAGAAGTCCCCGGAAAAAAGTGATGGCGCATGGAGATGCTACACACATTTATGATCCGAACAGCACATTAAAAATTAAGTCGTCGAGGTTATTTGCTCGGAAATCCCTTTACTTCATTTGTCAAATCCATTTAGAAAATGATAAGGTTGGAATGTTTCATGTAAGCTACTAAAAACCTTATGACGGCAATCCCTAGATCACCATAGCTAAAATCTAAAAACACGGTAATAATTTAAAGGAATTTATACACCTAATTTGGGATCCATCATTCTTGATGCGAAATAACAACGATTCAGAACTCAAATATTTATTCTCTATCGCCCTTTGTATCATTGGCTTAGAGAGATAGCCCCCAGCGAGGACAATCCATATACGCCGAGATCGTTATGAGTTTGTCTTGGCCATATGAGAGACTTGAGCTCTATTTATAGAGCTTTCAGCCAGTCCCTCTCATCATAAGCTGGGCACAACTCGGCCCACACAATGCCAGGTTCATGTTAGACTAGTTAAGAATCTTTTTTTTTCCTTATCCTGTTAGACCAATCCTATAAACAGTAAATTAATCCCGTAGAATGGTAAATTGTAATCTAAATTAGTATAAGTCCACATTAGAAAAACCTTACAGTTTCAATATGTGCCTGTATGCCAAATAATCAACTTATTCCGACATTGGTCCATCGAAGGCGTTATATTTGTATGACATCGTAAGGGAAATGTAATGCGATACTGGGAAGCAGGTTGAAGCACGAAAGAATCATTGTTTCTCACGTCGGTTGAGGTTCAATGACGTCGAACCAGGATTGGTAAGAATTTGAGATGGGCCGCTACATCTATAAGCCCATTGGGCCACGTTTGGTGACCTCAATTAACTGCTGATAATTATCAATAAATAAAAATTAGCACTGACTGAGATAAGTTTGCTTGATAACTCTTAGGATCGACCTAAGGGATTCAAATAAGTTAAAAAGCGATTCAAACTTGCAAGTAAGGAAATGTCAGGAAAAAAAGATACTAGAAATGTCGTAACTTTCTTACAACGATTAGTTTATTACCAAAACATTTCGAGCGATCACTTGAGTACCACGTCGGTGACAAACTAACCACTTAAGCGCCTCCGGCAATAAATTCTAGCGATTCGCATACTATGTGGCTTTTTTACTAAATTTTTGTTTCATACATGGTTGTTCTTATAATAATTTTAAAAAAAAGTCCAATATGGAAAATTCTTGATCCAACATGGTAACGCGAACAATTTTTTTTTTCTTTCTCTCTTACTGAAGTTCTCTCAGAGAAATTCTCCTTTCTTCATGCTATTTATCATCTTCAAGACAAAAACGAGCTTACTGTGTATACAATCAACCGGATTTTCTAAGCTCAACCATGCCATCCATTGAAGGAAAACCGAAGCTTCACATCCCAAGCCGATCAAACCCTAATCCTCCGCTTTAAAGGTATTCCAGCACTAGTGAATGGATTGATTTCGGTCTCGCGCTCTCCGTTTCGGTGGTTCTGCCATTGTCCCGGTTGTAGTTCTTAACTGGTTTTCCTCCTCCGGTGCCCTCACGGAACCGGCTCCCCATAACTGACGTCGACGATTATCTCTTCCACTAGGCCTACTCGCCGCCGGTGCTGCCTTCACCACCACGTTTGGCGTTCGTTTTGATTCACTGAGGATCTTGGTGGCATCGGCTTCTTGGACTCCACATGTTAGATTTTTAATGCGGTGATTTTACCTCAATTTGAGGGATTAGGGTTAGGGTTCTCCAAGAACACATTGAATTTTACCCCATTTTCTTAATTTGGGATAAACAGAACTCTAAATGGCGTTGTTTAGAAGTTTAATCTCTGACTTCATCTTGCTGATGAGCCGCATCAGATGTTGAATACTAATATATCGGCATGTCAGATTTTTAGGCAACCCAAATCATCAATGGCATTGAAGTGGTCGTTTTTGGGGAAGTGACGCTAAAGTGATTACTCGAAAAGTTTTAGCATCGAAGTTTTAATCTCTTCTTGAATTGTTACTGTTACTAACTCTTGACCCATCCTCTCCGTCATTTCTAAGCAATGCATTAACGCAACATTGTATTATCAAGATCCTCAAAATGGTTTTACGTGATCGTACTTCTTCAAGCTGAGGGCACACAAGAACATAGATGCGCAGTGCTGGAAGTTTAAGTCATTAGCGAACGACGCGTTGAGATTTGTTTTGCGTCTTAACACTCTCACCGTGAATTACTCGAAGGAAATCCCAAAGTGGGTGGGCGGGGCATA
Organism: Psidium guajava; assembly: GCA_016432845.1. Lineage (NCBI taxonomy): Eukaryota > Viridiplantae > Streptophyta > Magnoliopsida > Myrtales > Myrtaceae > Psidium > Psidium guajava. The sequence goes on along the minus strand of CM028231.1, from coordinate 13,301,974 downwards.
ATAAAATTAGACTCGCCCGGCAAGGCCATCTCTTCTAAATGCTTAACCTACGAGAAAATGGGACAGGATTCGTTTTCTATCTTACTGATATTCTTATAAGCTCCAAAAAAAATCGATAACGTCCGACGAATTATTCATTTACATGCAACTTATAGAGTGCACGAACTAAAACATAAACTTGAATTTTTTCACTATCTGTTTGCATTGGAATGGCAACAACTATCATGGAGCTAACTAGAAATCATGAAATTCCAGGACGAGCTAGATCTTTCAATAATCAAGAAAGTTACGTTTCCAAAGGTGAACAAAATCACCAGACAAAAAGTTACTTTAGAGAAACGATCTTCGATTGGGCTTTGCCAACGATACTCTTGTCCATTTCCACATCATCCCAATCGCCTTGGGCAATTTCATTTTCTTCCCCATGTTGCCCTACTTGCTTTGTCATCGTCCAACCGCACAAACCACATTTTGTCTGCTCTAACGTGTCAAGCCCTAAGTTCAGTTTTCAATGAGGATAACCACACTCATCCAAGCTCTGTGCCTAGGATTCGGTTAAGGAAGGAAGCAATAAATGTTTGTGCAGACAAAAGGGGATTAGGCAAAAGGCTTTCTCATAACTATCAACATCAACCATAGTAGCTGACGTTAGTGCTTTGTTGGATAAAGAGATAATGCTAGAGATCTATACAAAGAAAAGGGGGTTTGAATCTCATTGAAATGGCAGAGAAAGGGCCCAAAAGGGGGAAAATACATTATCCATTGATACTTTACACCTCAGAAATGGAATCGATGTGGGGACGTCCATGATGGAAAGGAAGTGTTAGTTGTTTTTCAAATTCTGAAATTAAGGAGAAATTTGAATGGGGACAATGAAATCTTACCTCCATATATGGTCTTCTTAGGGTGGGCATGGCACTATTTTTGGAAAGAAATAAATTTTTTTATTTTTTTTAAAGTGGCTCCAAAGCTATTTTGAAGTAGAAAAATAAAGTTGTGTAATCAAAACGGATTTTTGCTCCAGAAGTTACGTTGCAAAACTGATTTTCGCACCAAAAGAGCATAAATTCGACTCCAAAAGTGTTATCATGCATACCCTAGCTCTTCATATATACATATATATAGGTATCGTTTGATTTTGACTTATTAGCAATAGTGGATTTTTTTTTTCGAGAAAATATAAACCCGCACCACCATATAATGAATCTGTTGCTTCATGAGCATCGCTAGAGAAATACAAGTAGGAATTAAGGCGTTTACACGCCCCTATCCTTTCCTAAAGAGCTGAAAGAAATTCACGGACTAAATTAAGAAAAAAAAAATTAAAAAAAGGACCGGTCCGGTCCTAGGAACCGGGAACCGGACCGCCCCGTCGCCGGTTCTAATTTTAGGAACCGGGAACCGGACCGGACCTCTATAGAATCGGGAATCGGACCACTAGTCCTGATCCGGTCCGGATAGTCCCGATTCGGGTGGTCCAAGTTGCACGCCCCTACTATCTAGCACTGTGTGGAAGGTAGCTGATCAACTGAGAAACTTGACATTGATTGGTCAATTTACGGCCTCGATTTATTTATTTATTTTTGGATGGGAATTTTCAGCCTTTATTATCGTTGTTCTCCCACTATAAATAGGGTCGAAATGCGGACGGTTTGGATTCCCCCGCCTGCTTCTCACTTATTAGCCCACCTTCCAAAGGTGCATGCACCCTTCTCCTCTTCCTCCAACACTTCGCCTCTCCGAAGTAAAATTCCAAAAATCCCCCTAAAGTGCCTCCTACTCATAGATAAATTGCTGATTTTTCTCATCATCATCATTACTTTGGTCCATTCTAGGGAAATTCAAGTTTTCTCAGCAATTGTTTCTAAATTTTTTGTTCATACATGGCTGTTCTTATAAAAAAAAAAGAAGAAGAAGAAGAAGTCCAATATGGAAAATTCTTGATCCAACATGGTTACGCAAACAATTTTTCTCTCTCTCACTCTCTCTCACGCAAGTTCTCTCAGAGAAATTCTCTTTTCTTCATGCTATTTATCATCTTCAAGACAAAAACCAGCTTTATGTGTATACAATCAACCGGATTTTCTGAGCTCAACCTGATAACGTTCCTAGTCAGCAATCTTATCTCTTGTATCTAATTTAAGAATATTGCCCCCGTAATCTCTCTAGTTACCTTAACCATCCTCAATCATCCCTAATTTAGGACTCTTGTAATATCTTTTTATACTGTACAAAGCAATAGAAGGAAACACAATAAACAGCCATTCAATTACTTCATAGTATCAGAGCCGTATTCGGCATAATCCGCTTAACGATCCTAAAGTTTCTCTCCTCATCATCTTCCTTCTTCCCCAAAGAAAATGTCGACAAGCTCTAATCCATCATCTCAGTCATCTTCGTCTATCGTATCTCCCTCACTCGTCATCTCAAATATATCCAACTTGATTCCCATCAAATTGGATAGTTCGAACTATCTTCTCTGGCGCTCTCTTTTCGAACCAGTTCTTAAAGGCCACAATCTGATGCCTTATATTGATGGAACCTCCCCAGCGCCTGCTTCAACTGATGAAAATTACAGGACATGGATCGAAAAAGATCAAATGCTACTCTCTTGGATCAACGCTACTCTCTTCGAATCTGCACTTCTATATGTCGTTGGCGCTACCTCTGCCAAAGCCGCATGGGATGTCCTCGTCCGTCGCTATGCATCTCTAACTCCTGCTCATGTAATGTCTCTGAAACGACAATTACATCATCTCAAGAAAGGCAACCTCACTATACAAGAATATCTCCAACAATTCAAAACTTTAGCTGATAAACTCGTAATTTGCGGATCCCCAGTAAGTGATGATGATCTTTTAATATGCATTCTCGATGGATTGCCTGCTGCGTATCGCTCCTTTGCATCCTCTATTCGTGTTCGTGCTCATCAAACTTCCATCACTATTGAAGATCTACACAATCTTCTACTCTTTGAAGAGCTGAGTATCACTTATGATTCCATACCCAAAACCACCACTGCCTTCGTTGCAAATCGACAACATCGAACCCTCTCCCCTGGGCAGCACTCATTCACATCTCGTCCATATAGGGGTGGCACTGGTTATAGGGGACGCAGCAGAGGTCGTTCTGTTCAAGCCGGTCTTCTCCCTACTCCATCATTTCGACCTCAAGGTCGTCAACTGAATAATGATCGCCTGATTTGTCAGATCTGCAACAAGCATGGCCATAGTGCTATTGACTACTATCATCGCATGAACTATGCATACCAAGGTCGTAATCCTCCTGAAAAACTTGCTGCCATGGCTATTGTACCACCTACTGACGATGGCACTTGGTATACTGATACTAAGGCTAGCCACCATATTACAGCTGATCTGAGTAATCTCTCCATCTCCGCACCCCTATAATGGTTCTGATGAGGTTCAGGTTGGAAATGGCCAAGGTTTGTCTATTACTCATGTTAGTTCCACCTCTCTCTCACATCCAGTTCTTCCATGCAATTGACTAATATACTCCGTTGTCCTCTAGCATCTACCAATTTAATTTCAGTTAGTCGATTGGCAAAAGACAATAACAGCTATTTTCTATTTGATGATTCTCAATTTTTTGTGAAGGACAAGCTAACGGGGCAAATTCTACACCACGGTTGGACTGAGAATGGACTTTATCCTATGCGGTTCCCCAAATCTTGCCTCAAACCTCAAGCTTCATTTTCTTCACGCATTACCTCATCCACCTGGCATCATCGTCTTGGCCACCCTTCTGCAGCTATTCAAAATCTTATTTTTAAACAACTTCCAATATCAAATAAGCGTGACAACTCTCTTTGTTCTGCATGTCAGTTAGGCAAAAGTTGCAAGTTACCATTTTCTTTGTCTCACAGACGTGCTCATTTTCCTCTTGAACTGATTCATTGTGATGTATGGGGACCAGCTCCGATATCTTCTATTTCAAAATTTTCTTACTATGTACTGTTTGTTGATGATTTCTCTCGTTACAGCTGGATATTTCCTATGCGCCATAAATCTGACTTTTATGAAATTTTTCTAGCTTTCAAGCCGCAAGTTGAAAATCAATTTAACCATCGAATCAAATTTTTCCACTCTGACGCTAGTGGCGAATTCACTAGTGATGCACTTCAATCTTATCTTCATACTCATGGCATTTGTCATCAATTTTCTTGCCCACATACACCTGAACAAAATGGTGTCGTTGAACGAAAACATCGCCACGTGGTTGAAACTGGTCTTGCTCTTCTAGCTTATGCTGGCATGCCGTCTCGTTTTTGGTTTGAAGCCTTTACTACGGCTATATATCTCATCAACCGCATGCCTATTGTTTCTCAAATTTCCCCGTATCAACTTTTGTTTCAACAAGTTCCCGATTATTCTCATCTACGAGCCTTTGGATGTATTTGTTATCCCTGGCTCCGTCCCTATCGCTCTAACAAATTGGAGTTCCGCTCTTCTTCATGTTGTTTCCTAGGCTATAGCACCTCTCATAAAGGGTATCGCTGCTATGACATGCAAAATCACCGAGTTTACATATCCCGTCACGTAAAATTTAACGAATCTATTTATCCGTTTATCACACAATCTACCTCTCCACCAGCTCCTACCACTTTGCCCTCTCTAGGGCCCATATCCATCTGGCTACCATCAACCACCGCCCCTACAGATACCGCATGGGTTGAGCCCACTATCAGCCCCGCCGTCTCTGCTCCGCTAGTTGACTCCTCATCCCTCCCTTTACCTTCCCCCATACCACCTACCACTACAACACGCCCTGCTTCGTCACCTCCCACCCGTACTCATCCCATGATGACACGTTCTCAACATGGTATCTTCAAACCAAAAACCTTCACTGCTCGTCACCCCATTGCTCTTACTTTTTCTCTTCCCTTGGAACTGACGTGCTACACTCAAGCCTCCAAATCAACTGAATGGCGAAAAGCCATGGATGAGGAATTTAATTCCTTACAGGAACAAGACACTTGGTCTCTTGTGCCATTTAATCCAACCATGAACGTCGTCGGTTGCAAATGGGTTTACCGGATAAAACAAAACCTAGACGGCACCGTCAATCGCTACAAAGCTCGCCTTGTAGCCAAAGGATTTCACCAGCAGCTTGGCCTTGACTTTGTGGACACCTTTAGTCCTGTCGTAAAGCATACTACTATTCGAGTCATTCTCACGCTGGCAGTTACTTATGGATGGGTAATTCAACAACTTGATGTTGAATGTGCATTTTTACACGGCGATCTCCAGGAAACTGTATACATGGCTCAACCACCAGGCTACATTGATCCTGCTGCTCCTCATTCTGTCTGCTTAATGCACAAATCCATCTATGGCCTACGACAAGCGCCTCGCGCTTGGTTCGAAAAATTCACAGCTCGACTCGAAGACATTGGGTTTTCAACCACTATCTCGGATCCGTCACTCTTCATATACAATCATGGCTCTACCGTTGTCTATCTATTATTATATATTGACGACATCATTTTAACAGGAAATGATTCCACTGCTATCTCTGCCATCATTGAGGAACTTCACCACTCATTCAAGATGAAGAACTTGGGGCCTTTGACTTATTTCTTGGGTATTCAACTCGTTCGATATAGCCCCCACCATATATTCCTTAATCAGGCGAAGTACATTCATGACCTCTTAGATCGCACCAAGATGCTGGATTGCAAGCCTGTTTCTAGCCCTGCTACCTCCGATAAACTCGGTCATTCAAGTAGTGACTCGGTCTCAGATCCTACTTTATACAGGAGTGTGGTTGGAGCACTTCAATATGTAACTCTCAGTCGTCCTGACGTTAGTTACGCTGTGAACCAGGCTTGTCAATTTCTCAAAGCACCGAAAGAACACCATTGGCGCGCTGTAAAGCGTATTCTTCGATACCTGAAAGGTACTATCTCTTATGGCATGCAGTTTCAACCTGGCCCTATTTCTTTACATGCCTATTGTGATGCTGATTGGGCCGGCAGTCCTATTGATCGTCGCTCCACTAGTGGCTATTGTTTATTTCTCGGGGCCAACCCTGTTTCTTGGAGTGCAAAGAAGCAACCTACTGTTGCCCGTTCTTCTACAGAGGCCGAATATCGTTGTCTTGCTCAAACAGCTGCTGAAATTCAATGGCTCCTCTCTCTTCTCCGAGAACTACTGATCCCACTTTCTCGAGCTCCGGTATTATGGTGCGACAATATCTCTGCCATTGCTCTAACTCGGAATCCAGTATTTCATAGTCGGACCAAACACATTGAGATAGATTATCACTATGTTCGTGAGTTGGTAGGCCGCCAGTTACTTGACATTCGCTACATCAACACCCGTGATCAAATCGCGGACATCTTCACCAAAGGACTATCATCTGCACGAGTTCGCTTTTTACGATCCAAGCTTCACATTGTTAACAATGCTTCGCTTGCGAGAGGGTGATAACGTTCCTAGTCAGCAATCTTATCTCTTGTATCTAATTTAAGAATATTGCCCCCGTAATCTCTCTAGTTACCTTAACCATCCTCAATCATCCCTAATTTAGGACTCTTGTAATATCTATTTATACTGTACAAAGCAATAGAAGGAAACACAATAAACAGCCATTCAATTCCTTCACAACCATGTCAGCCATTGAAGGAAAACCGAAGCTTCACATCCCAAGCTCATCAAACCCTAATCCTCCGCTTTAAAGGTCTTCCAACACTAGCGAATGGCTCGATTTCGGTCTCACGCTCTCCGTTTGGTGGTTCCGCCATTGTCCAGGTCGTAATTCTTAACTGGTTTTCCTCCTCCAATGCTTTCACGGAGACCGGTTCCCCATAACCGACGTTGACGATTTTCTCTTCCACGAGGACTTCTCACAGGCTTCTTGGACTCCACATGTTAGATTTTTGTTTCGGTGAATTTACCTCAATTTGAGAAATTAGGGTTAAGGTTCTCCAAAAGCACATTGACTTTTACACCATTTCCTTAATTTGAGGTAAACAAATCTCTAAACGACGTTGTTTAAAAGTTTAATTATTGATTTCATCTTGCTAACGAGCTGCATCAGATGTTGAGTAATAATATATCGGCATGTTGGATTTTTAGGCAACCCAAATCATCGATTGCATTGAAGTAGTTGTTTTTAGGAAAGTGACAACAAAGTGATTACTCGAAAATTTTTGACATTAAAGGGAGTGCTGAATGAAAGTTATTACACTTCTAATGTTCTCTTCTCAAATTGTTACTATTTCTAACTCTTGACCCATCGTCTCGGTCATTTTTAAGCAATGCATTGACGCAACATTCTATTATCAAGATCCTAAAGTGGTTTTACGTGATCGTACTTCCTCAACTTGAGGGCACACGGAACATAGACATGCAATGTTGAAAGGTTAAGTCATTAGTGAACGACGCGTTGAGATTTGTCTTGTGTCTTAACATTCCCACCGCGAATGGCTCGAAGGAAATCCCAAAATGGGCGAGAGGGCATCAAAAATTAGATTCACCTAGCAAGACCATCTCTTCTAAATGCTTAAACCTATGAGATAATGGGACGGGATCCATTTTCTCTGTTACCGATATTCTTGTAAGCTCCAGAAAAAATTGATAACGTTCCCACGAATTATTCATTTACATGCAACTTATAGAGTGCATGAACTAAAACATAAACTTGAATTCTCACACTATCTGTTTGCAATGAAATGGCAACAAATATCATGGAGCTAACTAGAAATCATGAAATTCCAGGACTAGCTAGGTCTTTCAATAATCAAGAAAATTACGTTTACAAAGGTGAACAAAATCACCTGCCAAAAGTTACTTTAGAGAAACGATCTTCGATTGGGCTTTGCTAAAGACGCATTTTTGTACTTTTGTCCATTTCCACATCATCCCCATCGACTTGGGCCATCAACTTTTGGCAATTCCATTTTCTTCCCCATGTTGCCCTACTTGCTTTGTCATCCTCCAACCTTACAAACCGCATTTTGTCTGCTCTAACATGTCAAACCTTAAATTCAATTTTGAATGAGGATAACCAACTCATCCAAGCTCTGTGCCTAGGATTCGGTAAAGGAAGGAAGCAATAAATGTTTTTGCAGACAAAAGGGAATTAGGCAAAATTCTTTCTCATAATATCAACATCAATTATGGAGGTTGACGTTAGTGCTTTGTTGGATAAAGAGAGGATGCTGGAGATTTATAAAAAGAAAGGAGGGTTTGAATCGCATTAAAATGGAACAACCAAGGGCCCAAAAGGGGGAAAATACATTATCCATTTATACTTTACACATCGCAAATGGAATCGATGTAGGGATGTCTATGATGGAAAGGAAGTCTTACTTGTTTTTTCAAATTCTGAAATTGAGAAATTTGAACGGGAAAAATGAAATCTTACCTCCATATATGGCCTTCTTAGGATAGCCATGGCCCTACTTCTAGAAAGAATTAATTTTTATTTTATTTTTTAAAGTGACTTCAAAGCTATTTTTGAGGAAAAAAATATTTCAAAAGTAAAAAAATAAAGTTGCGATAGAGCACGGAAGTCAAATCAAGCTAATTTCTACACAAACAAACGCGATAGAGCACGGAAGTCAAATCTGGATTTTGGATTTACGCTCTCGTTTTTCTCTGAAGTGGACTGACAGAACTGGTGTTTTAATTCTGGGATGCCTAACGAGCTGGTAAAAACCAAATAATGGCCGCCAACTTTGATCGGGTCACACCAACTCAGAACTGGAGAAGATAACAAACGAACGAGCATATCGCGCCTCCTCCTTCCAGAAAGTCCGAAACCAATAAAGGCAAATGGGCATCGCAGCTGCTGCCGTCGGTCCATCCAAGTCCGCCACGGCTCGAAGACTCCGGCTCAGTCAAAACCTCCTCCTCCTCCCATCACGTTGCTCGCCATCCATGACCCACAGGCGACCTCTATCTTCCGAATTTATGTTGGAGTAATTGGCGAGGCGTTGGTGAGGCTCAAGCTTGCTAGATCTGACGAGGTGGAGCCTCATCTGTGGTCGACAGTAGAAGAAAGAAAAGAAAAGAAAAAAAAGGCAAAGAATTACAAATTAAAAAATTATTGATGGTGCATTTGTTTGAGTTGAAGTGCTTTCTGGGAATTAAGTTTCCAGATTTTCACCCATTTGGTTAGCCAAAAAAATAACCTAGTCAATAGAAAACATTTTTTGATCAATGAAAAATTCATGTCTTAAATTAGAAAAGTGAATTCCTAAATCTAAAGAGTTGAAAACACTTTCGGAAGTCACTCGTCTTGAATTTTTAATATCTTAATATTTTATCAACCCAAAAATAATTAATATTTTAATTTTTTATTATTGTATCTTTTTACCTTTTCGTTTAGCTGACAATCGACCACACAAGGTCGAGCCTCGCTCGGAGGCTAGTAATGCTCAACCTCGTTGGGATCTAGCGAGCTTGAGCATTGCTAGTCCAGGCGAGGCTCGACCTCACGTGGCCAGTCACCATCTATTGCCAAAGCCCAGTGATCAGTAGAGCAAGAAAAATAAATAGAAACGTCACTGGGCCTTAGAAAATAAATTTAAAAATATGAATTTTCTTTTGGATTGAGAGATATTTTTGAGATTGAAATCATTTTTCACATGAGATCCAAACAAGGAAAAATATTTTCGGTCAAGTATCACCAAACAAAAGAAAACTAATCATTTTTCTAAAAAATGATTTTCTAAAAGGTATTTTCTTTTAGCATGAAGTTTTCCCCCCAAACAAACGCGCTCTAAAAAATAAAATTAATTTTTTTCAAATAATGAAAAAGAAAAGGAAGGTGGAGGGATGCAGGAAGGAAAGATGAGGAAAAATACATTTTTTTAAAAAAAGAGGAAATTATTTTTTCCATTCAAATGTGCTTTTTTATTAGTGGAAAATAATTTTTTGCCAAAAAAATATGTTGCTTGACTAGTTTATTTTTTGTGAATCAAATGCTGGAAAATAAAAATACAAATCGAAAGTTATTTTCCGCTAAAAAAAAAAGGAGACTTAGTTAATTCTCACGCGATAACTTTTGATGGTGGGTCTCGTACACACGAAAAAGTCAAATGCATGGCGCAGGCACGCATCTTATGAAGTGCGACTTCTCAAATTCAACGCCCAACCTCTAAGGGTCAAAGATTTGACCATACCCCGAAGAAGTGGACAAAAACCCAAATTTCGGCTATGGCTAAAATAGCAGTACCACGTGCGGGGCACGCTCTAATTGGTCGTTTAAACAAGAGAAAATTCCTTTCACACCTTCCTGCTTGACCCGGAAACACGATTAGCACTCTCGACATATCTATCATCCACAATTACATCATCCAATATTCTGAAAAATACAAAGTCTTAGGCAGGTTGATGCTCGATTTAAGAACAGAATTAAAAACAAAAAAAAATTCGATTTTATAAATACGTGGAACCAGGGGAAACTCGATTGTGGCCCGGCACGGGGCTTATGAAAAAAAAAAAAGGATTATGGGCGACCTTGATGCGCATTCGCCTTGTTCGTTACAAACATGACATCCAATCATGGCAAAGAGGCCAAGCTTGCTTTCTTTCCGTGATCATCATATGATAAAGTATTGGATGAAACGAACGGATGAATAAAAAAAAACCGTCACATCATTGGTGACGGGCATTGTGACGTATTTAGGAAAATGATTTCCAAGTCAGTGGTGTTTCTTCAGATGCTACTCGATGATCGGACCAAGAGATACCCGGGATAGAACGTTTAAGTTGGTCCAATTTTACTCAGCAAAGTTGTTACCTGCATCAGATCTCTATAGCTGCAGCAGTTTGCTATACTCGAAAATAACTCTGGACATTATCTACAAGTCTCAAATGAAACCAGATAGAACTCAATTGATTGTGCATAAGGGGTTTGACCAAATAGCGGAACCCGCGGTAGAACCGGAGAGGGGAAAAAACACACGATCGATTGGAACAAGCTCCCAGACATGTAATAATATACTTCTAGAGAAGCGGCCTCGTCGTCATCTTCAAACCCAAAGTTTCTAGAAGCCATTGACTTTGACTTTCAAGCCCTCTTCACGCACCACACCACACCACACCCCAACTCCACTCTCTCCTTTATAAATTCACCCGCCAGCACAGCGCAACAGATTTAATCTTTCAAGGGACATTATTCTCGTACGAAAGAAATTCTCTGATTGATCACTCTCTTCTTTGCTCTTAGGTTAACAATGTCCAAAGCCGGAGGTATTCCTTCCCTTCTTGTACTCTTCTTCCATGGCCTCTTCTTCCCAGGCGTGGTGGATTCAACAACATTCAGGATCCTTAACAAGTGCGCCTACACCGTGTGGCCCGGCATCCTCTCTGGCGCCGGCACCCCGCAGCTCTCCACCACTGGGTTCACCCTCCAGCCCGGCCAGTCCGAGGCCATCTCCATGCCCCCCTCCTGGTCTGGCCGCCTCTGGGGCCGCACCCTCTGCACCCAGGACCCCACCACCGGCCAGTTCACCTGCGCGACGGGGGACTGCAGCTCCCCAACCGTCGAGTGCTTGGGGTCGGGCGCGGTGCCTCCCGCCACGCTGGCGGAGTTCACTCTCAACGGCACGGGCGGGCTCGACTTCTACAAGGTCAGCCTCGTCGACGGCTACAACCTCCCCATGGCGGTAGCACCGCGGGGCGGGAAGGGCGGGAACTGCACAGCAACGGGCTGCACCGCCGACCTGAACGCCGGGTGCCCCAAGGAGCTCCAAGTTGACAGCGACGGCGTGAGCGTGGCTTGCAAGAGCGCGTGCGACGCGTTCGGGGACACGTGTAAGCCGAGCGGGTACTCGGAGTTCTTCAAGAGGGAATGCCCCAGAGCTTATAGTTACGCGTACAATGACGGGACGAACACGTTCACTTGCTCATCCGCCGAATACGTGATCACTTTCTGTCCTTCGCCGTCGACCAGGTAAATTTTTACATATTTGACCTTTGAATTCATCTTAAGATTTCAATTCAGTGGAATCTTTTTGATAAAGTGTAATTTCCATATATAAAAGACATTCGTAGACTAAGTTTAGACCCATCTTCTGACAATTCCCTGGAACGGTTGTTGGTGGTCGGTGCCGGCAGTGTGAAGACGGCGGGCGATCAGCACGCTGGGGTGCCACCGGCGTCTGACTCATTGACCCCCGCACCGTGGAGCTCATTACAGGCCTCCGCATCCCACCACACAGGACCGAAACACCCACTCTTTGTAGCTCCGGTCGTTTTGGCGGTGGTTTGGCAGTTGCTGCAACTACTTTCTCTCTGATCACCGCTCGCGGCGTCGGCAACGTTCGGCGGCCGTTTACTCCGAATGGGCTGCATTTATTAGGAGTTGGTAAAATAGCTGTAATATAATTTTTTTTTTTGGGGGGGGGGGGGGGGGGGGGGGGATATTATGGGTTTGGGTTGGGGGTTGTCGATTTTGTAATATTTTTTTTGGGGAAGATGGGATGGGGAGGAATTGATTTGCATGTAAAACATCCGTCGTGGGTCACGTCCCTTTCATAGAGAGAAAAAAAAAAAAGATGGCTTGGCTCGTGCTGCGACCAGTTCTCGGCCTTCTTTGTATAATTAGTAAGTGCCGGTTTACATATATTATTCATTGCTCCAATATTAGTAGATTTTGCCATCAATTCAAGTTCCTGCCGCCGCCGCCCATTGCGACAGCAATGAGTAGACCCAATGACGCTGTGATCGCTGGGGTTGGGGACGGTGGCGACGCTTGCTTATGTTTTATACAGAGCGACGTGAAAAAACTCGACGTTATTAAGTGAGTGAGCTTAAACGTATGATTGAGTTACTATGAATCTTGCATGTCATTGGACTCTCATGTCATGCCAATTTCTTTTCTTTTTTTTTTAAGTAGTAGAAAGGATTTATGTTTGCATTATATAAATCAAAACATCCTGTTATTTTCGACATCATTATCTGATCGTCAACATCCAATCGATTCATACGAACTTTTGCGTTGAACTCCTTCTTGTGTCGTTGCTTCGTACGAACCTTCACCTCCTCCTTCCATGTGACTTGAAAATGGAGAATTATATATATTAAAAAAAAAGTCTTAAACGTATTACAACTGTACTAATTCAATTCTAAATATTTTGCATTTGTGCCAATTCAATTCATTTGACTAAGCAGTGTTGACGTGTACTTTTTTAAATAATATTTTATTAAAATTTTGATTTTTTTATAACCTTTTTCCTTTGCTTTAGATTTTTTTCTTGGACCCTAGGGCTAGTGACAACCCTCGTTGCCATTGGGCGAGCACGTCATGGCCCTAGGTGAGGGCTACGAGGACCTCGCTCGCCTAGATTGGGCAAGGGCGGCGGCTGACGCCCTCGCCCTGGGTGTGGTTGTGGTGATCCTCATTGGCCCAAGGGTCTAGGAAAAAAAAAACACTAAGGAAAAGAAAAGAAAAAAAAATAGTAAAAGAATTAAAATATTACTTAAAAAGTCTAAATCAATGCTGATAATGCTACATTAGCATCAATTGGCCAAATAGACTGAATGAGCAAAAATACAAATGGTTTAAAATTAATTGACAAAAATAAAAGGTATATGACTATATCGCGACCTGATCTTCGATCGGTTAATGGATCGCTAAGCCTCTGGATCATGCTTAGCTAGAGCACTTCTAGGCCCATCTTAAGTCACAACGGGCTATCAGGTTTGACTTTAGTATGGTTGGGTGACATTTGCATCAATATGTATGTTTTTAAAGTTGCCACTAATCATTTTTCAGAGGGTATAATTGGAAACCCTATTAAGTGATTGGGAGAGATCGTTGAATTCTACAGAAACTAGAGAAATGAATTTGGAGACATAGTTACGTCGACTCATTAGTCGGCTCCCTTTCGATACCTAAGTTGAATGATTTCCTAATCAGTAGAATTCATACAAATGAATTGAAAGGAGATAAGCTCTAGAATCTGGGAATTCATGCAAAGGAGAATGTCTAACCTATACCAAACATGATCAATGAAGTAAGTGCGCAAATCAAGGATTCAATTAAGTGCAGATGAAACACATAAAAATTAATGTGACATTCCTAGTATAGCCCTATTGGCTTAGAGAAAGGGTGTTTGGAAATTTGGAAGGAGTTCGGGACAATCTGAAGGCGATTTGCCCATTAATGGAAAAATCGTCAATTTGGGAGATAATTTACCTAAAGGGGAAAATTTGTTATTTTTGAAGGGATTATGAATCCAAAATGTTGAAAATCAAATTGGTCAGTTGAATGTGTCCGTTTCTCAAATTTCAAGATTCTCTAGAATTTTTTTCTGGATTTTTGCAACAATTTGTCTCGTCATTTAGGGAGAATTGGGAGCCAAAATCCTAAAATATAAGTTTGGCTAGTGAAGTTGGCCAATGATTTCGAAGTTGATTTTGTAATTTTTTGACTTTTTATGGATTTTTTATGAATTTTTTGAGAAAAAAACTAAGTTTTAAGGAAAATGGTTGATCGAAACAAAATCCGCCATTAATGACGGAGTTCAACAAAATCCGCCATTAATGACGGAGTTCAAAAGCTTCAATGGCACTCACCTGTTTTGGTGATGGAAAAACGTGTGGCCGGATTCCACTTTGCGGCTTGAGTCATCAAGTGGAGTCGGTGGAAATTTTGTCGGGAAGAATTGTCTTCCTTCTTTCTCCTTCGGGCGTGCGTCCAAGATTGTTTATGTGAATTGTGGGTTGGCCTGGTCAACCCCCCTTATTATTATTATTATTATTATTATTATTATTATTATATATTGCCAATTTGATCTCTTTTTGCAAATTTGAGCTCAAAATTGAACTTTGCAATATGTCCAATATAAATTCTCAAGCAATTGGACCAAAATGCAATATGAGGCGTGAGGATCAAATCTCACAACTCAAAAAAAGTAAAAAGGAAAATAAAATGACTCAAGAAGTATTTTTCAAGCTCGATTCGGGTTTATGTTTGTGAAGAAACATATGATTCCAAATTGAATTTTTTTTCCAATTTTAAGAGGCCAAAATGAAAAGGATTTAAAACAAAAGTATTGGATATTTTCCATATTTTTTGTGGCCACAAATTCTATTTTTCTTGATTTTTTTGGTATTTTCCTAATATACAAAAAAATATTAAAATGTGAAAAAAAACAAAAATTATTTTTTTTTTCAAAATTGGTTCCTTAGGCTTGGCCAAGGCTTCCAAAGTTGATTTTGTAATTTTATGAGTTTTCTGGATTTTCTATGAATTTTTTTGAGAAAATATAAAATAAAACAC
This sequence comes from Psidium guajava, assembly GCA_016432845.1. Classification (NCBI taxonomy): domain Eukaryota; kingdom Viridiplantae; phylum Streptophyta; class Magnoliopsida; order Myrtales; family Myrtaceae; genus Psidium; species Psidium guajava. The sequence continues at coordinate 13,286,713 of CM028231.1, read as the reverse complement.
TTACTAAAAATCAAGTATCAACAAACTAGATCGGCATAATTGCAATATGTTTATGATTTTTTTGGTAGTTTTTCCTATTATATACTAAGGTATTAAAAATGGTAATTGCTAAAATCAACACTGCATAATAGATTGCATAAATGACAAAGAAGAAAGCGACTTACTATAGCCAAAGCTATAGCTAAAAGAAAGCCAATGAAGACCCCATTGGTATTTAGTTACGTGGTTCGGATATCTTGTGTCCTATTTTATGTTGCCTTGTCATTTTCTACGTGACATGGCATTTCACAAGCTCAGCAAGTTATTCCGTTGCCTTGATCCATTGACAATGTATGGAACGCTCTATCGAAGTGATCTATGAGAGGTCACTCAACACGACACACTCGTTAATCATTATCTCAAATCTCTACTATTGGGTTGCAGTTCATATTCTCTACCGATAGGAAGGCACATAGATTCGGAAAGGCTACCTCGGTGGGGCTTGCAAGGGAACAACTCCCTCGAAACGCTAAAGGGCCTATATAGTTTTAGCCTATATTTTATTAGTAGTTTGGGCTTGAGTTAATGAATAATAATAATAATTATATATATGTATATATAATATCTTCATCATGTAATTGATAGTTGTAATAAAAATATGAGAGGTGCTAATTATATAGTTAAATCTTATCCTGAATGTAGCCTTAGTTTAAAAGTGAATCGAGATAAACATTGTGCTTCGATTTTCTTTCTTGCCCTTTATTCTCTATCTCGTTGTGTTTGTGTATCTAATCCTAACATCTACTGGGTCGAATTGAGGTATTGGTGCAGCACCACGACGATCTATACTCCAATTCCGTTTCGACCAGCAAGTCCTGGAATGCACGTACCACACGGTCCACGCCCCCCTCAGAAAGAGTGGATTATAACCAAAATCTCGAAATGAGCACTCAGTATTAGGGCTATCAAAAAGGCTCGCGCCGTTCCGGCCCGGCCGGGCCTTGGTACTATTTCAAAACAGTACCGGTATTGTTTGGGTACTGTTTTGAAATAGTACCAGCCCCAGCGGTACTGTTTGGGTACTGTTTTGAAACAGTACTTCCTCCCCAAGCGGGCTAAGACAACGCAAATTTCTTTCTGTGGAATATCACCCGCGGCGAGACGCTCGAACTCCAGCACGCCACCGCCTTCCTCCCCCGCACCAAGATCTCGGCCTCCGTTGACTACTCCGTCGCCGCCGGGTCTGACCTCTGCATCGTCACCGCCGGGGCGAGGCAGATCGCGGGGGAGTCTAGGATGAACCTGCTCCAGAGGAACGGGGCCCTGTTCCGGGCCATCGTGCCAATGCTTGCGAGGTACGCGCCGGAGTCGACGCTGCTGATCGTGTCGAACCCGGTGGTCGGCGCAGCCATCGCCGTTGACGTCGATCTTGGCAATCATCTCCCCGAGCTCCTTGCCGGGGATGTAGATGCCGAGGTTCTCGAGCGAGTCGCTGAGCTCCTTCCCGGTGATCCGCCCGTCACCATTGCGGTCGAACATTTGGAAAACGCGCTTGAGCCCGGCGGGGTCCATCCGGGACTTGTGGAAGGAGAGTGGGCAGGGCAAGGAGGGAGGCGAGGGCGGCAGTGCTGAGAAATGGCGAAAGGTCTAATATGGGCGACGGCTGAGGATCTTGCAAGGAACAGGGGACGGGTTCTCTCTCTCTATCGCCAAATCTTGCGGAGCCTGAATTCGTCGAACCTGCCTCTTACTTTAGCTGCTAGAATATCTAAGAAGGCCGAGGCGAAAGCCATCTTCATGCTCGGTGCCGAAGAGAGATCCATCCACAACATTGAAGACCTCATAGATGTTGCAGAGTATTCTCTCTCCCTGTTGCGAAAAGGTGAAATCCCCGAAATACATACAATAGGCGAGCTACTTGTCCAGCTGTTATGATTCGATGCTCTTTCTTATCCTTGTTTGTTTTCTCGATTGATGCATTTAAGTCTTTTTTATGGGATGCACATTGTAGTCATCTTAAGTTTTGCTCTTGCCCATTTGAATCGGTGTGATGATGATTAAGTCTTAGTTAGCGAAATTCCTTGCACGGGCATAAATGGGTAACTTCATATGCTCAAGCAGGTGATTATTTATGGGTCTTCCAACAAATCACTGCTCGAGGAAATGTTATAAGTGGGTGTTCGATGATTACAGACTGGTTCTATAGGTGGTTGGGGCATTCCAAATGTGGAGGGGCAGAGAAATGGAGGAGTTCTGCCTTCCTTAGAATTTTTTGCAATGCAATCAGATGAGATAATGGGAGATAACGGAAGGGAATTATCATTGTCGGCAGATGCAAAGGGGAGCTTTAACCTTTCTTGGAGCATTCCAACGTCTTGGTACTTGCTTTTAAACATTATGATCACCACAAAAAGAAGATTCTTCACAATGAGGTTCCTGATGCAGTTTAGTTACAAAAGCTATCCTTCTTTTTCCGAGTCTATATATGTTCGGTTCATCGCCTACATAGGTAATCAAGGAATTTTGTTTTCTTTTGACATTCGGTTGGCATGGCTATTGGCTATAGCAAGAGAGAGAGCTCTGGGCTTTGCTTCAAATTTCAAAAAAAAAAAACACTCGGGCCGACCCGACCCGACCCGACCCGAATAGTTTGGATGTATATGATTCGGGTATCGGGCCGGCCCGGCCCGAGCCGAGCTTGGTACTATTTGGTTTCGGGCCGGGTCGGGCCTATGTGAGACCCGGCCCATTGACACCCCTGCTCAGTAGAACCTTTATAGGTGAATTGTTTTGTTACGTATCGTTCCTCAAAATGTTTGTTTTTTTTAGCTTGATCTTTATTTTTATTTTTCCTAATGAGGAGAAAGCCTATCTTAGGAGTCGCTAGGTGGTTCCCATGTCGAGAGCGATACAAGTTAGTAATTTAGTACAAAGTTACACATACGCCCGTGTTCGTGGGGAAGTCCCAAGAAAAAGGTGATGGCGCGCATGGAGATGCTACGCACATTTATGAGTCGAACAGCACATTAAAAATTAAGTCGTCGAGGTTATTTGATCGGAAATTCCTTTACTTCATTTGTCAAATCCATTTCGAAAATGATAAGGTTGGGATATTTCATGTAAGCTGCTAAAAACCTTATGACAGCAATCCTCAATCACCGTGGCTAGAATTTAGAAATACAGTAATGATTTAAAAGGAATTTGTGTACCTAATTTGTGATCCATCATTTTTTATGCGAAATAGCGATGATCTATAAATCAAGTACTTTTCCTCCGTTGCCCTACGTATCCTTGGCTTAGAGAGATAGCCTCCAATGAGGACAATTCATATGCACTGAGATTGTTATGAGTTCGTCATGATTAGATGAAGGATTTGAGCACTATTTATAGAGTTTCTAACTAGACCTTCTCATAAGAAGCTAGGCTCAACTTAGCCCACACAATGCTAGGTCCATATTAGACTCGTTAAGAATCTTTTTTTTTCCTTACCTTATTAGATTAACCTTGTAAATGATAAATTAATCCCATAAAATGATAAATTACAATCTTAATTAATATAAATCTACATTAGAAAAACCTAACAGTTTCAATATGCGCATACATGCGACATAATCAACTTATTCCGACATTGGTCCATCGAAGGCGTTACATTGCATGACATTGTAAGGGAAATGTAATGCGATACTGGAAAGCACGAAAGAATAATTGTTTCTCACGTCGGCTGAGGTTCAATGACGTTGAACCAGGATTGATAAGAATTTGAGATGGGCCGCTACATCTATAAGCCCATTGGGCCACGTTTGGTGACCTCAGTTAACTGCTGATAATTATAAATAAATAAAAATTAGCACTGACTGAGATAAGTTTGCTTGATAACTCTTAGGATCGACTTAAGGGGTTCGAATAAGTTAAAAAGCGACTCAAACTTGCAAGCAAGGAAATGTTAAGAAAAAATATATTAGAAGTGTCCTAACTTTTTTACGATGTTCACTCTAATACCAAAACAATTCAAGCGATTACTTGAGTACCACACGGTGACAAACCAATTACTCAAGCGCCTGTGGCTACAAATTCTAGCAATTCATATACTACGTGGCTTTTTCACTAAATTTTTGTTTCATACGTGGCTGTTCTTATAAATAAATAAAAAAAGAAGTCCAACACGGAAAATTCTTGATCCAACACGGTGACGCAAGCGATTTTTCTCGCTCTCACTCTCTGTCACTCAAGTTCTCTCAGAGAAATTCTCTTTTCTTCATGCTATTTATCATCTTCAAGACAAAAACCAGCTTTATGTGTATACAATCCACCCGATTTTCTGAGCTCGACCATGTCATCCATTGAAGGAAAATCGAAGCTTCACATCCCAAGCTCAGCAAGCCCTAATCCTCCACTTTAAAGGTCTTCCCACGCTGGCGAATGGCTCGATTTCGGTCTCGCGCTCTCCGTTTGCGGTGGTTCCGCCATTGTCCTTGTCGTAACTCTTAACTACTTTTCCTCCTCCGACACTTTCACGGAGACCGGTTCCCTATAACTGACGTCGACAATTTTCTCTTCCACTGGGACTACTTGGCGCAGGCGCCGCCTCCTTCACCACCACTTTTGGCGTTTGTTTTGATTCACTGAGGATCTTGGTGGCATCGGCTTCTTGGACTCCACATGTTAGATTTTTGATGCGGTGATTTTACCTCAATTTAAGGAATTAGGGTTAGCGTTCTCCAAGAACACATTGAATTTTACCCCATTTCCTTAATTTGAGGTAAACGAATCTTTAACGACGTTGTTTAGAAGTTTAATCGCTGACTTCATCTTGCTGACGAGCCGCATCAGATGTTGAATAATAATATATCGACATGTCTGATTTTTAGGTAACCAAATCATCGACAACATTGAAGTGGTCGTTTTTAGAGAAGTGACACTAAGGTGATTACTTGAAAAAATTTTACACTGAAGGGAGCGTTGAATGAAATTTATTGCACTTCTAATGTTCTCTTCTCAAATTGTTACTATTTCTAACTTTTGACCCATCCTCTCAGTCATTTTTAAGCAATGCATTAACGCAACATTCTATTATCAAGATCCTAAAATGGTTTTATGTGATCGTACTTCTTCAAGTTGAGGGCACACGGAACATAGACGTACAATGTTGAAAGGTTAAGTCTTTAGTGAATGATGCATTGAGATTTGTTTTGTGTCCTTACACTCTCACCGTGAATGACTCGAAGGAAATTCCAAAATGGGTGAAAGGGGCTGTTGACACCTGATTTTCAATCATCTTTTCTCTTTTAAAATTAGAAAAAAAATCCATAAAAATTCATAAAATTAAAAAATCAACTTTGGGGACCTTGGCCAAGCCTAAAGAACTAATTTTGACCAAAAAATAATTTTTCATATTTTCAGTATTTTTCGATATTTTTATTTTCGAAAATTCATAAAAAAAAATTCAAGAAAAAAATGAGAAAATTGAAAAATCAACTTTGAAAACCTTGGCCAAGCTTAGTCAACCATTTTTGAGCAAAAAATAATTTTTCATATTTTTTGTATTTTTTAAATATATTTTTTTATAAATTAGGAAAATATTTAATAAATAATAGCATTTGAGGCCACAAAAATACATAAAAATAGTCAATATTTTTATTTTAAATACCTTTTCATGTTGGCCATCGCAAATTTAAAAAATCCAATTCGGGGTCATGTATTCCTTCACGAGCATAATCTCGAACCGAGCCTAAAAAATTCAATTTGAGTCAATTTATTTTCATTTTTTTACTTTTAGGATTTGTGACAATGTTCTCTAATATTTCAAATTTTCATTTTGGCCCAATTATACCCAGAATGACTCAATTTTGCAAAAGGGTTTTAATTAAATTCTGCATTATTTTCAACGGCAAGAAATGAGCTTAAATTTGACATGCGGTGAATTTTGACTAATTATAGGGGATGTGTGTCAAAAATTGTGAGGAGATTTGGACTTAAAGAAATATTTTTTCAGGGACTAAATTGTAAATACTTAAAATTTAAGGACTAGAGTGTAAATACATAACTCTTGAAGGATTATTTTGCAAATAACAAAAAGGAGAGTTAGTGGAGAAATTAGAATAGAGAAGGGAAGATGGAGAAGAGGAGATGGAGAAGAGAAGATGGAGAAAATAAGATAAGAATAGATAATGGAAGATGGAGAAGAGAAAATGGAGAAAAATGGATGGAGAAAAAAGATAAGAATAGAGAAGGGAAGATGGAGATGAAGAAGAGTTAGTGAAGAGATTAGAATGTGAGATAGGGATGGAGAAAAGAAGATGAAAATGAAGAAGAGTTAGTGGAAAAATTAGAATGTGAGATAGAGATGGAAAAGGGAAAATGAAAATGAAGAAGAGTTAGTGGAGAAATTTGAATGGGAGATAGAGTTAGTGGAAAAATTAGAATGGGATATGGATGAATAGGCTATAAAAGGAGGAAAAAGTGAGTTTGGGAAGAGGGAAATTTTGGGAGAGAAAATTTTGGATGTTTGAGAGGATTTTGGAAGATTGAAGAAAAATTTGAGAGAAAGAAAATACCAAAAGGGAGAGAAAACTTTGAAGATAATGGGAATTTAAAGCTAGGATTATCATCACAAATTCCTTCATCGATCAACATAAATCAAGAGTTCATCCTCGTCAACGAACAAATAAATTCGAGCTAAGTGTTTTTATTTATTCATTTATTTGTGATTTTAGTATCAAATTAGCACAAATTGTATACGCTTTCTCTATCTCTCTTTTGCCCATATTTTATGGCAGGTAAAAAAAAAGTACAACTCCGTATCAACGATAAATTCCTCGGAGGTGCAAAGTGAGCCCAAACAAATTTCAAGGTGCCCATCAAATTTACAGCCGACCCGTCAACGGTTTTTAGTTCAAATTGTTAAAACAATTTGTTGTATTTTATTTTCAGAACTAAAACCCCAGAATGGAAAGGCAAAGCGCATCCACTAGAGGTCGTTTATTTCCTGTAATTTAAATTCATGCGCCATCAAACCCCAAAGGGAAGAGCCAAACCAATGCTAGGCCGCCTATTGGAGATTTTTACTTACTGCAGTTTAAATTCATGCACCATTAAACCCCAAAGGGAAGAGCCAAGCCAATGCTAGGCCGTCCATTGGAGATTTTTACTTACTGCAATTTAAATTCATGCACCATCAAACTCCAAAGGGAAGAGCTAAGCCAATGTTAGGCCGTCCATTGGAGGTTTTTACTTACCGTTATTTAAATTCCCGCAATTTAATTCCAGCACCATCAAACCCCAAAGGGGGGAGCCAAGCCAAGCCTAGGCCATCCATTGGAGGTCTTTATTTATTGTCATTGACTTCCTGCCGTTTAATTTTTGAATCACCAGTCCCCAAAATGAGTAGACTATAACACTGTACAAAAGTCGTTAACACACCCCATCTTTCGACTTCAGAGAATTTTTAACACTTTGAAAATAAAAAAATACCACCCATGCATCCTATCTAAAAAGTAAAAATACAAAAAAAGAATGCCTCACTAGAGTCTTAGGAATAAACCAAGCTTGAGTTGCTAAATTAGGATATCCATGAAATTAAGGTACCGAAAGGGCATTGGTTTTAATTAACTAGTGTAACCAAGTCCCTAAACTCATAATCTCTGGTTCGTAGAAGTAATTTAGTCCTCCCGCTAATTTACTTAGGTATCTAATCAACCTACCAAAAATGATTAGTGGCGACTTCAAATTTTAAAACCATTTAAACAAAAACCAAAGTTGCGATTCGGTAGGACTTGAGAGGGTTCATATTAGGTTAATCCATCTATTAAACCTAATAATCCGTTAACCCGATCGAAAAAAAAATTCTTAGGATCGCGACAGAGGTATAAAAAATTAGACTTGTCCAGCAAGGCTATCTCTTCTAAATGCTTAACCTATGAGAAAATGGGACAGGGATTCATTTTCCATATTACTGATATTCTTATAAGCTCCAGAAAAAATCGATAACGTCCGACGAATTATTCATTTACATGCAACTTATAGAGTGCACGAACTAAAACATAAACTTGAATTCTTTCACTATCTGTTTGCATTGGAATGGCAACAACTATCATGGAGCTAACTAGAAATCATGAAATTCCAGGACGAGCTAGATCTTTCAATAATCAAGAAAGTTACGTTTCCAAAGGTGAACAAAATCACCAGACAAAAAGTTACTTTAGAGAAACGATCTTCGATTGGGCTTTGCCAACGATACTTTTGTCCATTTCCACATCATCCCAATCGCCTTGGGCCATCAACTTTTGGCAATTTCATTTTCTTCCCCATGTTGCCCTACTTGCTTTGTCATCGCCCAACCGCACAAACCACATTCTGTCTGCTCTAACGTGTCAAACCCTAAGTTCAGTTTTCAACGAGGATAACCACACTCATCCAAGCTCTGTGCCTAGGATTCGGTTAGGGAAGGAAGCAATAAATGTTTGTGCAGACAAAAGGGGATTAGGCAAAATGCTTTCTCATAACTATCAACATCAACCATAGTAGCTGACGTTAGTGCTTTGTTGGATAAAGAGATAATGCTAGAGATCTATACAAAGAAAAAGGGGTTTGAATCTCATTGAAATGGCAGAGAAAGGGCCCAAAAGGGGGAAAATACATTATCCATTGATACTTTACACCTCAGAAATGGAATCGATGTGGGGACGTCCATGATGGAAAGGAAGTGTTAGTTGTTTTTCAAATTCTGAAATTAAGGAGAAATTTGAATGGGGAAAATGAAATCTTACCTCCATATATGGTCTTCTTAGGGCCGGCATGGCACTATTTTTGGAAAGGAATAATTTTTTTTTATTTTTTTCAAGTGGCTCCAAAGCTACTTTGTAGTAGAAAAATAAAGTTGCGTAATCAAAACGGATTTCTGCTCCAGAAGTTACGTTGCAAAACTGATTTTCGCACCAAAAGAGCATAAATTCGACTCCAAAAGTGTTATCATGCATACCCTAGCTCTTCATATAGGTATTGTTTGATTTTGGCTTATTAGCAATAGTGGATTTTTTTTTTCGAGAAAATATAAACCCGCACCACCATATAATGAATCTGTTGCTTCATGAGCATCGCTAGAGAAATACAAGTAGGAATTAAGGCGTTTTTTCCTGCGATGAACGTGATGAAATCCTAATTCCGAACGGAGAGAAATAGAATAACCTAGTTACTTCATGATTGTTGGAAAAGCAAGAGGAAAGTATGTTAACATATACAAATATATATATTTATATTTATATTTATGTGCAAAGGTGATGATGCATAATAATTAGGTCGGTTAGTTGAGGGTTGGAGCTCTGCCTAAAAAGGTTGTGCGGCCATGATTCCTTGGCCATTTGGCATGTTCTTGATGACAAAGCATTGTTCCGCTATCATGTCAAATTTAAGCCCTACCAAATCATTTTTTGGCACCTAGCACACGTTATCCCCTCTCAAAAGAAACCTTTTTCTTTTTTTCATAAGGCCCCATTTGTTGTTGGTAAAAATATCTAAATATAAATTGTTGCTGATAATGAAAATATTCTTTTATTGGCTAATTATTTTTAAGTAATACCAATAAGTAATAATTTTTAAAAAATAATGTTCAAATTATTCATTTTTCGCGAAACAAACGAAGCCTAAGTCTCTTATTAGAAGCTTAGAAAGCCATTAGTCATTAGTTATTGTGTTGTCGTTACCACTTTCCAAATATTAGCAAAGCTTCTTTGGGTAAACAAGTACTTGATTTTGGATCTTTAGCTATTTGAGAAGCTAATAGTGTAACAATAAGATGGTGTAATCTCAATCGCAAGTGTTATGAATGGCAATAAATATTTAAAAATCATGGTGTGACTCATATCTGATCTTGTGTCTAGCATTCCATTTATCATATTGTCATACTAGCAAGACCCCAATCTTTATTCTGTCTTTCATTGGTCGAAGTACCATTCATACCAAAAAAGCAAAAAGAAAATAGTGCTAGGGTTTCGATGAATTCATGTGTAGTGAAGATGAGCGCATGATTGTTGGCGTCTCAAAGAAATTGTGCTTTTTTCTTTTTAGATGATGGGTCAAAATGAAACTTGTGAAATCTACACAACATGTGAGATATGTTATTAATGATGTTTGGTGAAATTGCTGACGTGGACGTAGAAAGTGTTACGTAGGACGTTTGGTCCTAACATGGATAATTTTTTATGATTATTATAAATTTTTTATTTCATTTTATTTTATTTTAATTTTTCTTTTCCTTTTTTTCTACATCAGCAACTAGCTACAAAAGCACTGGCCAGATCTAAAAGAGGGTCCTGACCCTTAGCCAGTGGTCGACGAGTTCCGTCATCGACCTTAGCCAGGTTTAGAAGTTAAAAAGAGGACAAGAAAGGAAAAATAAAATAAAAAAAGAAGAAAAATAAAACAATATTGAATAATTCAACTTTTTTAAAAGATATATAGAATTGTTCATGTTAGCGACGACCATGAAATGTAAGACAGCTATTATCCACATCAACGATTTTTTATTTAAATTGAACGGAAAGACTAAATTGGTAGATCTCAAAACAATTACGATCAAATTGATCAAATTAAAAGGTTTCTAATGGAATTGATATAGACATAGTAGGTTTAGCACCTTTTTTTTTGGCAATTTTTCAAGATAGAAGTTATCGGAGAGAGTAATAATCTAATCTTCAATGAGGGATAGATGCCCCCACCAAGAGGCTAGATAATGAGAAAAATAGGAGCAGAGAGAGTCAAAAGGGCAGCCAATGAACCACCGCGAGTGGGTTTTGTGGACTTCATGTGACAAGTCCTTTGCTTGTAAGCTTATGCTTTTCAACACGTAGTGAGACATTTCCCCATTGTCCTAATGCTATTCAGACATCACCCACGTGGGAATCTTGGGACCTTTACATAATTTTCCGCAGAAAAAGAAAAAAAAAGTTCAACATAATTTTCATACGTCCTATATTTCTTTTTTTTTATTCTCTGTAAAAGGCAAAAAGAAAGGTTCCCATAGTTTGACATACTTGGGTCATGTAGGATAAACCTAAAAGATGTATCGAACTAGCTATTAATTTTTTTAAAAAAAATCTTTATTGAAGTGTGGTTTATACTCCTCGTCGACGGTGCTCATGAGCTGCCATATAGATTTTATAGTTTGAGCAATATTTTTCGTTGACAATTTGAGTTTAGACCAATGAATAGTTATTGTTATATAATATCTATTTTACGCTTGTAATTGAGTGATGTCACAAAAAGGTGTGAGGTGTTAATTATAGTGGAATCCTCTATTTGATGTAATTTAAGGGTGAGTCAGGATAAATATCGTGTCTCGATTTTCTTTTCTCACATTTATGCTTTACTTTGTTTGTGATTTGTGAGCTGAATTCTAATAATACTTTGCATAATTATTTCCTATTGAAGAAATTGAAATAACATTGGCAAGGAGTCTCACTATCCTTAGTTGAAGGTACTTGCAAGAGGGGGAGATTGACAACTTCCTTCTCTATTTGAGATCGATTCTCTCTATAATTGCATACCATCAATTCACACTACAAAACACCCTCTTCCGGAAGCCTCTATATAGAATGAATGCTGGGTCATAATTTCACCTATTTGTTTTATTTTTGAAAAAAAAAAAGAAAAGAGAAAGAGAAAGAAAGACTATGGGTAACATATTACTTCGTGCTTTATATGATTTAATGTCGACCTTGGTCAACCAAAAGCATGGTCCCTAATCCAACTTTTCCAAAAGAAGCACCAACCGTCCCTGTTCAGAAGATAGCCAGAGATCTCGTGCCGCGTCACCGGCCCACCTGGACTTCCTCGCTGTCCGAAAAGCATGGAAAGTTGTATCATGCACGGTCGCCCTTCCACACCAACCAAAATCACCTTGTCACAATGTCAGAAGCTCAGCTCCAACCTAGACCTATGAGATCAAAAGAAAGACCCAGCCGTACTTCCTTTTTATTTCGTATCGCGACTTTAGCCGACGGGGAAGGAAGATCACAAGTGCTAGCCAGTCGTATTGATGGATCCCCCCCCGACCCTCAATGGGAGGTTTGCCAATTAGAATAACACATAAGCAATATGGCTTGCTAACTTACAATCCAAGCTGAGTAAAAAAGAAAGCTCTATTGGTACGTACGCTCTCTTGAGTGCGGAAAAAGTAAAATCAAATCAAGATAAGATAGAAGGAATGCTTGATTCATGTTCGGTAATCTCATTCATTTAGTTTCTTGGCAAGTATGAACTGCGTGGGATGATGTTTGAGCTTGCGGACCGCATTACACTTCCTGTGTTTCTCTTTCCTCGTTAAACAGCGCACCTAAAGACAGAGAAAGCGAAAGTGGCCGACCATTTGTTGGTACCAAATTATACTTTTATCTTTATATATTCATATTTACTAGCACGTAAGCTTACAATTGTTGACTATAGTTTCCAATAATACATGTAAATAGAGCATCCACAATGTATAGTGGGTTCACGTGGATTTCTTTTAGGAGTAATTTAAATTGAGTAACAGCAAGCTAGCAGCAGGGATGAGAGGGTCTAGGTTTCGTTTATGTTCCACCTAAAACCTGAAACCTATCCGTTTATACATATTTCTCATTTTTTTTTGTAACCTAAAAATTACCACGCATACTTTATAACCTATAATCTAGCCTGTCACAGGTTCTAGAGTCGGTTATATGTTCCATCCATGTTCCACACGTATTCTTAGTTGAATAATTGCAGTGAATAATCATATTTAATGACTACCACTTGCTGCTAAAATTCACCGACCACAACACATATGTAGACATACGAAAAATACGAAACATAAACAAAGTAAAAGCCCCGATGATAAAGTAATTTCGAATCGCCTACTCATCATTGGATACCATGGAATACCACAGGATGACCCGAAGATATATACCAAGAAAAAATATAAGAACTTGCTCTAGGTTTTAGGTTTCATCTACGTAAAACTTAGAATCTACTCGTCAGAGTAGGTTTCTTAATTTTTGGAACATGAAACCTATCTTCCATACCCTAGAATCTGAAACCGATCGATTCCCATCGATCCAGCTCTTCAGGTACCAGATTCCATCTTGAAACTATGCTCATCCCCATCTATATGGCACTACGTGGAAGGTAGTTGATCAACTGAGAAATTTGGCATCGATTGGTCAATTTACGGCATCGATTTATTTATTTATTTTTGGATGGGAATTTTCAGCCTTTATTAACTTTGTTCTCCCACTATAAATAGGGTCCAAATGCGGACGGTTTGGATTCCCCCCGCCTGCTTCTCACTTATTAGCCCACCTTCCAAAGGTGCATGCACCCTTCTCCTCTTCCTCCAACACTTTGCCTCTCCGAAGTAAAATTCCAAAAATCCCTCTAAATTGCCTCCTACTACATAGATAAATTTGCTGATTTTTCTCATCAGCATCATCACTTTGGTCCATTCTAGGGAAATTCAAGTTTTCTCAGCAATTGTTTCTACATATTGGACAGCTCTCATTACTTTAAGTATGGCTGTAGTCTCGTCTCGCTGCTTCCACTTACATGCTCTGTTCTTGGGTCTCTCTCTGGTCTCCACTTTCAGAGGTAAAAACGCATGCATCCCATGTTTTCATATTAAGGGAAATATTATAAGTTAGGCATGTTTATTCCTTGCACAAATTTATTGTCAAACATAAGATTCTAGAACTATGTAAAATGTGCTCTAACTGATCTTCTGGCAATGCCGCTGGGGTTTCTCAGGCGCAACAAGTGCCACCTTCACTTTCGTGAACAAATGCAACTTCCCCGTGTGGCCCGGGATCCTATCCGGGTCGGGCAGCCCCCCGCTGGAAACCACAGGATTCGAGCTCACCAAGGGCGGGTCACGCTCCTTGCAGGCGCCGAGCGGATGGTCGGGGCGGTTCTGGGGCCGGAGCGGGTGCTCCTTTGATGGCTCGGGTCGGGGCTCGTGCGCCACGGCTGACTGCGGCTCGGGCGAAGTCGAGTGCAACGGAGGCGGCGCAGCCCCTCCGGCCACCCTGGCGGAGTTCACTCTAGGAGGGTCGGGGTCTCAAGATTTCTATGATGTCAGTCTTGTGGATGGTTACAACTTGCCCATGGTCATCGATGGCACTGGTGGTTCAGGTAATGCCAAAAACCAAATGCCCCTAAATCTCCTTCTTTTCTTAGAGTTAAAGGCTGCATTATTCTCATCCCATTGCTGACATGACTCGGCGAGAGGACAGTCGTAGATTAATCCTTCATGCACGGCCCAGTTTTCATGTCCACTTCATAGATTACATGTTCTGATTCAGCAAAGTCCATTATTTTTCGCCAGGTAAATGCACGTCCACCGGGTGCGTGACGGACCTCAACCGCCAGTGCCCGGCAGAGCTGAGGGCCGTCGGCGGTGCGGCATGCAAGAGCGCCTGCGAGGCCTTCGGGAGCCCCGAATACTGTTGCAGCGGCACGTACGGCTCACCTTCCACATGCAAGCCATCTCTCTACTCCCAAATCTTCAAGACGGCTTGTCCCAGATCATATAGCTACGCCTACGACGATGCCACCAGTACTTTCACCTGTACCGGCGCGGACTATACCATCACATTTTGCCCTAATTCACCAAGGTATATCATCATCTCTCAACAGTTCTTTTGGTTCTTTAGATGACCTTTTCCTTCGATTAATACGGTTGTTCACCTTAGGATAATCTTTTCAGTTGTGGTTATAATACGGCATTAGAACAAAAAATTCCAGATTTGTAAAGGCGGCTCATGTTTGTATCTTTTCTGACATCACGACTGAACTTTAGATGTTCTTTTTCACTGTCGTATGACATGTACAAAAACAAAAGACAGCAAATCCGCTCTGTCACCAGCTCAGCAATTAGAGAACGATTTGCTTCCATAATAGTCTGTATCTTTGAAAAGAAAGCACGACTTAGCATCGACACGGAATTGATAATTACCTAAATGGAATATTTCATGAGCTCGAGATTATTCCCGCGAGATGGCGTTCGGTGGCAATGGAAAAAACTTTTAAAAAAGTTATTATAGGCTTGTGAATGTAATATTCTAGAGAAGTCATTGCAATTGACATCTGATTCAAAAACGATGTTCTTCTGCAGCATCAAATCTGCAGCAGACTCCTCTCCCAAGAGCACAACACCAGCTACGGACAGCTCAGCAACAGCCGGGTCCGGATCGGGGTCGGATTCAAATCCAACCCAAGACACAGCATTTACCAATTCATGGATGGCCAATTTGGCAACAGGCGATTCGCCACGCTGTCCTCCTTCCTCAATTATTGGGTTCACACTCGCCGCAGCCACCTCTTTCTCCCTCTTGCAATTTTTGTAGTCAGACAGGAGCGTACATAGAAGAGGCCAAAGTGAGCTGGTTTGATTGCCTTTTGATGAGGAGAGAGTAGCTGAATCCAGATTGTAAACTACCCACTTCCTAGTTATGGACAACCAGTGAATATAGCTTTACATTTCATCATGTCTTAAAATTATGTAAAGCATTTTGTTTGGATGCAAGACTGAAAAGCAGTATGCTCTCAGAAGAATCTTACATACAGTTTGTTGCCGTCTGCCGAACAATTGGTTTTCCCTGACCTGGGATCCATGTGTTAACAAATTCTCGTGACGGCTACACTTCAAATTAAAGGTGCATACTGTCATGCATCTGCTCTGGCTATGAGAATCGATCTCTTTCACGAGCTGTGTATCGCATAAAATTCCGTTTGATGAGTTATGCGGCAAGGGCCAAAGCCAAGCCTATAGGCAACTCAAAGATGCATTTGACTTTTACAGAATTTCTCCTTCCCACTATAAAATTTATCAGACATGTTCCTAATATCTGTTGACATTAAACACTTTCAGCAAGTCAAACAGAGGAGCAAATAGCGTATTCCCACCACGATGACGGAATCACATTCGCTGATCCATTTCCTGAAAGTGATCTACATTGACATCTTTTCGGTAAAAGAACGGCGTTAGCCTATAAAAGGAGGAGCTTTTTAGAATGCTCAGATTAAAAAAAAAAAATTTGTTCTTTCTTCCAATCTCACGAAAGGCTTGGGATACTTGGGAAATACTATGTAAAAGATAATTAGTGATGCCATGATTTAATGAGCCAAGCACATTTAGGAACTGCAGAGATGCGGTAGCAACTAAGCAATAGATTATTCACAAGACCAATACTCATGAATCTCTCCACAGATTACCCAATGAACAATAGTTTCTCTGACTTGGTAAAGGCAGGAGAATGAGGGGACTAGGTAAAGGGCTCCAGAGGCTCATGGCATAATTCTGACAAGTAATGGGTAGCAATGATCTTTCTCATATCCAGGCCAGGAGTTATCACCATTGACGAAGCCTTGATGACGTTTCCAAATTTCTGGGTCGTAGTTCTCTGTAATGCTGAAGCGTAGGCCTTCTTTGGCTATCACGTCCAGAAACTTGTCCAGCGAGTCTCCTCTTTTTGGACTGAGAAGTATAGACTCTGATGGCCCAGGTCGCTTCAATATGGATTTGATCATCCGAGCAAGGTCAGAGTGAAATTCCTTGAAAAAGGTGCTGCGCCAATGTGATGTGCCACGTCAACAATTTTAAAAGGAGATGTAGGCTTGGTGCAAAAATGAATAGAGCAAGCTTCTATGCATAATGCAAAAGAACCAATGTGTGTAGTTCATTTTGGAATTTGCTCAGAAATCCAGACATCGCCAGGTCATCAAGCATTGAACAATATTGATATATCGACACTGATATAGGAGAAGGTCGCACAAAATATCAGGATGTGGAGAAACTCAAGCAGGATTCAGACAAGCAACCATCTTTACCCAATATGAAGAAATATAATCACATTTATACGAAGAACTATACTTTTTATGACATTGGAGTAATGGAGGCATACAACAAATACGAAGTATTTTTCGCCATTAATCAGGATTGGAAACTACTGTTATATTCATAACCAACCAACTATACCATGAAAGATGATAGAAAATACCAGTCACTAGCAACAATGATGTCGTAGCAATTGGTGATTTCAGAAACTCCTATCTGATTCCAGTGCAACAGCATAGGTGTTACTTTTGTTCCACCGCACATTTTCAAGTTGGCATCAATGTTGCATTTGATATCTGGATGATAAGGACCAACACCAACAGTGAAAAAACAAAACGTAGAGATACTAAAAGTCACTTACTGAATTCAGGGAACAAAACGACAATGATGAAGCATAGTACTGGAGTGAGACATTCAGTCTTGTTTGAATCAACCATATTAGTGGCAACCACTCTTTCAACCAAACAAGAAATTATCACCAGTACAACTTCTCTCATGCAATGTATAGCATCATAAGATTAAATACATGTCCTTTCCTTCTACCCTCTATTAGAAGTATATCAATCCTTGCTATTAATGGCACTAATACAACAAACCTAGGTTAAAGCATCATTTCTGTACTACTTCCATTCTAAATTGACTTTCATTAAAAGATAGAACACGGTACTATTGTAAGCACTACTGAGACAAAAATAAAGCAAGCAGGTATAGGTGCCCGTCAAGTGCTCCCAATTAGCTATTGTACAGTGAAGTACAAGCGTCATTGGTCTGTTCTCGCTAGACTGAAAAATTCAGAACAACAGTAGTGTTTCATCTTGGAGCATCATCAGCCAAGAAGGATACAATCAACTACTTGTGGGTTTCCATCAGATATTACCACTTCTGATGCTTCAGTGGCTGCTGCAATGACTAACCCAGCTAAGCCATAGCCTGAACCGAGCTCAATAACTTTTTTACACCTATAGAATTCCATAGGAAAACACTTCAAAATAAGTTTTCAGAAAATTCACAAGAAGCAAGCAGCTTCAGCAACGTGGTCTGCTAGCACAGAGGATTACCAACCGGAATATGTCTGAATGTGACAGACAAAAATATGCGAGTACTTCTTCTGATGGCCATGGACCTAACATTGATGAGGAAATGGAAGATATCATCAGTATACCTATAAAATTAGACTCAAAATGCTCAAAAATCACGATTCCAGGGGAGCCGATCCCTCCCCAACGCAACTCTCAACTCATGCAGTTGCAGTGCATATGTTTATGTGAGAGGAATGGAGGTGTGAAGTTTTGAATCTCCAATAATCTTTCTCCGCAATTTGACTTAGTTGCTTCATTAAACAAATCAACACTTTTACAGCCACGAGCAAAAATGAAGTGGAAAATGGTCACACAAATGAAATCTGGCTTGTAAAATCTTTTATCGGAAGACCCATGATCTTCTTTTCCTCCTCATAACTGACCAGGAACCATACTTTGGTGCGTAAACCTCAGGCCTAATAAATGTCCAATTGACCTCATAGAACGTGAACTCAAACTGAGCTGGGTAGCTAAACACTAGTTGTTTGCATTTGTCGTTATGGGTAATTGTATATATGCCATGGGCCTAAACAAAATATACAAAACCATTCCTTAAACAGCTAAAGCAATTCCTACGGGTTGGAAATTACGATATCAAATGACAAACAATATGTCTAACAAATTTATACTTTATATTGAGCCAGATATTTGCAACATTTTCCTCTGACTATGGACCAAGGGCTAGGTGCTTCCTAGACCACCTACCATAAACGGACCAATCACTCAAATTGCCACACAAAGCTTTTGATGCAGTCGACACAACATGAATACAGTATTATCCAAAACATTTGGCCACATTGGGGCCTTCAAATATGGATGGATCGCAGACCATTAACTTTTCACTCAGTCTACAATAAGTCTTCAATGCATCAGAGTTCTTGGGGACAAAACTAAGCTGTAGAAGAAAGGTGCTCAGAAGGACTAAAACAAGCATTCTAAAGTTAATGGAGGAGAAAGAACTCACAGACAAGCCCAGTGTTGTCAATATTATACGTATTGCAGATCTCAAAATCATGAAGATCAGCTTGGTTCTCCAGTCTCTGACTGCATGACAAACAGAACCTAGAAACATCAGCTTGCAAAGCACTCCTGATCCTCACTGACAAAGAGAGCTCCACTAAACTCAATCTTGAGGAGGTTTCACCCTCCAACTTAACCCCACAAGCACCACCTTTCAATAAAGGCATCATTAATTAGTTCAACTCGTCACTTCCTAAACAGTGCATTCGGGAGAAGAACCAGAAAGGGTACACAATTCGAGAAATTGTCATATGACTTGAAGTCAATTCAGGCAAAAAAAAAAAAAATCTTCTGGAATGTTAGTACTGGGAATGGTACATTCATCTGCTAACTACTACTGTTAGTGCCTTGTTTCAAAAATCAAGAGAACTATTCAGAATAGATTAATTAAAAAGCCCTGAAGTTGCTATATAAATTTCATCAGACAAATACAGGGCCTTGGGTTTGTAATCGGGGTGTTATTGAAGTGTAATCCTTGACTTGTAGCAGGATTGCTCCTATGCTTTTTGGGATGCTAAATTCTCTGATGCTTACCGGTGAAAAGAAAAAAAAACCTTCAAGAAACCCAGATGAATATGAAGAGCTCTCAGCTCTCAATCAGGGGTGAAACAAATTGAAATCACTGACGGGAAAATCCAATTTTTAACGTCACCACGTAGAGAGAGCCTCAAGCAATCAGCCTTTCAATGCCTCATCAATCATAAAGAAAGAAAGGAAGTTTAGGGCCGAAAAAATAAAAAGACGAGGAATTCAGGGAACTCACGTAAGCAACAGTTTGGGAGAACCATCGACAGGCAATGTGTAGCGAACGACGGCATGTCTCGCTTCTGCTTTCGAGGAAGAAGCTGAATCGCCCTGTTGGGTGGTTACTGCTTCAAAGGGTATCAAGTTGAAGCCGCTACTGTTCTTCCTGGAAATGTGATCTATGTCAGCTCGAGACTGCTCATCTGAAAGCAAAAAAAAGAGAGGAAGAAACAGAAAAGAATCTGTCAGTCGTTTGAACGGATTGTCCGCGAAATTCGTGGCGATGACAGACCATTACCCTCTTGGGAGAGACGATGGGGCAGAAGTGCTCGCCGCAGGATTCTCCATCTTAGAGAAGAAGCAGAAGCTTCTGTAGTTTTGTCCATGGGACAGAACCGACCACCCCCTTCACCTGTCCCTTGCTTTTTTGGCCGGCCGATCTTATCGAATTGTTTTCCTTAAACATGGGTTTTATGGCATCATCATCGTCAAGATCAACGTTGACACTCCGTAAAGAAACTGCTTTGATCTCTTCGACAGCACAGTTTTCCATCTTCATATCCTCAGTTTCTAAATTCTACGAGGCGCCATGTCCGATTGATAGGACCATTTTGGGTGGAAAACGAGAAATTTTTGAAATTTTAATGAGAACGATAGGAGGAAGATTCAGAATTTAAAGATTTCTTCCCTAGTTCCCATTCCACCCTAATTTAAGACATGAATGTACAATATCGATACGAAGATTCGAAATTGGGTCGCTGTTGAAATCTCAATAAGATGCTAGTAACTAGGAAATCTCTCTACACGAGGTACCCGCAATTGGGCAACATAGTATAACCGTGCTTATTACCGAAATCTTACCAAAATGCTAGTGATAACCAGGCAGTCTCTATATGCCGTACATAACGCAATACAAAACCGTTCAGATATATTAGTTAACTGAACTCGTGACCTTATGGAGCAATACACAACCGTTCAGATATATTAATTAATTGAACTCATGACCTTATGAAACAAGCGCGATTCGTTTTATCACTAAGCCAACCATCTTAATAATATCTCAGACATTAATTGAGCTCAAAGTATATTCTTGAATCGGATTCTGAATAATGCATGAAATGCCCCAAGCCAATCACCTAATGGTTGGCCCTACCCCAACTTCACCCTCCCACCCAAGAAAAGCACATAGTCAAATCTCACTTGGCTTTAGTTAAAATGAAACCACCCTATGGGAAGTCATGCAACTGACCATTAAAGTTCAAACTTCAAAGATCGTTTTCATCAAGCATCAAGCGCAGAAAATGCTGCACCAATTTGCATCATTCCTTGACAAGAAAGACAAATTTGTGCTCTCAAGCTCATGGAAACTTCAAATTACTAAATATAATAACCTGCTGATCCATCAGCACTGCATTGTTCAGCACTAAGGTACAGGAATCGTAAATAAACTCGAGTCTAGTTCTCTCCTAGTCGCAGGCCAACTTTTGTAAATTTCGCCATGAAAAGTCCACTGGTTTGAGAAGTTGAAGGATCAAAGCGCAAAGTCTTGGGTACCCTCCCGCTCTTGCAGGGCCAACTTGCTGCAGCATCAATCTCCTGCAGCACTGCCAACGGAAGAAGAGCTGAACTGCCGAAAGAATAAAGGTTTCCCTCCCAGTATAATGCCATTTAACTACTTATCACAAAAAGACCACGTCATCAATAGTCATCGATTTTTCCCCCCATGTACTTTTGCCTTCGGTGCAGAAGGGACTCACCAGCTGATGCGTTTTCCTTGAGGAATCGTTCTACCACATCTTCATTTTGAGCAACTGTCAAACTGAGAGAGATAACAAAAACAGTTAAGTAACAGGACCAAGGCTGTGTTTTCACCATAGATAAAAGGATTACAAATGTGAAAAACCTGCAAGTGCTGTAGACGAGTGTCCCACCAACTTTCAGCAACCTGAAGCCATTGATTAAAAGCTTTAACTGCAAAAGAAGATCACGTGCCGATGACGAATCACAACACCTTATAATTACTGGCAAAATACCAACAAAGCCCAGCTGGACTAGAATTCCGCGATACGAACTTATAAATGTCCATAAAGACGCAGAAAACAACGGCAAGCAACAAAGCACCAGGACTAAATTTTCAGGAAGTTACTCTTTCACTCTATTGTATCCTCAGACACACCATCAGAAGAAAGTTCCAAAGATATTAGTACTGTTTTGTATCCTACAACCAGTGTATGTAATCCTTCTAATCTTTCCAAAGAGAAACAAAATTTTAAGGTGTGAAAAGAGAGAAAAGAAGAAGACACCCAGCCCCATACCAAACCTAGCAAGAGATCTTCATCAAATTACCTGGAGCAATGTCAAGTTATCTGTTCTCTCCGCATTCATTACACGTTGTTGGAGAGTTTCCCATCCCCAATGCTCAAACTTCTGAATGTGCCGTATCGAGCCATCATGAGTGCATTCGGCATCAACAAGAACCTAAAACCAAGCCAAACCAATTGGTTGCATTAACTAACATCTCACTATAGAGCTCACGCAAAGATAAGGAAAGGAAGATGGAATTAGCTCGTTCGAAGAGGAGAAAAAGGATGTAGATATGCTTTTAACCTTGTCATAGCCGCGGCTGAGAAGCTCACTGTCGGACACAGTCCGATACAAGTCATCTTTGGTGAGGCCAACAACTCCAGAATGCTCCCCGTAGAATATTATCTCAGGATATTGAAATCCTAGGCGAGACTTGGAAGTAGCACTTTGTCGGGCTCTTGCTGCTCTTTTCCTCTCTTTCCATGGCCTCCTAGAAGTCCATTCTTGGAACGTTAGAACCTTTTCATTTGTTGTGGATTCACCTGCATAACACTAGACAGGATAGAACATTAAATATGTATTATGACACAGTATGCACTAAATGTTCAGGATGTAGCTGGGTTACATGATCTGCAGGAATGAACCCTAGCAGGAATCAGAGAAAATGCCGTCCCATCAGCAACAAATAATCGGCATCGATCGCCTAGCGCATACTTTTGAAGCATTGTTCTGCAAGCTGCTAAGCGGTGTTCAGAAACATCTACACCAGTGACAGACCCTGAATCACCAAGGGCATCCAGAATCATACAAAGTTTAGCACCTGAAAATTCAAGGTCAGTCATTGATCATATCAACTGAGATCATGCCACCCAACTTAAATCGGCCACTCAATTGAACTATAGTCAAAACCCACAAGTGCAAGCACGAGCCAGAGAGAAGCTTCACGTGCATGCAAGCTGCTCATGCATGGCGAATCAAAATAATCATTTTAAACCATAAATAAGACGTTTTGACTAGTGTCATGTTGGAATAACACATACAACCGCAATTTTTCTGAGACAAACCGATGAGAAATGCTCACCAGGAGCAGCGCAAAGATCGAGCACATGATCTCCCTCGGCGATGCTCAAAGCCAAAACAGCAGCTCCAGAGGCAGCATCAATCCCATAAAGCTACAATAGCAGATTACACCTAAACCATCAATCGCTAGGACCTAATCCTCCCACAAAATTATCGGCAACCCATAAAATTAAACCTGCCAATTTCTTACTTTGCCTTCACGGTACGCTTTTGTACCAGCAATCTGAACCCGCGGTGGAAGCGAATAAAAACCAGGCAACCAATCAACTCTCTCCGGCTCACACGCAAGCTCACCTTCGAGCTCTGGGAGACACGATTCGCTGCCAGGTTTCACCCTGACTCCAAAATCGAACACAATTATAGCAACACGAATCGCCCAGATGTGAACAGCTACTTCAGTGAAGAGCGAAGCAACAACAGCGACCGATTTGCTTTTACTTCACCAAAAAAAAAAAAAAACAACAGCGACCGATTACTTACCTTATGTAGCGAGGAACACAGTCGCCGGAGGCGTAGATTGAAGGGTCAAGGCCGTTCTCGCCGAGGAAGTCGAGGAATTCCCGCGGCAAGGGCGCGCCGGGAGCTTTGTCCATCGGAATCGCGAGGTGGCCAAACCAACTACGAGTGGACGCCGCCGCCATCGAAGAAAGATTGAAGCTTTGTTTTGTAATGACCCGGGCCGGTCCGGGCCTAGCCCGGCCCGCGGGCTGGCACGGGCTAGAAACGCATTGCACTAACACAACTTGGGCAACAACCTCGCTATTCTCTTGCTGGTTACATCTCATCAACCTTAACACTGACCCATTCCCAACATTACTCGCTTATAGGAACACATGATGAATGCAAAACTTGTTTGATCATCTCACGTTTGAGATCTCAATTTGTAATATTCAGACATAACCCACCAAAGTAATGCCACCACTCTTGATCTGCCATAATGCAATAATGATCTGTCTTTGCGCAAAAGTTTCAGTTTCAAAACTTGTTATGGGCAGTCTATGTTCTTGACTTTTAGTCCTTTTTGAGGCTAATCCGTGTGTTTGGATAGAGCTTGAATCAGTATGGAGGAAGAGGTTGGTGCATCGCTCGCCGAAACACCGACCTATGCGGTCGCAATTGTGATCAGTGCCATGGTGGTGCTCGGCGCCTTCTTCCAAAGTTCCTTGGAATGGTCTGCAAAGGTTAGCAGTTATCACCATCTAGAAGACGGTCATTTTTGTTGTACATTCAAGGACAGAAGTGCCTGTGTCCTTATTTTTCCCTTAATTTGATGTCATGTCTATTTGCTTGTTCTCAGTGGTTGGAAGAGAACAAGAGGAAAGCTCTGGTTGCTGCTCTAGAGAAGATCAAGGATGGTAAAGCCCTTCAAATAACTCGAAATTTCCCTCATTTCTTTTTTTTTTTCCTTTTCATTTTTGGTGGAATCTTTGCTCCTAAAGAGGTTCCCACAGAACAGAGCTTATGCTTTTTGGGCTTCTCTCGCTGCTGATGGGTCACTGGATCGTGTACGTTGCGAAGATTTGCATCAGATCTTCGACCTCAAGCAGCCGGTTCTATCCTTGTGTGAGAGAAGATGTAATCAAGGCGCTGGAGGCTGTCGTCTTCCCAAGTTTGAAGAAGTTAAATGAATCAGTCTATAGCATCGACCTGGTCATAGGGAGGCGGAATCATTGTCCTAAGGTCACTCATATTGCCACATCCATTGGGTTATACTATTCATAATCTGTGTATAACTACGCTGTTTTGTTCAACATGCTTTTGCTCTCTGTATTTCTGATTCTTGAAAGCCATGGTACAGCTACCGATGCGCTGCTCAAAGTCGAAAATTGCATTTTAAATGTTAGTCCTAAAAACCATCTTATTTTGCCTTCTCTAGCCTTTGTGAGCTGCGGGTGTCTGAGTCTAAACATCATAGAACTCTTCGTAACTTAAAGAGGTGGTGACATAGTTTCCCTTGGGTGATGTCTCATGATCTACTTGCTCTTCGTGTCTGTCTATGAGACCATTTCAGAAGGGAAAAAAAAATATGACTTCTCCAGGGGCACGAGCCTTTCGTTTCATATGAAGGTCTCGAGCAGCTTCACCGCCTACTGTTCACCCTTGCCATTGTTCATGTATCTTACAGCTTCGCAGCCATCGCCCTGGCAATTACTAAGGTAATCAATGTTGTCAAGAGGATAACTTATTGCCGAATCCCATGGTTTTTCTATATTCTTTATCTAAGAGTTCTTCATTTCTACCTCTTTTTTTTTTTTTTTGGGCCAAAACTATTTTCGGTGAAAAGATATATAGTTGGCAAACATGGGAAAGCCACGCTAAGAGAATGGCCATTAAGGAAGGTAAAGGTGCTCCGATTTTCCCTCGTAAGCTGTTAATCTTCTGATGTAATGTTTCGGGTAATGGTTACATGCTGAGGCGTTTCTTCATGTATCGTCCAGGTCCTCCAAGCAAGATGAGGATGATGAGATTGTCCACCTTCATTTTCCACCACACCTTGCATCCATGGAGCAAGGACAGAGTTCTCGTTTGGCTGGTATCGAGACAAATAACCGATCTTTCACACATACGGCGCATATGGCATGTGAATGTGCATAGCATAAGTTTTATCTTTGTCTTGGGTTTGAAATTCCTTCTTTAGTTATTAAAGGCATGTCTTGTTCTTATGCTAAAAAACGAATCTCCAAACATCTTTCATCTGCAATGGCTTTGCTCCAAACGGTTTACTTTGACTCAGGGACATTTACCTCGAGATATTTCAATTGGCAGTCATACTTTTTATTCGCAGCTTTGCTTCGGCCGCCAATTCTGGAGTTCTATTAACCGAGTGGACTACATGGCTTTACGGTGGGGCTTCATTACTGTAAGTGCTTTTATCAGCGGAGGTGAAGTTCCCCTGCTAATTTGACTACACAGGGTGGTTGAGTCCTTATCTTGTAGCTCTTGCATGGACTGACTCTTAAACCGAAGTTCATCTCTTGCTCTTCCCGGTCTCTGTTATTTTCTGACGGTTTGTATGAATTTGTTTTGCACAACTTTGGCTATGGTTTGGGTAAAGCAAACGAATTCATTTTACCGTAGATCCAGATGACCTTGAGGATATGCAATTGGACTAATCTGCTGTGTGTGTGTGTGTTTTTTTTTAAAAAGAAGAAATTTGCTTTTAATTGGAGTTGTCGTGTGGAATACGTTCTCGTTACTGAACATACTGAAGTTAAAGGAATTGTATAGAATTCATTTGCCATTCTGAAGACATGAGAGAGGCTTCAAACTGTCAATTAGATACTTGCATTTTGACAACCTACTTTTCTGGAATTGTAGACCCATAAGCTTCCTCTATCTTATGATTTCCATAACTATATGGTCCGGAGCATGGAGGAGGAATTCCGCGATATTGTTGGCATTAGGTAACCTATATCTCTCTGCTTGAGGTTTGTACTGACTTAGTCTGCTGCAACTTTTACCAACCATATGGATACACTGCTAGATTCTACTTGGTCTACGGAAGGCTACATAACATGCTCTTCATAAGCTCAAAATGCCCAATCTTGTTCTCTGATCCTCAAGCTTAAGCTTAAGGATGTGGTGTGTGAACGAAAAAACGTTTCTTTTTGCCTTAATTACATTGAACTTTAAACTATTTGGACAAGTAAGTGGTGTTTCTTCAGACGCTATTCGACAATCAGACCAAGAGATACCCAGGATAGAACATTTAAGTCAGTCCAATTTTACTCAGCAAAGTTGTTGCCTAACCAGATCTCTATAGTTGCAGCAGTTGCTATACTCGAAAATAACTCTAGACATTATACAAGTCAAATGAAACCAGATAGAACTCTACTGATTGTGTATAAGGAGTTTGACTAAATAGCAGAACACACGGTAGAACTGGAGAGGGGAAAAAAACATGGTCAATCGGAACCAGCTCTCAGACATGTAATAATATACTTCTAGAGAAGCTAATGCGAAAAAGTGTATCGAAACAAAGACACGTGGCAGTTATAGAAGGTACTTGTGCTTAACTCTTTGAAGATGAATGTCATGGCCTAGTTTATTTTGGGGTCAATGCACAACACGCTTGTTTCTCTCTTCAGTGCAGCTTCACATCTTGCAGGTTCCTTCATCTCCTGGGAGTAGCTGCGACGAGTCTTATCGCCTGAGCTAATTGGAGCCATCTTTTGGATTTTAAATGCAGGTTGCCCTTTTGGATATACACGATATTCTGCGTACTCTTGAACTTTCATGGTAAATCTCTCCTGATCACCTCACATATCTTTGGAGGCTTTACAATCGTTTGGGCCAATACAACAGATTCAGTCTCACTTGTCAGACTTCGACTTTGCTCTTTCTTTTATTCACCAAGAGCTTTCTGTACCAAGTTTTTTTTTTTTGGTCAAATTCTGTACCAAGTATAAAGTACCTATACAAGGGACTTCGTTTCTCTGTAAAAAAGGTTTCTTGCTGAAGAGAATTCGGTAGCCTTTCCGATTTTTGCCTTTTACGATGTTTCATAGGAATATCCTAATGATATCTATAGCAGACCCAATTAATGAGATGAGGCTCAGTCCAGTGTTGTTGTTGCTTGTTGAGCTTGAATCAGATGTGTTATCTTTCTCTTGATATACTTTTTCAGGAACCAACATCTACTTCTGGTTTTCCTTCCTTCCCGCAATTGTAATGTCCCAAACCTAACACAGTCTCTGCTTTAAATAAACCAATCGACTGCACAAAATTTGTTCAATTTGCTAACTCGCTTTCTTTTATTCGTGGGATGCAACAGCTGATCGTTCTAGTTGGCACCAAGCTACACCGTGTGGTGGTGAAGTTGGCAGGCGAGATCAGGGACTCCTGCCCAGCCACAGGACATCATCATCATCATCTTAATCTGAGGGACGAGCTCTTTTGGTTCAGCAAACCGAAGCTTCTCTTGTGGTTGGTGCATTTCATAACATTTCAGGTGAATATCATCCAGAGAACTTATCTGTTACCCCGAAAACTAAAGGCTACTCTTAAATGGAAGCTCAAATCCCGCTTGTCCTCTTTAATTGGCAGAACGCATTTGAGATGGCTACTTTTTTTTGGTCCCTGGTAAGAACTCGGTAAACTTTCAAGACTCCTATTTGCGAAAGAGTTGCTGCAATTCATCTTTCTACAGAATATAGCGGCTTTAAGGGTTGCTTTACCATGTTTCAGTGGGAAATTCAGGGTGCTTCTTGTTTCATGGACAACGACAGATTCCTGGTGACCCGATTAATATTTGGGTATATATCCATCGCTTTTACTTCAATTTTCGACGCTGCTCATCTTCAGAAACCGCACATAATAGCATGATAATTGTTTTTTGTGCTTGATTCAGACTAATCACAAACGTTCCGTTCTTTGAAACTTGTTGCAGGGTCGTTTCCCAGTTCTGGTGCAGCTTCATTACTTTCCCTCTCTACGTTTTGGTCACACGGGTTTGCTCTCACTCTCAACAGCCATTGTCAATGTCATCACTGGAATCATGGACACACGAGAACTACTTCCACGACGATTTCATAGACTAAGCCAGACATGGTTCCCATAAAAATCACCAGATGAACATAGGCAGACAGACAGACTTCGCATGATTTCTGCATAATCATCGGATTGACCCACGTTGCGACCCATCAAGATCGCTGCAATTCCAAAAGGAAATCAGCAGTTTTTCACAGCATGCTTTACTGCATGCCAAATCTAGACTATCCGGCTTTAATCAAAGGCAGTCCATGTCAGGGAGTGCCCATCCAAAATTTTAAGCTAAATGGTGTCGGGAGATCACGTGTATATAAGAAGCTCATAACCCCATTGTCAAGTGATGCGGATGTTTCAGCATTTAAGAATTCCGACAATTCTTTGTTGCTGCAGATGGACTCGAGTTTCAAGCAGGCCCTGATCTCTGAGAACGCGAGGAGATCGCTCAGCATGTGGAAGCAGCGGGCCGGCTCCAGGAGTAGCTGCGCATCGTCCAGCCGGTCCCTCCTCCACGAGACCTCAGCCACGTCGGCGAACTGCTTGCTGGAGGAGCGGCCCAGGACCTCCAGTTTTTCGAGGAGCAGAGGCGGCTCTTCTTCAGGGACCAAGATGCCGCGCCGCGAGGCCGCTCTGTCCACCCGGGGGCAGCCACAAGACCACCCTGAAAGAGCTTATTTCGGAAGATCCGTACCATTGCACTCCAAGTTCCGATGACTGCAGCGGCGGCGGCGGCGACGAGTAGGGACGGCGAACAAGCTCTAACAGCTTCATTCTGGTCCTAGTCAATAATCCAGAAGTTCTTGTTCATCCATCCCTTTGTCGCCATCAGAGAAAATCAAACGATTTTCTGAATCAATCTTTTTCCAAACACAGTCCATCTTGTACCGAATCTTTTAACCATTGACGAGCGGGTTTAAGCCATAGATGCTCATCATCGAAAATTACTCCGACCTGGATTGCAGTTGCAGGTTCAAACCGGGGGCGCGAAAGCAAAATCGGATAGTCAACCCATTTTTTGGTCGGGAATCGCTGTGGCCTGATTCTCAATGACCGGGTCAATCATCACCGCTCGGATCAAATCCCAAGATATGCCTGATCAAATGCCATGTGGCCCACGCTGTGTCCATTGATTGGCTGCCACGCCTCCAAGTGGGGCCCCCACCACTTGTTTTTTTTTTTTTGGAGGGGACATCCCACCCTCTCTCTTTCTTTTCTATTTAAATTAATCATTTGATTAGTCACTACGCATTTACCGGTAAAAGGGCGGGAAGCTCCCGAGACGGGACAGTTGATTTTAACCACCGTCCCCCACCTCTATCTCTCTGCCTCTCTCTTTTTCTAACGCGGTCTCTGCACGTTCTCCGACGCTCTCTCGCCATCTTCATCTTCTTCTTCACCGTGAAGTCTCTCTCATCGCATAAATCATCAAATCGATCCTTCACGTCGACGACGAACCAGGGCCGCCATGTCCTCTCACGCCTCCAAGCCCTCTCTCTACCCGGAAGTCCCTCGATCGAACCCCGAATCCTCTTCCCCCTTCGTCTCGAACCCTAATCCTGAACCCCATCCCTCCTCCTCCTCCTCCTCCTCCAACCTCTACCCTTCCCTGGACATGAAGGACCTCGTCGAGAACCTCTTCCCCGACGACTACGGCCACGATCCCTCCTCCCGCCGCGGCGCCGCCGGAGACGACCCGGGGTCGCCGTCCGCGCCTCCCGACTCCACCGAGGAGCTCCTCATCCGGGTCCCCGGCGCGATCCTACACCTCATCGACAAGGAGTACAGCGTCGAGCTCGGGTGCGGTGACTTCTCCGTGGTCGCGCTTCGCCAGGGCGAGAACGCCGTCGTGGTGCTCGCGAGCGTGGCGGACGAGGCCCAGTGGCCCCTGACCAAGGACGAGGCCACGGTGAAGGTCGACGACGCGCATTATTTCTTCTCGCTTAGCGCGGTGGACAAGACGAAAGCCGGGTCCTCGTCTGGGTCCGATTCGAGCGATGATGAGGGTAAGAAGAGAAACGGGCCATCCGATGATCAGCTGAATTACGGTTTGACCTTCGCATCGAAGGGGCAGGAGGGGCTGCTGAGGGAGTTGGACGCGATTTTGGAGAAGTACAGTGCGTTCTCGATACAGAAAGTATCCCGAAAGGCGCAAAAAGGAGAGGCTTTGGATGTTTCTGTGGCGAAGGAGACTTCGCCGGCGGAATTGCAATCGGGCGGGAAGACGAAGGAGATCATGGAGGAGAGGTGTAGGGCATATTGGACGACATTGGCGCCGAATGTTGAGGATTACAGTGGGACTGCAGCGAAGTTAATTGCAGCGGGGTCAGGACAGCTAATCAAGGGTATTTTGTGGTGCGGCGATGTGACCGTGGATAGATTGAATTGGGGGAATGAGATTATGAAGAAGAGGCTGACTCCTGGAGAGAAGGCTGAGATCGATAAAAAAACACTGAAGAGATTGAAAAGGTATGAAATTGCATTAGCGTTTGAGCAATCATACTTGTGTTTTTGGCTGCATTCTAGATTTGTACATTAATCTAATAGTCTATTGCTTTTATTGGTGGATTGTAAGTTGGGACCGCTTCAAAACATACTTTCATATTAGATATTAATGCGACCATTTTGAATTTCATATAGAAACAACTTCATGGAATAGTACTTGCCTTGATAAATACCGATTGATTATTTGCATTAATGTGTCTTCATTTTCCCTTTAGGGTAAAGAAGATGACAAGGATGACCGAGAAAGTAGCATTAGGTGTTCTATCTGGGGTTATTAGAGTCTCCGGATACTTCACAAGTTCAGTCGCAAATTCTACATTGGGCAAGAAATTTTTTGGTCTACTGCCAGGGGAAATGCTCCTGGCCTCCCTTGACGGATTTAGTAAGTGAATGGGTTTAAACTGCTAACGTGATTTTATTTTTTTGGTCAAACTGCTAACGTGATGTAAGCAGACACTCTGCTAGCATATGTTCCTGCTTGTTAGTTTTTCAGCTCTCATTATTTTTTAGCCCTTCTTTTCTACCTTACACTATACACTCTGACAGGTAATCACCTAATCAGTCTCATTGAAGATCCTACGATGAGGGTTGAATCCATTTGCTCACATCGGGGAATGCTTCAAGCCTTCAACAGCATTATATTCTCACAGACATACTACTAATTTCCTTTCTTAGTAATCTTGAAATCAACATTTTTTATTTTGCTGTACTGCAGATAAGGTGTGTGATGCGGTTGAAGTGGCTGGAAGGAATGTCATGGCTACATCCTCTACTGTGACAACTGGACTTGTATCCCATAGGTAAACTGTAGTTCAATAATATCTTTTGAAGTATGGTTAGTTTGAATATCAAAGGATAGTATCCATAGACATAGTTCAGCTGTTGAAAGCCAAGTAAGCCACTAGTCAAGTTACCGGTTATGGAATGCAATGTAGGTTTGTGATAACTGTTGTGGTTTACCGGTGTTTGCTAGCCTCATCATGGATGGTATACATCATGGTCAATATATTGGAAATTTGGAACCCACTATGTCTATCTCCACTTACCCATTATTAAAATTCCAATGTTGTAAATTCCCATGAGAGTGGAATATATGGTAAAATAAGGAGGATAAATAGTTTCTTGTTACCATGTTTCTTTTTTGGGGTAAAAAGAATGTCTTGTACCATGTTATTTTTTTGGGGTAAATGCATCTTATCAATAGAAACAACTACACTAGGAAGATTAGCGGTGCTACAAGTCCAGTCATTTTGTAATCACATTGCTTTGTTTTAGTAAATTTTGGGCCTAATGCCCTCAAAAACCTCTAAATTTAGCTCTTGTCCCAATTTTACCATTTGTCTTGTAAAAAAGCTCCAACTTTAGGTGCAATCTCAATTCTACCCTAAATTTTTATTTGTTCCATAAAAAATCTCCAACTTTAGGTATAGTTCCAATTCTACCCTAAACTTATTTTTGTCTTGTAAAAAAAAAAAATCAATTTTAGGTCCAGTACCAATTTTATCCTAGGCTTCTTCTTCTTTTTCTCATAAGCTACATTTTCAATTTTACTCTAATTCTTTTTTGTTTCATGAAATATCACCAACTTTTATATGAGTCATAAATCGGCCTCCATTAATCCTCCTTCAAAATCTTTCTTATTGATTTTGCACTCAGTTTGTGATCCCCTGTGCTTGGGAATGTCCATCTCTAGAGAGCTGGCACCCGATTAGCTCATGCTTAGGAGTTTTCCATTTCTCAATCGTCAACAAGAAATTTTGGATGGAGGGTTAATGGGGGGAGATTTATGAATCTAAGCAAAACTTTGTGATTTTTTATGAGACTGTACAAATCTTAGGATAAAATTGAGACTGGGCAGTAAAGTTGAGACAGGACCTAGAGCTGGGAGTTTTTCATAAGACAAAAACAATTTAGGATAAAATTGTGATAGGACCTAAAGTTGAGGTTTTCTTACAGGACAAAAAAAAAATTTTATGGTAGAATTAGGACTGGACTTGAAATTGGAGGTTTTTATGAGATAAAAGGTAGAATTGAGACGAGCTAAAGCCGGAGGTTTTTTAGGGTATTAGGCTGTAAATTTTGTATGTTAATTTTGCAAGTTGTCTACATTGCAGGTATGGGGAAGAAGCTGGCAAGGCAACACATGAAGGGCTTCATGCAGCAGGGCATGCTGCGGGGGCAGCATGGGCTGTTTTTAAGATAAGAAAGGCATTGAACCCTAAGAGTGTTATTAAACCTTCTAACATTGCCAAGTCTGGTGCTAAAGCTGCTGCTGCTGAGGCGAAAGCTAAAAGCAAGAAATCTAAGTAATTCCTTTATGGAGAGTTTAAATTGATGATAGGTTAGATGCAGCTTCGCAGGGTTTGTGTTGCCTTCTTTGCTGAAATCCAAATTAAGATCCAAGCAAATTGTCACGTACCATGTTTTTATTAGTAGGTGATGCATGATTGGTTTTGTAGCTAACTTTTATTTTCTGGTTACCAGTTCTATCGGTTGTAAGTTGATATAGGAACCGTAGGAAACTGCTAGATGTGATGGACTTTAGGGATAACATCAGAAATTTCTTGATGTTGGTTGAATACTCTTTTATCTGGGATATTGGCATTAATTTATCTTAACGAAATGATTTTCCGGCATTTGATGGTTTTGATGTGTCTTGAACACAGACACAGTCAAGAGAATGTAGTTAGATAAAGTGATTTTATAGTGCCCTTTGGTTTAACTATATTGTTCAAAAAGATATAAAGAGCTATAAGTTTTTTTTTTTTGGTCAAAAAAGCTATAATTTAAAGCATTTTCCTCCGGCTGAGGTTTAAGCAGTAAACTTATTTTGATATCCATGATGGGTGAAAAACATCGGAAGCTTTATGACTTGTGGAGTTTTGAATATGTATACATGTTGGCTTGTCCGAGGAAGAGGCTTTGGCAATTTTGTGCTCAGTTTTATTTTCCCAGTCCATGTGCTCCAGTTCACAGGTATCTTAGGGCAGATATGGCAATACTTCTGCTTTAGAAATCAACTTCTGGTCAGAAGTTGATTTTTCTACTTTTGGAGAAAAGTAAATTTCTTTTACTTTTTCAAGTGGCTCTAATAATAATTCTGGAGCCAAAAAAAAAAAAGGGTTCTAGAAGTAGAAAAAAGAAACTGCGTAACCAAATAGATTTCTGCTCTAGAAATTGCGTTACTGAATGGATTTCTGCTTCAGAAGTATTGTCATATGTCCCCTTAACTTTCACAATCTGAAGATGAGCAAACATCTGCAGGGAAATGTCTATTTTATAGATGCCTGATCTGCTTTTATCATGAACAACATGTTAGCTGGAGAGATCCACCGCATATGCATCAGGGAATCAAGGTTACTCATGCAAAAGCATGTTGCTAACGTTGGCGTCTGTGCCCATTATTTATCGATGCATGGGAGGATGTGGACTATGGACAGTTGACTGGTCGATTTTGCTTGTGTTGTGTTGGAAATGCTTTAGAAACAGGAGACTGATTAGAGCATCGGGTATCGATGGGAGCAAAGATTGCAGAGCTGTTTGATCTAGATTAGAGAGTTAGGAGTTCCATTTTGATTATTTCCCTAGTAATTTGGGTAGCCCCCATGGTTTTGTTGCTGTATATAGAAGTCTCTGGTATGCTCTGCCATGACTGAACTGACACGGGGAAGAAACAAAAACGACAGTGTGGAGCATGATCGTCGTTTTCTTGAATTTGTTCTAGCTACAAGAACGAAGGAAGATTCAAGAACCGATGTTTCCGTTGTGCATCTCATCATTTCATTTGTCAATGAGTAGACCACTCTCTCAGCTCCCAATCTCCACTTCTTAGAATGGTTTTTGCTCTTCTAGAGCTTGACTTCCACCGCCATCAAGACCACCCAATTGTGTGACAATGGTTAATGTGTCTTCTACTGCAGAGTTCCTTTTGACAGTGGATGTAATTTTTGGCTCCACTCCACTCTCGCCATGAATGGAGCTTCCACTCTCGCTCATAGTCAGACGCCACCCACCGATGTCATGTAAATGCCTCTATTCTGGAAAATGGCCAATGCGTTGCTCCACTTTGAGGATGTGTCTCTGCGCACGAAGTTAAGGCGTGTGACGTGGAATGTCGTGGCTCACATTATTTATCTTTAAAAAAAATTAAGAAAATTACGATTCCATTTCGACTCTATCTAGTATGTTTCGGATCTCTAATATGCCAGGAATCGAGCCGAAACGAGAGCCAAGTTGAATGGACTATGATTTGAGCTCGAATCGATTCCATCCATCTTCCAGAAACTTAAAAGCATGGTGACAGTTACATTGTTCCCAGAGAGTTTCAGTCTATTATTCGACACTCTTGGGATTGACGCTCCGAATCCCAACATCGTACGGTACGGAAAATTGCGTGATGTGGGTCTGTCTTGTTCGTTTAATTTGCTCCACTAGCTCTCGCCCTCCATGGCCCAAAATTTTCTTTTTGGTTCTTTCTGAGCTTGGGAGTCTTTGCCTCGGCGAATCAAATCTTGCTTTTTGAGTTGATTTTGCTCAACGCAGCATCTCCAGTCGATCTGCTATGTCGGATTTTGATGAGGAAGGGATGATCTTGGAAGATATGT
The DNA here is from genome assembly GCA_016432845.1 of Psidium guajava. Taxonomy (NCBI): domain Eukaryota; kingdom Viridiplantae; phylum Streptophyta; class Magnoliopsida; order Myrtales; family Myrtaceae; genus Psidium; species Psidium guajava. Next base: position 13,251,074 of record CM028231.1, on the reverse strand, counting down.
TTGGGAGTCTTGATCTTGAATTTGGTAGATTTGACTTTTGAGCGAACTGTTTGGAGGTTCTTGTAATCTTATCATATCAAAGCCAAAGTCTAGGTGCGAGCATGAAACCGAAAGCACCTTGATAAGATAGGCGCTCTTCCTCGCTGGGTTTCCTCCTTTCACATGAGCCATTGAAAGAGAGCACTAGGGTAGCTACAGTTCAGGTGGCTTCAAAGGCAAACTGAGACAAAACTAAAGTTCCAAGTGTCTTTCCAACTGTTGATTCAAGCAATGACCTAACTCACAAGTTGGGTCTTGGATCTGTGGTTTGTGATGTGGAGTCACAAAACTTGCATCCTAGAGGGTGAAATGTGCCAAGTCAAGGCATATTAAAGAACAACCACAAGGCAATACTCTCTCTCAGGGACCCTTAATTAATCAATATTATCAAGGCCGCCCTGGGCATTAGTCCTCACACATTTGGATTGCCACGAACGTAACCACCCACTAACCCAATCTTTATAAGCCTTCTTTTCATCATTTTCTACTATTGTTTCTGGGGTTTCGTCCTGAGCTTAGGTTCTTCTTTTCACCGATTAAATGTAATCTATTTGAAAGATTTTTCTTGACACTAACTTTCGATTGTTGTTGCCTTTTACTTTCCAGTACGAGGACCGAACCTAGTTGCATCATCCGCGCATGGCAGATCAAATCCTTAATGAATTCGCCATCTTTCTGCATGCGCTCGATGTTAAAGTTGGTGTTTTTTCTCAATTAACATGAGATTAGCAAGTTGGCAAGATTGCCGAGGACGAGTGTAGCTATTTATTTACACCCCATGTGGGTCATGTCTGGTGTGAATGGATAAAAACAATAGATATGCCCTCATAGTGAAGTCTTTCCTGCGACATTGGATAGAAGCAAAAGTAAAAAGGAGGCATGGGTTTTTTTTTTTTTTAACTTGCCAATTCCTACCTGTTCCCAAAGTATGATATCTGAGACATGTCCCAGTGAAGCATGCACTTGAAAATTCTTCATCTAATAGAGAATGCCTTCGGCTGCTTCTTTTTGGACCGTGACCAGAAAAACTGGTTGAACTTCTGCAGAAGAACGGCCCAGTTAGATCCCTAACACTTCTTTCTATCGTTTGCCTGATGGGATTACGTTGACATTCGGCATTACATGCATAAGGTCCGGCTTACACATAATGAGACGTGATTACATATTTTCTATATCCGGTGTATGGACGTCTCTTGCCAGTTCAAACTTTTTGGGAAAACGGCCGTTCGACAGTCAAGTAAAAATGCAGCTTTGGTTCCTTTAACAGAAAAGGAAAAGGTTTGCTCAAAATTGGACCTAAATGTGAATTCTACTGTTTCGGACTGCTTGAAGGGGCCTGCTTGTGCAAGTCCAATTAAAACCAGATACAATTGGGTACACCGGTTCTACTTTGGATTCCAAATCGAGATAAAGTTCCAACTTTCCGTTAGTTTTTTTATTCTTCAGTCTGTGATTTTACCTATTTATCATTTTTCCCTTTTTCCCCATAGGAAGATGTAAATTTCAGACCAAGATTCTCTCCCTCGGTCTTGTCCGTTGATTTTCCAAAAGGAGAAGGGCTTTGGACTTTTGACTCCATGAATTGATTCTTGTTCTCAGGAAACAAAAGTTTTGATTGACACCCTCTTCTGTGGGTGTAATTTTGATACTCACTAATAACTAGGCAAAGTGAAAACTGTTGGGGGCAAAGCAAGATGGTTCTGCCCAAAACATTTTCCATAACAAACATTATTTGCTACACATTTGTTCTTGAAGTTCATTGAAATTCTCGATTAATTTCAGCAGCTTTTAAGAAGCAGCGTTACGATAAATTCCACATGCCCAGAAAGTTATTCTGATATCAAATTTGAAAATCAGAATGAAGAGAATTCTAGACACAACCACTTTCCTCTCAGTCGAGTTTGAGCATTCCCAAGAACAACATGGTAAAATCCTTTCAAGCTGTTGGAACGAAAAGAGACTAGGTATAAGAAGCTTGGCACGGTCGTGTGGTCTCCAAGTTACCTTGCCTTGTCCGTGTCATGGTCATAAACAATGTTACTGATGAAACTTCCCCTACACTAAACCTCGGATTCGACTCCAGCGGGTCGAATTTGCCGAGCACAGTATGAGAATAGACTTGCACTGAAAGAAATGTGCACCAAAGGAGGTTTGTGGGTGGATGAGGAATATAATATCACACCCCTCCCTCCACATTTTGAAAAAAAAAAAAATACTATTGCTCCATCAAGATGTGCCTTGCCTTCAAAAAGTGGGAAATGACACGAGAAGCAGTATACTCACAACACCACACGCACCGGCACGCATACACATGGAGCAAAAAGCTTTCTCTTTCTCTGGAATTGCATGCTTAATAAGACTCAGGAGTGAGTGAGTCATCATGGCAGAGAGTTTTGGTGCTGCAACACCGACGACCATATGCTCTGATTGCTCGACCCCGCCTGCCACGCCGATGGGGACGCCTTTAAGGAAGGTGTTCAAGAGGATTTCAGGCCTCGCCCAGTGCCGCCGCCGCCGGGTTTTTCATAGAGATGTTCAGCAAGATGAGCTTCAGTATTCGAGCGCTCATTGCCTGTCATCGTACTACAGCGTCTTCGCGGCTCGCTTGGCCATCATGGTCAGTAAAATTTTCTTACTACAGGGTCTGTTCAATGGTGTGATGAATTAGTGATCATGTCCTTTGACAAACAAGTGATTGATTTTCGATTAAATGAGCGGCCTTGTATTATGATATCAGTCATTGTCCGTGTGATGTGTGCTGCCAATAGCAAGTAAATGTAGAATTTGCAATGAGCACGGTCATTTGGTTGGTAAAGTCAACGAGGATAACAAATAGTTGAAGGATTTGTCCAATTCTCATGTGCCTGAACTCTTTAAGTCCTCCTTGTTGCCTTGATTCTGGATATGCACCATGACAAAAGTTCTTCCAAAGCACATTTTCTGGATTGGTCAAGGTTGGCATCCGTATGCTGAATTCATAAATCGCATGCTGCTTGTATTGCATCGACTAGTTAGTTGATCATGCGAACTAATTTCAGCCATACACTTTGGAAAATGATGACTGCATTAAGATTTTTGACCGTTTGATGTGAATGAACAGATAGTTCTATTATTTACTTCCAGGAACTAAAAAATTGCCTGAGATCTCCAAGTGTTTCGCTTTTTGCGAGCTTGATGTTAAGGATTTAAGGTGAAATCTTAGTTGACAATAGTAATTCCTCTGTTCTCAATCCATTTCTGAGATTTTAGAGGTGCTACTGATACGTATTCTTTCTTTTTGTCTTGATCAACAGTGACTTTTAGTCCTATTAGACAGTCTCATGAATGTGAACAGGAAGAAAATGCATGTGCTCAGCTATTGATTATTGCGGATGGTTGTGTTTTCGCAGGTTATGCTGGCCATTCTAATCGGGTTGCTCACAATACTAACTTGGCATATCACCAGAAGCTATACCACAAAGTCTCTGAACAGCTTAGCGTATGGACTGCGTCATGAGCTCTTACAGCGTCCCCTATTACGGATGTGGAACATCCTTAATTCCACCGTTGAGATCACAACTGCTCAGGTTAAGCTCTCAGAATATGTGATCCGGCGATATAACAAACCTGCCACTCAGGCTGAACAAGTCCAGGTTTGTCTTTGATGGTTGTTGTCAGAAGCCATCCAACGAACTTTTGGTTTTCTTAGTCATACGATACCCTTGTCAATAACTAGTCCAATCTTTGGCAGCTGTATGAGGCCATGAGAGATGTCACGTGGGCTCTGTTTGTGAGCAGTAAAGCGCTCAATGCGATCACAATCAATTACCGGAATGGCTTTGTCCAGGCTTTCCATAGAGATCACAGGAGCAACAATACGTTCTACATATACTCCGACCTGATGAACTATTCAATCGGCATCAGCAGGGCTTCCAGCCTCAATACACTTCTGTCACTCCAGGGATGGAACGACCAAACAATCCATGGCAACCAGTCAGCAACTTGGTACCGTGAACCTCTCGATCCCATCACGGGCAAGAAGATAGGCAAAGCAAGGACAATACTGCCTGATGATCTCATAAACATTGCCGGGATTTCTCAGGTCCCTGATGGGGTGGCATCTTGGCACGTGGCCGTGAGCAAATACTCAGACTCGCCGCTGCTTTCAGCAGCATTGCCTGTGTGGGATCCTTCCAATGAGAGTATAGTGGCAGTCGTGGGCGTGACCACAGCGCTTTATAGCGTTGGCCAGCTAATGAAGGAGCTTGTTGAATTTCATAGTGGGCACATTTATTTGACATCTCAAGAAGGTTACTTGCTTGCCACTTCTAGCAACACTCCTCTCTTGATCAATTCAACGAAAGGGACGAAGCTTATGATGGCCGTCCATTCTCAGGATCGAGTCATACAGTTGGGAGCCGAGTGGCTGCAGAGGACCTACGGAAACAATTTTCCTGCAGGTCATGAAGTTCATATAGAGAATGCCAAACTCGACCGCCAGCACTATTACATTGATTCCTTCTTTCTGAATCTGAAAAGACTCCCTATGGTAAGCTTAAAGATAAACATACGTGCATAATACACAGTACACTTGACAAATATAAGGTCACTGGTGACCAAATTGCAGGGAATTTCTCCATATTGTGCTCTCCTTCCCAAAAAATTTGTCCAAATGCACACCTATCACTTTGAGCATTTCACCAGAGAATGAACTGAGCAACAATTTTTGCAGGTGGGAGTGGTCATCATACCGAGAAAATATATACTTGGGAAGGTGGATGAAAGAGCCTTCAAAACATTGGTCATACTCATATCTGCTTCACTATGTACCTTGGTGATCGGATGCCTCTGCATTTTTATACTGACAAATGGAGTATCAAAGGAAATGAAACTGAGAGCAGAACTGATAAGCCACCTTGATGCAAGGAGGCGAGCCGAGGCATCAAGCAACTACAAAAGTCAATTTCTAGCAAATATGAGGTGACCCTCCATCTTAATCTTCAGAAAGTTTTTATCGTCATCAATTTGGGCGTCAATGGTGATGGGAAAAGGGAGAATATATGAAACTTAACAGACACTAGGCTGTTTCATTATTTGGATAAAAGCGGGCACTGTGGAAATGGATTTCTTAACTTCTATTGACTGCTGGCAATAATAGGAATGATATATAGGAATATTAAGGTCATGATCACATACTTAAGTCTACCTTCTGACACATATATATCTTGTGTTACAGTCACGAATTGCGGACACCTATGGCTGCAGTAATTGGATTGCTGGACATTCTTGTTTGTGATGATTGCCTAACAAATGAGCAATACTCAACGGTCACCCAAATTCGAAAATGCTCAACCGCTCTGCTTAGGCTGCTGAACAATATTTTGGATCTTAGCAAGGTCAGATACATAGAAGAGCTAAGTCTCGCCTTTTTTTAAATATCTGCAGCAATACAAAAAAATGTGCACTTGTATGAAAATGTAGCAAACATTTGCGCGGGAATGAGCAAGCGTACACAATTGTAGATGATAGTATAATTTGCGGATGAAGCACATACATTGCACGTTTTTACTCTAATTGTGTTCTCTGTGTTGTTAGGTGGAGTCCGGAAAACTAGTGCTGGAGGATGCAGAGTTCAATTTAGTACGAGAACTTGAAGGACTTGTCGATATGTTCTCGGTGCAGTGCATTGATCACAACGTGGAGGCTATCTTAGATCTTGCTGGTATGACCTTTAAGCATGAACACTACCATCAGCAACTAGTATGCTGAAAAATCCTCATTTAGCAGGACTCATCAATTTTCTTTTCCTCGCAGACGATATGCCAAAGTTAGTTCGAGGGGACTCTGCTAGGGTTGTCCAAATATTCGCAAATCTTCTCAGCAATTCAATCAAATTTACTACGTGTGAGTATTACTAATCTCACATGGCCTGATTGCATGCTGGAGTTTACAACAACATAAAGCAAACGACAAGTGGTAAAGCAATAATCAGGATTTCAGGGGACCAGAATCTGAGAATAGTTCAGAACAATGTACATGAGTTTGCAAAACAACATAAATACCACCTATACTTTCTGTATCAAGAGTAATTTACCATCTGCGGTGAATCGGTGATTGCAGCGGGTCATATTGTCATACGAGGATGGTGTGGAAACTCAAGGACCTTGAGTAACAATGTAAGGCTTCCTCTTGAGCATAAAATCTCCATTTCTTCACTGAAGACAAAGTTGAAGCAACATGGTAGTCACGCAAGAAGGGCATCCAAGAAAGACCACAAAGTGACTCTGTGGTTCGAAGTTGACGACACTGGCTGTGGTAAGGTCTCTTAGGCTTCTCCATACCATAATACTGAATCAGATTAGTTTTTTCATTTTTTTTTTTTTTGGCTCAGGATATTCATTGAGCATTTTCTCTTGCAGGAATTGATCCAAGCAAATGGGAGTCTGTATTTGAAAGCTTTGAGCAGGCCGATCCGTCAACAACTCGATTGTGAGCTCTTCAAATCATCTAATATATAGATCTTTTGCAAAATCTTACTCGTCTTCTTTGCATTTGTTCAGACATGGCGGGACTGGTCTCGGCCTATGCATCGTACGAACCTTAGTGAGTTGATTTCTCATCAAATCTCTGTCATGTGCAGCAAAAAGATGGCAAGGCATAAAAAAGATTGCTTACATTTGCAAGAAAGATCACAAGAAGAAAAACCAAAGTCGAAAATCATAATAAAGGACACTTACTCGACAAACTACACCATAATGGACTCGGCTTTTTAAATGAACTTTCTCTAGAATCTCACCTTACAAGCACATGATTATAGGTCAACAAGATGGGAGGAGAAATCAAAATCATCAAGAAGAATGGCCCGGGAACTCTCATGAGACTGTACTTACTTCTCAATGCGCCTGTTGATGGCAGGGAACCCAACTATCTGCTAGATTATGCCAAGGACAGCATAACAGTACGTGTGATTTTTCAATCCTTACATGTACACTATAACTATCACAAAGGCTCAGGTGCTTCAAAACAAGAATTAAGACGTTGATGAACTCAAAAGTATCAATACTTCACTCTATCTTAGGGTCTGACTATGACAAAGATCAAAGGCGAGAAAACAAATATACCGCAGACAACTTTCATTAATGGCACTGGTCCATAATTTGGATGCAGGTGCTACTTGCACTACAGGGAAGCACAGGTAGATTTATAACGTCCAGGTGGTTGCGCAGAAATGGAGTTTTCACCCTGGAAGCATCAGGATGGAATGAATTGACCCAGATTCTTCAGGAACTCTTCCAAGGCAGAAATTCAGGTGGTCCATACAGGATTGTCGATGCGGAACATGCACATGAACTGGCGAGATCAGAAGTGACAAATTTCAAAGAGATTCGAAACGAAGCCCTTATAATAGTTGTGGACATAGGGCTTCTTGACCTAAACACAGATATATGGAAGGAACAGCTCAATTTCCTGGATAAGTACCACGGGAAGGCAAAGTTCGCGTGGATGCTAAACCACGACACCTCCAATGCCATTAAGGTGGAGCTCCGAAGGAAAGGACACATACTGATGGTCAACAAGCCGCTATACAAGGCCAAGATGGTTCAAATTCTGGATGATGCCATAAAGGAGAGGAACTTGGAACTCCTGAAGAGGAGCTCCAATTCTTCAAACTTGCACGAGTGTCTAGAAATCGACTCTGAGCACTATGAGGGAGTGAGCTCTGATGAACTGGACACTGTTGAGACATCACATTCTGGTTGTATCGGTACATTTCCTAGAGAACAAAAGCAACAGGAAGGGATCAAAACCCCTCCTCCTCGACAACACAAGACATCAAACTATCACTCATTCAATTCTAGTCAGCTGTCTTCCAGCTATAACAATTTGGGGAAAGAAGAAGCATGTCAAACTAGTCCCCCCTTGGACTCCCCGAACAATGCTGAAGGCAGACTCAAGTGCACAGGGAGCATGTTTTCTTCAAAAGAAAAGGAGCACGGAAATTCAGAAGCACAGGAACAATTGCTGATCAGCAGGCGTCATCAAGCCAAAGGCCATTCTTGTTCTGGTAAAGAATTGGACCAGAAAAAGTCTCTGGAGGGCCTGCACATACTACTTGCTGAAGACACGCCAGTGCTTCAGAGAGTTGCTACAATCATGCTGGAAAAGTTGGGGGCTAAAGTCATTGCTGTCGGAGACGGCTTGCAGGCAGTGAATGCCCTGAACGGCAGACTTGAGATAGATGCAGAAGACTTCAGGACGGCATTGCATTTGCAAGACAAGGACAGGATACCTCAAGCAGGAACACAGAGTTGGCAACCTTACGACCTGATCCTTATGGACTGTCAAGTAAGAGATGAATGCTCTATGACTCCTTTGATCATGAACCATATTTCTTAGTGTCTTATCTCCAAATTTGCAAGCTTTCACTGAAGGAACCAACTCAAGCATGACAAAAAAGAATTAATGATCTGTCTCCAAAACGATAGCAAACTTAGTCTCCAGAGATTCTTCCTAGAAGAGGGTACATTTTGCTTGTTCATTGTGTCATCCAGAGATAATGCGCTTGAATCTGTTTCATTTCCTTCGGTTGTACATTCTCTCTTCCGTGGCATGTACCGTCGACCGTCTCTTGATCCTAGATCTGTTTCCTGCCAAAAAAACAGATGCCCAAGATGGACGGGTACGAAGCAACGAAGGCAATCAGAAGATCAGAGGCTGGAAGCGGCCTGCACATTCCGATCATTGCGCTGACCGCGCATGCCATGTCGTCGGATGAAGCCAAGTGCTTGGAGGTGGGAATGGACGCTTACTTGACGAAGCCGATCGACTATAAGCTTATGGTGTCCACAATTCTGTCACTCACCAAGGAGAGTGAACCGAAAGAGCTTCAGTAGACAACTTAGAGAACCAAAGAAAACCCGAAGTTAGAGCTTAGACAGCTTCTGCTTGTGAAATGCGAAAAATCCAGCATGATTCAGAAATAGCCAATAACTGGGCAAGAATGCCAGTGACCCCATCTACAATCTGTAAAGATATCTGAGTTTCTCTAGCTTATTTCAGAGAATATTTCGGACATGAATTTCCAGGAGCAGTGATCATCTGGTTCTGTTCAAACTCGACATATCACAGCAACAAAGCAAAGCGCTAGAAACGCAGCATCAAAATCCAAGAACGCCAAACTGTCTTGCAAACATTTCTGAAGTAGAAGTCCGAGTAGCTATTTGTGAAGCGATCAAAAAAGTCTGGATCTTCACTGCGAGCTTCACTGTAAAGAGCTGTTGATCGAGCTGGAACATCATAAGTTAATGTTACAGCTTGTAAGAGGAGAATAAGGATTCGCTGTGACTGGCGAAAATAGGGGAAATTGCAATTTTGGTCCTTGTAGCTCGAGGGAATTTCACTTTTGGTCCTCATACTTTGTTTTGGTTATAGTTATGGTCCTCCTCCTATTTTCCGACGGCAATTTCAAGTCCTTCTGGTCAATTTTTTGTTCAAAACATATTAATAATTATTGAGTCAGCACCAAAAACCGACGTGGCTCCTGTGTGTATAAGCCTCTAAAATACATTAAAATTCCGATTGTTGCTCTTTCTGAAAGTATTCAAAAATATTCAAGAATCGAGATTGGGTCATTAATGAAGATAGAATAGTTGGAAGTTACTTCCGATTTTCTAAAAGAAGTCCTAGATACGTTTGAAGGGACTAAACTAAAAACGAGGATTTCATTGTTGAATATAATGGAATAAATCTTAGTCTCCATTTTTTTTTTATGAAAAATGAATAATTTTGAAAAAAAAATCTTAAAAATGATTACTTGCATCGCTTGAAATAGTAACTTAATGAAAAATATTTTCATTATCGATAATGATTTATATCTAAGTATTTTTGTGTTTAATTGTCGCGACCTTCTAAAAAAATTTTAAATTTTAAAGGGGTTAACGGATTATTAGGTTAATTATATTTGACTAACCTAACGCGGACCCTCCCAAGCCCTACCGAATCGCAACTTTGGTTTTTGTTTAAATGATTTTGAAATTTGGAGTCGCCACTAATCGTTCTTGGTAGGTCGATTAGAAACCTAAATAAATTAGCGGGAGAACTAATTTATTCCTGCGAACCAGAGATTATGAGCTCGGGGACTTGGTTATACTAGTTAATTAAAACTAATGCCCTTTCGGTACCTTAATTTCATGGATATCCTAATTCGGCAACTCAGGCTTGGTTTATTCCTAAGGCTCTAGTAGGGTATTCTCTTTTGTGTTTTCACTTTTTAAATAGGATGCATGGATGGTATATATTTTTATTTGTTATATTTTTTTAAGTGTTAAAGATTCCCTGAAGCCGAAAGAGGGAGTGTGTTAACGACTTCTATGCAGTATTACGACCTAGTCATCTTTTGGGTTTGATGATTCAAAAATTAAATTATAGGAAGTACATAACAGTGAATAAACACCTCCAATGGGAGGCCTAGCATTGGCTTGTCTCTTCCCTTTGGGATTTAAGATAGAGGTATTTAAGTTGCAGGTATTTAACTACTATAAGTAAAAACCTCCAATGGGAGGCTAAGCATTGGCTTGGCTCTTCCCTTTGGGATTTAAGGTACAGGTATTTAAGTTGCAGGTATTTAACTACTGTAAGTAAAAACCTCCAATGGGAGGCTAAGTATTGGCTTGGCTCTTCCCTTTGGGATTTATGGTGCAGGTATTTAAATTGCGGATGGACTTTGTCCTTTCCATTCTGGGGTATGAATTCTTTAAAATAAAATACAATGAATTGATTCAACAATTTGAAATTTGTGCGCGCTTGAGGACTTCTCCAAGCCGATTTTGTACTTCCATAGGGTTGACCATTGATATAGAGCTGCGGCTTCCTGACATAAAATAGAGTGAAGTGTTAGTATATAAAATATGTGCTAATGTGCACCTAAAACCAGAAGAGTGGAAAGAATATTTATCTCCATTTTTTTTAAGGGATTTCTATAATTGATTTTCGCTCTCTATGTTCCAAATATAGAGAGTTTCTTTTGAATTAAGAAGGACTTTTAGTCACAGATCAATTGAGAAATCGGTGGACAGCTTAGGAGCTTGTCTGGGCCAATTTTTGCATCTCTACGAGATTTTTGCTGTTGACGTAGAGATATCCTTCTCCTGACATAAAATATGGAAAAAAAAAAAAAAGGAGATGGAGAAAGTGTATACAATTTGTGCTAATTTGCGAGTAAAACCATAAATAAATGAATAAATAAAAACACTTAGCTCGAATTTGCTTGCTCGTTGACGAGGATGAACTCTTGATTTATATTGATCGATGAAGGAATTTGTGATGATAACCCCTAGCTTTAAACTCCCATCATCTTCAAAATTCTCTCTCTTTTGGTATTTTCTTTCTCTCAAATTTTTCTTCAATCTCCCAAAACTCTCTTAAACATCCAAAATTTTCTCTCCAAAAAAATTCCTTTCTCAAGTTCACTTCTTCCTCCTTTTATAATCTACTCATCTATCTCCCATTCTAATTTTTCCACTAACTCTATCTCCCATTCTAATTTCTCCACTAACTCTTCTTCATTTTCATCTTCCATTCTCCATCTCTATCTCACATTCTAATCCCTCCACTAACTTTTCTTCTTCTTCATCTTCATCTTCCCTTCTCCATATTTATCTCTCATTCTAATTTCTCTACTAACTCTTCTTCATCTCCATCTTCCCTTCTCTATTCTTATCTTATTTTCTCCAACTTCTCTTCTCCATCTTCCCTTCTCTATTCTAATTTATCCACTAACTCTTCTTTTTGTTATTTGTAAAATAATCCTTCAAGAGTTAGGTATTTTTACTCTAGTCCTTGAATTTTAAGTATTTACAATTCAGTCCCTGAAAAAATATATTTCTTTAAGTCCAAATCTCCTCACAATTTTTGACACACCAAAATTTACCACATGTCAAATTTAAGCTCATTTCTTGCCGCTGAAAATAATGTAGAATTTAATTAAAGCCCTTTTGCAAAATTGAGTCATTCTAGATATAATTAGGCCAAGATAAAAATTTAAAATATTAGAAGACAATGTCACAACTCATAAAAAGTGAAAATTAAAAATAAGTTGACTCAAATTAAATATTTTTAGGCCCAATTCGAGATTATACTCGTGAAAGAACACGTGACTCGAATTGGATTTTTCTGAATTTGTGATGGCCAATATGAAAATAGATTTAAAATAAAAATATTAACTATCTTTGTGTATTTTTTTTTGCCTCAAATGTTATTTTTCCAAAATTTTCAAGTATTTTTGTATTTTTTTAAAAAAAATTAAAATATATATAATATGCAAATTTATTTTTCGTTCAAAAATGGTTGCCTAGGCTTGGCCAAGGCTTCCAAAGTTGATTTTGCAATTTTCTCATTTTTTTCTTTATTTTTCATGAATTTTCGAAAATAAAAATACTAAAAAATACTGAAAATATGAAAAAAATCATTTTTGGTCAAAATTAGTTCTCTAGGCTTGGCCAAGGTCCCCAAAGTTAATTTTTCAATTTTATGAATTTTTATGGATTTTTCAAAAAATAAAAATGCCGAAAAATACTGAAAATTTTTAAAAGAGAAAAGATGATTAAAAATCAGGTGTCAACATTAATAAAAAAATTCATTATTTAAGCCATATAATTTATTTTAAAAAAATATATTTTTTAAATTATTTATTCTATGAGAAATAAACGAAGCGTTAATATAACTTTCATCAAATTGGCCACATTTGCTAATGTAGGAATCAAGAATTAATAAGCAATCTTGCTTTGATTTTGTAGAAGAATTTCGGATGGAATTGCGATGAAAGTAATGAAGTTTTGTTTTTATATATTAAAAGTATGATGATCAAAAGTACAAATGTTTTAAAAGCATGTGCTTGTAGACACCATTTGTCAACTTATATTATTGTTGCAGAAAAATAATTTGAGGATTAAAAAGGAAAATTTCAAATAAGAGCCCGAATTCCTCTCATTTTCTCTAATAAGAGCCCTAAGTGAACCTTGTTTTAAATAAGGATTAAAGTGACATAATATATTTCAAATAAGTACATAAAGTAGAAAGGCCTGACCTAAAAGGCATTTTCATCATTTTTCGTTTTTACTTTTTATTTATTTTTTCTATTTTTTAAATTTTAAAAAAATAGTCACACACATGCGAGAGGGTCAAGCTGCTAGCGGCCACAGGCGGCCCTCCCGCCTGTATGTGGCAATTTTTTTATTTTTCATTTTTAAAAAACAGAAAAAATAAAATTCTAACAAAAAAGAAAAAAATCAGTTAACGAAAAAGACAAAAATGCCCTTGAAATTAGGTCTTTTTTGAGATTTTATGGTCGCTTCAGATTTTTATTTGAAATAAAATTTACTTTAATTTTTTATTTAAGAAAATTAAAGTATTTTAAACTTTTATTTAAAATAAAATTCACTTGAGATTCTTATTTGATAAATCAAATAGACTTCGGATTTTTTTTTAAATTTGCAAAGCTTTAGGGACCGAAAATGTGACCATGGAACAAAGGTTTGTTGTACATTTCTTGATGCCTAAGCCTAGTCCCACTCTGTACAAGAGAGTCCAACGCAGAAGCAAGTCGCAGGCGACGAGCACTCAGAGAGAGAGAGAGAGAGAGAGAGAGAGAGATCGAACGTGGCAACACTCAGAAGCTAAAAAGCTCGAAGCGAAAGAAATGGCGAGATACGATAGAGCCATCACCGTGTTCTCACCCGATGGCCACCTGTTCCAGGTGGAGTACGCGCTAGAGGCCGTCCGCAAGGGCAACGCCGCCGTCGGAGTCCGCGGCACCGACGCCGTCGTCCTTGGCGTCGAGAAGAAATCCACTGCCAAGCTCCAGGATTCGAGGTACTCCCCTCCCTGCGGTCGTGCAGTTGCGTGTTTGTGCATGAGATTGGCTATTTGATTTCAGATTGGTCTGGTTTTGGAGAATGCGAGTAGCTAGGGTTCAACATGTACCGTATTGTTCCCGAATGTTGTTCGATGAATACCAAGGATTGGTTAAGGTGATGAGTCGATTAGGGCTTTTAGGTCTGGGGAAGCGGGAATTGTCGAGTTCGTTTTTTTAGCTGGGATCAGATCATTTGAAAATTATTCCTTGTGAATTCTCCAGTTACAACATGATTGTCGCGCGTTTGACCAGAGCACGAGGTGGGTTCAGTCGGATAAAATAAGATACTAGCTAACAGAGAGAGTCGCTTTCTTCGGGTTTCGGAGTGGGAAGGTTTAGCCGAGGAGGAATGGAGTAAGAAGGAAATGGTATATTCGGGTTTCAACAAGAAAGAACTGAATTTTGCTGTCAAGATTTTGGAGTTGGAGCTTAATTTGTGGTTACATTTTCTTATGCAAGGCCAATTTTACTAAACCTATTGTATAGGTTGTAGGATTACTCAGTTTATGGGCTAAAGTGAGTTATCAATGATTTCATGTATCTTTTAAGATCATGACCTAAAAGACGATCCAATGGTTGGCACTCTCTTTTAGTTGACTGCAACTTTGTCTGAATTTTTTTATTTATTTGAACATGTGTCCAAGGCCTTAAGGGTAAAATGTCCGCTTGAATTTGAGAGGAGTCGCATGCTTAGTAGTTGGTGCTTGAATATTTGAGGATGTCAATTTATCAAGCTTATGGGTTAGGGTTTTTTTGTTAGTTAGGTGATATATCATAATTGGTGAACCCCTTCAAATGTTTGACGCTCTAATTGATCTACTGAGGAAGCTTGTGCTAGATTGATTTATGTTGTTCAGCATGACTTCTTGGTATCTTATTGACCTAATTATAACATCTTACCATATGGACTGGTGGTGCACATGAGATAAGGTGGCATGAGCCTTTGTCTACAAGTAGTTAAAATTGTATTAAGGCAGCCAAGTTTAAGTGGGTGAATTCCCAGTGGAATCTAAGCAGTTATGAATCTTGAGTATTGATGACATGTGAGCATATAAATCTTCTTTACAGCTTAAAATTGTTATTAGCACTTTCATATTGTTCTTTATGTTTCTTTTGTTGGTTGAACTGTGCTCTTTGACTTGTGTGCATACTCTGTATGCAGATCGGTGAGGAAAATTGTTAACTTGGATCAGCACATCGCATTGGCCTGTGCTGGCCTTAAAGCAGATGCTCGTGTATTAATAAATAGGGCTCGGATTGAATGCCAGAGTCACAGGCTTACAGTTGAAGATCCAGTGACTGTCGAGTATATCACGCGTTACATTGCTGGTCTTCAGCAGAAGTATACGCAAAGCGGGGGTGTGAGGCCCTTTGGTCTTTCAACTTTGATTATTGGCTTTGATCCCTACACAGGTGCACCATCACTGTATCAGACAGATCCATCTGGGACGTTTTCAGCTTGGAAAGCTAATGCCACTGGCAGAAATTCCAATTCCATACGGGAATTCCTGGAGAAAAACTACAAAGAAACTACAGAGCAGGAAACTGTGAAACTTGCTATTCGTGCATTACTTGAGGTAACTTTCTTTGCCTTACTCGGTGATGCCTTCTTTACCTATAGACTATCTTGCAGATTCATTTGCACATTTGGTTGAACTCTAGAGTACTTTATGTAATTTTTAGTATTTGGCTGGTGAGTGGTGACGGTTGTTTTTTGTCTTTTCAGCTGTTTTGCTCTTGGGCCTTAGTTTGACATCCCATAATTTGAACAACCCTTTTATTAACTCATACATACATCGGAACAGACTTTCCCCTTATCTCTGCCGCCCTTTATCTCTCTCACAGCCTCAGGCACCTTTCTTTGGGAGTGCTTGCTCAGCTTGTACTTTTGTAGCAGTTTTTCCATTTGCCTTTTGCTTTTCAGCTAGTTTATATCCTGGCAATTGTTATGAAGATGTTATCCTTAGCGATCCTGCTGACTGATCAGCACTGTCACTGATCAAGTTTTGGATTAATAGATTTTCCATGTATATTAACTATGACTTATAAAGACAATGCCTAATATAACGTTTGTTTTGTCTCACAATGCTTCTTAGAGATATCCAAGTCAATATATGAGGGCATGGCCCTGACTTGTAATTGGCCAAGGAAATTCAAATTATACTTGGCTCTGTGGGCATTGTTATATTGGAAGCTACTCAATTTCAGTGTTTTCATTTTTCCAAGCTGTAAAATGAGTTTGCCCGCTGACATTGTGCTTTATGTTTTCGACAGTTGCATGATCAAATAGTTAATTAGTAAAAGCCCCGTATTTATTTTCAGGTTGTCGAGAGTGGGGGGAAGAACATAGAGATTGCTGTGATGACAAGAGAGCATGGCCTGCGACAGCTCGAAGAAGCTGAAATCGATGCCATTGTTGCTGAAATCGAGGCTGAGAAAGCGGCTGCAGAGGCCGCAAAGAAGGCCCCTCCTAAGGGAACTTGATTGTATGCCATTTCTTCCTGGGCCTGAGACTTTCTGATAGTCTTTTCACTCTTTTCACTCATCTTCTGCTGCTAGATGCGAACTGAGGATGCTTTCCTAGCTTTCAATTTCCCAAACATGTCTGCTTCTGATTATAGTTGTGTTAAGGACTTGTGTTCATGTCTGAGGAATCCGGTTTTCACTGGTCCCCGAAATGTAGTTTGGTATCTGCATGCCATGAAGTTCTATTGGAGAAACAGCACTTCGTTCCGGTGAAGCTTTGATTGGGCTTAATAACCTCCTCGTCGGGTTTTACTTCATTTGGACCGCGTTGCAACAAGGATGCCTTCCAATTTCACCGAGAGTTCTGCAACAAGAAAGCTAATATTCTCCAGAAGAAAACCATTGTCTAATGAAGATTTTAATTGAAATCAGCTATGACAGCAATTAACATATAATGTCTCCATGACCTGAGCATTTCGATATGACCCGGAAAAGGAAAAAAAAACACACTGGGCATTTCGATGTGTCTCGTAGAGTGCACATGGAGATACATCATATGGTAGATTTCGCCGCCTCATGACTTACGCACATAGGCGTCGTGCCACGCAGTTACGTGCCTTCACGCACGCTTTTACTATGTTAAACATTAGATAAACAGCAAGGCCATGAAACAGAGGAATCACCAAAAGAAGAAACTCGAACGGAACAAAACACATAAAAGGGGAATGTTTGGCCCATGCAGGTCTCGAACCTGCGACCTTCGCGTTATTAGCACGACGCTCTAACCAACTGAGCTAATAGGCCTTGATGTTAGTTCGAGCTCGATTGTCCATGTAGAGGGACTCTTCATTCCCCTTTACTCTTTCGGTCGAACCTTACTGTGAGTTGGCCCGAACGCTTTTTCCGTCTTTTCCGGGTATTCGCCCGACGAATTGTTCTCTTTTTCGTTCATGCATTGATACTTCATCTATAGCGGTATGAAGCTCGAAAAGGAGCGGCAGGCAACGGATGTGCTGAATGCGGGCTTTGTTGCCGAAGGCTGCAGCGGAGTGAACCTGGCAAGGCATTACCAATGCATGCGAGGGTTTCCTATCATCCCTCCTTTCGCAATGAGACAGCACCAAGGTTTCATTCACAGCTAAATCTCGTCTTCCCCGTGCTTTGATTGTCCACATTTAGTATCGACACAATGATCGGAACAGATACAGGTGCGACGCACCAGTATCTTTTTTACCAAAGGGTGACCAGGAGATGGTAAAATCTGATTTATCTGTCGCAAACAGAATGACGCTCTTTTCGCATCTTGCAAGGAAACTGCAGTCAGCAGATTTCGCCAGCATTACGCAGCTGTAGTACGTTTTAAAAGATGGCTCAAGAAAGGATTTTAGTTCATCCACTCATAAACTCATCGAGATCGAAAAAGACCAACGATTTGATTTTTCCCTTTTCGTTTTGCTCCGCATACACTTTAATTTTCCATCAAAGAAGTAAGGACCAAAAAAAAAAAACTCTAAAATTTCACTCGACCTAATGCTATACAAGGAACTCTGAAAATTGCCCCACTTGGCACAGCTATGTAGCTCGCTAGAGCTCCACTCCTCCAATTGGGTGGTGATTACAAGTTGGATGACTAATGCATATGAGGACACTGTACATATTGGGGAAGCAAAACCGGGAACCTCTTGCATATTGCTAGACTCCAACTCACCACTCCTCGATCTCATCATCAGATGTCTTCACCTCTCGATCATCTAAACTCATCCCATCTTCAATCTCAGTGCTCAGCATCATCACTTCATGAGCTTGGTGTCCTTTAGGAAACCTATGCTGAAGCCATTTACACACAGGCATGTACTCGGTAGCTATTACTGACGCATCAGTTGAGCTAACTCCGTTATAAACCATGAATCTCTGTCTTAACATCTCATCCTGCAGCCAAACCGTGACAAGATTTCCAAGTATAAATTTTGCAAGGCCAGAAAAATAATGGATAAATATTCATCCAAGGAGCTTTCTATGCCAACCATGGAGGGAGGGTGACATCAGTGGATATTGTAGAGCAAAATAAGTGGCTCTGACCCTCATGAATATAGTAGTTATGGCTGATTTAGAAAGCAACATAATAAAGCATTGCCTGCTTTCAGGGTCCAGGGTTTGTTTATAGAACAGCAATAGGAAATTCAGTTATTGCACCATGCGAACAGTGGGGAATTACTTGTGACTTATTCAAGGAAGTGCAAATGAAAAAAGCAGAAACATCATGTTTGCATAGTCTACCAACGATGCAGGCAGCATGAGTAGACCCAGCAAACTTGGGATTGTTTTCTTGATGATACGAAGACTAAATGTTATGGTTCAATAAGCTTTGGAAGTGGCACAAGACAAGCTGCAAGCATGCCAAATTAGTGCACCAAAGGAGTCATAATCTGTGAAGATAATGAGCTTAGTAAAATGAAAATCCACTTAGACACGTTTCATGCTTCTACTGACTTTGAGATTTTCAATTATAGAACTCCTCCAAAAAACAGTAGATTAACAACAATCGGGATGAAGAGAGAGTTCCATGATAGAATGAACAGAAGATACAAAGGACTAAGGCCAAGCATACCTTATTGTGTAAAGACAATTTCTCACTCTGCCAGAGTTTTGGCTTACGAATGGCATGCCACCTGCACCTCATAAAGAATTGGAAGGTAGCTCTTGTAAACATTTGAAATTACTCAAAAAGAAAACAAGGAAAAAAAAAACCAAACATAAATAGCATGCTTAATATGTGAAAAGGGAAACCTGGGGGGCAATGGATGAGAGTTTCCAAAAAGTGCCCCTCGAACAGCAATTGAAGCAGCAGCTGACTGTACAACACCCTCTGCCTCATAATTTCTAGCTACTGCTCCACGAAAACTGTGCAAGAGCACATCAGCGTCACCCAAATAAGAAAGTACAGCTGAGGCATCATCCACAGCCTCCTCATTAAGAAAGTCTAGAACTGCAATAGGAGTCATAGAAAGAGTCCATCAGCAGTAGTATGGTCGTTGCTAGCAATCTTGTGTCTCTGCTTTTCAAGAGAGTACAGCTATATTGGAAAGGGAAAAGTACCATTTTCATGCAGAAAATCAGCAATTGGTCTTGCTTGCCCATGTGCCTGAGAAAGGACCTTCTCTGGAGCATCCATCTTTAAGGGCAATCTCATAAATTTCTCTTGCATGGGATGTGCATCTTTACATACAAAAAAAAAAAAAAAAAACCGGCATACAGGTAGTCACACAGAAACATGCCATGCAGTACATTCAACTTGCCTACAATCTACTAAGTCACATGCAGACAGCAAAAGCACACGGAAACATGTCTCCCATCGGCGTATCATGATAAGAAGATTGTAAGTGCAGTGACTGGAGAAGAAAGTGCCATGATGGGGCCAAAGCTAGATACATCCAAAGGAAATCACAATGAATCTCAAGCCTTCATCAACTCTTACCTGATGGACAGGCACTCTCTCTTTTGTTATGCAGAAACTTTCCCAGGGCATGAAAGAGAGAGATCGTCTCATCTCTGCCAAGATGAAGATCATGTGTCGTTGTTGTATTTGACAAAGATAAGGATGGCTGGTCTGCCTTAAGACAGAAAAATTGCAAGGATGTGATTGCATGTCGGATGTCACCTCCACTAGCACTCACTATCAAATCGATCTGTTCGGAAGTCAAATTGCACTGCTCCTGGCTGCATATTTTGGAAAGTGTCCTCTTAATGGCATTACTGGTGATGGGATTAAATGCAATCTGAGAATTTCAAGGAGATAGGCTACACGTCAGGCACGCATGAGCGAAATATGTGTATTATCCAAGGATAATTGCAGAAGTAGTTCAAGAAGCTGACTTTACGAGCTCCAGCACTTTCAAGGGACAAATGGAGTTCCTCTAAAAATCGTGCTTCCCTGTCAGCTGAATCCACTCGACCATAATCAGTTATTAGAATAGCTGTTGGTACATGAGTAGATTGCACAAGAAGATGTAGACAGTTCTGCAGTTTTCTGCGTGCAACATTCCCATGCGTCAGAGGTAGATCATCAATGAGGAGTACTGCTGGTGATTTTGACTCTCCGGCAGATGATTGAGAAATCAGTCCATACTTTCTTGTTCTCTCAACAAAAGCTTCAAACTCATCTAACTTAGATACATACTGCCCTGACAGTAGATGAAAATAACTCATCAATACATAAGGCAATTTTTAATATCATAAATGCCAGCTTGACAACAGTGTCCACATACTTTTACCCTTATGCAGGAGCAAAATCGTGTTCAGAAGTTTTTTTTCTGAGCAGGAGAGAGTCCAGGCAAAGAAGAGGGAGTGACATGTGTTCACAGACATAACTTAACCATAAAAGATCCGATGAACCAATTGAGGTTGATATACCTGTGTTGCTGTTATGGATATATTCCTTCCAGACTGTTGGAGTAGGTGTGTTCCACTCACACAATGTGGCTCCAAGGCAAGATGCAACAACATAAATAGTAGCCTGCACAACAGATCTCTAATTTCAACATTCAATGCTTGAACTTATAGGTGCCAAGCCCCAGTGCATAAGTCATGAGACAATAGTCTGCTCATGTGACAAATAAAAGAGCTTCTTTTCCTTCATCGGATACCAGAAGGTTAGGAGCATCAAATGAAAAATAAAATGCGGGCAGGGGCAGACAAAAAGTATAATTATCCACTATGCCAAATGTTTGGTTGCATGCCCCAAAATATACTTTCCCTCAGATTCAGGGGAATATAGGAAATTCCAAGAACATGCATTTATTCAGCAGACGGCTGCAGACCAGTTTAAGAACTCAAAAATGAATATGCTGCACTATGAACAACAAACCCAGATTTAGAATAAGTTAGTGAAAAGTCCATGTCAAACATATAAAAAACTAACAATCATAATTTTCCACAGTTCCTGTCCACACTGTCAGGTAGAGATCCAATCATAGGGAGATAATAAGGGCATGTTCGTTTAGAATTAAGTTCAAGCAGAAAGCACATTTTGGCTTTCTCGCCAAAATTTGAAGAAATTTCCAAGTTTTGTGAAAAAAAAAATATACGTGACTCTATGTGTCAATATTTGTATATCATGAAAATTTCAGGCGCTTAGTGCTGGTGCAACCGCCCCCAGATTTGGAGTAAACAAAAGTCTATCCAAACAGACCTTAAAGCTAGGAATCATAAAATAGTCGAAGTGGTTTCTGCATAACCTGCCTGAGAGACTAAAGAGGGAATAATTTTCATGGGCACATCCAGTTTCAGAAAGCAAAACATTTGTGAGGCTTGGACCAACTTCACATTAGATTATAAATAAACCAGAGAAAACCAGTCAAATCTAACAATGTTTGTGGTCTGAAACTAATGTCTCCAAGTCCAACTTCATGACTGTACCACTTCAGACACAAGAATGCTGAGCTGAAAATGCATCAATATATTCACCTGATGAAATATCAATAAGTATGCTTGAACTGGAGATATGACCAAAGCTCACATATTCATTAAGATATGCGTCTAAAATAAGAGAAATGAAGACATACAGATTTTCCTACACCAGCAGGCCCAGTAATAATAAGAACATGATCACCAAGGTTATCCTGCAATTTAAGATTGCGGAGCATTAATTTCCACGAGGAAAAGAAAGGAGAAATATTTTTCCACAGGTTGTCCTTGTAGCGATTATTCTATTTTGCAAAACTTTGTTGCCAAAACATCCTATTTCGTGGAGACTTAAATCTTTCTTTGGAATGGAAACCATTATGTTATATTTCATGGAAGACACCAGAACCACATGTAACATAACAATCATGACAATCACCATCACCACTATCGTCGTCGTCATTTAACGAAGCTTCGGTTTATGTGCATGTGAATATTGTACCCACACTGGTGATCAAACATTTGCTTATGATAAGCGCAAGGTGAAAAGTCAAAACAGCTTACAATGTTTTATACACACTCTTATGACCATCTATAACTAAGTTCAACAGCAACAGAATCACCCATCAATCTTTAACATGCCCACATGCAAAGACAGCAACAGATCACGACAGTTCATAAACCTTTGTCAAAAGTATTGCTAAGAAGACTTGTCCTGAACAAGTTTACAACTGTGTCCTTTCAGAGGGTGGACACATCATATTGGTAGCTCTCATGAATAACTGAAGTACCTTTGACGTAATCAATCTTTCCTCAAACCATGATTTGATTTCTTCAACCTACAATCAAAGAATAATAAATATCACGACCTTGAGTGTCATACACCAAATTATGACAAACAGGATCAACCTTTTTCTTGTGTACTGCAAGCTCTTCAAAAGTACATGGTTTATACTTATCAACCCATGACTCCTTGGCAGTGCTCCTACCAAAACCTGCTCCACATACCATTTCAGATCAACTAAGGGCTACCGGATAAAGGAAAAAATAGAAGGCGCACCACAACAAGCAAAAGCAGATATGTGAAACAAAATACAGTCTGAAGCTCGAACTTAGAGGACAAAAGGTAACAATACCATTTAAACACCTGAATGATAGTATAAAGCACAATCGAAGACAGTAAAGCTTTTGTTTAGTGAATACCCTAGATGACAGTACTAAATCATCTCTCTCATAATCCTTTCTCAGTGTTACAAAAAAGTTCCTTCTAAGATTGCACTTTCTCCCCTCGAGGCTCATCCTCTATCAAGTCTTGTTCGAAAGACCAGCTAAGGATGTAACAACAGGCATACAAAGTTGCGTTGCTCTGTATGACATTTCACTTGGGCATTTAACAATCCATTCTAGTTGCCAAACAGAGAACCTCCCACAAGAACTAGATGTCACTGAAATGAAGTATGCAAGCGGCAGATAATGCTTCCCAAGCAACAGCACAGTGCACACTAAAACTAAGGCATGATAAATATTTATTAAAGAAAAAGGGGGGGAGCATACCCGTTGTTACCTTGGCACCAGTGAATACTTCGTTGAAGTCTTCCTTTAAAAACTGAAACTGCAATAGGTTAAACCAAAAATTTCAGAAAGTCCAGTAGCAGGATCAGTTTCAATTTTCCTTTTATTTCACCCTATGAACTACTTCTATTGCGGCCATTCCTTATTCAGACTAAGGGTCCGCGTGATATTGTTTCTATTTCTCTGTTTTTATTCCAAACCTATTTCAGAAATAAGTTTGGAATAAAAACTCGACAACATAAATCTGTTTTTTTATTTCAAAATTATAAAAATCTATTTCAGAAATAGACTTTGGCCCAAAATCAAAAATAAAATTTTTTTTGTTTCAAATCGAAATAAAAAAAAACTATTTTTATTTTAAAAATTATTTTTGAAACACAATTATTCTCGCACTCGCCCTAAAAGTAACATTATCACTCCATTTTGTCGGCAAAGCAAGATTTGACGAGGCGGCGCAAAAAGCAGGTAATTCTCCAAGCAGCTTACGTCTCACTATCCCCACTGACAAGTGACCACAAATCTCCAGAACCAGAAACCAAGCGAAAGACGCGCACTCATAGTAAGTTCCAATGCACCAAAAGAACGAAGGAGGAGGTAAAGCCTTCTCCTAGTGGGAAGAAACGGACGATCACGAAGAAACAGAATGACATCGGAGCAACCATACCTCGTCTACGACAGAGGACCGTCTACACGATGATCGGGATCGAGAGCCCGAAACCCGAGCCTTCTTCGCTCTTCTGGGCTCCGACCGAGTAACGAGCGACTTCACTGTCGGCTTCGAGCGGCTCCGACTCGAGCTCAACACGCCTTCACCTTCACCTTCATCATCTCCGTCGTCCGACGACAAAACAACAACCGCGCCTCTTTTCCCCATTACCAGACGCCAAGGTTCGCCGATCACTGGAGACCTAGCTCACGACACTGCCGACGCTCGGGGCGAGGATAGCAACAGAGCGAAGCCTCTCCCTCTCCGGTCAGGTCACTTCGCCGCAGAAGCAAAAACGCACCAAATCGCACAGTGGAACGCAGAGAGAAGAAGGAAAATGGCTGGATTGATCCGCGCAGCGAGTGAGAAGCAAAAGGCGAACGCAGAGAGAGTGAAAATGGCGGGATCGGGGAGAGACGGAGAGGCGTACGTGACAAGCCGAGGTGGAGGGTTCTGTTCGGGTGTGCAACGGGAGTACCGTTTAAACATATGGACGCGAACTTAATCACAGAAAACCTGAAAACACGATGCAACATAACATTATTAATACATGATTCACACTAATTATTTTCACTAATTAAAAGATAAAATAGCTAATTTTACCGCATTTCGTTAATTTAGGGGAAACATATGAAAGATGGTCTCGTCTTACCCACTCGTCAAAGGAAAGTTATTATGGTACCTGTGGTCTTCTTTTTCCGACATTATTAATACATGATTTGTATTGACTACGAGATATTTTTATCATTATTAATCCGAACTAATGAAATAATAATTTTGATTATGACACACGCCAATATAGATCCCTCTAAATTTGACTTTTTCTTTTTTTGGCTTTTCTTTCGATCCGAAGTCAAGAGGGATGACATATTCTTAATCGAGAAAGGCTTCATCATTTTCATCACTAAATAAACATGCAGCGATTTGATCCACCGTAGATCTCATATGATCTCAACACCGCAAACATGCACACCGAGGGCGATCTGTTCACAACCTAGAATGAAAAACCGGCCATGCGACTCCATTTTAGGGTTGGGCAAGTCAGACAGACCAAACAGGCTGGGAATTGCCCGAATCGGCGGTCCAATTCCCGATTTCAAAGGGCGGCGGTCCAGTTCTCAGTCCTTAAAATTAAAATCAATGTCCAGGTGGTCCAGCTCCCAGTTCCAAGGATATAAGATCGGATGGACCGAAAGACTTTAATTATTTTTTGAAAATTCTCATGGAACATTGATAATTTTATTTGAGCAATGCCTAAATATTTATGAGCACTCATCTATTGCAACATCGCTAGGAGTTCATATTTTGAGAGTAGATTACAACTTACTCAAGTCATCTCATCGTTCTATCGCAGAGTCGAATTTGCTCTTCCTCGTTTCCCCTTTCGGTGTCAGGTGTTCTATTCGTAACGGTGCCGAGGCCAGTGGAGATAATGTGGCACAGGCCGAGACTTTCGACCCGCTTTATCTCTTTACATTGTTTTCACAGTCTAGTTGTTTGTCTTGCTGTAACGTTTCTTCCAAAAGATCAGCCGGTTCTGATCTCAGCTATGAACATTTATGCGTTTCTAAATGAATGGCTTGAGATCCTCCCAAAATTCGAGTACAGAGGCTTTCGACCAATTAAAAAAAAAAAGTACAAACACATTTATCTTGCCGGAGAGAGTTATGTCGGCATGTCTATTTGTCACGATTGGACAGTGGGCACTTTGGAGTCTTATGCATGAATTGTTGTTTGAGTTTTAGAGCTTGGATAGATTTGGAGCCTCGGACAGTTTTGCTTTTCGATCATTGTTGTGCTTTCATATATGTTCATCTTGATTTTTGTTGTGTTATTTTGGGATATCACGAAACATTGGATAGTTTACTGGTTCCTTTGGACAGCACAAGAACCGAACCGGACTAATCTGTTCGGTCCGATCTGATCCTCAATTCTGAAAATTAAAAATCGGGACCACCAATGCGGTTCTCAACTCTTGAGAAGAGCAAGACCGAACCGAGAATCGATCATCCCTAACTCCATTCCAAATCGAGAATTGAGCCGATCGATTAGCAGTTTCACAATTGGCCTTCTCTTGATTTTGTGAAAGAAGTAAAACATAAAAGTTGCATCATTTAGCAATAAAAACATAAGGTGGGGAGTCCTATGTAGCACCGATACTCTCCAAATGCCTCTGTATGGTGTACAACACTTCGACACTCTTGGACGCTCTTGGATACTCTTCCACATGCAACCAACATGTGGTCAACACTCTAGATACGGTAGCAACACATGAGTTCAGCATATTGATACACCATTTCAACATCTCAAAATTAATATACCCAGCCAACTCTAAAAAATTTGGGGCCAATAAATCATATACCCATCCATCTCAAAATTAGCATACCCAGCCAACAAAAAAAAAATTTAATCATGAATCTCTAATAGAATAAAAAATTTACTGTTGATATATATACATCAAAATAAGTGTATATGTCAAAATATATATTTAATAGACAATGGATCCGCACGTCTCTTAGCATATCGGAAAAATCATATCTTAGCGTGTCAGTGCAACATAGGAAGAGTCTAGCTCGTTCTCCCTGTTCTGGCCTTAAATCGAGTGGTCCAGTCCGGTTTCCTCACTGAACTAAACCCGGTTCCCTAACGTAAAGCTGCCTACGTTTTGTCGTTCTTCATGTGCAGTTAGTGCGTTGCAAATCGAAAACTTTTCTTTATAAGGCATGTTTATAAATACTTTAGTCCGAGTAGATCCTACAAAATTTTCCCTCCCCCAAGATCTCAGTGTGGGGATGTCTGAGCTGAAATTCTCTTGGGACAGTTTCGTGAGCCCCGTGGTCACTGTTCTGCTCCAAACTCTCCCAAAGTCCACGAACCATAATGAACTCATTCCTGGAGGTCCTGTGTCCTGTCCTGTTCTTCACGAATGGCTACCTTCTCTGGGTTTGCCTGCCGAACTCTTCCCGCCGCCACATCGCACTTGAATGGCCAGCGTTTTCGACACATCGGGGCACAGATTGCCTGCCTTGTCGAAATTCTTCCGCTCCACGGTCACGGAACACTTGCTTCTTCCCAAGCAACGCTGCTCGAACGCACAAATGTGTGGACAAGATTTTAGCGTCATAAAGTCAGCCGCGCGAGATGTTGATGTGAGAATAACTTGTGCAGCATTTGATTCATTGTGTCGGCAATTAATGCGGCCGCACGCCGCTCGTGTATGTGTGTGTGAGAGAGAGCGAGAGAGAGAGGGGAACCTGCTCGACAACTTTCTGGCTCTCTGCCGCCGAACAATTGCCGACGCTGTAACTTCCGCAAGTGCCAAATGGGTTGCCGTAGCTCGCAAACTCGACCTGGACGACCTTCTTGTCCCCTGCGCACTGCAGATGAGCCCTCGGCTTCACGTCATCGGCGACGTTTTGAATCAGACCGCTGTTTCTTTTCCAGGATTTCACGGTCGCGGGATTGCTCTCGCTGATGAAGCTGCAGACAACATCTCGGTTCACTGTCAAGATCTGAACACCTTCAGGATTTCCTCCGATTTCCTCCAACAGAACGAGAAGGTTATCTGTCGGCTTCAGGAACGCTCTCGGAACATGGTACCTGCAAAAGAAGTCGTCTATTTTCTGTTTTTCGTTTATTTTTTTCTACGTATTTTGATGGAATCAGAGAGATACTTACGCATCCTGGGAAGGCTTTCCTAGAGGAGACAGGTAAGAAGACCAGTATCTGCCGATGCTCTTGCCATTGACCCAAGCCATGCCTTTCGACATCGTTCCAAGTTGCATCACGACAGGGTCGTTTCCTTCAGGAGCATCGAAATAAGCCTAGGAATTGGCTAAAATCTATCAGAACGTTTTCTCATGAATCTTCTTCTCCTTCTTCTTCTTCTTCTTCTTCTTCTTCATCTAACAATAAATGGGAAATTTTGTCACTGATGTACCTTGTACCAGGTGAGAGATTGTCCGAGTCCTTTAGCTTTCGCCCACTGTACCCTGTGCGAGCCCCCTCGTGTGTAGACACAGAGTTTTTCACCATCCAAGCCTACCTGCAGCATCAGAACTGAGCTTGGGATCCTGTTCATGTCCCGAGATTTTCGGACAAAAAAATAGCAATGAATAGGTTACCTTATGCTCCCATCCATTGAGTGACAGATCGAGTGTCCCGGTGTTGAGGCCTTTGAGTGTCACTGTGTGGACTCCGGCAAACCGGTGCTCCAAGTAGGCTCCGCTATCCTGAAGCGTAATGAAGATTGGGAAGGACAATACGTCTCTCACGCCATGTACGTGATGTAAAGGCAAAAAAGGTAACAAGACATTAGAAGGATTTCAACTGTGTTATTACTGGAAAACCAACTGTCGCACCCAGCAGAGAGATGTTATTGAGTCCGGGCTTTAGTTCGATTGCTGTCTGCAAGACGAAGCTCTTCTCTATGTTGCTTCCATGACCGGAACCTATGAAGCAGTTGAAATGCACTTGTGAGAAGTTAAAGGTCGCCCGAGGATTTCTCACATCCTTCTTCTAGAGGACGGTACGAGATGTCCAGAGAACGTCTGGACAAGTAGTCCTTTTGCCGAAATTCATCGAAACACCAAGACTATGTATAAGATGCAGTACCTATATATTCTCCATTGACAAAGGCATGCATCAAGTGGCCGAGATTCGCCACCTGAAGGACTGGACTGATGTCCCTTCTAGAGGGTAAGTCAGTGCGATACAATTTAATGCTGTCAAAAAAGAAGCAAGGATATGTTGAAGTTCTAGTAGTAAGGTAACTTGGGACGCATTTTGGCTTCAGTTTCTTCTTGGAGTAATGCTAATTTGCTTACCTGGTGGCATACCACAGATAATCCGATGTGTCTTTTGTTGTGCTCATCAATTCTAGAGGACTCTTCGACTTAATAGGAGCATCGCCGGTCATCGGAATATTGTCCCGCCACATTTCCCACTGTAGATTCTTGTTAGCTGTCTCTGATTGATGATAGTTTCTCGAGCTGTGCTGCGCGACAACCTGATAACACAGACTTATTACAACTTACATAGATCTCACTAAAATTCGCTCAACCGAAAGAAGCAAGATGTTGTCTCCAGTGGTACCATTCCCGTGTTATAGACCACGGTCTTGCAATCGGCAAGGATGCTAATAGATTGCTGGGGTAGGTAATACTTGATGCCCTTGAACATCGTCAGTTTGGGAAGCTGAGTATTATTATTGCACAGAAAGGCTGCGCAGATGCTAGTTCCCGGTTTCTCGTAGACTCGGGCCTGCAATGTGAAAAATTCGCTCAGCCTTGTCCCGTCCCCCTTCGAGAGTAAGCTGAATCTACCGAATATATCTAGTTTCGGGTTTTGGCTCTCGCTTTGGTTTCCTATGTCGATACCTCGAGTCCTTCTCCCAAATCTTGTACCGAGGGAGTCCCCCAAAGCAGGGCTTTCTTACACAATCGCAAAGCCAAATGCAAGTCTCTTAAGTGACCCCATTTCGGCTCCCTCAACAGACCTACATATAGTAAATCACTGGTTCAGTAGAAGGTTATTCAATAATTCAACCTAGTCATATACTAAAGAAAATACATCGCCACGGCTAGTAAGCTTTACGAAGTTTCTGGATGACTATCCAGTGGAAAGAACAAATTTTTTGAGGCAGAACCGTTCAATCCATATAATAGGATTGGCATAACAGTAAGTTCTTTTCTTGTGGACAGACACAGATTCAATCGGACAAAGAATCAGGAAGACTAACCATATTCATCCATAGGAGCTTCATCGTAATATCGAGTTGTTACAAAAGAGGAAGCCGTTCTGCCGAAATTTGTTCCACCATAGTACTGCCAGACAGAACAATACGCATGGTCCGTCGAACCAAAAGGGTCACGAACCACATTGACCTACTACAGTTCATGTTGGTATTATGGAAATGGGCTTACACATACCATGTAATAGTTCGCCAGAGCGCCATTTTTGGAGAAGAAACGGGCAACAGAGTACGCGAGATCTTCAGCAGACCTTTGAGATGGGGGGTCCCCAAACACTCTGTATCTGTTATTTGGCCATTGTCTTGGTTAATGCATATGTTGAGCAAGTCTAAAACAGCTCTTCCTTAGTCAGCACGGAACTCATGCGTCGTTAAAGAGCGGCATCTTTTTATCTGCTAAGGCAGTGGAACATATATGGAGGAGAAAAATCTGATGTTTTTTTGAAATGCTTACTGAGCAGTCCAGTTCTCGGTCCACAACGTAGGTTTATCGGGACTGTTCGGGCCGGTGAAGGTATCCCCACAGTTTCTTCCGTTGCACGTGTTGATCTGCGCTTTATGTTTGTTTACCGGCACGTTAACAAAAATGCTTAGGCGTCAATAGATGACACATCGGGAGCGGACAAGAATATCGTACCACAGGATCGGGAGCGTCCTTCTGCATGCACATAACCCACGGAACTCCTGTTTTGAGACCCACGGCCATCGTTCCGGCCCACTGGATGTATCGAGCTCCTAGCGTTTTGTAAGCCAGCTGAATGTTACTGTACTCGTTCTCAATCTGCACACTTCAAACACGAAAGTTAAGCTTTCTTGATCCAGCATAAGGTCTCCCGGATTTCTTCGACACTCCCTTTTCTTGGGGACAAGTAAAAGTAAAGCTCAAGCTCGACCTGAGATAAGATAATGGGGCCGCCTTGAGAAGCAAACAACTTCTCTTCCTTCATCTTCTTTATGACTACTTTGGTGAACTTTTTCATGTGGTACTGCAAATCGGAAGGAAGTCTGAACCTCACGAGGCATGCTCATTGCCCACTCCCTCTTAAGAGAACTGCGAAGAGCATAATTTACCTTGAACGGTGGATTGTCGGTCCGAAACGTGATGTTCGGTACCTCTCTCAACCAATACGGGAAGCCTCTGCACAAGAACACCACTGTAAAGACTCTGGCAGCCGAAAGTCCTTCAAGGAAAATGCCCAGCGAAATCAGATCATACCCGAAATTCCATTCAGCTTCTATGAACGGACCGACCCTTAGCGTTGCGTACATTCCTAGCTCGCCGATCATTTTGATGAATTTGACCAAATCATAGTTCCCATTGAAATCGTACTGCGGGATTAGGTCGCACCGCGCGGCATCGTAAATCCTAGAAACAGCTCATGGAATAGGAAAACCAGCGAAGCCAAAGGCCTTACCTGACCTTGCACCGGTTCATGAATGTTCCAAAAGACGTAAGTCTGAATCACGTTGAGACCGCCCTCTTTCGCCTTCCGTAGAACGTCTCCCCACATCTGGCAGGAGAAAAGAACGGTGTCCGTCAGTTCCGGACCCGAGCGAAACAGCCTCGAGTAAGCGAAAACAAACACTGCGAAAACTTTTACGTCGGGAGTACTACGCGGGTAATGGATGGAACCCGAGAAGAGAAGCTCTCTGGTTCCATTGATGATCAAAGACCTCCCATCATAAGTCACTCCTGGAGCTTCGGCAGCCGACACAGGGAGGAGCGCTGGAACAACGGAAGCCAGGAGTGCCGCGAGAAACACTCGGCCTAGTTTCGACATCGTCTGTTGTTGCATCCGAGGAATAAAACTACTAATCGATCTTAGAATGTCTGCTGCTGCTGCTGCTGCTGCTTCTTCCTTTAAAGAAAGCCTTGTCGGGAGCGTTGATCTTGTCGTGTTTTAAGTGGATGGCTTTGTAAAATTCCGTTTATGTCGTTTCTGCTTCATCCTCTTCCTCTTCCTCTTCCTCTTCCTCTTCCTCTTCTCTCTCTCCCTCTCTCTTGCGAACTAAATTTGGGAGATGACCAGGTCGAGAAGCGATCCGAATTTGTGGAGGGAATTACGAAAGTTGGAGAAACACACCTATTAAATTAATTCACCAATGATAAATATTCTCTAATCAAATCAGTTACCTCCTACCGTAGAAAAATTATATCTTTTTATATTAAAAAATACGGGTGCTTTAACAAGGGTCTCGACTGAGAGTCTAATTTAACTAGGGGCCTGGCTGAGTCATCTGATTTATTAGATTGTGATTTAATATAGACTCAATCAGTGTGAGTCCAAACTCAACACATGGGCCTCTAGCGATAGTCCAGTAACTCGGCGCTCAATTTGGATGCACACCTTATTTTAACGTAACGGGGTCCGCATATCCAGCCCCCCAATTCCCACAAAACCTTTTTCTCCCCCTATGAGCAAGAATACCCCCGAGTTTTACATCCTAGAATCCATATGAAGCATTTTAAGGTTATTCTTAGAACCTAAATCAGTTATCTCCTACCATGGAAAAATTATATCATTTCGTATCCAAAAGTACATGTTTTTTTTCATGTCGATAAATTGCAATAAATGTTGGTAAGTGTCGAAAAATTATTCAAGAAAAAAAATGACCAGCGATCTATTTTTCAGGTTATTTGTCGGCAGTTCATCGACTCTGCTTTCATAACAGATTAAAAAACCTAAAATATGCCTAATTAGCCTTATTTACATATATAAATGGCGTACTAACATCGTAACAATGTCTTTTGGCTTGGGAAATAGAAGGTAACCTGGAAAAGATGACGCCATCATAAGTTTAGAATGCTAAGCATCTGGCATAAAAGTTCATGCAGTATATGTGAATTATAATCTTTAGTAATCTACCTTATTTTAGATTATGGAAATGCTTCTATATGAATTTCATAAACTGTATCATTTAAACAAGAAATTTACAGGCCAACAAACATGCGGCCCTACTGATAAAGGGATTGAGGGTGGAGACGCTAGTATTATAGATACGAGGTTCGAGGAATGTTAAATATAGGACAGACCAAAATATATATATATAATTCTAAATATGTTTGACAAACTGTGACCAAATCAGACTATGTCATTCAAGAATATTATTTGACGATATCCGAAACTCTAGATTGATTTTTCTTTTCCATGATAAGAAAGTTTCTAATGTCAAGATGATTTCTCTCATGTCCGTCGCTATTTTCCTACATTAACAGTTTTAGTACAACAATCTGAAACTCATTAACTTTATTCTCGTGGATACACCATCTAAAATTATATAACTTTAGAAATTTATAGAATAGTATTGTCTAAATTGCGTACTTTTTAATTTACATGTTGTTATTATCCGTGTAATAAAACAATTAATTTATTTCAAGATATCCTTTTATTCACTTTGTTAATTTAAAATTAATGAGATGTTATGGTCGGGAGAGAATGATTCGGAATGGCAATAGCTATTTATTTTGAGATAATTACTATTTATCTATTTTCTATTACAAAATGAGTCAAAAGAGATAAAGTTTCGGAAATAATTACTCTACGACTTTTCGGTTGATTTCAGCACTATGAGGCAATTGGCAAATAATATATTTCAAGATATTTACATTTTTTTGGGAATAGACTAAAGATGAGATTCAAGAGAGATGAAAACAAATCATATTTTTCACGATAGTTTTTATTTACCTAATTTTAACATTTAAACCCATTGAAAGATAAAAATCTATGGATGACAAATCAATTGTCGGATGTGTCGTGCGGCAAGACTATGCCACGTGCCGACCACATGATAATTGTAAAGGTAGAGTAAAATGTCGCATGTTATCTACAAAGGATTATATTAATGAGCGTCCCGAAAGATCTACCAAAGACGTGAAATCATTTGATTTTTAGTGCATACTATGGATTTTTTTGGCAAATTCCAATTTGCTCATTTCTTTCTCTTAAGTGAGAAAAAAAAAATAGCATTCATGCTCATGCGCAGATCTTGGTTGCTCAATCGGCCAAAAGGATTTTAATACTCATGCCTACGATTCTATAAAAGACAATGCTAGAAAGTCTTTGAATCTCCAAATTATAAGAAATTACTAAAAAAATCTTAAATTTATTGTAACTATACTAATTTAGTCTTAAATTTTATTGAGTCCTAAACATTTTACAATAGTACTAATTCAGTCCATTTTACCGGGTGATGTTGACGTGGATAAGGTTTAATAAAAAAAAATTATGGTAACTACTCCTCGAAATTATGGTCGGTTGCAAAAAAAAATTATGACTAAATTGGTGTAATTGTAATATATTTAGTAAAAATATTTTCGCCGTGTAAAACAACGAGTGCTCAAAAGTCAAATGGTCAAGAAATGAAAATTACATATATGATTTTTTTTTCCTTAAAAAAGTAAGAAATAAAATTGAAAGAGTGGGGAGAAATAGTAAAAAACAGAAAATGACAGAGGAAAGACAGAGTAGAAGCAGCGGGTGGATTTGTTGGCGTCGATTGGTTCGCTCAACGAACGCTTCAACTGCATCTTTTCCCGCACAACGAACCCCCCCTCCCCCCCTCTCGCTCTCTCTCTCTCTCTCTCTCTTCCTTTCGCTTGCTTTAGGGCAATTTGATTTCGTCCCCCCGGCATTTCGCCTCGATCGCATCCCGCTCTCCGCTCTGCATTTCCAGAGTCTCTTCGGGTCTCGCTAGGGTTCCCTTCTGGAGCTCGGCTCGGCGTCCCGCTTGTCGTTTTCTTGTGGACGTGGAGGAGCAGGAGGAGGTGGAGGAGGAGTTGGGGAGCTTCTTGCGTGATTTGAATCAGGTCTTCGAGCGCTCGTGGGAGAAGATCTGAGAGTTCTTTGTGTGTGTGTGTGTGTGTTTATGTGTGTGTGTTAGTTCTTGGATTGAAAGATGAGCGCGTCGAGGTTTATAAAGTGCGTGACGGTCGGCGACGGGGCGGTGGGTAAGACTTGCTTGCTGATCTCTTACACCAGCAACACCTTCCCGACGGTGAGGCCTCATTTTGGTTTTGTCTAGCTTTGGTTGAATCTTTTCGATGTTTCTCTTTCGATGAGCTCATAGTGCCTTTTTTTTTCTCGGATTCCTGCGAATGCAGGTCAGGTTTGTTTGATTTTTCTAATTTCTTGTAGCTGCATCAGTAATTTGAGGGATTGAATGAACCAAGGAAAAACAAAACATTTCTTTTTTTTTGTTGTATGCTTTCTCTTTTCTTTCTCTTTCTCTTTTTCTTTTTTGTTGTTTGAAGATTTTGGCTTTTGTTTTATGCCCGTTGTCTCTTTGTCTTCCTTTGGAAATCTGAGATGTGGATCAGATTGTTTGGATGTTGTCGAATGAACTCTGATGCCATGGCAGATTTTTGCTTATTTTGTCTTAGTTGATGTCTTTGTGGGCTGATTTAAATGCTTCTGTTTCCTGTGACAGTTCTATAAAAATTAATGGTTGAAGGTAAAGAAATAGGGTGAATTTTGGAACTAGCTCTAGGCTCATTGGTTGGTTCCCCATTATTAATGTGGGCTTTTGGATGCACCTGCAGCTGTGCATGCCTTCTGGGTATTGGTGTGTGCGCCAACTAATCATGTCGCGGACTCACAGTTCTATATGGCTTAATTTGTATTGTGTCGTTGGATGAGTTTAGCGCAGAACACAATATTGTTTTTCCTTCAAAATGAGACCTTTGGCATCTTCTTACTGGACTTTTTTTTTTGTTGAAAATAGGATTATGTTCCTACCGTCTTCGACAACTTTAGTGCTAATGTGGTTGTCAATGGAGCCACTGTGAACCTGGGGCTGTGGGATACTGCAGGTCATTTTCTTTGATTGACTCTCGTTTCTTCTTTGTTAGCTTAGATATTTTGCCTTTGCCTCCTGAATTAATTCTTCTTTTGTGTGTAACAGGACAGGAGGATTACAACAGACTAAGACCTTTGAGTTATCGTGGGGCAGATGTTTTCATTCTAGCATTCTCTCTCATTAGCAAGGCCAGCTATGAAAATGTCTCTAAGAAGGTTGGACAAATGAAGCTCTCTCTCTCTCTCTCTCTCTCTCTCTCTCTCTCTCTCTCTCTCTCTCTCTCTCTCTCTCTCTCTCTCTCCATTGCTGATAAATCTGTCTGTATCTTTGGTTTCATTACCAGTGGATTCCCGAGTTGAAGCATTACGCGCCTGGTGTCCCAATTGTTCTTGTTGGGACAAAGCTTGGTAAGAACACTTCTCATTACCATACAGGGGCCGCTTTGCTTCTCTCCTCTTATGCTGCTTAGTACATGTCTCCATCTGTATGTGTACATTGCAGCAATGCTATGTCTAACTTACCCTATCTTTCTTTCATTTTCCTTCATGAAGTGTTTCTGGGGTTAATCAATGTGATAGCAATCCACAAGCCCACAAGCTTTATGCTGGATTAGTTGGTTTGAACTGTATGATGAGTTGGTTGGGTTTCCAATTCTGCATCATTGACCCGTCCTTTGTCATATTATCACTGCTTTGTGTTCATGCGTTTTATTCATCTTGCACATTTTTTAGAATTTAGTTGGTGAACTCAGGTTCTCCAGCTCACTGTGTTGACATTCTCTCAAGAATGGACAGTGCATCAATTGGTTTTATTCGGTCAGAACACCCAAAGCAGTCCTTCTGTGGCATCGTTTTGATTTTTTTCTTTCATACTTTGGAGCAGTTAATAGGTTATGGCGTCCAATTATGTCATATCTAGAGGTCATTAATCTGATTTTATGGTTTTGAATATGATTTGTCTGCACAAGACTGTTCGCAAATGCAGAAGACACCTTATGCCTCAGGCACCAGCAAATTTTTTTGCAACTCACAGCTAAACAGTTGGACTGATGGTTCCAGGATCCTGTTAGTATCTGTCATGAAGTGACTGCTCTCCATTTATGTACATTACTTAGAAAATGTCAAAAGTTGCATAAATCACTATCCTAATTGTCAATATGACAAAGGCGAGAAAGTTTTAGGACTTTCAATTTCTTGAATAGGTTGGTGGCATGGAATGCTGATGAGGATGAATTACTTGTCTGTCATGCAGCCTGGCTTTGCTCTCTCATGTTTGTGTTTTGAGTACTGCAAGTATTTTTTTGGTTGCAGGAAGACGACACCTGTTTTGTTTATGGCAAATGTCATATCTCTCTACCTGTGATAGCATTTATCACGTTGGTGATTGAGGATAAACTTTGAGCTTAGATTTAGTCTACAAATTTCAGAAATTGTTGAAACTCTAATCTGCCTTTTTATGGCGGCTTTGATAATTGTTAATAATTTGGTTGTTTTGGGTGTTCAATGAAATCTTACCAGATCTTCGAGATGATAAGCAGTTTTTTATAGATCATCCTGGTGCAGTGCCAATTACTACAGCTCAGGTATTTGTTAATGCTGGTTTTTTTTTCTCACAAGTGACTTCTCCTTCCAACTTTCATCCGCTTTCTGTGTTCTAATAATTGATCTATCCTTTCTCAAGGGAGAGGAGTTGAGAAAGCTGATAGGTTCACCTGCATATATTGAGTGCAGCTCAAAGACACAGCAGGTACTTGTTCGTGTAAAGTAAAACGGTAACTTCTTTTTTTGGCAATGCCTCTGTCGGCCTTGTTTTGACATGGCCACACTTTGTGACTGCAGAATGTGAAGGCAGTGTTTGATCAAGCCATAAGAGTTGTGCTTCAACCACCCAAACAAAAGAAGAAGAAGAGCAAAGCCCAAAAAGCCTGCTCCATATTGTGATTGATAATAGCTCGAAGATAGAACAGCCTGTTGCCCTCTGCCTGTATCTCCTCTGTTATGGCTTTGCTCTTAAAAGAAGACGCCATTGCTGATTTGTTGTGCCAAGTGACAAGACTTTCTTTGTGAAGTATCAATTCGTCCAGTACGGCTCGATTGGTGTCATGGTGATCTAATTCTTGTGTTTGTCCACGCGTCTTCTGCAATTCTTGACTTTGATAATTTTATGTATTAATGAACCGCATTTAAAGAGAGAAAACCCCCCTTTTTTTTTCCTATGGATCACGTCTATGCTTTTCTATCGGTACAGCTCGTGATCATTTTATGATGATAAATTGGTGCATCTTTATGGCAGCATCCGTTGACCATCCCTTTTATTTTAGATCAGAAAGTGACTCTCTCTCTCTCTCTCTCTCTCTCTCTCTCTCTGCTTTTTCTCCTTGAGATATGAAATGGTTGAAATGTAGGCCTTAGGATAAATATACGGTGGTCGTCATACATCCATGGTATCTGAAAAGAGCAAAGTTGATGAGATCAGACGCCCAAAACGAACGTTGCTTTCAAAATCCTTCCCTTCCCACTCTGTTTTGCTATTATAGTCCTTGAAAAATGTAATGTTCTTTTGGAGTTTTACTTGGCAGTGCTCTTGTATCAATTATTCAACTCTTTTCTTGTCACAATCTCGTTACGATTTCTTTGTTCAGTTTGGGAAACTTGTATTTTGTTTGTACAGAGTACTCACTATGTGAATGTCTGGGATGTTGATAACTTCTTCCACAGATTTTTCGCCAGTCCATGAGTTTATGGTAATAATCAGTGCTAGTCCTCCACGGTTTGTTCGCTGGTTGGTGTTCTCACTGCTGAGTGCGATTCGCCTTCTTTTTGGCCTGACTGGTAATGAACTGGAATCGTTGATGGTGATGAACTGAGAGCCCCATGGAATCTGCCTGTTGATGAGAGGCCTCTGTGCAAGGATGCTCCACTTTAATGTCAACTTCATTTGTGAAATGCTGATTGAATCCATTGGCGGGTCGGAATTCTTGATAGAAATCCAAAGGGAATATTTAAAGCGATTTGCCTTCGGCCATTTGCAACCTGTCCTGAGCCGAAGCTTCTGTCAAAGTCATGGAGTTTTACTGGTAAAGGAAGTTAAGACCTTTATACTAGTTTAACATGAGTGGAGATTTCTACCTTTCTTTTGCCAATGGCCCAATACCGACCCTAGAGAGTTTTGTCTAATAAAGTACGACGTAAAGATTGTTAATCAGTCTAATATGAGCCTGGTTGATGTGAGCCGAGTTAACCCGATCTATGATGAGAAGTTCTGATTGAAAACTCTATAAATAGCCCCCACATCTCTCTTCTCATTCTATGGTAACACAAATCACCTCACAAAAGGAGCGACCATTACTTTATTTATGAATTCTAGCTATGGTGTTCCTGAGTTGCCATTTCTGTGGCTAACTGGACAAACATGGTTCTTGGCATATTAATCAATGTCAATCAAACACCTTCTATAACAATATTTTTTTTGCCAACGCTCTTCCTGGTGAAAATCCTCTCAATCGATGCCGTCAGATCAAGAATATACGGCGCAAAGGCAAAAGCTGGTCATTGAGAACGGTCGAGAATTTACCAAAAATTTCGCCTTTTTTTTTTTTCTTGAAGGAATGTGACCATGGAAAGAGAGTAAGAAAAAGGCTTTCTTTGATTCTGGTGCTGCTGCTCCCTTTGGAATTTATACCCTCCCAAGGAATGCCTGCATTCTTTACAATTCCAATGGACCACACAACCGGTGAACTCTTCATATATAAAGCTATAAGAATGCAGGCATTCCTTGGGAGGGTATAAATTCATTGTGAGCCAAAAGGTCCGTCTCCAAGGGGAACACTTGCTGCCCGTCCCATTGAATCGGCGAATCGCGTTCCCAGGCGTCCACGGGAAAAGTTCCCTCGCAATGGCGTTGAAGAGAATCCTCAAAGAGCTCCGGGACTTGCAGAGAGATCCTCCAACTTCATGCAGTGCAGGTGCTCCTAATTCCTGTCAAACATTGATCGGATACTCCCTCCACAATGGTTTTCTCTTTGAAATTTCCTCATCCTTCAACATGTACAATCTCTTCGTCCTACTTGCGTGTGATCCCGATACTCCTTAAAACTCGATGATACGGATGCGTGACAGCACAAAGCTCTTTTCCATGAAAGGCTTAGGTCGATGAATTAGTGGAGTGAAAGGAATAATGGCAAGATGTAACACCATGACGTATGTATGTTGCGTGGTGCCTTAGTTTTATGGAGGGTTTGTTTCTTATTTTCCGGGACTCGCTTTGATGGTGTTGGACTTAGGCCCTGTGGCCGAGGATATGTTCTACTGGCAAGCAACCATCATCGGTCCCAACGACAGTCCGTACTCCGGCGGAGTTTTTCTGGTGATGATTCATTTCCCGCCGGACTACCCTTTCAAGCCTCCGAAGGTGAATACTCGTTTGCCCTCTTGTTCCGAAACGAGATGATTGTGACTTTTTAATGTTTCCCTTTTTGAGAAGCAGGTTGCTTTCAGGACCAAAGTATTCCATCCAAACATCAACAACAACGGGAACATATGCTTGGACATCCTCAAGGAGCAATGGAGTCCTGCCCTCACTGTATCCAAGGTGATTCCTTCTTCATAAAAATCCCATCTTTATTACTCGACGCTTGTAATGCTGTGGGAAAAATTCAGAGAACAGATTAGTTCTGATCTTGTTTCACTAAATTAGACTAGTCACGTCGCCACGGGCCGCAAGTGTCCTAGATTCATTAGAAAAAGAAAACCGTGGATTTGACGATGACGAGTTGTTGCAGTATCCTAGATTTGCTTAATACTGTCATAGGGGGGGATTCGATCGGTCGGGTCTATGTGAGTCCGCCACGGATGTTCGTTGCCGTTAATTTTAAGTCAATTTTAAGTCTGTGTTGGTGAACAAAACAGATGCCTATTGAGCTGCCCCATCCTTTGCTAACGTGAAAAAAAGAAGAAGAAAAAAAAAACTGAATCCCATGAACATGTGCAGGTATTGCTATCGATATGTTCTATGCTCACAGATCCGAACCCGGACGACCCGCTTGTGCCGGAGATCGCTCACATGTACAAGAGCGACAGACCCAAATACGAAGCCATGGCCCGGAACTGGACTCAGAAGTACGCCATGGGCTGAAGAAGTTCATGATCGAGAAAGACTGAGGGGCCCATGGATAAGAAGTCGCTTTTACTAGAATAAATTTTGCTTTGGAAATTACAAGGCCTCTTAAGATTCGATTCTCAAAGTGTCGTTTCTGGGGGGTTGATTTTTGACTTTTGAGCTCCGAATAAGATGATGGAATTTCATTCTCTTTTGCTCTTTCCCGCTTGAATCACGTGGGGGTACCTTAATTTTGCTCCTCCGTTTCTCTTTCGGTGAAATACAAATAAAATAAGTATTTTAACATTATGAATTGGATCGAATGTAGATCGCTAGATTTATATAGCATAAAAATAGATCTATATGAATCGAATGATTTGGAACCCGACCAAATTATTTGATGGCTCTAGAGATACTTGAGTTTTGCTCCCTCGCTTTTCTTTCTGTAAAAAAGAAGAAAAAAATAATCATTCACCTGGCAAGATCAGGGCCTTCAGACCTCGTGGATATCAAACCTTGGCAAAGTCATAACCACAGAAAATGAAAATTGAACACAAGAAGAGCGAGGTGATAGAGCAGCAAGATTTGGTATGGCAAAAAACGCTCTCTCTCTCTCTCTCTCTCTCTCTCTCTCTCTCTCTCTCTCTCTCTCTCTCTCTCTATAAGCCCGTTCGCCTTCTTCGCTCCGGCTCCGAAATTAGGCTCACATCACCGCATTTACAGATTCTATTGGAGTCCAAACCCTGCGACGAATTATAGTCAATTGCTGACGAACACCCCACAACCCTTCCGTAGAAAAAAGGAATAAGAATGTCCTCTCCATGCTTGTTAATTCCATTGTTTGCA
The DNA here is from genome assembly GCA_016432845.1 of Psidium guajava. Classification (NCBI taxonomy): domain Eukaryota; kingdom Viridiplantae; phylum Streptophyta; class Magnoliopsida; order Myrtales; family Myrtaceae; genus Psidium; species Psidium guajava. Next base: position 13,209,509 of record CM028231.1, on the reverse strand, counting down.
GCAATCAACAAGCGTGCAAGGTGGAACCGGAAAGACTGGGTTAATAGGATGTTTCAACACAAAGTGTAGCGCCTTGTCATTGATGAGGATAAGTAACCAACCTGGGAAAAAAATATTCAGACGCTAAAAACCGAGCGCATGAAATGTACACAAGGCTTCAGCAATCAAAAAGAGCTAAGAATGAGGAATTCTCTCAGAATTTCAACTATCAAATAAAAAGAGAACTAACATGAGAACAACAACAGTATTCACAGCGGATGAAGATACTTGCCGCGACCCCTCTTATCTGCTTCGTAGAAAATGGGGTGACTCTGGCTCACATACGAAGGTAGGATTACTCTCTTTAAGTCCCCAGCTGCACTAAGGGGTTGGCATTGGATTTTCCTATCACAAAATCTATTTACGCATGGTGAAACTGCAACTCATGCTGTAGCAGACAAACTAAAGCAGCGTCTCTGGAGCAAAATGTCGACTGTAGCCCCATCGGTCAGCAGATCAAGTTATCAAGAATCTGAGACCTTGATGGTCCCATACTTCTCGCTGATGGCACCTCCTTTCTGTTTCTGGAACTGAATATAACGCAACGTGCTGGCAAAGAAAGCATCCGCAGCTGGATCTTGGGTGGTGGTGTCGCTTTGCATCTCAGTGGTAATCAATTCCATCAGGCTTTGAATCGATGCAACGGTTATCTGTGGGTTTCCCTTCTCGAAGAAATATATGTACCTGCCAAGCATGAAATATGGCCCAACTCAGAGACTTAATATTAGCTATATACAGGGGGGAAAAAATACCATGAAATATGCGATGCCCGTAAATTATTACTTGTTTAGAATCTCAACAAATAGCATCACTGAACCAGTGCTCCCTCTTGTTGCATTGGACATCTGTTGGGCAGCATTCGCAATTCTCAATGCACGTTTTAGACAAAGCAAGACCCTGAAAGAAACAAAACGAAGGAAGATAGAATAGGAAACATTAAGCCAATAATGATCCAAATGAAGCCCCTGTATATCTTCTTCCATGATTTAAACAGGAGTTGGTCAACCAGGCCTTCTATTTCAGTAATAATCAAAAGCAAGCAAATACATTTGAAAAGAAAGAGCATGATGACTGAAACAATCTATGTTATCCTCTGCCATGTCTTCATCCTTCCCCTTTTGTAAAAGAATGGAAATGCAGAACTTTTAATTTGTGTTGTAATGCACCGTTACACAACATAGCAGATAACACTCCATGCGTGCATATTTCGTTCTTCAGAAAAAGGGTACAATTTCCCTCTCCCTTTGCAACGGGAGAGGAGCATTTGGATTGGACACTCAAGAACACTTTTAGAACACACACAGGTTAGGATCATAACCATAAATAAGAGAAAAGGGCAAATTTGGCAAGAGAGAACATACAAATTGGTGACTCTTCAACATTTGGATAAGCACATGGCTCCACTTCTTAGTAAAAGCTTCCAGGAAAAAGAAAAATAAAGATGCAGAGAGCAAACAATGACAAACCTTTCTCCATCTTTCGTGTTGTCTTGATCATCCACCCAAAACAGATGAGAGCATGCATATACAGCTCTGCATTGATCAGGCTTCTTCAATAGCTTAGCAGAGTACTGCCCACGAAAAGGAATTATGTTATTGTACACCAGAAATAAGGTAGGACAATTTATAATTTTTAAAGCGAAACTTGCTAACTACCCCCGTAGCTTTGTGCGTCAAAGTATCTCTGTTCTCAACACCAAAAACATGCATCCTTTGAAGAGTTCCTATTATTAGATGAATTGCAGTCACCTGCGCTCTGGAGTCCTATCAACAAGAGCAGAAGTAAGCGTCTTCTCAACTCACAAGCTTAGTTGGAAAATTATATTTCCCCAAGGAAAGGAGATCATAATCATTCCAAGGGCTGCTTGTCAACTTACAGAAATTTCCTCCTCATATATTATATATGCCTGAGTAAAAAATTCATATGCAACCGGCTCCAAGTCACAATCATTTGCAGCCTGAGAGGATGCCAATATAGTGAGAGACAGATCTCGACAAAACCCTCATTATTAGTATATTATGATTGGGATACCTCAGCACATTGCAAGTACAACCGCAACGCCAGATCAGGTGCCGGAATGCTGGACAATGCCTCAACAATCTGAGCGAAATTAAAGGAAGTTCAGTAAGGATATAAAGCTACAAGACGCACTACATCAATTGCCTTCATCAAACCATCTGTCAAGACCAATCATGATGAAAATAAAGAAGCGCAGGCTAAGGACCCCTGGGAAGGACTGCTTATCCCAACAAGTGTACATACTTGATTCTTGAATAGTGTGAAACATCTTTCTAATTCTCATGCATGAAGTTGGTAGGGATTTTAAGAAAAACGCAAACATCGTAAATATAGCTGGTATTTACCTGATTCAAGAGCTGAAAAATCTTTTTGGTTGAAGTTGACTCCTCATCTCCAAAAGGGTTTTCATCTTGGCCTTGCAATTGTCTAACCAACTGGACAGCTCAGACAATGTAGTATCAATAAGGGTCCTTGTTTGTAACAGCTCTTGTAGTTTGTTTTTTGTTTTTTTCAATTCTGAACAATGCTAATGCTTTGAGAAGATGATAATTGTCCAGAAAGATACACCCCCATACATAGACAGAAAAATGGCAACACATGCATGAACATCTACATGCAAAACACCATACCACACACATGGGACTGGGAGTAAGCGGTAGATATACCAACAATGCAACGATGAAGATCCAGCCGTAAGGAAAACCATGAAAAATGTTAAATCACTTTAAATTGAAAGATTTCAGCAGAACACAACTTAGACAGGAAGAAGCACACCTTAAGAGACGAAAAAACAAGAGGAGGAACAGTGAAGGATAGGCGTTTTGGCCCTCCAGTCAAGATATGCTTCTTCACAGCACATATAATCTGAAATAGAGAGAAGAATATGAATGTGAAAGGAGCATAGTTTTGTCACTGATGAAGTATGGTGCTTGTAGAAAGTGAAGAGGACCGGCGGTACCGCAACGATCTCATGTGTACAGATTAGCATACCAAGATTAAGTGCATTAAATGATAGAACTGCATTGGACGTGGTAAGCAAAGTAATCCACTTTGAGATCCTCCAAGTCATTCAAAGATATGCCCGACTATTATGCTGTTAGACAATCTTTCAAAAGTTTTAAATGTGACCAACAACTACGGTTTTCTTTTTTTCCTTTTTCTTTTCATGGAAGTGGAAGTGGAAGTGAGCCACAAATACATAAAACAATAGGTGCCTTTAACAGAATTACAATCTTCTGATTCACTACAAGTCATAGCGTGTTTACCCCCCTTTGTGGACATTTTTATTAATTCTAAGGCTAAACCTCAGCCAACAAATAACAATAATAATAATAAATAAATAAACAAACAAACAAACCTACATCCAAGAACGAGATATCAATTATGCACAAAATCCACCGCCCTTTGACAAATCCCGTTTTTCTTTATTTTGGGTTGCAACGGTTCGCCCTTCACACTCATCATCAATTTAGAAATGATTTGTCTGCTGTTGCCAAAGAACCATTGTAGAAAGTACATGTTAAGTTGTAGAAATCTGAAGATTATCGTCTGAATGACTAGCCAACTGATTTGCACAAGAATTAATTTTTCTTTGTATACGCATGGTTATGTGGTGTCAATTCCTCTCTATTAATCTCTCTGATTAGGTTAATTGCGTATGTGTTTTTGAAATGCTGATCAAAATTACTTAGTTGAGCACAGAATGATTTATTTTTTTCCCCCAAATAATGAACGAGTTCTTAATCTTGATCCAATAAATTTACTTAGGCAGTGATTCTCACAGTAAGCAAAGGCTTCTTCAATTTTGGAACTAATCATACCTATAAATGGATGAGATTGGGTCACTAAATTGTTTCAGGACAAAGCAACTATCAGGAATCCACCAAATGGGGCAGTAAAGATACCATCGAAGAAACCACTTACATGCGTAAAATGAAAGATTAGAGACCGGTCCTCAAATTGCCTTTTCGTCTTGATATACAACAACCAGAAATATTCTCATTTACCTTGATGACTTCTTAAAAGTAGCTTGTCAAATTATTAGACAAAAGGCAAAAAGAGCAGTGGGGAGGCCACAGGTACATACATTAACATAGCAGAGAAAAATCTCAGGTTGAAGACCACTAGAGCTATTAAAGAATAGATCTTCCATATTTAGAGTAGCTTCAAATTGGCAAGGACAAGGGAGAGAAAGGCAAATAGTGCTTAAATGACTTAAAGAGGGTCTAAGCACATAACATTTCTATTGGTCGAAAAGAAAAGACGAATACCTTAAACATCTCTTCTGGATCTTCATTATGCAGCATCTGAATAAGACGTGCAACAGAACTTTGTTCCTCCTTGAAATCATCTTCATCGACCTAAGAGGTAATGTTGATTTAACAAGGGTGCATAGTCCTTAGTTTCAGTAGTTCGATAAGCATGTATATGATAACAGCGCCAAACTACAATATGCAGACAGTGAAAATTTACACTATAAGCTCAAAAGAAGAATAATGGTGTGTAACATTCAATCACCTCATCATGATGAGTTTCGTCCAAATCCTTGATAAGTCCCTTTATTAGTTCAAACAATGCCTCAACCTACACAACAAGCAATTCGAATCGCATCACATCTCAGAAAATCTACGTCGTCAACTAAACCAGGTATCCGACCAGAGAAAAAAAAAAAAAACTAAACCAAGTAAAAAGACATACATTGTCAGCAGTCGAAATACGTGTATTGTTCTTCATAATGCTTTGAATTATAACAGTCGCCATCACTTTATTTGTTTCATTGTCAAGGTACTCCAATACACGGGGATAGTTCGAAAGCTTCAAGGCAGTAACCACATTATTATATTTCTCAAGTGGGGCACTTAAAAGAGCAACAATCTGTTTTGTTGCTTTGCTGTCTTCAATCTTCCCCTTTCCAGAGAGCTGCTTGACACATGATCCCTGAAGGAGAAAGTTGGAATGGAACCATAGCGTTAGTCCCAAATTAGGCCTCTCGCAACTACTAGAAAACTGACTGCACAATCCGATACAGCTTGAAGCAAATCCATTTTTGAAGCGAAAACTAAAAGATACATCTGCTTTAATAATATATTGAACTGCTACGATTCTCAAAAACACTAATACATCCAATGCGAGCTCATTCTCCAGTTTAAGAAGATCAATGCCAGAAAGAACGAGAAAGAAGAAACAAGTAATCATCGAAACGTCCTACATGGGTGAAAGTACAAAATAAGAGCCACCGTACTACAACATAGTTTAACCAAATAAATATACTTATTTTGTGGAAAAAGATCTTGGTTTAAAGTATTTTTGTTAGCTTCAGCTGAATGTATTCTCCCCTCAAAAATGCTAAAATCTACCCAGACCTGCCCCATCTTCGTACTACAATTTACTGGTTTAATAATTTGGGGGTTGCTTGTCCTGCCCCAACACTTTTGCTTCTTCTTTAAACAACGTAGACAGCATTTCAGCAAAAGAAAAGTGAATGGTAAAAAAGGGACAAGAAGGATGCTAACAAGCTTACTCAATGAGCAAAAAACACAAAAGGAAGGGAGGACAAAGCAAACTGATGCATAAAGTTCATTTCGCAGTAGATCATACCAAGACTTGATCTGCATAATCAAGTCGATCAGGATGGACATGGAGAGAAAACTTCAGAAGAGATGAATATAATGTGACAGCTCCAACAACCGGCATATCAGGCTGTGCTTCTATCACCTGTACAAAAAAACAGAAGCACACTTTAAGTTGCTTGAAAAATATAGGCCACTGACCAAAATAATCAATAAATGAGATATAAGCAGGTACAAAACTAATTCCAGTACATAAGAAGTGCTTTGTCCAGATAAACAAAACCTGATCTACACATCAGAACATAGACAACTGGCTAAATATAACAGGAGAAATGCAACATCCTATTTCATTCCTAGTATAATTAGAAGGGGTGATGCGTCATCATGGCAAGGGAGAGTTGTCAAACTATCAGTATTAGTCCCACAGCCATTAGAAGGTGCATCGCTTTGGAACTCACAAAAACCTAAGTTCTTTTCAACCGGTGACTAATAAAAACTTAAATTAATCACAATAAGGTGCAACTTGATCCTTCATGGGATCACTTAAGGCTTTCTCTAACAATAGAATATAAGTATCCTAATCCTTATTAGATGAGCTAAAAGCCTAAATCAACATGGAGGTGATTATATCCATAATATCGTCAAAACAAGATTATCTATCCATGCTATCGCTATAGGGACAATCTCACTGATAAGTGGCCACATCTGCTGAAATATGAGCATAGGAAGACAATCCTTCTAAATTTCAAATATTGTTCAATTATCTTATGCTACAAAAAATAGATAGCTTCAATCCGACAAGCCCAATAGACGAGGTTTACCTTCCCAATCGCACTATTCAACTTTGAGAAAGCTTCAACCTGTAAGAACTCAGGCAACACTTCAGAACTTAAAGCAGCATAACTTGCAAGCCTTTCCATTAACTGGGATAACACCGTCTTGATGTCAACAGATGCCTGAGAAAGAAAACCACATAAAAGAGAGAATGATATAGAAAATTCAGAACCAAAGCTCAGAAGGGTATATATGCATGTGACTAATTTAGTGCAATTACCAGTATTGTTCGTAGTAACAAGAATGCGAAATAAATTAGACATCTAAGAAGACGCACATGAACCCAAGGGGATAGATGGACAAGGAGCGGGTGGTGGTCTTTTTTTTTTTTTTGGGGAGGGGGGGGGGTTCCTACCAAAGATTTGTTACCTGAAGCTGGGGAAATGCACCCAACAAGATCTCAAGTGTCTGCAAGTGATACTCATCAGGAAATACTTGAATAATGCAATCCATCAAGTAATACTGAGCAATCTCATCTTTACAGTTGACGACCTGTGTTTGGCATAAAAGGTAGCATATTGGTAAACAAGTACGATTTGCATGTTGAGCATCAAAAGAGAAATGAATTTGATGATCAGAGATATGCCTGCTCCAGGACTCTAGGAAGCACGGTATCTTTGTACGTGTCAAGGTCAATACCCTCTATCTGACTAAGGACATGCAAGTTTTTCCCAACCTGAAAAGAGCATATTCAGTGAGCACATGTTCAACTTCAGCTGTCAAAATCACCAATCACTGGTATCTGATTTTACAAGATCACGCAGCTCGCTTCTTTCCTTCTCCCGTTTCTCCTTTTCCCGAGCAGGTCCCTGCAGACAAGAAAGCCCCACACCAAGCCTCAACTCAGGGTCACCAAGAGTATGAATCATACATAAGCACTACAACACCTGCATGACCAGAATCATGCCCTCATGATACCATATTACCTTCCTGTCATGCAAACACATTGACTCTAAACATATGCAAACATTTAACAATCTGCAAGGAGCTCTACCAACCTGATGCTGCATCCGCACCCAAAGTTTGTTCATCTCGGTAAAGTTTTGGAGTACAAATTCCATTGCATCAGTAATTGTATCAGCATCTCTGCAGGATTTGATAAAGCCAGTACAGAAAGACTTAAGTCTTAGCATATTAGCAGATACATCAGAAAGCCAGAAACAGAATAGCATCAAGATGATACACAATTGGAAAGTTATAAAATTGGATGCCTAGCTGTGTTTCTGTTCTACATATACATGTGCATATGGAGTGTGTGTGTGTGATGTGTGTGTGTGTGTAAATGTACAGGATATTTTGACCAAATGGATACAAGGCTCTAAGCACTCTGCAAAATTCGTTTTTTTTCTTTTATGAGAATTTTTTGCACAATCCATATCCAGTGGAAGAAGCTGCATAATTATCCGATCACAAAGTCAGATTGGAATTGCAACTGGATTTCCCTGAATAAGGACAGGAAAACAACCCATGAACATGCCAGTGAATTCAATGAACTTTTTGACCAAAAAAAAAAATCAATGAATTTAGTAAAACAACTTCAAATCTAACAGTACTCCTGTTTAATTCCCTTACCCTTCGTACTCTGAACCAATATCAGGCAGTTTATCCCTACTAACTTGAGAGAGGTAGCTCCTCAAGAAGAGTCCACGTAAAGGATGCTGGATACCTCGGCACATTTCCACAAGATCTTTTAGAATGTCCTTGGCAGGAGCCTCTTTAGATTTAATGTAAACAGATCCTACAGTGCAGAGAAGATACCTGACAAGGCCAGAATGGTAGGTTTACAGCTAAAGTAGAAAACAATGACAGGTGATAGTTAAGTAAAGATTTACATTGATCAATGCTTCTTAACAAACCCAAATGGAAACTAAAGATTCTCACATGAAAATCACGACATATCAGACTAGGCATATGTCAACATGTGCTACCTTATATACATTATTGGTGCGCACAAATGCATAGCCATTTGCCTCTTTTAACTTGTCACACTGTTCAAGACAAAAACTCGTAACCTAACTCAACATATCACTAAATCTGCCATCGACTTAGAGCAAATAAGTCTCCTACTCCCAACATCCTAAAATGATGAATCATGCTTTTGATAAGGCGAACTAAAAAATCTTTATAATCGCAGAATAACACACCAGGAAAAAATATCACCATGACACAATTATAAACCAGCAAAACACAATGATTCCTGCTAGTCCACATACTTAGAGTTTTAGACAGCATATGATAAGTCGTCCAAAGTTCCCCTTCAGCGAATCGTTCAGATCTTTGAGTGCTTGACCTTCTGATTTTTATACAGCTAAATCTCATTTTTCTGTGCGATAAGCATTCAATTAAAGCGTTTAAACTATTTTGCTTCTTTTCTTCCTCATTTTATTCTTAAGGTCCAAAGACTTCTAAGTACCTTTCAATGTGCGAACTTCACGTCCAGTATTAACAATGAGAAGATCGATTTGAATATCCAAGCAATCCATCTCCATCAACTTCTACAATCTACTGAAAATGTATCAAAAATTTCCAGCAGTCGATATCGAATGAGATTCAATTAATCCACACACTCATGTCCTGGCTTACTATCTCTACTTTCTACCCTATTAACAAGAAAATTCCCTCCCATTTGAGTTGGGGTTTCAGTTTTCCTGTATCTATGTTTATATTTCGAACTTGGAGTCAGTCGCTCCCTCAAGCAGGGGAAAGAGACAATCCTCCCTTTGTTGAGCATCAATTTGAATTCTTCCGTCCGAAGGGCCTGCACATGGCTGCTACACTCCCGACACCATCATTTCTCTAACAGCACACATTGCTTAAGCCATTAACATCACACGGCATAAGCAACCTAATCCTCAACATGCTTCCCAATTGAACTTTCAAATTACAAAAAGATATCCATGTGCACAGACCAAAATGCAAAGCAATTTAAAACCCAACTAACTACGGCCAAGAGAAAAAATCGTACTTTTTTAAGTCCAGCAAAAACAGTTAAACGAAATCCATCATATTATGCAGCTAAAACTATCACTTACAATCTGGGCAAAATATTGCCTGCGTGCTGCACGAGCTCATAGAGATCCACAATGGAGCAACCCCGCCTCGTCTCCTCCTTGAAGAACATCTCCAGCTTCCTCAACTCATCGAAAGCCCTCATATCTGGATCAATCAAAAAAACCAGGAACACAAAATCCATAAAACAACATGCATTCTGCCTCAACAATTAAAAACCATGAGATCAGAACAAAACCCACAATTAGATCGGAGAACCGGCACTTACAGAGCTCGTAGTACTTGTGAGGGGACAATTTCGAGGTGCGGAGCTCAGAGAGCATCTGCGCCGAGTACTTGAGAGCGTCCCTGAGGTTGTTCGAGTCCTGATGCAAAAGCGATCAAGGTTAGGGTTTAGTTACGCGGGGCGAACGGTCTTTCAACCGCTGAATTGAAGAGAAATTGGCGGGCGAGCGTGCGAGCGGGCGAGCGGGCGGGCTCCGATATCATTACCATGGCGCGATGCATGTAGAAGGCGTTCTGCTGGAGGCCGGCGATGCCCGCCGCGAGCCATTTGTCTTCGTCTTCGGCCACTCCGGTCATCATCGTCGCTTCTCCGTCCCCCTCCCTCTCTCTCTCTCTCTCCCCAAGTTCGCGTTTGGACTGGTTTGTTTGTTTTTGGGTTTTCGATTCGGGTCTGTTTCGCCTTCAACGATGCGTCGCTGCAAATCGGCTGGGATCGAGCGCCACGGGGTGCACCTCCTTATGATGGGCCAGCGGTGCACTTGACGTCGGGTTTCAGCGGATGGTACGCCTCCTCGCTTGTTTCCATTTGAAAAGTTGCTCACTCGATCTGGAGCTAGAGCAAAATTTCCCAATGCTCGACCCAAAAAATAAAAATATGTCCAATGCAATTCTCAAACTCACAACTTATTAAATTAATTTTTTAAAATTCATAAAATATTTTTAAAAGTTCCTCGCTTAAATTCTAATTAATCAAATTCGATCAAAAGACAAAGCTTTCCTATAAAATGATGCTTCAAGGAGCAGCATAGGAATTTATTAGTTGAGCAGTGATGAATCAATTGGTCAATGTGTTAAAACTAACACAAATCTCATTCAAACATCAAATAGTTAAAGGAAAATTACTACAAAGAGTATAAATGAGTTGATCGACATAGTATTTTTGAACGAATTTCATGTAATTTTTTGTAAGACAAGAAGCAAAGTACGCACCACCATGGAAAAGAAATAATTAAGCTCCTATTACTCATATTATAAAGCACTTATACTTTGAAATAAGTGCATTGAAAGTCTTAGAATTTATCATAAAAATGCAACTGATTCTTAAACTTTCCAAAAAATGCAATTTAGTCAAATTTAATAAAATCAAATTCTTCCATCAATTACACTTTTTGAAAATTTTAAAATTTGATTGCCCTTTCATGATAAACCTTAAAACTTTATTGCACCTTTGAAAATATTAAGATTTAATTACACTCTCGTAACGTAATTTAATACTTGAATGCACTTTTTAAAAATTCGAAAAACCAATTGCAATTGCACTTTTGTAATATATTTTAAGACTAATTATGCTTTTTAAAAGGTTTGAAACTCAATTAGGATTCGTGCTAAATTTAAAGACTTTAATCCCTTCTATGTTCTTTATTATGTTGGCCAGTCCATTTTGTCAAAAACACATCACATCTTGGGTGCATCGCTTCCACAGGCATCATCATAAAAATGAAGCCATCTACATGGCATATATTATACAACTTAGGTCACATAGATGACAAAATTTTGTATATGTACCTATAACAGAAATTGAAATCCCCAATGACTCTTTGAATCCGCTATAGAAAAAATAAAATCGAACATCTGTGATAAAAAGAAAAAAATAAGTAGATGATTGAATCTTTTAAACTATATATGCACTAGCTATATGCCAGTGCATGAAACATGTTGTAATTCATGTCTTCAAGTAGGATCATTAGACCAGTCAAGCATCTTTTGCAGATGCAGAACAAATACAAATATACAGCATTTTTAGCTACCATTGCAAGTAAAGTCGCAATGACAGAAAAAGGAAGACATGCACAACACGGTGAAGCGAGTGGGAGATATAGCTAAAGATCAAACTCCGAGTGACTGAGAACCTAAAAGCTATTCGAATTCTATCATCATTATGATTAACACGGGCAGAAAACCAATCCGCGCCGACTGGTTACAATTAGGATAAATCAGCATCCGCCGGAAGCCTTTTTCAGCTTTCCTTTCCATCCGTAGGAAACCCTCATGCAAAATCAACACCCTCCGAATGCCATTGGGACTGCTTTAGAGATCAAACAGGTAAGATCACAAGAAACGGTTAACATCCAAAGATAACCATTTCATCCATTCCAGTAAGCTAGTTACTACCCCGTTGCTCATCTCGTCTCCGATGGAGCTTCAGTAGGGCACCGTGTACGGCAGAGCATACATATCAACCTCAGGTAAGTAATGCATGCGTGGCCACGGGCTTGGGCTCCCGTAGGTCAAGCCATCGTAATCAGCTTTACATCCACCTTCACAATTGAATTGCTTTCTATCGAAAAGCCATTCCTGATCATCAAGATCAGTGCATCCACTGTCGACTGACAGTGGCACCCAATTTTCTATGAGATTTCTGTATTTTATCTCTGATGGAGAGAGGCCACGGTTATCAAAGCTCAGTGAGGACAAAGTCCCATTCTTTCGGGAAGACATTTCAGCTACTCCAGAAGAGGGACGCTGCTCTGTCGAGCCAAGCTTAGAAGCAGAACCTTCGCCTGAACTCAAAGAAGTTGAGCAGGGACGTTCTCTCCGCTCTGTGCTAGATCTAGGAGCATGTTCATGCTTCTCATGACCAAAGTGATCCGTCCTTACTGGGGCAGAGCAAGGCTGTTCCCCGCTGGGTAGCATTTCTGGATCTTTGTGCCTTTGTAGAGGCAACCGGATCCGAATAATGCTTGCTTCACATTAATAAGAAGAATTTGAATTACACGTATCAATGACCATGTGAAGTGCAGAAACCCAACAAGTGAACGGCCTTGCCCCAGTTAAGGAATAAAAGTTAACACACTCACCAGGGTTATGCCCGCCATCTGGAGGCAAGATTTGCTTTTGCTTTTTGCTGCTGTTCATTGTGCTGTCCAATGAATTTAGGGAATCGACAGGTTTCCCGTGTTCTTCAGTAAGGTTGCTCCTCTCGAAGTGTTCAGTGTTGTGTTTTCTTTTCTTGCGATGGTCTCTTGCCTTTTGGTCATCTTGGGTCCTCTCGCCTTCATTCCTTCTCTTATGACTTTGCTTTTTGTCTTTACTACCTCCATTTTCTAGGGCCTTCTTCTTTTCTTTCTTTTCCAGTTTTTTCTCTTTTCTCCTTTCTTTCTTCGCCTTCTCTACTTCTCTCTAAACCCACATAGAACCAGGACAGCCATGAGTTTAAGCACGAGCTAAATATTAAGAACAGAGGGACAAGCAAGAACATAGATATAGAGAACACACAAGTAAGTCTACCACCGTGACTATCTCAACAAAAACAGGTTTGGGAGTCTGGTGCAAGAATTAACTCATAATCCAATATTGAGTCAACCTTTTTCAAGGAGAGTGCTGACTAGATTGTTGGACACTGAATTATAGAAGACCATCAGTTCTTGTATCCCTATACTAGAGTCAGCTCTATCCAAACAAAATACTTCAATAGAAACAAGTTGCTCATAACCCTTATTTCTCACACCACAACTAACATTGCTCCATGTTTTGATCTCCTAAGCGTGACTAAACTGTAAAGGCAAGACACCAGGCAATGGCACACTATTAGTATAATAATGCACCATTTGTACACAAAGCCCTAGAAAATGGACTCCCTCACATTAACTAGAAAGTTACAATACTCTGATCCTTGCGATGCTTGTCCTAATAAGAGAATCTCTTATGATCCAAAACAGCATTCAATTGACAAATCCACATTGAACTGAAAAATCTATTTCATTCTGTCAATGATCAAGCCTCACCAATAAACAGCATGAACCTCTAAAACTAGACTGTCACCATGCCTGTCCTCTGCCCAAAATTTCTTGTGGTTACCATGGGTTTACATAGCATGTGTATTGCGTACTCAGAATTTACTAAGACAATACTTCATCAGGAAGTAACAAGGGGAAAGGCAAGCTCAAATTCATGAATTCCACTTCCACCAAAATCATTCCACGAGAAAAACCAAAAAAATCCAGCACAGTCACATCAAATGCTTCTGCTGTTTAATAATAGCTGAATTCAGTCATCAATCTATTGCTTTCAGAATGAATGTATCAGCGAAAGTCCTGTGGTTTAATTCCCTTTATGAAATAGGAAGTTTATCCATCCTATCAAGCATTTAAAGTTCTCTTCCGCAAGAATATCATCTAGTTTTTCACACACCATCCAACATCATTTTAGCATGTTCAATTGCTTCCATAAATATGGCATTGCCCAAATTGTTGCAACTGGGATAAGTAACACAACAAGGTGATGCATATCCGGCAACTAGACAGCTCCAGGCACCCACATCCCCGCTTAAGCTAGAAACAACTAAGCATCAAATGTGCACGCCCAATGGCTCTAGCATCCTCAGAACATTAACTGAAAAAACACAAGAACTTAATTGAGCAAATGCAACTTCAGTGTTACAATTTGCGTCTACTACTTGGTGGGTTCGAGGACTCTTACTCAATTGACTCAGCATGTCAAAAACTTCATGCAACTGGGCGTCAGTTTTTCAAAGGCAGGCCCTTTTTATATTTCCTCTATAACCATCAGCCAAAATCCTGAGAGAGGTATCATTTCCTCTGAACCTTGTGGCCGTTACTTGCTCCAAAAACACACACAATGCCCACTTTCAACACGAACCCTTCTATTCCAACATGTTAGCGCTTCACACAAACCCACACCCGTAGCCATACGCGTTTTGTCCATAGAACATTTCCACATCACATGTTGTTGCGTCTCATTAATTTCCCAGTTAGTTCTATCTTTCCTTCGACGGCCCCAAAAGGTCAAGCACCAGTTTAAACACAGTTTATCTGGCCTTCTTTTTTTTTTTTTTAAACTCTACCTTCGTTCACCAATAAAAGATACAGTCGCACGTCACGCATGTATCACAAAGAGCATAAACCAGCCAAGTTCCGGCGAAGCGGAACACAGTCAGCACAAGCACAAGCTACCACCGAATGCTGAACGAACCTTAATCGATTCGATCAACGCCTCGTCGCGGACCCCATTCCTCGCGTACCCAGGAGGAGGGTACGGGAAGCACCGAGACATCCTAGAAAAACACAAGCGATTAACAAGAAACCTCTCGATGGAGAGAGATCACAACAACAGTCGAACGCAAACCCTAGCTCACCCCTCCAAAAAAAAAAAAAGGATGAGGGGTAATCGGCTAGGGACTAAAATTGCGATCCGAAGCAGGGGAAGCACGGATCCGTCCCGCCCGACTCCGATTTGAACGAGGCACGAAGGTCACGCAGAGGGTTGGGGGAGGATTCAGAGCTCGACAGGAAGAGAGACCTGAGATGCAATACAGCCCAGGGCAAATGGCCGGAGGGGCCTTTTATCGTGCGAGATCTGGCCATGTGACAAGGAACTGGCGTGTTTGGATACGAGAATAGTTGGGTCATCCTGCTTGGACAAGGATTCCTTTTGGCTGTGGGGCCTCTTGGGATCTCTAGTGTTTGGCAAGCTGAATTGCGGTGTGCCCCTGAAAGGATAAGAACGGGTGAGCTGCCATTTGCATTTCGCTTCCGTTCAGTCTCATCAATTGAAATGTATAGTCTTCTTGTTTTTTCACGAGGTTAATAATATTTTTCTTTAGCGAATAAACGCTCTGAAAGTTTTAAATTTCATTACAAATGTGCAATTGAGTATTTTTCTTTTTTTGCTAGAGCAATTGAATACTTAAACTTATAAAAAGTGCAATCAAAATTTAAATTTTATTAAATTTATGCAATTGAATCATTCATTTAATTTTCGTCTAACTTAGCTAATGAAAAATGATTTTTTTTTATATTTTTCTCTCTCCTATATAGCTAAAAGAATGCTAAAACAACGTCGATTTTGTTTAACTTTATGTTAATTTGAATTAAGATTATATTTATAATTTTTTTAAAAGATAAGAAACTAGAAAGCCAAGACTGCTTTGCCGTCGCCGCTCCACCATCGCCAAGAACGATTGGCAATGGTGGGGAATGGCCAGCGACCATTACCAATTGTAAGCAAGAACTTGCATACCCTTGTCTAGATTTGGGCAACAATCAACAACCATCGCTCAATTTGGAGGAGGGCCGGCCAAGGGTTGATGACCCTACCATCGTCGGCCTTTCATTGTAACGATTTAACCACGCCATCGCTACATAGAACAGAGAAAAACCATGTTAATATTTTCCTTTAGACAAGTTGAACAGAGTAAACAAAATGACTCGATTGTGCCCATTTGATGTGATTTGGGATTTTATTACATTTTGCGAAAAATTTAGGACTCAGGTTACATTTTCATGAAAGTGTTAGGACGTATGATGCTCTCATCCATTTTTAATTCATGGGTGTGAGAAATCTATGACAATACCTAAAAAGATATAACACAAAATCATAAGAAGACAGCGATGAAAGTCTACATCGATATGATAAAGCAAAAGGGACGACCTAGTTTCGAGAGGAGTTTGAAATTTTTTTCTTCACCAACCGTCCTCGATTATTTATTTTACAGACACTGCATATTGTATTATTCAACAAAATGTTAAAATTTAGTTTTGTTTCGTGTTTCAAGCTTTCGTGCCGTATATTTTACATACAATTTCTCGCCATCAAATATTTTTGATAATGCGATTTCGCTTAATTTTCGAGTGTCAATTGGGTGCAATCGAAGCATGTGTTGGGATGAAGTTGAGAACGTCAGCATCGCGTATGACCTTCACATATCAACTGGCTAATTTTTCACAACATTTAATACTAACGAGACATCGATCCACCGTCCTAAAACCATCATAACTCGACGCATTTTATCTTACCTCCCGCTCGAAATGCCGTCTTACCTCGCAAACACTTCAAAAGCTTCCGACGGACGACCAGACAATTTTCATTTCATGATCAAACGGTCGCTGATCTTGAGCACCGGTTCTTTCGAGAGATCTATAAGAATG
Organism: Psidium guajava; assembly: GCA_016432845.1. NCBI lineage: Eukaryota > Viridiplantae > Streptophyta > Magnoliopsida > Myrtales > Myrtaceae > Psidium > Psidium guajava. The sequence goes on along the minus strand of CM028231.1, from coordinate 13,192,867 downwards.
CCACGTGTCAGAAGCTTCCTCGAATTTCGAGTTCGCTCTCCTTCATCGGTGAAATTTCGTGGCGGCGGCGGCAAACCTCGGACCGGTGGAACGTCTGGTCTGGGGAAATGTCGATGAAGCTTCCTGTAAGGTCGAAGGAGGAAACGACAAAAGCTTTTTCGTTCTGGAAGAGAGTTGGGGCATTGGAGGACGCTGATGGGGCCGAGGGCAACGTAATTTGCATCTTGGGCCGAAAGACCACGGCGCGAAGAAAAAGGCCCAATCCCAATCATCGGCCACGGCCCAACAAGTTAGGAAGAAGTCCTAAATATTTCACTCATTGGTCGTTTAATTTTGGTTGACAAGGCCGTGAAGACGTGACTCGTATCTCCTCCGACTTGGCTTATGGCAATGTCGACGAACGAGCGTGACGAGGATTTGATTGCATATTTTTGAAAATAAGACCCTTTTCACCAAACTAGCTTCAAAATTTTACTTACCCATTTATCGCGCCCGCCATGCGATATTATCTCGTTAAAAAGGAAGGAGCTTCTAAAATCGAAATTGTGTGGGGATCTCCTAAATCTTATTTAAGGATGCTTTCGAAGATGCAACGAAAACAGAGGTTGAATGATAAGTTTAGATAAATTCTTCGGTATCTTTTTTCCATTTTCACCAAAGTTTAGTTTTTATTGCAAAGACCCTCATTAACTCCGTTTGTTTCACGGAAATTGACTTCCTGGAAAATGTTTTTCTGGTTTTCCGGCGTTTGGGGGGCGGAAAATAGGTTGACTATGGAAAACATTTTCCTCCTATAAAAAAATCTCTTTGAAAAGTGTGGAAAATGATTTCCTCTTTTCAAAAAGAGGAAATCATTTTCCTCCAATCGCCGCCGTCGGTCCAAGACCGTCGATCGCCGCCCACGGCCACTCGCCGCCGGTCGCCGGAAAATCAATTACTTGCCAAACGACAGAAATTGTTTTCCAGTTCATTCTTAAATATTAGCCAAACACCGAAGAATATTGTTATTTTATTGAAAAATGACTTTCCGAAAAATGTTTTGCCTTTGAAAAATGTTTTTGCCCAAAAGGCCATTTTTCCGTGAAACAAACGGAAAGTCTAGGAAATGGCTATGCCGACCGTCCCACCAATTCTAACGGTGGGGCAGTCAAATTTCCACCACAATTCTGAATTGGTGAAATCGGATCACTTGCTGACCTGGTTTCATCAGTTTCCCTTTTTTAAAAATTGTAAGCTAAAATAAAAAGTAAGATTACAAGAGGGTTCGCACAATCAAAGGTTTTAATGAAATATATCCACTTGATAATATTCAAATAATAAGTTGAAACTTTTGAAATAGTAGATATTATTCTTTGGCCAAATAAAAGATTACATGGACATTGTTCCCAAAATACGAAAATATTCTTAATAACTCAGAAAAAAAAGGAATGTAATTTTGACTCCATATTGAATCAACACTTGAAATATTGGCTTCGCAACTAATAATGATATCATTGTGCAATGAAATGGCTTCTCGTTCCTTTCTCAAATCAAATTGCTCTAGAAAGACTCTCCAATAACCTAAAATTAAGACCAGTAATATCAATAATGCACAAAACAAATGAAGTAAAGAAAAACTTAAAACAAGAATTAGTAGAGAAAAAATGTACCCTGTTGATCCAAATCTTGCTGATGAAGATGTGTAGGGACCTAAAATGTTACAAAGTCAATCTTAGAATCACATGAGCGAAAACTAAAAGTTCAAAAGAAAATTGATCAAATCTCGTAGATGGCGATGTGCAGACACCTAAAACATTATAAAGTCAATCTTTGGTCTATTTTTGGACATCATTTGCTCTAATGTTTGGTTCATTCATAATAATATCCACTATTTTAAAAGTTGCAACTTATTATTTGAATAAGCGGATATATTTCATTAAAATCCTTTATTGTAAAGGCCCTCTTATAATTTTGTTTATTTAGTTAAAATCACATACTAATCTAGTTTCACCAATTTAGAATTGTGATGGAAATTTGACCATCCCTCCCTCAGAATTGGTGGGACAGTCAACATAGCCATTTCCTTAAGTCTATGAGCACACCGGCCTTTGGATAGTCCGAAAGAATCTGACCTCTAAAGTTCCCGGGCGGGATCAAGCCAGATTCTGCTCGCGAAAGAGCAATGAACACGACAGGTTCCTTAAAGTATCACGAAATTCTCGAAACAGAGTTCATGCCTTGTTCTGATCACGTCCCATCGAGAAGACAAAACCAAGATCCAGGCCCCTTCATGGGCCAAAATCTGCGAGAACCGTTCTTTTCCAGAAGATGGAAATCGGCGAACAATGACTGGCGCAGTCAACAGAAGCAAGAGATTCTCATTACCATTCTAGAATTATCATTACAATCTTACTTTTTCTTACAACTAACCAGGCTTTGACCCCACAAACTTCAGGCCCCAGACTCTTCCCAAGTTTCCAAATAGTCACACAAAACCCTAAGCAATACCAGCATACATATACACACTGAAGCTCCTCTCCTCATATCTTACACGACCACGCAGGCGTTGGGGTTCTCGTCGCTGAAGGCCGTGGTGTACTTGACCTCGGTGGAACTGGCGCGGGCGAGGGCCGAGGTCTGCGGGTCCTGGAGCACGTTCCGTACGTACCCGGGCGGGGCCTTCTTGTCGTAGGCCCCTGGGGCGTAGGGGTGGTCCACCATGTCGTAGGGCACGTAGGGCCAGAAGTCGCAGACCTTGCCGGTGCGGTGCCGGACCCGCCGGAGCACCTTCCCCGGGTCCACATACCCGATCACGGTCAGCTTGCTCTGCTTGGGATCGACCTCCACCTGACTCACCCCCTTCATGCCTTCCACCGACTTCCGCACCCTCCTCTCGCACCCCTCGCAGTCCATCTTTATCTTTATCTCCACCGTCTGGAACGAAAGAGAGAAACAAAAGACCCCATCTCAGATAGCTAGTTGCAGAAAAGTGGGCGAAGCTGAAAGAGATGGAAGCGTTAGAGTACCTGGAGCTGCTTGTGCTTCTTGAGCTTCCTCCCGTCGCTGCGAGGCACGTAGCAGACATCGGCGACGTAATCCAAAAACCCCATCGCTCCTAAACGACTGTCGTTCCTCTCGTTAAGCCTGTAAGGATCAAATCAAACGGCACGCGCTCTTCAGGATCGCCGTTTCTGATGAGAACAGAAGAAAAAGGATCGCCAACTCGAGTTCTAACTTCTGAGTACCGAAACACCGAGCTTCAGCCCCTATAAATGAGCCAGATAGCCAACTGCTGCGCCGAGCCACGTGTACAGTTCCACGAGCCGACACGTGTCGGATCGACACGTGGACCAGTCGTGGAGGCCCATGTCGTAGTGAAGAGGGAGGGATGGGAGGACGGGGAACAGGAGCGGCGAACCATCGGTGCGTCCCAATCAGGTGGACCCAACCGGCGTTTTCCGTTATTTCGGATGGGTCAAGTGGGGTCCGTAGCGTTGACTTTCTCTGCATGGGGCGCTAGAATATTCGATTGCTAACTGTAAACAAATTTTTTTTTATTTATAGTTCTGGACGAATTTTGAAGGGTAAAATGCATTTCATAATGATATAAAATTACTATTTTTGAAATAGAAGTTTATTTGATAATGGTTGAAAATTTCTACTTCTAAAATATTATTGACACGAAACCTTCAATGAAAAATTTCCACTTCATTTTTACATTTTTTAAATTTCTTAAAAATAACTTTTATCATTAGAGAAATATTATTTACTATTTAAAAATAAAAAATTATTATTTATTTTTTACTCCGACGGCAATGGTGATTGCCTCGGCCACTAAAAGTGGGCGATGGCGAGGGTCAATGATTGGCAATTTCCAGCGAGAGGCAACGGAGGTCGACAGTGGGCGGCGGCAACGAGGGACGGCAAGCAGCAATGGCCAACAAGGACAGCGATGGCGGTGGTTATGGCAGTGGCCAAAGATGGTTGCCGTGACAGTGGGTGGTTGGTGGTGGGAGTTGGCATTAACCACCTTTCAAAGGATAAATTACAAAATCCTTTGAATTTAGGGGATAGAGGGCATGTGTTTGCCTCAGACTTTCAATCTGTACATACTATATTTTGAGTCCTCATCCGAGTTAAATTTGAAGCGAATAAAGTTATAACGACATAACCAAGTGAAAGTTTTGGAGCGACAATTGAAAGTTTAGAACAAAATACTTATTAATTCCATAATCTAGAACATTTATACAATTTTCCCTAAATCGAAAGTAGAGATAAGGGATGACTATTGGGAAGGTGGGTCCCATGAATATAGGTCCTACCTTCGACTCATCAAATGTGAAAAATTCAATTTAGGACATGTGTTATGTTTATCCGGATATTTATCCATGGGAGATTCTATTATTATCGTTATTGACCTCACATCGACTATTTTTTGGCAATTAAGGAGGATGAGATACAAGAGAAAAACAAATCAAATCAAACCACGGAAATCCGTACGATTATGCTGCTCTTACTTTAGTTGCTTTCCTCCAATTTTTTTTTGGGTAGCATTTTTTCCGCTCTATTTTTGGCTAAATCACTCCCAAAACATTCCTAATACATTGTTCTTACTATGTTGTCTTTTATTAGTCCTCTCTAGCGTTCGTCAGCCACGGTTCTGAGAAAGCACTCCCGCTCTTTGGTTGGTCGTGTCCCCTGTTTTCTTTTTTTTTCGTTGTCATATCATGACTCCACTTCATCGTCTTCCTTATCTCCGTTTTCTCTCTTGTTACTGCTCAGAGCAAGAGAGAGAGAGAGAGATGGAGACTTTACACTTGTGAAGGCAGAGGCCGCTGAGTTGGTCCTCACTTGCGGTGCCCCAGCGTGAAGGCTCTGCGGCACGTCTTATGGCAACAAGGAGATGGTATTCGCGGAGAGCGCCGCGTACTAGCTGGGCGTGAGGAGGCTGGGCGCGCTGCATCTGCTGAGCCCGGCGAAGGCTGAGTCCTTCGCGCCAGTGAGGAGGGAGGAGCTGAGCAGGGTGGTGAGCAGCAGCGGCGGCACGTGAGGTTTTAATAAGGGCCGGGGCGTGGATTATGTGCCTCTTCTTGGAGCACTCGTGCAACTCGCATTATCGGAGCAATTTCACGCCCCATTGAGCCACAATCCCAATTCAAGAGCCCGAAACTCGAGCGAGTTCTTCTTCTCTGGGTCAACAACCGCAATGGAAGGAGAACAGTGGGTTGACGGAAGCAATGAAGCATAACCAATACAGTTCATGGGGCACTCGGTTTCAGAGAACTTGGATACTGTTCTTGAGCCTGAACGACCCGACGCGCGCTTCCGTATTAGGAGCTTGCTTGTGGCCACCCTCATCAGACATCAGCTCGATGCGCACCCTCTCTGCTTTAATGGAGTCGATGGTGTAATGGGTCGTAGCTAGAGTGACCTGAGGCCTTTGGAGGCCAAGCGCATGGCGAACTGAGCAGAACAGGTGAGCACAACTTTCTAATTCTCCATTTCTCTGCCTCTATTGCCCAGCAGGAAGAAGATGAAGGAAAGTATACGTACCCAATAGAAAAAAGGATTCGACCACAAAGGGCGGTAGAGTCACACTATTGTGTTAGGAGCGTTTTGTGAGTGATTTAGCCAAAAAGAGAGTAGAAAAAGCGCGGCCCCATTTGTTTTTCCCTAACTTGCAGAAAACCTTGGCTTTTCTTGATTGTCACGAGACCAAAGTTTCTCGTAGATATCTTGAGATTTTATGAAAGAATTTAAATAATAAGTGGTTTCTAATCTCCGTAATCTTATAAATAGCCAAATTAGAGTGCCGTACATGGAATCTAACAACGCAGTCAGTGGAATAGAAGAACTTTTCACGAGCGACTTTAATAACCATGTAAGCATTAGTTTTAAGGTAGGTTATTAACTATTTGTATACTCGTAGGATAGTCAAAGCGTTGATTCCCTAGAAAAAAAACCCATCAATTTTAGGTTTAATTCAATTTTGTTAGAATTGTTTTTTTTTGTCCAACAAAATCCGAAAACTTCACTCCAGTCCTAAATGTACATGTGTAAAAAAAAATCATTGCTAGTTCTTTTTATTTTGTACCTATACGTATATGTATAAAAGACATGCATCCTCGGTCAATCCCAAACCCATTGGCTAGTTGATTAAGGAGATGAAGGAATTCAATCATCATAAAGTCTATATCAGCTATGTCACTGATTGTTTGTACACTCCTTTCAGGTTCATTTTCAATGAAATCTTTACAAAGCAAGCATTGTCAAGAGAAGATTTGGAGGCGTGGTAATGTGAAATCACTGCTAAAGGATTGGTATCCTAAAATAAGAGAGAGATCATGTAAATTGCTAATATTATGAAGAGGGGCATTTTCAGTTTGGTTTGGTTCAAGTAAAATGAGCCGAACCGGGAAAAAGAAATGTTATTTTTGCATTATCCAAATTGAAAATCTAACTAAATAGAATAGGTGCATAGTTTGATTAGGTTTTCATTTCTGATTTTTTGTTTGCTTTTGACACCAATAGCTGTGACCATGATGTAGGTAAATAGTTCATGAAATGAGAATCATAAGATAAAAGACAATTCAAAAATTTGTAGAATGCCAATAGTAAATTTAATGAAGCCAGAGCTTTTCCCAAAGCCAAAGTTAAAGGTATAGCCAAGGAAAGAGTGTTTATTTCCTAGACTCTCTTAAGATGGTGAAAATGTTTATTGGATAAGCACTAGAAGCAAACTTCCTCCATAACGACGTCTCCCCGTATTTCTACTTGTCAAAAACAGCAAGCAAGCAAGCACTATCAAGCGGACATTATCTGAAAATCTGATCAAGAACAGTATCCTCCTAAATGACCACCACAATGGGAAAAGAAGAAATTTTTTTTATAAAAAAATTTGAAGAAAGAAAGAAAGAAAACACTTCCTACTTTGCCCAAAAAAATAAAATAAAAGATTCTCACGAGGGCGTATTGAATTCCTTTGGATTCGAACGCCTCGTGATGGCACCTCCGCCCCCTCCCCTCGCCACAAACCCTAATCGGCCCGCCGATCGGCTTGACATCCTCTTCAGTGCCCTCCGCTCTCTCTACCATCTGATCCATCATGACCCAATCCAATGACACAAAGGGGGAAGGAAGGATTCGAGAAGATTTGAACTCCGACGGAACGAGGTGGTTTCGGCGATAGCGACGAGGAAGAATTCCGTTCTCTCTTTGAACTGATCTGGAAAGATTTGAGAAGATCTGCATTGGAACTGATTCGACGCGTGCGATGTTTGCGGACAATGAAAAACTTAAGGCCAAATTTTCTACTTTGAAGCCCAAAGGACCTAACCCTCGAGGCCAAGCCAATACCTAGAATTGGTCAATCGAAGACTACTTGGATTGAATTTGCAGGGGGGGAAAAAAGGGTGATAGCATTTATGGATGTGTGTGAACATCTCGACGATTGTGCAGTCCAAGTTCCTCGTAGGGTCATATGTTGTTTTACTCGGTGACCCTATTGCGAAGTGATGCCTCTGCTGTTCGAATCATTTTACAACTTTCAGTTCTTAAAAAGTTTAGCTCCATCGAATGCTGTTCCGGTGAGGCTTATAGCTTTCGAGTCAATGAATTTACTTGTAATTGTGATCATTTCGATTCTATTATTAGAACTCCAAAGAGTTTTGAGCACAATGGCGAGGATGAACATACACAAAGGAGGAATCGCGAAATGCGAAGTGCGGCGGAAGCTGCAAGGAAATCATTTTCGCGAAAAGCGAAGCTGCTAGGACTTCGAAGCGAGACAGATACACATTCGCCGTCTCTTTCGTCGCAACCAATTCTCGCGTAGGTGAGATAGAGAGATTCTTCACGCTCCTTCAAGGTTGAAATTGATCCGGAAGATAATTTTTTTGGTCTCCTTTATCGACACGATCTTAAGGGAAAATGAGTTGGATTACTTCGTGACGCTGCAATGGAAGGTTCGGGGCATCTAAATCTTCTCTTTTGATCATGATTTGGGCTTTTACGTTAGGGGTGAGCAAAACAATCGATTGCGACACGAAAGAGGCTGCACATATGTATGTCTTGCTTCAAATTTCGAACAACTTTGCCTTCCATGAAAGTGATTTCCTCATAGTTCCCGCATGTCGGGTTTCCCAATTCCTTCTTTGTTTATGTTCATCCTAGCTTATTTTTGGTCATTGGTACTGAGACGAACATTCTCTCTAATATCTTCGCAGGAGCCTCTCACCAAAAAAAAATTGACAATAGCTTAAATTATCGTTGGGCACATTCATCATTAGACAGATAGCATGTTTAATTAAATATACCAATCTACAAGATGTAATCCACGCTAGGTCTAATTTTATGCGATTTACAATTCAATGTCTTCCTCGAACGCGATGGATGCGGTACAAATGATCATAGTTATCGCACGCGGAGTTGATGGATAGAAGCGGTGTGTATATATACTGACGATCGAAAGGAGGAGATCTACACGGCCTAACATTATGTTACTGGATCTTGACGTAATCCAATTCAAAAGAGGAGATATATATGGCATGTTTCGGGTGGATGGGTCCACACCTAAAACCAGGAATGGGATCAATATTCACCGGTTTCAATTTAACAGGACTGAAAACGAACTTGTTCCCGCATGAACTGATTAGAACTGGCCGGTTCGGTTCAGCTCGGGCAGTTTCTTTTGCTCACCCCTAATGCAAAAGAGAAGACTTAGATGGCCGGACCTTCCGTTGCAGCATCTCAAAGTAATCCAACTCCTTTTCTCTTAAGAGAGTGTAAATCTTAATTTTGATCCTTTCTTTGTAATTTTTATAGGATTCCGTTGTGTCTCGCTTCTAAGTCGAAGCAACTTCACTTTTCACGAAAATGATTTCCTCTCAGTTTCCCGTTTGCGATTCCTCTTTGTTTATGTTCATCCTCGCCATTGTGCTAAAAAAATTTTGAAGTTCTAATAGAATCAAAATGATCACAATTATAAGTAATTTCATTGACTTGAAAGCTATAAACCTCACAAGAACAACATTCAATCGCAAAGGAGCTAGACTCTTTAAGAACAGAAGGTTCTAAAAAGATTCAACCAGCAGCAACGCCACTCCACAACGGGGTCACTAAGTTAACAGAGGAACTTAGACTGTACAATCGTCGTGATTTTAACATTAATAGACCATGCATCCATAAAAGCACACTTTTTGCTCCCACACAGGGAGTGTGCCTTCAATTCTATGCGATATCTTTCTTTTTCAGGGAAGAGATTGATCTAATACTGCTTCGTTGACCTGTCCGTAGTTGAAGATCGCAGCATAAGGATCGAGTTCGAGCTTGGAATATTCAAGAGAAGTTCTCGCCGTCGTTGCACTTCATTATGTACACATACTTGGCCGCGATCAGATTGAATCTTAACTCGACGCAGTCGACATCAGATATGCTTATTCACCACTGTTGTACTGAAAAAAACATGCAGTTACATATCATCAGGATGAGCAATATGACTTGCTGAATCTACAAAACGAATTTATAGGATCACCTCTCTACGACTGCCTTGGTATAAGACTACGTGTTCATGCTCGCCCTTTCCCTCGTAATATCCTTCTGATGCTATCTCCATCTCCTAAGGGCTCGGCTAGCGCTTGCGGAAGCGCCGTGTTCGCGGAGAAGAGCGTCAGCCCGGAAACCAGAATGCTTGGTGTCCACGTGAAGAAGGGTGGCTTCAGCGGTGGCGCCTATCCGGTGCTAGTGGGTGGGCATGTTGGGACTGGAAGTTCCTCAGCCACCGAACCTCGCCTATTGTTGCCCAACCGAACATCCCCGCACGCGAAGAGGAAGAAAGAAAGGAAGGCCGGGCTTTCCTTCCTTTAAGTTTCGAAAACCATTCAAGCAAGGGGAAATACATTTATTTGGCCGATAATTTCTTCAAACCGAGACTGAGTAATAGAGGATCCGGACGACGTCGTGCACGGCAACGGCGTTGAAGGAGAAGAGGTCGGGCTCCGCACCATCGAGGTTGAAGTTGCGAGAGCCTTGAACACAGCAACTGGAACCCAAAAAAAGGTAAATGCAACGGGCTGGAAAGCACCTCCAATAGCACCTCCTTATAAAACCCCAGGCCAACGGGATCTCTAGAGTGTCAACACAGACTTCGAAGATAGGCGGCATCTCGGAGTCTAACTCTTTGATCTGACCTAGGCCTAAAACTTCAACTCAACCTACCCTCGCTTCAAGCAGTGAAGAGAGGATAAGAAAGAAGCACTTCCCCAACAGCCTAGCATCTTTTTTCCAGTCTATCTTTCCCAAATCTAAAAAAGAAAAGAAGTAATATATCTGATATATCCAGTCACACACGTAGGTTAGAAAGAAAGAAGTTTACTATCTCCTAATAGTCTCTTCTCTCTTCACACAACTCTTCCTTTCCCTATATCTCCTAGAGCAAGAGAGCAGTTCTCTTAACACAGCTGGGGATCCGACTCTACAGAAGAAATGGATTCGGTAATGGTAGAATATATAGAAAGGCTTTCGAAACTACGGTTTAGTATAAAAGCTCTGTCTAAGGCCCTACTAGTCTTATTCTTACGATGCCATAGGACAGTAGTAGTTCCGGAAGCTAGAGAGCAACTCATTCACTCATAAAGTCAGAACTCGATCGCTATCTCCTCTCTTAAACAATCCTATTCCCTCAGCCAATTCTACTTCTTTATTTCTCAGGAAGTGCAGAAAAGAAAGTACTTTCCAAAGATTGGAATCTCATGACCCCATCCCTCGATCGTGGGGGTACTATTCTCTACTCATTCCGCTCTTGCCTTCGTCCTTTAGTGAGAAAAATCAACGAGGAAGGAAAGCTTTCACATTGCAGTCCTATTCCAGTTCTTAAACCCAATCCACCTTTATCCTTCGGTCTACATTGGACCAGCTGATCGTATGGATGGTTCGGTCGGTTGCTACACCAGATAGATAATATAAGGTAATCCGGAAAAATCCGGCATACTATAGTAATCGATTATTTGGTCCTTTTGCGATCGAACAACTTATGAACAGTTGCTGCCTACATAACCTTATCTACCAGACCAAGGGAAGCAGGTATCAGATCACTGTAGTTCGAGACACCTTTTGTGAAAGCAGTTAATTTACTGTATTTTAAATGAATTTAGGCATACAAAGTATTAGATTTCGTTCCCCTAGAATGCCTGGAAGCTTACAACAAGAAGGAGCTTCGTAGATGTGTCGAAGGAATTACTAGTTTTATGTTGATGCGGAAGAAACAAGGGGGTCAAAATAGATTTTGTTCTTTGTATTCAATAAGTATTGCATGACTAAATAATTCAAGGAGGGGTGCACTGCAGGGAGGGTCCTTTTAAGTAGATGACTCGTCGGGCCGTCGAAGCAGGGAAGAAGGACCCATTTTCTTCTAAAAGAGCTTATTCGGGGCATTCATATGTTCACCCTCTTACTCTACTTGTGAAATTCCTCCCTTCAAATCAAAGAGCAGTGGATTCTATCACCGGGGATTCTGGGCATCCTAACTATGAAAGAGTTCCTTCTTTTAAAGACCTATTAGACATTATTGACTTGCAAAGACTGATTCTGCTAATCAAAATGACTAAGTTTCATGAATTGACCAGTCACTCAGCTTCGTATTAAAAGATCATGTCACCTTGTGGTTGACATTCCATTCCCTCGAAATAGAATATCTTTATCGAAAGAAGGGCGATAGGGGAACCTGCCTACCTAGAGCTAATGGAGGGTAATTGCTTAATACTAAAGGTGATGGAGGCGGTAAGAAAAGAGGATAGCCAACTTAATCCACTTTCCTTTGACCTATAGCTTGCTTGCTTTCTTGCCTTGTGAAAAGTGCTCTTGCTTTGTCTCTCGTTCGTCTTCTTCCTTGCTCCATAAGTTTTTGATAAAAAACAAGATGGACGGCTGTTCTTCTATTAGCTGGGAATAGAGTGGCCTAAGGGATTCTATCTACTAGTCAATAAAATGGAGGCATCAAGACATATAGGTGACAAAGAAGGCCGTCTAGAGTTTGATTGTTCATTGAATGTGAAGTATGACGCGATCAAGTGAAAGTAGTGCCAGCGATAACCAAACCCCTTGACCAACCACTATGTATCCATGGCCATTAGGGATGAGGAAGGGGCTATTGGTTGGTTGCATGGTGATGCCCAAAAGGATCTCCCACACCCCACCCCCAAATAGGCTCTTGGTCTCAACAAGGTATGGAATATACTTTTTTCGGCATGCCACTACACGAGCAAAGAGCGAGAGAAGCAAGCAGGCTGTGATGATGTCAGAATTTGCACCTATTTGTATCTATTTAGTTCGACCTACCCAGAAAAATTATCCTCCTACGGATGTGGTTTCGATCCTTGTGGTGATGCCAAAAGTCGTTTCGAGAAAAAGAAAATAGGGACCTAACAAGCACAAAGCGATTACACAATCAAAGCCTTTTTCATCTCCGGTGAATAGATGCACAGGATAACCTGTGATACACACCGTTAGTTGTTTAACTAACCGAGAATGGCAAATTCCTTGGATCATGGGTCATCCCCTGAAATACCATGAGAATAATAAGTCAAGAAAATCCTCTGTTATCAAATCGTCTGTGCTCACTAATCGACTGTGGAAGCTTAATGAAAAAAATATTATTTCTTCCCCCTGTCGACACTGTCCCCTCTAATGTTCCCTCAATCTTGTTGCCAAACCACTCCTGCCTTCTTGTTTGCCATAAGAAATTTGCTAACCTTGACAGACCGAAGAAATCGGGAGTGTTTCAAGTCGCCTGTGCTCAAGAGCTTGACTTGCGAGAAGGAGAGGTGTCGAGGGATGACGTTGTGGAGGAGAAGAGAAAGGGTCCTTTTGTTTTGGGGTTGGGGGAGATGGCAACGTGGGTGGCACACTTAAGGGTCAATAGCAGAGAGGATGGAGGCCCAGTTGCCAAAGTCGCTGGATGCATCGAGGATGTTTCTGCCTTCCTTGCTGGAGACAGATCAAGGAGAGGAGGAAGAAGAAAGTTAAAGCGAGGGAAGAGGAAGAGAGGAGCAGGAGCAGGAGCGGAGCAGCGGTGCAGAGTGAGGGATCGATGGAATGAGACGTGGGGTCAATCATCAACACATGGCAACTGCTAAGTGGGCTCAAGTAAATTCAACAGCTACCCAATATTTTCCCTCCACTCAGTTGCCTATCCGATTGTCCAACCTATGCAGAACAAACAAGCGGTGGGACTTGCACCGTCATAACTTGCCTATGACAGTACCGTCACGCTAACAAAGTCTGTTTCCAATACTGTCATTGATTCAATCACAGTGCGAGAAATTGACGAGAACTTGTGATTTTCTTCTGATATGTCATGACAATAAGTAAGTGACCCTTACCGTGGAATACTGGCACACATACTTTTCGAGAGTTTTTTTTTTTGGTTGACAATGGATAATGTGCATCTAGAGTTGGTTTCCTGCTTGTGCCACCTGAGAAGAGAATTAGGTTATATTACTACATCTTATTTGATGTTTGCAACTATGCATGCAACGTTGGATATAACCTTCATCTGAAACCAGTTATTGCATGGAGATATGATCATCAGAACCTCCTACTCTAATATCACGTGAGATTTTTAAGGGATCACTGTCAAATATTCTAAAAGCTTAAACTGTTGTTGAAGACGTGTTTTAATATTTAATTACTCTAATAGATATAGAGGTAAAAACTTAGATAAGTGAGAGAACCTACAATGCTGAGACGAGGAGGAAATATAAAACCCGGCTTTATATACATGCAACCACAGCTAAAACACAAGTCAGATAACAAAAAGTTACCAAAAAAGAAGAAGAAGAAGAAGCACTAAAATTGAAATTGTGTGGGGACCTCCAAAATCTTATTTAAGGACGCTTGCGAAGATGTAACGGGAATAGAGTTTCAATGATAAGTTCAGATAAATTCTTCGATATTTTTTTTTCCATTTTCACCGGAGTTTAATTTTTCTTGCAGAGACCCTCTGTGAGTCTACATGCACAACGGCCTTTGGATTGTCCGAGAGAATCTGACCTCTAAAGTTCCTGGGCGGGATCAAGCCAGATTCGGCTCGCCAAAGAGCCAGGAACGCGACAGGTTCCTTAACTCTTACGAGCTTCTCGAAACAGACTTCATGCCTCGTTTCATGCCTCGTTCTATCGCGTCCTAGCAAGAAGACAAAACCAAGATCCAGGCCCTTTGCGGGCCAAACTCTGCGCGACCCGTCCTTTTCCAGAAGATGGAAATCGCCCAATAATGGTTGGCGCAACCAACAGAAGCCGAAATTTCTCCGTACCAAACTAGAATAATCATTACAAATTTTACTTCGTTCTTCAACTAACCAAGATTTGACCCCACGAACTTCAGACCCCAGACTCTTCCCAAGTTTCCAAATAATCACACACAAAACCCTAAGCAATACCAGCACACATACACACTGAAGCTCCTCTCCTGATATCTTCTACATGACCACGCAGGCGTTGGGGTTCTCGTCGCTGAAGGCCGTGGTGTACGTGACCTCGGTGGAGCTGGCGCGGGCGAGGGCTGAGGCCTGCGGGTCCCGGAGCACGTTCCGGACGTACCCAGGCGGGGCCTTCTTGTCGTAGGCCCCTGGGGCGTAGGGGTGGTCCACCATGTCGTAGGGCACGTAGGGCCAGAAGTCGCAGACCTTGCCGGTGCGGTGCCGGACCCGCCGGAGCACCTTCCCCGGGTCCACATACCCGATCACGGTCAGCTTGCTCTGCTTGGGATCGACCTCCACCTGACTCACCCCCTTCATGCCTTCCACCGACTTCCGCACCCTCCTTTCGCACCCCTCGCAGTCCATCTTTATCTTTATCTCCACCGTCTGGAACGAAAGAGAGAAACAAAAGACCCCATCTCAGATAACTAGTTACAGAAAAGAGGGAGAAGCTGAAACAGATGGAAGCGTTAAGAGTACCTGGAGTTGCTTGCGCTTCTTGAGCTTCCTCCTGTCGCTGCGGGGAACGTAGCAGACATCGGCGACGTAATCCAAAAACCCCATCGCTCCTAAACGACTGTCGTTCCTCTCGTTAAGCCTGTAAGGACCAAATCAAACGGCACGCGCAGAAGAAAAAGAATCACCGACTTCGAGTTCTGAGTATCGAAACACTGAGCTGCGTCCCGTATAAATAAGCCAGCTCGGCAACTGCTGCGCCGAGCCACGTGCAACTCTCCACGCCCGGACGCGTGTCGACTCGACGCGTGGACCGGTGGTGGTGGTTTGCCCATGTCACAGTAACGAGGGATGGAGGGGTGGGAGGGTGTGGAGCAGCGGCCGTTGGTGCGTCCGTATCAAATGGGACCCAACCTGCTTTTAGCGTCGTATCGGATGGGTCAAGTGGGGTCCGCACCGCCGACTATTCCCTGCATGGGGTTCTAGAATGGGTAACGGGAGTAACTGCCGAGAGGATAAATGTCGGTTCAAACCGGTTGACGGGGCGGAGACGAAGAACGACCGGTGGAACCGACCACGGTCTCTCTTATCTCTTCGAGTCATGGCCATGGGTCGTTTCACACTTCACTGTCCGACGACGCGTCCTTTATTGTCCGCGAATTGTGAATCGACTGACCGATTCAGGTTCTACACCCGTGATCCACGTTACAATTGTGGTATGCCGATATTGTACACCCGAAATCAATATATGATTGGAAAGAAAAAAGGAATAAAGAAAAGAGTCGTGAGCTTTTTTCTAGGTTTTGATTATGGGTAAGCAAATTGGGTAGACCAGACCAAGATCGCTTGGACTAGACCGGTTGATTTTTTTCTTTAATTTTAAAAAGTAACCCTAAAGTTTTCTTGGGAAAAACTGTTGAAGTTTGTTTATAAAATAAACAAAAGTTGCCTTTTTAAATCTCACATAGGATGAAAAGAAGAATGCTAAGTCTTTTAATTAGTTAGAAAGCTACTATGGTCTTTTAAAATAAAAAAAATGTGTAAGTGGACTAGACCTCACTATACCTGCGTGTGATTGCATGATTTTGGAGTAATTATGAGACGCGCTTAGCAAAATTTAATTTTGATATTTTATTTTATTTTGACATTAATCAACAATCATATTTTTATTTTATTTTATTTTATTTTGAAATTTAATTTAATAAAATTTAATTATAATGTTCTAGCGAAGACCGTGCACTTAGAAGTTACGATTATTTTTCTATTAATTTAAAATTTTAATTTATTAATTATGTCCAATAGTTGTAACTCTTCAGACTTGACAATTTGGACGTGAAAAATTGCATCCTTTCGATTTAGCAGTTTTAAACTTTTGAAAAGTTGTAATATTTCATACAAAACTTTTTTCAAATAATGAAAATGTGTAATCGAATAAATTATTTTTAACATGAAGAGTTGCATGAGAATTAATTACTTCCTATACGTGAAAAGATGTCTTCATTTCTCGTTATATATTCAGGTGTTATGTTCATTTTGAATATAATTCTTTCAATTTTTGTTCTTTGAGAGAGAGAGAGAGAGAGAGAGAGAGAGAGAATTATAGTTTTCATTTTCAATTATTTCATAGAGACTTCTTGGAGAAATATTATAATTGCTATCTAATATTCTCACTTCAAATTCTATTATATCCTGAAGAATTTTTGCTAGTAACTATTAGCAATGTCGTTAGCAAATGATTTCTTAAAAAGAGTGTTATCACGTCTTAGAGTCTGATTCCTTTACTCTTCCCATTCAACCACATATCGCCAAAACAGCTAGTACCAGTTCTAGATTGCACTTCCACAGAACTACTGGATGTAGAGGATTTCTTAAATTGAACTGGAATCAAGGTCATGTTGTCGCATCTTTCACTGCTAGCGGATGATGCCAAACATCTTTTCAGGTTTTAGTAATCCCTAAAAAAGGTGGGACAGGAGGACTGATTGTAAACAATTTTGTTCCATTTTTTGTCATGTTATCGATTCCTAGTCCTCAGGGTGGTCCGTCCATTCTCCAGTTCTGAAAAATGGGAATCGAGATTACCGGTCTAGTTCCCGATTCTTGAGAGGAAAAGACGAGGAACCAAACACCCCTAGTTTTGATAAAAGAGAGTGATATTCCATGTATTTGCTAATCATCGACCACTAAGAAATGACATGCAATTCCATCAAGAAAATCCGAACAAATAAGAGTGTATGTGTATGAGTGAAAACACTTTTGGCGAATTAATTCTTCGAATTTTCACGCATTTTAATTTACTGAATATGATCAAGTTCAAATGTTAACGTTTAGATGGGGAATGTGCCTATGTTGATCATTCGATGGGTTGCACACCAAGTTCGAAAGTCAACGTTTGTTTTTAACACAAATAAAGATGACTTCTTTGTGGTGATCACAAAATAATAACAGTGAGACTACATATGCGTGAGTCTAGAGATGTTCCACATGTGCGATAGTAAGTAAGAAAAATATTCGGAATAGATAGAATTGTTTTCAAGTCCTAAATCAGAGGGTGATTCGAAAATCAATCACTTGATATGTATTAACCGTGAACTTTAGAGTCCATCTGTCTGAAGGAAAAACTACTTTTTACAAGCCTATTTTTCGGCTTTTCGGTATTTGCACTATGGACTAATCAATTTACAATAGACTTTTTTCATAGATGGAAAACTAAGTATTTTCTTTGAAAATGGTCTTCACAGTAGATTTTTTATTATTATTTATAATCAAGTTTTCAGCGAAGTTTGTGACTTTCGCTATTGTATTGTGCACGTAGGGGTCGTTATTGTTAGTCCTTAATTGGGCCGGGTTAATTTCAAGGTGCTCATAATTTTGAAATGTCACGGGGTTCGATGATCCGGGTCGTGGGAAAGCACGAATGATCTTCGGCAGGCGGTGGTCGCGGCGGTCAGGGGTGGGAGGCGGTGGCCAGCGACGACTCCGATGCCAGTCTTGATGTTGTCAATGCCATGCCATGACAACACAGCCAGCCATCCCTGCTGCCCCTGACGGTGACGAAGCCTAAGCTTTCAATACAACAACCTTGCCGAACCAGCCATAAGATCTGCTGCAGTCGGTGACGCCTCAAGCCGGCTCCGGCTCCTCCAACGACGCTGCTGTCCCTTTGACCAAGCCGCTCTCAAGAACCCGACGAGCGGACAGGTGATCCAGAGAGAAACGTCCGTGAGGAGAAAGGACGCCGCCTTTTCCTCTGTCTTTTTCGTTTTTTCTCTGAGCTCCATCGGTTCAATACAAGAGTCGAAAAGGAGCCCAGAGAAAACAGGAGAATAGACAACGTCCAGCAAGGAGAAGTTGAGAATGCGAAAAAAAGATACAAGTTCTCTTTTTCTTTGTTCCTTTTATTTGTTATGCAACGCTCACGGAAGGAGGCTTCCTTTTTGTTCTTGTCTGTGATATCTACAAAGGAAACGCGCAAACGCAAGAAGTAGAAGTCTGCACCGTGATGGCCATAGCAACCGCACCTCCAATCGCCGGGCTGTGATCCACGAAGTCACCATTGACCGTCCCTTCCCTGGCGTATAGATTGCTCCTCTATTTTGCAGAAATCTCAAGCCTCGCTGACCCGACAGCACGAGCTCGGTATTGCACCTCCACGGCGTGAACAGCCGAGCACCCCCCGTGAGTCCTCCGAGCCGTTTCGGTCCGTTCGACCCACAAGTTGGTCTAATTCCAATTTTGGAAAGTTATCTTTGGTCCGAGAATCCTTGCTGTTCCGTCCCTGAATTTGCTGTTATTCGAGGATGATTTCGCTGCAATTTAGTGTCAAGGTTTCCTACTGTTCAGTACCTAAAACTGCAGCAGTTTGGTGGTTGAGTTTTGTTATATTGTCCGATAATATTTGATTATTTGATTGTTTGCTCATCTCATTTGAATTATATTATCATGCTCGGTTGTTTGCATTATATTATATGATTTTTTTTATAAAGTGTGCACAGTATAAACAAATAAGCTCATAATACATGATCCCCTATGTGCCTAGACCCTTCGAAATGCGCAAAAGTGCGACATATGACTTTAATCTTAAAGTACGGTTGTGCCCGCATAGAAATTACATACCATATCCTCAATCTCAATGGAATGGGTTGATAATTTTGTATAGAATCTCGTAATCTACTTTTTCTAAAATTGGACAATGTTATTTTATACCGTATCTACTTACTGACTCAAATCTAAGAATACAATATCGCGGATAAAAATTGAAATTTTCGGAATAAATAAAGGAGTATTATGGGCATATTTATTTATTTTTATTCATTCTTTGCATTTCTTTTGTGTTTAATTAAATTTTAAAAAAAATCCCAAAAAATGAAACTCATTTTTCTTAAAGTAAAACATGTTAAAAGTAATTTTTCATGTCATAAATAACATTTAATATAGGTTAAGACTTTGGAAAATCATTTTCTTAATTAAAATTGGATGTTTTTTCATAACAATTGTTCCTTGATCCGAAAATACAAAAAAAAAAGTTGTCTTTTGCATATCATATAGTTAACACATATCTTGCCATGTCATTATCTCATGCATATGTCCATGTCATGTGGTTTATTTGCATTCCATTTAGAAAAGGAAAACCACCCCCCAACCAAAAGAAGAAGAAGAAGAAATCATCTAATTCACATTACCAAGATAAAGGAATTTTTCATGAAAATAGGTATCGAAATGGCATCAATTGAAAGATTAGCATAATCAATTCTCCGAACCCATTATTTCTAGTTCGTAAAACTAATTTAGTTCTCTCGTTAATTTACTTAAGTGTTTAATTGATCTTCCAAGAAAACGAATAATGGCAGCTCTAAAATGAATCGATTTTGCATGAAATTGAACTTAAGTTGCGATTTGGTAGCGTTTGGAAGAGTCCATATTAGATTAGTCAATATAATTAACATCCTAACTTGTTAACCTAGAATTTTCAATTTTAGATCATGACATTGGCATTGGCATGAGGACATTGTTTTCCCTAATTCGTCGACTGTCTTTGTTAAGCATACGATGGTCATATTTGTCGATATGGGTCATCTACCCATTGTTGCTTATATATTCTTCATGTGGTACTTTAGGCAAGGTGACCGAGTGCTAGGCCCCCTAATTATCGACGATGGCAACAACAGAGGCGGTAATGGAGGAGATGGCGACAACGGGCCAAGGGGCAATCTAGGGGAGGTGGTTGAGACCTAGAGAGTATATTATGTACATGTTCGTATGTGTGTATGTTAGTGTCCATAGGTATCGGACCAATTCTGGTGGGACAGCTTGGTAGAATGAAGTAGGACCCTTTTTGTGTACCCTTGCTGGATAGGCTAAACCATTCCTTGTATGCCTCGGATATCTTACGATTATAGCCGGAGTATGAACTTGTTGTCCTTTGAAATCCTAATGAACAAAGTATTATAATTATTATGAAATTCTTCCGCTTGTGCTAGTTAATTGAAACCATAATATAATGAAAATGTGATCTAGCAATTGCCGTCACACTTACCAACGGCAAGCGAGAACTTGCATGCCCTTGTCTAGATTTGGGCAAGGGCCGGCGACAGTTGCCCAATTTGGAGGAGGGCCGCAAGGGTCGGTGGCAACCACTGGTCGAGTGCCACCGACACCCATCATCGTCGACCCTTCCCTACATCATGTTAGCCATACCAACGCTTCATATGAAAAAGAAAACAACATCAACATTTTTCATTAAACAAGTTGAACATAGTGAATGGAATGACTCGATGGAACTAATTTGACATGATTTGGGATTTTATTATATATATATTGTAAATTTTAGTTATTAATTGCACTTTTGTGACATGTGTTAGGACTTTCAATTCTCTTATCTCTTTCTTTTATTTATGTGTGTGAGAACTCTATGACAACCCCTAAAGAGATATAACACAATATCATAAGAAGAAAATGATGAATATCTATATTGCTATATAAAGCAAAAGGGGCGACCAATTTTTGGGGGGAGTTGAAATTTTTTCTTCACTAAATTTTCTCGATTATTTATTTTATAGATACTGCATATTGTATCATTCAACGCATGTTAAAAATTCCGACAAAAACAAAGTATGCTAAAATTAAATTTTGCTTGACTTTTGTGCTTTTCAACGTGTAATGTATTTCACATACAAATTCCTGTCATAAAATATTTTTGATCATGCGATTATATATGCACTTCAAAAGCTTTCGACGGACAATTGTTATTTCGTAATCAAACGATCACCGATACCGAGTTTTTCGGGGAATTTGTAAGAATGCGGCGTGTAAAAAGCTTCATTGAATTTCGAGTTCGCTTTCCTTCATCGGTGAAATTTCGTGGCGGGCGAAGCTCGGACTGGACCGTGTGGCCTGAGGAAATGTCAATGAAGCTTCCCGTAAGGTCAGAGGAGGAAATGACAAAAGCTTTTTCGTTTGGGAAGAGAGTTGGGATAACATGAGGATGCTGATGGGCCGAGGGCAACGTGATTTGCATCTTGGGCCGAAAGACCACTGCGCGAAGAAGGAGGCCCAAACCCAATCCTCAGTCATGGCTCAACAAGGTAGGAAGAAGTCCTAAACAGTTCACTCATTTGTCGTGTAATTGTGGTTAACAAGGTTGTGAAGACGTGACTCGTATCTTGTCCGACTTGGCTTACGGTAATGTCGACACCAGCGTAACGAGGATTTGATTGCAAATTTTTTAAGATAAGACTCATTTCATCAAAGTAGCTTCAAAATTTACCAATTTATTGTGCTGTCGGCCATGCAACATTATCTTGTTAAAGTGATCTCGTTATGTAAAAGCATTTTAAATGTTCATATTTGTCTCAAACGATGTAAACGTGCCTCGGATGATGAAAGTCACAGACGGCGATGCACGTGCATCACGCATGCCCAAATTTCTGCCCAATCGTCGGACACGATTGTCCAAGATGAAAATTTTGCATGAAAAACAAAAATGAGAGGTGACCCAGCTGGAAGCTCCCATCTCGAGCCGGCCAAATGATGGGTTAGAACAGAAGAGTCATTACACAATGGCCGCCTGATCACTCCATCATCGCCGAGGACGGAAGCCGACCCAAAGTCGAAGCCCCGGACTCGAGGTGGCCGATGTCAGGCTTAGCGGGAGATTCGGTCGTATTATGGTCGCGAAAGGGCCATGAACACGACAGGTTCCTCAACTCTTACGAACTTTTTGAACCGTACAATTCCGTCACAGAACAGACATCACGCCTTGTTCTGATCACGTCCCAGCAAGAAGACAAAACCAACATCTAGCCCCCTGCATGGGCCAAACTCTGCGAGACCCGTTCTTTTCCAGAAGATGGAAATCGGCGAACCATGATTGGAGCAGTCAACAGAAGCCGGAAAATCTCTTTTCCAATCTAGAATTATCATTACAATCTTACTTTATTCTTCTACTAACTATGCTTTGACCCCACAAACTTCAGAACCCCAGCTCTTCCCAAGTTTCCAAATAGTCACACACAAAACCCTAAGTATACCAGTATACATATACACACTGAAGCTCCTATCCTGATATCTTACATGACCACGCAGGCGTAGGGGTTGTCGTCACTGAAGGCGGTGGTGTACATGACCTCGGCGGAGCTCGCGCGGGCGAGGGACGAGGCCTGCGGGTCATGAAGCACGTTCCGGACGTACCCCCGCGGGGCCTTCTTGTCGTAGGCCCCCGGGACGTAGGGGTGGTCCACCAACTCGTAGGGCACGTAGGGCCAGAACTCGCAGGCCTTGCCGGTGCGGTGCCGGACCCGCCGGAGCACCTTCCCCGGGTCGACGTACCCGATCACGGTCAGCTTCATATGCTTGGGATCGACCTCCACCTTGTTCACCCCACGCATGCTGTCCACAGACTTCCGCACCCTCCTCTCGCACCCCTCGCAGTCCATCCTAACCTTTATCTCCACCGTCTGAACGAAAGAGAGAAACAAAAGACCCCATCTCAGATAACCAGTTACAGGAAAGAGGGGAAGCTGAAACAGATCGAAGTGTTAACAGTACCTGGAGCTGCTTGCGCCTCTTGAGCTTCCTCCTGTCGCTACGAGGAACGTAGCAGACATCGACGACATAATCCAAAAACCCCATCGCTCCTAAACGACTGTCGTTCCTCTCGTTAAGCTAGTAAGGATCAAATCAAACGGCACGCACTCTTCTCGATCGCTGTTTCTGACGAGAGCAGAAGAAAAAAGATCGCCAACTGCCGGGCTCTGAGCGCCGAAGCACTGAGCTTCGTCCCGTATAAATAGGCCAGCTCGCCAACTGCGCCGAGCCACGTGTACCGTCCACACGACACGTGGATGCCCATGTCATAGTGATGTAATGAGGGACGGAGGATGTGGAGCAGCGAACATTGGCCCGTCCGAATCAAATGGGACCCGACCCGCGTTTGTCGTTATATCGGGGATGGGTCAAGTGGGGTCCGCACCGCCGATTTTTCTCTGCATGGCGGGCTAGAATGAGTAGAGCATAGCGGGAGTAACTGCCGAGTGGACACATGTCGGTTCAAACCGGTTGACCGGGTCGAGGCGAAGACCGACCGGCGGAACCGACCACGGTCTCTCTTTTATCTCTTCGAGTCATGTCCATGCGCCGTTTCATACTTCACTATCCAACGGTGCCTCCTTTATTGTCTGAGCATTGCGAATTGCCGAATTGTGTGACTTGAGATACAAAGAAAGATGGAATAAAGAGATGGGTCGTCCGTGTATTTTCTCATCATCAACCAACAGGAAACGACATGCAATTCCACCGAGAAAAATCCGAATATATAATAGCGTATATTGCATGAGTGAAAACACTTTTCGGCCAATTAATTCTCCAAATTTTTCGCGCATTTTGATTTACCAAATATGATCAACTTCAAATGTTAACGTTTAGATGGGGAATGGGCCTATTTTGATCATTCGATGGGTTGCACACCAAGTTCGAAAGTCGACATTTGCTTTTAACGCAAATAAAGATCACTTCTTCGTGGTGATCACAAAATAATAACGGTGAGACTACATACGCGTAAGTCTAGAGATGTTCGAGGCATGCAATAGTAAGTAAGGAAAATATTCAGAATAGATAGAGTTGCTTTCAAGTACTAATCATAGGATGATTCGAAAACCAATAACTCGATATGTACTAATACGCCGTGATCTTTAGAGTATGTTTGTTGGAAAGGAAAATTATTTTGACAAACTTATTTGTCGACTTCTTGGTATTTGCGCTGCGGACCGATCGAATTACATGAATGGAAAACTAAGTATTTTCCTTGAAAAGTGATCTTTACAGAAGTTTTTTTTTTATTAATTTATCATGAAGTTTTCAGCAAAGTTTGTCAAAGTGTTTAATGATGACTTTGGATATAGAATTGGGGCACGTAGGCGTCGTTATTGTTAACGCTTAATTGGGCCGGCTTAATTTCAAGGTGCTCATGATGAGGAATTTTGAAAACGTCACTAATGAGCTTCGGACAAGCGATTACGTGCGCCTCCTCTCCACCTCCCGGGCGCACTAACTCGAGATGAGGTTCCGGTTTAATTAGTTGTCCGAGGGAGGATCAGATGAAACTTTGCTCCGGCCAATCGGGGATGGATTCACCTGTTTCTAGAAGGATAATCCCGCAAGAAGGGTAGGTTTTTAGGAGATTTGCGCCTTGTGATTCTCTGGGGTTACCGCATCGGCCATGTACGGACGGGACGCTCGACCGCAAAATCGATGAATACGATGCGAGAATGCTACGGGGTTTCCCTGGGAAAAACAGCCGCCCATGCGCATTTGAGGGTCCGTCCCTTCGCTCCCTTCCTTCCTCTCCGCCTTTTCTTTCTTGCTTTCCTCTTCCCCGTTTGAAGCTTTCCTCTCGTTTGCGTGAACAAATTTATGCAGCTAGTGATCGTGAAAAATTAGTTCGGCCATCTGCCCAGTCAACCGCTATCGAGGAGGATGTTTATGGCGTGGCTTCACAGTCTCTTCAAGATTAGGTTGCTCTTCTCTCTCGATTTAGATTTATAGGTCGAGTTTTGGGGAGATTTTGCCCTTCCTGTCAGATTTGTACTCTTTCAATATTTAGATGCGCACCGCAAGCCATTGCAAATGGAGTAAGGGATCTCGGCGTGTGCTTATCATTGAATCTTGTGATCGGTTGCTAAAGTTTTACGGTGACAGACTTGTTTTGAAAGGATGAAAGTGCGCTTTTAGATGTAGATTATGCTTTATTATTTCATTTCGGATTTCTATCTTGTTTGGAAGTCATTTTAAATTTGCTAGGCTTGAAAGATGTAATACTCGAATTATTATTATGATATGAATTTAGGGTTGAGCAAAAAAATCACAATCTACCTAGACCTGATCAGACCGCACTCAACTGGTTGGTTTTTTATGGAACCAGCAAGTGTCAGTCCGATTTTCAATTCCAATTTTCGGAACGAACGGGTGCTGATTCGATCAACGATTTCGAGTGGGAACCATTCAACTAGCCCAACCGAACTAGTCCCTTTATATAATACAAATATATATTTTTTTAATTGAAGTCATCTCTCTCTCAAAAGCCTAGAATCTATACCCATCTGCCAAAAAAAAAGAAGAAGAAGAATTTAGATCCAAATTATGCGTGATATGTGTTGTAGACTATGGATATATTTGAAAACCTGCGTTAATTAGCTGATCAACTACTATTGCATTTTTCACTATGCTTGACTTCATTACTAACAATAATAATGTCGCATGCAAAGACTTTGTTCTTAAGTTTTTCATGTAATAAGAATACCGAACGCAAATAGGGAGAGTGCATTGCCAAAGTCTCAAGTTGAACCTCTCTTCTTTAATCATTAGGGATTGGTTTCATTTTTGTTTTTAATTGATATTGGTACTCGATAAGACAGTAATTGGGATCCAACCAAGAACAAGATTTGATCGGTAGTTCAATTCTCGAGGGTATCCATGGAATGAGCCGATAGTTCATGATTCGTATTTTGCGACAATGGTTTCTAGCAGACAGTTCTCGATTTTAGAGTGAGAATAATCCATCCTAAAATTCGGATCCAACCCGCATCTTTTTTTTTTTCCTAGTATCCTGTTCACTTTGACAAAGGTTAGGTTAGTGATTCTAACTAAAATTCGTATGGATTTTCAAGACACCATCCCAGAGAAAAAGTGAATGGTGAAGCACTTGTAAACTTCTCTGTTAGATGGGGGGCCTTGGTGGCCTGGTGGGCATTCCACTATGCTCCTAAACAGAAGACCCGGTCCGAGGAGCTTGATGGGCTGCTGTCAACATGGCTCTAAATTGGACAACGCCGGATGAAGGGTGATTCGAAAACCACCAATGACTTTATATATGTTAAACACCCCGTGATTATTACTATTGGAGTCCCTATGTCGGAAGAAAATCTGTTTTTAGCAACAAAAATTTTCGACTTTTGGGTATTTGGACAACAGGCCCATAGACTTGCGGAAAATGATTTCCATGGACGAAAAATTAACTATTTTTCTTGAAAACTGCCTTTACGAGAAAGTTTTCAGTTTGTTTCGATTCAGGGTTTAATGGTGACTTTCGATATCGGATTGGGCAATTATGGATCGATATAGTTAATCCTTAATTGGGTCGGATTAATTTCACGGTGCTCATGATGAGGAATTTGGAAAGGTCGCGGGACTCGATGATTCGGATCGGGGGAAGGATGAGTGATCTCCGGACAAGCGATCACGTGTCCCTTCGCCTGCACACCTCAAGATGAGATTCACGTGTATTTTCTGAAGAGGATCAGACAAACGTTGTTTCGCAGAACGAGATGGATGGAGCTTGAGATTTGCTTAGCGGCGGCCAACACATGTTCTAGAAGGCTAATCCTGGAAGAATGGTAGGTTCTTAGGAGATTTGTGTTTGCACCGTGCCTCTGGTGGTCGCATTGGCCACGTGCGAGGAAGCCGTCTCATTCGCGAATTAGGAACGTCAGTGGTTCGATTCGATTCGATTAGGGTTTCCGTGATATACGAATTGAACCGAAAAATCAAAGATGCCTTCTCGCCATGAACCGAAATTGGAGAATATATACCCGAATAAAAGACGCGCCTCGATTCGGGTATATGCATATTGTGACGGTAAATCATCTCTGCTTGCTTCGATTTTACGGCTAGTCTGAATTAGGCAAAAGTCGACTATGTTGACTCGAGCAATACAGAGAAATCAGATTCTTCTGAAACACTCGCGCTCCGATCTTCAGAGCTCTATAGGATGTTGATAGCCGATCCACGACGACGAAGTCCAAGGAATAAATCTAAAACTAGAAAAAAAAAATGGATAGAAAAGGAAATGTGGAGGATAGGGAGAGGGGGGAGGGAGGGCTGCTGTCGACATGGTTCGTTTCTAAATTTAGTCATGTGCTGGATGGGCTGCTGTCGACATGGTTCTAATTGGACGCCGGCACCGCCCGTTGAAGTTTGTTTCGATGGATTCCTCTTTTTAGACCCATCGTCCATCCAATTATACTTAATCTTGGGATTAGTATTCAAACGTACTTTAAGCCAGAAATATTAATCTTTTTTTGATTTGGTCACTTTTACTTTGCTAGATTGCTTACTAGCGATTCTTTGTGATAGATTATTTCATGAAACAAATTTATCGTAAATGTAGTTGTTAAAAGAGGACAAGACACGCGACTTTCAGGAAAATGAGGAGATAATTAGGTCCTTTCGTTACATATGGAGAGGGATCGATGGATCACAAAGTGTTGCAGCTCTTGCATTTATGTAATCACTTAAAGAGCGCGACTTTTCAAAATTGAAAAACCACAGCCCTTGTGATTAGACCAGCATAACTTTTCATTAGGGATGTCGGAATTGAAGTGAAAAATTGATCCGAATCACTAACCGAATTGAACGGAACACGAAATTGGTTATGTTTGATTTTCGGTCTAGTTAATTGACAAATAACCACTCTTCTCCTTCTTCTTCTTTTGTTTAGTTCAAAATCTCGTTCAAAATCTCTTCTCTTCCCTTTTTTTTTCCCTCTTTGTTGGTGGCCACGAAGCCCTCGCCGGCCGCAAGCGAGAAGTCACAGCCCCCTCGCAAATGAAGGCGAGGCCACAAGGGCTCGCGATCCCTCATCGGCCCTCGGCCACCAAAAACCGAAAAAAGAAAAGAAAAAAAAATTTCAAAAACCAAATTAATTGGTCGCGAATTCATGGAAAGATGCGACCGAAAACTGCGTCGTTTTGGAAAGCCACGAGAAACGGGGCTCTTATCTGTTCTCTTTCCACGTGATAAGGGTCCCCCACGTGAGTTGAGTCAAAGCAAAAGTACCATGTTGGGCCCACGATCTACCTCTACTATTCATGTACGTACGTATACGTATATGTATACTTTAAGTGCATGAAGAACCCTGCACATCCCCCACATTTACCCAGACAGCAAAACCCACGGCCACGACCACCTCGTCTTAAATTCTCTCCTCTCCTCATTCCCAAAACAGCTCAGAAACAGCACAAAGCCTCTTTCTCCCTCAAGTTCAAAGTTCAGTCCCTTCTTCCTCCTCCTCCTCCTCCTTCAATGAGCTCGATCCCTGGCTTCGATCCCAAGGCCTTGCTCGCCGCCGTCTGGGCAGCAGCACTCGTCTACCCGTGCCGCGGGGCCGCGTCGCCGCCGCGCGACGCGATGGTGCCGGCGGTCTATGCTTTCGGAGACTCGATCGTGGACCCGGGGAACAACAACGGGCTGGCAACCGTGGCCAAGTGCAACTTCCCGCCCTACGGTCGGGATCTCGACCCGGGGGTGCCGGTGGGGCGGTTCAGCAACGGCCGAGTCCCTTCGGACATGTTGGGTACGCGCATCTCTCCTGTCCCTCTTCTCTTCTTTCGCTCGCCCGCTTTCTGTTGCGTGTGGTGGTGGAAATGTGGAGACCAGACGAGACGAGATTAGCTGTTAACCGACCCCACTGCCCGAATGATTGGTTCATCAGTACTGCCGACCCGATCCGTGTCGGAGGACTCTGCATAGAATTCCCGAGTCGATTGTCGGATCACTTGCCCTGTTCTCGACGTGTCCCGATGTGTCTTCGTGCATGGCGTTCCTCGCTTAATGCGCCCACTAGAAAAAAAAATTCATTCATTCTCTTCGTACCATATGATTTAATCGAGGAAATTAAAAAGCACCCTCCATTCTCCCCACTACGCTTTGAGTCAACTGATTTGAAAAAAAAGGGAGGAAAAAAAAAACGTGCACTTTGCATCCCCCTATTTTCCACATTTCATCAGTGGCCCGCCAGGTCAACCTCATCGGTGTCGCCTCCGGCTGATCGCCAAAATATATATAATTAAAAATTATTCACGTCAGTGATGGTCAATAAAAATTAATCAAATGAACTGAATTAACATAAATGTAGAAGATTTAAGATTGAATCAGAAAAAAAATGGATTTAAAACTAAATTAACACAATTTCAATAAATTTATGATCGTTTTGGATCGTTGTCCCGTAAAAATATGGATACTTTGGAAGTGAGGTGTAACGTGTGTGCTTTGACCGATCTTGTTCATGCCATGTTTCAGCAATTATACATTTCATTCAACTGATAGACTTTGATACACTTTAGTTCTATTTTTGTTTATTTTATAGTTGAGCACATAAGCTATAGTTTCAATTACCCTTCGATGAATTTTAGTTGATAATTCAGTTTGAAGAACCCTTTCTTAAACTCTTTTTTGTATTATTTTTTTTTTTGATAGCTGAGAAATTGGGAGTTAAGAAGCTCTTGCCAGCTTATCTGGATCCAAATCTGGAGCTCCAGGACCTCCTCACCGGCGTGAGCTTTGCCTCCGGAGCCAACGGATATGATCCTCTCTCTGCCGAACTAGCTGTAATCTCTCTCTCTCTCTCTCTCAATACACAATTGAAGTAATGAATCGGATAAGGCGTGAGGCAAAACTCAGACGACTGACCAAACATCCGTATCACAGAAATCCGATTGCCTAGACAGTCGAATACGTGCAATGCTTTAAATCTAGCACGGGAATTCGGTCCTCAATCCCGTAATAGTATCACGGGCTATTGAAAATCGATCTTGTCTGTGTTTAATTTGTCGACAGATGGTACTATCCTTGTCGGATCAATTGGATTTGTACTCCGAGTACATGGAAACCGTGCGTTCGGAGGTCGGGGAGGAGAGAGCGTCGGCCATCGCGTCCGAGAGCGTCTACGTCGTGTGCACCGGCGCTAACGACATAACCAACACTTACTTCGGAAGCCTGTTGAGAAGATCCGAGTACGACATCTCGTCCTACACCGATCTCATGGTCGGCTCGGCTTCGAGTTTCCTTCGGGTAACAACACGCGCGGAGTGATTTTCATAGCTTCGCTAAGTTTTTTTTTTTTTTCGGAGGACTTCCTCTTGAAGTTGTGAACTTCACTTCCACATAATTCAGGCAAACTAAGTCTATATAATTCATGACTTGTGCGGGGGGCAGGGGCTGTACGGACTAGGAGCGAGGAGTATTGGGGTGCTCAGCCTGCCGCCGGTAGGGTGCATCCCGTCGCAGAGGACTCTACACGGAGGCCCCGAGAGGAACTGCTTCGACCCGGCCAACGAAGCGGCCGTCCTGTTCAACTCCAAGCTCTGCACCGCGATCGACTCCCTCAATGAGGACCTCCCCGGAGCTAGGCTTGTCTACATCGACATTTACTACCCTTTGCTCGCCATCATCCAAGACCCTGCTCGATTCGGTAATCAACTCTCTCCCATCTCCCACACATCGATCAGTCCTTCCGACCTCTTTGCCCGTCCTCGTCTCCGGCGAGGGAAGACCCGTTTCCCCGTGTCGGTGTCCGGAGGTTCGGCACGGAAGTTGTTCGACGTCTGCTAATTTTGGCTTGTTCTCTCCTATATATGTATTTGCTGTATAGGATTTCAAGTCTCCACCAAAGGGTGCTGCGGCACGGGGAACATAGAGGTGAGCTATCTGTGCAACCGTCTCGACCTCCCCGACACATGCGACGACGACACCGAGTACGTGTTCTGGGACAGCTTCCATCCAACCGAGGTGGCCTACCGCACTCTCGTCGATCAGATTTTCAGCGAGTATGCTCCCAAGTTGCTCTGAGATCATCGATGCCGGGTATGTCGGCTCGCCCCGAAGGGAAGGAGTAGACATTGGTCTCTTTTTTGGCTCAACAACGCATTCCAATCTTTTCCCCCCCCCGCAATTTGGAATCGCTCTGTTCCTGTTGCCGTGATTACATAGCTTTTAGCTCAATTTTCTATATGGGGTTCTTTTATTTTTTTTCAAAGGATTAATATCACGAAAAATCATAAACTAGTATACTTGTGATAAATTTATCCCAAACTAATTTTTTATCACGAAAAACTCTAAACTTGTACACCTATGAAAAATTTACCCAAACTAGTACGTGTGTAACAAATTTGCCCTTAATTAATTTTCCTTAAATTTTATCATCAAATTACTAAATAGATGACACGTGGTAGTTAATGGGTTTATTAATTCGAAGTTTTTACTTTTTGTTTGTCATGGGTGTACCGATTTGGAGTTTTTCGTAGTAATAACTCAATTTTATAGAAATTAACGAACGACGAATTTTTCACGTGTGCACAAGTTTGGGGCAAATTTGTCACGGACATGTCAGTTTGAAATTTTTTGGTGTACCGGTTTAAGGTTTTTGGTGATCAAGAATTTAGTTTGGGGTAAACAAAGGTGTATTGGCTTGAAATTTTTTTTGGTATTAACTTTTTTTTTTTAAAAACGATTCATTTTTCGCAAAATAAATAAAGGGCTCGCGCATCATGGGACTTTAGACGGCACCCTCGGCATTTACTCGATAACGATGGGCCAAGCCCTTGTGGCCCAAAGCAAGGCCTTTGTTGGACATAAAAGAAGAGATTTTGTTAGGTTGTTGCATGTGGTATGGTTGTGTGTGGGGCTTTAGCCATGCGCCTAAAAGGCAGGCGAGACAGCTTTTTAGAAGATGTCCAAAGCTGCTGCATTGCAGGTCTTCCACGAGAAATTTGTCGAAAGCTCCATTTGTTCCATAAAAAATTAAATAATTTAGAGAAATATCTTTAAAAAAAAAGTGTCGAAAAAATTTCAAATCAATTACATTAATATCAATTAACTTTTAAATTTTTAATTATTGAATTTTAGTTGTAAACCTTTTGAATTTATGTCAATTAAGTCCTTTTTTTGTGTTTGGTGTTTTTGTTTTTTAGATTGAGGCCAAAGAGTGTCATCGGCCTACCTTTTTCTGAGGGACAGGCTCCCTCACTCAATCTAAGCCAGTTGAGGGTGTGTCCTCACCGGATCTGGGCAAGGGTCGTTGGCCGTCGCTTGGGGCCAACATGGGTTGGCCGACGACCCTCTCTGGCCCTCGTTCTAAAAAAAAAAGGGGAATAAAATGAAAAAAAAAGTATCACTAAAAATCTATATTAAAGATTATAAAAAAAAATCTACGTCGACGATTTTTGGAAGAAAAGCTTTTTTGATATTTTTCCCAAATATTTACCTGAAACTACAATTGCTTGTATTGTTCAAAATAATTTGTCGCTGAAAAATATTCTTATTATCAACAATAATTTATGCCTAAATATTTTTATGGACGGTGAAAATATCATTCGTTCCGAAGCGATACTCCTAAGCGATACGAAGAGATTGCTTTTAGGAAAATATTTTTCGAAATCACTTATTTTTTTCAAAAAATAAATGGAGTAAGATATAAATTTGCTGGACCCTTTTCGTTCCGCCCGATTTGTTTCCGCTCTTCCCTTTCTTTTACCATAATGAACGCACGTTCTAGGAGGAAATTTGACCTTATGAGGATAGAATTGAACGAAGCCCCATGGTCCCGGCCTGCTTTCATCGTGCGTGGGGCGTGGCTACTCTGGCTAGGCTTTTTGGCTCTTGCCCACCACTCCAAAGCTAAGAAATCTTTCACGCGTGATGGTGCGGTTGAAAAGTCAAACCTTGCCGAAGAAATCGTTGACCGACAACAAAGATGGAGAATATTCACGGTGTATTTTTGTTTTTTTTATTTTATAAAAAGTGGATTTCAAATTCTGGAAGTATCCAATCATTACCCCCTCCCCCCTGTTTGCAAAATAACATTTGAAGCAAAAGAAATGCGGAGTCCATTTTTCGGTGCGCTTATTTTACGGAAAACTCTATAAATAAGAAAAAGGAAAATGAACTTCTTTTCAGGAGAACATTTGTTTTCCCTTGTTTGATAATATATGACCAAAAAAGGGTTCTGATTTTCTGCTTTTCTTTGGAAGACGATTTCAATCTGGTAACTTTATCTCACGCCAATAAACAAATTCTAATTTTTAAACCATTTTTATTATTTTTAAGTTTCATTTTATTTTCTTCCACCTCGTCGGGCGACCTCGAGATCGAGAGAGGCCAGACGAGCACGAGCTCGAGCTCACCTCCCCAGCCTTCGCCAAGGTCCGGCAACAGGCCAAGGGACAAAAAGAAAAAAATAAGCAAAGATTATGAAATATTAAAAAAAATCCAGAGGAGTAATTCTAAAAAGCATTTTCACCTATTCATATTGAGAAATTTTTTTTAAATTTTATGCACGAATAATTTACATCGATCGAAAGGCATTTTTAGCTGGTTTATCATTTTCGACAAACTGAAAAGATTAAAAAAAAGGCGAAAAGTTGGGCCAGTGGTTGCTAAAGGCCAGCGGTAGGGTGATGTGATAATAATGCCGAGACGCAATGATGGGACTTGACGAAAAGGAGGTCGTGTCTCGCCGGTGGGAGCGGAGATATCATTCAATCCACTCCCTCCAAATTGTGGGCAGCACGAGACCATGAACGCGGACATCTAACGACCGCCCTAGCTCGGGACGGGACGGTTTCAGGATCCATCCTCTTTTTTTCTTTTTTCTTTTTTAATATCGGAGATGTTCAAGCTGACGTCCGTACGAATCGCGCACCTCTACTAATCCTTCGAGAGGGCTAACACAGCATCCTTTCGTTTAAAACACAGGCACCCAGCTACGTTCGAATCCATGACCTTTCGTGAAATGACCAGAGCGCAAACCAACTAGGCCACAGGATCAATCCAATTTTTAAAAAAATTATATATGCCGAAATTGATTTTTCTTTTTAAATTTTCGAAATCTAAAATTTACCTTACCCACAAGTCTCCTTGAATTCTACCTCATCGCACATTTTAGGACCGTTAAATGAAGTTAGGAAGGTTAAGACACTGCCCGTCGATGATACAGCCTCGCGTTCAATTCGACTTCAATTTAATCTCTTAAATCCGGATCCATAGGAGGAAGTCACGCCTCACGGATTGTGCCTAAATTTCAATGAGAGGAAAAAAAAAAAAGAAGAAGAAGAAGAAGAAGAAAAAGAAGAAGAAGAAGAAGAAGAAGCAGGGTCCGCTTGATTCGGCATGTCCCCCCACCCCCGCGATCGGCCTGATAAACTAGAAAAAACTAGAACACGATTTCGAATCGATTTAAAAATTGGCTCGTTGGATTGGACAATTGGAATGTCGTAAAAGGGCAAAAAATAAAAATAAAAAAGAATTATCGTGAACAATTGGGCCTTTTTGTACACGAAATTTCATGTGGATCTTCAAGGGTTTAAAAATAGCTCAAAGGCAAGTGCTCTTTTTGTTCCTTAGCGGGCACTAAACCTCCACTTAATTTTTCACATTAAGTGGGTCCAAGAATTGACAAAAATTTGGTGGGATTCCAAAGCGATCCACTTTCTAGTGGAGGGTGGCCCCTTTTCTAGTTTATCTCTTTTGCTTGGTAGAACTTTGCTGTCCTCGTCGTCGTCGTCGTCCGCACTCACAACCCGACCCACATGGGTCACATTACTCACGACCCGACCCACATGGGTCACGTTAACTGCCGACCAAAACAGGCACATTCTATATACCTATTGGGATTTGATAAATGCAAAGGACCCATCCTCTATTCGCTTTAATTGGGTTCGTTCACGTACCTAACAATCTGGTACATGCTTTCGATGCTGGCGAAAGCCCCCGGCGCTCGTGCCGCGCTTCCGCGACCGAATGCCACGTGACACATGCTCGATTTCCCTACGACGGAATCACGACATGGGCGACCTCACCACTCTTTGCATCCTGGCCCGAGAACCGGTTTAGCTAGGCGCGTCGAGTCGTCGTCGTCGTCGAGCTGTGCAAATCCCCGACTAGGGCGGGCTATATCCTTGTGATCGATATTGTTAACCTTGTCGGAGATTCAACTAACTCTATCTCTCTTCCTTTTTTTTTTACAACCCGACAACAAGGATAATAGTTTGTTTGGGAAATGGATAGTGACACAATGGTTCTTGAATTTTAGCTTAATGTATCATGCAATCCCTGAACTCTAGCGCAATATGAAATGTAGCACTTGAATTTTTAATTTATTCGATATAAACCCTAAATTTTTTTATACATGGTCAATTTAGTCCATAAACTATATGAAAATGCTCAATGATGTCCTTATATTAATCCACTATTAGAGACAATATTAAACATTTTCATGTAGTTTGGAGATAAAATTGAATACATACCAAAAGTTCAATGATCATATTGAACAATTTAAATATTCAAGGACGACATTACACATCGAGGTAACATTTCGGGATTATATTAAATAAAATAAAAGTTGAAAAATTATATTATACGTTGGAATTCTTATTGTCTATTTTCAGCTAGTTTTGTAACAAGGGTATAATAGATTTTGGATAATTGAATAGTTAGAAATTCTCGCTTTGCTTTCATCTTCTTTATGTGCGCTACCTATGCCGTGTTCGCCCGCCTACACTTGGGGATGACGTCAAGCATGCACGACCCTTATGGGCTGGGCCACACACGTGTCTGCATGCTTGTTTGTTCGGTCAAGGTGTCTACTTTAGTTTTGATCAAATACGACTCCAGATTTTTCTCTCCTTTCACGAGTTTAGCTGGGGCACATGAAAAAAAAAAAGAAAACAAAATAATATGCGCAAATTTTTTTTTCCCGGTATAATATATATAATCAGTGATGCATGTCTACGTGAAGATGCGGAATCTAGAGTCACAGAGGTTGTCTTAAGATTACACGATTGATTGTCGCTCCCCGTGACGTTAATCATTGATCCCTTTTTTTTTTCTTTTTCTTTTCTTTGTTCCTTTTCACTTTAGAGCTCCACGAGACTCTGATTATGATAATTAACCTCGAAATGAATTATAATTAATTGATTAAAAATGACCCTGCAAGACAACAGACGAAGGACGAGGACATGAACTGAGGAACATCTTTCTGGTGGAAGGTCGATTCTGTCTCGTACAGATCATAACCCTTTAACAATAAAGTAAAAATAATTGTGATAAAGACGATGATAGTGGATCGAGACCACGAGGCTTTCTTGAGTTGCAGTTGAAAGGGACTGAAATTCGGACACTGAAGGCCATACACAGTAAGCGACCACCTAAATGGCAACTCACGTTATTTAAAACAGAAAAAGAATTATATTTTTGACTGTTTGGTATGAAAAATTCGATCTGATTTTTCTCTTGCAATCTTCTTAATAGCTTTTTAATTTTATTTTTTTCCCTTCTTCTTCGACCAATGGCCAGCCACATTGATGGCTAGTGATCGGCCTCGGGTGAGCTTGCGTTCTCTGACCTGGCGAAACCTTGGATCTCACCAACCTTAGGGGAGGCTCAAGCTTGCCGGCCGAAGAAGAAGAAAAAAGAAAAAAAGAAAGAGAAGAACAAAAACAATAAAAATCCAAATGAGAATAATTCATAAATCTAGAATTTTGAAAGAAAAATAAAAAAAGAAACGGAAAATCAAAATAAAAAAATAATCCAAAGGAGTGAATGGAGGAGAACCTGCTTGGTCTGGCTAAAGAAAGATGAGTGAAAATTATTTTTTTCTTTTCAAAAAGAGAAAATCATTTTTTTCGCTCGTAAAAGCGTGTTTTTCCCACATAATGAGCAACCAACTAAAAAACAACCATTATTTAAAATTGGAAAAAAAATTTATAATTTTAAGTCTTTGGTACAAAAAAATTCGATTTGATTTTCCTCCGTGCAATTTTTTTAATAGCATTTTGATTTGATTTACTTTAATTCTTTTTTTTCTTTTTCCTTCTTTTTCAATTGATAGCCGGCCACAGCGATGGCCATCAACCAGCGTTGGGTGAGCTCGAGTTCACCGATCCGGCAAAGCCTCGGACCTCACCAACCTCTGGCAAGGCTCAAACTCGTCAACCAAACAAGAAGGAAAAAAGGAAAAATAAAGAAATGCGTCTTTATTCGACGGAAAATGTTTTCACTAACTAGTTCTTCTTTCGTGAACTGAGCGTAGAAAAATTCAAAAAACATATTCTTGAAATTTATTTTTTGCTAAACAAACGGAGTTTTAGGTTAATGCGATAATTCAAAAATCGTGGCTTTTAGGTTGAAAAGTTGTTCAACTCCTATAACTTCATAAGCACAATGAAACTTGTGAAGAGTTAAACAGAAAATGGTGAATTGTATGGTATGAAAAATATGCCCTTTTCCATTACAAAACGAAGTGATTAATAAACTTAAAACACTTGTGGCTTTCGGATCAGCGCAAGCATAAAAAGATCGCGACTCTTTAATTGAAAAATTACAACTCCTTTGAAAGTTCGAGCAAGCGGGAGGGGACCCACGCGCCCGCGCATCTACATGGCTCCGTGACGAAGAATCACGAGAAATTCTATATTCAGGAGTTAAACAATATGACCAGTGGAAGTCACAAAATTACGTTTTTCAGAAAACCCAAATAATAATAATAATAATAATAACTAACGAAATTTTTTAAAAAATTATAAAGTTGGTGGGGGAAACAAATAACTCTCGTGTCAGAAAAGGACATGCACAGTCAAATGGTAAATTAAGGTCGATAGGAAATCAGGAACCGCATCGAAAACTCCGAAACGCAGTATAAAACCGACAACGTGTGATCTTCGATCTGCGTAAACTGATAACCATTGGCAAATTATCCAAGTGGCCATTCTTTTTCAAACGGGAAAAAGGAGGTGAGAAGAGAGTGGAATTGGGACACGCGAGGAGAAAAATGGGATTTCGCAATTTGCACAGGACAAATAGTGTGCGTGATTTGTACAATAGAATAGGATAAATTATAATTAGACAAAATATAAAAAAAACATTCGTACTTTCTTTAATGCTCGAAGCTGTAATTGGGATTTGGTCCATCCTTGTTCTTTTCCTTAAAAAAAAAAAAATCAGAAAAAGCAATAATTAATAATTAGGCGTTTTCGAAATATTTTATTCGAGGTTACACTGAAAGCAATTATGGAAGAAAGTAAGATCAGTGGGAGGAAGGTGGTATCCGGGGCAGTGTGGACGAGAAGGATCGCTCTTCTTCCTCTCTTCCCAGGTCGAGGAAAGTCTATTTATATGCTAACTGTCGTCGGCGGCGGCGGCTCTGCCATATCGGTGACGGAGCGGTGGCTAGCTCGTTGGGTTTTTCCTAGTCGAATCCTTAGATCGAGTTATCTCCCTTCAATTTCTTTTTCTTTCCTCAAGAAATTCGATCGTCGGCTAACATCTAATTTAACGAGTGGCTCGACTGTGGACACGTTCCGATTATAATACCGGTTGTACATTCTACGTTTGAATTCCCGTGCGTTTTCACGATTTTACCGTCGGTATGTCGTGTCGTCTATTTTGTGTTCGAGATTACCCCGTTTTCGACCATTGGAACAGTTCTCGGTTATCGTTTACGGGTTTCTTTGGCAGCGAGATCAGGCAAAAGCATCTCTCTTGGTGTGTTGTTACATGATGTTTTTGCGATTAATGATGTTTTCATATAAAATGGAAATCGACCTTTTCCATTTTGTTCCATTTCATTGGTTCCTATTCCATAACGCCCCTTTCCATCGTACCAAATGCAACATCACGTGTTTTTGACTCTATCGGTTTCTCTCTCCTTCAACTATTTGTCTTTTTTTTGTAGCCTATATCGTAGCAGGAGCGATCGGTCCCGATTCGATTGGACTCTCCTTAAGAATCAGAAACTAAATTGATGATTTTGGTTTTCAATTTTTCGAAATCAAAAATCGGACCAGATCGAATCGATCGGTCCAGTTCGATTCTCGGGTGGATCCATTAAATCGAAAATATGCAAAAACAAAAATACACCATTCATGCTACGATTTAGGAACAAAAAATTTAAAAACAAATATACGTAAAGATGACTACTTACTGTGCTTTTTCTCGTAAATGTTGTACATACATCTCAAGGTCACGTCAAATGAGAGAGTACTAACATATCACATCTCATATATTAGTGTTTTAGTTTTGACAAAGTTTGGGTTACTTTTAAAAAATATAACATAAATACAAATTTTAGTCGATCCAGTCCGATCCTAGCTAGGTTCTTAGAACCTGAAATCGAATCGTCCGGCCAAAAGTTTCAATTTTAAGAACCGTGAACCGCACTACCGCTCTCTAAAATCGGGAATTGGACTATCTGTCCCGATTTAGTCGATCTGATTTACTCACCCCTATATGATAAGGTATCAAAGTAAGAATTGATAGCGAACATACTTAACATAATTTTTTTCATTGTCCTTTTTTCGTTTGCTTTTTCATTCATTTCCTTTCATAATCCAAGTCTCCTTTTTCTGTGAAAATTTGAGCAATGAGCAATGAGAAAAATATTTTCATAAAATTGATCACTTCTGACGTTTACAAAAAAGAAGCGAACGAAAAATATTCTTATCGTCTATGAAAAATATTTATACATAAATTTCAGTCAATGTGAAACTATATTTCGTTAATTAATCACGTTGAGCGATATAACATATCAATTTTAAGAAAATATTTTCTCGAACAATAATTTTTCGTGAAACCAAGGGAACTTAAAATTTTACACGCGATCTCGTTTGCTCCCATTTAACTCTTCGGAAGTCAAAGGAAAACAATTTCATTATATTTTAATAATTTATTCAGCGGCGCATTTTCCACGATTCCGGACTTTTTGCCCGGGCGATGGAATCTTAGCGGGTCGGCCTAAGGTTGTCTGATTACCAAATTTCAGTTTGGCGTATGTTGCGAGGGACAGATGGATTTGAGACGGACTAAGGGCTCCATGGGACAGAACAAGATGTTGGGCACGTGGCACGTGATTGGGATG
Source organism: Psidium guajava (assembly GCA_016432845.1). Classification (NCBI taxonomy): domain Eukaryota; kingdom Viridiplantae; phylum Streptophyta; class Magnoliopsida; order Myrtales; family Myrtaceae; genus Psidium; species Psidium guajava. Next base: position 13,152,779 of record CM028231.1, on the reverse strand, counting down.
CCATCCCCACTCGTGCCATGCCGCTCCGCCGATTGACGTATATGCCCCCTGCGTCTGTAATTACGTCGACGGTACACTTAAATACAAAATTAATATCACGAAGAACTCCAAACTGATACATCTATTATAAATATGCCTTAAATTATTTTTTAATCACAAAAAAATCTTAAACTGGTACATCTTTGACAAATTTACCCAAAACTGATACATTTGTGATAAATGACGACATGTGGTTATTACTGAATATACATGTTTGGCATTTTTACCCTCCATCGCATCAATTCGGGACTTTTCATGATATTAATTTAATTCAACGAAAATTAATGAATGGTAAATTTATCGCATGTGTACCAATTTAGGATCCTTTATAGTAAAATAGTCAGTTTATGGTAAATTTATCACATATGTACAAATTTAGATTTTTGATATCAAAAAAATAATTTAGGATAAACTTGTCACGAGTGTACCGGTTTGAAAATTTTTATGGTAAAAAAAAAATTTATAGTACATTTTATCACAAGTGTATCAATTTAGAGTTTTTTGTGATATTAACTCTTAAAAATAAGTTGTGTTACGTCACACGTACTCAATTTAAAGGTAAAAATGGTGATTTAATGATGCCGTTAACGATATTATGTCGTTTATCCTACCTACACACACGCGTGTGTATCTATTTTCTTTTGTTTAATTTTGGATAGAATTGTTACGCCAACCCGGCTGCGTAAAGACGATAAGGTGGCAAAAATGGGCGAACTTTCTTATCGAGAGGATATCAAGATCATTGCATTGCTTTTATTCTTGCCCGATATAATCTTCCGCAGTCACATCTCAATGGAAAAAAGTGCTGGAAAAATTCTAAACTTATTGTATTGATAACAATTTAGTCCTAAATATTTTAAGGGTTAATACCACAAAAAACCCTAAACTGGCAGGCTTATGACAAATTTACCCAAGCTATTTTTTTGATCACGAAAAACTCCAAACTGGTACACATATGACAAATTTGCCCCAAACTATTGTTTTTATCACGAAAAACCCCAAACTAGTACACCCATGACAAATTTACCCTAAACTATTTTTTTGACCATAAAAAACCCCAAACTAGTATATTTGTGACAAATTTACTCCCAAACTAATTTTTTTTACCACAAAAAATCTCAAACTATTATGCCTATGACAAATTTACCCTTTATTAAATTGGATCAGTATAATGAAAAATCCTAAATTGACAAACTTGTGGTAAACGGAGGGTAAAAAACCTAAACTGGTATACCCGTGAAGTGTCACATGCCATCCAACTAAGTAATTTAACGTTAAATTTAACGAAAATTAACGGATGGTAAATTTGTCGTAAATATATCAGTTTGAGGTAAATTTGTCACAAATGTACCAGTTTGGGGTTTTTTTAGATTAAAAAAATAGTTTGGGGTAAAATTGTCACATGTGTACTAGTTTGGGATTTTTCATGGTCAAAAAAATAATTTTGGGTAAATTTATCACAAGCGCACCGGTTTGGGATTTTTCGTGGTATTAACCCATATTTTAATGATGCTAATTTAAGCTAAACATTTTGATGTAAAACTAATTCAGTCCCTTAGACTAACTTGGTCCAGATATTGCTTTGCGAGGCATTAACGTGACATGATTGATGTTGATATAAAGTATTTTTTAATTATTAAAATGACTTATTATTTTATTTTTTTCATTTCTTTTTGTTCCCTCTTTCCTCCGATGGCTGGCAAGGGCGAACAACCGAAGAAAGGACAAAAAAAAGGAGAAAAGGAAAGAAAAAATCATAATAAAAAATTATTATAATATTATTAAAAAATGTTCATATTAGCATCGATTGTGCATGCATTCACTTTAGCAATATGTGGGCAAAATTAGTCGGAATGATGAAATTAACTTTATGTTAAAAGGTTTATAACTAAATTGGCTTCAATATAATTGGTTTAGGACTTTTCTAACACTTTTCTCCTAGTAATTCCATGGCACATGTCTTAATATGGGCTTCGATCACTTGCTTGAGGAAAAAGACTCACGCTTCATTTCTTTTGCGGAAATTGAATAATTTAGAAAAAATAATTCAAATAAAATCACCTGTATCTCTTAAAAAATTCAATAAATGGAAAAAAAAGACACATTCTCATCATTCGTGAAAGTTTTTAGACATAAATCACTTCTATTAATTGATTATTTTAAGTGACAAAAGCGATTTTCATTTTTCAAAAATATATTATGAAGTATTTATTTTTTACGAAATAAACAGAGCATAGTTCAAAATACCATCAAAACTAATTTTAAGGTCGTATTGGACATGTAAATGCGAGCAAATTAAATTTATTCTACTAAAGGCGCGTGAACGATGGAGTTAATCAGCCAGTGAAGTTATTAGCACATGCTAGTTAATGATGGTGTTTGACTTTAACATAGCACGATAGAGTTGACCAATTGGAAACAAGTTTGAATTTGCGAAGAGGATGGCAATGTTACAAACTCTTAATTCCTAATTATTTGTACCATACATCAGTCTAGCCTCATAAACCAATTAATCTAGTCCTTTCGTATGGACTTACTTTGACAAAGTGCGCTAATGCTACCTCTCGTATGCATTTCACTTTCTAACTCCAAGATCCGATCACGAGTAGATCACTCATCAGAAGCCAGAGAACTGCGGAACACTGTGAAATCGATTTTCACGAATGACGTGGCTCGATTCTAAGATGCCGCGGCGAGCGGAGATTTTCTCGAAACTTCGGCCCGATCATTTACCGGCTCGATGTTTCCCTTGCAATAAGTGAAATAATCTCTGGCTACTTCCTCACCATCGATCAAATTTCCAATATGAGATCTCATTATTTATAAAAAAAAAATATCTTAATCGGTATTATCGACTCAATTATTTTGACCAGCGATCACGTGCGTCTCTCGCTCGCCGCCTTTCTCGCGAGTACACTCGCCAGCTGTCCGCCCTCACAATTAATTAAGCGCATTTCTTTTACTTTTACCTAAAAAGCTACCTCCTTTTATTACGGCGCGTAAATTAAATAGAATCCAGTTTTATTTTGAATAGTCAACGCCCGTATTCATCGCGTCCTCCCGCGACCTTTTTCACCGGTGGCATTCACCGTAATAAGAGCGACCTACCAGGGGCACGGGGGTAATCGCGGAACCACCAGCGGCAACTGAAAAATCAGTGTCTGGTTTCGCTTTGTCTCGAGTGGGTGGTGCACTTGCGCTTGCAGCCAGAGAGAGAGAGAGGGGGGACAGCCATTAAGGATTGGACAAGCTCGTCCATGTCCTCGTATCCCCCAAAGAATGCACAAGCGAACACGCATCCTTGACAGGTGAAGGAGGAGGAGGAGGAGGAGGAGGAGAATCGTCAGCAGATCAGGAAGGTCTCTCTCCTCTTTACGCAAAGCAATGTCTGTCGCTCCCGCACTCCAATGCTCTCTGCTCTGCTCGCTGTTCTGCTCTCTCTCTCTCTCTCTCTCTCTCTCTCTTTTCTTGCATGGAGGTCTGTTTCACCTGAAAAGCTCAAACTAAGCATTATTTAACTGGAGAAACGAAAAATTTACTAGGACCCAGAAGCTTTTTTCTGCACTTGAGAGAGAGAGAGAGTGGTAATTTTTCCATGTGCATTTCGCCGGAGCTGTGCTTCGCATCCGGTTAGCTTGGAGTTTTGGACGAGCAACGGCTTCACGTGCATTTTTGCTGGAGCCAGCGAACACCGGTTTCGATCTTGCCGGTGGTTTTCACGTCCCCACTTCTCTGTGTAGGTTCTGGGAGCTCTGGGCTGAAGAGCCGGGTCGTGGCTATGGCGAGTGAGGAAGAGCTGTTCGTGATGATTCGCGGGTCGGTTTCTCTTAGATAACGTCGCTTCGCCTCGAAGAGACTGGAGCTGAGCAATTCGTTGCTTTCTGAATATGTTTTTTCTTTTTTTGCCGTTGACAAGCTGGTCAGTGAGCGTAACGCATGATCATAATCCGTTGGACGAAGCTTTCTCAGTCCGCTTCATTTCGCTGCAGGTGAACTTTCCGGAGCACTCGCGGATTCGAATCCAGGAAAATAAAATCGTGCATTGCGACGTTGTTTATCTGAAGATCTCGCAGAGTGGCTTCTGGTCCCTCTCTGTAATCCTTTGGGCTGACCAGAACGACATGATCTTCGGAGAACTTCCGAATTTTTCGCAGTAAAGACGCAAAAGAAGGGGGTTTGAAGCTTCGATTCGGCTTTGCATGCGGTGAATTGGGACCGGAATTGCTGTCTCTGAGTGTGGATTTCGATCTAGCCACACAACTATTAGCACCTTCTCGACTTCTTTCAGCGGAGAGTTTAGCGAGCACATCGAATCGGAGATCCTATGGGGGGCTTGTAGAATTCTTGGGTCATTTTCAACTGAGTCAATTCTTCGTACTCAGTAGTCAACATGGCTTCTTGGGAACATTTCGGAGAGGTTGCAAATGTGGTCCAGCTCACCGGCCTCGACGCCGTGCGGTTGATCGGGCTGATCGTCAAGGCCGCCAACACCGCGCGGATGCACAAGAAGAATTGCAGGCAGTTTGCTCAGCATCTGAAGCTGATCGGCAACTTGCTGGAGCAGCTCAAGATATCCGAGCTCAAGAAGTACCCCGAGACGAGGGAGCCTCTGGAGCAGCTGGAGGACGCGCTGCGGAGGTCGTACATCTTGGTCAACAGTTGCCAGGACAGGAGTTACCTCTATCTGTTGGCCATGGGGTGGAACATCGTGTACCAGTTCAGGAGGGCTCAGAACGAGATCGACCGGTACTTGAAGCTCGTGCCCCTCATTACCCTTGTGGACAATGCTCGAGTTCGGGTAAGGATTTTCTTTGCTCTTGGCATTCGCCGTTGTGGATGATTATCGCGGCTGTAAGACCGTGTTGTTGGTCCTGATGGCATATGTTGGTAAAACAATTCGCTGCCTTTTATCAAAAGGTTATGTCCATAGATGCTGATGATATGTGTCAGTCAACAAGGTTACTGGGTGTTCTCGATAGCATTCTGAGTGATGACTTGATTGCAGTGAAGTTATAGTCAGGTCAAGTTGGTCAACTGATGATGGATCTCAGCCAAAATTTTGTTTCGACTTTGATTATCTTACAAGGTACGAGTCCTGTGGACTTGGAGTAGAGTTCATGTCACTTTAATTTTGCTTTGGACATTAAAATACACGAAACAGGTTTGCTGGTCAAAATGTTGTGCGTGGTTGTAGTTGGAGAAGTCCTGTAATAGACAGAAGTTGATTTTGAATCCTTTAATAGGTTGTTTAGGAATACAACGTGTTCCATTGCGCCTTGCAATCACTGGCATGCATTATCTCCCTCGAGTCTGCTAGGGAGAAGTGGTATTTGGAAGGAAATTTGGGGTGGTTCATCCAAAAAGTACATCTCTTGTCAGTGAATCCTCCAAGGATCTTGTTATCTCTGAGTCCACATTGGGGGAAGACCATTTTGCTTGACATGATGGATTTTTCTTACTATACTGAGAAGCACGTTAAAGTGCTAGCAATGAGGGTTTTACCTCTTTTTGTCATTAATTTACAGGAAAGGTTGGAAGTTATCGAGCTGGATCAACGCGAATACACATTGGACGATGAGGATCAGAAGGTGCAAAGTGTAATCTTAACGCATGAACCTTCGAGAAATGAAACCATGATGTTGAAGAAAACTCTGTCCTGTTCCTATCCAAACCTCTGTTTCAACGAGGCTCTGAAGAAGGAGAACGAAAAGCTTCAACTGGAACTTCAACGGTCACAAGCAAATTTGGATTTGAATCAGTGTGAAGTAATCCAGCGCTTACTTGAAGTCACAGAAACTGTTGCCTCAGATTCACTCCTTGATGATGGTTCACCTGTCAAAGAGTCCAAGAAAAAGGAGAAAAGTACCTCTGATGCTGATAGTGACAGAGAACATTCCGCTGGTGAAACATATCCTGAGAAAAGTTCTATGAGCAAAACTTCGAGGTCAGTCTTATTTGAAGTTAAACTCCTATATGTATTACCATCACCACTGTTGCCTTCAGTAATCAGCTCCTTTCCAATCTATGATGGACTCCTGTCCGGCTAATGAACTTAAGTCTGTTAAGTTTAAGACTGATCACTTGCAAACATCAAACTGACATTGGTTGGGATAATTTTGCTTCTTCCTCATATCACTTCATTGACTTAAACTGATAAATGACCCAGTTTTATCTTGTTTAACTGTTTTTATCATTGAAGTGCCTTAGCGCCTGAGGTATTCCTACGAACAGGCTTCATGTATTTTATTGCCCAGTGTCCAGCTTGAGGAGTTGGAAAGGTCTTTGAGAATTTGTTTCTTCTTTTGCTGGACAGAAATACATCATCAGTCTCCTTGGACCATGATCTGCTCCCATCTAAAGGTTCATATGGGCATTATGAATGGCACACTGATTTACTGGGCTGTTGCTCAGAACCACTTCTATGTAAGTTCCCTGCTGCAAAATCTAATGACCTGCTGTGTAAGTTCTTTTGGGACAACCATAAAAAGTTTGGCATCTCTACTTTTACCTGTGAGAAATTAGTAAACCTCAGTGAGTTCAATCCAATGATTCGACATCTCCTTGTCATTGGGCTCCAAAAAGTCATTTATCTTTATTCCTTTCTGCTCAGTGCCCCTTTATTCCACAAACCCTATGAGTTCTGTGTTTATGACATTGGTGCCATCATCACCTCCTTTTATATTGTAATGATGGCATAAGAGGCTCACTACCTCTATCCATTGTGGCAATCCCTTCTTCCTTTCATGAAGTTTTAAGCAGGGGTTTTTAGAAAAACTATTGAGTTCATTTCTCTTGGAGTGGTCTATTGTTCCTGACACAGTGGTCCTTTACTGTGTATGACCCAGACATGCAAACAACACTTTTCTATTTAAGGGGCAGATAGGTAGTTATTTATATCGATATTAATTGTGTTACTGTTGAGCATGTGTTCTTGATTTATGTGTAATATGCCCTTCATTCTGACAACTTATCTGGATTTGCAGGCATTAAAACATTCTTCTGCCCTTGTGATACATTTTCAAAGATTGCTACTGTGGCAACTAAGAGACATATGAGTAAGCACATCTGATGGCATATACTAATTTAGCTTCCGTTATAGACAGTAATGGATTGCCTCCTTTCACCCTTGTGGTGGGGCCCTTCCCCAAACCCCCGCATCGCGGGGATGCTATCGTGCACCGGGCTGCCCTTTTTTATAGACAGTAATGGATGATAACCTTGGCTATGGCTGATCGTATGTTTCATGTTATATTGTCTGTGAACTGTCATGTGATCATTTAGCATTAGACTGCATAGACTCTCTCATGCCTTCCCCCAAGCAAATAAAAAAGCGGAAAAAGTGAAGAAACGTTGGAAAAAGAAAGATCGAGAGATGGAGAAAGTAGTCTGGTAAGTGGCCCAAGTGATAACTCCCTGATGAGATGAAAGATGATCTCTCTACTGCAGTATCTCTATCATATGATGCACTTATACATGACTTACGGGAAAAGGTGTATGAATTGAAGTGTAAAATTCTGTCGAGGTTCATTAATTCATAGGGTGTTTAAAGGCAAATAACATACAAGATCCATGCATTGTCATTTAAGTGGAAGGAATTTCAAGAGGCACTCTTGCTCTTGGCTTAGTTTTCTTTTTCATCATAGTCATACACGTCGACTTTCAGCTGACTTGGTTTGCCATCCATTAGTCCTAGTATGGCTTATATGGCTACCGTATTGGTGAGTGCTTCCAAGGAACGCTAAGTTTGTTCCTACATTGAAAGTGCCAGCTTGCACATTGCAGATTTACTGTGCAATGTGCTAAGTGGAACAGCTTTTAATTCAAGATTTTCCAGTGCCTATTCCCTTTCCACTTTAGAAGAGCTTCAATATTCTCTCCCATCAAAAAGACACACCAAATGCTTGCTAGCATTGAGGTATCTGCATGGAAATTCCAGTATCCTGGTACTTGGTCCAATTCATATGAGCTGGAATCACCTAGTATTTGATAGACCAAGATATTTCTCATCTCACAATTATAGCCTCGTTTAACAACTTCACTTCAGCAAACATCGAATATTCTAGTGTTGGACACAACTGTACCACGAGAACATTGGAAAAATCTCCTAGCAAGTCTCTAGTCCTATGCTCATTCTTCAGAAACTAGCATCCTTCCTTGCTCCAGTCCTTTGTTGTCAATTTTAGCTTGATTCATCTACATATAATTTTTTTTCTTTTTGAGCTGTCTATTCTGCTGCAGTGGTAAGTTAACTATAATATTGCAGTTTTACCTCCTGTCTAATTTCTCATGAATCGTTTCGTACTTTATCGCATTTTCCTGCTCTTGACCAACAGCATACTGATAAGAAATGCTCTTCAGTTTTCGTATGTGCTTGACGAATTTCCTGGAGATAAACTTGTAGCATTGCTGCATGTAACAAGATGCCTTTTAAGAAGTTGAAACTGTGAGTTTGGAGTACATCGTTTCATTCGTGTGAGGAAGTCAAAAAAGTGTATGGTATGCTCTGTGCTACTTATTTGTCTGCATATGAAACTGGGGAATCACATGATTGTAGTAAGCATGTAGATATATGACATAGCCTTCCTCTTCAGATGTATTTTTGACCACTTTGCAGAATCTCAAGAGCTCTGTGCGTCCTTATATTTCACGAATGCTATTGAAAAAATTTCCACATTTTCTCCAGGTCCTGGGGAAGCATGCAATGATCTTTTGGCATATTCACTCATACTGTCATGCTGTTGCTACACATGCTGTGTCCGAAGGAAACTCCGCAAGATGCTGAACATAACGGTAATTGTGCGTAATATTTACTGAACCAACAACTGATGACAAAAACCGAATGAATTATCTTGCCACTTGATCCTGTTTGTCTCTGTGAAATGATCTCAAATTCTTTCAAAATATTCAAAACGTCCCGTCGAATCCAGCTAGTGGGTGCGGCTCTATAAAACCTCCAGCCAGATTCTACAGGATCTCTGGCTTACTAAGTTGAAAGTTCAAAATTTTCATTGCGTGAAATTGATGCTAATTTCCATAGGCTTATTTTGGTTTATGATGGAAGAATGGATCCCAAGAAAGAAAAAGGAAAAGAGAATCGCTCAAATCATGTTGTATTCTTCAATTTTTCTTCGTCTAATTTCGGCAGGGAGGTTGGTTTGACGATTTCCTCTCGCATTTGATGTGCTGCTGCTGTGCCCTTGTCCAAGAATGGAGAGAAGTGGAGGTCCGAGGTCTCTGCGGTAAGTTCTTCGACTTCCCTCGTCAGCATAATCTCATGTCTTGCCCGAGCAGCGACGCCGTTCGAGACATTAACTGAAGTCATCTTTGAAACCATCTCTATGTGGCAATGCCCTTTCCTTTTACCCTGTTCTTGTTGCATTTTCTTTACTTGCATTTCGTTTCGAATCATTATGGGTTCTTGAAACTGGAAAGGAGACAGCATTTACATAGCATGAGCCTATTGTACCGACTCGCAGGTCCTGAGAAGATGAGAACAAGCCCTCCTCCCTCGCAATACATGGAATCATGAAGCACCACCACTCGCGTTCGAAAGCACGTCCTCCGGACGGGGATCAGATGCCTCCGGGGAGAAACATGACGTAGAGGCGACATCTAGTGACCTCCAGGAACTTCTCAGGGTGGTAATATGTACACAATTTGTAAAGCAAGTTCCTTTTAAAATCTCTCGAAACTTGGTAGCTGGTGTATCATAATTAGAACGGTCCTAGGTGCCGGCCCGCCGTGTTCTTAATTCGGTTTTCGCTGTCTGTCCATACCAAAAGTTTGTGAGCACACGGGTGATTGAGATCCTCCAATTTATGTTCTCGTGTTCTTCTGGGTCAAAATGACCATTCTTGCTATCAACTTTTTCTTTTTTTTGGATCGAATTGTTGGCATTAACTTCTTCTTCTTCTTTTTTGTGGGGGGCGGGGTTAAAAAATTCTTGCCATTAACTTGCGCCGTAAGGAAAATCTATCAAAATTCTCGCCATTAATTTTCTTTGTTCGGGTATATTAGATTTGATCTGTAGATTTTCTTTTCAAAATTTTTTTTGGGGAAAAAAAAGGGGAGTGCTCCAGCTAGATTTCAAAAGATTACGCAAAGATTATCAACAAGTGAAACGCATCTACAAATCTCAAATTACGGGAAGTGTTGCAATATTCATGACAGCAAGTAAAAAGGAAACTAAATTTCATGGAAAGTCTTAATCGGACGGAAAAATGACGCGAATGATTTTTAAACTTTCACTCGTGCTTTTAATTTGACAAAAACACTTTTAATTTGAAAAAAAATAGTCCATGAATTTTAGTGCAATATATAATATGATCTTTGAACTTTCGATTTGTTTAATGTGGTCTTTAAGCTTTTGAAATATATTCAACTTAATTCCTGAAATATAATAAAACATTCAAGTACGTCCTTGATCTTGAATTAATGAAATGACTATATTGAACATCTTTCTGTAATTTAAAGATTAAATTGGATACTTTCTAAAAATTCAAAGATCATATTGATCAAATCAAAAGTTCATGAATCATATTATATATTGGATTAAAGTTCATAAATCATAATAATTAAATTAAAAATTTAAAAATCGTATTATATATTAAATTGATTTTTATAAATTATTTATGTCGTTATCTTTTATCGGATTGACGAGAAGACTCTTCAAAAATCCGAATCGATTTGATTTCCGGATACTTCTTTCCCCTAGTGCCTTTTCGATGGGTTGGCTTTCTACACGTGTCGGTTTCCCACTGGACTGAGCGATACCTTTAGCCTACTGACCGCAACACCTGATCGCAAAAGCTCTATATACGTATAATTTCCCTCTCTTCGCCCTCTGACCACAGGTCATTGATCGTAATTTGACTCCTAAAAGCCCAAAAGAGAGAAGCGACAAGCCACGAGCGAAATCCGTCGAGAGAGACGATCTTTCGCTGGCCAAAGATCCTTCTGAAACGATGGCGTCGTCGAGGAAGATAACGCTGAGGAGTTCCGACGGGGAGTCGTTCGAGGTGGAGGAGTCGGTGGCGGTGGAGTCGCAGACGATCAAGCACATGATCGAGGACGACTGCGCCGACAACGCGATCCCGCTGCCGAACGTGACCAGCAAGATTCTGGCCAAGGTGATCGAGTACTGCAAGAAGCACGTCGACGCCTCCAAGGCCGAGGATCGCGTCAACGACGAGGATCTCAAGGCCTGGGACGCCGAGTTCGTCAAGGTCGATCAGGCCACCTTGTTTGATCTCATCCTGGTCGGTGATTCTTCTCTTTCCTTCTTGTTTTGGTTTTTATTTTATTTGGGCCTCTGTTGGCTGGAGATTGTTGTGTTGGTTTCGAATTAGGTTTTGCAGGTTATTTTGATGGGATTTGGTTGAGGCTAGGTTTTCGAAATCGGAGATTAGGGTTTTCGCTTGTTCTGTTTGATAGATTTATGTGCTGATAAACTGGATTCTTTTATTAGATTGGGTAATTAGCGGCAGATCTTGATGAGGGATTGGGGGGTCTCAGTTTGATTTGTTGATAGAGATGTGTATCCTGTGTTCCTGTTCTCTTTTGTTTTTCCTTGTTTGCCCTTTTGTGCCTGGCAAATAAGATCAGTTTTCTACAGAATGTCATGCTAAAGGGATCGAACGGTACACAAGGACTGGAATTGGATACTTTCTTTCAATTCATAGGCATAAAGATATATGCATCCATGGTAGCCTCTGTATACAGACTGGTCTATATACAATAGGAAGCCCTTTGAATTTTGGGGAGATGAGTTGATTGTCTAAAAAGTGAGATTCGCTGCGCAAATTTTGTTTGTTTATTGAATTTTGCATTTTATATCCCTAATTTTGAAGGTATGAAGAACTAATGTTGATCAATTTCTTCAAGTATCAGGGGCAATTCCCTGTTCTTGTACCCTCTCAAACAATCAATATATATTTCATTGTATAAATCCTTGCATGGGCATTAATGGCTCTTTTGGCGTGCAATGTAGATTAATTAAATCCATGTTTCTTTAATTGCTTATTTTGTTAATCTCTCTTGTGGCTTATGTGACATGTAAAGGAAGTTGTTTTATTGCTTTCTTCAAGTGGGTTGGAAACTCACTGTGAGAAGCAATTCCATATATCCTCTTTTTTTCCTTTATGGAAACACTTCTACCTTTTGACCGACAATATAATTTTCTTCTCAATGAATAAGCTTCTACGAGCATCGCATCGACTATTAAGTGCTTTTCAAAGTGCATGTTCAGATTATATGAGTCATGTGTATGCTCCTTTAAACGACATGCTGAAACTTCAAGCAGCAACGTTGATATGAAGTGCCTCTCTAGGTGTAGATTCGTTAATTATCACATTGAATTTGGGGATTGGGTAATTATCCATAAATTTAGCTTAAGATGTTGGTGATGAATTTGACATGCCTTACCTACACCTTGCGCTAAGTATTGCCTTTTTTTTTTTTCCCCTGTTGTCGTCTTAGCCTTTGAGGCGGGAATATGATACTTTTTGTGTGATTAAGTATCATATGGTCTGATGTTCCTGCATCCACTAGAACTATGTTATTGAGTCATAAATCATGAAAATAATTGGGAAAAGGAAACTGCGTTCAATCTTTTTTTCAGTGAGGAATGAATAGCTAAATTCACATTTAGCATAGCTAATAGGAAACTAGTGCTTGTCTGTCTTAACACAGTGGGTGGCACATCGCCAGCTTTTTGGCTCTTAAGCTGATCCAGCTAGTTGTTACTTGATCTGATGCATGTATGAATGAGTGTTTAATCAGGCTGCAAACTACCTGAACATCAAGAGCTTGTTGGACCTCACATGCCAGACAGTGGCTGACATGATCAAAGGCAAGACCCCTGAGGAGATACGCAAGACCTTCAACATCAAGAATGACTTCACACCAGAGGAGGAGGAAGAGGTGCGGCGGGAGAACCAGTGGGCGTTTGAATGATTTTTCTCTTTTAAGTCTCCTCTTGAACCTATGGAGATTGTTTCTGTTCATTTCGCCGTGTCAAGTCTTTTTTAGTCGTCTGAACATCCAGTATGTGACTTGCGTAGCTCCTGAATGTAGAGGTTCGTTATGGTGGGCATTATTGGTTGGCGGGAGCCTGTTTGTGGACTCCAGTTGGCTTTCGATGTTCACTGAGATTATCCAGTCTGATGGCCCTATTGATTTGATTATGATAATGTGTGCATTTGAACCTTAAATCGGTTTATTGGCTGTGGTTGCGCATGTGTTGAATGACCCGCCGGATGGAATATAATCAAACGAATATCGTAATACAGTCCATGGAGATTCAGGGATTGGCATCAACCTGCGGAAGTCATGTCCATATTGCCAGGGGTGGGAACATTGACTGCTGTCCGATCGATTATCGCCAGGCATTTTCATTCACATCGATTTCATGCACTGAGTACTGCAGATTTAAGAGTTGATTCATTTGTTCATCCGGTTGGGGTTTCTCAAGAAGTCTTAAGAAATTGAGAGGATATAATCAATGATCTTAAGGACTTCTTACAATGTCAAATACTCATAAGAAATTGTCAAAACAGAGAAATAGGAAACTGAGGTGCATGACAGAGAGTTCAAACGGGGAAAATTTCTGCTTTGTTCTGATGAAAGTGGACGGGAAAGGCAAAAACAAATTCCGTTGCCGGGAATCGAATCCGGTTATTTCAGCTCAGGCATTAACTGATGGCATTAACTCATAAAGTCTAGTGGGGGTCTCACCGGTTGGGGAAAGTGTTGATGTAGGGTTTGACTAACGTTTGAAGAATAGCCATCAACGGCGGAGGAGCCAGATATCCTAACCGCTGGACGACGACAGACTTATGGTTAATTAGCCTGCAATAATATATTTAAATATATTAATAGTTTTCTTCGAAAAAAAATAAAAGAGATGCCACGTTGTGTAGATTGTCGCTTCTGTATTGTGCCCATCAGCCCCAAGTTAATAGTCCACGATCTTTTTAAGGATAATTTCCATATTAGCTTTGCTTTATAGCTCAAATTGCTTTTGGTAGAGACATATTTAGATGATATAATGCCGCACGGCAATTCAACCAACATTTGACCCCCCCCCCCCAACCAACAAAAAAAAGATATATGTGTGTGTGTATATATATATATATATATAACTATCACAAAATATCAAGTAATCCCTGTTCCTTTGTATGGAAGTAACTCAATTCAAGATTTTTCATGAATTTTAATTTATTTGAAAATAAGATTGTAAATTTTTTAAATAGATGTGTCTCTTTCACCTTTCTTTCCTTTTGAACCACGATTTTCTCACTTAGGAAGGGAGAGGTGGAGGGTTCGAATCTTTACCTTTCGATGGAGTTGGGCTCAGGACATGTAAGGAGAGAGCAGGGTTTACAAAAAAAAAGTTGCGATTTTCCCTAATTTCTATCAAGTTTTGATTTTGACAATTTAATCTTGACAGTTGCTTGCCTATCTTATTCGGTTTTAGGATCAAGCTTTGCAAGATGAAATATCTGCGTTTTTTGAATTGGGCATATTTGATATCATTTTCTCAATTATTTCTAGGTCTTTTTTTTTCACTCTATTCATCAAATTTTCATAATTCGGGGAAAAAAAAAGGAAAAACCTTTCTCCTTTAGACATGGGAAAGAATCAAGCATCTTTATTTTTTCTTCAAGCATCTTTATTTACTTCGTAGATAGACTCAAATTACTTGACTTATCTGATTTAAGTCCACAAGAGACGTCTAACGTATGATTTTAAGTTCACAAACTACTGAAGAAAAAGAGAATAATTAGCATCTACAAAATGCTCAGAAGTAGCATGTTCGTACTTGGTTAATTGATTTAAACCTAGCATGTTCGTAGATGTTGCAAGAGCAAAGCTGACGAAGGGAAAGAAAAAGGGAGAGATTCTATGGGAAATGATAAAATCCGAGGTTTAGATTAAATGGTCACTAAATAAACAATTCAATAAAAACTTTTCTCGATCTTTGTAGTGTTACTGACTGTATAATGGCACATTCACTGTATGCTTTCTTCCGAGGCTGATTGTAACTTAAAGAAAAGCCGTCTCATCTACCTAAACATAGAAAAAAAAATAGTAAAATGTTTGCAATTAGTATGATTTTTTTAATACATCTAAAAATCAGAAATAAACAGAGACCTGCCTTGAGCTTTCTGTTTTGCTAAGGCCAGTATTTAACCAAAGAGGTCCAAAAAATTAGTTTGCCAAACACTCAAGATTTTTCCTGAGGGACTTTGAAGGCCTAAAGCTCATCTTTAAAACTGAACCAAACACACACTCAGTATACCGATTCAAAAAGCTTTCCCGAGCATAGAGCATCTCCTACTTGAAGAAGCGTTATCAACCAAACAAGGAAACCACCCAGTTTAAACGGAACAACTCCCGCACAGGTTCATCGCTCCGATGAAAAATTCACCTCGAACTCTAACGGAGTTCGCGCAACCACAGAATTTGCAACCCAATCCATTTGATGATTTTTTCACATCTTTCATTTGACAATTAAGCGGTCGAATCCAACACACAGGAATGCAATTTCAGAACCAGGAACTCTGTAAACTCTACACCCCGGGCTTCAACTCGGGTAACAACCACCCCCGCCCGCCTACATACCTGCCACAGGCATTTCGAGAACTGAGTTACTCAAAGCAGGGACAAGAAAGAGTTCGCAATAATACATCTCCACCACCATTTTCTTAATACAATGGGAAACACCGCCTGCCGCCCTACTCGGAAGTTCATGAGAACAGAAAAAGGCCGAGTAGCTTCGTGCGTGAATCCATGGGATAAAAATACTAAGGGAAAAAAGGTCCACGTCTCTCTCCTTTGGTAATGAAAAGAAAGGTCCCAGTCAGTTGCTTCCTCAATGTGAAAGAGTACAAATATAACATTCACAACTGGCTACAGGAAAAAAGAATCGTTTCTACAGTTTCCGATCTCTGATTCACATACCACCGAAAGCATCAGATCAGTAAGTTTCAGGAATATAATCCACACGCCAAAAAATTCTTTGAGGTCCTGAAGAAAGTGCGGTTAAGAAAAACATTTTCGTATTTAACAAATGAGATGAGCACTAAGAACTTGGAAAGTTGCACGAGTATAAGAACCCATGACTTTCGGCACAACTTCCGCAACTGGTACGCCAAGCCCCTCCATTGTCGCCGCATGCAATATGATGTCCACCATCGGTAACTTCCCGCCATCGGAAACGTCCTTCACACGGAAAGAAAATGTAATCTGACCCCAAAGAATGAAAAAATGAACTAAGGGGCAGCAAAGGGACGCGCAACAAAAATCCCCTCATGATGTCATCAGCATTTAGCCCATAAATATCTACTGAAAATTTCCACAAAACCACATGAATAAACCAGTGTACTCATGCAATCAGCTCGACTCAAGGACTTCAACTGCACGCTCTTCTACCCTTTCACGATATTGTATCTTCTGCTCCTTTTCTTTCCTTTACTCTGGATTTGTAAGCCACGGTAAGACTACTAAGCAAGCATAATATCAGTCATAACAAATCCTCCACGATCCCTTCTTGGTAAAACATGTGAAAGCATGTACTTCATGTGCTTGTTCCTGTAGCTGCAGTGCTAGTCTGGCCTTTTTCACCAATACGATTGTTCTCCTCTAACCTCCTCGATATAGCCGCATGAGCATCGGCATGACCCACCATATTGTCAAATCTCGTATCCTTGACATTGAGAGAGACCGATTCAATTCCAGATGCAAGAGTATCGTGAGTCAGAGAGTCGGGGAAACTAGGGCTTGTGACGCCTGAAGAATGAGCAGAAGTAGACAAGACCCATTTCGTCCAACCAGCGCGCTTCCTGATTTTCTCACCCTGTGGCTCATAACATAAGGCACAAGAATGATCATAAGTCAGAGAAGAAGAGAATCAAACCTGGTTAAGCAAATTATACAGAACATTCTGTAGCACCACACTAACAGACTGAGTGGAGTGAATCCTACTGAACTGCTTGAAAAAGATACCTGCACTTCCACAACAGCTGAAGTTCGCACAGCATCCAATATGAGCTGTATATCAGTAGTCAACTCCATCACCTGGATCCGAAGTAACATTTGCAGTGAACACAACGTTTTTTAAAAAAATATGAATAACAAGAATGACTTGAATCTTGAGCGTAAGCTCCCCGGCCGCGCGGAACCCCCGGTTATCAAAAAAAAAAAAAAAAGAATGACTTGCATCCATATAAGCTGCAATATCTTTGCCTTGAATGGTACATGTAAACCTGGCAAAAAGCCTGTGCCTGTGTGGAACACCTGAACTAACAAAGGGCGACCAGGATAAATAGTAGCATAATTTCCTAACAAATTAGTCTTTCTCATCTCGAAAAGATGGTGCAATACGTATCAAAGCTTGGGGTGTCACTAAATACCAAAAGATGCCAACAAAAGTAAATCATTATAGGTGAAGTCATCAACCAGCAGTACAGGAGATCTCAAAGAAGGTGCATGCAAAGCCATCAAAACGAATATAAAAGCAACAAATAAAGTAGGAAAATCTTTTGATTAACCTTGTTCAGACAACCAGCCAACACACAGTAAAAGGCAGAGTCTGCATCTTCCCTTGGAAAAGGTTTTTGGGGGAAGGGAGTGGCACCTTTTGGCCAAAAGTTATATAATAGCGGATAACTAGGTGAACCAGCCGAGTTGTAGAAAATGTCCAATTCATGGTCCAAATCAAAAGATTCATTTCAATTCATCTTTCAAAGATTCGACCAGCAGTCGAAGCCTCCAACTCCAGCCGTCATGGTTCAGAGGACTCCTGAATTCAAGATGCAAGCCCTCTGAGAAGGCTCGACTTCTCAACACCTCTGACATGGGCTTGACAGTCATCTGAACCTCCTCTATTCTGCACCTCTGACCTACCTCTTTAGCTTGTTTAAACCGTAAGCATAGACAAAGTCACAGCTTGCGTGTGTAAGAATAGTCTCGTCTCTTTTGCATGCTTCAGTAGAAAGCAATACAAATATAGTCAAAATAGCAATTTAGCTTGCAGATGAGTACATCAACATCAACTATCACCTTTATCCCAAACCAGTTGGAGTCGGCGGTCGATGAACCCAAAGCGAAAAGCTTAAAATATACTAAAATAAAAGTAAAAATATGGCTACCCAAAAATAAATAAATAAATAAATATACATATAAATAAATAGAAAGGACTAAACAGGGCACTCTGGAACATAGGAAATTCCCCCTTCTACAATGTGGATAGCTTTCCTCCGCTCCATCCTAAGGCAGACCATACGCCAATCTATTTTCCACTCTATTAAATATTGTTTTACTACCTTCCCCCAAGTAAGTTTCGGCCGACCTCGTCCTTTCTTCATATCGTTTTCTCGGTAACACACTTCTGTTCTTATCGGAGCATCTAAGGGTTTACGAAGAAAATGGAAATAGAGTTAACTCGCCACAAAATCTTGTACTGAGTGAAGTTGGAGTAAAATGATGAGTTGACTGAGCAACATCGCCAAAATTGCGAGTCAACTCGGTGAGAATCCTTGGGCTTATTATTAGCACAAGCTTATTTTCTTGGGAAATGTGGGCTTCTTTTTGGCCCAACAGCAAATAAAACAACGCAGGCCATATTGACGATTCAATGAAAAAAAAAATGGAATAAAGAAAAATAATTCCCCCATGCCCAATTTAGAACAGTGCAGTGGGCTCTCTCTTGATTCATCGAAGCAGCCATAAAAATCGCCTTTACCATGAAGCAACCATCACAAAACCTTCATCACTACCCCATCATCTTTAACCATTCAGCGACACAAAATAATAAAGCTTCGAAGTTTTTGTTGTATGTGAATTTTCTCCTAGATAATCCTAAATCGTAACCATATTTCTCCACTTCGTGCGATCAGTCTAATGTACTAGATCAATTTGCTAGTTACTATCATTTGACATGCTTCTACTCCTTATTTAATGGTAAGAAACTTATTGTTGTAGTACGCATCAAACACATTATGTCCTATGGGTTATTTTATAAGTTTTGTAAAACCTTACCATTTAATAATTCGATCGCATGATTCAATTTTGTGGAGGCTTCTCCAATATCCTACTTAAAAAAGCGATTTTAACTACCTTGGCAAATAGTTTCCATCGTTTTTGTATATTTAAGGTTCTTGTTGAAGTGTCATGGAGTTTCTTTTATGCGTTCTAGGCCTTTTTTTTTTCCCCTTGACCATTTTAAAATATTAGAAATAACAAGTTGAGTTGGGTATGGAACAAATAGACTAGTATCGGTTACAAGACTCTTGACTTTGCATAGAGTTTCCGACAGAACTACGAATTGAGGTTTATACTATGTCAACAAGGTCCCAAAACGAAAGAGCTAAATTTTCTCAACAATATTTACCATATCATGCTATTTTATATGATTTTACCAAGCCTTTTCAAAAAAATGAGATTTATCATTCAGGATTGGAACCTTGACTCAACAACACTCCAATCACCTACAATCCAATTGTGAATATATCTAAGTGTGCAACTATTAAGTCATAAGTTGACAGCAGAGTCAAATTCCAGTTACCTGGTGCAAGTTTTCCATTTGAAATTAAACAGCTAGAGGCACAGCAACATAGCAACCAAGACAAAAGATACAATAACGATATTTTTAATCATTGCTTTAATCATCTATCATGACATCAAAACAAGATATATTGATTGATGTATTGGAATAAAGCGAGTGAATAATGGCAAAGCATTTTGAAACTTTAAGGACTACCAGAGCACTTTCATCAGAAATGAACTTAAGATGGTAAATTTCACCGGTGGTCACTGAACTTTGGTGCACTTCGCAATCAGATTAGTGAACTTTCATTCGATCACCAAATACACGAAAACCTCTGTATCTTTGCAATTAATGCACTTTGCCCAAAATCGGAACACTTTTAAGCTTGGTGCTAACGTGCCCTTGCCACTTGCCAATATAACACGGAGTACAGTCGCACGCTTATGTCAGCAGGTAGCGAAATAGATAAAAAAAAAATTACACAATAAAGTAATTGAAATAAAAAAGCAATGAAGTGACCACTATTTGTCAGAAAGGACAGTGCAGCACTCTGCCATGATCAAACAGGGTCATTTCCCTCCTTCATTGCTGGCAGAAGGCCTGCAACACTCACTGGGGATGCAGGAGGATCACAAGGCCTCAAGCCTTTTTTTTTTTTTCCCTTTTCTTTGATATTTAAAAAAATAATCGAAGATGATCCAACCCATTCCCTAGAGCCATAACACTATGTTAGTACTTCGACAAAAACTTGATCAAATTCCGATTGAAGTACGACAATTTCAATGAAATGAATGTCTGACCAATTGGGTGATTTAAATCATGGCTCATTAATCTATCGGAAATAACACCCAAATTTAGTGATAACGATGAAATTTACCCACTTAAAGTGATATGCAAAGAGCAACATTTGAGGAAAAACAATATTACTTGCAAATTCTCACCAACTTCAAAACTACATGTGTGGAAGTCAAAAGATTGGAGGAGCCAATCTTTGCCATAACAGAAAACCCGTCCAGAAATGAAAGAGGACTTCCATCTCCAGTGCATTTGCAACCACATTCATCTAGGCTGAAAACATATAACTCATCAAAAGCACTGCCGGATGGTTGACTTCCAGACCTCGAAGTGCATGGTCTTTACAAGTGGTATAGCATATCATCATATATATTCATTTTTGCAAGTGCCCCAACTTCATTCAAAAAAATACCATCCAAGTGCATAGTGAAAGTCACAGGAGACCCCCAATAGTTTAAGCAACCTGTCTATAATTAGCTCACGACAAAAAGGATTATCAATCTCAAAGCCAAATATGAACTGAATCAATCACGAAACTTGAATGCATTCCCTATAACACCATCAATTAATGGTAGCTAGACATAAATGCTACAATGGGCCTCACCAAAAAGACAACAAGAAAGCAATTAGGTAAATCATAAGCATGGGACCAGGGACCCAACACTTTTGAGGCCGACATACCATAAATAGTCAGCTGCTAAGGGTTCCCGCATTCAAAATTTAAGAAGTAATGCATCAAAAGAAGAAAAGTCTGAATAGAGTTCAACTGTACGCAAGTAGAGTATAAATTAACACCCCAGCTATCAGGCAATAGAAATTTTGAATCTGGGTGAAATTATACTCCAATCAATCAGGCAACAAAGCATGACTCGATACAAGATGGAACTAAAAGGTAAAAAACCAAAGTATAGTGCAACTTGTAACTTTCCTGTATTGCACAAGACAACACTAAATTAAGTTCAAGGGTGCAAACTACTGAGATATTCAAGAAAAACTTACTTTTTTAAACCCTGCAATAACACCTACAGAAACCCAGCCCTCTTTATCCATTTGCTGCCGCAAATATATATCCTTCACTAGATTCTCGTTACTGCGCCAGCCAAATATGGAGGATGGTTCCAGTCAAGATATGAAAACTTGCAAAATGTTTGAGAAACAAAAAGTGATTTATTTAAAGGGGAGAAAAAACAGCCAAAGTACCTGAAATAATAGTCTATCTGTCTAACTATTTGAGGATGCAAGAGTTGATTAGGAGGTGGATAATAAACCATATGAGGTTGTATTGGCGGATAATAAGGAACATTCCGTAATTCTGGGTGTGGAATGGGGACATAATACACTGGAGTCTCTGAAAAAAAAAAATAGAGGACATCAAAGCAAATCTTTCAGATGATAAGTTTCAACAGTTAACATAGTCTGCCTTACCTGGAAAGACTAGAGGGCCACCAAAAGGCCTAACTGAAGCAGGTCCAATATATGCAGCAGTAGGAGGTGAGATAGGCGGCGGTGCTGCGGGCCTGCCAAATCTTGGCATAGCTCTTTGCTGCGGCATGTGAGAATCTCTGTTATTGTTAAAATTTCTGTGACCACTGAATTCTTGATTACCACGTTCCTGATCACGCCTAAGCCCATAGCTGTGCTGGTAAGAACCATCCCCACGTGAATAATTACCCCCATTTCGATTCCTGAAGGAGTTGCGCTGTTGTTGAGGGTGCTCATTGCCATTTTGGGAATGCGAAACAGGTCCACTCCTGTGGTTATGGTCCCTGACAGAAGGATTATTTGATCTCAGGTCAACTGAAGGGACTACTGTTGCTGATGTCTGAGCAACTCCACCACCAGAAGATGTGGATCCACTTTGCTTCCTTGATCTCGGACGCGTAGGAACGGAGGAGCTTGTTGCTAAATTTGCATCCTTATTATCAGTGAGTTGCTTCTGTGAAACAGACGAGCCATTTCCATTTCCCTTCAACATGAACAATTTTTTAAGGGTCAGAGCATTATGTATGCAATGGAAGAATGAAATGGCACAACTCGAGGCAAAAGACTCTCTTTCACTTGCAACACCCAGCAAAAAGATTTTCCCCAAACAGAAAAACCATGGGGAAGAAAGACGAATCCCATTTGTTTTTGGTCATTGTTCCGCGGTTCCTTCCAGAAAAATCACAGAAACAAACAGAAGAGCAAAGAATGCAAAGAAAAAAAAAACTGTCTATGCAAGAATACAGAGTTAATCATCTATTTTCTGTACATCATAAACACCCAAATCAATTAAATCTGTGTCTTTGGGTTTCACAGGGCCATTTAGTCATTTCAATGTCTCCAATTATCAACTAATAGAAGCACCAAACGACAAATGCACCATCCCATGTCTCAGGTAGAAGCAACTTAAAAGCACCAACTCTTCTATTGGGAAAAAAAAAAAGGACAGTTATCTTGTTTCTAAGAAAGAAAGGGAAGTCTCCAGTTCTGCTTTCGCCTGAGTATCATGTGTAAAGTGCTCGTATAGTTATAGGCATAGTTTTTTTTTCCCCCGTTTTAAATCCATCTCAATCTTTAAAGGAAACCCCACTTGAGGGAGCTATATATGTTCTTGACATATTATAAAGGCAACAGTCATTCCCCCAGATATAATTGCCATAGACAGCTAGCTGGTAAGAGAACAAAAAAGACACAAAGTACAAATTAGAAGGCTTCATTCTCATGCTCAGCTAGGTTGACTGACCCATATCCTAAGAAGCACTGAATTAAACCCCTTGAGAAAGCCCTAAAGACAGAAGGGGACCTTGCTTTTGTGTATATTTCAGCTACAACTGGTCAATGGGGGTAAAAAACTCTTAATTAACCTGGCTATCGCAACATATTTTGCATGTGCTTTCTTGCAGATGTAGTAGGGCATTTAGATGACATTTCTCTGAGCTAACGCCTTCTAGTTACTAGTCAAACATTCAAAAAAGGTTGAGCTCCCATCTAAAAGTTAATTAAGCTAATTAAGATGTGCTCCAGCACTCCAATTATGAAACCCACCAGTAAATGTACTTTCTTGTGAATTCAAAATCTTTAGACATCTCATTACACAGAACAAGTAACAGCCTGAAATCATGACCACTTATCTTAGGTTCCAAAATCTCTTATTGTATGACAGACTAAGCAGAAACCAAATAGCCCAAACTGTTTCTCCCCCCAGTACACTTAATCCACAATCAAACCAAGCCAAACCACGAGAAAAATATATAATCGGCCATTCTTACGAAAACAACATCTAAAAAGCAAAAACCATACCTCTGTCACAGGCACAGATGATGATCCATCAGATAAACCTTTCACAGGCACCGAGGTCGATTTCGTTGATGATCTAGTTGACTCGGACAAAGCAGGCCACGAATCAGCCCCCATGACTGGGCCGAACTCAGCAGCAGTGGGCCCGGGGCTATCTGAGGGCAGCTTCCATGCAGTCTTCTTGCCCACATTGCCGTTCTCGGAGTTCCCCTCCTCTGCAATCGAAGATAGAGACGAAGAAGATGAAGAGGGAACAACCTCTGGAGCGACTGCAATGGCCAGCTTGCTCAACAAATCAACAGACTCGGTGATATCCGATTCTCCACGGACGATCTCATTCCACGGTGGAGAGGCCGTTGTCCTCTGTCTGCCTAATCGAGGACTATTAACAGCACCAGCAGAATTGCGAGGAGAGTGATTGTTAGCTTCTATGGAGTTAGCGTTAGTCGTATCCGTAACGATAGCCATGAGAGATAGAGAGAGATTATGGTTATCTTCTCAGGTAAAACCGCGTTCGCCGATGAGGATAGACGAGGAAAAAGCAGAGAAATCAGACAAGAGAGGACGAATAATAGTGAAACAAAGCGCCGATCGATTGATAAATGAACTAGGGTTTGATTTTGGACACTTCCTAGAATCGGCTCATCGACGAGCTATCGACGCGAAAAAAAACAACGGACGATGAGGAAAATTGCGGAAACAGACAGCGCTTGATCGATAGATTAGGGTTTCGAACCTGCCTCCAAAGTGCGAGTGCTTCTCAGGGAAAATTTGTCGATCAGCTGATCGACAACGAAGCGGAATCGAAAAGAAAATCAAACGGATAGTGATGATCGCGCGAACAGAGAGCGATCGATTGATGCACTTAGGGCTCGATCCTTCCTCTGCAGTGCGTGCCTCTCAGGGAAAATTCGTCGAACCGATTTTCGACGAGGAAGCGAGGGACGACTGATCAGAAACCGAGATGATCAGAGATTTAGAGTTTCGATCGTTCGCGACGGCGAAAATCCCGAGTTGGCGGTGTTGTTGCCGAATCGAGCTCTACTCTTCTCCGACTCACTGAGTTTGCGGTCTGGTGAGTCTAGCGCCTGGCGTCTGGTGTTTTTCGCCCCTTCGTCGTCTCTCCGTTCTGGTTGTAGAGCTTCGTTATAGCTACAGATTCTTCGGCGAGAAGGTTTTGTTTGACAGGGACAGGGTGGGTATTTACAAAAATACCCTCATGTGAGGTAACTATATATTGCCAGAGGGTTGGTAAAATGGTAATTTTAGAATCACATTGGGTATTCTTTATCGTGATTTCATTCGATTGCCATCTAAGGAAAGGGAAAGATTTGTACAGAGAATATTAAAGAATGCAAAAGATTCATAATTATCTGATGTCGAAATATCTGTCGGATTTTAATTTAATCAGTGGTACGAATTTAAACGATACACTAGACGAATGAAATTATAGTAAAGATGCTGAAGCTAATTATTAATTGATCTGATAAATCTTACATTTCGAAATTAAATGTGAATCTATGCGGTCTTTTGATTATTCAAAATTGCCCCCTCGTCCACACAATTATAATCAAACAGTCAACTTCGCACAAACTTATCTTATAAGTTAACTTAATTTTCAGGAAATGGAGCAAATCTCTCTCGTAACTTCACGAGAACTTATCTTATAAGTTGTCTTAATTTTCATGAAATGAAGTAGATTTCTCTTGTAGCTTTACATGAACTTATCTTATAAGTTATCTTAATTTTCATGAAACGGAGTAAATCTCTATCGCATCATTTCACACAAACTTATCTTACAAGTTATCTTCATTTTCACGAAATGAAAGTAAATCTCTCTTGGTCTCAATCAGAGAAATCTTTCCGAAATGTAAAGGAATTCGCTAATATATCATCTCTTTGCCCATATTAAACTTTTTCGCTTTTATGTCATACGGATCCACGTATACTTTTTTTAGATTCTACTATGCACGTGTACATGTACGCACAACGGACTTGGTATTATGTACGGGCACTTAGGCTCCATTTTTTTTTGTCAAACTTAGACTCCATTTATTTCGCAAAAAAAAAATGATTGGGAGAATATTTTTCTAAATGTGATCGCTTGAATTAATTCGCCAATAAAAAACATTTTCGTTGGCAATACAAATTTATGTCTAAATATCTTCGTGAGCTATGAAAATATTTTTTATTCATGCATTTCTATAAACAATAAAAGCAATCACTCTTAATAATATATTTTTCAAATCACTCATTTCTTGTTAAATAAACTCAACTTTGAATTTGGTGCGACACCAAATATAATAAATTTTTTTCGTTAATTATCTGTAATAAATAAATAAATAAATAAATAATTTGTACAGTCGCTTAATCGCGTGCCCTTGTGTTTAGTACCACAGGCTATAGGGGAACACTTAAGTTTGGCATACCTACAAAACAAAAACACTTGAATTTGATGCCTATTCTCAAAAGAAACGGTGCGTACCTTACGAAGAAATTTAAGAACACTTCATATAGTCTTCAATACCGAGTTGACCCAGGATTTTTTTTTATTCTAGTACCATGAGAAATTCGATACGATCTCTAGCAACTGTTCAAAAAATTTAATCTGTCAAAGGCGTAATTTATTTTCGATAAGAAAATGTTAGCTCGGCCGAGTAAATTGTTCATAAATCAGAAGCAACATCACCCCAAACAATTATTTATTAAATGTACTTTTTTTCCAGTGAACGATATCCGTTGGGATAAAGATTTCATGGATTGCATTCTGTTCTTCTCACCTCGAGGCCTTTCTTTTGCAAGCACGGCGTGGTTCCGT
The DNA here is from genome assembly GCA_016432845.1 of Psidium guajava. Classification (NCBI taxonomy): domain Eukaryota; kingdom Viridiplantae; phylum Streptophyta; class Magnoliopsida; order Myrtales; family Myrtaceae; genus Psidium; species Psidium guajava. The sequence goes on along the minus strand of CM028231.1, from coordinate 13,126,299 downwards.
ACATAATCGACGTTCTCAATGCTCATCAATCAGTTAAAACTTAGCCAAAATTCGTGACACAACAGATTCAAACTTTGTGGCTTGATCGCCAAATCGGCGCTGCACGAAGAAACAGCAACATTATAGACCGCAATTCCATACTTTCCGGAGTGAACCGTGGCATTTTGCAAAGTTTATATCTTTCTTGTGTTTTTTCTTTTTTAATTAGTGGCCGATGATCTATCTGTTAATTTTGACTAGCATGGCTAACTTTATTTGACCAATTTCTAATGGTGAGAAGTCAAGTCGTTGACGTAGAAAATGCAGAGCCCACTTCTCATACGGTTCTGTTAGCTTCAATCGAATGCTTTTTGCCTAGAAAACTCACGAAGTCAACATGGATTTATGAGTTAACAGGTCCGTAGCAAAAGGAGTGTGTCAGTGGCCGACACACTTTGGTTTTCATGTATCATCGACATCAACATGGAAGCTGGCTGCAGACACCGAGGATGTGCGACTTCAGGCCTCTTTGCTACGCAGTTTTCTCAGGTCCAGTTGTTGTCCGTAGATGCGATTGAGAAAGCCGGGGAGTGTGAATTCTTCCAGCCGCATTTGCCATTTCCACATCGCATCTCCTAGAAACGCAACGCCCCGTCTCAATACCCTGAGAGCGGACATGATTTCAAGATGGAGCCGAAATCTTTGGTTCCAATAAGCTAGGGTCTGATTTTCAATTTCATTTTTTTAGGAGCTGCCGATTTCGATTCCTGAGTCCGGGTGGAACCAAACTGGAATTGAAAATTCGCACAGATGAGCATAGTGTCCACATTTCTAAGAGTATCTATCTTTTATTTCTCTCAAACCACATTCATAATTCAAAGCCAAACTACTTCAAGGATGCACTGCGCTTGTTGCCTAAATATAATTCGTATCCTCTTTTTTACTCGACAAGCTAATCCTAAGTCAATATCAGCATCCTACAGTCGAAGGGGGAAAAAAAAAAGGCAACATAAACGAATCAAAATTCCGAAAATTGAGCCGCGTCGCCATTTTTCTCTGGCGTTTGATGGATTGCTAGATGTTCCCGCGTGGCCAATGCTTGTCATCAAATGGCGGGTACTTCTTGAGCACCCACCCTGTCTTTGTTTTTGTTCCATCATTCTTTTTGCTTGCTGCTCAGCAAGACGATAAATTAGATTTATTTTTCATCATCATGAGAATTCAAATTATAAGGATCCTAAGTGCTTGGCATCGCGCAAAGCTGATGGACAATAAGTAATATGTACTTGGACCTGGATCGGACGCGCTTGAAGACCTTGACAACATTAGGAAGAGCAACGGCTGTCATGGTAGGCACCATGTTAGACTTCTTCAATCACTTGCAAGAGCCCATCTTTCCTCGCGACGGAGGAAAAGTTGGTGCTCAAGTCAATCTCCTTGGCGAGGCGCCACTCTCCTCATCCGTGCCGGTCTGATTATCATTCAATGAGTCATTCACACACCCACAGCATCAGCTTGATCTATGCTTAATTGATGTCAATCGCTGTTCCCATTTTATGGACCCCTTAAGCCGTTGTTATGCTTACTCTCGTTTTGCTTAACTAAAAATACATAAAAATAAAAATAAACTGGCAATTTTCTGGGTACCCTGGAGCCAACTCTAAAACTTGTAATAAGATAGGTTTCAAATTCCAAGATATGACGGGTAGGTTTCAAGCAAAAAAATGAGAAAGTCCATTTTGACAAGCAAATTCTAAGTAAAATCTATACGGAACCTCGAACCACTCATCCCTATCGCTACCATGGACCAACTCATAGTACAGCCAGGATAAAGGTCCATCTTATTCACCCTGCTAAAAGAGACAAGCGGCCCGGGACTCCATTGCTGTCCCTGATTTCTGTTAGCCAATTAATAATCACTCTCCCGCCTTAACAAAACCATCGTTCACATACCTGGAACTCCAAGGAAACGGAAGCAATCTAAAACATTTACGTTGCCCCCGACCAGACGGTCCAGGAAAACTAGTACCTTGCAACCCGAAATTCCCAGTTCAACCTAAAAGTCCTGACCTCAGAACAATTAACTATGTCCTGAGGAAAACTCACAGTGAAAAGGGCTGACAGTTGAAGGAAAGACAATAAACCCGTAACAATATAAAGAGTAGAAGCAAAATCAACTCAGAAAACCCTCATCTGGTCAAAAGTGTCACTTGAGGATAAAGTTACGCTATCTAGCTGTTCTTTGCAAAGACACATTTACAATGGTAAAAGAATGACGGGACATGGAATAAACTCCGCCAACAAGTTTGCATCCACGTGCTTAGAATGGATGGCCTCCATGCTGAGAATGACCAAATCCAAATTTAGATCATCAGCGACCTCGCCAATAATAGCTGTTGGTTTGTTCCCTTCTCCAAGACGTTCTAACAACTTATATTCTTGGAACCCGCCTGTAAACAATTTTGCGGATGATGAGGAACAATCATTAACAAACTGAAAACAAGACATTTTTAACTGGTGGACGTGGAATTTCATAAAGGTCACCACTTCCAGAATTCCAAAGATAGTAAAGTTTTCTTCCTCTGCGATTGACAATTAAAGTGTCCATGAACTTCTAGCCCCTCACTTGGTCTTCTTAATGACCGACAGACAGAAAAACTCAATTCGTCATTCCAAGCTTGACCGTTCGTTACCTTCAATTCTCCTCTCATCCTCTTAAGCCTTGCTCCATTTCAAGGTACCAAGTTGACAAAAAAATTCTTATGTCTACAAGTCTTATATCCAGGTGATGTATTAATCTAAGTTCACAAACAAGCACAAATTTTTTATTGCAAAATCCTTAAATAAACGTTATTGCATCTTCAATTCCTTCTACGTTCATTCAAAACCTAAAGATGGCCTAACATGCTACATGTCCTATTTTTATATTTCTTTCCAAGAGGATATAATATCAGCACCAAATTACTAATATCCAGGAAATAGAGATGCAGGCACATACAACTGAAACCATACAATATCTAAGTTGAGAAAAGTAGGCAGACACACACCTTCCGACAGATGCCAACGGATGCTAGATAGTTGGGTCTCATGCCCTGGCAACGTTTCCTTCTGCTTTTCGTCAATAACTGCACAATAAGGTCTAAATTTCTTCAACCTTGCATTAGAAGCTCTCATTGTAGAACCAAAACCCATTGGCACGCTGCTAAAAGAAGTATAAAGAGCAAGTCCCCGTACCAACAACAGTGATATCAGCTCCATACTTCTTTGCCAAAGCTGCAGTAGTTGCTACAGCCTGTCAATTCACAGCAAGAGTGACTATTCACGTGAATTGGAATGTGGTGCAGAGTGACTGCAAGTCATAAGGACAGTTAAAAAGGAGTCAACACAATGCCACTCCCTTCATAAAAATTCAAAATGTCGGGCGACCCGCGTGGATTAATGCTTCATGCATCACAGAAATTTCAGAAAAACATGAAACAGGCCACCACGAGCAGGTCCAGAATGCATTAACTTTGATTCCCATGGAGAAATTTGGTCATGCAGAATCAATTGTGTATTCAAGTCGCATGAAAATTTACAAACTCCATAAATAACATGGCTTCGACAGGAGCAATACTTATCTTGATTGATGCTCAACAGGAAAATACCCATATAATAGAGTTGTCTAAGTGCAGTTACAATAAGTAGGTGCCTTAAAGTGTGGTCACCTGTCTAGATCCTTCAGAAAGGTAAGGATTTCGATCCGTGATTGGCAGAAGTAGGTGCTTGAAATTGTTGAAGGCTTCTGCAGCCGTATTAACTTCAGATTCTTGAGGTGCGGCCTTAACTGATATCGACATAAAATGCAAATCAAGTTACTTCACACTAATCAGTCAATGCATTGAAGCAACCTAAACAATGCCTGAAATGCGAAAAAGCAACGAGAACATGTTTGCAAAGTAATATATCAAAGCTAACTAGATTCATATCACAGCATGTTATGGCACATACAAATGGGCCCGAATACAACACTCCTCTAGTCAACTAAGTGGTTTATGAATGGCAGATTTATCCGGTTCCACAATTTCAGATGCAGTACCATTCCAAGCATTTATTTGGATCATTAACCATGTATAACAATCATATGGGTCAACACTAATCTGCATTATGCTAATCATGACGAATGTGATATTTATCTACAGGAGATATAATGGCCTCAGTATATCATGTTACATTATACATGCACAACAGGTAATTCAACTCGTTCATCTCAATTGCGAGAAAAAAGAAGAGTCGCTGCCGTGGAGAAAGCCGCATGAATTCAACAAAACTTCAGCGTCACCTCAGATAACCCAACTGATACACCGTCAAATCCTACAAGCGAATTAAAGAGAACTCTTCGACACTGACTCCGTGTTGCTGGTGCATTATTTCTCATCTACGAATGCCAAAAACAAATAACTCACGCAGGAAGTTCACAAAACACCCCCAACCCATCATCTTACGAATTTCAGAATACAATGTCACCGCATCATCAACTGCTGATTCGAAAGACTCGAGGAAACTATTGCCGAGGCCAAGGGAACAAATAGTAACAATAATAATAACAAACAGGTGGAAGGCAGGACTACTCAAGGAGAACCCTGCGATTACCTATCTGGTTATCTCTGCGCAGTCTGGAGCTTCTACAAAGAGAAACCCTCCGATTCATCGGAGACGAGCGAGTGGGCGAAATGCGAGCAGACGACAGAGAATCCGCATCGGAACAAGAAGGAGAATGAGTGGGCACTGAGACCCTGACGAAGAATGAGGTTTCGGCGGGAACTGAGAGGAAGTGGTTGGCGAGGGCCATCGGAAGGCGGCGGCGCGACCGATTGAGGGGGAGATTGAGCTGAGCTGAGCTTCGAGAGAGCGAGCTTCGATGGAGGAGGCGTTTGTCTCGAGAGAGTTCAAGAGAAACAGAGAGAGAACGAGAAAGGAACAGCGAACCGGGGAACCAGTGGGCCCGGTGACGTGATGGTAATAGCATGGGCTCGGTCTAGGTGTGGCCCACTGGGCTTCGCACCGTGGACCGTTGATCGCTGTCAGATGAGCGCTGGTCGTCTCTTGGTCGTACACGTGCCAGATATAGACAAGCCGGTCCGTAGATTTATGCTGGTCCCTTATCCAATGGGGAAAGCGGGGCGAGCGGCAAAAGAAGAAAAAAAGTGGCAATGATGATTCAGAATTTTAGTGAAAATAGCTGTTGTATGTATTACGAGACAAATTAATACATCAAAGATTGTATTATTTTCTCGTTTTAGTTGCTTAAAAAAATGTTCCAGAACAGCTATGATTTGCTAATATATTCTTACCTTACTAAAAAAAAAGTTCCAAAACATTCTTTAACAAAATCCTTAATCAAAGCATTTCGATATATCTAAATATTAGCGTATTAAGTTATTTAATTTTGCTGTGAAATTATTTATAGGCCGTCAAGAAAAAGTGATTTTTTTGGGGTTTAAATGAATGAATCCCTAAAATATTCTAAAATTTTTTCTCGTTATTTCATCTCTATGTGATGAAAATGAATAACTTTAAAATTTTGAGCTATGTCAAATCAATTCTCATTTTCACCATCTATTGAACATTTATTATTATTCTTTTGCATTGCATGTTTTCTAGGCTAACTTCATTAAACCAAATGTCGAATTTAACCAGCTATCAAATTATTTCATGAGTAATTTGAAAAGGAAAAAATCAAAAAGAAATTTCGAAATCAAGGGATGCTGTTTGACCTCGCATTATGCATTTGTTGGAGAGATAAATCTACTTTCGTTTGGCACAATGATTGGCATCCTTTACTAGTAGAATTCTATGGTGAAAGTAACGTCATTACTGAGAGAAGAAAGTGGATAATTATACTATTGTGCGAAAAGTGAGAGAAATGAGAACTTATAAAAAAATATTTGCTAATTATAATATCCTCCATATGTTTAATTTTTTTTGTTCGGAGTTCATTTTGAAAAGGTCAAAAAATGAGATCAAATTCAGTTTTCCAGTAATTTTTAGATTAGGCATTAGACACAAGCATGATTTCCAATTCCACTCACCAAACACATTTGTGAATGGGGAAAAATAGGGAAATTTACAAAAAAAAAAAAGTTAAAACCCATCGTAATCGAGCAAATTCAAATCTAAACCATTTATATTTGTATCAATTCAATCATTTCGATAAATTTTGACCAGAAATTACTAATTTGGTGCGACCGACATTGATGTGGCCGAGCTCGTCAAGAGGAGGAAAAAAATTAAAAAATATTAGTCACACCACATCAATAATTTTTGATAAAAATTTATTTGAATGATTGAATAGATATTAATATAAAATATTTAGTATTAAATTGAAGTTAGGGTAAAATGTTTAGGATTGAATTAGCATTATTGTAATATATTTATGATTTTTTGGGAATTTTCCCAAAAAAAAATTGAAGGTCCCTCGCGTCGGAAAACGTACTCAGAAATTGGTTCGATGTGCTCTTCTCACTGGTCGGTTCGGGTCGGGTATCGTTTTCGGGGGATTGGGCATGTTGGGGGGCGGGCGGGGTCGAAGGTGCGGGTCGGATTAAACCGGTGGAATCAAAGCCCAATCTTCGCAGCAGGCTGATCGGTTCCCTCCCAAGCGGGTCTACTCATTCTTGGCCGGTTGAGAGAGAATCTTCAGACTCACCGAATCGACATGGGGGAGAGCGACGGCGGCGGCGAGCCGGCGGACAAAACCACGTCCATGACTACGGTGTCTCGGCATTTCTTCGGCGACGAACCTGGCGAACCGGCCTTCTCCATCTCGATTATCGAGGTTCTTCAACTCTTTTCACCTGTTCAGCAGAGAACTGTACGGGGAATAAACACGCTCCGGCCTGTCACTCATGCTATTCTTTTTCTTCTTCTTTGCTAATTGTATTAGAACATGAAAGAAGAGTACGGACTATTCGTATGGCCGTGCAGTATCGTTCTCGCCGAGTACGTCTGGCAACAGAGATCCCGATTCGTTGGAGCCAATGTTGTCGAGGTACGCCTCCATAGTCATTTTTCGCTTTGGTTGTTTTTCTTCCCTGTCGAAGCATTTTCCTGTTTTTGAGTTGAAGCAGCTCGATTAATCTCGATTAGGTAACGTGGGATGCGAACTAATTACCCTGGGTACGTTGTCTTGTCTCTGCAATTACTGTTTTTCAGCTTGGTGCCGGAACTTCTCTGCCCGGGTTGGTTGCTGCGAGATTGGGTTGCGATGTTACGCTTACAGATGATGCCAGCAGATTGGAGGTAACATGCTTGAGTGGCTACTGTTTCTGTTGTTCCATGTGTTCATTTTGTGGGTGATTTTTATTTTGCCGTGGTGAGGTTCAAGAGCTGTGTTATGTAGTACTAGACCAAAGCAATCACGTGTCTAGAAAAAGGTCAAATTATTATTGTATCAGCAGATGTTTTTAACGAAGAAGAATCTCCTCCTGCGCGGACAATCAGAAAACAGTGGGAAGATGATAACATAGCTAGGCTGGTCCTAGCTACTCTTCTCTTTGGGATAGGGCCGAAGCAACTAGTTGCGAATGGGTGGAACAGGGGTGAGATTCTCAAAGAAAAGTACCCAATCATTTCGAAGATTGAGTGAGAGCTGTTGAGGTGAAACTCTCACTTACATGCACCGAGTGCTACCAGATGATAGATGGACCTACAAATTGATAGTAGTGCGATTGATTTTGTACGTCACGTACTTCTCAGATTTATCTACAGAAGATTGTTTTAATTCCCCCTTTGCTCTCACCCATGCATGTACCAAGACCTGCTCGCATGCACGCGCTCGCATGCATGCAGGCAGCATTATTCCAAATGATGATGGCACTTGCATGAAGCAATATAAACTAAAGTTTTGGTGATATGTAGAGGCAAAAAATATTAGATAATGCGAATTCGTAGCTTCACCATCTAAAAAGTTAGGAACCTTGGAAATGCTCATATATAAAAGGAATGTTAAATTGAACAAGCTTTGCTGAAAAAGACAGGACAAGATGTTCATGAAATGTTATTATCCGAGGCATAAGTTGGAACTAGGATCTTCACCTGTCATGGGTTTGTCCCCATTGAAGTGGAGTTCTATCTTATCTGTCCTTTAAACGTTCCAGATGGTTGACTTGCCGTGCACATCTAACTAAATGTTGGTCTTAAATAAGAGTTCAGCGGCTTATCATCTGTTGTCCTCTTCTTTAAAACTTTCAGGTGCTGGACAACATGAAACGAGTATCTCAATTGAACAACTCGAGTTGTAAAGTAAGTTCCTGTTATTCTATACTGCTGTTGAAGAAGAAACTAGGTGTTAATTTTTGGTTGGGTGTTGAATGTTTAGTGGTGATTACGGCCAGCCTTTTTGGTGCATACCTTGTCAGAATAAAGTTTGAGTCCTGCAACAATTCACCTCTTCATCCCCTCTCAATTACTTTTATGGAATCTCATAACTTCTGCAGGTGGTGGGGCTCAGTTGGGGAGTTTGGGATGAACCCGTCTTCAGTTTATACCCTCAGTTTATACTCGGAGCAGATGTTTTGTATGAGACAAGTGGTAGGTACTGGTAGATTGATCATCTGATACCAACTTATTGCTTTTTTAATGGAATAGACAAGGAGTTACAAATTTGACACTTTTGTTATCTGCTTTTCTTTATTTGTCCATGCGTATTATTCTTGCCCAAGCCTTCGACGATCTGTTTGCTACAGTTTCATTCCTTCTCCAAAATTCTCCGGGGTCGGTCTTCATTACTACTTATCATAATCGAAGGTACTGATCCCTTATTCATGCTCTGTTATCCGGTTCTGTTGGCATTTACATTCTCTGTCCAACCCAAAAGAAAAAGGAAAAGGAAAGTGATATCTATGTTTCCATGGTCTTCAGTGGGCATCATCTCATCGAGTTCTTGATGGTAAAATGGGGGTTGAAGTGCAGAAAACTTCTTGACGGCTTTTCAATCATGCCATCCAGCAAGGCATCTAAAATTAGCGGCAACATCCAGTTGGCAGAGATAGCCTTGAATGTCGATGAGGCTTAGGCAACCAGTTTTATCAACTCAGCATGGTTCTTGGAAGAGACTGGAGAATGAGCAGAATGAGTTTCCTGACAGCATCTCACATGTTTCTGGATGTTTCTACACATAGCTGCTCTGGCTTCCATCCTCTCCTCCAACATAACCATGGTTGGAGCTATTGGTCTCTAGGTACCATCGACTTCTCTTGGCAAGAAAGTGCTTCTCAGTATTCTCCCCAGGAAATGCTTGTAAGCCGTCAGGTTCTAGCAAAGAACGTGTTCATATTGTAACAGTAGCCATGTCAAGTCTTTAACTTGATTTCTTCTTCCTCTCCAATGGATGAAAAGCAAAAGTGAGAAGATATGGAGCTTGATGTGGTATCTAAGATGAGAGATTGGACATAAGAACTTTTGAGAAAATCCTTCCAGCAGTAAAAAGGGATTGAGAAAGTCCCAAGCAATTGTTCTATTGGCCCAACGTGCAATCAAGCTCCTTAAATGCGAGAGAAGTTCCTTTATCTAGTTGGGATTCTGGAGCATCATCGTGTTCTGATGGTGAATCGCTGCCACCATCTGACGGTGAATGAATCAACTCTTGATACCTCGACTACAGACCAAAAAAAATGGCGCAGGCGGCTTCTTCAGCATGATCTCCTGGAAGTACTGACGGGAATTTGACTGTTCATCCGCAAGGACATGTGTATTGATGGCGGCGCTGAGGTTGAAGACCAAAACATGGAATTAATGCTGTATTTTCTACGCTAGGCGGATCTTTTGGTACTTAACTTTGCAGGCTTGTTGCGCTTCTTTAGCTTGTAAATGCTCTGTCGAGAGGGCAACGGCTCCAGGATTTTCTCGTCCGACTTGCTTCTCAGACAGCATATGATGCCGTGTTTTCCTATGATTTGTCACTGCATTAGGCATATATGATCTTGTAGAAAAATTAACTGTCTAGATGACGGCATATCAATCTAATATGTTTCATTATATTGTTGGTAAAGGAAACTCGTACCTAAGTAGACTAGATAAAATATGAAAAGCAATTTAAAGCGAAACACCTTGGGCGGCGCTATATCTACTTCTATTTTGATTAAGGCACTCATTCTTTTCAATTAAGTGACTGATATGCTCTCTCTCTCTCCCCAATTTTTCCTTTTGTTGGTAGGCTAACCAACAAAATTATTTTATTTTATGACCTCATGTTTCTAATCATAAAAGCTACCCAAATGATTATGAATTTCTATCTATGACGACGTAGGACAACTCAATTACCTTTTTTTAAAAAAATTTCATCAAATTGTTTAAGACTATATTTCAAAGTTAAAAAATTCAACTTAATTATCCAGCCTATCTTAATTAAAAATGGAAAAAGAGAATTTGATTAAAATATGAAAAAGATTAATACGTTATAAGCATAATAAAATGTTCAACACGTTTGTGTGTGTTTTTTTTTTGGGGGGTCAAAACACATTTATGTTTAGGTCATATATAAGTAGTAACAAAATATAAGTGCAAGAAGGTAAAAAAGGAATAAGAGAGAGATCTTCTTGATGTTCTACTCTTATCATGAAGAAAATAACCGATATGATTGTTGATTCGATCTCATAGTAAATGAATCAAAAGGTTAAAATATGTTTAAAACTTTCATATGAAATAATATGATGTGAGTTTGAAAATGTGATAATATTTTCAAGCCCCCGTCTAGCATTTCAAATTAAAACGTGAACAGCTCAAAAGACGCATAAAATAAACAATGTTTAATTTTAGAAACTTACAACCTTATTTTGAAAAAACAATCTCAAGGTCAAGACTAGCTAGAATTTAATAATTTAAATTTAATTTTTTAACTATAAAATAAGGTGTTGCTCAAATCGATCAATGAATAACAAGTAATTAATTATGCGTTTATTGGCCGTCGTAGCTGTCATAGATATGTATAATTTTCTATGTAACTTTTGTTATTACAAATATGACAACATAAATTAGATACAAGGACCTAATTTTTGTTGGATATAATTGGCCGTTCTTACGATGGAACTTACGGGAGAGATGATAAAAAAAATATTGACAGTTTGTCGGTTAGCATGGTAATTTCGCTCTTTCCTTCTTTCGGGTTGAACCGTTGCAGGCGGGGAACGCGCTTCGGCCCGACGAGAACGTCTGGGTCGTCTCTGTCGTAAATCCTCGCCCTCCGCTCATAAACCCTAATTCGGTCTCCACCATCCTCTCCGAAAGGAAGAAAAGGAAATGGGCTCCAAAGGCAAGAACAAGCACAACAAGCGAAAAACGGAACCTTCCAATCTCGAGTCGAAGGACGACGACCATGAATCCGCCGGCGGTGGCTCTGTCGGCGGCGCCGAAATCATCACTGACTCGAGGTTCGCCTCCGTACACTCGGACCCGCGGTTCCAGAGAGTCCCGAAGCACAAAGCCAAGGTCGCCATCGACTCGCGGTTCAACCGCATGTTCTCCGACAAGAGCTTCTCCTCGTCCGCCGCTCCGTTGGATAAGAGGGGCAGGCCTAAGAAGCAGAGCTCCCAGCACTCGCTTCGCCATTACTATCGGATCGAGGAAGACGGGGGCAGAGAAGAGGAGCCTGATGAAGAGGAGGAAGAGGAGGAGGTGGAGGAACAAAGAGAGAGTGTGGCGAAGAGAGCTGAGTTGAGTGAAGAGTCGGCGGAGTCGGATTCAGAGGATGAATTGCCATCGGGATCGGAGGTTGAGCTGGAGAGTGGTGGTGAGTCGGAGTCCACTACTGATACTGATGAAGAAGGAGATGAGGATGTTTACGAGGAAGAAGGCGTTGAAGTGCAGGTAACGTTGTGTTCTTCGTTGCTAGCTGAATTTTGAGTAGCTTCGTTCTTGTGCACGTGTTCTGGTATTCTCCCTCTACGCTAAAAGGGAGCACTTTGATGTCATTGGGATAACGATGTTGATGGTGTCGAGAGGTTGCAGTGACAAGGAAATGCAGCTCACGATGGAATCTACAACTCGAAGTTTGCCACATCCGGAAATCCAGTTTCTTGAATAAACAGTTAACTGATATGGCTAGTTTATCTAGTGGATAAATGAGAAAAGTTAGGACGCAGCGCTATCTTCTCAAGAAGAGAAGACTATAACTGATGGTGCTGGTTGTACAGATTAGGATAACTGATTTACGTTCACTTTAGTTCATGAAGCACTGTAGAGCCTATTGCATACCTTTTCCATTTTCTTTTCCTAATTAATTTTAAATTGATGTTTTATACACTAAGAATTAGATTTATATCGATTGACATTTTTATAGTATAATCTACTCAAACAGACAATGGAAGGAAAGGGAAAATGGGATTTACGGAATCTGTTACTACTTATGAGCAGAAAAGAAATGCTTTTTATTGTCACTTCTATGTAAAATAGTTGATTTACTGCCAAGGGAGAGGCATGTACAATTAGTTTTTGGGGATTCCCAGTAATACGTCAGATAATAGTGTGCAAAACTTAATCTTTTTCTGTGCTATCCTCAATTGTTTATGGTTTCTCTGTGGATTACCTTTTCACATCTAAATGCGATCCTTCTGCGGAACAGGAGGAAAACATACCAACCATTGACAAGGAAACTCGGAGGCTTGCTGTTCTTAATATGGACTGGAGACATGTCAAGGTATAGTATTTGAGTTTGGTATTCTCCATTTACCGACGCCTGATGGTTCTTTTCCATTTTAAATGTCAAATGACTGTTTCAGACATTTTTTACCCTATCGAAGCATTTGGTTCATGAATGAGAACTATCTTTGTACATAAAGGGTAGTTTACATCTGTAATGAAATGATTGTTCTAGACGGTTTTACCCTATTGAAGTGTTTGACTCACAAATGAGAACTATCTTTGTTAAAAGAGAATAGAAGGTTAACTCTGTAATGGAATGATTGTTTCACACATTTTTCACCCTTTTGAATGAGAGCTATCCTTGTTAAAAATGGAAGCAGGTTGCATCCGAAACGATTAAATATTGTGGCTTGTACAAGTTGAATTTCCTACTTATGGAAATAAATAAAACCTTTAGATTGGTTTGATAGCAAGAGCCTTGGACCTGACAATCGAAGGTTTGGTCATAATTGCCGTTAAATAGTTGGATTACTTTGGGTAGTTTTAGTGACGGTCATTTACATGTCTTTGCAATGTCCTGGTTTGCCTTTAGCTTGTGTCATTTTTCTCCACTGCAGGCCGTCGACTTGTTTGTCCTTCTAAGCTCTTTCCTTCCCAAAGGCGGTCAAATTTTGTCCGTGGCTGTCTACCCATCTGAATTCGGGATCCAGCGTATGAAAGAGGAGGAAATTCATGGCCCTGTTGGGCTCTTTGACGATGATGACAATAGGAATGAGGATGAGGATGATGGTGAGATTAATGATGAGAAACTGCGTGCATATGAGAAAAGTAGACTGAGGTGATAATTTTATCACACTTTGTGTTTCTTCCCTGTCAATTCTCTGTTTCTTGCATCGACATTTAGCTTATTCATGCTGTGTCTCTTGTTCTTTTGGTTGCCCTCAACTTTTTAGGTAGCATGTGTTGCACTGGACAATCATCCATATTCATAGGAGATAATATTTGAATAGTCAAGCGCATTTCTCTGTAAACAGAAGGAAAAAGGGTTTTCTTGGATGCAGAACATTGTTCCACTTGTTGCTTGATGAATTAGTGCAACGGCCTTTCCTTTTAGACTCAAGTATGCTGACTGTGAGGATTTTTTGTTTGTCAGTAAAAGGTGATTATGAGGATTTGGCAGTCCTTAATAACCTATGCGCTGAAATCTCTATTTGTCCTATTCATTGGAATGATTGTCAAAAAGTCATAAGTTTTACCTAAAGTAAAGAAATCGGCATAGTTGATATTGGAATATCCAGTAGTTTGCCACCGAATATCAGGGCCAACAAGTCTGTGCTGATGCCAATGTAAGAGATATATTCAATGGATTTTTTTGTTTCTTCCTGGCTTTGTCATCCTGGAAGTGTAATACACGAATTTTCACTGTACCTGAAGTAGGAGGAACAAGAGAGGCGCCTCAAACTGACTGGTTATTTAGTTTTTCTTTCAAGTCAAAGGACTTCACTATTCATTGGGGTACATATTTTTTCTTAATCTGGTATTTCTTTGGTACCTTTTCTTGCTCAATCATTCAGCTTTGCTGCTGGTTTCTGCATTCTTCTCCAATGAGCTTAGTTTGCTTTAACGTCAAATGCACAAATAAGATTGTTCTTATGGGAATCTATCTAAGGCAATCTTAAGGGATGAAGAATCTCTCTTGGTAGCCTGTATATTTAGCTTTTAGTACATAGAGAAGCCTTTTTAATCATTTCAATCCCAAGGGTTTGTCTGCATGACCCTTTTTTTGTTAGCAGTGATTGGATGTTCAAGTGACTTTACTTTCAGAGTTTCCTGCAGTCTCTTTTTGTGATTTTGAGACCAGGAACTCTGGCATGTATATTGTGCCCAAGGGTGCTCCCATGTCAACATGTTTTCTGAATTTTCCTACTTATGCGGGTGTTAAATAAACTGAGCTCTGTCTTTTGAACTTGTTGGAGGGAAATTATAGCGAACTTGTGTAGAGACCCACAGGTTACTAATGTTTGTACTAAAGTTTCTAGTTTTCTATTGCAGGATATTACATTTTACTTGTTTTCCTTTCCCCTTAGAGTGCTTATTGTCTGTTCAGGTACTATTATGGTGTAGTAGAATGTGATTCGAGTGCTACAGCTGATTACCTTTACAATGCTTGCGATGGGCTTGAAGTTGAAAGATCATCAAATGTGCTTGATTTAAGATTCATTCCTGACTCGATGGAGTTTAAGCATGCCCCTCGTGATGTTGCAACAGAGGTATGTTCCTCAGTCATGCAGTGGTGGCTAAAGACACTGACAATTAAATGGGAATCAGATTGAGTCATTGCTCTTCATCAACCATGCTCCAGAATTAGGAAGAAATTGATTGATATTATTCTGACTGATGGTCATTCTTTTTCAACAAGCAGAGGCACTAGTTAGGTGATAGCTTCTGACAGCCATGTCTTGAATTTTAAAATAGCATGGTTCACTGCAGGCACCTGTAAACTATGAGGCTGCAGATTTCCAAACTCGAGCTCTGCAGCAAAGTAAAATCCATCTAACATGGGATGAAGATGAGCCTGATCGTGTGAAGACCCTGAAACGGAAGTTCAACGCTGATCAGGTATGTATGCCTTGGTATGTATCTTGTTGTGTATGCAATAGGTCTTTTCCCTTCCGATATTATTTTGGCCTTTGATGATTGAAGAGGCATTTCTGTGAATGAGCATGTTCTCTTTTTGTAGTTGGTGGTGAAGGGACAAATGCATAGGCAGGATTCACTGCCTGCTGCTATTTTTTTCTTACTTAGGTTATACATCGTGGAAGAACATTCCTTTTTTCTTTATTTTTATACTTTTAAGCTGAAGGATCTAGTAGATCTGGTTTTAACAGAAGATGCTTTCTTTTCTCATCAAGCATCAAATCAGTACAGACAGTGCAGGGAGGTCATCATCATGAGATGTTCTCTTCTAATGTATGAATCTGATTGTGCATCCAACAGATATGCTTATAGTATATTCCATGTGGACATAAGTCTACCGACAAACATAGTGTGTCAGTTTATGCGTATCCATGCATCTTGGGAAATGTTTAATTTGAAGTGGCATTGCAAATTCGCATAACAGTGATCTTGCGTGTCCAGAGAGGCAACAGTGGTTCTTGCCATTCGAGGAAAATCTACCTCGGTGCACTTATGGGGGTGTGCTTTTAGTTTTATTGGTACTCCATATCCATTGTTACTGCCTACGTAGTTTATGTGTCCTCATTATCTACTTAAAATGCCTTTGTGTATCCTTCTAATTGATAATTGGTGCATGTGAATATAATGCTTGCATTTCCATTTTTTCTGTTTTATACAGCTAGCTGATCTTGAACTGAGGGAGTTTTTGGCTTCTGATGAGAGTGAATCTGATTACGATCGTGAAGAAGGTGT
This sequence comes from Psidium guajava, assembly GCA_016432845.1. Taxonomy (NCBI): domain Eukaryota; kingdom Viridiplantae; phylum Streptophyta; class Magnoliopsida; order Myrtales; family Myrtaceae; genus Psidium; species Psidium guajava. Next base: position 13,110,273 of record CM028231.1, on the reverse strand, counting down.
TTTGGATGATCAACCAGATGAGAAGGGGAGGAAGCGTGATATGTACCGTGCTTTACTTGAGGGAGGTAATGGCTCTGATGGAGATGGGGAGGACAAGAACAGGGATATGGAAATAACTTTTAATACTGGCTTAGAAGATTTAAGCAAACGCATATTAGAGAAGAAAGATAAGAAATCTGAAACAGTTTGGGACACGCAGCTCAGAAAACAACGTGAGAAGAAGAATGCCAGGAAGAATAAGGCCAAGAATTCATCAGATGATGAGAGCAGCGACAATGTGGAGGACGGAGTTGAGCAAATGGATGACTTTTTTGTGGAAGAGCCTTCAGTTAAGAGAAGTAAAAAGGGAACTCGTCGGAAGAATAGTAAAGCAGAGAATGAGCGCCAAGATGCAGATGGGGAAGGAGAAGCGAGCAGAGCTGAGCTTGAGTTGTTGCTTGCTGATGAGAATGGGGCTGATACTGGACCCAAGGGGTATAAAATCATAGCTAAAAAGACCAAAGGGAAGAAGGGAAATCAAATGCCAGATGAAGATAAAATACCAACCGTCGATTATAGTGATTCCCGGTTTTCTGCTCTTTTTACTTCCCCACTCTTTGCTTTGGACCCCACCGATCCACAATTCAAGAGGTATCTCCATCATAAAGCAAAGATTACATAGAATGGGATTCAGTTGCGTATAATGCAAGGATAGGCTTGTTTTGAAGTCGTATCTTTGCTAAAATAGGCTGCTGTTTTATTGTTGTACTTTGGGGATGGTGAATTCATGCATGCAGGACTATTCATGATTGACATAGATATCTCGATGATAATGTAGCTCTATGTTACCTGTAGTCTTAGCAAGTTATAGTTGTTGAAAACAGATCTTCAACTTGTATGAGCGGCTTGATTAGTTAATAGCTTTTATTGGGGTTCATAGTTTCTGTTTTGCTTGCTGCAGGAGTGCTGCTTATGCTCGGCAGGTGGCACAGCGACAGCATAAGGGCGATCGTCCAGAGTCTATGGAGAAGGATGCTAAGAAAAATGCAGCCGAGATTGACTTACCACCTGATGACCTGGAGAGTGGCAAAGGTGGGCTTCCAAAATTGGATGTGTTGCCCGCAAGGAAAGAGAAATATGAGTTGTCTTCATTAGTGAGATCACTCAAGATGAAATCCAAGCAAGTTCCATTGCCTTCCAACGGCAAGTCCTCAAAGAAAGTAGACAAAGTTCGGTCTACCAGACATGAAATAAAAGGTGAGCATTGAGTATCGACATTACTGCAGTCAACATAGAAGGAATGAGTTTCTGCTGGAAATCAACATAGAGAGATGAGTTTTCCAAACGACAGAGTCTGCGGCAACCTCTGCTGCATAGAAACATGGTTCTATGCCGCGCTTTTCGAGCTTTGGAGGGATTTCCGTTAATCTTGTGCGGCAAATGCGCAGAAAGATAAGATGGTTTGTGTTATTTCTGGTTTTCATGTCTGTCTCTGGCCACACATTCTTGTATCATGCTCAGCATTGTCAATATACTCTGGTCGAGCCTACGGGGTCATCGTTGAAAGGAAGTCGTATTCGATAGTTTGTGTTCCAAATTGTCTCCTGTTTCTTTTTTGTCTTTTTTCTTTGACTGTCCCCTCTTGATTAACAAGAGAATCAGCATCCCCAGTTTTGATTTGACTGTAGGGCATCTTCTCTGTGATATTACATTTAAGATTCATTTATTTGAGGGAGAACTGTTTTCGGAATTATTTTTCGACTTGTCGATGTTTGGATGATGGAAAACTTATCGATGCAAAGAAAACATTTTTCATGCATCGAAGACAAAAAGCTTAGTCTTCTGTTTGCTAACTTGACCGTCTGCCTTGTTGTAATAAAAATTAGGAACTAATTAAAGTGTACTTACTTTTCTGTATAAAAAAACGTGTGGAAGTCATCTTCCTCGTTCAAACTTAGGAATTCTCTACGAAGTAGTAGCCATGTAGCACTAGCTTGTAATATTTTGATGTGGTTAGAAACGTTGTTAAGAGGAATAATAACTTCGACTTGGTATTGGCAATTTCTTCACGTGTTACTTGTATTAAAAAAAAAATAACTATGCTAGTATAATTCTCCATGTGGCCTTCTTTCCTCTTTTTATATATTTGGGAGATCAGGTGATATTCGACCTAGCTTTCGCGCATATGGATCTATCCGCTGTCCTTAACAATTTTAAGGGTGCACCTCTTTGATTGACCCGATACGATCAGAATTTTACTTGGTGTAGCGCTCTTGATCAGTGCTTTTAAACGAGAAATCTCGAATCGGCCAGTTCAAATGGTCGGGGCCGGAATCGAAGCACGTTCCTATCTGAGTTTTCTCCATAGCCTGGACTGCCCAAGAGCTGGTCAAATTCGACGTTGATCCTGTTCAACTGGTCAACCCAATGAACCGGTCAATGGTTTTGCCGGGGTATTTTATAAGGCCTTTGATCTATTGAAGAGGGAATTTTTGAAAATTGTCTTCACTTCTTGCTCGGATTGGTTGCCCAGAGAAAACTGCTTTAAAAGTTTATGAACAGATTTGACTCTTTTCCCGGTGTAAATAAATGCTACCAAATTTTTCCGTATCATGGACTACTCTTACTTTATTTTGCATGGCTTTTTTTGTGGAGAAAATAATCCTGAATCGGACATATTTTTGCCAAATAACCAAATTTACGTGGCAAAAATTCTCCCAAAAAAGGAAAAAATTTATCCAAAAAGCCCCAAACCTATTTCGCTTTTAATAATTCGATCCTAAACTTTTTAATTTTACCAAATAAGTCTCAAAACCTTTTTATATTTATGACAATTGAGTTAATCCGATCAATTTGGCCGAAATCACTGACATGATAATCCAATTAGCGTAGGATGTCCTACACGGTACGTCCACCCCTTACATGAATAATATTAAATAATTTCTTTAATATGTTCTTTTAAAAATTAGTATTATCATTTACTGATTTTTTCCCTTTTCCTTTTTCTTTTTTTTTTCTTTTTGCCTCAAAGGGCCGGATGAGGCCGCCGGCCACTGGGCGGGATGGTGCTTGACACACTCTATAGCGTTATTTTTGCTGAGGCTAGAAACATTCTGCATATTAAAAATACGTACTTTCTGCTCATTAGCAATTTTGTCATGAGATTGGTAACGAAAATGAATCCGTTCAAGCTGTTTTGAAGCCACAACAGCATAGGATTATGACCCAGAAAGCATGTCTCAGCAACATTTCTGAGTATCACACCATTTAGATAACGAGTCATCTCACCCAAAACCTGAATCAACAACAGCAATTCTCAATCACGAGACGCTGCGACAAATCTCATCTTGCACATAATTAATATATACAACAGCTTTGGTAATGGCTCCGAGAAGTGGAAGTCAATATGGTTTACTCGATTTGCTGTTGCTACCTAAGGATGTATGCCTCTGAATAAGTATCGTCTGGGTATTGGGTAAGGCCTCAACATGGAAAGAATCAAAAAATGGCCAAAAATGGATATACGAGAGTGATTAGTACACATGTAAAAGGACGCAAACGCCGCGAGTAACTTGACAGGGGCGGCGACACTGCTGAATCACGATTGTTGTTGCCACCACTACTTGAAGTGGCTTCTGGATTGAAGGCAACAGAAGGAGGAATTGAAGGAGGAATTGCACTGGTGTTTTTCGGTTTGACAGGCAACGTGGATGTGTCATTCACATCGTAGCCTGGAAACAAAATTGTTAAATTCCAAATTGTTCAACAAGATATGATTGGATGATTTCGTAAGGTCAAGCAGAGTTACTCACAGTCGGAGGGCTTCCAACCAAGTACCATCCTTTCGCGATCAAAAACTACACGATAGCCAGTCATGAAATTTTCTGAAAAGTAAACAGAATTCTTAGTGCCAGAATAGCTCAATGTGGAACAACAATCTCATGATGCAGCTATTAAAAAGCATTGGAACTGTACATATCGAGTTAACTTAGTAACCAGATCGGAGTTCAAGCACAACTGTTGAGGTTTATTTAACCCGTCACTCCATAAGCTAACAGTTATTACCGAAAGGGAAGATGCAATAAAGGTCGTCTGTGTGCATGCACATTGGCTGCTTGCTTACTTATTCATCCAGGAAATATCTGAGCAAAAACTTTCACTAATGTTGTCATCCATATGAACATGGTCCATCGTGCAGAAGACACTCAAAGTAGATATTTTACCATCACACCCTTGCCTTCCCGCAATCTTACATTGCATTGGGATTAAATTCTAACATGGTCAAAGTTCCATAACCTACAGTATGTAACGAATGGATGGAGCCAAAAACTGCCTTGACTTCACTGTCGCCATCAAGTCCTAAGTCTCAAAAGCAAGAGTAGATTTCTGAGAGAGTGATTAAACCAGTATTTGGTATAATGTCGCCTTCATGTATGTTTCGAGACGACCGTCGTATTGCCTATGTCTACTACAAGAATAGTGGCCTACTTAGTAAAAAAGTCGGAAGTACCAACTTTTATATCATGCATGGAGACTTTTCCTTTTATGGCATTGAATTTCAAGAACTCTAGGTCCTTAATAAATGGTGAACAACACAGCTGAAAGGAAATGCTAATAAAATGTCAGTAAATGCAGCTTCCCTAAATAGCATTATCAGTATTATTTATGTCATGAATACTCACGTCCAATTATATTTAGATCGCCGCTTTTCACCACAGCCAAGCAATAGACATATCCACCCTGTAAAAAACAGGACGCAATCAGCACCATGCTGCTGGCAAACGAGCAATGATTAAAAAAGCCTTACCAGCACAGGGATCAACTCTACTGGTTCAATAACACCAAAGCTAGCTCCACCTTTCATGGTCAGGTTCAACACAGAAATATGAGAGAGGCTTTGATTTGTGCTGTATACATAAAAATATCAAGAATCAGCACATACAAGAGCCGTAATTGGAGAGAACCATAATCTAATGGAGCATGAAGACATCTCCTGCCTCGATGTTTCTGTGAAAAAAGTTTGTGTTTATCGAAAAAGAACAGGAAAAATTCAACTTCAAGCTTTTGGAGAGGATAACCTTATGTCATAACAATATTCAAAAGGAATATCGGGATCTGAAGGATGCCTTTTCTCTTGGACACTGGAGTTAAACTGCAGATAAACTCAAGCATTAATCCTAATAAATTAGATGTTCGAATTGAACATCAGATATATCACCATTAACTTACAGTCTTAGAAATGAGGGTGTAAGCTGGGTCGTTCAAGTATGTGAACGAGGTTCCGGAGTCAAAAATAGCACTAAACTCAAGATCATGAATTTCTTCTCCCACGATGACTTGTGTGACAGTAATATTGTAAGCTGGACTGGCAAAACGTAAAAGCAAAGTATTTAGAGTCACAGTCGAGAAACGAGAATATCTAAACTCCCCCTGCAAAATGAAGCAATTGCGCCACTAGCTTTATGCAGCGAAAAGCATGATTCTTACTGTAACTGACTAACAATAAATGGTGTTTCCCCTTGGTTTGCGCTGCCTTTGTCTCCAAAACTAATTCTACCAATGCCGTCACACCCAAAGCACATAGAAAATGAATTTGCTGCAAGCCCATCTTTAGCTAAAATGCTAGGAACCGATATGTTGTTCATGCCAAGACCAAATAGACCATTGGGAGCACCACCTTCCAAAAAGGAACCAGTTTGATATCGACCACATCTGTAAGGGACAGAATTACTTGATCAGGGACACTGTATAGAATATAACCAGCCAAAGAACTTCGGGCACACATGCACAAAAAGTCCGAAGAAAGAGATAGAAGGCCATTTGACAAGTAAATATAAATTTACTGAATTTGGTATTGCATTCAGAAACTGCATTAGCACTTAGAGACCAGCAAATACTCATCTTCCCATCTCTTGTTTTCATTGAAAATTCAAGCTACCTTGTTTATTTGAAAAGTTTAAGTAGCACAAAAAGTTGGTGACTGAGACTCCATTCTTAACCTTCAAATCTGGATACTGCACGGTAAAGTTCTAAAAGACCGACATATTATACCAAAGAGCTAGCAAATACCTACCCAAACGTTATCTGAGCAGTAACTACTTTTGATTGATTGTCGTCTGTGGTCATATGCAACACATCTTCAACCAAAATCCCCGTAGATGAAGTACCATTAGAGACATAAACAACTTGATAAGGACATTGGTTGTGAGTGGCAGAGCATCTGAATTTTTGCCTGCAAAGTCCGCCACTACAGGGAACTACCGTACTTGATGATGATGCCTCAGGGCTGTAGATATTGAAATCTATCACCTGCTTGACCAAAAAAAAAAAATGTAAACAAATCTTTCTCGAAACAAAGTTATCAGTACCTTCCGAAAGTTCTACTTCATTTAGCATTCGAACACCTCCTATGGCATGATTTTCAGCCAGGAAAGTTTAGTTACACATAATTGCTTGAAATCAAGAATGAAAATCTTTTGAAGGAATGTGTATAGTGCAAATTGATGCAAACAGCAAAATGACAGCAAAATTGAAAAATAAATTCGATCAAGAACAGGGATCAGTGAGATCAAAAACCGCTAATTCAAAAGTAACATTGAAAGCCAAAAATAGTATCCTAGAAGACACCGAGAACCGCTTTTTCAGAAAAGGAAAGTTAAAGAAACCTCCAACAGAAAGTCGTAGCGACAACATGAAGAGGGCATAACAGCAGATACCTGTCCATTCGACAACTTCAATCCCCGCACGCAACTAATACAATCACAGGGTATCCAGAACAGATCACTCCCAGTATCTAGTGCCACCAAAAATGACAAATTTGGAGTCCCAACAGAGACATTTGCGTAGTGCAAACTGAAAACGCAGAAAAGCACCGTAAGTAACAATTCTCAGGTAACACCCAAGAACTCAAAAGACTTCAAACATCAGCAGAGAAATCGGGAGAATCCCCACTTTAGATAAATCAAGAACGAAGGCACATACTAGCCGAACGCTTTGAGCCGGTAGGTCTCGTTCCCGCCGTCGAAAGTGATCGGCACCCGATCGCCCGCCGCCGCCAGACGACGGCCGTGGACTAGCCGGTCGCGGTGGGCCATGGCGGCGTAGTACTCCAGGCTCCCCCTCTCAGGCAGCTCGTCCTGACCGGCGACGGCCAGCATAGCCTTGACCGGATCGGAGGACCGGTGGTGAAAGTTGAAGCCGAAAGTCCCGACCCCACCGCAGCGGCCTACGCACAGACAGGCCACGGTCAGGCAACAGAGGACCAAGTCGGCCAAGCAGAAGACGCGGCCGCTGGCGGCACAAGCCATGAATTCAGACCCGCGACGCCGCGCTAGAGAGAGAGAGAGAGAGAGAGAGAGAGAGCGGGGTTTTGTGGGAGGTGGGAGCTGAGATTCTGCGGAATTTGTCAGTCGGAGAAGAGAGTCCAAGGCAGAAGTGAACGCTCGAGGGGTGGCCACACGACGCGTTTCCATTGCACAGAGAGAGATTATGACGTGTAGAAACGACAGTTTCCCGGTAAGAGAGAGAGAGAGCGTGTGGGGTCCAAGTCAATTTGAAGCAGCAGCAGGGGGCGTTTTGTTGTCGTCTTCTCATTTGCGAGAGCAGATGGGAAATGGTTTCGTCTCAAAAACGACGACGTGCCGAGAAATGGGCCCACGTCATAACTGGTACTGAGTGACGTGGCGTCCCTTTTTCGTTTTTTTTTTATATATTTTTTTTTTTGAAGTTTCGTAGCTCCCTCGCGTCCGTGCCCATATATGCTCTTTCGAGAGACGGTTGGGCTCTAGTTTAAGAGCTTTTACCCGGTCTAAAAATCCGATATCTTCGCTCTATAAATGGCACGGCAACGTCCGCTCCGATCGCGACCTTGTTCGTATCCGCACCGTTTTAAATACCCGCCGCGCCAGCTTAAAGGCCGTGCCAAATATTTCGCATTCACAGGGCACGAGATTGGAGTGAGAGAGAGGCCCGTCCGAAAGCGCCCGGGGGGATCTTTCGAACGCGGCTACAGAAAATTGTGGCCACGCATGCTTTGGTCAAGCTGAGAATGAGAACGGACTATCAATTTTCGTCCTCCAAACTAATCCGAGGAGAAGCGACGAACGGTTGACCAATTTTGCTAAAATGCCGCAATTTCCGGAGGAAACGTGGAAAAGGCCTCGCAATTTTTTTTAATGCTTGATCGAATATTTTTTTTTTAAAAAAAGTCAAAAAAGGGGAGAGAAAAAGTTAAAAAAGCAGATGGGGGTGGGGCATTCACTTTCTCACCATTTAAAGGACCATGCTTTGGGGAAGGGAGGAAATAAAATAAAAAAGAAAAGAAAAGAAAAGAAAAGAAAAGAAAAGAAGAACACTGAGCTCCACCTGGATGTATTCGGAAAAAAGTTTGCCAAACGTTGCGTCGTTTGGTGAGATTTTCTCCGTGAAAATCGTAATACGTGCGGCGTTAACTCGTAGAGCGTTCCACTTTTGCTTGCCATGTCGCCTAGTAATTAGCATTTCGATCGAAAATTATCCCAAAAAAAAAAAATACTAATAATCATGGACATAGTATGATTGTGCCGATTTAATCGTGTATGATTCCTTTTGTCAATTCAGTTTTATATCTTTCGAATTTGCGTCAATTCAGTCCGTATAGTCGATTTTGACCGGAAATTGCCGACACGACGCAATCGGCTACTGACATTGCGTGGTGTCCGTTGACGTGGATAATCTTTAATAATATTTTAATATGTACTTTCCAAATTAGTCTTTAATTTTTTAATTTTTTTTTCCCTCCTTTTTCTTTTTCCTCCAGCATGTCGCCAAGGTCCGACGATCGGCCAGAAAGTGAGGGCGCCGGCCTCTAGCGAAGCTCACCCCCACCGGCCACTAGCGAGGCCGCACCTTGCCCGATGGAGCCTCGGCCTCTCTGGGCTAGTCCAATCTCGCCAAGGTCTGATAACCGTCCAAGCCTCGTCGATGACATTCGACCAAAATTGGCCGAAAATGGCTGAATTGACATAAATGCAAAAATTTTATCATTCAGTCGGCAAGAAAAGAATATTTACGATTGAATTCCTAATTGAAGTAGGTAGAAGACTTTTTTTTTTTTTGGTAATTATCGCCGCATTCAAAGCATATGACTTGGAGAAGAAAACAAGGTCTAGACGTAAATCGTACTTCTTCTTGACCCCCGTTAATTAATGAATCAAGATAAATTATTATTGATCCGGCTTCAGAATTCTTCGTGTCCCTCATTTTTATATGCTTCAAAAAGCATAGTCAATGACCATAAATAAATAATACGCCGGTAAGTTCATTGACCTTTTGTAACCTAAAGGACATCGTCTCCGTGGCCGTCACTTTCCTTGAAATAGGTTACCATCGGGTCATCAACCAGCCTTCTTCCTTGTCCCGGAGAACTAGTTTTGAAAATGCAAGCAAGAAATCTTGAGCAAATAAATCTATACTCGTGATCGGTATTCGACGTTACCCGGAACTCATAACCCGTGTCGCAAGCAAGCTCGTTGCTTAACCACAAATGGATTATTGCACCGAGCATTTATTTTTCTCCGTCTTCGGTTATGTGAGGATGGCGTTGCGAGATAACTTTCTTTCCAAGATCAGAGTGGACTCAAACTCTCGATCCCCCCCCCCCCCCCCAAAAAAAAAAAGAACCTAAAGTCAAAGAATCTACGCTTTACGCCATAACCCAGAATGATTCAACGTACAAATTTTGAATTAAACGGGATCACGATTCCTTTCGAAATTTATTACGCTAATATTAATGTACGATCGGCATCTCGAAAGGTGGTATGCGTCTAGGGATGCCTGATGGGGAGGGGTTAATTAGGGTTTTCGAGATTTGTCATGATATAGCGCTTGTGAAATATCCACCTTACATTCTTGCGGGAATGGTCGTCCATCGATTGGGAAAATTGAAGAAGACTCGGCTCAAGCCGACCGGCAAATTTTCCACCCGGCGCAACATGCGGGTCAAGTCGCCAAGGGAAGTTAATTTCTCAGTGCTAGACCTAGCGATTACACAAAATTTGACGACATCGCATGCTTTACCGTTCAAAGAGGCGAAGTTCGTGACTACGGTCAAGAGGGGATTCCAATTCTTGGCCATTCGTTTCGAATCAAAATCATGGCGACTTCAGTGAGTAGACTCTTCTAATTAACCTAATTTGACTTCCACGGGGCCGTAGTGTTCGAATGACACGATGGGGTCCTACGTACTAAAATCGATGGAAAATTGGTTTCGTATGACGAATTATGGGCGTATGCTTTTGCCAGAGTACTGTGCTGATAGGATCTTTTTTAGGTCTTCGGGGGTGCGTTTGGGAATCACTTCTCAAATGGGATTTTGGACCTCTCTTGGAAAATAATTAGGGTGTTTGGAGAAAAAAAGAAAAAAAGAAAAATTTTGTGACCACCTTGGGGGGCCTGCCTTGGATTTTTCATCATTTTGGGAAGGCCACTTCCTAGGGTTAATGATTTTTCTTTTCCAAGACTAACCTCACCTATATTTTCATTTTTCGATTTTGCCCTGATAGGAATTATTCGTCTTCTAGACGTGGTTCGCCGTGGAAGCAGCTCCGTTGGATGGTCCACAAGATGGGCGTCGGTGAAGCTCCGACGTTGCAGAATCACTTCCATAATTCCAACGGATGGTCTGCAAGATCAGGGAAACCTCACGCGAGCCACCTGAGGTTGGAGAGAGAGAGAGAGAGTCCTTCCTTTTTCTTTTTTTTTCTTTTTTTCCTGAAACAAACATCCTTTTTTCTCACGAAGAAGAGATACATAATTTCAAGATAAAAATGAAAACCCCACAAAGTAATTAAAATAAATAAATATGAAAAGTGAATTGACGTGATATGCTCCGCAAAGACTCGTCCATTCCACAAAGGCGAATTGTCGTAACATCGAAGCACAAACGTCGGCCAATCACCAAATCTCGAATCAAGACGTCGAAAAATCATTCTCTAGTAACAACGCTTTCACTAGAAGGCAATGCGCGCTTAGGTTCAATGTTTCCAACACCATCACCATGTAAAGGACATAACAACCTCAAAAGGTTGAAAGAATACGAAAAAAGTCCTGTAAATCCTAGATCTATATCTCGATCAGGATAGGAGAGCACTCAAATCTTAATTTAATTCTAAATCGAGAGAGAATAATTACAAAATAGACACTGGTCGAATACAAAATCACTTTCGGAGACGTCGATTGCTAAAGATAGCAGTAAATGAGTTTTGAAGACTTGTAAAGTACTTGACAATCTAGAGTACACACACCGGAGCGAATGAGCAGATCCGAAGAAACCCCTTTAACTTGAAATTCCTTGCATTTCCCCCAAAGACTTTCGTAAAAAGCCCAACCAAACGAAGTCTTAATTTTGGTTTTTCTCTACGCTCACACATAGGTCTATCTATCATTGTTTTATCGGAATAAACGAAGTCGATTTATTGTCTAGATTGGTAGGAGACTAATCGCGTGGGTGTTATATGTTTTTATCAAGTTGTGGTCGTCAAAAACTCAAATGTTTCAAGGGAAAATTCCAAATAAGAGCATGAGTATCATTATTTCCTCAAATAATGGTATGAAGTGGATTTTGTTTCAAACAAGCTTCTAAAGTGCTCTTCTTATTTCAAAAAATGACATGATCAAGGGTATTTTTGACATTTACATTTTCTTTTTTTTTTTCCTTTTATATTTCTATTTTCCTTTTTTTATTTTTTTTATCTTTCTTTTCGCCAATGGTTTTGTCTCAAGCAATGGTCAGTCACCAGATGAGGTTGCCCTCGTCGGATCGCACGAGGCAACTCTCGCCTTGCCTAGGCAAGATCACCTTCAATGTAGGCACTTACAAGGAGCTTTATTGAATCAGAACGGATGTCCTCCACTCTTGGATGCCTTGCTTGCCTGATAACTGGAATTGGATATAAATTTTCTTAATGGAAATCAATGAAGCGTGTTGAGAAAATGAAAAGCTTGCAAGACGCGATCGGGATTTCTTTATTATAATCAAAGACAAGTGCTGAAATTAGAAAACTTACTCTAATTTGTATTTGAATTTCAAACTTGGCCAAAATCCAACCCTAATGAGTCGAACATAAACTTCTTAATTTAGGTTTGAATTTCAAACTTAGGCCCACAAGGCCCCGAAATTGAGATTATTCCCACTTTCACGTTAGATGGGCTTGAAGTATTAAAGTTTCGCTTTTCAGGCAAAACAAAACTTTTCCTTTACCCTTTTTGAGTGTGTGGTGATTGGGGTCCTTTTCCCAAATAACTCCATAAAATTTTTTCGAAAAAAAAAAAAACTCCATAAACTTTGACCAAAAAAACAATCTATAAGCAGATCACTTTTTTTATTATTATTTTCTTCTGATTTTTTCCTTGCTCAATAATCCAACATGAAATTTTTCGTAAAGAAACTTTACAAGGCCGCAAGCTCACAATTTCCGGTTTCATATATATATATATATATATATGTGCGCGCGCAAGAGAATGCATCTCCAAATATTTACAAAAAAAAGAAACTGAAAACGAAAAAAAGAAAAGAAAAATCTCATGAGTTGTCCAAAACGATAATGATAAATAAGTAAAAAAGAAAATGGGGCTAGAGCCATCGGAGATACGTTGGAGTCTCAAGCTGGAGAAGCGGAGGGAAAATTGAATTTGTCGGAGAGCTTGGTGGGTGCGAATGGCGAGAGAAGCTCCATCTGGCGAATGAAGCGGACGTCGTGAACCAGCGGATTATCAGTCCTCGTGGGCGGCGACCCCACGCCACACGGCGGCGAATACCCGGCGCCCGGGCTTTCATCCTCGTCGCCTGTCTGGATAACGAAGCCAACCTTGTCCACAACCACGTTCCCCGTCGTACTTCTTGCATCGCCACTCTGCCGGCTGCAGGCGAAAACAAGAACCGTAAAAATGGAAAATTCGGAAGTGAGCGGCTGAATCAACCCCCTTTTCAAGTTTTCACAGCATAGAGAAAAATGCAAGGAAGCCGAACCAGTGTTTGCCGCATCTAAGGGACTTGAGGAGGTCCGGCGTTGCCGACCGGAGCCGTCGGGGCTTCGGACAGATTGGCTGCTTCGTGTTCTCGAGCTCGCGAGTTTTCCTCTCCGCAGTGGGATTAACCACACCGACCTCTAACGCTAAATGGTGCATCGCGGTCTAGAAACCGAATCCTGAACCGAATTTGTGTTAGGACTTGTGGGTGTGTGTGGGGATTAGAACTTCGCTCCTATTTATTGATATCAATCACATGTTACAAACACATGAGAGAGAGAGAGAGAGAGAGAGAGAGAGAGAGAGAGAGAGAGAGAGAGAGAGATTATGGTGAAGCCACATTGGACGTTAGACCCAGTTCAAGTGAAGAAGATAGCCAGTCTGCTTGGCTCCGAGTTAACGTAGGGGGATTGGTCTTCTTCACTTTTGACCCAGCTGAAACATGAGATCCTACGAATTCTCTCCGCCTCGTGTTTGCCTACTTTCAATTTGGTCCCAGCAAATTCTCATGCTCGTAAGGCGACACGAGAGTAAATTTGAAGGAAGTTCAGGTGAACAGAAATGTCCGATTCTTTTCTGCTCTTGATAGAGAAGAAAAAAAAGAGTTAAACTTTCCACATGGAAGAAACGTAATCTAAAGGAGACCATTTTGAAATCAGAAGAATGTTCAATTCTCGTGACTTGAGAAAGTGTTTATGGTCATCTTCGGGAGAAACTTTAGATCCAGGCTCATCTATTTAAGAAAATACTTCTTTTTCACCGCGAATTGACGAGAGCGGTCTGCGCTCGAAACTTTTGTGTGGCACGAAAATTGCAAATTCAATGGCGATCTTATTTCATTACCATCCATACCTATACTTACCATAGTACGAGATAAGAACCGTCCGCAACGTGCAAATTGTATGGCGTCCGTATATCATTACCATTCAGACTGAACCATTCACCTGTTATCTCAATCATAGAAGGAAAGTAAAACCATGAATTGCTTCTCCTTTCATGAAGACAAATGGTCCACTCCTGACAAACTAGTCTTTGATCAAACGTCCAGAGATGGTTTACCTTGAGAACTAGAAGTCGAAAAAAATCCCACCAAGCAGTTAAGTATATACTATCCCTACCCATTACTTGCCACAGAAGACCCACTTCGAAGGATAAAAAAAACCAGACAGACAGATCACCCCCACCAAGTCACAACGGGCATTATAGACAATTTGGTAAACCAAATGAGACACAACACATGCTCCTTTATACCAGTGTGGAACAAACCTACAGGAGATCAACAAGACATGTATAGGCACAAGTAAGATCTGGGACCAAGCAATGCAGCAAAAACGGCGAGTTAGAAATTGGGAAAAGGGAGCGCACAAAGAAGTTAATGAGCTAATGAACAACATTGGAGAATGGCATTATCTATAATAAGTATCCCAATCAAATTTGGGACAGGAGAACACCTCATAATCGATAGGCCCATCTATGACACTATCAATAGATTGTATGCCTTCCAACAGGGCTGGCTGAAAATTATTGCCATCGGACGGCAACAACTTATACACTACTAATAATCCAAGCGTAAATATGGCTTGCAGCTTTGTGGAGTCTCCTCGGACTGAAAAGTACAAGAGCATTGAAAGGAGAAAGAGATCAACACAAAGTCGCATGATGCTCAACACGGAGTCCATTAACCTCCCATCGTTGCCAGCAGGAAACCCCCTAACTCTATAAACAAATAGAAAGTTGTACTTGTCAACCACATATCTGTACCCGAAATAGACCGCACCGACGGGGACCACGAGAGGAGCAAACGAGGAATATATCATGGTCAGGGCAAATATCGTCAAATTAAATGCATAATACTGAGCAAAGTCAAACGTCTGCTTTGGCACGGGTGAGGCTCCATTGGTCGGATATTCAGTAAGATCCTGGCCGGGTAAGTCGACAACACTGAATCTAGGGGTGTCGTAAACGGTCTCAGAGATAAGGGGTCTCTGAAGACTATTTGTTTCCTGCTGTTCGAGGGGACGATCTTCGTTTTGCTCAGGAACCAGCTGAAGCATGTCATTCTTCCGAAGCTTCTGAATCTTCTTCTTTATCCAAGGGATAGGAGCCAATAAATCGTAAGATATTCCCAAGAATGTGCAGGTGATAAGAAATGCTAGAGAGGATAGGCATGATCTTGATAAAAAAGATGCACTAAGGTACTGCTCAATCCTCTTACAGTCTTCTCCGTCCAGATAGCACCTGCCCATGCGAAGGAGAGCACTTTCAAGTGACGATTCCACCAGACCCCTCAAGAGGATGAGATTAACAAGGAAGAAGCACACCATCTTCAGAAGGGCTGCTTTCTGCTCTCCAGACATGGTGAGATGCCTCTCAAACTTGGAGAGATGAGAAAGTACCGATGGTATAATTATGTACATACTCACAAAGATGATGACATTTGGCAAGAACTGAAAAACAACTGAAGCAAGCCAGCTCGAGCTCTGCACCCAGGCCAACCATGACTGAGCATTATCCATGGCTTCCGCATTGATGATTCGCCCAGCACTGTTTATGGCACTGATGACAGCTAGAGGAGAACTGAAGAACACTAAGGTCAAGAGCAAGCACGTATTTACAAGTACCCTCCGGAGTCCCAGAGAGAACTTTGTCAACCCCAAGTGATTCCAATATATGTCCGTAGCCAATGGTGCTCGCTCAACTTTCCACTGGTTCCTCTGGAGGCGCAACTCCATGACTGAAAAGAACTTCCCAATTCTCCCCTTCTTCCCGCTTCTGAAATCCTGAACAGCCTTATTTGCTGTGTACACGTCCTTAAACATCACAAATGCAACGCCAGCACCGGGTGCACGCCCTTCTTTATAAGCTGCAAGTTCAGTCTCCAGTTCAGCTCTCAATTCCTGCAACCTTCTCAACTTATCCTCGTCCGTGTAACCTAATCTATCAGCCACCTGATCCCAAACATGCTTTACTTGCTTCCACGTATGAACAGCCCTAACCCTCACTCCCTCCCAGAAATCACCACCATGTTCCAAATCTTCACCATCTCCAGGTAAAAGCCTCGAGTCCATCCTTGCAACCAGCCAAAGTATCTCATCCCTTACTCTAACCAGTTCCAAGGCCAAATCATCCAATGCAGACAAATCCATAGGTAATATTAACTTATAAAGCTTGCCCGGATACTTGTGCTGAAAATATTCCTGCAATTCTTGGCTATCTACCCCCAGGGTCTTCGGCAAACCTTGCACCATAATTGTAAATATTGCAGTCGAACTCGTGCCCGGATAACTCGGGTTCCCATTTCCATCCCTAAATCTCGTAACCCTCAATCTTCCCTCAATTGCATTAATACCGAAATGCACCAAAACGACAACAATGACGACAAATAAGAAATGCACCCAAAGCAATCCCGAACCTTTCGTGATGTGGGTGATCGTCATCTTTGAGAACTGATCATTCAACACCGCGTCTCCGCAGTAGAGATTAATCGGCAAAAGTACAAAGACAGACAGGACGGCGATTAACAGCAGCAGGCTGCAGCTCCCGCCTTCGATAATCAGGAACTGCGCCGCGTCGGCCCCGCAGTGCCTCGCAATCTCGCGGCCGCTGGCGTGCCACACCGCGAGGAGCTTCGTGGCGAGAGCGGCGGGGCCAGGCATGCGGCGGTGGTCGCTGCGGAGCTTGAGGAAGAGGAAGATGAACACGCAGCAGAAGGCGCCGATGGCGGAGATATTAAGCAGGTACTGGATGTTACCGTACCACGCGTCCGCCCCCTCGCCGTCGCCGGAGGCGGATGGAGACGGCGGAGGGGGCAGCATATCGGCCGCGGACGGCATCGGGGGCATCGCCGATGGGACGAGAGGTGGGCCCGCCGAATCTTGGGCGAATTAGAGCTTGGAGGGGAAGGCGAGTCTGGCAAGTCTAGGGCTTTCGCGGTACGAACGGAGACGGTGAAGTCCTCGATTCATGTGATGGGTCGGGAGAGCTGAGCATTGACGAATTTTAGGGCTTGGGATTGGAAATTGAAGGAGAAGATGGAGATGCTGAGAAGTGAATTGGAGGGAGGAGAGCTGGGTGTCGGTGTAGGCCTGTGCGACAAAGAAGACGACCGTGGAGAGGGCAACCGTCTGGAAGATTCGCATAATTGCGTGTTCACTACGGAGTCCAAAGAAAACTTTTCATTTACAACCCCCGGCCTCGACGCATTGTGGCTGTCGTCTCGCGGGAAGGTTCGGGTAATTACGCTTTGGAGATGGAGTTTAAAGAAAGTTTTCATTTACACCCCTGGCCGCGACGCATTGTCGTCTCGGGCCCATTTCTTCTTCTTTGGGCTGTAACAAGTTAAATGCCCAAACCACAGCTTGGAGGAATTCGTTGAGGTTCCAATTTTATCTAGTTTCAAGAGTACTATATGGGCCACGGTGCGGGGTGCTTTTTAACCATTGGAAACATTAGAATCGGCAGACTCGATTATCAAATTGAACCGCCGGTTTTCATTAGAAGTCGATAACTTGTAAAGTGTTGGAAAGAGTCGGTAATTCCATAAAATTTCATTAGTGATGTCATGGTGGAGTCGACAATCCATTGTCGAGTCACAATTGTTGAGAGAGCAAGAGCACGCAGCAAAAATTCGATACTTTCATCTAAGGAGATCACAAAGAGAGAGCTCAAGTTCGAGTCCGTTAACATATCTAATTAGACCTACATTCACTTAAAAAGGTTAAGCAATTGAGTTATGGGACAAATTAAATAATATTAACTGTTTCAGACCACATCAATTCTCCAATGTAAGACTTCTCGCGCGTGAGCTCCTTAAATAGATTAAGGGTCCACCAATCGACCGTTGATGTTAAGTTTTATCCCCATAAGCAGGTTGGGGAAGTGTTCTCCCCTTAAATAGATTGGGGGCCCATCAATCAATCGAGACCAATGCGGTTTCTAGGCAGTTGGCATTCTGGTGAAGAAATGCAGCTCCTTATACAGTCGATGCGAGATAATCTCGACAATCTTCCTCTCACGCGTCAGAACCCCTTTTTATAATTGATGTAGGATAACTTCAACAATGTCCATCTCGCACATCGGGCCTTAGGACGGATCCTCAACAATCCGTATCCTTATTAGTAACTTGGGCTTTGATACTAATGTTAAGTGATCTTGCACTTCTCTAATCCCAAAAGCTAACTCAAAAGTTGAGATTTCATCTCGTACTTATAAATCGACCACTAGTCCCTTCCACAGTTAATATGGGACAACTCCAACAACGATGAAGCAATTTCACGGGAATTTTCTGATCTCAACACGTGGGGTCACTTCAAGGATCCGAGAGACAGACCAGACCACCGTCGTGGCTAGAGTCACCCGCAGCTCAAAGCCTTTTGCTAAAGCGGCCAACTAGTGGCTCGGCCTGGCGGCTCGGCCCACCAAGGCATGGACTCCGAGAGAGAATTGCAGCCTTCAGAAGGCCCGATCGACTGGCCGGTGGGACCGAACCTTGGGGCCTAAACGCGCGCAGACCAAAACGTGAGACACTGACCAAAAATCTTCTGAAATTTTCGTGTTTTCTGAGGTGATCGATTCGCCGTTGACCTCCTCCAATGGGGTCCAGACCATGAAAGCGACGCATTAAACTTTGTGGTTAAGCAAAAGCTAAATACAGACACAATTTCTTTCAGCTCCAATGCCCAATAAACCTTTGCAGAGATGACCATTTAAATATGGAACGAATTGACAGAATACTTAGCGCCCCACTTTGAGCCTATTAAAAAGAAAGGTGACTACTTGGGGCTTCTTCTGTTACTTTCCCCCCCCCCCCCCCCCGACCTCAATGGCAATGTCTACGTGATTCGCGGAGCTGGGCGGTCCACCGTAGTAATCTTCCTCGGGTGCGTGCCGCAATTCGCAACAGTCACGCGTTCGCCGCGGCTACAGAACGTCCGGTTCGAACCATGTCCGTTGCCCGTGGAATCCTCCCTCCAGAGTCGAGACTTCAGGAGGGGCGAGCCCGTTGTCGGCATCCTCGATCCATGTCCCTGAGCGAATGGCGCTCCCTATGTGTTGAGTTCGACCATCCATTGGTCATTCGAAAAAGAGTTAAAGTGGCAAACAAAGAAAGGGAGCCTAAAAATTACACGCTCACCAGGCTTTCGAAGAGTCAACTCGTTCTGACCTTCTAGTTTTTACCTTTCTAACTAGGATATCGAATTTCAGCACATTTTTTTTGGGGGGGATTTGAAAATTTCCTTTGTTAAGCCTTTTTTTTGGGGGGGGGGGGGGGGTTTCAAATATTAAGCATGTTGTTGTTGACGAGGTTAAAAAAAAAAAAGGGGAGAGTTCATGTTACATATCGGATGGTCAGAAAGCTCCAATCCCATTTTTTCTTAAGAGTCGAATTCACTTGGCTATGCCGAATTTTTTGAAAAATGTATATGCACGTGACTCGGACATTTGGCGCCTTGCCGAATACGGTGGAAGGAAAAGCGTTTTCAACGAACCCAAAAAATGAAAATATTTCAGACAATGTCATGTCGCCATGACAGGACATGGCCATGAAACGCGGGGGGGTTTCGACAATTCAACACGCAAGCGAAAAAGAAATTCGATATACCCTTTTTCTCATTATAAAAAAAATAAAATAAAAGGATAAACCTAAGCATGTTCCTAAATTGTTTTGTCTAAACTTCGAAATGTAAAATTCGAGGGTAATATATGAAATGAAGAAAAGAAAAGTATTTCTTTTTTTCAATTTGAGAGGGCTACAATGAGGAAAGTAGACTTCACGTTATCTTTGTATGGTTTCTTCCGAATAGGTTCAAATGGCAGCGACCCCATCTGAAGCGAGTCATCGAAACTTCAGCTCCTGCATCATCTGCAGCGTAGCCTTGGTTACAAGCATCTGTCATGTCGCCATAACAGGACACGGACATGGAACACGAGGGTTTCGATAATTCAACACACAGGCGAAAAAGAAATATGAGGTACCCTTTTTTGTCCTTATAAAAAAAAAGGGAATGGAAAATTATGGACATGCATGCAAATTTGACTACCGATATGTACCCAATTGCTAGACTTTTCATATATATATATATATATATATAAAGAAAATAAGTGTGTGTGTGTGTGTGTGTGTTATTCTGACGACTTTTGCACGGAAGCCAATCGAGTCAATACAAGGTGGACACAACAAGTGGCGGTGGCGGCAGCGAAGGTGCGAGGGGTCTTCCTCCGCTGGTCCGCCTAGGAAATTTTCAAAAGAAGAACGGTCAAACCCTTCTATTGGTCCTAATGCAAATCCCGAAGCGACCCGACTTTTTGACTTAAAACCCAACCCCGATGCCAATCATAACACAAAAATGGAGGACCAATATGCTTATAATAAATTTCAAATTAATTTTTTTTACCACAAAAAATTCATGACAAAACCACTCTAAATTAATATATTTATGATAAATTTATTATTCGTTAGTTTTCATTAAAAAATTATCATCAAATTGTTTAAGTTAACATGTGTATTAGTTTATGATTTTTACCTTTGTTTATCGCAAATGTTTTGGTTTAGATTTTTCATGATATTAACCTGATATAACGAAAAGCAACGAAGAGTAAATTTGTCACATATATATTAATTTGGGGTTTTTTATAGTAGAAAATTTTGGTTAGGAGTAAATTTATCACATATGTACCAATTTAAAATTTTTGATGGTCGAAAAAATTATCTGGGGTAAATTTATTACATATGTACCGGTTTAGAGTTTTTTCTGGTAAAAAAAATGGTTTCGGATAAATTTGTCATAGGTGTACCAAATTAGGATTTTTTGTGATAAAAAATAGTTCGAAATAAATTTATCACAATCGCACCAACTTCAGATTTTTTGTGATATTAACCCAATTAATTATTTAGCTATTTTATAATTTTGAAAAGTCAATGAATTCTTCTTCTTTTTTGCGTGGAATTTGGAGAGCGTGACTTTTGCCTGTCTCCCTTTTTTTTCCCAATAAAAAATTAATGGGCATTTCTTATATGGTCCTTTTCTTAGTCATCTTATTCATCCGGCATCTTGGCTACCAAGTTTGACACTTGCGCTTTTCGCTAGAAAGCAAAACTAGATTCGTACGCCTAGCATGCCATTTCTTAATGTCAAAAGGCCATGTAATCGTGCGGACATAAGCCCTCGCGATTTGGCATGTTGAAGAACACAAAAGTCAAATCCCAGTTGCGAGCTTGATTTTCGATTTCGAAAAAAAAAAAGATTAAATAACAAAGCAAAAGATATTATTCGGAACACACGCCATGTGAAAAATCAAACTTGCGATGCCGTATTCATCTAGATGGATTTTGATCCGTGCGAAAGAAAGGGGACATGTCTAGATCGATGATAATTGCTGCGAGCATGTTGGGCATGTTTTTATCTTTTCTTTGGTCCCTTAGGCAATGTTATAATCTACCTCTTTTGGAAAATATGAATAAGGACGCGAAAAAGAAAATCGGGGAATTGGAATTTTTTTTATCTGATTGCGAGTTTTTTTTTTCCAATTAAGCCCTTAATTATTTCATCTCTTTCATGACGTGTGGAATAATTCCTTCCTTTAAAATTATATATATATATATTATGATGACACAAATAGTCTCTAAATTTTGATCGAATATGCATGTAGTTTCTGAATTTTTAATTTGACATAAATAATTTCTAAATTTTAATCCAATGTACAACGCGATTTTTAAACTTTTAATTAGATCAATATGGTCCATTGGCTTTTGAAATATGTTCAACTTAGCCCTCGAGCAATAAAAATATGTTCAATTAGAGACCAAGTTGAACATGTTTTAAAAGTTCAAAGATGGTATCGAGAGTCATATTGTATATTAGGTTAAAATTTAGCGATTATATTCATCAAATTAAAAATTTATGAATTATATTATATATTAAGTCGAAGTTGAAGGAGGATTTTTGTCATTTTACCCTTTTTTTTTTTTGGGTCCCCTGGGGGCACGAGGATGACCATATGCTAGAAATTGCTGTCACACGTGGGTGACGAATTTTTTGCAGTATTTGAACCGACACGCACCAGATCCACAATCTTGTCGCCACTTGCTTAAAGGAGTGGCCGACACGTGTCCAATCAGTTCTCCGGAATTGACACCTGCGTGCGACATTAAATGACCTCTCGCCAGTCGCCACCCCCCGCCACTCCTGTTCGAAATTGGTGGTGTCCATAAATACCTCAATTGGCACGCAATCCCTCTAAATCGTTTTTACCACATTTTTTCTTTTCCATCGACGTTTTAAAATTTATTTTCGAGTTGGACGGAGCAAAACTTCTCTTGGATTGGAAATTACAATCATGCAAAACATATGATTGATCTTAAGGCACATCACCTACACAGCGTTTGGAGATAGAAGAATCTCCAATTCCGATGCTAATTTGCTAGGAAGCACGAGTGAATAGCAGAAATTCGATACATTTCGCTTGGAAAAATGACAAAGAAAGGTCCAACTCCAAGCACGTCAATATATCCAGATCGACATGTCTTTGTTTGATACATATGAGTTAATTATGATATATTAATTGCTCTATATTATACTAAACCTTCGATATTATATTTTTCTAACACAAATCGCACATACGTCTTAATAATATCACATAGGTGAATAGTTTGAAATGCGTCGCCGTACACAGGGACGAGACGTTATTTTTTTCTCTAATCTTATTAAGGATATAAAATACGCACGGAGGAGATTCTTGATATTTATCGACACGCGTAATTGAAATATAAAAAAAATATAATACTTTTTCGCTAATTATGATTGATTATTGTACGGAATGCTCGTTAATAAGATCTATTCCATTCCCCCTTCGAGTGGAAAGAAGAATTCACGCGTGCTGATTACGTTTGAAGTTGAGTCCCGACGCAAATTATCTTAGCCATACTGAAAGTGGTTCGAATTAATTAATTAATTTTAATAAGTAATTAAATCCTCCTCCTCCTCCTTCTTTTTCTGTAATATAATGGTCACGTCGCTTTTTTTTTCTTTTTTCTTTATAATTCGCTCTGAATTTTCTATTCTAGAACAATGCGAGAGCATCCACTTGAGAATTACATCCCATAACAATTTAAAAAAAAAATCTCATTAAGATGTGCATAACATCAATTGCGCACGCAAGTCCTAGTCATAGGGGCATTGACCTAAGTGGTGGCATCATCTTTTTGCCTTTAGCTAACCATGGCAAATATTAAAACATAAGATTGGCTACTGTAAATTGAATTGCTCGTAGTGACATTAGCCCCACTTTTCTTTCCATTCTATGCACAGGAGAAACGTGAGGAAAATGCTACGTTTTTATTGAGATCGGGTTATAAAATAAACTTACTCAAAAATGACGCGTCGCGCAATTATTAATAATTGAATGTGACCCGCTTCTTTGTAGGTCTATTTGACACCTCACCGAGCAAGGCAACTATGTATACTAGAGGAGCCAACGATAATTCGAGGCGAGTACGAGCAGCGATCGAAAAAAGGCAGCTTGGAACGCTTTGAATTTTCTCGTAGCGAAATTAAGCCCGAAACATTTAAATCAATGGATCGCTGCAATAAAATTAGATGAAAATAATCTATCTATCATTCCCGCATTTCACTCACGCTGTCGTACAAAATTATAACTTAAACAGCACATTGTATGCTATGTCATAAATTATTAGATCGCGGAATAAATAATCAGTTTAAAAATAGGAATTTGTAAACGTAACATGAAATACCGTGCATCATGAAAATAAGAGAAATGTTTGTCTACTAACTGATGGATAAAGAGCTCTAAAGTATGTTATTATGCCAAGATGATAGATATTTCTTATATATGAAATGGGATATAACTAAATAGTAAAATGACAAGAGGATATGAAAAGCTTGACAAAAATTGGTTCATTCCTCTTTCGGATACTATTTAAGATAAAGATCCTCCGTGAATTATGGGATTCTGTATACGCTGTAGTGGAGGGTCACCTTAATGTGAACCACTCTTTTTTGTTTAGTAACTAATTTAGGAAAAAAATGATGAACTTTGCAAAAAGCCTACTTCGTTCAAATGATGACACTATCTTAAGACCATGATCGAGTTGAGATAATATATTGTATATATATTTTTTAAATCATCGCCAGAAAAACAAACTTGATCTTCTTATTGCTTTTTCTTTAGGCTATGATCGATTGGATTCAGTATGAATTAAGATTTTACCTAGAACTTGAAACCTATCTCGTTGAAATTAATTTTTTTAGTTTGTGGAATCCAACCGGCGTAACATGAAACCTATGACTTACCCCGCTGAAATCGATTTTAGGGTCTATTTGGGAACTGACCAATTTCTTTTTCTTCATTTCACTTTTTTTTGTTTTCATTTTTAGTCAAACAAAAAGATAGTGAGCAAGACAACAAAAATCCCCCTCTATCAGTATCAACAATCCATTTAAAATAAAGAACACATAAAATAAATAAGAAAAAGTCCAAAACACGTGATCAATGTTCATTAATTCTCGATTTCGATTCGATTCTTGGGTTCTCGATTCGATTCTCACCTGGGAACCGGGACCGAACCACGTGATTCCAGTTTCACTAGTTTTGGATCCAAAAATCGGATCGATAACCGCGAGAGCTAGAACTCGAAACCATAGCTCATTCGATCCAACTTCCAGTTCTACCTTAAACTTCATACTCACTCCTAGTTTCGAGGCGCACCAATGTATGACATGAGAAAACCATGGCTAATCTGGAAAAAATATTTTCTTTAGAAAAATTATATATCAAAGTTCGGTATTATGCATAGATTATCGCGTACCCTTGATTATTTCTTCGTTTCCTATAATGATTACAAGTGTTCTATGTGAAAGTGTCCTATATTGCTTGTCTATTAGACTTACACGCTCTCTATATTCACATAATCTTCCTCCATTTATCGATTTAAATTTTAGACCTGACGTCCTGCCCCTTTCATTGGAAAAAAGCCAAAAAGGAAGTCGTAAATGGCATGAAAACAAAATAGAAAAATGGGTCCCAATATATTACAGCTGTAAATTCTCATTATTAATTTATTTCTCCGCCACATCGCAACTTCTCTTTTTAATTTTAATTTTTTCCTTTGGAGGGGATTTTTTATATGTGGGGCCCCCATCGCTGCCCGTATGCATTGCTGGCTTTCAGCCATCGGCTTTGTTCGTTTTCTTTTATAGCGAAGATTAAGAAGGCTTTGTCCGATCAGTCACACCTTCGACCTCTAGAGAGAGAAACGAGAGAGAGAGAGAGCTTCTTCGTCAGCTGGTTCAATCACACTGATCGACAAACAAAGAGCAGGGCTCTCTTCGTTTTCTTATTTAACCTCCATCTTCTTCTTCTTCCGTCGCCAGCCGCCCGCCGCCGACGACCGCGAGGAGAGAAGGAACGGCGGAGAACAAAGAGTAAAATTTCCAGAAAAAGGAGCGGTCGAATCCGCTTGCGGAAAGCGATTGGGCTTTGATTTGGTGGATCTACGGATCTGACGCGCTCAAGCGTTCGCCCACATGCTCTGTCTCTGTTCCTCTTTTTAGATCTCCATCGCTTTCGTCCGGTGTCGATTCAGCCGCAAACCTAAATTGTACCGTGAGTTGCTCCTTTCTAATCTTCCCCTTTACGTTTTTCGCTTGGTCTCGTGTCGTCGCAATTTGAGCGATCGGTGTTATGGGAGCGGCCACTTCGGGTCTTTGTCTAGCTGCTGATTTTTCTTGTGGTCTAGTTACTGAATTTTCTGGTGGACCGCCAAATTGCTGTGCTCGAGTATTAGAATGTGGACGGTTGGATTTGACCGACTAGTTGTAGATGTGTTTCGGTTGGGTGTTTCGTTATCTTTTACGATGTCAGTCTCTGTTTCATGGGGCTCTTGGTGGGTTCTCTCTGTTTGAGCTGCAGAAGTCATTGGTCTTGGACGGTAGACCTAAAACTGTCCTATATGTATATGGGAGTAATGATTGCTTGTTGTAGATAGAGTAGACATCCTTTTCCACTAGACTGCTGTGAACAAAACTGCAGGATGAATAATTCAGTGTTCTTGGCATTTGATTTTGAGTCTGCGAAGGAGTGGATGTGACTTGTAAGTAATTATGCAGTTTGCAGGTGAGTGGCGGCTACCAGTTTTGGGTTTGGAGTTGGTGGTGCATCCGAATTGGATGTGGAGCCAGACTCGGAGGCTCACTTAGGTGAGATGAGGGATGTTATCGAGGTTGATAAATTTTCTGAGGGCTTGCTGGCGGCCGTCCTCGGACCGTTATTTGCACACCAGTTCGGATATAGGGGGCCGGCAAGATGGACTTCTTTGGTACAAAGACACTGGGCAGCACTTGAATGGGGACTTCTCAATGGCGGTTGTCCAGGCCAATAATTTGCTCGAAGATCAGAGCCAAATCGAGTCTGGCTCCTTGAGTTTTCTTGACTCAGGTCCTTGTGGCACCTTCATTGGAGTGTATGATGGCCATGGTGGACCTGAGACATCGCGTTTCATTAATGATCATCTCTTCCAGAATCTGAAGAGTAAGATAATGAACAAATTTTTTCTATTCAGTCTAAGAAACATCTTCCAATGAGGCCTAGTCTGTTCTATATTATCTTGATTGGTACTTTTTGTTATTGGTGATCATTCTGTTGTTTGGTGCTCAATTTAGACAATGATCTTCGTCCATCATTAATCAGCTGCGCTGTCTATGATTTGCAGTGTTTGCAACTGAGCAAGAATCTATGTCCGTAGATGTTATTAGGAAGGCTTACCAAGCAACTGAAGAGGGATTCTTCTCTCTTGTTACTAAACAATGGCCCATGAAACCCCAGATTGCTGCTGTTGGATCATGCTGCCTGGTTGGTGTTATTTCTGGTGGGACGCTCTACATTGCCAACTTGGGTGATTCTCGGGCTGTTCTGGGTAGGGCTGTGAAGGCGACCGGCGACGTTCTTGCCATCCAGCTTTCATCAGAGCATAATGTGAGTATAGAGTCTGTTCGGCAGGAGATGCATTCTTCGCATCCAGATGACTCTCAAATCGTGGTATTAAAACATAATGTCTGGCGTGTAAAGGGCCTCATACAGGTAAGTCTATTGACTGCAAAGTGGTGAAAAACATTTATCCTCAATTTTTGACTTTCCCATTTCTGGATTTGTTATTTCCGGTTAAGGTGCTGTATGAGGGTTCAAAGTCATTAGGTTAGTGGATTTGGGATCCAGTGATGGCCAACAGGAAGGATTGGTTAGGCATGAATGGTCATCTAAGCTCTGTGGGATGGGAGAAATGGCTTCAGTTTAAATGTAATATCTATACCGTCCAATTGGTGAGCTGCTTGACGTGACTGTAATTGAGTAAGAGTTAAAGTGAATAGTTGCTGATTCATGATGGTACATCTGAATATGTCCAGATTCAATGACTCTGATTTTCTTTGGCATACTTCAATAACTGTATTTAGCTTTCTCATTTATTGTCAAGATTGGCGTGGAATGAAATATGCGTTTGTGTGACATTCCTCTCTTTGGAGGGGACATAAAAGCTTATAGCTCCAGAGTGTAAAACAAGATTTAATGAAATGGGAAATAGATCGGCGTACGGTTTGTCTTAGGGCGAAGTGGAGAAAAGCTATCCGCATTGTAGAGGGGGGGATTTTTTATGTTCCAGTGTGTCATGTTTAGTCCTTTCTATTTATTTATTATCTATTTATTTTTGGGGTACTCATGTTTTGGCTTTTATTTTAGTATATTTTAAGCTTTTCGCTTCGGGTTCATCGACCGCCGACCCCAATTGGTTGGGGATAAAGGTGATGTTGATGTTGATGTTGATGTATTGATTAGGAGAATAGGAAGAAAAACAAAACGAGAAACCTCCGTGAGCAACTCTAGAGTTGACAACAGAGTACAGATAAAACAATTATCATTCATTTTGCATGCTCCTACCGCCACTGATACACTATTTTACCAGTTCCCATTTCAAAGGCTAAGTGAAATAAAAGATGCGGACAAGCTCTTGATTTAAGATGGCAATTCGTCATAGTTTTAGAAAGATATCTTACCAGAAGGAATTCATGTGATGGGTAAGCTAGGTGGTGCAGTAATGGGACCTTCTATTTGTGCCTTGGATCTATTTCAACTTTGTGAACTTTCTACTTGAATCGTGGAAAAAAAAAATATTTGTTTTGCTTTCAAGATTATTTGTTTGAGCTGTAGAAGTTCCACTGCACCAAAATTCACTGTAAAAAATTATATTGTTCTGGTCACTTTTTTTCCTTTTTTCTTGGAAGATGTAGTCTTGTTTTTAGGTTGACAAGCCATTTTCTGCAGGTTTCTAGATCCATTGGTGATGTGTATCTGAAGAAGGCTGAGTTTAACAGGGAGCCTTTATATTCCAAGTTTCGCCTCCGTGAACCCTTTAGAAGGCCAATTTTAAGTTCTGATCCATCTATATCAGTGCATGATCTCCAACCTCTTGATCAGTTTGTGATATTTGCTTCCGATGGACTGTGGGAGCACCTTAACAACCAAGAAGCAGTTGATATAGTTCAAAATCATCCCCGTAATGTAAGATTTTCCTGAGGACTTTTCTCTTTTTTAAGTGAACTCCCAAGTCCTGTTCATTCCCCCCTTCTCTCTCTTTCATTTTCAGGTAACTAGTAGGAGTTTCATGTCCTTTCCTATCTGCCTGACATGATGTCATAAGATTTACCTTTTGTCGTCGACAAAATCATTTGGCTGTTTCTATTTTGGACATTTTCTTAGTATGTATGAATTTTCACATCACTATTCTTGAATTTTGCTTGCATTCATATATTTTGTGAACGCTCTGCCTTTGAACTTTTTGTTTTTATCTTTCTATTTCCATGGGAATTGAGATCATTGAAATGCTAGGTGTGAAGCTTCAGTTTTTACAGTGCATGCTATTTGCAGTTGCCCATGCATCTTCTCGATGTTTTTACTTGAGACTGAACAGTGTGGTGTTATCTTGGGTGGAGAAAACCCATGTGAAGTCTTGGAGAATATCCACTACTTTTGGATACCTGAATGTTGCTTGATTTTACCCATAGGACTTGCTCCAACATTGAAATGCTCTGGATCTAATGTGACAGTTATCCACTTGCTTCCGTCCAGGGAATTGCTCGGAGGCTCGTGAAAGCTGCCTTGCAGGAAGCGGCAAAGAAAAGAGAAATGAGGTACTCCGACTTGAAGAAAATTGACCGTGGTGTCCGCAGACATTTCCACGATGACATCACAGTTATTGTTGTATTTCTCGACTCAAATTTAGTCAGCAGAGCCAGCTCAACCAAAGGACCCACCGTGTCCTTGAGAGGGGGAGGTATTAACCTACCTGCAAAAACTCTGGCCCCCTGTGAAACACCAGTGGAAGTTTAGTGTTGCCTAATGAAGCTGCTAAACCGATGCTTACTAGGATTTACTGTAACAATCAGCTTGTTGAATCCGAGTGATTGAGAAGGTGCGGCTCATTATTAATTCTTTACTGTAGAATGTAACATTTTACCCGGGACTTGTATTTTATGTCAGCTCACTTGATCACAATGATGGGAAGAATCATGGGTTGAAAGCTCCAAAAGTGACAGCAATGATTCTCGTGGGCGACTCTTTTCACTTGCATCCGTTCTCCCCTTTAGTGATCTGATTTTTGCATTCTGTAAGTCACTTTAATGTTACCCTTAATCCAAGTTCTTTTGGAGTAGTTTACAGTGACGAACGGCATAAAGATCGGTATAAAAATTTGATCCTCAAAAAAAGTTATGCTTATCAGGGTGCAAAAGAAAAGGCATCTCTAGGTATTATGTCGTGAATCTTCTGTCGAGTAGTTGAACTCTGCAGTGCAGATGCTAAGTCTGCTGAGATTTCAATGCTTTCCTGTGAAATTTTTGTCGCGTGAACAGGATTGATATATTTAGACTAACATAGTCATTGAATGGCATTAGGCCAGTGAGTCGGACGGTTATGTTCGCCCGGTCGTGATGGATCGGGCCAAAGCGAGAAGATCTCACTTACGTGGCCTCTTGCAAACTGCTTGCCTTTTTGGCATGTCTAATTTTCCAGCTTACTCATTGGCCGAGTCCTAGCACTTTTGAAGTTGGTGAAATAAGGGTGGATACAAGGAGCCCGGTTTGGCAACATTGCCTTGAAGCTGATGGTTCCATAGACCCCTTGACAACGGTTACCTTGGTGAGGAAATTACCAATCTGCTTGCCTAATTAACGTTGTTTGGGTGAAGGTGGAAAGTTTGAAAGGGGTGTTGTGAACAATGAATGAATTTCCAAGGCTACATCTACTTCACACTCGGTGCCACCTACGTTACATCTGTTACGGAAGTAAAATCCTGTAATTTCGAACTCGAGAGGCCAGAGGCCCTCGAGATTGCGCAACCGTTAACTACTTCTCCTCTTCTATTCCTCTTAAACTGCATTTGTCGAAGTCGATGCTGAGGTTGTAGTCGTCGGCATCCAAACACCTCAAGCTCGCGGACTGGAATGAGAGGCTGTCCATTTCCACGTGGAATATCTGATACCCAACCCCATCGATGCTGAAGCTCTGAGAAGTGTCACTGTCCACCGATCTGTGAGGCCGTCTGTGGGCTGTCGGTTTATGAGAGTTGCCGTCAGCCACGCGAAGCGCTTCTTCTAGTTCTTGCCACACTTGGGTAATCGTAGGGCGCTGTTTCGGCGATATCACCACGCACCGCAGAGCAAGCTGACCCATCTTCAGCATCACCTCCATATTGCACGGTTGAGAGAGGAGATTGGCATCCAATATTCCTGTCACGTCTCCTCTTTCTAAGCTTGGTCTGGCCTGCGCTCAAATGACGACATGGTGTTAACTCCCTAAGAGACAATGTATTCAGTAAGCTAGCCTAGATCGCGCTGTATGAATCTCCGGTAACCCCTTCAAGCCGTGTCGAGATCGGTCAGTGTATTCAGGAGCGATAATTT
Source organism: Psidium guajava (assembly GCA_016432845.1). NCBI lineage: Eukaryota > Viridiplantae > Streptophyta > Magnoliopsida > Myrtales > Myrtaceae > Psidium > Psidium guajava. The sequence continues at coordinate 13,079,323 of CM028231.1, read as the reverse complement.
TCACACACCCACAAGTCTAACTGAATCGCGACGGAAGCCTGATATCTGAATGGCCGACCTAGCTACACAGATGTGCATAGACCCATTCTGGCTATTTAAGGTCTGAAAGTTGATTCTTATGTGCGAGAACTGTAGATCTCGCTCGACTTGTAGGCGATCAACACGCACACTATGCCGGGCAACTTCTTTCGTGCGGACCGAATGATAGGCTCACTAAATCGGAGACAATGTCATACATATTATGACGACACAGCGTGAAGAGACTAATTTTCCTTACCCATTCTATAATATGATACCTAGAGTGGTTCCTTCCGGTGTCAACAGCAGGCCGGGCAGCGACCAGTTGCAGAAGTATCACGCCGAAACTGTAAACGTCGCTGAACGGAGTCAAATGGAAGCTGGAACAATACGCAGGGTCCAGGTATCCCGGCGTCCCTTTGATCTGACTACTGACGTGCGACTGATCCTCGACCGGCCCTGACTTGACGAGCCCGAAATCTGAAACCTTGGCTTCAAACCGTTCTCCTATGAGGATGTTGCTTGGTTTCAGATCGCGGTGGATGATGCTTGGCTTGACCTCTTCGTGCAAATGAGCGATGCCTGCAAAAATTCGGAGCATGTCAGCAGCAGAACCTTTATCTCATCACATGCCTTGGCATCTTTGTTGAAAAATGAGTTGAGTGGAAGCTACCTTTAGCTGCTCCAATGGCTAGGTTGACTCTCTGCCTCCACGTCAAGACCCTCCCTCTTCTCCCTATTCATGGCCAAACGAGGAAGGAGAAGATTCTCAGTTTTCTTCCTTTCCATATATTATATATTCCAAGATATGGCGGAAGAGAAGAACGCTCCAACAGCAGTTCAAACTTACCCATGATGTGCTCAAGCAATGAACCGTTGGGCACATACTCATAAACCAGTATCTTAGCACCTCTTGCTCCTGTACAATCATATATGTTCAATCAGCTTTTTTTCCACTTCTGAGGCTTATGCCAGTCGAAATATCGAAATCTAATGTAAAGAGTATGTAAAATCCGTTCCCAAGCGACATAGAATATTTCGATTTTTTTTTTCAAATTCGAAAATATCAAATTGAAGGTATGTTCTTACCTGGTTCTTCACAAAAACCCACCAAGCTGACGAGGTTCCTGTGCCTAACTTTAGAAAGTAGTCTCACTTCTGTTCGAGAAAAAACTGCAGAACAATCAGTCACCTGAAGATATAATCCTCAAATTGAACCTCAAGAACAAACCACATATAACTCTTCTATATATACTCGGCAAGATACGTCTAGAGCCTAAATTACCATTCCTAAATTCTTCGACGCTCTGGTAGGAGTCAGCATGAGGTTTCTTGATGGCTAGCGTTCCTTCGTCGTGGAACGTCCCTCTGTAGACATTCCCGAAAGCTCCGGATCCGACCAAGCACTCCTCGCTGAAGTTGTTGGTCGCCCTCACGAGCTCCTCGAGCTGGAACCTCCTCAGCAATATCTTCTCGCCTTCCAAGCTACTTCCAGCTGCCATTTATTGTCATTCAAAGCTCAAACCTTGTTACTTATGAGAGGATGTTTCGAACAAGAACGAAGTACCCTGAAGCGAAAATATTTCTCATATTGATGAACGTTCGGGAGTTTCAGCTTTACGAATCACGAATCGGACGCTTGTCGTTTGATTTGAAAAATCCGCCGTCCCGTCAACTAATTAATGGGAGAAGGTGTGGATGAATTACAATATGATTGCTCACGCTAAGCACTCAATGCCACAGACTAAACTTCTTGCTTTTGGGATTCATGTAGCCTCAGTGTCACAACACTACGAGAATTTCAAGTTCTACTGTTTACTTTTCTAGCTTGAAGCATGTATGTGTGGGGAATAGACTTGCAATGAACATGGTAAGACAAATATGAATGCATGTTTTGATTTGTGTTGGAGCAAAACACGATACGGCACGATAAGCTTTAAGCCTTCAAGCATTGAAGTGTCACTAAATCAGAGTTCCAGTTCATTTTTCACTTCCCTTCATCATGCTTCTTCGTTTTTCTCTGTTTACTCCGTCGTCACTGTTCTCTTCTCGGGAATTTTTCCGACTCGCGACACGGAATTACTGACCTTTCCTCGTCATCCGCCGAGGCCGGCGCCGGGTGATGGCGGGGAGCAGCTTCCTCCTGAAGAAGAAATAAAAGGTGATGCCCGTCAGCAGAACGGACATGACTATGATCATCACTCCAAACACATTCCTCCAGTGGCTCGGCCCAGGCTTGTCCTGAGCTTGCATGGGGGCCGACGCAGAACCCGGTGATCCACCCATCCAGCCCCAGTCGCGCTGCCAGCTTCGCTCTTTCTTCGGATTCTAATTACACTTCCTCGAAACCAAGACCGAGAGCTCGTAGTTTGGCTTGAGGGTGAGACCTTAAATGGATTTCCGGCCGAGAGAGACAACAGCATATAGCCAAAAACGGGACTGTATGTGTCTTAACGTTGTCGATAGTCTTTGACGTCTCGTTCTTCCATCGTGTCATTATCAGCAGAAGCGGCTGCAAGACCTGGTCTTTGTCGTCGGACGGCAAACAGGCCAAACGAACAAGTCCTACTACAATGAATTTTGAAACTCGGAACCTATCCTGATCAGAAACCACTTTCGACAAAGGGACGAGACGCTGTCCCACGTCTCGATAAGGATCTACAATGCTCGACTTTACGTCGATTTCAATATTATACGAAAATGGAATGACTATTCAAAAGTCCTAAATCTATTTTAGAGGGGCAATTCAATCTCAAATATTTCAATTATACTAATTTAGTACTAAACATTTTGACACTTTGTCAATTTAATCCTCAATCTTTCAACCGTGTCAATTTAGTCATAAATCTTTAAAAATTTTTCCTATTTAATCCCGAACATACTATTTAGATGATTGGCCGGAAGGATCCTTGATAAATTGCCAAAATGATTAGAACTAAACTCGAAAATTGTCGAAAGACTTAAGGATTAAATTTGGCAAAATCGTAAAAATGTTTAGGATTTAATTGATGGGATGTTTTAGATAAATTTCTTTATACGTTGACTAGGTATACATGCCCCGACAATTCTTCTTATGATTTTTCAAATGAGCATGCAATTCGTATGTCGTTTGCATCATCATAAGCTCCTTGGACGGTCTTGATTGATATTAAAGAAAAGGCTGAAAAAAATAAAAGAAAAAAAGTCATTGGGAGGATTCTCCAAAATACCGGGGGACAAGATATAGAGGAATTAACTCACCATCTGGTGGCCGAGTTGGTTTGCACTCAGTTCCTTTCACGAGAGGTCCTGGGTTCAAAACTTCTCATCGCTAGGTGACTTAATTGGCGGCTCGTGGTTGTGGGGTATGCGGGTTCTCCCGAGGACTAGTCGTGTTTCACCGCTGGTTTGAGCATAAGCTCGCTAGTCATGCGGACACATCGGTTATAAAAAAAAAAGATATGGAGGAATTAGTTTAATGTTCGTGAATTTTGCAGCCGAAGTATAATAGGATGGTTATAATAAGACAGCTTGGTCCCAAAAAAAAAAAGCTAACCAGTAACTTCAAAACAATAAAATAAAATTCTGCTTTGTCAAATGACATAAATAAATAAAAATTGATGCACAATGATAAATAAGGAAATCTGTTTAATTTGAGAGTTTTGATAAAATACTTTCCAGCCACTAACTGAATTAGGAAATCGCCCGAGTCATCGAAAGGTCAGCATCGGATCGGCACTAAGGGATTGGCAAGAAATTATTTTGTGATGGCTTTTACTGTCATATTATTTGAAATACTTAACGGCTTTCATCTAATGGCTCAACATTTCGAGTCAGCTGACAACGGTCACATGAAACATGGTTTCAAAGCGGAGTTCTGCCCGGGTTTATTTCATGTGCGAGGCGGGTCGGTGTTAATCCGATTTGCATATGAGAGAGGTATTAAAGTATCTCACATTACCTCTCTACATGGTAATAAAGTGCGCGCGCGCGTTGCATCCTTCCCATATGTTAGGTTAAGCTTTTAAAATAATTGGCTAATGATCACACAAAATTTTGCATAACACGAGAGTACGAGGCCGTACTTTGATATATATTGCCATGCTTAATTTTAAGCCAAATTTTAGGGTAAGTAGTAAATTATTCAAATAAGCCTTTTTCTCACAAGATAGTGTAGTGATGTGCATGGTATGTGAGATTAAAGTTTTGTTTATTTCGCGAAAAATGAATATTTTAGAAAATATTTTCCTAATCATGAAAATATTTAAAGATGAATTGTTATTGACAGTGAAAATATTTTTCATTGACTAATAAATTTTAAATAATACAGACTATCATTTTTAGGAAAATACCTTCAAATCATTCAATTTTTACGCGAGAAGCGGAGCCTGAATATATTTTTTTAGAAGTTCCCGTCATTATTTTTTTACAAAGAAAAATAAGGCCGAATTGAATTTTCGAAAAGGAAAACGATAATTGCCACAAGCTGAAAGTGAAAAAAAAGGGGGGCATGAGACCAAGTGATGACGGCGAGAGTCACGTGATTCGTGCTGCTGCTGCTTCTTCTTCTTTCCGAGCGATAGAAACTTCCAGTCTCCTGGGCACATTGTCAGCCGCCGCCATCAAGAAGAACAAGTCTGTACAAGTTGAAGAGCAACTCGAGATTCATTCAGATGTCAACTTCTCTACGGCTCCCCTGAATCTCCCTGGCTGTCTAATTTCTTTGGGAATTCCAGATAATTATAGAAGAGAGAGAGAAAAAAAAAAAGGGTGAAAGTAGGTTCTCCTTCTGAAATTTTCAATGAACTTGCTAATCCTTGTGGAGTAGCAAGGTGGGAACCCCACCTTGAAAATAAGAACCACCCATCAAGGATTAGTTCCAAAAATTGGAATCGATTTGATTCCTGGGTGGGTTCATAAAACTATTCCCATCAAGCTTCACGTGATTAATCCCTATTTCGGGCTACACATAAATTCTTCTAAATACGTGATATCATATAATGTAGGAGTTACACGCAAAAAATATGTGGGCGAGTGAGCGGTTCCACACTTGAAATCAAACTGGTATCTATTAGTTCCCTTGGGACCTACCGATTCTCGGCCGGTCCGGTCCGGTCCGGGCAATTTCCAATTCCTTTGCACACGCGTAGTAGCTGGACATGTGATCTTTTAGCAGAGGAAATTCAATTCAGTTTCTAACATTGGAAAAAATGTGGGTCTTGCATTTACATATGCCGCCTCTTTCTTTCTTTCTTTCTTTATAAGATTTAACTTTTGTGAGTGTCATTTAGCGGCAGAAAGGTCTGATATAAGAACGAGTTCTGCCGTAGCAAATTGCAGATTCTGATGTCGCGAGAGCAGTGACGGATGAGAATATTTATTGAGAGAGCAAGATTGGCAGGCCTGGCGTATTTAACACTGCATGTTGGAGCAGCGAAAGTCCCCATTTTACCCCTGAGTCTTGGCATTAATTGCATTCCATGATCCTCCCCCCTCTCCCCAGCCCCCACAATAGTTGAGGATTGGTTGTGACTTTGTCCCCAGAACCACGTTCGAACTTGTGTTGTCATCAGTACCTGAAGTCCATCGACCTCGCATCAGTTTGGTCCAAACTCGTAATGCTGCTGTTTGGAGACAATCGGGGGCGAGTTCTTCACTGGCTCGCCATGATTAAGAATTATTTTGTCGGAGTAAACACGCGGATTTCCTTTTGAAGACCGACTATGGTTCGAACAGGGTTGGAGCGCTTTCCTTTCCTTCCGAAGCCGTGTCCCCTGCTTCTCGCAGTTGTTGTTGATTCAAGAGATTGTTGTTGAAGCGCTCAGATGATTAAACATATTTTCAAGGAGAGAGATCCGTGCTGGACTTTAACCGAGAACAGTCTGGATTATGCACCAACTCTGCATCATCGGTCTCTGTTAGTGAACTCTGCTTAAGACGGAAATTTAAGTTTTGATCTTTTGCCAGACCCCATTACCCCCAAACTTCCTACTTCCCACCTATCCAATCTTCTCCTACTCCTTGACTCTCTTCTTAATGGTTTTAAATTTAACATATTTTCCCTTCTCTTGCCAAACTCTTTGGAGATATTTTCCACCCTCTGAATGAATTGCAGAGAGCTTGCACATGCACATCCATCACAGGTTCAATACAGAAACCGGTTTTGTTCCTACCAATAAATAGGTAGAATTCAGTAGATTCAGCTGGTCAGCAACTCTAGGTATGGTGGTCATGCAATGTATGAACCCACAAGTTGTGCGAAACACCATTACTGTACAGCCCACAGTCAAGATTTCAAGACTCAACTGCATAATATCCCAGACCACACTTCATGATCTGCATTGGAGACTCTGAAAAGACCCCGAAAAACGAAACGAGGAACGGTTCAGTCCCCTTGGCTTCTTTCCATTTCCTAAGTGGTAGTTAATTAACAAAAGATTGATGGAGTGAGAGTTTAGACAGGAAAGATAAAAGAAGAAGCGGTGTAGAGAGAGAAATGGCTAACTCTTTCTTCACTCAAAACTTCTGTACATACACTGATCCATCTCAGGGAGCAGGGGGGCTTTTACTAAGAACTACAGAAAGAAAATGTATCAAAAGTCTACAGCAAATCCTGTATAAGAGAAGAGCCTCCCGAAAAGTGACCACCTCTGTAAATATTAACAGAAAAAAACATATTTTTTTCCCCACAGTGATCTGTTCTATAAAAGGATTACAGATCCCTTCTGCATAGCGGGCAAGATGCGTGCCGGAAGAGCCACTTATCAATGCACGGGAGATGGAACATGTGATTGCAGTGAGGCAAGCTCCGCACCGTCTCTCCCAGCTGGAAGTCCTGAATGCACAGAACGGAAGGTGTTTTGACTTAATTTTCCTACTGATTCCAGAGATTGATGACCACAGTGCGATGACTTCCATGAAAGACAAGTTAAGGGGACAATCCTACCTGAAGACACACTGAACAAGAGACTCTTTCTCCCGAAGCATCCATATCATTGCTAGTGATGGTTATTTTTGGGATCTTTTCGACCAAATCTCCAGGCAATCCCTTGGCGCAGCCCGTGTCAAAGATGTTGTGAACCTCCTCAAAGCTTGGCTCAACAGCGCCCATCTAATAAAATGCGTAAACGATGTAAGCAACTAACTGATCACAAGCAATACCGATCATAATACATTTACCGCCATCGTGTTGAATTCTAATCAGAGGGACAGTACCTGACTTTGCACTGCACTTAGCATTGCTGGCCCGATCCGTTCACGAACAAGTCTCCCACTTAAGAGGCTGACGATGACATCAATCTGCAATTTTGGGGGGAAATGGTCAATTGGGAGAGCCATTGATTAGCATTACAGTTCTTGGCTGGAGAGCGTAGGATCAGATCCACAACAAAACCATGATCTATGATCTATAAGCATTCAGATATCTCCGAAAAATTCCATACATCTACTTTGCTAGAAACAGATGAGACAAAAACATTCCAGCCCCACTGATCATCAATTAAAGGTGGTTAAAAGTTTTGAATTGTGCGCCAACTCACCAAGTAAAGGAGACACCCGATCCCCGATTCATCTGAATGCCAGAGAACGAGCGACGACTCGAAGACTTCGATAGAGAAGACCGCCCCTGAAATCGCTCCGACAGCAGCCCCTCGGACAAAGCCGCTCTCGGTCTCTTGGCCTATCAGAGCCCCAGTCATGGCTCCTAACAGAGTACCGACTGCAAAACCAAAAGATGCCTTAAATTACACAAGTTTAGCATACGCACAGAGGATTCTTTCTCAATAAGAAAGCCCCAAAATCTCATCTTGCGAAAAGATCACGCCATTCAGACATGTGCCTGAACAGCTGTTCGAACATCGAGAAATCATGTTCAAGATCATGAGCAAAACTTGCAGAGCCCTACCACGTCGCCCGTCATTCCCCAAGAAATTCCCCATCACCGTGGGCCAGCGCGTAATTATAAGCGGCATTGAGGATCCAAATCAAACCAAACCAAACCAAAACCCGAGCTAATCACCGACCAACAACATCCCCCGAAACCCCACGAAACGCACCCAATCACAAGCAAGAGAGGGAGAAAGGAAACAAACCCAGAGCGAAGAAGAAGGTGAAGATGGCAGAGAAGACGTTGCCCACGACGGCGGAGACGGCGGCGCCGCACATCCGGCGGACCCTTTCGAGGGAGTCGCCGATCGCGGACGCGAGAGGTGGGCGAAACCCAGAAGGACACGCGTAGAACTCCATCGCTCGCCTTCGTCACCAAATTATTACTATATCTTCTCGAGAGATAGAGAGGAGAGAGAGAAGCGAGAGAGATTGCAAAGCCTGAATTAAATTAGGGGACTTTGTACATATATATGGGAGAGGAAGGTGAAGGCCAAGGCTTAGTACTTAAGCGAAAACGAAAAGCGACCGCATCGACCTACTCGCATTTAAGACCCTTTCCTGTGCTCATGCAACTTCTCCCTCTCTCTCTCTATCTGTTTTCTTCGAAGAAGGTCTTCTTGTCTTCGTTTTCGTGTTTCAAATTCGTAAAATGTTCTCCGTCAAAGACGCGCGACAGGCAGGAGAGAGAGAGAGAGAGAGAAGAAGCTTCCGTTCGACAGCCTCCGACGTGGAGTTCCGACCAATCCTCTCTCCCTTTTTCTCTCTAAGGGTGGGGGGTTTGCCTAGCCACGAAAATATCTTCTGCGGGAGCTGCTCGGTGAGGGCCCCACTGACGCGATGATGACTAGAAAATTACGATAATAGATATAAATAAATAAATAATTGGGAAATGGGCAAAAATCACTATAGATGTAGAGTGAATTTATGTCCTGCTGCGGTTGGACCCATATTTCTGAGAATTGGTTGCAATGATTCAATGGATATGACCCGAAAAGCATACAATTTATTGCTATTTCCAGTCTCGGGTCGGGTGAGGAGCAGATCGAGATGGGCCTCCGACGTGTGATTGGATCTATTTTCGCAACAAATTTTCAAAAAAAAAAATGAAGAAAAAATTTCGTTCTCGAGATTCCCCGGGTACCGAAAAAAAATTAATTTTCAGAATTAGGAGAAAAGTGCGAGGGCAAATATCACGTTAGCGTTTGGGTTGATAGGAGGAGTTAGCAGGGACGGGATTCGAACTTTCGACGTTTTGGGGACGGAACGATGGAAAGATGAAATGTGGACTTTCTTTTGAAGCGCCCTCGAGCTCCATTTATGATCTTCGGCAGGAAACCATCGACCACGACGTCGCGACCGGGCATAATAATCACGTCCAGCATGTGGTTCGAGAAAAACCGTTTGTTGTCGCAGTTGATTGTAAAACATAAGGCAGTTTTCGCTTGTTTTTTTTTTTGTATGTCCGGGTCAGCGTCCGTACGGATCGCGCCCCTCGACTAATCCTCCGGGAGGGCTAGCGCAGCATCCCACCGCCACGACCCTCCGCTTAAATCACCGGCACCTAACGAGATTCGAATCCAGGACCTATCGTGAAAGGACCAGAGCGCCAACCAGCTGGGCTACCAATAAGTGGGTAAAAAAAAAAATCGCCTATTCGTCGAGAGTTTATTTTATTTTCCAAAAAGTCAGCTGCATGCAAGCGTGTTTTGGCAAGTCAAAGCACGGAAGTAAAATGATAAAAGCCATTCCGAACGCATCCCATATTTTGTTAGTTACCCCGTGCAAAGATCTCGGAGTTAGGGTTTTTCACAATTGATTTGGAAATTTGACGTGTTGCATGTCCATCTCTTTTCCTTTTGATCGGTGCAATACGTGAACTTTGAACCTTACGTGCGAGATTTTATAAGATTGTTGTCTGTTAGATGAAGGGGAGATTCAATTTTCAATATCTTTAACATTCATCCTCACGCTTAGTGTCTGATCTTTTGACTAGTACTAAAGCCTCCGGCCAGCTTTGATACTATGTGAGATTTAGCGAGACCATCGTCAACTGTTCTAAAAGTTTAAGTTATTAGAAGAATGCGTGATTTAATATTTAATATCTTGACCCTAGACTATACGGTGGCTTTGTTGCCTATGTATTTAAATTACTAATCTTGAAATCCCACTTCTTTTTTTTTCCCCTCTAATTTGACATATGTATAAATGCGATTAAATCATGTTAGAATATCTGCATTTGTTTGGAAATTTTGGAACTTAAATAGCCTTAGAGAACAAATGAAAAAAAAAATTAAAATGAGCAGGGGGTTGGTGGGGGCACCATCGACTGAGCGAAATTTCTTTTTTTTTTTGTTTTGTTAATGTGCAGTGCATGTTGCGTCCAAGCAAGGCAACATGTTTATTTAGTGCCACAATCCATGCAAAGAACACATTCATTAAACTCATTAATCATAAGTTCACGAGTCGCTGTGGTTGGAGACTTCGAGCAATCCTATCTCTCCATCTAAGTCGCGCTTTGCCTTCAATGAATAATGAAGATAGAGTGAAGGGAAATTAAATTGATGAAACCCGCCTTAACTAGTTTTGCATCTTTCTTCACCACTTCAAAAAAAAAAAAAAGAAAGAAAGATCAAATTGCCTTTCCTTTCAAGTGTTCCACTAGAACGTTTATCGACTCTCTAATCACATGGAAACCCAAAGACCCAAAACAATAACCGTAGCCATCAATTAATCTAAGGAACGAATGTAATGTAACTTCGGTTTCTCTCTTTCGTATTATTCTCTTTTTCCTTCCCTCGTTTTTTGGGAGAAGTGTTGGAAAATTTTACAGTGATATTGCATCGGTGCATACATTAATCGTAACCTCTTTATTTATGTTGATTTTATCTTGAATTGTTTTTTACCTAGAGCCAATTTTGTCATCCCGGGTACTTTTTAACCGGATATTACTAATGTGGACTCTAACCGACCTATATAGCGTGACAAGCGCTAGCATGGACCTTTTTTTTTATTTATATATATATGAGAATTTAATGATTTTGTATTTTTATTTTACATTTTGATTTATTTTTCTTCTATTTTTTCTCCTCTAGTGGTTGGAAGGACCATGTCCTACGAGGCCGACCGTCACCTGTGGTGGTGATGGCCATCCTCACTAGCTATGGCCATTCCGAGCACTAGAGAGAGAGAGAGGGGGGGAAAAATAAAAAAAATCAAAATTAATAAATTATTATTTAAAAATGTTCACGCTGGTATCTGCCATGCCACGCAATCCGATTGACATCCACATCGGCAATATTCTATCAAAATTAACTGGAAGGACTGATTTGATTCTAAGTCAAAAGATTGAAGACTAAATTAACATAATTAAAAGGTTTATGACTAAATTGATACCAATGCAATAGGTTTAGGACTTCTTTTACACTATTTCCCTCATTTTTTGAGAATCGAAAAATTCCAAGATGAGCCATTGTAACATATCATAAGTGTACTACATCATTTGAATATGAGATTTATATGGTTCTAATATGAATATTCTAAATCCGGCTAATATATTTTTGTTTTCTATGGGACTTTAAACATCGTATCATAATCAAATTTCACAGCCTTCATGATGTTGCATGGTTTATATCGTTTCAGTCCAATTTTACATATAAGAAGAGCTGTTAAAGTGTCATTTTATATTCTCTTGGAATACTGGATTTTGACGCAGATAGCGAATTTTCTTCCACCTAATGGCTATTTCGTAAAAACCCTCCGAAAGAGTGCTTTCTACTTTAATTTTCCCGTCATAAGAGGTAATGTCTCCCTATGACCAAATCAAAGCAAGAACTGGCTGAGTAGACATCTTTTATTGCAACATGGAAGATAAGATACAAAATTTCTTGAAAATTGAGACAAGATGTTTCTCTCCAAAGTGCTAGAAGCAAGGACAAATCTCCTGCTGTACCAATCAAAAAGATTTGCTTTGATCTCCAGTCCAATCGCCTCCTCCTTTCTGGCTAGTTCTTGGCCTGTCGGGGAACTCTAAATTATGGCATTTCACCTGATTTTTGCTCCCATTATTTGGTGGGGTAAGCTAATGTACATGAACTGGAAGAGTCCTTCAAGTTCGAGATGTGAACAATATCAATCGGTCACTAAGTCGACCAAAACACATTTATTAGCTCGATGATTATAAGTTTGCAAGTCGCGGCATCACTTCGCATTAGTCACAAGTTGCCTTCAATGACGATGTAAGATAATTAAGGAGACAAAATTTGACGACTCCTGCCTTGATTAGCTTGGCATCGTTTACGGGTTTCTCTATAATCTCCTCTAATTTCTAAACTATCGCTTTGCATCTTATGAAACATAAACAAAAAGATCACATTCCCCCCTTCCTTTGAGTTACAATGGGGAAAAATCAAATATAAATTGATGGGAAAATGTAATTTTGGTGTTTGATAACAAATAAAAATGAGGAGTGTGTTTTTGATATCCCTAATATTAATAACAACCACGATAACGATCATTATCCCCATTGATAAATCTAATATTTGAATTCTTGCAAATTCATGTTTTCTCTTTTGGTATTCCTCTCTTTTTTCTTCTGCTCATTCTTTGAGAATCAGAAAGATCTCAATTGAGCCATCCTAACAAACCTGTGTACTCCGTGTAATGCATCTTGTGAATATAGAGATTTCTATGGATCTAAAATGTATAGTTTTAGTCCACGTAATGTATAGTTTATATGTCTCTTTTTTTTTTTATGAGACTCGATAATAGATCAAAATCAAATTTCCACGTCCTTCACGGCATTGCATTTTTCATACTAGTTTCGATCGAAAATTGAACGTAAGAATGGAGCGTTAAAGTGTCATTTCGTACTATGGCTATTTTATAAATTTTCAACGCAAATGATTTATCCTCTTCCACCCGATGGCTATTTTATAAATTTTCGGTATCGATGCTTGTGACTTTAATTTTCCCTGTGAAAGAGGTAATGTCTCTCATCACCAAATCAAAAGCAAGGGCCCATTTTCAATTGCAACATGCAATATCCAAATTTGCCTGAGGATGGAGGGAACCAAAGGCACCAATGATTACGTATGGCCTTGTCTTAACGCCAGAGTGCTACAAGCAAAGACAAATCTCTTGCCACAACAACCAAAAGATTTGCTCTTAAATCTCCGATCTAATCGAATCCCTTCTTTGTTGCTGGTCATTGGCCTTTCGGACGGTCCAAAATCATGGCATTGACTCGAATTTTTTTTTTTGTCCCACTATTTCTGGTGGGTAAGCTAATATCAATGGCCTGAAAGAGTCAATCAAGTTGAAGATGTGGATGATGTCCTCGTTCTAAAAGTCAACCAAATTGTGGAAGTCTCGAGCAACACGTGGAGTGAACAAGAAAAAACCAAACTTTGGATTTGGACCGCCTCCGAAATAATTCAATTCATCTGGGGGGCTAACTGATGCACGAAAAGGTCTCATGCGAAAAGAGAAGAAGATGTTCTTGTGTCTGTGCAGCCGATCGTTGTCGCGACCCTCTAAAAAAATTTTAAATTTTAAAGGGGGTTAACGGATTATTAGGTTAATTAGATTTGACTAACCTAACGCGGACCCTCCCAAGCCCTACCGAATCGCAACTTTGGTTTTTGTTTAAATGATTTTAAAATTTGGAGTCGCCACTAATCGTTCTTGGTAGGTCGATTAGAAACCTAAATAAATTAGCGGGAGAACTAATTTATTCATGCGAACCAGAGATTAGGAGCTTGGGGACTTGGTTACACTAGTTAATTAAAACTAATGCCCTTTCGGTACCTTAATTTCATGGATATCCTAATTCGGCAACTCAGGCTTGGTTTATTCCTAAGGCTATAGTAGGGTATTCTCTTTTGTGTTTTCACTTTTTAAATAGGATGCATGGATGATATATATTTTTATTTGTTATATTTTTTTAAGTGTTAAAGATTCCCTGAAGCCGAAAGAAGGAGTGTGTTAACGACTTCTGTGCAGTATTACAACCTACTTATCTTTTGGGTCTGATGATTCAAAAATTAAATTATAGGAAGTACATGACAGTGAATAAACACCTCCAATGGGAGGCCTAGCATTGGCTTGGCTCTTCCCTTTGGGATTTAAGGTACAGGTATTTAAGTTGCAAGTATTTAAACTACTGTAAGTAAAAACCTCCAATGGGAGGCTAAGCATTGGCTTGGCTCTTCCCTTTGGGATTTAAGGTACATGTATTTAAGTTGCAGGTATTTAACTACTGTAAGTAAAAACCTCCAATGGGAGGCTAAGCATTGGCTTGGTTCTTCCCTTTGGGATTTAAGGTACATGTATTTAAGTTGCAAGTATTTAACTACTGTAAGTAAAAACCTCCAATGGGAGGCTAAGCATTGGCTTGGCTCTTCCTTTTGGGATTTAAGGTGCATGTATTTAACTACTGTAAGTAAAAACCTCCAATGGGAGGTTAAGCATTGGCTTGGCTCTTCCCTTTGGGATTTAAGGTGCAGGTATTTAAGTTGCAGGTATTTAACTACTATAAGTAAAAACCTCCAATGGGAGGCTAAGCATTGGCTTGGCTCTTCCCTTTGGGATTTATGGTGCAGGTATTTAAATTGCGGATGGACTTTGTCCTCTCCATTTTGGGGTATGAATTTTTTAAAATGAAATACAACGAATTGATTCAACAATTTGAAATTTGTGCGCGCTTGAGGACTCCTCCAAGCTGATTTTGTGCTTCCATAGGATTGACCATTGATATAGAGCTGCGGCTTCCTGACATAAAATAGAGTGAAGTGTCAGTATACAAAATATGTGCTAATCTGCACCTAAAACCAGAAGAGTGGAAAGAGTACTTATCTCCCATTTTTTTTGGAGGGATTTCTATAATTGATTTTCGCTCTCTATGTTCCCAATATAGAGAGTTTCTTTTGAATTAAGAGGGACTTTTAGTCACAGATCAGTTGAGAAATCGGTGGACAGCTTAGGAGCTTGTCTGGGCCGATTTTTGCATATCTACGAGATTTTTGCTGTTGACGTAGAGATATCCTTCTCCTGACATAAAATATGGAAAAAAAAAGGAGATGGAGAAAGTGTATACAATTTGTGCTAATTTGCAAGTAAAACCATAAACAAATGAATAAATAAAAACACTTAGCTCGAATTTGCTTGCTCGTTGACGAGGATGAACTCTTGATTTATATTGATCGATGAAGGAATTTGTGATGATAATCCCTAGCTTTGAACTCCCATCATCTTCAAAATTCTCTCTCTTTTGGTATTTTCTTTCTCTCAAATTTTTCTTCAATCTCCCAAACCTCTCTCAAACATCCAAAATTTTCTCTCCAAAAAAAAAATCCTCCCAAACACTTCAAATTTTCTCTCCCAAGAATCCTTTCTCAAGCTCACTTCTTCCTCCTTTTATAACCTACTCATCTATCTCCCATTCTAATTTTTCCACTAACTCTATCTCCCATTCTAATTTCTCCACTAACTCTTCTTCATTTTCATCTTCCATTCTCCATCTCTATCTCACATTCTAATCTCTCCACTAACTCTTCTTCATCTTCATCTTCCCTTCTCCATATTTATCTCCCATTCTAATTTCTCCACTAACTCTTCTTAATCTCCATCTTCCCTTCTCTATTCTTATCTTCCATTCTAATTTCTCTACTAACTCTTCTTCATCTCCATCTTCCCTTCTCTATTCTTATCTTATTTTCTCCATCCATTCTTCTCCAACTTCTCTTCTTCATCTCCTCTTCTTCATCTTCCCTTCTCTATTCTAATTTATCCACTAACTCTTCTTTTTATTATTTGTAAAATAATCCTTCAAGAGTTAGGTATTTGCACTCTAGTCCTTGAATTTTAAGTATTTACAATTTAGTCCCTGAAAAAAATATATTTCTTTAAGTCCAAATCTCCTCACAATTTTTGACACACCAAAATTTACCACATGTCAAATTTAAGCTCATTTCTTGTCGCTGAAAATAATGTATAATTTAATTAAAGCCCTTTTGCAAAATTAAGTCATTCTAGGTATAATTGGGCCAAGATGAAAATTTAAAATATTAGAAGACAATGTCACAACTCATAAAAAGTGAAAGTTAAAATAAGTTGACTCAAATTAAATTTTTTTAGGCCCGATTCGAGATTATACTCGTGAAGGAACACGTGACTCGAATTGGATTTTTCTGAATTTGCGATGGCCAATATGAAAATAGATTTAAAATAAAAATATTAACTATCTTTGTGTATTTTTTGGCCTCAAATGTTATTTTTCCAAAATTTTCAAATATTTTTGTATTTTTTTTTAAAAAAATTAAAATATATATAATATGAAAAATTATTTTTTGGTCAAAATTCGTTCCCTAGGCTTGGCTAAGGTTCCCAAAGTTGATTTTTCAATTTTATGAATTTTTATGGATTTTCTATTAATTTTCGAAAATAAATAAATAAAAAATACGTAAAAATACTGAAAATATGAAAAATCGTTTTTTGGTCAAAATTGGTTCCCTAGGCTTGGTTAAGGTCCCCAAAGTTTATTTTTCAATTTTATGAATTTTTATGGATTTTTTATTACTTTAGCAATAGAAAAAATGATTAAAAATCAGGTGTCAACAGCTGCCCCTCTTTGAAAGGAAGCTCGGTAGAGGTTCATTTCAAAGACGAGATGACACCTGGATTCTTATCGACTCAATACAAGTAAATAAAAAGAGTCGTGACATGATTGTTCCACTGAAAATGAAATGAGAACCTAAGGATTCGTTATATAAAAAAACTTTAGGGTGGTTGAACTTGAACCCGTATGGTGGATCAACCCATGGTAGATTCCTAATAAAAGGATTCTACTGATTAAAAATTGAATTAAAATTTGACCCGTATGGTGGGTCATACCATTTGACCCGTATGGTGGGTCGTACCATGGTAGATTCCTAATAAAAGGATTCTACTGATTAAATTTTGATTGAGATTTGACCCGTATGGTAGGTCACCACATGGAGATACCTGTAAGAAGGACTTGGTGCCTGTAGAAAGGACTTGGTGCCAGTAAAAAGGACTTGGTGCTTTGCCTGTAAGAAGAACTTTGTGCCTGTAAGAAGGACTTGCTTTGCCTGTAAGAAGGACTTGATTTGCTTGTAAGAAGGACTTTGTTTGCCTGTAAGAATGACTTTGTTTTGCCTGTAAGAAGGACTTTGTGCCTGTAAGAAGGACTTTGTGCCTGTAAGAAGGACTTGATTTGCCTGTAAGAAGGACTTTGTTTGCCTGTAAGAAGGATTTTATGCCTGTAAGAAGGACTTGATTTGCCTGTAAGAAGGACTTTATGCTTGTAAGAAGGACTTTGTGCCTGTAAGAAGGACTTTGTGCCTGTAAGAAGGACTTGATTTGCCTGTAAGAAGGACTTTGTGTCTGTAAAAAGGACTTGGTTTGCCTGTAAGAAGGACTTAGTTTGCCTATAAGAAGGACTTGGTGCCTATAAGAAGGACTTGGTTTGCCTGTAAGAAGGACTTGGTTTGCCTGTAAGAAGGACTTTATGCCTGTAAGAAGGACTTGGTGCCTGTAAGAAGAACTTGGTTTGCCTATAAGAAGGACTTTATGCCTGTAAGAAGGACTTGTTTTGCCTGTAAGAAGGACTTGTTTTGCCTGTAAGAAGGACTTGATTTGCCTGTAAGAAGGACTTTGTGCCTGTAAGAAGGACTTGATTTGCCTGTAAGAAGGACTTGGTTTGCCTGTAAGAAGGACTTATTTTGCCTGTAAGAAGGACTTGGTGTACCTCAAAGGGTGCCATTCTGGAATCTGGAAAGATCAGGAATCCTGCAGAAGCTCAAACCCAAATTATATTATCCTGTCGCTTTAGGAATAAACCAAAGAGGCAGAGATCAAAAGGTCTCGAACATTTCTGTCCTTGAGACAAATCATGCTTTATTGAAGAAGGTGGATACCTGTATGTACCGTAATGGATTCGAGTACCCCAACAACCGTCAGAATTCATTCTCTTGAAAGGTTCAGGTTGAAGATATACTTACCTGAGAATTTGGAAGAAATGCTTGGTGGCTTCTCGACAACCAGGCTTGTTCATTCAATAATCGCTGAATGAATTTCAAGACTTTGGAAGGTAGTTTGAACATTGGGAATGTGTTGCATGTCAGGCAGTATCAGAGGTAACATGTGCAAGCATTTTCATCAATGAGTTCATTGGTTCATACAAAATTGTTCAGCTAAGTTGGCAATGATTAGAAGTAGTCTGTGTGATAACTCATGATGCAATCAATCAAAATGTGGATCATGCAAAACTATTCTGTCAAGTTTGCATTACCAATTCTATTTAAGGAGGTTCTCATAATATGAACGCCTCGAATGTAATCTGAATGGGGGACTTTAGTCCGAAGGGGCTTTCTCTCACTCTAGAGAAAGGCTGTTTATCTGTAGATTAAAATGTTAGACCCGTGTGTAGAAATGGTTTAACTTTCCTCATCCTGTTATGCCCCATTTTGCACATTTGATGTCTCCTATGCAGTTTATGCTCTAAGTTGGAGTTGGTAAATTAAACATGCGGAATAATCATACATAATTCGTGAAATGTGTAAACACAATGCCGATGTGACAATTTTTAGCATCATGTGTATTTATATAATGTGCAAACATGGGCGGATTTGAATTGCCCCTGGTATGTGGGTGGATTGAACAAATTGGGAAGCCCACTCCTTATGTCGAGGAGCGATTTGTCTCAAGTTTTGCCCCTGCACGATGAGGCATATAGGTGAGGGAGCATTTTGGTTTGTTTAGTGACAGCGACCGCCATGGTTTAGCAGTTAAATGCCCCCCATTTTTCACCAGAATAGATCTTGTCAAATGATCATCATTTTCTTTTGGATTTGTCTCCTCCAACATGTTACATGTTAGTATAAATATTTCCTGTAACAAGAAAAGGAGACATGTCAACCGGTATTAAAAGGGATAAATTGGAAACGATACTGATTTACCCTTCATCTTGAATGCCTTGGACAAGTCTTTTACCAATTTTGCTGGATTGAATTTTCCTCGACTTTTGTTAGGCACCTCACCATTATCGCAAGACTATAGTAAAATACTGAATTTGATATTACTCGTCGAGTATTCCTGTTTTTTGGTAAGGTCGTCAAGTATTCCTGTTTGTTAAAAAAAATGCACAAAAAGTTGTTTCATTTATTTATAATACATATAACATTCCCCACCCTCGGGGATCGAACTCGGGATATTTCGGACCTACTGTCATCCCCCATACCATTCGGTCCATTGGACCGTAGGTGTCCATGGGGCTATCCTTTCAAAGGTTAATCTTTGGGGATAAAACAGCCCTGTTGTATCACCTTGGGTCATGTTACGGTATTTCTCGAGATAATTTGCAATCCCTGTTAAGAATGGAATAAAACAATTCAGGACTTGTGATGATTATGAACAAATTAGAACGATACAGAATTACCTATGTCTGAGATTTGTTCGGGTCTCTCGTTCGCACTTTCCTTTGTCTGAAGCTGTTCATTCCGTGGTAATGTCCACGAGTTGATTTGCCCCAATTTAGTCCAACCAAGGAATTTCGTTTTTGGGTCTTTTTGCAAATTCCTGAAAATATGAGGGGTTTAATTTTAAAACATGGGTAGTTCGAGGGTAACTTGAAACGATACGGGTTTACCCTTCGGATTTACGCGGATTTCTTCTCGATATTAATTTTTTCGAGTTTGGTGCGGTAACGGCTCCGAGCATTTAATAAGGGGGAAAGGGAAATGATTACTTCTAGCTTGTGCATTGATTTTGGACATCGATAAAAGGTGAGAACGTGCGATGAAACTAAGTAGACGTATTCGTCCAGGTTTGATCTTCTTCCCTTTGCAGGTTCTTGAGTGATCAGCTAGCGTTGTTTCGGATCAGGTACGCGTCGGCTGTGTTGCAGGTCCCGTGATCACTAGTTTTGAAATACAGGATCCGTATGCACATTAAAGCCCTGGTGCTTCATCAGCATGAAATTGCCTGATCATGGCGGCGAGTTCGTCGCCAATGCTACTTGCCTGGTGATGATACCTCACCTCCTCCTCAGAAGGCATCCATGCTGGTCCCATAGTCTCGGTCTTTTTGTGTCTTGCTCCAACAGAACTTGATCCTGCTATGAACTGATCTAACTCACCTCTTAAACGTGCATTTTCGATCCTCAGAAAATGTATTTCATCGAGGGTGAGGAGAGTATTGCAGTTGGGGTAGGTGGCGGAGGCAAAAGCCTCTTTATATATCTTGTTCTCCGCTCGGAGGTTTTCATTTTCAACTCTTAGAAATTCGGCTTCGTTGTGCTCATGACGAGTCTTCATTCGGGTTCGTCTATTTTGAAACCAGAACTTGATTTGCGAAGGTTCAAGTCCTAGCTCTTGACTCAGTTCCATTTTCTGTTTGCCGCCTAGCATAGGGCACGTTCTGAAGAAATCTTCAAGCTTTCCTACTTGCTCCTCAGTATGGCGACGGTAACGCTTCTTTTGACCTTTACCGTTGTTGTCCTTATCCTTATCGGGCTCTTGGACGTCGTCGGTGGAAGGGCCGGACTCCATAGGCTCGATCCCAAACATGGCTTCGAACTCTTCCTCTCCCATATTCAGCAAGTAACGATAACTTTCAAGTGTGTTGGGTTGAGACATCTTTGATTTGGTTAACGATTTCTCAAAGTTTGATATCTCTTCTTGTATTTTCACTCTCTGGATTTTTCTTGAAGATTGCGTATGCCTTAAGAGTCTCTCTTTCGAGCACGAATGAGAATTATCAAGAAGATGCCTCCTTTAAAATTAGACGTGGGTTTTCCAACTGTATTGCCTCTCTCGAGTGTTCTGGCTTTCTCGATTTTCTTTTCATCGTATCTCTCGCCCAGCTCGTCTCCTTCCATCTTTCCGTGGAAGGGGGCCCCTTGTTGCTGTCTCCACCATCAATTTGCTGGCGAGTTCTTCAATAAAGACGAGTCGTATCTCTTTTCTACCGAAAATGTCTTTGTCTCCCACTCAGCTTATTTTTTATCCTTTCTTTTTCAAAGTAGTGGCGTCCCGTCCAGCTTTGCCGTAGAGACGTCGGATTTGCTTGGCTGGAGATTGGAGACTGTCGCGACCCTCTAAAAATATTTTAAATTTTAAAAGGGGTTAACGGATTATTAGGTTAATTAGATTTGACTAACCTAATGCGGACCCTCCCAAGCCCTACCGAATCGCAACTTTGGTTTTTGTTTAAATGATTTTGAAATTTGGAGTCGCCACTAATCGTTCTTGGTAGGTCGATTAGAAACCTAAATAAATTAGCGGGAGAACTAATTTATTCCTGCGAACCAGAGATTATGAGCTCGGGGACTTGGTTACACTAGTTAATTAAAACTAATGCCCTTTCGGTACCTTAATTTCATGGATATCCTAATCCGGCAACTCAGGCTTGGTTTATTCCTAAGGCTCTAGTAGGGTATTCTCTTTTGTGTTTTCACTTTTTAAATAGGATGCATGGATGATATATATTTTTATTTGTTATATTTTTTTAAGTGTTAAAGATTCCCTGAAGCCGAAAGAGGGAGTGTGTTAACGACTTCTGTGCAGTATTACGACCTACTCATCTTTTGGGTCTGATGATTCAAAAATTAAATTATAGGAAGTACATGACAGTGAATAAACACCTCCAATGGGAGGCCTAGCATTGGCTTGGCTCTTCCCTTTGGGATTTAAGGTACATGTATTTAAGTTGCAAGTATTTAAACTATTGTAAGTAAAAACCTCCAATGGGAGGCTAAGCATTGGCTTGGCTCTTCCCTTTGGGATTTAAGATACATGTATTTAAGTTGCAGGTATTTAACTACTGTAAGTAAAAACCTCCAATGGGAGGCTAAGCATTGGCTTGGCTCTTCCCTTTGGGATTTAAGGTACATGTATTTAAGTTGCAAGTATTTAACTACTGTAAGTAAAAACCTCCAATGGGAGGCTAAGCATTGGCTTGGCTCTTCCCTTTGGGATTTAAGGTATAGGTATTTAAGTTGCAGGTATTTAACTACTGTAAGTAAAAACCTCCAATGGGAGGCTAAGCATTGGCTTGGCTCTTCCCTTTGGGATTTAAGGTACAGGTATTTAAGTTGCAGGTATTTAACTACTGTAAGTAAAAACCTCCAATGGGAGGCTAAGCATTGGCTTGGCTCTTCCCTTTGGGATTTATGGTGCAGGTATTTAAATTGCGGATGGACTTTGTCCTCTCCATTCTGGGGTATGAATTCTTTAAAATAAAATACAACGAATTGATTCAACAATTTGAAATTTGTGCGCGCTTGAGGACTCCTCCAAGCCGATTTTGTGCTTCCAAAGGGTTGACCATTGATATAGAGCTGCGGCTTCCTGACATAAAATAAAGTGAAGTGTTAGTATACAAAATATGTGCTAATCTGCACCTAAAACCAGAAGAGTAGAAAGAGTACTTATCTCCCATTTTTTTGGGAGGGATTTCTATAATTGATTTTCGCTCTCTATGTTCCCAATATAGAGAGTTTCTTTTGAATTAAGCGGGACTTTTAGTCACAGATCAGTTGAGAAATCGGTGGACAGCTTAGGAGCTTGTCTGGGCCGATTTTTGCATCTCGACGAGATTTTTGCTGTTGACGTAGAGATATCCTTCTCCTGACATAAAATATGGAAGAAAAAGGAGATGGAGAAAGTGTATACAATTTGTGCTAATTTGCGAGTAAAACCATAAATAAATGAATAAATAAAAACACTTAGCTCGAATTTGCTTGCTCGTTGACGAGGATGAACTCTTGATTTATATTGATCGATGAAGGAATTTGTGATGATAATCCCTAGCTTTGAACTCCCATCATCTTCAAAATTCTCTCTCTTTTGGTATTTTCTTTCTCTCAAATTTTTCTTCAATCTCCCAAAACTCTCTCAAACATCCAAAATTTTCTCTCAAAAAAAAAATCCTCCCAAACACTTCAAATTTTCTCTCCCAAGAAATCTTTTCTCAAGCTCACTTCTTCCTCCTTTTATAACCTACTCATCTATCTCCCATTCTAATTTTTCCACTAACTCTATCTCCCATTCTAATTTCTCCACTAACTCTTCTTCATTTTCATCTTCCATTCTCCATCTCTATCTCACATTCTAATCTCTCCACTAACTCTTCTTCATCTTCATCTTCCCTTCTCCATATTTATCTCCCATTCTAATTTCTCCACTAACTCTTCTTAATCTCCATCTTCCCTTCTCTATTCTTATCTTCCATTCTAATTTCTCTACTAACTCTTCTTCATCTCCATCTTCCCTTCTCTATTCTTATCTTATTTTCTCCATCCATTCTTCTCCAACTTCTCTTCTTCATCTCCTCTTCTTCATCTTCCCTTCTCTATTCTAATTTATCCACTAACTCTTCTTTTTATTATTTGTAAAATAATCCTTCAAGAGTTAGGTATTTGCACTCTAGTCCTTGAATTTTAAGTATTTACAATTCAGTCCCTGAAAAAAATATATTTCTTTAAGTCCAAATCTCCTTACAATTTTTGACACACCAAAATTTACCACATGTCAAATTTAAGCTCATTTCTTGTCGCTGAAAATAATGCATAATTTAATTAAAGCCCTTTTGCAAAATTAAGTCATTCTAGGTATAATTGGGCCAAGATGAAAATTTAAAATATTAGAAGACAATGTCACAACTCATAAAAAGTGAAAGTTAAAAATAAGTTGACTCAAATTAAATTTTTTTAGGCCCGATTCGAGATTATACTCGTGATTCGAGATTATACTCGTGAAGGAACACGTGACTCGAATTGGATTTTTCTGAATTTGCGATGGCCAATATGAAAATAGATTTAAAATAAAAATATTAACTATCTTTGTGTATTTTTTTGGTCTCAAATGTTATTTTTTCAAAATTTTCAAATATTTTTGTATTTTTTTAAAAAAATTAAAATATATATAATATGAAAAATTATTTTTTGGTCAAAATTCGTTCCCTAGGCTTGGCTAAGGTTCCCAAAGTTGATTTTTCAATTTTATGAATTTTTATGGATTTTCTATTAATTTTTGAAAATAAATAAATAAATAATACGTAAAAATACTGAAAATATGAAAAATCATTTTTTGATCAAAATTGGTTCCCTAGGCTTGGCTAAGGTCCCCAAAGTTGATTTTTCAATTTTATGGATTTTTTATTACTTTAGCAATAGAAAAAATGATTAAAGATCAGGTGTCAACAGAGACGAGTAGCGGAGGTGATACTGATAGGGAATGTTAGACAGGAAAATCTGGCCAGTAGAGACTTCCCCTGCAAAAATGAAAGAGAATGCGGCAGTATATGTTCTTCATATTCTAGAAAAATTGGAACGATATTGTTTTACCCTTGTGTATACTTCCATTGAATTTGAATTGAGGAAGTTCCTTCATTTGGATTGGATTGAATTGTATGTCCCGAGTTGCCTTTCACTTTGAGCTTGCCACATATGTGCTTTGCTTAGTTGGGCCTTGTTTTCTTTCGGGTTGCCTTGGACCATCATTATTTTCCATGCCATCGGGTCCGTGGACCGGAGGGCTCCTTTAATTTGAAGGTTACCTTGAAGGCGAATGAGTCCTATCGCATTCCATTGGGTCATTTCATTTTGCGACACTCTTGAGGCACTTTGCAATCCCCTGGGTGAGAATGGAACAAATCCAATTTAGCATTTTACAACGATTAAGGGTAAATTGGAACGACACACAGTTACCCGTCTTCGAGCTCGCCTGGGCTTTTCACTTGAAATTTCCCTACGTGAGGCCATTCAACATTTCTCATTATGGTAGTAAGCGACGTTGCCACAAATTGATCCGCCCTAACTCTAGCATAAAAAAGGGATTCACGCATTCGACGAGATAAAAAAACAAATTACCCTCTTGCCCCTGAATTAAATCTAGTCACCTAGAAAGCTGGAAATATCATACGCAGGGGAATTAAGCATGAAATGAAAGGTGCACTTATTCAAGGTCAGTTCTGCCTCTCCTGAGGCTCTTTGATAATCAGCTAGTCTCGTGTCGGTTCGGGTGTGGATGACCGATGTTTGAGAGTCCTTACTCACTAGCTCCTGATCGCGGCTTGGGACGTCTGTCAACCCTAAACTGGTTGACCAGGGCAGTAAGCTCATCATCTGGGTAATCTCTTGAACCTTCCAGCAACTGATACTCGAATTGGGCATTGTTGTTGGCATATGCTGGCGGTAGATTTCTCATTCTGTCATCGCCATGAGCAATTTGACTTCTCGTGCTGGAGCCTTCATCATTACTCGAGAAAGTGTGGGGATCACCAACTGTCCTGCTGCCAAGAACTCCTTCCATTCGAGGATTAGAGAAGTGGAAGTGCTCAGGATAATTTCTTGTCTGATTCTTTGGCTGCGCAGGCGCGCTGATCATGGGATGAATTCTAGCCACAGGTTGGTGCTCAAACCAAGGAATCTGAATACACTGCTCCTGCAGTCTATACTCTTGAAGAGCATTAGGGTGATTCTGGGGGATACTTTGATTAACGCCTGGGGGATTGATGGCATGGCTACTAGCTTGGTTGATGATGGGAAGTGGCTCGCCCCATGCTAACCTGGGGAACTTATGGTGGCGAGGAGACTCGACGTTCAGGCTTGGATCAGTCCCGCCTTGGTTTTCTTGATTCTGAGCTGCATTGTGTTCTCTCACCCTTTTTCTGTACTTCTGAAGATGACTCGAAACATTTGCTTTAGTGAGTCCCTCTACCTTCATAATTTCCAGTATATGTTGCGGCCGTGCCGAATCTATTCCTAGCTGCTGAACTGCATTAACAAACATACGATGCAGCTCGGGAGACCAACTCATCTTCTTTCTCCAGTTGCTTGGAACAAAATTGAAGGCTTGATGCTTGTTCTCATGGTCGTGCAATTGCTTCCTTACCACGTGCTGCCATATGTTTTGAAGCATCTGAACTCTAACTGGTTTCGTTACGACGTCTTGGGCCCCATTTAAGACAGCCTTCATTAGGGCTTGCTGATCATCGCTTGCCGATATTACGAGGACTGGCATGTTTAATTTAGAATTGATGACTTCCAAGAGAGTGAAAACATCCATGTCAATCCCTACCATGGCGGTGAGGACGATATCAAACGGGTCACTACTCCTCCTTAATATCTCTAAGGCCTCTGTCGCCTTTGCTTGAGCTACAACCTTATACCGGCATTTTCTTAATACGGTAACAAGGATTGACAGAGAGACTGGATTACCGTCAATGGCCATGACCAGTAGACCCTCAGGGTAAGGAACTTCATCAGCTTTGACCAGGGTTGAACATGCGCCCGTTCCCCTAACACTCGACATATTTCTGGATCTAGGACTGCCGATTCGAGACCGCCTCGGGATGTCTTCTCGGACTTGAGGGATCACGAGATCGTTGATGCCTTTTCGTAACAGGCTTTGAAAGCCGATGCTTTGATGGTGAAGGTTTTGAATTCCTCTCCCACGAGAACTCCTTCCTCTCTATCTTTCTCCTGCGAGTTCTTGCGAATGAACTCTGACTATCAAATGGGGACAAGTTCTCTCTCTGGCAATAGCAACGACTTCCCTCTTCACGGGCAGCGCTATTAGATTTTTCGAGGGAGAAAATCTGATATTCAGCTTTTGATCAAAGGGGAAATCCTTATTTCTCGCTCAGTTTGTTTTCTTTTTTCTTTTCGTGATAGAGGGCCCCTGTCAAGATCTCCACCGTCGATTTACTGGCGGGTCCTCCAATGAAGACAAGTCGTATCTCCTTTTCGCTAACGTTTGCCGTGTCTTCCACTCAGCTCATCTTTCCGTCTTCTTTTTCAAAGTGGCGGTGTCTCGTCAAACTTTCTGCGGAGATTTCGGACTCGCTTAGCTCACAGTCGCCATCTGATGGGAATTCGAGCCAACGAGGGTGGTGCCAATAGAGAATGGTAGATAAGAGAAATCTTGACTGGTTGATACCGTCACTATGAAATCAATATTTACTTCAAAGCAGATTACCATCTTCGCATTCCGCTCATCTGCCTCACCTCTCTCCCCCTTTCTTTCGTATTCTGCTTTCAAAAATGGCCAATTCTCCTAACCATACCTTATCCGCCGAAGTCCTAGCTGGGTGGGAGAGACTCTACAATCTTCTTGGTAGAGGTTACGCTCATATAGCCAAAAACTCTACCGTTGAGGCTGAAATCCTCGGTTTATTTAGGACCGTGGACGCTGCTTCTGTTGAGGGTACCCAACTAGGGAAGGAGTACCGGAACTTCTCGACCCTCTTCATCAATTTTCTGGCTGCCTATAACCGTGCTTATGAGACGGTCCTTGTGACCGCCGTCGTGAAAGCCCGTTACCGAGACCGGCACGAGCGTCTGGCAACAGTTACGTTTGTGGCTGATAATCACAAAAAGGCCCTCAAGTTTACCAACGATCAGCTTTCGTGGCTGGTTCGTGAGAGGGGAAAGTTGGTGGACCGTCTGGCCTTGGTCCGAACTTACGCCGAACAGGAGCCAGGCAATATTGTGATGAGGTGTAAATGTGGTTAGCTGCAGGAGAGACTTGATGACATTACGGCAGACATTGCTTTCGAGAGGGCAGCGGTTCCGGACCTGGAGTTTGCCGTTGAGCATTACGAGGACACTATGGCCCAGGTTAAAGAGAAGTGCGATCGCCTCTTCTTTAGGCTCGCGGAGCTTGATCCCGAGAGCGTCCGGTGCATCCAGAGCATCAACTGTTTGGAAAGTCAGTTGAGCTCTTTCGTAATGGTCATCAGGGCCCAGTTTGGCTTTACCTTTCCTCCCCAGTGAGTTGTTGTAATACTCTTTGATGAATGGAATGAAAGAAAAGCTTCACGTGTTTTGTTTTGTTTTTTTTTTTTAATTTTCCTGCTATCGTTTCTTCCGCATAGCATAACAGAACGATTTGAGGTACCGAAGATGTCGAGGCTTAATGTTCTTCTTGATGTTCTTGTTTAATTGCTCCAGACGATGATATCGAGAACATTGATGATGGGTTCGGCGGTGGCTCCCACTATCCATCTTGAGATCACGAACAATAACGCTATGACAACTCGATCAGTGCGCTGGTAGTAAATCCGGCCACCTGTTGTGTGCCCACTTTTATCCATATTTTGTTTCTTTCGGCATCCACTTGCTCGTGTCGGTCGCCTGTAGCGTCGGGAGAAATTCCTGTGGGCCACGTTCATTAATAGAACCTCGGTCCTCTAAAGCCCTCCGCATGTTTCGGATAAGAGGAAATTTTAAGATCGGTCTCTGGTTGATTTAATCAGGTAAAGGTATTTGTTTCATGGGTTCTGATTATATAATCCATATTGTCTTTCAAAAGACGCGGGATCCTCTGCAATACATTAAATATGCCCCCGTGTTTAATCAGTATAAATCCACCGTCATATCAGAATACACTGCCCATACAAGTTTACGGATTGACATAACTCTGTCTGTCAAAAATGGACAGTGTTCGTTTGCCCCCCGGAATTAACGGTTGAAGCCTCGGTGTTTTTCGTCTTTTGGTATTTCTGGAGATGATTCTTGATATATTTTGAACTTAATTTTTACACCCGTCTAGGGTATCTAGGATCTCCCTGCAAAAGAAAATGATATAATTAGTATGCGACACAAGGAATGTCGGTCCATGACTCCTATATTAGTCCAATTTGATTTTTTTTATTTTTATGAGAAATCAGAAAAAAAAATTCCCTTAGGAAGAAATGGGTTAATATAGAATTTTTTTGCAGATTTATTACTCTTTTTTTATTATTTTTTTTAAGGAATGTGACAAAATCTCTTGACGTTTACTAAAATTTTTGAAGGAATTTCCTTTTTATCAGAATAAATTTTCAGAGGTAAATTTGTCAGGAAAATTTTATTTTTATTGAAGCAGGAAAGACATGACAGAAATCCTTTATTGGTTAACAAAATTCCCCCGAGACATTAGTCTAATTTTATTTAGAGAAAATTTTCTTAGAAAAACATGAGCAAATTTCTCGAAAAGAATTTTTTTTTCAAGTTTTTATAATTTGAAAGAATGTGATAAAATCACTTGATGTTTACCAAAATTTTTTTTTTGAAGGAATTTTTCTTTTATCGAAATAAAATTTTAGAGGAAAATTTGTCAGGAAAATTTCATTTTTATTGAAGCAAGAAAAACATGACAAAAATCTCTTATTGGTCAATACAATTTCCCCGAGACATTAGTCTAATTTTATTTAGAGAAAATTTTCTTAAAAAACATGAGCGAATTTCTCGAGAAGAATTTTCTTGCAAGTTTTTATAATTTGAAAAATGTGATAAAATCACTTGATGTCTACTAGAGTTTTTTTTTTTAGGGAATTTTTCTTTTTATTGAAATAAATTTTCAGAGAAAAATTTTTTCAGGAAAATTTCATTTTTATTGAAGCAATAAAAACATGACAAAAATCCCTTATTGGTTAATAAAATTCCCATGAAGGGATTTTTCACATCATTTTTTCAAAATTTTTTTAAAAGAAATGAGGGACAAATTTAATTTTTATTTTCTTTTAAAAGAATGGTCGTAATATCAAGCTCAAAAACTGACTAACACCTAGCATGAACCGACCGAAAATAAATACAAGATAAAATTAGAGAACTTACTTTTACCTTGGAGAAATGCAAATCACATAGTCATGCGCATGACTCAAGTGAGGAGTGAACTCTAGAAAATAAAAGAAGGAGAGACAGGGTATGGACCTAAAAGGCCCCCACTATCTGAATTGACAACCTTACCCTCCGCGCAATCAGATCACAATGGGAAGAATTGTCAATTCAGATAATGAGCGGGATAAAATATGGTCAACCCGAGCGCAATCGACGCAAGAGCTTTGCATATTCGATCCCTATCTATGGTTTTCTAGGAAGAATTTCGCGACTTGGGTTTAGACGCTTGTGTGTGCAGGTGTCGTGATCCTCAGAGTATGCAAGACATGCACAACAATTGATATCAAAACAGCGCTTCTAAAAATGTGCGAAATTAAACAAATAAACCCAACACCGAGCCTGCAAAACAAAGGGGTTAGCCAAACACTCCGCCCCTTATAACTCCCATCCTGCAAAAACATATAACACCTATAGAATGAGTCCCAAACAAGATCGCCAGAAGCGAGATATCCATGAAATTTTCATTGGCCTAAGTCCACTAAGACTTTTAAAATTTCGAAAAAATTCAAGTATTCCAATTGGTATCTTTTTTTCGAAAATTTAAAAATCCCTTCCCCAGTGGAGACGCCAAGCTGTCGCGACCCTAAAAAAAAAATTTAAAATTTTAAAAGGGGTTAACGGATTATTAGGTTAATTAGATTTGACTAACCTAATGCGGACCCTCCCAAGCCCTACCGAATCGCAACTTTGGTTTTTGTTTAAATGATTTTGAAATTTGGAGTCGCCACTAATCGTTCTTGGTAGGTCGATTAGAAACCTAAATAAATTAGCGGGAGAACTAATTTATTCCTGCGAACCAGAGATTATGAGCTCGGGGACTTGGTTACACTAGTTAATTAAAACTAATGCCCTTTCGGTACCTTAATTTCATGGATATCCTAATCCGGCAATTCAGGCTTGGTTTATTCCTAAAGCTCTAGTAGGGTATTCTCTTTTGTGTTTTCACTTTTTAAATAGGATGCATGGATGGTATATATTTTTATTTGTTATATTTTTTTAAGTGTTAAAGATTCCCTGAAACCGAAAGAGGGAGTGTGTTAACGACTTCTGTGCAGTATTACGACCTACTCATCTTTTGGGTCTGATGATTCAAAAATTAAATTATAGGAAGTACATGACAGTGAATAAACACCTCCAATGGGAGGCCTAGCATTGGCTTGGCTCTTCCCTTTGGGATTTAAGGTACATGTATTTAAGTTGCAAGTATTTAAACTACTGTAAGTAAAAACCTCCAATGGGAGGCTAAGCATTGGCTTGGCTCTTCCCTTTGGGATTTTAGGTACAGGTATTTAAGTTGCAGGTATTTAACTACTGTAAGTAAAAACCTCCAATGGGAGGCTAAGCATTGGCTTGGCTCTTCCCTTTGGGATTTAAGGTACAGGTATTTAAGTTACAGGTATTTAACTACTGTAAGTAAAAACCTCCAATGGGAGGCTAAGCATTGGCTTGGCTCTTCCCTTTGGGATTTAAGGTGCAGGTATTTAACTACTATAAGTAAAAACCTCCAATGGGAGGCTAAGCATTGGCTTGGCTCTTCCCTTTGAGATTTAAGGTACAGGTATTTAAGTTGCGGGTATTTAACTACTATAAGTAAAAACCTTCAATGGGAGGCTAAGCATTGGCTTGGCTCTTCCCTTTGGGATTTATGGTGCAGGTATTTAAATTGCGGATGGACTTTGTCCTCTCCATTTTAGGGTATGAATTCTTTAAAATGAAATACAACGAATTGATTCAACAATTTGAAATTTGTGCGCGCTTGAGGACTCCTCCAAGCCGATTTTGTGCTTCCATAGGGTTGACCATTGATATAGAGCTGCGGCTTCCTGACATAAAATAGAGTGAAGTGTCAGTATACAAAATATGTGCTAATCTGCATCTAAAACCAGAAGAGTAGAAAGAGTACTTATCTCCCATTTTTTTGGGAGGGATTTCTATAATTGATTTTCGCTCTCTATGTTCCCAATATAGAGAGTTTCTTTTGAATTAAGAGGGACTTTTAGTCACAGATCAGTTGAGAAATCGGTGGACAGCTTAGGAGCTTGTCTGGGCCGATTTTTGTATCTCGACGAGATTTTTGCTGTTGACGTAGAGATATCCTTCTCCTGACATAAAATATGGAAGAAAAAGGAGACGGAGAAAGTGTATACAATTTGTGCTAATTTGCGAGTAAAATCATAAATAAATGAATAAATAAAAACACTTAGCTTGAATTTGTTTGCTCGTTGACGAGGATGAACTCTTGATTTATATTGATCGATGAAGGAATTTGTGATGATAACCCCTAGCTTTAAACTCCCATCATCTTCAAAATTCTCTCTCTTTTGGTATTTTCTTTCTCTCAAATTTTTCTTCAATCTCCCAAAACTCTCTCAAACATCCAAAATTTTCTCTCCAAAAAAAAAATCCTCCCAAACACTTCAAATTTTCTCTCCCAAGAATCCTTTCTCAAGCTCACTTCTTCCTCCTTTTATAACCTACTCATCTATCTCCCATTCTAATTTTTCCACTAACTCTATCTCCCATTCTAATTTCTCCACTAACTCTTCTTCATTTTCATCTTCCATTCTCCATCTCTATCTCACATTCTAATCTCTCCACTAACTCTTCTTCATCTTCATCTTCCCTTCTCCATATTTATCTCCCATTCTAATTTCTCCACTAACTCTTCTTAATCTCCATCTTCCCTTCTCTATTCTTATCTTCCATTCTAATTTCTCTACTAACTCTTCTTCATCTCCATCTTCCCTTCTCTATTCTTATCTTATTTTCTCCATCCATTCTTCTCCAACTTCTCTTCTTCATCTCCTCTTCTTCATCTTCCCTTCTCTATTCTAATTTATCCACTAACTCTTCTTTTTATTATTTGTAAAATAATCCTTCAAGAGTTAGGTATTTGCACTCTAGTCCTTGAATTTTAAGTATTTACAATTCAGTCCTTGAAAAAATATATTTCTTTAAGTCCAAATCTCCTCACAATTTTTGACACACCAAAATTTACCACATGTCAAATTTAAGCTCATTTCTTGTCGCTGAAAATAATGCATAATTTAATTAAAGCCCTTTTGCAAAATTAAGTCATTCTGGGTATAATTGGGCCAAGATGAAAATTTAAAATATTAGAAGACAATGTCACAACTCATAAAAAATGAAAGTTAAAAATAAGTTGACTCAAATTAAATTTTTTTAGGCCCGATTCGAGATTATACTCGTGAAGGAACACGTGATTCGAATTGGATTTTTCTGAATTTGCGATGGCCAATATGAAAATAGATTTAAAATAAAAATATTAACTATCTTTGTGTATTTTTTTGGCCTCAAATGTTATTTTTCCAAAATTTTCAAATATTTTTGTATTTTTTTAAAAAAAAATTAAAATATATATAATATGAAAAATTATTTTTTGGTCAAAATTGGTTCCCTAGGCTTGGCTAAGGTTCCCAAAGTTGATTTTTCAATTTTATGAATTTTTATGGATTTTCTATTAATTTTCAAAAATAAATAAATAAATAATACGTAAAAATACTGAAAATATGAAAAATCGTTTTTTGGTCAAAATTGGTTCCCTAGGCTTGGCTAAGGTCCCCAAAGTTGATTTTTCAATTTTATGAATTTTTATGGATTTTTTATTACTTTAGCAATAGAAAAAATGATTAAAAATCAGGTGTCAACAAACACTTAGCTCGAATTTGCTTGCTCGTTGACGAGGATGAACTCTTGATTTATATTGATCGATGAAGGAATTTGTGATGATAATCCCTAGCTTTGAACTCCCATCATCTTCAAAATTCTCTCTCTTTTGGTATTTTCTTTCTCTCAAATTTTTCTTCAATCTCCCAAAACTCTCTCAAACATCCAAAATTTTCTCTCCAAAAAAAATCCTCCCAAACACTTCAAATTTTCTCTCTCAAGAATCTCCTCTCAAGCTCACTTCTTTCTCCTTTTATAACCTACTCATCTATCTCCCATTCTAATTTTTCCACTAACTCTATCTCCCATTCTAATTTCTCCACTAACTTTTCTTCATTTTCATCTTCCATTCTCCATCTCTATCTCACATTCTAATCTCTCCACTAACTCTTCTTCATCTTCATCTTCCCTTCTCCATATTTATCTCCCATTCTAATTTCTCCACTAACTCTTCTTAATCTCCATCTTCCCTTCTCTATTCTTATCTTCCATTCTAATTTCTCTACTAACTCTTCTTCATCTCCATCTTCCCTTCTCTATTCTTATCTTATTTTCTCCATCCATTCTTCTCCAACTTCTCTTCTTCATCTCCTCTTCTTCATCTTCCCTTCTCTATTCTAATTTATCCACTAACTTTTCTTTTTATTATTTGTAAAATAATCCTTCAAGAGTTAGGTATTTGCACTTTAGTCCTTGAATTTTAAGTATTTACAATTCAGTCCTTGAAAAAATATATTTCTTTAAGTCCAAATCTCCTCACAATTTTTGACACACCAAAATTTACCACATGTCAAATTTAAGCTCATTTCTTGTCGCTGAAAATAATGCATAATTTAATTAAAGCCCTTTTGCAAAATTAAGTCATTCTGGGTATAATTTGGCCAAGATGAAAATTTAAAATATTAGAAAACAATGTCACAACTCATAAAAAGTGAAAGTTAAAAATAAGTTGACTCAAATTAAATTTTTTTAGGCCCGATTCGAGATTATACTCGTGAAGGAACACGTGACTCGAATTGGATTTTTCTGAATTTGCGATGGCCAATATGAAAATAGATTTAAAATAAAAATATTAACTATCTTTGTGTATTTTTTGGCCTCAAATGTTATTTTTTCAAAATTTTCAAATATTTTTGTATTTTTTTTTTTTAAAATTAAAATATATATAATATGAAAAATTATTTTTTTGGTCAAAATTCGTTCCCTAGGCTTGGCTAAGGTTTCCAAAGTTGATTTTTCAATTTTATGAATTTTTATGGATTTTCTATTAATTTTTGAAAATAAATAAATAAAAAATACGTAAAAATACTGAAAATATGAAAAATCGTTTTTTGGTCAAAATTGGGTCCCTAGGCTTGGCTAAGGTCCCCAAAGTTGATTTTTCAATTTTATGAATTTTTATGGATTTTTTATTACTTTAGCAATAGAAAAAATGATTAAAGATGAGGTGTCAACAATGGATGATATATATTTTTATTTGTTATATTTTTTTAAGTGTTAAAGATTCCCTGAAGCCGAAAGAAGGAGTGTGTTAACGACTTCTGTGCAGTATTACAACCTACTTATCGTTTGGGTCTGATGATTCAAAAATTAAATTATAGGAAGTACATGACAGTGAATAAACACCTCCAATGGGAGGCCTAGCATTGGCTTGGCTCTTCCCTTTGGGATTTAAGGTACAGGTATTTAAGTTGCAAGTATTTAAACTACTGTAAGTAAAAACCTCCAATGGGAGGCTAAGCATTGGCTTGGCTCTTCCCTTTGGGATTTAAGGTACATGTATTTAAGTTGCAGGTATTTAACTACTGTAAGTAAAAACCTCCAATGGGAGGCTAAGCATTGGCTTGGCTCTTCCCTTTGGGATTTAAGGTACATGTATTTAAGTTGCAAGTATTTAACTACTGTAAGTAAAAACCTCCAATGGGAGGCTAAGCATTGGCTTGGCTCTTCCCTTTGGGATTTAAGGTGCAGGTATTTAAGTTGCAGGTATTTAACTACTATAAGTAAAACCCTCCAATGGGAGGCTAAGCATTGGCTTGGCTCTTCCCTTTGGGATTTATGGTGCAGGTATTTAAATTGCGGATGGACTTTGTCCTCTCCATTTTGGGGTATGAATTCTTTAAAATGAAATACAACGAATTGATTCAACAATTTGAAATTTGTGCGCGCTTGAGGACTCCTCCAAGCTGATTTTGTGCTTCCATAGGATTGACCATTGAAATAGAGCTGCGGCTTCCTGACATAAAATAGAGTGAAGTATCAGTATACAAAATATGTGCTAATCTGCACCTAAAACCAGAAGAGTGAAAAGAGTACTTATCTCCCATTTTTTTGGGAGGGATTTCTATAATTGATTTTCGCTCTCTATGTTCCCAATATAGAGAGTTTCTTTTGAATTAAGAGGGACTTTTAGTCACAGATCAGTTGAGAAATCGGTGGACAGCTTAGGAGCTTGTCTGGGCCGATTTTTGCATATCTACGAGATTTTTGCTGTTGACGTAGAGATATCCTTCTCCTGACATAAAATATGGAAAAAAAAGGAGATGGAGAAAGTGTATACAATTTGTGCTAATTTGCAAGTAAAACCATAAACAAATGAATAAATAAAAACACTTAGCTCGAATTTGCTTGCTCGTTGACGAGGATGAACTCTTGATTTATATTGATCGATGAAGGAATTTGTGATGATAATCCCTAGCTTTGAACTCCCATCATTTTCAAAATTCTCTCTCTTTTGGTATTTTCTTTCTCTCAAATTTTTCTTCAATCTCCCAAAACTCTCTCAAACATCCAAAATTTTCTCTCAAAAAAAAAAATCCTCCCAAACACTTCAAATTTTCTCTCCCAAGAATCCTTTCTCAAGCTCACTTCTTTCTCCTTTTATAACCTACTCATCTATCTCCCATTCTAATTTTTCCACTAACTCTATCTCCCATTCTAATTTCTCCACTAACTCTTCTTCATTTTCATCTTCCATTCTCAATCTCTATCTCACATTCTAATCTCTCCACTAACTCTTCTTCATCTTCATCTTCCCTTCTCCATATTTATCTCCCATTCTAATTTCTCCACTAACTCTTCTTAATCTCCATCTTCCCTTCTCTATTCTTATCTTCCATTCTAATTTCTCTACTAACTCTTCTTCATCTCCATCTTCCCTTCTCTATTCTTATCTTATTTTCTCCATCCATTCTTCTCCAACTTCTCTTCTTCATCTCCTCTTCTTCATCTTCCCTTCTCTATTCTAATTTATCCACTAACTCTTCTTTTTATTATTTGTAAAATAATCCTTCAAGAGTTAGGTATTTGCACTCTAGTCCTTGAATTTTAAGTATTTACAATTCAGTCCCTGAAAAAAATATATTTCTTTAAGTCCAAATCTCCTCACAATTTTTGACACACCAAAATTTACCACATGTCAAATTTAAGCTCATTTCTTGTCGCTGAAAATAATGCATAATTTAATTAAAGCCCTTTTGCAAAATTAAGTCATTCTGGGTATAATTTGGCCAAGATGAAAATTTAAAATATTAGAAAACAATGTCACAACTCATAAAAAGTGAAAGTTAAAATAACTTGACTCAAATTAAATTTTTTTAGGCCCGATTCGAGATTATACTCGTGAAGGAACACGTGACTCGAATTGGATTTTTCTGAATTTGCGATGGCCAATATGAAAATAGATTTAAAATAAAAATATTAACTATCTTTGTGTATTTTTTTGGCCTCAAATGTTATTTTTCCAAAATTTTCAAATATTTTTGTATTTTTTTTAAAAAAATTAAAATATATATAATATGAAAAATTATTTTTTGGTCAAAATTCGTTCCCTAGGCTTGGCTAAGGTTCCCAAAGTTGATTTTTCAATTTTATGAATTTTTATGGATTTTCTATTAATTTTCGAAAATAAATAAATAAAAAATACGTAAAAATACTGAAAATATGAAAAATCGTTTTTTGGTCAAAATTGGTTCCCTAGGCTTGGTTAACGTCCCCAAAGTTGATTTTTCAATTTTATGAATTTTTATGGATTTTTTATTACTTTAGCAATAGAAAAAATGATTAAAAATCAGGTGTCAACAATCGTGCACCATTTTCTGAATGTACATGAAATCAAATGGCATAGGGGAACAAAGAGTTGCCAAAGCAAAAGCACAAGAATCTGCCTAGACTCAGATGGGGCCGCGGCGGTACAGTTGTCGCCTGGGTTTGCTCGATTTTGGTGTCTCGACAAATCTCAATTAATTCTGTGTAATAGTTTGTGACCACCTTTATCGCATGATCAATTGTTTGAAATTTAAATTTTGGGCCAACAATACTATGGGCTATAGTATTCCGTCAAAATATTCTGCGATAGGAATACGGTTGTGTACGATTTTACGATGATTCGTCGTTATTAAACTTGAAATGATGTGAAAAGCGATTTTTCTTTCGATTTTATGACATTCGGTTGTGACCAAATGTAGAGATTCGATCTACTTGCATTATACCATTAGTGCTTGCATGTTTTATTGCTAACATATTGCGACTTTGAGAGTTGAATGTAGAATAATGAGAGATATCCGGTTCCACATACCATGCATGAGAGCCGGTTAGGTAGAATTTAGATGGACCGGACGGCCCATGAGATTGCTAGACCTATCAAAATGGGTCGTAGACCCACTTTTTAACCATATTTGATGGGTTGACTATTATTTATGCTAGTTATGTTCAATAGATGCGTCATAATTGAGTTTAGAATGTCGAAATCCAAAATAACATGGTCGTTAAATGAGTTTGTAACTTACTTAGATGCAACTCACCTCTATGACTCTATCTTGCCCTCATTTCTTGTTCTCGCACATTATGTTTTTGCACCTCAATTTGGGTTTAGATTTTTCTTTATTTGGTTAATTATAGAATTTTTTTGACAATATAAACTGGGTCGGGTATGCGTCAGTAGATTTTTATTGCATTGAAAGGAGTCAACCTAGATTTGAACCTATTCTGCTCGGCTTGATCCATTCGTTTGATGGATCTAGTGCTTACCAAATTACTGTCGCCGATTAACTGTCGCGACTTAAAAATTAGATTAAGACCTCAGGTTAAAGGATTGTCAAGGTGACTAAAGGACTAATGTAATACGGACTCTCCTAAGCCCTACCAAATCACAACTTTGATTTTATGAAATGAATTTAGATTTGAAGTCGATACTAACAATTTTTAGTAGGTTAATTAGAAATCTAAATAAAATAGCGGAAGAACTATTTTATTCTTATGAACTAGAGGTTATGGATTCGGAGACTTGATTACATTAACTAATTAGTTAATACTTTTTTAATACCTTAATTTCATGAAAATCCTAAATTTGGCAACTGAAATTGATTTCATTAGAGCTCAAAAGATGGAGTTAGTTTTCTGGTTATAAAAAAAAAGATGAAGTTAGTTTTGGATAGTTTTCTAGTTATAAAAATAAAAAATGGAGTTAGTTTTGGATTTTTGCTTGTTTAAATGAATGCATGGATGATGTGAATGAATGGCATGGAAACTATTCTAAGTGACCTAATTACAACAAGCGTGCTAAGCCTAGGATGCAACAATATATATTTCGTAATATTGCGTAACCTAAATCGAGCTTCGATGAATCGTGATCGGACCGAGAGTCACACACGCACGGATGAGGACGGGTGGATTGCAGTGGTGCACGAAATGTGTAGGGAAGACTTGTTCTAACGCTTGATCTAAAATGCGCAATCAAGTCCTAAATGCTTTTTTTTTTCATGAGGGCGCAATTTAGCCCTTCCAGTGAGCTCTCCAATTTTTTTTTTTTTTGTGGGGGAGGGGGAGGAAATAGTCACGGCCGAATTTGCTGACTTGACATGCTAGAATTTAGGGTCGCATCTTTTAATTTGCATTGCAAAAGTGGCGCCACGTCAGAGAAGAATCTAAAAAAACAAAGATATAAATGAAAAGTAAAAGACCAAAAAAGGTCAAAAAGAAATTGGAGAAAAGCTACCCAAAAATTTAAAAAGAAATTATAGTAAGAGAAAGAGCCGCCGTCTTAGGGATGAGCAAGGGGCCATCCATGCCCCGTCGAGGGAAATTCTACCTTGTCACTGTCCTATGTTCCTCAAGCACGGTGAGGTGAGGCATCAGTTGCAAGTCAACCGTATTCTGAGCAGATAAAGTGACATAACTTTCGTACCTTATTCATTTGAGTATCATAACTTATTTCCAATCACTTGAGCACTATAAATTCGTAAAAATGTTCGTCCAAATGTGAGAAATCTGACGTGGCGTGACATTTGTGGAGAACATTTTAAAAATATTATGACACTCGAGTGATTGAAAAAAAAAATTATGTCAATGAAGCGAGCTTTGCACGGAAGGTATAACTTGTCGAACAATTGTCCTAAAATTGTTTCTCTGGGGAGCGTCCCGAGCTTGTATCTTCCGTGAGAGCTAGACATGTGACATTCGACGTGCGTGAGAATATAAAAAATTAGCGTTGTTCCACGTTGGTTGAGAAACAAGTATTATGAATTGATCTATCTTTTGAGAGAAGAAAGACTATTTTTTTAGTTGGCTGGTTTCCAAAATCGTACAATAATAAGAATAATCTAAGTTATATTAAGTTTTCAATAAAGTATGAAGATAAATATATATGAGTTTGCCTCGAGGCAGGGTACTCTGCCCTATGTCCATCCCTAGAGGCGGTGGGCTTGAGAGTTTAAGGGCGGCTCCGGCCATTCATACTCTCTCTCTCGGTTGTTTTTTTTTTTTTTGAGATAAGTGTATTGAAAACTTTTCGCGAAATATAATTAAGCTCTAAAACTATTAAAAAATGAGATCAAAATCTTAAAACTTTTTACAAAATTACAATTGAGTCATAAAACTTTCAAAAAGTACTATCAAGTCCTAAAACTTGTCGTGTTGATATAATCGAGTCCTAAGATTTATTTATTTTCATTTTTCGTTTGTCAAGGTGGATAATGTTAATGGAATGACTTGATTGCATTTTTTGAAGTTTAAGAACTTAATTGTAATTTCGCGACAAGTTTTAAAATTTTATTATACTTTTTAAAAACTTTAGGACTCAATTGTATTTTTGTAATAAGTTTTAGGACTTTAGGCACACTTATCCTTACGAAGAATTTTTTTTTCTCCCCCACTTCGTTTTTCAATTTTTTGTTGTTATTGTTTTGACTTTTCATGATGTCATATCAGTGCCATTTTTATTAAAATAGGAGAAGTATAAAAAAAATTTCTCAGCATATTACAATCGTGCCAATTCAATCATAAGCTTTTGTTTTTATCAGTTCAGTTTTAAGCCTTTTGCAATAGTCCCGATTCAATCCATTTGGCCATATGGGGCTAATGTGGCAAAATTTTGAATTATTTTTATTTTTATAATAGTTTTTTTCATTTTTTATTTTCATTTTTCGATTTCTTGCCAACCAAAAAAATGACAGAAAATATTATTAGAAATTAGAAAATTAAAAAATTAGAAAATTAAAAAAATTATTGCGTCAGCACGAGTGACGCCATGTAGTTTATGATTGAATTGGCATAATAACAAAAAGTTTATGATTGAATTGACACAATTGCAATATATTTATAATTTTTTTAGTAATCTTTCCTTATTAAAACATATTAAGAAAAGTCTATGTCATCAACTTTAGCCATGACTTCATGACTAAATTGCCACACATTTAAAAAAAAAATTAAGATTGGATTGCACAAATTTACTTGTTCAAGACCAAATTGCACATTGACTTAATGCATAGGATTATTGGCGCAACCTTTTCCCGGTAGAGAACTTACTTGAAGAGAGGGAATACGAAGAGAGAACTCACCGGAAGATTCGTCGACCATACGGGGGAGTTCCTTCCCTATCTCCCCTTAAGCCTTTTTAGGACCTGCTCGGGTCCATTGTGCTTAGGATTATTGGCACAACCTTTCCTCGTAGGTATTGCGATCTTAGTGTGACGGGAATTATCGCGAGCTGACGAAACTATAATGGAATGGACTGTACTGCATCGAGATGTATTGTTGAAATAAGCCAACGTTCTGCATCAAGCTCGACATTGAGGACAAATGGCAGACATTTTATAAAGCTCCTCATTGATCTTCCTCTCTTCATTGTCCGAATATTTTGTATATCCGGAGCGACTAGCTTCTTTAAAGAAAGAGCCAAGAGTGCCTGCAAGCTCAACAGATCCAGCAATCCATTGATCACTTACTCTAGCCATTTTTCTTCTCGAAGACTCGATATTCACTTTGCATTCTCGGTGATGGTGATGATGATGATGATGGCAACAAGTTATGTTTTGACTTGCACCCTTAGTTGCTTTGTCACTAAAAGTTCTGTCCACCTTCATCCAATCTTTCACGTGGGATTCTAAATCCAGATTTTATTTTTTATTACATCCAATCTTGTTCCTTTTGGAAAGGATTTTAAGATATCACAATTCCGTTCTCCGTTTCCGTTTTTGGAAAATGGCCAATACCACTAAAGATCTCAAATTTCGCCCACTCCTACACGAATTCTTTCGACTTTTTTACGTGTCAAGAAAGACTCGAAATTAGCCCACTTTGACATAAATCACTCCAACTTTTTTTTGTTTCGACAAAACACAAACTTAATACACATGCGACATATATGCCAAAAAAAAAACTTAATACACATGTGACATATATGCCATTTACTAAAGTTTCATTTAGGGTATATTCATGTCACAATGGGCAAGTTTAAATATTTTTGGTGTCGCAAAAAAAATTTAAAATATTTGGGTAACAGTGGATGTAATTTTTGGAGCGTTTTTCTTTTTTTGTGATATTAAACCTTTTGGAAAGGAGAACTTTACCAAAAAAAAAATTTGGAAAAGAGAAAGAATATTTTCAACGAAAAAAAAGGTAAAGAGAAAGAGTACGTGGAAAGCCCAAAAAAAAAGGAAAAAGAAAAAAAAAATCCAAACTTGACGTTGGGAAAACCAAGAAAGACGTGACCTCAACATCAGCTCTGGTGTCGTCACCATTTTGGCAATGTCGTTTCCCCGTTTTTCTCGAAAATGACGCAGGCAAAAAGAGTTCATCTTCCCATGTCCAACAACCAGCCCCACTCTCTGTATGGATCTCGCTCTCTCTAATCCTCGCATATCTCCAGATATTCATTAGTAAAACCCTAATCTCTCTCTCTCTCTCTCTCTCTCTCTCTCTCTCTCTCCGTCTAATCTCGTACTGGATCTCGCCATCAGCTGAGCAGTTCCCTTGTCCGATCTTCGCCATGGGTAAGCCCGTTTCTGTTTTTCATGCGTGTTACGGTGTTGAAACTGGGGGTCTCGCGAGTCGAATCGAACTTCGCCTCTCTAATCTTGATCGTCTCGTCATCAGCTTGCGAGAATCCTTTCAAGAGCATTCTGAAGTCGCTCGAGAGGCCTGGAGGTGGCGAATTCGGCAAATACTTCTCTCTTCCGACCCTCGGCGATTACCGGATCGGTCAGTGTTCTTTTCCTTCTTTGTTGCTGTCATTTGTTTCGATGCCTTTGAAGCTGGGGACGAAGTGCGAGGCTTTGGAAATGAGCGTGTTTGGTCCGGATTTTGTTATGGTTCCGTGTTTTGGATTGGATGTGATGAGTTGGTAGCAGCGCTTCGAAGTGGATTTGCTTGGTGTTTTAGCGTGACTGCTTAGTTCATTTTCAGTTAGCTTTGAGCTTGTCTGAGTACGCACGAGGTCGATGGTCCTCTGTGGGGGATACGAGTGGCGAGTGCCACACTGTTTGGATTCTAGCAGAAACTACCCGTTCAATTCAATCTCCATTGTTTGTGCTTCAGATAGGTTGCCGTACTCTATTAAAATTCTTCTAGAGTCGGCCATTCGGAACTGCGATGAGTTCCAGGTCAAACGCAAGGATGTCGAGAAGATCATCGACTGGGAAAACACTTCTCCAAGACAAGTTGAGATCCCATTTAAGCCAGCTAGAGTGCTGCTACAGGTATATAGAGAGCTGTGCATCACGTCTCATTGATGCTAGTTGAGGTTTTGAAGAGTTGTGATGTTTGAATTTTGATAGTGCGTTGTCATTTGTATCAGGATTTTACTGGGGTGCCTGCTGTTGTTGATCTTGCTTGCATGCGTGATGCGATGAATAGCCTCAGGGGAGATCCAAATAAAATCAACCCACTGGTGAGCTTTATGTGTCTGCATGTCACTGGTTCCAGCTTGACCTTTTAACCCTTTAGCTCATTTAGCTACTCATTGGTGCTGAAGGAAGTTTATTTTCAGGTATGCTAGTAGTTAAACCGTCGCTTGTAAACATGTGAATCATCATGCAGGTTCCAGTGGATCTTGTTATCGACCACTCAGTTCAGGTTGATGTGGCTAGGTCAGAAAATGCTGTCCGGGCAAATATGGAACTTGAGTTTCATCGGAACAAGGAAAGATTTGGCTTTCTCAAGTGGGGTTCAACTGCATTTCATAACATGCTCGTTGTTCCTCCTGGGTCAGGGATTGTTCACCAGGTAGTACAAGTGCATAGTGGAGGATAGTCAATTTTTACTGGTCACATGTATGACTTTAACACAAGAAGTGGAGAAAACTATTTATACACATGGTGGAACTATTACATACTCT
Source organism: Psidium guajava (assembly GCA_016432845.1). Lineage (NCBI taxonomy): Eukaryota > Viridiplantae > Streptophyta > Magnoliopsida > Myrtales > Myrtaceae > Psidium > Psidium guajava. The sequence continues at coordinate 13,035,458 of CM028231.1, read as the reverse complement.
GTCCTATAAGAATGTGCAATTTTCTTGCTTCACCAGAATTTTGACCAGCATAATTGAGTCAACAAACTGAGCTGGAATCTATTTGCAGGTTAATCTAGAATATCTTGGCAGAGTGGTCTTCAACACAAATGGCTTGCTTTACCCTGATAGTGTTGTAGGTACTGATTCACATACAACTATGATAGATGGATTGGGTGTTGCTGGTTGGGGAGTTGGAGGAATAGAGGCAGAAGCTGCAATGCTTGGCCAGGTAAGAGAATTCAGCATCTGAATTTTTTCTACTGCGGATGGCTGATAAAGTAGTGTCATTTGACACTATTATGTCCTTTTCAGGATGTTTCTGAAGTATGAACATATGTCCATTAGTTTTGTGCAGTCATTTCTTAGCATTTTAGTTTTTGGCTCTTATTTTGATGCAGCCGATGAGCATGGTCCTTCCTGGTGTTGTTGGGTTTAAATTAACTGGGAAGCTGAGAGATGGGGTCACAGCAACTGATCTGGTCTTGACAGTAACACAAATGCTGAGGAAGCATGGTGTTGTGGGCAAATTCGTGGAGTTTTATGGTACATCTTCTGATTCCCCTGCATTGTGACTCTTTCTGTTTAAGATATCCATAGCCACCGAATCCTTCTTGTTACTGTTGTTTTTAATGTCAAGTCACTTATGCAGGGGAAGGAATGAGCGAACTATCATTGGCTGATCGTGCCACCATCGCTAACATGTCACCAGAATATGGTGCCACTATGGGCTTTTTCCCTGTTGATCATGTCACTCTCCAGTATCTGAGATTGACAGGCAGAAGTGATGAAAGTGTAAGTAATCATGGAGATAATCATGATAAGTTGTAATGGCTACTGAGTACTTGCTTGTATTAACTTAAGCAACTTCATAGGTTTCCATGATAGAATCTTACTTGCGGGCGAATAAGATGTTTGTGGATTACAATGAGGTGAGTTTTATGAATGTTTTTGATTCTAAGAGCACATCGGTATTCCTTGCTAAGGATCTTTTTGTTGGGAGCAGCCCCAAGTAGAGAGAACATACTCCTCGTATCTGGAACTGGATCTTAAGGATGTGGAACCATGTATTTCGGGTCCCAAAAGGTAATCCATTGTGGATACAATTTATCACCATGAAGTATGTTTAGTTTCCCCCCTTCACCCTTCTGTTGGCTAAGAATCAATGCTTTTCAGGCCACATGATCGAGTTCCACTGAAAGAAATGAAAGCTGATTGGCATGCATGCTTGGATAATAAGGTTGGATTTAAGGTGAGGCTTCCTGTAATCTTGCATACTCTTTAGAAGTGATCATGGGCCTGTATGGTCATGGGGCTCTTTGTTGGTTCCAAAATTTAGGAAGTGAATAACTCTCTTTATGCAGTGCTTGTACTCTGGTAAATATATTAGGACAGAATAGGTAACTAATTATGTCTATGTTGACTTTTCTTACTAATGACATCGATTCTATCACACCTTTTTCTTTTTTTCTTTTTTTGTGTGGTGCTGCTTTAACTGTACAGAAGTTGAATGACGAGCAACTTTATTTGTTAAAATCTTTATGCAGGCTTGTCTTACTTACATCTAATTTTTGAATTATGGTGTCAAAGAGTTTAGGAGCCTTTAGATAGGCAAAATGGCATGCTTGATGGAATATTGTTGATGTTGGTTTTTTGTGTGCGTCTTACTTTGGAATTTTGACTAACATACTTGCATGGCTTTGCAGGGCTTTGCTGTACCTAAGGAATCACAGGGAAAGGTTGCAGAGTTCACATTTCATGGGACTCCAGCTCAGCTTCAGCATGGGGATGTTGTTATAGCAGCTATCACTAGCTGCACAAATACTTCAAATCCCAGTGTAATGCTTGGTGCTGCTTTGGTAGCAAAGAAGGCTTGTGAATTAGGATTGGAGGTTAGCCGACAAAAACTCTAATTCTGACAAAGTAGAATATATTAGGCAATCAAACAATACGTTTGATGTTCTTGTGGATTTGTCACACCTATCACCTGATAGTATTGGCTCATGTGCATCTGCATGCACCCCTGCAAAAGTTTACCTTTTCTATTGTCCACTGAATTGATTCTTCGCTCATGTATGATATCTCTGAGCATCAGACAGTTGCATCTGGAACACATGCTGCATATTTCAAAATTTTTAACAGTTGCTACACCTGGTTGTAGATGAGTTAGTTATTTTAATTGAATAAAGCAAATCTCGTGTCAGGTAAAACCATGGATTAAGACAAGTCTTGCTCCGGGCTCTGGGGTTGTGACCAAATATTTGCAGAAAAGGTGCCTTTAATAGACCCAGATATTCCTTCAATGTTTGTTGATCTTCTTGCTAAGCTAGAGAGGTCTTGTTTTTGCAGTGGGTTGCAGACTTATTTGAACCAGTTAGGATTCCATATTGTTGGCTATGGATGCACTACATGCATTGGGAACTCGGGTGATATTGATGAATCAGTTGCATCAGCTATTACTGAAAATGGTAGAGATTAATTCATAATCCTGCATAATATCATCAAGAAAATGTTATAAGCTCACTGAACTGTCTAATTTGCACACAATATCAGATCTTGTAGCGGCAGCTGTATTGTCTGGAAACAGAAATTTTGAAGGTCGTGTTCACCCCCTAACTAGGGCTAACTATCTGGCTTCTCCTCCTCTCGTGGTTGCCTATGCTCTCGCTGGCACAGTACGTAACATCCAGTTATTTTTGCAGTTGTTATTTCTTTATTAACGATCCACTCCAAACTTATAATTGTCCTCAGAGTTTGCTTATCTTTGTTATTGCAATTATAATTTTTAGCATTTTCCTCATGGGAGACAACTTTGGCAGGTAGATATTGATTTCGAAACCGAACCTATTGGGGAAGGAAAAGATGGAAGAAAAGTATTCTTGAGAGACATTTGGCCATCAAATGAAGAAGTGGCAACTGTAAGCCAATATTTGCTAGGAGCTCATAGAAAAGTTGCCAATAAATTTGCCAGGAGCTCATAAAAATCTTCTCTTTGACTCATAAATGGTGATTGTGTGTTTTTCTTTTGTATAACCTGTCTTCAGGTTGTCCAATCGAATGTGCTTCCAGATATGTTTATGGCTACATATGAAGCTATCACTAAAGGAAATCCTATGTGGAATCAGTTATCTACACCTTCGGGCACTCTCTATGCTTGGGACCCAGCATCAACATACATTCATGATCCACCATATTTCAAGAGCATGACGATGTCTCCTCCTGGCCCACATGGTGTGAAGGATGCTTACTGCTTACTGAACTTTGGGGACAGCATTACGACTGACCATATCTCTCCAGCGGGTAGCATTCACAAGGATAGCCCTGCTGCAAGGTATCTAATGGAACGTGGGGTTGATAGAAGAGACTTCAACTCTTATGGAAGTCGCCGAGGGAATGATGAGATTATGGCGAGAGGAACTTTTGCTAACATTCGAATTGTCAACAAGTTGCTGAAAGGAGAAGTTGGACCTAAAACAATCCACATCCCCAGTGGGGAGAAACTATCTGTTTATGACGTTGCCATGGTAATTTTCTTCACTCTGCAGACCCAATAGAGGCACCTCATCGCAAATAATAGTGTCGTCTCCTCATCATTAATAGTTGGTGGTTGAATAAGATATCATGTCTTTTACTAGTTTTTGTCTGCAAATTCTTGAGTCTAATTTGTTCAGTCCATTAATGCCAACTATACCAGCCTCTGAGCAACATCCTTCAGGGTCATCCCGCTGTTAGTTGAGATTCATTTGACAGGTCAATGTCATATCATCTTAGTCAGGAGAACTTTTTAAAAAAAATCAGCTGATTGTAACTGTCCCCCTGCTTGTTAATATTCCATTAGCCAAGTAGGGGCTACATCGATGACTCGTCATCTGTTTACTGGTGCCATGGTGGCTCATACTAGTTTTTTATCGCTTGTGTGGCAGAGGTACAAGAGTGAGGGGCATGCCACCATAATTTTGGCTGGTGCAGAGTATGGAAGTGGAAGTTCTCGCGATTGGGCTGCCAAGGGTCCAATGCTGTTGGTGAGAATTTTGATGCTTTCCAATTCGACTTTCCATCCAATTTTTTACCTTTGCTTCCACCCTAAGCTGTAATTTGTATCAGGGCGTCAAAGCTGTCATAGCAAAGAGCTTTGAGCGGATCCACAGAAGTAATCTAGTGGGAATGGGTATTATTCCTCTATGTTTCAAGGCTGGGGAGGATGCAGAAACGCTCGGACTGACCGGCCATGAATGCTACACCATTAATCTTCCGAATAGCGTGAGAGAAATAAGGCCTGGTCAGGACATCACGGTGGTGACAGACAATGGCAAGTCATTTGTGTGCACACTACGGTTTGACACAGAGGTAACAACATTTATCTGTCCGCTTTCTATATCCTTGGATGATTCGTTATCTTTTCGTCTACTTGCTGAGTCTCAGTTGCTTCCATATGTAGGTTGAGCTTGCTTATTTTGATCACGGGGGCATCCTGCAGTATGCCATCAGGAACTTGATCGGAGCTAGACATTGAGCAACCAGGCAAGTTCACCAGCCGAGTCTTCTTGGGGTGCCCAGCATTGTCCATCCCATCCCGGTCAACATGGCTCGAGTAAATCTCCAGTGTGGAGAGTTCTTCTCGGCCTGTAATAGGAATAAATCGGGGGAATAAATGGGACGATTTCTGCGTTCTTGGATGATAATTTTACTCGTGGGTGGCAGATAAATTAACATTACGAGGTCAGTATTGGTGCTCATGACATGTTTGACAAATTGCTGGCCTCCTCTCATTTTATTCTGAAAGCTTTCGGTTTGGTTTTCATCGGACAAATGATTTGGATTTTAGAAGTCAACGAGGTTTTTCAACCGCGTCCTGAAATGTGATTTACTTGAGCGGCTTGCTTTCTCCTGGTTTTGCCGACTTCTGGTGTAAGATTATGGTGTAAAATCCTTGCCTAAGAGACGTTTTCTTTCAAGGCTATAAATACAAACGAATTAGAGAGAGAGGTAGAGAGCGCGCATGAAATTCGAGATGGCGGAGACCCAAATCTACATGTACTAGGAGTCACTTGACAGGGGGGTTCATGTAGAAGTTTCAAATGGCATCTCACCACGTGACCCCCCCCCCCCCCTCCGCCCCCCCCCTCTGTTAACAACAACGGCCAAATCCACGCAGGGACGTTCCAGTACGTTATGGAACACTTATGCGGAGGCCTTTTCCCATATCTCATATTGGAATTGGCTATGTGGATGCACGCCGATTCCTACTCACGCTACAATTGAGGTCACTTCTTGGCTAGAACAGCAAATGACTCCTCAATAACTTATGTGATGATATTTATGCTCGTACATGACGGGCGGGTAATGCAAAACGCGCCACCCACTGCTTCCAGAAGTTTACCATTATAGTACTCATCAGCATCCTCGTGTTCTAATCTGACTCCGGAGAAGGGAGGAGGAAGGGGAGAGAGAGAGAGAGAGGGGAGCGAGGACTGCTGTACAAGCTAATTATTCTGTATTACACCAGTAGGACTTCGACGAAAACACAAAATTGCAAGTCCGCGCGTGCCGGTTGCTAAAGTGAAAGGTGGACATGGGACCCAAAAGATGGGGCCTTCGCCCGAGAATTCACACGTGTTACAACGGTAGGGGTTCACAAACTTTTGGACCTGCAAACGAAGCACCTATCAGCGGGCGCAAGATGGAGTACTCACAGGCAATAATCGGTATTCATATTTAAAATCTAGGTAATTTCAGGAAGGAAAACCAAAAGGGCGATAATTCAGTTTTAGTCGGGGGTGACACATGCACGTAAGTGAAAACTGTAGCATGCCCGACACACTAGGTGAATGAACCTATCCAGCCAACGCTTTCCTAAATCCTTTCTAAACATTCCAAAATGTATATGAACAGTCTCAGCAGACTTTACACCTTTCAGACAGTAAACATATTTGGATTCATTCAACCTAGAACTGAACGGAATATCTGCTATAAATAAATTGGCGTAACCTGAATCTGTCTCCATTTAATAAACTTACTTGTGTATAAAGAAGCGCAAAAGACAAGACCAGAAATATTTCATCCATTATGCAATTAACAGATGGTTAGCAGTTAGATTAATGGAATTTCTAGTACGTTACGAGCATGCATGGTGAGACACTTAGTAGCAGAATCATTGCATCGTCTATTGATAACAATCGCTACCGTAAGGAAACACGATCATGAACCACTTCATGTTGAAAATGACACGTGTACTAAAACACAGAGCATTTGTATCCTAATCAACTGCTCCCAGCAGGAAAAAAATTACCTTCTATTCAGGGTCTCAAATTTTGTACTCATGCACACGCAGCCACTTAGTAGATGACCATTTGTTCCCCTTAATAACAGGGCAACCACCTGACATGAATCAGAATGGCTAAGTGAATGGTGACAGAAACTGGAGAACAAATTAGATAACTCATTTACAAGATTAGCATACATATTTTAGTAAAATTGTAGAGACTTTGAAATGCTATTTTATTGCAAAATCTAGGCATGACCAAGTACACATGACTGCCAAATAGAGAGCACAACTAACCATGCAAACTGGATTCATCCAGAGCACCATCAGGTTTCATACTCCAAAAAAGAAGTGCATCACCCATTTTCGGTTTAACGGAAAGTCCTTTTTTACCACAATCAGAAAGCTCGTTCCACCAAGGTACTGCACTAAAGTTACCCTTGGCTGCAGGGAAAACTGTCTCGCCTCCCTCCTCAACATCAGAGCTGTAATTATACGCAGATGGAGAAGTCACAAAAGGAACATAAAGGGACAACACAGTATGTACCAATACAACAATATGCAGAAGCTAAAAGGCCATTGTACTCACAGGTACATAAGAATAGTAGCTATTCGTTGACCACCATTCTTAGTGTTGTATTCATCGAGGAAGTAGTCATAGTGAGGTTCATACTTCTGCCCAACTTCATAGTGGAGAATTTGAAGTCCCTCTCCATGCTCTACAATTTGGCAAGTTTGTTAAATACATGAAAATTGAATCACTGTTGCTACAAGAATGTTGTTGATGCTTGGGCAAATAGATTTATCCTGTAAAAATGGTTGCGTATCCACGAATTGTCGGACATTCCATCAGACAGATCTAGACAATAGTTTCAAAATATGTTTGATGGCTAGGCAATAGTTTCAAAATATGTTTGATGGCTGCAATTGAAGTATTTCAATCCTAATCATCGATACATTTTATTTGATGTGTAGGTTATGATGGTGGTTAAGGAAATCCCATTGCATACCTGCGGGTATGAAGGTAAAATCTGCTATCCTTTTCTCAATATCCCTAATCATCTTATCAAGTCCTCTCTTCAGAAACGTCCCTGAGCTTGTCCGTACCCTGCATATGATCAGATTATAATGGAATACATTATCGAGTAGACATTTAATGAAGAGGGATGAAACTGAGGTGTGTTAAAAGCTCAATGTGTGTAGATGGTAATTGAACCTGCTATCTTTACTCTTTCCAGTAGCACTATCTACAACAGTTGACTTATGCATATGGGGCTCGGCAATTTCGATTAAGTATTTGCACTCGTCTTCAGACTGCACGTAAAGGCTTGGCAATGTTAAAAGGCTATAAAATCCAAGAGCAGCACTATAACAAATGTGCTAATGTAGATGTAAACTCATATAACCCAGCTCCTTCAACTTATCATATGTTAGGCTAATGGATGAGCATTTTAGTCAGGAAATTGCAGTCAAGCCTGATTGAGCATTGTTAAAAGTTGGGCAGCACTAATCCATGACGTTTGTGAGGTGTTTCATGGACCAGGTTTTACCTACTTAGTTGGGTTTCCTCATCGTTAAAAGAAAATTATGGTAGAGCAAACATCAAGGTCGTTGTCTAATGGATAAAAAGCCTCAAGGATGATTCATTCAATCTATGACTGAGTTGGAATTCAACTTATTCAATCGATTCCATCTTACTGAATTCTGAAAATGTATCAGCTAGAGGACATGACACTGCGCCATTTAAATTGCCACCTTGACAGGAATTTTCAATCAGATCCCAAACTAGCAACCTGCGTACTTTTGGTATTTTGACTTTCTTTCAATACATGATTCCCATGATGTCCATGTAGTTGTTGAAACTACGGAATCTACTGGTGAGGCGGTATTTTACTTGATGATGGAGACCCATTCAAAGATCAGTGACAATAGAAGTAAGATGACTGACTAGTAAAAAGAACAGCAAATTCCATCCCAATGCGACGATTTCAAAAATTGGCACATGAAATGCACATCAGAAGCGAGGCAGATTAAAACACTAAATAATATATTAAAATTGAACTCTCGCAATTCTAACCTGCTTACCAAAAAATTGTGATATATAAACGCTCTAGGTTCCCATGAGATCAACTCAACCCACTGCTCGCCTTGGCCTCCATCTCTCCCGAATCCACTCCTGCATCACCATACAAGAACACCAAATTTCTCTTCAAATAATTGTGGCATAGCCAATCCAGCAGCAACATTCAGATCGGATAGTATGCAGCAAGTCCATTTTCACAACATTATGACCTACCTTAACTTTGCATCTAAATTAAATCCACATTCTCAGTCAATTTAGACGGTTCGCACTTTGCATTTCATCTAGAACACATTAAAAATCGCTAATACCTCCTTCATCTATAAGGTCAAGCAAATCCTCATTCAAACTTGACCAGGAAAATATGAATTCCCCTTCGGATGCGAAATTGAAGCAAAGTTTTCAAACGTAGCGGCCAAACTACCAACCAACTCGCAACTCTAGCAATGCGAAGCCACATTACCTACCTCTCCGCGCTCTTCCTCAAAATCGAGCTCAGATCGTTCGCCTTAGAGGAGCCACCGGAGCTGCTGGGGAACGAGAACACGCCAAGCACGAGGAAGATCAGCACGACGAAGCCGAAGATGAGGAGCACAGCGCGGAGCAGCTGCGAGGACGGCGGCTTCCGCTGCGGGAAGCGCGAGTGCCTCGGTTTCGCCATACGTGGACGATCCGAGGCCGGTCAGGCGATCGGAGACCCGAAGTCGTGAGCGAGATCGAGAAGGAGGAAGAGGAGCGATCTCCGTATGGCGAGAGAATTGCCGCGTGCTTTTCTTCGTCGCTGTGTGAGATTGGCTCCGAGAGAGATAGAGAGAGAGAGAGAGAGAGAGAGAGAGCCCATTCGTCATTTGATAACAGCTGTGGCTGCTGAGGACTGAGGAGTATTTTATCAACAAAGACTACTAATTACGGATTAGTCCCAATATTTACTTCTAATTGACTGATAAATTGAGATTGTTAAGAAGGGGGTGATATAAAGGGCACCTTTGGTATCGTTTTGATTTTGTATTTTTTTGGGAAAATTCTAAATGAGAATCCTAAATGCCTTCATTTTCTCAATTAATAACTTAAAGTGGATCTCATTTTAAATAGAAGTCTAATGTGATCTCATTATGTCAAAGAAAGATTTGAAATGTACATTATTTCAAATAAAGGTATGAAACGACTATATTAATCTCAAAAACTGACTCGAATTACCTTACTTAAGGGTACTTTGGTTATTTACTATTTTATTTTATTTTTCACTTTTCCATTTTTTCAAATAAGGCTCTCGTCTCAGTTGGGAGAGGGCCGTGACCCCATTTGGAGGGATGGGGGTGGCGTGGCTATAGGTTACAAGACTATGTTTTTCCTTTTTTTGAATTTTTTATTTTTTTAAATTTAATTTAACAAAAAAATTAGATTAAATTAACATTTGGACAAAATGCCCTTGATCAGTCGAAAAATTTACCCAGCAAGGTCAAACCCTTATTTGAAATAATAATAATATTTCAAACCCTTATTTAAAATAAAATTTACTTCAGACCCTTATTTAAAAGAACGTGAGCATTGGGGATTCTTTTATGAGATTTTCCTTATTTTTCCGTTCTTTTGTTCTTTAGATCAGAAAAAGAACATAAACTCGTTTAAACTATAAATCAGTTTTTTTTAATATTCTTGAGAACAAATTTCTATTCATGGAAATAGAAATAAGAAGCAAAAAAAGTAGCTTCCTTGTTTTCGAAAATAAAAAGATAAATAATATCATTTTAGAAAAACAAACTCAACGTAATTTAACGCTTGTTTTTACAAACACGAGTTCATCAGCCCCGTTGTCGATTGCCGGTTGCCACCATTGGTTTCTGACCATCGCCGCCACAGCTCATCGATTCCTACCCCCTCCATTGAGATTTTTGTAATTAAAACACATTGGGAATAAAATTTTTTAGGGAAGTACCAAAGGTATTTTTGTTCATTTTTTATTTTGAGAATGTAAATTTTATCCAGTTACCAAATGCGTAATTAAAAATTGCTTATGAGAAAAAAAAATTACAAAAAGTTACTTTTACTCATAAATTATTCTTGAAAACGGAAAGATTGCCATATGCACGCAAAACAATCCCCAAAATAAATAAATAAATAAAAAGCCTTAAAAGGACGGAATTTCCCAAATAGAGGGTCCCACTATTGCCACCCACCTTGACTTCGGGACCTTCTTCCTCTCGATATTTCTTACCGCCTCTTTCTATTCATCTGTTACTTATCACGTATCATTCAATTTAGTGAATAGAAATACATTAAGTGTCACGTATCAATTATGAAGGATAAAAACTCCAAAATAATACATCGGTTAACTGTCACGTATCATTCAATTTAGCAACTTGATAATAAAATATAATGAAAACTAATAAAAGGTAAATTTATAACAAGTTTATCACTTTGAGATTTTTGGTGATTCAAAAATTAATTTGGGATAAATTTATCAAATATCTATCCGTTTAGGTTTTCATGGTATTAATTCTTATTGTTTTTTATTATATCTAATGTCGATATAAGAAATACCGTACATATCGACCATTAGAATGAGCAAATAAGCTGGCCTTAATTTTGATGCATGCCATTCATTTTAACTAGACGGCGGACCGGTTATTGTAGTAAATCACCTCAACCGATGGTCAGACAAAATGTCACCGTCGAGGGCCCCGGCTCCAATGGGTCAAAATGGAGAAAGCTGTCTGGTCTCCATTGCACAATTTCGCATTGTAAGGCTTTGTTTGAAGTTCGCTGATCTGCCCTGTTTATTTGCTTTGGTGAATGGTTAAAATCTGCTCAACACTAGCACACAGGTCACGATTCCGATTCATGTAAGGAACCGGTGTTCATCGTTAACGAAGCTTTCTAACTTCCTCCGCTCAATCATAGCTTGAGCAGACGAAATTAGTCGGAGAGTCCGAGAGCGTCGGGACGGTAGCAACCGTGCCGGTGCTCCTCACGAACTTGGCAAACCACCGAAAGGGGAAATTCTCTTTCGACACTGACAAATCAATGCGTACACAAGTGAAGATCAAATCGAACATAATCTGCAGGTGCTGGAGCTAACCAACACGATGCCAATCGGCAAGCGCCCCAACCGGAAGCCGAAACAGCATCTGACCGGGAATGAATTTTCCGAGCGATGAAACCGACCGAACCGAACGACAGACGCGGGGCGCTAAAACACTCCGAGAGAAGTAGGATACAGGGGAACTGGTTTGTACGAGAAGCAGTTCGGAGTGTAAGAGGAAGTCCTTCTCGGGCGATCCATAGACTCGAGGGCCGGTTGGTTCAAGTACGCGTACTTGCTCTTCGTCCACCTGCGGATTGTAACAGGCGCGACACGCATCAATAGCAAACTCGTGGCATTTAGATCCGTCGATCCACTCGATTATGTCGACGAGACCATCTTTGCCGATCTTTACTATTATCCAGCATTCAAGGAGGAGCAAAAGCCTAGCCCGGAATTCTGAAGCAAATCATGCATATATAGGAAGAACCCATGCAAAACCTCACCAGTCTTTTATTCCGATGCGCACTTCTTTCTCCTCTGCGGCATGGCTCTGCATGATGTTGGAAGCGGCCGCGTTGTTCTCCTTGGCGTCGCCGTTTGCATCTTCTAAAAACTCAATGAAACGCCTGTAATCGTCCTCCTGAAGGCAACAATGTCTTAAATGAGTCCTGGATGTGAGAAAAACCACAGATTGTTCGAAGTTTGCGCCGCTACACCTCAGCTCTTCAGTACTTTTGCGAATTAGCTTTTGCGAATCCGTGTTTGATCGAACAATCTTGACGAAATTGGTGCGGATGGGCTGAACTTCACCCTAAACCGTTTGAGGTCTACCGGCGAATTTTTAAGGGTATATAGAATTTTTATTGCATCGCATCACACGCCGTCATTCGAGACGTTTCGAAGTAAACCGCACTATACCCTATAGAGATGGAGCTACGTTCGTTCTATTTAAGATTCTGATCATGTCTGCAGCTGATGATTTTGATCTCACCGAGAGCTTCTGCGCCCTGACACGTGCCGCGGCCTTGATCGCCGCCAGGAGGTGATCTTCCTCCTCGATGCGCTTCTGCCTCCAGAACCTGGCAATCTCCCTGTTCGTCACGCTCGTCTCGGCGACCACTCTCCTGGCCCGGAAATTGGGGAGCGGCGGCAGCGGAGGAGGAGTGGCGTGCTTCATCGTCTAAGAGAGAACAAAAGACCCTATGCCAATTGACCGCAAGTCTTGCTTATCTTCTGTTGCACACGAGAACAATGCAACAAATTTGAGATCATTAAGGAAGGCAAGAAAACGTCACAGCTGCGGCTGTACCAACTCTTGTCCAGGGCTACCAATCCAACCTAACTTTCAGGACTGACCCCATGACATGAATTCATTCCCCACAGTCAAACCGGGAACTCTGTGTTCTTTGTGTTCCCTTTTTCCTGGTTTTGCTTCGATGAAATCTGAGCGGTGTTTGCAGGGGTCAACTCTGGAGAAATTAGACATGCTTGTGGACTCTTGGCACGAGAGAGGCAGAGAGTACAGAACAGTTTTGACAGGTAGATGGCAACATCCAAGTTAGATTCACCACACCAACTGAATGTTCCAAAGTTAGGGATTCCGAGGACTTCCTTGTAGAGAATGATAGTTGAAGAACTGATCCAGGGCAAAATGGTATAAAACTATAGGTATCAAATGGGTAGGTCAGGTTAAGTTTGGATTAGATTGAATATGGTCCGACTCATATTAACCCTTCTAATCCCATTTTGACCCATATTCATTGACCTATATCGGACGCGACTTACAACCAATCCATACTCAACCTGTTTTGACCCATATTATTAAATCACACTGATATGCTAAGAAAACTTATATAATTCATTTAGCCTATTTAAGCTCTTCACATGTATATATTGCCAGATAAAAACTTTACATCAACTAAAAAAGAAAATTAAACAATAAAAATTAGTAAATAAAATAAAAAATGACATTACTAAAATACTTTCATAATAGACTTTTTTCTATTTTTTAATTTTTTTTTCTGTTCTTATATATATATTTTAAAATATTTTATTTTTAATATAGAATATTTTTAAAATTTTTTAAAAATATTTATTATTATTTTTTTTTATTTTTCTTTCATATTTCTCTAGCCACCGGTGGGCACAGTGACTAGCGGCGTAGAGTGGCAAATGGCAGAGATCAACGGACAATAGGTAGCGACTGCAACTAGCAGCAAATGGTGGCAGTGGCGAATGACGGCGAGAGGCGGTGATGGTGGACAATGATGGCGGGCGGGCCCATTTCTTTTCTAATTTCTTTCATTCACTTATAAATTAGAAAATTAAAAAAATATAAAGAAAGTTGAGCCTTTAAGGCCCTAGGCCCATTTGTAATTTGTGGGAGTCATGTATTAAAAATGTTTCCAATATGGGTCACAAATAGGTTTCATGCATAACCCATTTTTTATCCATTTAATTTCACTTCAACTTTTTAGATCTAGTTTTAGTGAATCCTTAAAAGTGAATGACCCGCATAAGATCTATTTTATACAAAATATAAGTAAAATATGGGTTTATGACCCATATTGACAACTCCATCTAAAACCTCACATTAACCCATATTTAGTAACGTGGGTCATAAATGGGTCGCATTTAATTTTAAAAACAAGCTTAAGTTATAAATGGGTTACTTGATAATTTAATAGATTTTAAATGCGTAATTAATTAACAAAAAATGCTTTATTGACAGTACTGTCGAGAATAGTACAATCTCAACCGTAGATTTACACTCCATCACGCATGTTTTGCATAAAACATTCATTCATTGGGAGATCACATAATTAGAAATAATTGACAGTACTGTCAGACTAACAGCTTCCTTGAGTAATTATCTAACTATCTTCAAGGAGTTGTAAAAAAAGTTTTCTAAGTTTTTAATTTTTTGATTCTTTGTAATATTTATTTTAGTTTTCTTCCTTCCTTTTCTTTTTTTCTTCTACAAAATCCGATAAGGGTCGTTGGCCACAAGGCAAGAGCTGCGATTTTTTTGAAAAAAAAAATCAAATTTTAAAATGATTTTTATTATTTTGTTTTATCTTTTCTTTTCTTTTGTTTCTTTTTTCCTTATTCGTCTGCAACTACCGGCCAATGACAGCCACAAGCGAGCTCAAGCCTTGAGCTTGCTATGGTTTGGGTAGTCGTCGATATCTGGCTATTGGACATAAGTCACTGGCCGGTAGAGAAAGAAGGAAATCAAATGATTTCTTAAAAATAGAAAAAAATAGAAAAATATAAATTTATAAGAAATATGTTTTTTAAATTAAATTAAATATAAAAGTATTTTAATAATATGGGTCAGACATGAATCACTAGGTTTTGTATCGCATGAAATTGATCAAAACAAATTAAATTGATCAATATGGATTGGACCTTTTTCCATGCAATCCATGAAATGAATCCTTACTTTTTGGTGCGTGTGGTCGGTGGTGGTTTGTGACAAGGAGACCATGAATTTAGTCCGATGCATAAAAATTAACTCGAAATTTGAAAACACTGCGACTCCGAGAAAATAAATAGGCCGTTGGAGCGGACTTTGTCCATTTTTTTTATTCCTTTGGTAAAGTGCAATAATCCCTTCTCGAACTGAGTATCAAGACGGAAGAAGAGACGGACCGCGCTATTCCATTATGAACATGCGAATGCTGAGCTTAGCTTGCGAAACTGCGTGATCAAATGCAGGCGACCATCTAAACAAAGTGAACCGTGCGGAGCTTGTCGTGCTGAACCAATTAGGTAGACTGGCCTTTAACGTGCTGGTGTTCGTCGCCGCTGTATCATCGGAGGCGATTGCTCAAATGATGATGGGCCAACCATGACTTTGTTCGTAATTTAGGCCCATTTAAACGGGTCGAGTTTTTCGAACCAAAAGAGGAACCAAGATTCACAAAAGCGTTTTTGTGACTTGGTATGATCCGACCCGGCGGGTCGCCCTTGCATTGCCTAAATCGGATCTATCTTTCGGAGTGCCATGTTAAGAGTTTATTTTGCAAGTGTTCTTTTTTTTTTCTTGTTCCAACTGCCGCAATTAGTACCAAGGCGAAATAACTTTTCACTCGATCAATTAAATAGAGGCAAAACCTATGTTCACGTACAAATAACTAGGGCGCTACGTAGGTGAACCCTACAAATATGAGCAAAACTACCAAGGACAATACTTACGAAAAGTACCATCCAGCTATTCTAAATTACATGCTTCGGCTCTATTTGTTTCAATGGAAATTTAGTATTTTCAGAAAATATTTTCCAAAAAGTCATTTTACAAGAAAATAATGATATCTTCCGGTTTTTGACTAATACTTAAAAATGAACTGAAAGATGATTTTCTTCATTTGTCAAGGAATTAATTTTCCTAAAAAAATTTTATTAACTAAGTCTATTTTTAATTATTATTTATTTTTTCGAATAAAAACTAGTCGTTATTTTTAATTATTTTCTTAAAAAAATTCTCTTTTTTTTGCTATGTAATTTTTTCTCAGCCGGTCCTCCGCCGCAATGGTGGTTGACGACCGGCCATAAGCTAGGCTCGGGCTCGCCCAACCTTAATGAAGGAGGACAAGCTCAGGTTGAGCCTTGCCGGCCTCAAACGAGACTAAACTTTGATGGATCTAGCGATGCGAGCCTCACTCGCTCGAGGCTGAGCCAAATTCGACAAGGTGAGTCCTCCCTCATGGCCGACGGCATTGAGCTCACCTCGTTAGCCTCGGGTGAGGTCGAGGTGAGCCTCACTAGCATCGAGCGAGGTCAAGGCTCGCCCCCCTAGCTCGCTTAAGGCTGAGGCATGTTGAACCAGGTTCGGCAAGCTTGGCCTCCCTCAAGGCCGACGTCGAGCCTCTAGCTCACCTCACTAGGTGGCTGCTGTTGTCAAGGTTCACCATCGATAGAGGAAGCAAGCAAAGCAAGGAGCAGCAGGAGGTGAAGAAAGCAGGCAAAGGAAGGAGCAACAGCAAAGGAGGAAGAAGGAGAAAAGAAAAAATTAAAAGAAAAAATAAAATAAGAAGATTAAAATAAAAATGAAAAATGAAAAATTTGAATTTTTAAAAAATAACTAAATAATGAAAAAAAAATAATTACAAAAAAAGTGTGAAAATATTTTCCTCTTCTCAAATTGAGGAAAACATTTTTCTCAATTTTTAGAAGGTTTTTTTTATTGATCGAAAAATTTTCTGGTGACCACTTATTTTCCGCCCCTAAATATAAGAAATTGGGAAAAAAGATATTTGGAAAAATATTATCCATAAAACAAATGGAGCCTTCTACAAGTAAAAGTTTCTAAACAACAAAATTTACAAGTAAAAGTGATAGGAATTTCTTTGTTGTTCAGAGCAGAAAATCTTATGATCGATTGTGGATATCTCGGTTATCAAAAAAGAAAAAAGAAAAAAGAAAATCTTACGGTCGATTTCTATTCTTGACTGGTGCACCCAAGAGTTACGGGCCGACAATTGATATCGTGATCATACGACATGTTAGTCTCCATTTATTCTTTGTTGGCTAATTATTTCAAGCAATACAATTGACTATTTTTTTAAACGTGATAATTTTTTTTTATTGACTAATTATTTCAAGAAATACAAGTGGTCATTTTTTTAAAATAAAAATATTTTTTATTGACTAGTTATTTCAAATAATATAAGTGATCATTTCATTTTTTTTTTCAAATTATTCACTTTGTCTAAAACAAACGAACTAAGGAAGCCTTGGCTGGTCCGGATTTTGAAGACAAAACTCTAGAGAGGGAAGTCCAAGCAGCAAGCAGACTCGGGGCCTCGGGCTACGGTTGCGTAAACCCAAGTGCCAATCAGACTTCGATCTGGGGTTGCACGAGGTCGGCATTCCGCCAGGACAGGGATTGCGTAGACCCAAGTGCCAAACAGATGGCTTCGTGGAGGCCAAGGTCGCATCCTCCTCTATAAATACCGCCTCAGCCCGGGAGGCTCCAGTTTCCTGCCAAAGCCTTTCGCTGCTGCTGGAGGGTCGAGGGAGATCCGAGCAGCGGTAGCTTCTTCGTCTTCTTCCTCCAGCTGCAACCGCCAAAATTTGAAAATAAAGAAAAACAAACGGTCGACCAAGAACGAATTAAGTGGAACTCGAATTGCATCGGACTCAATTTAAAAGTTTTAGGAGGACTGTAAAACCCTAGGGGTTCGTGTGGCGGAGTCGGATTGGCCATGGATATTCGGTTCTCTTTCTCTCCGGCGGAGGTCGCCAAGGTCCGGATGGTCCAGTTCGGCATCCTCAGCCCCGACGAAATCGTAATTTCCCTCTCCCGCCAAATTTCTCTGCTATTTTCGTTGCGTTCGTTTTCGGGTTTGGCCGGAGGGTGGGGGGTTAAGGAGCGTTAATTCGAAAAAAAAAAAAAACTCTGTTAGAGTAATGATCGAGCCAGTGGTTCTGAGGTTGTGGTTTTTTCTCTCGGTGTTGGGCTCGGAAATTGCAGTAGGGACTGCGGTTCTATGTGCTTCAGCCGCGTTTTGATTGCTTATGTGCCGATTGAGCTGCTGTTGCTTTTTGTTTAGAATTGAAATCCTCGAGAATGATGTGGTTTTGGCTTGTTTTGAGGTTCTGATATCCGCGGTTATTGTTTTGGGCTTTCTGTTCGTGTTCTGATTGTGCTGTTGGTTCTGTTTGGTTGTGCAGAGGCAAATGTCTGTGGTGCAGATTGAGCACGGCGAGACGACAGAGAGGGGCAAGCCGAAGATTGGTGGTCTGAGTGATCCTCGTCTCGGCACGATTGATAGGAAATTGAAGTGCGAGACTTGCACGGCAAACATGGCCGAGTGCCCCGGGCACTTTGGGCACCTGGAGCTGGCGAAGCCGATGTTTCATATTGGGTTCCTGAAGACCGTTTTGAGTATCATGCGCTGTGTTTGCTTCAATTGCTCCAAAATACTTGTAGATGAGGTACCTGCACGCACAATTTTTACCAAACATCCGTGGATCCAATTGCAATTCTCGGAGTACTAGGCAATCCAAAACTTACTCTTATTTTCTTAAGATTTGTCGATATTAGACTTGCAAGGGGAAATGTTAAAGTTCCCAAAGTTTCAATGCTGAAATTCCAATTGCAATGTTCTTTTTTTCTTTTTTTCCCAATTGATCTACAGTTGGGGTGGTGGGGGACATACCCCAGAAACTAGTTATCCACATGGAAATAATTCCATGTGTATGTAAGAATTAGCTGAGGAGCTTTATTGTCTTCTGAACCTTTGAACAGGACCGAGCTTTGTTGATGCACAACTCTCAGTTTGGTTCTATTGCTGATACTGCGTAATTTTATTTGAAGGTGTAATTGGACATAGGTGACTCTGACATCGGAAAGATGAGACTGCAATACATTGTTCCTTTTGAGTGTTAAAATTTCTCCTTCCAGATATTATCTGGTGCAAAATCGATTGTTGTAAATGTTGAAGCTGCAGTATTGTGGATTCTAATGGGATAGTTTTGAACAAATGAGGGTTGAATGGAGTGATATTTATAGATGAATGTTGCTTTCACACCACTCCTGATGCCAATTATAATGTTGTCTCAAACATATTAACCCATAGAAAAATACAAGCTTATGTCATGGTAATAGGTACTTACCTTTTGGACTTCTTGCAGGAAGACCACAAGTTCAAACAGGCCCTTCGAATAAGAAATCCTAAAAATAGGCTTAAGAAGATACTAGATGCTTGTAAAAACAAATCAAAATGTGAAGGTGGAGATGAGATTGATGTACAAGGTCAAGGCTCAGAAGAGCTGGTGAAAAAGAGTCGTGGGGGCTGTGGTGCCCAGCAGCCAAAGCTTACCATTGAAGGAATGAAAATGATAGCAGAATATAAGGCCCAGCGGAAGAAAAACGATGATCAGGATCAGCTTCCTGAACCTGTGGAAAGGAAACAGACACTTTCTGCTGAAAGGGTAATTTTTTTCATATGCACAAACAGAACTAATTTTTCCTCTTACTTCGACAAGTTTTACAGACTGTTAATGTGAAATTAGGTACTTGGCGTTCTCAAGAGAATAAGTGATGAAGACTGCCAGCTGTTAGGCTTGGATCCGAAATATGCTCGTCCAGATTGGATGATTTTACAAGTTCTACCTATTCCTCCACCTCCCGTGAGGCCCTCTGTGATGATGGACACCTCTTCCAGGAGTGAGGCAAGCATTTCTTCTTCCCTTTATGACATTTGTATGTGGAATTATCTAATCTTGTGCTTTTTTTCTTTTCTGGATTTTTTGTTAGAATTAACTTGATGTGTTTAACTCTTATGCAAACGAGAGGATATACTTACATCTTGCCTGTTTTCGTACACAGGATGATCTGACGCATCAATTGGCAATGATTATAAGACATAATGAGAATCTAAGGCAACAGGAGAGGAATGGTGCACCAGCACATATCATATCGGAGTTTGCACAGTTGTTGCAATTCCACATCGCTACATACTTTGACAATGAGTTGCCTGGACAGCCAAGGGTCTGCTGACTCTTTTAAGCCATTTGTAGATTTTGAAGACGGAAATAATTTTGTCTGTCTTTATCCTGTATCATGCCTCAATTGTCTAAGGTATTGATGCATGCATTTCTTCTATTACTTCTCAGGCTACCCAGCGGTCTGGGAGACCTATCAAGTCTATCTGCAGCAGGCTTAAGGCAAAGGAAGGCCGGATTAGAGGGAATCTCATGGGAAAAAGAGTTGACTTTTCTGCTCGAACAGTCATTACACCTGATCCAACAATTAATATTGATGAGCTAGGCGTCCCTTGGAGTATTGCCTTGAATCTTACATATCCAGAAACTGTGACTCCTTATAACATTGAGAGGTTCATAAACTTAGCTGCTCTTCTTCTTCTTCTTCTTCTTCTTCTTCTTCTTCTTCTTCTTCTTATAATGACTTTTTTCCTTCAAAACAGGTTAAAGGAGCTTGTTGAATATGGGCCTCATCCACCACCTGGTAAAACTGGGGCTAAATATATTATAAGGGATGACGGACAGAGACTCGATCTCCGCTATTTGAAAAAAAGTAGCGATCATCATTTGGAACTAGGCTACAAGGCATCCTCCCTTATCCTTGTTCTTCTTCCTTTTTGGGTTTTTGATAAGTAAGAAGGATTCTTTTTAACAGCTTATTTAACTTGAAATACTCTTTTGCAGGTGGAGCGACACTTGAATGATGGAGACTTTGTGCTGTTCAATCGCCAGCCCAGTCTTCATAAAATGTCTATAATGGGTCACAGAATTAAGATCATGCCATACTCGACTTTTCGTCTAAATTTATCTGTAACTTCACCATACAATGCTGATTTTGATGGAGATGAAATGAACATGCATGTGCCTCAGTCTTTTGAAACCCGAGCAGAAGTTTTGGAGCTAATGATGGTTCCCAAGTGTATTGTTTCGCCTCAATCCAATAGACCAGTCATGGGAATTGTCCAGGATACACTCCTAGGTTGTCGTAAAATCACAAAGAGGGATACTTTTATTGAGAAGGTGATTCTGCAAAACGTCTCGTGATAGTTTTGCAAATTTGTCAGTATTTATTTTCTGTTTTGAGTTTTGACTTCGGAAGTCCATGGCTTCTTTTTTTTTTTCCCCTTCCTAACAGGATGTTTTCATGAACGTCTTGATGTGGTGGGAGGATTTTGATGGGAAAGTTCCCACTCCTGCTATTTTGAAGCCCAGGCCTCTTTGGACAGGAAAGCAAGTGTTCAATCTCATCATTCCCAAGCAGATCAATCTCTTGAGAAATTCTGCATGGCATGCAGAGTCTGAAACAGGATTTATAACTCCAGGAGATACCCAAGTTCGAATTGAGAAGGGAGAGTTACTTTCAGGAACTCTTTGCAAGAAGACACTTGGGACATCTACAGGAAGTCTCATACATGTCATCTGGTACAAACTCTCAAGTTTTGTTTCAGCTGGATGATCTACGGGCAGATGAATTCTCTTAGAAAATATCTACCTGCATGAGAACTTTTGGAACCTGGATTTGCTATAACATTTGTGTTCAGGATACTGAAAATCCTTCTTCTCGTCCACGGTAGAACTTCTTTGAAGACTTGGCTGGCTACTTCTTTAGTACTGATTGCAATATTTGTGTGTTCAGGGAAGAAGTTGGCCCAGATGCAGCCCGGAAATTCTTGGGACATACACAGTGGCTTGTCAACTATTGGCTTTTGCAGAATGGTTTCAGCATTGGTATTGGAGACACCATCGCTGATGCAGCAACAATGGAAAAAATTAATGAGACTATTTCTTCGGCTAAAGATGAAGTGAAAAGGCTTATAAAAGATGCTCAAGAGAAAAAGTTAGAGCCTGAACCTGGAAGAACAATGATGGAATCCTTTGAAAACAAAGTGAATCAGGTCTGTATATTTTTCCCCGCCCACATTCTTCTCATTTTAGGCTCTGTAAGTCAAACAATTACATACTTGTCATCTTTCAGGTGCTGAACAAGGCTCGTGATGATGCTGGAAGTAGTGCCCAAAAGAGTTTATCTGAGAGTAACAATCTCAAAGCAATGGTTACTGCTGGATCTAAGGGAAGTTTCATCAATATTTCTCAGATGACTGCTTGTGTTGGTCAGCAGAATGTTGAGGGTAAGCGGATCCCGTTTGGATTCATAGATCGAACTCTACCCCATTTCACAAAAGATGATTATGGGCCAGAAAGTCGTGGATTTGTCGAGAACTCGTATCTTCGTGGGTTGACTCCGCAGGAGTTCTTTTTCCATGCTATGGGTGGTAGGGAAGGTCTGATTGATACTGCTGTCAAGACTTCTGAGACTGGATATATCCAGAGGCGATTAGTGAAGGCTATGGAGGATATTATGGTCAAATATGATGGAACAGTTAGGAACTCGTTGGGAGATGTTATACAGTTTTTGTATGGTGAAGATGGTATGGATTCCATCTGGATTGAATCTCAGAAACTGGATTCTTTGAAAATGAAGAAGTCAGAATTTGATAGAGTTTTCAGATATGAGATTGATGATGAGAACTGGAACCCTGATTACATGTTGCCTGAAAATGCTGAGGATCTGAGATCAATCGGAGAATTGAAAGATGTCTTTGATGCTGAAGTTCAAAAACTTGAAGCTGATAGATACCAGCTTGGAACAGAGATTGCAACTACAGGTGATAATACTTGGCCATTACCTGTCAACCTCAAGAGGCTTATTTGGAATTCCCAGAAGACTTTTAAAATCGACTTAAGGAGGCCTTCGGATATTCACCCTGTGGAGGTTGTGGAGGCTATTGATAAGCTTCAAGAGAGGCTTAAGGTTGTTCCCGGTGAGGATCCTTTGAGTGTTGAAGCTCAAAAGAATGCAACTCTCTTTTTCAACATCTTACTTCGCAGCACGTTTGCTAGCAAGAGAGTGTTGAAGGAGTATAGGCTGACTCGTGAAGCTTTCGAGTGGGTGATTGGTGAGATTGAAGCGCGTTTCTTGCAATCATTAGTGGCTCCAGGGGAAATGATTGGTTGTGTTGCTGCACAATCTATTGGTGAGCCTGCCACCCAGATGACTCTCAATACCTTTCACTATGCTGGTGTGAGTGCGAAGAATGTCACTCTTGGTGTTCCTAGGTTGAGAGAAATCATTAATGTTGCCAAAAAAATTAAGACGCCCTCCCTTTCTGTCTATCTGAAACCTGAGGTGAACAAGACAAAGGAAAGTGCTAAGAGTGTTCAATGTGCCTTGGAGTACACTACTCTCCGCAGTGTAACTCAAGCCACTGAAGTATGGTATGATCCAGACCCTACGACCACAATAATTGAAGAGGATGTTGATTTCGTCAAATCTTACTATGAAATGCCGGATGAGGAGATCGCCCCTGAAAAGATTTCTCCTTGGTTGCTTCGCATAGAGTTGAATCGGGAAATGATGGTGGATAAGAAGCTTAGCATGGCCGATATTGCGGGGAAGATCAATCTGGAATTTGATGATGATTTGAACTGCATATTCA
Organism: Psidium guajava; assembly: GCA_016432845.1. Lineage (NCBI taxonomy): Eukaryota > Viridiplantae > Streptophyta > Magnoliopsida > Myrtales > Myrtaceae > Psidium > Psidium guajava. The sequence goes on along the minus strand of CM028231.1, from coordinate 13,012,083 downwards.
ACGATGACAATGCCGATAAGCTCATTCTTCGCATTCGTATCATGAATGACGAAGCTCCGAAAGGGGAGCTTACTGATGAATCTGCAGAAGATGATGTCTTCTTAAAGAAGATTGAGAGCAACATGCTCACAGAAATGGCTCTTCGTGGGATCCCAGATATTAACAAGGTGTTTATCAAGAATGGTAAAGTAAACAAATTCAATGAGAATGATGGCTTCAAGCCAGAAACTGAGTGGATGTTAGATACTGAAGGTGTGAACCTATTAGCTGTCCTGTGTCATGAAGGAGTTGATGCCACAAGGACAACGAGCAATCATCTAATAGAAATCATTGAAGTTCTTGGTATTGAGGCAGTTCGTCGCTCCTTACTGGATGAACTGCGTGTTGTTATATCGTTTGATGGATCTTATGTGAACTATCGGCATTTGGCTATATTGTGTGATACCATGACATATCGGGGCCACTTGATGGCTATTACACGTCATGGCATCAATCGAAATGATACTGGGCCACTGATGAGATGCTCATTTGAAGAAACTGTGGACATTCTTCTTGATGCTGCTGTCTATGCCGAATCAGATTATCTGAGGGGTGTTACAGAGAACATTATGTTGGGTCAGCTTGCACCCATCGGCACAGGAGACTGTACATTGTACCTCAATGATGAGATGTTGAAGCATGCCATCGAACTTCAACTGCCTAGTTACATGGATGGTCCTGATTTTGGCATGACACCTGCACGTTCACCAATCTCTGGAACTCCTTACCATGAGGGTATGATGTCTCCAGGTTATTTGCTGAGCCCAAACCTCCGACTCTCTCCAACTACAGATGCTCAGTTTTCTCCCTATGTTGGTGGTATGGCCTTCTCGCCTGCTTCATCTCCGGGGTATAGCCCTTCTTCTCCTGGATACAGCCCCTCATCACCAGGATACAGCCCCACATCACCTGGGTACAGCCCCACATCTCCTGGGTACAGCCCCACATCTCCAACCTACAGTCCCAGTTCTCCTGGTTATAGCCCAACAAGTCCCGCATATTCTCCTACAAGCCCTTCATATTCACCCACTTCTCCCAGCTACAGCCCCACTTCCCCATCTTATAGCCCTACATCTCCATCTTATAGCCCTACTTCTCCCAGCTACAACCCCACTTCGCCAAGTTACAGCCCTACGTCACCTAGTTATAGTCCAACCTCTCCTGTTTATAGCCCGACATCACCTGCTTATAGCCCCACCTCCCCTGCATACAGCCCTACCTCACCATCTTATAGCCCAACATCTCCTTCATACAGCCCAACATCACCATCCTATAACCCAACTTCACCTTCTTACAGTCCTACATCTCCTTCCTACAGCCCAACTTCGCCAGCTTACAGCCCCACATCTCCTGGTTACAGCCCAACATCACCAGGTTACAGCCCAACTTCACCGAGCTACAGCCCCACTTCTCCAAGTTACAACCCTCAGTCGGCCAAATACAGCCCATCATTGGTGTACTCGCCAAGCAGTCCAAGGTTGTCACCATCCAGTCCTTACAGTCCTACATCTCCAAACTACAGGTAAACTGCGTTGGCACGCATGGCAGAGAAGCTTACCTTGGATTTTATTAATTTTGGCATGTTTTCCACATATTATTGTTGTGCCTTTACTGTAGTCGTATTGGTCAAGCTATTCTTTGTTAAGGCAGGATTTTGGTTCAGTATGACTGAAGATGTCTGTCTTGTTGCAGCCCCACATCACCGTCATACTCGCCAACATCTCCGTCATATTCTCCATCAAGCGCAACATACAGTCCTGGAAGGTAATGGTTTATCATTTTAATTTTTAGTCTATGGGACATCATCAAGCAGTAATATCTGGACGTGTTTGATTTCAATGTGAAAGTCAAATTACCCCCGCCGAAAATTGAAGGTCAATTAGTCCAATTCACATTGTATGCCGTGCTTTTATGATGTTACTGTCCCGTATTCTTTCCCAAAAGAGTTTTTGAGTTGGCACATGCATAGTTCATGTACAATTGTCTAATCTAATATGTCAACTGATTGGTATTTTTTCTTCAGCCCATCCAATTCTGGTGTTAATCCAGATTACAGCCCAAGTTCTCCTCAGTACAGGTGAGTTTACCAGCCTTGGGTGTTGCAAAATGTGGATAGTACATGGTTCCTAACTAGATTAATCTTTGACTAATCTGCAGCCCCAGTGCTGGATATTCTCCAAGTGCACCTGGATACTCACCTTCTTCTACCAGCCAGTACACTCCGAGCAACAAGGATGACGGGAGCAAGAAGGATGACAGGAGCAGTCGGTGATGCAAACTATTGCTAGGAAGCTCGAAATAGGTGATGTTTATTTCCTAGTACAACTGATGTTTGCAAGGATTTTACATGGATGACAATTGTCATGTGCGGCGACCTTTGGCTACCTTTCTTCTTTATTTTGCTTCTAACGACATACTTTTGGAAGTTAATATGCTGGCATATCCATTTGCAGGTCAAAAAGAGTTTTTTTTTTTTAAAAAGGGTCGAGTGTCCGACTTTTTGGTAGGTATATATCCCCAAAGCTGATACGCTCTCTGTTATTGAATCGATGTGCAGGTGGTCTGAACCTTCGCTGGAGAAATCATCTACTTGTCAAATTTTGATGCCGAAGTGGATTTTGTTCACAGTGAAACCTTTTTTAGGTTCCGCAAGCTATATGTTGCGGCAATGTGTATATATGTGGTTGCACAGATTGTCAGTCCAAGGGAGTAGGACAGTTTGTCGAAATATCGCTGCTCGTTAGGCTCTTTTACCGTAGAGAGTTTGTATTACAAGAACAGAAGAAGACTAGTGTTGAGTTCAGGGCTACTATTTGGTCGTTGTAGTGAATGACAGAATGTTTTCTTTCAATCTTGATTGCGCCAAGCGATCATTGTATCAACCGGGTCAACGATGAGGTTTCTTTTTTTTTTTTTGGTAAGGGGGGTAACGATGAGGTTTCTGTTAGTACCATAGATAGCGAAGAAGAACGAGGCTTCTGTTTAGTGGCGTATCAATTTGATGCAATCTGCCAATTGTAGATTCTGTTTTTGAGCCTGAGAACCCGATGATCAACGAGAAATTGCATTTTCTGGTGGCATGGCTAGTAGAAAGTGGCAGCTTGCTCCAAAATTTGCTTTAGAGCAGTGGTCGTTTTAAAGGAGTCTCGGTGTGTCACGGGCTGACGCTTTAGATCGCGAGCTGTGCGACATTTGTATCTTGTATCGCCCTTACTTGCTCTCGTTCTTGCCTTCGCATTCTTGGAACGGAATTCAAGAGAAAGTGTCGAGAACTCAACGATGTTTTTATGGCTCGAATACTTGGATGAAATAAATTAGGAGGGCATCCCGGGTTATGCATGAGTCGCTCTATTCAAAATCGTTGATTCCCTTTTGATCTAATGGAATAGATCGATGTAAAATCTCTGAAATACAAGTGCATAATGTTCACTAAAACGAGCGCTGTATACAAATATTAATACTTCATGTGTCCTTTTGCCAATTTTTCATCTATACATTATCCATATTGGAGTCTCTCCTAAAAAACCCTAGATGCAAGCGGATTCTACAGTGCAGGATCAATGGGCTAGTTCGGCCCACTTCCTCAGTCTGGTGGACTTCATGATCCTTTTTTTTGTCCATAACATCTAAAGTTGGTGACTTCATCTCAGTCGACTTTCCATTTCACCAGGTGGCACGTGCCGCTATTCTCACCATTGCGCGGGGATTTCTAAACTTCCCTAAGCACACCCTAATTCAAAGAAACTCTCCACGCTGCGCCGTAATCTCTGGATTTTCTAAAGTTTCACTTCTTTACTCTCATTTGTTCCAAGATCCATATTCACGAAACCAGCATATGACCGAGGACACTTCAGGACAACGATTCCCTTCGCTGGGGTTTGACAACGATTCCTTTCGCTGGGAAAAGGGAGAAGAATAAGGAGGACATTCTTTGCATGCCCGCCAGGTGTTCGATGTTTCGTCTTTTCCGTTCCGGTTCCTTTTCACGGCCAGTGCGTCGTCGTACAAAATATTCAATTTACAGTTTAAACTTTGGTCCTATAGAATGTCACAATTATAAAAAAAGCTCCCCTAATTATGACGTGCTTCCCTCCCCACCTAAACGAGGTATGGATCAAGTCTTGAGATTTCTTTTTGGACTTCGTTTATTTTTAGAAAATTAAATAATTTGAAAATTATTTTAAAAAAAACGAGCGATGGATAAAATGAATATCAATGATGTTCTTCTCGTCAGTAAAACTATTTAGATATAAATAATTATCGGTAATGTTAGAAAAAATGTTTTTCAAATTAATTTTTTACTTTTCTTTCCTCGGTATTTCTGTTTGGTTAAAATCTAGAAAAAGAGAGAGAGAGAGAGTGGGGAACGCGCAGCTGTTCTACCATCGAGACGGCCTTGGGTGGTAGTAAGATTATTTTGGACCATTTTTTGCCTTCGATTAAATCACACGTCATGAGATGGTCAGAGCAATAATGAAACTTTGGTGACTCGAGTTTTAGTCCAAGAGGTTTTGGAGGCCGTGGCTTCTTCAACTTGGGAAAATTTGGAAATCGAGTTCAGGTGGCGCGGCGGATGACGACGCGTGACTTGTAATCGGTCGTTGTCCGGCGAAAATGTTGGGACGAAGCCACCAGTATCAAAGGCCACTTTGGGACGAACGCCGCTGCCCGAGACTTGGCGATCATCAGGATCGCACCTCATGTCCCTTGGAAGTGGTTTTTTCGTTTTTCTTTTTTTTGGGTGACGACATCCATAGTAAGATTCATCCCTAAATGATCCCCATCTCGTGATAGGTACTTCGAATATCCCTTTCTAAAAATCTCAACTTCGAGTGAAATTGGCCAGAACCTTAATAGCTTAAAAGGGTTTTCCCTTACGTACTGTTGACACTCTTCGAAGGCTACCGTGTCGTGTCTGACACTCCGATACTTTTCGACGTGCGACAGACGTGTGATTAGCGCTCCAGACATGTCAGCGACACGCCATCTCAATAAGCACATGGTCAATTTTAAGCATTTTCAATAAATTAGAGGTCAAAATGAAAATTTATAAAAAGATAAATATATTTAAGTGATATATCTGGTCATCTCAAAATTATTATATATGATCAATAAAAGAAATTAATATTGAATTCTTAATGAAAAAAATTTATTATTGATATTTTTATATATGCCCGATAAATTTTAAATGTGGCGTGTCTCATAGCGTCGAAATTTCTTGTTATTTTATGAAAAACCACGTATCATGTCGGCAGGGCTTCGAGACTTCAGAGGAAAGGTAAATGGCACGCGAGCCCGTGGATTCCACTTTTACATGTCGGACGGTGTGCACGGCCTTTTACTCCACAGCACGATTCGAACCCGCTCTTTTTTCTTGGTAGCGACGTTACAACCGCCGCTCGTGGCGGGCCCCCCCCCCCTTACGCAGTCCCCCCCGCTCGCCCGCACTCGCCTTTTGGCCTTATCCACTCCCAAAAAAAGCCAAACTTGCACTACCTTCTTCATTAACGAAGTTGCTTCCTTTTGTTTTACACACACACACCCCCCTCCCCCCAAAAAAAAAAAAAAAGTTAAGGTGCTCGTTAATGTCGCCGGAAGCGGGCATCATGGTCCCTAGTTTCGGAGACCCGGGAGGGGGGGAAGTGACCCGAATGCGAGGACCCCGCGTCAGAGAGAACGTATTCGGTGGTGGGCGCATTTCATTCCTGCTCATGGACGTGGACAGCCTACTGCTACATCGAGTTATGGCGCCGGCGAGACGACGGTGGTGTGATTCAATCGACTAATCATTAACGTTTACGTGATTGAAATTGTTTTGTTATCTTTTTAATCAAAGCGGGGTTAAGAACCGTTTCTTTGTTAAACTTCAGATGCCAAATCAACTGCCCCATCTGCCCGCCGGGCCAGACCACCGGCCACCCACCTTCTCTCTCTCTCTCTGGTGTTAATGTCGGTAAAGATTCCCGCATCGGCGATTCGCCGTCACGTGCGTCTTCCTCCTCTGTCGCCCCTCGCCAGTACCTTCCTCTCCCATCTCAATCTCCCCGCACTGGCAATCGCGTTCTCTCTCTCTCTTCTTTCTCAACTAACACATTTCTTCACACACACTCTCTCTCTCTCTCTCTCTCTCCCCGCATCTCTAGCGTACCGTCTCCATCCTCTTCCAACCTCCTCCCATGGCGGGCTCGCCTCCTGATGAGGTCTACCTCCACGGTGACCTCGACCTCCGCATCATCGCCGCCTCCAACCTCCCCAACATGGACATCGTCTCCGAGCGCCTCCGCCTCTGCTTCTCCGCCTGCGCCAGGCCTGCCGACACCTCCGCCGACCCTCCCCGCCCCGGCCGAGACACCGGCGGCTCCGACCGCGACGCCCGCCGCCACGGGAAGATCATCACCTCCGACCCCTACGTCACCGTCCGCGTCCCCCAGGCCACCATCGCCCGCACTGGCGTCATCCGCAACTCGCAGAACCCTAAGTGGGACCAGCGGTTCCGCGTCGCCCTGGCTCACCCCGTCGTCGACTTGGAGTTCCGCGTCAAGGACGACGACATCTTCGGCGCGCAGCTGATCGGCACTGTCAAGATTTCCGCGCGGGAAATAGCAGAACGCGAGTTCATCTCCGGTTCCTTCCCGCTGATTGGACCTTCGGGGAAACCGCCGAAGCCGAATGCCGCCCTCGAGCTCGAGCTGAAGTTCACGCCCGTGGAGAAGAACCCGGAGTACCGGTTCGGGATTGGCGGAGATCCGACGCATCAGGGAGTGAAGCACACTTATTTCCCCTTGAGAAAAGGGTGTGGCGTCACGCTGTATCAGGACGCTCATGTGGTCGATGGGTTGTTGCCCCATATTGAGTTGGATAGCGATGCTGGAGGCGTTTATAGGCAGGAGAAGTGTTGGTCGGATATTTGTCACGCCATATGTGAGGCTCACCATTTGATATACATTGTTGGTTGGTCGGTTTATCATAAAATTAAGCTCATTAGAGAGCACACGCCATTGCCGCGAGGCGGGGACTTGACGCTCGGTGAATTGCTCAAGTATAAGTCACAAGAGGGGGTGCGCGTTTTGTTGTTGATTTGGGATGATAAGACTTCGCACAAGAAGTATTTTATTGACACGGTGAGAAGTTGTTTTATTTTAGTGGGATTGCCCATGCTCACATGCTTCCATCTGCTTATGTTAGCAAAATTAAGGTGGCATTACCGAATACTATGTTGTTGTTGTTTCTGTTGCCCAGACGCTTATGGTGGTGAATATTTTAGTCGTGGGGTCTAGCGGGGAATTAAGTGATAGTGTCTCTCTTTGCTCGCAATATTTTTCTGTACAAATGACTAAGGGTGCGCGAGTGGCGTTTCTTGCAGGCAGGGGTGATGCAGACACATGATGAAGAAACTCGAAAGTTTCTTAAGCATTCATCGGTGAACTGCGTGCTGTCCCCGCGTTATGCTAGCAGTAAGCTTGGCTATATAAAACAGCAGGTATGCTTTTCCTTGAATTCTTGCGGTTTCGCTGCATGGACCATTTATCAGAATCTAGAGATTAGCACTAGCATTGGACAGCAAGGGTCTCTTTGTCATTCACCATATTGTCATAACATCTTTCGCATTTATGAGCTACATGGCAATACGACGTATCATTCCTGCCTCATGTCTAGGCAATTTGCTATCTAGCATATTTGTAGTTGGACATGCGTGTTGTTGTTGAATGTCCTATGACATTGCTAGGGTGATTTGGCACTGGAGATGAGTGTTCTTTATGAAGTTACTAATGGACTCTTTGCAGCTCCTTCACTTAGCCCATTCATAAAGCTAATGTTCCTTTTCATATATGTAAAGTTGAACTCTTGTTTAGGAAGTCTTTACCACACCCAACCCCCCACCCCACAAAAAAAAAAAAAATCTTGTTTTGGAAGTTTCTCTGCATTTTTGAGCTATCATGAAGGTTTATCTACTTTCTTAGGAAGATTCTGAGCAGTACATAATCCTCATTCCTTAACCTGGAATGGTTATCTTAAGGGACAAGGTTTGCTTTGTATTCTACATACATTTTCGTCAAGCATGGCTGCATGATTCTGGTGGATAATCTGGGATAAGGTCCATCCCTTCTCCTTTTGCTTGCTTGAGTTCCTTATGTGATGTCGTGGTAGTTATGATATTCTAAAAAATTCTTACTATGGTGAATGACATTTTTCTCCAGGTTGTCGGAACCATGTTCACACACCATCAAAAATGCGTCCTGGTGGACACACAGGCATGGGGCAATTACCGAAAAATAACTGCATTTATAGGAGGACTTGATCTCTGTGATGGTCGATATGATACACCTGAGCATCGGCTATTTCGTGATCTTGACACTGTTTTTAAGGATGACTTTCACAATCCTACATTTCCTGTGAGTTATTTGTATATATTTGAAATGTTTTAGCTTTTTGGCCCAGTAGTTCTTTGCTAGTTAAGTACTCTTGCATTTACTGTCCTATAATGTATGTCAAATTTTGGAGTTTGTAGTGATAGAAGCCTTTTGTACTTTCCTGCTTGAAGAGTGGCGTGATAACAGAGATCAATTCCTCCTATAAATGTGCCTTGTTTCTTTCACTCTTGAGAGCTGATGTACCATACTCGCAATAACGGTCCTCCTATTTCTGGTTAAATACATCAGATGACTTATGATTGTAACTGTGATAGTAGCATTCTAGAAAATTTTAAGATTTAAAAGGACACATACTGTTTTGTATGGGAATTCATGAAGAACTGGTCCAGTTGATAAGCAAGATGCAAGGGTAGAGTACACTACAAGTGCCAAAACTTATGCACGACGCTCACTTTAGTGTCAAAACTTTCAAAATGGCCACTTAAGTGACAATTTTTTTGAAAAACGATCACTTAAGTGCTAAATTTTTTGAAAGACGATCCCTTCGGTGTCGAAACTTTCAAAATGATCACTTAAGTGTCAATTGGCACTGAAGTGATAGCTTTTCAAAAAAAATTGACACTTAACTGATCATTTTGAAAGTTTCGATACTGAAGTGATCGTTTTTCAAAAAATTTGGCACTTAAGTGACCATTTGAAAATTTTTTGGCACGTAAGTGATTGTTTTCAAAGTTTTGACGCTCAAGTGAACGCTGTACATAAGTTTTGGCACTTGTAGTGTACTTAAGCCCAAGATGCAACAAGGGTAAATTGATAAAATCACAATCCACAAACTTGAAGGGGGTGATTACCTTGTTTCAGAATTTACGGCTACCATCGCACATTGGAAGTGGATTGGATGTCATGTTTGAGGAAAGATTCATGCCTATGTTTAATGACTTGCTTTAAATTTTGGATTATAGAAGTGGCTGCATATTCTAGTCTAATTCTCATATTTGTCATGAATCATGATACAAGTGAGTTCTTTTATGATTTCATTTTTAATGTGGTGCACAGAGAAGAATAAAATGACCCCTGTATATTTGGTTAAGTACGGTTTTGTTGTGTTGAGCCAAGTTTGCTTATTTGAGGTTCTGAAGGTCCATCTAATGTTCTGTGGGTACACCAAAATCTTGTGAATTTGATTGATAATACCTGAAAAAGGGGTGAATGCAACAATTCCTGTGCTGTTTTCTTTCAGTTTTAAGTCTTGTGACATGTAGAATCTTGGACTTTGGTACAGTCTGGAATGAAAGCTCCAAGACAACCATGGCATGACCTGCACTGCCGGATCGAAGGGCCTGCTGCATATGATGTACTGATGAACTTTGAGCAACGTTGGAGGAAAGCAACAAAATGGAAAGAATTCAGTCTCTTTGTCAAAGGAAAAAGCCATTGGCATGATGATTCCTTAATTAAGATAGGCCGTATCTCTTGGATACTGAGTCCTAAATCGTCTGAGTCATATGTTAGCACCTCATCTCTTTCAAAGGATGACTCCGACGAGCATATTACGTATGTCGTGCCTGAGGACAATCCTGATCTCTATGTCTCCAAAAAAGATGATCCTAATCACTGGCATGTTCAGGTTGGAAACGCAAGTTACACATCGCTATTGCATGTTCAGGTTGCCTTACTTTATTTTGCCCATTCACTTTGTGTTTGCTTGTGCAGATTTTCCGGTCTATTGACTCTGGATCAGTCAAAGGATTTCCCACAAAAAGAAAAGATATTGCTGAAAAGCAGGTCTACATGAGATATATGGCTTTCTTCCTTTGTTATTCCTACTTTTCTTCCTTTTTTTGCTTTTGTTTAGTTGAATGAAAAGCGGAAAAGGAGAAAAGAAATCATATTAATGGATTTGGGCTGGAGTAGGATTCTCTATCCATTAAAACATGAACTTGTATCTACCTTTCTAATCGATATCATTTTATGGGATTTTTTTGTAAATTTGTATCTGCATCCTCTTAATTATTGGCACTTTTTGCTGCAGAATCTTATAGTTACAAAAGATGTAATAGTGGACAGAAGCATTCAGACAGCTTACATTCAGGCGATCAGATCTGCTCAACATTTTGTATATATTGAAAATCAGTATTTTCTGGGATCATCGTATGCGTGGCCATCGTATAACAATGCAGGTGAATATCATGATTTCTTTTAGGTTGCAAGTTGGCGATTCCTATCCATACTCAAGATATTCCATTGGTGGACTAAGTATGCCTCGTTTAATCGCAATCATGTCGAATTTGACTTACAGAGTGACTGCAAAAAAAAAAAAAATGAGTATGGCTCATTTCACTCCAAAGTACTGGTGAAATCTTTTGTTTGTGTGTCAATTGACCATTTTCATCACTTTTTTGTATGTTTAGGAGCTAAGTCTTTAACTAGTACTGTTTGCTACATTATAGTAAGCAGTAGACTTCGTGTAGTTATTTTTTCCCCCCCGCAAACCACTCTCAGCTGTTTGTAACATGGTCTGAGCAGGAGCTGATAATCTCATCCCAATGGAATTGGCCTTGAAGATTGCTAGCAAAATTAGAGCTAATGAGAGATTTGCTGTATATATTGTCATACCGATGTGGCCTGAAGGTGATCCCAAGTCAGCTACAGTTCAAGAGATTCTCTTTTGGCAGGTAGGTTGGTACATGAACATGTTTCCGCAGATGTGCGTTGACTTTAGTGCTTTTCTTTCATAGGTTAGATGGCGGGAGGAAGATATGGAGTACCATGGACAAGGACAGTCCTTACATTACGATCGACAGAAATTAGTACAGACTATATAGTACCAAATACTGAGGAATTAATTCCATTTAGGTGTCCAACCAATTAGAGAATACGCTGTCTCACTTGTTCCTGATGTCTGGCTAATGCTGTGTAAAGTATTCTCTTGTACAATCTCTTACTCCTCACAAATCACATATGGCCATAAAATAGTAAATTGATGTTGATTTTTTAGGACAAGATTTACTAATTTTTTCAGGAGTGCAAAATCACATAATCTGATTCTTTTACACTCTTTGCCTTATTTTCTTCCCAGAGCCAGACCATGCAAATGATGTATCAAGTTGTTGCACGTGAATTGAAGAAAATGCAGCTCAAAGATTCTCGTCCTCAGGAGTACCTTAATTTTTACTGCCTTGGTAATAGGGAAGAGAATTCTGGCCAGCCTCCTCCAGACAAAGCGGTAATGCTTTTTGCAGTATGGCTTTCACTACTCTTCAGGTCCTTCAAACATATTAACGGTCTATTTCACTAGTCGTTAAATTTGCAAGCTCAACAACCCCTTTGGCGGTGCTTGAATGCATTGATAAGCAAGCATGGTTCATAGGGTTGTGACAAGCTGAGCCGACACAGTGCAAAGCTCGAGCTTGATGACCCGCATACTCGGAGCTCGAAACTCAGCTTGAGCTTGATCGTGTATAAAATATTTGGGCTTGAGCTTGACTCGATTATAATAGAGCTATTTATGAACTCAGAGCTTGAGTTTAATAAAGCTCAAACAGTTCGCCTGCCCATGTGTATGAGGGTCATATATGTAATTTTAAGGACTTGTGTCATAAAAAAGTATTTTTGAAGAGAATAATAGAAGCGCAATGAGACTCGGGAGCTTGTAGAGCTGAGTATCAATGAGCTCGAATTTGACTTGACAAGATACTTTAGTAGCTTGAGCTTGAGATCAACTAGAAATGAGTTGAATTGACCTCCAGTAACCATCGAGCAGAGCCCAAGTTAAAATTGGCGCATGGTCAATCGGATTTTCTCATTACAATTTTTTATGAAACTTGGATCTGATGTTTTCTGACATGTTATGGCAGGTCTCAGAAGCGTACAAGTCCCAGCGATTTATGATATATGTTCATGCTAAAGGAATGGTCGTGGATGATGAGTACGTTTTATTGGGATCGGCAAATATTAACCAAAGATCATTGGCTGGTACCAAAGATACCGAGATTGCCATGGGTGCATATCAGCCCCATCACACCTGGGCACTAAAGAAGAGGCATCCACGTGGTCAGGTTGTTGTCTTGTGGCTTCTTTGCATAAGCCTAATTTTTCATTATTCTGTGCTGGCTTTTTCAAGCAAATATGCACTAAATCTTTGGAATACGAATCAGTTGACATTTGTTGAACTGGTAGTAACAAAGCCAAGAACAGCAATTTCCAGCCAGATATATAAGGAAGTCATTAGGATTCGTGATTTTTCTCTTGACAACTTAGTATAAAAAAAAAGAATTTGATGCAGCTTTCAACTCTGTTATTTGTTTTCACATGGTGAATGCAGTCGCATCTGAAACAGGTCGCCATAAATTGTGAATGGAGTAATGGGCTCTCAGCGATATAAGCAGTTTTGGGAATGATTCTTTGCACTTTTGCCCATGTGTGCAGGTATATGGATACAGAATGTCTCTGTGGGCAGAGCATCTTGGGGAAGTGGAAGGATGCTTTAATGACCCTGGCAGTTTAGAATGTGTGAAGAAGGTGAACCAGATAGCTGCAAAAAACTGGAGCAACTACGAGGCTAAAGGTTCATTGCAGGGCCACCTTCTCCAGTATCCCATACAGGTGAACGAAGATGGGAAGGTTGGGCCATTGCCAGGATCCGAGGAGTTTCCTGATGTTGGCGGTAAAGTTGTCGGCGCTCCTTCCAACACACTCCCTGATGTTCTAACAACTTAGGTTCTGTCCTACTCCATGTCCATCCAGTCTCAGGGGCTGCAAAGATGTGTCCCGGGCTGTCACTTCATTCTCGATGTATACAAGTTGTATAATATGTCTGATTGTTTTTGAACAGTGCTGTAGTTCGGATTATTCTTTCATTGTTTTGTTTTTCCCTTGGCTATCGGAATCTTTCCCGGACCCCTGCATAACGAGGATCCTCAGCAGTGATACGCGGCCATGGTGTGAATGTGCTGTTTGAACAGCTCGGTGTCTCTTCGACTTTGGCTAGAAGGTTTCTGTTGTTACAATCTGGGAGCATCTCGGTGTTTTAGCGGATAGAGTTGTAATTTGGAAATTGTACAAATGTAGTTGAAAACAGCTTGGCTACTTTGTAAAGTGACTGACGCCTTTTGTTTCAAGGCCTAATATCCTGAAAAATCTTCAACTTTGACCTCTATTCTAATTATATTTAAAAAAAAATTCTCACAAGAAATGTTAAATTTTTATTTTTATCTCAATTCTACCAGTCTAACATTCAAAAAATCTCTAACTTTAGTTTTTGTCTCAATTTTACTAAGTTAATATCCAATAAATCCATAAATTTAGTATTTGTCTCAATTATATTTAAAATTTCTTTTTATCTTATCAAAGATCTCAAATTTTTACTTTTGTCTCAGTTATATCACCATTAGTCTTCCATTTATAATCACTGTTAATAAATCATACGTGGTATTTTCATGTTGTTACGGAAAGTAAATGTGAGTGATTTCAGATTCCATACATGTTACATTTAGAACCTAAAACCATCCCCGTTGGAATAGGCTTTTTTTTTTGGGAGGGGAACATGCTCCATATTATACACTCATCACCAAGTACCATTGAATATTATAGGATCATGTGAAGATATATACAAAAAAAAAAAATACAAAAAGTTATCTAAGGATCGAAGGTTCAGGTTCCAAGTTCCACTACATAAAACCTACCCGTTATAATAGGTTCCTTAATTTTTGGAACCTAGAACCTCTACATACTTTCATTTTACTTAACTAAAAATTTAAAAAGAAAAGAAATTAGTAGGTTTTCGAGTATCCTAGAATCGATCTTAAAACCTGCAATAGGGTAGGTTTTAGATTCTGAGATATGACGAGCAGGTTTCAGGTTCCAAAAAATGAGAATCTGTTTTGATGGATATATTCTAAGTTTCAGGAGTTTATCCTAGTTTTTTGGATATCAAACCGGTAGAATTGGGGCAAATTAGAAGTTGTAAATTTTTTATGAGACAAAAAACTTTTGGATATAATTGGGATATAGGTTAAAATTTGGGTTTTTTTATAAGATTTTTTTTAAATATAATTGGGATAGAAGTTAAAGGTGGAATTTTTTTTAGTATTGGGGCTTAGTTTGAAATGAATAAATCTCATAGATGCAATAATCATTTCTTGACAAATTCTTGCGAATTGCAGTAGTTTCTAACCCTACCGTAGTTATCTAGGTTGACTTTTTGCAAATTTTAAGGCATTTAAAATTGACTTTTATTTCGCAAAAAAAATACTCAAAAACTTTTTGAAATGTACATATATTTGTCGTGGCGTGAGAAATTTGAGACCGAGTAGAACCTTTTAATTACTTTTTTAGAGAAAGCACTAGAAGTGTTAAAACTTATCATGAAAGTTCGATAAAGTTTTAAAATTTTAAAAAGTGCAATCAAATCCTTTTGTAAACACTTTTCAATTTAATTCAGAAGAAATGTGGGCATGATTTTTTTACTATTTTCTCTAACATGGAGTTGATGCTAAATATAAAATTAAAATGATATTTGTTATTATTATTATTATTATTATTATTATTATTTTCGAATTCTCTTCTCATCTTCTTGTAGATATACTTTAGTTATTAATATTATTGATCTCGCTGATCTCTTTCGTCCCCAAGTAACTAAGCACAGTTGAAATCACCCTTTGGAATATTTAATTCATCATGTTGTCTGTTACCCTGAATGACGACGAGGACGACGAAACGGCCGCGCAAAAAATACCACGCGATCTCATCATGGGCGACTTGCAAACGGCCACTGTGCTTCCCCATTTTGTATGAAGTTTTCTAAGGAAGAAGAAGAGTAGATAGGTGGGGCCAATCAGCATCGACATGACTAAATTAGTGAATCGTACCTTGGTGGTGCTGCTTGGACGCTGCCGCCGCGCCACGAGCACCTTCCATCTCTCTCTCTCTCTTCCCGCATCTATACCTTGCTCTCTCTTCTTCCTCAAGTAAGGCACTTCTCCACGCGCGCGCGAGCGCACACACACACTCTCTCTCGTTCTCTCTCTCGCCCCCCGCCCCCCCCCCCCCCCCCCCAACCCGCATCTATACCTTGTTTGATGATAAGTGTATAATTGTCGCGACCCGAAAAATTTTTCAATCAGTGGAAAAATTTTGGGTTAACGGATTATCATGTTAATTAAATTAACGAACCTAATACGGACCCTCCCAAGCCCTACCGAATCGCAATTTTGATTTTTGTTTGAATGATTTTAGAATTTGGAGTTGCTATTAATCATTTTTGGCAGGTTGATTAAAAACCTAAGTAAATTAGCGGGAGAACTAAATTACTTCTACAAACCAGAGATTATGAGTTGGGGAACTTAGTTACACTAGTTAATTAAAACTAATGGCCTTTTGGTACCTTAATTCCATGGATATCTTAATTTGGCAACTCAGGCTTGGTTTATTCCTAAGGTTCTAATGAGGTGATCTCTTATATATATATATTCACTTTTTGGATGGAATGCATATGAATGATTTTTTTTGTATTTTCAAAACATTAAAAATTCCCTGAAGCCGAAAGAGGGAGTGAGCTAACGATTTATGTGTAATGTTACGACCTCCAGCAGGTGGCTCGACCAACTCATTCTGAGGGTTGATGATAATTAAATGACAAAAATTAAATGCAGCAATAACGGATCTCCAACAAGGGACTCGGCTTGTGCTCGGCCTACCAATTATGAGGTTTGATGGTATAAAAATTAAATTACAGGGAATTAAATTA
The DNA here is from genome assembly GCA_016432845.1 of Psidium guajava. Lineage (NCBI taxonomy): Eukaryota > Viridiplantae > Streptophyta > Magnoliopsida > Myrtales > Myrtaceae > Psidium > Psidium guajava. Next base: position 12,995,925 of record CM028231.1, on the reverse strand, counting down.
TAATAAATAAAGAACCTCCAACAAATGGCTCGGCCTTGGCTCGGCTTACTCATTTCGGAATTTGATGGTACAGAAATTAAATTGCAGAAACTTAAATTGCAATAAATAAAGAGCCTCCAACAAAAGCCTCGGCCCCACCCATTTTGGGGTTCGGTGGTACAAAAATTAAGTTGTAATAAATAAAGAACCTTCAACAAAGGGCTCGGCCTACCTATTATGGGGTTTGATGGTACAGAAATTAAATTGCAATAAATAAAGAACTTCCAACAAAGGGTTCGACCTTGGCTCGGCCTACCTATTATGGGGTTTGATGGTACAGAAATTAAATTGCAGGGAATTAAAGAACCTCCAACAAAGGGATCGGCCTTAACTCGGCCTACCCATTTTGGGGTTTGATGGTACAGAAATTAAATTGCAGGAACTTAAATTACAATAAATAAAGAACCTCCAACAAAGGACTCGGCCTACCCATTTTGGGGTTTGATGGTACATAAATTAAATTGCAAAAAGTAAAGTACAAGAGATCTTTACACCACCAAGTATGGGGTAGAATCTGTCGCAATTTGGAACTCGGATCTTTTAAGCGAAAAATGCAGAAAATTGCAATATGAATACGACACGTGAATATGACACGGCATAATCGAAATTTAAATCAATCTATTGAGGTAACGATATTATTGAATATTTTAATGGTTAGGATCGTTACCCGATTTGACGGATTTGATTGTCAAATTCGGATCTCATGCCACCTTATGAATCAAGATTTCGGCTCGAACAACGGAGATGAACTCGTGACTTGTGTTGATCGGTAGAGAAATTAGTGATTGTAATATATAGATTTAAACTTCCACCATCTTCAAGACTCTCTTTTGGAAAAGAATTCTCTCTTTTTTTTTCTCTTTAAATTTTTTCAATCTCCCAAAACCCTCTCCAACATTTCAAATTTTCTCTCCAAAAAAATTCCCCTTCCCAAGCTTACTTATTCCTCCTTTTATAACATACTCATCCATCTCCCATTCTAATTTTTCCACTAACTTTTCTTCATTTCATCTTCCCTTCTCTATTCCCATTTCCTCTTCTCCATCTTCTCTTCTACATCTTTCCTTCTCCATCTCCCCTTCTCTATTCTAATTTCTCCACCAATTTTTCTTTTTGTTATTTGCAAAATAATTCCTCAAGTGTGTTGACACCTGATTTTTAATCATTTTTTCTATTGCTAAAGTAATAAAAAATCCATAAAAATTCATAAAATTGAAAAATCAACTTTGGGGACCTTAACCAAGCCTAGGGAACCAATTTTGACCAAAAAATGATTTTTCATATTTTCGATATTTTTCGGTATTTTGATTTTCGAAAATTCATAAAACAAAAAATTAAGAAAATTGAGAAAATTTTGGAAAAATAACATTTGAGGCCAAAAAAATACACAAAGATAGTTAATATTTTTATTCTAAATCTATTTTCATATTGGCCATCACCAATTCAGAAAAATCCAATTCGAGTCCCGTGTTCCTTCATGAGTATAATCTCGAATCGGTATTAAAAAAATTTAATTTGAGTCAACTTATTTTTAATTTTCATTTTTTATGAGTTGTGACATTGTCTTCTAATATTTTAATTTTCATCTTGGCCCAATTATACCCAGAATGACTCAATTTTGTAAAAGAGCTTTAATTAAATTCTGCATTATTATCAGCGGCAAGAAATGAGCTTAAATTTGACATGTGGTAAATTTTAGTGTGTCAAAAATTGTGAGGAGATTTAGACTCAAAGAAATATATTTTTTCAGGGACTGAATTGTAAATACTTAAAATTCAAGGACTAGAGTGCAAATACCTAACTCTTGAAGGATTATTTTACAAATAACAAAAAGAAGAGTTAGTGGATAAATTAGAATAGAGAAGGGAAGATGGAGAAGAGGAGATGAAAAAGAGAAGTTGGAGAAGAATGGATGGAGAAAATAAGATAAGAATAGAGAAGGGAAGATGGAGATGAAGAAGAGTTAGTAGAGAAATTAGAATGGAAGATAAGAATAGAGAAGGGAAGATGGAGATGAAGAAGAGTTAGTGGAGAAATTAGAATGGGAGATAAATATGGAGAAGGGAAGATGAAGATGAAGAAGAGTTAGTGGAGAGATTAGAATGTGAGATAGAGATGGAGAATGGAAGATGAAAATGAAGAAGAGTTAGTGGAAAAATTAGAATGGGAGATAGATGAGTAGATTATAAAAGGAGGAAGAAGTGAGCTTGAGTGAGGATTAGATTCTTTGGAGAGAAAATTTGAAGTGTTTGGGAGAATTTTTTTGGGAGAGAAAATTTGAAGTGTTTGAGAGGAATTTTTTTGGAGAGAAAATTTTGGATGTTTGAGAGAGTTTTGGGAGATTGAAGAAAAATTTGAGAGAAAGAAAATACCAAAAGAGAGAGAATTTTGAAGATGATGGGAGTTTAAAGCTAGGGGTTATCATCACAAATTCCTTCATCGATCAATATAAATCAAGAGTTCATCCTCGTCAACGAGCAAGCAAATTCGAGCTAAGTGTTTTTATTTATTCATTTATTTATGGTTTTACTCGCAAATTAGCACAAATTGTATACACTTTCTCCATCTCCCATTTTTTCCCATATTTTATGTCAGGAGAAGGATATTTCTATGTCAACAGAAAAAATCTCGTAGAGATGCAAAAATCGGCCCAGACAAGCCCGTAAGCTGTCCACCGATTTCTCAACTGATCTGTGACTAAAAGTCCATCTTAATTCAAAAGAAACTCTCTATATTGGGAACATAGAGAGCGAAAATCAATTATAGAAATCCCTTAAAAAAAACGGGAGATAAATACTCTTTCCACTCTTCTGATTTTAGGTGCAGATTAGCACGTATTTTGTATACTGACACTTCACTTTATTTTATGTCAGGAAACCGTAGCTCTATATCAATGGTCAACCCTATGGAAGCACAAAATCGGCTTGGAGGAGTCCTCAAGCGCGCACAAATTTCAAATTGTTGAATCAATCCGTTGTATTTCATTTTAAAGAATTCATACCCCAGAATGGAGAGGACAAAGTCTATCCGCAATTTAAATATCTGCACCATAAATCCCAAAGAGAATAGCCAAGCCAATGCTTAGCCTCCCATTGGAGGTTTTTACTTACAGTAGTTAAATACCTGCAACTTAAATACCTGCACCTTAAATCCCAAAGGGAAGAGCCAAGCCAATGCTTAGCCTCCCATTGGAGGTTTTTACTTACAGTAGTTAAATACCTGCAACTTAAATACCTGCACCTTAAATCCCAAAGGGAAGAGCCAAGCCAATGCTTAGCCTCCCATTGGAGGTTTTTACTTACAGTAGTTAAATACCTGTACCTTAAATCCCAAAGGGAAGAGCCAAGCCAATGCTTAGCCTCCCATTGGAGGTTTTTACTTACAGTAGTTAAATACCTGCAACTTAAATACATGTACCTTAAATCCCAAAGGGAAGAGCCAAGCCAATGCTTAGCCTCCCATTGGAGGTTTTTACTTACAGTAGTTAAATACCTGCAACTTAAATACATGTACCTTAAATCCCAAAGGGAAGAGCCAAGCCAATGCTTAGCCTCCCATTGGAGGTTTTTACTTACAGTAGTTAAATACCTGCAACTTAAATACATGTACCTTAAATCCCAAAGGGAAGAGCCAAGCCAATACTTAGCCTCCCATTGGAGGTTTTTACTTACAGTAGTTAAATACCTGCAACTTAAATACATGTACCTTAAATCCCAAAGGGAAGAGCCAAGCCAATGCTTAGTCTCCCATTGGAGGTTTTTACTTACAGTAGTTTAAATACTTGCAACTTAAATACCTGTACCTTAAATCCCAACGGGAAGAGCCAAGCCAATGCTAGGCCTCCCATTGGAGGTGTTTATTCACTGTCATGTACTTCCTATAATTTAATTTTTGAATCATGAGACCCAAAAGATGAGTAAGTCGTAATACTGCACAGAAGTCCTTAACACACTCCCTCTTTTGGCTTCAGGGAATCTTTAACACTTAAAAAATATAACAAATAAAAATATATACCATCCATGCATCCTATTTAAAAAGTGAAAACACAAAAGAGAATACCCTACTAGAGCCTTAGGAATAAACCAAGCATGAGTTGCCGAATTAGGATATCCATGAAATTAAGGTACCGAAAGGGCATTAGTTTTAATTAACTAGTGTAACCAAGTCCCCGAGCTCATAATCTCTGGTTCGCAGTGTCGCGACCCTCTAAAAAAATTTTAAATTTTAAAAGGGGGTTAACGGATTATTAGGTTAATTAGATTTGACTAACCTAACGCGGACCCTCCCAAGCCCTACCGAATCGCAACTTTGGTTTTTGTTTAAATGATTTTAAAATTTGGAGTCGCCACTAATCGTTCTTGGTAGGTCGATTAGAAACCTAAATAAATTAGCGGGAGAACTAATTTATTCCTGCGAACCAGAGATTAGGAGCTCGGGGACTTGGTTACACTAGTTAATTAAAACTAATGCCCTTTCGGTACCTTAATTTCATGGATATCCTAATCCGGCAACTCAGGCTTGGTTTATTCCTAAAGCTCTAGTAGGGTATCCTCTTTTGTGTTTTCACTTTTTAAATAGGATGCATGGATGGTATATATTTTTATTTGTTATATTTTTTTAAGTGTTAAAGATTCCCTGAAGCCGAAAGAGGGAGTGTGTTAACGACTTCTGTGCAGTATTACGACCTACTCATCTTTTGGGTCTGATGATTCAAAAATTAAATTATAGGAAGTACATGACAGTGAATAAACACCTCCAATGGGAGGCCTAGCATTGGCTTGGCTCTTCCCTTTGGGATTTAAGGTACAGGTATTTAAGTTGCAAGTATTTAAACTACTGTAAGTAAAAACCTCCAATGGGAGGCTAAGCATTGGCTTGGCTCTTCCCCTTGGGATTTAAGGTACATGTATTTAAGTTGCAGGTATTTAACTACTGTAAGTAAAAACCTCCAATGGGAGGCTAAGCATTGGCTTGGCTCTTCCCTTTGGGATTTAAGGTACAGGTATTTAAGTTGCAGGTATTTAACTACTGTAAGTAAAAACCTCCAATGGGAGGCTAAGCATTGGCTTGGCTCTTCCCTTTGGGATTTAAGGTGCATGTATTTAACTACTGTAAGTAAAAACCTCCAATGGGAGGCTAAGCATTGGCTTGGCTCTTCCCTTTGGGATTTAAGGTGCAGGTATTTAAGTTGCAGGTATTTAACTACTATAAGTAAAAACCTCCAATGGGAGGCTAAGCATTGGCTTGGCTCTTCCCTGTGGGATTTATGGTGCAGGTATTTAGATTGCGGATGGACTTTGTCCTCTCCATTTTGGGGTATGAATTTTTTAAAATGAAATACAACGAATTGATTCAACAATTTGAAATTTGTGCGCGCTTGAGGACTCCTCCAAGCCGATTTTGTGCTTCCATAGGATTGACCATTGATATAGAGCTGCGGCTTCCTGACATAAAATAGAGTGAAGTGTTAGTATACAAAATATGTGCTAATCTGCACCTAAAACCAGAAGAGTAGAAAGAGTACTTATCTCCCATTTTTTTGGGAGGGATTTCTATAATTGATTTTCGCTCTCTATGTTCCCAATATAGAGAGTTTCTTTTGAATTAAGAGGGACTTTTAGTCACAGATCAGTTGAGAAATCGGTGGACAGCTTAGGAGCTTGTCTGGGCCGATTTTTGCATCTCTACGAGATTTTTGCTGTTGACGTAGAGATATCCTTCTCCTGACATAAAATATGAAAGAAAAAGGAGATGGAGAAAGTGTATACAATTTGTGCTAATTTGCGAGTAAAACCATAAATAAATGAATAAATAAAAACACTTAGTTTGAATTTGTTTGCTCGTTGACGAGGATGAACTCTTGATTTATATTGATCGATGAAGGAATTTGTGATGATAACCCCTAGCTTTAAACTCCCATCATCTTCAAAATTCTCTCTCTTTTGGTATTTTCTTTCTCTCAAATTTTTCTTCAATCTCCAAAAACTCTCTCAAACATCCAAAATTTTCTCTCCAAAAAATTCTTCCAAACACTTCAAATTTTCTCCCTCCCAAAAATTCCACCTTTCTCAAGCTCACTTCTTCCTCCTTTTATAATCTACTCATCTATCTCCCATTCTAATTTTTCCACTAACTCTATCTCCCATTCTAATTTCTCCACTAACTCTTCTTCATTTTCATCTTCCATTCTCCATCTCTATCTCACATTCTAATCTCTCCACTAACTCTTCTTCATCTTCATCTTCCCTTCTCCATATTTATCTCCCATTCTAATTTCTCCACTAACTCTTCTTAATCTCCATCTTCCCTTCTCTATTCTTATCTTCCATTCTAATTTCTCTACTAACTCTTCTTCATCTCCATCTTCCCTTCTCTATTCTTATCTTATTTTCTCCATCCATTCTTCTCCAACTTCTCTTCTTCATCTCCTCTTCTTCATCTTCCCTTCTCTATTCTAATTTATCCACTAACTCTTCTTTTTATTATTTGTAAAATAATCCTTCAAGAGTTAGGTATTTGCACTATAGTCCTTGAATTTTAAGTATTTACAATTCAGTCCCTGAAAAAATATATTTCTTTAAGTCCAAATCTCCTCACAATTTTTGACACACCAAAATTTACCACATGTCAAATTTAAGCTCATTTCTTGTCGCTGAAAATAATGCATAATTTAATTAAAGCCCTTTTGCAAAATTAAGTCATTCTGGGTATAATTGGGCCAAGATGAAAATTTAAAATATTAGAAGACAATGTCACAACTCATAAAAAGTGAAAGTTAAAAATAAGTTGACTCAAATTAAATTTTTTTAGGCCCGATTCGAGATTATACTCGTGAAGGAACACGTGACTCGAATTGGATTTTTCTGAATTTGCGATTGCCAATATGAAAATAGATTTAAAATAAAAATATTAACTATCTTTGTGTATTTTTTTGGCCTCAAATGTTATTTTTTCAAAATTTTCAAATATTTTTGTATTTTTTTTAAAAAAATTAAAATATATATAATATGAAAAATTATTTTTTGGTCAAAATTCGTTCCCTAGGCTTGGCTAAGGTTCCCAAACTTGATTTTTCAATTTTATGAATTTTTATGGATTTTCTATTAATTTTCGAAAATAAATAAATAAAAAATACGTAAAAATACTGAAAATATGAACAATCATTTTTTGGTCAAAATTGGTTCCCTAGGCTTGGCTAAGGTCCCCAAAGTTGATTTTTCAATTTTATGAATTTTTATGGATTTTTTATTACTTTAGCAATAGAAAAAATGATTAAAAATCAGGTGTCAACAGCTGCCCCTCTTTGAAAGGAAGCTCGGTAGAGGTTCATTTCAAAGACGAGATGACACCTGTATTCTTATCGACTCAATACAAGGAAATAAAAAGAGTCGTGACATGATTGTTCCACTGAAAATGAAATGAGAACCTAAGGATTCGTTATATAAAAAAACTTTAGGGTGGTTGAACTTGAACCCGTATGGTGGATCAACCCATGGTAGATTCCTAATAAAAGGATTCTACTGATTAAAAATTGAATTAAAATTTGACCCGTATGGTGGGTCATACCATTTGACCCGTATGGTGGGTCGTACCATGGTAGATTCCTAATAAAAGGATTCTACTGATTAAATTTTGATTGAGATTTGACCCGTATGGTAGGTCACCACATGGAGATACCTGTAAGAAGGACTTGGTGCCTGTAGAAAGGACTTGGTGCCAGTAAAAAGGACTTGGTGCCTGTAAAAAGGACTTGTGCCTGTCAAAAGGACTTAATTTGCCTGTAAGAAGGACTTGATTTGCCTGTAAAAAGGACTTGATTTGCCTGTAAGAAGGACTTGATTTGCCTGTAAGAAGGACTTTGTTTGCCTGTAAGAAGGACTTTGTTTTGCCTGTAAGAAGGACTTACTTTGCCTGTAAGAAGGACTTTGTGCCTGTAAGAAGGACTTGATTTGCCTGTAAGAAGGACTTTGTTTGCCTGTAAGAAGGACTTTATGCTTGTAAGAAGGACTTGATTTGCCTGTAAGAAGGACTTTATGCTTGTAAGAAGGACTTTGTGCCTGTAAGAAAGACTTGATTTGCCTGTAAGAAGGACTTTGTGCCTGTAAGAAGGACTTGATTTGCCTGTAAGAAGGACTTTATGCCTGTAAGAAGGACTTGCTTTGCCTGTAAGAAGGACTTGATTTGCCTGTAAGAAGGACTTTATGCCTGTAAGAAGGACTTGATTTGCCTGTAAGAAGGACTTTGTGCCTGTAAGAAGGACTTGGTTTGCCTGTAAGAAGGACTTAGTTTGCCTGTAAGAAGGACTTGATTTGCCTGTAAGAAGGACTTTGTGCCTGTAAGAAGGACTTGGTTTGCCTGTAAGAAGGACTTTGTGCCTGTAAGAAGGACTTGGTTTGCCTGTAAGAAGGACTTAGTTTGCCTGTAAGAAGGGCTTGGTGTACCTCAAAGGGTGCCATTCTGAAATCTGGGGAGACCAGGAATCCTGCAGAAGCTCAAACCCAAATTATATTCTCCTGTCGCTTTAGGAATAAACCAAAGAGGCAGAGATTAAAAGGTCTCGAACATTTCTGTTCTTGAGACAAATCATGCTTTATTGAAGAAGGTGGATACCTGTATGTACCGCAATGGATTCGAGTACCCCAACAACCGTCAGAATTCATTCTCTTGAAAGGTTCAGGTTGAAGATATACTTACCTGAGAATTTGGAAAAAATGCTTGGTGGCTTCTCGACAACCAGGCTTGTTCATTCAATAATCGCCGAATGAACTTCAAGACTTTGGAAGGTAACTCGAACACCGGGAATGTGTTGCCTGTCAGGCAATGTCAGAGGTAACATGTGCAAGCATTTTCATCAATGCGTTCATTGGTTCATGCAAAATTGTTCTGCTAAGTTTGCCATGATTAAAGGCAGTCTGTGTAATAACTCATGATGCAATCGATCAATATATGGATCATGTATTGCATTACCACTTCTGTTTAAGGAGGTTCTTATAGTACGAACACCTCGAATGTAATCTGAATGGGGGACTTCATTCCGAAAAGGGCTTTCTTTCACTCTGGAGAAAGGCTGTTTATCTGTAGATTAAAATGTTAGACCTGTGTGGAAATGGTTTGCCTTTCCTCATCCTGTTATGCCCCATTTTGCACATTTGACGTCTCCTATGCAGTTTATGCTCTAAGTTGAAGTCGGTAAATTAAACATGCGGAATAGTCATACATAATTCATGAAATGTGTAAACACAATGCCGATGTGACAATTTTTAGCATCATGTGTGTTTATATAATGTGCAAACATGGGCGGATTTGAATTGCCCCTGGTATATGGGTGGATCGAACAAATTGGGAAGCCCACTCCTTATGTCGAGGAGCGGTTTGTCCCAAACTTTGCCCCTGCGCGATGAAGCATATGGGTGAGGGAGCATTTCGGTTGGTTTAATGACAGCGACCGCCATGGTTTAGCGGTTGAATGCCCCTGCAAAAAGCAGAGAAATTATTCTTGAAATCAAACGAGATAAGGAAGACATATTTGCTTTTTCGCTTCAGAGCTTGTGATCAATTTGCCCCATTTTTCACCAAAATAGATCTTGTCAGATGATCATAATTTTCTTTTGGATTTGTCTCATTCAACATGTTAAATGTTAGTGTAAATATTTCCTGTAAAAAGAAAAAGAGACATATCAGCCAGTATTAAAAGGGATAAATTGAAAACGATACTGATTTACCCTTCATCTTGAATGTCTTGCACGAGTCTTTTACCAGTTTTGTTGGATTGAATTTTCCTCGACTTTTGTTGGGTGCCTCACCATTATGAGAAGACTATGGTAAAATACTGACTTTGATATTACTCGTCGAGTATTCCTGTTTGTAAAAAAGAAATGCACAAAAAGTTGTTTCATTTATTTATAATACATACAACATTTCCCACCATCGGGGATCGAACTCGGGATATTTCGGACCTACTGTCATCCCCCATACCATTTGGTCCATTGGACCATAGGTGTCCATGGGGCTATCCTTTCAAAGGTTAATCTTTGGGGATAAAGCAGCCTTGTTGTATCACCTTATGCCATGTTACGGTATTTCTCGAGATAATTTGCAATCCCTGTTAAGAATGGAATAAGACAATTCAAGACTTGAGATGATTATGTGCACATTAGAACGATACAGAATTACCCATTTCTGAGATTGTTCGCGTCTTTCGCTTATACTTTCCTCTGTCCGAAGCTGTCCATCCCGTAGTAATGCCCATGAATAGATTTGCCCCCAAATTTTGTTCAACTTGTATTCGGATATGATTGCGTTCTCGGGTCGATTTGCAATTTCCTGAGAATAGAAGGGGCTTAATTTTAAAACTTGGAGCAATTGAGGGTAAATTGAAACGATACGGAGTTACCCTTCAGGTTTATCCAGATTTTTACTCGCCATCAATTCGTCGCGAGGTTGGTGAGGTGGCGGATTCGAACATTTAATAGGGGGAAGTCGGATTATTACTCCTTGCTTTTACACATTCACAAAAGCAGAAAAACATATCACGCAAGGAAATAAAACACATTCACTCATTCAAGATCAGTTCTGCTTCCTCTACAGGCTCTCCCATGATCAGCTGGCTTCATCCCAAATTAGGTATGCATCGGCCATATCGAAGGTCTGGTGGTCACTAGCTGAACAAATGCATCACAGTCCCGATGCTTTACCGATATCAAACTGGTTGATTATGGCGAAAAGATCATCGTCAATGTCCGCTTGGTGGTAATCTGTCCCTTCTTCCTCGGGAGGTATTGATACTGATTCAGTATCATTGGTCCTTTTGTACCCTACTCCAACAGAACTCGATCCTGTTATAAATTGGTCTAACTCACCTCTTAAACGTGCATTTTCGATCCTCAGATCATACATTTCATCGAGGGTGAGGAGGAGGTTATTGCAGTTGGGGCAGGTGGCGGAGTCAAAAGTCTCTTTATACATCTTGTTTTCCGCTCGGAGGTTTTCATTTTCAACTCTTAGAAACTCGGCTTCGTTGTGCTCATGACGAGTCTTCATTCGGGTTCGTCTATTTTGAAACCAGAACTTGATTTGCGAAGGTTCAAGGCCTAGCTCTTGACTCAGTTCCATTTTTTGTTTGCCGTCTGGCATAGGGCACGTTCTGAAGAAAGCTTCAAGCTTTCGTACTTGCTCCTCAGTATGGCGACGGTAACGCTTCTTTTGACCTTTACCGTTGTTGTCGTTGTCCTTACCGGGCTCTTGGACGTCGTCGGTGGAAGGGCCGGGCTCCATAGGCTCGATCCCAGATATGGCTTCGAACTCTTCCTCTCCCATATTCAGCAAGTAACGATAACTTTCAAGTGTGTTGGGTTGAGACATCTTCGATTTGGTTAACGATTTCTCAAAGTTTGATATCTCTTCTTGTATTTTCACTCTCTGGATTTTTCTGGGAGACTGCGTATGCTTTAAGAGTCTCTCTTTCGAGCACGAATGAGAATTATCAAGAAGATGCCTCCTTTAAAATTAGACGTGGGTTTAGCAACTGTATTGCCTCTCTCGAGTGTTCTGGTTTTCTCGATTTTCTTTTCATCATATCTCTCGCCCAGCTCGTCTCCTTCCATCTTTCCATGGAAGGGGGCCCCTTGTTGCTGTCTCCACCGTCAATTTGCTGGCCAGTTCTTCAATAAAGATGAGTCGTATCCCTTTTCTGCCGAAAATGTCTTTGTCTCCCACTCAGCTTATTTTTTATCCTTTCTTTTTCAAAGTAGTGGCGTCTCGTCCAACTTTTCCGTAGAGACGTCAGATTTGCTTGGCTCGAGATTGGAGACGAGTAGCGGAGGTGATACTGATAGGGAATGGTAGACAGGAAAATTTGGCCAGTAGAGACTTCCCCTGCAAAAATGAAAGAGAATGCGGCAGTATATGTTCTTCATATTCTAGAAAAATTGGAATGATACTGTTTTACCATTGTGTATACTTCCATTGAATTTGAATTGAGGAAGTTCCTTCATTTGGATTGGATTGAATTGTATGTCCCGAGTTGCCTTTCACTTTGAGCTTGCCACATATGTGCTTTGCTTAGTTGGGCCTTGTTTTCTTTCGGGTTGCCTTGGACCATCATCATTTTCCATGCCATCGGGTCTGTAGACCGGAGGGCTCCTTTAATTTGAAGGTTACCTTGAAGGCGAATGAGTCCTATCGCATTCCATTGGGTCATTTCATTTTGCGACACTCTTGAGGCACTTTGCAATCCCCTGGGTGAGAATGGAACAAATCCAATTTAGCATTTTGCAACGATTGAGGGTAAATTGGAACGACACACAGTTACCCGTCTTCGAGCTCGCCTGGGCTTTTCACTTGAAATTTCCCTACGTGAGGCCATTCAACATTTCTCATTATGGCAGTCAGCGACGTTGCCACAAATTGATCCGCCCTAAATCTAGCATAAAAAGGGATTCACGCATTCGACGGGATAAATAAATTGCCCCCTTGTCCTTGAATTAAATCGAGACACCTAGAAAGCTGGAAAATATCATACGCAGGGGAATTAAGCATGAAATGAAAGGTGCACTTATTCAAGGTCAGTTCTGCCTCTCCTGTGGCTCTTCGATAATTAGCTAGTCTCGTGTTGGTTCGGGTGTGGATAACCGATGTTTGAGAGTCCCTACTCACTGGCTCCTGATCGCGGCTTGGGACGTCTGTCAACCCTAAACTGGTTGACCAGGGCAGTAAGCTCATCATCTGGGTAATCTCTTGAACCTTCCAGCAACTGATGCTCGAATTGGGCATTGTTGTTGGCAAATGCTGGCGGTAGATTTCTCATTCTGTCCTCGCCATGAGCAATTTGACTTCTCATGCTGGAGCCTTCATCATTACTCGAGAAAGTGTGGGGATCACCAACTGTCATGCTGCCAAAAACTCCTTTCATTCGAGGATTAGAGAAGTAGAAGTGCTCAGGATAACTTCTTGTCTGATTCTCTGGCTGCGCAGGCGCGCTGATCATGGGATGAGTTCTAGCCACAGGTTGGTGCTTAAACCAAGGAATCTGAATACACTGCTCCTGCGGTCTATACTCTTGAAGAGCATTAGGGTGATTCTGGGGGACACTTTGATTAACGCCTGGGGGATTGATGGCATGGCTACTAGCTTGGTTGATGATGGGAAGTGGCTCGCCCCATGCTAACCTGGGGAACTTATGGTGGCGAGGAGACTCGACGTTCAGGCTTGGATCAGTCCCGCCTTGGTTTTCTTGATTCTAAGCTGCATTGTGTTCTCTCACCCTTTTTCTGTACTTCTGAAGATGACTCGAAACATTTGATTTAGTGAGTCCCTCTACCTTCATAATTTCCAGTATATGTTGCGGCCGTGCCGAATCTATTCCTAGCTGCTGAACTGCATTAACAAACATACGATGCAGCTCGGGAGACCAACTCATCTTCTTTCTCCAGTTGCTTGGAACAAAATTGAAGGCTTGATGCTTGTTCTCATGGTCGTGCAATTGCTTCCTTACCACGTGCTGCCATATGTTTTGAAGCATCTGAACTCTAACTGGTTTCGTTACGACGTCTTGGGCCCCATTTAAGACAGCCTTCATTAGGGCTTGCTGATCATCGCTTGCCGATATTACGAGGACTGGCATGTTTAATTTAGAATTGATGACTTCCAAGAGAGTGAAAACATCCATGTCAATCCCTACCATGGCGGTGAGGACGATATCAAACGGGTCACTACTCCTCCTTAATATCTCTAAGGCCTCTGTCGCCTTTGCTTGAGCTACAACCTTATACCGGCATTTTCTTAATACGGTAACAAGGATTGACAGAGAGACTGGATTACCGTCAATGGCCATGACCAGTAGACCCTCAGGGTAAGGAACTTCATCAGCTTTGACCAGGGTTGAACATGCACCCGTTCCCCTAATACTCGACATATTTCTGGATCTAGGACTGCCGATTCGAGACCGCCTCGGGATGTCTTCTCAGACTTGAGGGATCACGAGATCGTTGATGGCTTCTCGTAACAGGCTTTGAAAGCCGATGCTTTGATGGTGAAGGTTTTGAATTCCTCTCCCACGAGAACTCCTTCCTCTCTATCTTTCTCCTGCGAGTTCTTGCGAATGAACTCTGACTATCAAATGGGGACAAGTTCTCTCTCTGGCAATAGCAACGACTTCCCTCTTCACGGGCAGCGCTATTAGATTTTCCGAGGGAGAAAATCTGATATTCAGCTTTTGATCAAAGGGGAAATCCTTGTTTCTCGCTCAGTTTGTCTTCTTTTTTCTTTTCGTGATAGAGGGCCCCTGTCAAGATCTCCACCGTCGATTTACTGGCGGGTCCTCCAATGAAGACAAGTCGTATCTCCTTTTCGCTAACGTTTGCCGTGTCTTCCACTCAGCTCATCTTTCCGTCTTCTTTTTCAAAGTGGCGGTGTCTCGTCAAACTTTCTGCGGAGATTTCGGACTCGCTTAGCTCGCAGTCGCCATCTGATGGGAATTCGAGCCAACGAGGGTGGTGCCAATAGAGAATGGTAGATAAGAGAAATCTTGACTGGTTGATACCGTCACTATGAAATCAATATTTACTTCAAAGCAGATTACCATCTTCGCATTCCGCTCATCTGCCTCACCTCTCTCCCCCTTTCTTTCGTATTCTACTTTCAAAAATGGCCAATTCTCCTAACCATACCTTATCCGCCGAAGTCCTAGCTGGGTGGGAGAGACTCTACAATCTTCTTGGTAGAGGTTACGCTCATATAGCCAAAAACTCTACCGTTGAGGCTGAAATCCTCGGTTTATTTAGGACCGTGGACGCTGCTTCTGTTGAGGGTACCCAACTAGGGAAGGAGTACCGGAACTTCTCGACCCTCTTCATCAATTTTCTGGCTGCCTATAACCGTGCTTATGAGACGGTCCTTGTGACCGCCGTCGTGAAAGCCCGTTACCGAGACCGGCACGAGCGTCTGGCAACAGTTACGTTTGTGGCTGATAATCACAAAAAGGCCCTCAAGTTTGCCAACGATCAGCTTTCGTGGCTGGTTCGTGAGAGGGGAAAGTTGGTGGACCGTCTGGCCTTGGTCCGAACTTACACCGAACAGGAGCCAGGCAATATTGTGATGAGGTGTAAATGTGGTTGGCTGCAGGAGAGACTTGATGACATTACGGCAGACATTGCTTTCGAGAGGGCAGCGGTTCCGGACCTGGAGTTTGCCGTTGAGCATTACGAGGCCACTATGGCCCAGGTTAAAGAGAAGTGCGATCGCCTCTTCTTTAGGCTCGCGGAGCTTGATCCCGAGAGCGCCCGGTGCATCCAGAGCATCAACTGTTTGGAGAGTCAGTTGAGCTCTTTCGTAATGGTCATCAGGGCCCAGTTTGGCTTTACCTTTCCTCCCCAGTGAGTTGTTGTAATACTCTTTGATGAATGGAATGAAAGAAAAGCTTCACGTGTTTTGTTTTGTTTTTTTTTTTAATTTTCCTGCTATCGTTTCTTCCGCATAGCATAACAGAACGATTTGAGGTACCGAAGATGTCGAGGCTTAATGTTCTTCTTGATGTTCTTGTTTAATTGCTCCAGACGATGATATCGAGAACATTGATGATGGGTTCGGCGGTGGCCCCCACTATCCATCTTGAGATCACGAACAATAACGCTATAACAACTCGATCAGTGCGCTGGTAGTAAATCCGGCCACCTGTTGTGTGCCCACTTTTATCCATATTTTGTTTCTTTCGGCATCCACTTGCTCGTGTCGGTCGCCTGTAGCGTCGGGAGAAATTCCTGTGGGCCACGTTCATTAATAGAACCTCGGTCCTCTAAAGCCCTCCGCATGTTTCGGATAAGAGGAAATTTTAAGACCGGTCTCTGGTTGATTTGATCAGGTAAAGGTATTTGTTTCATGGGTTCTGATTATATAATCCATATTGTTTTTCAAAAGACGCGGGATCCTCTGCAATACATTAAATATGCCCCCATGTTTAATCAGTATAAATCCACCGTCATATCAGAATACACTGCCCATACAAGTTTACGGATTGACAAAGATGGACGATGTTCGTTTGCCCCCCAGAATTAACGGTTGAAGCCTCGGTGTTTTTCGTCTTTTGGTATTTCTGAAGATGATTCTTGATATATTATTGAACTTAATTTTTACACCCGTCTGGGATATCTAGGATCTCCCTGCAAAAGAAAAGGATATAATTAGTATGCGACACAAGGAATGTCGGTCTATGACTCCTATATTAGTCCAATTTGATTTTTTCTACTTTATAGAGAAATCAGAGAAAAAAAATTTCTTAGGAAGAAATGGGTTAATTTCTGATGCAGAATTTTTTTGCAGATTTATTACTCTTTTTATTTTTATTTTTTTTTAAAGGAATGTGACAAAATCTCTTGACGTTTACTAAAATTTTTGAAGGAATTTCCTTTTTATCAAAATAAATTTTCAGAGGTAAATTTGTCAGGAAAATTTTATTTTTATTGAAGTAGGAAAGACATGACAGAAATCCTTCATTGGTTAACAAAATTCCCCCCGAGACATTAGTTTAATTTTATTTAGAGAAAATTTTCTTAGAAAAGCATGAGCGAATTTCTCGAAAAGATTTTTGTTGCAAGTTTTTATAATTTGAAAGAATGTGATAAAATCACTTGATGTTTATCAAAGTTTTTTTTTTTGAAGGAATTTTTCTTTTTATCGAAATAAATTTTCAGAGGAAAATTTGTCAAGAAAATTTCATTTTTATTGAAGTAAGAAAAACATGACAAAAATCTCTTATTGGTCAATACAATTCTCCCGAGACATTTGTCTAATTTTATTTAGAGAAAATTTTCTTAGAAAAACATGAGCGAATTTCTCGAGAAGAATTTTCTTGCAAGTTTTTATAATTTGAAAAATGTGATAAAATCACTTGATGTCTACTAGAGTTTTTTTGAAGGAATTTTTCCTTTTATTGAAATAAATTTTCGGAGGAAAATTTTTTCAGGAAAATTTCATTTTTATTGAAGTAATAAAAACATGACAAAAATCCCTTATTGGTTAATAAAATTCCCATGAAGGGATTTTTTCACATCATTTTTTCAAAATTTTTTTTTTAAAGAAATGAGGGACAAATTTAATTTTTATTTTCTTTTAAAAGAATGGTCGTAATATCAAACTCAAAAACTGACTAACACCTAGCATGGACCGACCGAAAATAAATACAAGATAAAATTAGAGAATTTACTTTTACTTTGGAGAAATGCAAATCACATAGTCATGCGCATGACTCAAGTGAGGAGTGGACTCTAGAAAATAAAAGAAGGAGAGACAAGGTATGGACCTAAAAAGGCCCCCACTATCTGAATTGACAAACTTACCCTCCGCGCAATCAAATCACAATGGGAAGAATTGTCAATTCAGATAATGAGCGGGATAAAATATGGTCAACCCGAGCGCAATCGACGCAAGAGCTTTGCATATTCGATCCCTATCTATGGTTTTCTAGGAAGAATTTCGCGACTTGGGTTTAGACGCTTGTGTGTGCAGGTGTCGTGATCCTCAGAGTATGCAAGACATGCACAACAATTGATATCAAAACAGCGCTTCTAAAAATGTGCGAAATTAAACAAATAAACCCAACACCAGCCTGCAAAACAAAGGGGTTAGCCAAACACTCCGCCCCTTATAACTCCCATCCTGCAAAAACATATAACACCTATAGAATGAGTCCCAAACAAGATTGCCAGAAGCGAGATATCCATGAAATTTTCATTGGCCTAAGTCCACTAAGACTTTTAAAATTTCGAAAAAAATTCAAGTATTCCAATTGTTATCTTTTTTCGAAAATTTAAAAATCCCTGTCCCCAGTGGAGTCGCCAGTCTGTCGCGACCCTCTAAAAAAATTTTAAATTTTAAAAGGGGGTTAACGGATTATTAGGTTAATTAGATTTGACTAACCTAACGCGGACCCTCCCAAGCCCTACCGAATCGCAACTTTGGTTTTTGTTTAAATGATTTTAAAATTTGGAGTCGCCACTAATCGTTCTTGGTAGGTCGATTAGAAACCTAAATAAATTAGCGGGAGAACTAATTTATTCCTGCGAACCAGAGATTAGGAGCTCGGGGACTTGGTTACACTAGTTAATTAAAACTAATGCCCTTTCGGTACCTTAATTTCATGGATATCCTAATCCGGCAACTCAGGCTTGGTTTATTTCTAAAGCTCTAGTAGGGTATTCTCTTTTGTGTTTTCACTTTTTAAATAGGATGCATGGATGGTATATATTTTTATTTGTTATATTTTTTTAAGTGTTAAAGATTCCCTGAAGCCGAAAGAGGGAGTGTGTTAACGACTTCTGTGCAGTATTACGACCTACTCATCTTTTGGGTCTGATGATTCAAAAATTAAATTATAGGAAGTACATGACAGTGAATAAACACCTCCAATGGGAGGCCTAGCATTGGCTTGGCTCTTCCCTTTGGGATTTAAGGTACAGGTATTTAAGTTGCAAGTATTTAAACTACTGTAAGTAAAAACCTCCAATGGGAGGCTAAGCATTGGCTTGGCTCTTCCCCTTGAGATTTAAGGTACATGTATTTAAGTTGCAGGTATTTAACTACTGTAAGTAAAAACCTCCAATGGGAGGCTAAGCATTGGCTTGGCTCTTCCCTTTGGGATTTAAGGTACAGGTATTTAAGTTGCAGGTATTTAACTACTGTAAGTAAAAACCTCCAATGGGAGGCTAAGCATTGGCTTGGCTCTTCCCTTTGGGATTTAAGGTGCAGGTATTTAACTACTGTAAGTAAAAACCTCCAATGGGAGGCTAAGCATTGGCTTGGCTCTTCCCTTTGGGATTTAAGGTGCAGGTATTTAAGTTGCAGGTATTTAACTACTATAAGTAAAAACCTCCAATGGGAGGCTAAGCATTGGTTTGGCTCTTCCCTGTGGGATTTATGGTGCAGGTATTTAGATTGCGGATGGACTTTGTCCTCTCCATTTTGGGGTATGAATTTTTTAAAATGAAATACAACGAATTGATTCAACAATTTGAAATTTGTGCGCGCTTGAGGACTCCTACAAGCCGATTTTGTGCTTCCATAGGATTGACCATTGATATAGAGCTGCGGCTTCCTGACATAAAATAGAGTGAAGTGTTAGTATACAAAATATGTGCTAATCTGCACCTAAAACCAGAAGAGTAGAAAGAGTACTTATCTCCCATTTTTTTGGGAGGGATTTCTATAATTGATTTTCGCTCTCTATGTTCCCAATATAGAGAGTTTCTTTTGAATTAAGAGGGACTTTTAGTCACAGATCAGTTGAGAAATCGGTGGACAGCTTAGGAGCTTGTCTGGGCCGATTTTTGCATCTCGACGAGATTTTTGCTGTTGACGTAGAGATATCCTTCTCCTGACATAAAATATGGAAGAAAAAGGAGATGGAGAAAGTGTATACAATTTGTGCTAATTTGCGAGTAAAACCATAAATAAATGAATAAATAAAAACACTTAGCTTGAATTTGTTTGCTCGTTGACGAGGATGAACTCTTGATTTATATTGATCGATGAAGGAATTTGTGATGATAACCCCTAGCTTTAAACTCCCATCATCTTCAAAATTCTCTCTCTTTTGGTATTTTCTTTCTCTCAAAATTTTCTTCAATCTCCCAAAACTCTCTCAAACATCCAAAATTTTCTCTCCAAAAAATTCTCCCAAACACTTCAAATTTTCTCCCTCCCAAGAATCCTTTCTCAAGCTCACTTCTTCCTCCTTTTATAACCTACTCATCTATCTCCCATTCTAATTTTTCCACTAACTCTATCTCCCATTCTAATTTCTCCACTAACTCTTCTTCATTTTCATCTTCCATTCTCCATCTCTATCTCACATTCTAATCTCTCCACTAACTCTTCTTCATCTTCATCTTCCCTTCTCCATATTTATCTCCCATTCTAATTTCTCCACTAACTCTTCTTAATCTCCATCTTCCCTTCTCTATTCTTATCTTCCATTCTAATTTCTCTACTAACTCTTCTTCATCTCCATCTTCCCTTCTCTATTCTTATCTTATTTTCTCCATCCATTCTTCTCCAACTTCTCTTCTTCATCTCCTCTTCTTCATCTTCCCTTCTCTATTCTAATTTATCCACTAACTCTTCTTTTTATTATTTGTAAAATAATCCTTCAAGAGTTAGGTATTTGCACTATAGTCCTTGAATTTTAAGTATTTACAATTCAGTCCCTGAAAAAATATATTTCTTTAAGTCCAAATCTCCTCACAATTTTTGACACACCAAAATTTACCACATGTCAAATTTAAGCTCATTTCTTGTCGCTGAAAATAATGCATAATTTAATTAAAGCCCTTTTGCAAAATTAAGTCATTCTGGGTATAATTGGGCCAAGATGAAAATTTAAAATATTAGAAGACAATGTCACAACTCATAAAAAGTGAAAGTTAAAAATAAGTTGACTCAAATTAAATTTTTTTAGGCCCGATTCGAGATTATACTCGTGAAGGAACACGTGACTCGAATTGGATTTTTCTGAATTTGCGATGGCCAATATGAAAATAGATTTAAAATAAAAATATTAACTATCTTTGTGTATTTTTTTGGCCTCAAATGTTATTTTTTCAAAATTTTCAAATATTTTTGTATTTTTTTAAAAAAAATTAAAATATATATAATATGAAAAATTATTTTTTGGTCAAAATTCGTTCCCTAGGCTTGGCTAAGGTTCCCAAAGTTGATTTTTCAATTTTATGAATTTTTATGGATTTTCTATTAATTTTCGAAAATAAATAAATAAAAAATACGTAAAAATACTGAAAATATGAACAATCATTTTTTGGTCAAAATTGGTTCCCTAGGCTTGGCTAAGGTCCCCAAAGTTGATTTTTCAATTTTATGAATTTTTATGGATTTTTTATTACTTTAGCAATAGAAAAAATGATTAAAAATCAGGTGTCAACACGCAGGAATAAATTAGTTCTCCCGCTAATTTATTTAGGTTTCTAATCGACCTACCAAGAACGATTAGTGGCGACTCCAAATTTCAAAATCATTTAAACAAAAACCAAAGTTGCGATTCGGTAGGGCTTGGGAGGATCCGCGTTAGGTTAGTCAAATCTAATTAATCTAATAATCCGTTAACCCCTTTTGAATTTAAATTTTTTTTAGAGGGTCGCGACAAAGTGTTAGGTATTTGCATTCTCGTCCCTGAGATTTTAAGTATTTGCAATTCAGTTCCTAGAGAAAATATTTCTTTAAGTCTGAAATCTCCTCACAATTTTCGACGCATCTCCCTTATGTTTAGTCGAAATTTACCGCATGTCAAATTTAAGCTTATTTCTTGCCATTGAAAATAATGCAAAATTTAATTAAAACCCTTTTACAAAATTGAGTACTTCTGGATATAATTGGGCCAAGATGAAGATTTGCAGTATTAGAGAATAATGTCACAACTCCTAAAAGTGAAAATTGAATTTTTTAGGCCGGATTCAAGATTATGTGTTGACACCTGATTTTTAATCATCTTTTCTCTTTTAAAAATTTTCAGTATTTTTCGGCATTTTTATTTTTTGAAAAATCCATAAAAATTCATAAAATTGAAAAATTAACTTTGGAGACCTTGGCAAAGCCTAGAGAACTAATTTTGACAAAAAAATGATTTTTCATATTTTCAATATTTTTTAGTATTTTTATTTTCGAAAATTCATGAAAAATAAAGAAAAAATGAAAAAATTGCAAAATCAACTTTTGAAGCCTTGGCCAAGCCTAGGCAACCATTTTTGAACAAAAAAAAATAAATAAATATTTAATTTTTTTAAAAAATACAAAAATACTTGAAAATTTTGGAAAAATAACATTTGAGGCAAAAAAAAAATACACAAAGATAGTTAATATTTTTATTTTAAATCTATTTTCATATTGGCCATCGCAAATCCAGAAAAATCCAATTCGAGTTATGTATTCCTTCACGAGTATAATCTCGAATCGGGCCTAAAAAAATTTAATTTGAGTCAACTTTTTATTAATTTTCACTTTTTATGAGTTGTGACATTGTCTTCTAATATTTTAAAATTTCATCTTGGCCCAATTATACCCAGAATGACTCAATTTTGCAAAAGGGCTTTAATTAAATTCTGCATTATTTTCAGCGGCAAGAAATGAGCTTAAATTTGGCATGTGATAAATTTTGGTGTGTCAAAAATTGTGAGGAGATTTGGACTTAAAGAAATATATTTTTTCAGGGACTGAATTGTAAATACTTAAAATTTAAGGACTAGAGTGCAAATACCTAACTCTTGAAGGATTATTTTACAAATAAAAAAAAGAAGAGTTAGTGGATAAATTAGAATAGAGAAGGGAAGATGGAGAAGAGGAGATGAAAAAGAGAAGTTGGAGAAGAATGGATGGAGAAAATAAGATAAGAATAGAGAAGGGAAGATGGAGATGAAGAAGAGTTAGTAGAGAAATTAGAATGGAAGATAAGAATAGAGAAGGGAAGATGGAGATGAAGAAGAGTTAGTGGAGAAATTAGAATGGGAGATAAATATGGAGAAGGGAAGATGAAGATGAAGAAGAGTTAGTGGAGAGATTAGAATGTGAGATAGAAATGGAGAATGGAAGATGAAAATGAAGAAGAGTTAGTGGAGAAATTAGAATGGGAGATAGAATTAGTGGAAAAATTAGAATGGGAGATAGATGAATAGATTATAAAATGAGGAAGAAGTGAGCTTGAGAAAAAAAATTTTGGAGAGAAAATTTTGGATGTTTGAGAGAGTTTTTGGAAATTGAAGAAAAATTTGAAAGAAAGAAAATACCAAAAGAGAGAGAATTTTGAAGATGATGGGAGTTTAAAGCTATGGGTTATCATCACAAATTCCTTCATTGATCAATGTAAATCAAGAGTTCATCCTCGTCAACGAGCAAGAAAATTCGAGCTAAGTGTTTTTATTTATTTATTTATTTATGATTTTACTCGCAAATTAGCACAAATTGTATACACTTTCTCCATCTCCCATTTTCCCCCTTATTTTATGTCAGGAGAAGGATATTTCTATGTCAACAGCAAAAATCTCGTAGAGATGCAAAAATCGGCCTAGACAAGCTCCTAAACTGTCCACCGATTTCTCAAATGATCTGTGACTAAAAGTCCCTCTTAATTCAAAAGAAACTCTCTATATTGGGAACATAGAGAGCGAAAATCAATTATAAAAATCCCTCCCAAAAAAACGGGAGATAAGTACTCTTTCCACTCTTCTAGTTTTAGGTGCAGATTAGCACATATTTTGTATATTGACACTTCACTCTATTTTATGTTAGGAAGCCGCAGCTCTATATCAATGGTCAACCCTATGGAAGCACAAAATCGGCTTGGAGGAGTCCTCAAGTGCGCACAAATTTCAAATTGTTGAATCAATCCGTTGTATTTCATTTTAAAGAATTCATACCCCAGAATGGAGAGGACAAAGTCTATCCGCAATTTAAATACCTGCACCATAAATCCCAAAGGGAAGAGCCAAGCCAATGCTTAGCCTCCCATTGGAGGTTTTTACTTACAGTAGTTACATACCTGCAACTTAAATACCTATACCTTAAATCCCAAAGGGAAGAGCCAAGCCAATGCTTAGCCTCCCATTGGAGGTTTTTACTTACAGTAGTTAAATACCTGCAACTTAAATACCTGTACCTTAAATCCCAAAGGGAAGAGCCAAGCCAATGCTTAGCCTCCCATTGGAGGTTTTTACTTACAGTAGTTAAATACCTGCAACTTAAATACCTGTACCTTAAATCCCAAAGGGAAGAGCCAAGCCCATGCTTAGCCTCCCATTGGAGGTTTTTACTTACAGTAGTTAAATACCTGCTGTTGACACCTGATTTTTAATCATTTTTTCTATTGCTAAAGTAATAAAAAATCCATAAAAATTCATAAAATTGAAAAATCAACTTTGGGGACCTTAGCCAAGCCTAGAGAACCAATTTTGACCAAAAAACGATTTTTCATATTTTCAGTATTTTTACGTATTTTTTATTTATTTATTTTCGAAAATTAATAGAAAATCCATAAAAATTTATAAAATTGAAAAATCAACTTTGGGAACCTTATCCAAGCCTAGGGAACGAATTTTGACCAAAAAATAATTTTTCATATTATATATATTTTAATTTTTTTTAAAAAAAATATAAAAATATTTGAAAATTTTGGAAAAATAACATTTGAGGCCAAAAAATACACAAAGATAGTTAATATTTTTATTTTAAATCTATTTTCATATTGGCCATCGCAAATTCAGAAAAATCCAATTCGAGTCACGTGTTCCTTCACGAGTATAATCTCGAATCGGGCCTAAAAAACTTTAATTTGAGTCAACTTATTTTTAACTTTCACTTTTTATGAGTTGTGACATTGTCTTCTAATATTTTAAATTTTCATCTTGGCCCAATTATACCCAGAATGACTTAATTTTGCAAAAGGGCTTTAATTAAATTATGCATTATTTTCAGCGACAAGAAATGAGCTTAAATTTGACATGTGGTAAATTTTGGTGTGTCAAAAATTGTGAGGAGATTTGGACTTAAAGAAATATATTTTTTTCAGGGACTGAATTGTAAATACTTAAAATTCAAGGACTAGAGTGCAAATACCTAACTCTTGAAGGATTATTTTACAATTAATAAAAAGAAGAGTTAGTTGATAAATTAGAATAGAGAAGGGAAGATGAAGAAGAGGAGATGAAGAAGAGAAGTTGGAGAAGAATGGATGGAGAAAATAAGATAAGAATAGAGAAGGGAAGATGGAGATGAAGAAGAGTTAGTAGAGAAATTAGAATGGAAGATAAGAATAGAGAAGGGAAGATGGAGATTAAGAAGAGTTAGTGGAGAAATTAGAATGGGAGATAAATATGGAGAAGGGAAGATGAAGATGAAGAAGAGTTAGTGGAGAGATTAGAATGTGAGATAGAGATGGAGAATGGAAGATGAAAATGAAGAAGAGTTAGTGGAGAAATTAGAATGGGAGATAGAGTTAGTGGAAAAATTAGAATGGGAGATAGATGAGTAGATTATAAAAGGAGGAAGAAGTGAGCTTGAGAAGGGGATTTTTCTTGAGAGAAAAAATTTGAAGTGTTTGGGAGGCTTTTTTTTTTTTGAGAGAAAATTTTGGATGTTTGAGAGAGTTTTGGGAGATTGAAGAAAAATTTGAGAGAAAGAAAATACCAAAAGAGAGAGAATTTTGAAGATGATGGGAGTTCAAAGCTAGGGATTATCATCACAAATTCCTTCATCGATCAATATAAATCAAGAGTTCATCCTCGTCAACGAGCAAGCAAATTCGAGCTAAGTGTTTTTATTTATTCATTTGTTTATGGTTTTACTTGCAAATTAGCACAAATTGTATACACTTTCTCCATCTCCTCTTTTTTTTCCATATTTTATGTCAGGAGAAGGATATCTCTACGTCAACAGCAAAAATCTCGTAGATATGCAAAAATCGGCCCAGACAAGCTCCTAAGCTGTCCACCGATTTCTCAACTGATCTGTGACTAAAAGTCCCTCTTAATTCAAAAGAAACTCTCTATATTGGGAACATAGAGAGCGAAAATCAATTATAGAAATCCCTCCCAAAAAAATGGGAGATAAGTACTCTTTCTACTCTTCTGGTTTTAGGTGCAGATTAGCACATATTTTGTATACTGACATTTCACTCTATTTTATGTCAGGAAGCCGCAGCTTTATATCAATGGTCAACCCTATGGAAGCACAAAATCGGCTTGGAGGAGTCCTCAAGCGCGCACAAATTTCAAATTGTTAAATCAATTCGTTGTATTTTATTTTAAAGAATTCATACCCCAGAATGGAGAGGACAAAGTCCATCCGCAATTTAAATACCTGCACCATAAATCCCAAAGGGAAGAGCCAAGCCAATGCTTAGCCTCCCATTGGAGGTTTTTACTTACAGTAGTTAAATACCTGCAACTTAAATACCTGTACCTTAAATCCCAAAGGGAAGAGCCAAGCCAATGCTTAGCCTCCCATTGGAGGTTTTTACTTACAGTAGTTAAATACCTGCAACTTAAATACCTATACCTTAAATCCCAAAGGGAAGAGCCAAGCCAATGCTTAGCCTCCCATTGGAGGTTTTTACTTACAGTAGTTAAATACTTGCAACTTAAATACATGTATCTTAAATCCCAAAGGGAAGAGCCAAGCCAATGCTTAGCCTCCCATTGGAGGTTTTTACTTACAGTAGTTAAATACCTGCAACTTAAATACATGTACCTTAAATCCCAAAGGGAAGAGCCAAGCCAATGCTTAGCCTCCCATTGGAGGTTTTTACTTACAGTAGTTTAAATACTTGCAACTTAAATACTTGTACCTTAAATCCCAAAGGGAAGAGCCAAGCCAATGCTAGGCCTCCCATTGGAGGTGTTTATTCACTGTCATGTACTTCCTATAATTTAATTTTTGAATCATCAGACCCAAAAGATAAGTAGGTTGTAATACTGCACAGAAGTCGTTAACACACTCCTTCTTTCGGCTTCAGGGAATCTTTAACACTTAAAAAAATATAACAAATAAAAATATATACCATCCATGCATCCTATTTAAAAAGTGAAAACACAAAAGAGAATACCCTACTATAGCCTTAGGAATAAACCAAGCCTGAGTTGCCGAATTAGGATATCCATGAAATTAAGGTACCGAAAGGGCATTAGTTTTAATTAACTAGTGTAACCAAGTCCCCGAGCTCCTAATCTCTGGTTCGCAGGAATAAATTAGTTCTCCCGCTAATTTATTTAGGTTTCTAATCGACCTACCAAGAACGATTAGTGGCGACTCCAAATTTTAAAATCATTTAAACAAAAACCAAAGTTGCGATTCGGTAGGGCTTGGGAGGGTCCGCGTTAGGTTAGTCAAATCTAATTAACCTAATAATCCGTTAACCCCTTTAAAATTTAAAATTTTTTTAGAGGGTCGCGACAGACTGGTGACTCCGCTGGGGACGGAATTTTTAAATTTTCAAAAAAAGATACCAATTGGAATACTTGAATTTTTTCGAAATTTTAAAAGTCTTAGTGGACTTAAGCCAATGAAAATTTCATGGATATCTCGCTTCTGGCGATCTTGTTTGGGGCTCATTCTATAGATGTTATATGTTTTTGCAGGATGTGAGTTATAAGGGGCGGAGTGTTTGGCTAACCCCTTTGTTTTGCAGGCTCGGTGTTTGGTTTATTTGTTTAATTTCGCATATTTTTAGAAGCGCTGTTTTGATATCAATTGTTGTGCATGTCTTGCATACTCTGAGGATCACGACACCTGCACACACAAGCGTCTAAACCCAAGTCGCGAAATTCTTCCTAGAAAACCATAGATAGGGATCGAATATGTAAAGCTCTTGCGTCGATTACGCTCGGGTTGACCATATTTTATCCCGCTCATTATCTGAATTGACAATTCTTCCCATTGTGATTTGATTGCGCGGAGGGTAAGGTTGTCAATTCAGATAGTGGGGGCCTTTTAGGTCCATACCCTGTCTCTCCTTCTTTTATTTTCTAGAGTTCACTCCTCACTTGAGTCATGCGCATGACTATGTGATTTGCATTTCTCCAAGGTAAAAGTAAGTTCTCTAATTTTATCTTGTATTTATTTTCGGTCGGTTCATGCTAGGTGTTAGTCAGTTTTTGAGCTTGATATTACGACCATTCTTTTAAAAGAAAATAAAAATTAAATTTGTCCCTCATTTCTTTTAAAAAAAATTTGAAAAAATGATGTGAAAAATCCCTTCATGGGAATTTTATTAACCCATAAGGGATTTTTGTCATGTTTTTATTGCTTCAATAAAAATGAAATTTTCCTGAAAAAATTTTCCTCTGAAAATTTATTTCAATAAAAAGAAAAATTCCCTCAAAAAAAAAATTCTAGTAGACATCAAGTGATTTTATCACATTTTTCAAATTATAAAAACTTGCAAGAAAATTCTTCTCGAGAAATTCGCTCATGTTTTTCTAAGAAAATTTTCTCTAAATAAAATTAGACTAATGTCTCGGGGGAATTGTATTGACCAATAAGAGATTTTTGTCATGTTTTTCTTGCTTCAATAAAAATGAAATTTTCCTGACAAATTTTCCTTTAAAATTTTATTTCGATAAAAGAAAAATTCCTTCAAAAAAAAAAACTTTGGTAAACATCAAGTGATTTTATCACATTCCTTCAAATTATAAAAACTTGCAACAAAAATTCTTTTCGAGAAATTTGCTCATGTTTTTCTAAGAAAATTTTCTCTAAATAAAATTAGACTAATGTCTCGGGGGAATTTTGTTAACCAATAAAGGATTTCTGTCATGTCTTTCCTGCTTCAATAAAAATAAAATTTTCCTGACATACCTCTGAAAATTTATTCTGATAAAAAGGAAATTCCTTCAAAAATTTTAGTAAACGTCAAGAGATTTTGTCACATTCCTTAAAAAAAATAATAAAAAAAGAGTAATAAATCTGCAAAAAAATTATGTATTAACCCATTTCTTCCTAAGGGAATTTTTTTTTTCTGATTTCTCTATAAAATAGAAAAAATCAAATTGGACTAATATAGGAGTCATGGACCGACATTCCTTGTGTCGCATACTAATTATATCATTTTCTTTTGCAGGGAGATCCTAGATACCCTAGACGGGTGTAAAAATTAAGTTCAAAATATATCAAGAATCATCTCCAGAAATACCAAAAGACGAAAAACACCGAGGCTTCAACCGTTAATTCCGGGGGGCAAACGAACACTGTCCATCTTTGACAGACAGAGTTATGTCAATCCGTAAACTTGTATGGGCAGTGTATTCTGATATGACGGTGGATTTATACTGATTAAACACGGGGGCATATTTAATGTATTGCAGAGGATCCCGCGTCTTTTGAAAGACAATATGGATTATATAATCAGAACCCATGAAACAAATACCTTTACCTGATTAAATCAACCAGAGACCGATCTTAAAATTTCCTCTTATCCGAAACATGCGGAGGGCTTTAGAGGACCGAGGTTCTATTAATGAACGTGGCCCACAGGAATTTCTCCCGACGCTACAGGCGACCGACACGAGCAAGTGGACGCCGAAAGAAATAAAATATGGATAAAAGTGGGCACACAACAGGTGGCCGGATTTATTACCAGAGCACTGATCGAGTTGTCATAGTGTTATTGTTTGTGATCTCAAGATGGATAGTGGGGGCCACCGCCGAACCCTTCATCAATGTTCTCGATATCATCGTCTGGAGCAATTAAACAAGAACATCAAGAAGAACATTAAGCCTCGACATCTTCGGTACCTCAAATCGTTCTGTTATGATATGTGGAAGAAACGATAGCAGGAAAATTAAACAAAAAAAACACGTGAAGCTTTTCTTTCATTCCATTCATCAAAGAGTATTACAACAGCTCACTGGGGAGGAAAAGTAAAGCCAAACTGAGCCCTGATAACCATTACGAAAGAGCTCAACTGACTCTCCAAACAGTTGATACTCCGAGTACACCGGGCGTTCTCGGGATCAAGCTCCGCGAGCCTAAAGAAGAGGCGATCGCGCTTCTCTTTAGCCTGGGCCATACTAGCCTCGTAATGCTCGACGGTAAACTCCAGGTCCGGAATCGCCGCCCTCTCGAAAGCAATGTCTGCCATAATGTCATCAAGTCTCTCCTGCAGCCAACCGCATTTGCACCTCATCACAATATCGCCCGGCTCCTGTTCGGCGTAAGTTCGGACCAAGGCCAGACGGTCCACCAACTTTCCCCTCTCACGAACTAGCCACGAAAGCTGATCATTGGCAAACTTGAAGGCTTTCTTGTGATTATCAGCCATAAATGTGACTATTTCCAGACGCTCGTGCCGGTCTCGGTAACGAGCTTTCACGACGGCAGTCACAATGACCGTCTCATAAGCGCGGTTATAGGCAGCCAGAAAATTAATGAAGAGGGTCGGGAAGTTCCGATACTCCCTCCCCAGTTGAGTACCCTCAACAGAAGCAGCGTCTAGGGTCCTGAATAAATCGAGGATTTCAGCCTCAACGGTAGAGTTTTGGGCTATATGAGCGTAACCTCTACCAAGAAGATTGTAGAGTCTCTCCCACCCAGCCAGGATTTCGGCGGAGAATGTATGGTTAGGAGAATTGGCCATTTTTGAAAGCAGATCACGAAAGAAAGGAGGAGAGAGGCGAGGCAGATGATCGGAATGCGAAGGTGATAATCTGCTTCAATTTAAATAATGATTTCACAGGGGCAGTCCTTATTGGTCGAGTTTTTTCTATCTACCATTCTCTGTCGGCAACACCCCCGCTGGCTCGAATTCCAGTCAAGCGGCAACCTCAAGCTGAGCAGACCCGACGTCTCTGCAGAAAAGTTGGACGGGCTGCCACCACTTTGAAAAGGAAAGAATAAAAAACGAGCTGAGTGGGAGACAAAGAAATTTTCGGCAGAAAAGGAGATACGACTCGTCTTTATTGGAGGACCCGCCAGTAAATCGACGGTGGAGATCTTGACAAGGGCCCTCTACCACGAAAAGAAAAAAGAAAGACGAACTGAGCGAGAAACAAGGATTTCCCCTTTGATCAAAAGATGAATATCAGATTTTCTCCCTCGAAAAATCTAATAGCACTGCCCGTGAAGAGGGAAGTCGTTGCTATTGCCAGAGAGAGAACTTGTCCTCATTTGATAGTGAGAGTTCATTCGCAAGAACTCGCAGGAGAAAGATAGAGAGGAAGGAGTTCTCGTGGGAGAGGAATTCAAAACCTTCACCATCAAAGCATCGGCTTTCAAAGCCTGTTACGAGAAACCATCGACGATCCCGTGATCCCTCAAGTCCAAGAAGACATCCTGAGGCGGTCTCGAGTCGGCGGTCCTAGATCCAGAAATATGTCGAGTATTAGGGAAACGGGCGCATGTTCAACCCTGGTCGAAGCTAATGAAGTTCCTTACCCTGAGGGTCTACTAGTCATGGCCATTGACGGTAATCCAGTCTCTCTGTCAATCCTTGTTACCGTATTGAGAAAATGCCGGTATAAGGTTGTAGCTCAAGCAAAGGCGACAGAGGCCTTAGAGATATTAAGGAGGAGTGGTGACCAGTTTGATATCGTCCTCACCGCCATGGTAGGGATTGACATGGATGTTTTCACTCTCTTGGAAGTTATCAATTCTAAATTAAACATGCCAGTCCTCGTAATATCGGCAAGCGATGATCAGCAAGCCATAATGAAGGCTGTCTTAAATGGGGCCCAAGACGTCGTAACGAAACCAGTTAGGGTTCAGATGCTTCAAAACATATGGCAGCACGTGGTAAGGAAGCAATTGCACGACCATGAGAACAAGCATCAAGCCTTCAATTTTGTTCCAAGTAACTGGAGAAAGAAGATGAGTTGGTCTCCCGAGCTGCATCGTATGTTTGTTAATGCAGTTCAACAGGTAGGAATCGATTCGGCACGGCCGCAACATATACTGGAAATTATGAACGTAGAGGGACTCACTAAAGCAAATGTTTCGAGTCATCTTCAGAAGTACAGAAAAAGGGTGAGAGAACACAATGCAGCTCAGAATCAAGAAAACCAAGGCGGGACTGATCCAAGCCTGAATGTCGAGTCTCCTCGCCACCATAAGTTCCGCGGGTTAGCATGGGGCGAGCCACTTCCCATCATCAACCAAGCCAGTAGCCGTGCCATCAATCCTCCAAGCGTTAATCAAAGTATCCCCCAGAATCACCCTAATGCTCTTCAAGAGTATAGACCGCAGGGGCAGTGTATTCAGACTCCTTGGTCTGAGCACCAACCCGTGGCTAGAATTCATCCCATGATCAGCGCGTCTGCGCAGCCAGAGAATCAGACAAGAAATTATCCTAAGCACTTCCACTTCTTTAATCCTCGAATGGAAGGAGTTTTTGGCAGCAGGACAGTTGGTGATCCCCACACTTTCTCGAGTAATGATGAAGGCTCCAGCACGAGAAGTCAAATTGCTCATGGCGAGGACAGAATGAGAAATCTACCGCCAGCATTTGCCAACAACAATGCCCAATTCGAGCATCAGTTGCTGGAAGATTCAAGAGATTACCCAGATGATGAGCTTACTGCCCTGGTCAACCAGTTTAGGGTTGACAGACGTCCCAAGCCGCGATCAGGAGCTAGTGAGTAGGGACTCTCAAACATCGATCATCCACACCCGAACCAACACGAGACTAGCTGATTATCGAAGAGCCACAGGAGAGGCAGAACTGACCTTGAATAAGTGCACATTTTATTTCATGCTTAATTCCCCTGCGTATGATATTTTCCAGCTTTCTAGGTGTCTCGATTTAATTCAGGGACAATGGGGCAATTTATTTATTTTTTTTTTATCCCGTCGAATGCGTGAATCCCTTTTTATGCTAGATTTAGGGCGGATCAATTTGTGGTAACGTCGCTGACTGCCATAATGAGAAATGTTGAATGGCCTCACGTAGGGAAATTTCAAGTGAAATGCCCAGGCGAGCTCGAAGACGGGTAATTGTGTGTCGTTCCAATTTACCCTCAATCGTTGCAAAATGCTAAATTGGATTTGTTCCATTCTCACCCAGGGAATCGCAAAGTGCCTCAAGAGTGTCGCAAAATGAAATGACCCAATGGAACGCGATAGGACTCATTTGCCTCGAAGGTAACCTTCAAATTAAAGGAGCCCTCCGGTCCACGGACCCGATGGCATAGAAAATGATGATGGTCCAAGGTAACCCGAAAGAAAATAAGGCCCAACTAAGCAAAGCACTTACGTGGCAAGCTCAAAGTGAAGGGCAACTCGGGACATACAATTCAATCCAGTCCAAATGAAGGAACTTCCTCAATTCAAATTCAATAGAAGTACACATAAGGGTAAAACAATATCGTTCCAATTTTTCTAGAATATGAAGAACATATACTGCCGCATTCTCTTTCATTTTTGCAGGGGAAGTCTCTACTGGCCAGATTTTCCTGTCTAACATTCCCTATCAGTATCACCTCCGCTACTCGTCTCCAATCTCCAGCCAAGCAAATCCGACGTCTCTACGGCAAAGCTAAACGGGACGCCACTACTTTGAAAAAGAAAAGATAAAAAAATAAGCTGAGTGGGAGACAAAGACATTTTCGGCAGAAAAGAGATACGACTCGTCTTTATTGAAGAACTCGCCAGCAAATTGACGGTGGAGACAACAACAAGGGGCCCTATCACGAAAAGATGGAAGGAGACGATCCGAGCAAGAGACACGATAAGAAAAGAGGATTGAGAAAGGCCGGACCCTTGGAAGAAGCAATACAGTTGCTAAACCCACGTTTAATTTTAAAAGAGACGCCATGCTCGGAAGAGGGTCTTAAGGCATAGGCAATCGCTCAGAAAAATTCAAAGAGAGTGAAAACACCGGAAGCGAGTAGCAAATCTTGAGAAATCATCAACCAAATCAAAGATGTCTCAACCCAATACTCCCGAGAGCTATCATTGCCTGCTGAATATGGGAGAGGAAGAGTTCGAAGCCATGTTTGGGATCGAGCCTATGGAGCCTGGCTCTTCCGCCGACGATGTCCAAAATCTCAGTAAAGATAAGGACAATAACGGTAAGGGTCAAAAGAAGCGTTACCGTCGCCATACTAAGGAGCAGGTACAAAGGCTTGAGGATTTCTTCAGAACATGCCCTATGCCAGACGGCAAACAGAAAATGGAACTGAGTCAAGAGTTAGGACTTGAACCTTTGCAAATCAAGTTCTGGTTTCAAAATAGGCGAACCCGAATGAAGGCTCGTCATGAGCACAACGAAGCCGAGTTTCTAAGAGTTGAAAATGAAAACCTCCGAGCGGAAAACAAGATGTATAAAGAGACTTTTGACTCCGCCACCTGCCCCAACTGCAATAGCCTCCTCCTCACCCTCGATGAAATGCATGATCTGAGGATCGAAAATGCACGTTTAAGAGGTGAGTTAGACCAGTTTATAACAGGATCGAGTTCTGTTGGAGGAGGGTACAAAAGGACCAATGATACTGGATCAGCATCAATACCTCCCGAGGAAGAAGGGACAGATCACCACCAAGCGGACATTGACGATGATCTTTTCTCCATAATCAACCAGTTTGATATCGGTAAAGCATCGGGACTGTGATGCACTTGTTCAGCCAGTGACCACGAGACCTTCAATATGGCCGATGCATACCTAATTTGGGATGAAGCCAGCTGATCATGGGAGAGCCTGCAGAGGAAGCGGAACTAATCCTGAATGAGTGAATGTGTTTTATTTCCTTGCGTGATGTGTTTTTCTGCTTTTGTGAATGTGTAAAAGCAAGGAGTAATAATCCGACTTCCCCCTATTAAATGCTCGAATCCGCCACCTCACCAACCTCGCGACGAATTGATGGTGAGTGAAAATCTGCATAAACCTGAAGGGTAACTCCGTATCGTTTCAATTTACCATCAGTTGCTCCAAGTTTTAAAATTAAGCCCCTTCTATTCTCAGGAAATTGCAAATCGACCCGAGAACGCAATCATATCCGAATACAGGTTAGATAAAATTTGGGGGCAAATCAACTCATGGGCATTACCACGGGATAGACAGCTTCGGACAAAGGAAAGTACAAGCGAAAGACGCGAACAATCTCAGAAATGGGTAATTCTGTATCGTTCTAATGTGCACATAATCATCTCAAGTCTTGAATTGTCTTATTCCATTCTTAACAGGGATTGCAAATTACCTCGAGAAATACCGTAACATGGCCCAAGGTGATACAACAGGGCTGCGTTATCCCCAAGGATTAACCCTTGAAAAGAAAGCCCCATGGACACCTACGGTCCAATGGACCGAATGGTATGGGGGATGACAGTAGGTCCGAAATATTCCGAGTTCGATCCCCAAGGGTGGGGAATGTTGTATGTATTATAAATAAATGAAACAACTTTTTGTGCATTTCTTTTTTTTTACAAACAGGAATACTCGACGAGTAATATCAAAGTCAGTATTTTACCATAGTCTTCCCATAATGGTGAGGCGCCCAACAAAAGTCGAGGAAAATTCAATCCAACAAAACTGGTAAAAGACTCGTGCAAGACATTCAAGATGAAGGGTAAATCAGTATCGTTTTCAATTTATCCCTTTTAATACTGGCTGATATGTCTCTTTTTCTTTTTACAGGAAATATTTACACTAACATTTAACATGTTGAAGGAGACAAATCCAAAAGAAAATTATGATCATCTGACAAGATCTATTCTGGTGAAAAATGGGGCAAATTGATCACAAGCTCTGAAGCGAAAAAGCAAATATGTCTTCCTTATCTCGTTTGATTTCAAGAATAATTTCTCTACTTTTTACAGGGGCATTCAACCGCTAAACCGTGGCGGTCGCTGTCATTAAACAAACCGAAATGCTCCCTCACCCATATGCTTCATCACGTAGAGACAAAGTTTGAGACGAACCACCCCTCGACATAAGGAGTAGGCTTCCCAATTTGTTCGGTCCGCCCACATACCAGGGGCAATTCAAATCCGCCCATATTTGCACATTATATAAACACACGTAATGCTAAAAAATTGTCACATCTGCATTGTGCTTACACAGTTCATGAATTATGTATGACTATTCCGTGTGTTTAACTTACCAACTCCAACTTAGAGCATAAACTGCACAGGAGACATCAAATGTGCAGAATGGGGCATGACAGGATGAGGAAAGGCAAACCATTTCCACGCAAGTCTAACATTTTAATTTACAGATAAACAGCCTTTCCCCAGAGTGAGAGAAGGCCCTTTCGGATTGAAGTCCCCCATTCAGATTACATTCGAGGCGTTCATACTATGAGAACCTCCTTAAACAGAATTGGTAATGCAAGCTTGACAGAATAGTTTTGCATGATCCATATTTGGATTGATTGCATCATGAGTTATCACACAGACTACTTCTAATCATTGCCGACTTGGTTGAATAGTTTTACATGAACCGAT
Source organism: Psidium guajava (assembly GCA_016432845.1). Lineage (NCBI taxonomy): Eukaryota > Viridiplantae > Streptophyta > Magnoliopsida > Myrtales > Myrtaceae > Psidium > Psidium guajava. Next base: position 12,959,966 of record CM028231.1, on the reverse strand, counting down.
CAACTCATTGATGAAAATGCTTGCACATGTTACCTCTGATACTGCCTGACAGGCAACACATTCCCAATGTTCAAACTACCTTCCAAAGTCTTGAAATTCATTCAGTGATTATTGAATGAACAAGCCTGGTTGTCGAGAAGCCACCAAGCATTTCTTCCAAATTCTCAGGTAAGTATATCTTCAACCTGAACCTTTCAAGAGAATGAATTCTGACGGTTGTTGGGGTACTCGAATCCATTGCGGTACATACAGGTATCCACCTTCTTCAATAAAGCATGATTTGTCTCAAGGACAGAAATGTTCGAGACCTTTTGATCTCTGCCTCTTTGGTTTATTCCTAAAGCGACAGGATAATATAATTTGGGTTTGAGCTTCTGCAGGATTCCTGATCTTTCCAGATTCCAGAATGGCACCCTTTGAGGTACACCAAGTCCTTCTTACAGGCAAAATAAGTCCTTCTTACAGGCAAACCATGTCCTTCTTACAGGCAAATCAAGTCCTTCTTATAGGCACAAAGTCCTTCTTACAGGCAAATCAAGTCCTTCTTACAGGCAAAACAAGTCCTTCTTACAGGCACAAAGTCCTTCTTACAGGCACAAAGTCCTTCTTACAGGCAAATCAAGTCCTTCTTACAGGCAAAACAAGTCCTTCTTACAGGCACAAAGTCCTTTTTACAGGCAAATCAAGTCCTTCTTACAGGCAAAACAAGTCCTTCTTACAGGCAAATCAAGTCCTTCTTACAGGCATAAAGTCCTTCTTATAGGCAAACCAAGTTCTTCTTACAGGCACCAAGTCCTTCTTACAGGCAAACCAAGTCCTTCTTACAGGCAAAACAAGTCCTTCTTACAGGCACAAAGTCATTCTTACAGGCAAATCAAGTCCTTCTTACAGGCAAAACAAGTCCTTCTTACAGGCAAAATAAGTCCTTCTTACAGGCAAATCAAGTCCTTCTTACAGGCATAAAGTCCTTCTTATAGGCAAACCAAGTTCTTCTTACAGGCACCAAGTCCTTCTTACAGGCATAAAGTCCTTCTTACAGGCAAACCAAGTCCTTCTTACAGGCAAACCAAGTCCTTCTTATAGGCACCAAGTCCTTCTTATAGGCAAACTAAGTCCTTCTTACAGGCAAACCAAGTCCTTCTTACAGGCACAAAGTCCTTCTTACAGGCAAATCAAGTCCTTCTTACAGGCACAAAGTCCTTCTTACAAGCACAAAGTCCTTCTTACAGGCAAATCAAGTCCTTCTTATAGGCATAAAGTCCTTCTTACAGGCAAATCAAGTCCTTCTTACAGGCATAAAGTCCTTCTTACAGGCAAACAAAGTCCTTCTTACAGGCAAATCAAGTCCTTCTTACAGGCACAAAGTCCTTCTTACAGGCAAAGTAAGTCCTTCTTACAGGCAAAACAAAGTCCTTCTTACAGGCAAACAAAGTCCTTCTTACAGGCAAAGTAAGTCCTTCTTACAGGCAAAGCAAGTCCTTCTTACAGGCACAAAGTTCTTCTTACAGGCAAAGCACCAAGTCCTTTTTACTGGCACCAAGTCCTTTCTACAGGCATCAAGTCCTTCTTACAGGTATCTCCATGTGGTGACCTACCATACGGGTCAAATCTCAATCAAAATTTAATCAGTAGAATCCTTTTATTAGGAATCTACCATGGTACGACCCACCATACGGGTCAAATGGTATGACCCACCATACGGGTCAAATTTTAATTCAATTTTCAATCAGTAGAATCCTTTTATTAGGAATCTACCATGGGTTGATCCACCATACGGGTTCAAGTTCAACCACCCTAAAGTTTTTTTATATAACGAATCCTTAGGTTCTCATTTCATTTTCAGTGGAACAATCATGTCACGACTCTTTTTATTTACTTGTATTGAGTCGATAAGAATCCAGGTGTCATCTCGTCTTTGAAATGAATCTCTACCGAGCTTCCTTTCAAAGAGGGGCAGCTGTTGACACCTGATTTTTAATCATTTTTTCTATTGCTAAAGTAATAAAAAATCCATAAAAATTCATAAAATTGAAAAATCAACTTTGGGGACCTTAGCTAAGCCTAGGGAACCAATTTTGACCAAAAAACGATTTTTCATATTTTCAGTATTTTTACGTATTTTTTATTTATTTATTTTCGAAAATTAATAGAAAATCCATAAAAATTCATAAAATTGAAAAATCAACTTTGGGAACCTTAGCCAAGCCTAGGGAACGAATTTTGACCAAAAAATAATTTTTCATATTATATATATTTTAATTTTTTTTTTAAAAAAATACAAAAATATTTGAAAATTTTGGAAAAATAACATTTGAGGCCAAAAAATACACAAAGATAGTTAATATTTTTATTTTAAATCTATTTTCATATTGGCCATCGCAAATTCAGAAAAATCCAATTCGAGTCACGTGTTCCTTCACGAGTATAATCTCGAATCGGGCCTAAAAAACTTTAATTTGAGTCAACTTATTTTTAACTTTCACTTTTTATGAGTTGTGACATTGTCTTCTAATATTTTAAATTTTCATCTTGGCCCAATTATACCCAGAATGACTTAATTTTGCAAAAGGGCTTTAATTAAATTATGCATTATTTTCAGCGACAAGAAATGAGCTTAAATTTGACATGTGGTAAATTTTGGTGTGTCAAAAATTGTGAGGAGATTTGGACTTAAAGAAATATATTTTTTTCAGGGACTGAATTGTAAATACTTAAAATTCAAGGACTAGAGTGCAAATACCTAACTCTTGAAGGATTATTTTACAAATAATAAAAAGAAGAGTTAGTTGATAAATTAGAATAGAGAAGGGAAGATGAAGAAGAGGAGATGAAGAAGAGAAGTTGGAGAAGAATGGATGGAGAAAATAAGATAAGAATAGAGAAGGGAAGATGGAGATGAAGAAGAGTTAGTAGAGAAATTAGAATGGAAGATAAGAATAGAGAAGGGAAGATGGAGATTAAGAAGAATTAGTGGAGAAATTAGAATGGGAGATAAATATGGAGAAGGGAAGATGAAGATGAAGAAGAGTTAGTGGAGAGATTAGAATGTGAGATAGAGATGGAGAATGGAAGATGAAAATGAAGAAGAGTTAGTGGAGAAATTAGAATGGGAGATAGAGTTAGTGGAAAAATTAGAATGGGAGATAGATGAGTAGGTTATAAAAGGAGGAAGAAGTGAGCTTGAGAAGGGATTCTTGAGAGAGAAAATTTGAAGTGTTTGAGAGGATTTTTTTTTTGAGAGAAAATTTTGGATGTTTGAGAGAGTTTTGGGAGATTGAAGAAAAATTTGAGAGAAAGAAAATACCAAAAGAGAGAGAATTTTGAAGATGATGGGAGTTCAAAGCTAGGGATTATCATCACAAATTCCTTCATCGATCAATATAAATCAAGAGTTCATCCTCGTCAACGAGCAAGCAAATTCAAGCTAAGTGTTTTTATTTATTCATTTGTTTATGGTTTTACTTGCAAATTAGCACAAATTGCATACACTTTCTCCATCTCCTCTTTTTTTTTCCATATTTTATGTCAAGAGAAGGATATCTCTACGTCAACAGCAAAAATCTCGTAGATATGCAAAAATCGGCCCAGACAAGCTCCTAAGCTGTCCACCGATTTCTCAACTGATCTGTGACTAAAAGTCCCTCTTAATTCAAAAGAAACTCTCTATATTGGGAACATAGAGAGCGAAAATCAATTATAGAAATCCCTCCCAAAAAAATGGGAGATAAGTACTCTTTCCACTCTTCTGGTTTTAGGTGCAGATTAGCACATATTTTGTATACTGACATTTCACTCTATTTTATGTCAGGAAGCCGCAGCTTTATATCAATGGTCAACCCTATGGAAGCACAAAATCGGCTTGGAGGAGTCCTCAAGCGCGCACAAATTTCAAATTGTTAAATCAATTCGTTGTATTTTATTTTAAAGAATTCATACCCAAGAATGGAGAGGACAAAGTCCATCCGCAATTTAAATACCTGCACCATAAATCCCAAAGGGAAGAGCCAAGCCAATGCTTAGCCTCCCATTGGAGGTTTTTACTTACAGTAGTTAAATACCTGCAACTTAAATACCTGTACCTTAAATCCCAAAGGGAAGAGCCAAGCCAATGCTTAGCCTCCCATTGGAGGTTTTTACTTACAGTAGTTAAATACCTGCAACTTAAATACCTATACCTTAAATCCCAAAGGGAAGAGCCAAGCCAATGCTTAGCCTCCCATTGGAGGTTTTTACTTACAGTAGTTAAATACTTGCAACTTAAATACATGTACCTTAAATCCCAAAGGGAAGAGCCAAGCCAATGCTTAGCCTCCCATTGGAGGTTTTTACTTACAGTAGTTAAATACCTGCAACTTAAATACATGTACCTTAAATCCCAAAGGGAAGAGCCAAGCCAATGCTTAGCCTCCCATTGGAGGTTTTTACTTACAGTAGTTTAAATACTTGCAACTTAAATACTTGTACCTTAAATCCCAAAGGGAAGAGCCAAGCCAATGCTAGGCCTCCCATTGGAGGTGTTTATTCACTGTCATGTACTTCCTATAATTTAATTTTTGAATCATCAGACCCAAAAGATAAGTAGGTTGTAATACTGCACAGAAGTCGTTAACACACTCCTTCTTTCGGCTTCAGGGAATCTTTAACACTTAAAAAAATATAACAAATAAAAATATATACCATCCATGCATCCTATTTAAAAAGTGAAAACACAAAAGAGAATACCCTACTATAGCCTTAGGAATAAACCAAGCCTGAGTTGCCGAATTAGGATATCCATGAAATTAAGGTACCGAAAGGGCATTAGTTTTAATTAACTAGTGTAACCAAGTCCCCGAGCTCCTAATCTCTGGTTCGCAGGAATAAATTAGTTCTCCCGCTAATTTATTTAGGTTTCTAATCGACCTACCAAGAACGATTAGTGGCGACTCCAAATTTTAAAATCATTTAAACAAAAACCAAAGTTGCGATTCGGTAGGGCTTGGGAGGGTCCGCGTTAGGTTAGTCAAATCTAATTAACCTAATAATCCGTTAACCCCTTTTAAAATTTAAAATTTTTTTAGAGGGTCGCGACACTTGCAACTTAAATACCTATACCTTAAATCCCAAAGGGAGAGCCAAGCTAATGCTTAGCCTCCCATTAGAGGTTTTTACTTACAGTAGTTTAAATATTTGCAACTTAAATACATGTACCTTAAATCCCAACGGGAAGAGCCAAGCCAATGCTAGGCCTCCCATTGGAGGTGTTTATTCAATGTCATGTACTTCCTATAATTTAATTTTTGAATCATCAGATCCAAAAGATGAGTAGGTCGTAATACTGCACAGAAGTCGTTAACACACTCCCTCTTTCGGCTTCAGGGAATCTTTAACACTTAAAAAAATATAACAAATAAAAATATATACCATCCATGCATCCTATTTAAAAGGTGAAAACACAAAAGAGAATACCCTACTAGAGCCTTAGGAATAAACCAAGCCTGAGTTGCCAAATTAGGATATCCATGAAATTAAGGTACCGAAAGGGCATTAGTTTTAATTAACTAGTGTAACCAAGTCCCCGAACTCATAATCTTTGGTTCGCAGAAATAAATTAGTTCTCCCACTAATTTATTTAGGTTTCTAATCGACCTACCAAGAACGATTAGTGGTGACTCCAAATCTTAAAATCATTTAAACAAAAACCAAAGTTGCGATTCGGTAGGGCTTGGGAGGGTCCGCGTTAGGTTAGTCAAATCTAATTAACCTAATAATCCGTTAACCCCTTTAAAATTTAAAATTTTTTTAGAGGGTCGCGACATTATATAGTGAAGGAATACACGACCCCAAATTGGATTTTTTAAATTTGTGATAGCCAACATGAAAAGGGATTTAAAATAAAAATATTGACTATTTTTATGTATTTTTATGGTATCAAATGCTATTATTTATTAAATATTTTTCTAATTTATAAAAAAATATATAAAAAATACAAAAATATGAAAAAAAAAATTTTGTTCAAAAATGGTTGCCTAAGCTTGGCCAAGGCTCCCAATTGATTTTTTAATTTTTTTAATTTTTTCTTATTTTTTTTTATGAATTTTTGAAAATAAAAATACCAAAAAATACTGAAAATATAAAAAATTATTTTTTGGTCAAAATTGATTCTCTAGGTTTGGCCAAGGTCCCCAACATTTTTTTTAAGTTTTATGAATTTTTATAGATTTTCTATTAATTTTCAAAATTAAAAATATCAAAAAATACTAAAAATATGAAAAATCATTTTTTGGTCAAAATTGGTTCTTTAGGCTTGACCAAGGTCCCCAAAGTTGAATTTTTTAATTTTATAAATTTATATATATTTTTTATTAATTGTAAAAGAGAAAAGATGATTACAAATTAGGTGTCAACAATAATCTGGAGCATGTTCCAAAAAATGAAGAGCCTATTCCAACTGGGTTGGTTTTGGGTTCCAAATGGAACATGTATGGAATCTAAAATCACTCACATTTACTTTTCTTAACAATTGTAGAGTTCACTTTCATTTTACTTAACTAAAAATTTAAAAAGAAAAGAAATTGATAGGATCCTAAGTATCCTAGAACCGATCTTAGAACCTGCAATAGGGTAGGTTTTAGGTTCAGCAATATGACAGGTAGGTTTTAGGTTCTAAAAAATGAAGAATCTATTTCGACAGATATATTCTAAGTTCCATGTGGAATCCGGAAGGAACCTAAAATTATTTACCCTAGTTTTTTGGATATCAAATTGGTAGATTTGGGGCAAATTATAAGTTGTAAATTTTTTATGAGACAAAAAAGTTTTGGATATAATTGGGATGTAGGTTAAAATTAGGGTTTTTTTATAAGAATTCTTTTTTGAATGTAATTGAGATAGAAGTTAAAGGTGGAATTTTTTTTTTGAGTATTGGGGCTCATTTTGAAATGAATAAATCTCGTAGATGCAATAATAATTTCTTCACAAATTCTTGCGAATTGCAGTAGTTTCTATCCCTACCATAGTTATCTAGGTTGACTCTTTGCAAATTTTAGGGCATTTAAAATTGAATTTTATTTCGCAAAAAGATTACTAAAAAACTTTTCGAAATGTTCATATATTTGTCGGGGCATGAGAAATTTGAGACCGAGTAGAACTTTTTAATTATTTTTTTAGAGAAAGCACTAGAAGTGTCAAAACTTGTCATGAAAGTTCGATCAAGTTTTAAAATTTTAAAAAGTGTAATCAAATCCTTCTGTAAACTCTTTTCAATTTAATTCAGAAGAAATGCGGACATGATTTTTTATTATTATTTCCTTTAACATGGAATTGACGCTAAATATATAATTAAAATGATATTTGTTATTATTATTATTATTATTATTATTATTATTATTTCGAATTCCCCCCTCATTTTCTTACAGATATACTTTAGTTATTAATATTATTGATCTCGCCGATCTCTCTCGTCCCCAAGTAACTAAGCACAGTTGAAATCACCCTTTGGAATATTTAATTCATCAGGTTGTCTGTTATCCCGAACGACGGAATGGCCGCGTGAAAAATACCACGCGATCCCATCATGGGTGACTCGCAAACGGCCACCGTGCTTCCCCATTTCTATGAAGTTTTCTAAGGAAGAAGAAGAGTAGACGGGCGGGGCCAATCAGCATCGACGTGACTAAATTAGTGAATCATACCTTGGTGGTGCTGCTCGGACACCCAGGCCGCCGTCGCCGCCACCGCCACCACTGGCACCTTCCACTCTCTCTCTCTCTCTCCGCATCTATACCTTGCTCTCTCTTCTTCCTCAAGTAAGGCACTTCTCCACACACGCTCTCTCTCTCTCTCTCTTTCTCTCTCTCTCCCCTCCCCCCGCGGCATCTATACCTTGCTCTCTTCTTCCTCAAGTAAGGCACTTCTCCACGCACGCTCTCCCTCCCCCACAACCTGCATCTATACCTTATTTGATGATAAGTGTATAATTTGGAGCATGTTCCAAAAAACGAAGAGCCTGTTCCAATGGGGTTGGTTTTTGGTTTTAAATGTAAAATGTAACATGTATGGAATCTGAAATCACTCACATTTACTTTCCTTAACAATTGTAGAGTTCACTTTCATTTTACTTAACAAAAAATTTAAAAAGAAAAGAAATTAGCAGGTTCTCGAGTATCTTAGAATCGATCTTAGAACTTGCAATAGCATATGTTTTAGGTTCTGAGATATGGCGGGTAGGTTTCAGGTTCCAAAAAATAAAAAATTTGTTTCGACGGATATATTCTAAGTTCTAGGTAGAACTTGGAAGGAACCTAAAATTGTTTACCCTAGTTTTTTAGATATCAAACTGGTAGAATTGGAGCAAATTAGAAGTTGTAAATTTTTTATGAGACAAAAAAGTTTTGAATATAATTGGGATATAGGCTAAAATTAGGGTTTTTTTATAAGAATTTTTTTTTGAATATAATTGGGATATAAGTTAAAGGTGGAATTTTTTTTTTGAGTATTGGGGCTCAGTTTGAAATGAATAAATCTCATAGATGCAATAATCATCTCTTGACAAATTCTTGCGAATTGCAGTAGTTTCTATCCCTACCGTAGTTATCTAGGTTGACTTTTTGCAAATTTTAAGGCATTTAAAATTGACTTTTATTTCTCAAAAAAAAAAAAACTCAAAAACTTCTCAAAATGTGCATATATTTGTCGGGGCATGAAAAATTTGAGACCGAGTAGAACTTTTTAATTACTTTTTTAGAGAAAACACTAAGAGTGTTAAAACTTGTTATGAAAGTTCGATCAAGTTTTAAAATTTTAAAAAGTGTAATCAAATCTTTTTGTAAACTCTTTTTAATTTAATGCAGAAGAAATGTGGGCATGATTTTTTTATTATTTTCTTTAACATGGGATTGACGCTAAATATATAATTAAAATGATATTTGTTGTTATTATTATAATTATTATAATTATTTTCGAATTCTCCTCTCATCTTCTTGCAGATATACTTTAGTTATTAATGTTATTAATCTCGCTGATCTTTCTCGTCCGTAAGTAACTAAGCACAGTTGTAATCACCCTTTGAAATATTTAATTCATCGGGGTTGTCTGTTACCCCGAACGATGACGAGGACGACGAAATGGCCGCGCGAAAATTACCACGCGATCTCATCACGGGCGACTCGCAAACGGCCACCGTGCTTCCCCATTTCTACGAAGTTTTCTAAGGAAGAAGAAGAGTAGACAGGCGGGGCCAATCAGCATCGACGTGACTAAATTAGTGCGTCGTACCTTGGTGGTGCTGCTCGGACACCCAGGCCGCCGCCGCCGCCGCCGCGACCACGGGCACCTTCCACTCTCTCTCTCTCTCTCTCTCTCTCTCTCCCCGCATCTATACCTTGCTCTCTCTTCTTCCTCAACCTCAAGTAAGGCACTTCTCCACACACGCTCTCTCTCTCTCTCTCTCTCTCTCTCTCTCTCTCTCTCCCCCCCAACCCCCCTGCGGCGGTATAATCCACCATGTCTTTCTCTCTCTCCAACGTCTGTGTCATCTTCCGATTTCTCCCATGCCGGATTTGCCTCAAGATCATGTGCTCCGGCTCCACGGCGACCTCGACCTCCGCATCATCTCCGCCTCCAACCTCCACAGCACCTCCGTCTACGGGCGCCTCCAATGGTATTGCTCCGCCTGCACCAAGCCTTCCCACTCCCCTCCCCGCGACGGCGGCGACTCCTCCGACCGCGGCGGGAAGATCATCGGCCCAGACCCCTATGTCACCGTCCACGTCCCCCATGCCACCATCGCCCGCACTCGCGTCGTCCACAACGCGCAGAACCCTAGGTGGAACCAGCGGTTCTTCATCGCCCTGGCTCACCCGGTCGTCGACTTGGAGTTCCGCGTCGAGGACGACGACATCTTTGGCGGGCAGCTTATCGGCACTTGTAAGATCCCGGCGCGGAAAATCGCAGACCGCGAGGTCATCTCCGGTCCCTTCACGCTGGTTGGAGCCTCGGCTAATGCCACCCTCCTCCTCGAGCTGAAGTTCACTCCCATGGAGATGAACCCGGGGTACAAGTGCGGGATCGCCGGAGATTTGACCCATCAGGGAGTGAGGCACACTTATTTCCCCTTGAGAAAAGGGGGTCGCGTTACGCTGTATCAGGACGCTCATGTGGTCAATGGGTCGTTGCCCTGTATTGAGTTGGATAGTGATGCTGGAGGCGGTTATAGGCGTGAGAAGTGTTGGGAGGATATTTGTCACGCCATATCTGAGGCTCACCATTTGATATACATTGTTGGTTGGTCGGTTTTTCATAAAATTAAGCTTATTAGGGAGTGTACCCCGCCATTGCCACAGTGTGGGGACTTGACGCTCGGTGAATTGCTCAAATATAAGTCAGAAGAGGGGGTGCGCATTTTGTTGTTGATTTGGGACGATAGAACTTCGAACAACAAGTATATTATTAACACGGTGAGAAGTTTTATTTTAGTAGGATTGCCCTTGATTGCATTCTTCCATCTGCTTATTTTAGTAAATTAAGGTGGCAAATGGCATCGCCGATCACTCTATGGTTGTTGGTTCTGTTGCCCAAAGTATCATAATGGTTTGTGAATTTGCTACGAGGACCATTTGTCTAGTGAATAATTAGGTGATAGTGTCTCTCTCTTTGCTCCCAATATTGTCCCGAAGAATGAATAAAGGTGCATGGGCTTCATTCCTTGCAGGGAGGGGTGATGCAGACACACGATGAAGAAACTAGAAAGTTTTTCAAGCATTCATCAGTGAATTGCGTGCTGGCCCCGCGTTATGCTAGCAGTAAGCTTGGCTATATTAAACAGCAGGTATGCTTTTCCTCCCAGGTAGATATTGATGGTATTCGTGAACCTGTTTCTGGATCTCTACTTCATGGAAACAATATTATCTTTGGTGCCATCACTCCTACTACTGCAGCCATAGGTTTGCATTTTCACCCAATATAAGAAGCGGCATCTGTTGATGAATGGTTATACAACAGCGGTCCTTATAAGCTAATTGTTCTACACTCCTTACTTGGTGTAGCTTTTTACATTGGGTGCGAGTGAGTACTTAGTTTCCGTCTAATATGTGCCCTTGGAGTGCTGTTGCATACGCAGCTCCTGTTGCAGCTGCTATTGCTGTTTTCTTGATCTACCCAATTAGTCAAGGAGGTTTGAATTCTTGCAGTTTCACCACATGAAGCTTTTATCAAAATCTAGAGATTAGATTAGCATTGGATAGCTGGCTCTCTTGTCATTTTCTGTTGCCATAGCCTCTTTCACATTTATGAGCTACATGGCATTGTGATGTTTCGTTCCTGCCTCATGTCTAGGCAATTAGCTGCCTAGCATATTTGTAGTTGGAGATGCATTTTGTTGTAGAATGTCCTATTAAGTTGTTGAGGTAATTTGGCACTGGAGATGGATGTTCTTTATAAAGTGACCGATGGTCTCTTTTGGACTCTTCCAAATAGCCTATTCATAGATCTAATGTCCCTTTTCGTACTTTAAAGTTAAACTCTTGTTTGTGAAGTTTCCTTTCATTTTTGGGCATTTAAAAAGGTACTCTACTTTCTAAGGAAGATTCTGTGCTATACATAATCCTCCTTCGTTAATTTGGAATGATAATCTTAAGGGATAAGGTTTGCATTGTAATGTACATTCATTTTACTTAAGCATGTCTGAATATATCTTGTGAGAATGGACGGACTTTATCTTCTTGCTTGCTTGACTTCCATATGTGATGTTTTGGTAATTTTGTTAACCTTAATAACTCTCGCAAGCTTGGCCTGTATTATATTTTTCTTCAGGTTGTTGGAACCATGTTCACACACCATCAAAAATGCGTGCTGGTGGACACCCAGGCGTCGGGCAATTACCGAAAAATAACTGCATTTATAGGAGGAATTGATCTTTGTCAAGGTCGTTATGATACACCTGAGCATCGGCTATTTCGTGATCTCGACACTCACGTTTTTAAGGATGACTTTCACAATCCTACATTTTCTGTGAGTTGTTTGTCTATAATCAATATATATTAGTGCTTTTTGCCTAACAGTTCTTCTTTTCTCTTAAATACTCTTGTGTATACTGTGTTATAATCTAGGTCGAATTTTGGACTCTGGCGTGATACTTGCACTCGAGAACCGAGTTTCCATCTCCATAATAACAGTCTTCCTATTTCTGATTAAATTTGCTTTGTCACATCAGATGAATTACCATCATAAGTGTCGTGGTAGCATTAAAATTTCAAGACTTAAAAGGACTTTTTCTGTTTTGTATGGGAATCCATGAACAAATAGTAAGGTGGATAAGCAAGATGCAACGAGGATGATTTGATAAAATCAAAATCTGCTTTTTTCTTTCAGGTTTGAGTCTTGTGACTGGTAAGATCTTGGACTTTGGTACCTGTTACCATGCAATGGTAGTTGCTGCACAACTTGGTATTCTTGTTTAATTTTCTTCCGGTGAGTGTCTGTACTTTGTATCTGTCAGGCTGGAATGAGAGCTCCAAGACAACCATGGCATGACTTGCACTGCCGGATCGAAGGGCCTGCTGCATATGATGTATTGATAAACTTTGAGCAACGTTGGAGGAAAGCAACAAAATGGAAAGAATTCAGTCTCCTTGTCAAAGGAAAAAGCCATTGGCGTGATGATTCCTTACTTGAGATAGGCCGTATCTCTTGGATACTGAGGCCTACATCGTCTGAGTCATATGTTAGCACCTCATCTCTTTCAAAGGATGACCCCGATAAGCATATTACACACGTGCCTGAGGACAATCCCAATCTCTATGTCTCTAAAGAAGATGATCCTAATTGCTGGCATGTTCAGGTTGGAAATGCAAGTTACACATCTCTATTGCATGTTCAGGTTGCCTTACTTTATTTTTCCCATTCACTTTGTGTTTGCTTGTGCAGATTTTCCGTTCTATTGACTCTGGATCAGTCAAAGGATTTCCCACAAAAAAGAAAGATATTGCTGAAAAGCAGGTCTACATGAGATCTGTCTTTCTTCCTTTGTTATCCCTACTTTTCTTCCTTTTTTTTCTTTTGTTTAGTTGAATGAAAAGCGGAAAAGGAGAAAAAAAATCATATTAATGGATTTGGGCCGGAGTAGGATTCTCTATCCGTTAAAACATGAACTAGTATCTACCTTTCTTTTATATCTGCATCCTCTTAATTACTGGCACTTTTTGCTGCAGAATCTTATCGTTACAAAAGATGTAATAGTGGACAGAAGCATTCAGACAGCTTACATTCAGGCAATCAGATCTGCTCAACATTTTGTATATATTGAAAATCAGTATTTTCTGGGATCGTCGTATGCATGGCCATCGTATAGCGATGCAGGTGAATATCATGATTTCTTTTAGGTTGCAAGTTGGCGATTCCTATCTATATTCAAGATATTCCATTGGTGGACTAAGTATGCCTCGTTTAATCACAATCATGTTGAATTTGACTTGCAGAGTGAATCGACCTACCAAAAAAAAAAAAAAATTGAGTATGGCTCATTTCACTTCAAAGTACTGGTGAAATCTTTTGTTTGTGTGTCAATTGACCATTTTCATCACTTTTTTGTATGTTTAGGAGCTAAGTCTTTAACTAGTACTGTTTGCCACATTATAGTAAGCAGTAGACTTCGTCTAGTTATTTTTTTTTTTCCACAAACCACTCTCAGCTGTTTGTAACATGGTCTGAGCAGGAGCTGATAACCTCATTCCAATGGAATTGGCCTTGAAGATTGCTAGCAAAATTAGAGCTAATGAGAGATTTGCTGTATATATTGTCATACCGATGTGGCCTGAAGGTGATCCCAATTCAGCTACGGTTCAAGAGATTCTCTTTTGGCAGGTAGGTTGGTACATGAACATGTTTCCGCAGATGTGCGTAGACTTTGGTGCTTTTCTTTCATAGGTTAGATGGCGGGAGGAAGATATGGAGTACCATGGACAAGGACAGTCCTTACATTACGATCGACAGAAATTAGTACGGACTATATAGTACCAAATACTGAGGAATTAATTCCATTTAGGTGTCCAACCAATTAGAGAATACGCTGTCTCACTTGTTCCCGATGTCTGTCTAATGCTGTGCAAAGTATTCTCTTTTACCATCTCTTACTCCTCACTAATCACATTAGCCATAAAATAGTAAATTGATGATGGTTTTTTAGGACAAGATTTCATGTGTACTAATATTTTCCGGAGTGCAATCTCACAAAATCTGATTTACACTCTTTGCCTTATTTTCTTCCCAGAACCAGACCATGCAAATGATGTATCAAGTTGTTGCATGTGAATTGAAGCAAATGCAGCTCAAAGATTCGCATCCTCAGGAGTACCTTAATTTTTACTGCCTTGGTAAATGGGAAGAGAATCCTGGCCTGCCTCCTCCGGATAATGCGGTAATGCTTTTGGCAGTATGGCTTTGACTAGTTTTCAGGTCCTTGAAACATATCAACAGTCTATTTCAGTAGTCGTTAAATTTGCAAGCTCAAGAATCCGTTCGGTGGTGCTTGAATGCATTGACAAGCAAGCATGGTTCATAGGGTTGTAATGAGCTGAGATGACACAGTGCAAAGCTTGAGCTTGATGACCCGCATAGTTGGAGCTCGAAACTCAGCTTGAGCTTGATCGTGTATAAAATATTTGGGCTGAAGCTTGACTCGACTATAATAGAGCTATTTATGAACTCAGAGCTTGAGTTTAATAAAGCTCAAACAGTTCCCCTGCCTACGTGTATGAGGGTCATATATGTAATTTTAAGGACTTGTGTCATAAAAAAAATATTTTTGAAAAGAATTATAGAAGCACAATGAGACTCGGGAGCTTGTAGAGCTGAGTATCAATGAGCTCGAATTTGACTTGACAAGATACTTTAGTAGCTTGAGCTTGAGATCAGCTAGAAATGAGTTGAATTGATCTCCAGTAACCGTCGAGAAGAGCCCAAGTTTAAATTGGCGCATGGTCAATCAGATTTTCTCATTACAATTTTTGATGAACCTTGGATCTGACGTTTTCTGACATGTTATGGCAGGTCTCAGAAGCGTACAAGTCCCAGCGATTTATGATATATGTTCATGCTAAAGGAATGGTCGTGGATGATGAGTACGTTTTATTGGGATCGGCAAATATTAACCAAAGATCATTGGCTGGTACCAAAGATACTGAGATTGCCATGGGTGCATATCAGCCCCATCACACCTTGGCACTAAAGAAGGGGCATCCACGTGGTCAGGTTGTTTTCCATGGCTTCTTTGCATAAGCCTAATTTTTCATTATTCTGTGCCGGCTTTCTCAAGCAAATGTGCACTAAATCTTTGGAATACAAATCAGTTGACATTTGTTGAACTGGTAGTAACAAAGCCAAGAACAGCAATTTCCAGCCAGATATATTAGGAAGTCATTAGAATTCGTGATTTTGTCTTTGACAACTTAGCATAAAAAAAAGGAATTTGAAACAGCTTTCGAGTCTGTTATTTGTTTTGACATGGTGAATGCAGTTGCATCTGAAAGAGGTTCTTGTAAATGGAGTAATGGGCTCTCAGCGATATAAGCAATTTTGGGTATGATTCTTTGCACTTTTGCCCATCTATGCAGGTATATGGATACAGAATGTCCCTGTGGGCAGAGCATCTTGGGGAAGTGGAAGGATGCTTTAATGAGCCCAGCAGTTTAGAATGTGTGAAGAAGGTGAATGAGATAGCTGAAGAAAACTGGCGCAACTACAAGGCTAAAGGTTCATTGCAGGGCCACCTTCTCCAGTATCCCATACAGGTGAACAAAGAGGGGACGGTTGGGCCATTGCTAGGATCTGAGGAGTTTCCTGATGTTGGCGGTGAAGTTGTCGGCGCTCATTCCAATGTACTCCCTGGTGTTCTAACAACTTAGGTTCTGTCCTACTCCATGTCGATCCAGACCCAGGAGCCGCAAAGATATTTCCCGAGCTGTTGCCTCATTCTGGATGTCTACGTGTTTTATGATTCTTTCCGATTGCTTTTGGGAGGTGCCGTTGTTCAGATTATTCTTTTGTTGTTTCGTTTCTGCTGTGGCTATCTAGATCTTTCCTTGGACTCCCTGCCCAACGAGGATCCTCGTTGGTGATTCGTGGCCATGGTGTGAATGTCGTGTTTGAACACTTTGGTATGTTTTCGGACTTTGGTTTGAGGGTTTCCGCAATTACAATCGGGGGGCATCTGGGCTTGTGTTTTGGAGAATAGCGATGGAATTTGGAAATTGTAGTGCAAAAAGTTGTGTATGTGGTTCGAAACAGGCTTGGCCCTTTTACGAGGTAATTGATGCCTTCAACTTGAAATTGAGTAAATCTTAGAGATCCAAGAATAATTTCGCGAGGGAAGTTATTGCACGGATCGATTTTATTCCGGCAAATTTTATGGCTCTCAAATTTAACTTTTATTTGGCAGGAAATACTCGAAACCTCTCTCAATGTACATATGTTTTGTCAATCATCTTATTTTGTGAAAATTTCAAATAAAAATTATAATTTTTGAAATAAGGATTTGAAAATGTACTTTATTTTAAATAGGGGCTTGAAGTGATTGTATCAGTTTCAAATAAGGGTTCGACATCAGTCAACTTAATATTTCTATCAATCAAGAGCATTTTCGTTCAAAGATAATTTTAATTTTAATTATTTTTTATTTTATCTTTTTTTCTATTTTTTTCTTTGCTAACGGTCCGTGAGGGCGTGACCACAAATATTGTGAAATGAAAAGGAAATAACAGAAAATGAAAAATAGAAAAAATAAAAATGGAAAAAAATTTAAAAAACTAAAAGACGATAATACCCTTTACCGTGAGATTTCAGCATATTTCACGCCGGACCCCTAACAATCCGACGGTCCCCATTTTTTCGATTTCTGCCTTTTTCCCATCTTGGCACGACCTTCGTCTCTATCGCGAGAGCCTGAATATCTCTCCAGTTGTCCCTCCCTCCCTCCCTCTCTCTCTCTCTCTCTCTCTCTCTCTCTCTCTCTCTCTCTCTGCGTGTGAGTAGCCTCTGCTGTCGGAGCCACGATCTCCTCTCTCTCTCTGTTTAGACACAGGCTCGGACGGTACTCTCTCTCTCTCTCTCTCTCTCTCTCTCTCAACTTTGGCGAGGGTTGCGAGGCTGGACTACTTATCTGCTTGTATGTGCACTGGACATGCTTGCGAAAATGTCAGAACTAACCCCGACCACAAAAGCTTTCTAGGAATATCCCCTTCAAGCGCAGTTGAGCTCATTGCGAGACGTGCCGCGTCCCACGCGGTATTCAGTTCTGGGAGAGACCGGTTGGAAGGAATGTGGTGGTAATGGAACCGTCCACTGGGTAACAAGATGTAGATTCTGTAGGGTTTGCGTGCTGTAGAAAGTCGGTGATTTGTTACGTCCATATTGAGGAAATTGTATGATTTTGTGCGTGGTTTTTATCGGTGAAGAGACCAGTCCGAGAGGATGAACCCACCGACATGATGTGCATTATTAAGGCTCAAGTCCGTGAATAGAGCTTTTTACAAAGAATGGATCAGGATCCATGGGACCAACTTTTACGATTGAATCTGAACGTGAATTTACGATCTTTATTAGTCTTAAGTGTATAAGTTCTTGGAAGAATGATGCGCGATCAGAAAATTACCAGAAATGCGAAATCAAATTCATGTAGTGTTTTGGTCAGCCAAATGACCAGTTCAAGTAGCACGAAAGATTTCAAAATTTGTTGCACTGAAAATTGATGTCAGGCGATGGGATGTTAACGTTTCTTTTTCTGAAATCATGTTGTTGTTTTACCAGTGTAACATGTTTATATCTTGAGAACGATTGAAGCATGTATGCCCATTTTAAACTTCTAATAGTTTTGGAAAGCAAATAATATAGCTAACTTTTCCAATGTTATGGTTTCAATTTTGTAATATATTTCATTTTCGATTATGTCCCTAGCTATAATCTCCCATAATTTGATAAAATCATGTGTGGAAGATCTGTTACTTGAAATTGCCTCCTATTTTGTGATCTTCTTTTCTAATTTTTACACTTGAGGTTGCGTGTTATTACTTTTTAACTTGCGTTCTATTTTTGACATGGTATTTAGTTTTATTTTGTAAGTTACATCTGCTTTTTTGTGAGTTCTATGATGCCTAACCTAGTTTTTGTTTTTAAAATGGTTTACAGTACATTATGATTTCATTTTATTGAAAATGTTTCTTCAGTTTCATGATGGATGTGTTATCATCATGTAGGTAATGGTGATCTAGTCCTGTGACAACAGTATGAGCTGATTAGGATGCCATTGATTTGGTAACAAGATCAGAGCTAGCCATGTCAGTTATGTATCTGCAGAAGCCCCAGTTTCCAAGACCCTTCTCTTCATTTCCTACATGCCCTTTATCTTTGACAACCAACTTCCAGTTGTCAGTCTCTCAATGTATACGATTCCCGGAACAGCTGAATTGTCTTTCACCTTCTTTTCGATCCTCCTTATCATGGGAAAGCAACATCATTGAGGAAGAACATGTAATTGGTGACTGCGTTGTATTTGAAGATGGTATTTTCGAAGACCCATACCTCCAAGGTGAAACCAACCATGACAACTTTATTCCACCTAAACAGAAAGGCAAAAAGAGGTTAAATGAAGTTGAAACTGAAAACTTAGTGCCCAAAAATTGGAGAGAGGTGCAAGCAGAGATTAACATTACAAAGAAAGATAGGCGCAAGATCGCACAGGAATTAGAGTTTGGTCGCAGAGTGGAGAAGAGAAAACAAGGTTATGTTCCTTTAAGGACCGTGAATTTAGAAGGATATAAAGCTTACAAAGAGGCAAAGATGGCACAGTTGAAACCAGTGGCTCTTGACAGTCCTAGTTTTCCATTGAAAGAAGAGGATAAGGAGGCGGGTGCAGAGAAAGAGTTGCTAAGTGAAAGAGCAGCGCCTCGGAATCCAAGATGGGAAGTTTATGGGAGGGGCTTGGAGGATGTTACTGAATTTTTCAATAGTGGAAACTATGAACCTGGTAAAAAACCTGAAGGTAAACCTGCTATTTATGCATCACATAAGTAAGTGTGGCTTTGGTTGACTTGAATTAATTGAAAGCCTCAAAGTAGCTGGAAGTTTCTATATATTAGTGTGAAAGACATTGACACAATATTGCTTCAGATAATGTATCTGATCCATACTTTCCCTCCTCTGCATATATCTAATCCTTTCAGTTCTAGTTTCTAGCATTTAGAATGCAGTTGACTGTGATTTAATTCTGGTCTTCCAGATGGTAGAAATGCATAACTGAAATGATTAATTCAGAATTTGGTTGTTTAAATTATGAAGATAGGATAGTAACTTCAAAGCCTGAAAATAGGTCCCCGCAAGCTATTTACTAAGGAAGAAAAGGTTCTGCTGAACAAACGGATCCCTAACCTGGCTGCTGCGACATCTGTAAGTTCTCTGTGTTCCAGTTCAGCGTTTTGTTACATATTTTATGCAAGTACTTTTCTTGAGATATTTTAAGTGAATACTAACCTATCTCTTTGGCTCAAAGTTTCTAAATTGGAGATTAACGGACTTATAGGTGTCTAATTATCCTGTGGGATGAGAATAAGATCAGAAGCAAGGACTTGGCTACTCCTTTGTTATGCCATTTTCTTTTTAGCAACAGAAGTTGAGGAATTGGTCTTTTTGGCTCATGATGGAAGTTGCTGCAGGACAAATGGCTACCCCTGCACACGTTGGCTGCATCCGGAGAGTTTTACCTTATGAATGCTTTGCTGAAACACAATGTTGATATCAACGCTGTAGATAAGGTACGATAGCCTGATTATTATATGATTAATTATTGAGAAAATTTCTCAGTATTGAACACTCAAGTTGTGAACTTGTGATGTTAATTTTGGCTTATGTGTTCTTTCTAGGATGGTTTGAGCGCACTCCACAAAGCAATTATAGGCAAGAAGCAAGCAATTATGAACTATCTTTTGAGAGAATCTGCTAATCCATTTTTTCGTGATAAGGTATGGATACACAGATGCTGCATGATTAGTGCTCATGTTCTGTTAGGTCAGTGGCTATTATGGCTACAGAGTAATTTTCTTCACTATCTTGTTTTGGCTAGACTTTGGTCTGTATGGGTCTTTGACAATAACTGTCTACATAAGTCATTGAAAATTTGGCTTCTCTTGTGTTTTTCTTATCTGAGTCATGTTAATCTGGATCTGTATTCTCACATTTGCGTGTTCTATATAGGAAGGGGCTACATTGATGCACCATGCTGTCCAAACAGCATCGAGTCAGGCGATAAAGATTCTTCTATTGTACAACATTGACATAAACCTCCAGGATAATGTGAGGACCCTAAATGTTGATGGGCACTCTTGCATTTTTGGTGTTTCAGGCCTGTAGCATTATATCTGAGGATTTTGTCTCTATTCTTCAGAATGGATGGACACCATTGCATCTTGCTATCCAATCTCGACGAACTGATGTGGTGAGACTCTTATTAATCAAGGGAGCTGATAAGACAATAAAAAACCAGGTAGACCTATTTGGATATGTCATACTGCGCAGAAATTTTTGGAGGATTTATTTGCTTCCAGTTTTCTTGGTTTTGCAATTTGCTACCCAATTGTTTCTTAATCTAGAGGCTATTCTTAGGCAGGCCATTCACTGTTGAGCACATGGTAAAATTAAATATTTCACACTGTTCTTCGAGGAGAATGTTTGTGGTGGGACCCCACTTATAAACCATGTAATTACTGGAGGGAACATTTCAGTATTCCTAGAGTGTGCTCTAGAGAATGCACTATTGTGCTATGATAGGTCTCTGCTCCATTCATTGGACAGACACTGAGCACACAGACCTGAGTTCCTGAGGCCTAAGGATGGCCCCAGGAATTGGAAGTGGTGATTTGCCCTTAAAAATCTAGTGAGGAAGATGGATGTGCTCACTGGTTGAGAAGATCATTGGGTTTATGGTTATGGACATGCTTATCTTAAATAGATAGTTGAACAACTAGAGGCTGAAATGACATCTTATGGTCTACATAGCCAAAATATCATCCTCTTTCCCAGTATTCATGCCCTTAGTTTACTTGGTCTGCACTTTCTTTCGATTTGCTGCTTATTCCTTACTTATATGAGCTTGAAAATCTCTTCCCTGATGAACTATTGCCGAAGTGATTTTTTTTTTTTGGTCGAGCTGGAGTGAATTTAGTGTGTAAAATTATGTCTTGTTCTTTTTTCAGCCGGAAGCATGTATGTAGTAAATAGTTTGATGTGCTCTTAATTCCAATTCTCTGTGATGTGCAATTATCCTCTTTCATTCAGCCAAAAATAGAAGCATTTCCTTTTTCAGGATGGTATGACTCCACTCGACCTTTGTCTACATTCTGGTCGAGACTTGAGGACTTACGAGCTCATCAAGTTACTGAAGCGGCTTCCCAAGTCAAAGCTAATTATGCCGTGAAAGTGATGAAGCGCTTGGTCTCGAGGGCAGTCCTTGAAGATGTCTTCCTCAGGAAAGAGTAGAAAGTAGAAACTGCACGCGCATTGCTGGCCACGAGTACAGGAGGACCAGCACGAGGCAAACGCAGCTCGCTCTTTGTGAAGCGAAGCGAAGCATAGCACACCTAAAGCGAAGCGAACCATCGCAGGAGCAGGACGGTAGGCAACCGTGGCTCCACATCAACAGACGAGTCGAAGAGAAACCGTTCTTCTTAATACGTAGGGAGAAAGCTGCGAGGCTTAGACGCACATATCCTGTTCCGTAAGTCTCATCCGTCTCCCACTTGAGATGGTCTCATCCAAATATAAATTTGCTCTTAGTATTTGAGCACCAATGTGCTTGTCGGGCATTCACGAGAGTGGTTATAAACTAATCCGACATGTCGGACTGGGAAGAGCTGTCTATCTTATCCACTCTGTAATCAGCGGTTCCGTCGTTTTCAAAGTCACCTTGTGGGCTGGTCCAGGAATAAACTAAATACATGGCATATAGATGATCTAAGTGGTTAGCGCCGTAAGCTCCGCCTACGGCCGCGTCCCGTTTCGTTACTATCGTATCCGTCCCCGTAGGAACAATTTATTAATTTGATCGAGGGATAAGTGATTCGACTATGTAAAATTCTTTGGTAGAAGCGGTAAGCCAAGCGGCAAGGTGGGGACGAGAAATTGATTTTTCTGAGCGTGACCGGCATCATATACCGGTCATGGAGAATTTAACTTAAAGGAGTCGTATATGAGGGCGAAAGTGGCTAAAAATTTGAACACATTTACCGTGAACTTTTTTTTGGGATAGGAAAAATCCTAACCTTATATTAATGTGACATGCTTACCCTCTTTCGAGGTGCCGTCAATGAGCACCATTAAATATCTGTATATATGGACGTCGAAAAGCAAATAGAAGCAAAATGTGTCGACATGATGTAAAAATGAAGTTATTTTGTATGAAAAATTATCTGATTGAATCTTGACGGAAGGCAGGCCTATCACAATAATTACAAGTTTGTGATTTTTTTTTATGTCATAAAACAAATTAGGGCTAATGTGTCATAACATACGTAGTTTAATTTTTTTTTATGTAATAAAAATAAGCTCACGGTAAAAATGTCGCAATGACCATAGTTGGAGGTGTTTGGTGATTTATTGCCGGTCTGTATTATTAAAAGTTTTGTGCGTTACGATCTTTAATTTCATGCAAACGAGCGGATAAGTAGGAAAATAAAATAAATCTTGTATCTTTTTCCTTAAAGGAAATTTAAAAATTCATATTTGAAAAATGGATTTTGTTTTTGGTCGAATTGAAAAAGAAACGTGAAAACAGTGTTGCGATCTCGATTACCAACCCCGAGTCCCGTTCTTGTTTCCTCCATCCGGGATCACCTGCCTTCATCACTCTATCTCTCTCTCTCTCTCTCTCTCTACAATGCTCGCAGCTCGTCTGTGCGTCCGCGCGATCTCCGGCTACGGCGTGGCCGAGCAATCGCATGCCACCCGGTTAATCGCGGCTCCATGCACTTCCTCTTCCCTTCGCGTGTCGGTCCGTCTGTGTAGAGGGAGAAGGCGGTGCCGCGGCGTCAGACCCCCTGTCATTTCGTGCAAGTCGCCCAGCGGGAGCCTCGGCGGCGGATCGAGCGGCGCCGACGACGGGGACGGCGATGACGACTACCTCCAAGCGTCTCTCCTCCTCGCTGGTATTGTGTCTCTGCTTCTGTGATGGCGTTTTGCGCCTTGCATGGGGATTCGGCGTGGCTCTTTGGTTTTGAATTACGTGCAGTTATGTAGATAGCAGCGTCCTTGATTGGAAATACACACGTATTACGTTATAAGAATTGGCAAATGCCTCTATCGTGCTGAGTATTGTTAGCTGCGAGTCTTAATCATTTTGAACTGCTGAATGCGGGTGTCGTCCCCGATTGAGCTCAATTCGACCTGGTCATTTTTCCGGGAGTCTGATTGGGAGCAGTCCGTGATTGGGGTGGGGAGTGTTAAGACGATGCTACAAAAAATTGGTTGCACAAGAGATACCTATGTCTCAAAAGCTCAAGGATTATACTTTTCTACACACTTCAGATTCACTTAAACGCTTCCAATAACTTGTAACGACGTGGTTATAATTCTCTTTGTACTTCTTCTAATGATGCAAATTATCATAAAACGCAAGTTATCCATGTATCGCCAAAAGTAAACTTTGGACTAGCTGCTTTTGGAATTTGGATAACCTTCTTCCTGGAGCATTTTGCACAAGTTATATGTGCGTTGGTTGATGCTGAATACAATTGGGGCAGAAACTGTTTCTCACTACCGTATGCTGAGGAGAGGATATCAAGTAGATGTGAAGAGTCAGTTATCAAGCCAACTGCATCCATTTGCAATCAAAGCAAGGGGTCCTAGTATAGATCAAGGATTCCTTCACCGGTTTCACAGTCCTACAATTTTTCTTAAAATTGTTTGTGATGGAGCTTTCCTGCTACCTGTTGTCGTAGGTATACAAACAGTTTCCTGCACACTTTTCTCCTGTCCTTTCCCTTGTTTTCTGGAGTTTCTGGACTAATGTATTGGTAATTTTTTTTTTGTCTCTTTAGGAGAGTATGCCATTGAAAAACTAATTGATGCCCTTCACAGCGGTGAAAATGGGGTAACTAATCATTTGTGGCTTTCAGTGAATGCTATATTTCTTTTTTTCTTTTCGTAGATCTGAATGTTATATGATGGTCTTATGCAGGGTTGTACAGATCAATTTGATTTGGTGAAGGATCTTACAGACAAAGTTGGTTTTGAAGTACGTATATAAGTTTCACTTTTAGGAACTGGTTGAAGCTTAGTTGTGTTTTGCTAGCTTTATGTAAACACTGTGACGGGATAAGCAATCATTTGGGTATTTTAATATTTTTGATGGGGTACGCACAATGACACATTAAGATTTACCCAAATACTGATACACTGTACACCACTGTTTCATTTAACTCCATTTTATACCATTGACTGGAAACACAGCGATTTACTATAATTTTTTTTTAATGATAATAGAATCATCAAGTGGCTTTCTCTATCAAACATATCCTCTTTTTAATCTTATTGGCACAGGCTGCTTGCTTTGACATATCAAATTAGGGGACCGTGAAGAACTAAGCCTTAAAGATATTAACGTATACCCTCAAATAGTCCCATCACTTCTGTGCTGCATATGGCATTGGCTTGACCTTGTTGCTGTTATTGGGGCATAATGTACAAACGAAATTCATTTATGCGGTTGTTCCAGTTATAAATCTAGTAGCATCAATCCCAAAGTGTGTTGTTCAGAAGATTGATTCTGAAATCAAAGTGTGATTTGGTCTCCGTTGTATTAAGGCATAGGAAACATTGATTCAAGTTTGGGTAAGTGAAGTGTTTGAAGAATTCAGTAGAGCAATGGAAGAAATCTTGATTAGAAACTTTGAATTAGCTTTAGAGATATAGGTGAACACTAAGTATATTGCTAAAGCCTTTCTGTTGCTCCTCTCTCATCTGCGTTTCTGGTGTTGGCTTTCTGTTGCAATTGACTTGTTCAATACTACTCATCCAGAGATGTAGTTAAAAGTAATAATAGATGAATCTCGTTTCCCTTCTTTGCAGATAAAGATGGTAAGGATCACACAGAGAGTGGCAAATACCTACTTTGCCAGATTGTATTTCATTAAGGTAACTAAAAGCTTGTTGCCTGTAGAACATGCTTCATCAGCCTTATGGCTCTTTATTTGATGGTACAACAAAATGATTCCTTTTCTGCAGTCAGGGAAAGATGATTTACTAAGTGTAGACCTTCGTCCATCAGATGCCATAAATGTGGCTTATAGGTGCAAGGTTTGTACTATGTGTCTCTCCTGCTTGCAAGTGTATATTTGTTCTGCAAATATTGGATATGAGAAACCCCCTCAAACCTGACATCTGAAGTTTTGTGGATACATGCTTGTACCACTAAGTCTGGTTAGACTCAAGTTCCTTCTAATTGTAAACTGAATGGGCAAATGCGAAAGGGGAAATCGCTGAATGGATTGATCTCATACAGATTTGTTGTATTGATGTGATTCACTAGTCTAGTTGTGGAATAATCAGCTGAGCTTTCTTTATTTCATTTTTTGTTTTTGTTTTTGCTATCATTCAAAAAGACCTTTCGCTTTATGTTGATTATGTTGTCCAAATTGTTGGCGGATATCCATCATCACCTACCACATTGTGCCTCTTTTAGGTTCAGACCATGTCTACCTTCATCTGGAATGAAATAAGTAGACATGGCACTGGTGGAGGTGCCTGGTGTTGGAATAAGTTGTGTCTCTTTTGCCTTGTGGGGCTGGCAGCTTCATTATTTGGACTTTGTTCCTGATAGGAAGCTGTGTTCTGCAGGTGCCAATATATGTAAATAAGCAAATTATCCTCAGAGATGCTATCAGATTTGGTTATGGAACAGAGACAGCGCGTGACAGAAAACCAGTCTACGATGTCTTACTTGACAGGTAACTGGACTTATGAGCATAAGTTTTGTATAGTGATGTAGAAAGCTCAAAGTATGTAAATATACATGGACTTCATCTAAGCATGACTTACATCTTATCCAGTGCTTCTGACGGTCCAGATGTGCTGGCTGAAGAACTTAGTTTAGTCAGAAACATGAATCTAGCTATCATAGAAGAACGATACAACGATGCAGGTACATTTGGAGGCAGTATATTTTTGTCCTTATTTCTCACGAAGGTTTTCTTCATCAAGCATGAGTTTCTTGGTTTTATAGTAATTCATGATCAAGTTCACGAATAGTTCTCTCTGGGTTACTTGTTCTTGACTGTTAACTTTTGCAGTCTTGTGGAGAGATAAACTAATGAAGCTTCGTAAATCAAAGACGTAAGGATTGGCCATATATGAAGGTAAGGATTGGCCAGATACGAAGGTACTTACTCTTTCGATGAATTTTAATCTACTTCTTGTGACAATTGAGGAATGAAAAGTTTCTATGGATTATTTGACTCCTGATATCATTTTCGAATCTAAGGGGGTGTTTGGGGTTTTTCTTTTTTTTTTTTTAGAATTTTTTTCTAGCCTTTGACTTTTATTTGATACACAAGGCGTCAGAAACATCTTTTATTTGATACTTGACTTTTATTTGATACACAAGGCGTCAGAAACATACACAATATTGACATTTTGTTACATTTTCATTTTCCTATAATCTGTTAAAATACTAAATAAAATGGAAAACAAAAAAGTGATTGTTTGAAGCCCCGACTCATACACACTAAATTTTTCACTTTTAATTTTCCAATTCAACTTTGTTGGAGACCCAGTACGAACCCATGAAATCTATAATATAATTACATTATCGTGTCTAAGCATCTATGCACTTCAGAATAAGAGGACTTTTAAAGAAACTAGGGACATTTATTCGAAAATTTAAATTTTTTAAGGTCATACTTTTTCTTTAAACTACTCTTACTAATGAAAAGTCTCTTAGCTAGAACAAAACATGAAGCGACTTCTTATAATTCGGCTACATTGAAAGGTATAGCTGAAGGATGAAAGAACAATTGAGACACAAATAAAAAGTAGGCTAACTCAAACTCAAAGCTAAGCTGTATAGGGTTAATACCATGAAAAACCCCAAACTAATATACATGTGACAAATTTATCTTAAACTAATTTTTGAGTCACAAAAAATCCTGAACTGGTATGCGTGTGACACATTTACTTTTTGTTAGTTTCCATCAAATTTTACCTTGAAATTACTGAGTTTTATGACACATGGCAATAATTCATTGACCTGGCAAGTAGAAGGGTAATTCTATTTGTTTACCAGTACGAAGGAAGGATAACAGTCTTCTGATCATTAGGCTCTATGAATCAAACTCCGCCACCATTGAAAGGTCTGCTTAAATATGTCCAGAAATCTATCTATTTATCTCTTGGATTTCCACGTGGACTTGTCAACTCAATTATTGCCATGTGTTGTTTAACTTAGCAATTTCACTATCAAATTGATGGAAGCTAACGAAGGGTAAAATGTCATGTGTGTGCCAGTTTGGGGTTTTGAGCTATCAAAAAATCAGGTTGGGTAAATTTGTCACAGATATACTAGTTTGGGGTTTTTGGTGATCCAAAAATTAGTTTGAAATAAATTTATCACATGCGTACTAATTTGGGATTTTCGTAGTATTAATCCTTTACTTAAAATAAAAACTAGACCAGATAGAAAATGTAAACAAAAGCATATGAAAAATAGAAAGTTAACCCTCACTCATGAATTTCTAAAATATGTATGTATACCTTGTGTCGCAAGCCCATGTATAACATGCATGGCAATGCAATTGGTGAATTTATACAGCATGAATACATGTGACCTTTTTGTTCTCCACTTTTTACCGAACCGACGTATTTCAAAAGCTTCTAGTCAAAGTAAAAGTAATCCACAATATGGGATGATAGTTCTGCCACAATATGTTGAGTTTGGAACCCTGAATAGACTGGCAGTGATAAGCTGGAGCTATTTTTGTATTTCCTTTTTATGGTGATTGTGAGATCGGAGCATATACAAATGATATTAACTGGTTTGAGTTTGTATATGGCAATATTTACTATAATATGATATTAAGTGTAACTGGCTTTCTTCTTTGTCATTGTCATGAAGTCACCATTTTTTGGCACGTGTGGAGAAAGTCCATTCCCTCATTGGCCTGCGGGTCTTTGAAATCTCTTCGGGGTTACGCCATCCTCAATTCCCATACATCTTGGTGACAGTAAAGATTGAAAAGGTGTAGGGGCGAGTAGTCAAAACTCACCAATCTTAATTGTCAAGTTAAGCCCTTGGTGCCACATCATCACCCGGGGCGTTGGGCATTAAATCACTTTATATCAATCAAAACATGTAGTTTGCAACAGATTTAATTTTTATTACTTGTTTGCCTTCTGGAGGCTAGGATTATAAGTTTAGTCTCCTTTGCCTGACCTTGAAAATTGGAAATTATTCTTGATTTTGAAGTAAGATATTGATTCTCAACTAGTATCTCAATTTGGGTTAAATATTATCAGTGATCACTTTACTTTGGTTCATTTTCAATTGGATAATTGAATTGTGACTTTTATCATTGTTATAACTACAATTGATGTAGTTCGCCTGGATTTCTATAGATAAAATGTCAATGTAGCGTTTTCAGGGTGTACATGTGGTAGGAGTGATCAAGACTGAGCTCTAACCTCAGTACCATAACAATGGCACAGGAATGCATTGCTGCTTTTTTTTTTTTTTTGTATAAATAGTCTGTGAGAAACATCTGTAGGTTAGCGGCTTACTACAGGCTCTGCGGTGGCAGAAATCCCTCCTTATGAGTTTATCTTTTTTGTTCTTGTACCGAGGTACAATTTGCGGAATTTGATGTTACTCTCCTTGTTAATTTTCTTTCTAGGATTCTCTTGTACAAAAGAAAGTGATGGTGGCATGTTTCCAGACTTCGCTTGTGTAACTCCCACAATTGAATGGGGTAAAAAGTATAAGGGATCAAATGCAGGTCGAAGCGCGGTTAAAGTTAGTTTCTGGGTTCTGGAAAATCGAGGCAAACTCTGAAATGTACAGCTTCGAGTTAGATGGGTGCTGCCTCTAGGTTGACTCCGCAATCATGTATGCCTGCCTCCTTTTACACTACAGAGCGCCATTATTACTCAAAAGTACCGATCGTACTCAACAGCATTGTTGAATATGTATCATTGCAAAATTTCGTTGCAAAATATGACGGATATGTTATACCGCATATCAGTCAACTGCTAGTGTATATATCAATATATATATGTGTGTACATGTCTCTCATTATTTAGCAAACCGTTGGATAAGTTGAGGGAGTGTGGCTTTAGAAGTTTGAACTCTGCTCTTAGGAATTCAAATTTGTCTGTTTCGGCCTGTTTCTAGCCCGGATTTTGTTCCTCTCTTCTCGAAGAGGGGTCTTAACTGCTCAGTCTTCCATTAGCTTTAGCTGTTGCTATCTCCTGACAAGCCTAAACGTGCATCCCAGAAACTGAAATTTTGTGGCTGACCAACTGAACTGTGGCACGGTTCCGCCGTGCTCAGTCCTGTTCGACTTCGTAACTGTTAACAGGAACGCACCTCTGGCGATGTGTGGCGCGGTTCCGTCATGCTTGATCCTGTTTGACTTCGTAACTGTTACCAGGAACCCACCTCCGGCGATGGTTGATCTGCCTTCTCTACCAACTGACCATCGACGATCTCGACAGTTCTAACAAGAAAGCCCATTTTAGGAAAATGTGTTTAAAGAATCCTTACCGGCTTTTGTTATTCAAATTTGAACTTTGGAGCGATGCTAAACACACTACGATTCTACTAAATTCTTGCTCTAAGTTACGTGGCAGTGTGCTTTAATGGGCTCACTGACAGAATTAATCATTCTGACAGTGTCGCATTACTTAATTAATAAATTATTTTTGGATTTGTTTGGTAAAAAATGACCAACTTTGAAAACATGTTTTTGAAAACGACTGAGTGCGGACATATTAACCGTTAATTAAAATATTTTTCATTGAGTGATTGAATGTTTCTAAAAAAGTATTTTTCGAATTATTTATGTTTCACGAAACAAACGGAGTTTAGCATATCTATATTTGCTCAAAACTATGATACTGAATGCAATGTTGGGGAAGCACTCAATTTCCCATAAAAAAAAGAAGTTGACATGGACTTCCTGGCTAATTCATTTTGTTTTGGCATAGATCAGTGCTGGCCGTCACAGAGGGCTAACAGATTCGCTCAGTTAATGCAATTTTCTGCACTTGTGAATGCTACTTATCCTGTTATGCAACAATTTGTACATGTTGGAAATTGTGATCCAATTTCTAGAGACTTATAGGATGGACACTTGCTAGTGAAATCTAGAAATATTTAGCATGGACAAGATATTTATAGAATAGACATTTGTAGAAAAGTTTAGATGTATCTAGTGTAATTCACTATGATAGTGGGGTCCTCTATAAGTAGGCTCAATGCTCACTCATGTCGGTGCGTGAGGAATTGAGAATAAACTCCAAATCCTTGTACTCCTCCACCAACTCCACCATCAACTATATTTGTACTTCCATTTCCATAAACTACTAAAACTATCATTTTGTCTCATAACCCTTGCTTATATTCCTCAAAGTATCCAACCCTTGTCCATTCTCTAAAAAAATACACACATACATTTTCACACATTTGAAACATAAATTACTCCAATATAAAAATCATACTTCTACACAATTTTATTTTCAACATGTATCAGAGCCAGGCATGTTTGGATGATTTTGGGCGTTTGTCCTTACCATCCTCAACTAAAATCAAAGCTAGAGCCCAAGCCCAAGCTAGACTCTATGGAGCCAAAGCCGAAGCCAAAGCTAGAGCAAAAGCAAAAGCCAGAGTTGGAGCTAGAGCCTAAGCCAAAGCCCGAGCCAGAGCCAGAGCCTAAGCCAAAGCCCGAGCCAGAGCCAATACTAAAACCAAGGTCAATGTTGCCGCATGAGAAGTATTTCCGGCCAAGTTCAAGACTATACAAAACAAGCTGAAAATATCATGAAATTAGATCAAAGGGAGTGTTGAAAATTGTGATCAAATTTCTAGAGATTTCTAGGATGGACACTTGTTAGTGAAATCTAGAAATATCTAGCATGAACAAGATATTTATGGAATAGACATTTATAGAAAAGTCTATATGTATGTAATTTAGTACAACAGTAGGATTCTCTATAAATGGGCTCAATGCTTACTCATGGGGGCAAGTGGGGAGTGGAGAATAAACTCCAAATCATTATACTCCTCCACCAACTCCTTTATCAATTATGTTTTTTTTTATATAACCGATGTGTCTGCACGGCCAGGAGTTTGTACTCAAACCAGCGGTGAATCACGACTAGTCCTTGGGAGGACCCGCGAACCCCACAACCACGGACCTCTCATTAAGTCACATAGTGTCGAGAAATTTCGAACCTAGAACCTCTCGTGAAAGGAATTGAGCGTAAACCAACTCGACCACGAGATGGTGGGTTCCTACATCAATTATGTTTGTACTACTATTTTCATAAACTAGTGAAACTATCCTTATCCATCCTCTATAAAATATATACACACACGTACTCTTGCACACGTTTGAAGAAACTGCATCAATATAAAAACCATACTTCCGCACAGCTATAAAAACCATACTTCCGCACAGCTTTAAATTTTCAACAGTACAGAATCATCAGGATTGTCTGTACCATCGTTGACTGATCCATTTCATGGAACCAGAATTAGCAAAAGAACACATCCAAACCGGAGAAAATGCGGGAGTAACGAGCATTACTGCCATAATACAAGCTAATATCTCAGAGAAATTTCAACTCGAGCATATCAGGTCGGGAAGGGGGAAAAAAAAAAATCAAACCAGGCGCCGACAGATGGAGGGGATTCCCGGCGGTATACGGAGGCGCAGACGATTCGGCATATTCTCCCCGTCTCCCCAGAGCGCATATGCCTCCTCCCCGTGTGCGGCGCCATCGCCTACTTCCAGTTCTTCTTCCACCATTCTTAGGTTGACAATTCTGGCTATGAAAAGGCAGATGAAACTCGTGGCGACCACGTTCCATACAGTGATGAAAGCTGCTCCGGCGAGCTGGTACAACATCTGTCGGAGTCCTTGGCTGGCCTGCCCTTTGATGATGCCATATAACAAGCCTGTGGAAGAATCTGACGGACAAAACATGCTCAGGAGATCAGGTTTCGCGAACAGCCCCGAGAGGATGCCCCCCAAAGCTCCGGCCACCGCGTGTGTGTGGAAGACGGCCAAAGTGTCGTCCACCTTCTGGAAGAAAGCCAATCTTCTGTGGAGTACCATCATGGTGTACCATGGTACCGCACCGGACACTGCTCCCATCAAAGCTGCTGCCCACGAGTCCACGACTCCTGCAGTCGGCGACCGGCTTAAATTATGCAGTGATGGAGCCAGTTTAATCAGTAGAAACCGTACCTTCCCGCTTCATCGCATTAAGTGAGCGATCGGTCGGAGTTTAGTGAACGGAATGTGGCTGTAAATTACATTAATAACGCGAGCAAGCAAGCGGATAATAAGATTGGTGACCAAGTATTTAGCTCGGTGAATGATGTCGACTCTGGACTGGGTGTGCAATGCTTGAAAAACTGTACTCAGTTGCCGGCGGTATTTGATGCAGTCCAAACATTGTGAAATTTTGTTGACAGTTTGCAAGACGAAGATAATAGTGTATTTCACATTTTGAAAATGAAAACTAGGAGATTCATAAACTGATAACCGTTTTCCGACACGAAACGGGCGCATTTCCGAACTCAGAGATTGTCGAACCTGCCCCAGGCGTGATGCAGACAAGGCCAGTGATCATTCCCTGCACAGCACCAATGACAGAGCTCTTCTTGTAGAAGATCATGTCGAGCGAAACCCAGACGATGAGGCTTGTGGAGGTGCAGAGATGGGTGTTGAGGATGGCCAGGGACGCGATACTGCTGACGACGAACGGGGAACCGCCATTGAAACCTGTCCAACCCATCCACAAGAACCCTGCACCTCCCAGCACGTGTATTATGTTGTTCGGCGGGAAGTTTTTCCTGTCGTGTGAATGCCTCGGTCCGACCTACGGCACATGGAAAATCGCCCACCAAAATGAAAAGTAATGAAAACAGAATGTAAGATGCGCGCACAGACAAGCGCTACTACATTCATCGGAAAGATCGAACCAAGAACAAGAATGAGAGAGATTCCTAGGAAAATTGCCACCAACAGCGTTGCTCGTTCGAGCATCCGGCAAACGAGGACTGATAAAAAAAAAAAACCGAGTTTCGAGTGAATCGGCTTTGCTCTTCATGATCGCGTGGAGCTTACTGTGTATGATCTAACAGTTTGTGCGCAGAAATGATCATACGATGAGCTCCACATGAATCAATGCTATCTAAGAATCACTAACGAGTTAAAGTATCATAAGATAAATCTTGCTATTGACTTAGTGTTCATTACCCAGTAAGCAGCAGTAAAGCCGGCCACACCCGAAGAGAGATGGATCACGAAGCCGCCCGCATAATCAATGATCATAATCCCTTCCTTTTGATCCAAAAAACCTCCTCCCCATATGCTGAAGGCGCCGACCGTGTAGCTGAATGTCAGCCACAGCGGCACGAACATCATCCAGGCGTAGAAGTTCATCCTCCCGAGCAGCGACCCGGCCAGCAAGATCACCGTGATCGCCGCGAACGCGAACTGGAAGTAGACGTAGTCCGCCTGCGGCATCCACCCCGGCTTAAACTTGCCCAGGAGGAAGTGCTGGGAGAGCGCCGGCCAGGGTATCCCCACCAGCGGGCAGAGGGGGTCCCCGAACGCCATGGAGTGGGCCCAGAGCACCCAGCAGACGAGGACGGCGGCGAAGGCGTAGAGGGCCATGAAGGCCGAGTTCACCGCCCACTTCTTCTTGACCATGCTCCCGTACAGGATCACGAGGCCCGGGACGCTCTGCATGCCCACCAGCGTCGCCGCCGTCAGCTGCCACGCATTGTCGCCCTTGTTGTTCCACTCGGGGGACGCACCAGTGGGCGCGAGGTTCTCCGGCAAGTGCACCGGCCCGCCGTCAGCGTAACTCATCATTGCGGGAGAGGGTTGTGATGGAGATGGAATCGAAATTTTGGGATTGGAGTAAGAACGAGAATAATAAAGGAGAGGAAGTTTTTGAGGTGTGCATGGGGGGACCACATAGGTATAATCTAAGGGTTTGGCTGGTATCAGGATCCTCTAAAATTCTTTGCCGTCTATGGCTCCAAGATTCAACTTCCGTTGTTCTTAACAATCGTCAACATCAACTTTGCATATTCTCTTTTCGGCCAAGTAATATATAACATGTCTTTTTTTTTTAAAATCATTTTTTTTAAAAATTTTGCCAACAGTTATCTCGAGTTCTATCTGTACACTTCTCGTAGGGACGGGTTTTAAAGGAATTTGAATAATTGTTTTAAACAGAAGGTGTTTTACTGTATCATTTATAACATGATAAAGTTTTCGCGTTGTTGATTCGATAGAAACTAAAAAGGATGACGGTGGTTGTGCAGTATTAAAGTCTAACTTGCGGCAATCTTTCCCAATTCGAAACTCGAAAGCAACCCAACAAGAAAACGAAGGGAAGACAACACATAAAGTCCGTCAAGTTTTCGTGCAACGATGGTAACTCATATCTAGTCGCAAGAAGAACAAGAAACATTAAGATTAACAAAATAACAGTCTCAGTCGTGAATATCATTGAAAATAAAAGCTCAAATTAGTGATTTCAAATTATGTACTCATCATTGCATGATATAGAATAACGTAGGATTAAGCGAAGGCTTGTTTCAGGTTCCACCTCTTGGAACCTAGAACCCGCCCGTAAGAAATTCTCAATTTCTAGAACTTGAAACCTACTTTGTATATTATAAAATCTTAAAGTTACCTTATTTCCATTGGTTCATTTCAATTTCTAAAACTTGAAACCTACCCTAAATATCCCGAAATCTAGAACTTACCTTATTTCCACCGGTTCGTTTATTTGGTTCTCTATTCTAACCTGGAACCATACTTAGCCTCATTGCGCAATCTCAATCCCTGAACTAATGCACAATGTCAATCCTAAAACTAATGTACAACGTTATCCCTGCGTTTTAATTTGTTCAATACGGTCCCTAAATTTTTGGTATATGATCAATTTAATCTTTTAATTATACGAAAATATAAAAAAAAATTCATTCCATTAATTCAAGTTAACGGATAGTTTTGTAAGAAAATGTTGCATGAAAAGTGCTCTTTTACTTGGTTGTGCGGGGGATGAATAGAAGTGAGTGGGGACGAATGAATCTTAATGGTTGACTCCAAATTCCTTAGATAATTAATTAACTTTTGAACTTTGGCAACTTATACAGAAATAGATAATACACCCGCAATCTCTTAACATAAGTAGATAATACATTCTTATCGCCCCCATTCCCATTAGCCCTTTCTCGCTCACTAGTCCAAACTTCCATCATCCAGGTTCACGTTAATATGCAGTGGCAATCGCCCTATGAAAATTCGTTTTTACTCACACATGGACTGCTATGGCACCCATCGGGTCCCCGAGTCCGATCTCAATGTCCTAGGTCACGGGCATTAGGGTCCTTGGTCTGACCCGAAGGTCGAAGACAAGAGGAGCTGCTTTAGCTACGAGAGTCCTCTAAATGCAACAGCTGCTTTAGCCACGAGAGTTCTCCAAATGCAACAAACTTTTGCATTGTACTAACTTAGAGGATCTTTTATTGAAGGAAAAAAAAAGAGAGTAGAAGAACGAGTAATCGATGACCAAATTTGAGATTGCACAAGTTGTGCGGCAAAGATTTACTCCAAGACAAAAACATCACACGAAATGTCACCCGAAAAGGATGAATATTTAGGTGGCAAAATAATGAAATAGCGTTACCTAATTACCACTAGGGTAAGCATGGTTCAAAGATAGAACCTGGAACCTGGTATTGATCGGCGGGGAACCTCTTTCGAGAAGTAGGCTTCAGGTTTCGGATAGAACTTGTACAGAATCTGAAAACGCTCGCCTCCTAATTACCAAGAATAAGAATAGGGCAAGAGAAAAACATATCTCGGGTCCACCCTGAAGCTCTCTCATCCTTCCACTGGATATTAGACAAAGTAATAATCTGTACATTTTGCTCTCTCCTTCCATTTTAAACAGAGCGATTCAGGCTATTGCCAAAAAAAAAAAAAATAGGTTTGGAGTGAACGTACGCCGTCAAGCCGCCTAGATTCATTTGCCAATCCGGATGGATTGTGTGCAAATTGTCTAGGTTCTTGGGGGGGGGGGGGGGGGGGGGGGGGGGGGCAGCGGAGATCTCATAGTCCAAGGAGCACGCGTTGCATGATGTCAAGAAGGAAAGAGTAAGAAATCGGAACAAAAGATGAGCTGTGTAGGCGGACTATTTGCTTTGGTTCCCATGATGTCCTCGTTTGGCTATGGTTATAACATGGGAAAAGTGTCCAAAAAGTCCTAAATTCATCATGCGGGTATACCAATTCAATCATAAATCTTTCAATTATGCTGTTTCAGCCCTAGATCTTTAAGACTTTGTCAATTTATTCATTTCTGCTAATTTTGGCCGGGAATTATTGGTTGTGGAAGTTTATTTCAAATTTTTAATTAATTTTCTTAATCTTTTACCTTTCTTCTTTAGTCATTCCGACCTAAATTAGGTTAGTTCTACTTCTCCATATTTTGCCGCCGATTGTCAACATTCTCGAATTTCATGAATTCACCAGTAAAATGTAGACTCGATGACATTTACAATAATTTGACTTAACGTTTGATGAATGCAAGAACATACTTTCTCGGGTAAGAGGGTTGAGGGAGGCCTAGTTACACTTGTGTGCCAACTTTATCTTGGATTAATGTTCCATGTTCACTGAACGTCACCTCATAATTAGACACGGATGACGCCGGCCGACTGCCAAAACAACAAAGAAGAAGAAGACGGTCGATTTTGCCAGTATTATCCAACATGTCTCCAATGTATCATATGCCTTGTACTTATTATACTTATTTACTTGAACCATATTGGGGTTATGTACAATGCGGTCGACAAAACTTAACAAGTTCCATCATGCGGGGGTCACTATGCTAATTAACTTTTTGTGCTGTGCGCAATTATATCATGCACTCGACCACATTGGATGCCCGGCTTGCATGCGCCCAAATGTATCCGGATCGCTTCGTATGGTAAGGTCCATGTGCTTTACACGTCAGATTGGTTGTATGTGACGGCTCGGGTTAAGCTACTAGGCGCGTACGAATGATCCACCTCATAGTTTCTCGCGCATGATTGAGTTCCGATCAACTTCGGCAATCTTATTCATTATCGTTAACAAGAAAGATACATTTGTGAACGTTTGTAAAAGATGAGAAAAGTTAATAATTCAAAGGAAAAAAGACTTGGTAAATTATTTCAAATAAGAGTTGGTAACCTAATATCGGTGGCCCCATGGATTTGAAATCCTATAATGTCATTCGAGTATGTACAAAGGTAATTAAATACATCATGACCCATGAAGAGAAGTTGGGTGGGGCATATGGGATGTGATGTGATCAGCCAACAAGTCCATTGCCTAACTATTGGAACTACTTTTCCAAGCTGATGCTTTTCTGCTCCGATGGAGGTAGACATATGTACAATTGGTGCCTCAATTGAAAACAAGATGAATACAAATGGACCTAATTATTTGGTTATGCTTGTCCTCTTGGCATTGATGCTGAACTTATGTGCTTAAAATAAACTAGATTATCTCTTAATTGGGGACCAGAGTTTAATTTGAGCTGACAAACCTAC
The DNA here is from genome assembly GCA_016432845.1 of Psidium guajava. Taxonomy (NCBI): domain Eukaryota; kingdom Viridiplantae; phylum Streptophyta; class Magnoliopsida; order Myrtales; family Myrtaceae; genus Psidium; species Psidium guajava. The sequence continues at coordinate 12,922,111 of CM028231.1, read as the reverse complement.
AAGTTAGCAAATGAGGATGATGTGCATCATTTTTCCTGAATCTTTATTAGGGTCTTATCAGTGTCGAAATATTGTGCGAAAACACTGATGACCCATTTAGGAAGTTTGATTGTACCTTAATACATATGCACTATTCGATTAGTGATACTCGTAGACCAATCAAATCGAGACATTAATGGGATCTTTGTAACCTTATCTAGTAGTGAGACGTAATTTTCAAATAGAAGTTTGTCGCATGAATATGATATGTGATTCTAATTCAGATTGATTATCTCAAAAAAGAGTTGATAAAATTAAGGCATTGTTGAGAAAGATAAATAAAAATCTGCAAATGATAGGAAAAACTAACCCCCCCCCCAAAAAAAACACACACATAAATTTGTAGGTAACTCAAATTAGAGTTGTTAAACACACAACATTGTAATTCCTTTTGGTCGATTCTGTATGATAACTTAATTGGAGAAAAGTTGGTAAGCGGCGCTAATTTAGTTTGTAATCTCTAAAAGAAAAGGATAGAAATATTAAGGGGTTACTATCCAAGGCAAATAAAATGTGGTAACTCGGTTGTAAAATTTAGAAAATTAAAGATAAAAATAGACGTTTGTAAATAACTTGAATGAAAGTTAGTAACCAAAAACTATTTGGAAACTCAACGGCAGAAAAGTTTGTACGCACGTTGATTAAGATTGGAATTTCTTATAGAAGTTAGTAATTTCGAGTTGTTAGCAAGTTCATTTAAGTAAGTCAGTTAGTCGCTTGGTCAGCTGTGACTAACTGAAAAAAAAAAAAATAGAGTGGGCAGTATAATAAAAGTACTGGTAAACCGACAAGTTAGCTGAAAAAAAAAATGTTGCCAGTCATTTTTCCATCGACCCATTTTTTAACACTTACCAACGCCTAGTAAAGGAGTAAATTATTAAAAAAATTCTGAAAACCTATTATATTTGTGTGAATTCAGTCTTAATTTTCTTTTGATTCAGTCCTAAATCTTTTAAATTTGTGTTAATTTAATTAATCCGACCAACTTTGGCCGGCCAGTATTAACTTGGATGCTATCGTTGATGTGGATAACATTTAATACTATTGTAATTATTTTTTCTATTTTTTTCTCCTTCTTTTTCCTATGATTGATTGCCCTCACCTCGTCGAAGGAAGCAGAAGAAAAAAAGAAAATGAAAAAGGAATTTTAAAATAAAAATTTAAAAAAGATACTATGAAAAGCTACCATGTAAGCACTGGCAACACCACATCAGAGTCGACTAGCATCCACTTCAACGCGAATGGACTGAATCGGCACAAATGCAAAAGATTTAAGAATAAATTTGCTTAAATGCAAAATGTTTATGACTAAATTGAAAAAAAAAGTTTATGATTGAATTGACATAATTACAATATGTTTTGGACTTTTTTGGTAATTTTTTCCATAGTAGAGTTACTACATAGAATAAGAGATCCGTATCTGTGAATTCTTAGCAATATAATTGTGCTATAATGTGTGGACACTAAAAAAAAAACCACAAAATTAGAAAGAAGGGGTGAAAGAGAATGAAGAACGCTTGCATTAATGTTCTAGGTCACCTGCATTTAAGATAAGATTTTGGCAATGCAACACCTACAAAAAAAACAGTGAGAATTTAAATCGCCACGCACTTTATCGATTCAAAATAAATTCTTTTATGCGATCAAAATCATTCAACACACATGCTTTCTTCGTTCGAATCATTTGTTATGATAGATAATAGAAGTAAGCATGATTTTAGGGTAGAATCTAAAATTTAAAACCAAAACTGTGAGGAACTAGTCCAGCTCCAGATTCTAAGGTATGCACGTAGGTTTCGAGTTTTAAAAATAAGGAAAACTATTCGATGGGTATAAGTTCCAAGTAAGTGGAATCTGGACCTTAGAACTTGTGACATAAAATAAGTTTTTATATTTTTCTTAATTTATGTCTTTACAAGATCATGTGGTATTTTATGGCCTTCGATAATGAGTGTGTGATATTGAATCACTAGTTTGAACTTTCATTTTGGCGATATTTATGATTGAAATTTTTACTTTGTTACTATTTCATATTTATTCGTGTATCTAAATTGGTTAGTAAAATGTAGCAGCAACTTGTGGTTATTAAATTTTGTTAGAATTGGTGCACAATAGTATGAAATAAAGTGTGAAGGCAGCGAAAAGTAGAAATCGAGACACGAATATATGTGGAACTTGATAGACCCTGGAGTGGAACCCACGTATTTTCTGTCGTAAGGGAATATGAACCATAAGCCAACAAATTTAACAGATTCAATTATTCAATTAAGAATATATGTGGAGCTGTATAGACCCTAGAACTGATATCGAAATTTATGATAGGGCATATTCTAGGTTTCAGGACATGGGAGATAAGTTTCAAGTTCCAAAAAAATGAAGAATCCATTCAAGATTTCAGGTGAAATCTGTATGGGTTTTGGAATGGCTCACGTGTAACAAGTAAGCCCTGCTTCCGGTGAATAACCCATCAATATCTCAATTGCAAAATCATAACTAATTCATCCATTTGTGCATATACCATCGTTTTAGCACTTGGGAATCAAATTCTGAAACCCAATAGCAATTAATTTGACCAGGAATCCACTTTTATTCGACCTCTATAGAGAGAGAGAGAGAGTCCATATGATTAACATTTCTGAGGGAGAACTCTAACAAGGATCTGGTGGATACCTTGCCATAAATTACAAGAATAAGTGAAACAGGGAGATCGGGAGAGGAAGCAATAATTGAAATGAATGAGTTTTTCAATTAACACTTGCCGTATTTGTGCCAACAGAGCAGCATCACGACGCATCTCCTGGCAATGTAGAACCTGCATCGCTGTTCCCTCACCATGGCCCAACACCCGTCCCTTCCTGGACTGCCCGAGGAGCCGCGGCCGTGCCGCCACTGCTTGCCGTCTCTTGAAGCCGGCCGGGAGCTGCATTGACCCATTTAAATTCGTTTGTGAACGAGGCTCATCACCGCCATCCGTCCGTCCGTCCGCCCGAGAGAACATAAATCAGAACAAGTAATCACGCATACATGTACGCATATACACATCTATAGAAGAGGAATCCAAACTTCAGTTCTGCGATACAACATTACGCCGTAGATAATTAGGGCACAACCCTAGAAATCCGAGATTAATCTTCTACGTCACCAACTCCTCTCTCTCTCTCTCTCTCTCTCTCTCTCCCTCTATCTCTATTTTTGTACGTGTGAATGCATCCGTTCGTTTCCCAGAAGCAAGCCTAACCAGCTTTCATTTCTTGGAGACGAAGGGTGGGGAGGGGTGGGGTCCATCAACGTGCGGCTGAGATTCGATCTAGACAGTTCACCGTCTTCTTAAGGCCCACGTCGCCCTTTAATTAATTCAACTAAGTTAATTAGTTTATTTGTGTTTTTTTTCGTAGCTGGGTCATCGCGCATTTATGCTCATATATGAATAAAGTAGTTAAGAGGCGAGAGCAGGAGGACTTCGATGTTTTTCCACATATGCGAACATAACCTCGGACTGCACAGCTGGAGCTAATGATTTCTTTTTTTCTTTTTTCTTTTTTGGGCTCTTTTTTTTTTTTTTTATAACCTCTATTTTGAGTTGGAAGGATAATATCAGGATAAAATTGTGTTGGTTGGGAGGTTGAGTTCATTTGAAGACGATTGTTTTGTTTGAGATTTACTACTCCAAATGCAAAAAAATTTAACTCGGGAATTAGGGTGAAACCGACATATTCAAAGCGAGTTTTAAGAAGAATCGATTATAGAACGGGGAATTGGACCGAAACTAGCATGTTCAAGAATCAGACAATTTCCCGATTGACCGGTTAAATGAGGGGCTTTACAGGGATCGGTTCTCGATTGTAGACTGGACACCGATCACCCCTTTTTTCAGCCTTGCTCTGCGCCCCAAACGTCTTGCCCCATCCCCCCGCCTTACGTGACGGTGGAGACCTCACTCTCTTTGACGCCATTGCCCCCACCACAAAACTGTTTCATCATTATGACCCTAATTGTTACTAATCTAACAACACCGTCAGAGACCCTCTTTCATTTTATTTCAACTCTTTAGTGGTAAGAACCACACAAAATGTTGTATAAATCAAATATTACAAAAATTGTGAAAATATGATTTTAATAGAGGCAAATCAGGGTACCCACCCATCGGTGGCCGCGTTGATAAGGATTAGACTGTCGGGGCCCACGCTGAGTTTGCTCGCGGGTCGCGGGGTCAAAACTTACTCGGCCACCGGTGATTTAAGTGGGGGTCGTGGCGGTGGGTTGCTACGCTAGCCCCCCGAGGACTAGTTGTGCTTCACTACTGGTTTGAGCGTAAGCTTGCTGGCTGCGCGGAACCTCGGTCATTAAAAAAAAATCAGGGATGTCTATTATTTATAGGAAGAATTTATAAACAATATCAATTGAAAGGGAAAAAAAATGAAGATATAACCTTGGTGGTGAGGCAAGGCCTAGATGTCCATGAGAGAGAGAGAGAGACCCATGGATCTTGGCAAAATTGGCGTCCCTTTTTTGGGCTAGGAGATCCGGCGGACTTAAGAAACGAGAGGATAAGATTTTTTGCCTATGAAGATAACCCTATTCCAAAGCTATTTAGATGCAGTTGGTGGAATTTCAGCGATTGAATCTTCAAATCTTGAGTTGGAAATCCTCCGGTCCTCCGATCAACCGTGTCAATCTCGTGAATCAGCACAACATATGTAATAGAGAAAACTTGCAATATATGAAAACTTAGGAGTGGCATGGTTTGAGGGTAGAACCAGAAACAACATAATCGAACCGGTGGAAATAGGGTAGGTTCACCAGGTTTCAGATTTTGATCGGTAGGCTCTAGGGTCTGAGAAGTGGAACCTAAAACAAGTCTTTATATTCTTCTTATTCTATATCTTCGCCAATTTTGCGGTATCTCATAACATTTGGTGATGCGTATGTAATATGAAATTATTAGTCCCAGTATCTATTTCCAGTGATATCCATGACTAAGAGTTTTACATTATTAATATTTCATATTCTTCAAGTATATAAATATGAGTTATGGCCATGGGGTTGCAGCAGTAAATGGTGGTCATTAGAGGCGATAATTCATTTCAATCATTCAATTAAAAATACCGTTGGAATTTGGGTAGATCTTGAAACTGACCTTGGAACATGTGACATGGTACTTTCTAAGATATTCCAAGTTCCAAAAAATGAGACACAGGTTCTGACGAGTAAATTCCGTGTTCCAAGTGAGACCTAGAACCATCGAAAGAAAGAAAGAAAAAACTCGTTTGCCGTATCTTCTAAAATGGATCAGCATTGTACTTAGGCAAATCCTATGTTACAAGGCATCTGATCCATGCATAATGTCTAGATATGAAAATCACAACGTGATATACTTTTGGAGTACTTAAATACGACACGACCCGGTCATTCGAACATTCACTTACCGATTGCCAAATCCTTTCCGTAAATTAAACTCATGCCGGTCTCGATGTTCCTCACAATCCTCTTTTATCTTTGAAGTCGACATATGGAAGTTTCCCGCAACGCCATTGGATGGTTTGACTAGATGCATTAATCGGCCATGTGAGACCTGCTATGGATGCTAGCTTCGGACAAAGTCGCGCGTACATCACATGTCGAAGCAATGGGGGACACAAAGTTTGAGATTTAGGAGAGAAGGTGAAAAGTTTGCTAAATCTTTACTTTGGAAGTTCTAGAGGGAGGACAGATTGTACAGGAATTTGAAAGAGGTAATGTTGGATCCACTTTCCTTTCACTCACCGAACATTGCGAACGTGTTTTCAGCACACCACGTGCGAAGGTAACGGGTCTCCTGTCTTGGCTTCTAAAGGAAATATGAACTTAGTCCACCCATGATTTCATAAAATGCTACATATTTCGATGTAAATGACCGCATGGGGTTTTCAGGTAGTCAGGCCTCCGTTCACATGACCTTGGGATGAAAACAAAAAGAACAAACGAGGCGGACGGAGACTTGCCCGAGCAGGGTCTAAGCCGGTGGCCGCCCCAAGGCCAAGGAGGAAATCGCTTGCCCAAGTTCGTCGAATTTGTGCTTTGGGTCTAGAGCCGGCGTCTCCCTTAGCATTAACCCATATGACCAAAGGTCACCCTCGATAAGCGTCACGGTCCGCACCGTTGGCTCGCTTCAAAGGACCCCGTGGCATGTACAATCCTTGGTCATGAATAGTAACGTTGGTCGGCTCAAGCGCGTGACGCCCATTTGCTAAGGCACATGTTGCACAGCCCTTATGTCATTGTCGAAAAGATGAAGACTTTGTCGATGAGAATCTCTCATCTTACATATGGGGACAATGCAAAGAGAGCATAAACACAAAACTTCTTCGACTGTGTTCTGGTGGGAGATCAAACCAGACCAATCATCGTTTCTATATCATAATCATGTCGGACGGACTAAAAAGCCATTTTCTATAAGTTTTCCTTTTAAAGTGTTTGATTCTCACATCAAGATGAAGTGAAGCAAGAATCGTGAATGAGAGAGTTCCTCCAAGTTGATGATCTTATTCAAGTTAGGATTTGAGAATATTGATATAAAATGACGAAATTCATTACTAATTCATTCTTTTAATATAAGCGTGATACGTACGGCAGGGGCTTTTTTTTTTGTTTCTTCTCTCAAGTACTACATACCTCTATTAAGATTAAGGAAAAATGACATAAATATTTCCTAAATTTTGGCCAATGTGCAATGCGATCCCTAAACTTTTAATTTGACCAATATGATCTATAAACTTTATTGTAATGTGCAATGTAGTCCGTAAACTTTTAATTTGTTCAATGTAGTTCTCGAACTTTTGGAACATATTCGACTTATTCTCTGAACTATAAGAAAATATTCAAAATCATCCATGAATTTGAATTAATGGAAGGACTATGTTGAACATCTTTCTATAACTCATGTATTAAGTTGAATATATTTTTAAAGTTCAGGGATCATATTTGTCAAAGTAAAAGTTCAATGACAACATCATATATTGGGCCAAAATTCAAGGACCATATTGATCAAATTAAAAGTTCATAAACCACATTGCATATTGGATCAAAGTTCATGGATCATTTTTGTCATTATCCCTAAAATTAATTACATCTTTAAGTTACTTGCGAGTGTTTCGTTTTGACTTTGAAAGCCTATGACCAACGAAAGGAAATTATCCCACGACTTACACGTGATGAGCGCATGAGATTCCTCCTCTGAGGCATGCGTTATGAGGTCGCATTATCATAAGCTACTTGCTCCCGAAGTACATGAAGTGATCATTAATTATGTTGAAGTAAAACTAGTCCCTGAACTTAGCCAGCGATTTAGCCCCCGTTTTATTTCACAGAAAATAAATAATTTTCTGCTATAATTAATTAAGGTACTTGCGCCCAAAGTACATGAAGTGATAATTAATTATCATAAGCTACTTGCTCCCAAAGTACATGAAGTGATCATTAATGAAGGTCACACTATCATGAGCTACTTCCTCCCAAACTTAGCTAGCAATTTAGCCTTTGTTTTGTTTCACGGAAAATAAATAATTTGAAAGAAATTTTCCTTAAAAGATCCATTGTACCACTTGAAATAATTATTCAATAATTTACAAAATTTTCAATAAAAATTTGTCTAAATATTTTTGCATGCCAACTTTCTTGAAAAAACATTTTTCAATTTTTTTCAAAAAAAAAACACACCCTTAATTTATCGTTTGTTGCCTAAAATCAAGAAAGGGGAAGTAGAAGTGAAATCACTGATTTAGTTCGGAAGGGCGATAGCTCATACGTACATAGTGAATGATCTGTCTATATGAACCCACATGTAGGATGAGATTTCAACAAAATTTTACTTATTGATGCTCTAAATATTATGGTGCTAAATTAAGGTAGTTTATGTGAGATAGATAGGTAGGGTCACGCATAGTTTGTACGTCGATCCATACCTAATCAAACGGGTCGGATTCAAAACAAGTGCATTGCTTTTATCAAAACATTTGGCTCGAGCAGCGTATTTTGAAAATTGAAATATTTGTCGTGGCCACACTTGAAGGAAGGTAACTACGCTAGTCTTTTCCTAAGATGACAACTTATAATTTGATAATCCTTAGGAAGAAAAAAAATCTCACTTAATTCTCCTAACGTAATTTTAGTTCATTTGAATAGATCCAAAGTTCATATTTTTACGAGAAAGCATCTTTTGTATCGATTGCGATATTGACATAACAGAATATCTATGCTGATTTTCAACCAAAAAAAAAATTTCCAATCTCCATATTTTCACAAGAAAGCATCTTATGTATCGATTGCGCCATCAATATAACAGACCACATATGGCGATTTTGCGCAGATTGCATGAAACTGAAAATCTGGCCTCAACTTCATCAAAGTTACATCGATCACGATCTGGAAGAAGATCAAGAACAAATTCGAAGACACAATCCACAATTAATTTCAAGGCCATTCAGTCAAATATAACGTACCAAGTAGATGTGATTTCGAAATTGAAATGCTCTCTCTCTCTCTCTCTCATAATAAATTCGGGTTTTGATGCTGCTGTTGCTTTAAGGGGAAGACCAGTACAAGTGTACCGAACATATCCGCATGTGGTGGGATGCAAAGTAGCTTTTGCTAGACACCGCCATAACTTTGCATGGTTCAGTAAAAAAACAAGGGAAAAAAAAAAACAACCCAATTCACACAGAGCGTAAAAAAAAAAAAAAGAAAGAAAGAAAAATCCCCGGAAGACCTGATCTTGACTTCGTTTGTTTCGTTTTGATTGCCACTTTGCAATCTGTTTTGCAAAAAACCCATTTTAGGTCAAGCGAGAGACGACGAAAATTCTCGATTCCTCAGTGAGAAACGACCTAAGTTTGGCAGGATCTTTCTTCTTAGGGTTCTAATAATGCATCTGTGTAACGTCAAAGACGCCGCTTACTGCATTTTTATGAAGTCAACCCCTGCCTTGTTCACTTACTAAATAAGCTAAGTAGCTTTGCATAATTAAGCGTTTACGTTATTGATGACAATGAAGGTCAACCGTGTTCTTTTCCGTTCCTCCCTTCGCTCGAAGGAGAAGAGTCCAAAAGAGGAGCCGATACGGTTAAATTAGGGTTTCATAAAGAGAGAACTGCAAACGAGGAACATGGGTCATGGGTGCCTTGCATATTAATTGGCTTCTTTTTTTTTTTCTTTTGTTTCTTGCAGAGACTGTGCTGCGTTGCAGAGAGAGATTCTTTCTCATTTAAAGCGGGGGTTGTTCTTCTTCCACCTCCTCCTCCTCTCTGGTTCGGTACTACTGTAAGTATCGCCATCATTGTGCATGCGGTTGATCGCTTCGTCGGGTATCTCAGGTTTCTCTGCTTTTAGGGTTTTTTTTCTTTCTTTCTTACTTTCTTTCTAACCCCTCCGCTGTTTTCAAACCTTCTTGGAAACCCCATCAATCAAGAACTTATTTGCAATCGACAGGACTAAATCCCTCCTTTACTTTCGATGTGAATTTCGTCATTTCAACCGTGGCCACAATTTGTTAATGTCGCTGATCCTTTATAAACTATTCTTCTATACCGTGATTTAACACTGTGAAATAGAGTCGTTGACACAAATGGCAAACCCATGTCTCTTTGCCCAAGATGTTGATGGAATTCTCCATGTTACACTATAAAAAAAGATGGACTTTCACCGCTTTCGTTCGGCACGCTCTAGCAAATTTAGAAGCCTCGAATGAGGTCAATAATGTGTATGATGGATGCGATAAACAATAACTTGCTATTCTTGCATAACTAAGTGTGCCTTTTTTTCTTAGCTTATCCTGGTGACCTAACTGCTAGATGCCTAAATTTCTACCGAGTCGGATAGCGATTCGCTAACATCTTCGATATAACAATTTTGGAAAAGTGTTTTTGACTCTGGCAGTTTGTTAATAAGTATCATCTCGAAGCCACAGCTCTCTAGAACCGACTTTTGGAAAACATGCCTTGATTTCAAAAGGGCTTTAAACATAATTGAAGTCCCGATTTTTATATGATCCGAAAAAAAATTCAATAATTCACGACATTATCGCAACTCTCTATGAATAATAACTATATAATCCACCATTTTTTTATATGGACGGTCGGTATACTCTCTCTTAACATGGCTTATGATGTTGATGTGGCATACAACAGAACTAGGGTTTTAAGAATCCCCCAAGGTGGCGTGAATAAATGGGAGTCTAGAGGGGAAAACACAACTAGAGAAAATAATTTAGAGAGAGAGAGAGAGAGAGAGAGAGAGAATAACACAAACATACACAGGGGAGGTTTAAATGTAGTGGCCCAAGTTTCTGCTTTGGTAGTCGGGGGTTTTAAATGCTTCTCACCCCTCTTTGCGTCTTCTTAAATCCCCCCCACCCTCAGACATTCTTACCGCTCCTCCCCTTCTCCCCCTTCCCTTCTCTGTGTCACAGAGAACGTCAAACAAACAGAGAGAAGAAAGAGCTCACGGAGAGGGAGAGAGAGAGCGAGCAAACACAGAGAGAAGAGAGAGCTCACAGGAGAGAGAGAGAGAGAGAGAGAGAGTCTCTTCATGATGTCTTTCATATCCTCGTCCATGCAAGAACTCTCTCTTTCTCTCTCTCTACTGTTATTGTGTACATGGAACAGTTCACTTGGATATTGGCCTGGTTCACTCAGACACCGCCTAAAGATGTCATTTTTGGCAGCAAAGAGACTCCGACGAGAGAGTGGTTTGCTCTCTCCGTTTCTAGGTCTTTGATTGAGCCGTGCCAATATCTCAGTGCTCTTCCAATTTCTCCGCCTTTCCTCTTCCATGGGGAGGGTTCGCCGAAGCCCTAAAATTTTCAGGTCCTCTCGGAGCACGATCCAAAGGAGACACCGATGGTAAGTTTATTACTAGGTTTTGCCAGTAACAAAGGTAACAAATTTGTCTGTTCCCTCTTCCTGGTCTCATGGTTTATGTTTGGTTTATGTGGTATCGTCAAGAAACCCCAGCTCGATGGACACGGTTCATACATGGTATGTGTCTGTCGGCGTGGGAGGCTTCCGGAGGATTATCGACAGGTTGTGGTCCCTGTTAAGGAACAGAAAGACTTTCAGAATATAGTCAACACAATGATTTGCTTTGCCGTATGAACCATTGATGTTTATGGCTTAAATTAGACTAATCACTCGTTTGGAGATTCTAATTACATGAATTGTCAGATGGAGAAACATTTATAATTAAGCTCGGACGTGGGTATCCTAGATGTAAAATTTTCTATAATCAGAAGCATAGAAGCACAATACATGCTTCGACCAAAAAAAAAAGAAAAAAGAAGCGCAATAAATGCGGAAAAATAAGCAAGGGAAAAAAAAAAGAAGACAATTTCTCCAGACGTGTTTAGAGTGGTATATGTGTAAATTTAGGCGATTACCAGCCTTAATATTTCCTTGATTTGAAAAATATTTTTCAAAAAATGATTGTTTATGTCCTACAAGAGCATTTGTGTTTCTATTTAGATTGTAACTATAATTTGTCATCACTTTTGGCTAGCATTGGTTAGCAAATCATTTTTATGCTAAGGACGGCCGGTTCACGGGATATCCCACACGTTTTTTCTGGTTACAGTCTAGAAATTTGGAAGAAAATCCGGTGAGCATTCCTTTGATTAGGTACAATCTTCTTCAATTTCTTTCGCACAGAGCGAAATGGTCTAAATTCACGAGAAAGTATCTAACACAGGAACAGATGAATCACGAGTCATCGATTAGAATTTTGAGATTGCGAAAACGACTAATATTTTGAATATCTGGTGTTGTGGAAAGCCAGTTTTGTTGAACAAGTTATTGGGCTTGCTTGTTGTGATATTGGGCAATTGTTGTACCAAATAGAAATTTAAAACAAGAAAAGTACATTGTACCACACATACTGTAAAAAAAATTCTTATTTCCGTAATTTTTTTTTCAATATATATATTTTGCAAGGGTAAGCAATTAGCTTAAGAAAAGTCGATTTTTTTGAGTTTTTTTTTTTATATATCTGTTTTATCTCTAGCACTCATTTCTCTAACTTTTGCTCTGTCTCTTTGCATAGCGCGAGAGTTGGATCTTGCGCTTATGATACTAGTGCCATCACCCCTTCAATCTCTTTATGAGTAGGGCTGCATGTTTGCTGGTGGTTTTTTCAAGTTTAAGATGGAAGAAGTGGCGTGTGGGATGTTGCGCTAGCCCTCCCAGAGGATTAGTCAAGGTGCGCGATCCATACGAACGCTGGCCCGGACACCTTCGATACAAAAAAAAAAGTGGCGTGTGGTTTTTTTGTCAAAAATTTTTCATTTACCATGCACTCTGAATCCATCCATCGTAAATCTGACTTAATGGTGCAAATTGATCTGAGAGTTTGCAATAACTTCTAGCGTTTTTTCATCTAGATTTTGCTAATAACCCATCGGCATCGGGCATCTCAAGTGATGAAATTCGTATTTTCAATGCATGGTTTTTCTCATGTTATGTCGTATCAGCGCTTTGAAAAATTGCACCGCTCCCCCCATCAAATTTAAGTTTTTCTAGAGTACTCATTAACACGTCCCCTTTCTAGATGCATTTGTTGATCATCAGAGCATAATCTCTTTCTAAATTCAAATCTCTGACATTATTTACCACAATGACTTCAACATCAATTTGCACATTACAAACCCACTTCACATGCCAATACGAACGTCTAAATTGTTTTCGTTCAATGATATAAAATTGAAATATACATAATTAGATTAAGTAAATTGGTGGTTATGCTCGACAAGTTAGGGAATGGGGCAAAAAAGTAGTTCATGATTTCACATTGTTCAAACAAAAGGGAAAGTTACAAAAAAAAAGTCATAAGCATGTTGTAATTGTGCCAATTCGATCATAATTTTTTAGGTCAATTGTGTCATAAATTTTTTGTATTTGTACTAATTCGGTTCATTCGGCCTACTTTGATTGACTGATTGCTAACGTGACAATTTTTAATAATAGTTTAATATTTTAAATTTTTTATTCTTTTATTCTTTTCTTTTTTTTCGGTGAGGTCGACCTTGCCCTTGCCCCTGCTAGTCGCCAATTGGTATGTCAGCGTAATTTGACAAAGAAGAAGAATAAAAAAAGAATAGATAAAAAATAAAAAAATAAAAAAATATTTCAAAAATATTACAGTATTATAAAAAAAATTGTCACATTAGCATCGATCAGCCAAAATTGATCAGATAAGATGAACTAGCATAAATACAAAGGTTTAGAACTCAATTTATATATATAAAAAAAAGCTACTAAATCAGCATAATTATAATATGTTTAGGGTTTTTTTTTTTGTAATTTTCTCCAAAACAAAAGGCTACGACATTAAAGGAGGCCCTTTTCCTTGGCCTTTTCCATGTTTATAACTATCGACATGCTCGAGTTTAAATTGACTTAGCTCAACTTGATTATTATTATTTTTTTGGGGGGCTGATTGGGATGCAAGCTCAAAGTGAAACTAATTGAGAAGTAAAACAACTGAACGACCCCAAAATTTATTCACCTAAGACGTCAGAAGAAGAACAGTAGCAAAAACACTTCTATCTACGATTCCTACAGTAAACAAGTGCTCGTTCGTGTTTAAAACACATAGCCCATATGCATATTGCTCGATAGGCCGGTTAGATTCGCTGCGAACAAACAAAACGGCACTAAGGCCAAGCGGTTGGCCACTCAAGCGTAGCTCGACCCATTTTCAGTGCATCGAGGTTTAAAAGATGCCCCATGAATTTTTTGTCCAAAAAAGTGAGCGTCCATGGTAGGGGCGAGCAAAAAAACCATGACTTGCCCAAACTGGACCAGACCGTATCCAACCGATTGATTTTGAATGGAACCGGTGGGTACCGATCTTGTTCCTCATTCCAATTTTCTAGAATCAGACCGGTTCCCATTCGCAATTTTGGACTGACGGAGAGTCCTTACCGGTCAGGAAGCTCGAATGATGAACAAATCAAAGCTTTCGAAAGTAAGACCCTGGATTCTTAGCACAGGTATGGTATCCCGACCAAAGAGAGCCCTCTGGCTATGGGGGTCAAGGGATTCCCTGTTAGTGCTCAAGAACCTGAGATCAAACTTCTCTGGCTAAGAAATATCATATTCGAATTTCCCTTTCTCGTACACAAGATCCGGGCAAGCCGGCGAGTGCAGAGGATACTACCAGGATGCTTCGAAGAGTGCCCATAACTCAATAATATTTTACCAACTAAGAGGCCATTGGTAGAGAGGCAGGGGGAAATTAGAACATGAGAGATAGTGAAAACATTCTTGTATTTCACAGGGTGAGAATTCGATGATCCTCTCCATATTACAAACTCCTTCTTATATAGAGGAGGCTCAAACAAGGCTGCCGACACTACAGAGTGAAGGAATCAGCCGACACACACATACGACAGATGCAACTGTCGATTATTGGAAAACGATAAAGGATAAAGAGGACTACAGTACACCAAAGATGTCTATTCGTCCTCTGGAGCCGTGTCAGAGGCATGGCTCGGGGTCTTCTCTGTCTGGTGGCTTTCATCTCCATCTCTGTTGCTTTGATATATGTCCCACCAGTACTGTTGTTCTGCAGTGAGAGGAGGAGGAGCTAAAGAACTGCTCCCAATGTCTTGTCCGAGTCTGGGTAGGGTAGGATTGATGTACTGATTCCATGGGGAATCCAACGCGTAGGGGTCCTGCGAGTCTATCATTGGAGCGTCTGCTGGAGGAACAGGTGGAGGTTGTTCCCATGGTATTGGTATAGCCGGGTCCATAGGCCATATCTGAGGAGGAATCTGTCTGTTCATCTGGCATAAAGTATGCTGCAGATCTCGATATTCATGATGATTTGTCATGATCCGGGAGCTTAGTGTCTTAACAATAATGCAGGTCTAGAGGTTTTGTTGTGGTCTGAATGTTGACATTCCTGTGCGAGGTGGATCATTTGAGACTTCACCATATCCGGCTGATGAGATGAAAGTCCATGGTCGATGGAATATCACAATTGTGTTCCTTTCTAGTTCTGGTCTGCCTACGATTATGAGTGGAAATAAATCGATCCCATGACTGGATAGTTTGGAACCACAATAACATCTGTGTGAACATCTTCATGCTCGGGTGGCCAAATTCGTTTCTGATGGATCTTCGGATAGTCTGATATAGCAGTTCCGTTGGGAACTCAAAAGCTATAGTGTAGAAGTGCATGAGCAACCAGAAAAACCATTTCAAATCTTCTGGGAACGGGAGACGAGGGTCCCATCTGAAAGGTCTGATAAAAGGATACCTTGTATCAAAGCCTGGGACAATCTGAGGGAGAAGTCCTTGGTAACCATTTATCACTTCCTCATGGTACTGTTGGAGAATTCTGTGAAGGTCTTGGAATCTTCCTTCTTGAATGATAGTTCGGACTTCAGGAGGATATTGGAAAATTATCCATGTTCTTTGGATATCCTGGGTTTCATACCTGTGAGGACCTAAGAATCTTCTTTTCACAAACATTCGTGAAGCTTCCATTTTCCTTGGCCGAGATAGGAAATCAGCTAGCACGTTGCTTTTTCCCTTAAGGTGTATAACCTCGAAGGAGTATTTTGAAAACCATTCAGCCCATCTGAGGAGCTGTGGATGGGGAATCTGACGCTGCTTGAACTTAATCATATTTGGAAATGATGCCATATCCATCTCAATGATAAAATGGACTCCGATAAGATGGAATTCGAACTTCTTAATTCCATTTTTCACTGCAAGAATTTCCTTGAAGGTTGAGTGATAATGCGTCTGGGCGGGCGTGAAGCTTCCGCTCTTATATCCACATATGTTTCTGACTCCGTTCTTTTCTTCAATGAGAATTACTGCCCAATAAGTGTCACTGGCATCTGTCTGGAGGATTCTTATGCCATCAGACGGAATGGTTAGAGGTGGCAGATTCTGGAGTCTCTTCTTCAAGTACTCAACTGCTTTGGTCTGCTTTTCCCCCCAAGGGGGAGGCTCCTTTTTTAGCATAACCTGGAGAGGTTTCAGATGGATTGCTATCTTAGGGACAAAGTCCCGCAAGTAGTTCACAATACCAAGGAAGACTTCTGTTTCTTTCCTGGAAAGCTTTGCCGGAAATCGTAGGAGTTCCTCTGCAATGTGTGGTTTTGGACAATACATCCGTTCATCCAATTGCATTCCCAAGAACTCGATTTCTTTCTGAGCTATCGTCATCTTCTTTTCTGATAGCATGATTCCATACGTGCGGACCAGAGAGGTGAATTGTTTCAACAGGGAACAGTGGGATTTTTCATCCGTACTGTAGAGTAGAATATCATCTACATAGATTTGGGCTTGGTGGAGTATGGGTTGGAAAATTCTGCACATGGCTTTCTGGAAAACAGAGGGCGCTGTTTTCAGTCCGAAAGGAAGGACTGTCCATTGGTAGTGATGATTTGGGATACAGAATCCCGTTTTGTATCTTTCTTCAGGGTGGATCCCGAGTTGCCAGAAACCAGACTTAAGATCAAACTTGGAATAAATGCGGGCGTTCACCAGACTAGTGAACCATGAGTTTTTGTGTGGCAGAGGAAACTTGTCATCCCGAAGGAATGGATTTAGAGGTTGATAGTTGACTACCAATCGAAGTTTTCCTCTGGCTTGTTCAGCTTTTTTGTTTACATAGAAAGCTTCGCATGCCCACTCAGATTTCAAAGGATCAATTGGTTCAATGAGGCCTTGTTCTAGCAGATATTCACATTCAGCTTCTGCAAGGCGGAGTTGTTCAGGATTCATACCCGAATGGGTGGCTCTGGTAGGGTTTGTTTCTTTGTCTGTCCTGAAAGGGAGTTGTACAAAGAAATCGGGGTTTTTCCAGAGTGGAGAGGAGTGTTTGGTCATGAAATGACCGTGGTCATCTGCACAGAGTTCTTTGAGATTCTGAATGATGGGATCAAGCATTTGAGGGGCTATTGAAAAGAGTCTTTGTTTATCAGTGAACTGTTTCACCTGGGATTTGAATTTAATTCCTCGGGGAAGAATCCTAACCTTAAGTTTGGCTAGGATATCCCATCCAAGGATCAGATCTCGATCTGGTGCACTGCATCCCAGTATTGGAGTGGTGACTTGGCATCCTGGCATGATGTTAATGGTTATGGGGTGACTCTTGTAATAGGAGGAAAAGACATCTCCTGAAGCAGAGGTGAAGTTGGTAACATGAGGTTTCCAGCATGATGGAGGAAGGATTTTGGTGTCAAGGAGAGAGATCGCAGCACCTGTATCAATGAAGGCTACAAGAGAGATTGGTTGAAGAACTTCAGGTGTGGTGATCTGGACAAGGACATATGGGTGTGTATTTTGGGGGGAGTCTGAAGATTCATTGAATCGGTATGTGGGGTAGAAAGTGTATACGGAATCAGAGGTATCCGTATCTGAATCAGTGAGTTCGGCTTGTAGTGCAAAAACAGTTTCAGGTTCAGGTTCTTCATCATAGGAGAAGAGTGACTCAATATCATCTTCTTCAAGGGAAAGTCCTGCAACCTTTTCAAGCTGTCTGACCATTCGTTGTCCTTTAGGAGCTTTAGGACAATTCTTTGCATAATGGCCTTTCTTGTTACAGACAAAGCATTTGTCTGATTTGGTCTGCTTTGAAGCCGATTTTTGGTACTTTCTCCGTAGGTACTTCCACTTCTTCTTCCTCCTTGGTTTTTCTGCTCCTTGATGGCTTCGAGGATATCGACTCCTTTTGAAATGCCTGGATTTTTTAGACATGGTACAGTCGATTCCATCACAATTTCGAGGACATTTGATCTTCCAATGGGAGCGATCACAGGCTTGAGAGACCTTTTTATTTTCCGCCATATATTTTCGGAAAAGTTCTCGTCTATGGCAAAGATCTTCGATGGCTAGATGAATAGCCTGCTGCAGTTCTCCGAGGGTAAAGTTTGTTACTGATCTTTGAGCCGCATGCAGTGACTTTTCAACTGTATCCGCCAGTTCTTTCGGAATGGATGCCATGTATACTGTCTTGAGATTGTTGTCTGCCCTAATCTCATAAAACAGTTTCATCATGATCTTGAAATGTCTATCAAGATCTCGTTTTTCCAATGAGCAACATCTGCGCTCAAAATACTCTTTCCTCTTCAAGTCCGTAAGGTTCTGGACTCGTCCAGCAAAGTAAGTATGAATCACCGTGAGGGCATTTTTGAAGGTACTGGAGAGGAAAGTCATATGGTCTTGTTCCCCAAGTAAGGACCACCAACGCTTGAGCGATCCCGTAAAACGGGTTGTAAAATCAAGAAGTGAAGCGTAAGTGTCATGGTCCTGGAGTTCTCGGGCCAAAAGCCACGCATGAAACTCCTGTATTCGGTCAGGCCATTTGAAAACGGGTATATCTTTTAAGGTAAAATACCTGGTGGAGTTAGAAGGATTTGAGTTTTCAACTGGGGGTGAAGTTTCATCGACCGGGTCCCTGACAGGATCTGTCACTGGATCTGCCATAAAAATGGCTGGTGAGCATTTGGGGAAATCTTCATCGTCACTTGAGGCATCTTCAGAGGTATCTGATTCCGAATCTGCAAGTTCGGATGCCTGATACACAATGTGGGTTGTAGAAGGAATCATATCTTTTGCTTGCTGGCGAAGAAATCCTTCTATGGGATTCGAGATCATCTGGATTGATGGTTTTTCCTCAGGCTTAGTTTGGGACGAACCATCATCTTTTCCTTTTCCTTTGTTCCTCTCAGCTTCTTGTCTGAGCTGTTCTTCCCTTAAACGTTTCAAACGAAGGGAGTTTGAAGGAGGAAATAGTTGTAATTCACTAGGAGTCAGCCGAGGAAGTGTCTGCGGCGTCATCACACTTCTATAAGGAAAAGTAGGACTAAACAGGTTTGTTTCAGTCCGTGTCTCTAGAGGTGGTGCTGATGGTTGTGGTCTTCCTCCGGCATCGAGTTGTTGCTGAAGCATCCGGATCTGATTCCGGAGTTTAATAATCTCTGGAGTCTGGTCTTCCAGATAATGGTGCGGTACCCTTCCTTGTTCCAGGAGTGATAGTCGGTTTTGAAAACTTTCAATCATCTTTTTAATAAGACCGACATCTGTGCGTACCTCGTTGAGGACCATATTCTGGGCCAGGGCATTTTTAGTTTGCCAGTTTAAAGTGGTTTCCACCGGGTCAATTCCAGCTTTTTGTCCAGATGGAAGGACTACGTCCTTCATTGGGATTGTAGGAGTATGGTGGAACTTTCCATCCAGGTCGTTAAAAGGTTCAGAGGGTGGGAAAACTTGAGGTTGAGGTTGGCGGATGGTAGGAAGAGGTGAAAAATCCTTAGGATTGAACATCCGGACGGATTCTGTGAGTGGTTTTTGGACAGGTGGTTTGGGTAACTGGAGTTTGGCTTCAGGGCAATCTGGGTGTTTCTGGATCCAGTTAAGGATGGGTTTGTAAAAGGGTGAAGTAACTGGTTTGTCATACCTTACCATGTATTGGTATTTCCCTTCATCTTCTCCAAGAGGTCCTATGGTGCTGTCACCATCTTGATACTGCCATCCCTCTAGCCTTCCCGCCTCCACCTGATCTCAAACACTCTTCAGCCTCCAAGATAGATTACCTCTACGAGGTTATCTATCAGGAAGATGCCAAGATCTCAGAAACCCACTTACCCATCATGAACCCATATGTCACTTTCGCTAAACCACCCTCTTTCTCTCCTATTCGCACCATAAAAGAACTCATCAGATCATCCCCAAAGGCTGTAAAGGAATATGTACAGTCATCAAAGTTTGATCAGCATCCAATCATGGCCTCGTTGAATGAACAGTTCATAACCCTTTCCATACCGCCCGAATTTCCTGGTCAGTGGATCCGACAAGGGTATTTGCATCTCCACTTTGGAGCCATAAGGGTTGCTCTCTCCTTTCATGGAAGAAAAGGCCTTCCTGTAGTTGCACGTGTCGCTTTACTCGACACCCGCTTCCTCCAGTACCAACATGCCTGTATTGGTACGATCCAAACCACTCTAAATGCTGGAACCGTCTTTGTGACACTTTTTCCAAACTTCAACATGGCCTTAGCCGATCCAAGCCTGCTTTCTGCATTAAAGATTCAGATCCAGATCACTGGAGCTGAACAGACTCCCGGTTCAATAGCTGCTACCTTACACTACCAGATGGTGTACCGCATCCAGAATCATGCCATTGATCTAAACCTTCCAGGTACGGATGATGCACTGGTCATAAATGTTGCAAATGATCAGACTTCGTGTATCTTTGTACCAAAACAAATCCCACGGGAAAAGCTCCTTCAGCTTTTACCAGACACATGGGTAACCAACTATGAAAAGATACATCTCCAGCCCCCACCCATACAATCCTCAGACCCGGTTTACACCAGAAAGAAAGAAGGGGAAGTCTCAATTACTTTCCCAAAGGAAAATCCGGAACCTGAACCCCTTCGCCTTCCGACCCTTACACCCCGACTTCCCACTATTCTGTGCTTCACACCATGTCCTACTGAAGCAGACACACCTGAAGACCCAGATCCAAAGGGTAATGTACAATCCTTTGATGCTCAAGGTCGTCCGATCTATGCCTTCAAGGATGCATCGGGACATTGTTATTGGGATCCTTTTTGTTCATGTGATTCATGCACAAAACCTCCACAACCACAAAAGCCCAGACGATGCAAAGATCCACTTTACCAAAGGTTCCAAGATGGTGATAGCACCATAGGACCTATCGGAGAAGATGGAGGAGGATACCAATACATGGTAAGGTATGACAGACCAGTTACTTCACCCTTCTACAAACCCATCCTTAAATGGATCCAGAAACACCCAGAAAGCCCTGAAGCCAAACTCCAGTTGCCCAAACCACCTGTCCAAAAACCACCCATAGAATCCGTCCGGATGTTCAATCCTAAGGATTTTCCACCTCTTCCTACCATCCGCCAACCTCAACCTCAAGTTTTCCCACCTTCTGAACCTTTCAACGACCTGGATGGAAAGTTCCACCATACTCCTAAAATCCCAATGAAGGACGTAGTCCTTCCATCTGGACAAAAAGCTGGAACTGACCCGGTGGAAACCACTTTAAACTGGCAAACTAAAAATGCCCTGGCCCAGAATATGGTCCTCAACGAGGTACGCACAGATGTCGGTCTTATAAAAAAGATGATTGAAAGTTTTCAGAACCGACTACCACTCCTGGAACAAGGAAGGGTACCGCACCATTATCTGGAAGACCAGACTCCAGAGATTGTTAAACTCCGGAACCAGATCCGGATGCTCCAGCAACAACTCGATGCCGGAGGAAGACCACAACCATCAGCACCACCTCTAGAGACACGGACTGAAACAAACCTGTTTAGTCCTACTTTTCCTTATAGAAGTGTGATGACGCCGCAGACACTTCCTCGGCTGACTCCTAGTGAATTACAACTATTTCCTCCTTCAAACTCCCTTCGTTTGAAACGTTTAAGGGAAGAACAGCTCAGGCAGGAAGCAGAGAAAAATAAAGGAAAAGGAAAAGATGATGGTTCGTCCCAAACTAAGCCTGAGGAAAAACCATCAATCCAGATGATCTCGAATCCCATAGAAGGATTTCTTCGCCAGCAAGCAAAAGATATGATTCCTTCTACAACCCACATTGTGTATCAGGCATCCGAACTTGCAGATTCGGAATCAGATACCTCTGAAGATGCCTCAAGTGACGATGAAGATTTCCCCAAATGCTCACCAGCCATTTTTATGGCAGATCCAGTGACAGATCCTGTCAGGGACCCGGTCGATGAAACTTCACCCCCAGTTGAAAACTCAAATCCTTCTAACTCCACCAGATATTTCACCTTAGAAGATATACCAGTTTTCAAATGGCCTGACCGAATACAGGAGTTTCATGCGTGGCTTTTGGCCCGAGAACTCCAGGACCATGACACCTACGAATCACTTCTTGACTTTACAACCCGTTTTACGGGATCGCTCAAGCGTTGGTGGTCCTTACTTGGGGAACAAGACCATATGACTTTCCTCTCCAGTACCTTCAAAAATGCCCTCACGGTGATTCATACTTACTTTGCTGGACGAGTCCAGAACCTTACGGACTTAAAGAGGAAAGAGTATTTTGAGCGGAGATGTTGCTCATTGGAAAAACGAGACCTTGATAGACATTTCAACATCATGATGAAACTGTTTTATGAGATTAGGGCAGACAACAATCTCAAGACAGTATACATGGCATCCATTCCGAAAGAACTGGCGGATACAGTTGAAAAATCGCTACATGCAGCCCAGAGATCAGTAACAAACTTTACCCTCGGAGAACTGCAGCAGGCTATTCATCTAGCCATCGAAGATCTTTGCCATAGACGAGAACTTTTTCGAAAATATATGGCCGAAAACAAAAAGATCTCTCAAGCCTGTGATCGTTCCCATTGGAAGATCAATGTCCTCGGAATTGTGATGGAATCGACTGTACCATGTCTAAAAAATCCAGGCATTTCAAAAGGAGTCGATATCCTCGAAGCCATCAAGGAGCAGAAAAGCCGAGAAGAAAGAAGAAGTGGAGATACATACGGAGGAAATACCAGAAATCGGCCTCAAAGCAAACAAAATCAGACAAATGCTTTGTCTGTAACAAGAAAGGCCATTATGCAAAGAATTGTCCTAAAGCTCCTAAAGGACAACGAATGGTCAGACAGCTTGAAAAGGTTGCAGGACTTTCCCTTGAAGAAGATGATATTGAGTCACTCTTCTCCTATGATGAAGAACCTGAACCTGAAACTGTTTTTGCACTACAAGCCGAACTCACTGATTCAGATACGGATACCTCTGATTCCGTATACACTTTCTACCCCACATACCGATTCAATGAATCTTCAGACTCCCCCCAAAATACACACCCATATGTCCTTGTCCAGATCACCACACCTGAAGTTCTTCAACCAATCTCTCTTGTAGCCTTCATTGATACAGGTGCTGCGATCTCTCTCCTTGACACCAAAATCCTTCCTCCATCATGCTGGAAACCTCATGTTACCAACTTCACCTCTGCTTCAGGAGATGTCTTTTCCTCCTATTACAAGAGTCACCCCATAACCATTAACATCATGCCAGGATGCCAAGTCACCACTCCAATACTGGGATGCAGTGAACCAGATCGAGATCTGATCCTTGGATGGGATATCCTTGCCAAGCTCAAGGTTATGATTCTTCCCAGAGGAATTAAATTCAAATCCCAGGTGAAGGAGTTCACTGATAAACAAAGACTCTTTTCAATAGCCCCTCAAATGCTTGATCCTATCATTCAGAATCTCAAAGAACTCTGTGCAGATGACCACGGTCATTTCATGACCAAACACTCCTCTCCACTCTGGAAAAATCCCGATTTCTTTATACAACTTCCTTTCAGGACAGACAAAGAAACAAACCCTACCAGAGCCACCCATTCGGGTATGAATCCTGAACAACTCCGCCTTGCAGAAGCTGAATGTGAAAATCTGCTAGAACAAGGCCTCATTGAACCAATTGACCCTTTGAAATCTGAATGGGCATGCGAAGCTTTCTACGTAAATAAGAAGGCAGAACAAGCCAGAGGAAAACTCCGATTGGTAGTCAACTATCAACCTTTAAATCCATTCCTTAGGGATGACAAGTTTCCTCTGCCACACAAGAACTCATGGTTCACTAGTTTGGTGAACGCCCGCATTTATTCCAAGTTTGATCTTAAGTCTGGTTTTTGGCAACTCGGGATTCACCCTGAAGAAAGATACAAAACGGGATTCTGCATTCCAAATCATCACTACCAATGGACAGTCCTTCCTTTCGGACTGAAAACAGCGCCCTCTGTTTTCCAGAAAGCCATGTGCAGAATTTTCCAACCCATACTCCACCAAGCCCAAATCTATGTAGATGATATTCTACTCTACAGTACGGATGAAAAATCCCACTGTTCCCTGTTGAAACAATTCACCTCTCTGGTCCGCACGTATGGAATCATGCTATCAGAAAAGAAGATGACGATAGCTCAGAAAGAAATCGAGTTCTTGGGAATGCAATTGGATGAACGGATGTATTGTCCAAAACCACACATTGCAGAGGAACTCCTACGATTTCCGGC
Source organism: Psidium guajava (assembly GCA_016432845.1). NCBI lineage: Eukaryota > Viridiplantae > Streptophyta > Magnoliopsida > Myrtales > Myrtaceae > Psidium > Psidium guajava. Next base: position 12,897,989 of record CM028231.1, on the reverse strand, counting down.
AAAGCTTTCCAGGAAAGAAACAAAAGTCTTCCTTGGTATTGTGAACTACTTGCGGGACTTTGTCCCTAAGATAGCAATCCACCTGAAACCTCTCCAGGTTATGCCCAAGAAGGAGCCTCCCCCTTGGGGAGAAAAGCAGACCAAAGCAGTCGAGTACTTGAAGAAGAGACTCCAGAATCTGCCACCTTTAACCATCCCGTCTGATGGTACAAGGATCCTCCAGACAGATGCCAGCGATACCTATTGGGCAGCAATCCTCATTGAGGAAAAGAACGGAGTCAGGAACATATGTGGATACAAGAGCGGAAGTTTCACACCCGCTCAGACGCATTATCATTCAACGTTCAAGGAAATCCTTGCTGTGAAAAATGGAATTAAGAAGTTCGAATTCCATCTTATCGGAGTCCATTTTATCATTGAGATGGATATGGCATCATTTCCAAATATGATTAAGTTCAAGCAGCGTCAGATTCCCCATCCACAGCTCCTCAGATGGGCTGAATGGTTTTCAAAATATTCCTTCGAGGTTATACACCTTAAAGGGAAAAGCAACGTGCTAGCTGATTTCCTATCTCGACCAAGGAAAATGGAAGCTTCACGAATGTTTGTGAAAAGAAGATTCATTGGTCCTCACAGGTATGAAACTCAGGACATCCAAAGGACATGGGTAATTTTCCAATACCCACCTGAAGTCCGAACCATCATTCAAGAAGGAAGATTTCAAGACCTTCACGGAATTCTCCAGCAATACCATGAGGAAGTGATAAATGGTTACCAAGGACTTCTCCCTCAGATTGTCCCAGGCTTTGATACAAGGTATCCTTTTATCAGACCTTTCAGATGGGACCCTCGTCTCCCGTTCCCAGAAGATTTGAAATGGTTTTTCTGGTTGCTTATGCACTTCTACACTATAGCCTTTGAGTTCCCTACGGAACTGCTATATCAGACTATCCGAAGATCCATGAGAAACGAATTTGGCCACCCAAGCATGAAGATGTTCACACAAATGCTATTATGGTTCCAGACTATCCAGTCATGGGATCGATTCATCTCTACTCATAATCGGATAGGCAGACCAGAACCATAAAGAAACACAATTGTGTTATTCCATCGACCATGGACATTCATATCATCAGCTGGATATGGTGAAGTCTCATATGATCCCCCTCTCACGGGAATGTCTACATTCAGGCCACAGCAGAATCTCCAGACCTGTATTATTGTCAAGACACTGAGCTCCAGGATCACGAAAAACCATCATGAATATCGAGATCTGCAACACACTTTATGCCAGATGAACGGACAGATCCCTCCTCAGATATGGCCTATGGACCCTGCTATACCAGTACCATGGGAACAACCCCCACCTGTTCCTCCGGCAGACGCCCCTAGGATAGACTCACAGGACCCCTATGCGTTGGATTCTCCATGGAATCAGTACGCCAACCCTACCCCACCAGACATTGGAAGTAGCTCCTCAGCTCCTCCTCCTCTCATTGCAGAGCAACAGTACTGGTGGGACATCTATCAAAGCAACGGAGATGGAAATGAAAGCCACCAGACAGAGAAGACCCCGAGCCATGCCTCTGACACGGCTCCAAAGGACGAATAGTTCACATTTGTTGTCCTGTTGTCCTCTTTATCCTTTATCGTTTTCCAATAATCGACAGTTGCATCTGTCGTATGTGTGTCGGCTGACTCCTTCACCACTGTAGTGTCGGCAGCCTTGTTTGAGCCTCCTCTATATAAGAAGGAGTTTGTAATATGGAGAGGATCATCGAATTCTCTCCTTGTGATATACAAGAATGTTTTCACTACCTCTCATGTTCTAATTTCCCCCTGCCTCTCTACCAATGGCCTCTTAGTTGGTAAAATATTATTGAGTTATGGGCACTCTTCGAAGCATCCTGGTAGTATCCTCTGCACTCGCCGGCTTGCCCGGATCTTGTGTACGAGAAAGGGAACTCGGATATAACATTTCTTAGCAAGAGAAGTTTGATCTCAGGTTCTTGAGCACTAACAGGAAATCCCTTGACCCCCATAGCCAGAGGGCTCTCTTTGGTCGGGATACCATACCTGTGCTAAGAATCCAGGGTCTTACTTTCGAAAGCTTTGATTTGTTCATCATTCGAACTTCCTGACCGGTAAGGAGTCTCCGTCAGTCATTATTGGTATCGGGCCCAACCGAATCGATCCTTTTATATAATACAAATATATATATATATATCCCTCAAATGCCCGGATCCAAACCCATCCATAAAAAAAAAAAATTGCTCCACTCACACGATTTTATCAATTCATAATGTTTGAAGGCCTTAAGTTCAAATAGGCAGAGGAGCCATAATTCAGTCGAGCCCACACAATAATGCTGACCACAATTCATCTAGATATGAACATAATAGAATAGGATATTTTCCCCAGAGATCATATTGCACATATATAAACATCAAGTCTATTTCATAAAGGGATGAAATTTAAACCATGCAAAAGCTCTATAGATATAGCCTCGTGTCACATTTTGGGGTCGGCAATTCGAGTGCAAAACATACATAAAGAAAACGCACGAGTGAATAGAAAGGAAAAGGAGAGAGGGCGAGCTTGCATCCGAGTCCCCCTCTTGATTGCGCCGCCTCCTTGCTATCACCGATTGCGACCCCTTTATCAACTCGCAAACCCTCTATACCCATAGTGCACATTTTTTTAAATTGATATTGGTGCTTGGTAAGACCGTAATCATAATCCAATTGAGAATTAAATCGAATCAGTAGTTCAGTTCTCGAGTGGATTCATGGAACAAAAGGATAATTTTTTGTTCGCATTTTGCGGAACCGGTCCCTAGCGTGTGATTCTTAATTTTCGGGTGAGAATCATCCATCTTAGAATCGATCATCCTTAGTCCGTACTTTCAAAGTGCCAATGGCATTAGCCATATGACATCCACATAAAGCATTAATGTAACATAGACCGGAATCGCTTCTCGCTGAAGCCCCACCTAACTATTTTGGGGAGTCGACATTTAATCTCTGGACGTGACCATTCAGAAACCCCATACCCCAAATATATATATAATTAAATTTTTGCAGTAGAATGTCATCTCCTTCGTGTGATACTTTTCAACCCCCCGGGATCTTCCAAAATTTAATGGCTTTGCTTCGTTTGCTGCTCTACCCTGTCCCGTCAAACTTGCCTAGTGCGCATGTTTCTTTCAGAAAATTAATGTATTGGTCAAATCACTGAGCTTCGAAGGCTTAGAATGACTTCAATGCTCTGTGATCTACTTGAAGTCCTGTGCAAATCTCCATCACTCTGCTTTCTTTGGTGTGGAAAAGTAAATTGTTGGGACAATTATTTCTCCCATGAATTACAAAACAACAATTCTAACCGTCCAATGTTCAAGCTCTTACACATTGCCAAGCGATGTTTCTCGGTTTGATTTGATATGAAATTCATTGGGGAGCACTTTTCATCCTAGAAGCTTAGCAAAAATCACTATCTTGTTAGGTTTATTTGAGAGATTCTGCTCTGATCTCATATGAAACGATTGACCTCTTTATAGGTGGGTTAAAACCTCGAAAGGGGTCCTTAGATGTGATCACTTGAGGTGTGACCATTCAAGGGGTAGTCTTATTTTATTCATCGTGACAGAAGATCTCATCCATTCGGCACGCAACTTGAGACGTCAAAGCTCGAGGGCTTTGTTTTTTTTTTTTAATATAAATCACTAAATGGACTTGTTCAAACCAGTCCACAAATCGCTTTTCGAGCCCATTTTGCTCGGGTAATGTCACTGGGCCGTTAAACCCATGATCGGATTTGGATCGCTCAAGTACGACCACTCATGAGCCATGACCGTGACCATTTAGAGAGAAGTCTTGCCTATGAATTCACGCGGACCCCCCTCGTCTAAAGTGGGACTTGCAGTGCCGCGTGAGGAGCACGTGTTTCAAATTCGAAGACTGGGGGGTGTCTCATGAGTCATCTCTCCCGGCACGAGGCATTTGATGGCGGCCCATTTGCGGTCCAAACCGTGCCCTCCCGGTGGAGCCACGGGACCGGTTCTTCCTTAGCCCGGGCACGTACCCAGCCACCAGAACCAGACATAAGCTATGAGGGAGTGTGCATGTCGATCCCTGAACAAGAAGAAGCAGAGAAAAAGACAACAATCCCATCAATCTAAAGTGAGGGAAAATCATACGACTTCGAAGCTCCAATGACTTACTCTAGGCGCAGGTTGTTACGATACGACCCTGCTTGGTAGTAGCCAATCGAAGTTGACGTGGAGTTTACCTTCTTCACCATCATCTCTTAATTGCCATCATATCTTTTTCTTCTTTGACGATACGAAATATCATCTTTTTTACTCTTTTGCCTTTAAGTTTGAGGGATTCAAGGTTTGAATGAGGTTTCCGACGAAACAGTTTAATAAAGACTTACTGGGGTCCAACCAATCCTATCAATTTAACGTGAGGAAAAATCATACGACTTCTTCGAGATCGCAGCACATCAGACATCAAAAACCCAAAACTTGAAAGTCGATAGCGAAAGTGGTTAGGATCGTCGCCACCTAAATTTGAAAGCTTTTGGCTCCTCTAGTAGAGAACTCAAAACACTTGATCATGATCATAACGGTCCCGCGCAACCTCAAACTAGCGTCGCAGATAAACACGAGGGAGCCCAAAATGGGTTTTTGCTTACGGAACAGGCTCGTGTATCTGAATCAGCCGGGACGACTTGCCCATCTTCTTCTATTCTAATCTCCTTTTTGTTTATCTTCTTGACGAGGAATATGAAGAAAAGAGAGAGACAGAGAGAGAGGGAGAGGCAAAATTGAAGTTTCTCTCTTTAATCTGTGTGATTCGGATAAGGATATGGATGACAAGAACAAACGATTAGGGTAGCCGTTACAGCTTGCCGCATCTGGGAACAACGATGTCCCTGGTCAGCTCCGTCTCTTTCACAGCTTTCGAAGGTCGTCTTGACTTTTTGGCCGGTCGGCGACTTCGGATGTGTGACACCTCAGGAAGGTCTCATGACCGGCTATTGAGGCACCGCAAATAACGTAACTTTCGCATGACGCTGAATTAAGTACCATAACTTTTCTTTTGCGACATCACTTGAGTATCATAACCTTCAATAAATTACGTAAGTACTATAACTTTTTAACAGCATTTACCCAAGTGTCTAATAACCTACGTGGCATGGCACTTGTGGTTGACGTTTTTACTAATTTATGGTATTTAAGTGATTGAAATTTTTTTTTACGGTACTCAAGAGATTAAAAAAAAATTATGGCGCTCAAATAAGTACTGTACGAAGGTCATGACATTTGTGATATTATTTTCCCAAGGATTAGACACTTTATATCAAGGGAGAATGACGAGAAAATAAGTTTAAAATGCATTGATTTTGCACTTTTGATCATGCCATTGATAACGCCACTAGAAAAACGTACGAACAAAAGAAGATGGCAACCAATTTATGGTATCAAGATATACATTGGGTCGTCCCACGTCAATTGTGAAGGAGCTGGTGATTGATTTATAAATTTGAGGAAAAGTTTTATCTTTTGAACTAACTTTTGAAATAAGAAATGCTCAAAATAACCTTATGCTAGTATTAGAGCCAAGATGACCAACAAACCTGAACCCAATAGTTACACATGAGAGATAGGAGTTGTTGTAGCTCCGATTCATGGCCCGATGTATGAGGAGGAGATTGTTGGGACGGCTCCGATCCAAAGCTTGATGTGTGAGTGGAAGATTATTGGTATTGTTGCCAGAAATAGGTGTTGTTGTGGCTCCAATCCAGGGCCGATTTATAAGGGGAGGAGTCTCGATGTGTGAGTAGAAGATTGTTGGGAGAGATAGGTGTTGTTGTGGTTCCAATCCATGGCCCGATTTATAAGGAGAAGATTGTTGGGGCGGCTCCGATCCAGGGCTCGATGTGTAAGTGGGAGATTGTTGGGGTTGTTGCTCCTCTAACCCGGGATATATGAGGGGGAGATTATTGGAGTTGTTCCTACATTAATTATGAAGTGAGGCACCCGTGTAAAAACTTCCATGACCTTGCTCTCCTCTTTTCTATTTGAATTTGTGCCTCGACCATTTTATCGACAACGAGCTCTCTGACTAGTATCGCAACTCTTCGTCTCGCAACTTTCCCGGTGGAATGCGCCAATTCGCAGCAATTAATAAGAAGAAATCCCATTTCTTTTAATGTCTGGTAACGATTTACTAACGTCAAGTAATGTGTAGGAGTGATGGTGTAAACTGTGCATAGCCGTATTATTAGTTTTCATTACTTAGTTAATTATCCGCTTGCTATTTTTATCACTTAAGTAAAGAGCTGGGTAAACTTTATTCAAAATATATTGGAAATTTTGTACAAAAAATCTTTTAAATGATTGAACTTTTGCCAATTCAGTATTAAATCTTTTTTTTTTGCCAATTGAGTTATATTTGCCGAAAATCGCTGATATGAATGTATTCCGTCATACGTGACACGATCAATATTGATGTGGATAATTTTTAAGGAAATTTTATATTTTTCTTCTATTTCCCTGGCGGCCCTTGCCAGCTGTTGAGAAACGACAAGGAAAAAATGAAGGAAAAGAAGGAAAAAAATTTATAAAAAATTTGAAATCAATGTTATTAAAAAGTATTAGATTAATTAAATATGAAATCACAGTTTATGTAAAATTGTAATTTTTTAAAACAGTCGATAATTGTTCCATAAAATCTCACATGGTATCAAAGCAAAAAATCCTGAATTCAAATCTTTCTAGGCATTTGTTTGCCTCTCTAATAAAAATATTTTCAAGCTTAGTACTAGGTAAAAAGATCAGACTAAACATGAGGGAGAGTATTAGAATAATTAAATATGAAACCATCATTAATCTAATAGCTTAAGCTCTTAGAATAGTTAACAGTGATTCTATCAAAATTCACATGGTATTGAGTAGGAGGTCATAAGTTTGAATTTAAGGTATTAATTGTGCCACGTAGGATAATCGGTTAATGTGTTTCTAATCAATAGGGTTCAATTGAAAAAATATGGAAATGTTTAAAAATAAATTGATAAACTCAACAGATTTAAGACTGAATCGATAACAAAAAAATGTAATAAATTTAAGATTTTTTAGATAATTTTGCGAAAATATATTACACCATAAAAATGAGGGACCCCATTTTTATATTTCTTTAGTCTTTCTCGATCACATCATTGTGCTCATCATGACGAAGCAACTAACAAGTTGTGTCCAGTTTGGACCGGTCAAATCGAGTCTTGAATCGCCATTGAACCGCTTGTACCCTAAACAAATGATTTTTTTAGTCAAAATAATAGTTCATTCACTTTCTCAATCAAAATAAAAATAAAAAAATAAAAAAAGGTTATAGGTCAATACTCAAAGAACACATATGTAACTTCTTCACATCAAAATCGGTGGCCGCTTATCAAATCGTTCTTCAGTAATGAGTACAAACCGGGGAACTCCATCTTATGCTAAAGCTTTTCCTTCCGACTGTGTGTGCTTATATTGGTGTCCCTAACACCATTATCTAGTAGAGTAGAAAGATTGAACGAGTATAGATTTAACATCTATGAGAACGAGATCTTCATGAACCTCATTTGATCTCCTTTAGAACCGAAATTGTTCACCAACCAAACCCATGAAAAGATATGTAAACTCGAATATAACTTCTCCAAATCACGTTTGTCGTGAGAAAAGGACCGAAGATTTTAGTACATACATTGCTCTAAGGAGGTTGAGAAGTGCCTCGGTTTAATGAAAAGGTGTGCAGGATAAACTCGATTAAAATCATTGTTCCGCGGGGCGATGGCCTCAATGTGATGCCGATTACAGACAATGGCGTTCTTCGAATTCGCGGTTGTGTTGTTATCAAGATGGTGTGATTCTCAAGTGAAACGGAAATTATCTTATGTCAAGACCCAAATCTGGGAAACATGCTCCGTCTGAAACATGATCATGTTAATCCCTTCCGCAACCTCTTGGCTCATCGAAATAATCAAGCTTGGGGCATCTCAAATGCTTGAGGAAGTTCCTAATGAAGTCCTAAATCTATTATATTTGTGCCAATTCAGTAATAACCTTTTTGATTTGGCTAGTTTAGTCCTAAATCTTTTGATAATTTGTTGATTCAGTTTTAAACTTTTCAATTGTGTCAATTTAATCTTAAATCTTTGACAATTTGTCAATTTAATCATTTCGGACAGAAAATCGTTAAATGATAATCTAATCAGTGCCAATCGTCTTATGTGGTGCAACCAACGCTAAAGTGGATGCTTTTTTTCAATTCTTCAAATTAGTTTTTTTTTTCAACCTTGGGTTGGTAAGATCTTGGCAGACCCTCACTGTCCACAGGTAAGGGCTTCCGCACCCTTCTCGGTCATGGGTAAGGGCCGTGACGCCTTCAACTAGACCAGGCGAGGGTTGTCGGCCTTCATTTGTGGCCAGTGACCTCATTAGCCTACGGTTGAAAAAAAAACACAAAAGAAAAAAGAAAGGAAGAGAAAAAGAAAAGAAAATAGAAAAATAATTATTTTTTAAATTATAAATTTTATCCATGTTAGTGCTTCCCTAGGATAGTCGACATTGATTATGCTACCACTTACGTCAGTGGTTTTCGGTCAAAATTGATTGGAAATAATAAATTTGGTATATCGTCAAAATTTTAGAATCATATTGGCACAATTGAAATGTTTAGAACAATTTGCAAAATTTTAAAGATTTTAGGGTTAATTTGATAAAATGAAAGATTTATATTTCATCGATAAAAATGTAATAAATTTATTATTTCATTTGGTAACTATGCCCAATTGCTCTTATCTACCTAAGCTCTGTCTTGCTTACGCTTTTATTTATTTGGTTATATTTATTTTCGGGTTCTTTGCCTTTGAGGCCAAGCTAGAGGTGTCAACATGGGTCATTGACCCACTTTTAACCTCACTTTTATATACTTGGATCATATACGAGTTCAATAAATTTAAAAAATGGGTCAAATATGGATTTAAGTTTATAAAGCCTATTCAAATACGGGTTGTAATAGATTTTAACTCAACCCATTTTCGACTCATGAACTATAGCTTTCTAAACCCTCATTATAAATGGGCTATAACTTTCCAAGCCTCCTACCATCGCTTGTCCCTACTTCCCGCTGCGGCCACTGCTCACTGCCACCATCGAGTCTTCGGAGTGATGAGGTGGTGCTGGCGTCACCGGAGCTCTTTGCGGAGAAGGCGGGTCTCCCTCCAGAGAGAAACAATGCCTGGTAGATGACCCCATCTGTTTCGACAAAAGCCTCTAGTTCCTCCATTTTGTCCATCATGATCCTCCTCTCTCTGCACTCTACTCTGCAGAACCCTTCATCTCCCCTGAATCCACATAACAATCGCGACATCCAGTTAGTCACTCGAACGGATTAGAAAAACCAATCCAAGTTGAACCCACTCCGAAGCCCATGTTAGAGTAATTAAATATTAAACCATGCTTTCATCCAACAGCTTAAGCTTTTGGAACAGTTGGCAATGGTCCTACAAAATCTCACATGGTATCAGAGCAAGAGGTTATGAGTTCAAATCCTTCCAGGCCCCTATTTACCTCCCCAATGATATATTTCCACGCTTAGTACTAGGCAAAAAGGCCGGACTAAGCGTGAGGGGGAGTGTTAGAGTAATTAAATATTAAACCATGCCTTCATCCAACAGCTTAAGCTTTTGGAACAATTGGCAATGGTCCTACAAAATCTCACAGCCCATAAACCTCGTTAGTACCACCATGAAAAGAAGAGCAAAAAAAAAAAAAGGATGATTTTGGATTTGAGTGCCCTGTGCACTGAGGTTTTACCTGTACATGTAGATGTCTTGGTTTGGGGTGAGTTTCTTGTAGCACAGACAGCATGTCTAGAGAAAGCAAGAGCACTCAAGATCAGACCTACTTTGGGGTCGAACTTGTGAGCGAGACTTAGTGTGGCGGAGGAGGCTTGCGGTTACTTTGGACCGGACGACTATATGGGGGCTTGGTCGTCTCGGAGACTTGCGTCAGGATCCTTAGGCCAACAGTTGCTGATGACGATGACGGTGATGAGGATGACGATGGTATGTTGTTCTTGTTATTTCGCACGCCGAATAGGCATGCGGTCGTGCAAGTGGGCGAGCTGCAGTGGCGGCAATGGGTAGTGGTAGCGGCAGGCGAGCCACGGTGGCGGTGGGGATTGGCGAAATAATTTTTTATATTTTTAATTTTGTAAAATAAATATTTTACGATTTGATTAAATATTTAAATATTTAAATAATACGTGTCGGGTTGAGACAAGTACGGATACGGATGGTATTAAAATCGGGTCAATTATGAATCATAAAATTTATATTATATAAGAATGAGTTAAAATAAATTAAATAAATAAATATGAGTCAGATCTGATCCGACCCAAATTCGATTTGATTCTCTCGTTTGACACCTATAGGACGGCTAATGCTTATCCGCCGGAGCTTGGTTTTGGGAAAACCTAGACGACCATTTCGGGCCCCACCAGCACAAGTCAAATTTGCCAATTTAAACAAGTCAGAACTCTTGGCAGTGGGGCCCCTAATGCTGACGCGGCGATCGCCTATCCTACTTCCCACGCCGCACAGCCGAAAAACCCAAAAGAGCATCTTCTCTCTCTCTCTGCCACTTTCCTCTGCAACTGTTGAAGCCTCTCTCTCTCTCTCTCTCTCTCTCTCTCTCTCGGGTTTCTTTGATTCCTCCGTACTTTGAATCCGCCAGCGAAGTAGCTTATTCCAGCTGAATCCGCTGCACTCCTCTGCGATCGTTCATCTCTCTTGTGCCTATCTCGATTGGGCTTGGATTTCCCGTCCGTTTCTCCGTTCTCGGACCTCCGATGGCCGTGGAAGACGACGTCGAGAGCTGCGCGAGCAGGCCGGCGGACACGTCGGCGCAGACGCAGCCCCGGGATCAGAGGCAGAAGCTCGAGGCCTATAACGAAGTGCTCCGTCGCTTGCAGGCGTCCGATTGCGAGGAGGCTCATGTTGCCGGGTTCGACGATCAGCTCTGGCTGCACTTCAATCGCTTGCCTGCGCGGTACTGATGACCTTGATCCTGCACATTTTCGTCGTTTATTGTTTTTTCTTTTTTGTGTTATGGTTATTCTGTGATTGTGCGTTGAGTCGTCGTTCCATTCGTGCTGAGAGGGAGTGGTGGAATTACGGAATACTGTTCTCTGTCGGGGTTGTCGAGTTGATTATCTTGAAGGTTTGACCGCCAGCAATGGGAAACCAATCGAAAGTCAAACATATGGAGAAAAAGTCGTACTGATTGGGGTTGACCCTTTCCGCTTCTCTGTTTCTTAGCCTTCTTGTTCAGCAGCGGGAAAAGTTGTAATGGATTAAAGTCGAGAAGGTTACTAAGTACAGATGGAAAAACTGATTTCCTTGCGTTTTCTTTTTCTTAAATTCCCTCTGTAATTAGACAGATTCAGAGGGCCTACACTTGATTCGTGACAGACGGAATTTGACGGGTTCGTCCTGTTTGCTAGTAGCTACTTCTTTCAGTTGAGTCCCCGGACTCTAGTTCCATACTAGGATATGATCTCTCTCTCTCTCTCTCATATATGCGCACGCACAGGGATGCACGCGGACATTTTCCTTTTTTGTGTAATGATCTTTCTGCTGCTTGGCAGATATGCACTGGATGTGAATGTGGAGAGAGCAGACGATGTGCTCATGCATAAGAGACTACTCAAATTGGCTGAAGATCCTGCTAATCGGCCCGTGTTTGATATTCGACCTGTCCAAGTAAATGCTGACTTGATCTTACTTGATCTTAATACTACTCTTCTTGTATTGGTAGTCTTAGTGTCCCAACACCAGGTAATTGTAGGTCCATACTTGTTGTCCCTGGAGAAAGCATTGATTTGAAATCAAACCTTGAGGAAAGAAACACTTTTATCACTAGGGTAATCCCTAGGTTGATCAGAATGCTGCTCTATCCATGGCTATGATGGACTTTTTCACTGCTTGCCTATTTTGTAAATACATGAGTGGTGAGGACTGGAGATAAACTGTATGTAAATCAGGTGGGATATACAGCAGATGACTAGATCGTATTATTTTGTTTTCTTGTGTGTATATTTAGGAAGCTGAGATTTGATTTATAAATATTCCAAATTCTGATTTTGCAATGCTGGATGAATGCTTTGAAGCTGCTCTCAAGCAAACAATGTGAAAAGCACTAATTTGATAACGTCGCCTTCCAGGGAAAGAAAATGCAATGTCGGTAATTCTACAACTTGTTAAGCCATCAGCAAATCCTTCATGAGTTTCAGTTTTAAAGATATTCTCTTCACTTGATTTGACTCAATTGGGTTTTCTATATTTTATGTTGTTGAAGACGCATTCATGATATAAACGAGCATCTGTGCTTTATGTTTGTACCTCCCTGTTTATGGCACTATCAATGGCTTTAGATGTTCCTAGAGTAAGGGGTGCTATAGAAAATTTGAGGTGAGGAGCCCATATATGATAAGCACACTTCAAAAGATTCTGCATTTGTAGATATTTCTTGAGCAATATCTCTTGCAATGTAGGTTTATCCCAATGTTAATGGGAACCACAATGAATCTGTTGATTCAGATTCTGCCATGGCTGATGATGCTCAAAGTAGTCTAAATCATTCTGGTAGAGCGGGGTATGTTTGGCCACATTATTCATGGAGTACTTCATCGTACCTTGTGAATTTTCACCTCTAAACTGTCTGATCAGTATCTCTTTTAACTCTTTCTTCTCCGTGTTCTCCTGTTTAGAATTCATCTACCACCTACATTTGGTTCATCGAGTAATCTTGAAGGACTCAACTTACAAGCAGATAGATACAACATTGAGGATGGAGACAGTGTAGTGAAGTCAGATGCACAAGTTTCTCGGTAACCTGGACAACACTTTCCATTATTGGTTTATTTGTCTTGTCTTACTTTTTGAATTTTTTCTATTACCAAATAAAACTCTACTTCTAGAAGAACTGGGATGTATTCCTTTTGAATGTTTCTCATATAAGGAATTAGATTTAATAACTTAAAGGTTTCATGGAATACCCTCCTTCACATGATGTGTCGACTGTCAAGTCCCTGCTTATCTTGACTGATTGCTACGAAAGACATAGCTGTGAGATATCCCTTTCTGTGTTTAATCGTCAGTGATCTGATTGCGTATGCCTAATTCTTCCATTACGCCTGATGCTGCATCTATTACTCTATTACGAGCTCAATTTGAGTGTCCTAGATTTTAGCATGCTAGAAAGCACACATTAATTGTCCTAGAAAATCAAATACTGAAGGTGATTTGACCATTTTTGTGATGTCCACATGAGTTGGCTTGTCTATGCATGCTTGGGTTTTCCTCAAATTGCATACATGAAAGCATTGACCTCCCCTTTCCTCTGCTCTGCTATCATGGTTACTCTCTATGCGTAATTTACTACTCCAGGTCATACAACAGGTGTTTTATGGTCTAGTTACATGTTTGTTCTGTCAGTTGAGATAATGCCAATGTTGTTATTGTTGTTATGCAACTTGTTGAATATTCAGTTAGGTGAGTAATGCTCTTCTTGCTCATTTCATGTGAACGTGTGTCTTGTAGGCCTATGCATGAAATAACCTTCTCAGCTCTTGACAAGCGAAAGCTATTAAGTGAGGTAATTGACCAATGATTCTACCTTTGTGGGTGCTGCATATATATGTTCTTTCTTGTTGATCAACATGTATTTTTGTTAGCGCAAGAAATACAACGAAGGGCCTGCTCCACTCCGTAATTGCTATTTGTAGGAACTAAACTTGAGCATTTGAAATTAAAATAAATAACAAGAAAATGAAACTGGAGAAAGCAGTCTATATGATGTGAGTACAAGACCTGGTGGCATTATCGTCTTTCTATTACTTTTATGCCGCCATATTTATTAAAATGTAGTCAAGACTTGAAAGTGCTTAGTGTGGTGATAGCTAACCACTGCCGATTGGGATGTACATTTTTTGTCAGCATGGAAAAATGATTTTTTGGGCTGATAATAATGTTAGTGTGAAATGATAACATATTTCCTATTGGGAGTCTTTATGTCTAGCTAAATTTTCCTAAATATCCCCTTTATAGGTACAACGGAAATCGATTTAAAATTCTCATTGTTAGGAAGATGATCGTGATCTGACCAAATGGGAGTGCTTATCACTAAGGAAAAAGTGATAATTGATTGTTTTGACAGAAAAGACTTTACCTTTTAGCGTATTTCCTTTGAGCTGCAAATTGTATGAATTACATGCTTAGGTATACATGGAAGACTCACCGAACAATCTTCTTGCAGCTGATTGGCCTTTCTAGTTTTCAGTATCCTTCTGTAGTCTTTAGTTTTATTTGGGTCTCTTTGCCAAGTACACTTCTCTGCTTCATAAGAATCAAGCAATATGTTTTAAGGGCATATTTGTTTTGTTTGTCATAGAATATGGGAACTTGGAGAAAGGTTGACTAACAGGTAAACTTAGAAAAAAATTAAATAGTTACCTGTACGTGGTTCCATGCATACATGAATGTGACTGCTGTAGTTCTTTGTGTCTGGCCTTCTAAGGAGAAAAGATATAGTATTGACCTATCCTTTCTCTTGTTTTCAACTTTCACTTATCAATTGGATGGTGAAATAGACTTTAAAGATAAGGTTGTTGAAGCTTAGCTTGTTTGATGAACATGCAGAGTTCCTTCTCCATACATAGGAAATAAATGGTTCTTTTCTTTCCTGCCAAGGGGGAGGTACAACATCGAGAGGCAGAAGTTAAAATCAAATTTGCTTCTGTGTCTCTTTTAAGCAGATTCATTGATTATGGTGTGATGCATAAAAATTAGAACATTTGAAAACACCGCGAGACATGTACAGATCCTCATGTTGGATCTCTCTGTCTGTCTCTCTCTTTCTTTATATATGCGCGCGCGTATGTATGTATCAAAATGATTAGTTTTAATTGGATCCAGCTCACTGCCTTGCTTGCTGAGATTGGACTTAACATTGAAGAAGCTCACGCCTTTTCAACTGCTGATGGGTTCTCTCTTGATGTCTTTGTAGTTGATGGTTGGCACTCTGAGGTATGTATTTATCATTATATGTATTATATTTAGCAATTGAACTTCAAGTTTTAGTTTGATATATGCTGGATCTCTCAAAATGTGCAAGAAGTTACTTGAAAGCATTCTCTCGTGACTACCACAGATTGCATATTACATCTTATCAACATGTAATTAGCATCCATTGATGCTGAAGTCATATTTTTTTGGCATCTGTTGGAATTTCAGTCAGTCTCTATTCCTCTACTGTTGTGCAGTTGTCTCATAGAAGATGTCATTTTTGCATTTGATGGAGTGGTCTGTATAGCTTGGCTACTTAATTATCTATGAACTGACCAATCATGCTCTTAATTGTCAGTTGCATTATTTTCTTTGCACCTCCATTACTATTTTTTCAGTATTCGTCTGTTATCTTTGTCAATCTGGCAGAGGATTTAATTGTTTTCCTCCCCTCATAGGCTGGATAGCTTGTTCTGTAGAATAATATGCTCTTGTTTCTAGATGCCAATATCCATTGGTCTTTCTGAGTAGGATTTTTATTGGCATATCCTTTGCACCTTTCGCTATCTGGTGTATATTAAATCAAGAACTTACATCATATTTCATGGTCAGCAAATTTCCTGTCTTTATTTAGTAGGTTTTAATCCTGTTCACAACTGAAAAAACCTGTTTATTGTTTTATTGCACTTTTTGCCATCTGGTGTAATATTAAATCAACAAATAACATCCTATTTCTGGGTGAGCAAATTTCCAGTCTTTATTTAACAGGTTTTTTTAATCCTTCTCATGATTGAAGAAACCTGTTTAACATTATAGATCTTCAGAAAAATCACAGCCAAACTTCCATCGTTTGCTTCACATATATATGTTGTCGTCACTTATTTTTGAGAGATTTCAGGAAGAGGAACTTAGGAAAGAAGTGGAGAAAGGAATTCTAAAATTGAAGGTAATTGTCTTTCTCTTGACTTGAGCATCTTCATTTCTTTGTGGGATGTTTAGAGGTGGTTTTATGTGATAAGCAGTTCATGCGATTCAATTACTGGGAGTTGTCCATCCCTATAGATTCAATTAGTAAGCGCTTGTTGAGGACTGTAGAGCCACTATATTAATGATACTTATGCCTGGAAGCTTTCCATTGTTATTTTTATTTTTTTGAGTTGGTTGTGAATTCACTATTTCTGTTTAGCATCAGAGCAACATGTCCATTCTTTGAATCTCTTAGGCCCCTTATTTTCTTTTCCATTTATAATAAATTTCCGCACTTTTCTCTCCTGCTTAATCTTGGCCTATAAGTGACGAGGATTGTCAGAGCGCTTAAATATTACATCTACATCTAAAGGGTTAAGCTTTTTGATAAGTTGATAGTGGTTGCGCAGTTTATAAGAGAACCAAGCATATTAGACTATAGAGAAGGTTCTAGAAAGCCTTTCTTAAAATGAAAAGGAGAAAATTGGCAATACTAATGGACTTGAGCTTGCAATGATAATAAGGAATCTGATTGCTGATACCGACATTCACATGATTTTAACAAGCCTCAAGTCTTATTATTAGTATTGCAATGCAATTGCTGCTGATTAGTTCTAGGCTCTAGCTACTTCCTGAAAACTGTTACACATGCACTAACTTATGGGCTCCCCTCTTTTGATAGGAAACTGAAGTTTGCAAGTTCTTGTTAGTTGTTGTTGCTTGGTTTTAAACTAAAGATGCCCACACTTCAGTCTTAGCAGATGTTGTCCCTTTCTGGTCATTAGTCCATGACCCATTCCCATCTCCATCTCCGCTTCTTCTGTCTGAGTTGAATGTTATGATACTATTTGTTCATACTTTCTGTCTTTTGACCATTAATAATTCGATTACTACGGATAAACCATTTAACCTTCTCAGCAGGAGCAGGTTTGGCAGAAACATCATTCTATACCAGCCCCAGGCAAGCACAACCAAAATGGAGCTGAATGTTTTCCAGAATGTGTTGAAATTCCCACAGATGGAACTGATGTATGGGAAATAGATGTGAGGCAGCTAGATACTGGAGTTAAAGTTGCTTCTGGATCATTTGGTGATTTGTAAGTTCTTTCCCCTGGGAGGCTTGTTTGAAATATGCTTGGGATGCAGTACTTTATGCCGTTTCACTTCTTCAGGTATAGAGGTACATATTGCGGTCAGGAAGTGGCTATCAAGATCCTAAAGCCTGGACGTGTCAATGCTGCCATGCTGAGAGACTTTGCTCAGGAAATTTATATAATGAGGTTTGTGTTGATATATTTCTTGTTACGCTAGTGTTGTCTTTTGTTGTTGATCAACATAATTCTGAGGTTAGCTGGCTGCTTGAGACGGAGCATTTTGAGTTCACTTTCATCAACATGTCACCTAGCTCTGAGGAATAGCATACCCATTATGTTACTTCCTGGAGAAATATTTGTAATTCACCTCCTTGTTCGTACCTTTTTAAGTTTGTCTAGGATTCAGCCCAGTGCCTATATGGTGAAGTTTGGATTTCATGAGACTCATAAAGCCTTTCCTCGAACAGCAAGTAGACAATATTCACTCCTTGGTGCTAAAAGGAAAGCTAGAAAGACATCTGGAAAGTCATCTCTCAGTTGCATGCTTTGGAAAATAAATTAATCTCACCAGTACTATCAAACTAACAAGGAAAAAGGTTGTTGAGAGGTTCTTATTTTAACTTTACACTTTCTTACAGAAAGTACAATGCCGACACTTAAAACTGATTTAAAATGATCCACCCTAGGATTATACTGGATTTAGCACAAATTCCGGCAGCTTTCTTTTACCCGTCCTTAGCCTGGAATGTTGTGTGAATTTAATTAAGAGTTCTGCATTACAAAGGTCCCCTCTGCAGCTTTCTTTTTAGGAATGCATGAATGCTGCCATTTTTCAGGAAACAGCCCATTTGTTTTAAAATACCATTTTCATATTCGGACAGCCCGAGCGAACATATTCATGAAATTCTTGTGTTTTAATGTTTTCCAGGAAAATCCGACACAGGAATGTTGTGCAATTTATAGGTGCATGTACCCACCCACCAAACCTATGCATTGTGACGGGTTAGTCTTCTGAGTGTTTTCTAAGTGAGTAGCTGTGATGTTGTTGATATTAGGATGGAATTTTGATCTGTATCAGACTCTAGGTATATGTGATGTTTCATGATAGGGTAAAATTGTCATGGAGACCAATTCTAGATTCGAATAAGATACCATTGATGATATTTTCCTTGTTTATAATGTTATTGATTTTCTTGCAGAAGTTCATAAACAGAAAGGTGCATATGTGATGAACATTTATTTTTCTCTTTTGAAGTTTATTGCAAATTTGTACTTGAAGATGGAGTTTTAGTCCTTTTAATTTAGCTGACAGTTTTTTCCCCCCCTCAAATTTTTGGTTGTGCATTGCTTTATCAGAATTCATGTCCAAAGGAAGCATATACGACTTTCTACATAAGCAAAATGGTGCGTTTAAGCTTCCTTCTCTACTTAAAGTGGCTATTGATGTCTCCAAGGGGATGAACTATTTGCACCAGAACAATATAATTCACCGGGATTTGAAGACTGCCAATCTTCTGATGGATGAAAATGAGGTACTTATCTGCTGAGAAATTTACTCTCCAGTGCTTATCACGAGTGACCAATCAGAACAGGGAAACAGGGGTTTGACGCTATTGGAGAACTAAATTTAAAATTTCCTTCTCTGATGAATAATGTTCATCATTCAATTATAAGTATTGTACCGGCATGGAGAAGCTGTAACAGTTTCATCATGATATTAGTTTTCCCGTTGTTGTATGTTCATCAAAATATGAAAGAAACAAAACAAAAAGTTGTAATGCTGGTTCAAGTGTTGTTCCTCCAACAATAGGCAGGAATATCTATAGCAATTTTCAGATGAAATCATGTTAAATAAGGGCCTGTAGAATGTAAGAGAAGGTGGAGCAAGTGCTACTGTCTAAGTAGCTAATCAGGTTCAGGAGAACAAGGAAACAGAGCACTTCTTTTGGGTTGAGATACCAATGCACAAAGTTCATGTATGGCTAAGAACTAGTGGTCTAGAATCAAGATGATACAAATTTATTGTGATGATCTAATTCCCAAAGAGATTTTAGAGATTAAAACTTGCTGCTTTAAGGTTTCTCTCCTATTTCTGACAGGTGGTTAAAGTGGCAGATTTTGGGGTTGCCAGGGTGCAAGCTGAAACTGGAGTAATGACAGCTGAAACGGGAACATACCGCTGGATGGCCCCAGAGGTGCGTCTCTGTCTGAAGATCAATGCCAATATTATTATCTGTAAGGCTATGCTGAGCAGGGATTATATTACGTTATATGTACCTGCCATGATCTTCTGTGTTGCCATGTCTGACCATCTTGGTGTATCATGGATGCAAGTAATGAGAGCATTCATTGTTTCTGAACATCTAGCCTTTTTGCTACGGATGCTATAGCTGCTCTATCTTATTGAAGCATTCCAAAGTACCAATTGTCGTATTCAGTCTCTCCTCTATTGCTCAACTTACTCTTATAATCTATTTGAGTTGGTTATCATGGAACTTCTAGTTGACTGTGGGCTTATATATGCTTACCATGCTGGGGGATTTTCCATTTTCCTTTTTGGGGGCTCTGGGGTTCAGTTTTTGCTTCAGCTAGTACTGTTTGCCATGAAAGGTTGTCCCACAAATCCATAGATGATAAGTTAAGATATCTTCTCAGTCCTTTTCTTTAATCAGTTGGGCCAGCTGCACTTACATTGCAATTTTTCTATTGGTTGAGTAATACTCATTTTTCATTTGATGCAAAAAAAGTAATACTCATTTTTCCGTGGTTGCTATAAATGACCATTATTGATGTCGGCTTTGCTAAACGTAGGTAATTGAACACAGACAGTATGACCACAGAGCAGATATTTTCAGCTTTGGCATAGTATTGTGGGAGCTTCTGACTGGAGAAGTAAGTCCCTCTTCTTCTTCTTCTTCTTCGTCTTCTTCTTCTTCTTATTCGTCTTCCTCCTCTTCTTCTTCTTCTTCTTCTTCTTCCTCTTTCTCCTCTTCTTCTTCTTCTTCTTCTTCTTCTTCTTCTTCTTCTTCCTTCCATATAATGAATGCCTTGAAAGTTGATTTATTTATGCAACTGAAATGCCAGCTTCCTTACACCTACTTGACCCCTCTTCAAGCAGCTATTGGAGTAGTACAAAAGGTTGGAATTGTCACTTTTGGTTTTTTATGCTTCATAATTCAGCGGTTCTGGTTATTTTTAGAAATGACGATTATGGACATATTTCTAGGGTCTCCGTCCTTCCATTCCGAAAGGCACTATCCCAGGGCTTGCAGAACTACTTAAAAGATGCTGGCAGCAAGATCCCAATAGAAGGCCCAACTTCTCTGAAATCTTGGAGATCCTTCAGCAGATAGCAAAGGAGGTAACCCATTGCTTGCAAGTAATTCTTCGTTCGTAGCAAGTAGGTTAATGACATGCATCATTTGAATTAGGTTGGAGAGGAAGGGGAAGATAAACGCAAGGACAAATCATCGGGCGGATTCTTTTCGGCATTCAAAAGGAGCCATCATTGAGGTTGAAACTCAAACTCAAGAGTCTGTATAAATTCTACCATCTAATGGCATAGCGCGATGCTGATGATAACAGGGTGGCTGCATTCTGTACAGAATTTACCTGTGTGATTAACCAAAGTCGTTACGATTGTTTGCCTCTTCTTTTGGGAGCTTAACTAATTGCCATATTCTTTTTTACCCAAAAGAAAATGAAGGAAATGGGAATAGCTCCTTTTGTCCCCAAAATTTACCTCGTCTTGTACTTTATCCCTAGAATTAGAATTTTTTTCGGACGTATTTTGGTCCTCCAGCCTCATTTTAGTGTACTACTGGGGTTGTTCCTTGCTTGTGATACGTACAGCTGTGTGGTTAGCAAATTTAGGGGGACTTCCTTGCACTTTTTAAGTCGAGGAAGTTTGCTAACGCGGCCAATATTTGTCTAAAATGGGGCTTCGCGGACTAATTTAAATCGATCGAATACGACAGGGACGGTTGAGCAAAAGAAGAGCTCCCTTCTACATTTACAATGTGGAACTTTAAACTCTTATGAGCTAAGGGCAGGCATGGCAGTCGCCCCAGAAATCAACTTTTGGCTAGAAGTTGATCTTTTACTTCTATTTTTGAGAATAAATTGATTTTTCTACTTTTAAAGAGAAGCAAACTTTTTTTCACTTCTTCAAGCGGCTTCAAAACTCCTTTGGAGCAAAAAATTGATTCAGAAGTAGAAAAAATTAAGTTGTGCAACCAAATAAATTTTTGCTTTAGAAGTTGTGTTATCATATAGATTTCTGCTTTGGAAGTACTTTTGGAGCATAAGTATTGTCACGTGCGCCCTGAAGTGTAAAATTATGAAAGTTTAGTGATACTATTGCTATTTCACTTCCAGATAAAGAAAAAGAGGTACAAAATCCATTTGCTTATGTGTTCTTGTTTTGCCATTTGCATTCCTCTCTTGATGTATGATTGAGCTACGTTGATCTGATTACAAATGTTGTTAGCTTGTTTAACTCAATCTGAATCTTATTCTAAGGTTGCTTGCTTTTAGTGTTAAAGAGTATTCACGTGTATTTGGTATTAAACATCTAATATCTTTGAAATTATATAATTTTCCAGTCATTAAGAATTTGAAGTGATTTTTTCATTGCAATGGGAAAGTCACAACTTATAAGCATTTTCAAATGTCATTCCGGACAAAACCGTCCGAAAGGTTTTCTTTTCTCTAGAAGTTGAAGTCCTTTTCTGGGGAAAAACATATTGTATGGTCTTAGATTATAAAGACCAAGCTCATCTTCATCTGGAATCCATATAATTCATCGTTGAGATGATATTGCTCCACATGGTCCCTAGATTGTGCAATGACACAGCCAATACCACGAGCACAACAAACCTATTTTTTGCATTTCGAGTTCGCCCAATGTGTGCTTTGATTTGAGTCTCTTGCGAACAACGGGCTTCAGATATGAAGAGTATGCAGTTGAGAACATGATGAGCAAGGCCTGATCAAGCTCAATCTCTATCGAGCTGGCTTTAGTCAAGTATCGATCGTAAAGTTACTAACCGAGTGAAAGCTATTGGCCGAATTTTAAGTTAAGAAGTTGAGTTGACGTGACTCCACTGTCATACTTTCCTACCCACATATCTTGGCCGAATCTGCAGAATAGGGATGGCTTTAGCACAGGCTGATGAACATGCTTAGTCTCCCGTTAACGAGCTCTACAAACTCAGGAAACTGTAGGACAGGGAATCAGAATTACCGCAAATGAGCATCAACACGGTCAACCAACTGTTCAGAAAAAGAAGTCTCTTCTGTGAACAAACTATCCATCCCCTTGGAAAAAAAAAATGTTGGTCAGGAATCAGAATTTCTGAACATGAACATCAACACGATCAAACAACCATTCGTCAAAATAAAAAGTTGCTCGTTGTCACGCCTTTCGAAACAAATGCGTAAATAGACGTCAGGATTTCGGTTAGAATCAGGGCGGCTGACCAAACGCTAATGCCGAAACCTGTGCATCATTCGCAAAGTCAGGCAGCATGTTAGCATGATCCTCCGTTACAGCAATTGTCCCATATCCTGAGTAAATTTCACCATATTGGTCATTCATCGGTACAGATTCTGACAAGCTGCCGTGTGCGAACCCGGACCTGCAACCGCACGAGCGCATGCATGCACCGCAGCGCTATTTGCGCCTGGTTCCTCACGTACGTGCCCCGAGCCAATGCTTGCAGCCTCACGAGGCTCCTCAGCGCTCTGAACGCCCGTCTCGCCTATTGTTCCCCGACAGGTTGATTTCCAAATCGATACCATCATATAGCAATTGTCAAGAACAAAGCTGAGGAAGAATAATTCAAATTGAAGAACAAGCAGACATAATTAGAGTCAAACATACAAGATGGCCCCTGAAGTAAGATTGGATCTTGATGGCCGCGAGCTCCTCTTCCGTGAAATGTCGCCGTGACCATGTTGGCATTGATGCAGCGGGTTCATCTAGTAGGACGGCTTGTTGGTCCAGCAAGTCGTCGCTAGCCCGATCTGCTATTAACGCCTCTTCTAGAGGACCATGGTCGCTATTGCCATTGATGAGGACGTTCCTATGAGACGATCTGCGGAACTTCTTGCGGATTAGCTTGAACCACTTCTGCGATAATCCCATCTCTCTCTCTCTCTCTCTCTCTCTCTCTCTCTCTCTCTCTCTCTTTGTGTTCAAGCTCGGACCCCTGTTTATGTTCTTCGAGTACAAATACCGGAAGAGGAAAAAGAAAAAGCAGTGACAGAGGAGGAGGTTGGCGTTAAGAAGGGGGTATGATAGACGTGCGCACCATGTTTTTCTTCAGTGGCAAGTCTGAAGATGGTTGGTTCAGTCAGTAGTTGCCAAACAACAACTCCCTCTTCGGGCCCGACAACGTGGCCGGATGATTTCCCGTGTCATGTGTCATGTGGGTTTGAAGCAATTGAACATCGAGAAAAGGGTGTTCCAACCCAGATTCCAAAATTTTCTTTATTGTTTTCCGCAAGATTTTTGGTGTTTATTTTTCAACTTATGATTGTCGAAAAGAGTACAGTAAACAGCACTTCATTGTTGAATTTGGAAGAATTCATGAAGGGACACACAAATGAACACAAATCCAGGAATAAAAAGGGTTACGACTCGAGATTCTTTGGCGTGTTTCCCCGTTAAAATCATATGAGCTCGCCCATAATTCTAGCATTTAGTGTTGTAATCTTATTTAATTTGAAATGTTACCGAAACCTTTTAGTAAGTTTGATTCCTAAGAAGGATACTTTTTTTTCTAGGGAACTTTGGGAAAATGGATGTGAGATCTCCCTTATAGCTCAGAATTGTGACAGCAAGTATAACTTGTGTTAAAAGATTACTTGCAGCAACCAGCCTAACCCTTTATGCCACATTAGGTGTTGAAGACAATACTTTTGAAGTAGAAATTCATTTGGTTACGTAATTTCAGCGAAAATCTATTTGATTACGCACCTTCAATTTTCTACCTCTTGAACATTTTTTGCTCTATAAGTAAGTTTAGAGCTATTTAAAGAAGTAAAAAAAAATTATCATGATCCATAAGTTGAAATCAACTTATGTTCAGAAGCAAAAATAGGAAAACCAACTTCTAGCCATAAGTTAATTTCTAGAGCAAAAGTATTGCCATATTACTCTGAAATCTACCTGCTCAGAGAGAGAGAGAGAGAGAGAGAGAGAGAGAGAGAGAGAGAGAGAGAGAGAGAGAGATTAACATTGTAAAGGGCCATCTGTTGAAAGCTAGCATACCAGCCATTCATATGAGTCTCTTATAATCCAAGAGTTATTCCTGTATAATGTGAACTCAAGTTTACATTGTTCATTGCACATGGTTAAGGGTGTGCTTCAAGTTGGAATGACCGATATCTCTAGCACATAGAAGACGTGCGTCGCTGATGAGATCTAAGCTGATGCAGAGCCTACTCCGCTTCTTGGCCGGCGAAATCCAGTCGCCCTCCGCCTCATCCCTAAGAAGAGTCTGAGCTCATTCACAGGTTTGTGGGGAGTCCATTTTGTGTCCAAGTGGCGTAGCCACCGGCTATGTCTGTAATGGCGCTAAAACCCTGCGAAACACGGACGATTCAACTAATATGCGCATTGCTCAGCAGCTAATTAGAATCAACTTATTTGCCCGCGGTTACTGTAAATTCATTGAAGTAACTATTGAGTGATCTGGCTTATGTTAGGAATCGTCGACATTGAACTCTAGTTCTTCCTTAAAATCGCTGAACATTCACTCGTTGCTCATGCGACCCTAGTCATGGCAACAGCAGAATTCGTCTGAACCATCACCCTAGGCGTACTCTACAACATTTCGAGAGAGATGTTTAGCTCACCGCAGCAAGTAGCTCTTTCGCAGCCATCATTGATCGCTTCCCACTCTGGCATCCCTGTAAAGAATCACACAGTAAATCTCTCAAACAGGGTCCAGAGAAATAAAATAGCACAGCTCGAAAGAGGGGGAAAAAGAAAAAAGGATCGCGATCCCAAGAGTCATCAGGAATGACTGCAAAATTACAATCAAGTCCGGTGACGCACAATGATAATTTCGTCATCCTTTCTAAAACGCTTGGAGACTTGCTCGGTAAAGGTCGCGTTCTTTGTCATTCCTGAAGGATTAAGCAGAAACCACGATAAACAGAGTTAGGAATCCTCAAAAAACAGGAATAAGAAGATCCAGGGTCAGTAATTCTGCAGAAACTACTGAAAAAATCAAATAGTCTGCGCGATCAGCCAGTAATAGCCGGTCACAAAAGCGTCTCGAATGCAAATGAAACGGAAACTCAGTTTCTTAAAAGGGAATAGAATTGGAAACCTGATCCGACTCTGTACATGTAAGGGATGTTAATGGCTCCAGATGCATGACCGGCACTGAACTCTTCAGGTGTCCTACAGTTCACAATGACAAATTGACAACCCCGGAATAAACTGAAATCCTTTTATGACTAAACATACATATATTTTTTCTGACAGTACATAAATTCTGTAGATTTTTACGGCGAATTGAAGCTAAATATGACTAAAGAAGATCTTTAGTCATACGGGCACACCTGACATCTAAATAGTGGTGGCCGGCTTGAAGGAGCTCGTGCGCTACCCGCACCGGCACTGAAACCGGAATCCCAGCTCCTTCCAAGTCACTTCTCGAGGTTGCCTTGGGACTAAATCAACAAAATTCGATAAGATGCATGATTGACAATATAGCCGAACCACATCCGCACGCATAATCAATCCATCTAGATCCAAAGGGCTCGCTTTAACCAATACGAAATGATACATTAACCAAATAAATAGATCAAGATGAATAGCCAACGTAATAATCTGCATCCCAAGGCTTCACGCGCATGTGGATCAATAGAATGACGAAAACCCGAGAACCGGCACAAGAATGAATAAACATCACATAGGAAAACTCAAGCTAGGAATAGAACCAGCTCAAGAGAGCAGGATGAGCTCAAAATGCCTCAAAGTTTCGGATGAGAAGCGCAATCCTATTCTCATGGCGGCATACCTAGTGGGGTTTGAACTCTGGGGATTGAAGCCATCCATCCGACTCCGCCGATTCGCGATCGAAACCGACGCCGAAGGACATCTGCAAGCAAAGCAGAACAAACCGGAACAGCATAAGCATAAAAACGCGGGCGGGGCGCGAAGAAAGGCTTGGAAAGGGATCGATGGGACGAAGACGGAGATACCTTGCGCCCAGTCTTTCCTGGAAAACGAACGGAGGGAACGAGGTGGTGGTAGTGAAAGAAGAAGGGAGGGAAGGAGCAAACGAGGTCGCTTTCATCTTGGTTTTGCTTGGACTATGTTTCCAGCATTATCCTTTCTCTTCGGGTCTTGTGGGGTTTGCATCGGCAACGTTTATAGTTGAACGAGTGCTATGTAATTGCTCGTGATCCGATGTGGCTATGGATAGACATGGGGACACGGTGGCATGGGCAGCCAAAATCTTCTTGCTCTTCTCTCTCCCAACAACAACGTATTAAGACAGAGAGCCATGTGAAGATATTCCCTCTCCTAACCTCTAAACTTCATTCGCCCCCGAGGGCCAAACTCGACTTATATGTTCGATGCTCGAACATCGGCTCATGGCTCAATTAAGTAGCGACATTTCTGCTCGAGCTTGAGAAGAGATACTCGAGTTTTTTTTTTTTTTGGTCCAAGGAGATGGAGATACTCGAGTTTGCTTAATCTTAATGTTAGAGTCTGATTTCTACTCTTTTTATTGACACGAAGGCATGAGGTTCTCTTCCTCAATGAGCTGGCGGGGGTCACAGGGTTAAGCGCTCCTAGGCCACAAGAAGGTTTTTTCAGTTTGGATATGGTAATTTGAGATTGGGCCCAGGAATAGTTTCTTAGTGGCCTATATAAACTATCATTTTTTTTTAAATTGAGAGTTGTAATAGAGAAGTGAGATGTACTAATTATAGTGGAATCATTTATTGAATGCAGCATCTTTAAGGGCGAGCTAGAATAACCTTGTGTCTTAATTTCTCTTTCTCGTATTTACTCTTTACTTTGTTGTGTTTGTTCGTCTAATCGTAACAGCTAAGCTAAGATAGCTTTGTTGCATTTTCTAAAGTGTAGGACGCATTAGTGTAATAAGAAGTTCTATCAGGCCTGCTTAGCTCGCACGCCTATGCTCCGAGCTTGAGCTCGACTCAACAAGATATTCGAGGGACTCGAGTTCGATTCAAATCAGGCGGGTCGATCGCTAGTAATTATTGAGCCAAATAAGAATTATTTTGGCGTGTTAATGAGAAATGGTTGATGAGGTGCCTTTTCTAAGCCACCCATGCGGATTACTCCAATTCCTGCAAATGGATAAGTTTCAGCAGTGAAAGTTTGCCCACCGCCACGGCTGCCCTGAGTCAGAGACTCTGAGGAGTCTGGGCTTATCACGTTTCCCCGTGGATATGGAAACCAGACATTTGGTTCTGCATAATCGTTTCGATTGCTGTCAGTCTTGATTTATAACGCGAAATCCCGATTACTCCCCTTAGAAATTTTGCGTAATCTAATCCCTGATCGGAGGTATGCTAGTCTGGTTTTGCACGGGATCGGCGAGATTAGTCGCTAAAATTAGTCAAAGATCCACTAGAAAGAGTGGACCAGGAATTTATTTGTGTGCCCACAACTACAAGGACGATGCTTTTGCAATCGGTGGGTTCAGCTCGAACGAGCCCGGGATTCGGCCTCCCCGGAAACAGGGCCGAAGAGGGTGTTTTATTATTGCCACCCGAAATAACAATGTGTGGAAATGTTTAATTTGTTTCAGGACGAAGGGAGAAGATGAGCACATCGGGGCGTGGTCGATCTCACGTGCTGGCTCGGGCCAATTGGCTGAAGCTTATCGGCGCCACGAAGTTCGGCCCCTGGTGAACAGGAAAACGCATTAGCCGTCCGCTCTTAGATTGAGCAGTAAGGGTCGGAGAAGGGCAATCACTCGTTCGAGAAAAGATCTCTCTCCGTCGCCTTTGATTCCACCTGTCGCGCCATCTTCATCACGTTACCCTGTACGTTAGCAAGATCCATAGTTTAATTCTCCGGTTACTCGAACTGGGATTTACCTAAGTACAAGAAAGCTCCCCATTGATGCCTGACCCAGCCTCGGCTCACTCAAGTATGATGATTGAGTAACATGAATCTGTGATTTAGCTACTCGAGCTCGCTTTAATTGATCGAAACTAAGATTTGGATAGGCGAGCAGACATCACTCCCAGCTTCGGGTGGACCGCTGTTTTTTAGTCCAGCTCCAGCTATAAAACTTCAGGTTTGATCTTTTTGCTTCTAGCGGGGAGATGAATGTTGAACTTTCCAGACAAGTCGAGCTCTCCGGTATTGAACTATGCGGCTCCACTCGGCTCGGTTATGCCGCTTACACGGGTAAGAAATTAAAGGACATGGAAGAGCTTAGAAGATGGGGTAAAAGAAATTCACATGACATTACATAGGATTGAAATCCAGTGGTACTGAGAATTCCAGCGCCGTCCGAGGCGCAGTTAACACCTTGAAGTAGATTGGCTTGGAAGGTTCAACCGTCTTGGGGAGAAGAGCCAGAAAAGGGAGTGGACTTTGCGTGTAACCTTACTGCTTCACTAGCAATACGAGCTCACAATTAGGAATTGGGGACGATTGCATGATTAAATCTCAAATGAAAAAGGATTCCTAGTCTAGTTAGCGGAATAACCAAATGAAACGGGTAATGACCGGACTAGGAAGTCACGGTTTACTTATTTCGTCTGCACTGTTGTATCCGTTACTGAACCTCCCCGTCACTGTCGAGCTGGGGAAATCGATCCCGTTATAAGGGCAGTCGGCTTTCACCCTGGTGAGTATGTAGTCGCTAGTCCCCATGTCGAACATGGAGTCTCCAAATATGAAGATGGCGTGAGGTATGTCGTCGGCCGAAGCCGAGTCCGAAGATGAGCAACATGCCCACAGCCCAAGAAAGAAGCCAGCTCCTCTTACTGCGAGAAGACACAGAAGGCAACAATGGGGCAGACGCTTCAGCCATGTCTTTAGGCGGCTGACGGTCTTGAGTTTCCTGACTTTCTTGAGAGATCAAGTGATATTGTCTTTTGTTCCTGAAACTCACACACTCTGCAGACCGACAGAAGAGGGGTTAGGAATTGAACAAGCAGATAACGACCAAAAAAGAGAATTACAACTGTTATTTTTTAGCGGAGAGCGCTAGTTTCTAACAGAACATAAGACACCAAGGAACCAAAAAAAATGATCTTTCCAAGGATGTGGGATATGCACTTTCTTTGCAAACTCAACCGACGTGAGAGATGTGTCGGAAGATATTCTCGACCGTCATGGTCACATAATCTTTCCTTTTCATGGTCTCGCGCCTGAGATCAGAAGAGATTTGTTAATCGAAGCCGCAAGCTCTGATTCTGTGATGAAGCCGAGATCGTCGAATAGGAGGAACGAGTACGGATCCCGCGCTTACTTTTATGACCGTGCTTCGACATTGGAACGAGTGGTATCTGTAGCACATCAACGACGTGCATGGCATCTCCCGCCAGCCGAGAGATCTAAGCTGGCGATGCAGAGCCTCATTCTGCTTCTTCCGTGGCAAAGTCCAATCGCCATCACGCCTCATCTCTAGGAAGGCTTCGATCCCATCCACAGGTCAGTGGGGAGTCCTTTTCTGTCCGAGCGGCTGGCTACGTCCACAATGGCGCTAAAACCCTGCAAAGAACGCAAATGAGTTTGGGGGGAAACTCGGGCATATTTCTTAGCTAATTGGAAATTACTAATTTTCCTGCTGACCATCATCGATGCATTGAAGTTCTCTATTGATTGATATGGCTAATGCTAAGAGTCGCCCACATTGAACACCAGTTCTTCCTTAGATTGCGGACCATCCATTCGTTTCTTATGTGACCATTGTGTCACGGGCCGGCACTTTCCTGGCCGCGGAATAACCCCGTGCGGCGCTTGGCGATTTGTTTATGTCAAACCAGCCTTGTTTTCTCGTGTTGTTTCATAGAACACTAAGACGAATAATTTTCACGTATTGGATCATATACCACACCCAACTTAATTTAGGAATCGGTTATATTGAGCAAGAGCAAATTATTTCATTAGGAGAGTGGTATCGGCTCTCAATCAGTTTATGCATGGTAGGCCAACCCTACCTTCAAAGCTTCTAAGATAATATTCATTATGCTTATGACTCCTAACACAAACCCCCTTGACACTGTTCCTATAGATCCATTTGCTTTTCTCCCTCTCTACATCACTCACTCATGATACCAACAATCTCCACTTCAAAGTTACACGAGTGTGGGAGGATATGGGGACATGAGTCTTTTGGCCCGTAGCATCGTACTTTCGTATAGATGGAGACACAGAACAACCAATCTGCATCACTTACCTTGATAAAGGCAGAATCATCTGAACTACCTATCACACCCCAACTCTTGCAAGTATAAAAGCAAGAATATGGCAATCTTTCTACCTAAAGAACGCGGTCTAAAACACAAATATGATAAAATGGGAGTTAATTACACAATTAGAGTTCTGTAATTCACCCAGGACACATTACACACACGTATATCTCCGAATTCGACTAATCCCAACAAATATCTACCTATTAAACTATCTCAACTCAACTAATATATAAAACAAAGCCACCAAAAGCTCCCCGCCGATAGACCTCTCGCTGGCTAAAGAAAGTGGGAAAGAAGGATATGCGCAACCAAAGCCCAAAGAATAGTATGTCTCTTCCAAGCAAATCGAAGATTCATTATGTATCTTATATTAGAAAGTCTAACAAAAAAAACTTAAACTGATCGGTGAATGGAGACCACATGAATATGAAAAGCATATATGGCCCATTATCAAGCGATGTAAGATAACAAATAACAACTTCAATACCCTCTCTTACGTGAAAGTCGGATTACAAGCGGTATATGAAATTTGATTAATGGAGAGTGGAGGCATAATCACGGAAGGGATAACACTAACCTTGATACCATATTAGAAAGTTCAACTCAAAAATATGTACGACTCATTATTAAACGATGTAGGACAATAACAACAGCTTCGATAATCACAACTGATATCCTAAATTCAATAGGCCATATATGTAAGATATTGAAAATGGCCTATACGTTCTCAGCAAGACTTTTCATATTAAACCAATAAACAATGTTAAATCGACAATAACAAATCACACCAATGGTCCATTTCATTAATTAACCTATATCGAATCAAACGTCAATGGTCCATTTCATCGACCAATCTAATGCTCAGTATATAACTATGATCATGCTTAATGCTCGTGACAAGGTGACCAAGTTTTCCTTTGGCTAAGTTTTCACCAATATTAGTTGGTGGTTCAGCCTAGAAGGACGTCCTAATAACATATGCATACTTATCCCTCTATGAGTTCCAATCATAGCAACGTGGGAATAATCCACTGATAACATCCAATAATAACCCACAATCAAATCCAAAATTCATTTAAACTTTCACAGTTCGATTCATTAAACGTAGAATTTTTAAACCATATTCAAAGTCAAGAATTTTTCGTAACTCTTTCATAACAAGGTTTCCCAAATCATTTACTAATAATTAGTTTAAACTATAATTAATAGATACTTTTTTTTATATTTCAAATAGACAAAAATGGTAGCAAATGCTCGATCTAGATTTTATGCAATAAAAATGCCATTTGATAACTCAAAGTATATCTCATTCATATTGCTTTCAAAATATATGTTTTTAAACTCTAAAAAAAAAATAACATCACTTACTTGGAAAAGCTAAAAACTACCCTACAAAGGTTACTCGAGCCGGTGCACTCATATTCCTATCAGTTAATCAAAAAATGAGTATTACACAAATAGATAGTAAGCTAAATTACGTTCGACCAATCAACTCTTACATGCTAAGGAAGAAACTCATTTATAGTGACCATTCTTTTTTGTCCGTTACACATGACTTCCAAAATCCGTGTTGATCAAACCATAAGCTAGAATAGATAGTAGTCAAACCCTACCGCTCCACAATGTTTTAAACTATTCATTCCACAAAAATCACAGCTTAGTAACTTCTCAATCGAACCTCAAGGACCAAATTTTACGTAACTTCGAATTTATGATCTAACTACGATAACTACTCCGATTAGATGAACATCGAGCTCAATTACTTGATAGACGTTGCGAAACGAACCTAATCCGAATTGGCGAGATCTCCGTGCCGTGTATGCGAAGCTTTCTTGCTCCTCTCTTTTTATTCCTTTTCCTTTTCCCTTATATGTTTTCAACGCTGGAGTCCTCTTCTTTTCTTTTTGCACTTCAATGCCTCATCTGGTGAAGAGGAAAGGGAATGAGCTTGGGCTTGGCCAATAAGTTAATGGGCTTAAGCAGCCCATTATTACACCATCACTCTGAGCCTGCTGAAACATTTCGAGAGAGACGATTTGGTTCCCGGAGCTAGTAGATCTTTCGCAGCCATCGTTGATCGTTTCCCTCTCTGCCATCCCTGTGAAACGTTACGCGTTCAATCACCCAAGCTAAGGAATAGAAAGATCCATGATAAGTAATTCTACAAAAACTACTGACAAGATCTGGCCGTCTGGGCAATCAACTAATAACAGCAGACCGGCGAAAGCGTCTCGAACTCAAATGAAACGAGCTTGGTTTCTTTTAAGCAAATATATCAAAACCCTGATCCGACTCTAAGGGATGTTAATAGCTCTAGATGCATTACCAGTGCCGAATTCTTCGGGAGTCCTACAGTGCACAATCCCAGGCCCAGGATAAACTAAAAGCCGTTCATGACATCAACATGGTCTGCCAAACAGCACACAAGTTTTCTAGGTTTCTACAGTAAATTAGAGCTGCATATAATTTAAGAAGATTGTAGTCATACGCACAAACCTGACGTCTAAATAGCGATGTCTGGCTTGAAGGAGCTTGTGCGCTACCTGCACTGGCTCCGAAGCCAGAATTCCAGCTGCTTCCAAGTCACTTCCTAAGGTTGCCTCGGGACAATCGAAATTCAACAGGATGGATTATAATGTAAGCAGTTCACACGCGCATGCATAGTCAATCAATCTTAATCTAAAAGGCTCAATCTGAGGAATGCGGGATGATGCATCAGCCAAAGAAATAGTCCAAAAATTATAGCCATGACAATAATTTGCGTTGCTGAGGCTGTGCACGCGTGCAGATTGATAGAACGATGAAAGCCCGAGAAGCGGAAAGTAGTCCGCCAGACCAGCAATGAGTAAACATGACATAGGAAATCTCAAGTAGGGATAAGATCAGTTCAAGAGAGCCAGATGAAACGTTCTAAACTTCAAAATACCACAAAAGTTCTAACCAGAAATCTTTATCTTCAACTCATATTGCACATGCTCCAAGTGGTGTTTGAAATCTTGGATTCAAGCCATCCATCCTGACTGTGAGTTTGTGAGAATGCTGAATGAGTTTGATGGTAAGTTTCGGATAGAATAATTTACCAGCAGGGCATTAAAAAAATGTTTCACCGACTTTAATTTCACCGCAAAGAAATGAGAAAAAAAAAGGAAGAAATTGCTCACTGGAGAAGAATTGTCGTATATTATCCACTTAAAATTTGCTTTCTTAAGAACACAACTTCTATTGAGAAAAGTTCCTTACCCAAAAAAAAAAACTTCTATTGAGAAAAGTGTCAGAAAAGTACTAAATCTATTACATCTATGTCAATTTAGTATTGAGCTTTTCAATTCTCTCAATTTAGTACTAAACCATTTGACTTAGAGTCAATTATGCTTTTCGGCTAATTTTTGGCCCAATAGTGCTAACATGGATGCCGGCCGGTGTTAATGTATTTATAGTATCATTTTAAAAAATTTTGATTTTCTTTTATTTTTCTTTTGTTTCTTGATTCTTTTCTATCTTTTTTTTTTTCTCTTCTTTTCTCCGATGGCCGGCACGGCCATGGCCGATGAGGGCTAGCCTTGCCTAAGTGAGAGTCGACCTTGCCAAGGTGAGAGCAAACGTTAGCGAGGCCACCCTTGACAAATCTAGCGAGGCTAGGTGTCGGGCGTTGCATGGGCAAGGGTTCTTGCTAGGGCAAGGCTAGCCTTGCTTGGGCTAGGAGGGTGTTGCCAAACATTGCTTGGGCCAGGGCGAGGCTAACCCTCTCCCAAGCAACCCTTGGCCTAGCCAGATTTGCCGAGGGTGGCCGAGCCAGCATTCACCTTTACCCCGGTGAGGCTGACTCTTTCTTGTGGCGAGAAGGGCCACCCTCACTCAAGCGAAGCCAATCCTCATTAGGCATGGAAGTGTCGACCATCGAAGGAAAGAGGAGGGAAAAAAAGAAAAAGAAAAGAAAAATGAAAATTGTTAAAATATTATTAGAAAGATATCCACGTCACCGCTGGTCGGACGACCATACTATGAAACCCGACCAATATTAACGTTAGCAATATCTAACTAAAATTAGATGGAAGAGCTGAATTGGCTCTAGATTAAAGGATTTAAGACTAAATTGGCACAATACAATATGTTTATGACTTTTCAAACGCTTCCCCCTTCCTATTCATAGATGGTCTAGGAGACACCGAATTAGGAAATCAATAAAATTAGGAAATTTACTTAAACTTGGGAACTTATTCAAACTAGGAAATCCACTCAAAACTAGTAGACCTAGCTTGAAAACATTGAATTAGGGATGTAAACCTACTTAAATTGAATGAACCTCCTACGTATAGACGGATTAAGAAAACTCTCAAATTAGTAAAACTACTCAAACTTAGAAAACTACCTATGTCAAATTAGAAAACCTGAACCGAGTCAAATTGAGAAATCTTGTTATACTATAAGATCTAAATTTGGAAACCTACAAAAACTACTCAAGTTAGGAAAGTTGCTTAAATTAGAAAAAGCCCTTTAAACTAGGAAAAGTTTCCTCCGGCTTTGATTTTCAACGTCTAGAAACGCCATCTTGGGCACCTTTTCCTCGTTGGGCCCATCGCATTATGTTATAGCCGAAATCTCCACTTGCTTGCAAAAACATCCAAAGGGCTGGTATGATTGAAAAGGTTTGAAGTGGGCTTTGTGAGTTGATTATCGTCAATGGAATTTGATCCTCCGGCATCACATCTGCAA
Source organism: Psidium guajava (assembly GCA_016432845.1). NCBI lineage: Eukaryota > Viridiplantae > Streptophyta > Magnoliopsida > Myrtales > Myrtaceae > Psidium > Psidium guajava. Next base: position 12,862,665 of record CM028231.1, on the reverse strand, counting down.
CCAAAGCAAAAGCCAAAACTAGAACAATGTAAGCGTATATATCAAGGTGAAAGGCAATTGACAGGACGATAAAATGAAGGACTTTCGGGCCAGAGTTTCCTGGAAAACCGACAGAGGGAACGAGGTGGCGGTTGTGAAACAAGAAGAACGACAAAGGGCAAGTGAGGTCGCTTTCATGTTTGTGTCTCTTGAACAATGTTTCCAGCTTAAACCTTTCTTTGGGTCTTTGTAGGGTTTGTAATCTGATGACTCGAAGCATTTTTGTGGTTACGGATAGACACCGCGACACAGCGGCAACGAAAGCCAAAATTCAACGGTGCCTAAGGTTAACTCACCTCGTATACTCGGTGCTTGAAGCTCGTCTCAAGCTCGATCGAGTAATGACATTTTTGCTTGAGCATGAGCGAAACAGGAAAAAGCGAGGTCCTCAACCTCGTCTCAACTCAATTCAAATAAAGAAGATCTCAAACTTAATATGTCGAATTATGTCTCGAGTTTGAATCATTGCGAAATCTGATTGAAGGATATAAACTGATCCTCATTGCGATTATAATTAGGTGTGGATTTTCCAGATTTGTTATTACCTTTGAAAAAAGAAATGCCAAGATTCTGTGTTCCTTCTTTCACCGTTGTTTGACCGGCTGACCAAGTCATGGGGGAGGCTTTCTTCGATACGTGAACGATTATAACTCCAATTCTTCAAGTATAATAAATTATATTACTGACTCTCCCCGTAAATATAGTTATCGATATTTGGACCGAACCACGTAAGTAGCTGGTGTCTTTTTATCGTTTCTCGTTATTTTTCTGACTTTTTCGCATTGATTTAGTTTGCAAGATCCCGATTAGTTTTCGCGTTATGATACAACATAATAAGTCCAGAAATTTTCCTTGCATTTATATAGATTATGTGGACATGCTTTGCTGTGAAGTTTTAAGGAATTAACTTAGGCGTTTGCATCCCTAATGAGAGTTTTCTCATTCTCGTTTCCATTGGAATTGGCGAGATTAGTCCTTAAAATATCAAAGACCGTCTAGAAAACAACATTGAAGAGGGAAAATGAGACATTTATTTTGCAATAGCAGCGTGCGGCTCATCCGATCCCCGGGATTCGGCTAGGTTCAATCCCGGAAACAGGCTGAAGAGGGTGTTTATTATCGGCAGCCCAAACGACAATGCACGGAAAGAGTTAATCGCTTTGCAACGAAGAAGGAAGATGACAGCATCGTGGTATGGTCAGTCTCATCCGCCAGCCCGGGCCAGTTGGCCGAAGTTCATTGGCGCCACGAAACGCAGGTCTCCGGTGAACAGAGTGACGGCGGCTATGTAGGCCGCGTGCTGGGTCGGGTGGAACATATCCCAGAACAAGTATTTACCGCGCTTCGGGCACAGGTTCGGGCTGTACGCGAAGTAGCATGGCCGCTGTGCATTCAATATCCCACCTCCGCAGCATGCTTCTTCAATGTTATGAATACCTAATTGCACAAAAGATTAAAGATGAAATCACAAGAAATTGGCTAATCAAACCACAGAAGAAACAGAAGAAGAAGAAGAAGAAGAAGAAGAAGAAGAAGAAAGAACGAAGAAAGAACTAAGAGGAATTGGTTAAAAGGGGTAATTATTACAGGCTCACCATGGAAATCAGGATCGTCCATGAGGGTAAAGGTCATGGTATATGCATCTCCCAGCGAGTATATCATGCCCTGGAGCTGGGAGCTCAAATTTTGTAGTAAACCCGAGGCCATCGAGTGGAAGGCCCGAGCGTAATCGTTCAGCTCCGTGAAACAGGCCGACCCACTCGCCGTCAAGTTCTGGAGCCGCGCGAATGGGCAGCACCCAATCGGAGGGACGCTCACGATCCCGAACTTCCGAGCTCCCAAGTTGTACAAAGCCTGGCATTCCCGGTCCATAGATATGCGAAATCGTTTAACATATTTTGCAGTTGAATAAATGAAATGACTAGCTCCTGCTTAATATCTCTATAAATTAATCTGAACATTATTTCCTAGGAAACTGAGAGTCACTCTGTATACGAATGTTATGAAAACTTTAAGCTTCAGGATTCGCAAGCGGTCGGTCTAGGCTTATCCCAGACGAGGAGAAATTGTCTCCAGCAGTAACAGTATCGAGTTGATATCTACCGTCAGATGGTCTGTGTAGTTAGACTCAAGAGTTGCCATCAGCTCTTGCTGGGAAACGGTGGTCTCGTTGTAACGGTAGTGATCGAAGATGTCGTTGCTTCCGACGCTGATGAAGAAGAGGGACTTGGCAAAGAACTCAGCACTTTTGTTACCCAGTAGAAGTGTGATATTGCCCTGAACCGTCGCAAATTGTTGCACTTGCTGCCCCATCGATATCACGTCCCCCTGTACATTAGGAAGATCCAGAGTTTAATTCTCCGACTAGTTGAACTAGGATTTACTTGAGTACGAGATAACGTTAACTCAAGCTTCCTATTGATTCTTGACTCGGGCTCAGCTCGCTCAAGCTCTCCAGTAGCTACTCGAGCTCGGCTTTAACTGATCGAAACTAATATTTTGAATAGTCGACCACACGATAGATGCAGCCTCGAGTGCGCAGAGCGCTTTATTTAGTCGAGCTCCAGATATAAAATTAAGCTCAAGTTTGATCGAGTTTTTTTTAGGGGGATATGACTGAACTTTTCAGACAAGTCGAAATTAACTTGACTTTACATAGGTTTGAAAACGCACCCATGTTTGATTTCCAGTTGCATCAAGAATTCCGGCGCCGCCTGAGGCAAAGTTAACACCTTGAAGTAGATTGGCTTGGAAGGTTGAACTGCCTTGGAGAAGAGCCAGAAAAGGTGGTGGGCTTTGACTGTAACCCAACTGTTTCACTAGCAATATGAATTCCCAATTGTCAGTTGTGGACCATCAAAGGGCTAAATTTCAAATGATAAAAAGGGTTCCTAGTTGAATTGATGGACTGAGCAATGAAATGGATTACACGATAATCAGGAAAACATTATCTATACCTATTTCGTCAGCGCTGTTATATCCATTACTGAATCTCCCCGTCGCTTTGGAGTGGGGATAATCGATTCCGTTGTAAGGGAAGTTGGCTTTGGCCCTCGAAGGTATGTAATTATTGGTCCCCACGTCGGCCGTCGAATCTCCAAATATGAAGACGGGTGGCATGTCGTCCGCCAAAGCCGAGACGAGCAACATGCCAACGGCCCAAATAAGAAGCCAGATCCTATTATCGTGAGAAGACAACAATGAGGAAGACATTGCACCCATGTTTCTCGGAATTTGCTTCTGAGCGATTTAAGTGACGATGATATCTGTCGTTTATGACACCCCGCGTAATAATCGATGACGGCTTAGGAAGAGAACAAGGAAGATTAATACAAAATTACACATACGCTACTATTATTACGGCGGAGAGCCCTAGTTTTTCACAGAATATAGTACACTTAGGAACAAAAAAGATGCACTTCGGAAGGATGTGGCATGAACCCTTTTCTTTGGTTTTTACGGAGAGAAATGATAACCGGCCACAAAATTTAATGTGTTCTTTGACTTTCGTGGATGGATCTTAAGGATGGAATCCTTGTACTTGTCATAGGACTGATAATCCAATAATATCGATGAAATCGACGGGAAATTTAAGGAAAATGGTTCTTTTGTTGATTTTGAACAGAAAAGTAAACGGATGAAAGGCAAAAGAATTGAAAGTGGGAATACCGATATTAAAGATTGTAGTCACGTGCTTTCATCGGTCCATCATCTTTGAACTTCAATGCTTAGAAAAGTTTGCAATAGCTGGATGTCGATGACCCTCGTCGACCAACGAAGTCCCTTATCAATAACATCTACAATGTTTGTTGTCTATGACTTTATTGGTGTTTTATCGATTCCATGGTTCTGTTCATTGATGACTTCTATTTTAATCAAATTGTGATCTATTTGACCTAGCTTACCCCTGATTGATAATAAACAAATGTTTCGTCAATTTTGTGTGTGTCAATAATAAGTTCTAGACATAAGGAAAAACTTAATGCCATTTATTTTTGCTGGTCGTTTGTTGATACAGTTGCTAATTTTGCATAGATAATACTGTTAGAACATATAGACTTATAAGCTTTTCTTCTTTTCCCTTTGTCATTTCTTTTTCGCCTTTTGTCCAATATAAAAAAAAATACTAAACTCTTCACCTCTTTTAAGCATATATAATAGCTCCTCTTGTGTATTGTTACACACACCATTTATTAGGGGAACAAATATTGTTTTCTCTTCATCTTTTTTTCTTATCATGATATTAGATCCAAGTTCATTGTCTCAAAAGTATGCTCTACAGTTGCCATAAATTAGATTTTCTGCATCAGAAATTAAGACAATGAACTCATTGTTTTGCAAGTATGCTTTGTCACCATAAATTGGATCTTCTGCATTATAAAATTAAGACAATGAGGACTATTGAGCAGCCAATCTTGCTTGCCCTAGTCAAGCTTCCACGTATTTGCGCCTCTATAATTTTTTTTTCCTTTCTACTTCTCTTTTCTAGAGGCTTACTTCATGCCTCTATTTCGTGCTTCCTATATCTGCATCTGATCAACTTGCGCACCTCAACCCATGCTTCGAGCTTCGCCGGTAATTTTTTGGGTCAATTTAGACCTGTATATTATTAGGGTTCACGACGATCATCATGGACAATTCTAGTGATGGTATCAATGTCAATCTCGATGGTTGAACTATTCACTTTGAAAACCATCGGCTATGGCTGTACTTATTTACCATGATTTATTTGAGCATGTTGAGGGTTTCCATCTGTCGCGACCCTCTAAAAATATTTTTATTAATTCTAGGGGTTAACGGATTATTAGGTTAATTAGATTTTGACTAACCTAATGCGGACTCTCCTAAGCCCTACCGAATCGCAACTTTGGTTTTTGTTTAAATGATTTTGAAATTTGGAGTCGCCACTAATCGTTCTTGGTAGGTCGATTAGAAACCTAAATAAATTAGCGGGAGAACTAATTTATTCCTGCGAAACAGAGATTATGAGCTCGAGGACTTGGTTACACTAGTTAATTAAAACTAATGCCCTTTCGGTACCTTAATTTCATGGATATCCTAATCCGGCAACTCAGGCTTGGTTTATTCCTAAAGCTCTAGTAGGGTATTCTCTTTTGTGTTTTCACTTTTTAAATAGGATGCATGGATGGTATATATTTTTATTTGTTATATTTTTTAAGTGTTAAAGATTCCCTGAAGCCGAAAGAGGGAGTGTGTTAACGACTTCTGTGCAGTATTACGACCTACTCATCTTTTGGGTCTGATGATTCAAAAATTAAATTATATGAAGTACATGACAGTGAATAAACACCTCCAATGGGAGGCCTAGCATTGGCTTGGCTCTTCCCTTTGGGATTTAAGGTACATGTATTTAAGTTGCAAGTATTTAAACTACTGTAAGTAAAAACCTCCAATGGGAGGCTAAGCATTGGCTTGGCTCTTCCCTTTGGGATTTAAGGTACAGGTATTTAAGTTGCAGGTATTTAACTACTGTAAGTAAAAACCTCCAATGGGAGGCTAAGCATTGGCTTGGCTCTTCCCTTTGGGATTTAAGGTACAGGTATTTAAGTTGCAGGTATTTAACTACTGTAAGTAAAAACCTCCAATGGGAGGCTAAGCGTTGGCTTGGCTCTTCCTTTTGGGATTTAAGGTGCAGGTATTTAACTACTATAAGTAAAAACCTCCAATGGGAGGCTAAGCATTGGCTTGGCTCTTCCCTTTGGGATTTAAGGTGCAGGTATTTAAGTTGCAGGTATTTAACTACTATAAGTAAAAACCTCCAATGGGAGGCTAAGCATTGGCTTGGCTCTTCCCTTTGGGATTTATGGTGCAGGTATTTAAATTGCGGATGGACTTTGTCCTCTCCATTTTGGGGTATGAATTTTTTAAAATGAAATACAACGAATTGATTCAACAATTTGAAATTTGTGCGCGCTTGAGGACTCCTCCAAGCCGATTTTGTGCTTCCATAGGATTGACCATTGATATAGAGCTGCGGCTTCCTGACATAAAATAGAGTGAAGTGTTGGTATACAAAATATGTGCTAATCTGCACCTAAAACCAGAAGAGTAAAAAGAGTACTTATCTCCCATTTTTTTGGGAGGGATTTCTATAATTGATTTTCGCTCTCTATGTTCCCAATATAGAGAGTTTCTTTTGAATTAAGAGGGACTTTTAGTCACAGATCAGTTGAGAAATCGGTGGACAGCTTAGGAGCTTGTCTGGGCCGATTTTTGCATCTCGACGAGATTTTTGCTGTTGACGTAAAGATATCCTTCTCTTGACATAAAATATGGAAGAAAAAAGAGATGGAGAAAGTGTATACAATTTGTGCTAATTTGCGAGTAAAATCATAAATAAATGAATAAATAAAAACACTTAGCTTGAATTTGTTTGCTCGTTGACGAGGATGAACTCTTGATTTATATTGATCGATGAAGGAATTTGTGATGATAACCCCTAGCTTTAAACTCCCATCATCTTCAAAATTCTCTCTCTTTTGGTATTTTCTTTCTCTCAAAATTTTCTTCAATCTCCCAAAACTCTCTCAAACATCCAAAATTTTCTCTCCAAAAAATTCTCCCAAACACTTCAAATTTTCTCTCTCAAGAATCCCCCCCCTCAAGCTCATTTCTTCCTCCTTTTATAATCTACTCATCTATCTCCCATTCTAATTTTTCCACTAACTCTATCTCCCATTCTAATTTCTCCACTAACTCTTCTTCATTTTCATCTTCTATTCTCCATCTCTATCTCACATTCTAATCTCTCCACTAACTCTTCTTCATCTTCATCTTCCCTTCTCCATATTTATCTCCCATTCTAATTTCTCCACTAACTCTTCTTCATCTCCATCTTCCCTTCTTTATTCTTATCTTCCATTCTAATTTCTCTACTAACTCTTCTCCATCTTCCATTCTCTATTCTTATCTTATTTTCTCCATCCATTCTTCTCCAACTTTTCTCCTTCATCTCCTCTTCTCCATCTTCCCTTCTCTATTCTAATTTATCCACTAACTCTTCTTTTTGTTATTTGTAAAATAATCCTTCAAGAGTTAAGTATTTACACTCTAGTCCTTGAATTTTAAGTATTTACAATTTAGTCCCTGAAAAAATATATTTCTTTAAGTCCAAATCTCCTCACAATTTTTGACACACCAAAATTTACCACATGTCAAATTTAAGCTCATTTCTTGCCGTTGAAAATAATGCAGAATTTAATTATAACCCTTTTGCAAAATTAAGTCATTCTGGGTATAATTGGGCCAAGATGAAAATTTAAAATATTAGAAGACAATGTCACAACTCATAAAAAGTGAAAATTAAAAATAAGTTGACTCAAATTAAATTTTTTTAGGCCCGATTCAAGATTATACTCGTGAAGGAACACGTGATTCGAATTGGATTTTTCTGAATTTGCGATGGCCAATATGAAAATAGATTTAAAATAAAAATATTAACTATCTTTGTGTATTTTTTTTGGCCTCAAATGTTATTTTTCCAAAATTTTCAAGTATTTTTGTATTTTTTTTAAAAAAAATTAAAAATATATATAATATGAAATTTTATTTTTTGTTCAAAAATGGTTGCCTAGGCTTGGCCAAGGCTTCCAAAGTTGATTTTTCAATTTTCTCATTTTTTCTTCATTTTTTATTTTATGAATTTTCGAAAATAAAAATACCGAAAAATACTGAAAATATGAAAAAATCGTTTTTTGGTCAAAATTGGTTCCCTAGGCTTGGCTAAGGTCCCCAAAGTTGATTTTTCAATTTTATGAATTTTTATGGATTTTTTATTACTTTAGCAATAGAAAAAAAATGATTAAAAATCAGGTGTCAACAGCTGCCCCTCTTTGAAAGGAAGCTCGGTAGAGGTTCATTTCAAAGACGAGATGACACCTGAGTTCTAATCGACTCAATACAAGGAAATAAAAAGAGTCGTGACATGAATGTTCTACTGAAAATGAAATGAGAACCTAAGGATTCGTTATATAAAAAAAACTTTAGGGTGGTTGAACTTGAACCCGTATGGTGGATCAACCCATGGTAGATTCCTAATAAAATGATTCTACTGATTAAAAATTGAATTAAAATTTGACCCGTATGGTGGGTCATACCATTTGACCCGTATGGTGGGTCGTACCATGGTAGATTCCTAATAAAAGGATTCTACTGATTAAATTTTGATTGAGATTTGACCCGTATGGTAGGTCACCCCATGGAGATACCTGTAAGAAGGACTTGGTACCTGTGGAAAGGACTTGGTGTCTGTAAAAAGGACTTGTGCCTGTAAGAAGGACTTGATTTGCCTATAAAAAGGACTTAATTTGCCTGTAAGAAGGACTTGATTTGCCTGTAAGAAGGACTTTATGCCTGTAAGAAGGACTTGATTTGCCTGTAAGAAGGACTTTGTGCCTGTAAGAAGGACTTTGTGCCTGTAAGAAGGACTTGATTTGCCTGTAAGAAGGACTTGGTGCCTGTAAGAAAGACTTGGTTTGCCTGTAAGAAGGACTTGGTTTGCCTGTAAGAAGGACTTGATTTGCCTATAAGAAGGACTTTGTGCCTGTAAGAAGGACTTGGTTTGCCTGTAAGAAGGACTTGGTTTGCCTGTAAGAAGGACTTGATTTGCCTGTAAGAAGGACTTTGTGCCTATAAGAAGGACTTTGTACCTGTAAGAAGGACTTGATTTGCCTGTAAGAAGGACTTGTTTTGCCTGTAAGAAGGACTTTGTTTGCCTGTAAGAAGGACTTGATTTGCCTGTAAGAAGGACTTTATGCCTGTAAGAAGGACTTGGTTTGCCTGTAAGAAGGACTTGGTTTGCCTGTAAGAAGGACTTTATGCCTGTAAGAAGGACTTGGTTTGCCTGTAAGAAGGACTTAGTTTGCCTGTAAGAAGGGCTTGGTGTACCTCAAAGGGTGCCATTCTGAAATCTGGGGAGACCAGGAATCCTACGAAGCTCAAACCCAAATTATATTCTCCTGTCGCTTTAGGAATAAACCAAAGAGGCAGAGATCAAAAGGTCTCGAACATTTCTGTCCTTGAGACAAATCATGCTTTATTGAAGAAGGTGGATACCTATATATACCGCAATGGATTCGAGTACCCCAACAACCGTCAGAATTCATTCTCTTGAAAAGTTCAGGTTGAAGATATACTTACCTGAGAATTTGGAAGAAATGCTTGGTGGCTTCTCGACAACCAGGCTTGTTCATTCAATAATCGCCGAATGGATTTCAAGACTTTGGAAGGTAACTCAAACACCGGGAATGTGTTGCCTGTCAGGCAATGTTAGAGCTAACATGTGCAAGCATTTTCATCAATGCGTTCATTGGTTCATACAAAATTGTTCAGCTAAGTTGGCAATGATTAGAAGTAGTCTGTGTGATAACTCATGATGCAATCAATCAAAATGTGGATCATGCAAAACTATTCTGTCAAGTTTGCATTACCAATTCTATTTAAGGAGGTTCTCATAATATGAACGCCTCGAATGTAATCTGAATGGGGGACTTTAGTTCGAAGGGGCTTTCTCTCACTCTGGGGAAATGATGTTTATCCGTAGATTAAAATGTTAGACTTGTGTGGAAATAGTTTGCATTTCCTCATCCTGTTATGCCCCATTCTGCACATTTGATGTCTCCTGTGCAGTTTATGCTCTAAGTTGGAGTTGGTAAATTAAACACGCTGAATGGTCATGCATAATTCATGAACTGTGTAAACACAATGCGGATGTGACAATTTTTTAGCATAATGTGTGTTTATATAATGTGCAAATATAGGCGGATTTGAATTGCCCCTGGTATGTGGGCGGACCGAACAAATTGGGAAGCTTACTCCTTATGTCGAGGGGCGGTTCATCTCAACTTTGCCCCTGTGCGATGAAGCATATGGGTGATGGAGCATTTCGGTTTGCTTAATAACAGCGACTGCCGTGGTTTAGCGGTTGAATGCCCCTGCAAAAAGTAGAGAAATTATTCTTGAAATCAAATGAGATAAGGAAGACGTATTTGCTTTTTTTGCTTCAGAACTTGTGATTAATTTGCCCCATTTTTCACCAAAATAGATCTTGTCAGATGATCATAATTTTCTTTTGGGATTTGTCTCCTTCAACATGTTAAATGTTAGTATAAATATTTCCTGTAAAAAGAAAAGGAGACATGTCAGCCAGTATTAAAAGGGATAAATTGGAAACGATACTGATTTATCCTTCGTCTTGAATGCCTTGCACGAGTCTTTTACCAGTTTTGCTAGATTGAATTTTCCTCGACTTTTGTTGGGCGCCTCACCATTATGGCAAGACTATGGTAAAATACTGACTTTGATATTACTTGTCGAGTATTCCTGTTTGCAAAAAGAAATGCACAAAAAGTTGTTTCATTTATTTATAATACTTACAACATTCCCCACCCTTGGGGATCGAACTCGGGACATTTCGGACCTACTGTCATCCCCTCATACCATTCGGTCCATTGGACCGTAGGTGTCCATGGGGCTTTCCTTTCAAAGGTTAATCCTTGTGGATAACGCAGCCTTGTTGTATCACCTTGGGCCATGTTACGGTATTTTCTCGAGGTAATTTGCAATCCCTGTTAAGAATGGAATAAAACAATTCGAGACTTGAGATGATTATGTGTAAATTAGAACGATACAGAATTACCCATTGTCGCGACCCTATAAATTTTTTTTTATTATTTATAGGAGTTAACGGATTATTAGGTTAATTAGATTTGACTAACCTAACGCGAACCCTCCCAAGCCCTACCGAATCGCAACTTCGGTTTTTGTTTAAATAATTTTGAAATTTAGAGTCGCCACTAATCGTTCTTGGTAGGTCGATTAGAAACCTAAATAAATTAGCGGGAGAACTAATTTATTCCTGCGAACCAGAGATTATGAGCTCGGGGACTTGGTTACACTAGTTGATTAAAACTAATGCCCTTTCGGTACCTTAATTTCATGGATATCCTAATTCGGCAACTCAGGCTTGGTTTATTCTTAAGGCTCTAGTAGGGTATTCTCTTTTGTGTTTTCACATTTTAAATAGGATGCATGGATGGTATATATTTTTATTTGTTATATTTTTTAAGTGTTAAAGATTCCCTGAAGCCGAAAGAGGGAGTGTGTTAACGACTTCTGTGCAGTATTACGACATACTCATCTTTTGGGTTTGATGACTTAAAAATTAAATTATAGGAAGTACATGACAGTGAATAAACACCTCCAATTGGAGGCCTAGCATTGGCTTGGCTCGGCTCTTCCCTTTGGGATTTAAGGTATAGGTATTTAAGTTGCAAGTATTTAAACTACTGTAAGTAAAAACCTCCAATGGGAGGCTAAGCATTGGCTTGGCTCTTCCCTTTGGGATTTAAGGTACAGGTATTTAAGTTGCAGGTATTTAACTACTGTAAGTAAAAACCTCCAATGGGAGGCTAAGCATTGGCTTGGCTCTTCCCTTTGGGATTTAAGGTACAGGTATTTAAGTTGCAGGTATTTAACTACTGTAAGTAAAAACCTCCAATGGGAGGCTAAGCATTGGCTTGGCTCTTCCCTTTGGGATTTAAGGTACATGTATTTAAGTTGCAGGTATTTAACTACTGTAAGTAAAAACCTCCAATGGGAGGCTAAGCATTTGCTTGGCTCTTCCCTTTGGGATTTAAGGTACAGGTATTTAAGTTGCAGGTATTTAACTACTGTAAGTAAAAACCTCCAATGGGAGGCTAAGCATTGGCTTGGCTCTTCCCTTTGGGATTTATGGTGCAAATATTTAAATTGCAGATGGACTTTGTCCTCTCCATTCTGGAGTATGAATTCTTTAAAATGAAATACAACGAATTGATTCAACAATTTGAAATTTGTGCGCGCTTGAGGACTCCTCCAAGCCAATTTTGTGCTTCCATAGGGTTGACCATTGATATAGAGCTGCGGCTTCCTGACATAAAATAGAGTGAAGTGTCAGTATACAAAATATGTGCTAATCTGCACCTAAAACCAAAAGAGTGGAAAGAGTACTTATCTCCCGTTTTTTTGGGAGGGATTTCTATAATTGATTTTCGCTCTCTATGTTCCCAATATAGAGAGTTTCTTTTGAATTAAGAGGGACTTTTAGTCACAGATCAGTTGAGAAATCGGTGGACAGCTTAGGAGCTTGTCTAGGCCGATTTTTGCATCTCTACGAGATTTTTGCTGTTGACATAGAGATATCCTTCTCCTGACATAAAATATGGGAAAAAATGGGAGATGGAGAAAGTGTATACAATTTGTGCTAATTTGCGAGTAAAACCATAAATAAATGACTAAATAAAAACACTTAGCTCGAATTTGCTTGCTCGTTGACGAGGATGAACTCTTGATTTATATTGATCGATGAAGGAATTTGTGATGATAACCCCTAACTTTAAACTCCCATCATCTTCAAAATTCTCTCTCTTTTGGTATTTTCTTTCTCTCAAATTTTTCTTCAATCTCCCAAAACTCTTTCAAACATCCAAAATTTTCTCTCCAAAAAATCCCATCCTCAAACACTTCAAATTTTCTCTCCAAAAAATTCTCTCAAACACTTCAAATTTTCTCTTCAAAAAATCCAATCCCTCCTTTAAGCTCACTTCTTCCTCCTTTTATAATCTACTCATCTATCTCCCATTCTAATTTTTCCACTAACTCTATCTCCCATTCTAATTTCTCCACTAACTCTTCTTCATTTTCATCTTCCATTCTCCATTTCTATCTCACATTCTAATATCTCCACTAACTCTTCTTCATCTTCATCTTCCCTTCTCCATATTTATCTTCCATTCTAATTTCTCCACTAACTCTTCTTCATCTCCATCTTCCCTTCTCTATTCTTATCTTCCATTCTAATTTCTCCACTAACTCTTCTTCATCTCCATCTTCCCTTCTCTATTCTTATCTTATTTTCTCCATCCATTCTTCTCCAACTTTTCTTCTTCATCTCCTCTTCTCCATCTTCCCTTCTCTATTCTAATTTATCCACTAACTCTTCTTTTTTGTTATTTATAAAATAATCCTTCAAGAGTTAGGTATTTGCACTCTAGTCCTTGAATTTTAAGTATTTACAATTCAGTCCCTGAAAAAATATATTTCTTTGAGTCTAAATCTCCTCACAATTTTTGACACACTAAAATTTGCCACATGTCAAATTTAAGCTCATTTCTTGCCGCTGAAAATAATGCAGAATTTAATTAAAGCCTTTTTACAAAATTGAGTCATTCTGGGTATAATTGGGCCAAGATGAAAATTTAAAATATTAGAAGACAATGTCACAACTCATAAAAAGTAAAAATTAAAAATAAGTTGACTCAAATTAAATTTTTTTAGGCCCGATTCGAGATTATACTCATGAAGGAACACGTGACTCGAATTGGATTTTTCTGAATTTGCGATGGCCAATATGAAAATAGATTTAAAATAAAAATATTAACTATCTTTGTGTATTTTTTTTTGGCCTCAAATGTTATTTTTCCAAAATTTTCAAGTATTTTTGTATTATTTTTTTAAAAAAATAAAATAAAAAATATATAAAAATATGAAAAATTATTTTTTGGTCAAAGTTGGTTCCCTAGGCTTGGCTAAGGTCCCCAAAGTTGATTTTTCAATTTTATGAATTTTTATGGATTTTCTATTTTCAAAAATAAATAAATAAAAAAATACTTAAAAATACTGAAAATATGAAAATTCATTTTTTGGTCAAAATTGGTTCCCGAGGCTTGGCTAAGGTCCTCAAAGTTGATTTTTCAATTTTATGAATTTTTATGGAATTTTTATTACTTTAGCAATAGAAAAAATGATTAAAAATCAGGTGTCAACAGCTGTCCCTCTTTGAAAAGAAGCTCGGTAGAGGTTCATTTCAAAGACGAGATGACACCTGAATTCTAATTGACTCAATACAAGGAAATAAAAAGAGTCGTGACATGAATGTTTCACTGAAAATGAAATGAGAACCTAAGGATTCGTTATAAAAACTTTAGGGTGGTTGAACTTGAACCCGTATGGTGGATCAGCCCATGGTAGATTCCTAATAAAAGGATTCTTCTGATTAAAAATTGAATTAAAATTTGACCCGTATGGTGGGTCATACCATTTGACCCGTATGGTGGGTCGTACCATGGTAGATTCCTAATAAAAGGATTCTACTGATTAAATTTTGATTGAAATTTGACTTGTATGGTAGGTCAACCCATGGTAGATTCCTAATGAAAGGATTCTACTAATTAAATTTTGATTGAGATTTGACCCGTATGGTAGGTCACCCCATAGAGATACCTGTAAGAAGGACTTGGTGCCTGTAGAAAGGACTTGTGCCTGTAAAAAAGACTTTGTGCCTGTAAAAAGGACTTAATGCCTGTAAAAAGGACTTAATGGCTGTAAAAAGGACTTAATGCCTATAAAAAGGACTTAATTTGCCTCTAAGAAGGACTTGATTTGCCTATAAAAAGGACTTAATTTGCCTGTAAGAAGGACTTGATTTGCCTGTAAGAAGGACTTACTTTGCCTGTAAGAAGGACTTTGTGCCTGTAAGAAGGACTTGCTTTGCCTGTAAGAAGGGCTTGATTTGCCTGTAAGAAGGACTTTGTTTGCCTGTAAAAAGGACTTTATGCCTGTAAGAAGGACTTGATTTGCCTGTAAGAAGGACTTTGTGCCTGTAAGAAGGACTTTGTGCCTGTAAGAAGGACTTGATTTGCCTGTAAGAAGGACTTGTTTTGCCTGTAGGAAGGACTTTGTTTGCCTGTAAGTAGGACTTGATTTGCCTGTAAGAAGGACTTTATGCCTGTAAGAAGGACTTGGTTTGCCTGTAAGAAGGACTTTGTGCCTGTAAGAAGGACTTGGTTTGCCTGTAAGAAGGACTTAGTTTGCCTGTAAGAAGGACTTGATTTGCCTGTAAGAATGACTTTATGCCTGTAAGAAGGACTTGATTTGCCTGTAAGAAGGACTTGATTTGCCTGTAAGAAGGACTTGCTTTGCCTGTAGGAAGGACTTTGTTTGCCTGTAAGCAAGACTTGATTTGCCTGTAAGAAGGACTTTATGCCTGTAAGAAGGACTTGGTTTGCCTGTAAGAAGGACTTTGTGCCTGTAAGAAGGACTTGGTTTGCCTGTAAGAAGGACTTAGTTTGCCTGTAAGAAGGACTTAGTTTGCCTGTAAGAAGGGCTTGGTGTACCTCAAAGGGTGCCATTCTGAAATCTGGGGAGACCAGGAATCCTACAGAAATTCAAACCCAAATTATATTCTCCTGTCGCTTTAGGAATAAACCAAAGAGGCAGAGATCAAAAGGTCTAGAACATTTCTGTCCTTGAGACAAATCATGCTTTATTGAAGAATGTGGATACCTGTATATATCGCAATAGATTCGAGTACCCCAACAACCGTCAGAATTCATTCTCTTGAAAGGTTCAGGTTGAAGATATACTTACCTGAGAATTTGGAAGAAATGCTTGGTGGCTTCTCAACAACCAGGCTTGTTCATTTAATAATCGCCGAATGAATTTCAAGACTTTAGAAGGTAACTCAAACACCGGGAATGTGTTGCCTGTCAGGCAATGTCAGAGGTAACATGTGCAAGCATTTTCATCAATGCGTTCATTGGTTCATACAAAATTGTTCAACTAAGTTTGTCATGATTAAAGGCAGTCTGTGTAATAACTCATGATGCAATCGATCAACATATGGATCATGTATTGCATTACCACTTCTGTTTAAGGAGGTTCTTATAGTATGAACACCTCGAATGTAATCTGAATGGGGGACTTCATTCCGAAAGGGCTTTCTCTCACTCTGGAGAAAGGCTGTTTATTTGTAGATTAAAATGTTAGACCTGTGTGGAAATGGTTTGCCTTTCCTCATCCTGTTATGCCCCATTTTGCACATTTGATGTCTCCTATGCAGTTTATGCTCTAAGTTGGAGTTGGTAAATTAAACATGCGGAATGGTCATACATAATTCATAAAATGTGTAAACACAATGCTGATGTGACAATTTTTAGCATCACGTGTGTTTATATAATGTGCAAATATGGGCGGATTTAAATTGCCCCCGGTATATGTGCGGACTGAACAAATTGGGAAGCCTACTCCTTATGTCGAGGGGCGGTTCGTCTCAAACTTTGCCCCTGCACGATGAAGCATATAGGTGAGGGAGCATTTCAGTTGGTTTAATGACAGCGAGCGCCATGGTTTAGCGGTTGAATGCCCCTGCAAAAAGCAGAGAAATTATTCTTGAAATCAAACGAGATAAGGAAGATATATTTTCTTTTTCGCTTCAGAGCTTGCGATCAATTTGCCTCATTTTTCACCAGAATAGATCTTGTCAGATGATCATAATTTTCTTTTGGATTTGTCTCCTTCAACATGTTAAATGTTAGTATAAATATTTCCTGTAAAAAGAAAAGGAGACATGTCAGCCAGTATTAAAAGGGATAAATTGGAAACGATACTGATTTACCGTTCGTCTTGAATGCCTTGCACGAGTCTTTTACCAATTTTGCCGGATTGAATTTTCCTTGACGTTTGTTGGGCACCTCATAATTATGGCAATACTATGGTAAAATACTGACTTTGATATCGTTCGTCGAGTATTCCTGTTTCCTTCATTCGGTCCATTGGACCGTAGGTGTCCATGGGGCTTTCTTTTCAAGGGTTAATCCTTGGGGATAACGCAGCCCTGTTGTATCACCTTGGGCCATGTTACGGTATTTCTCGAGGTAATTTGCGATCCCTGTTAAGAATGGAATAAAACAATTTAGGACTCAAGATGATTATGTGCAAATTAGAACGATACAGAATTACCCATGTCTGAGATTGTTCGGGTCTTTCGCTTGTATTTTTCTTTATCCGAAGCTGTCCATCCCGTGGTAATGTCCATGAGTTGATTTGCCCCCAATTTAGCCCGATCAGGGAATTTTGTTTTTGGGTACGACTGTATTCTCGGGTCACCTTTGCAAATTCCTGGTGATGATACCTCCCCTCCTCCTCAGAAGGCATCCATGCTGGTCCCGTAGTCTCGGTCTTTTCGTACCTTGCTCCAACAGAACTTGATCCTGCTATGAACTGACCTAACTCACCTCTTAAACATGCATTTTCGATCCTCAGATAATGCATTTCATCGAGGGTGAGGAGAGTATTGCAGTTGGGGCAGGTGGCGGAGTCAAAAGCCTCTTTATATATCTTGTTCTCCGCTCGGAGGTTTTCATTTTCAACTCTTAGAAACTCGGCTTCGTTGTGCTCATGACGAGTCTTCATTCGGGTTCGTCTATTTTGAAACCAGAACTTGATTTGCGAAGGTTCAAGTCCTAGCTCTTGACTCAGTTCCATTTTCTGTTTGCCGTCTGGCATAGGGCACGTTCTGAAGAAATCTTCAAGCTTTCGTACTTGCTCCTCAGTATGGCGACGGTAACGCTTCTTTTGACCCTTACCGTTGTTGTCCTTGTCCTCACCGGGCTCTTGGACGTCGTTGGTGGAAGGGCCAGGCTCCATGGGCTCAATCCCAAACATGGCTTCGAACTCTTCCTCTCCCATATTCAGCAGGTGACGATAACTCTCAAGTGTGTTGGGTTGAGACATCTTCGATTTTGTTAACGATTTCTCAAAGTTTGCTACCTCTTCTTGTATTTTCACTTTCTGGATTTTTTCTGGGAGACTGCGTATGCTTTAAGAGTCTCTCTAAGGATTATCAAGAGGATGCCTCCTTTAAAATTAGACGTGGGTTTAGCAACTGTATTGCCTCTCCCGAGTGTTCTGTTTTTCTCAAATTTTTTTTTCATCGTATCTCTCGTCCAGCTCGTCTCCTTCTATCTTTTCGTGGTAGGGGGGCCCTGTCGTTATATCCACCGTCGATTTTGCTGGCGAGTCCCTCAATAAAGACGAGCCGTCTCTTCTTTTCTGCCGAAAATTTCTTTGTCTGCCACTCGGCTTATTTTTTATCCTTTCTTTTTCAAAGTAGTGGCGTCCCGTCTAGCTTTGCCGTAGAGACGTCGGATTTGCTTGGCTCGAGATTGGAGACGAGTAGCGGAGGTGATACTGATAGGGAATGTTAGACAGGAAAATCTGGCCAGTAGAGACTTCCCCTGCAAAAATGAAAGAGAATGCGGCAGTATATGTTCTTCATATTCTAGAAAAATTGGAACGATACTGTTTTACCCTTGTGTGTACTTCCATTGAATTTGAATTGAGGAAGTTCCTTCATTTGGACAGGATTGAATTGTATGTCCCAAGTTGGCCTTCACTTTGAGCTTGCCACGTAAGTGCTTTGCTTAGTTGGGCCTTATTTTCTTTCGGGTTGCTTTGGACCATCATCATTTTCTATGCCATCGGGTCCGTGGACCGGAGGGCTCCTTTAATTTGAAGGTTACCTTCGAGGCAAATGAGTCCTATCAAGTTCCATTGGGTGATTTCATTTTGCGACACTCTTGAGGCACTTTGCAATTCCCTGGGTGAGAATGGAACAAGTCCAATTTAGCATTTTGCAACGATTGAGGGTAAATTAGAACGACACACAATTACCCGTCTTCGAGCTCGCCTGGGCATTTCACTTGAAATTTCCCTACGTGAGGTCATTCAACATTTCTCATTATGGCAGTCAGCGACGTTGCCACAAATTGATCCGCCCTAAATCTAGCATAAAAAGGGATTCACGCATTCGACGGGATAAAAAAATAAATAAATAAATAAATAAATAAATTGCCCCCTTGTCGTTGAATTAAATCGAGACACCTAGAAAGCTGGAAAATATCATACGTAGGGGAATTAAGCATGAAATGAAAGGTGCACTTATTCAAGGTCAGTTCTGCCTCTCCTGTGGCTCTTCGATAATCAGCTAGTCTCGTGTTGGTTCGGGTGTGGATGATCGATGTTTGAGAGTCCCTACTCACTGGCTCCTGATCGCGGCTTGGGACGTCTGTCAACCCTAAACTGGTTGACCAGGGCAGTAAGCTCATCATCTGGGTAATCTCTTGAACCTTCCAGCAACTGATGCTCGAATTGGGCATTGTTGTTGGCAAATGCTGGCGGTAGATTTCTCATTCTGTCCTCGCCATGAGCAATTTGACTTCTCGTGCTGGAGCCTTCATCATTACTCGAGAAAGTGTGGGGATCACTAACTATCCTGCTGCCAAAAACTCCTTCCATTCGAGGATTAAAGAAGTGGAAGTGCTCAGGATAATTTCTTGTCTGATTCTCTGGCTGCGCAGGCGCGCTGATCATGGGATGAATTCTAGCCATGGGTTGGTGCTCAGACCAAGGAGTCTGAATACACTGCCCCTGCGGTCTATACTCTTGAAGAGCATTAGGGTGATTCTGTGGGATACTTTGATTAACGCCTGGAGGATTGATGGCACGGCTACTGGCTTGGTTGATGATGGGAAGTAGCTCGCCCCATGCTAACCTGCGGAACTTATGGTGGCGAAGAGACTCGACATTCAGGCTTGGATCAGTCCCGCCTTGGTTTTCTTGATTCTGAGCTGCATTGTGTTCTCTCACCCTTTTTCTGTACTTCTGAAGGTGACTCGAAACATTTGCTTTAGTGAGTCCCTCTACATTCATAATTTCCAGTATATGTTGCGGCCGTGCCGAATCGATTCCTACCTGCTGAACTGCATTAACAAACATACGATGCAGCTCAGGAGACCAACTCATCTTCTTTCTCCAGTTGCTTGGAACAAAATTGAAGGCTTGATGCTTGTTCTCATGGTCGTGCAATTGCTTCCTTACCACGTGCTGCCATATGTTTTGAAGCATCTGAACCCTAACTGGTTTCGTTACGACGTCTTGGGCCCCATTTAAAACAGCCTTCATTATGGCTTGCTGATCATCGCTTGCCGATATTACGAGGACTGGCATGTTTAATTTAGAATTGATGACTTCCAAGAGAGTGAAAACATCCATGTCAATCCCTACCATGGCGGTGAGGACGATATCAAACTGGTCACCACTCCTCCTTAATATCTCTAAGGCCTCTGTCGCCTTTGCTTGAGCTACAACCTTATACCGGCATTTTCTCAATACGGTAACAAGGATTGACAGAGAGACTGGATTACCGTCAATGGCCATGACCAGTAGACCCTCAGGGTAAGGAACTTCATTAGCTTCGACCAGGGTTGAACATGCGCCCGTTTCCCTAATGCTCGACATATTTCTGGATCTAGGACCGCCGACTCGAGACCGCCTCAGGATGTCTTCTTGGACTTGAGGGATCACGGGATCGTCGATGGTTTCTCGTAACAGGCTTTGAAAGCCGATGCTTTGATGGTGAAGGTTTTGAATTCCTCTCCCATGAGAACTCCTTTCTCTCTATCTTTCTCCTGCGAGTTCTTGCGAATGAACTCTCACTATCAAATGAGGACAAGTTCTCTTTCTGGCAATAGCAACGACTTCCCTCTTCACGGGCAGTGCTATTAGATTTTCCGAGGGAGAAAATCTGATATTCAGCTTTTGATCAAAGGGGAAATCCTTGTTTTTCGCTCAGTTCGTCTTCCTTTTTTCTTTTCATGGTAGAGGGCCCTTGTCAAGATCTCTACCGTCGATTTACTGGCGGGTCCTCCAATAAAGACGAGTCGTATCTCCTTTTCTGCCGAAAATTTCTTTGTCTCCCACTCAGCTCGTTTTTTATTCTTTCTTTTTCGAAGTGGTGGCAGCCCGTCCAACTTTTCTGCAGAGACGTCGGGTCTGCTCAGCTTGAGGTTGCCACTTGACTGGAATTCGAGCCAGCGGGGGTGTTGCCGACAGAGAATGGTAGATAGAAAAAACTTGACCAATAAGGACTGCCCATGTGAAATCATTATTTAAATTGAAGCAGATTATCACCTTCGCATTCCGATCATCTGTCTCGCCTCTCTCCTCCTTTCTTTCGTGATCTGCTTTCAAAAATGGCCAATTCTCCTAACCATACCTTCTCCGCCGAAATCCTGGCTGGGTGGGAGAGACTCTACAATCTTCTTGGTAGAGGTTACGCTCATATAGCCCAAAACTCTACCGTTGAGGCTGAAATCCTCGGTTTATTCAGGACCCTAGACGCTGCTTCTGTTGAGGGTACCCAACTGGGGAGGGAGTATCGGAACTTCCCGACCCTCTTCATCAATTTTCTAGCTGCCTATAACCGCGCTTATGAGACGGTCATTGTGACTGCCGTCGTGAAAGCTCGTTACCGAGACCGGCACGAGCGTCTGGAAATAGTCACATTTATGGCTGATAATCACAAGAAAGCCTTCAAGTTTGCCAATGATCAGCTTTCGTGGCTAGTTCGTGAGAGGGGAAAGTTGGTGGACCGTCTGGCCTTGGTCCGAACTTACGCCGAACAGGAGCCGAGCAATATTATGATGAGGTGCAAATGCGGTTGGCTGCAGGAGAGACTTGATGACATTACGGCAGATATTGCTTTCGAGAGGGCGGCGATTTCGGACTTGGAGTTTGCTGTCGAGCATTACGAGGCCAGTATGGCCCAGGCTAAGGAGAAGCGCGATCGCCTCTTCTTTAGGCTCGCGGAGCTTGATCCTGAGAACGCCCGGTGCACCCGGAGCATCAACTGTTTGGAGAGTCAGTTGAGCTCCTTCGTAATGGTTATCAGGGCTCAGTTTGGCTTTACTTTTCCTCCCCAGTGAGCTGTTGTAATGCTCTTTGATGAATGGAATGAAAGAAAAGCTTCACGTGTTTTTTTTTGTTTAATTTTCCTGCTATCGTTTCTTCCGCATAGTATAACAGAACGATTTGAGGTACCGAAGATGTCGAGGCTTAATGTTTTTCTTGATGTTCTTGTTTAATTGCTCCAGACGATGATATCGAGAACATTGATGAAGGGTTCGGCGGTGGCCCCCACTATCCATCTTGAGATCACAAACAATAACGCTATGACAACTCGATCAGTGCGCTGGTAATAAATCCGGCCACCTGTTGTGTGCCCACTTTTATCCATATTTTATTTCTTTCGGCGTCCACTTGCTCGTGTCGGTCGCCTGTAGCGTTGGGAGAAATTCCTGTGGGCCACGTTCATTAATAGAACCTCGGTCCTCTAAAACCCTCCGCATGTTTCGGATAAGAGCAAATTTTAAGATCGGTCTCTGGTAAAGGTATTTGTTTCATGGGTTCCATATTGTCTTTCAAAAGACGTGGGATCCTCTGCAATACATTAAATATGCCCCCGTGTTTAATCAGTATAAATCCACCGTCATATCAGAATACACTGCCCATACAAGTTTACGGATTGACATAACTCTGTCTGTCAAAGATGGACAGTGTTCGTTTGCCCCCCGGAATTAACGGTTGAAGCCTCGGTGTTTTTCGTCTTTTGGTATTTCTGAAGATGATTCTTGATATATTTTGAACTTAATTTTTACACCCGTCTGGGGTATCTAGGATCTCCCTGCAAAAGAAAATGATATAATTAGTATGCGACACAAGGAATGTCGGTCCATGACTCCTATATTAGTCCAATTTGATTTTTTCTATTTTATAGAGAAATCAGAAAAAGAAAATTCCCTAGGAAGAAATGGGTTAATTTCTGATACAGAATTTTTTTTTGCAGATTTATTACTCTTTTTATTTTTTTTTTAAAGGAATGTGATAAAATCTCTTGACATTTAGTAAAATTTTTGAAGGAATTTCCTTTTTATCAAAATAAATTTTCAGAGGTAAATTTGTCAGGAAAATTTTATTTTTATTGAAGCAGGAAAGACATGACAGAAATCATTTATTAGTTAACAAAATTCCCCCGAGACATTAGTCTAAGAAAATTTTCTTAGAAAAACATGAGCGAATTTCTCGAAAAGAATTTTTCTTGCAAGTTTTTATAATTTGAAAGAATGTGATAAAATCACTTGATGTTTACCAAAGTTTTTTTTTAAGGAATTTTTCTTTTTATCGAAATAAATTTTCAAAGGAAAATTTGTCAGGAAAATTTCATTTTTATTGAAGCAAGAAAAACATGACAAGAATCTCTTATTGGTCAATACAATTCCCCCGAGACATTAGTCTAATTTTATTTAGAGAAAATTTTCTTAGAAAAACATGAGCGAATTTCTCGAGAAGAATTTTCTTGCAAGTTTTTATAATTTGAAAAATGTGATAAAATCACTTGATGTCTACTAGAGTTTTTTTTTGAAGTAATTTTTCTTTTTATTGAAATAAATTTTCAAAGGAAAATTTTTTCAGGAAAATTTCATTTTTATTGAAGCAATAAAAACATGACAAAAATCCCTTATTGGTTAATAAAATTCCCATGAAGGGATTTTTTCACATCATTTTTTCAAAAAAAATTTTTTAAAAAGAAATGAGGGACAAATTTAATTTTTATTTTCTTTTAAAAGATGGTCGTAATATCAAGCTCAAAAACTGACTGACACCTAGCATTGACCGACCGAAAATAAATACAAGATAAAATTAGAGAACTTACTTTTACCTTGGAGAAATGCAAATCACATAGTCATGCGCATGACTCAAGTGAGGAGTGGACTCTAGAAAATAAAAGAAGGAGAGACAAGGTATGGACCTAAAAAGGCCCCCACTATCTGAATTGACAAACTTACCCTCCGCGCAATCAAATCACAATGGGAAGAATTGTCAATTCAGATAATGAGCAGGATAAAATATGGTCAACCCGAGCGTAATCGACGCAAGAGCTTTGCATATTCGATCCCTATCTATGGTTTTCTAGGAAGAATTTCGCGACTTGGGTTTAGACGCTTGTGTGTGCAGGTGTCGTGATCTTCAGAATATGCAAGACATGCACAACAATTGATATCAAAACAGCGCTTCTAAAAATGTGCGAAATTAAACAAATAAACCCAACACCGAGCCTGCAAAACAAAGGGGTTAGCCAAACACTCCGCCCCTTATAACTCCCATCCTGCAAAAACATATAACACCTATAGAATGAGTCCCAAACAAGATCGCCAGAAGCGAGATATCCATGAAATTTTAATTGGCCTAAGTCCACTAAAACTTTTAAAATTTCGAAAAAATTCAAGTATTCCAATTGGTATCTTTTTTCGAAAATTTAAAAATCCCGTCCCCAGTGGAGTCGCCAGTCTGTCGCGACCCTATAATTTTTTTTTTATTATTTATAGGAGTTAACGGATTATTAGGTTAATTAGATTTGACTAACCTAACGCGGACCCTCCCAAGCCCTACCGAATCGCAACTTCGGTTTTTGTTTAAATAATTTTGAAATTTAGAGTCGCCACTAATCGTTCTTGGTAGGTCGATTAGAAACCTAAATAAATTAGCGGGAGAACTAATTTATTCCTGCGAACCAGAGATTATGAGCTCGGAGACTTGGTTACACTAGTTGATTAAAACTAATGCCCTTTCGGTACCTTAATTTCATGGATATCCTAATTCGGCAACTCAGGCTTGGTTTATTCTTAAGGCTCTAGTAGGGTATTCTCTTTTGTGTTTTCACATTTTAAATAGGATGCATGGATGGTATATATTTTTATTTGTTATATTTTTTAAGTGTTAAAGATTCCCTGAAGCCGAAAGAGGGAGTGTGTTAACGACTTCTGTGCAGTATTACGACATACTCATCTTTTGGGTTTGATGACTTAAAAATTAAATTATAGGAAGTACATGACAGTGAATAAACACCTCCAATTGGAGGCCTAGCATTGGCTTGGCTCGGCTCTTCCCTTTGGGATTTAAGGTATAGGTATTTAAGTTGCAAGTATTTAAACTACTGTAAGTAAAAACCTCCAATGGGAGGCTAAGCATTGGCTTGGCTCTTCCCTTTGGGATTTAAGGTACAGGTATTTAAGTTGCAGGTATTTAACTACTGTAAGTAAAAACCTCCAATGGGAGGCTAAGCATTGGCTTGGCTCTTCCCTTTGGGATTTAAGGTACAGGTATTTAAGTTGCAGGTATTTAACTACTGTAAGTAAAAACCTCCAATGGGAGGCTAAGCATTGGCTTGGCTCTTCCCTTTGGGATTTAAGGTACAGGTATTTAAGTTGCAGGTATTTAACTACTGTAAGTAAAAACCTCCAATGGGAGGCTAAGCATTGGCTTGGCTCTTCCCTTTGGGATTTAAGGTACAGGTATTTAAGTTGCAGGTATTTAACTACTGTAAGTAAAAACCTCCAATGGGAGGCTAAGCATTGGCTTGGCTCTTCCCTTTGGGATTTAAGGTACATGTATTTAAGTTGCAGGTATTTAACTACTGTAAGTAAAAACCTCCAATGGGAGGCTAAGCATTTGCTTGGCTCTTCCCTTTGGGATTTAAGGTACAGGTATTTAAGTTGCAGGTATTTAACTACTGTAAGTAAAAACCTCCAATGGGAGGCTAAGCATTGGCTTGGCTCTTCCCTTTGGGATTTATGGTGCAGATATTTAAATTGCGGATGGACTTTGTCCTCTCCATTCTGGAGTATGAATTCTTTAAAATGAAATACAACGAATTGATTCAACAATTTGAAATTTGTGCGCGCTTGAGGACTCCTCCAAGCCAATTTTGTGCTTCCATAGGGTTGACCATTGATATAGAGCTGCGGCTTCCTGACATAAAATAGAGTGAAGTGTCAGTATACAAAATATGTGCTAATCTGCACCTAAAACCAAAAGAGTGGAAAGAGTACTTATCTCCCGTTTTTTTTGGAGGGATTTCTATAATTGATTTTCGCTCTCTATGTTCCCAATATAGAGAGTTTCTTTTGAATTAAGAGGGACTTTTAGTCACAGATCAGTTGAGAAATCGGTGGACAGCTTAGGAGCTTGTCTAGGCCGATTTTTGCATCTCTACGAGATTTTTGCTGTTGACATAGAGATATCCTTCTCCTGACATAAAATATGGGAAAAAATGGGAGATG
This sequence comes from Psidium guajava, assembly GCA_016432845.1. NCBI lineage: Eukaryota > Viridiplantae > Streptophyta > Magnoliopsida > Myrtales > Myrtaceae > Psidium > Psidium guajava. Next base: position 12,836,830 of record CM028231.1, on the reverse strand, counting down.
GAGAAAGTGTATACAATTTGTGCTAATTTGCGAGTAAAACCATAAATAAATGACTAAATAAAAACACTTAGCTCGAATTTGCTTGCTCGTTGACGAGGATGAACTCTTGATTTATATTGATCGATGAAGGAATTTGTGATGATAACCCCTAGCTTTAAACTCCCATCATCTTCAAAATTCTCTCTCTTTTGGTATTTTCTTTCTCTCAAATTTTTCTTCAATCTCCCAAAACTCTTTCAAACATCCAAAATTTTCTCTCCAAAAAATCCCATCCTCAAACACTTCAAATTTTCTCTCCAAAAAATTCTCTCAAACACTTCAAATTTTCTCTTCAAAAAATCCAATCCCTCCTTTAAGTTCACTTTTTCCTCCTTTTATAATCTACTCATCTATCTCCCATTCTAATTTTTCCACTAACTCTATCTCCCATTCTAATTTCTCCACTAACTCTTCTTCATTTTCATTTTCCATTCTCCATCTCTATCTCACATTCTAATATCTCCACTAACTCTTCTTCATCTTCATCTTCCCTTCTCCATATTTATCTCCCATTCTAATTTCTCCACTAACTCTTCTTCATCTCCATCTTCCCTTCTCTATTCTTATCTTCCATTCTAATTTCTCCACTAACTCTTCTTCATCTCCATCTTCCCTTCTCTATTCTTATCTTATTTTCTCCATCCATTCTTCTCCAACTTCTCTTCTTCATCTCCTCTTCTCCATCTTCCCTTCTCTATTCTAATTTATCCACTAACTTTTCTTTTTTGTTATTTGTAAAATAATCCTTCAAGAGTTAGGTATTTGCACTCTAGTCCTTGAATTTTAAGTATTTACAATTCAGTCCCTGAAAAAATATATTTCTTTGAGTCTAAATCTCCTCACAATTTTTGACACACTAAAATTTGCCACATGTCAAATTTAAGCTCATTTCTTGCCGCTGAAAATAATGCAGAATTTAATTAAAGCCTTTTTACAAAATTGAGTCATTCTTGGTATAATTGGGCCAAGATGAAAATTTAAAATATTAGAAGACAATGTCACAACTCATAAAAAGTAAAAATTAAAAATAAGTTGACTCAAATTAAATTTTTTTAGGCCCGATTCGAGATTATACTCATGAAGGAACACGTGACTCGAATTGGATTTTTCTGAATTTGCGATGGCCAATATGAAAATAGATTTAAAATAAAAATATTAACTATCTTTGTGTATTTTTTTTTGGCCTCAAATGTTATTTTTCCAAAATTTTCAAGTATTTTTGTATTATTTTTAAAAAAAAAAAAATAAAAAAATATATAAAAATATGAAAAATTATTTTTTGGTCAAAATTGGTTCCCTAGGCTTGGCTAAAGTCCCCAAAGTTGATTTTTCAATTTTATGAATTTTTATGGATTTTCTATTTTCAAAAATAAATAAATAAAAAAATACTTAAAAATACTGAAAATATGAAAAATCGTTTTTTGGTCAAAATTGGTTCCCTAGGCTTGGCTAAGGTCCCCAAAGTTGATTTTTCAATTTTATGAATTTTTATGGAATTTTTATTACTTTAGCAATAGAAAAAATGATTAAAAATCAGGTGTCAACACCCATGTCTGAGATTGTTCGGATCTTTCGCTTGTATTTTTCTTTAACAGAAGTTGTCCATCCCGTGGTAATGTCCATGAGTTGATTTGCCCCCAATTTAGCCCGACCAGGAAATTTGGTTTTTGAATACGACTGTATTCTCGAGTCGCTTTTGCAAATTCCTGAAAATAGAAGGGATCAAATTTAAAACCAGAGCAATTTAAGGGTAAATTGGAACGATACGGATTTACCCTTCATATTTACGCGGATTTCGTCTCGATATTAATTTTTTCGAGTTTGGTGCGGTTAACGGCTCCGAGCATTTAATATGGGGGAAAGGGAAATGATTACTTCTAGCTTGTGCATTAATTTTGGACATCGACAAAAAGCGAGAACGTGCGATGAAATTAAGTAGACGTATTCGTCTAGGTTTAATCTTCTTCATGATGCTCTCGTGGGTTGCGGTAGACGATGATATCAAGAACATTAGAGAGGCATTCAGTGTGGCTTTCCACCAGCCGCCTAGAGACCCGCATTCAATCATGTAAATTAATAAAGCTGCCACCACTCAATCAGTGTGCCAATAAATTCGGCCATTTGTTGCGTGCTCCACTTCAACCGTGTTTTGTTGCTTTCGGCGTCCACTCGTATGTATCGGGCACCTGTAGCATCGGGGGAGTGTCCGTGGGCCACATTCATTAATAGAACCTCGGTCCTCTAAAACCCTCCGCGTGTTTCGGATCCGAGGAAATTTTAAGACCGGTCTCTGGTTGATTTAATCAGGTTAAGGTACTTATTTCATGGTTTCTGATTATATAATCCATATTGTCTTTCAAAAGACGCGGGATCCTCTGTAATACATTAAATATGCCCCCGTGTTTAATCAGTATAAGTCCACCGTCATATCAGAATACACTGCCCATACAAGTTTACGGATTGACACAACTCTGTCTGTCAAAGATGGACAGTGTTCGTTTGCCCCCCTGAATTAACGGTTGAAGCCTTGGTGTTTTTCGTCTTTTGGTATTTCTGAAGATGATTCTTGATATATTATTGAACTTAATTTTTACACCCGTCTGGGGTATCTAAGATCTCCCTACAAAAGAAAAGGATATAATTAGTATGCGACACAAGGAATGTCGGTCCATTACTCCTATATTAGTCCAATTTTATTTTTTCTATTTTATAGAGAAATCAGAAAAAAAAATTTCCTTAGGAAGAAATGGGTTAATTTCTGATACAGAATTTTTTTTTGCAGATTTATTACTCTTTTTTTTATTTTTTTAAAGGAATGTGACAAAATCTCTTGATGTTTACTAAAATTTTTGAAGGAATTTCCTTTTTATCAAAATAAATTTTCCGAGGTAAATTTATCAGGAAAATTTTATTTTTATTGAAGCAGGAAAGACATAATAGAAATCCTTTATTGGTTAACAAAATTCCCCCGAGACATTAGTCTAATTTTATTTAGAGAAAATTTTCTTAGAAAAACATAAGCGAATTTCTCGAAAAGAATTTTTGTTGCAAGTTTTTATAATTTGAAAGAATGTGATAAAATCACTTGATGTTTACCAAAGTTTTTTTTTGCAGGAATTTTTCTTTTTATCGAAATAAATTTTCAGAGGAAAATTTGTCAGGAAAATTTCATTTTTATTGAAGCAAGAAAAACATGACAAAAATCTCTTATTGGTCAATACAATTCCCCCGAGACATTAGTCTAATTTTATTTAGAGAAAATTTTCTTAGAAAAACATGAGCGAATTTCTCGAGAAGAATTTTCTTGCAAGTTTTTATAATTTGAAAAATGTGATAAAATCACTTGATGTCTACTAGAGTTTTTTTTGAAGGAATTTTTCTTTTTATTGAAATAAATTTTAAGAGGAAAATTTTTTCAAGAAAATTTCATTTTTATTAAAGTAATAAAAACATGACAAAAATCCCTTATTGGTTAATAAAATTCTCATGAAGGGATTTTTTCACATCATTTTTTCAAAAAAAAAATTTCTAAAAAGAAATGAGGGACAAATTTAATTTTTATTTTCTTTTAAAAGAATGGTCGTAATATCAAGCTCAAAAACTGACTAACACCTAGCATGGACCGACCGAAAATAAATACAAGATAAAATTAGAGAACTTACTTTTACCTTGGAGAAATGCAAATCACATAGTCATGCGCATGACTCAAGTGAGGAGTGGACTCTAGAAAATAAAAGAAGGAGAGACAGGGTATGGACCTAAAAGGCCCCCACTATCTGAATTGACAACCTTACCCTCCGCGTAATCAAATCACAATGGGAAGAATTGTCAATTCAGATAATGAGCGGGATAAAATATGGTCAACCCAAGCGCAATCGACGCAAGAGCTTTGCATATTCGATCCCTATCTATGGTTACCTAGGAAAAATTTCGCGACTTGGGTTTAGACGCTTGTGTGTGCAGGTGTTGTGATCCTCAGAATATGCAAGACATGCACAACAATTGATATCAAAACAGCGCTTCTAAAAATGTGTGAAATTAAACATAATCCCAACACCGAGCCTGCAAAACAAATGGGTTAGCCAAACACTCCGCCCCTTATAACTCCCATCCTGCAAAAACATATAACACCTATAGAATGAGTCCCAAGCAAGATCGCCAGAAGCGAGATATCCATGAAATTTTCATTGGCCTAAGTCCACTAAGACTTTTAAAATTTCGAAAAAATTTAAGTATTCCAATTGGTATCTTTTTTCGAAAATTTAAAAATCTCTATTCCCCAGTGGAGTCGCCAGTCTGTCGCGACCCTCTAAAAAAATTTTAAATTTTAAAAGGGGTTAACGGATTATTAGGTTAATTAGATTTTGACTAACCTAATGCGGACCCTCCCAAGCCCTACCGAATCGCAACTTTGGTTTTTGTTTAAATGATTTTGAAATTTGGAGTCGCCACTAATCGTTCGTGGTAGGTCGATTAGAAACCTAAATAAATTAGCGGGAGAACTAATTTATTCCTGCGAAACAGAGATTATGAGCTCGGGGACTTGGTTACACTAGTTAATTAAAACTAATGCCCTTTCGGTACCTTAATTTCATGGATATCCTAATCCGGCAACTCAGGCTTGGTTTATTCCTAAAGCTCTAGTAGGGTATTCTCTTTTGTGTTTTCACTTTTTAAATAGGATGCATGGATGGTATATATTTTTATTTATTATATTTTTTAAGTGTTAAAGATTCCCTGAAGCCGAAAGAGGGAGTGTGTTAACGACTTCTGTGCAGTATTACGACCTACTCATCTTTTGGGTCTGATGATTCAAAAATTAAATTATAGGAAGTACATGACAGTGAATAAACACCTCCAATGGGAGGCCTAGCATTGGCTTTGCTCTTCCCTTTGGGATTTAAGGTACAGGTATTTAAGTTGCAAGTATTTAAACTACTGTAAGTAAAAACCTCTAATGGGAGGCTAAGCATTGACTTGGCTTTTCCCTTTGGGATTTAAGATACAGGTATTTAAGTTGCAGGTATTTAACTACTGTAAGTAAAAACCTCCAATGGGAGGCTAAGCATTGGCTTGGCTCTTCCCTTTGGGATTTAAGGTACAGGTATTTAAGTTGCAGGTATTTAACTACTGTAAGTAAAAACCTCCAATGGGAGGCTAAGCGTTGGCTTGTCTCTTCCTTTTGGGATTTAAGGTGCAGGTATTTAACTACTGTAAGTAAAAACCTCCAATGGGAGGCTAAGCATTGGCTTGGCTCTTCCCTTTGGGATTTAAGGTGCAGGTATTTAAGTTGCAGGTATTTAACTACTATAAGTAAAAACCTCCAATGGGAGGCTAAGCATTGGCTTGGCTCTTCCCTTTGGGATTTATGGTGCAGGTATTTAAATTGCGGATGGACTTTGTCCTCTCCATTTTGGGGTATGAATTTTTTAAAATGAAATACAACGAATTGATTCAACAATTTGAAATTTGTGCGCGCTTGAGGACTCCTCCAAGCCGATTTTGTGCTTCCATAGGATTGACCATTGATATAGAGCTGCGGCTTCCTGACATAAAATAGAATGAAGTGTTAGTATACAAAATATGTGCTAATCTGCACCTAAAACCAGAAGAGTAGAAAGAGTACTTATCTCCCATTTTTTTGGAGGGATTTCTATAATTGATTTTCGCTCTCTATGTTCCCAATATAGAGAGTTTCTTTTGAATTAAGAGGGACTTTTAGTCACAGATCAGTTGAGAAATCGGTGGACAGCTTAGGAGCTTGTCTGGGCCGATTTTTGCATCTCGACGAGATTTTTGCTGTTGACGTAAAGATATCCTTCTCCTGACATAAAATATGGAAGAAAAAGGAGATGGAGAAAGTGTATACAATTTGTGCTAATTTGCGAGTAAAATCATAAATAAATGAATAAATAAAAACACTTAGCTTGAATTTGTTTGCTCGTTGACGAGGATGAACTCTTGATTTATATTGATCGATGAAGGAATTTGTGATGATAACCCCTAGCTTTAAACTCCCATCATCTTCAAAATTCTCTCTCTTTTGGTATTTTCTTTCTCTCAAAATTTTTTTCAATCTCCCAAAACTCTCTCAAACATCCAAAATTTTCTCTCCAAAAAATTCTCCCAAACACTTCAAATTTTCTCTCTCAAGAATCCCCCCCCTCAAGCTCACTTCTTCCTCCTTTTATAATCTACTCATCTATCTCCCATTCTAATTTTTCCACTAACTCTATCTCCCATTCTAATTTCTCCACTAACTCTTCTTCATTTTCATCTTCTATTCTCCATCTCTATCTCACATTCTAATCTCTCCACTAACTCTTCTTCATCTTCATCTTCCCTTCTCCATATTTATCTCCCATTCTAATTTCTCCACTAACTCTTCTTTATCTCCATCTTCCCTTCTTTATTCTTATCTTCCATTCTAATTTCTCTACTAACTCTTCTCCATCTTCCATTCTCTATTCTTATCTTATTTTCTCCATCCATTCTTCTCCAACTTTTCTTCTTCATCTCCTCTTCTCCATCTTCCCTTCTCTATTCTAATTTATCCACTAACTCTTCTTTTTATTATTTGTAAAATAATCCTTCAAGAGTTAAGTATTTGCACTCTAGTCCTTGAATTTTAAGTATTTACAATTTAGTCCCTGAAAAAATATATTTCTTTAAGTCCAAATCTCCTCACAATTTTTGACACACCAAAATTTACCACATGTCAAATTTAAGCTCATTTCTTGCCGTTGAAAATAATGCAGAATTTAATTAAAGCCCTTTTGCAAAATTAAGTCATTCTGGGTATAATTGGGCCAAGATGAAAATTTAAAATATTAGAAGACAATGTCACAACTCATAAAAAGTGAAAATTAAAAACAAGTTGACTCAAATTAAATTTTTTTAGGCCCGATTCAAGATTATACTCGTGAAGGAACACGTGATTCGAATTGGATTTTTCTGAATTTGCGATGGCCAATATGAAAATAGATTTAAAATAAAAATATTAACTATCTTTGTGTATTTTTTTTGGCCTCAAATGTTATTTTTCCAAAATTTTCAAGTATTTTTGTATTTTTTTTAAAAAAAATTAAAAATATATATATAATATGAAATTTTATTTTTTGTTCAAAAATGGTTGCCTAGGCTTGGCCAAGGCTTCCAAAGTTGATTTTTCAATTTTCTCATTTTTTCTTCATTTTTTGTTTTATGAATTTTCGAAAATAAAAATACCGAAAAATACTGAAAATATGAAAAAATCGTTTTTTGGTCAAAATTGGTTCCCTAGGCTTGGCTAAGGTCCCCAAAGTTGATTTTTCAATTTTATGAATTTTTATGGATTTTTTATTACTTCAGCAATAGAAAAAAAATGATTAAAAATCAGGTGTCAACACCATCTTTGTCCTATCACTCTCAAGGACATCGACTTGTCCAAACCATCTCCTGAGGTAGTTCAACTGCGTGCCACTGAAATTTTGGCATGGACAATTACTGATCAGAAGACGTTAACTATTTTGTTTGGTTCTATTGATCTTGCTCTTTGCCTGCACTTTTCTCAAATTGTGGAAGTGAAGTATTTGTGGGATTAGCTCATTGAGATGTTCGCTAAAACTAGGGATATTCGTGGTCGAAACTCGTCTGGTCTGCTTTTCTCTTCTCCAATTTCTAATTCCATTGCTGTTTGCCAACTCCACCACATGCTTCGCCTACTAGTGGCTCTTGTTGTACTCCATGTACTTATTGTCATCGTCCTGATCAATGATGAGTCACACTGTTGGCAAAAGAAGAAGGATGTTTTGTGCCCTCCTACGCCACTGCATCCTATTTAGCATTCTACCTCATCTCCACCAGCACGACCTGTTACTCTAGCTTTTTCCTCTACGGATAACCTTGTTGCTGCTCTGGAGGCCCAGTTTGCTTGGTTGAGTCCTTTACTTGGTTCTTTTCCCAACTCTGATACTATTGCAGCTATATCGTCTGCTTGGAGCACTGTTCAGCTAATCCCTCTTCAGGTGACATTTATGTTACCTTGATACTTGACTTAGGAGCTACGAGACATATGCCTTCTTTCGCTACTTTTCTCACTCAACTCTTTGAGCTCAAGTATCTAGTGCATTTCTTTCAACTCATGGTTCTCCTTTCCTAGCTACTCGGCGAGGTACTCTCACTATCTCTCAAGATTTTAGTGTCCCTAACATGCTACATGTTTCTTTCCTGGCCTTAACTTATTTTCTATTGGACAACTTACCAATGTCGGATGTATTGTGAGCTTTACTAATGTTTGAGTGGCTAGATAATCGGCAGGGACAATAGAGGGGACGGACTCTATATTATTTAGCATCTCCATCTTCCATCTTCCTCCCTTCTTGTTCTTGCGTTGGCTACCGTCGATCTTGCTCAATGGCATTAGTGTCTAGGGCATATTCCTTCTTTTCATCTCACCGTCCTTTACAAAAAGGTGCTCTCGATCCTGTTTCTTCTTGTAGTTTTCCTCCTTGTTCTACTTGTCCTTTGGCCAAACAATCTGCTAATTTTCTATCTATAAATTTAGATCTAGTACTATTTTCGATCTCTACTCATTATGATGTATGGGGCCCTCCCCCACTCTTTAAGGGTGTGCATGGTCCAGGCTAATCCAGTCCTAGTTGTCGCGATCCTAAGAATTTTTTTTCGATCGGGTTAACGGATTATTAGGTTTATTAAATGAATTAACCTAACACGGACCCCCCAAGTCCTACCGAATCGCAACTTTGGTTTTTGTTCAAATTGTTTTAAAATTTGGAGTCGCCACTAATCATTTTTGGTAGGTTGATTAGATACCTAAGTAAATTAGCGGGATGACTAAATTACTTCTACGAACTAGAGATTATGAGTTTGGGGATTTGGTTACACTAGTTAATTAAAACTAATGCCCTTTCGGTATCTTAATTTTATGGATATCCTAATTTGGCAACTCAAGCTTGGTTTATTTCTAAGACTCTAGTGAGGTGTTCTCTTTTTGTATTTTCACTTTTTAGATGCATGGGTGGTATTTTTTTTATTTTCAAAATGTTAAAAATTCCCTGAAGCCGAAAGAGGGAGTGTGTTAACGACTTTTGTGCAGTGTTACAATCTACTCGCTTTGGGGTCTAGTGATTTAAAAATTAAACGGCAGGAAGTCAATGACAGTAAATAAAGACCTCCAATGGATGGCCCAGCCTTGGCTTGGCTTTCCCCTTTGGGGTTTAATGGTGCAGGAATTAAATTGCGGGAATTTAAATAACGGTAAGTAAAAAAAAAACCTTCAATGGACGGACTATGGCTTGGCTCTTCCCTTTGGACGGCCAATTGCATCCTTCTAATGTGTGGTCTAGCCTCGTAATCGAGTCTAGAGAGTTCTCCCTTAATTTGAGAACCACCATGAATGAGGTTATAGTTTCAGTAACGTACATTACCCCAGTGGGGAATTTCTCTTTCTCGCACCAATTCTCGAGCGACAACCAAAGGTTGGTTGTTCTCAAAATGAACAACTATAGTTGAGCCTCCAAGCTTCCGTACTTCCAGTGCATCTTTCATCGGTTATGTTCCACTCTCGAAAGAACAACTCGTTGGTTTCTCCATCATCTCAGTAGTATGAGGTGACTTCAGACGAGGCCGCACCATATTGTCCAGCTTACCGTAGCATGGCTTCCCCATTCCCATGAGCTGCATGCAGCAATCGGCCGAGGGATTGTCGTTGTTGGAGAAAACCCTTAGCAAGATCTCTTTCCCATACACCTCGTCCAATTACTTCACGCAGGTTTCCATCCTCTCGAATACACCTGCTGATCCGACGTAAAATATCGCTCCCATCCAACTCACATGTAGTCTGACGTTTACCCATGTCTCCAGGCGAAGCATCCAGGCTACTCAGAGGCCGCCACCTCTAACTTCTTGGAATCGTGGATGATATCCAAACAGGAGTCTCCAGGTGGACGTCCCAAGTCAAGTCATCCTGCCCTCCTTGATCATTGTAACTACATCTCTTTGGGGGCAAAAGTATGATGCATGCAGCTGCAAACTTCCGTCAAATACCACCCTCCCGAAAAAAGCTTGGCAACACGCAAGACGTCAGGGGGATGATATGAGTTATAAGCAATTGTAGCTCTTCTGGTCGGCTCTAATGGAACACTATCACGAGCTGTAGATCCCCGCTTGACAGTTGCTTTGACCAGCTCCATAAATGAAGAGGAATGTGACATTGAGGCAAGGCGAGACGGAGAGAAACCAGAATGCCGAAACCAAGGATGAGATAGCCTCCACGCTTCAAGTGGAGATGAAGAAGAAGAGGAACGTTGGTGGCCTAAGCGACGGACTTGTATGGGTTTCGGGAAATAATGGTTGAGAGTCTTTAATGGGGAGTGTGTTCTCTAGTTTTCATCATTGAGAAATGACGACTAGGTAGATGGTGCGTGGGGCCTGGGGGTCTATACCTTCATCATGGTTTCCAAGTCATTGCTGATGAGGTTCAATGGACAAATCTCATGACGGTCCGATTTTGCTTCCTTCGGACGTAGACTCTGGGTTACTGCAGCCCACAATCCAAAGTTCAATCAAGCGGAATTAGCTAGAATTAAGGACGTGATTAAGAAAACAATCACATTTGAACTGTTGCTGACAAATTGGCGAAAAAGAGAAAAAGAGCTCTTGGCTTATCAACACACAACTCGTTGGAAACTAATATCTAAGAATTACCTTAGGAAATCTAGACAGACAATCTATCCGCGTGTTATAATCATGTACATCTTGTTCGGACAAGATAGAAGTGAACTATATTCCTTGTAACTTTTTAAGTTCGGTGTGTGTGGCGCAATGATAAAGCCAGATAAGAAACGAAAAAGAAAGATTCACGAGCAACAACCTCGGTTCACAGGATTGCTAGGTCATTCGCACAAGCACAGCACACGGATAATTGGCCGATTTCCTCTCCTGGTACATGACCATCGGCATTCGTGCAAAGTCACCTAATAGACGAAGTGCTGAGGTTCATGTTCATGTTCATGTTCAAGTGATTCTTCCCACATTTTAGACAGGATGCACAGTTTCTTTCCAGGTAAGTTGCCGGACAACATAAGTGATAGAAAATACACATAAGAGAGAGAAAATGTTTTAAAAAATTAAATCGATATTTTTCATTAGTTAAATTGGATGAAATTAACGGAAGGTGTCGATTGTATCAATTTAATAAATCTTAAAATTTGATTGTATTTTTTTTTGTATGTTTGAAGGCTCGATTATATTTTGACGACAATTTTTAGGGTTTTTAGTAATCTCAATTAAAAAAAAAAGCAGAAAAAGAAATGGCGAGGAAAACCAAACACCAGTAGTTATCTTCCACGTCCAGCTCCATGCTCGTTCGGTTTCTCGCTGGAATCATCGTTCACTCACTCTCTCTCTTCCCCCCCCTCAGTCACTCCTTTCCCTCCATCGATTCTTCTCGAACAGCTGTTGTTTCTGCTCCCGTGAACTCGCGATTCTCACGACTCGATTGCACGCGAGATTTTCCCCGGAAAAGAGGAAGGGCTTTGTTTCCTGGGGAAAAAGGAAGGCAAGCAGCTACCGCAAGAGCCGCGACCTACCCTGATCGACCCTCGAATGCGAATTAGCGCCGGCTTTTTGAATGTCGACAGACGGAGCATGCGCGCCCATCGGGGAATTGCGCGGTCGAGCATTGGACCGGTGCTCCCGCTGCTTCCCCTGGCTCGCCGATCCCGGTGAGCTCTTCTTCTGTCCCTGTCGTCGTTTCTGTTGTTGCTAGGAGTTCTTTTCTTCTCGAGTTCGTGGGTTTACTTTCTCTGCAGTTTAATTTGACGAGGTTAGAGGCTTTCCTAAAGTTTGGCATTTTTGCCGGTTTGATTGATTGTCGTGTTCGATTTGTGATGGTGTAATTTTGCAGCTCGGAGATCTTCATTGGGTTTGAAGGTGTCTTTAGTGGCGTTGCATCTTGTATATGCGGGCTTTCTATTTTTGTTTGACAAAGACTTGATCGAGAAGACGAGAAGGGAACCGTGGTACGTCAATTACCTCTCCTTTGTTGTTACCATCATGTTGGATAAAGGTTATAATTGAGGTTTTGGAGTGAGATTTGTGGATGTCGCACTTCTGGGTTAACACGAGATTTGTGGAGCGGAGAAAACACTAGTGGGAAGAAGGATAGAACTTTAGAGCTCTAGTTTCGGCACTGAAATAATATTCGAGCATTGAATGGATTTTTTTTTTTTTTCAGATGATACTTTTAGGACTGTCTTTAAATTCAATTTAGCCACTGTAGTGTTCTGGTCAAATTCGTCTGGGGAAAGTTCGGTTTTACCCATTAGGGAGTCACTGAAGGATTGTAAGATTCAGGTTTTTCGGGTAATGAAGGCTCATCTGGCAACTCGTTTTAACGTTTCAAAAAGTTTAATCACTTAATATACTAAGTTTGGTTGAGTTGTAAATATTTGAGTGTTAAAGGTCACGTGACACACATCTGTCAAACAACAATAGTCAAATCATAACTCAAGTGAAAAGGCCATAGTCAAAAGCCACAAACCTGCAACGACTCCAAACATTCCTCGATGCGTTGGTATATTTTTTTAGTCCAAATTGGGAAATGTAACGAAGTAATAGAATCTCATGGAGTTGGCTTAGTAGTTAAGGAACAGGTTATATGCATGGATAGCGTGCACAGAACATTATGGTCCCCATATGGCCAAAAGTGTGAATAATTTCATGTTTATGCCATCTACTAGGGCTTTAGCTTGCACATATGGGCCATGAAATTATGTGGTTGTCATGAACTTGATGTTTACCTACATAAGGTGGGTTTCTTGTCATAAAAAATGAATGCAGATTTCACGCATACTTCAAATTGTATTGGATGAGAAAGTTCCCGATGAAGCTTGAAATTCATAACCGTACTTGCGGTGACCAATTCTGCTCAAGCAATGAGATGTTTTTTTTTCCCCCTCTTGCGATATCTGGAAGCTGTCTACCATTCACTGTCCTAAAAATGCATTGGTTATTGCTTGACAATGAGCGCTGAGTCCATAGATGTCTATTTAATCTGTGAATCAACATCAACAACATCAACGTTACCTTTATCCCAAACCAATTGGGGTCGGTGGTCGATGAATCGGTTGGGGTTGGCGGTCTATTTAATCTGTGAATAACTCGACTTAAAAAATCAGTTACTTCACTTTGCTACTTTTTGTTGCTTATATTGTCAGGTACATAGCCTTGTATTTGCTGCTTTTTGTTGCTGCATTAATCCAATACTTCATCACAGCTGGATCTTCTCCGGGGTAGACGTCAAAACCGAGATACTATGTGTCAAATGTCTTGGAGTAAATGATCTACCTAGGTCTCTTTATACCTGATGTACTTTCTTCTTTTATGCTTTTAGATATGTTCTTGATGCAATGAAAACTTTCCATGAAGCAAACTCACTGTTTATGACGAATCCAACAGCTTCAAAGTAAGAACTTAATTCTTCTTCTGCTTTTGTTATTAAACACAAAATTCATGATTATGCATTTCATCTCATTTTGCTGCTTGGATATCTTTACAATGTTTAAGTGAAGACATCCTGCTTCGAGCAAAAATGGTCGCTTCATTGGGACTGTGGATAACAGTCAGTCAGGAAGAAACTCTGTTGGAAGTAGTTCTTGGGCAAAGATGGTGATGGAATTTTATCCCCCTGGAACTTCCATGAGGTAGGAAGTCATTTATGGCAAAGATATGTGTACACTTATGGAAGCAATATGCTGGGACTTTTCATGAAGAGCTCTTTCAATGTAGTATTATGATTGGTATACTATTGTTGAATTCCTCTTAGTAGTTCTAAAATTAGCTTTTATTAAGAGGATCTCTTTTCCCTTCAAACAAAACTTTTTTCTTTCTAACTACTTTGTGATGATTATGCAGAACTTTGACATGCTCGTACTGTAATATTGTGCAGGTAACTGTCTCTCCATTTTATAATTTAGGCCACCGTACATCTGCATATAATCCAGGGATGCTTCCATTAATGCTCTTTGACATATGCAACAGAACAGGAGCTCCTGTGTTTTCCATAAAAGTTTATAGCATGAACTAACTTCCATTCCTTGAGATACTTGATTGGGCGATGTCTTACTCGCAAGAAAGGGGCAATGTTTGCTTCTTTGGTATGGGCATACGAAACCCTATCACTACAAATTCGTATTTCTCTGTACATCCTTTACTTAGGTAAATGGGCTGAGTTGATTTATCAACTACTGACTTTTAGATGACTATTTGGTCAGTCAACCACTGCAGTGAGCTTCTCTGCTCCCTATGATTTTATGAGCAAACTGGAAACCAAAATTCAACACTTAAACATCATCACTATATGTTCAAATGCTCTGCTCAGCATGTTGTAGATAAGATTCTTGGCGGACTGCCTGCATGCATTTGCAACAGCAACCTAGCTGTAGTTGGAGAAGCTCAGAGAGTTTTTTGAGCTTTCCTGCTCCTATATCCAATTTTTACCTTGATATTATTATCATCTTTTGTTCTTATGAGTCAAAACCGTGACAATTTGATATCTCATAATTACTAGATACTTTTATGTCTTCTAATTTGGCACTAGATTTTGGCGTTCTTTAGATAAGTGATCCTTGGTTTAACTTCACCAAATCCAAATTGCAGCCTCCAAGAGCAAAGCATTGTCATGATTGTGATAAATGTGTTCTTCAATTTGATCACCACTGTGTATGGCTTGGAACATGCGTTGGCCAGGGTAATCACTGTCGTTTTTGGTGAGTTTATATGTCTTACCCCCAGTGGCTAGCCCTGTAAATAGACATTTCCTTAGCTTGCACATTATTCTTCGTGGAATATTTATCTTGGAACATGCACCGAGGCACTGGGAGGATCTGGAAATGGTTCCTTTATATCTTGTGAATTGTGATTAAAGCATACTGAATCATGGCATAAAAAAACTGATAGCCTAGCAATGATACAGAGGTGGTGCCCCCTCTGCAGAATTCATCTCCATCCACGTGGTGGACCATTCAATTTTGAGTCCTCCCCCCCCACCTCCCCCCCCTTTTTTTTTTTTAAGTTCTTAAAACTGGCCTTTCAAATTTTTGTGTTCTTTAAAGACTTTCTGAAGCACGCTAAGTAACAAACTTTTCTTATTGCAAAATTAACACATAAAGCACTAGCACAATGAGATACAGGAACATACTAGCTGAACCATCACCTCAAGTAACAAATGATGACTAATAAACTTTTTAGGATATATTACCTTCTTAATGACAAATCTTTTCTCCTGAATGGTTGTGCTTTATCTTCCCAGGTGGTATATGTTTGAAGAGACTGCACTGTGCTTGTGGACTGGCATCTTGTACATTACATACCTGAAGACTCGCATATCTGGGGCTTGGTATGCATTTTTCTCTTAAAGATCTTTTACTTCATATAAAATGCTAGAAAAAATACTTAATCAAATTGGTACCAAGGGAGCACCGCGCTACATAGAAGCATTTGTAAGAGGGAGAATCCGAGGTCCAATATGGAAATATTGTCAAGGATAGATATTTCCCTTAAGCAAAAAGCGAATGAACAGTAACCACCTATTCCTTACAACTAAGATTCCCTGTTTCCAAAAGATTCAAAGATTCAAACGCTCGAAGTGCTCGGTATCCTTTCTTTGCTTACCCTGCATTAGTCATTAGGCATGTTAAATAGCTGATATCAGTACCTCTATAATGGGAGCACATTTTTATTGCTTATTACTGTACAGTCCCTCAGAAGGAGAGTGAATTGGCTTGTGACAATGGTTGTTTGATCCCATCTAAGTTATGATTTTGATAATTATATGTTATCTGTTAGTGTCTGAGGTCCTTGTTGATAAATGTTGACAGGTGGAAGGATCTCATAATGATACTACTATTGATCTCTCTGGTGATTTTATTCATCTTTCTTCTCCTACTACTGCTTTTTCATAGGTACGTACAGATTTTTCTATCACTCATCTTTTCAAAAGAATTTGGTTATCCAAGTTTCGATTTCTCCCGTTATTATCGGCAAAAAGAACACCAGAAATGCCAAAATTTTTCGATGGCTCACTTAAGTGCCAAATCGGAGAAAAAAAAAACAATCACTTAAGTGCCAATTAGAGAAATTCCGGCCAAATTGATTACGTGACATTTATTATTAAATTTTTAATATTATGTGGCAAATTTTTTTAAAAAATCAGCCTGCATGGAGTCCACATGCCAAATTTTTTTTAAAGAATTCAGTCCATGTGACTTGTAAACTTAAAATAAGCAAATTAAATTAAATTTAGAAAATATGCTAAAAAAACTAAAATAAGTTTAAAAAGAAATAATTAGGGCTTGCAGTGCGAGGTTGGGGGATGGCCGGCAGGGGCTCTTGGCAGCAAGCCCTCGCTGCTGCCAAGCCCTTTCCTTTCCTTTTTCATTTTTTTAACTTTTTGTTTTAGTTTTTTAGCTTAATTTTTCAATTTTTTTTATTTTTTTTTAACTTTTAGGTTTTGTTATTGCTAATTGGATCCTCCTGCGAGCAAATGGGTGAAGAGTTCTAGCCAAGCAGATCAGAGTTGGTACTTAAGTGATCATTTTAAAAAAAGGTTGCACATAAGTGAGCCAAAAAAAAAATATTTAGGAACTAAAGTGAGTGTCATATACAAATTTTGACACTTCTAGTGTCCTTTTCCCCTTTATTGTCATTAATATGTCTCGGCTTATTTCCTACGAATGGTCACTTGTCCAGATTTTGATGGTCGGCTGTCATGTTCTTTGAGTTGATGACTTGGATGCATAGATATTATCTGTCATTGGAGTGTTAATGATAGAATCCTTCTAACCCTCTTATTGTATGTTCTTATCATAGCAAATTCTTTTTCTTGGTTGCATGCTTCGGGAAACTGACTTGTTTGATGAGCTGGGAAAACTTCACCCATGTTTCGATCGGTCGTATTCTGTTGTTATTTTGTGTCTGACTGGTTCTGGAAGTTTGTGAATTCACATTCCATATAAGCAGCTGAATGACCTGAATGTTTTGTGAGAGATGTTCTTCATATAATATGTGGATTCATACCTGTTAATCCTTGTCTACAGCTACCTTGTGCTGACGAATCAGACCACGTATGAACTTGTCAGACGTAGACGCATCCCATACCTCAGGTAAGTTGTTCACTGCTGCAGTGTTTTGGCATGTTTACTAATTCTCCATCCAATGGTTTAGAGTAATTGGCTAAGAGGGGCTTGTTTACAATTTAGTTCACTAGGCAACAGCTATCTTTTATACTTGATCAATATGTTGTTTTTTCTTTTAATCTTCTCTCCTTGAGTTACATTCTAAATGAAGATGCTTGACATAAGGTTTCTCAAATGAAGATAATGGGTCTAAGGACACTAGAAGTGCCAAAGGTTTCCTATGATGCTTACTTTTGTGCCAAAAGTCTTTTTTCAGGATCACTTAAGTGTCAAATTGGAGAACAAACGGTCCTTTAAGTGCTTTCGGGGACAAATTCCAGCCAAAATTATTACTTGGCTTTTTTAATTAAATGTTAATGCCTAGGTGGCTTTTTCTCACACACACACACACACACACATATAAAGTCCAGGGGGACTATGAGGTGGCCTTTAGTCACAAACAATGCCGCTCTAAAGCGGTTATCTCTCTCTCTCTCTCTCTCTCTCTCTCTCTCTCTCTCTCTCTCAAGCCCTCATGGCAATTGAACCCGTCCTTTGCGGAGGCCCTATGACTGCCCTATCTTGCAAATGTCACAGTTCGAGTCCTCCGTTTCAAAACGAAATTTGTCCTCCAAGTCGGACGATGCTAACCGCAGTGAGGCAGAGCAAGGTCTGACTTGGCCAGAGGGATAGAGACTCCTCGTCCCTGTACATTCGTCCCAGCTTGATGGAGCTGAAGAGCGAGAGGATGGAGAATTGTGCTAGGGTTTACGAGTTCCTGCGCGGGATTGGGATTGTCCCCAACAAGCTCGATGGGCCGGAGCTTCTGGTGATGATTGAGGACATTAGTAACTATCCTCTGGTCCTGAGTTGCAGCATGAAAAAGAACATGACTCTGGAGTTGGATTGCCTTGGCAAGTTAGGCGTTCCACAATTTGAAGCAAAGAATTAGGGTTTATATTTGGAATTAAGAGTTTAACAAATCTCCTTGGACATTTGGAATCCACTTTTAATTGCAATTCTTTTGAGAGTTAGGGTTTATATTTGGGAAATTTGGGAAAATAGTAGATAGTATGACTTAGGATTTCAAATTGGGGCAAAACATGTAGACGTCATTTAGGGGTATATATGCTGACTGGGCATGCCGATGAGCCACATGAGTTGCATAAATTAATAAAATATGACCACGTTGCATTTCTGGTGATTCAAATTGAAATTGGCACTTTAGTGATCTTTTTTTTTTTTTTCAAGTGGCTCTTAAGTGATAAAAAAAAAAACTTTTGGCACCAAAGGAAGCGTTGTACGAAATTTTTGACACGTCTGGTGTTTTATTTCAAAGATAATGTATAATCTAAGATTTATGTGAAGAAAATTTTCAAGGGCATGTATGATAGCCAGTCTCAGAGCATTTGCTTGCGTCCATATAAGTTGCTGAAATTTCTCTTTGATAAACCCATCATAGAGATTAGGCTTAGAGTAGCTAATCATAATTGCCCAAATTTGTAAGGTGCACTAATGATGAATTTAGAGCTCTCACCTATTTCCTGTTGTGAATTTGCAGAGGAATTCCTGAAGGACTGTTCCCTTTTAGTAAAGGTGTATGCAGAAACTTGTACAGATTCTGTTGTGCTCAATGCAGCATTTACGATATGGAAAGGCTGCCCACGGCTCTCGAACTTGAAGAGAAGTTGAGACCATACACTTGCTTGGATGTTCTAACGTGCCGCTGCTGCTAAGGTTTTGACGAATTTACAATTCAACTGAACTATTTTCGTCTGTGCATATTGTACAGTTCAGATGCAGGCATGCACGCTGTCAAATTGCTTATACGGGCTTGTTTGTTGATCTTTTGGTGGTACATAGAAAATACTTTGGAAGGGGTGTTCGGGTTTTCTTTCATTTGGCCCTGTAAAAGTTTCGTAATAGTGTCTCACCAAAGCTCGCCAAGAGAATTGGGGATTGGGATTATCTTGAAAATCAATCCATTCACATATCAGTCGTAAAGAAACATAATACAACCACTGTTGTGGTTTTCCCTCCAAACGTGGCTTCTTCAAGAAAAGGCAGCGAACTTTAGTACCCGCACGGTTCAAAGTAGCTATATCGTAGCACTCTTGAGGCTTTCTAGTGAGGCTTGAAGAAGCTCACTTCAATGCCGGTGTCTATCACGACATAGAGCCCGGCTGCAATCAGCAAGATGCTCAGAAACATCCCCAGGGTCCCCAAGACCCAGTTGAGCCACCACATTGAACTGTATTTCTTTGGTTTCTTCATCTTCAACCACATAAAGCACGGATATGCCAGAGTAACAGGCAGCGCGACCCCTCCAATCAACCCAGCCATGCTCCCCAGGAACGGGATGGCAACCGCCACGAAGAAGCAACCAAACCCGAACATGGCCCGGAAAATCGACCGGAGCCACCATGGGCATGGCTGCTTCTTCCTGCTGGTGTACTTCGACTCCATGTCGTCGAACATGGGCATGCCGTAGATTTGGAACGAGCTCAAAGCGTTGATTATCACGAACATGCTGGTCAATCCCAACACGAATCGAGAGACGTCGCGGTAATGGAACTGGTATAGGGCCGTGAGCATCCCACCATTTGCAGGTATCTGTCGAAAGAATACACTTTTTTACTCATATTTAACGGTGAATCGGTACCGTCCAATCGAAGTGAAGTCATTCTGCAGCTGAAAACCCTAAAGTTTGAGCCTCACCAAGTGGCCATAAGCCCAGTAACCCCCGATTGCTAGTGGGAACAGGCACATCGCGATTAGTGTATATGAAACCCTCACTCCTTTCCACATCGGGACATGTGCAGGAAGCTTCTCGCTTGACGGCATAGTCGACTGCATAACAGAGAGATTTTACGCTTTAAGGTGAGAATTAGAACACCCTTTTCTTTTCTTTAACAGCTAGTTTTAGATCAGTCAACGGATCTTAAGTGAAGCAAAGCTTTCCAGGAAGTCTAGTACATGGATTAGAGTGAAATAGTGGCTGACCTGAATCTCAAGTATGAGGTTGTGGCCTCTGAAGGCAAAGGAAATAATCCCGAGGGCATTGAGCACACTGTTCACCTGCTGAAAACGGGTCCCGACTTTGACTGGATCGTAAGACACTCCGGGAAGCCTGCCCTCTGCTACGGACACCGCCCATATGGACGTACAGTACCCGATGGCCGTTATTGCTCCGATCAGGGAGACTCCGGCGATCGAGTTCAAGTTGGGCAGCTGCGAAAGCAGCACCGCCCCGCAAGTGAAGACCAGGTACCACTCCACCGTCGTCAGCGGCGTCTTCCCTGTGGTCCCGGAGACGATCTGGTAGAAGAGCTTGGACGTGGATCCGCCGATGATGATCAGCGCCACACAAGTGCCGCCTACAGTTAGGCGACGACATATGCACGATAGTTCCGGTCAGTACATGCCCAGTAGTGTCCAAGACCACGTCTGTGACGACGCGATCGATGACTACGCATTGAACATATCGGAACGGCGAGATAACGGGATATCAAGTTTCTATTATATCCGACCAATCACTAAACTGTTACCTGATAAGTACATGATTGGAAATAAGCCAAGCAATTTCCCAAGCCTCTCACCTGGGACGGCGAAAACACAAACAAAGAACGAGATCCTTAAGTAAAACAAAGCAAGTTATTCAAATTGAGGCGATTAAGAAGAGTTTCAAATGAAAAGCAAGGGAGCACGAACCGAAAGCAGCAGTGCAGAGCTGGATGTATCTGTTGTACCGCATCCCAGTTTCCGGGAATTCATGAAGCTGGACTAACAACCACAGTGTGTAGAGCTGCCAAACAAATGCCAAAGTCAACCCGATTATTCCCCATGTCCTGAAAAAACGCAGATCATTCATCAGATCCACACCAATGGAAAAGCTTATCTTTGTAGATGAAAATCAATTAACCCTCACGAGGTTATGCTTGTAAGATCATGTAATAATTCGAGACTCCATTGGTGCTTTCACAGCAAGAAAAACTGGATCAAGGTAATGAGACACACTGATACCGCCATGACTATGCCTGTACGTATGAGGCCTCGTTTTAACCTTGTGGGCTTGTGAGCTGCACGAGTCGAGCTCGACGGTGTGATCGAGCTCGACATGGACACGACACATGTGGTCAATAACCGTGGAGCCACTCTCACAGTAAAGAAAACTAGCAGCTTGAGCTCATACTCTACATTGATCTCACTTCAAGTTTTGGTGGGGGTGTGTAATTTTTACCAGCCAAGTATAGTGAACGCCACCGGGAGAACCAGAGCTTGGATGCCGATCCCAGAGCACAGCGTGTGAAAAGCAGCATAGTATTTGTTGCCATTCCTTGACTCTGTTATGGGCAGCCAAGCGTCTTGTGGGTCGAGCTTCGTGAGGCGAAGCGCCTTCCTCATGGGGCTTCCCAGAGGAGTCAGGAACCGCGGCGTGAGAGACAGTCTCGGCGTTCTTGGCGTTTTCGGGGTTTTGGGGGTCTTGCTTGCGGTTGCTGCCTCTGCATTAGGATTGGGATGGATAGTGGTTGGGTTGAACTGGGAGGGTGGGCAAGAGATCGGCGGTGGAGGGGGCGGTCTCGTTGACGGCGCCCGTGGCACGGTGGCCGGAGGAGCTGGATTGATTTCACTGGCATCGGCCATCCTGTAATTTGAGCCTTCTGCGTGACAATGAGACACTTCCTCACTCGAGCAATATGTTCATGGGACTTCAATTGCTTTTATACTTGATCTTTGTCGCATGCAGGAACTAATCGTTGGCCACGAGAGTGGGTGCTCCAAGAAAGTGCAAGTTGGGGTGCTAATGGGGAGAGTAAAGCTAAGTACACCAACTAAAGTGAGAATTTCATAATATCAACGTGGGAAAATTCCAAATGAGGTTACAAAATATCATTATTTTCTCAAATAAAAATTTTAAATAGACATGAAATCTAAAGTATCTACATTTTCTCAATTAAGAATTTTAAGTATAACTTCTTTTAAATAATGATCTGAAGTGACCATGATAGTCTAAAATAAGGGTTTTAACCTTTTGACTAGTCTAGGGCATTTTCATCATTTACATTTTTCAATTATTTTCCTTTTTCTATTCTTTCTTTATTTTTCAC
The DNA here is from genome assembly GCA_016432845.1 of Psidium guajava. NCBI lineage: Eukaryota > Viridiplantae > Streptophyta > Magnoliopsida > Myrtales > Myrtaceae > Psidium > Psidium guajava. Next base: position 12,814,506 of record CM028231.1, on the reverse strand, counting down.
CGCTAGGTTGTGTGAGGGTCACCGAACACTCGTCGCCCGGCCATAGCAAAAAAAAAAAAGAGAAGGAAATGAGAAATAACAAAAGAAAAATAAATAAACATATACAATTGTCTTTAAAGCAAAATGCTCTTGATTTGCTAGAATATTTAGTCGGTCGGTAGATTAGGCCCTTATTTAAAATTGACATGGCCACTTTATACCATTATTTGGAATTTTCTTTATTGATGTGGATAATATTTTAGAACCATATGAATTTATCACATCATTTAATAAACTAATTTTACAAACTAATCATAGTATATTTAGGGTGCATTTGTTTCAATAAGAGTATTTTTCAGGAATGGGTTTTTCATACTTTTGCTTGTTTGGTTTGCTGAAAATAACTTAGACAATGGAAAATACTTTTCAGTTAACATAAATTTTATGCATAAAATTGAAAAAGCGAATTCTTAAATCTAAAGAGATGAAAACACTTTTCCAAAATTGCTCATATCAAATTCTATTTTTTTTTTACATTTTATATTTCATATTTTTTTATATAATTTTATAATTTTATTTTTCTTTTTGTTTCTTTCTTAGTCAGTGGGCGTTCACATGCTAGGAAGAGCTTGCCTAAGGTCGGTGAGGCTTAGCCTCACCTCGCTAGTTTTCGACTCGTCGAGTCGTCGACCTCTAGTGAGACTGAGCCTTGTGGCCTTGAGCAAGCTCATCCTCGCCTGTGGCCGATCGAAAAAGAAGAAAAAAAGAAAAAATATATAATAAGAATAAGAAAAATTTCTTAAAATTTATTTAAGATATTAAAAAAAATTTCTTTAGATAAAGTCATAAAATGGAAATCATTTTTTGAATGAGATCCAAATACCGAAAGACATTTTTGTTCACATATCACCAAATACAGAAAAATTTAACATTTCCTGAAAAGTATTTTTCTTTGTGATGGAGTTTTCCCTCAACTAAACTCACTCTTAATATTTCTCTGAGTGAGAAAATCTTTTATGAACATATTGCACCACTTATGCGAAGAAGCGGGTCAATCATTGATGTTTTTTAAATTGGATTTTATACCATCCATCGATGATGACACGTGCTATAGGCATATATGATATTTTTCCATGGATAGGCACATAAGATATCTTTCTTTAGAAAAGGGGGAAAAAAATAAAAAAAGAGAAAATGCCAGCGGGAGATTGATGGGTATGTGATGAGACTGTGTTCTTCTGAGGCAGCTCAAGAAATAATGAAAGAGTTGGATATGGCAGGCTGTGGAATTTATTACGGTGGACTCTCAACTTTCAACTTTGGCTGCTATTTTCTGCCATATTCATCTCATTTAATAAGCCACCACAAGCAAAGAATTGACATATGACAAGTTGGTCATACCTTTTTACTAAGAATAAAAGCCACGAGAAATCATAAATGATGTCGGATGGGATATATTTATCTTAAATATTTTTTTATAACATTAGAAATTTTAAATTTATGTTCGCGTGACATATTTATTTCAAAATTTATACTGTATCGTACGGTTGTAAGTTCATGATTTTTGGTGGATAAAGAGATCGTAATTTATCGTTTTGGGTGGTCTTCCTTTTAGCAAAATGGTCTGAAGTTCACAGCACGAGTTTTACAGAATGAAACGACGAAGCGTTCTGTCATGCAATGATTGCAGCCACGTAAGGATGACCAGGTCAATGCAGATGGGGGGAGTTACAGTTCAATATATACAGTGACGAAAAGACGATGTGGGTGCCAAGTAGGGTTCTGTCAATCCAAGTTTTAATTTTTTCTAAATCTCGGATTAATCCAAGATGTTCACGTGCCCAAAGACTTTTTGCATCCGAAGCTTTTCTACGGGAAAGCTACGCAGATCATATCCGCCATGTCATGTCGTGGACATTAGAAAAATTTAAATGTTCCACTCCATGTTGACATATTTTCTTGGGTTTGGTATAGTGGGTGCTTTTGGATAGAGAGTTAACGCCAAATTAGTCATTTGTCGATATCGTTTTCGGATTTAACGAAAAGGCTGGTCTTCTGGATCTCATCTGGGTTTAATAGTTAGATGGCATCCGGATCAGCTTGCGCGCGCCTCGACTGGTCCAGTATTCTCGACAAGGGTTGAACCAACGTGAAAAAGATTTAACTCCTTCGGTACCCGAGCTTTCGCTTGCCTCAACGTGATAAAATATCCTGACGGGTCCATCCTACGATAACTATGTATATTTGGCTTTCTTCTTCACCAAAAAAATCAAGAGCCGCCGACGATACATAGCCAAGGATGCCAGAGGAGTAATCAAGAATTGACCAATCGACCAAAAAAGGAAAAAAAAAACAAAAAGAAAACAAAATCGAGAATTGACCAATGTCGTCTAATGGGGTCGCTCTTGCATCTGTCCAGTCCCGACCACTGCAAAATTTAATATGAGCAGTTATGCGTAGCTTTCGTCCTTGTGGTCCAGTTCCCACACGGAATGCCAATTCGTGCCTCTCCGATTCCAGTTCATTCGATTGGATTGAAACCCCAATTATGAGGCTGAAGCTAATTTTGTTAATCACCTTCTTAAAATTCACGACGATCGAATCAGGACAGACATCTATAATCGTTTTCTTTGTTGTTGTGTTTTGTTGTTGGTTATCTTGCTGTTCAAGAGACCATCGATAAATCCAACACAAACCAGTGAACAAACAAACGTATAGTATGGATTACGAACAAACCTGTATCGATTTACATCTGTTTAGTGTTCTCGTAATAGATTTGTTGCATAGACAAGATAGGAAATCATAATTCACAAAAGTGGCATGCAAACAGAGCAATCAACTGTAGTCAGATTCATCACTTCACTTCCGATACTTGAGCGCTTCGAAGCGAGTTGCGAGGTCGTCGTAATCCGGTAATTTTGGATGAACAGGAGGGACCGAGCCTCGAGTAACAGACGACGGTGCAAGTGGTGGAGGCCGAGTCAGTGGTGGGTGGGCTTCGCTGGAGGGATCTTCTGCCTCTTCATCTTCATCATAGTCTGCGTCATCAAACTTTATGTCTGAACGCCGGGGGGGAGCATTGTAGCTGTGCCTACGAGGCGTCTTGCCGTGGCCAACGTGGGTAGAGGGCAAGTCATTGTCTCCTGAAAAACGGAACTTTTCGACAGTCACTCCATCTTCGAACTTTGATTCTGGATGAGCGAAACCGACACTGTTGTAGCTATGCCTTCTATGAGCTCCTCCGGTCTCCACATATGGGGAATACCTTCTCTCTTCATTGTTCGCATGATTTTCATAATTTGGATATCCGAATGCTGCCTCCTGATTGTGAGAAAAGCTCGAAAAATCATTTCGCACGAATGCAGCAGGGGATTGGTGAACGTGAGTCGCCTGATTTGGTTCTTTGTTTGCCAGATAGGCAGCAGCTTGTGCGGCGGCAACTGCTTTCCGGGCAGATTCTGCAGCGGCTTTGGCAGCTGATGCAGAGTCCTCATATGGCGAAGTTTCCTTGTTGCCGCCTTTTGATCTGAGGGGAAAGCAGCAAAAGAGCAATTATAAGAACGATTCGCCTAATGAAAATGATTGAGGAGAAACAAAAATGGGATCCATTTACCTTGCACAATGTTCATTTGGATTGACAGACTGAGCACCCAAGGGTTTCACCGGGAAGCTGGCTGCACTAACAAAGTTTCGTGCTCCTTCCTAATCAAGAAAAAAAACAGAAGGAAACAGGGAACATAAGCAGGTTTTTGACCAAAAAAATAAAAAAAGAAGGAATTTGAGAGAGAGAAAGCCCACTATTTTCTCCTCAGGAGGCTTCAGAAGCTCCTGTTCAGACTCTGTAATATCCCATTCAATCTGGTACTCCTTAGCTATTTCCTTCAATACTTTCAATTTTGTTTCACCAGATGGGGTTCTAACGGAGAGCTTGTCAATTAGCTAACAAGAAATTATATAAGTTAGTATTTTAGGACAAGATACATGCATCATTGCTGCAATCGACAGAATAGCAATGCATTTACTGGAAACAATAACTTCTTTAACTCAAAAAGAGAACACAGAAACAAGGAATTGCAAGTAAAGATCCAGTCTATTCGAAGTTTTACCATCCGGTTAACACCACAGTTTGGTCGCAACTCAATCGCTGCGGACACAAAATCTTTGCCATACTTCTTCTCAAAAAATTTCCTAATTGCAGCCAACTCTGGAATTTCTGAGCACCTTGGCGAGGCAAATATTAAACTTGAAATGCCTTCCTTGAGATCTGCCGGGCATTCCCTGTATACAAGATCCCGTCAGGACTCAGTAATCAGGGAGCAGCAGTAAACAAGCAAACTTGCTTAGTTTTCAGAAGGTCAGGCATTTCTTTTACCTCTGCTTTGCAATGATTTGAAGTCTAGCAACAATTAACTCGCAGAAGAGCTCAATGAACTCATTTGCAGCCAAAATATTTTGTTCTCTTAGCACATGCTCAACCTGCAAAGCGAACACATGCAAACGGATTACACTTATTTACGGTGGAAAATTATGCAGCCTACAACTAGATGATTGTCCCTTCACCAATTTTCATCATCTACAGACTTAATCATATACAATAATGTGAGACACGTCCACATAATCAACGACGGGAGACATTCTCACCCCTCCTTGATATCCACAGCACCGTCAAAGAAAGGCCTTCAACAACTATGACTGTGAAATGGTCCTTCAGCCACTAATTTCCGAGAAAACTAAGCAGCTGGGTATGGCTATGTGATTTACTTAAGTCGGTCCAAGCTATAGTATTTCAGAAGGTTATCCCAGATCCCCACATCCTGTCTTTCTCCATAATACTAACCCAACTAGTAGTTGTCAGTAGTCTCCTTTTGAGAAAGCACAGCATTGGAAAATCTCATGAGCTCCATCAGTTGTGCTTCCAACACTCATCATTGCAGCTTCATGCAGAAAGAGATAGCTAACATCATCTTCCTCAATGTCCTCTATAGTCTCCCCAATAGATTGTTGCATAAAAGAAGTGATACTAAGGACAATTCTACTATAGCACATGCTCATATCCAATAAGAGTATGAGACACAGAATGATTACGTTAACACCATTGACATAACATGAAATATAACTGAACTCTTCCAACCTAAGTCGCATGCCCAAAACCGAATAAAAACCTCGAAAACCTAGGTGAACTAGGCCTAAAATACTTTTCTGCTTCACCTTTGTTCATTTCACTTCTGACAGGTTTGAATTCTGCTCAGACAGCTCACTACGGACCTGTTGAGAGCGAATCTGCATACTCTAGCCTGGGAATAATGATTTTTCCAAAAGCCATCACTGATTACAAGCCATGAAGCTATGATGGTAACAGCATTTGTTAATGCCCAAACACTTTAAATATCCTCTGACGGAAGAAAGACCGAAAAATTTTAGAGGTAGCTAGCCAGACCAAGAAGGGCAATCAGAAACATTCATAACAAGATGCAGACTATATCTTCACAAGCTGATGATAACACAAAAACCAATATGACTATTTCAAGTTCATCACGTTTTAAAGCATTCTACTTATAAATTGGACGTGAAAAATCACCAGAAAATTAAGAGTGACCCTTTCCTAAGACCAACTTGTCAACACAAACGCAACTTCCGTCCAGCACAAGCAAAGCAACTCCGAGTGCCAATGCATTAACCAAGGCATAGCGCAATAAAACTAGATGTACCCGGACACGAGCAGTGCCATCCTGACCAGACTGAAGAAGCAGTGCGATATCCCGCCTCATCTGCTTCACGACCGCCTGCCTCTTGTTCCTCAGCAGCTTTATCCTGGCCACCGTCATCTTCGCCGCCGTCTTGCTGTCCATTCCCCCAAAATAAGTAATGAAAAGTTTCCATAAATATCATCAGAAACCCCTCACCACTAATTTGTTATACCCACAACAAGAAAGGAAAGCCACAAGTAAACCATTTTCAGGATCGGAATAGTTTGCCATTTGCTGACATTCTCTCGAACTGCAAAAACCAAACATTAAACGAAAGGCAACAACGACCCGCGGCTATTCCTTTCTAAAACGACAGAGCAAAGCGCCAGTGAAAATCAAACCCTGAAGCTGAAATCGCAATCGATCTCTTCCACATTCGCTCTGCGAGCAACGCAGATCGCGGCTTGCTGCAGCCATCTTCTACGGGAAGTAATGGGGTGGGTTTGCGAGGAGTTACCATTTCGAAGAGTTGAAGCGTCGTCCGAAGAGCGAGATGGTGAGCCTCATGACCTTCTTCGCCTGCGAAGCAGCCACACCCGTGACCGCCATTGCTCCTCGTTCTCGCTCTTAACACGGAAGAGAGAGAGGAGAGAGGGAGGGAGGGAGGGGGGAAAGGCGTGAGAGCTGTGAAGCACTCTGCTCTGCTCTGGGGAGGTGAAGTGCGTAACGGTCAGCCTGATCGGCCCGGGGTCGTCGATCAGGACTGTGTAGGGCCCACGCCGACCTGATCAGTTGGGAATTGACGGTGGTGATGTGGGGTGTTGCTTTGGCTGCATGCGGTAGCGCCGTATTTTCTTGGGACTCGGGAAAGTAGCCGTTGGGGGGAGCCCGAGAGCGTGCTTCGTTACGGCATCCCACGACAGGAGCTGTGAGGAGCCGTTACAACCTCCATTCTCCGTAGGACACGTGTCGTATGAGATGCGTGTCGAATTCTTACTTGGATCCGGGCTTACGTGGATCCGATCCATCGCAAACACGGTGGAAGTGATCTCACATGATCAACGGCTGCGATCATATTTACTCTTTTGTGATTGGCTTAAGACAAAAATTCTACTACATGTGCTATCATTAAAATCTCAAAGCCAGCACACAATAGCAAAATACACCAGCTTTCGCAAAAAAAAAAAAAAAAATAAAATATTTTCATAAAAATGATGATTAGTAATATTAATAAATAAATTAATAAATAAATAAACGAAAAATATTTTTATCATCTATAAAAAAAAGTTCGGACATAAATTACTATCAATAAGAAAAATTATTAATCAATTATTTCAATTTTTTTTAACAAATTATTTTTTAAAATTATTTATTTTTTACAAAATAAATAAAATTTGAAATTCTGAAAAAAGTAATGAATGGTTTTTTTTTTAATTTTGTCGGCTTTAAATGCTAAAGAGAGACCACTGCACTTCGTTGTATCTTTTGTGTAATTGAGAACATCCATCATCTTTGACACAACACCTTCATTTGATCTCAGTATTTTCTCCGCTACTTTTGCCCCCGTTGAGGGGATGATGTCCCCGCGATTTGAGGAAAAATTATAAGATTTATTTTTACTTAATTGTCTTTTGGGAGAATTTTAAATAAAAGCATAAAATGTCTCCATTTTCTCAATTAAAAATTATAAGCAAATATTATTTCAAAAAAAGGCTTAAAATACTCTTATCGTTCCTCACTTGGTGTGGCGAGCACCGTCCTTGCCGGCCTCACCTTGGCTCCTCCATACCATCATTTTTCTCTATTTGGACAAGGATGAAATATAGTTTTATTTGGCGTCTCTCTCTCATCACCGGGTGAAACATAGTAAGGTGAGGGCTTATGTTATATCGACACGACACACGACACGATACATGAATTTTCAAATAAAAAATAAAAAATTTTAACACATTGAGACACGTTGTATATTAAATGTATATTTTTATATATACATGGTAAATTATTATTCTTATGATTTCAATAATAATAATAATAACATCATGATGCCGACGTTGTTATTAATCTTCTCCTTAGAGAGGTCTCAAAAAATATATCATATGTAGGAAGATCAAAGCTATATACCTTGTGATACTAAGTGACAAAGTTTAAATCAATTCCAACAACATAATAGCACAGCAAGATAAAAAAGAAAAGGAACAACGTTAGTGACATAAGCTACTCTGATTGCAAATCCTCTCACAAGTCAGACTGAGTAAACAAGTAACAAAACCCAAAAAAAAAAAAAAGTAAAAAGATCATGTAGCGCACTTCAACTACGGTGAACCTTCAAAACCATACGTTGCGGATACTTGAACAGGATGGGATGCGACTTGCGAGTCGAGGCGAGCGACAAGGCGAAGTGGTGAGTTGATGGCCAAAGGCGAGCAAGAATTAGACGGCGAGCTAAGGCCAGTGAGAGAGGGGAGGGAGAGTTGCGGCGAGGCGGCGAGGCATCAAGGGAGGCGAGTTGCGATACAGAGCCAAGAAGGGAGGCGAGGCGAATCGCGATATAGAAAGGAGAGAACGCGAGACGGAGAGAAGAGAGTGCGAGAGGAAATTAGGTAAAAAAAAGTTTGGGTTTTCTGACCCATTTTATGGCTGGACACGCCCGGCGTCACAACGTGTCCGAGAGTGTCCCGACTTGCCAACATTCCAAAAAAATTGCATGTCCATGTAACGTAGGTGAGGAGGAACAAGGTATGGATGCGCACGGCGGAGAAAGGGAAGGGGCCGCACCTGGTGCTCCTCCTCCTCCATGGCTTCCCGCAGACGTGGCGTGCCTGGCACCACCAGATGGCCTTCCTCGACTCCTATAGCTTCCACGCCGTCGCCCCCCAACCTCTGGGCTATGGCGAATCCGACTCCCCTCTGAGCCCCAGCGCCCACACTTTCCTCCACCTTGACGGCGACCTCGCCGGCCTCCTTGTCGACTTCGGTCCTAACTAGGTTCGCCCTTGGAGGCGATGAGGGCAGCCCCTTCACCTGTGGCTGACGAGAAGGATGGGCAAAATAAATAAATAAAATAAATAATAAAAATACTTTTGATCAGGCTTTGTTTTTTTATAATTAATGATGACACATCAAAATCTTATTTGAAATAAAATTCACTTCAAATATTTATTTAAAAAAAATGAGGACACTTTAAATTCTTATTTAAAAATTTCCCTCAGCCTTTTAACCTACTTTTTACCGTGTCCACAGTGATTTTGATTGATTAGCACAATAAGGTGAACCAACAATAATCAATTAATCAAATTTCTCGAAGCAATGAAAAACATAGCGGAGGTTTTTTTTTTTTTTTGGGCCTTGTCCTTCTCTTTTATCTGAACAAATCTAAGGTTCTTTGTCAAGAAGAAGAAGAAATCATGACAGATATCTAGAAAAAGCAAGCAAAATTATGAAATAGGAACTCCGAATTATTCTCTTGAAGCTCTTTCTTTTCATCATAAAAAATCCGCTTGTCATGAAAAAACATGGCTCAATAGGGAAATCCCAATGAATTGGGTCTTTCGATATAATCAAATAGAAAGCTCCCAGGGCATCGGGAAAATTGTCAAAAAAGTCCTAAATCTATTGCACTTTTGCCGATTTAGTCCTAAACCTTTCAATTTTGCCGATTCAGTCCTAAACATTTTCATATTTTGCTGATTCAGTCCTAAACCTTTTGATTTTGCCAATTCAGTCCTAAACCTTTTCATATTTTGCCGATTTAGTCCTAAACCTTTTGATTTTGCCGATTTAGTTCTAAATTTTTTCATATTTTTTCAATTCAGTCCTAAAATTTTTATTTTTAAAAAAATATCTTGGAAATAAATCCGAAAATTAAAAAAATAATAAAATTATAAAACATAAAAAAATTATAAAAATTAAAAAAATTTAAAAAACGAGTGAGCCCTCGCCGCTGCTGCCCCACCATCGCCGGCTCATCCATTTTTTTCAGCTTTATTTTCAAAATATTTTAAAAAATTAAAAAGTTTAGGCCCCTCATCGGCTAGCAACGGTGAGTTAGTCCTAAATATTTTCATGTTTTGCCAATTCAATCATAAAATTTTTAATTTTTTAAAAATATTTTGAAAAAAAGCTAAATAAAAAAAACAGATGAGCGGCGACGGCGAGTTAGTCCTAAATCTTTTCATATTTTTTCGACTCAGTCCTAAACTTTTAAATTTTTTTTAAAATATTTTGGAAATAAAGCTGAAAAAAAATGGGCGAGTCGGCGATGGTGGGGCAGCGGTGGCGAGGGCTCACTCATTTTTTTAATTTTTTTAATTTTTTTATATATATTTTTATAATTTTCTTATAATTTTTTTAATTTTTGGATTTATTTCCAAGATATTTTTTAAAAAATAAAAAGTTTAGGACTGAATCGAAAAAATATGAAAAGATTTAGGACTAAATCGGAAAAATCGAAAGATTTAGGACTGAATTGGCAAAATATGAAAAGGTTTAGGACTGAATTGGCAAAATCGAAAGGTTTATGACTAAATCGGCAAAATATGAAAAGGTTTAGGACTAAATCGGCAAAAGTGCAATAGGTTTAGGACTTTTTTGACAATTTTCCCTTGTCATGAAAAAACATGGCTCAATAGGGAAATCCCAATGAATTGGGTCTTTCGATATAATCAAATAGAAAGCTCCCAGGGCACCATATTTAAGAGCCCAAACTATGTGATTGAATAATTAGTCCTTTATCTACTGTGCGTTGAGGAAGTTTTTTTGTGAACTGGGGAGTCTTTTAGAGTCTTTAGACAAGATCATGTAGTGTTTAGGTGATATGAAAAAACATCTTAGTCGCTATTTGTTTCGCGAAAAATGAATGATATAGACAATATTTTTCTAAAAATAATTGCTTTCAAGAATAATCGAACAAACATATTTTCATTGTTCATGAAAAAAAAATTAGACAAAAATTGTTATCAGTAATAAAAGCATATTTCTTCGACTTGTTATTTCAAGTAATATAAGTGATCATTTTTAAGAAAATATCTCCTAAATCATTCAATTTTTGCGAAACAAATGCACTCTTATATTGAACATTTTGTTCTTGAAAGAGGAAATATCACTTATGCTTATTCGTATGCATAAATCAATCATTCATCTCCACATAGTAACTTTCTTGGTTTACATGACCGGACTATACATGAACAAGAACAAAGGAAATATAAATCGGTAAGACTTCTTAACCGGAAAATAAATTCAGGAGACACACTCTTGTGTGAATTAGGCGCCTGAACAAGCGCTCTAATCCGCTCTCAAGGCCTTCAATGCAATCACTTAAAGCCTGTAACTTCGACTTTGCCGACTCAATCTTCTTGCTCTCAATGTGCTTGTTTGAAGTGGACTCCAGCAATTTGCTAAGTTCCATGTCCACGCTCTCTAGCTTATTTGGTCCCGTGCTCTCCTGATCATCATCATCGCGAATGATCACCCGTTTGAGCACCAGCCTCGAGACCGACGGCCATCTACTTGGCTTTGGTCTCGAGACTGATGGTGATAGGAATAGCAGGAGCGCGCGGAAGACGGAGTTCATAATGGAATTTGCCTCTCTTAGTACGTTCGTTATGGCACAAAGGTTGTCATCTAGCAGTGAGGGAGTGAATGCCTCAAACATGTCATCTTCTTGTTGCTTAAGAATTGCTTGAGATCTCGCGATTTCCTTCTTCATCCCTTTCCTGAAGGAAACAAAAGCGTCAACGTTGTTCCTGATGTCGAGAACTCTGAGTTTGCTTCTTCTGAGGATGGATTGAAGCTCTCGAACGCTTCCTTTCAGCAACGAGGTTGCGTCCTGGATCCTGCTGCAGGCGTCTAGGTAGTTTATGGAGCTCTGGAGCAACCCGTCGAGCCACATCTCGTGCCGGCTTTGTCCTAGAGCTCTCCTGGTGGATGGCAAATTGAGGAAATCTGCAATGCACGTGTACAGCTCCCCAAGCCCAAGTAGGCCTCGGAGCAATTCCTCCGCCTTACTGGGACACGACAGTGGCGCGTCCTGCCAAGACCTGAGCTCGTCGAGCCCTTCCTCGATTTTTTGGGCACTCAGATGCAACCGAGTAGGCAAGCTTATGGAACGATTCTTGTACCGGCACTTGGCTGCGGGCGAGAAGGCGGCCAGGTCTGATTTTCTCATGATGCACTAAAAAATGTCAGCTCAAGCTGGATAAATCAAATGCCACCATCCGCCAAAATGATGTATTTATAACCATAAGGGGATTGTTGAATTATGTTCAATCTGAATCCTTAACCGACAAAAGATGAGGATGTGACGACAGTGTGGGTTTCTTATGGTATGAGCTTTGCTGTCATTTCTTCCACCAACAAGGCATTGAATCTATGTAATGTAGCTAGAATATATCTCGATTCTTTTTCCGGGTACATTGTATCTTGATTCGTGTACTTCGCACAAAAATCACTCGATTCATATTTCGAATTCGGCAACGTTCTCGGCCTTTCCTCTTTGCCCCATGGGCAGCCCCATCACCGACTGCACAGACTTATCTGTGGGAGTTGGCAGGCGTATTAAAATAATCTGTGCATTCATCATCTCAAGACAAAAGAAGAGTCTTGATAGACTAGAAACTGGAGATCTGCAGAGATCAAGAGCCATTGGTTTTCGTCAAATGCGGTACTAATTATTGCAGAAGTAGGCGGTGGATGATGATGAGATAAACAAATGAAGCGGATAACATTAGTATTGTAATATGTGGTCCAACTCAAGTAGGCCCAAATTTTTTTTTTATTTCCTCTTGGCTGTTGACACCTGATTTTTAATCATTTTTTCTATTGCTAAAGTAATAAAAAAATTCAAAAAAATTCATAAAATTGAAAAATCAACTTTGGGGACCTTAGCCAAGCCTAGGGAACCAATTTTGACCAAAAAATGATTTTTCATATTTTTAGTATTTTTACGTATTTTTTATTTATTTATTTTCGAAAATTAATAGAAAATCCATAAAAATTCATAAAATTGAAAAATCAACTTTGGGAACCTTAGCCAAGCCTAGGGAACCAATTTTGACCAAAAAATAATTTTTCATATTTTCGATATTTTTCGGTATTTTTATTTTCGAAAATTCATAAAAACAAAAAATTAAGAAAAATGAGAAAATTAAAAAATCAAGTTTGGAGCCTTGGCCAAGCTTAGGCAAATATTTTCGAACAAAAAAATAATTTTTTGTATTTATATATATTGTTTATATATTTTAGAAATTATGAGAATATTTAATAAATAATAGCATTTGAGGCTACAAAAATATATAAAAAAATAGTCAATATTTTTATTTTAAATCCCTTTTCATGTTGGTTATCACAAATTTAAAAAATCCAATTCGGGGTCGTGTATTCCTTCATGAGCCTAATCTCGAACCGGGTCTAAAAAATTCAATTTGAGTCAATTTATTTTCATTTTTTCACTTTTAGGAGTTGTGACATTGTTCTCTAATATTTCAAATTTTTATATTGGCCCAAATTATACTCAGAATGACTCAATTGTGCAAAAGGGCTTTAATTAAATTCTGCATTACTTTCAGTGGCAAGAAATGAGCTTAAATTTGACATGTGGTGAATTTTGACTAAGTATAGGGAAGGTATGTCATAAATTGTAAGGAGATTTGGACTTAAAGAAATATTTTTTCAGGGACTAAATTGTAAATACTTAAAATTCAAGGACTAGAGTGCAAATACCTAACTCTTGAAGGATTATTTTACAAATAATAAAAAGAAGAGTTAGTGGATAAATTAGAATAGAGAAGGGAAGATGAAGAAGAGGAGATGAAGAAGAGAAGTTGGAGAAGAATGGATGGAGAAAATAAGATAAGAATAGAGAAGGGAAGATGGAGATGAAGAAGAGTTAGTAGAGAAATTAGAATGGAAGATAAGAATAGAGAAGGGAAGATGGAGATTAAGAAGAGTTAGTGGAGAAATTAGAATGGGAGATAAATATGGAGAAGGAAAGATGAAGATGAAGAAGAGTTAGTGGAGAGATTAGAATGTGAGATAGAGATGGAGAATGGAAGATGAAAATGAAGAAGAGTTAGTGGAGAAATTAGAATGGGAGATAGAGTTAGTGGAAAAATTAGAATGGGAGATAGATGAGTAGGTTATAAAAGGAGGAAGAAGTGAGCTTGAGAAAGGATTCTTGAGAGAGAAAATTTGAAGTGTTTGGGAGAATTTTTTGGAGAGAAAATTTTGGATGTTTGAGAGAGTTTTGGGAGATTGAAGAAAATTTTGAGAGAAAGAAAATACCAAAAGAGAGAGAATTTTGAAGATGATGGGAGTTTAAAGCTAGGGGTTATCATCACAAATTCCTTCATCGATCAATATAAATCAAGAGTTCATCCTCGTCAACGAGCAAACAAATTCAAGCTAAGTGTTTTTATTTATTCATTTATTTATGGTTTTACTCGCAAATTAGCACAAATTGTATACACTTTCTCCATCTCCTTTTTCTTCCATATTTTATGTCAGGAGAAGGATATCTCTACGTCAACAGCAAAAATCTCGTCGAGATGCAAAAATCGGCCCAGACCAGCTCCTAAGCTGTCCACCGATTTCTCAACTGATCTGTGACTAAAAGTCCCTCTTAATTCAAAAGAAACTCTCTATATTGGGAACATAGAGAGCGAAAATCAATTATAGAAATCCCTCCCAAAAAAATGGGAGATAAGTACTCTTTCTACTCTTCTGGTTTTAGATGCAGATTAGCACATATTTTGTATACTAACACTTCACTCTATTTTATGTCAGGAAGCCGCAGCTCTATATCAATGGTCAATCCTATGGAAGCACAAAATGGGCTTAGAGGAGTCCTCAAGCGCGCACAAATTTCAAATTGTTGAATCAATTCGTTGTATTTCATTTTAAAAAATTCATACCCCAAAATGGAGAGGACAAAGTCCATCCGCAATTTAAATACCTGCACCATAAATCCCAAAGGGAAGAGCCAAGCCAATGCTTAGCCTCCCATTGGAGGTTTTTACTTATAGTAGTTAAATACCTGCAACTTAAATACCTGCACCTTAAATCCCAAAGGGAAGAGCCAAGCCAATGCTTAGCCTCCCATTGGAGGTTTTTACTTACAGTAGTTAAATACCTGCACCTTAAATCCCAAAGGGAAGAGCCAAGCCAATGCTTAGCCTCCCATTGGAGGTTTTTACTTACAGTAGTTAAATACCTGCAACTTAAATACCTGTACCTTAAATCCCAAAGGGAAGAGCCAAGCCAATGCTTAGCCTCCCATTGGAGGTTTTTACTTACAGTAGTTAAATACCTGCAACTTAAATACCTGTACCTTAAATCCCAAAGGGAAGAGCCAAGCCAATGCTTAGCCTCCCATTGGAGGTTTTTACTTACAGTAGTTAAATACCTGCAACTTAAATACCTGTACCTTAAATCCCAAAGGGAAGAGCCAAGCCAATGCTTAGCCTCCCATTGGAGGTTTTTACTTACAGTAGTTTAAATACTTGCAACTTAAATACCTGTACCTTAAATCCCAAAGGGAAGAGCCAAGCCAATGCTAGGCCTCCCATTGGAGGTGTTTATTCACTGTCATGTACTTCCTATAATTTAATTTTTGAATCATCAGACCCAAAAGATGAGTAGGTCGTAATACTGCACAGAAGTCGTTAACACACTCCCTCTTTCGGCTTCAGGGAATCTTTAACACTTAAAAAAATATAACAAATAAAAATATATACCATCCATGCATCCTATTTAAAAAGTGAAAACACAAAAGAGAATACCCTACTAGAGCTTTAGGAATAAACCAAGCCTGAGTTGCCGGATTAGGATATCCATGAAATTAAGGTACCGAAAGGGCATTAGTTTTAATTAACTAGTGTAACCAAGTCCCCGAGCTCATAATCTCTGGTTCGCAGGAATAAATTAGTTCTCCCGCTAATTTATTTAGGTTTCTAATCGACCTACCAAGAACGATTAGTGGCGACTCCAAATTTCAAAATCATTTAAACAAAAACCAAAGTTGCGATTCGGTAGGGCTTGGGAGGGTCCGCATTAGGTTAGTCAAATCTAATTAACCTAATAATCCGTTAACCCCTAGAATTAATAAAAATATTTTCAGAGGGTCGCGACAGCTTGGCGACTCCACTGGGGACGGGATTTTTAAATTTTCGAAAAAAGATACCAATTGGAATACTTGAATATTTTTCAAAATTTTAAAAGTCTTAGTGGACTTAAGCCAATGAAAATTTCATGGATATCTCGCTTCTGGCGATCTTGTTTGGGACTCATTCTATAGGTGTTATATGTTTTTGCAGGATGGGAGTTATAAGGGGCGAAGTGTTTGGCTAACCCCTTTGTTTTGCAGGCTCGGTGTTTGGTTTATTTGTTTAATTTCGCATATTTTTAGAAGCGCTGTTTTGATATCAATTGTTGTGCATGTCTTGCATACTCTGAGGATCACGACACCTGCACACACAAGCGTCTAAACCCAAGTCGCGAAATTCTTCCTAGAAAACCATAGATAGGGATCAAATATGTAAAGCTCTTGCGTCGATTACGCTCGGGTTGACCATATTTTATCCCGCTCATTATCTGAATTGACAATTCTTCCCATTGTGATTTGATTGCGCGGAGGGTAAGGTTGTCAATTCAGATAGTGGGGGCCTTTTAGGTCCATACCCTGTCTCTCCTTCTTTTATTTTCTAGAGTTCACTCCTCACTTGAGTCATGCGCATGACTATGTGATTTGCATTTCTCCAAGGTAAAAGTAAGTTCTCTAATTTTATCTTGTATTTATTTTCGGTCGGTTCATGCTAGGTGTTAGTCAGTTTTTGAGCTTGATATTACGACCATTCTTTTAAAAGAAAATAAAAATTAAATTTGTCCCTCATTTCTTTTAAAAAAATTTTGAAAAAATGATGTGAAAAATCCCTTCATGGGAATTTTATTAACCAATAAGGGATTTTTGTCATGTTTTTATTGCTTCAATAAAAATGAAATTTTCCTGAAAAAATTTTCCTCTGAAAATTTATTTTAATAAAAAGAAAAATTCCCTAAAAAAAAACTCTAGTAGACATCAAGTGATTTTATCACATTTTTCAAATTATAAAAACTTGCAAGAAAATTCTTCTCGAGAAATTCGCTCATGTTTTTCTAGGAAAATTTTCTCTAAATAAAATTAGACTAATGTCTCGGGGGAATTGTATTGACCAATAAGAGATTTTTGTCATGTTTTTCTTGCTTCAATAAAAATGAAATTTTCCTGACAAATTTTCCTCTAAAATTTTATTTCGATAAAAGAAAAATTCCTTCAAAAAAGAACTTTGGTAAACATTAAGTGATTTTATCACATTCTTTCAAATTATAAAAACTTGCAACAAAAATTCTTTTCGAGAAATTTGCTCATGTTTTTCTAAGAAAATTTTCTCTAAATAAAATTAGACTAATGTCTCGGGGGAATTTTGTTAACCAATAAAGGATTTCTGTCATGTCTTTCCTGCTTCAATAAAAATAAAATTTTCCTGACAAATTTACCTCTGAAAATTTATTCTGATGAAAAGGAAATTCCTTCAAAAATTTTAGTAAACGTCAAGAGATTTTGTCACATTCCTTAAAAAAAAAGAGTAATAAATCTGCAAAAAAATTATGTATTAACCCATTTCTTCCTAAGGGAATTTTTTTTTTCTGATTTCTCTATAAAATAGAAAAAATCAAATTGGACTAATATAGGAGTCATGGACCGACATTCCTTGTGTCGCATACTAATTATATCATTTTCTTTTGCAGGGAGATCCTAGATACCCTAGACGGGTGTAAAAATTAAGTTCAAAATATATCAAGAATCATCTCCAGAAATACCAAAAGACGAAAAACACCGAGGCTTCAACCGTTAATTCCGGGGGGCAAACGAACACTGTCCATCTTTGACAGACAGAGTTATGTCAATCCGTAAACTTGTATGGGCAGTGTATTCTGATATGACGGTGGATTTATACTGATTAAACACGGGGGCATATTTAATGTATTGCAGAGGATCCCGCGTCTTTTGAAAGATAATATGGATTATATAATCAGAACCCATGAAACAAATACCTTTACCTGATTAAATCAACCAGAGACCGATCTTAAAATTTCCTCTTATCCGAAACATGCGGAGGGCTTTAGAGGACCGAGGTTCTATTAATGAACGTGGCCCACAGGAATTTCTCCCGACGCTACAGACGACCGACACGAGCAAGTGGACGCCGAAAGAAATAAAATATGGATAAAAGTGGGAACACAACAGGTGGCCGGATTTATTACCAGCGCACTGATCGAGTTGTCATAGTGTTATTGTTTGTGATCTCAAGATGGATAGTGGGGGCCACCGCCGAACCCTTCATCAATGTTCTCGATATCATCGTCTGGAGCAATTAAACAAGAACATCAAGAAAAACATTAAGCCTCGACATCTTCGGTACCTCAAATCGTTCTGTTATGCTATGCGGAAGAAACAATAGCAGGAAAATTAAACAAAAAAAAAAAACACGTGAAGCTTTTCTTTCATTCCATTCATCAAAGAGCATTACAACAGCTCACTGGGGAGGAAAAGTAAAGCCAAACTGAGCCCTGATAACCATTACGAAGGAGCTCAACTGACTCTCCAAACAGTTGATGCTCCGGGTGCACCGGGCGTTCTCAGGATCAAGCTCCGCGAGCCTAAAGAAGAGGCGATCGCGCTTCTCCTTAGCCTGGGCCATACTGGCCTCGTAATGCTCGACAGCAAACTCCAAGTCCGAAATCGCCGCCCTCTCGAAAGCAATATCTGCCGTAATGTCATCAAGTCTCTCCTGCAGCCAACCGCATTTGCACCTCATCATAATATTGCTCGGCTCCTGTTCGGCGTAAGTTCGGACCAAGGCCAGACGGTCCACCAACTTTCCCCTCTCACGAACTAGCCACGAAAGCTGATCATTGGCAAACTTGAAGGCTTTCTTGTGATTATCAGCCATAAATGTGACTATTTCCAGACGCTCGTGCCGGTCTCGGTAACGAGCTTTCACGACGGCAGTCACAATGACCATCTCATAGGCGCGGTTATAGGCAGCCAGAAAATTAATGAAGAGGGTCGGGAAGTTCCGATACTCCCTCCCCAGTTGGGTACCCTCAACAGAAGCAGCGTCTAGGGTCCTGAATAAACCAAGGATTTCAGCCTCAACGGTAGAGTTTTGGGCTATATGAGCGTAACCTCTACCAAGAAGATTGTAGAGTCTCTCCCACCCAGCCAGGATTTCGGCGGAGAAGGTATGGTTAGGAGAATTGGCCATTTTTGAAAGCAGATCACGAAAGAAAGGAGGAGAGAGGCGAGGCAGATGATCGGAATGCGAAGGTGATAATCTGCTTCAATTTAAATAATGATTTCACAGGGGCAGTCCTTATTGGTCGAGTTTTTTCTATCTACCATTCTCTGTCGGCAACACCCCCGCTGGCTCGAATTCCAGTCAAGCGACAACCTCAAGCTGAGCAGACCCGACGTCTCTGCAGAAAAGTTGGACGGGCTGCCACCACTTTGAAAAAGAAAGAATAAAAAACGAGCTGAGTGGGAGACAAAGAAATTTTCGGCAGAAAAGGAGATACGACTCGTTTTTATTGGAGGACCCGCCAGTAAATCGACGGTGGAGATCTTGACAAGGGCCCTCTACCACGAAAAGAAAAAAGGAAGACGAACTGAGCGAGAAACAAGGATTTCCCCTTTGATCAAAAGCTGAATATCAGATTTTCTCCCTCGAAAAATCTAATAGCACTGCCCGTGAAGAGGGAAGTCGTTGCTATTGCCAGAGAGAGAACTTGTCCTCATTTGATAGTGAGAGTTCATTCGCAAGAACTCGCAGGAGAAAGATAGAGAGGAAGGAGTTCTCGTGGGAGAGGAATTCAAAACCTTCACCATCAAAGCATCGGCTTTCAAAGCCTGTTACGAGAAACCATCGACGATCCCGTGATCCCTCAAGTCCAAGAAGACATCCTGAGGCGGTCTCGAGTCGGCAGTCCTAGATCCAGAAATATGTCGAGCATTAGGGAAACGGGCGCATGTTCAACCCTGGTCGAAGCTAATGAAGTTCCTTACCCTGAGGGTCTACTGGTCATGGCCATTGACGGTAATCCAGTCTCTCTGTCAATCCTTGTTACCGTATTGAGAAAATGCCGGTATAAGGTTATAGCTCAAGCAAAGGCGACAGAGGCCTTAGAGATATTAAGGAGGAGTGGTGACCAGTTTGATATCGTCCTCACCGCCATGGTAGGGATTGACATGGATGTTTTCACTCTCTTGGAAGTCATCAATTCTAAATTAAACATGCCAGTCCTCGTAATATCGGCAAGCGATGATCAGCAAGCCATAATGAAGGCTGTCTTAAATGGGGCCCAAGACGTCGTAACGAAACCAGTTAGGGTTCAGATGCTTCAAAACATATGGCAGCACGTGGTAAGGAAGCAATTGCACGACCATGAGAACAAGCATCAAGCCTTCAATTTTGTTCCAAGCAACTGGAGAAAGAAGATGAGTTGGTCTCCCGAGCTGCATCGTATGTTTGTTAATGCAGTTCAACAGGTAGGAATCGATTCGGCACGGCCGCAACATATACTGGAAATTATGAACGTAGAGGGACTCACTAAAGCAAATGTTTCGAGTCATCTTCAGAAGTACAGAAAAAGGGTGAGAGAACACAATGCAGCTTAGAATCAAGAAAACCAAGGCGGGACTGATCCAAGCCTGAATGTCGAGTCTCCTCACCACCATAAGTTCCGCGGGTTAGCATGGGGCGAGCCACTTCCCATCATCAACCAAGCTAGTAGCCGTGCCATTAATCCTCCAGGCGTTAATCAAAGTATCCCCCAGAATCACCCTAATGCTCTTCAAGAGTATAGACCGCAGGGGCAGTGTATTCAGACTCCTTGGTCTGAGCACCAACCCGTGGCTAGAATTCATCCCATGATCAGCGCGCCTGCGCAGCCAAAGAATCAGACAAGAAATTATCCTGAGCACTTCCACTTCTTTAATCCTCGAATGGAAGGAGTTTTTGGCAGCAGGACAGTTGGTGATCCCCACACTTTCTCGAGTAATGATGAAGGCTCCAGCACGAGAAGTCAAATTGCTCATGGCGAGGACAGAATGAGAAATCTACCGCCAGCATTTGCCAACAACAATGCCCAATTCGAGCATCAATTGCTGGAAGGTTCAAGAGATTACCCAGATGATGAGCTTACTGCCCTGGTCAACCAGTTTAGGGTTGACAGACGTCCCAAGCCGCGATCAGGAGCCAGTGAGTAGGGACTCTCAAACATAGATCATCCACACCCGAACCAACACGAGACTAGCTGATTATCGAAGAGCCACAGGAGAGGCAGAACTGACCTTGAATAAGTGCACATTTTATTTCATGCTTAATTCCCCTGCGTATGATATTTTCCAGCTTTCTAGGTGTCTCGATTTAATTCAGGGACAAGGGGGCAATTTATTTTTTTTTTTATCCCGTCGAATGCGTGAATCCCTTTTTATGCTAGATTTAGGGCGGATCAATTTGTGGTAACGTCGCTGACTGCCATAATGAGAAATGTTGAATGGCCTCACGTAGGGAAATTTCAAGTGAAATGCCCAGGCGAGCTCGAAGACGGGTAATTGTGTGTCGTTCCAATTTACCCTCAATCGTTGCAAAATGCTAAATTGGATTTGTTCCATTCTCACCCAGGGAATCGCAAAGTGCCTCAAGAGTGTCGCAAAATGAAATGACCCAATGGAACGCGATAGGACTCATTTGCCTCGAAGGTAACCTTCAAATTAAAGGAGCCCTCCGGTCCACGGACCCGATGGCATAGAAAATGATGATGGTCCAAGGCAACCCGAAAGAAAATAAGGCCCAACTAAGCAAAGCACTTACGTGGCAAGCTCAAAGTGAAGGGCAACTCGGGACATACAATTCAATCCAGTCCAAATGAAGGAACTTCCTCAATTCAAATTCAATAGAAGTACACACAAGGGTAAAACAATATCGTTCCAATTTTTCTAGAATATGAAGAACATATACTGCCGCATTCTCTTTCATTTTTGCAGGGGAAGTCTCTACTGGCCAGATTTTCCTGTCTAACATTCCCTATCAGTATCACCTCCGCTACTCGTCTCCAATCTCCAGCCAAGCAAATCCGACGTCTCTACGGCAAAGCTAAACGGGACGCCACTACTTTGAAAAAGAAAAGATAAAAAATAAGCTGAGTGGGAGACAAAGACATTTTCGGCAGAAAAGAGATACGACTCGTCTTTATTGAAGAACTCGCCAGCAAATTGACGGTGGAGACAACAACAAGGGGCCCTATCACGAAAAGATGGAAGGAGACGAGCCGAGCAAGAGACACAATAAGAAAAGAGGATTGAGAAAGGCCGGACCCTTGGAAGAAGCAATACAGTTGCTAAACCCACGTTTAATTTTAAAAGAGACGCCATGCTCGGAAGAGGGTCTTAAGGCATAGGCAATCGCTCAGAAAAATTCAAAGAGAGTGAAAATACCGGAAGCGAGTAGCAAATCTTGAGAAATCATCAACCAAATCGAAGATGTCTCAACCCAATACTCCTGAGAGCTATCATTGCCTGCTGAATATGGGAGAGGAAGAGTTCGAAGCCATGTTTGGGATCGAGCCTATGGAGCATGGCCCTTCCGCCGACAATGTCCAAGATCTCAGTAAAGATGAGGACAATAATAGTAAGGGTCAAAAGAAGCGTTACTGTCGCCATACTAAGGAGCAGGTACAAAGGCTTGAGGATTTCTTCAGAACATGCCCTATGCCAGACGGCGAACAGAAAATGGAACTGAGTCAAGAGTTAGGATTTGAACCTTTGCAAATCAAGTTCTGGTTTCAAAATAGGCGAACCAGAATGAAGACTCGTCATGAGCACAATGAAGCCGAGTTTCTAAGAGTTGAAAATGAAAACCTCCGAGCGGAAAACAAGATATATAAAGAGACTTTTGACTCCGCCACCTGCCCCAACTGCAATAGCCTCCTCCTCACCCTCGATGAAATGCATGATCTGAGGATCGAAAATGCACGTTTAAGAGGTGAGTTAGACCAGTTTATAACAGGATCGAGTTCTGTTGGAGGAGGGTACAAAAGGACCAATGATACTGGATCAGCATCAATACCTCCCGAGGAAGAAGGGACAGATCACCACCAAGCGGACATTGACGATGATCTTTTCGCCATAATCAACCAGTTTGATATCGGTAAAGCATCGGGACTGTGATGCACTTGTTCAGCCAGTGACCACGAGACCTTCAATATGGCCGATGCATACCTAATTTGGGATGAAGCCAGCTGATCATGGGAGAGCCTGCAGAGGAAGCGGAACTAATCCTGAATGAGTGAATGTGTTTTATTTCCTTGCGTGATGTGTTTTTCTGCTTTTGTGAATGTGTAAAAGCAAGGAGTAATAATCCGACTTCCCCCTATTAAATGCTCGAATCCGCCACCTCACCAACCTCGCGACGAATTGATGGCGAGTGAAAATCTGCATAAACCTGAAGGGTAACTCCGTATCGTTTCAATTTACCCTCAGTTGCTCCAAGTTTTAAAATTAAGCCCCTTCTATTCTCAGGAAATTGCAAATCGATCCGAGAACGCAATCATATCCGAATACAGGTTGGATAAAATTTGGGGGCAAATCAACTCATGGGCATTACCACGGGATAGACAGCTTCGGACAAAGGAAAGTACAAGCGAAAGACGCGAACAATCTCAGAAATGGGTAATTCTGTATCGTTCTAATGTGCACATAATCATCTCAAGTCTTGAATTGTCTTATTCCATTCTTAACAGGGATTGCAAATTACCTCGAGAAATACCGTAACATGGCCCAAGGTGATACAACAGGGCTGCGTTATCCCCAAGGATTAACCCTTGAAAAGAAAGCCCCATGGACACCTACGGTCCAATGGACCGAATGGTATGGGGGATGACAGTAGGTCCGAAATATTCCGAGTTCGATCCCCAAGGGTGGGGAATGTTGTATGTATTATAAATAAATGAAATAACTTTTTGTGCATTTCTTTTTTTTACAAACAGGAATACTCGACGAGTAATATCAAAGTCAGTATTTTACCATAGTCTTCCCATAATGGTGAGGCGCCCAACAAAAGTCGAGGAAAATTCAATCCAACAAAACTGGTAAAAGACTCGTGCAAGACATTCAAGATGAAGGGTAAATCAGTATCGTTTTCAATTTATCCCTTTTAATACTGGCTGATATGTCTCTTTTTCTTTTTACAGGAAATATTTACACTAACATTTAACATGTTGAAGGAGACAAATCCAAAAGAAAATTATGATCATCTGACAAGATCTATTCTGGTGAAAAATGGGGCAAATTGATCACAAGCTCTGAAGCGAAAAAGCAAATATGTCTTCCTTATCTCGTTTGATTTCAAGAATAATTTCTCTGCTTTTTACAGGGGCATTCAACCGCTAAACCGTGGCGGTCGCTGTCATTAAACAAACCGAAATGCTCCCTCACCCATATGCTTCATCACGTAGAGACAAAGTTTGAGACGAACCACCCCTCGACATAAGGAGTAGGCTTCCCAATTTGTTCGGTCCGCCCACATACTAGGGGCAATTCAAATCCGCCCATATTTGCACATTATATAAACACACGTAATGCTAAAAAATTGTCACATCCGCATTGTGCTTACACAGTTCATGAATTATGTATGACTATTCCGTGTGTTTAACTTACCAACTCCAACTTAGAGTATAAACTGCACAGGAGACATCAAATGTGCAGAATGGGGCATGACAGGATGAGGAAAGGCAAACCATTTCCACGCAAGTCTAACATTTTAATTTACAGACAAACAGCCTTTCCCCAGAGTGAGAGAAGGCCCTTTCGGATTGAAGTCCCCCATTCAGATTACATTCGAGGCGTTCATACTATGAGAACCTCCTTAAACAGAATTGGTAATGCAAGCTTGACAGAATAGTTTTGCATGATCCATATTTTGATTGATTGCATCATGAGTTATCACACAGACTACTTCTAATCATTGCCGACTTGGTTGAATAGTTTTACATGAACCGATCAACTCATTGATGAAAATGCTTGCACATGTTACCTCTGATACTGCCTGACAGGCAACACATTCCCAATGTTCAAACTACCTTCCAAAGTCTTGAAATTCATTCAGCGATTATTGAATGAACAAGCCTGGTTGTCGAGAAGCCACCAAGCATTTCTTCCAAATTCTCAGGTAAGTATATCTTCAACCTGAACCTTTCAAGAGAATGAATTCTGACGGTTGTTGGGGTACTCGAATCTATTGCGGTACATACATGTATCCACCTTCTTCAATAAAGCATGATTTGTCTCAAGGACAGAAATGTTCGAGACCTTTTGATCTCTGCCTCTTTGGTTTATTCCTAAAGCGACAGGATAATATAATTTGGGTTTGAGCTTCTGCAGGATTCCTGATCTTTCCAGATTCCAGAATGGCACCCTTTGAGGTACACCAAGTCCTTCTTACAGGCAAAATAAGTCCTTCTTACAGGCAAACCAAGTCCTTCTTACAGGCAAATCAAGTCCTTCTTATAGGCATAAAGTCCTTCTTACAGGCAAATGAAGTCCTTCTTATAGGCACAAAGTCCTTCTTACAGGCATAAAGTCCTTCTTACAGGCAAATCAAGTCCTTCTTACAGGCAAATCAAGTCCTTCTTATAGGCAAATAAAGTCCTTCTTACATGCAAACAAAGTCCTTCTTACAGGCAAACCAAGTCCTTCTTACAGGCAAATTAAGTCCTTCTTACAGGCAAAGCAAGTCCTTCTTACATGCACAAAGTCCTTCTTACAGGCAAAGTAAGTCCTTCTTACAGGCACAAAGTCCTTCTTACAGGCAAATCAAGTCCTTCTTACAGGTAAATTAAGTCCTTCTTACAGGCACAAAGTCCTTCTTACAGACAAATCAAGTCATTCTTACAGGCATAAAGTCCTTCTTACAGGCAAATCAAGTCCTTCTTACAGGCAAACTAAGTCTTTCTTATAGGCACAAAGTCCTTCTTAGAGGCAAATCAAGTCCTTCTTATAGGCACAAAGTCCTTCTTACAAGCACAAAGTACTTCTTACAGGCAAATCAAGTCCTTCTTACAGGCAAACAAAGTCCTTCTTATAGGCAAATTAAGTCCTTCTTACAGGCACAAAGTCCTTCTTACAGGTAAAGTAAGTCCTTCTTACAGGCAAATCAAGTTCTTCTTACAGGCAAATCAAGTCCTTTTTACAGGCAAATCAAGTCCTTCTTACAGGCAAATTAAGTCCTTTTTACAGGCATTAAGTCCTTTTTACAGGCACCAAGTCCTTTCTACAGGCACTAAGTCCCTCTTACAGGTATCTCCATGGGGTGACCTACCATACGGGTCAAATCTCAATCAAAATTTAATCAGTAGAATCCTTTTATTAGGAATCTACCATGGTACGACCCACCATACGGGTCAAATGGTATGACCCACCATACGGGTCAAATTTTAATTCAATTTTTAATCAGTAGAATCCTTTTATTAGGAATCTACCATGGGTTGATCCACCATACGGGTTCAAGTTCAACCACCCTAAAGTTTTTTTTATATAACGAATCCTTAGGTTCTCATTTCATTTTCAGTGGAACATTCATGTCATGACTCTTTTTATTTCCTTGTATTGAGTCAATTAGAATTCAGGTGTCATCTCGTCTTTGAAATGAACCTCTACCGAGCTTCCTTTCAAAGAGGGGCAGCTGTTGACACCTGATTTTTAATCATTTTTTCTATTGCTAAAGTAATAAAAAAATTCATAAAAATTCATAAAATTGAAAAATCAACTTTGGGGACCTTAGCCAAGCCTAGGGAACTAATTTTGACCAAAAAATTATTTTTCATATTTTTAGTATTTTTACGTATTTTTTATTTATTTATTTTCGAAAATTAATAGAAAATCCATAAAAATTCATAAAATTGAAAAATCAACTTTGGGAACCTTAGCCAAGCCTAGGGAACCAATTTTGACCAAAAAATCATTTTTCATATTTTCGATATTTTTCGGTATTTTTATTTTCGAAAATTCATAAAAACAAAAAATTAAGAAAAATGAGAAAATTGAAAAATCAAGTTTGGAGCCTTGGCCAAGCTTAGGCAAATATTTTCGAACAAAAAAATAATTTTTTGTATTTATATATATTGTTTATATATTTTAGAAATTATGAGAATATTTAATAAATAATAGCATTTGAGGCTACAAAAATATATAAAAAAATAGTCAATATTTTTATTTTAAATCCCTTTTCATGTTGGTTATCACAAATTTAAAAAATCCAATTCGGGGTCGTGTATTCCTTCATGAGCCTAATCTCGAACCGGGTCTAAAAAATTCAATTTGAGTCAATTTATTTTCATTTTTTCACTTTTAGGAGTTGTGACATTGTTCTCTAATATTTCAAATTTTTATATTGGCCCAAATTATACTCAGAATGACTCAATTGTGCAAAAGGGCTTTAATTAAATTCTGCATTACTTTCAGTGGCAAGAAATGAGCTTAAATTTGACATGTGGTGAATTTTGACTAAGTATAGGGAAGGTATGTCATAAATTGTAAGGAGATTTGGACTTAAAGAAATATTTTTTCAGGGACTAAATTGTAAATACTTAAAATTCAAGGACTAGAGTGCAAATACCTAACTCTTGAAGGATTATTTTACAAATAATAAAAAGAAGAGTTAGTGGATAAATTAGAATAGAGAAGGGAAGATGAAGAAGAGGAGATGAAGAAGAGAAGTTGGAGAAGAATGGATGGAGAAAATAAGATAAGAATAGAGAAGGGAAGATGGAGATGAAGAAGAGTTAGTAGAGAAATTAGAATGGAAGATAAGAATAGAGAAGGGAAGATGGAGATTAAGAAGAGTTAGTGGAGAAATTAGAATGGGAGATAAATATGGAGAAGGAAAGATGAAGATGAAGAAGAGTTAGTGGAGAGATTAGAATGTGAGATAGAGATGGAGAATGGAAGATGAAAATGAAGAAGAGTTAGTGGAGAAATTAGAATGGGAGATAGAGTTAGTGGAAAAATTAGAATGGGAGATAGATGAGTAGGTTATAAAAGGAGGAAGAAGTGAGCTTGAGAAAGGATTCTTGAGAGAGAAAATTTGAAGTGTTTGGGAGAATTTTTTGGAGAGAAAATTTTGGATGTTTGAGAGAGTTTTGGGAGATTGAAGAAAATTTTGAGAGAAAGAAAATACCAAAAGAGAGAGAATTTTGAAGATGATGGGAGTTTAAAGCTAGGGGTTATCATCACAAATTCCTTCATCGATCAATATAAATCAAGAGTTCATCCTCGTCAACGAGCAAACAAATTCAAGCTAAGTGTTTTTATTTATTCATTTATTTATGGTTTTACTCGCAAATTAGCACAAATTGTATACACTTTCTCCATCTCCTTTTTCTTCCATATTTTATGTCAGGAGAAGGATATCTCTACGTCAACAGCAAAAATCTCGTCGAGATGCAAAAATCGGCCCAGACCAGCTCCTAAGCTGTCCACCGATTTCTCAACTGATCTGTGACTAAAAGTCCCTCTTAATTCAAAAGAAACTCTCTATATTGGGAACATAGAGAGCGAAAATCAATTATAGAAATCCCTCCCAAAAAAATGGGAGATAAGTACTCTTTCTACTCTTCTGGTTTTAGATGCAGATTAGCACATATTTTGTATACTAACACTTCACTCTATTTTATGTCAGGAAGCCGCAGCTCTATATCAATGGTCAATCCTATGGAAGCACAAAATGGGCTTAGAGGAGTCCTCAAGCGCGCACAAATTTCAAATTGTTGAATCAATTCGTTGTATTTCATTTTAAAAAATTCATACCCCAAAATGGAGAGGACAAAGTCCATCCGCAATTTAAATACCTGCACCATAAATCCCAAAGGGAAGAGCCAAGCCAATGCTTAGCCTCCCATTGGAGGTTTTTACTTATAGTAGTTAAATACCTGCAACTTAAATACCTGCACCTTAAATCCCAAAGGGAAGAGCCAAGCCAATGCTTAGCCTCCCATTGGAGGTTTTTACTTACAGTAGTTAAATACCTGCACCTTAAATCCCAAAGGGAAGAGCCAAGCCAATGCTTAGCCTCCCATTGGAGGTTTTTACTTACAGTAGTTAAATACCTGCAACTTAAATACCTGTACCTTAAATCCCAAAGGGAAGAGCCAAGCCAATGCTTAGCCTCCCATTGGAGGTTTTTACTTACAGTAGTTAAATACCTGCAACTTAAATACCTGTACCTTAAATCCCAAAGGGAAGAGCCAAGCCAATGCTTAGCCTCCCATTGGAGGTTTTTACTTACAGTAGTTAAATACCTGCAACTTAAATACCTGTACCTTAAATCCCAAAGGGAAGAGCCAAGCCAATGCTTAGCCTCCCATTGGAGGTTTTTACTTACAGTAGTTTAAATACTTGCAACTTAAATACCTGTACCTTAAATCCCAAAGGGAAGAGCCAAGCCAATGCTAGGCCTCCCATTGGAGGTGTTTATTCACTGTCATGTACTTCCTATAATTTAATTTTTGAATCATCAGACCCAAAAGATGAGTAGGTCGTAATACTGCACAGAAGTCGTTAACACACTCCCTCTTTCGGCTTCAGGGAATCTTTAACACTTAAAAAAATATAACAAATAAAAATATATACCATCCATGCATCCTATTTAAAAAGTGAAAACACAAAAGAGAATACCCTACTAGAGCTTTAGGAATAAACCAAGCCTGAGTTGCCGGATTAGGATATCCATGAAATTAAGGTACCGAAAGGGCATTAGTTTTAATTAACTAGTGTAACCAAGTCCCCGAGCTCATAATCTCTGGTTCGCAGGAATAAATTAGTTCTCCCTCTAATTTATTTAGGTTTCTAATCGACCTACCAAGAACGATTAGTGGCGACTCCAAATTTCAAAATCATTTAAACAAAAACCAAAGTTGCGATTCGGTAGGGCTTGGGAGGGTCCGCATTAGGTTAGTCAAATCTAATTAACCTAATAATCCGTTAACCCCTAGAATTAATAAAAATATTTTTAGAGGGTCGCGACATTGGCCCAAGCCCATCTTCAATCCTTCTCATTGAGATGAAGAAGTGAAGAATAGAAGAAGAAGGAGAGTCGGCCGAGAGGGAGAAAGAAAGAAAGAGAGAGAGAGAGAGAGAAAGAGAGAAGAAGAAGAGAAAAGCTCGGCGCCTTCGCAATCCAAACATCGCAACAAGCCAAATTCACGTTATTTTACTACGCTCGGTAAGAACCGAAGCTCTAATTTGTTTAAATTAGAGAAATTTTTGGATTTAGGGCAAATTTCGGATTTTGATGAATTCTGAATTTCTGCGTCCGATTTCTCCATCGTTTGGCTACATCTTTGCTTGAGAATGAAACTTTAGGGTGTTGAGGAACCATGGGACTTTACAGAACGTAATTTGGACTTACGGTTTGCCCGAAACACGATTTTGAATTCGGGTGCTACAGTATACCCGCGCGAACAGTGTACTTCGAGGCCTGATATCTCCATTTTTTTGTCGTTATTTGAGGTCGACCATAATAGGACTTTTGTAGTACGTCGAATAAGCTTCGCTTGGACTATAAGACGGCTTGAAACGGAGGTCGGTGGAATGAGTTATGGCCGTTTTAATTCTGAAGCGCGAGTTGTTCTGGTTGCTACAGTACCCGAGCGACCAGCAACCTTCAAGAGCTGATATCTTCATTTTTCGGTCATTGTTTGATGTTGATCATGTTAGGACTTTTGTAGTACATTGAATAATCTTCGTTTGGACTATAAGATTGTGTTAATCGGAGTTCGTTTGGATAAAACGAAAATGGTTTTTCCGCAAATGGTGCTGGAAAATTCAGGTTTTTGGGGTTGCGATGTCTTAAGGCCTGATTTTGGTGTCGCCTAGCTGCGAATATTGTACGAAATGAACTTAAGGATGTTGCGGAGCTAATGCCTTTGACAGTTCGTGAATCGGAGTTACGGTTTGTCCGAACGAAATTTTTGAAATTTGGCGCGCAGGTTGTCCAACGCACGATTAGTGGGTTTTTTTTTTTAGCCGTAGACGGCAAGTTATAGACGTTTATGTGTCGTTTAGTCAAGTTTTCCGCTAGCAGAGTATTTTTACAGTTTTTAATGTCGTTTCTTATTAATTTATTAGGATTTCAGGCTTTGCAGTTCGAGATATATATTGGACTTCGGCGTTTTAAGGTGAGTTGTACTTTTTCTTCTAAGGATTTTATAAAAGTTCATGCTTCAAAGATGGGTACGAGTATTATGATTTCATTTTCTTGAAAAGGTAAAGAAAGGCGATGTTTCAAAGCATTATTCTTGCATAAAATAGGATCGAGCTATTACTACTCCTTGATGTTTGACATGGTTTGTTAAACAATGGTTTATGTTGAGACTGAAATGCTGTTTTGGAGAATTATGTTTTGAGGAAAACCATGGATTTGGTTTGTGAGACTGAATTGTTGTGATTTTGTGCTGCTCAAGATAACTGTGAACCCGACTGAGGGGTTTGTGGGTATGCGCATACTGTTTAGGATATCCTTGTGGGCCGAGCCACCGGCATTGTAGGTGGAGACCTTGCCAAGGGGGGAATCTTGGTCGTCTTTTGTCACGGGCGTTATTCGTGACCACGGTTGGAGTCTTGAGCAGTCATTAGTCAATGGATAGACCATTGACATGTGTTTTTGCTGAGATTAACCAATGGTTTAAACCACTGGTATTTGTTTTGCATTTTAAATGTGCATAGTGATTGTTCGATCCGCTTAGAAGAAAATGTATTACTCACTGAGCCGTGTTAGCTCATTCCTTTCATCTTTTTGCTTTTCAGGTTCAGCAAGTCGCGAGTAGGACTGAGCGTATCGTTAGCAGAAGGATTTTTGGGTAGGAGGATTTTTGTTATGAAGTATAACTAGTTGTATTGAGCTTCTGAGATAGCTCTTTTGGTTGAATTCTGGTTAAGTTGAGGCTGCATCCTTTTGAGAAAGGGACGGCCGTGTCACAGCCCTACTATCGTGGTTTGGGGGTGTGACACTTATTGGTATCAGAGCTTAGGTTATGATTTTTATGGGTATAGATATGGGACGTTGTGAGATTGTGTGATAGATTCTGTCGCATTATCTTTTTAAATAATAAGGTTATGATCTACTTATGACTTCAGGTAGTTAGGAGTTCTGAGTCAGAATCACCTGTCTCGCCTCGTAGAGATTTCAGAGATGTGCCTCGAGGTATTAGAGGCCGGCCTGCGATAAGCAGGCAAGAGAATGTAAGAGTTGACTTACGGGACACAAGAGGAGAAAATGGAGGCATGGCCCATAAGCATTCCTCTCAAACGCTACAGGTAACCGATACCAATAAGTGGACGCCGAAAGAGACGAACATGAGTGAAGTGGGGCACGTAGCAAGTGGCCTGGTTTGTTTGTTGGCGTACTGATCGAGTAAGTCACAGCTGTATTAATTTACATGGCTAATCGCGACTCTCAATGTGGCTGGTGAGGGCTGCTACAGAATCTTTTTCCTGTGTCCTCGGTATCATCATCATCAAAGGGAGTGATAGGGTTTTGCCTCTGTTTGCTAAGACTGTAGGCCATCATCTTACGGCCACCATCCGTCAAGATAAGATAAAATGGAGGCAGTCCTACCATTTGAGGTAGAAATACGTTCCCTATGTATTCCTTCAGAAGAACAATTGATAGTAGCAGATTAAACTTAGCAGAGGTGGATGACCTCGTCCTGCGAAGGTTGTTGCCGATAGGGAAGTTTACTCTGAACTATGGTGACCTATATGTCGTGAAGAAGGTGCTCCTAGGAGATGCCCTGACCCTAACTGAGATGGTTGTGAGAAATACCTTAAATCATTTATGCTATGCGGAAGAAGAGATGGCAGGAAGATAAAAGCACAAGCATGTGAAGCTTTTTATTAATTTAATTTCACTCATCAAGGAGTATTACAACAACTCACTGGGGAGGAAAAGTAAAACAAAACTGAGCCCTAATGAGCATCACAAAAGAGTTCAACTGACTCTCCATGCAGTTGATGCTCTGCCTACGCCGAGAGGTTTGGGATTCAAGATCCGCAAGCTTGAAGAACAGGAGTTCACATTTCTCCTTATGCCTGGCTGCGTTGGCCTCATGATGATCAACGACGTGTTTTAGATTCTCGATCAAGTCTCTCTCGAGAGCTATATTCACCGTTAAGTCTTCGAGCCTCTCTTCCAGCCATTTACACTTGTACCTCATCACAATGTCACTCGGGTCATATTCGAAATAAGTCTGGAGCAAGGCTAGGCGCTCCACCAACTTCTCCCTCTCATGGACCAACAACGAGGCCCGTTCATCAGCAGATTTGACGGCCTTCTTGTAGCGAGCAACCGCAAGTTCTGCAGATTCCAAGCATTCAGACCGATCCTGGAGGCGAGCTTCCACGATGCGAGTCATGGTGACCGCTTCGTAGGTGTCTTGGCAAGCCTCTAGAAAGTTGATGAAGAGGGTTGGGAACGTTCGGTATTCCCTCTCTAAATTCGTGCCTTCGATCGAAGAGGTATTTATCGCTCTAAACAGACCGAAGATCTCAGCTTCAGCACCCGGATGACTGGCTATGTATACATAGCCTCGGCCAAGGAGGTGATAAAGCCTCTCCCATTTGGACATAACTTCAACTGGAAAGATTTGTGTGGGAAGACCGGCCATTATTAAGATAGAGGGAAGAATCAAGGCTGGCGAGCAAAATACGAAAGATAAGAGGAGAGAAGTGAAGCAGACGATTAGAATGCGAAGATGGTAATCTGCCTCGAGTTAAATATTGACTTCACAGTAGCAATATCTATCGGTCAGATTTTCCTACCGGCTATTCCTTTTCGGTGTCGTTTTTGTCGGCTCGAATCCCCTGTCGGTTTGTTATCTCGAGCCGAGTAAATCCGACATCTTTAAAAAAAAAGGTTTGAGGTGATACCATCGCTTCGGAAAAAGAAGAAGAAAAGACGAGCCAAATGGGGGACAAAATAAACTCTAGCAGAAAAGAAGCGAGGACTTGTCTTCATTCGTAGACAGAGTGAAAGCTCGCCTGCGAAACCAATGCTCAAGACAGGCGAAAGAAATAGTGATAGAGGTCCTACCATTATAAAAAAAAAAAGGAATGAAAGAAGACAAGCCGAATGAGGAGGAAATATAGTGAAAAGTTGAGAAAGACAGGAATATTGGGGGAAGTATTGGAAATTCTGAACCCCTCGATTTTAAAAGAGGCATCCAGCTGGTAGTCTTCATCCGAACTCAAAAAAAAAATTGCAATATAAAAGAAGATATGATTCGCCTTTATAGGAGAACACGCCAGCAAAATTGACGGTGGAGATAAACGGAAGAGGTAATGATGAGAACTTCTATCGTGAAAAGATGAAAGAAGACAAGCTGAGCGAGAGATACGATAAAGTGGAGAAAGACAGGGCTCTCGGGAGAAGCAATATGTTTTTTTTAAACCCGTGCCTTGATTTTAAAAAGATACATCCTCCTGAAAACCTTCATCCATGCTAAGAAGAAAGTAGCAAACCTTGAGAAACCATTAATCAATCGAGGATGTCTCAACCCAACATGCTCGAGAACTTTCGTTACTTACTGAACATGGGAGATGCAGAATTCAATGCCATGATTGGAATTCATACCATGGAGTCTGGCCCTTCCGCGTATGACGTCCAAGATCTTGATAAAGATAGAGACGACAACAACCAGGGTCAAAGGAAGCGTCGTCGGCGTCACACCGAGTATCAGATCCAAAAGCTTGAAGAGTTCTTCAGAAGTTATCCTATGCCGGGTGACGAACAAAGAATGAAACTAAGCCAGGAGACAGGGCTGAGCCCTTTGCAAATCCAGGTTTGGTTTCAAAATAAGCGAACCCGAGTAAAGGCTCAACATGAGCACAATGAGGTTGAATTTTTGAAAGCTGAAAATGAAAAACTCCGAGTAGAGAACAAGAGGTATAAGGAAGTTTTCGACTCCACCACTTGCCCCAACTGCCATAGCCTCCTCTCATTCGATGAAAGACAGTACCTAAAGATCGAGAACGCTCGTTTAAGAGGTGAGTTAGATCAGTTCACAACAGGATCGAGTTCGGTTGGGAGTGGGTACAAAAAGACCAATCCTACTGGATCAGAATTGATACCTCCCGAGAAAGAGGGGATAGATCACCACCGAACGGACATTGGTGATGATCTTTTTGCCATGATCAACCAGTTTAACGTCGGTAGAGCATCGGGACTGTGATGCGCATGCTCAGCTAATGATCACTGGACCTTCAACATGGCCAATGCGTACCTGATCCAGAACGAAGCTAGCTGATCACTGGAGAGCCTACAAAGGGAGCAGAGCTGATCCTGAATGAATTCATATGCTTTATTTCCTTGCAAGGGATGTTTTCTACTTTATCTATGTCCGAAATTAATGCCTAAGCAAGAAGTAGTAATTTCCTT
The DNA here is from genome assembly GCA_016432845.1 of Psidium guajava. Lineage (NCBI taxonomy): Eukaryota > Viridiplantae > Streptophyta > Magnoliopsida > Myrtales > Myrtaceae > Psidium > Psidium guajava. The sequence goes on along the minus strand of CM028231.1, from coordinate 12,779,321 downwards.
TCCTCCTATTAAATGCTCAGATCGGCGAGTAAAAATCTGCGTAAACTCAAAGGGTAGTTCTGTATCGTTCTAATTTACCCTCAATCGCTCCATATGTTGAGAGCATGTGCCGTGAACTTTGGCGGCTCTTGAATGAGCATTTGCATTTGGCAGAATTTTCATATAATAGCGGCTATCATTCCAGCATCAAAATGGCTCCTTTTGAAGCGTTATATGATCGAAAGTGTAGAACACCAATTTGTTGGAATGATGTAGGTGAGAAAAAAAAAAAAGCTAACTGGTCCTGAATTTATACAGGAATCAGAAGAGAAAGTCAGGCTTGTTTAAGAGCGTTTGAAAATAGCAAAAAGCCGCCAGAAAAGTTATGCTGACCTTAAACAGCGTAAGTTAGAATTCGATGTAGGCGATCATGTATTTCTGAAGGTTTCTCCTATGAGAAGCGTTATGAGATTTGGCACGCGTGGCAAGTTGAGTCCAAGATACGTGGGACCATTTTTGATATTAGAGAAAATTGGTGAGGTTGCTTACAGATTAGCATTACCACCGGCATTATCTGGAGTGCATGACGTGTTCCATGTGTCTTTATTACGGAAATATGTGCTAAGTCCTGATCACATATTAGATTATACTCCTTTGAGGTTAAGGAAAGACCTAACATATGAAGAACAGCCTCTGCATATCGTGGACAAAAAGGATTGTTGACACCTGATTTTTAATCATTTTTTCTATTGCTAAAGTAATAAAAAAATTCATAAAAATTCATGAAATTGAAAAAACAACTTTGGGGACCTTAGCCAAGCCTAGGGAACCAATTTTGAGCAAAAAATGATTTTTCATATTTTTAGTATTTTACGTATTTTTTATTTATTTATTTTCGAAAATTAATAGAAAATCCATAAAAATTCATAAAATTGAAAAATCAACTTTGGGAACCTTAGCCAAGCCTAGGGAACCAATTTTGACCAAAAAATAATTTTTCATATTTTCGATATTTTTCGGTATTTTTATTTTCGAAAATTCATAAAAACAAAAAATTAAGAAAAATGAGAAAATTAAAAAATCAAGTTTGGAGCCTTGGCCAAGCTTAGGCAAATATTTTCGAACAAAAAAATAATTTTTTGTATTTATATATATTGTTTATATATTTTAGAAATTATGAGAATATTTAATAAATAATAGCATTTGAGGCTACAAAAATATATATAAATAGTCAATATTTTTATTTTAAATCCCTTTTCATGTTGGTTATCACAAATTTAAAAAATCCAATTCGGGGTCGTGTATTCCTTCATGAGCCTAATCTCGAACCGGGTCTAAAAAATTCAATTTGAGTCAATTTATTTTCATTTTTTCACTTTTAGGAGTTGTGACATTGTTCTCTAATATTTCAAATTTTTATATTGGCCCAAATTATACTCAGAATGACTCAATTGTGCAAAAGGGCTTTAATTAAATTCTGCATTATTTTCAGTGGCAAGAAATGAGCTTAAATTTGACATGTGGTAAATTTTGACTAAGTATAGGGAAGGTATGTCATAAATTGTAAGGAGATTTGGACTTAAAGAAATATTTTTTCAGGGACTAAATTGTAAATACTTAAAATTCAAGGACTAGAGTGCAAATACCTAACTCTTGAAGGATTATTTTACAAATAATAAAAAGAAGAGTTAGTGGATAAATTAGAATAGAGAAGGGAAGATGAAGAAGAGGAGATGAAGAAGAGAAGTTGGAGAAGAATGGATGGAGAAAATAAGATAAGAATAGAGAAGGGAAGATGGAGATTAAGAAGAGTTAGTGGAGAAATTAGAATGGGAGATAAATATGGAGAAGGGAAGATGAAGATGAAGAAGAGTTAGTGGAGAGATTAGAATGTGAGATAGAGATGGAGAATGGAAGATGAAAATGAAGAAGAGTTAGTGGAGAAATTAGAATGGGAGATAGAGTTAGTGGAAAAATTAGAATGGGAGATAGATGAGTAGGTTATAAAAGGAGGAAGAAGTGAGCTTGAGAAAGGACTCTTGAGAGAGAAAATTTGAAGTGTTTGGGAGAATTTTTTGGAGAGAAAATTTTGGATGTTTGAGAGAGTTTTGGGAGATTGAAGAAAATTTTGAGAGAAAGAAAATACCAAAAGAGAGAGAATTTTGAAGATGATGGGAGTTTAAAGCTAGGGGTTATCATCACAAATTCCTTCATCGATCAATATAAATCAAGAGTTCATCCTCGTCAACGAGCAAACAAATTCAAGCTAAGTGTTTTTATTTATTCATTTATTTATGGTTTTACTCGCAAATTAGCACAAATTGTATATACTTTCTCCATCTCCTTTTTCTTCCATATTTTATGTCAGGAGAAGGATATCTTTACGTCAACAGCAAAAATCTCGTCGAGATGCAAAAATCGGCCCAGACAAGCTCCTAAGCTGTCCACCGATTTCTCAACTGATCTGTGACTAAAAGTCCCTCTTAATTCAAAAGAAACTCTCTATATTGGGAACATAGAGAGCGAAAATCAATTATAGAAATCCCTCCCAAAAAAATGGGAGATAAGTACTCTTTCTACTCTTCTGGTTTTAGGTGCAGATTAGCACATATTTTGTATACTAACACTTCACTCTATTTTATGTCAGGAAGCCGCAGCTCTATATCAATGGTCAATCATATGGAAGCACAAAATCGGCTTGGAGGAGTCCTCAAGCGCGCACAAATTTCAAATTGTTGAATCAATTCGTTGTATTTCATTTTAAAAAATTCATACCCCAAAATGGAGAGGACAAAGTCCATCCGCAATTTAAATACCTGCACCATAAATCCCAAAGGGAAGAGCCAAGCCAATGCTTAGCCTCCCATTGGAGGTTTTTACTTATAGTAGTTAAATACCTGCAACTTAAATACCTGCACCTTAAATCCCAAAGGGAAGAGCCAAGCCAATGCTTAGCCTCCCATTGGAGGTTTTTACTTACAGTTGTTAAATACCTGCACCTTAAATCCCAAAGGGAAGAGCCAAGCCAATGCTTAGCCTCCCATTGGAGGTTTTTACTTACAGTAGTTAAATACCTGCAACTTAAATACCTGTACCTTAAATCCCAAAGGGAAGAGCCAAGCCAATGCTTAGCCTCCCATTGGAGGTTTTTACTTACAGTAGTTAAATACCTGCAACTTAAATACCTGTACCTTAAATCCCAAAGGGAAGAGCCAAGCCAATGCTTAGCCTCCCATTGGAGGTTTTTACTTACAGTAGTTAAATACCTGCAACTTAAATACCTGTACCTTAAATCCCAAAGGGAAGAGCCAAGCCAATGCTTAGCCTCCCATTGGAGGTTTTTACTTACAGTAGTTTAAATACTTGCAACTTAAATACCTGTACCTTAAATCCCAAAGGGAAGAGCCAAGCCAATGCTAGGCCTCCCATTGGAGGTGTTTATTCACTGTCATGTACTTCCTATAATTTAATTTTTGAATCATCAGACCCAAAAGATGAGTAGGTCGTAATACTGCACAGAAGTCGTTAACACACTCCCTCTTTCGGCTTCAGGGAATCTTTAACACTTAAAAAAATATAACAAATAAAAATATATACCATCCATGCATCCTATTTAAAAAGTGAAAACACAAAAGAGAATACCCTACTAGAGCTTTAGGAATAAACCAAGCCTGAGTTGCCGGATTAGGATATCCATGAAATTAAGGTACCGAAAGGGCATTAGTTTTAATTAACTAGTGTAACCAAGTCCCCGAGCTCATAATCTCTGGTTCGCAGGAATAAATTAGTTCTCCCGCTAATTTATTTAGGTTTCTAATCGACCTACCAAGAACGATTAGTGGCGACTCCAAATTTTAAAATCATTTAAACAAAAACCAAAGTTGCGATTCGGTAGGGCTTGGGAGGGTCCGCGTTAGGTTAGTCAAATCTAATTAACCTAATAATCCGTTAACCCCCTTTAAAATTTAAAATTTTTTTAGAGGGTCGCGACAAAGATCAAGTATTACGGCGTCGTACGATCCCTTATGTGAAGATTCAATGGTAAAATCACACAGAAATGGAGGCTACTTGGGAACTTGAGGAGGAAGCGAAACGCAAATATCCTTACTTATTCGAAAGTTGATGTAAGTCCAGTTACCCGAATTTCGAGGACGAAATTTTTGTAAGGAGGGTAGATTGTAATATGTGGTCCAACTCAAGTAGGCCCAAATTTTTTTTTTATTTCCTCTTGGCCCAAGCCCATCTTCAATCCTTCTCATTGAGATGAAGAAGTGAAGAATAGAAGAAGAAGGAGAGTCGGCCGAGAGGGAGAAAGAAAGAAAGAGAGAGAGAGAGAGAGAAAGAGAGAAGAAGAAGAGAAAAGCTCGGCGCCTTCGCAATCCAAACATCGCAACAAGCCAAATTCACGTTATTTTACTACGCTCGGTAAGAACCGAAGCTCTAATTTGTTTAAATTAGAGAAATTTTTGGATTTAGGGCAAATTTCGGATTTTGATGAATTCTGAATTTCTGCGTCCGATTTCTCCATCGTTTGGCTACATCTTTGCTTGAGAATGAAACTTTAGGGTGTTGAGGAACCATGGGACTTTACAGAACGTAATTTGGACTTACGGTTTGCCCGAAACACGATTTTGAATTCGGGTGCTACAGTATACCCGCGCGAACAGTGTACTTCGAGGCCTGATATCTCCATTTTTTTGTCATTATTTGAGGTCGACCATAATAGGACTTTTGTAGTACGTCGAATAAGCTTCGCTTGGACTATAAGACGGCTTGAAACGGAGGTCGGTGGAATGAGTTATGGCCGTTTTAATTCTGAAGCGCGAGTTATTCTGGTTGCTACAGTACCCGAGCGACCAGCAACCTTCAAGAGCTGATATCTTCATTTTTCGGTCATTGTTTGATGTTAATCATGTTAGGACTTTTGTAGTACATTGAATAATCTTCGTTTGGACTATAAGATTGTGTTAATCGGAGTTCGTTTGGATAAAACGAAAATGGTTTTTTCCGCAAATGGTGCTGGAAAATTCAGGTTTTTGGGGTTGCGATGTCTTAAGGCCTGATTTTGGTGTCGCCTAGCCGCGAATATTGTACGAAATGAACTTAAGGATGTTGCGGAGCTAATGCCTTTGACAGTTCGTGAATCGGAGTTACGGTTTGTCCGAACGAAATTTTTGAAATTTGGCGCGCAGGTTGTCCAACGCACGATTAGTGGGTTTTTTTTTTTAGCCGTAGACGGCAAGTTATAGACGTTTATGTGTCGTTTAGTCAAGTTTTCCGCTAGCAGAGTATTTTTACAGTTTTTAATGTCGTTTCTTATTAATTTATTAGGATTTCAGGCTTTGCAGTTCGAGATATATATTGGACTTCGGCGTTTTAAGGTGAGTTGTACTTTTTCTTCTAAGGATTTTATAAAAGTTCATGCTTCAAAGATGGGTACGAGTATTATGATTTCATTTTCTTGAAAAGGTAAAGAAAGGCGATGTTTCAAAGCATTATTCTTGCATAAAATAGGATCGAGCTATTACTACTCCTTGATGTTTGACATGGTTTGTTAAACAATGGTTTATGTTGAGACTGAAATGCTGTTTTGGAGAATTATGTTTTGAGGAAAACCATGGATTTGGTTTGTGAGACTGAATTGTTGTGATTTTGTGCTGCTCAAGATAACTGTGAACCCGACTGAGGGGTTTGTGGGTATGCGCATACTGTTTAGGATATCCTTGTGGGCCGAGCCACCGGCATTGTAGGTGGAGACCTTGCCAAGGGGGGAATCTTGGTCGTCTTTTGTCACGGGCGTTATTCGTGACCACGGTTGGAGTCTTGAGCAGTCATTAGTCAATGGATAGACCATTGACATGTGTTTTTGCTGAGATTAACCAATGGTTTAAACCACTGGTATTTGTTTTGCATTTTAAATGTGCATAGTGATTGTTCGATCCGCTTAGAAGAAAATGTATTACTCACTGAGCCGTGTTAGCTCATTCCTTTCATCTTTTTGCTTTTCAGGTTCAGCAAGTCGCGAGTAGGACTGAGCGTATCGTTAGCAGAAGGATTTTTGGGTAGGAGGATTTTTGTTATGAAGTATAACTAGTTGTGTTGGGCTTCTGAGATAGCTCTTTTGGTTGAATTCTGGTTAAGTTGAGGCTGCGTCCTTTTGAGAAAGGGACGGCCGTGTCACAGCCCTACTATCGTGGTTTGGGGGTGTGACAAGTATACTCGATGCACGAGTGGCATAATTAATTGGTGTCTCCTTTCAGGACAGCAACCTGCCAATCCAGGATCCTTCAGTTAGGCACGCAGATCACATACATGTATTATGTGCCGTATCCGAGTCCTCGGATGTCATGCCTGAGAGAAATATTTAAGAATCCACCAATCCCTTTTGCCAACCGACTACTTTTGGCTCTCGATTGATCGGATATGACCAAGTTCATGATTCTTTAGATATCAGAGGCATGGAAAGTAGAAATCCTTGCCGGTTTCAATTGCTCTCTACTATCGTTTTCTACTGTTTTTGTTCTCCCGAGTTGTCCTGGTGACGAGGCTAACTATTTCTTTTACCTGATGTACTCACTGCGATGAGTTGAAGCTGTTCTCTACCTTATGAGAATCAACGCATCCGTTGTCGCAAGTAATGCGGATAATCTTCCATACTGAAATGTTGCCAGAATAAGTCGAGCAATTGCCTTGCCCAAAGATCTAGAGATGGCAGATTCCGCGCTCAATATCAGAGACAACTTCTGTCGATCAAAGAAGCACGGACAAAGAAGCAAATCTTGGCAGTGGTTTACGTCTTCCAATCAGATCTGATTTTTCGGAAGTTCAGGCAAATTAAACAAGCAGAAACTTCACTCCAACTGTAACCAAACAAGTGCCATTAACTAAAACCTGGATGCTCGTCTCGTGGTTATTCATCCATGTATAGCTTTACTGAATAAGAGGTTAAATGAGCATCATCTACCAAGCAATTTTTTCATATGAATGACTGCAACTGTGCATATGCATAGTACGTTAAGACCTCGAAAATCGACAGACTTCTAAAGATGCCAAGGCAAATAGCAAGAATATGGCTAAAAATATTCCGCAATCTCCGGTTAGGTTCTTTTCGCATTAGTCGCTTTTCTTATCCATACTAAAATTTGTCATCTTCAATGTTTGCTGATGTGAAACACTAATGACGTAGCGAAAGCACAATTGCAAAAGGAGGTTCTCCTTGTGCCATTGTCCTCCTTTCTAGTAAAGAGGCCGCTAGAACGGAAATTCTAACAGTGAAGTTTACATGCGCGTTTGCAAGGGGGCTACTTTCTTGAGCATTCTGCAAAGAGGAAAAAAAAGAAAAAAAAGAAGGGATTTGCAGTAAGACACCAAAGTTTTTTGTGAATTCTCATGTTTCATTTATGTACAAGTATGGATTTTGATGCAAATGTAAAACAAGAACTGCAAATCCCTATACAGATCCGCTAAAATTTTGGATTTTTTCAGGATTCAAGGAAAAAAAACCAAGGGCCAACTGAGTTGTCCCGCTATTGGGAGATTATGTTCAATAGTGAGGCCCTTGATCTAATCAGTTGCCTGAAAATGCTTTCGAGTCCTTCGTTGAGGCTTCTGAGGCTCTTCTCCAGACACTTCAATTGCTTCTGCACAATCTGTACATTTTCCGCCCCAGGTTCATCACTGGAAATGTTCTTTAATAGAATGCTTAAGGCATCATCGACATTTTGCAACTCGTCCTCACTTTCTTGCCTCTCTTCACATGTCATCACCCCCTTGTGGATCAATCTTGAGACCAGTGACCATCTCGACTCTTTAGGACTTGAGACAGGTCGTGAGAATGGACCGAGGGTGGACTGGAATAAGGAAATGCTGAACTCACCGGCTTCTCTCAGAACTCTCATCACGGCCAAGAAATGGTCATCTTGATTGACAAGAGGAGCGAACCGGCTTTCCATTTGCTTTAGAGCCCCACTCAATCTTTTGGCGTCTTTCTTTGCCTTCTTCCTGAAGTTTGTATAGTCCAAGAGACACATTTTGATGCTCACATCTCCCTTCCTTCTTCGGAGTGCGGATTGGAGTGTTTGAACGTGTTCCTTGACTTGCAAGACCAGGTCCCTGGCAATGCCACAGGCATCTAATTGCTGAACCGAGGAATCCAACAGTTCATTGATGAACTTCTCTTGCTTGTTCTGAGAGAGGACTTGTCTGGTGGATGACATGTTGAGAAGCTCATCCAAGCACCCATATGCCTCCTCGAGGCCGGAGAGACCCGCTCCAATTGACTTGAATGACAGAGTTGATGTTGCCTCCCAAAACTTGAGCTTGTTGAGCTCCTCTTCAATTTTAAGGGTGGTTGGGTGGGATCTGGAAGGCAAGCTAATCGATCGAACATGGTACTTGCGATTGAACATAGATAAAGGACTAGCCATCTCTAATGGTTACTCTTCTTTTTGTGTTTGAAGCTTGGAGTTTTTGGATGGTGGATCCAATTGCATCACTCTATATATATATATATATATAGAGGCAATCCGAGACAGGACCTCTTCATTCCAATGTGTCACCATGTGGTCCGAAATGGCCTCTCCTACAAATTTGTCGTAGCAGTCACATCAATCACCAACATGATTCGTAATAATTCAGACGTTAATTAATATGGAAATGAGTTGTCACTGCGAATCTGTCGTTCGTTTGTTCGTGTGTGCATTTGTAAGTAAAGAGTCTCTCCACTCCTTGCCTCCTGTGCTGCCACACTACCTTGCCATTAAAGTAACAATACCGGAGCGTGGCAAAGCTAAAATATTGGGTTTCTGCAGGACTGTCTTGAACTTCAACAACATTGGGTACAGCATAACCTTCAAACAAATCAAGATCTAGATCTGATTAGGAGTTGAAGATATAGATTATCTGATGAATTAAGGGTTGGTTAACTTTCCTAGACGATGCTTAAGACACGATTCCCACAGGTTACTCAATAGATTAATGCGTGCACGAGTGGCTTGTTCCCTGATTGCTTCCGCTCCAGTTGATTTCTCCTCAAGCTATGTTATTGCTTTCCCTCCCTTGTTCAGCTCATCGATTAATTATTTCTGGGTTCGGGAGCAGAGAAAATGTGGATTAATAGGAAAAAATCGAAGTCATTCTTGCCATATTGTCTTTGATCACGCATTCAGACTGAACCATTCAATTAAGCGTTGAAGAAGTCTTGCATGTCAAACAGTAACCGATGAACCGCATAGCAGAAGCTCACTGAAAACAATTTCTTGTTCACCACAGGAGAGTATGTCAACTATAGAGACCAACTAATCTTTACAGGACCGGGGTTCATCGTGCGAGATCTCTAGGCAAATCCAAAAAGCAGCACTATGGCTTTGTTTAGATATGCGGCGTACAAGGCCTTTCTATTACTGGTGCCATAATCAAGCATTTTCAGTTGCATATTGCCATCTCACACTTGAGATTTGTAACCATAGTATCAGCTACTTCGAGTTTCGGTTTGTCTACTTCTAGTTCCATTCTCGCCTCATTGCCTCTTTTCGCTTTGACCTGCATTCTTTCATTTTGAATTCTTCCCTCGCATCATTTGGGACTCACCTCATTCTGTGATTAGATATGGATCAGACATCGCAAAGAAAAGCCTCATGCTTGCTATCCACGCTAAGTGATTCACTGGGAAAGGGAAATGTAGTTTTGGGTGCAAGCAAGGGGCCGGAAGGGAAATGTTGTACAGAAACAATGTATCGCATTCATCGATAGAATCTCAGTATGGACTAAATCCTTTTCCTCATCAATGTGTGTGGTTTATCCTCAAGACTAAGTCTCGCAGAAACTTGTAATCTGTGGGGATTCTCTGCTTGAAGATTCCTCTATCAAAATCTATTCCCAATGACGAATTGGAAGTCACTGCATTGACTTAACATGGACATGAGAAATCATTTGCAAGACTGTTATTGGACTTCCTAACCTGGCTGAACCATTGATATGGATGCGAATTGCATCATTCTGACTTTGAAGCTCCTCAAAATTCAGAAGCTCATGAATAAACAGGAAGAAACTGAAGGTAAATCCCAACCAAGAGCATAGGAGCCCATACTATTCACAGAAAACGGTACCATTCACAGAAACGAAGTAACACGAGCCAGTACTACTTAGGCATCACCATAACGTGAAGAGGGCATCGATGTTTTCACATAGCTATCTGCTAGAACTTCACAGCATGAAAGCCACAAGACCAACCGGAACAATAGGTGAAAAGTTGCGAAGGTGCTGCAGTGTTCTAACCATTTTCTTGATCTTTTCGTATAGTCTGATAATATTGTGAGCTGGCTTACCAACATACGTAGGACATTTCATGCACAGTGCAGCTCCAAGGAGAGGAGAAAAAGGATGTTTCGGTGGTTCCAGGACTTTTTCAGGTGGAAATGAGAAAATTCCTGATGATACGAGGAACTTAGAAGTACCTCGGCATCTGTCCGAAGATTGTATGTGGGTTTCAGGTATATTCTTGCTGCACACGGACAGCATCGGTAATTTGAAGAAATCAACCTAGACTTAAAAGAAACAGAGATAGAGAGATTGCCCGTAACTTTTTTGCATATCATTTCAAGTTTTTGTACATGGATGTGATACTACTGTACATCGACACTCAATTGCCCTTAGCCGATCGGCAGAAAAAACTGGACGCCTCAAGGGCCAAAATTGGCAAGCAAAAGAAACAATCTCTTCCTAAGAGATGATGTTCAAAAGCGAGGCCCTAGTCTTTATCAAGTGCCTGAACAAGCACTCCAAGTCATCCTCAAGGCTTCCAATGCAGACCTCTAGAATCTCCAGCTGCTTGTTTGTGATCCGCAATCGCTCAGTACCAGCTCCTCCACGGGAGAGACATTCACTGAGATCGTTCAACGCAACATCGACACATTCAAACTCATTCCCTTCTTCTTGGTCTCCATCACAGGCGATCGCGCCCTTGTGCATTAGTTTTGTGATCAGTGGCCACCGAATCTGCTTCGGCTTTGATGTTGGTGGGGCTAGGAACGACATGAGAGATTGAAATGTCAAAATGCTCAATAAATTAACTTCCCTGAGGACCCTTACAACGGCCAACCAATGCTGATCAACGGGATTCTGGACCGAGAGCGATAAGTCTCCGAAGTTTGCTTCCATTTTCTTCAGTGAAGAAACCAATCTTTTCACATCCTTCTTCGTTTTCTTGCTCAAGTTGTAGTAACTGACGATCTTGGCTTTGATGCTTGAGTCAACCTTTCTCCGCCGGATCGCAGATCGGAGCGCTCTAACATCTTCCTTAATGTACACCAAAATCTCCCTGGCAGAGCCACAAACATCAATGAGCTGTACAGATCGATCCAGCAGTTCATCGGTGAACCTCTCGTCCTGATTGCAAGAGAGGACTTGCCAGGTTGAGGCCGTGTTGAGAAGCTCATCCACGGAAATGTACACTTGCTCCAAGCCCGAGATGCCGGCCCGGATCGACCCGGAAGACGAAGCCGAGATAGCTCCCCACGACTTGAGCTTGTTGAGCTCGCCATCCACTTTGGCAGTGGAGGGGTGGGATCTGGAAGGCAAGCTAATGGATCTAACAGAGTACTTGGCGTGGTTCATAGCTGAAAAGGTGACCATTTTCTTTTCTTGTTTTTAGTTCGTGCCTCAGAAAGTTCGAAGGTTTCATATGTCACAATCAATTCACGAACCTAATGTATATTCATACGAGAAGATGTAAGAGAGGCAAAGACTGTCCATGACAAGGCTACAACCACGTGTACCCCCGAATCGGCCCTCGCTTTTCATATTTTAGCCATGAACGTTAAAGAAATCGATATGAGTTGTCTCTGCCTAATCTGTCTGTAGCGTGTTCGTTGCAGAGATGAGTAAGAGTCAGCTCCATTCTTGCCCCCCCAAGGCTCGCCACGTTACCCACCATCGAAATATAATAAAGGGAAGATGGCGGATGGGCTCGGCCATGGCTTGCCCAAAGTTTTGCAGAACCTCGAGGCATCAATAATGGCGAAGACCCATTAAAGAATTGCTCGGAAGAAACCAAAGTTTCAGACCTGCCGAGAGAGATTCGTACGGTATGAGATACTTTTATTTGGAGGTTGATCGAGGTTTAAACAGATCATGGTAGGGTCGAGTCTACATTTGAGTTGGACAACGTTGTCTGTCCTGTGAACGAGGGGGTCGTTCCTCTAGTATTTCCAGACTAATCCACGTGTGGCGCGGCAATTATTGGTCGCAGAGTAATTCTGTCGCCTGCATTTCACTCGATAATCAGAACTCGATGCCTTAACATGCTGACAATTTATGAATTAATGAGACCAAGAATGCGGGGAATCCGCCGGCCGATTTTTGGTGCTGTTCCGTTCCTAAAAACCGCATTTTTTGCCGTGCCTGTAGACTTCCAAGGGAGTGGGTTCATTGAGCTGAACTGAAGTCGGGAGCTGTTTTAACTTTCGATACATGCTTTTCTAAGTTTAATCTATTGTCCTGAAGATGAAAGCAGAGTTTTCGCAGAGCATGTACCTGGATTCGTTGTTTCCCACCGAGTTGTCACCGGCACCATACTCTGCCACCAGGAACACGGCCCCAACACAGCACAAACCTAATCCATTCTCACGTTCTTGTTGGTCTTCTGTCTTTGGAAGAAACCAAAGTGACATCAGATCAAAGAATCTGAACATGTTTGGTTGGCCTAACATGAATCTAGTCTTCTACGGAGGGAATTCTTATGAGTTATGATTTCACGTCGATTCTACCACCTCTCGTGTATCCAAAATCGGCTAGGACTAGTGATGCGGTTGTGGGGACAGTACTGTTGGTTTCCTTGGTAGACATGGAGACAGTAGATTGACAAATGTGTGACTAGTACTGGTGAGGAGCTTACAGTTGGACAAGAAAATTCCATCAGCAGAGGGGAGGAGGGGCGTAAGATTCATAGGTCCATGTGGGAATTATTCCACTTGCTTCCCTGTTCACCAGCATCCTTCTAAATTTAAATGGGAAGAGCCATCTTCCATTGATATCTAAATTAGACATTTGTTTCATGAATTAAAACAAGAAAACGATGGATGTATCAGCAACAGACTTCATAACTGAACATAGAGACCTCAGTAATTCTAACCTCAACGGCAGGCCGAGCGGGGCTGATCCCCGACTTATTAGTCGGTATACGTGCAAAAGGAATACTTGTCATAAAGGCGAACACATCTAAACAGGCGGCACCTCCCCGCGATCAACAGACATAAGATCAGCAAACATAAGAAGCTTTCACACTTTCACTTGCTCTTTTTAGTTTTAGAAATATGGCGCATTGCAATTGAGCTTCGAGTTCCGCATGAAGAGGTTACATGGTCTCGATCCCCATACATTCATATCATTGATTGAGGAAGAGTTGCCGAAGAGCGATTTGCGATCTTTATGAGTTCTTCAAATTATCAACCAGCAATCTTTTTTCAGCTTCTGTTAACCTATATATCGCCAGGCAGCGCACCGGCTATGCACTTGGCATGCATCTGGTATATTTGCCGTATAAATCGAACGTGAAAGAAGAAGCTGCATGAATGACTTGTACAATAAACTGTAGATATGTTTGTTTTCGTCGTATGGTTGGGTGTGTTTCTTCTAAATGCATGTACAAAACTATCCATACATCTCAAAATTGGGGTTTATGAATAGACCCAATTGCTCTTTCAATGAGAGATTATGTTCAAAAGGGAGGCCCTTGTCCTGATCAGTCTCCTGTAAAGACCCTCCAAGGCATTCTCAATGCCACCGATGCTCATCTCCAAGGCCCCTAACTGGTGTTGTGCGCTCTGCAACTTCTCGCTATCGACCCCGTCGTCCGCGCTGTGTTTCCACAGAGCGAAGAGCGAGGCGTCCAAGCATTCGGATTCATTCGCATCTTCTTGCTTCGCGTCTTCGCATGCCACCGCTCCTCTGTGCACCAACCGCGATATCAAGGACCACTTGCTTTGCTTGCTCCTCGGCGCCGGCATTGCCAAGAACGATACGACTGACCGGAAGATCGATGTGCTTACAGCATCGACTTCACTTAGCACCCTCACTAAAGAGGAGAGGTGGTGGTCATCAACAAGAAGTGTGGAAGCTCCAAGCGAGCTCATTCCCACAATTTGCATCAACCTCTTGGCATCCTTCCTCATTCTCGTCCTGAAGTCGGCGTAATCAGAGACCACCGCCTCGAAGCTCGAATCGCCTCTTCTCCGCCGGAGCACGGATTGGAGCTCCTGGACATGCTCTCTGATCTGCATCAGCATTTCCCTCATGGACCCACAAGCATCCAGAAGCCGGACCGATCCTTCCAATAGTCCATCAGCGCAGCTTCGTCCTTGGTCGCAATAGAGGGCTTGCTGGGTTGATGGCATGCTGAGGAGGTCATCAAGGGAAATGTACAGCTCCTCGAGGCCCGATAGCCCGGCCCGGACCGACCCGGAAGACGGCTTCTGGTGCTCCGCCTCCAACGATTTGAGCCTGTTGAGCTCGATATCGATTCTGCGCGTGGCTGGATCAGATCTTGAAGGCAAGCTAATTGATCTAGCATTGTGCTTGCGGTTGCTCTTGGCTAAGAAGCTACCTGTTGGCATCTTCTTCTTCTTCTTCGACGAACCGTTGCTTTCGATTTTTCTTGCTTTCAACTGAGACCGTCCCAGCGCACGACCAAATCCCACGACCCTATAAATAAAGATATTGTTACCTGGTAATAATTTGGCAATGTCGAGTCGACCACGTGGATCAAGAATGGGGCCATCATCAATATCTTTTAAAATGCTTCTTTCAAGCCAAATTGAATATTTCAAGAAAAGGGTGTTGAGTGTCCCATGCTAAACTTGTCGTCTTGCAAGTTTATGCATTGAAAAGGATAAAAATAAGAATAAAAAGTGACGGGTCAGCTTCATATCTTGCCTCCTAAGCTTGCCACATTGCCCTGCATCGACAGATACAATAATGGAGCCTAAGAAGGTGGCGGGACATGGCTGTCGTCGAATCTGCAGAACGTCATGGCATCAATCATGGCAAAATCCCATTAAAGAAAAACCCGGGATGGAATCGAAATTCGGTTTGAAGGGCGATAGGGAGGGCATGATTAAGCATCCCATCAGTACTAAATCCTTCTTGCTAATGTGCACGGGCGGGTTGTTGTTAATCTACCCATCTCCGAGCTAATCAAGCAGGTCCTGGCCAGAACATCGTGTCCCCCCATCCAATGCACCCTCAATAATTTCGAAAGAGGTGAAGGCAGATAGGACATCCGACGCTAGCTATCATACCTCGACTTCTTCATGTCGCACGGACACGTGGCGATCGTGATGGGGTTGACGTGGCACGGTGCGTGATAAGCGCGCCAGAAAGAGCTAGAGGGTAGATCTAAGTTGGTGAACGCACATGCCATTTGCCCATCATTTCAAAGTGGGACAGAAAATAAATCATTTTTTCCGTCTTGATTGAACCGACGTGGTAGCCCCAGCAAAGTGACACGTGTTCGCCAGTTGAGCACGATCAGATGATGGGACGAACCTCAGGTGTTATGGGGATGCTCTTTGTTTGGCAAAGGACTTGGCAGAGTAGAATCAGCGTGGCGTTTCCGACATCGACGGACCATTCTACTGCTTCTTGTTTTTCTGCGAATTGCGACTCTATGTTGTCCGTGTGTTCACCGCCTCAAAGTAAAACTTAGAATTGACATAATTTGGAGCACGTGGGTAAATAAATGTTATTGGACTTAGAAAATGAATAATGGAGATCTGTATAATTGGTTTTATGGAAGCTTGTCCATTAATCTTCGATGTCCTCATACGGCAAGCAGATCTAGTGATGAGCATAGTTTCATAATAGAATCGGATCGATTCTCATCAATTCGATTTCAGGTTTCAAGAGATACACGATAGTTTTCATGTTTTAAAATCGAATAATCGATTTCAACGGATAGATTCCAGATTTAAAGCTTAAAACTTGAAACTTACATTTGTGTTTTTCTTATTTTATGTCATCACGCAATCCTGTAGTACTTCATGATATTCGATAATGAGTGTAGAATCAGAGGCCACTAATTTAAACCTTCATTTCTGGCGATATCTATCTCTAAGATTTTTATTTCGTTAATATTTTATATTTTTCATGTTTTTATATATGAATTGTGATAAGTGAATTATAATAATAAATTATAGTCATTAAATGTGATGTTTCACTATAATCATTCAATTAAAAATATTGGTGTACCCCATGAAATCGCCATCTTCCTCGGCCGTGGATCTTTTGGAATCCTTCTTCATTCTTTTCTTGAAATTGGCATATTCTGTGAGGCTTGTCTCGATGCTTGGTTCGACCTTTCTCCGCCGGAGAGCAGATCGGAGCGCACGCACGTGTTCCTTAAGGAGCAACAAGGTTTGCTTATTAGTGCAGTCACAAATATCTAGCAGCTGCATTGATCCGTCCTATGCTCATCGACGAATCCCTCCTGCTGGCTGCAAGAGAGGACTTGCTGGTGGGTTGATGTAATGTTGAGGAGATCACCCGAGCAAATGTAGACTCCCTCGAGGCCCGAGAGCCCGACGCAGACTGACCCGGAAGCCGACTGAAGTCGAGGCCATGTCCTGTGACGATCGGAGCTTGGTGATCAGATCAACAATCCTGAGAGTGGTGGGATGGGATCTCGAAGGCAAGCTGATTGACCTAACATGGCAATTGCTTCTGCGTTTGGATGAAGATATGGCCATTTTTGCAATCTTTCTTTCTTTGCTTTTGTGGTCACGTTCTAGGATCTCATCAAAAGTTGAAGTTCAGCATTCTCACGGGAACACTTAAAAAGACATGAGCGTCATGTGCGGCCAAAATGGTCCAAATTGATTTGATGTTCATTTCAAAAACTCGAATTTAAGTCTTGGGAATGAACTGTCATAGCTGGTTTGTCATATACTCATATTCTCTGTGCTTCTAATTAAGTGGCCGACTTACCCGCATTCCTTCCCTCCTATATTGGCACATCGACCGCATCATTGGGATATCAAATTGGTGCTAATAATGACTATGAATCTGCCATGGCTGTCTCAATTTTCCAGACCCCCCAGCACGAAAAAAATGCAATCTTTTAGGAGAAAAGAATCATGATCGCAGTTCTTGTGCAAGCCAAGAACAATCTACGGCCTGAGATTTTTTTTTTTCGAGGATAACTAATTACCAGGGAACATCGTAATTAAGCCATGATAAAATCATTTAAATCTTTTTGTTTGTTCAGGTCCATTTGATCCTGTTTCGGGGTTGCACCGAACTTTTAGTGCTCACCCATACTTGTCACCCCCCCAATCTACCCAAATCCATCACGCATCGTGATCCAAGCACGCAAAGTGTTCTCCCCGTCACTCCATCCGAATATAATCAACATCCCTGCATCTCCTATGTACCAAATTAGTGAACTGTCAATAATATCCACGCGACCCCATCGTTGAAATTTGGCAACTTGAGATAAAGGTAAGATGACAAACATCTACAAGGATGGAAATGGAATGCATATTAGGTCGCGGCGCTGTAAAAACAAGGAAGTACTCTACATGTTTGTAGTAATTTCACTCAACAATATTAGAGAGACAACACACACTAAATAATTCCTTTTCATTACCCAATCATCACATGCATTCTGTACCTTGTATCCATCCTTTAAAACACATATGCCCGACACGACGACTACGACGACGACGACGACAACAACGTAACTTCAAAAATCTAATATGTCTCATCGACCGACCAATAGAATCATTATATGAATTTTACCTGACGCATAAATCTAACTCGGCTAACAAATGGATCTGCGACTCATTAAAAAAAAACTGATTAACTATCTTTCTGGGCATACTATTAGAGGAGGGCTTAACCATTGAATCTTCGTTTAATACAGCACTTGCTTCTGTCCTATGGGGACAAGAAGCCGACAAGGCGAATTCATTTGAATGCTTTGGACATCTTTGAAAAACTACATGCAGATGAACGAGACAAAACTAATTACGTAAGCCCAGACGCACTTAATCAATGCAATGCGAACGTTAGTTATCACTTTCAAAGTTGAGGATTGAGTTCTCTGGATATATTTGAGCCAGTTACATCCCAATATAGATATGACGTGTTTCATAAAATGTACATCGTAGAATACTATTCCGAATGAACATTTATGTAACCGCAAAAGAATACCCGAGCTGATAAGATGACTAAGAACTTGTGTCTTAAAAGGGATAAAGCGTCTTAAGTTCATTTTCCCTCGATGTAAACTTTTGAGGACTAATCTCCAGAAATTATCCCTCGTGTTTCTCTCATATCTTTCATTTCGAGATAAATGATCATGATTGATTACTAAATTGAACTTAATTTCACATACTGAATTACCCGGAAAAAATACAAACACTCGGCAAAAACTGTTTTGCTCGTGTATAGGTATTTGTTCTACTCGAACAATTTTGATTGATGCGTGTTCAACAAATTAGCAAATGAAAGTCATAATTATTTTGGATCTCATGGAACACATGAAATATTTATGCAAACTTTTGTATATGCAATTGATTCTTTTCTAGCAAAACCTTGATAAACCTAGTACACACTTTCTTTCTTTTTTTAAATTCCATTGTTGCCAGACCAGCCCTTATACATGATTTGCTCAAGGATAATGAGTCTTGTGGTGACACAAGTGAGACATTTTTATGCATTTTGGGGTCGAGGGGAGCCGCCCCGATAGGGTCTTAAGGGAACAGCGCTCCTTAAACACCAGAAAGCTTTTACAATTTGAGTCCATACTTTTTCATTGGTAGTTTAGGTTTAGACTCATGATTAGTTACTGTTATGTATACTCATTTTCGCTCATAATTGTGTGATGTAACAAGAGGTACGAGATCTTAATTATAGTGAAATCCTCTACTGGATGTAACCCTTATTTAAGAGTGAACTAAGATAAAATCTTGTGTTAGTTTTCTCTTTTCTCATTTTACGTTTTACTTGTACTTGTGTGCCGATTATTAAGATTTGATAGGTCTATGTAGTGTCAAGAAACTATAGGACTGCAAAGAGTGACCTCATTCCACAGAATAATGTCTCCTACTCAAACTAGTAATTTATTTGAATTTACGAACTTATAATTCCTTTTTCTCGTTAATTGATTTTATGATGCAGGTCTGAGATTAACATCTGTTGGTGTTTCCCAAGGAATTTACAGAAGCTTATTTGTGATTATTTGCGCACTACTTGGTTTTAATATCAATGCTATGATGTGTTACCTTGTTTGATAAGAAATTAAGTGCTAATAACAAAGGAGAATTTATACAAAACTGCAGGACCAAAGTTAGGTTCTAGAAAGTCCATTAAAATTCGAATGCCGTAAAGATTAGGACAGACACAAAGACTCACATCCTCAAGGAGCAGTCGATGCGTTGAGAAGAGACCCCCGATTTCGAATCAAGCATTTGTAGAGTCGATCGAGTCCGTCTTCGAGCCCTTCCACATGACGCTCAAGCGTCTCGAGTCGCTGTTGCACTCCCTTCAGAGCTTCGGACTCGGCATCGGCTTTCCGAGTCACTTGTCCATGGATGGAGCACACGGCACAGTCCACGCTCTCCACTTCATTGAAGACTTTCTTCCCGCCTTTCTCGCGTGAGAGGACCATCAACCTTGAAACCAATGGCCGGCCGCTGCTCCTCCTGTTGGTCTTCATCGGAGAGGCAAAGATCAAGAGGGACTTCAAGATTGAAATGGTGATGAGGTTCAATTCTTTCAAGACTTCGACCGCCATGACTAGGTGGTCATCTAAGTTTAGAAACTTCGATGAGTTATTAGAGTTTTTGCTTTCCAGGGCCTTGAAGTAACCTAGATATTTGGCTATATCCTTCTTGGCTTTCTTTCTGAAACTCATGAAACCTTGAGCATGGATTTCGATGCTCGAATTTATCCCGCCCTTCCTTCGAATCGCGGACCGTAGACCTTGGATTTCATCTTTCATCTGCGCCATCAATTCTCTTGCAAACTCACAAGCATCTAATAACATAATAGACGCGTCGAGCGCCTCCTGCATTGCTCTACCGTTTTGGTCTCGAAGAATAGCTTGTTGGGTGAGGGGAGCACCGATGAGCTCTTCGACGCTGACATGCAGCTCGGCAACCCTCGCCATGTTCGCTCGGATGGCTTCAGCTCCAAGGGAAGACTGAGAGAAATCCAAGGCTTTGAACTTGGACAGTTCGGCTACGATTTTGAGAGAGCTTGAATGTAATCTTAAGGGCAAGCTAATCGACCTAAGAGGAAGATGCACACCTTCCACGAAGGATGAGTTTGCCATTTTTTTTTTCTTTTCGTGGGCTTTTTGATTGATGAAACTACATTCAAAATCTTGGAAATGAGGTTTGAAGTGGACTGTGACACTTCCCTCTCTTTTATACATAGGAGATGAGAAAATTTTTCAGAATATGCATTGTCTTGGCCAGCAGAAGGTGAACACGTCAAGACCCTGTCCTTAGGAAATTTCTTCTAAATCAGTCCTATGGTCATTCAACATGCAACGTATAGCGGTTTCACATAATCGTTTTTTAATATTGGGAAATGGCTGTCCTAGGAGAGATGGGAGAAACAGCAAGTATTGGGTCATGGGTTGCTGGATGCACTTTTGCCTCCCCAATCATTGATTGGGATTTGGTGCTATCTTTGATCAACATCATCATCAATCTTCTGACCAGAATCTAAATCTGATCAGAGATTAATTTGAGAGGTGGTTTGTGGACAATCAATGGCTGGCACTAAAGGGTTTGTCTGCTTTCAAAGGGCCATGGGAAAGGAATGGAGATTGAGGAACCAATGAATTTTTTTCTATGAAAAGAACAAACATAAGGAAAATTTAATGGGGAAAAATAATAGTGTGTGGAGGGAGACAAAACAAATTGGCAAGAATCTAGGTAGCTAGCTAGCTAGCTGGGCTTGCCGTTGGGTGAGCAAAATGGAAAGGCTACTGATAGGAATTTGAATTTGGCTAATATTTAATATTTCTTTTAAAATCTGGCTAGGTTGAGTGTAATCTAAGATTACCACAAGAAAGGCACGATGCCTAAATGGAGGAAAAAGAAACAATTAAGTAAAATAACAAAGTAATTAATGATTGGGATGTGAATTTGTGCACAAAAGTTATATGACCAACAACATTATGGTTTCATAATTTAAAGTTCTTGGCTCTAGGCATTTAAATGATCATAAGAAAGAATTTGTGCATGAAATATGACCATGATGTTGTGGTTTCACAATTTAAAGTTTGCACGTGTTATGTGTGCTTCGGAATTGCAATGCGAAAGACCACAGAGACGGACCTCAAGGGTAAGTGATGGCCATAGCTATCGATCGCAAGCTCAAAACGAGTTGAAACATGGCTTGTGGAATGATTGATATGTATTTTCTCCCAAGGTAATTTTATAAATAACTTTCATCACGCTCCCTTAATTACTAATGTTTGCCACCCTAATTAAAAAAAATCCTGTATCCATCATTGGCAGAATCGGTACCATCACAATCTGCCACTCTTGGGCTCCTATGTTTGAGCATTTGGATTTAGGTAATGATAACACGAAAAGGCAAGTTTTACCATGATGTTTTTATGATATGTAAGTAATCTTGCATAACAATTGCTTGTTCATCATGAATCTAGGATGTTCGATAGCTCTATAAATGTCTACCAGTTAAGTTTATATTTAAAATTTTGATTATAAAGATATTGTAATAATGTTCGACGCACTTGTTCAGCATCTGAATGAAAAATTAAATAAGATTTCCAATGCATTAAAAGTTCATTCCTTCTTTCTTTATTTCCTGTCTCCTCCACAGTCGTGTGACCATCGATGACTTCAACAGTGAAATTAGGCTTTTTTTCCCAACAGTACCCAGCGAGTGAAAAAGGTCATTATAGCCTAAGTTTCATGTGAGGGTTGAGACAAGGGGACATTGAATCATCATCCAAAAGCTATCTGCTCTTGCTGGTTGCCACACTGATTCTATTAACAAAATACTCAAAAAAGAACATTACAGGGAACCCAATTATAGGAAAAGACCATCTTCTTCACCAACTGCTCCCAATAAATACATCTCCGAACAAATTCTGAGGCTTTATTACCGGATCCGGTCAAATTTAAGTCCCATGACTGGACCATTTCCTTAAAAACCCCCAGAATCCCAGCCCATAAATGTTCTTGAATAGACATCGCAAACATAATTTCATGTAGAGACTCACCAAATAAGAGAGTAAAAGGTGGACAATTTGATACCATCATGCCAGTTAAAATTTGATAGAAGATAAGAAGACATTACAGAACTGCTGGCCCCAGAACCCAACTATTCGGCGCAGACAAGATATGATTTTCTTCCTCTGCCATGGCAACATTCCGCGGTCAAAATGCAAAAGGGATGGTTCGTAGTGATCTCCTCCTCACAAACACCCAATTATTGCTCTTCTTCAAAGTAGTTCAGTTTACTTGTGTTCTTAGGCAAAGACGATCAGAACCTTGGCAGAGACATGGAGGGTGGACACGGGCAATCATTATCTGTGTCCAAAAGCATCCACTGTAGAGATTCCATTATAAGCATCGTTTGGCTTCAGAGAGACTTCAAATGGATAAATAATGCGCCTAAGTTATGAGTACAGCCCGTTCAATGTTACTGTGATAAGCGCCAAATCTGAGAAAGCCAATCGCATCATTGTTATGGAGAGCTGGAATGACAGACCAAGCGAGAAAAGATCATCTTAAAGAACTCAATTATCACACAGTAACACACAGCATCAACACACCATCAGTTCCACCTATATTAATGTAGAAAATCATTAAAGCAGATGGACTCCAATGCATAGCCGCGATACATCTTGTATGCATGTTATCCCACCCATCCCCGAATTAGGGGTGGATGAAGTGAGGGCAGAATGGAAAAAAGTCTGTCAAGGCCAACATCTCTAAATGATCCTAATTGTATCATATAGAGCACAATCAAAAGCAAATTTGTTATCTCATACTCAGCACCGCCGAAAGCATCAATAACCAGCTCCCATATCCATCATTGATGACCCGACTGAACGGCTATATGATAAAACATCTCTCAAGGAACAGAGCAGAAAAAATAGTTACTTTTGAATTTGCATTTCTCATGAGTAAATCAGGCACCAAAGCATTTTTAGTCCAGCCAAAACCAAAATCTCAAGTTTACTGAAATCTTCAGCGGCAACTAGTTTGTGTAATTGTGAAATTTAAGGGAGCAGTACTTTCATAAGATAATGTCCCTCAATATTAGCAAATATTGGTATAGTTTGGGAGAAGAAAGAAGCTAGGTGCTTTATTGACAGCAAGCGACATGCTGTGGTTACTATCCAACAGACCAATTAAGTCACACAGTTACACACATTTCTGTCCATCAAATAAACAAGATAGAAATAAATAATATATATTCAAATGCTAGCAGCCAAGACAAATTCGCCAGATTAGAGGAAACTAACATACCAGTTAGACAGCAAGGCCTTGTTCTCTGGCCTTCCTCAACCATTTGAGAGTACTCTCAAGAGTAGTGTAAGCAGCAACATCGGTCAAGCTCTTGCTCTCAACTACATAATCGAAAACCTCATAAGCCTCAGCCACCCTACCTTCTCTACAGAGTGATCTCACAAAGGTTGCATAAGCAGCGGTCTCGAGCTTCATATCACTGGATTTCATCATTTGATATAATTCAATGCCTTTTTCCAATAACCTTGACTTACACAACCCATGAAGCAACGTATTGTATGTGCAAGAATTTGGACTACACCCCTTAGCCTCCATCTCCTCCAACAATCTTAATGCTCCAATCGCATCCCCCTCTCTGCACATTCCATTCATCAACGACGTATATGTTACTGCATCAGGAAAATGGCCCGCCTCCACCATTATGTCCAAGTATTTCCTAGCATCCTTTACCCTCCCTGATTTTGACAACCCAAAAATCAAAGTATTGTAGGTTACAAGATCAGGCTCCACACCTTCATCTTTCATCCTCTTATAAACCCCAACCACCTCGCTCCCTCTGCTCAACATACAATATCCCTTCATTATCGTATTATAAACAAAACAATCGGGCTTAAACCCTTCCTCGCTCAATATGCTGACCAAGCGCATTGCCTCTCTTAGATTCTTAGTATTGCAGACATTATCAATCAGTATAGTGTACGTGACCAAATCAGGCTTCACACCCAAAGAATCACGCATCTCGTCAATGAAATTGTACACATTAGCCAAAGCCCTGGTCTTACACAAATGCTTGACAACAAAATTGTACGTGTAAGTGTCTGGAGGCGAATGCTTCGAAGACAACTCTCGGATTAACTCGATGATGTCATCCTCGCGGCCGGAAGAACAGAGGGAACGGATAGCGACATCGACAGTCGCCTGGTTAGGGGTGACCCCCTTATTGACCATCAAGTTGAGGACTTGGTGGACATGGGAGAGCAAAGTATCGGGCGCTTTGCAGGACTGGGACAGCAAGACGTGGTAGGTCGACCGGTCAGGAGAGAAAGAAGGGGATGCCTTGATCATGTGGTTGAGAAGAGAAATCGAGTCCTGGACAGTGGCAATCATGGCATAGGACTGGAGGAAGGAGTTGTGAAGGCGGACATCAAGCAGCGATTTTGAGGTGGAGACGACAGAACTGAAGAGCTTTTTGGCGTCTGACAAGTTCGGAGACTTGAAGAGAGATTGAAATTGGGAAGGGACGGACAATGATTCGGGGGAATTGGGGTTTTGGGTCTTCCGGGAAGCCTTGGCAGGTTTCTTGGGAAAATGGAGGGGCTTTGGAGGTATAGATGGAGAATTGAGGGTGGCGAGGGAGGAAGGCTTCGTCACCATTGAAGTGGAGATGGCTGACCTGAAAGATGGTGGGAATTTCCCCATTATAGCTCTGCTTTCGTCTTCGAGCTGAGGTTTGCTCTTGTAGGATTTTAGCTAGGGTTTTTAGGCTGCATTTGATTCAGCTTTTCCAAGAGGCTATGGGCAAATGCAAAATAATTTAGCCTAAAGGGATATGGGAAAATGCAGAGACTACTTAGTAAACTGTGGTTTCAGAAGCAGTTTTGAGAGAAATGTTGTTTGGCATAAACTCATTTGAAATGGACACGGTTGAACACTTCTTTATAACCTGTAGGTGTAGGACCTCGTTGAAACTCACATAAATGATATCTAACTTCTTTGTGTGGCCCCAAATAACCCGTGAAATTTGAATATCCAGCATCTGCGAAACAGTATTTACCTACACAAAAAGAAGGTAAATTTAATCGAAACAATTTAGAAGATGCCAGTTTAATCAAAACAATTTGCTCAAAAACGCCAATCAATTCTTCTAAAGTCCGAAAATAGAAAACGAAAGATAAGAGAGACAACTCAAACAATTTACACTAGACAAATTCATCTATATCCTGCAAGAGCATCACCAAGTTTGAGATCCTCATTGGATTGAGAAATACAAACACGGTCAGCATACGTTTGGTTCAATTCCAGCATGTTTCCAACAAAATTCATTAAGATTCCAGCATATTTTGATAAAATTCAGGTTGTTTCAACAAGACTGCAGTATGTTCTAGTGAGTTTCAACAATTCCAAACAAATTACAGCAACTTCAAGTAAACTTTAGTGAATTCTAGCAATCTACAATAAATTCCCAGCATATAGAACACGAGAACTCATCCAAAGGAGATATGCACAAAAATATAAGATGAGCAGATGAAAAGTAGTCCAAACTAGTTGACAGGGAGTATTTTCCTCATCCTAGACAAGAAGAAAACCATCTTTACTTTCTAGTACAGCTCTATCGGTAAAAAATATCGTGACCAATTCCTGACAGAAAAGTCTCAAGATATGTCTACTGTTTCTCTCTTTTTCGCCAGAGAAATCTAAAAAGATATGTTCTTCAGATTGATTAATCACTTATCCCATTTTAATGCTTGTTCAAATTAAAAGCAAAGATGGAAGCAAAACAGGACCAGGCAAGGAAAAAAATAATGAAAAGAACAAATTGCCTTTTCCAACAATCTGACAGTCCATACATAAGACTAGAAGAACTACGCTACTTGTGTTTTGTTCACAAGCAGCACAACAAAAATCATAATATGATTAAAAAAGACATCTGTGCTCAAAGGGGAACCAGTCTAATCAATGGAAAAAGACACATGGATCAATCTGCCGCTGCCAACATGCTAATAACTCCCTCTAACTGATCATAATTCCCAACGCACAAGATCAAAGCCATCATTTCCATAGAACAAGGATCAAAATAACTCCAGAAGAGGGAAAAAACAGCAAGAACAAGATAAAGAAACCCTAGCCCTCCTTAACACGCAGCAGCAAAATCGAAAACTGATTCTACGATATCAAAGACGAAACATAACAAGTGAGAGGAAGAATCAAGCAAACCTCAAGAGAAATAGCGGGGCGAAGTTTCAGAGAAGGATGCGAAGAGGACAGATTGATAGGGTTCGTGGAAAATGTGGTGCGAAGCTGAGCGAAGCGAAACTCAAGCAAGGGAACAAAGCTATCGCAAGAGGCGGAACTGAAGGTAGTGAGAAGTGTAGGGTTTTTATTTTTCAAAACGGACAAAGCTGGACATTTAATAAGTTTTGAGGGAAAAAAAAAAAGGTAACTAAACAAATTTCATTAATTCATGTTAGGGCCCTTCGGGAATGGTTGTCAAACACCCCAAATTTTCTCCAAGGCGCGCAGGTTTTGAGCTGAAGTGAAGGAGGAACAAAATCGAGTAATTGAATGAATATTATAGAAGTACATCTTGCCCTTCAAGTTTTTGTAGCTGGGGCAATTCACCCCTTGAAAAACACAAATTTTGCAATAACGTCCAACAAATTCAAGGAATTTACATTTCATTCTTAGTTTTTTACAGAATGTTACAGATTATCACCTGAAATTTTGACCCAAACTTTTGAAATTCGCGGCAATGCTCTTCTTTTAGCAATTATAAAATTGAAAGATTGAAGGAGAAAATGAAATGAAACTAGAGTGGCATGATTCATGAAAGAGCAAATGTTTTAGTCCAAAAGGCATGAGATCGTGCATGAGACGAGATCAATTAACGATGCAATAGAGATCGATCATCACACACACCTATACAGGAGTTCAACAATAACAGAACAATTAACAAGCAAATTGACGTGGTTGAGGCATATAGACAAACTCTTTGGAGGCACTCGGTTGGGAAATCAAATGCAAAGATATTGAACAGATTCTTATCCAAATCAATGCAAAAGTATTGCAGCTGAGTTAAAATCATCAATACAGCCTCAGTCACAAACGATTTTCAAATCAGCGGTAACAAGAATTCTCAGTCTCTGCTTCATATATAGCAACAGAAAACAGAGTATCGATGATTACCTTGAAGAAGATAGGCGACTGACCGCGAATGACGATCGGATGGGAAAGGGAGGTGGTCGGAGACTAATAACTTTGTGGACCGTAACCGACCAAGTAAGAAGAAACAGAGCCTTCATCTGTGGCGGAAGAACCGGCGACGGCGGAGATTGGTGGCGGCTCAGAATCGATGGGCAACGGATGGCGAAAGACCATAATAACTCTCATCCCTCTCTCGGTTTTCTGCGTAACTGCTCCCCTCTGGAGCTCTCTCTTCTGTGCGTACGAATCTATGGTGGCCGACAATGGAGGATCGGCGGTGGCTGCCGGCGGACTGGAGGCAACGGAAATCACAGATGATCGCAGAGAGAAAAAGCGTCGTCCCAGCGTGTGTCCAAAACCCTAAACCCCCGTTCAGGAATGAACGTCCGCAAGAGAGAAAGAAAGAGATCGACTGGGCTTACGGGTCTGGATCTGATGGGCTATATTGGTCTAGATCAAATCAACTTTATTGTCTGGTTGGGCCGCCAGAGCTCAATGGGCCTGAAGGATTGGACTGGGCTGGAGGGTAAAGAGGCCGAACTTAATGGACAGGCTGGAGTTGTTGTTGTTATTATTATTATTATTATTATTAAGCATGTATCCCGTTCGTCTTGATTTCTTACTATGATTAGCCTAATTAATTTAGATGATTAAAAATCTCTAAACATCAATTCTCTCTCTAAACACAAAAAGGTTTTAATTTCCTACTCTAATGGATTAATAATTTCCCAACATTTAGAGATTATCTATGCTGTGTTTAGTTGTATGGATTTCTAATCATGATAGGATCGGATAGGACATGATAAGATTCCTTATGTTGTCCTATCCTATCAACTATTTGGCGAATTGTAGATTTAAAATTGGATATTTTTATACGCTATCATATCAATTGTTTTGTAGAAAATGGTCAATATGAAAAACATATATGCCCCCACGTAGTGCACATTAAATAATATCGAACACTTCAAAAAGAATCTGAAAAAGTAAATGTGACGAAGTCAATGACTATAGCTTTTGTTCCTTGAATTTGTTGATTGTGGTGGTGGCGGCTACCTATGTAGCACGGAAACTTTCCATAGCCTCCATGTCGGTGTCAAATATGTATCCGATACTTGGTCAACTGACACGTGAGTCGGAAAGTGCGCCAAACCAAGGGCGACGCTCTCGAAAGCCCTCGGTAGCAAGCTACAATGGTGGGCCTTTCTACTTAAAAAATTAATTTAACCTGCACTTCAACTTAGCCAAATAGCTTAGCCTTCACGTATCATCCCTAGCATCTTAAAGAGTCATCTTGTTATCCTCACGAGGCAGCTAATTGTGACTCATTCCTTCAACATGTAACCCTCTAGGCCTCGTTCTTGGCTTCTTAAAAAGATTGCCTATTTATCTCTCTCCCTCGCTAGCAATGTGAGACTCGTGAATCTTAAGATATCATGCTTTAGTTTACATCTTCTCAAGTCATTTTCCTTTTGTCTCCTCACCACCAATGTGGGATCGATCTAGGCTTTTTTTAATTAATTATTTATTTATGAAGTTGAATTAAGTTGAATTAATTGAAATAATCATAAGAAGGATAATTTATCATGTATATGTAAATATATGCACTTAATATGCAACATGTCGGAACGTGTTAGAATTTTTTATAGTTTTAAAAATGACGTGTTGGCGTGTCGTATTGTGTCATGTCGCGTCGCATGTTGATGCTACTTAAGTAACTATCACCATGGTCGGTCGTGGTTAATTAAGGTGGCCTTAGTGTCCGCATCATTGCCGTGGCTCGCGGCCCCTCCTTTTCACCTCCCTCATCTAATCCCCCAACGCTTTCAAAAACTACTCATAATTGAAGAAAAACTAAGAGGAATTTCACACTATGTAATCCATTGGTAAATGTATGTATATTTCGACTCTATTTATTTTGCAAAAAATATTAAAATTTTTGGGAAGTCATTTGTCAGGAAAATAACAATATTTTTTGGTATTTAGCTGAGATTTGAAAATAAATTGAAAAATATTTTTTGTCGTTTGGTAAGGAAAATCTTATTTTCTACATAGACATACACCTTTCAAAAGATGGGAGACTAGGCATAAGTACTCAGATCCGAGGCCTGGCCTCAACATTATCGGACCCAGAGTCTATTGAGGCTAGGCCTCAATAGACCTAGGCCTAGGCTCCCAAGGACCCAGTACTACTACCAAGGGCTCGAGAACAAGTCTTGGGGTTCCATTACCCAAATGTAGAGTTTCCGATCTAAACGTCAACATCTAATCATATTTTGAAAAATGATTTCTAATTTTTCAAAGTTTAAATATTTTTTTCAAAATTTAAATAGTAGGGTAACATTTCCCGTTAACTAGTAAAACATTTTTCATAAGCTCATTTTCCTAAGCAATCTAAACGCCAAAAAATGAAAAAAAAATGTTTTACTGAAAATTATTTCCTGCGAAACAAACGAACCTTCATTTTCATTTTCATTTTTTTTTTGGTCGGTTTCTCTGTAAGTATAATTTACTTCTGCTTTTGATTCTACAATCATCGTAGCAGGAACTTTGCCGCTCATTCCGAAAAGAAAATTATATTATCAAGGGGGAGTTTGCAACAATATTTTATACGACTTATAGACTGCGTCTAATACATTTTAACATTAAATCAGCATTATTGCTAGAAAGCTGATCCAAGATCAGGACGCACCGAAAGGAAAGACAAGATTCCAGCGTGACGATTTTATTTACTTATCGTCATTGAGGATACAAGGCAACATGGCGCACCGATTATTCTCATGCCATACTTTATTTTCCGACACACATCATCGTACGCGCATAGCATAAGGCTTCTGATTGTAGCAGTCGAGGTTGTCGCCATACCCAACCTTCATCGCGTCACTGTACTTCTTGTAAAACCCGATCCGGTCCTCGACGGCTGTGTTGGGTCCCTTCCCGCACTCCTCCCCACCGTTGATGATGTTGGTGATGAGGCCGTAGCCCGGGACCCTCCCTGCAGCCGAGTCAGCAGGGGATGGCCTCCAGCGGCCGGTGATGACGTCGTGGCTTGAGGGCTTAGGCGACTGCGGCGTCATCCAGAACCAGAGGGCCGTCCTGAACGAGAGGACCGGTTCCTTCGCCACCGCGTCTGGGTCATTGATCAGGTTGGCATGCAGGGCGCGTCCCGCGAGGCCGTAGTTGTAGTTGCTATGAGCAATGAAACGGCGGACGAAATTAGAACAAGAAATTTCAAAAGTGTTAAACACAGTAAATAGGGTCAACTTGACGTATATACTAGTCTCATGTCCTGCTGAAATTTTTCATTATTCTTTAATGATTTGTGCTTTGGGATGAATTTCATTAAGTTTGGTCCCTTAATTTCATGAAATATGAGACGGTCCAAAATCGTCCGATCAGGGTCCACAGGAGGTCAAACTTCCTCTTCCAAGCCATGGAGGCAAAGTATAATGATGTTTTGTCAAGTTATTTAACATTTTAATTTCGTTGCGATTATTATGTCCAACTTTCATTTTTCAATTTCTTGTGCGCGAACGCATGCACGGACGTAAAAAAGCATCGAAATGGAGGGACTTACTGCGTGATTTGAATTGGACCTCGACCGTAATATTTTTTGCCCGGAGCGCACGGCCATCCAGATTGGCGATCACAGTAGTCTCTCGACCTGTCCCGCTCCTCCACGTGGCAGTATCCCCACGCGTAGGGCCCATCTGGTGCAGTACTCCACCCTCCTGGAGAAGGGAAGCCATTTAATATCAATATCGTGCAGTGTTTTGCGTGCATGCGTGGACCTTCATTAGCTCCATACCAGTAGTTTCGTGGGAAGTCTGAGCCAAGAAAGCCGCGACTTCCCTGAACCTCGTGTCCCTATCGCCGGTGGTCCCGAACGCCGGGAAGGACCTCGCTGCGGCGGCGAACGCGTCGTAGGTGTAGAAGCCCCGGGCGGGGCAAGCGGGGTCGTTCCGGTGCTTGAGGAGCTGATCGAACTGGGC
The DNA here is from genome assembly GCA_016432845.1 of Psidium guajava. Lineage (NCBI taxonomy): Eukaryota > Viridiplantae > Streptophyta > Magnoliopsida > Myrtales > Myrtaceae > Psidium > Psidium guajava. The sequence goes on along the minus strand of CM028231.1, from coordinate 12,747,919 downwards.
TTTGCTTATGACAGAACTCACGTCGCCGCCCTGTTGCGCGCGGGCGCCAAGAATGGCAAGGCAGGAAGCTAAGAGAGCAATTGCCCAAAACGATCTCATCTTTGCCGGAGTGATTGGCTTTAGGATCGTGTGGTGTTCGGAGATGGAGGAGTAAAGGTGGCGGGTTTATATAGAGGCGAACGAGAGACCGTACGCGAGTTGTTTTCATCCATGCGACAAGGAGATAAGGCTAAGGAAACACAGACGCGAGCGCGAGGGCGAGCGATTTTCATCCGTGCGATGAGGAGATAAAGGCTAAAGAAGCACAGACACGACGTTTTTGTCAGGTTTCTAGATTTTCCGTGTAACGCGGGGAAAAGATCCCCGCCCCGACGGTGTCATCTCCTTCTTGTGGCGTCCAAAGTTGCTTTTGAAATTTCTTCGATGCAAGGGTGAAAATGACCGGGCGATCCGACGATGGTGTTTCCCTTGCGATAAACATTGAGGTTGGTTCAGTGGGCCTTTTTTTTTTTTTTGCGATCATTATTGAAATCGGACTATTCAAAAGCTCAATGCGTGCAGGGTTAAGGTGGAATGATTTGAAGCGTCCGGGGACAGAATGTTCTCTCTCTCTCTCTCTCTCTCTCTCTCTCTCTCGCCGTTTGAATCATTGCATGCATGCACCAGAAATAACTGAGCGAACGCTGTACGTAGGTCACGTATGAGTGCATAATGCCCGGGGCTAATACCGACCCACGTGTGCCCCGAACACCAGATAGGATAGCTCATGTAGGTTTTTCTGCGCGGAAAGTAAAAGCGACTCGTTCATCAAAACTAGATGCATGAAAGAAAAAACCGACTGCAGTTCATTTGGGTCATGGGAAGCTCATAGCTGATGAAATGCCGATCTAGAATTAATAAAGACCTTTGTTACTGATTTGGAGATTTAACCGTTGGTATATTAGCTCCGTTTCAATATTCACATGGATTCGTAATTCAATTCCTCAAATACCCAACTGGGAATCTGTAATATATTGGTGATGGTATGTGTGCTTGGAACTAATAATCTAGCAAGGCCTTATGAGATTTATTCTTTTGGTGAAGATATTTTGTTTCTGGCGGTAGCTCAAGGAAAACTGTTTTTTGAACTGACCGACCAGTAGAGTTACGCTATAATAGTAGTTGGGCCTTATCCAAAAAGCCAGAGTTCATAATTTTTTTCAGGCCGAGAAAGTGAGTCATGGCGTTTCATGGGCGCAATGATTATCTCATTATTGTGATAATTTGTTGATTTTATTTTATTTTATCTGGTTCTATTTTATCGTATTGTTCGCGCGATTTAAATCGGGAATATCTTTCACCGAACTTCGCAATTCGGTTTTTATTAAGAAGGGTTCTGCGGCTCTGTTCTGATGGAAAGTCAGGGAGAACAGGGGAACGGGTGTGTGCGATTAACGAAAGCGATGGAAATGGCGAGGATTTACTGTCTATGCTACTCCTAATTGGCTGGTAATGGAAATAGATTGCTTGAAATCGAAAGTACAAGGAAAGGAAAGTACTGGAATGTTAACACGCTACACTACGAACAGCGAAGTAGACTAAAGTTTCAAAGAAACAGAATGTTTTTCCTGGATGATCGTGGAGAGATCTCCATTTTCCTTCCTTTCGGGTACTTATCCTTTTTGCGTCTCTAACCACTCAAGCGGTTATTCTTTAATTTCAAACCTTTGAATTTTGGCGCTCTTCTTCATCTCCAATCCATGATCTTCACAACCGACCCATGTAAATAGGAGCCCATGTCTCTTATAATTTGTAACTGCACCATCAACCGTCTCTTTTTGAATGATATTTCTAAGTTTTGGAAAATCTGCTCGCACCCATAGATCTTGTCCGGTATATTTGAATTTTGGGATGTAATAATTTCCATGTTGCATATCTATGACATGCTGAATCCAAACACGCTATGTCTTTCATTTGGCATACTTTCTTTTAAACTTTCCGAATGGCGCACACATCCCGAATGGCGCGCATATCTCGAATGGCCAAATATTATCTTTTCTCCATGCCATCGTTCGGGATCTTCCAATGATTCCTTTTTCTACGTGTCATTTCTAATATACCGAATCAAACTACAATGTTTCGGTATCAACAAATATCAACAATTACTATACAATTTGTTGATTTGATTTAATTTGATTACAACTTTATAGCGCGGATTCTTGGAAGAACGGACAGATCCTTCATGTGAGCTCAACCGCTAAAGTGGCTCTCCATGCTCTGATCACAAAAGGAAGAGACACTTCAAGAAGTTTTCCTTTAGAAAAAAAAAACGAGGCAGAGGAAAATGGAAGTTTCTTCGCAGAAGGAGGCATTCCTTCCATTCTTCCAAAAAGAAACATAAGTATGATAGATATTATATCTGCGACAAAAAAGGACATTTTGCCAAGGCATGTCCTAGAACAAAACCTCAGGGAAGTCATATGATCCAAAAAATTGATAACAACTTAGGTATTCCACTTGACGATGATAACCATGAATTAGTATTCTCGGTCAAAAATGAACCATCAGACGAAACTCTTTGTGCCATACGGACATATTTTTCAGAATCAGAAAAATCATCTTTTAGGAAATAATATTTTTGCTTTTTTCTTTGACTCCTTTCATATCTGAAACCCAATCTTTTGCTCTCATTTTCCTATCCATATTCTTTTACCCAAGTCTCACAAGCCTATGAGTCATTGCTCTTATTGATATTGGAGCTTGCGCATCCCTTATGGATACAAAGATTCTATCAGAAGAGCTTGTGCATCCCTTGTGGATTTTGATCATGCAAGTGACTTGGATGAATGTGGTCTTTAGCTAGGTACGTATTTACATTTGTAGGTAGTGTAGTTAGTAGGAAGGCGTCGTTACTGGATCATGTTGCTTTGTAATCAATTGAGACAGAATACATGGCATTGACCTTTATAGCGAAAGAGGCGACAGGATTATAGGGTTTGCTCTTGGAATTTGGGTTAGAACAGAAAAGTATTGATAAACACTGTAACAACTAAGGTGCAATTTATCTAGCATATAATCTTGTTTATCACGAGTAAATAAACACATATCGACATCAGGTTGTTGTGAAAAATATTGCTACAACATGTTTCTTTGGCAAAGCTCAAACTCTGCTTGAGCTCAATTGATGTCTGTAGAGAGTAAGCGGCCATCGGAGTGTTGGGAGAGTAGCATGGATGATGAGGACTATGACTTAATCTTCGGTCATCAAGCCAAAATGGAGAATTATTAAATTTATATCTCGAGTTTAATCGTTTACGGATAAATACCGATCTGTAAACCGGTTCGTCAAAGGAAGATCCCTATATGGCGTGCATCCAACAACTTCTTCGTTTAGAATTTATATTGGCAATATAGGACAAAAAGGCCGGGGCTCATGACTTGGACTTTATCATATATGCTGCAGATTGTTTTCGAAACAAAGAAAAGGGCACAAATATATTTACTAGTTTTAATTCTCTTGTGGGCTAAGGGATGTCTAGGTCAGAGGAGGACAAAAGCATGGCTTTGTTTTAATTTTATGCTGCTGTTGCACGACATAGAGACAGTGTTTTGCTCAATGGACTCCGCGCAAAGAGACGAACACGAAGGAAGCATAAGTCACCGTGACGTTCTCTCTTTGATCGCACAGACAGCTTCCGAGCACAGTCAATTTCATGTTGTGAGTTCCTTCAACAGAGAGAGCCGCGCCGTGAAGAACCAAAGAAAAGAGAACGTATAGCATTCGGGTTTCGACTATACGCAACTGATTTGCTTGGGTGTGAACATCCGTTGATTTGTGCGTGAGTTTATTATATCCAATTGAAAGTTATTTTACTTGTAAACACTTTGAATTTGGGTATAATCTAAGTGTCGAAAACACAAGTGAGTGATTATAATTTTGATTTTTCGGTTATAATGAATTATTCTTATTAGCTCTCCCGAAGATATAGGTATCAACACGTGGATCACATTACATAATCATTGATATTTTTTTTTTATCGTATCACGTTATTTCTGTTGCTTTCGTATTGACTTAATTTACAATATCCTAATTAATTTTCACGTGACATTACAGCAGATCCTACTTAGGTGGCTACCACCATCTTAGAGTCTGCATCGATTCCGCGGCCCTCTGCCCACTCCTTTTCACCTCACTCATCTAATGCCCCCCAACACTTTCAAAAACTACTCATAATTAAAGAAAAACTAAAAGGAATTTCACCCGAACGGTGTCCTAGGCATTGATGTCCCTAGCTCGGCCTCGATGGGCTAGAGAATTGTTGCTGGAGTCTCGGGATTCTAGATGGACTTAGGCTCGGCCTCGATAGATGTGGGCTTGGGCACCCAAGGAACCCCATTCTACTGCCAAAGTTCAAATCATTTTTTTTTTCTAAATTTAAACTATGGTAGGGTAACATTTCCCGTTGACTAGTAAAATATTTTCTGTAAACTCATTTTTCGCACCGCTCAAAAAGCAGAAAATTTAGGAAAATTTTTTGCTAGAAAAATTTCCCTATGAAACAAATTGGGCCTTAATTTTCATTTTCTTTTTTTGGTCTTTTTCTCTATAAGTATAATTCACTTCTGCTTTTGATTCTACAATCAATGTAGTAGGAACTTTGCAGCTATTTCCGAAAACAAAATTATAGTATCAAGGGGGAGCTTGAAACAATATTTTATACGACTTATAGATCGCGTCTAATAGATTTTAACATTAAATCAGCGTTGTTGCTAGAGAGCTGAACTGAGATCAATGGAGCACCGAAAGGAAAGACAAGATTCCAGCTTACGGTTTTATTTGCTTATTGTCTCTGAGGATACAAAGGCAACGTGGCGCACTGATTATTCTCATGCCATACTTTGTTTTCCGACACCCGTCATCGCACGCGCCTAAGCATAAGGCTTCTGATTGTAGCAGTCGAGGTTGTTGCCGTACCCGACCTTCAGCAGGTCGCTATACCTCTTGTAAAACCCGATCCGGTCCTCGACGGCCGCGTTGGGTCCCTTCCCACACTCCTCCCTGCCGTTGATTATGTTCGTGATGAGGCCGTAGCCCGGGACCCTCCCTGCAGTCGAGTCTGCGGGGGATGGCCGCCAGCGGCCAGTGATGACGTCATGGCTCGAGGGCTTAGGCGGCTGCGGCGTCATCCAAAACCATAGGGCCGTCCTGAATGAGAGGACCGGGTCCTTTGCCACCGCGTCCGGGTCGTTGATCAAGTTGGCGTGCAAGGCCCGTCCCGCTTGGCCATAGTTGTAGTTGCTGCGAGCAATGAAACCGCGGATAAAATTAGAACAAGAAATTTCGAAAGTATTAAATAGAGGATAGGGTCAATTTCGAGGTAAATACGTATATACTAGTCTCATGTCCTGCTGAAGTTTTTCATTCTTCTTTAATAATTTGTGCTTTCGTTGGTCCTTCAATTTCATGAAATATGAGACGGTCCAAAATCGTCCAGTCGGGGTCCACACGTGGTCAATCTACCTTATCCAAGCCATGGAGGCAAATTATAACGATGCTTTGTCAAGTTATTTAACATTTTAATTTCCATTCGATTATTATGTCCAACTTCCATTTTTCAATTTCTTGTGCATGAACGCATGCACAGCCGTAAAAAAAAAGCATCGAAATGGAGTGACTTACTGCGAGATTTGAATTGGACCTCGACCGTAGTATTTTCTGCCGGGCGCGCACGGCCATCCAGATTTGCGATCACAGTAGTTTCTCGACCTGTCCCGCTCCTCCACGTGGCAGTATCCCCACGCGTAGGGCCCATCTAGTGCACTCCTCGATCCTCCTGGAGAAGAGGAGCCGATCAATATCAATATCGTGCGATGTTTTACGTGCATGTGTGACGGGCCCGGTTGCGGAGGGCTGACTCGTGCGGCGACTTAAGCGTCCTGGGATCGGTGGAGCGCCGCACGAAGACCTCGGCCTGTGTCACATGCGTGGACCTTAGTACGAACTAATTAGCTCCATACCTGTAGTTTCGTGAGAAGTCTGAGCCAAGAAAGCCGCGACTTCCCTAAACCTCGTGTCCCTGTCGCCGGTGGTCCCGAACCCCGGGAAGGACCTCGCGGCAGCGACGAACGCGTCGTAGGTGTAGAAGCCCCTGGCGGGGCAAGCGGGGTCGTTCCGGTGCTTGAGGAGCTGATCGAACTGGGCTCTGCTTATGATAGAACTCACATCGCCGCCCTGTTGCGCGCTGGCGCCAAGAACAGCAAGGCAGGAAGCTAAGAGAGCAATGGCCCAAAACGACCTCATCTTTGCCTGAGTGAGTGGCTTTAGGATCGTGTATGGTTCGGAGATTGAAGAGCAAGGTGGCGGGTTGATATAGAGGCGAGCGAGCAAGAGACCGTTACGCGAGTCGGTGTCATCCATGCGACGTGGAGAATAAGATAAGGCTAAGGGGAACACAGAGGCGACGTGGTTTCGTAAGGTTTCTAGATTTTTCACGTAACGCGGGGAAAAGAGACGACACCAATGGTGTCGTCTCATGGCGTCTGGAGTTGCTTTTGAAATTTCTTCGATGCGCCAGTGAAAATGACCGGTCTAACCGACGATGGTGAATTTCTCTCGCGATAAACGTTGAGGCTGGTACATTTTTTTTGCCCTTTTTTTTTTTGGGCGATCATTGTTGAAGTCGGACTATTCAAAAGCTCAATACGTGTAGGGTTAAGGTGGAATGATTTGAAGTGTCCGGGCCAGAATGCTCTCTCTCTCTCTCTCATAAACCGCATATTCTCCATCTCTCCATCTCTCCCCGTTTGAACCATTGCATGCACGCACGAGGAATAACTGAGCGAAAAGCTGTACGTAGGTCACGTATGCGTGGTTAGGGGCCGGGGCTAATACCGACCCACGTGTCCCCCGGACACCAGATAGGATAGCTCTGGTTTGATCCGGCCGACCAAACAATGCCATGTAGGTTTTTCTGTATGGAACGTAAAAGGAACTCCTTCATCAAAATTAGATTCTTGACGAAAAATTTGACCACAGTTCATTCGAGTCACGGAAAGCCAGTAGCTAATGAGATGCCGATTGGAATTGCTAGGGACATTCGTTATTGACTTGGAGATTCAACCATATGGGAATCCGTAGTATATTGATGATGGTATGTGTGGTTGGAACTAATAATCTAGCAAGGCTAAATGAGATTTATTCATTTGGTGAAGATATTTTGTTTCTGGCGGTAGCTCAAGGAGAACTCTTTTTTGAACTGACAGAACAGTAGAGTTGGGCTATAATAGTAGTTGGGCCTTATCCCATAAGTCCGGGTTCATATTCTTTTCAAGCCAAGAGAGTGAGTCATGTTGTTTCATACGCACGATGATTATCTCATTATTGTGATAATTTATTGATTTGATTTTTTTTTTATTTTGGTCTGGTTCTATCCCATCTTATACTATTATATAATTTGTTGATTTGATGACAACTTTACGACATGGATTCTTGGAAGAATGGATAGATCCTTCATGTGAGCTCAACCGTTAAAGTGAAGCTGGCAAAATGAAACCCAATAATCAAAGAGGTTTTGCTCGATGTCAACCAAGGTTGTGCATCAATCCCGGTCTAGTTCGAGGACTAAACCAACCAATTCTAGGTGGTTTTAGGGGAACCATTTCAATTCCTGATTCCACGTAAGAAACCATACAGACCAAGATTTTTTTTAGAATTTTTTTTTATTCTAAAGTAAACCCTAATTAATAAATTATTTTTTTCTTTTAATATCTAGAGGAAGAAGCCATTAGTTTCAGGACCAACCCTAAAATTAAATAGGGTTACCCCACTGTGGAGTAGATCATCTCTAATATCAACCCATCTTAGAGGATCTGTCGATTGATGAGTGCTTATTGTTGGCCACACCGAAATTTCTTCGCGGTTGGAACCATTCGAAATGTGTGGTTGTCCTCTAGAGGTGATGAACTCCAAGTTCATAAAAGCCGGGACATATCATTTTGTATTAGGATTTTTATATAGGACATTCGCGGTAAGAAGATCATTTGCACAAGTAGAGCTGTAGCGCTGGCACGGATGCATTGTCAATTTTGGTAATTTATATTAGTAAATAAGGGACTCCATTTTATGATTATTTGTGTAAAAACTATTTTATATCGACGGTGTGCTTTATGTAATTTTTTTCTTCTGTTTTTTTGTCTGGTTGGAATAGGTTTTAACCTTTGATTAATAATAAGAAAAACTACCGTAGCTAGCACTCATAGAGTCACAACATAACAAATCTCACAGGGATTGAGGGTTTAACCATCCAATCCGAATGAAGCAAATTTTTTCGATGGGCTTTTGCGACCCACTCCGCAACGCCCTTGGCCTCACGTAGAATATGGACCACGCTAGTTTTTTCTTTGCTGAGGTGGGCTATAATAGATTTGCAGTCTTCAAATAAAGTTCTGAAGGCCCCATGGACTCTCCTCAGGCATCGTTAGAAGATTTGGGATGGATACGTTGTCGGTGAGGATATCCATCCTCTGCTGCTCCACTTGTAGGACTGAAAAAGAAACCACTGAATTCAACATCTTCTTCCTCTTGTGTCTCTCTGCCCGCACCACACGAACGGGTTGCAGCACTCCAAGGGTTTGCATCTCCATGACAGAACTTGCGCTCTCCTCCTTCACGAAGCCAGCTACAATGACGCCTCTGCCATCCTTGCAAATACCAGCCATAGATCCATATTTCTCACCCTCCTTTCACGAGTAGTCGGCGTTGGAGCTCCACGCATCTGGTCCCGATAGATTCCACTTCGCAGGTGAGTCTTTTCTTTTTCCTCCGCGCAAATATGGGTCTTCTCCCTCAAAACACCACGCTGTCTCATTCTTTCCACAGGCGCCAAAAGATGTTTGCAAGGAGTGTCGCGGAGAGAGTGGGGGTGGTTTCGATAACTGGTAAGAGCTTCAGATATTCACTTGTCCATCCTGTGTACTAGAACTAGCAATATGCATAATTTCAACCTTGTGCCCGCCCATATCTGTTGCACCCATTCACGGAGCAGAAACCGGTGTTCAAGCGTCTCCGGGGAGCAACGGCACGCAGGACACAACAGATTGGGGGCCAAATTTTCTCTTATACAGACTTTCTTTTGATGGTAAGGCATTCTGACACACATAAGTCTAATCTTTGGGGATATGGGAATCTGCCAGATCGATTTCCATAAGCTCCAAGGTGGTTGGTATTAGCAGGTACCGAGATTAAGATTGTTCTGTTTTGATTCCCTTTTGACATTGTGATAGCCCTCTTTGACTAAGTATTTCCCATTTGCGTTGCCTGTCCAAATTAAGTTATCCCTCGTAGCCCTCGGGTTAATAGGAATATCCATGATTTCCTGCACAATGTCTTACCAAAAAGTTTCTTTCGAGTTATGCTCATCCCATAATTTGATACATGGGATAATCACTTCGGCTACCATATGGGGTCATCTTTATTTGCAGGGCCTCCTATCATGTAGCGTCAAAGCCGTGATGTCCCAAGCTCGCCACGTGTATTAACAGCTTTAACATTAACTTAATTAAAATAACACACTGGCAAATAAAAATTCGCAGCACTTTATTTTATTTACAGCTGATAAATGTTAGGTTGTGGCATCAAAAGGGTAGCCTGTTGCCCTATCTGATACACAAAGAATGAGGACAATAATCCTAAACAAAAACCCCCACATAACCTAAAAACTACCCTCTGCTAGACAAAAGGCAAAGGGCCTAGAACCCCGTAGGTCATCCTCCAAAAACTCTATAAACAGTAGTAAAATGATGCAGAATAGTTCTCACTTCTAAACCGTCGTCAACCCACAGTTGACAAGTAAATTAGACATACTGAAGATCCAATGTATCGGAAACGAAGTAGGGCAACACTTCCCAGGTGAAGTGAACTTGTACTCCATAACAAAGGGTTGGAGGGCTACCCATATTATTTCCCTATAAAAACATTTTCAATAATAAAAGAGTTATATGAGTTAATTCTTTAAATCACATACTAAAGATTCCATGAAAAGGAATGGGAAATGGTAAGATTAGTAAGGCAACATCCTAGTGTCGTTGCTTAAAGTGACCACCTGGTAACGATCAATAAGAGGTATCTAGTGATATAAGGTGCTATGCATGATATCATGAACTAAATAACTGTAAGTAAGGTAACCCTTCCAATTGACATACACACACATTATGTTTTCTCATGACGTTGTCGTCTTGTACCACCTCAGAAATTAGTCATGTCACGCAACAGGGCCACCCAATTACACAGCAGAATCTTCCCATAAACTCCATGGGGTACATTACATAGGCGCAAAACTCGCTTCCATACATATTACTTGGTCCAATACCGCATCATGTGTGGTCATACATTTAGGTATACAATCGCATGCTAATATTATGTAGTGCCATGGATTGAGGTTGCAGTTCCCTCACTATCATAAACAGCAACGATAGTCTAGGGTCAAATTGATCATCAGCTGTCTAATGTATTTAGCATTAAACAAACAGTTATATCTCTCCACAACACCAAGTATATTCTTATCCTCTACTTAATTGAGACTGCCTCAGACACTATTGTCGCAACCTAAAAAAATCAGTTTCCCAATTTTTAAAGTTAATGGATTACCAGGTTAATTAAATTGAATTAACTAGCCTAGCTCGAACTCTCCGAAGTTCTACCAAATCGTGACTTATGTTCAATTTCATCAAAAGAAAGATTTATCTTGAAGTCGCCACTAATCATTTTGGGTAGGTTGATTAGACACCTAAATAAAGCATCGGGAGAAATACTTTATTTCTACGAACCAGAGATTAATGAGTTCGGGGACTTTGTTACACTAATATTTCTACTAGCGCTCTTTCGGTACCAATTTCATGAAAATGTTCAACTTGACAATTTTGATGAATTTTCACTTGAGATTCAAAGATGCAATTTTTTTTATTTTCTTTTTATGACAAGGTAAGGAACTAAATTATATGCAATGCATGCGGTTTAATCTAAATATTTACAAGATAAATTACGCGTGCAATTATCTACATGATGTGAAAATGTGCAACAAAAGCAAACCCCTTTTTTTATTTTTTAAAGAAAATATTACAACGTGCAATAAAAATCTCAAAAATTGGATATGCAATTTATTCCAAAGAAATGCAATATGTCCAACAAGGTATAATCGAAATTCAAATCAATCCATTTAGGCAACACAATTTCGAATATTCGAAATTATTAGAATCGTTACCTGACTTGACGGATTTGATTATCGAACTTGAACCTCGGATTTCCTCGTGGATCAAGATTGCAGATCGCGGCTCGCGGCTCGAACGACGGGGATGGACTCGCGGATTGTATTGGTCGATGAAGATGGTAACTCCGAGTTTCGAACTCTCGTTTCCTTCAATTCTCTCTTCTAAAAGAATTCTCTCTTTTTTTTGTTTTCTTTTTCTCTCTAAATTTTCTTCTCTCTCAAAATCTCTCCTCAAGTTTTATTCAATCTCCAAAGTCTTCCTAATTTCTCTCTAATCTCTCCAAAAGTCCCTCCTCTTTCAAGGCTCTCATTCTTCCTCCTTTTATAGCCTACTCCCTCATCTTCCTTTCTCTATCTTCATCTATCATTTTAATTTTTCCACTAACTTCATCTTCCCTTCTAATTCCACCATCCTCCATTCTTTATCTCCATCTTCCCTTCTAATTCACCATCTTCCATTCTAATCTTTCCATCTCCCATTCTAATTCTTCATCTTCCCTTCTAATTCTACCATCTTTCCTTCTAATTTCTCCATCTTCCCTTTTATATCTCCCCTTCTCCATCTTCCTTTCTAATTTCTCCACTAACTCTTTTTTGCAAAACAATCCCTAAAATTTTATGTATTTGCAATTCAGCCCCTGAAGTTTTATGTATTTGCAATTCAGTCCCTGTGGAAAAATTTCTTTTAAGTTCAAAACTTCATAAGCCTTTCGGCACACCTCCCTCATGCTCAGTCCAATCGTTTGTCAATTTAAACTCAAATCCTCCGTCGTTACCCATAATAAAATGCATGACCGACAAAAAATTAAATATGCAATGCATGAAAAAATTAATTTTTGGTGAGAACAAATTCTCATTTTTTTATGTACTTAAGTGAATGAATTTTAAAAAGTCAAAATTTAGGTGTCAACAGCTGCCCCTCTTTGAGCGGAGACTCGTAGAGGTTTCGCTCAAAGACAAAATTGAACCTAAATTTTGACAATGCAAATGAATGATGATGATTTTTTTTTTGTGGGGGAGTTTTAATCCCATTTTTTATGCAAGAGAATATGATGCATGACATGCAGGACTGAAAATAACATGTGTCAAGACTTCATTCGTCCATGGAATGGATTAAAGAAATATGCACATGGATCGCATATAGAGATACCCGTTTTACTAAATACCTCATAATGCTGATGATTCCCTTAAGCTTCAAGCATTTTGTGGATGCAAGAATTTTAAGGTACTGGTGCCTATCCGTTACCAGAGGTTTCCCCCTGATGCGAGAAAGCGCAAGATCTGTAAGGGGATGTGTCCATTGTATCTCTTCGAGTGGAATCACATAGTTTCTTTCAAGATCATTAGAGCTGGTCCTTGTTGATCTGAAAGGGTATCAAAACCATAAGAGCATGTCGATTATGGTTTTTGATAAAATTTGTCGAGACCACGAGAGCATGTCGATCATGGTTCGCACAAGCATCCAAACACAAGAGCATGTCGATTATGAACTGGATGGATAAGATCAAGAACATGAGAGCATGTCGATCATGAACTTGATAGGGTACCAAAATCACAAGAGCATGTCGATTATGATTTTGATAAAATTTGTCGAGACCACGAGAGTATGTCGATCATGGTTCGAACAAATGTTTCATGCAGATCACAAGAGCATGTCGATTATGAACTGGATGAAATTAAGGAGTGTACTTTCTCATTGGTGCAAACTCAAAGCTTGCGATTTTGAAAAGGGTTCAGAAAACTTACCTGGGTTTTTTGGGTAGTTGAGCGGTAGATTGTTGACACCTAAATTTTAAATTTTCTCTTAAATCATTTGTTTACATAAAAAGAAAAAGAAGAAGAACTAGTCTTAGTTCTCGCCAAAAAAAAATAATTCATTAGTTTTTAAGCATAGCATATTTAATTCATGCATTAGCATTTATTTGGACCTGCAGAAAGCGCCAAAAAAGGGAGAGAAGACATAATAAATAAAATATAGAGCACATCGTCAAAACTCGGAAAATCAAGACCTCTTTTTGTTGGCCATTGAATTCCCGTGAAGCTACCAATGAGTTTACTTGTTTCGTCTGTGGTGCTTTGGAGTTTTAGTTCGGTATTTTATTCCAAGCAAGGGTCGTGATACTTGCCATAGACATATAATTTTCTTTTCGTCCTTTTTGTTGGTATGCTTTTTTGCTCTAAAGGCAACTAGCTTTGAGAAAAGAAGATACAAAGGTTTCTGGCAGAATTACTTCTACTTGGTATCGTGGACTGGCGTCATCAAGCATAATGGACAATGTTTCTCGTATCTTGGGCCGTTGTATGAGATGTGTGGTACTTGGGACCCTAAAATCAGAGACCAGTCAACGACACCAGCTGGCCACAGGAGGAAGATTAAAGAAAGAAGAAAACATTTAAAATTAGAGATTAGTATTATCTCATTCTGCAAGAGACATATCTCGTGATTCTTTTGGACGGCAAGCATAAGGGATAACAGTCCAATTCGAATCAAAATCTTGAAGATAATTCTCGGATTCTCTTCGACTCTTATCTGAACACGATCTGTGAAGGGTTATAAAGACTTACTTGGCTGGTCACAAAAGGGGGGGTTCCACGGTTAGAAACGAGGGGAGCACATTGAGAAGAAAATTCGTGGGTTTCACTTCAGAAAATTAAGAAGAGAGTTTCGGAGGTTTTTCTCGTGTACGACGTCCTTTGAAGGGTGGTTCGACGGCTGTCTTCAAGCACGAAAACCTCTTATGCGTTGAGGCTAGGAGTTGATACGGCTCACCAATTGGACCGCTCCAGTTTTGTCTAGCCATAGTAGCCGCTGGAATCAACGACCAATCTTTTTGTTTCTATACGAGTTTGGAGGACCATACCCGAAACTGCTTTCTGTCCAAGTGAAGGCTTTGCTCCCCTGCACCGATAAAAAAGGCTCATCCCAACACCTCTGCTCCGTCTGGATTAAAGTTCGAGCTCGACATTCAAGTCTCGTCCAAATTCGGCTATCGAAGTTGGCATTCAATTCAAGGTAAATTTCCTTATCCTCAAATATTAGCTTGCTTAATTTTTTGTTGTTGCGTTTTTTCGTTGAACATTTAAAAGCATCAGGAGATAACTGCCCACCTTGGATTGTATGATATTGCACTAAAAAAAGAAGGATTTTTATGTCAAAAAGATTCAATTTTGCTTGTTCGCTAATTGAATTTGAGATGCTGGCACAAAGAATTCTGGGTGTTCCTTCGTGTTCTTGCAATTTTTTCGGAAGCTGGGTGTGTTTTGGTTGAGACGTTTTCTTGCTTATCTTGAATTGTGACTCAAGTTGTCATAGATCTTCATCAAGTTGACTTGTGAATTGGGCCCAACGTTCTAAAAGTTAACTAGGTAATTCTGAACCACGTCAAGATAACGTTCAGAATACAAGGTCTTTTGTGCTTTCGAAATTTATGAGAGAATGCTTAATCCAATTTTCAAAAAAGAAATTGTAAGTATCTTGAGGATGTATGAGGATAAGTGAATACTTTTGGTTTTGCATACACTTGGTAAAACGTTAGATATCGTTGGGAGGAATTTAATTTTCATGCAAATCTGAAATTTTAGCCTTATCTTTAGGATGTATATTGGTGCATGTGTCAAATTCAGATCATATCTTGAGGATATTCTTTCGGATATTTGATATATTTTGTGGTTCAGTTTTCATAATCCTTAAGAAATTGAGCATATAACTCGAAATATTCGCATTTCCTTGGGTTCAAATTTGGGATATTTTTTTTTTGTTATGAATATATCTGGTGAGTGATTATCTCAATTGAATATCCTTTGCGGATAGGGTGATAGGCTCTTTAAAATTCGGCATCTTACCCTTTAGTGGCCGAAAATTTCATTCATTTTCTTTTACGTCAAATATTTTTATAATATTCCTTGAGTGTCGTACATGCTGCCTTGCGCCTTTGTCCCTCAGATATGTGCATTATGGGTGACCATCCGACTTCATCCTCGAAGTATGACGTCATCCGCATAAATGAAATTATCCATCTTATCCCATAACATTGGGACCAGACCGATAAATTTCATTTAAATTCACCATCTCACCCCACCCTCGGGGTACGACGTGAATAAATTCCCTTCCGACCCTAAACCTTGGGTACGAAGCGAATTCATCGGAAAAATTCGGATCACATGGTGTACGATACTCAAGGTTTATTATATTTTTATTTGACTCTATTTTCATAAAAAAAAATCACAAAAAAACATCAAATCATGGTCTAAAATGGAATTAAATGTCAAGATAGCTTTTAATATAAAATTAGACTTTGAGTGATCAATTTCTTAATCTATATTAATTGTTATCGACCCTCAGGCCATCTTTTATTTTTGCCTTTCATTTAATCCGAAAATACCAAAAAATATCACTCATGTGCATTTCATATAGGGTCTATCATGCATAATTTATGTCATCACATCATGCACATTTACCATGTCATTATACGTCATTCATGCATTTTTATTCATGTCATATAGGTAGATTTGCATCCTTCGCATGTCATGACTTTTAAATTTTAACTCATGTTTTTTTCATGCTTATGCATTAAAACTTGATTTTTTTAGACATCATGTATGCTCGTTTATATCATGTCATGTAGTTTAATTGAATCATGTTGTGTGCCATATATGTTAGACTTCACATTCTTCTTGCATTAAAATTTTATTTTTTCCAAAGTCATCATGCGTACCACATAGTTTGTCTGAACATCATGTAGTCATGTTTGCATTCATATGGTTGGGCTTTGCATTTGCATGTTGCGTTCATTTAAATAAAAAAAGACCTACAAAAATACCATTGCACCTTGCTTTATAAATCAAATCAATTGAATTTGCCACTTCAAGAAATCTTCACAAGAATGGTACCAAAAGGGTGTTAATTGAAAAATTAACATAATCAAGTCCCCGAACTTAAATATATGGTTTGCAAAAAATAAAGTATTCTCCCAATACTTTATTTAGGTATCTAATCTACCTACCAAAAAAGATTAGTGGCGGCTCTAAAATTTAAATCATTTGAACATGAATCTAAGTTGCGAATTGGTAGAGCTTGGGAGAGCTCGCACTAGGTTAGTTAATTTATTTAATTAATCTAGTAATCCATTAACCTGGAATTATCATAGTTTTTAGGTCGCGACATAGATTTCTTTCAAGATCATTAGAACTGGTCTTTGATGATCTGAAAGAGAGATGTGCCGCCAATCTCACAGGGCGGTGACCACATTGAGAGGGTGTGCTACACAAGCCATGTCAGTGTAAACACAAGATATTCAAAAATGGGTTCAGAAAACTTACCTGGGTCTTCTGAACGAATGGTCAAGGAGTAGACAGGCTGACTGCATCATACCTACTTATTCTCTTGAAGCAAAATTATGCGCATAGACCAAATCAATGCTAATGCGACATGTATTTCATAAAAATCACGCTTCACTGAAGAAGGTGAATATTTGAATAACTGTATGTGTCGCAACAGATTTGAGTGCCTTAACAATCATCAGAAGGCTCAGGTTGAAGATATACTTACCTGGGAGCTTGGAAGCTTGCCAGGTGGGCACTTGCCATCACGACTTGTTCATTCAATCATCTTTGGATGAATTTCAAGACCTCATGAGGTAGCTTGAATATCAGGAATGCATGTGCACAGACAATGTTAGATGTAACATGTACAGGCATGTATGCTGAAATTCACTTGGTGGATTTATGCAAAATTATTCTGTCAAGTTTGCATCACCAATTCTGTTCAAGGAGGTTATTACATTGTGAATACCTCGAATGTACTTTGTATGGGGGACTTCAGTCTGAAAGGGCTTTCTCCTACTCTCGAGAAAAGCTGTTTCTCCTGATTTGCAGGATTCAAGAGAAATCACTCAATCTTACCATCATCGCATTCAACAAGGGTTTGAGTAATCTCGCAATTGGTACGACCAAGCCGATTTGGAGGTCTTGATTAGGACCGTAATATAGGCTAGGTCAATGGTTTACCAAATGAGACTCCTATGGAGTCAAGGCTTTTTTGAAAGACATCTTCATCATCTGCTCCGGGTTTACAAGTCAAGAACCCTGCAAAAATGAGAGAGAAATAATTTTGCTCGAACTTTTTCGAGCGATACTTAAAATCATTAAACTCTACGTTAATTCATATGCCCTAATCAGAAGAGGCTTTGAAGGGTTGTAACATAGGTTAGGATTTGGGAACTGAGAAACGAAAGGCTCGTTTTGGCGTAGAAAAATATATGAGAAGAGCTTGGTGCCGGTGATCATTGCAGTCTTGTCACCGATCTTTGACCTTCATGAATTTGTCTTCAATGAATACCACCATTGGCTGAGGGGTGGTAGTTCTTTTACACTTTGCAAACTGACTTCTTTGGGGATCCTTTTTCGGGAATTCTCAAAATGCATGTTCGAAGTCAGAAATTCATTACAGATGTATGGGCATTGGCCTTGCTTTTGATAGGCACTTTGCTTTTTCTGCCCGAGATTCTTTGGAGTAGCCTTTGCTTTTCTTATTCTCGACTCCTTTTGTTTGGGAGCAAGCCCATTTTCTTTAGGCTACATTTTTTCTTTTTCTCTTTGACAATCTTGTGGCTTTGAATTTTAGCAACAAGATGATTTTCAAAAGATGATACTAGACATTACATAAAAAGTTTAGCATATGAAATGGGCTCATTCGAGAATTCTCTATTAGCCCAATTATCTTCAGTTCTGCTCCTTGGGGGGAAGGCGTTATCTTTGCTTTGAAATGAGCAATGATTACCAATATGGGCTTGAGAAATGAATATACATGCTCAATTGGGCTGTACGATGGATGTAGTATATAGGATAGAGAAATGAATGCTCTTCATCATCCTAAGGCACTTGAATTAAAGTTCGAGTAAAATGCAAAGCAAGACCCGAAGATTGATGCTAGTCTGAGCAAGAGAATTTCTAACTATTTACCTCATACCGCTGCTGGAATTACCTCGTCTCGCCCCAATGTGGGGTGGTTCTTGACAGGGGTAAGAGAATGAAACCGCCGCTCAAGGGATTTGCAATGGACACCTGTAGTGTTTAGATAGAGAAATAGATGCCTCTATCACTTCGGCTATCGTACCTTTTGCTAGAAAACCCATCGCCTAGAGGAATGCGGATCCTGACTACCGCTCATCTCACTAGGGATTAGATTACAGAACGTGTATGGGAATGGCTTGCCTTTCATCATCCTGTCATGCCCCATTCTGTACATTCGATGCATCATATGCAATTCATGCTCCCTATTCAAAGTTGGTAAATTAAACATGAAGAAAAATCATATATAAATCACACAATTTGCAAGCATTTTTTTTTTCAATCAGGCAGATGTAGCAATTAATCAGAATTGCTATGCTTCTCAAAAACAGATGAAGGGGGATCTAAGTTGTCCCAAGACATACGAGCGGATCAAACGAGTTTGAGTCGAGGACGAGCTCATTCTCATGTTTGCCCCAGAATATGTTCGCTCTAGTTGTGATATGGCGAAGACCAACATGGTTAGTTGAATGCCCTTGTATGCCTCATTTCCATCAGGATGGATCGCATCAGGCGATCATGGCTTTTGCCAAAATTGGGAATTGCCCCAAACAGAGTCACTGCTGGGGATTTGAATTTGAACTCTGGTTGATTACTCATTCCCACAATTGACCCTGCATAAAAAGAATGTGCATGAATAGGGTCTTAAAATGATGGAGTGAACGAATATTGGAAAGCTCTGGTTTTGACTTGCTTCAACAGTAGCAATCAAAGGCATGTCCTCTAGCTTGGCACCTACAAGAAGAAAATTGGGTGTCACTTTGAAAGACATATGATAAAGAGATATGACACTTCCCTTTTTTTAAAAAAAAATTTGGAGCTCGCCATCAGTTTGCCCTGTTCTCAATCAGGCCATGTGTCGCGACCCTCTAAAAAAATTTTAAATTTTAAAGGGGGTTAACGGATTATTAGGTTAATTAGATTTGACTAACCTAACGCGGACCCTCCCAAGCCCTACCGAATCGCAACTTTGGTTTTTGTTTAAATGATTTTAAAATTTGGAGTCGCCACTAATCGTTCTTGGTAGGTCGATTAGAAACCTAAATAAATTAGCGGGAGAACTAATTTATTCCTGCGAACCAGAGATTAAGAGCTCGGGGACTTGGTTACACTAGTTAATTAAAACTAATGCCCTTTCGGTACCTTAATTTCATGGATATCCTAATTCGGCAACTCAGGCTTGGTTTATTCCTAAGGCTATAGTAGGGTATTCTCTTTTGTGTTTTCACTTTTTAAATAGGATGCATGGATGGTATATATTTTTATTTGTTATATTTTTTTAAGTGTTAAAGATTCCCTGAAGCCGAAAGAAGGAGTGTGTTAACGACTTCTGTGCAGTATTACAACCTACTTATTTTTTGGGTCTGATGATTCAAAAATTAAATTATAGGAAGTACATGACAGTGAATAAACACCTCCAATGGGAGGCCTAGCATTGGCTTGGCTCTTCCCTTTGGGATTTAAGGTACAGGTATTTAAGTTGCAAGTATTTAAACTACTGTAAGTAAAAACCTCCAATGGGAGGCTAAGCATTGGCTTGGCTCTTCCCTTTGGGATTTAAGGTATATGTATTTAAGTTGCAGGTATTTAACTACTGTAAGTAAAAACCTCCAATGGGAGGCTAAGCATTGGCTTGGCTCTTCCCTTTGGGATTTAAGGTACATGTATTTAAGTTACAAGTATTTAACTACTGTAAGTAAAAACCTCCAATGGGAGGCTAAGCATTGGCTTGGCTCTTCCCTTTGGGATTTAAGGTATAGGTATTTAAGTTGCAGGTATTTAACTACTGTAAGTAAAAACCTCCAATGGGAGGCTAAGCATTGGCTTGGCTCTTCCCTTTGGGATTTAAGGTACAGGTATTTAAGTTGCAGGTATTTAACTACTGTAAGTAAAAACCTCCAATGGAAAACTAAGCATTGGCTTGGCTCTTCCCTTTGGGATTTATGGTGCAGGTATTTAAATTGCGGATGGACTTTGTCCTCTCCATTCTGGGGTATGAATTCTTTAAAATAAAATACAACGAATTGATTCAACAATTTGAAATTTGTGCGCGCTTGAGGACTCCTCCAAGCCGATTTTGTGCTTCCATAGGGTTGACCATTGATATAAAGCTGCGGCTTCCTGACATAAAATAGAGTGAAATGTCAGTATACAAAATATGTGCTAATCTGCACCTAAAACCAGAAGAGTGGAAAGAGTACTTATCTCCCATTTTTTTGGGAGGGATTTCTATAATTGATTTTCGCTCTCTATGTTCCCAATATAGAGAGTTTCTTTTGAATTAAGAGGGACTTTTAGTCACAGATCAGTTGAGAAATCGGTGGACAGCTTAGGAGCTTGTCTGGGCCGATTTTTGCATATCTACGAGATTTTTGCTGTTGACGTAGAGATATCCTTCTCCTGACATAAAATATGGAAAAAAAAAGGAGATGGAGAAAGTGTATACAATTTGTGCTAATTTGCGAGTAAAACCATAAATAAATGAATAAATAAAAACACTTAGCTTGAATTTGTTTGCTCGTTGACGAGGATGAACTCTTGATTTATATTGATCGATGAAGGAATTTGTGATGATAACCCCTAGCTTTAAACTCCCATCATCTTCAAAATTCTCTCTCTTTTGGTATTTTCTTTCTCTCAAAATTTTCTTCAATCTCCCAAAACTCTCTCAAACATCCAAAATTTTCTCTCCAAAAAATTCTCCCAAACACTTCAAATTTTCTCCCTCCCAAGAATCCTTTCTCAAGCTCACTTCTTCCTCCTTTTATAACCTACTCATCTATCTCCCATTCTAATTTTTCCACTAACTCTATCTCCCATTCTAATTTCTCCACTAACTCTTCTTCATTTTCATCTTCCATTCTCCATCTCTATCTCACATTCTAATCTCTCCACTAACTCTTCTTCATTTTGATCTTCCCTTCTCCATATTTATCTCCCATTCTAATTTCTCCACTAACTCTTCTTAATCTCCATCTTCCCTTTTCTATTCTTATCTTCCATTCTAATTTCTCTACTAACTCTTCTTCATCTCCATCTTCCCTTCTCTATTCTTATCTTATTTTCTCCATCCATTCTTCTCTAACTTCTCTTCTTCATCTCCTCTTCTTCATCTTCCCTTCTCTATTCTAATTTATCCACTAACTTTTCTTTTTATTATTTGTAAAATAATCCTTCAAGAGTTAGGTATTTGCACTCTAGTCCTTGAATTTTAAGTATTTACAATTCAGTCCTTGAAAAAATATATTTCTTTAAGTCCAAATCTCCTCACAATTTTTGACACACCAAAATTTACCACATGTCAAATTTAAGCTCATTTCTTGTCGCTGAAAATAATGCATAATTTAATTAAAGCCCTTTTGCAAAATTAAGTCATTCTGGGTATAATTGGGCCAAGATGAAAATTTAAAATATTAGAAGACAATGTCACAACTCATAAAAAGTAAAAGTTAAAAATAAGTTGACTCAAATTAATTTTTTTTAGGCCCGATTCGAGATTATACTCGTGAAGGAACACGTGACTCGAATTGGATTTTTCTGAATTTGCGATGGCCAATATGAAAATAGATTTAAAATAAAAATATTAACTATCTTTGTGTATTTTTTTGGCCTCAAATGTTATTTTTCCAAAATTTTCAAATATTTTTGTATTTTTTTAAAAAAAAATTAAAATATATATAATATTAAAAATTATTTTTTGGTCAAAATTCGTTCCCTAGGCTTGGCTAAGGTTCCCAAAGTTGATTTTTCAATTTTATGAATTTTTATGGATTTTCTATTAATTTTCGAAAATAAATAAATAAAAAATACGTAAAAATACTGAAAATATGAAAAATCGTTTTTTGGTCAAAATTGGTTCCCTAGGCTTGGCTAAGGTCCCCAAAGTTGATTTTTCAATTTTATGAATTTTTATGGATTTTTTATTACTTTAGCAATAGAAAAAATGATTAAAAATCAGGTGTCAACAGCTGCCCCTCTTTGAAAGGAAGCTCGGTAGAGGTTCATTTCAAAGACGAGATGACACCTGGATTCTTATCGACTCAATACAAGGAAATAAAAAGAGTCGTGACATGATTGTTCCACTGAAAATGAAATGAGAACCTAAGGATTCGTTATATAAAAAAACTTTAGGGTGGTTGAACTTGAACCCGTATGGTGGATCAACCCATGGTAGATTCCTAATAAAAGGATTCTACTGATTAAAAATTGAATTAAAATTTGACCCGTATGGTGGGTCATACCATTTGACCCGTATGGTGGGTCGTACCATGGTAGATTCCTAATAAAAGGATTCTACTGATTAAATTTTGATTGAGATTTGACCCGTATGGTAGGTCACCACATAGAGATACCTGTAAGAAGGACTTGGTGCCTGTAGAAAGGACTTGGTGCCAGTAAAAAGGACTTGTGCCTGTCAAAAGGACTTAATTTGCCTGTAAAAAGGACTTGATTTGCCTGTAAAAAGGACTTAGTTTGCCTGTAAGAAGGACTTGATTTGCCTGTAAGAAGGACTTACTTTGCCTGTAAGAAGAACTTTGTGCCTGTAAGAAGGACTTGTTTTACCTGTAAGAAGGACTTGATTTACCTGTAAGAAGGACTTTGTTTTGCCTGTAAGAAGGACTTACTTTGCCTGTAAGAAGGACTTTGTGCCTGTAAGAAGGACTTGATTTGCCTGTAAGAAGGACTTTGTTTGCCTGTAAGAAGGACTTTATGCCTGTAAGAAGGACTTGATTTGCCTGTAAGAAGGACTTTATGCCTGTAAGAAGGACTTTGTGCCTGTAAGAAGGACTTGATTTGCCTGTAAGAAGGACTTTGTGCCTGTAAGAAGGACTTTGTGCCTGTAAGAAGGACTTGATTTGCCTGTAAGAAGGACTTTATGCCTGTAAGAAGGACTTGTTTTGCCTGTAAGAAGGACTTGATTTGCCTGTAAGAAGGACTTGATTTGCCTGTAAGAAGGACTTTATGCCTGTAAGAAGGACTTGATTTGCCTGTAAGAAGGACTTTGTACCTGTAAGAAGGACTTGGTTTGCCTGTAAGAAGGACTTTGTGCCTGTAAGAAGGACTTGGTTTGCCTGTAAGAAGGACTTAGTTTGCCTGTAAGAAGGACTTGATTTGCCTGTAAGAAGGACTTGATTTGCCTGTAAGAAGGACTTTGTACCTGTAAGAAGGACTTGGTTTGCCTGTAAGAAGGACTTTGTGCCTGTAAGAAGGACTTGGTTTGCCTGTAAAAAGGACTTAGTTTGCCTGTAAGAAGGGCTTGGTGTACCTCAAAGGGTGCCATTCTGAAATCTGGGGAGACCAGGAATCCTGCAGAAGCTCAAACCCAAATTATATTCTCCTGTCGCTTTAGGAATAAACCAAAGAGGCAGAGATTAAAAGGTCTCGAACATTTCTGTTCTTGAGACAAATCATGCTTTATTGAAGAAGGTGGATACCTGTATGTACCGCAATGGATTCGAGTACCCCAACAACCGTCAAAATTCATTCTCTTGAAAGGTTCAAGTTGAAGATATACTTACCTGAGAATTTGGAAAAAATGCTTGGTGGCTTCTCGACAACCAGGCTTGTTCATTCAATAATCGCCGAATGAACTTCAAGACTTTGGAAGGTAACTTGAACACCGGGAATGTGTTGCCTGTCAGGCAATGTCAGAGGTAACATGTGCAAGCATTTTCATCAATGCGTTCATTGGTTCATGCAAAATTGTTCTGCTAAGTTTGCCATGATTAAAGGCAGTCTGTGTAATAACTCATGATGCAATCGATCAATATATGGATCATGTATTGCATTACCACTTCTGTTTAAGGAGGTTCTTATAGTACGAACACCTCGAATGTAATCTGAATGGGGGACTTCATTCCGAAAAGGGCTTTCTTTCACTCTGGAGAAAAGCTGTTTATCTGTAGATTAAAATGTTAGACCTGTGTAGAAATGGTTTGCCTTTCCTCATCCTATGCAGTTTATGCTCTAAGTTGAAGTCGGTAAATTAAACATGCGGAATAGTCATACATAATTCATGAAATGTGTAAACACAATGCCGATGTGACAATTTTTAGCATCATGTGTGTTTATATAATGTGCAAACATGGGCGGATTTGAATTGCCCCTGGTATATGGGTGAATCGAACAAATTGGGAAGCCCACTCCTTATGTCGAGGAGCGGTTTGTCCCAAACTTTGCCCCTGCGCGATGAAGCATATGGGTGAGGGAGCATTTCGGTTGGTTTAATGACAGCGACCGCCATGGTTTAGCGGTTGAATGCCCCTGCAAAAAGCAGAGAAATTATTCTTGAAATCAAACGAGATAAGGAAGACATATTTGCTTTTTCGCTTCAGCGCTTGTGATCAATTTGCCCCATTTTTCACCAAAATAGATCTTGTCAGATGATCATAATTTTCTTTTGGATTTGTCTCCTTCAACATGTTAAATGTTAGTGTAAATATTTCCTGTAAAAAGAAAAAGAGACATATCAGCCAGTATTAAAAGGGATAAATTGAAAACGATACTGATTTACCCTTCATCTTGAATGTCTTGCACGAGTCTTTTACCAGTTTTGTTGGATTGAATTTTCCTCGACTTTTGTTGGGCGCCTCACCATTATGAGAAGACTATGGTAAAATACTGACTTTGATATTACTCGTCGAGTATTCCTGTTTGTAAAAAAGAAATGCACAAAAAGTTGTTTCATTTATTTATAATACATACAACATTTCCCACCCTTGGGGATCGAACTCGGGATATTTCGGACCTACTGTCATCCCCCATACCATTCGGTCCATTGGACCGTAGGTGTCCATGGGGCTATCCTTTCAAAGGTTAATCTTTGGGGATAAAACAGCCCTGTTGTATCACCTTGGGCCATGTTACGGTATTTCTCGAGGTAATTTGCAATCCCTGTTAAGAATGGAATAAGACAATTCAAGACTTGAGATGATTATGTGCGCATTAGAACGATACAGAATTACCCATTTCTGAGATTGTTCGCGTCTTTCGCTTGTACTTTCCTTTGTCCGAAGCTATCTATCCCGTGGTAATGCCCATGAGTTGATTTGCCCCCAAATTTTATCCAACCTGTATTCGGATATGATTGCGTTCTCGGGTCGATTTGCAATTTCCTGAGAATAGAAGGGGCTTAATTTTAAAACTTGGAGCAACTGAGGGTAAATTGAAACGATACGGAGTTACCCTTCAGGTTTATGCAGATTTTCACTTGCCATCAATTCGTCGCGAAGTTGGTGAGGTGGCGGATTCGAGCATTTAATAGGGGGAAGTCGGATTATTACTCCTTGCTTTTACACATTCACAAAAGCAGAAAAACACATCACGCAAGGAAATAAAACACATTCACTCATTCAGGATTAGTTCCGCTTCCTCTGCAGGCTCTCCCATGATCAGCTGGCTTCATCCCAAATTAGGTATGCATCGGCCATATTGAAGGTCTCGTGGTCACTGGCTGAACAAGTGCATCACAGTCCCGATGCTTTACCGATATCAAACTGGTTGATTATGGCGAAAAGATCATCGTCAATGTCCGCTTGGTGGTGATCTGTCCCTTCTTCCTCGGGAGGTATTGATGCTGATCCAGTATCATTGGTCCTTTTGTACCCTCCTCCAACAGAACTCGATCCTGTTATAAACTGGTCTAACTCACCTCTTAAACGTGCATTTTCGATCCTCAGATCATGCATTTCATCGAGGGTGAGGAGGAGGCTATTGCAGTTGGGGCAGGTGGCGGAGTCAAAAGTCTCTTTATACATCTTGTTTTCCGCTCGGAGGTTTTCATTTTCAACTCTTAGAAACTCGGCTTCGTTGTGCTCATAACGAGCCTTCATTCGGGTTCGCCTATTTTGAAACCAGAACTTGATTTGCAAAGGTTCAAGTCCTAACTCTTGACTCAGTTCCATTTTCTGTTTGCCGTCTGGCATAGGGCATGTTCTGAAGAAATCCTCAAGCCTTTGTACCTGCTCCTTAGTATGGCGACGGTAACGCTTCTTTTGACCCTTACCGTTATTATCCTTATCTTTACTGAGATTTTGGACGTCGTCGGCGGAAGAGCCAGGCTCCATAGGCTCGATCCCAAACATGGCTTCGAACTCTTCCTCTCCCATATTTAGCAGGCAATGATAGCTCTCGGGAGTATTGGGTTGAGACATCTTTGATTTGGTTGATGATTTCTCAAGATTTGCTACTCGTTTCCGGTGTTTTCACTCTCTTTGAATTTTTCTGAGCGATTGCCTATGCCTTAAGACCCTCTTCCGAGCATGGCGTCTCTTTTAAAATTAAACGTGGGTTTAACAACTGTATTGCTTCTTCCAAGGGTCCAGCCTTTCTCAATCCTCTTTTCTTATCGTGTCTCTTGCTCGGCTCGTCTCCTTCCATCTTTTCGTGATAGGGCCCCTTGTTGTTGTCTCCACCGTCAATTTGCTGGCGAGTTCTTCAATAAAGACGAGTCGTATCTCTTTTCTGCCGAAAATGTCTTTGTCTCCCACTCAGCTTATTTTTTATCTTTTCTTTTTCAAAGTAGTGGCGTCCCGTTTAGCTTTGCCGTAGAGACGTCGGATTTGCTTGGCTGGAGATTGGAGACGAGTAGCGGAGGTGATACTGATAGGGAATGTTAGACAGGAAAATCTGGCCAGTAGAGACTTCCCCTGCAAAAATGAAAGAGAATGCGACAGTATATGTTCTTCATATTCTAGAAAAATTGGAACGATACTGTTTTACCCTTGTGTGTACTTCTATTGAATTTGAATTGAGGAAGTTCCTTCATTTGGACTGGATTGAATTGTATGTCCCGAGTTGCCCTTCACTTTGAGCTTGCCACGTAAGTGCTTTGCTTAGTTGGGCCTTATTTTCTTTCGGGTTGCCTTGGACCATCATCATTTTCTATGCCATCGGGTCCGTGGACCGGAGGGCTCCTTTAATTTGAAGGTTACCTTCGAGGCAAATGAGTCCTATCGCGTTCCATTGGGTCATTTCATTTTGCGACACTCTTGAGGCACTTTGCGATTCCCTGGGTGAGAATGGAACAAATCCAATTTAGCATTTTGCAACGATTGAGGGTAAATTGGAACGACACACAATTACCCGTCTTCGAGCTCGCCTGGGCATTTCACTTGAAATTTCCCTACGTGAGGCCATTCAACATTTCTCATTATGGCAGTCAGCGACGTTACCACAAATTGATCCGCCCTAAATCTAGCATAAAAAGGGATTCACGCATTCGACGGGATAAAAAAAATAAATAAATTGCCCCCTTGTCCCTGAATTAAATCGAGACACCTAGAAAGCTGGAAAATATCATACGCAGGGGAATTAAGCATGAAATAAAATGTGCACTTATTCAAGGTCAGTTCTGCCTCTCCTGTGGCTCTTCGATAATCAGCTAGTCTCGTATTGGTTCGGGTGTGGATGATCGATGTTTGAGAGTCCCTACTCACTGGCTCCTGATCGCGGCTTGGGACGTCTGTCAACCCTAAACTGGTTGACCAGGGCAGTAAGCTCATCATCTGGGTAATCTCTTGAACCTTCCAGCAACTGATGCTCGAATTGGGCATTGTTGTTGGCAAATGCTGGCGATAGATTTCTCATTCTGTCCTCGCCATGAGCAATTTGACTTCTCGTGCTGGAGCCTTCATCATTACTCGAGAAAGTGTGGGGATCACCAACTGTCCTGCTGCCAAAAACTCCTTCCATTCGAGGATTAAAGAAGTGGAAGTGCTCAGGATAATTTCTTGTCTGATTCTCTGGCTGCGCAGGCGCGCTGATCATGGGATGAATTCTAGCCACGGGTTGGTGCTCAGACCAAGGAGTCTGAATACACTGCCCCTGCGGTCTATACTCTTGAAGAGCATTAGGGTGATTCTGGGGGATACTTTGATTAACGCCTGGAGGATTGATGGCACGGCTACTGGCTTGGTTGATGATGGGAAGTGGCTCGCCCCATGCTAACCCGCGGAACTTATGGTGGCGAGGAGACTCGACATTCAGGCTTGGATCAGTCCCGCCTTGGTTTTCTTGATTCTGAGCTGCATTGTGTTCTCTCACCCTTTTTCTGTACTTCTGAAGATGACTCGAAACATTTGCTTTAGTGAGTCCCTCTACGTTCATAATTTCCAGTATATGTTGCGGCCGTGCCGAATCGATTCCTACCTGTTGAACTGCATTAACAAACATACGATGCAGCTCGGGAGACCAACTCATCTTCTTTCTCCAGTTGCTTGGAACAAAATTGAAGGCTTGATGCTTGTTCTCATGGTCGTGCAATTGCTTCCTTACCACGTGCTGCCATATGTTTTGAAGCATCTGAACCCTAACTGGTTTCGTTACGACGTCTTGGGCCCCATTTAAGACAGCCTTCATTATGGCTTGCTGATCATCGCTTGCCGATATTACGAGGACTGGCATGTTTAATTTAGAATTGATGACTTCCAAGAGAGTGAAAACATCCATGTCAATCCCTACCATGGCGGTGAGGACGATATCAAACTGGTCACCACTCCTCCTTAATATCTCTAAGGCCTCTGTCGCCTTTGCTTGAGCTACAACCTTATACCGGCATTTTCTCAATACGGTAACAAGGATTGACAGAGAGACTGGATTACCGTCAATGGCCATGACCAGAATACCCTCAGGGTAAGGAACTTCATTAGCTTCGACCAGGGTTGAACATGCGCCTGTTTCCCTAATGCTCGACATATTTCTGGATCTAGGACTGCCGACTCGAGACCGCCTCAGGATGTCTTCTTGGACTTGAGGGATCACGGGATCGTCGATGGTTTCTCGTAACAGGCTTTGAAAGCCGATGCTTTGATGGTGAAGGTTTTGAATTCCTCTCCCACGAGAACTCCTTCCTCTCTATCTTTCTCCTGCAAGTTCTTGCGAATGAACTCTGACTATCAAATGGGGACAAGTTCTCTCTCTGGCAATAGCAACGACTTCCCTCTTCACGGGCAGCGCTATTAGATTTTCCGAGGGAGAAAATCTGATATTCAGCTTTTGATCAAAGGGGAAATCCTTGTTTCTCGCTCAGTTTGTCTTCTTTTTTCTTTTCGTGATAGAGGGCCCCTGTCAAGATCTCCACCGTCGATTTACTGGCGGGTCCTCCAATAAAGACGAGTCGTATCTCCTTTTCTGCCGAAAATTTCTTTGTCTCCCACTCAGCTCGTTTTTTATTCTTTCTTTTTCAAAGTGGTGGCAGCCCGTCCAACTTTTCTGCAGAGACGTCGGGTCTGCTCAGCTTGAGGTTGCCGCTTGACTGGAATTCGAGCCAGCGGGGGTGTTGCCGACAGAGAATGGTAGATAGAAAAAACTCGACCAATAAGGACTGCCCTGTGAAATCATTATTTAAATTGAAGCAGATTATTACCTTCGCATTCCGATCATCTGCCTCGCCTCTCTCCTCCTTTCTTTCGTGATCTGCTTTCAAAAATGGCCAATTCTCCTAACCATACCTTCTCCGCCGAAATCCTGGCTGGGTGGGAGAGACTCTACAATCTTCTTGGTAGAGGTTACGCTCATATAGCCCAAAACTCTACCGTTGAGGCTGAAATCCTCGGTTTATTCAGGACCCTAGACGCTGCTTCTGTTGAGGGTACCCAACTGGGGAGGGAGTATCGGAACTTCCCGACCCTCTTCATTAATTTTCTGGCTGCCTATAACCGCGCTTATGAGACGGTCATTGTGAATGCCGTCGTGAAAGCTCGTTACCGAGACCGGCACGAGCGTCTGGAAATAGTCACATTTATGGCTGATAATCACAAGAAAGCCTTCAAGTTTGCCAATGATCAGCTTTAGTGGCTAGTTCGTGAGAGAGGAAAGTTGGTGGACCGTCTGGCCTTGGTCCGAACTTACGCCGAACAGGAGCCGAGCAATATTATGATGAGGTGCAAATGCAGTTGGCTGCAGGAGAGACTTGATGACATTACGGCAGATATTGCTTTCGAGAGGGCGGCGATTTCGGACTTGGAGTTTGTTGTCGAGCATTACGAGGCCAGTATGGCCCAGGCTAAGGAGAAGCGCGATCGCCTCTTCTTTAGGCTCGCGGAGCTTGATCCTGAGAACGCCCGGTGCACTCGGAGCATCAACTGTTTGGAGAGTCAGTTGAGCTCCTTCGTAATGGTTATCAGGGCTCAGTTTGGCTTTACTTTTCCTCCCCAGTGAGCTGTTGTAATGCTCTTTGATGAATGGAATGAAAGAAAAGCTTCACGTGTTTTTTTTTTGTTTAATTTTCCTGCTATCGTTTCTTCCGCATAGCATAACAGAACGATTTGAGGTACCGAAGATGTCGAGGCTTAATGTTTTTCTTGATGTTCTTGTTTAATTGCTCCAGACGATGATATCGAGAACATTGATGAAGGGTTCGGCGGTGGCCCCCACTATCCATCTTGAGATCACAAACAATAACACTATGACAACTCGATCAGTGCGCTGGTAATAAATCCGGCCACCTGTTGTGTGCCCACTTTTATCCATATTTTATTTCTTTCGGCGTCCACTTGCTCGTGTCGGTCGCCTGTAGCGTCGGGAGAAATTCCTGTGGGCCACGTTCATTAATAGAACCTCGGTCCTCTAAAGCCCTCCGCATGTTTTGGATAAGAGGAAATTTTAAGATCGGTCTCTGGTTGATTTAATCAGGTAAAGGTATTTGTTTCATGGGTTCTGATTATATAATCCATATTGTCTTTCAAAAGACGCGGGATCCTCTGCAATACATTAAATATGCCCCCGTGTTTAATCAGTATAAATCCACCGTCATATCAGAATACACTGCCCATACAAGTTTACGGATTGACATAACTCTGTCTGTCAAAGATGGACAGTGTTCGTTTGCCCCCCGGAATTAACGGTTGAAGCCTCGGTGTTTTTCGTCTTTTGGTATTTCTGGAGATGATTCTTGATATATTTTGAACTTAATTTTTACACCCGTCTAGGGTATCTAGGATCTCCCTGCAAAAGAAAATGATATAATTAGTATGCGACACAAGGAATGTCGGTCCATGACTCCTATATTAGTCCAATTTGATTTTTTTTATTTTTATGAGAAATCAGAAAAAAAAAATTCCCTTAGGAAGAAATGGGTTAATACAGAATTTTTTTGCAGATTTATTACTCTTTTTTTATTATTTTTTTTAAGGAATGTGACAAAATCTCTTGACGTTTACTAAAATTTTTGAAGGAATTTCCTTTTTATCAGAATAAATTTTCAGAGGTAAATTTGTCAGGAAAATTTTATTTTTATCGAAGCAGGAAAGACATGACAGAAATCCTTTATTGGTTAACAAAATTCCCCCGAGACATTAGTCTAATTTTATTTAGAGAAAATTTTCTTAGAAAAACATGAGCAAATTTCTCGAAAAGAATTTTTGTTGCAAGTTTTTATAATTTGAAAGAATGTGATAAAATCACTTGATGTTTACCAAAGTTTTTTTTTTGAAGGAATTTTTCTTTTATCGAAATAAAATTTTAGAGGAAAATTTGTCAGGAAAATTTCATTTTTATTGAAGCAAGAAAAACATGACAAAAATCTCTTATTGGTCAATACAATTCCCCCGAGACATTAGTCTAATTTTATTTAGAGAAAATTTTCTTAAAAAACATGAGCGAATTTCTCGAGAAGAATTTTCTTGCAAGTTTTTATAATTTGAAAAATGTGATAAAATCACTTGATGTCTACTAGAGTTTTTTTTTTTTGAGGGAATTTTTCTTTTTATTGAAATAAATTTTCAGAGGAAAATTTTTTCAGGAAAATTTCATTTTTATTGAAGCAATAAAAACATGACAAAAATCCCTTATTGGTTAATAAAATTCCCATGAAGGGATTTTTCACATCATTTTTTCAAAATTTTTTTAAAAGAAATGAGGGACAAATTTAATTTTTATTTTCTTTTAAAAGAATGGTCGTAATATCAAGCTCAAAAACTGACTAACACCTAGCATGAACCGACCGAAAATAAATACAAGATAAAATTAGAGAACTTACTTTTACCTTGGAGAAATGCAAATCACATAGTCATGCGCATGACTCAAGTGAGGAGTGAACTCTAGAAAATAAAAGAAGGAGAGACAGGGTATGGACCTAAAAGGCCCCCACTATCTGAATTGACAACCTTACCCTCCGCGCAATCAGATCACAATGGGAAGAATTGTCAATTCAGATAATGAGCGGGATAAAATATGGTCAACCCGAGCGCAATCGACGCAAGAGCTTTGCATATTCGATCCCTATCTATGGTTTTCTAGGAAGAATTTCGCGACTTGGGTTTAGACGCTTGTGTGTGCAGGTGTCGTGATCCTCAGAGTATGCAAGACATGCACAACAATTGATATCAAAATAGCGCTTCTAAAAATGTGTGAAATTAAACAAATAAACCCAACACCGAGCCTGCAAAACAAAGGGGTTAGCCAAACACTCCGCCCCTTATAACTCCCATCCTGCAAAAACATATAACACCTATAGAATGAGTCCCAAACAAGATCGCCAGAAGCGAGATATCCTTGAAATTTTCATTGGCCTAAGTCCACTAAGACTTTTAAAATTTCGAAAAAATTCAAGTATTCCAATTGGTATCTTTTGTCGAAAATTTAAAAATCCCCTCCCCAGCGGAGTCGCCAAGCTGTCGCAACCCTCTAAAAAAATTTTAAATTTTAAAGTGGTTAACGGATTATTAGGTTAATTAGATTTGACTAACCTAACGCGGACCCTCCCAAGCCCTACCGAATCGCAACTTTGGTTTTTGTTTAAATGATTTTAAAATTTGGAGTCGCCACTAATCGTTCTTGGTAGGTCGATTAGAAACCTAAATAAATTAGCGGGAGAACTAATTTATTCCTGCGAACCAGAGATTAAGAGCTCGGGGACTTGGTTACACTAGTTAATTAAAACTAATGCCCTTTCGGTACCTTAATTTCATGGATATCCTAATTCGGCAACTCAGGCTTGGTTTATTCCTAAGGCTATAGTAGGGTATTCTCTTTTGTGTTTTCACTTTTTAAATAGGATGCATGGATGGTATATATTTTTATTTGTTATATTTTTTTAAGTGTTAAAGATTCCCTGAAGCCGAAAGAAGGAGTGTGTTAACGACTTCTGTGCAGTATTACAACCTACTTATTTTTTGGGTCTGATGATTCAAAAATTAAATTATAGGAAGTACATGACAGTGAATAAACACCTCCAATGGGAGGCCTAGCATTGGCTTGGCTCTTCCCTTTGGGATTTAAGGTACAGGTATTTAAGTTGCAAGTATTTAAACTACTGTAAGTAAAAACCTCCAATGGGAGGCTAAGCATTGGCTTGGCTCTTCCCTTTGGGATTTAAGGTATATGTATTTAAGTTGCAGGTATTTAACTACTGTAAGTAAAAACCTCCAATGGGAGGCTAAGCATTGGCTTGGCTCTTCCCTTTGGAATTTAAGGTACATGTATTTAAGTTACAAGTATTTAACTACTGTAAGTAAAAACCTCCAATGGGAGGCTAAGCATTGGCTTGGCTCTTCTCTTTGGGATTTAAGGTATAGGTATTTAAGTTGCAGGTATTTAACTACTGTAAGTAAAAACCTCCAATGGGAGGCTAAGCATTGGCTTGGCTCTTCCCTTTGGGATTTAAGGTACAGGTATTTAAGTTGCAGGTATTTAACTACTGTAAGTAAAAACCTCCAATGGAAAACTAAGCATTGGCTTGGCTCTTCCCTTTGGGATTTATGGTGCAGGTATTTAAATTGCGGATGGACTTTGTCCTCTCCATTCTGGGGTATGAATTCTTTAAAATAAAATACAACGAATTGATTCAACAATTTGAAATTTGTGCGCGCTTGAGGACTCCTCCAAGCCGATTTTGTGCTTCCATAGGGTTGACCATTGATATAAAGCTGCGGCTTCCTGACATAAAATAGAGTGAAATGTCAGTATACAAAATATGTGCTAATCTGCACCTAAAACCAGAAGAGTGGAAAGAGTACTTATCTCCCATTTTTTTGGGAGGGATTTCTATAATTGATTTTCGCTCTCTATGTTCCCAATATAGAGAGTTTCTTTTGAATTAAGAGGGACTTTTAGTCACAGATCAGTTGAGAAATCGGTGGACAGCTTAGGAGCTTGTCTGGGCCGATTTTTGCATATCTACGAGATTTTTGCTGTTGACGTAGAGATATCCTTCTCCTGACATAAAATATGGAAAAAAAAAGGAGATGGAGAAAGTGTATACAATTTGTGCTAATTTGCGAGTAAAACCATAAATAAATGAATAAATAAAAACACTTAGCTTGAATTTGTTTGCTCGTTGACGAGGATGAACTCTTGATTTATATTGATCGATGAAGGAATTTGTGATGATAACCCCTAGCTTTAAACTCCCATCATCTTCAAAATTCTCTCTCTTTTGGTATTTTCTTTCTCTCAAAATTTTCTTCAATCTCCCAAAACTCTCTCAAACATCCAAAATTTTCTCTCCAAAAAATTCTCCCAAACACTTCAAATTTTCTCCCTCCCAAGAATCCTTTCTCAAGCTCACTTCTTCCTCCTTTTATAACCTACTCATCTATCTCCCATTCTAATTTTTCCACTAACTCTATCTCCCATTCTAATTTCTCCACTAACTCTTCTTCATTTTCATCTTCCATTCTCCATCTCTATCTCACATTCTAATCTCTCCACTAACTCTTCTTCATTTTCATCTTCCCTTCTCCATATTTATCTCCCATTCTAATTTCTCCACTAACTCTTCTTAATCTCCATCTTCCCTTCTCTATTCTTATCTTCCATTCTAATTTCTCTACTAACTCTTCTTCATCTCCATCTTCCCTTCTCTATTCTTATCTTATTTTCTCCATCCATTCTTCTCCAACTTCTCTTCTTCATCTCCTCTTCTTCATCTTCCCTTCTCTATTCTAATTTATCCACTAACTCTTCTTTTTATTATTTGTAAAATAATCCTTCAAGAGTTAGGTATTTGCACTCTAGTCCTTGAATTTTAAGTATTTACAATTCAGTCCTTGAAAAAATATATTTCTTTAAGTCCAAATCTCCTCACAATTTTTGACACACCAAAATTTACCACATGTCAAATTTAAGCTCATTTCTTGTCGCTGAAAATAATGCATAATTTAATTAAAGCCCTTTTGCAAAATTAAGTCATTCTGGGTATAATTGGGCCAAGATGAAAATTTAAAATATTAGAAGACAATGTCACAACTCATAAAAAGTAAAAGTTAAAAATAAGTTGACTCAAATTAAATTTTTTTAGGCCCGATTCGAGATTATACTCGTGAAGGAACACGTGACTCGAATTGGATTTTTCTGAATTTGCGATGGCCAATATGAAAATAGATTTAAAATAAAAATATTAACTATCTTTGTGTATTTTTTTGGCCTCAAATGTTATTTTTTTCAAAATTTTCAAATATTTTTGTATTTTTTTTTAAAAAAAATTAAAATATATATAATATGAAAAATTATTTTTTGGTCAAAATTCGTTCCCTAGGCTTGGCTAAGGTTCCCAAAGTTGATTTTTCAATTTTATGAATTTTTATGGATTTTCTATTAATTTTTGAAAATAAATAAATAAAAAATACGTAAAAATACTGAAAATATGAAAAATCGTTTTTTGGTCAAAATTGGTTCCCTAGGCTTGGCTAAGGTCCCCAAAGTTGATTTTTCAATTTTATGAATTTTTATGGATTTTTTATTACTTTAGCAATAGAAAAAATGATTAAAAATCAGGTGTCAACACCATGCTTTGGCAAAATCCAAAATTGCCCCCGTACATGCCCCAGCTGGGAATTTGACTTTGGAAATTTGGTGGACAAGGACTTTTCAATTTGCCCGGTGTTCCTTTAGCTGACGTCGCATGGTCAAAGGGTCGGTGAAGTAAAGATTTGCTTTGATCGATCGATATCAAATAACTCATGAGATTTTTTGTGAAAATCTTGATGAACAAGTCATGTAAGCATGCAAGAAGACTCTAGGGATCGTGAGTTGTCTTTGTCCATGTGAATGAGTTGTAGAAACTTTGGCGCCTGCTTTGAGTATTCTAAGATTTTTTTGGATTTTATTGAGTTTTAAGGGGAATGGATTTTTACCTATCCGGCACAGTGATGACCCCTGCAAAAATGAAAGGGAATGTGTTAGTATACATTTTCATATTCTGAAAAAATTGGAACGATACTGCTTTACCCTTACATGCACTTCTTGTGAATTTGAATTGAAGAAGTTTCTCCATTTAGATCGAATTGTATGTCCCCTTGCATGTACTTCTTGTGAATTTGAATTGAAGAAGTTTCTCTATTTAGATCGAATTGTATGTCCCTTTGAATTGAGGATGTTCTTTGTCTGGACCGGGCTGGATTGTATGTCTGCCAAGTGAGCGACATCTGGAATTGCCCCTTGATTTGGCCTAAGTCGAAAGTTGGAATTTATGGCCTTTGGGTAGGTAAATCATTTTTGTGCTTGACTAACTCGTGCATGGAGTAGGCAAGGCCATTCAATGATCGGTTGTGCCATGATTCATCACCTGAGCTCATCGGAAATTTTTTTTTTTTCATTTTTTTAATCTCCTGTCAAAATGGAAAGAAGAAATGTCAAACATGAGATTAAAAAAGATAAATTGGAATCGATACTAAGTTACCCTTCACTTTAAGCTCGTCACATAAGCACTTCGCTTGGCTGGGCCTTGTTCTCTTTTGGGTTGCCTTGGACCATCGTCGTTTCCTATGCCATCGGGCCCGTGAACCGTAGGCGTCCATGGAGGGCTCCTTTTAATTTAAGGGTTAGCTTTATGGCAACAAGTCCTATCGCGTCCCATTGGGCCATTTCATTTTGCGACGCTCTCAGGATAGTTTATGATCTCTTGGGCTTTTCACTTGAAATTTCCCTACGTGAGGCCATTCAACATTTCTCATTATGGCAGTCAGCGACGTTGCCACAAATTGATCCGCCCTGAGTCTAGCATAGCGCCCAAGGACTCGTCATGAATTGTAAGATACAAGATCAGAGGGCATCCTGGAGTAGGCGGAACAAGCACGGGCAGATTCATGAGGTGTTGCTTCAACTTCTCAAAAGCTTCTTCACATTCGCCATTCTACTTTACCAGTGCATTCTTCTTGAGTAGTTTTAAAAATGGCTTTGCAGTCTCGGATAACTGAGAAATGAACCGGGCGATATAATTCAATCTACCCATGAGACTCCGAACTTCCTTGACGGTCGTTGGCGGCTTAAGCTCACAAATAACTTTAACCTTGGAAGGGTCAATCTCAATGCCCTTATTACTAACAATGAACCCAAGTAACTTACCCGTGCTAGTACCAAAGACACACGTGGCGGGGTTAAGGCGCAACTTGAATTTTCGCAGCCTTTCAAATAATTTTGCCAATGTCCCAACGTGATCCTCTCCACGCTGAGTCTTGGTGTTGACACCTGATTTTTAATCATTTTTTCTATTGCTAAAGTAATAAAAAATCCATAAAAATTCATAAAATTGAAAAATCAACTTTGGGGACCTTAGCCAAGCCTAGGGAACCAATTTTGACCAAAAAACGATTTTTCATATTTTCAGTATTTTTACGTATTTTTTATTTATTTATTTTCGAAAATTAATAGAAAATCCATAAAAATTCATAAAATTGAAAAATCAACTTTGGGAACCTTAGCCAAGCCTAGGGAACGAATTTTGACCAAAAAATAATTTTTCATATTATATATATTTTAATTTTTTTAAAAAAAAATACAAAAATATTTGAAAATTTTGGAAAAATAACATTTGAGGCCAAAAAATACACAAAGATAGTTAATATTTTTATTTTAAATCTATTTTCATATTGGCCATCGCAAATTCAGAAAAATCCAATTCGAGTCACGTGTTCCTTCACAAGTATAATCTCGAATCGGGCCTAAAAAAATTTAATTTGAGTCAACTTATTTTAACTTTCACTTTTTATGAGTTGTGACATTGTCTTCTAATATTTTAAATTTTCATCTTGGCCCAATTATACCCAGAATGACTTAATTTTGCAAAAGGGCTTTAATTAAATTATACATTATTTTCAGCGACAAGAAATGAGCTTAAATTTGACATGTGGTAAATTTTGGTGTGTCAAAAATTGTGAGGAGATTTGGACTTAAAGAAATATATTTTTTTCAGGGACTGAATTGTAAATACTTAAAATTCAAGGACTAGAGTGCAAATACCTAACTCTTGAAGGATTATTTTACAAATAATAAAAAGAAGAGTTAGTGGATAAATTAGAATAGAGAAGGGAAGATGAAGAAGAGGAGATGAAGAAGAGAAGTTGGAGAAGAATGGATGGAGAAAATAAGATAAGAATAGAGAAGGGAAGATGGAGATGAAGAAGAGTTAGTAGAGAAATTAGAATGGAAGATAAGAATAGAGAAGGGAAGATGGAGATTAAGAAGAGTTAGTGGAGAAATTAGAATGGGAGATAAATATGGAGAAGGGAAGATGAAGATGAAGAAGAGTTAGTGGAGAGATTAGAATGTGAGATAGAGATGGAGAATGGAAGATGAAAATGAAGAAGAATTAGTGGAGAAATTAGAATGGGAGATAGAGTTAGTGGAAAAATTAGAATGGGAGATAGATGAGTAGGTTATAAAAGGAGGAAGAAGTGAGCTTGAGAAAGGATTCTTGAGAGAGAAAATTTGAAGTGTTTGGGAGGATTTTTTTTGGAGAGAAAATTTGAAGTGTTTGAGAGAATTTTTTTGGGAGAAAAAAATTTGAAGTGTTTGGGAGAATTTTTTGGAGAGGAAATTTTGGATGTTTGAGAGAGTTTTGGGAGATTGAAGAAAAATTTGAGAAAAAGAAAATACCAAAAGAGAGAGAATTTTGAAGATGATGGGAGTTTAAAGCTAGGGGTTATCATCACAAATTCCTTCATCGATCAATATAAATCAAGAGTTCATCCTCGTCAACGAGCAAGCAAATTCGAGCTAAGTGTTTTTATTTATTCATTTATTTATGATTTTACTCGCAAATTAGCACAAATTGTATACACTTTCTCCTCTTTTTTTTCCATATTTTATGTCAGGAGAAGGATATCTCTACGTCAACAGCAAAACTCTCGTAGATATGCAAAAATCGGCCCAGACAAGCTCCTAAGCTGTCCACCGATTTCTCAACTGATCTGTGACTAAAAGTCCCTCTTAATTCAAAAGAAACTCTCTATATTGGGAACATAGAGAGCGAAAATCAATTATAGAAATCCCTCCCAAAAAAATGGGAGATAAGTACTCTTTCCACTCTTCTGGTTTTAGGTGCAGATTAGCACATATTTTGTATACTGACATTTCACTCTATTTTATGTCAGGAAGCCGCAGCTTTATATCAATGGTCAACCCTATGGAAGCACAAAATCGGCTTGGAGGAGTCCTCAAGCGCGCACAAATTTCAAATTGTTGAATCAATTTGTTGTATTTTATTTTAAAAAATTCATACCCCAGAATGGAGAGGACAAAGTCCATCCGCAATTTAAATACCTGCACCATAAATCCCAAAGGGAAGAGCCAAGCCAATGCTTAGCCTCCCATTGGAGGTTTTTACTTACAGTAGTTAAATACCTGCAACTTAAATACCTGTACCTTAAATCCCAAAGGGAAGAGCCAAGCCAATGCTTAGCCTCCCATTGGAGGTTTTTACTTACAGTAGTTAAATACCTGCAACTTAAATACCTATACCTTAAATCCCAAAGGGAAGAGCCAAGCCAATGCTTAGCCTCCCATTGGAGGTTTTTACTTACAGTAGTTAAATACTTGCAACTTAAATACATGTACCTTAAATCCCAAAGGGAAGAGCCAAGCCAATGCTTAGCCTCCCATTGGAGGTTTTTACTTACAGTAGTTTAAATACCTGCAACTTAAATACATGTACCTTAAATCCCAAAGGGAAGAGCCAAGCCAATGCTTAGCCTCCCATTGGAGGTTTTTACTTACAGTAGTTTAAATACTTGCAACTTAAATACCTGTACCTTAAATCCCAAAGGGAAGAGCCAAGCCAATGCTAGGCCTCCCATTGGAGGTGTTTATTCACTGTCATGTACTTCCTATAATTTAATTTTTGAATCATCAGACCCAAAAGATAAGTAGGTTGTAATACTGCACAGAAGTCGTTAACACACTCCTTCTTTCGGCTTCAGGGAATCTTTAACACTTAAAAAAATATAACAAATAAAAATATATACCATCCATGCATCCTATTTAAAAAGTGAAAACACAAAAGAGAATACCCTACTATAGCCTTAGGAATAAACCAAGCCTGAGTTGCCGAATTAGGATATCCATGAAATTAAGGTACCGAAAGGGCATTAGTTTTAATTAACTAGTGTAACCAAGTCCCCGAGCTCCTAATCTCTGGTTCGCAGGAATAAATTAGTTCTCCCGCTAATTTATTTAGGTTTCTAATCGACCTACCAAGAACGATTAGTGGCGACTCCAAATTTTAAAATCATTTAAACAAAAACCAAAGTTGCGATTCGGTAGGGCTTGGGAGGGTCCGCGTTAGGTTAGTCAAATCTAATTAACCTAATAATCCGTTAACCCCTTTTAAAATTTAAAATTTTTTTAGAGGGTCACGACAGACTGGCGACTCCGCTGGGGAGAGAGATTTTTAAATTTTCGAAAAAAGATACCAATTGGAATACTTAAATTTTTTCGAAATTTTAAGAGTCTTAGTGGACTTAGGCCAATGAAAATTTCATGCATATCTCGCTTCTGGCGATATTGTTTGGGACTCATTCTATAGGTGTTATATGTTTTTGCAGGATGGGAGTTATAAGGGGCGGAGTGTTTGGCTAACCCCTTTGTTTTGCAGGCTCGGTGTTGGGTTTATTTGTTTAATTTCGCACATTTTTAGAAGCGCTGTTTTGATATCAATTGTTGTGCATGTCTTGCATACTCTGAGGATCATGACACCTGCACACACAAGCGTCTAAACCCAAGTCGCGAAATTCTTCCTAGAAAACCATAGATAGGGATCGAATATGCAAAGCTCTTGCGTCGATTGCGCTCGGGTTGACCATATTTTATTCCGCTCATTATCTGAATTGACAATTCTTCCCATTGTGATTTGATTGCGCGGAGGGTAAGTTTGTCAATTCAGATAGTGGGAGCCTTTTTAGGTCCATACCTTGTCTCTCCTTCTTTTATTTTCTAAAGTCCACTCCTCACTTGAGTCATGCGCATGACTATGTGATTTGCATTTCTCCAAGGTAAAAGTAAGTTCTCTAATTTTATCTTGTATTTATTTTCGGTCGGTCCATGCTAGGTGTTAGTCAGTTGTTGAGCTTGATATTACGACCATTCTTTTTAAGAGAAAATAAAAATTAAATTTGTCCCTCATTTCTTTAAAATTTTTTTTTTTGAAAAAATGATGTAAAAAAATCCCTTCATGGGAATTTTATTAACCAATAAGGGATTTTTGTCATATTTTTATTGCTTCAATAAAAATGAAATTTTCCTGAAAAAATTTTCCTCTGAAAATTTCAATAAAAAGAAAATTTCCTTAAAAAAAAATTCTAGTAGACATCAAGTGATTTTATCACATTTTTCAAATTATAAAAACTTGCAAGAAAATTCTTCTCGAGAAATTCGCTCATGTTTTTCTAAGAAAATTTTCTCTAAATAAAATTAGACTAATTGACCAATAAGAGATTTTTGTCATGTTTTTTTTCTTTCCAATAAAAATGAAATTTTCCCGACAAATTTTTCTCTGAAAATTTATTTCGATAAAAAGAAAAATTCCTTTAAAAAAAACATCAAGTGATTTTATCACATTCTTTTCGAGAAATTCGCTCATGTTTTTCTAAGAAAAGTTTCTCTAAATAAAATTAGACTAATGTCTCGGGGGAATTTTGTTAACCAATAAAGGATTTCTGTCATGTCTTTCCTGCTTCAATAAAAATAAAATTTTCCTGACAAATTTACCTCTGAAAATTTATTTTGATAAAAAGGAAATTCCTTCAAAAATTTTAGTAAACGTCAAGAAACTTTGTCACATTCCTTTAAAAAAATAAAAAAAAGAATAATAAATCTGAAAAAAATGCTGTATCAGAAATTAACCCATTTCTTCCTAAGGAAATTTTTTTTTTCTTCTGATTTCTCTATAAAATAGAAAAAATCAAATTGGACTAATATAGGAGTCATGGACCGACATTTCTTGTGTCGCATACTAATTATATCCTTTTCTTTTGCAGAGAGATCCTAGATACCCCAGACGGGTGTAAAAATTAAGTTCAATAATATATCAAGAATCATCTTCAGAAATACCAAAAGACGAAAAACACCGAGGCTTCAACCGTTAATTCTGGGGGGCAAACGAACATTGTCCATCTTTGACAGACAAAGTTGTGTCAATCCGTAAACTTGTATGGGCAGTGTATTCTGATATGACGGTGGATTTATACTGATTAAACATGGGGGCATATTTAATGTATTGCAGAGGATCTCGCGTCTTTTGAAAAACAATATGGATTATATAATCAGAACCCATGAAACAAATACCTTTACCTGATCAAATCAACCAGAGACCGGTCTTAAAATTTCCTCTTATCCGAAACATGCGGAGGGCTTTAGAGAACCGAGGTTCTATTAATGAACGTGG
This sequence comes from Psidium guajava, assembly GCA_016432845.1. NCBI lineage: Eukaryota > Viridiplantae > Streptophyta > Magnoliopsida > Myrtales > Myrtaceae > Psidium > Psidium guajava. Next base: position 12,705,010 of record CM028231.1, on the reverse strand, counting down.
CCCACAGGAATTTCTCCCGACGCTACAGGCGACCGACACGAGCAAGTGGACGCCGAAAGAAATAAAATATGGATAAAAGTGGGCACACAACAGGTGGTCGGATTTATTACCAGCGCACTGATCGAGTTGTCATAGTGTTATTGTTTGTGATCTCAAGATGGATAGTGGGGGCCACCGCCGAACCCTTCATCAATGTTCTCGATATCATCGTCTGGAGCAATTAAACAAGAACATCAAGAAAAACATTAAGCCTCGACATCTTCGGTACCTCAAATCGTTCTGTTATGCTATGCGGAAGAAACGATAGCAGGAAAATTAAACAAAAAAAAAAACACGTGAAGCTTTTCTTTCATTCCATTCATCAAAGAGCATTACAACAGCTCACTGGGGAGGAAAAGTAAAGCCAAACTGAGCCCTGATAACCATTACGAAGGAGCTCAACTGACTCTCCAAACAGTTGATGCTCCGGGTGCACCGGGCGTTCTCAGGATCAAGCTCCGCGAGCCTAAAGAAGAGGCGATCGCGCTTCTCCTTAGCCTGGGCCATACTGGCCTCGTAATGCTCGACAGCAAACTCCAAGTCCGAAATCGCCGCCCTCTCGAAAGCAATATCTGCCGTAATGTCATCAAGTCTCTCCTGCAGCCAACCGCATTTGCACCTCATCATAATATTGCTCGGGTCCTGTTCGGCGTAAGTTCGGACCAAGGCCAGACGGTCCACCAACTTTCCCCTCTCACGAACTAGCCACGAAAGCTGATCATTGGCAAACTTGAAGGCTTTCTTGTGATTATCAGCCATAAATGTGACTATTTCCAGACGCTCGTGCCGGTCTCGGTAACGAGCTTTAACGACGGCAGTCACAATGACCGTCTCATAAGCGCGGTTATAGGCAGCCAGAAAATTAATGAAGAGGGTCGGGAAGTTCCGATACTCCCTCCCCAGTTGGGTACCCTCAACAGAAGCAGCGTCTAGGGTCCTGAATAAACCGAGGATTTCAGCCTCAACGGTAGAGTTTTGGGCTATATGAGCGTAACCTCTACCAAGAAGATTGTAGAGTCTCTCCCACCCATCCAGGATTTCGGCGGAGAAGGTATGGTTAGGAGAATTGGCCATTTTTGAAAGCAGATCACGAAAGAAAGGAGGAGAGAGGCGAGGCAGATGATCGGAATGCGAATGTGATAATCTGCTTCAATTTAAATAATGATTTCACAGGGGCAGTCCTTATTGGTCGAGTTTTTTCTATCTACCATTCTCTGTCGGCAACACCCCCGCTGGCTCGAATTCCAGTCAAGCGGCAACCTCAAGCTGAGCAGACCCGACGTCTCTGCAGAAAAGTTGGACGGGCTGCCACCACTTTGAAAAAGAAAGAATAAAAAACGAGCTGAGTGGGAGACAAAGAAATTTTCGGCAGAAAAGGAGATACGACTCGTCTTTATTGGAGGACCCGCCAGTAAATCGACGGTGGAGATCTTGACAAGGGCCCTCTACCACGAAAAGAAAAAAGGAAGACGAACTGAGCGAGAAACAAGGATTTCCCCTTTGATCAAAAGCTGAATATCAGATTTTCTCCCTCGGAAAATCTAATAGCATTGCCCGTGAAGAGGGAAGTCGTTGCTATTGCCAGAGAGAGAACTTGTCCCCATTTGATAGTCAAAGTTCATTCGCAAGAACTCGCAGGAGAAAGATAGAGAGGAAGGAGTTCTCGTGGGAGAGGAATTCAAAACCTTCACCATCAAAGCATCGGCTTTCAAAGCCTGTTACGAGAAGGCATCAACGATCTCGTGATCCCTCAAGTCCGAGAAGACATCCCGAGGCGGTCTCGAATCGGCAGTCCTAGATCCAGAAATATGTCGAGTGTTAGGGGAACGGGCGCATGTTCAACCCTGGTCAAAGCTGATGAAGTTCCTTACCCTGAGGGTCTACTGGTCATGGCCATTGACGGTAATCCAGTCTCTCTGTCAATCCTTGTTACCGTATTAAGAAAATGCCGGTATAAGGTTGTAGCTCAAGCAAAGGCGACAGAGGCCTTAGAGATATTAAGGAGGAGTAGTGACCCGTTTGATATCGTCCTCACCACCATGGTAGGGATTGACATGGATGTTTTCACTCTCTTAGAAGTCATCAATTCTAAATTAAACATGCCAGTCCTCGTAATATCGGCAAGCGATGATCAGCAAGCCATAATGAAGGCTGTCTTAAATGGGGCCCAAGACGTCGTAACGAAACCAGTTAGAGTTCAGATGCTTCAAAACATATGGCAGCACGTGGTAAGGAAGCAATTGCACGACCATGAGAACAAGCATCAAGCCTTCAATTTTGTTCCAAGCAACTGGAGAAAGAAGATGAGTTGGTCTCCCGAGCTGCATCGTATGTTTGTTAATGCTGTTCAGCAGCTAGGAATAGATTCGGCACGGCCGCAACATATACTGGAAATTATGAAGGTAGAGGGACTCACTAAAGCAAATGTTTCGAGTCATCTTCAGAAGTACAGAAAAAGGGTGAGAGAACACAATGCAGCTCAGAATCAAGAAAACCAAGGCGGGACTGATCCAAGCCTGAACGTCGAGTCTCCTCGCCACCATAAGTTCCCCAGGTTAGCATGGGGCGAGCCACTTCCCATCATCAACCAAGCTAGTAGCCATGCCATCAATCCCCCAGGCGTTAATCAAAGTATCCCCCAGAATCACCCTAATGCTCTTCAAGAGTATAGACTGCAGGAGCAGTGTATTCAGATTCCTTGGTTTGAGCACCAACCTGTGGCTAGAACTCATCCCATGATCAGCGCGCCTGCGCAGCCAGAGAATCAGACAAGAAGTTATCCTGAGCACTTCTACTTCTCTAATCCTCGAATGGAAGGAGTTTTTGGCAGCAGGACAGTTGGTGATCCCCACACTTTCTCGAGTAATGATGAAGGCTCCAGCATGAGAAGTCAAATTGCTCATGACGAGGACAGAATGAGAAATCTATCGCCAGCATTTGCCAACAACAATGCCCAATTCGAGCATCAGTTGCTGGAAGGTTCAAGAGATTACCCAGATGATGAGCTTACTGCCCTGGTCAACCAGTTTAGGGTTGACAGACGTCCCAAGCCGCGATCAGGAGCCAGTGAGTAGGGACTCTCAAACATCGGTTATCCACACCCGAACCAACACGAGACTAGCTGATTATCGAAGAGCCACAGGAGAGGCAGAACTGACCTTGAATAAGTGCACCTTTCATTTCATGCTTAATTCCCCTACGTATGATATTTTCCAGCTTTCTAGGTGTCTCGATTTAATTCAAGGGCAAGGGGGCAATTTATTTATCCCGTCGAATGCGTGAATCCCTTTTTATGCTAGATTTAGGGCGGATCAATTTGTGGCAACGTCGCTGACTGCCATAATGAGAAATGTTGAATGGCCTCACGTAGGGAAATTTCAAGTGAAAAGCCCAGGCGAACTCGAAGACGGGTAACTGTGTGTCGTTCCAATTTACCCTCAATCGTTGCAAAATGCTAAATTGGATTTGTTCCATTCTCACCCAGGGGATTGCAAAGTGCCTCAAGAGTGTCGCAAAATGAAATGACCCAATGGAATGCGATAGGACTCATTCGCCTTCAAGGTAACCTTCAAATTAAAGGAGCCCTCCGGTCCACGGACCCAATGGCATGGAAAATGATGATGGTCCAAGGCAACCCGAAAGAAAACAAGGCCCAACTAAGCAAAGCACATATGTGGCAAGCTCAAAGTGAAGGGCAACTCGGGACATACAATTCAATCCAATCCAAATGAAGGAACTTCTTCAATTCAAATTCAATGGAAGTATACACAAGGGTAAAACAGTATCGTTCCAATTTTTCTAGAATATGAAGAACATATACTGCCGCATTCTCTTTCATTTTTGCAGGGGAAGTCTCTACTGGCCAAATTTTCCTGTCTACCATTCCCTATCAGTATCACCTCCGCTACTCGTCTCCAATCTCGAGCCAAGCAAATCCGACGTCTCTACGGAAAAGTTGGACGAGACGCCACTACTTTGAAAAAGAAAGGATAAAAAATAAGCTGAGTGGGAGACAAAGACATTTTCGGCAGAAAAGGGATACGACTCGTCTTTATTGAAGAACTCGCCAGCAAATTGACAGTGGAGACAGCAACAAGGGGCCCCCTTCCACGGAAAGATGGAAGGAGACGAGCTGGGCGAGAGATACGATGAAAAGAAAATCGAGAAAGCCAGAACACTCGAGAGAGGCAATACAGTTGCTAAACCCACGTCTAATTTTAAAGGAGGCATCTTCTTGATAATTCTCATTCGTGCTCGAAAGAGAGACTCTTAAAGCATACGCAGTCTCCCAGAAAAATCCAGAGAGTGAAAATACAAGAAGAGATATCAAACTTTGAGAAATCGTTAACCAAATTGAAGATGTCTCAACCCAACACACTTGAAAGTTATCGTTACTTGCTGAATATGGGAGAGGAAGAGTTCGAAGCCATATTTGGGATCGAGCCTATGGAGCCCGGCCCTTCCACCGAGGACGTCCAAGAGCCCGGTAAGGACAATGACAACAACGGTAAAGGTCAAAAGAAGCGTTACCGTCGCCATACTGAGGAGCAAGTACGAAAGCTTGAAGCTTTCTTCAGAACGTGCCCTATGCCAGACGGCAAACAAAAAATGGAACTGAGTCAAGAGCTAGGCCTTGAACCTTCGCAAATCAAGTTCTGGTTTCAAAATAGACGAACCCGAATGAAGACTCGTCATGAGCACAACGAAGCCGAGTTTCTAAGAGTTGAAAATGAAAACCTCCTAGCGGAAAACAAGATGTATAAAGAGACTTTTGACTCCGCCACCTGCCCCAACTGCAATAGCCTCCTCCTCACCCTCGATGAAATGTATGATCTGAGGATCGAAAATGCACGTTTAAGAGGTGAGTTAGACCAATTTATAACAGGATCGAGTTCTGTTGGAGCAGGGTACAAAAGGACCAATGATACTGGATCAGTATCAATACCTCCCGAGGAAGAAGGGACAGATCACCACCAAGCGGACATTGACGATGATCTTTTCGCCATAATCAACCAGTTTGATATCGGTAAAGCATCGGGACTGTGATGCACTTGTTCAGCCAGTGACCACCAGACCTTCTATATGGCCGATGCATACCTAATTTGGGATGAAGCCAGCTGATCATGGGAGAGCCTGCAGAGGAAGCGGAACTAATCCTGAATGAGTGAATGTGTTTTATTTCCTTGCGTGATGTGTTTTTCTGCTTTTGTGAATGTGTAAAAGCAAGGAGTAATAATCCGACTTCCCCCTATTAAATGCTCGAATCCGCCACCTCACCAACCTCGCGACGAATTGATGGCGAGTGAAAATCTGCATAAACCTGAAGGGTAACTCCGTATCGTTTCAATTTACCCTCAGTTGCTCCAAGTTTTAAAATTAAGCCCCTTCTATTCTCAGGAAATTGCAAATCGACCCGAGAACGCAATCATATCCGAATACAGGTTGGATAAAATTTGGGGGCAAATCAACTCATGGGCATTACCACGGGATAGACAGCTTCGGACAAAGGAAAGTACAAGCGAAAGACGCGAACAATCTCAGAAATGGGTAATTCTGTATCGTTCTAATGTGCACAAAATCATCTCAAGTCTTGAATTGTCTTATTCCATTCTTAACAGGGATTGCAAATTACCTCGAGAAATACCGTAACATGGCCCAAGGTGATACAACAGGGCTGCGTTATCCCCAAGGTTTAACCCTTGAAAAGAAAGCCCCATGGACACCTACGGTCCAATGGACCGAATGGTATGGGGGATGACAGTAGGTCCGAAATATTCCGAGTTCGATCCCCAAGGGTGGGGAATGTTGTATGTATTATAAATAAATGAAACAACTTTTTGTGCATTTCTTTTTTTTACAAACAGGAATACTCGACGAGTAATATCAAAGTCAGTATTTTACCATAGTCTTCCCATAATGGTGAGGCGCCCAACAAAAGTCAAGGAAAATTCAATCCAACAAAACTGGTAAAAGACTCGTGCAAGACATTCAAGATGAAGGGTAAATCAGTATCGTTTTCAATTTATCCCTTTTAATACTGGCTGATATGTCTCTTTTTCTTTTTACAGGAAATATTTACACTAACATTTAACATGTTGAAGGAGACAAATCCAAAAGAAAATTATGATCATCTGACAAGATCTATTCTGGTGAAAAATGGGGCAAATTGATCACAAGCTCTGAAGCGAAAAAGCAAATATGTCTTCCTTATCTCGTTTGATTTCAAGAATAATTTCTCTGCTTTTTACAGGGGCATTCAACCGCTAAACCGTGGCGGTCGCTGTCATTAAACAAACCGAAATGCTCCCTCACCCATATGCTTCATCACGTAGAGACAAAGTTTGAGACGAACCACCCCTCGACATAAGGAGTAGGCTTCCCAATTTGTTCGGTCCGCCCACATACCAGGGGCAATTCAAATCCGCCTATATTTGCACATTATATAAACACACGTAATGCTAAAAAATTGTCACATCTGCATTGTGCTTACACAGTTCATGAATTATGTATGACTATTCCGTGTGTTTAACTTACCAACTCCAACTTAGAGCATAAACTGCACATGAGACATCAAATGTGCAGAATGGGGCATGACAGGATGAGGAAAGGCAAACCATTTCCACGCAAGTCTAACATTTTAATTTACAGATAAACAGCCTTTCCCCAGAGTGAGAGAAGGCCCTTTCGGATTGAAGTCCCCCATTCAGATTACATTCGAGGCGTTCATACTATGAGAACCTCCTTAAACAGAATTGGTAATGCAAGCTTGACAGAATAGTTTTGCATGATCCATATTTGGATTGATTGCATCATGAGTTATCACACAGACTACTTCTAATCATTGCCGACTTGGTTGAATAGTTTTACATGAACCGATCAACTCATTGATGAAAATGCTTGCACATGTTACCTCTGATACTGCCTGACAGGCAACACATTCCCAATGTTCAAACTACCTTCCAAAGTCTTGAAATTCATTCAGCGATTATTGAATGAACAAGCCTGGTTGTCGAGAAGCCACCAAGCATTTCTTCCAAATTCTCAGGTAAGTATATCTTCAACCTGAACCTTTCAAGAGAATGAATTCTGACGGTTGTTGGGGTACTCGAATCCATTGCGGTACATACAGGTATCCACCTTCTTCAATAAAGCATGATTTGTCTCAAGGACAGAAATGTTCGAGACCTTTTGATCTCTGCCTCTTTGGTTTATTCCTAAAGCGACAGGATAATATAATTTGGGTTTGAACTTCTGCAGGATTCCTGATCTTTCCAGATTCCAGAATGGCACCCTTTGAGGTACACCAAGTCCTTCTTACAGGCAAAATAAGTCCTTCTTACAGGCAAACCAAGTCCTTCTTACAGGAAAATCAAGTCCTTCTTATAGGCACAAAGTCCTTCTTACAGGCAAATCAAGTCCTTCTTACAGGCAAAACAAGTCCTTCTTACAGGCACAAAGTCCTTCTTACAGGCACAAAGTCCTTCTTACAGGCAAATCAAGTCCTTCTTACAGGCAAAACAAGTCCTTCTTACAGGCACAAAGTCCTTCTTACAGGCAAAACAAGTCCTTCTTACAGGCAAATCAAGTCCTTCTTACAGGCATAAAGTCCTTCAGTCCTTCTTACAGGCACCAAGTCCTTCTTACAGGCAAACCAAGTCCTTCTTACAGGCAAAACAAGTCCTTCTTACAGGCACAAAGTCCTTCTTACAGGCAAATCAAGTCCTTCTTACAGGCAAAACAAGTCCTTCTTACAGGCAAAACAAGTCCTTCTTACAGGCAAATCAAGTCCTTCCTACAGGCATAAAGTCCTTCTTATAGGCAAACCAAGTTCTTCTTACAGGCACCAAGTCCTTCTTACAGGCATAAAGTCCTTCTTACAGGCAAACCAAGTCCTTCTTACAGGCAAACCAAGTCCTTCTTATAGGCACCAAGTCCTTCTTATAGGCAAACTAAGTCCTTCTTACAGGCAAACCAAGTCCTTCTTACAGGCAAATCAAGTCCTTCTTACAGGCACAAAGTCCTTCTTACAGGCACAAAGTCCTTCTTACAGGCAAATCAAGTCCTTCTTACAGGCACAAAGTCCTTCTTACAGGCATAAAGTCCTTCTTACAGGCAAATCAAGTCCTTCTTACAGGCACAAAATCCTTCTTACAGGCAAAGAAAGTCCTTCTTACAGGCAAACTAAGTCCTTCTTACAGGCACAAAGTCCTTCTTACAGGCAAAGTAAGTCCTTCTTACAGGCAAAACAAAGTCCTTCTTACAGGCAAACAAAGTCCTTCTTACAGGCAAATCAAGTCCTTCTTACAGGCAAAGCAAGTCCTTCTTACAGGCACAAAGTTCTTCTTACAGGCAAAGCACCAAGTCCTTTTTACTGGCACCAAGTCCTTTCTACAGGCACCAAGTCCTTCTTACAGGTATCTCCATGTGGTGACCTACCATACGGGTCAAATCTCAATCAAAATTTAATCAGTAGAATCCTTTTATTAGGAATCTACCATGGTACGACCCACCATACGGGTCAAATGGTATGACCCACCATACGGGTCAAATTTTAATTCAATTTTTAATCAGTAGAATCCTTTTATTAGGAATCTACCATGGGTTGATCCACCATACGGGTTCAAGTTCAACCACCCTAAAGTTTTTTTATATAACGAATTCTTAGGTTCTCATTTCATTTTCAGTGGAACAATCATGTCACGACTCTTTTTATTTACTTGTATTGAGTCGATAAGAATCCAGGTGTCATCTCGTCTTTGAAATGAACCTCTACCGAGCTTCTTTTCAAAGAGGGGCAGCTGTTGACACCTGATTTTTAATCATTTTTTCTATTGCTAAAGTAATAAAACATCCATAAAAATTCATAAAATTGAAAAATCAACTTTGGGGACCTTAGCCAAGCCTAGGGAACCAATTTTGACCAAAAAACGATTTTTCATATTTTCAGTATTTTTACGTATTTTTTATTTATTTATTTTCGAAAATTAATAGAAAATCCATAAAAATTCATAAAATTGAAAAATCAACTTTGGGAACCTTAGCCAAGCCTAGGGAACGAATTTTGACCAAAAAATAATTTTTCATATTATATATATTTTAATTTTTTTAAAAAAAATACAAAAATATTTGAAAATTTTGGAAAAATAACATTTGAGGCCAAAAAATACACAAAGATAGTTAATATTTTTATTTTAAATCTATTTTCATATTGGCCATCGCAAATTCAGAAAAATCCAATTCGAGTCACGTGTTCCTTCACAAGTATAATCTCGAATCGGGCCTAAAAAAATTTAATTTGAGTCAACTTATTTTAACTTTCACTTTTTATGAGTTGTGACATTGTCTTCTAATATTTTAAATTTTCATCTTGGCCCAATTATACCCAGAATGACTTAATTTTGCAAAAGGGCTTTAATTAAATTATACATTATTTTCAGGGACAAGAAATGAGCTTAAATTTGACATGTGGTAAATTTTGGTGTGTCAAAAATTGTGAGGAGATTTGGACTTAAAGAAATATATTTTTTTCAGGGACTGAATTGTAAATACTTAAAATTCAAGGACTAGAGTGCAAATACCTAACTCTTGAAGGATTATTTTACAAATAATAAAAAGAAGAGTTAGTGGATAAATTAGAATAGAGAAGGGAAGATGAAGAAGAGGAGATGAAGAAGAGAAGTTGGAGAAGAATGGATGGAGAAAATAAGATAAGAATAGAGAAGGGAAGATGGAGATGAAGAAGAGTTAGTAGAGAAATTAGAATGGAAGATAAGAATAGAGAAGGGAAGATGGAGATTAAGAAGAGTTAGTGGAGAAATTAGAATGGGAGATAAATATGGAGAAGGGAAGATGAAGATGAAGAAGAGTTAGTGGAGAGATTAGAATGTGAGATAGAGATGGAGAATGGAAGATGAAAATGAAGAAGAATTAGTGGAGAAATTAGAATGGGAGATAGAGTTAGTGGAAAAATTAGAATGGGAGATAGATGAGTAGGTTATAAAAGGAGGAAGAAGTGAGCTTGAGAAAGGATTCTTGAGAGAGAAAATTTGAAGTGTTTGGGAGGATTTTTTTTGGAGAGAAAATTTGAAGTGTTTGAGAGAATTTTTTTGGGAGAAAAAAATTTGAAGTGTTTGGGAGAATTTTTTGGAGAGGAAATTTTGGATGTTTGAGAGAGTTTTGGGAGATTGAAGAAAAATTTGAGAAAAAGAAAATACCAAAAGAGAGAGAATTTTGAAGATGATGGGAGTTTAAAGCTAGGGGTTATCATCACAAATTCCTTCATCGATCAATATAAATCAAGAGTTCATCCTCGTCAACGAGCAAGCAAATTCGAGCTAAGTGTTTTTATTTATTCATTTATTTATGATTTTACTCGCAAATTAGCACAAATTGTATACACTTTCTCCTCTTTTTTTTCCATATTTTATGTCAGGAGAAGGATATCTCTACGTCAACAGCAAAACTCTCGTAGATATGCAAAAATCGGCCCAGACAAGCTCCTAAGCTGTCCACCGATTTCTCAACTGATCTGTGACTAAAAGTCCCTCTTAATTCAAAAGAAACTCTCTATATTGGGAACATAGAGAGCGAAAATCAATTATAGAAATCCCTCCCAAAAAAATGGGAGATAAGTACTCTTTCCACTCTTCTGGTTTTAGGTGCAGATTAGCACATATTTTGTATACTGACATTTCACTCTATTTTATGTCAGGAAGCCGCAGCTTTATATCAATGGTCAACCCTATGGAAGCACAAAATCGGCTTGGAGGAGTTCTCAAGCGCGCACAAATTTCAAATTGTTGAATCAATTTGTTGTATTTTATTTTAAAAAATTCATACCCCAGAATGGAGAGGACAAAGTCCATCCGCAATTTAAATACCTGCACCATAAATCCCAAAGGGAAGAGCCAAGCCAATGCTTAGCCTCCCATTGGAGGTTTTTACTTACAGTAGTTAAATACCTGCAACTTAAATACCTGTACCTTAAATCCCAAAGGGAAGAGCCAAGCCAATGCTTAGCCTCCCATTGGAGGTTTTTACTTACAGTAGTTAAATACCTGCAACTTAAATACCTATACCTTAAATCCCAAAGGGAAGAGCCAAGCCAATGCTTAGCCTCCCATTGGAGGTTTTTACTTACAGTAGTTAAATACTTGCAACTTAAATACATGTACCTTAAATCCCAAAGGGAAGAGCCAAGCCAATGCTTAGCCTCCCATTGGAGGTTTTTACTTACAGTAGTTTAAATACCTGCAACTTAAATACATGTACCTTAAATCCCAAAGGGAAGAGCCAAGCCAATGCTTAGCCTCCCATTGGAGGTTTTTACTTACAGTAGTTTAAATACTTGCAACTTAAATACCTGTACCTTAAATCCCAAAGGGAAGAGCCAAGCCAATGCTAGGCCTCCCATTGGAGGTGTTTATTCACTGTCATGTACTTCCTATAATTTAATTTTTGAATCATCAGACCCAAAAGATAAGTAGGTTGTAATACTGCACAGAAGTTGTTAACACACTCCTTCTTTCGGCTTCAGGGAATCTTTAACACTTAAAAAAATATAACAAATAAAAATATATACCATCCATGCATCCTATTTAAAAAGTGAAAACACAAAAGAGAATACCCTACTATAGCCTTAGGAATAAACCAAGCCTGAGTTGCCGAATTAGGATATCCATGAAATTAAGGTACCGAAAGGGCATTAGTTTTAATTAACTAGTGTAACCAAGTCCCCGAGCTCCTAATCTCTGGTTCGCAGGAATAAATTAGTTCTCCCGCTAATTTATTTAGGTTTCTAATCGACCTACCAAGAACGATTAGTGGCGACTCCAAATTTTAAAATCATTTAAACAAAAACCAAAGTTGCGATTCGGTAGGGCTTGGGAGGGTCCGCGTTAGGTTAGTCAAATCTAATTAACCTAATAATCCGTTAACCCCTTTTAAAATTTAAAATTTTTTTAGAGGGTCACGACACTTGGCGATCATGTCGTCGACATAGACCTTGATCTCGTTATGCATCATGTCATGAAAGAGCGCGACCATTGCTCGCTGGTATGTTGCCCCGGCATTCTTGAGGCAAAAGGGCATAACTTTGTAATGGAACACCCCCCATGGGGTTGTGAATGCCGTCTTTTCTTTATCCCCTTCGTTCATCAGGATTTGATTATAACTGGAGAAACCATCCATGAATGAGAATAATTCGAAACCTGATGTACTATCGACGAGCACATCAATATGTGGGAGAGGAAAATCATCCTTCGGGCTAGCTTTGCTCAAATCACGATAATCCACACAAACCCGTACACGACCATCCTTCTTTAACATCGGGACTATATTGGCCACCCAACTTGGGTATTGGGTAACTTCAATGAACCCAACATCGATACGCTTCATGATTTCTTCTTCAATCTTCTTTGCAAGCTCTGGTTTAGCTTTTCGCTGCCTCTGCTTCTTAGGCTCAATTAAAGGATCAGTCGGTAGACAATGTTCGACGATTGATCGATCAAGACCAGGCATATCTGCATAAGATCAGGCAAAGATATCCTGCTAGTCCCTTAAAAGGTTCGTCAGACGTTCAGCCATGCTCTTAGGAAGATTCGCCCCGATTTTAACTTCCTTGGGGCTTTCTGCACTGCCAAGGTTTATTGCTACAGTTTCCTCGCCGGTTAGAGCTTTAACTTTCCCATGGTGTTCAAGGTTCCATCGTATTTCTTCGATGTCAGAACCTGATTCATCCGAACTATTCAGGTCATCGGCATGGCATATGGTAGGATCCACCGTATCTCCCTCCTCGCATTTGCCCCTGAAACATAAAGTAGCAAAATCAGAAAAACAAACAGGGTTTAAACAGATGATATTCTTCATTCCTTTTTTTTTTGAAATGTTTTTTCTTTTGAAGACCGCGGGACAAGAATTGCTTGAAGAAGCCCAACCCTCAGTTCTTACCAGGAATGACAATATTGTTCGATCGTTGGTTATCGTCATTGGGTTGGTTTGGAATACTTCAACAAGATTCAAAATTTTAATAAAAAGGACATATGTAATTTTATTGATATTAAATCAATTAATTACACCTTATTGAAAGGGAAACCCTAAAATGCGACATGAAATGAAAGGAAATCCTAAGGCATAACATGAAAATGAAATCCTAGAAAAGCAATGATAGTTCCTGCGCAGGGGAATGCAAGAAATTAAAATGGGCTACTGATTTGGGTCTACGCCTGCTTCCTCAAAGAGCTTCCTTGATTCCTGGTCTGGCTAATCATCCCATGTGTTCCAGGGGACACCTCTAGAACGACGGAGCGGAGGCAACTTATTCTCGAACATATGGGGGTACTCCAACCGCATGCTCGGGACTACCATCATGTCCAGATTCCCGTCGCAGTATTTCCACCCGCGAAACATAAGATCGCCGGTATCAATCATATTTTGGACCTGAAATCTCAGAGTGATGCATTCCTCGATGGAGTGACCTTCTTGATCGCGGTGAAAATCGCAGAACTTGCCTCGGGTGAAATGGTGAATGTCCTCAAACCATGAGAAGCCTTGTTCTCGCTGAATCACCCCCTTGCTGGGGAGTATTGGCCATATGACAGACATTGACGCCGGGAGTAGAGTAAATTCCCACTCTTTCAGCATTGGAGGCTCGTCTCGGGAAAGTTGGTCCTGCGTGTCAGGGTCTTGAATTATACCACCCTCCAGCTGGCACTCTTGAAATTGGACATCATGTTTCACGATATCAATCATCTCATTCATCGACGCGACGAACACTTGCATCTTGTCCTGAAGCTCTTCAATTGTCCCTTTGATAGTGGCTACAATCTCAGCCTTGTTAGTCATTTTCTCAATCTGGTTTAAGTACGCAGAATTCATCTGAAGGACTATGGCAAGTTACCTGTAAAAGGCAATGACGAAGAAGAGAGTATGAGTATCAAGAATAGTGAGCCGATCCATGACATCCTCTAGACTCGAAAAACAAAGGCAACTATGACAAAAGGGTTGATTTTTGCAAATTCCAGTTTCGTCGACCTTTACGAGAAAAATCATATTAATTCGTACAGAGGTCAAAATGGTATGAAAATTTGGGAGCCAATACCCAAGATGATGATTAACAACTTTCATGTTTTGGTCACAGGCAAATTCTTTGTGGATTAATACATTTTAATACTTCTTTGTAAAAATTCTGCCCAGAAAACTGATCTGTCCGGTTTTTACTTTGAGGATAAATGGGCCATCAAAAATGTGAATTGATGCCCAAAAATTTCCAGTTCACTAATTAAAAGCCTAATCTACAACTTTCATGTTTTAATTTTTCTCAAAAGAGCACGTTTTCTAGTGATAAATGGAGAAACAAAAGTGAAGTCGAGAAAATTCCAGAATCCAGACAGTTTTTCTTTCACATTAAATTCAGTAATAAATGGAAAACACATTGAATTGATTCAAAAAAAATTTTGAGTGATGAATTAGGGTCTTGTGAATGTTTCCTGTGAAGACTCTATGGATCAATTAAAACTATAAAGTTCAATAAAAATTATGTAATATCAGAAAGTCATATATGAACAGTAACCTTTATTACAAGAAAAGCTCAAAAAGTCATGAAAATGCAATTAAACATGGAACAACAATCTTAAACATGACAAATCTAGCTGTTTTTGTTTTCTTTGTAGCGACGCAATCTATAGACAAATGGGCCTCCAACTCTTTCCGAAGTCGTGCATTTTCCTTAGCCAAAGTCTTCATTTGTCTTTTCGCCTTTTGCGTCTTCTTTGCATAGGTCTCGATCTCGGCTTGACGAGTGGGCTTCACAATCACCAACGGGAACTTCTGAAGCATGTGAGTTGGTATCAAATGATACTTAATATACCGGACCTTCGCATGATAACATTTTTCTTTTCTCTCGAGCTCCTCCTTGGGTAGTGATAGTGAGCGAGTCTTGGACTTGAGCCAAGTTTGGTCAAGATGCTTGATCTCGGTTCTATAATTCTCGCCTGCAACGAATTCAACTTGAAAAGTGTTTGGCCTCAAAGGTGGTGGAATATCCTGTAAAACTCCATATTGCCGTACCACACAGAGAGGATGATACTGCGTCATACCGGTAATACCCAAAAGAAGTATAGGCTCTCGCTCACCATGGTACAAACGAGCCTTAGAGACTTGAAACCATATAGCTTGCCATAGAAAAACCTTGGGACTCGGATCTTTAAATAAATCAATCCACTCGGAATAAGACAATCTAGCAATATTTTTTTGCAACTCTTGAAATTTTGCAATTGGGTTTTCCTCTTGACTTACCCGTGGAATGGTCATTTTTTAGCCGAACTTGGCATAATGAGAGAAAAACCACATTTGCAAAAGTCCAACCGGAGCGTGAAATGTTTTTTCCTTGTTTTGCTTAAAACGAGTCAAAGATATAAAAGTCTCGGCCATGATAGCATTAGTAAAGTTCATTCCACTGCAAACTTGCCTAGCTATCCAAGCCATGGATGGACTAATAAAATCCTTTTGGAGCGGAAAGATCACAAGTCCGAAGAAAGCTAGAATAAAGATCCTGCTTTGCAAGTATGAATTGCTCTCATAAAAAAGTTCAATGAGGAATGAGAAAGGGCACATATGACAATTTCCTTTTAAAATTTTCCTCATTTTATTTTCGCTAATTTTCAAAAACTCAGCAAAAATGAAAATTGGATCCATTTCCACACAAGGGAGAATAAAATCAATGGTCAAAGGTTTTCCAATGGCAAGGCTATACTCTTCCAAAGTCGGAGTGAGCTCGTGCTTACCTAAAATGAAAGTAGCAGTATATGGGCACCAGAAATGTGCAAGCGCCTGCATGACCCCAGTCTATAATTCAATATCCAAAAGTGGCAATATGTGACCCATACGACTAAGGGCATAGGTCTATGCATCAATGCTCAAGTGCCTCCACATCTGCTTCAACTCGGCCTTTGGAATGTACACAAAACGGATATCAATGTGTCCCATTGTCTATAAATCACGCGCTACAATCCTAAGTGTCATGGACCGACCCAAACAATAACATAAGACAAGATGAAGTTCAGAAGCGTACTTTACCGTGGGATAGGAAAATAAACAATCACATGGACATGCACATGACTCGTGGGTTAACCTTATTCTAACTATCCTAAAGGCTCACAAATTGAAGTGAAAGACTTACGGCAAGGCGACAATCTCGCGCACATAATCAAGATTAGTCGCTATCCCGCGACGTAACCAAGATTAGCCGGGCCTTTCCACTTCGGCTACTCGAGTCAAAAATTAAAACCACCGCTTTGGTAATCTTACCAAGCCTGAGGCATAACTTTTAAAACTCATTTTTGAAAAGAAGTTCGGGAGTGAATCTGGACTAACTTTCGACGTGATCTCACGGCGAACGTTACAACCAAATCACGATACCATCCTAAAACTAGTGGCCCAGGTCCGACCACGGGATGTGTGTGATGTAGTGCTAAAGCGATTAATCATGCACAACAATTAAATACAAACACTGCTTCAATAATTCAAAAATTAAATGACAAGTTTCACACACCAAACCTGCAAAACAAAGGATTAGCCAAACACTCCACCCCTTATAACTCCCGTTCTACAAAACCATTTAACACCTAAATTTTCATGAAATTTTTCTGGCCTAAGTCCTCCTTAAATTTCAAAAAATTCAAGTTAGTCCCCAGCGGAGTCGCCAAACTGTCGCGACCTAAAAAAATCAGTTTCCCAATTTTTAAAGTTAATGGATTACCAGGTTAATTAAATTGAATTAACTAGCCTAGCTCGAACTCTCCCAAGTTCTACCAAATCGTGACTTAGGTTCAATTTCATCAAAAGAAGGATTTATCTTGAAGTCGCCACTAATCATTTTGGGTAGGTTGATTAGACACCTAAATAAAGCATCGGGAGAAATACTTTATTTCTACGAACCAGAGATTAATGAGTTCGGGGACTTTGTTACACTAATATTTCTACTAGCGCCCTTTCGGTACCAATTTCATGAAAATGTTCAACTTGGCAATTTTGATGAATTTTCACTTGAGATTCAAAGATGCAATTTTTTTTATTTTCTTTTTATGACAAGGTAAGGAACTAAATTATATGCAATGCATGCGGTTTAATCTAAATATTTACAAGATAAATTACGCGTGCAATTATCTACATGATGTGAAAATGTGCAACAAAAGCAAACCCCTTTTTTTATTTTTTAAAGAAAATATTACAACGTGCAATAAAAATCTCAAAAATTGGATATGCAATTTATTCCAAAGAAATGCAATATGTCCAACAAGGTATAATCGAAATTCAAATCAATCCATTTAGGCAACACAATTTCGAATATTCGAAATTATTAGAATCGTTACCTGACTTGACGGATTTGATTATCGAACTTGAACCTCGGATTTCCTCGTGGATCAAGATTGCAGATCGCGGCTCGCGGCTCGAACGACGGGGATGGACTCGCGGATTGTATTGGTCGATGAAGATGGTAACTTCGAGCTTCGAACTCTCGTTCCCTTCAATTCTCTCTTCTAAAATAATTCTCTCTTTTTTTTTCTTTTTCTCTCTAAATTTTCTTCTCTCCCAAAATCTCTCCTCAAGTTTTCTTCAATCTCCAAAGTCTTCCTAATTTCTCTCTAATCTCTCCAAAAGTCCCTCCTCTTTCAAGGCTCTCATTCTTCCTCCTTTTATAGCCTACTCCCTCATCTTCCTTTCTCTATCTTCATCTATCATTCTAATTTTTCCACTAACTTCATTTTCCCTTCTAATTCCACCATCTTCCCTTCTTTATCTCCATCTTCCCTTCTAATTCCACCATCCTCCATTCTTTATCTCCATCTTCCCTTCTAATTCACCATCTTCCATTCTAATCTTTCCATCTCCCATTCTAATTCTTCATCTTCCCTTCTAATTCTACCATCTTTCCTTCTAATTTCTCCATCTTCCCTTTTATATCTCCCCTTCTCCATCTTCCTTTCTAATTTCTCCACTAACTCTTTTTTGCAAAACAATCCCTAAAATTTTATGTATTTGCAATTCAGCCCATGAAGTTTTATGTATTTGCAATTCAGTCCCTGTGGAAAAATTTCTTTTAAGTTCAAAACTTCATAAGCCTTTCGGCACACCTCCCTCATGCTCAGTCCAATCGTTTGTCAATTTAAACTCAAATCCTCCGTCGTTACCCATAATAAAATGCATGACCGACAAAAAATTAAATATGCAATGCATGAAAAAATTAATTTTTGGTGAGAACAAATTCTCATTTTTTTATGTACTTAAGTGAATGAATTTTAAAAAGTCAAAATTTAGGTGTCAACAACTATGCCCAAGTAACTTCTCAATCGATAGCTTCTGGCTTCAAACAACAAGTCGTCTTCTTGAGAGTACTAACTTCTCCAGCATTTTCGTCTTGCAACAGACGAAAGAATCCCCTAGTGGAGTCAGAATTCTTGTGGTGACCAGTCAAAACTTACTCGTCTCTTAGCAACTCTTCGGCCATACATTCGGTACACTGTAGTCCCCTATACACTCGGTCTATAATATTCAATAACGTGCATCAAAGTTTAGCGTCTACCAAGGGGGGCTTTACGACAATTAGCTGAGAATGCCATTGCAATTTCATACGGATATACCTGCACTTTGTGTAGTCAAAAACTTAAACCCCAACGCTCTTCATCTTACCTTGTCGCGCTTTGGATCATTTCCACAGACAATCACCCTATGCACTTTCCAGTCTTGATAAACCAGACGCTCCTCGTCGCCCCACCCTGCTGACCACTGTCAATTCTAGATAAAATGGTTAGTGAATAGGTTAAAGAATCAATTCACATTTCTCCTACTGTAGCACTGTTCTTAAACTACCGAGGAAGTTAATCCCTGCTTTAGGGCGGAGTAGCAAAGCTTCTGGATAGAGGACGAAACCCAAAAGTATTGTCGAAGGGTGATATCACCAAGGAAAGAGAGGAAGAACGTGGGTTTGTCCACTGCACTGGCTCTCTCTCTAATGGGCCAAGGAGAATGGGCTCTTCTTTAGAAAATTTGGCCTCTCCTTCTCTAAAGCAAGTGGGCTCCCAACCATACATCTCGAGGGCCCTAAAGTTACCTATAGAGGCAAAAGGCCCAATAGCTGATCGGGCTACAACTATTCTGATTGGGCCGGGCTCAATCGCCATTTCTTGGCCACCGTTCGCTATATGGCCCATTGCGTTCAATAACTTTGTCAAAACAGAATCCTAGTTTATTCGGCCCAAATTAGCTTTCTAATCTATTTCGTCCATTTCTCATTAATTTAGAACTATTAAAACGAGGCGTCACATATCACTGAGGATGGTAACCACTTATGCTCTCTGATCTTAATTTTCTATCCATTGCTCACCCTGCATCTTAAATCTTTTGCAATTGAATCTCTGCCTATTATCAAGCTTTGCCAACCCCATGATAGTCGGGCTCCTTTCTTTGCTGTCCAAAATTCTCCATTAGGGAAATATATGCTTTTGAATATCGTACTCCATAATGTTGAGGGGTCTTGCATAGCCCTCCAAGCTTGTTTGCCCAACATAGCTTTGTTAAAGGCTATGGGATCCCTAAAACCCAATCCTCCTTCCATCTTACTCTGATTTAGATTTCCATTTCTTCCAGCGAATTTTGGCTTTAGCCATATTTTGCTTCCACTAGAAATTGGCTATTTTTTGCTCCATTGCCTTGCATACCGAGATAGGAATATTAAAGATGAACATAGCATATTGAGGGAGGGCTTGAACTACCACCTTTATCAAAATCTCTTTCCCTAGCTTGGATAGAAGTTTTTTTTTCCCTAATTTTCTAGTTTCATGTTCACTCCAGCAAGAATCCATGCAAATATGTCTTTCTTCGTTTGGCTCCAGCCTGAAGGGATACCCAAATATTTCCCGATTTTGTCTATGACCGGGACTCCCAATTCGGAAGCTAAGTTACTCTTTAAGGAAAGTGGGCAGCTCTTGCTGACAAAAGTTAAAAAAAAAAACTCATGATTTGTTGAGATTGATAGCTTGTCCAGAGGCTAAGCAGTATCGGCTTAGCACACTAGCTAAATTCTGGCATTCAACAGTAGTTCCATCTAGGCAAAAAATGGCATCTGACCCAAACAAGAGATGAGACAGAGTAGGGCAGTTTACGCTACGAGAATTTTAACAAGATTCTAAATTTTGGAGGCACGGACTAGGCCAATCTTTGAACATTACATGCGATAATTTAGGTAAAAAACACAAGTAGTCTTAAACCTATTATACATAAATAAATCGAGAACTTAAACTATTTAATCAAACCAAGGTAGTCCTAAATTATCAGGGGAAAGTGCAATTAGGTCCTCTGGGCCAAGTCTCTCCTGATTTATCTAATAGGATAGTCCAATCAGCATGAGTGGTTTTAAACGTAACGTTGAGGAGTGACGTGAAAGGATTTTCAACAAACAATGCTGTGTTTTTTTTTTTGTTAGACAAAGTCATTTCTTTGAATTGCACTAGAAGTAGAAATTACCTCCACAATCCCCTAATCAATCCCTCCTGCTCGAACCCTGAATCCCCATATAAATTGAATTCCAATCTTGGAGGCAAAATTTGGAGTGGAGATGAAATTAATCGCAAGAGTTCGCAACAGAATTAACAAAGAGTGGCCGTGTTAGGTTTATATTGACGTCAACCATCTTTAATTTTTGACAAAACTACATAATTCGATTGTGGTCCTCCTATGGATATGTTGTTTTTTTTTTTTATAATCTATTTGTGTCGTTTGTACTAGTTTCTTCGCATGTGAGGCATTTGTAGTCCCTCAATGAAAAAATTTACACCGAGTTTTTACACAAACTCCATTTCATGACTGTTTTTGTAAAAACTATTTTACACCGACGGCGTGGCTTATGTAATTTCTTTATGTTGCGAGAATTTTGACAAGATTCTGAGTTTTGGAGGCATGGACCAGCCAATCTTTGAACATTACATACGATAATTTAAGGAAAACACAATTAGCCTTGAACCTATGATACGTAAATAAATCAAGAACTTAAACTATTTAATCAAACCAAGATAGTATTAAAGTTTCGGGGGAAGTGCAATTAGGTCATCTGGGGGCGAGTCTCGCCTAATTTATCTAGCGGGACACTCCAGTCAGCATGAGATGTTTTACATGTAATGGTGAGGAGTGACGTGAAAGGATTTTCAACAAACAACGCTGTTTTTTTTTTTGTTAGACAAAGTCGTTTCTTTGAATTACACTATAAGTGTGGACCTTGGAAAAGGCTCGGGATATCTCGTCAAAAAAAGATTTCTTGACTATTAACATTTTGATGAAGCTACAGTGAAAGGTTCACCAACCTCAAAACTTCGGGCGAAGGTTGGTGCGGAATTATCATGGCTCAAATCAAATATTATGTAACGGGTCATCTTTAAATTTCCGATATTGTCCGGAGGGAGTTGCTAGTGTCGATCACCATGTCTTTTCATAGACTTCCCATGATTAATTTTTTCCTCTTAAAATAGGCATTTCATTGATAAAATCGTTCACTCAATCACTTCTTTTTCTTTATTCCTCTTATAACGTCACAATTATTTGACTTTGGTTTTGTAGTAAACCTTGAGGCAACCTCCTCTATACATCGCACTGGTTCCCACGTCTCTATACATCGCACTGGTTCCCACGTCTCTTTTATTTTATTTTTTAATTTTTTCTTTTCATTTCGCTAGTCTTTTTTTTTTATTTGACTAAATCGGCCAATCGCCCAACCGCCCAAACGTGGGGCCAATACTTAACTCTCTTATTTTATATTTGTACATTGTCCGATCTATGCACCAAGACTCACGTTGTGGTCACTATGGGCCCCATCCCAGCTGTCCATCCAGCTTTTGTAGGGCTACATTTACTATTAACTATTTGTCGAATTGTGGTTCATATTACCTATCGACAGAAAGGTACGGGGTCTGCTTCGTTTGGGATTGCAAGGAGTAGCACCCTCACAACGCTAGAAGATTTTTATAATTTAAGAGTAAATCATGATAAATCTTATGTCTCGATCTCTCTTTCTCGTTTTTATTCTCTATTTCGTTGTGTTTGTGCGAATAATCCTAACACTATTGCTTACGGATCACATGAAGCTCCATTTTACTAGATAAGATATTGTTGACGCGTCCTAGCGAAATAATCCAATTTCATTCGGAAATTCACGCCAGCGAATTTTTGTCCGTTTGGCATTGTATCGCTTAACTGAACTGATGCGAAAATCCGAAATCGACGGAGCGACTCGTCGCGACAAGAAACATGGCGCCCTTGAGGGCTAAGCAAAGATCTTTGGTATTGCTCTCGTCTCCTTCTGAAACGAATCAGCCATGACTTTTTTTTTTTTTGCATGTGATGTCATCATAATCGATTAATTATATCTTGAAAAAGCAGGGCAAGATATATATAAAAAAAATGCATGGCGGTGTTATTATAGTAGGACAATTATTCGTGTGACAAGGGAGATTGATTAAATAAAGAGTACAAGGGAATTTCCGAGTTCCTTCCCCTCCCGACGTGCACGAAACATCCCTGGCACGCACGAGACAAAATAGTAAATACTAAGTACATCACAATTTATGGTGATTTCAAATTATGGTGGTGAGTCGTGACTCATCTATCGCGTTGCCATGCTGAAAAATTTTATAAAAAGGTCACAAGGAATTAGAAAAAAAAAATTATCCAAGTGAGAGATTATAGGTCAAAACTAGCTAGAATGGTAATTATCTCGCTAAAAGCTCTAACTGCATTCGTGCCATGTCCTTTATTCACCGTTTACCAAACTTTCAACGACCCGATAATGGTAAAATGCCGATAAGGGAGACCATTGACTTGTCACGATCTCCTTTTTAGTCTTTACTCGATGTAATAGCTACGAGGTGATTATACAAAGGGCACAAGAGTTTTAGAATGTTTGCCCGTCTCACATTATATTGCTTAATTGAATTGACGAGAAAATCTTTATCGACCGATCGACTCGTCGCGACAAGAAACATGGCGCCCGCGAGGGCTGAGCAAAGATCTTTGGTATTGCTCTCGTCTTCTTCTGAAACGAATCGGCCATGACTTTTTTTTTTCGCATGTGATGTCATCATAATCGATTAATTATATCTTGAGAAAATAGGGCAAGATGTATAAAAAAAAATGCATGGAGTGTTATTATAGTAGGACAATTATTTGTGCGACAGGTGAGATTTGATTAAATAAAGAGCCAAAAGGGAATTTCCGAGTTCCTTCGCCTCCCGACGTGCATGAGACATCCCTGGCATGCCCAAGACAAAATAGTAAGCACATCACAATTTATGGTGATTTCAAATTATGGCGGTGAGTCGTGCCACGCGATAGGCGGGTATGTAAAAACAAATAAATAGCCTTAATTCACTGTGATTGCTCCTTAATTTTTATTTCTTTTACCGTGAGATCAATAGTCTATGGATCTAGAAAATGAATTATTGTGGGGATCCACTCCTTCAAGAACTTAGATATGCCAAGATAATAGATAGAAAGCTTCAATAATTAGACGAAAGAATACTGGGCCCATGCATACCCTGTTAATTGTGGCTCCAAATTCAACCCGATTTGGTGTGGAGTTGATTCGAGGACATTTGAAACGAGTGAGTTCTAGAACATGTATATGTCAAGGAAATGAATTTTACAGCCTGGCTAGAATTGGTCGTGCCTAACATGTGTAGATCGCCGCCGGGCAAAGACAACAAAGTTCCGACCAAAAAAAAAAAAAGGAGACAACAAAGTGAGGTATATCGGATCTGATTTCTGATTGAGGTGGTAGGTGATGCATTCACGCTGGGCCTGATTGTGCCAAGGTGATTGAGGATGAGACAAGTCAAAATGTTGAGTTCCTACAGGAAGAATTGACACTTTTCTCGAGGACTCCGTGTTGGACATCGATGCTCATCCGACATTCTTTGACGCACAATGGCACGTGGTTAACACATGTTATACATCCAACATGTGACCAGCGCTCCGGGCACACCAGTAATGCACAAGCCCAGTATCTAGATACGTCATTTGAATACGCATAGGGAAATTTTTTTTACATTTTCAATAAATTATGGATCAAAATATAAATTCATCAAAAATAAATATACTTGAGTCATATATCCATCTACCCCAAAATTAATATATCCAGTCAGCGCCCAAAAAATCCAATCATGAATCGCTAATAGAAGAAGAAGAAGAAGAAGAAAAAGAAGAAGAAGAAGAAGAAACTCATTGCTGATATCTTTGTATATACATGATAATTTAATACAACGTGCCTCAGCATGCCGTAATTCCCTGATTTCTGAAAAATGACATGTCAGCATGTCGTATCGTGTTACATGTCGGTGTCGGTGCTACTTAGGTGTTCCTATCAAGCTTGGTTAGGCCAAGATGGAGCTTTGAGTCGAGATAATGCTAGCGTGGAGGGATACACTGATTAAGGAGGACCAGGCTTGACACAGAAAGCTCACACGTGAAGAGAGATTTGTTGAGGTTAACATGTGAGGGCGTCATGCATAAGAAGTTCCACCTCATCACGAGATTTATTATAGGCTGGAATCCAAGGCCCGAGCAGGAGCTCCGCCTCCAAGGGGCGGCACATTTGATTGGGGTGTCGAGGAATTTCCTAAGTCAAGAATTGGAAGTCATTCATTTGAGTCCAACCAATTACCTACAAATTGCTCTGAGTAAGGGTCGTTTGCACAGGCCAAAGACCCAAGTTCAATCGATTCATGAAACTTGTAAAGTGCTTCACGGGTCTCCGGGTAGTTTGGTCTCCACGCCAGTGTCCCTGCATTACAAAAATCAGCATCTCCCGTTTGTTAATGTTACCCGCGCATACTAAGTTTACTCACTTCTAGCTCAAAACAGGTCATTGACATCATTAATAAGATGGTATATCAAGAACAAAAGTGATGTGCCTACCTGGCTCGATCCCGCCCCGCTCAGTCTACTTATACAATTTGAGGTCCTAATTCTAGTTAAAATTGAAAACCTCATGTTGGTATTTGTTTGTAAAAAACAAACAAATACGGCAATTTTCTTGTCCTACATGGGAGGGACGATAGAGTGCAAGACACTCTATATAGGACGAGGCTATTGTAGTCTTTCAAATAGAGAAATGGGTAAGTGAGCTAGACCTCATGCGAATATTAGGCACACTTTGCGCACCGCAAACGGAAATAAGCCTTAATCAACAATTTTTTTCGAAAATAATTATTCTCTAATTTAATTTTATTTCATTAATTTTTTTAATTACGACTTTTCGGACATAAATGGGCGTCTTTGCATGGGAAATTCGGACATCAAGAAGTGTGTTCTATTCGTGTTATATAATGGATAGTCATAATCATTTGCATAAGTTTCTTTTCATTTTTGTTTTCCTTTAAAAGAGAGATAGTCATCTTTCCACTGTTTTGCATAGAGTTTCAGTAATTTTACTGGAATTACTATCCAACATTCTCGTCGTGACTTTATTGCATCGTGAAGCGAATTTGCCAAAAACCTATAGCAATTTTGTGGGGGCAAACTGATCTTGAAAAAAAAAGTACTTACACGCCTCAAAGTCCAACTACATTGTTGTTCCATTTCCTCCGATATTTTTTTCAACAACTCAATCTTTGAAAAAAAAAAACATCATGAACAATTGACATTTAGTGTTGCCTGGAATTTCCTCTTTTTTCCATTTTGACGGGAATGTAGGGGAGATTAGTTTTCGATGCTCGATTCCAAAAAAAAAAAAAAAAGTGCACAAATTGTTCATTGCCTAAACTGCGTTCGCATCACCATTCACAATTCCAATGGATGTTGAAGAAAGTTCTGATGGAAACCTCGGAATGCTGCGGCCGCAACGATGACCATTCTCGAAGAAGCTTTGTCTTTTGCAAGACGAAACCAAGCGCAAATTTTACGCAAGCGCTTACGACTAGAAGCAGTAAAGAGGTGACCAAAATTCCACATCCTTCATTCACCTTTGGACTGTCCACCGTGCTGACTTGACCAGTCGACATTTGCGTCGTGTCGACTTGTATTTGTAAGGACACAATGTTTTCCTCTACCCTTACTCAATTGGAGGGCGAAATAGGTATCTAAGAAGTCGAACACACGTTGTCATCTTGCTCCATTTTAAGCTATAAGCGAGAAAATTACCAAAAAAAAAAAATTCTTAAATTTATTGTACGGATGTCAAATCAGTCCTAAACCTTTTAATTTGATCAATAAAGCTTGAAATCTTTTGATAACTTGTCAATATAATCTTTTCGGCCAATTTTGATTGGTAATTGATAATACGGACTCTGGCAAACTTTCTTTTTTTTTTCTTTTCTTTGCCGACGAACGTCCCAAGGCCGATGAGTGTCCCAAGGCTGACGAGGGAAACCCTTCCCTGCCATTGCCAAGACTCGGTGGCCTGTCGAGGAAGATGGAAAGAAAAAAAAAAGAAAGAAAAGTTTAAAAATCTTATAAAAAGAACAGAAGGAATTTAAAAAAAAATTATCCAAATCAGAGATTACCGGTTAGTATGGTAATTATCTCGCTAAAAGCTCTAACCGCATTCCTGTTATGTCCTTTATTCACCGTTTACCAAACTTTCAACTACTCGATAATGGTAAAATGCCGATAAGGGAGACCATTGACTTGTCGGGTTCTCCTTTTTAGTTTTTTACTTGATGTAATATAGCTAAGTCGTGATTATACAAAAGGCACAAGAGTTTTAGAATTTTTTTAATTGCCATTTGGTCTTTCCGACCCAAAGAAACAAATTGTGACGGGTCATGTCTATCAAGATCTGTTCTGAGTTATTCTTTATCGAAACTTTCGGTCAATTGGGTTTCTTTGTTGCTCGTCATTCTCCATGTTCCTTCCACCACTATCGCTGCTTCCTCGCTCCTTCCTCTTCTCTCCCACATAAATACACATTTAGATAGATCTATATACTTTTCATTAAACGGATTTTTTTTTTTTGAAAGGGATTAGCAGCTTATTTTATGCAAGGACTATTTTTTTTTTTTGAGAGGTATCCAATACGTATATCTCCTTAAAAGGCTGAGGCATTTCACAATGCGTTATCTCTCTCGAGAAAATATTGCGTACCGTCGGGGAGCCACATCATCGCGCGACACGTGTCTCACGGGCCCTCCTTTTAGAAAAAGGAGCTCTTTCTCCTCTCTCTGTTTTTCCCCTCTCTCTCTCTCTCTCTCCTAGGCTTGTCCTCTCCGACCCCCCACCGTCTCTTTCCTCCGCCTGATTCCTTTTCCCTTCTTCGAACTCGAGCCCAAGTCACCACCGTTACGGGCCGCGGCGAGGAGCACACTCGAAGTCTTCAGCAACTGGCTCGCCGCCGATGGATCCTGTCCCTTCAGTCGCCGACGTCATTTCCATCCTGGTCGCGGAGCTCGAGCCTAAGGCTCGCGGCCGCCATGGCTGTGGAGCTCGAGCTCGAGCTTCGTGGCCGACGTCTTCTCGTTCCATGGCCACGAAGCTCGAGCCAAGGCTCGCGGCTGCCATGGCCACGGAGCTCGAGCTCGTCAAATCGGCGTTCTAAAGGTCGCAGCCGCCATGGCTGTGGAGCTCAAGCTCCGTGGCCATGGCGGCTGACGTCTTCTCCTTTTCCCAGCGGCCAAGCAATAAAAGAGAAAGAGGGAGACAGCGAAGACAGAGAGAAAATTTTCTTTTTTAACTGATGGGACCTCTGCGTCACGTGTTGCAGAATAAGTGGTGCTCTGTACGCTCATTGACTATAAAGAAAATGGTCCAAGTCAGACATTCATCGACGCCGCATAAATTCTCTACTTGAATTGCATATGATCATGCTCACTTGTCTCGCAAGCTAGAGACCCCCAAAACACAAAGTGCAGAGAAAGGCCATGGACGGTTTGCTTCGGTGCTCTGCGAATTACGTGCCTTTGACTCCGACAAGCTTCTTGGAGAGAGCAGCTCTCGTCCGTGGCGACAGGACTTCCATTATTTACGGCAATACGAGGTACACCTGGAGACAGACCTACGAAAGGTGTTTGAAGCTTGCCTCCGCCCTAGCGAGGCTGAAGATCTTGCGTGGCGATATCGTAAGTCTCTCTCTATCTTATATCCTTTGGTTTCATGCAAGTAAGAAGGGTCCTCGCTTTCTTTCCTTCTTTGCTTCTGTTAGCTTTCAGCTTTCCTAAGGGTCTCCAGCGGTGGGAACAAGGTAGTTGACCAGGGTCATATAACAATCTAAGCCCATCACACGTAAGATATTGTTCGCTTTAAACACACAGTATTCACAGTTTTGTTCCTTCGAAAGTCACCAATCATCTCATGGTTTTGTTACTCTGAGAGTCACCCATCGTCACTAGAACTCCCTAAGCTACAGACTCTATTGTGACCACCCTCCACTACTAAATGATCTATCGTGTCCGGAACCATGCACTTCATGCACTTAACCTAAACCTTCCCAATTCAAAAGCTACAGACTCTATTGCGACCACCCTCCACTATCAAATGATCTACCGTGTCCGGAATCATGCACTTCATTCACTTGACCTGAACCTTCCCTGTTCAGAAGCTACAGACTCTATTGCGACCACCCTCCACTACCAAATGATCTACCGTGTGCAGAACCATGCATTTCATGCACTTGACCTATACCTTCCCAATTCAAAAGAAGCCTTGCTGATCTCAATAGGCCGTGACCAAACTTCTTGTGTCCATATACCCAAACAGTTACCCAGAGACCAGTTAGTCAAGCTCCTCCCAAATAGTTAGGAAAACACATCTCACAAGTTAAAAGTAAATCCAAACCTTATAAGCCAATCCAGGGAGGCAAGCCCTAACTTTATAAGCCAACCCATGACTCCTCCTCTAAGTGATGTGGGATGAAGAGTTGTGCAGGATGTCACATACTCCCTCTCTCAGCAATACAGTGTCCCAAGCCTTATAAGCCATCTCAGAACTCCCCCTGAGCGATATGGGACAAAGAATTGTGCGGGATGTCACATGCTCCCACTCTCAGCAGCACAGCATCCCCGTGGTGCACTGCGTGCACCAACGAGTGCCCACTGCGGTCTACACATTCTTTTGGGAGTCGGCTTTAATATCAAATTATAACAACCTAAGCCAATCACTCGCAAGATATTATCACAAGTTAAAGATAAGTCCAATCCTTATAAGCCAACCCAGGGGAGCAAGCTCAAGCCTTATAAGCCAGCCTATGACTCCCCTCCTGAGTGATGTAGGACAAAAAGTTATGCGGGATGTCACATACTCCCCATCTTAGCAGCACAGTATCTCCGCAGTGCACCGCATACACCGATGAGCACCCATTGCAATCCACACATGCTTTCGAGAGTCGGTTCTAATACCAAATTATAACGACCTAAGCCAACTACTCGTATGATATTGTCCACTTTAAACACACAGTTCTCACAGTTTTGTTCCCTAAGAAACACGTCTCACAAGTTAAAGGCAAGCGCAAGTCTTATAAGCCAACTCAGGACTGCCTCTCTGAGCGATGTGGGACAAAGAGTTATACACACCCTCTCAGTGGGATGTCACGGGTCATGCTGCGAATTAGCTATTAAACCCTAAGAAAAGCAAGAGGGGCAAAGATCTTCCTAGAGATAGATCGTCAACGGTGGTTGAGTTCATGTGCATTTTGTGCACATGAACTGTCGAATTAGGTGAACATCGCACCCGAAATACATGCACCAAATGATATCTTAGGCTTCTTTCTCTTTCCTTTCTTAGATGTTATATCAAGAGAATGAGAAGTCATGCCTGTCAATTATTTCCAACCACACTATATTTTAATCAATAAGTGATTTATGCAAAATATGCGGTGAAAGGGTGTGAGTCCACAATTAAGCATTTACTGTCCCTGTCAGTGAAGCATTTTCCACCCATGAAACTGTTTCAAGTCTACCAAATTAGGATAAAATGAAGGAGGTCAACGATTTGCCACGCCACCCTCGGACTCCTCCTTTGTTTTATTCTATTCCAAAGAAGTCCTTGTGCTGTGTGGGACAAACGATTAAGGATTGTCAACTACAACCACCACGAATACAAGACTATATTCCATGAACTAGGTTGCGTATCATGAGGAAGTCATGATACGCAACCTAGTTCATGTTAGTCCTACCTAAAATTGAACACTAAGGGACTTGCCAAACACAAGGAGGATTGTAAAAAAGCACATCATGTCTTGAAAAGAAACGAGGTGAATGTGATGCATGGGCCAAAACCTAGCCCACACAATCACAAATTTTTTTTTTTCGAAAAATGATTTATTTTTTAAAATGATTTTTTTATTTTTGAAAAAAGATTTGTTGGCGCAGCGTGCCATGTGGCAGCCACGTCAGCGACACCTCAGCCATTGACCAATCAATGGCTCGAGGTTGAAAAAGACCGCCGACGGCCGAGAGCTTCCCGGTGACATTTACTTTGTGTTCAAGGGCATGTTTTGCATTCAAAATTGAAACACGAAGACCATTTGCTTTCCCGCCAAAATTGGGAATATTGTTCAAATCTTAGAAACTTATGATCTTAAGTTCAAGGGTCAGGTACTTGAGTGTTTGGGAGTCCCAGGAGTTTCAGATTTTAAAAAAAGGGTAAAAGTGCGTGAGTCGCGCGTTTTAGATTAGGCACACGGCAAGAAGTATAAGTCAAGGCAAGACCTAAGCACGTACATGATGTTTATGAATTCATATCCGCCCTCCTTTTTTTTTTCCCCCTCACTCGAATTCAGAGGGCATTATAACTCAATCCCTTCAAATCATTTCTCTTCTTCTTTTATAGTAATTACTTCACGATCCTTTTTTTTTTTTTTTCATTTCTACTCTTTTATATTGATCCATTATGATCAATCATTTTCTCTACACATTATAACAATTGTTAAATAGATGGGTGGAGTGCATTGATCCCTGCACCTCTCCGCGTTAGAATTCTGCCCTCGTCAACATTGACTACAAGAGATAAACTCTCATTATTCACTTGGAAAAGTTAGGCTATCTTCTCCCCTTTTTCTTAATGTGAAAACCCTAAAGTGCAAGTTCAACATTCAACCACCCACCAAGAGCAGTCCCACACGTTTTGAATTTAGGGTCTACATCTAACTTCCCATTAAACCATTTCTGCTACAACAAAAATCGCATTAATCACCCCTATCATGAAGGGTTTGCTTGACTAAAAAGTGCGTTCATTCTACTGCTTAATTTTCGATTTTTTTTTCTTTTGGGTCAACGAGGGTCCTCCCCGATCTCAAAATTTAAATTGATACGCTTGCGCATTTTCTTGGGTCATGTGTTCCGACAATGCATTCATACCGACCGGACCTAACTAGAAAGAAACACAAGTTGGTGGTCCCTAAAATGTTCTCTTGAAAGCACATGTGCAACATGTTACGTCATGAATCCCGGCATGTTCTACATCTAGAAAATTTGTAAGTAAACGAGACGTATGGACCGGGGAAGATGAACTTCTCATGAGATCCTCCTTGATTTGCTCGGGGCACAATTTACAAGTTAGAAGAATTACACAAATTTTCCATCACGTGATATTCTCCCCGTCATTGAAAGAGTACAGAGTAGGAGCAGATGCCATCTTATTCCAATCATTCTCTCTGACTCGAAGAGACAAAGTGGAGTTTAACTTTTTCTTTCTCTTGTAAAAGGGAAGGTTAAAGGGGAGTCTTACAACTTATGCCGATCCGAAACTTTAGTCTTAAATCTTCTTTTCATCGCAATAAACCTTACAAGTGATTTGGTGTGCATGATCGAAAGGTGAGCTCTAATCCTCTAAGTCAATGCTACCAATCAGTACACACCAAATCATCTTGTGAACTCTATATAACATCATTGTCAATTGTTCTAAAAAAATTGAGCTATTAGATGAAAGCATGATGTATTATCTATATATATTGTGACACTTCCCTTCATACATAGGATGGTATTTCACCTAAGACTAATGGATGAAATAACAGTAGGCAAAGAAAAAATCTGAAAAAAATTTGAGCTCAAAAGATCCTACTCTTTTACCTATTTATAAAAACGCTATGGAGCCACTACTATGTCGAATTCAGTGCGCAATAGTTTACTCCAAAAACTTCATAATGTGGTGCGAGTGTTGGAATATTTAAGTATCCAACAATGCTTTCATCAAAAAATTACGTTTTTAAAACGATTGAATGTGATCCCACAAAATTTCAATATAGTATTAGAGTAGAAAGTGCTAAGTTTACATATTTCCATGCTTTAGGCTTAGGCTAAAGTGCAACCTATGCATAATTGGCAATATTAGAGTATTTAAATATTAAACAGTGCATTCATCTAAAGGCTTTAGTTTTTAGAACAATTTACTATAATCTTGCAAAATCTCAACATACTATATATATTTTATATCTTAAAACTCTCCCTCACGCAAAGGTTAATTTGATGATGAAGGCCTTAAGCATAGTTCCCAACAGGTGAGTCCCATGGGCAAAAGATTATTGAAATATAAGACTTATAAAGCGGAGAGCCTATTTCGACCGAAAAAAAGAGAGAGTAGGAAACCTATAAATGGGTGAAAAGGGCATGAAAGGAAGAGGGAAAAAACACTTGATGATTGGGTTCTAAAACTTATGAAATAAATCCATTACGACACATTATTTTCGAAGTATACAAGCACGTATGTCACTAACATAAACGACCGGAATCATTGGAAATAAACTACTGGGAAATCAATAGAAATAAAATATTTGCCTCTTTGGTATTCTCCTCTTGTAGTCCAGGATAGCTGGCCCTCTTCTAATAACTGTTTTCTCTTATTGAAATTTGATTTTGGTTCCACATTTTATGGTTTAATTGTTCCCTCCTAGCGAGCTCGATAATTACATTAACTAATTTACTCTTCTGTAAAAATTGCTTGACCCCGAATACCGGTTGATACTTTTGATAACTGTTCCCCTTCGAGAGTTTGACTACAATAATTATTCCTGGTATTTTATCCCTAAGGTCAATTTGATTTCAGCCGAGTTTCGCGAGCCAGTGTCGATGCCTCTCCACTCAATCGACATTGATTTGACCAGCATCAACTCGGCCGTAAGCCGATGGACGAAAACTACTCCCACCTTGTCCCCCTGATCCTATTGGCTTCTCACAGTCAATGCTAGTGCTTGGCCATATCGGATCATATATGCTAGTCAACATATTTGCTTCCTCCATCCTTTTTATCTACCGTAAGACAGACAGTATGTTGTAGGCCATAATCACCATTGTCAAAAAATCATTATGCTAGCAAAGTCTTTCTACTAATCAGCCAATGTTCATAATCATCCTTGACCTTGTTTAGTTTACTACAGCCTCGACTTAAAAAAGACTGCTCTTCCTCTCAATGGATGCAAACCACCATTGCATTTCCAAAACCTAATACCCTTGCTTTGCCATCCAAAATGACAAATAATCTAGGAGATATATAATGAGAGATTCTTTTCCTTAATGAGAAGGACATCGAGGATTTTTTTCCCCCCATAAACTTCGTAACTATCCAATTTTCTACCTTTCCCTCTTTGGTCTTATGTGACCATAAAAGAGAAATGGAATGCTTCCCTGGCAGTACTGTCAGAAATGGTGCAATCTCAACTATAAATTCACACATATTTACCACATATTTCATATAAAGCACTCATTGCTTGAAAGGTTGTATATAATAGTACTGTCAAGCTGTCAGCTTAGCAGCTTTCAAACATAAATTATCAAGACATTAATTAGGAGTTAGAAGTGGTTCCAAAAGAAAGAAAGAAAGAAAAAAGTAATGGTTTTCATCTGGTGAAAGCTGATGTGCATGCATGCGTAAGGTTAAGACTTAAGAACGGCGCGCGCACATGCACTGCAGATAGTCTTCAATGTACTTCGAAATGATAACAACAATTGTATGTTCATTATGTCGTACTTTCCTCGTCTATATAATATCTTATGAAGACTAAGACATATAGAGAGAAAAAAATAATCAATTCGATACAAGTCATCACCCATATGGGAATCCAAAGTTATGAACAGTGGAGCATCTTAATGAAATTTGTCCCATTGAATCATTACTCTCGCCTGGTTTGGCTCTTTCTTCATTGACTAAGTCAACCTTAAATGCTCTTAACATTTCCAAGCAAAAGAAATGAAGGAAAGTGTGAATACTAATTGCTTGGGAAAATTACCAAATCAATTACGGACTTATCGTACAAATGTCAATTCAATGTTCAACTTTTCGATTTTCTTAACTTAATCTTAAGTTTCTACATGAAATTTCAATGCAATCATTTTGATCAATTTTCGTGAGAAGTTATTGATATGAGGGTGCAATGGTCGTAATCCTTACGCACGGCATTTAAAATATCCACTGTAGTGGGGATGACGGGTGAAATCGTTGCGTTGGGTGCTGTGTAATCAGATAAGACATTGAATTGGACATATCTCTTCCTATTGGTGGGGGAAGGGATTGCGACGTTGCCTTCGTCTCGGGCTGGATTATTCTCAGAGGGGGAAGCTTCGGCGAAATTCTGACAAAACCCTAAAGAATTGGGAACCCGTTGACGTCGTCATGTGGGTAGCGGCAAATCTTGATGCTTCCAACACGGCCAATTAATCAAGATCCGATTTTGATTGATAGGGCTTGGTAGGTGTTTGTTCCCATTATGTACGTGTCCCTTCTGCCTTCTGGACAGTCATGGTGCGTTCGATCGTGGGAGCTACGTGCCTCTTCCATGTGGGGTTCGATCTGAAGTCAAAGATCAAAGTTATCATTGGGTGTGATATTTGATCATGGCGATGACTCAGGAGGAAGTCGTCTACGGTTAACCCACTTGGGCTAGAGGTTGATTTGCTGCATCATCTTGTGGAAGTATACATGGAAGATAGGCATCTTAGCAGCCAAAAATCTATCTCATCCTCGGAGAAAAGTTCTTGAAAAGGAAAGGACTGCGGACCCACTAGATACATATTTATCGTCTAGGAGAAACAATTGGCAGCTCTTGTAAGGGTTGCCGGACTAGATCATAGTAACTTTAAGATGTTATCATTAATTTAGAGGTACCATTACGTATTACTCTCAAAGCATTCAAGAGAATTTTCTAACATGTAGTTTGTGCTCGACTTTTCTGCTTTTTTAATTACAAAAATTCAAATAACGTAATAATCTCGTGATATTAATGGGTAAAAGTATGCATTATTACTTGTGACATATAGTTTTGACGGTGCATTGTATTAGATAGTTTATGTTCACAAATCGTTGTTATGTCTATGTAGGTTGTGGCCATGTCACCTAACGTCCCAGCACTGTATGAGCTCCACTTCGCAGTTCCGATGGCAGGGGCGACTCTTTCCGTGCTCAACATAAGCCTTGATGAGCACACTTTGACGATCATTCTTCACCAATTACAGCCCAAGATCATCTTCGCCAACTCCGAGTCCGCGCACCTCGTCTCCAAAGTCATCAACCACAAGAACAGCACGCACCCCCAAGAAAACCACCACTATCACAAGCCACTCCTTGTCACAATCGACGACGTCTCATCAGATCGCCAAACCCAATGTGATGAGGTTCGGGAGTACGAACAAACCCTAGCTGCAGGAGAGAGCGATTTTCAAGTCGTGAGTCTGGCTGATGAGTGTGACCCCATCTCGATCAACTTCACTTCGGGGTCAACGGGGACTCCCAAGGCGGTGGCGTACAGCCACCGGGCAGCATACTTGAACTCTCTAGGGCTGATCCTCCGATACGAGATGGGGAAGTCGTCTGTGTTCTTGTGGACGGTGGACATGTTCAGGTGCAACGGGTGGTGCTTCACATGGGCGATGGCAGCGGTCGGCGGCGTCAATGTGTGTATTAGGAACGTGTCAGCAAATATCATCTTCGAGTCCATTCAGCTTCACAAGGTCACTCATCTATGCGGTAATGGTCCACTTTTGTTTACTTTGATGCGGAGAGTCGGTTACATCATGCGTATAAAATATTGAACTAAGTCAATTAAAGGATATGAACGGTTCTAACTTTTACTTATAAAGTTACACTATGCAATTCACACTAACAATTAGAAGACTAGCGTTGAGATATTCCTTAGCGTAGTAAATTTAAGCAAGTAATCAGGAGGATGCCTAGGCTTTTTGAAACATGTAACATGAGAGTATGGATAATGTTGTGTCCATGCAAAATCACACCAATGAAAAAGTAGAATTTTTCTTAATTTTTCCCTTTCAACAGGTAAACCCACTATCCTAAATATGATCGCCGAATCCCCACCGGCCGACCAAAAGCCACTGCCTTCCGCGGTGGATGTAATCATAGCCGGTGCGTTCCCGACAGCCCCTGTCCTCAAGAGTGTCCGAGAACTTGGGTTCAACATTATCCACGGATATGGCATGACGGAAGCTCTAGGGCCCGCCCTCATCAGACCCTGGAGGTCATCACAACACCACCACCACGACGGCGACGACCACGACCACGACGATCATAACCTGAAATGTAGAGAAGGCCTCCACAACATCACACTGGAAGCCGCCGATGTCAAGGACCCGACCACCATGCAGAGCGTTCCAAGCGACGGGGAAACAATTGGAGAACTCATGCTCCGAGGGAACACCATTATGGCGGGCTACTTGGGGGATCCGGAGGCAACCCGGGATGCCTTTTCTGGTGGTTGGTTCAGGACTGGGGATGTCGGGGTGCGGCACACGGACGGTTGCATAGAGATGAAGGACCGAGCGAGGGATGTCATAGTCTTCGGGAAGGAGGTGATCAGCACATTGGACATAGAAGCCGTCTTGTTGAGCCACCCGAAAGTTGCAGAAGCCGCCGTTGTCGCTCAAAACGATGTCGTTGCGGGGCAAATTCCATGTGCATACGTGAAGTTGAAGGAAGGGAGGTGCTCCAACACCGAGGAGATTGTAGAGTTCTGCACTGCGCGGCTGCAGAAGGCGGCGATGGTTCCGAAAACGGTGTGCTTCGGGGACTTGCCAATGAATTCCACAGGGAAGGTGCAGAAGTCTGTGCTGAGAGAGAGAGCCAATGCAATGGGGAAGCCTTGTCCACAGAACGAGCACAGCTTCCCAAGAACCAAACCATCAGGGGAACTGTCGCAAAAGGTAACTTCGCCGGAGGCCAACAACCGGCTGGAAAAAAAAGATGGACAAAAAAAAGAAAAAGGAAAATTAAATAAATTAATAATTCAAAAAATATTAAAATGCTATTTAAAATTGTCGCGTCACCGCCGGCAACACCACATCAACAATTTCTAGTTAGATGGACTGAATTGGCACAAATACAAAAGATTTAGGATTCAATTAATCCAAAAAAATATTTATGACTGAATTAGCACAGTTGTAATATGCTCAGGATTTTTTTGGGCATCTCTCCCAAATTCGATCATCAGAATTAAACTAGTTGTGTCTTTCTGTGTTATTTTCCCTGTAATTGCATAATCAGGATTGTCATTAATTTCTCTAAGTTAGATACACTCATCCTTTGGGTAGCTTTCTTCCTTTTTAAGTCAACCCTTCGAGCTAGAATTTAACCATTCATTTGCAGTTACTCTGTGAAAGCAAAGGTTTCGGTCTTAAAGATATCGTTGACACGGCCATCCCCCCAACCGAAGGGCCGCGATCTCCTACAAAAAAAAATCAACATTAACCTTCTATCAGAATATATAACTATCTATATATATCTGACAAAAAAAAAAAAACAAGCCGATCACAGTATCAGAGTTCCAAAGCTTGCTGAAAATAATTTATACATCTCGAGTGACTCGTAAACTAAACCCTACAAATACCGTATCAAACACGTTTCGAACTATTTCAACTTATACCAAATTCATAATCTCGACATCACGCGCAAGGCACGACTTATCGTTTATCGGGTAACACTTCTCTCCAACTTTATGCATTCTCGTTTCGTAACCGAGTCGAGCTTATACTGGTTTGATTCGATTTTTTTTTTCCATTAATAATAGTTCGAGTATTTTTCTTATTTTATTTTCGGGGGACTTGAAATGGAAATGGGCCCGACAACATCTTCACGGCCCAATACTAACGGATTCGTAATTGCAAATCGGCCCAACCATTTTTGTTACAATGCAAGATGAGACAGCTTTCGAGATTACGCTGTCCCTCATGGGCATGTCTTGGGTACCGATAATGCCTGTCGCTCCATTGGTGTATCGATAATGCCTGTCCCTCATGTAATTCAGCCCCATCTTGGAAGGTAGTTCGTGAGCTTCGATGCCGTGACCAGGATACTCGAGTGCTCGTCCCCGACCTCTGCTGGGAAAATTTCACCCAACCGAGATTTCAATCGATGTTCCGCAAGACGACCATGTGAGTACACACCGGTATCGCTGGATTGAATAATTCGTCGAGTCACCACGTCGGCGACTCTTTATCTTAAAATGCATCCCCGAAGATGTCGGAAGCATCAGAAACTGTTATTGACGCATCTTAGATGTATAGAACGCGAAGTTCGACCTGTCAAACGGGTCGATAATTGCAGGCACATGTGCAGAAGATGTTACCTACGTCGCGGCGAAGAGAAATAAGGGAAAGGCAAAGAAATTCATAAGCCGGGATGCCGGATGGAAATCCACTAGGAAGGACAAGGCCGCTACTGGGTGGTCGCTAGAGCGGCAGCAAGTTCATAAGCACACAGGCGTACGATTCTTTGTTCAATGTGATGCATCAGCGAACGGGATTCATACTGAGCCAGCGTTCATGATCTTACCACCTGCAGAGCTGGCGCTTTAATACCCTCCCATCCGAAACGTCATGGCGATGCTGGAGTACTGGCAGCAACACCTGCCTCGAGGGAGTATTCATGGTGGATTGATCTAGAAGGGAATCTGGTGCTCGACCGCCACTAACCGGCAGAGCGACGAGAGGACAATACATATGTTGCAGCTCAGTTGCACATCCCTGCATCATCCTCCTAGATTCAAATCAGCACAGTGCACGATCATCCGCATGAGCTAAAAGATTACACAGTGAAACTGCCAACGCAAAAAAGATTAATTTCCTCTTAGTTCGACGAAATGCGAAAAAGATGGAATGCGGGTAAGCACGACACCACATTCGTGTCGATGTATGCATGTAATGCATATCAGAAGAGCAATTTGCTAAACCTACTCTTAGCTCCCATGTACTGTATTCACCTTTCTCTGGGTCAAGGTGATGAATAACGCAAATTAGTCACCTCCAGAAATTTTTTATGAACCAAGAATGATCACGTAAATTGTGGGGATAGCTTATGAAAGTTCATGAGAGGCTGCCCATGGCCTTTGCTTTTTCCCTCAGAATGAACTTTTGGATCTTTCCAGTCGAAGTTCTAGGCAAATCCTCGAACACGACTGTACGAGGAGACATGTAATGAGGCAGATGATCTCGACAAAATCCTATGATCTCCTGAGCATCGACGTCGCATCCCTCCTTTAACTTCACGAACGCGCAAGGTGTTTGGCCCCAATGATTATCGGGACGTGCGACCACTGCGGCCTCCAGAACCGCCGGATGGCTGTACAGAACTGTCTCTACCTCCACAGTGCTTATATTTTCTCCTCCCGAAATTATAATGTCTTTCAAACGATCTTTTACTTCGATGTAGCCGTCGGGATGCTTCACGGCGAGGTCTCCGCTATGGAACCATCCTCCCTCGAATGCCTTGTCCGTTGCTTCCTGATTCTTATAGTACCCGCTCATGACGGTGTTTCCTCTGAACATGATCTCTCCTAGAGATTTACCATCACTAGGAACGCTCTCCATTGTGACTGGATCTCTAACATCGACTTCCTCGAGGCTGAGATTCTGCACCCCTTGTCGAGCTTTGATGTTCGATCTTTGGTCAGAGGGCAGAGAGTCCCACTTGGGCTTCCACGCGCAATACGTCCCCGGACCATAAGTTTCTGTCAAGCCATACAAGTGCGACACGCTGAAACCGAGCTCTTCCATCTTGAATAGGATTTGTGGAGGCGGCGGCGAACCGCCTGTCATGACTTCTACCTTGCGAGGAAGAGGCCGTCGATCATCTACCGGTGAGTTAACAATCATATTCAAGACAGTCGGCGCTCCTCCCATGTGAGTCACATTATGCATAGCAATACTATCAAATATTCCCTTCGGAGAGACTTTCCGTAGGCACACGTTGGTGCCGCCTTGTGCCGCTACTCCCCAAGTCAAGCACCATCCATTGCAATGAAACATAGGTACTGTCCACAGGTAAACCGGCATCGAGCCCATCCCGTGAAGAAGAAATGTCGCGATCGAATTTAGATATGCACCTCTATGGCTATAGACAACTCCTTTGGGCTGTGATGTCGTCCCAGAAGTATAGTTTATGCTGATAGGATCCCATTCGCTGTGTGGTCGGCGCGCCTCGAAATTGCCAGACCCCGAGGTCACGAGTCCTTCATACTCGCAAATGCCTGAAGGATGCAGAGGAACAGAGCCATCCGATTCAGAAATGAGGACTAGAGTCGGCGGTTCTGTTTCTGTCTTGTCGATCAAATCAATTGCACAGCGGGCAACTTCGAGTAGCTGACAGTACACGAAAATGATCTTGGCTCTCGAATGTTTCAGAAGTATCGATAGCATGGACGGGTCGTGCCGGGTGTTGAGCGTGCAGAGGACCGCTCCAGCCATGGGGACCGCAAAATGCAGCTCGTATGCTGCAGGGACGTTGGGAGCCAAGGTGGCTACCTGTTCACAGATGCAACACCCAAAGCTTAACCTCTCTCATCTTTTATTCCAATCACTGCCATGAACAGGATGAATCATTGTCACGCACCAACAGAGAAGACACTTCCACCCGTTACTTTCCAAACCCTTTGAAGGAGACGGGTGTTAACTTGAGACAAATGAACCGAAACACAGTTTCTCACAAATCAAACCAGAATGGATCAAATTTCGCCTAGATGAAGAAACTGATACAGCAGTAAGAAAGAGATACAACTCACCAATCAAACCAGAATTTATGTACCAGCGACCTTAATATGAACTATTCGCCGTAACCAATCCACACATATTTGTGTGTCAAACGACCAAATTGGCCTAAAGATACAGACAATGACAGGGTATTGAACTCAGAACCAGCTCGGACTCCGACTCACCACATCTCCCCGGGAAATTCCCAGCCGGGACAGAGCAGAGGCCACCCTACGACACCGCTCGTGAGTCTCGCTCCAAGTATACTTCACGTCGCCGTGCACCACCGAGGTCGCGTCCCTGTAGACCTTGGCCGACCGCTCCAAGAAGCTGATGGGAGTGAGAGGGACGTGGTTGGCCGAGCAACGGACGAGACCCTCCATGGATCTCCACGACTCCGGCTCGGAATCGCCGCCATCCCCACCACCCCAGTGAGCGAAACCGCGAGGGCGGTTCCTGAATTTGGTGCCGAGCTGCTCGAGCCTGAGAGAGAGATGGTGGGTCAGCGACTTCTTGAAGAACCGGTTCATGCTGACGGAGAAAGCGAGGAGATGGTGATGAAGCTCAACGAAGGTCCAGAGAGAGAAGCCGAGACGCTCAAGAAAATTTGCGAGCCTATCCTATCTTGACTTTTTTTCGTCCTTAGCGCGGATAACAAGAGAACAATGGGGAATGGCCAAAAGGACACAAACAGGAAAAATCAGAGTTTGAATGATTTGCTGCCGCTAAGAGAATCATCCAAATGTAGCCAACCAGGAACCTATCAAGTTCTGTTTTTGATCGTTTGGTCTTTTTTGCCGATCCAAAGGTTTAACTTTTTTTTTTTTTGGGAGAATTAAAAAAAATAAAAAAAAACTCGAAAATGCCTTTATTTTCTCAATTAAAAATCTGAGTTAACCTTATTTTAAATAAAGTTCTGCAGTATCCTCATTATCTCAAATAAAAATCTGAAGTGAATATTGTTTTAAATAAATACCCAAAATAACTTTATTAGTCTCAAAAAATAGCTTGACTCACCAGTTAATATGGGTATTATGATTATTTAATTTTTTTATTTATTTATTTTTCCTTTCTCAAGTTTTTCAACAATTAAAAAAACTAAAACTAAAAAAAAATAAAAATAAAAAAGGGAAACATAGGTAAGCGAGAGGCTGCCCTCCCATCTGTGGCCACCACCCCAACACTGGTGGGGCGACGGCGATGGCCAACGGGATCACCCACGCCTCGAGGCGAGGGTTAGCAGGGAGAGGGCTTGGATCCTCTCTTAGATCTGGGCAAGGGCCACCGCCACCCCCCGGATTTAAGCGCGGGTCGACAACCCTTGCCTAAATTTGAAAGAGGGTCGGGGCCCTCGTCTCTAGTCAATGAGGTCGTCGGCCATCGCTACCGCCCCATCGGCGTTGGGATGGCAGCCACAAGCGGGAGGGCAGCCCATTCTCGCCTGTGCTCTTCTTTTTTTTTTGAGTTTTAGTTTTTATTTTGATTTTTAATTTAATTTAACTAAAATTTTAGTTAAAAGTTTATTTTGACAAAAAAAAAAAAGTTATCCGCGTGAACATTTAGCCGGGCGGCTGGTAAAGTAAGGCTCTTTTTTTTTAAATGGTTATGATTACTTCGTACTATTATTTAAGAAAATAAAAATGCTTTGATCCTTTTTCGAAGTTTTTTTTTTTTAAGGGGGCGATGACGGAGGTCTTAGATCATGGGAATTGCCTTAAATTCAAGGAACGAACATGGGGGTGAATAGCGAACGGAAATTCTTTGATTATTTTTACGTGGGCTCGCCGAAGAACACGTGCGGAGAAGACAGACTGGGGACGCAGTCGCGCCCACTTCCATTGGCTTGCGTGATGATGTTCCTGTCTCTATCTGGATGATCCACCGTCGAATAAAAATAATTATGAACGAATGAATTTCGCCCGTTGATCGCAAAATCTTGTTAAGAAAAAAAAAAATTCTACATGATCCGTCACGAGACGAGGGTCCCATCTTTCATGGATCGGGTGCCACGGTGATCTTTTTGAGAAGTGAAATCCAATCCCAATTCAACATTCGCTTCGCGACAGAGTAAAAATTATTGGATCTGACTGAATATTGGGCCTAATTTAGTCGTGTAAACCCCCGTCCCCACAGTACACACTACACAGCAAACGGTTGTGCAATTGAACCAGATACACCCTCACCTAAAAAAAAATAAATAAATAAAAGCAGCCCGGGAATAGGTTCTAATTTTTGGAAACCGATCGGAACCTGTACAGTTCCTGATTCCAAATGAAGACCCATCCGAAAACCAGACTGATTTTGGAATCGATTTTCAGCTACTGTTAAAAAGAAAAGCACTAGTTTCGTTCGTCTCACCTCCTCCTTTTTTAATTGATTTAAAAAAATCCTATTGCTCATATTATAAATTGTTACGTCCGACGGATATGGAGTTTTATCATTTATCTTTTACTTTAAAATATTTTATTGCTATTCATATTATTTTGCTAGAAAAAAAAATGAAACAAAAAAAAAATTCAAAAAACGGATTCTTCAGCAAAACCTGAAACCGAACCGAAAAAATAGAGTAGATTCCAAAACAGGTTTCAAGACAAAAATGATGGATTTCAAGTTCTAAAAACTAAGAATCGATTTTAATAAGGTAGGTTTTAGGTTTTGGAGGTGGAAATTGACCATACATCTCTCTTGAGCTAAGAGTAATCACATATGAAAGTGATCTAATGGATCTTTAATTCCCCTGCTTCGCGCTCGGGGCCAATTTCGGCTTCTCGTAAGCAGCAACGCAGCATCATGTTTGGGCGCGTGCTTGGAGGTAGCAAGAGCAAGCGACATCGATCAATGGATTGTTCCCGTTTCTCATGCTCCATTCTGAATCAAAATCAGGAATCGGTAATCTATTTGAGGTTTTGCCTCCAACAGAACTTGGAAAGAGGTTTAAGGGGGCAATGTTGACTTTCAGAAGTCAGTAGGCAACTAGCAAAACACATCAGAAATCGGTACAAGAAATCGAGCCGGGTGGAGGCGAATTGAGATATAAACGTAAAATCCATTCGCCAAATTAAGACAGCATGGAACATTGAATTTCCCCCATCTGACTTGGTAATGA
Source organism: Psidium guajava (assembly GCA_016432845.1). Classification (NCBI taxonomy): domain Eukaryota; kingdom Viridiplantae; phylum Streptophyta; class Magnoliopsida; order Myrtales; family Myrtaceae; genus Psidium; species Psidium guajava. The sequence continues at coordinate 12,660,931 of CM028231.1, read as the reverse complement.
AGGAGCGACGTCCTCAGATTACGAACGCCTAAATTCAATCGAAAGAACTGCGCTGCCTCATCTAACCAAGACCTGCTGTTGTTTTCTCGTTTAACTGAGATTATTCATAAAACAAATAGGACTTAGGAACGTGAAGTCCCAAACAATAATTTGAAAAGAAGATTTTATCAAGAATGTCGGCAAGATAGATTTCCATGCCGGATCTACAAATTTCTCCAGAAGTTTAAAGGATGGAGATATCGTGAGGATTAGTCCAAAGCTTGTATGACTGCATTAGTGATCTCTTGTGTAGTGCTGTCTCCGCCTATATCCTTCGTCCGGCACTTTCCCTCTGCTATTACTCGCCTCACGGCAGTTTCCAGCCGATCAGCAAATGATGGAAATTGGAGATGCCTCAACATCATGGCAGATGATAGAAGCAGGGCTACAGGATTCGCCCTCTTTTGTTCGACTAGCTTTTCACGACCCACATTACCTGCTGAAGCGCCTTGCTCAAAAATGGCATGATCAGCCCCCACATTACCTACAAACAAACATATATTCTATTTAGAACGTCATTTTTTTAGATGGCAAGAGCTAGGGCACTTCTTGTCTGCTCCAAAGAACTGAGGCAACAGTTAAATAGCACATAATGTCATTTTATGAACGAAGGCCAGTAAATTCTATTTAGAAGTCCCACACAATTTGATTCTCCCTCTCTCCAATAGCTCCATGTCACATCCTAGTTCCCACAGTTTATAAATGTACCTCACGAGAAGCAAGTTTCAGTCACGTTGAATGTAACATAGGATTAATACTAAGATGTGATGGAACATTAAGGTATACCTCCTGGCATTACTCCAGTTCCACCAGCTATGCCAGCTGCCGTATTTGCAACCAGATTCCCGTAAAGATTGGGGGTCACCTGCAAATTACAAACCACCCTTCAGTGGAGCTCTTTGCTTTAGATTAGGGTGCAATATGCCATGGGAGAAGATGACCAGTAAAGTCAAGAATAAGTGACTATGAGTAATTATTGTAAAAGCTCCAACAGTAATGTTTTCCTCTTCATTCAGGTATCGTAGCCATTCCAAAAAAATAACTACGAAACCTCAATAATCAAATAAACAAGTTTTTATTGTTCCAAGAGGGCCTTCTATAACCAAGATGAACCGTCATTGCTGCATTTGCTTCCAGTAATAGCCAATTAGCGATCCTGACATTTATTGCTTATATCAATGACCAAGTGAACTTCAGGCTAGTCATACGTCATATCCTCAATAAAGGCTTGCCATCAAACTGCCAGAAGAATGTATTTGATTGACCTTTTCTCCCATTCCATGTGATTGCTATTGGAGAAAATTCTTTCCCTTCTTATATACCCCAAGAACATGCTCTCTTTTTTCTAAACAGGTAGTTTATCCCAGTTAAAGACATCATGAAATCTTTGATAATATCACCCAAATCAATTCTCCCAGCCCTTCTCCAACAATGCGTATTGTCTATGCACGGATACACATATACATAAAATAGCAATAAAGAAACTCCAAAAAGTCATAAAGGAATTTTTTTTCCATCATTATACTCCAACTTTTCCTTCCAATCAGTGCTCTACAAGCTGTTGTGTCAACTTCCATATGCAACCTATTTACAAGTCCCAACCTATAAATTCGCTAGATTCTCTATCAAGATGCTGAATATAACAATATTTTACGGAAGATAAATTCTGAAAGAGTTGACAGAGTCTTTTAACAACTTACACCTATAAAATTAATTCGTGAATGAAAATGTAAACATTGAGAAACCATACCATGACATCGAATTGTTCAGGCTTGGAAACGAGTTGCATGCAACAATTGTCCACAATGATCTCATTATACGTAATCCCAGGGTACTTTTTGGCGACTTCTCGGCATGATTCCAGGAATAGGCCATCTGCTAGCTTCATAATGTTTGCTTTGTGGACAGCACTCACTTTTTTTCTATTGTTCAAGTAAGCATACTCAAAAGCATATTGTGCGATACGTTCAGAACAGAACTTTGTCATCACCTAGAAGAAAGGTAGTATGAGATGCTTAAAAAGACCAAACTTTGCAATGCCATTTAAAGGGATAAACAGATAAAAGGGATTGAGCGACCAACTTTATAGTAAGATGTTTATGACATAATGACTAATAAGGTAGTTTTTTGCCAGAGTTCATCAAAAGTAAAGCTCCAGAACCAATTGAAAATCTGAGTTAAGTTAGTCATAATACATCATAGGGAGAACAGATCATGTATACCGGCATTTGTTTCGGATCTAGTTAAACAGGAGAAGCAACAGAGTAAATAATTGACAAAAGATCAAATCATTGTGGTCAATGTTAGCCCAGCATGTTGACTACTCAAAGCAAAATGCTTAATTCAGTCAAAACCAATGCCTCACCCCAGTAGTGAACTGAACTAGCCAAAACCATGCAATAGGACACAAATTCAGTTGAAAGTGACCCTAGTCATACAGCAACTAAAACATTGGAGACAAAATTAGCAGGGACATTGGACATCCACGATTAACTTGGCAGGCACGAAAGTCCCTGCTTTTTACATCCCGCAAGGATAGCCCCTGTAAGTTGCTCAGGTAACTCCTATGTTGGTTCGTAACACTGTCGTGACTTCTTTCGTAAGATGATGGACACATGCAGATAGCGACTGTAATCTACTAAAAATGTGCAAACTTCGGGACAAACAAGAGGCATGCGTGCAGAATTTTAAATCCTCAGGAATGTCGGTTGCTACATCACTTCAGCAGAGCGAATACCCATTTGCTCCGAAATTCCACTGAAATATCATCGAACACAGCAACGACGCTTAAGACACCACTTCAACACTTAGTTCAAAAGCACCTCAAAGTCATCCATCCAATCAAAACACCGCAGCAGCAACACAAGACAAATTAAATCAATAAAACCAAGATGAAAGAAACAAAAACCTGCACGAACCAATCCAATTATACCTTAAGACTCTCGACAACCCCAGGAACCACCTCGTGCTCGAGCCCCGAGTACTCCCCCTCCGTGTTCTCCCGAACCACCACGATATCCACGTTCTCGTGCCTCGTTGGGAGCCCCGGAAGGTTGACGCAGTTGACGAGCGAGGCGTACAGATCGAGCTCCTTCCTCAGCTGGACGTTCAGCGAGCTCACCCCGCCGCCGACGGGCGTCCTGAGCCCGCCCTTCAGGCACACCTTGTTCTTCCTGATCGACTCGATCACCTCCTCCGGCACCCTCTTCATGTCGCCGTGGACGTCGTACTTCTCGAAGTAGACCGGCGCGTGCATCGCGGCCATGACCTCCTCAACCGAGGCGGTGACGAGGGGGCCGATCCCGTCGCCGGGGATGAGGGTGACGCCGCGCGGCGCCCCGTCGCCCGGTCGGGGCATATAGGTAACGGATCGGGAGGGGACGACGCGGGGGGAGGGGATGGATCTGGACAGGAGGCGCCTGAGGGACGACGCAATCGAAGCTCGAGCCATCGTTCCGGCGGAGAAACGGGAGAGCTGCTCTTCTTTCGAGGAGGATTGGGGCTGCGAAGGTCGACGTCAATGGCTGACCGTTACGCGATTTGAGAAGCCATTGAAGAGGCAGGAGGCGGACCGGAATTTCGCGATCGGAAAATGAATTTTTTTGCATTTCTTTTCAATGATATAATAAAGTTTTAAAAATAATGATAAAAATAATAATAATAATAATAATGGAGAACATTTGCGTGAGAAGAGGGACGAGCGGAAGAATGGTCAACGGGGTTTATTAAGGTGCCACGTGGAGGATCCTAAGCATCCAACGGGCTGTCGTGGACGGGAGCATGATAGTAAGAAAGAGTGCGCCGCAGGGAATCGAGCGTCAAAAACAATTTTAAACTCATTTTAGTTCAATTATTGAGAATAAGATTAAAAAAAAATTAGAGGGAAATTAATGAGAAATACTCAATCAATTAAGCATGAATGAAGTACAAGTATATCCGCAAATAATTTTGCAAAAATTTACATGCACATGTACCCCCTAGCGACAATTACACAAAAATCACATTAGATACAAGGTCTAGTAAATTTGGCGTTCTCGATACGGGGCCACTCACCGTGATTCCGATGGTACATTTTCCTCGTTGTCCTCTTTCATATGCCGGCTCGCACATCCCGCGCGACCCACCACATCCATTTTTCAAACTTTGAGCAAACAAGCTGGACTTCCTGTTTTTCACGATCTTGTTTGCTAGCATTGAACATGAGCTATCAATGTTGTTGTGTCGACGGTGGAAGACCAACACTTACATTGAGAGTAGTGAAGTTCGAGTTACTCCGGGTTTACCCGAGGCGTAAAGTCGCAGCCGACTAACTACTTTGAGGGCCCGGAAACAACAAAGAGGCCGATCCGCGAACAACTAGTCCCGCCTCGAGGGAAAAGAAAAGTTTAATCACTACTGCTTAGGCTAGGGGAAGAAGACTTTACTGGGTTACATGGGCAATCTTGATCGATTTACAGCACGAGGAGGAATCAAGGAAGTGGAGTTGCGCGGCTGTGCTGCGGCTGGGTGTTCAGTTCAGACAAAGTTTCTCATCGGGTTCGTTTAACCTCTGTTTCTCCAGAAAGTAGCCTGGGATCGAATGAAGCCAGTTGTCCACGGGAAGAGAAAGCAAAACGCTTTGGTTGTTCATGTGATTGTAGTGCTTCTCATATTCATCCTGAAATACTAGATTCAAATTACAGCCAACCGTCTTGTTTAGATTAGTAACCATCCTCTATCCTGGGAAACTTCCCTTCTAGTTCAGAATCCGTCGATGTAACATGAACCTCAGAACACACCTCAAACAAAGTGCCAGGATGAACTTCAAGGGAACATCTTTGCAAAGAAAGGGAGAAAAAAAAAAAAAGGAGGGGGGGTAAACAACCGTGGCTCCTACATAATTAGCCATGTAAATTAGCCTACAGTGTCCCTGTCAATTTCGTGATGTCTATAATGGTTTGAGGGTTGGTATTTGTAGTTGTTGAACGAGTGAGTTGGTGAGTGATGCATAAAGCTTCAGCTTCTGTCGAGAAATTCCTCCATAGATCTAGCAAAAAAGGTTTCGAGAACTCCCAAAACATCTTTTCAAACTATGTCCGTGCTTAAATCCCGAATCGTGTCAACAAAATCAAAAGAGACATCAGAAGATCAAACAGGGGAGTTCCGAGAAACCAGGATATGCACTCTGTTATTCGAGAACAGTCGTTCCAAAACGCAGACTGCATTTTGTTTCCACGATGTTAGTAGAATCAAATCAAGATCTCCGACGATGCAGTCCCTTTTGACCCGAAATTTTCCTCCAATCTGCACTTTATTTCTGCAATTCTATTGGAATCAAATCAAGATCTCCAACAATGTGATTGCTTTCGGCCCAAAATTTCTCTCCGACCCTTCGTTTCTTGGCTGAACCAAAACATCCACAAACTACCCCTCCAAAAACCAGGACAGAACCCAACTCTTCTCACCTCCCACCTCCAATCCACAGAGACCAACAACATGACAACAAGAAAAATACAGAAAAAAAAGGGGGGAAAAACAAATAATTAAGCACTACTTTACTCTATATGAATTGAGAAACTCAAATCCACAGTCCATGGAATTGTGGATTCAAATCTAGGCATGCCTTGCCTGGAAGTCTCTCATGAAAGCAACCAGCTTCTCAACACCAGCCAAAGGCATGGCATTGTAGATTGAAGCCCTAATGCCTCCCACCGACCTGTGCCCCTTGAGCTCAACCATCTTCTCCTTCGCAGCCTCCTTGATGAACTCGGCCTCCAGCCCCGACTTCTCCAACGTGAAGGGCACGTTCATCAGCGACCTCACCGACGCCTCAACCGGGCATCTGTAAAACCCTTTGCTCCCGTCGATGGTCCGATACAGCAATTCAGCCTTGCTCTTGTTCTTCTTCTCCGCCTCCCTCAGGCCGCCCTGCTCCAACAGGTCCTCGAATACGAGCCCGCACATGTAAATCCCGAAGCAGGGGGGCGTGTTGTACAGTGAGGAGTTGTCAGCCTGGATCTTGTAGTCGAGCATCACTGGGGTGATCCCCTGAGCGTTCCCGATCAGATCCTTCCGGATGATCACGATGGTCACCCCAGCTGGGCCGACATTCTTCTGCGCCCCGGCATAGATCAACCCGAACTTGGACACGTCCACGGGCTTGGAGCAGAAATTTGAGGACATATCAGCCACCAAGAGCCCGCCTTTGTTCTTCGGAACAGGGTAGTTCTTGAATTCGACGCCGTGGATCGTCTCGTTGGCGCAGATGTGCAAGAATTTAGCATCAGGGTCCTGCTCGACATCGTCAAAAGATGGGATCTTGGTGTACTTCTCGGCCTTCCCCGACCAAACCACCTTGGCCTTGCAGTACTTCTGGGCCTCCTTGAAGGCCTTGTCGCCCCAAGAGCCGGTGACGAGGTAGTCGACGGGGTCGTCGGGGCTGCAGAGGTTGAGGGGAACAGCGGAGAACTGGGTGTTGGCGCCACCCTGGAGGAAGAGGACGGCGTACTCGAGGGGGATCTCGAGGAGGGACCGGAGATCCGACTCGGCCTTCTGGATGATGGAGGAGAACTCCTTGCCGCGGTGGCTCATCTCCATGACGCTCATGCCGGATCCGCGCCAGTTGTAGAGCTCCGACTGGGCCTTCAGGAGGACGTTCTCCGGCAGGATAGCGGGACCGGCGGCGAAGTTAAAGATCCGTTCCTGGGCAGCTGCGGGGGGCGGCGGCCTCGGATCTTGGATTTGGGTGGTGGCGGCGCATTTGATGGAGATGGGCTTGAGGGCAGTGGTGGGGAGGCGGGTGGCGACAGGGAAAACGACCTTGGGGTTGGCGTTGGAGGGGGTCTTGAGGAGGATGGAGTGAGGGGAGGCGGCGGTTGCCATGGCGGGGGAGGTGGCGGTTGGGGGTGATTTGGGGGTGGCGGAAGTAGGTTGGTGGTGGGGTAAAGATTGGGCGTGGGTCGGGAGAAGAGGAGAGTATTTATAGGGTGGAAGGATCAACTACAGCCAAACTGTTTCCCATGATGCTTCTTCTCTTTGAGTTGGATTTTGCAACATCAATCCATGTCCATGGGGGGAGTTGGTGAAGATTGGAGCCTTTTTCAAGCTCAGATATTTTCATTAATGAATAAATTTAAAGAAGGATATTAGCGACATTCATAAATTTATCATCATAGGCTTCGCAATAAAATAAATAATTCGAAAAAAAATGAAAATAATCCGTTTATATTGCTTAAAAATAATTGGTCAATGAAACATATTTTTCATTATTGATAATAACTTATGTCTAAATATTTTCGCAGGCGATGAAAATATTTTTATTCATTCATTTTCATAACGATATAAATAATTATTTTTGAGGAAGTGTTTTCTAACTTATTCATTTTTCGCGAAGCAAATGCTTCCGAAAGACTCTCGAACTGAGTAATGTTCTATGGAATGTCATGTATGGTCTTAGGTTAGAATCGAGAAAAACTCTTGATGTGCAGTAAATACTCTTCCTTGTCTTATGTTGATTTAAGATGAGATATTCATTATTATCGTTTTTTTAGGGGGAGACCTGCACCAAGAATCCTAGAGCAACATTTTTGCTCTAAAAAACTACTTGTAATCAAAAGTTGATTTTTCTAATTTTGAAAATAAGTATTTTTTTTTTTTTGCTTTTTCAAGTGGCTCCAAAATAATTTTGGAACAAAAAAATATTTCAAAAATAAAAAAAAATAAAGTTGCATGATCAAATGGATTTCTGCTCCAGAAATTACGTTACCAGACGAATTTCTGCTCTAAAAGTATTTCTGGTTCTGAAATTCTATTCTAGAAATTTTGTCATGCATGCCCCTAAACATTTGGCTCCAATTTGTAATCCTATTTTAAATGTTTCAATAAAAATGCAATTAAGTTTCAAAAAAAAAATTACAGTTTTGAGCTGATTTTATTGACACGACACCTCGAAATCTAATATACCATTTTATGATACTTTTCTACTTATGTTATGACGTAGCGGCCACATTAAAAAAAAAAGTCAAAATTTTTTTTTTGGAAAAAGAAAATGAAAGATCTGTCACAATTACAGAATTTTCAACAATAATATTCAAAAGTTCAGGCTGCAGACATGCGACACACAAGAAACCAGGAAAAAGGATCAATTTCTTTCGAGCATTTTCAGAGCAGGTCCTGTCCCGCGCTCATTAAACAGACAATAATTAAGAAGAAACTAGTGCCGGACACAAGGGGGAAAAAAGAAAAACACCCATTCACAAGGTAACTCTTATTTAATGAATATTTACGGTCTGTCTATCCAAGCTTACGTAGCCTACTTAGCACTTAGATAAGCAATACTATGCGAAGGCCAGGCCTACTTAGCAAGAAGCCGAAACTCTCCCTCTATATTCCCGAGGGCGGGAGACTACTATATCCAGGCCTACCAAGTAGTTGCAAGGCAAAGCTGATTTCGGTGCCATCTCATCGGCTAGAAGCCCTTAACGTTCCATCCAGAAAATTTTTCCTACGAAGAAAACTCACGTGGAGTTCCTTCCATCGTATTGGGGAGTACGTTCTTCTGTGTTTTCCGTTGAGCCTTTTAAAAGACTTCCTCGTATCTAAAACAGATATTGATTAAAAAGAAACTAACTCCAGACGAAAGGAAAAAAAAAAAACACCCATTAATAGGATAACTCTTTTTTAATGACCTTTAATAATGAACATTTCGGAAAACACCCATGAATAGAAGACAATCCTTTTTTAATTTTGATGTGAATTTTATACCGAGTGCGCCCAAATCAAAAACTAGTGGCCGTGTCCGGATCGTTGCACCGAATCCTTCTCCTTGTCTCGAGCTGTTGGATGGTAATCCAAACGTGCGTTATCAATGGCTAGCCGACCGCACCCTTGACTGTTCGGCATTACTTTTGCGGCATCACTTTTTGTTACGGAATTCAAATCAAATTTGACTCCCTCCATGGAAGTTGTTGCCTTCTAACCATGCCCACTTCCCCTGCTTCCTGAGAAAAAGGTGAGAGAAAAGTCGAGAATGGGAAAATGAAATTTTGGCCCAACGTGTGACATGGCCTTTGAACTTTTAACCTGTACAATTTGATCCCTGAATGCCCGAAGAATGTTCAATGCAAACATTACGTTTGTTCCAACGACGGATCAACCGTCACTCAATTATGACGAGTCCACATGTCCATTTTTTATCCATCTACTTTGCAAAAGCCAAAGGAAAAGAACGTGAGATAACCTTTCGTGTAACTTCCTTTTTGTCCACCATTTTAAAAATAACATAATTGAAGCTATAATCAACAAATTCCGTTTAATTTGAATCAACAAAAGGACGATATTAAACATTTTCGAATTGTCTATAGATCAGATTGAATATTTACCAATACTTCATAGACCACATTAAATAAATTTAAAATCCACAAACGACACTACATATTAAGCTAAAAGTTCAGGGACTGTTCATATCATTTCCCAAGTGAAATTATCATGTCTGTCAAGTTCCCGTTGCTTGATCTCACCAACATGGCTATTCTCAACCCTTTTCTTGCCCAGATTATTTCAACCAAAACGAGCTTTCACCTTGAGCCACACACTCAAGTATGCGCATGCTTGTCACAATCGGCTAATGAAAGTAGAACCTGTAAAACAGCTTAACAATCATTAACATATTTTCCTTCTTGTTTTGCTTTCCGCCAAGGTGGCGAAAAACCTTTTCAGGAATCAGTAAAAGGTTTCGGCAATTTGAAGCAGACCATGTTAGGACTTAATGAACAGGTTGAATAATTCTAGAATGCCTCTTTCAGGATGACCAGAAACCACCAGCAGCGGCAAAGAACTGTGTCAAGACTAGCCCTTTTCACTTTTAAGAAAAACCTAGGGTAATATGTATCGCACTAAAGCATCCCAAATTTGCATACTCCATTTGCTCTGCAGTTGATGTAATAAATATCAAAAGAATTGGAACTGGAAGTGTAAAAAAAAACTAGGATGGTGTTGAAGTGAATATAAACTCAGGGCCAGCACAATCCCGGCAAAATGCTGATACACACCTGCAATTAAATGGGCATAAAATATTATAAATGCAGAAAAAGGAATTGAGGAATAAGACACATAAGAGGAGCGGGAACTAACCAATCAGCAATCCGTTATGAGTTATCCTGTTCCTACGAGTAATCTACAACTACAAAATTTCTCATCTGAAAAGACATCGCAAAGCAGGAGCCTGGCTTTCCTTCTAATTTCCATCGACAACGTTCTCACTTGAAGATATCAGACAACAGGGGCCTACTACTTTCCTCCTCAACTAATACTTTTCTCTTTCTGCGCTTTGCCTCCTCCTTTAAACCTCTTTCAATGATCAACTTATTTTCCTGCTTGTTTACATCTTCAGAAATTGATTCATGCTTCTCAGTTAGGTCCAGCTGGTTTTTAGACACTGAATGTTCTAAAGAACACCGCTTTACTGCCTTCACTCGCTGTTTAGTTTCGCCCTTCATATCCTTAAGAATTCCTTTAACCCTCAACCTTTCGCCCCTTCTTTTCTTCACAACAACCTTTTGTTCAAAAGGACTGCATCTCTCCCCATCAAACTTTTGTTTTTCATCAACACCTCCTTTGAGCAGTTCAAAACTTGACATTGGCTGACTGCACTTATTATGATCCTTGAACACCTCTTGAGCTATAAAATGGCTTAGAGATGACCCTTCATTCTGCTTACTGACAACAGTTTCTTGTTGATACCCAACAGCGTCCATGAGCTTCTTACCCTCAACAGCCTCCTCTCCTTGCACTACTCCGCCATTCATAGTATTCAGAATGATTTTGCCAAGAACATGTCTTGTTTCACGAAGAAAACCCTTACCAAGTAACTCATAGTTAATTTCAAAACACCCTCTTCCATCATTGTAAGATTCAACATCACTAACCAGCACTTGAAAAATTTCTCTAACATTATTCACCACCTGCTCTTGGATGAGCACCTAAAGGAGAACAATCATCTGATGTATATCAGCTTATGAGCGAAGCATATTCAAATAAGCGATTGCAGCACAAAAATTTTTGACAAGTAATCCAATTGGGACAGCAATGATTACTCAAGTCCTCACTCCTCCTAATTGGATATTTGGGGTGTAAACTGCAGATAAGGATTCAACTAGTGAGATCTTCATTAGGACTCTACTTATTTATTTTTTGGTCGAAAATAGGATTCTCTATTTCAAGAGCCCTAATATGAGGTACTTAAGGTATACTGGGTTTTCCATATGACTAGTCATGTAATTTGTGAGCCACAATATACAAAGAGATCCTTTTTATGCCAATAACTAAAGAAATCACAAAAATTAATACACAAAGGAACTTTCTCTGAGCATAACTTAGATAATTGTTTATGGTATCTAACATCACAGATTTAGTATGCTTGATGAACATGTCTTACAAGGATATCTTTCATCAAATAATATGGCGTCTACATCTAATATCCATTACAGAGAAGCAATTTAAGCATATTTTCCTCGTTATCATAAGCTTTCTGTCCCCCCTGAAGTCAGCTAAGGTTAATATGTGCTGGTCCACATTAGCAATTGGTATTTGAATATTATATTCGGTGGACTATGTTAATTAGGTTATAATTGTCTATTGTCACGCAGTAAAGAAAAAATTGCATCAAAGAATCAATGAGCTCTTTTCACGTGCATTGAAAATGCCAAATACATTAATTATTCATTAGAGGGAGCATGCTACATTACAATTGGCTACATAGATAGGACTTAGGAGCACTTGGTATTGACCCTAAAACATTAAAAGTTCACACAGAATTTAAGAAACTTCCACCATGTTAATATATAGCTCTCGAGGACCAATTATGTCAAAAGTTCAGCAAAATCCCTTGACTGAATTTTCAAATGAAAAGAAGAATGTTAACTTGGTGCGTTGGATTTTTCTCTGTCATGAATTAGGTTTCACCATAAGTGTTTAAAACACACATTAATTTACATAGAATTCTACATTTATGGACCCTATGCTCTTGAAAATATGCTGATTACATTTTCTTGCTTTATGCATTAAAGAGGTGTTTGGTAACATATTGCCAGTAGGAAATAGTTATTCTTTTGCACATAATTGTTTATCCTAAGTAAGAGTTCAACGGAGTTTCTATTAATAATAGGTGAAGGAACCCGGTTTTTACTCCATGTTCCATTTTATAAATGACTTATATGACGCCATTGTCATTAGTGTTTCCCTAAAAGAACGAAAATTTAAGAAACCCACAATGGTGGAACCAATCAAATAGAAGTAATTACGAAAAGTAGAGAAAAGGGATTGAGACGAGAGAAATTAGAGATGTAATTAAAGAAAAAAAGGAAACTGATGAAGAGGAGAAAACAGTGGGATGGGGGAGGCAGAATGGACCCAACAAAGAGAGGACAAAGAAGATCGGAAAAATGAGGTGGAACCTGGAGTTATATCCTCCCTTTCTGCACAATTTACAAATTCTCAAAGAAGTAGTTGGGCTCTGTTGACATAAAAGGGTGACGAAGGACAATAAAAACAAAAGAGGGAGGGAAGAATATGGAACGGATGAAGACGTGCTCCAAGTGCCTGTTATAAAATGTTTTAAATATCAGCAAACAAAAGTTGAAAAACAGTGCATTACAAACTCAATGACCTTATCATTGGCGCTAGTTGTGCATATATTTATGTTCAATTACACCACAAAGTGAGCACCTATATGGTGATTTTGGATGGCCAAACTACCAGAGAGATAAATAGTGAAGCACACGTGTATGTAGATATATATATATATATATATATATAGATAGATAGAGAGAGAGAGAGAGAGAATAGAATGGGGTAGACTTGTTTTATTGTGTTCCCACAGAAAAGCAATGACTCAAGAAAGGTCAATATCACCCTATCAACATAACATTAAGCCCCTGGATTGGATCTTCCACAGCAAAGGACAGGAGTCTCGCATTTAAAGCAAAAGGTGGCATATAGAAAACAACAAGTGCATGTCTCGTGTCCAGTAGATAAAACGAATAGCATACTTACCAAACCAGAACACGAGGAATTTGGATATCTGCTCATCAATTCATTTAGTCTGTCCATGTCACTTAAGATAGAGACAGATTCTTGCACCAAAGATGCTAAATTCCTAACACTTTCTGCAAGTGCTGATTTATTACTAGATGACTGTGAGATCTCAGGTCCAAAATTAACTTCGCGTTTATTTGCAAATTGGGAAGCTCCTTTCCATTTTCCATAATAAAGAGTTGATGCAAAAGCCCAAATTACTAAAGCGTCTTGAGGGTTCTTCACTAATGCCAAGTGAAAGGCCAATAGTCCAATCCTGTCATATTGAAGCAGGGTCAGCTGCACCTTTTGTACACATAAGATAACAGAGTGATTAGAAGCAACCTAGCAGAATGTGAATGACTACCCACCACAAAGTGCAGTCTGAAGGCTGATTGCAGGAAACCACTTTGTCCAAATTGTACAATAATCTCTGACGAACAAGATATCAGTATTAGATGAAAGGATAAAGGATTTTGAAAGGATGCACTAAATAAACAACTTCAGAGAAACATTTGATATATACAAGGAATATATAAAGCAGCTTTCTGGAACTGCACCAGAACGTTTTGGCTTTATACAAAATGATTATGGCAGGAAAAATAAAAAGGAGAGAGATGGTATTAAGAGAGTTCGCTAATTTACTCAAACTTGAAACTATCAAGAGAAAACAACTATACTTCTAACATGATGTTTCCATGAGTTAAATCAGTCTTGCATGATATCTGTACCCAAAATTAACCAGAAGGACAAGCTATGTTGATTGTAAAAGATAATTTTCCATAGCAGAAGAAACCTTACCATCAACATCAAGGAGCTTTGGGCAGTGTACCCCTTATTCTGCTGATCAAGATACGCTGCCTGCAATGTGGACTACTGTGAGAAATAGCCTCATTATAACTTAGAAATATCTTACACTATGCAAAGAAAGCAACCAAAACAGCTGACATGAAATGGGAGAATAATCTCGAGTAGCCTAAGTCTCTGAAGCAGACAGAGAGAAGGTTCAGCAGCTCCATAAGATAGCATAGAATTAACCTCCAACATTAGCCTGTCCTGGATAAGGATATGTAAGACAGAGCATCAGCTAGAAGTAAAGAAAAGGTACTTCTAACTAATGATTTAACCAGAATATGAAAGGAGAAAAGTGCATGCCAGCAATGAAGAACATAAATAACATATTCCATCGGTGGTCCTAACTCCTTAGCCGATTAAACAATTCCAAAACAATAGTTATCTTCTTGACGACAGTAATTCTACATCGGTACCTTGTTTAAACATGTAATGGATGAGGAGAGACTACCAATTGCAATTTCAATATCCCTTGACAATGCCAAACCCAGACGAGCTGCAATTCTCACTCCGCGCAGGATTCTTGCTGCATGAATGACTTATATGTGATTGTCTATCTAGTTTTACTTTGCCATTTTGATGGGGATTGACCAACAATTTTGCTTAAAATTTTTGCTATAGAAGAACAGACATACCGCAATCCTCCTCAAAAGACAGCTGGGCAGGGATTATAGTCCTAAGCTGGCATAAAGCAAAAGATATGATGTGAACTTCACGTAGTCAAATAGCAAAGAAACAGTAAAAATGAATAAAAGCATTGATACCAAAGGAAGCAAAGAGTAACCTTCAAAGATCTCAAATCTTCCATTGCATTGTTGTAATCATAAATTTTGTTCTCTGATGGATCAAAGAATAAACTGCCAATGAAGTATGAAGGTACAGTTACTACAGCATCTATTGGAAGCAAAATGGGCTAGAAAGTTCAGTACAAGCATCAGCAGTTGATAAAATAATTTATCTGGAAAACAAAGGTTATTTCACCATGATGAGTATATTGAAAAAAATATTCTTAATATTGACGAGCACCATTAAGACAATTGGGCTCGATTGCAGCTAGAACCAGAAAAAAGGTCATGTTACCCATTAACCAGCCTCTACCAGTCCCCACAAGGTAAACATCTAGAGTATCTGAATGACAAAGAGACCATTATAGAAAATATGCCTGAGCACCAGCTGAAAGTGCTCCTGGTCAGTTCAACTGCTTTCAACAACATTTTGGCATTCACACTTTTTTCACCATGACAGATCAGCCCACACCAATGCAATCCTACTTATGCAGAAAGTCCACGAGGAACTATCGAACTTATTCAAATAAACGAAAGAGTCAGTAAAGTCTCAGTTGAAACCCCTCGAGTATCTTCTTATATAGCTCCCACATCTCAACCATAACTTGAACAAAGTAAGAAGCATTCGCTCATGAAAGTAAGATTGGCCCTAAGGCTCATGTCTAAGCTGCTGTATCCCTGTTATTTCCATGGTGCATCCTCGATGCTTCCAAAATTAGAGATTTACTAATTTACATCTACGTTTGTACACCTAGATGTATTTGATACATATTTGGCATATCAAACTTGTATCAGTACCTGATTGGGGTACAAATCAAAGGACTTATCTGATATTCCACCCAAAAAAAAAAGGCTAAACGTGACACGAATTAAGTCGTAATTTTGCCAAAACAGGAATAAAAATGAAGAAAAGAATATCCTACCTGTTTATCGTGAAGTCCCTATGCACCGAGTCCCTCCAAAGGATAAAGTCCTTTTCACTGCAGCCACGTGGCATGCAAGAAAAGATAACGTTCTCCTTTCCTTCTGCCGTCTTTGCCATTGTCTTAAAGCTGGCCACCTTCTCCAAAACACATGCAGTAAAACATCAGCAAATGCTAAATGCAATGTAGCAGAGACAATCAAACAAGTTAAATCTCAAGAAGTAAACAAGAGAATGTCAGCAAAGCTTCATCCACCAACTAACCTCCACAACAGAACCTTTAATCCGGACCCTACATATTGGGAATCGCTTTCCAACAATATCGCAACGGTGAAATCTTTCCTTCACCTGATAGGAGATGTTGAAAAACCAACTCAATGTCTGAACTTTATGGGTTGGGTGTTTTCTAGCGCCAGCAAAAACAGGGAAAAAAACAGAGCAACCTGCTGTAAATCAGCTGTGGTAACAACATCAAAATCTTTTGGAATTCTATTCAAAATTAGGTCTCTGACACATCCGCCAACTAGATAAGCATTAAATCCTGCGTATCATCACAAAATAGACAAATCACGTCATAACTACTAAGTTACTGCCAGCTGCATGTCATACGCAGAAATACAATGACGCCAATGTCTTTATTCATGGCGAAGTTCAATCCAGGAAACACGCTGATGAGTAATAGAGAAGACCTCCACTCTATCAAATGTCATGATTCAACTATCAACAATATGTCTCTCCTTTCGTGAGAATAGAGAAAAGGATCCAGCAAATTACCAAGCTAAGAGCAGGCCATGGAATAAAGTCATTACCGCCACAAACAACGCGTCGACAACTCTAAAAGAGAACAAAAGAAAAGACCGAGAGAATAACAAGATAAAGCGCATTGGACCTGCATCGCGAAGCAAAGCCAGGACGGTCCAAGGAGATTTCGGGATCAAATGACCTGTTACTCCACAGGACCTCGCATCATACGTCTTCCACGTCGACATATCGATCTCGACTGAATCACCACCAAAGTTGAACATCGCAAACTTAATCCCACCATCGAACCAACGTGAAAATGGTACGTGAATTCCACAGAAAGCAGTGTACTTGCATGAGTAAGTTACCGTACCCAGATGACCAACACCGTCGGAGCTCACCTCCGCTGGCTCCTGAGCCTGCAACTCTCCTCCAGCGAGCATGCGGTTCAATCTCTGAACAAAGAGGGCAAAAGAAATCGATGACGAAACCAGTAGGCTCGCCAACTGTTTGATGAATTGGCGCAACAAAGAAGGGGAGAGAGCGAGAGAGAAAGAGAGAGAGACCGGAAGTTGGCATAGCGCCTTGAGGCGAGAGAGCACGCCGTGACCGGCTCTCAGGCACACCGCCATGACGATTCGAAGCAGGAATCACGGCATCGTCGAGAGGAGAGTGAGTTCAGAAGGTCGAGGGAATCATCCGCACACGCTGGAGGTTTTTCTTTTTTTTTTTGCAAACCCCAATTTAGGATTTTTAGAAAATGAATTTCTCAATTTCCCTTCTCTGAGAAAATTGCTAATTTCATTTTCCATCTGCACATTAAAACTAGATCGAGACAATCTATATATATATATGTGGTGTGTTTATTTCACGAAAAATTAAAAATTCAAAAAAATAATTTTCAAATTATAAACATCTAAATCTTTTAAAAAAATTAGTCAATGATAAATATTTTTCATTTTCGATAACATTTTATGTTTAATTGTTTTATGGTGATAAAATATTTTACATTAATTTATTTTTACGAGTGATATAAGCGTTTATTTTTTTAAAAAATATTTTACAAATCTTTAATTTTTCGTTGAATAAGCACATGATATATTTCTCTTTTTTGTGTTTGGCAGGATGTTTAAGCATAAATTTACTTTAAAACTCATGTGAATAATGTACATCTTTTTAGGGCAAATTGCCTTCCGAAGTTTCAATTTTGCGATGTGCCCTCCAAATTTCGGAAACGAGATGGTATCTCATCTCGTGCCATCGACTCGGACCAAATCTTGCTTGGATCTCTAACCATGCATTATCGAAAGTTCTTCGTAAAAGGGCACACGTGTAAAAAAGTAGAAGGGACAGTTCAGACACATGTTACGTGTAAAAGAGAACGTGATTAAAGACCCGACGAGAATTGAATGCAAGTCGACCCCAAATGTACATCAATATATTGTGTCAAGACATGTTACGTATATCTTTTTGAGAAGATTTCATAAAAGATCCCGAAATCCTCTCAATTTCTTAAATAAGAACTCTAAGTAAATTTTATTTTAAATAAAAATATGAAGTATCATAATTTTCTCAAACAGTGATCTAAAGTTATCTTTATTTCAAATAAAGATTTAAAGTGGTCATGAAAACTAAAAAAAATTAATTTTAAAGGTATTTTCATGTGTTTTTACCATTTGATTTTTTTTTCTTTTTTATTAGATTTTTTTCTTTTTTTAAAAATAAAAATATAGCCACACACAAGCAAGAGTGCCAGCCCACCACTTGTGGGGACCGACGAGGGTGGTAAAGTCGTCAGTGCTTTGGCGAGGGCCTACAGGCCCACCACTGCCAAGGGGATCACCAAGGATGGTGGGTTGGCGATGCCTCGACGAGGGCCAACGACCTCTCTCACCAGGCTCTCGCCAAATCAGGGGGAGAGTCAAGCTCTCTCCTAGATCTAGGCAAACGTTGTCAATTCTCCTAACCAAGGGAGGGTCGTGCGACCCCACCCCTAGTCAACCCCTATCTAGTCTTGGGCAAGGGCCAGAGGCCCTCGCCTTAAGTACTAGTGACCCCAACGGCCTTCTTCGCCCTTGCCAACCTCCCCACCAGTGATGGCTCGGCAGCCACAGGCTCCTCTCGCCTACGTGTGGCTTTTTTTATTTTTAAAAAACAAAAAAGGAAAATAGAGAAAAATAAATCAATCAATCAAAATGGGAAAATGACAAAAATGCGCTACAGGCTAAGCTATTTTTTGAAACTTTATGGCTATTTCAAGCCCTTATTTAAAACAAACCATGCCACTTCAGACCCTTATTTGAAATAACATTCACTCGAGTCTATTATTTGAGAAAATGATAAGATTTTAGGCCCTTATTTAGATTTTTCTCTATCTTTTTTTTTTCCATACATAGAGATGATATGTGACCAATTTCACTTTCAGAGATAATCATTTGGTGAGATATGTGAGAAAATTTTGGTTGGAGGCAATGTTAGGGAGCATATAGCCACAACTTTCAAAAAGTCTAAGGGAATAATTGCAATATTCGAAACCCCAGGATAAAAGTTAGGAAGCATCAACACTCTACAGTGCCCTTTGTGTCATGTCGGATGTGTGTCTAATACCCGTTACACTCCAACACTTGTGTCAAATATCAGACATCCAACACATGGTCAATACTCTGAACATGTTAGCAATACTCGAGTTTATCATTGTTGCGACCCTCTAAAAAAATTTTAAATTTTAAAAGGGGTTAACGGATTATTAGGTTAATTAGATTTGACTAACCTAACGCGGACCCTCCCAAGCCCTACCGAATCGCAACTTTGATTTTTGTTTAAATGATTTTAAAATTTGGAGTCACCACTAATCGTTCTTGGTAGGTCGATTAGAAACCTAAATAAATTAGCGGGAGAACTAATTTATTCCTGCGAACCAGAGATTAGGAGCTCGGGGACTTGGTTACACTAGTTAATTAAAACTAATGCCCTTTCGGTACCTTAATTTCATGGATATCCTAATTCGGCAACTCAGGCTTGGTTTATTCCTAAGGCTATAGTAGGGTATTCTCTTTTGTGTTTTCACTTTTTAAATAGGATGCATGGATGGTATATATTTTTATTTGTTATATTTTTTTAAGTGTTAAAGATTCCCTGAAGCCGAAAGAAGGAGTGTGTTAACGACTTCTGTGCAGTATTACAACCTACTTATCTTTTGGGTCTGATGATTCAAAAATTAAATTATAGGAAGTACATGACAGTGAATAAACACCTCCAATGGGAGGCCTAGCATTGGCTTGGCTCTTCCCTTTGGGATTTAAGGTACATGTATTTAAGTTGCAAGTATTTAAACTACTGTAAGTAAAAACCTCCAATGGGAGGCTAAGCATTGGCTTGGCTCTTCCCTTTGGGATTTAAGGTACATGTATTTAAGTTGCAGGTATTTAACTACTGTAAGTAAAAACCTCCAATGGGAGGCTAAGCATTGGCTTGGCTCTTCCCTTTGGGATTTAAGGTACATGTATTTAAGTTGCAAGTATTTAACTACTGTAAGTAAAAACCTCCAATGGGAGGCTAAGTATTGGCTTGGCTCTTCCCTTTGGGATTTAAGGTATAGGTATTTAAGTTGCAGGTATTTAACTACTGTAAGTAAAAACCTCCAATGGGAGGCTAAGCATTGGCTTGGCTCTTCCCTTTGGAATTTAAGGTACAGGTGTTTAAGTTGCAGGTATTTAACTACTGTAAGTAAAAACCTCCAATGGGAGGCTAAGCATTGGCTTGGCTCTTCCCTTTGGGATTTATGGTGCAGGTATTTAAATTGCGGATGGACTTTGTCCTCTCCATTCTTGAGTATGAATTCTTTAAAATAAAATACAACGAATTGATTCAACAATTTGAAATTTGTGCGCGCTTGAGGACTCCTCCAAGCCGATTTTGTGCTTCCATAAGGTTGACCATTGATATAAAGCTGCGGCTTCCTGACATAAAATAGAGTGAAATGTCAGTATAAAAAATATGTGCTAATCTGCACCTAAAACCAGAAGAGTGGAAAGAGTACTTATCTCCCGTTTTTTTGGGAGGGATTTCTATAATTGATATTTGCTCTCTATGTTCCCAATATAGAGAGTTTCTTTTGAATTAAGAGGCACTTTTAGTCACAGATCAGTTGAGAAATCGATGGACAGCTTAGGAGCTTGTTTGGGCCGATTTTTGCATCTCTACGAGATTTTTGCTGTTGACATAGAGATATCATTCTCCTGACATAAATATGGAAATAAATAAAAAAGGGAGATGGAGAAAGTGTATACAATTTGTGCTAATTTACGAGTAAAACCATAAATAAATGAATAAATAAAAACACTTAGCTCGAATTTGCTTGCTCGTTGACGAGGATGAACTCTTGATTTATATTGATCGATGAAGGAATTTGTGATGATAACCCCTAGCTTTAAACTCCCATCATCTTCAAAATTCTCTCTCTTTTGGTATTTTCTTTCTCTCAAATTTTTCTTCTATCTCCCAAAACTCTCTCAAACATCCAAAATTTTCTCTCCAAAAAATTTCATCCTAAACACTTCCAATTTTCTCTCTAAAAAATTCCCCCCTCAAGCTCACTTCTTCCTCCTTTTATAATCTACTCATCTATCTCCCATTCTAATTTTTCCACTAACTCTATCTCCCATTCTAATTTCTCCACTAACTCTTCTTCATTTTCATCTTCCATTCTCCATCTCCATCTCATATTCTAATCTCTCCACTAACTCTTCTTCATCTTCATCTTCCCTTCTCCATATTTATCTCCCATTCTAATTTCTCCACTAACTCTTCTTCATCTCCATCTTCCCTTCTCTATTCTTATCTTCCATTCTAATTTCTCTACTAACTCTTCTCCATCTTCCATTCTATATTCTTATCTTATTTTCTCCATCCATTCTTCTCCAACTTCTCTTCTTCATCTCCTCTTCTCCATCTTCCCTTCTCTATTCTAATTTATCCACTAACTCTTCTTTTTGTTATTTGTAAAATAATCCTTCAAGAGTTAAGTATTTGCACTCTAGTCCTTGAATTTTAAGTATTTACAATTTAGTCCCTGAAAAAATATATTTCTTTAAGTCCAAATCTCCTCACAATTTTTGACACACCAAAATTTACCACATGTCAAATTTAAGATCATTTCTTGCCGTTGAAAATAATGCAGAATTTAATTAAAGCCCTTTTGCAAAATTAAGTCATTCTGGGTATAATTGGGCCAAGATGAAAATTTAAAATATTAGAAGACAATGTCACAACTCATAAAAAGTGAAAATTAAAAATAAGTTGACTCAAATTAAATTTTTTTAGGCCCAATTCAAGATTATACTCGTGAAGGAACACGTGACTCGAATTGGATTTTTCTGAATTTGCGATGGCCAATATGAAAATAGATTTAAAATAAAAATATTAACTATCTTTGTGTATTTTTTTTTGCCTCAAATGTTATTTTTCCAAAATTTTCAAGTATTTTTGTATTTTTTTTTTAAAAAAATTAAAAATATATATAATATGAAATTTTATTTTTTGTTCAAAAGTGGTTGCCTAGGCTTGGCCAAGGCTTCCAAAGTTGATTTTTCAATTTTTTCATTTTTTCTTCATTTTTTGTTTTATGAATTTTCGAAAATAAAAATACCGAAAAATACTGAAAATATGAAAAATCGTTTTTTTGGTCAAAATTGGTTCCCTAGGCTTGGCTAAGGTCCCCAAAGTTGATTTTTCAATTTTATGAATTTTTATGGATTTTTTATTACTTTAGCAATAGAAAAAATGATTAAAAATCAGGTGTCAACAATCATCTCGACCATGTCACTTCGACAGGAATGAGATCAATTTTAAGCATTTTTTATTAAAAAAATAGTGATTAAAATGTGAATTTATCAAAAATATGTATACTTAAGTTGTATATCCCCTATCATCCCAAAATTAATATATTAAGCTAATCCAAAAAACCCAATCGTGAATCCTTAACAGAAAAAGAAGAAGAAGCAACAGCAGCTCACTACACACACTTACACACACACACATATATATAATGATACTTTAATCATGTATATACAAAAACATACATTTAATATATATCATGCCGGAATTTTCTATTTATTTCTTTTTTACAAACGATGTGTGAAGTGTCTTGTCGTTTGTCACGTGTCGATGTCAGTACTACTTACGATATAACTTACCACGATCCTAAAAAGTGGGGTTTCATAAATGACAATTCTGTAATGCAAATAGTCCCTCCCTGTGCATATTTATATTTATGTTATTTATTTTGCTGTAGCTTTTTGGCATTGCTATTTCTCTATTTTTCCTATTAACAAAAGAAAATAATATATAGACAATAAGGGATTTACATTCTTTTATACCGTATTGAGAAAATATCCATTTTTTTTTGTTTTTTGTGTGGAAAATCACCACTATTTGATATCACTAATAATAATAAATAATAATAATAAAAGGATTTCACAGTCTAACATCTAGTCAACGCACGGGCCTTTACCTAATTACAGAAAATAAATATAGCTCGGTGCACACATCATTAATATATTTTGATTTATTTTTGCTGTACTTTGGCATCTTAATTTCTCTATTTTTCCTCTTAACAAAAAGCAACGATACTATGGAGAGTAACAGATAGACATTTATATAACGTATGGTCAAATTTTCATTTTTTTTTTGTCTTGGCGTGGACAATTGAAATATCTAATTTATCAAGAGTTATAATAAGGTATAATTCCTTCGACAACAAGAATCGCTCATGTGAACATGGATCCTTCTCGAGGGATATCGCCAAATTACTTGCTAAACAAGCTTTGGAGAAATCTTAAATATGTTCAGCCGTTCTCTTTAGAATTACTGCATGACTGGATGACTAAAAGAAATTGAGTTCATTTCACAAAAAATTCGAAACTAATATACATGTGATAAATTTACCAAAAATTAATTTTTTTCATCACAAAAAATTTCAAATCGATGCACATGCGAAAAATTTATTTCAAACTAATTTTTTGACTACTAAAAATCCTAAACTGATTCACCAGTGATTAATTTACCCTTTTGTTAATTTTTGTTAAATTATGTTAATATCACGAAAAACTTTAAAATGGTACACCTATGACAAACGAGTGGTAAAAATCCTAAATTAATATACACATTAAATCTCACGTGTCATCTAACTAGACAATTTGATAGTAAAATTTTCACAAAAACTAATAATATGTTATAAGTGTACCAACTTGAGGTTTTCGATGATCAAAAGAATAGTTCGAGAAAATTTATCACATGTGCCAATTTGAAATTTTTCATGGTATTAACCCAAAGAAATTTGATAATTGAACTTCCTTTCCATTTTATTAAGCCCTAGAACTCACCCCAATCACGATTAAATTTTTTTCTCACATAAGTGATTAGTTTTAAGAACTCATAAGTGGCGATTAAATTTTGCAGTCCCTTAATATAAATTTCGGATGCCTTTGTTCATATTTTTACTTTTTCCATTTCCATATATTTTTTCATTTAGCTAAAGTTCATATTATAAAAAAAATAAATAGTTTTCTCTGTTTTTGTTTGGAGGAGACTTCTTTTATCAGCACACTAAAAAAAATCTGAATAATTCATTTCATCATTTTATTTATGTCCAATTTTCTACCTTTTTTTTCGTGGGAGAGTCATTTTCTCTACCTTAAATTTACAACAACAAAAAAAGGGAAAAGTTGGTCGTGCTTTTTGTTAATCTCCATGTAAATCTTTCACCATAAATCTGCAAATAATTGCCAGCAAAGCAACATCTGTCGAATGGCGGCAATAATACGAACCATCGCAACCTTTGGTACATAAACCAAACCGTCATTAATCACCATTTCGGATAAAACCTCTTTTTCCGACAGTATAAAACAAACTCAAGGCAATCGGATTTTCTCGGACACAACATCTGTGAAACCCTCTTCTTGAAACTCCAGTCCAACGATTCCGCAGTGCGTCCCTCGATCATCTTCGTCCTTCATGAGCAACCCCATGACAAGTCGCTCGGCCGGAAACACGATGCGAACCCTCGAAATGGATCCTCTCGGCTCGAAAACGGTGTCACCAATCCTCCCGGCCATCCTCAGGCAAGACGAGTTGATGATGGTGGCATGGACGACAACGGTGCCGTGATTTCTCGGGGAAATGATATGGTGACTGAAGCGATCAGTTGGGGTTCGAGGAGTTCTGCCCTGCTGGAGGTCGCACTGGAGGCGCGGGTGCTGAAGCGGAGGACAAACCCTACAATGCCCCAACTCCCGAGGTCGTGCAGCGTGTGCTTGTCGAAGTCCTATTGTGGCGGGAGCTGTTTGTGCACATGAAGACTGACCCGGAGAAAGAGTCTCGATGCATGCGCGAGATCTCCCCACCGCCGAGCTCCCCATTGGGGGGGGGAGGCTTGTGATCACGGTACCTCCAGCGTCGATGGCCGGGAGCTTGCCTCACCTTTACTCCACGTGTCTCCATGGGTAGATAAGGATGACGGGGACCAAGATGCTGGAGGGGGAGTCGGGGGAAAAAGTGGCAGCGGCGAGCCAAGGAGCAGGCAGAAGCAGTTCGACTGCCCGTGCTTCGCCTCCGAGGCAAGGATTGGGCTTCAATTTTGATCTGAACAAGCCATCCCCAGAGGAGGAAAATGATGACGACAACGACGGCAGCGATGGACTTGGATTTGGAAAAGCTACCTTTGAAAGAGGATAGGAATGATATTTTACTCGAAGATGCATGTGACACCGGTCGAGGTCTTCGTGTCCTAACCGGCTGTTCATCTGGCCGAGAAGACCCCAAAACTTGTTGTGTCTAGATTCTCTAGCGTTTTTCTAGGGTTTCTACTTTATGTTTCTAGAATAATTCAGGAACAGGCGAAACTGTAATTGTCTGAAGTATCTGGAATGTTCCTATTAATATCGATGGTTAGAGAGTCGGTAGATGAAATCTGATCAGATCTGATAAAGACCAACGGTTGTAATTCGAGGCTCTCTACTATATAAAGAGGTGCTCTCCTTCTCATTTGATCATCCACTGAAGAAATACAAAACCTTCTCCCAGATTCTCTTTCTCTATCTCTCTCTACGCGATCCGAGTTAGAAAAGGCTTAACTTAAGCGCTCCAACTATCTAAGGACGCCCGAGTCGCCGCACGAGACAAGTGGTATCAGAGCAACATAGAGACAACCGTTCGTGAGATCGACGAGCATCAACCTGGTCAAGGATATGGCCAATCCAGAGGTGGATCTCATAAACATTGTGGAAGGAGATGACTCTCACGAGAAAGCCCCGCAAGAAAAAGCCTCATAGGAGAAACGTGGGAGATCGAGAAGACAAGAAGAATCAGCAGAAGCGTTGTCCGTGCTCAACGAAAAATTTCTCAAAAATGTAAGCCACGATGCTGGAGCTGGCTGATGGCCTTGACGACGTCAAGGATCGGATCGCTCACGTTGATAGGACGATCCATGACGACTTCTCTCTCATGATGAACGAAGCGATAACTCCATTCAAATGAAGGATGAAGCTCTCGAGGCATCAATCGAAGCCTTGGAGCTGGATTTCTAAGAAAACTAAATGTCCCACCAAGTAGAGATTGAAGCGTTGAAGGTGGAGATCCAAGAGCTCAAAACTGAGCTAGTCTTGTGCAAAACGAGCATCGTGAATGATGCAACGACTACTCAAGCGGCCTTAAGGATTGACGTGCTGAGACCAAAAGAATTCAAAGGTGAACGACCCGTAGTGGATGTGGATAACTATCTCTGGAGCATGGAGCAGTACTTCTTGGCCATGGGTATCAATGACGATACAGCCAAGGTACGAACTACTTTATTGTATCTCGCTGATAATGGCATATTGTGGTGGCGATTTTATGGTCGATGAGGCAAGAAAAAGCTCATCTGACTACATAGAAACCTGGGACGAGTTTGTCCAAGAACTCCAGAATCACTTCTATCCCAAGCATTCTCCCCAAGAAGCACGAAGCAAACTCTATCGCCTGTAAAAAAAAAAGGCTCAATTCGAGAATATGTGACGGAATTCACCGAACTTAAACTCCAAATCTCCAATCTTGGTGAGGAGGAGGCTCTCGAAGCGTTCACGGACCGACTTAAACCGTGGGCACAGCTTGAGTTCAAGCGACGGGATGTAAAGAGCATCACAAAGGCGATCTCTATGGCTGAATCGCTAATCGACTTCAGCAAAGCTAACTCGACCAAGTCCAAGGGCAATGGGTGGAAGTCATCGAGTCATGGAATGCAGGGATGACGAAGGCGATTCCTACCGCGGTAGAAAAGACCGTGGTGAAAAAGAAAGAAACTAGGAGGAAGGATCGTCTAAACCTTCCTACCAATAACGGGGGAGCCGACCCCAAAACTACATCAACTAGGAGGATAGGTTTAAACACCCTCTATTGCAACCATGCGGAATTTGCAAAGGCAGCCATTGGACACAACTTTATCCAAAGAAAAATCAAGGGAAACACTCTACTCCGTCGTTACCAAAAAAAGTAATGAGGAGCAAAAGAAAGAAGGACAAAGGAAGTACGACTCGGTACAATTTAGAAGATCAACACCGTGCGGGCTAGTTCACCTCCAAAGCCATCCCCAAGCGCGAAGAACTCTCCAGGCCTTGGTGGACACATGGGTGACTAATGGGTTCCTCTCAAGCGAAGTAGCGAAGTGGCTAGGACTTCGTATAAATCCATCTGAGTGTTGGTACAAGGTAGTCGAGGATGACAAACCAGTTCCCAGCGTTGCTCAAGGCGTCAAAATTCAAGTTGGCGAGTGGACAAACAAGCTCAATTTCGAGGTAATTCCACTTGACGACTATGATTTGATTTTGGGCATGGACTTCTTCGATAGAGCTGAAGCAATAGTCGACTTACGAACTAAGTCGATCATCATAACCAATCGTAAATGCCCGACGGTGGTGAGCATGCGCACCGAGATGAAAGAGATGAAAAGCATCTCCACGATCCGACTCATGGATGCCAAGCCAAGAAATTCGATGCTGACCGAGTCCAAGCACAAGTTCTGACCCTTGGAAAAGCCAAAAGAAGAATAGGAGTTGCCCACAAAATCCCAAAACCTAATGCCTATCCATGTGATGTTTCCGAAGATGGAAGACCTAGAACAACCAAAACAAACAAAGAGTCACTGATGAATCATGCAGCGGTTGATACACCGACCAAAACTCAAGTCCCGAAGTAGAAAAAGAAGCGCTCCTGTGGACGAAAGAACAAAAAAAAAAGATGTTAAGCCGAGAAAAGGTGGCGAATGGCCAAAAGAAAGCAGTTGCTGAAAAATTCGACCCCGAGCGAAGAGCACTGAGGACGGCGTTCGAATGGGTGGGGGAGATTGACACGAGACGAGGTCTTCTTACCCAACCGGTCGTCTATTTGGCCGAGAAGATCCTCAAGACTTGTTGTGTCTAGGTCCCTAGGGTTTTTCTAGGGTTTTTTACTTTACGTTTCTAGAATCATCTAAGAAGGGCAAAACTGTAATTGTCTGAAATTTCTAGAATGTTCCTATTAATGTCGGTGGTTAGAGAGTCGGTAGATGAAATCTGAGCCATTAGATTTGATTAAGATCAATGATTGTAATCCGAAGTTCTCTACTATATAAAGAGGTGCTCTCCTTCTCATTTGATTATCCACTAAAGAAATATAAAGCTTTCTCCTAGAGTCTCTCTCTAGAACTCTCTCTCTCTCTCTACGCGTCCGGGTTAGAAAAGGCTTAGTTTAGGCGCTCCAATGATCCAAGGACACTCAAGTCACTGCACGAGCTGACCATCCACAACCGGGCCATGACACATGTGTCACGTGCCAATCGAATCAGGACTCAATCGCTCATGCAGCCTTAGAAAAACCTTTCTAAGTTAGCCTTTCTCACTCAACTCACAAGAATTCTAGAAAGAGAATTTAGAGAGAGAAGCTCTAGATTGTACTACTCGTGATATGAGATTATATAATTGAAGGCAAAGAGAGCCCTTTATATATAATTTATTATATGATATTATCTATATATCTTCCATTGATCTAACGGTAGATATTAGATCTCCCTAACTACAATCTACATGAAATAATTACAGAAATATACAATTACAATTTTATCCTCCCTTAAAATCGTTCTAGAATACTCTAAGAGATTCCTTGATAGAGCACAGTCCATCTCATTCAAAAAAACCTCTTAGAATGTTGCACTTCCCTCGGACCGTGTCACATGCATGGGGCTACCAAGACGAGAAAAGATGTCTACTTATTTTGCTAAAATGAGGAAACAATTACGGTATTGCATAGGCACACAATTAAAACTTTTGTGTTTTTTATGTGATCCCTTTGGAGGGTCATTTGCTTTCATGAAGTTTAGCTCTGTAATTTGATTGGTGGGTCATTTGCTTCTAGAGCGCAGGCATGCTTTTTTTTTTTTAATGATGATGTTTCGTCTTTACAATAATTTACGCAAACTATATAAACGATTGATATTCAAGTGAATATGGCACGTCCATTACACGTGAATAGAGGAGTTTTCCCCCCCAAATTTCTTGTCGTGCAATTAGAGAATTACTAAGTCGAACTAAATGAATAATGCGTCTTTAATTTGTTATATGTCGCGTAAAATTAAGTCTATTCAAGTTTCATATGATTACATGGTGTGTTTAGATGGAAGGGGAAAGAGAAATTTCTACATTACTCAATAAACATATTGAAAAGAACGCAAATGTCGAGAACTTTGGATTTGCACTCTGCTGGTTTCTCTGATTTCCCTTTTCAATCACATGCATTGGTAGGCCTTCCAAAGTTAAGAGGGTTTATTAACAAGCCTAAAATAAAACAAAATAAAAGATTTCAATATAACTATGCTGACAAAAAAGAATATACAAAAATCTTAATATATACTTATATAGTCCTAGAAAAAAAGAGGAATTTTAAATATAAATATGCAACAATTATACATAGTAACAACAAGAAAAAAAAAAGGGAATAAAATATGTTCACCAACATATGCCTGCGCAAAACTACGAATTCTCTTAATTTACCTTCTTCTTCTTCTTTTCTAGTTAAGTGGATTTCTTAATCTAGTATAGTTTAATTCGAATTTTTTTTGGTAAGGAAAAAAAATGTTTAATTCGATTCTTTTGGTTGTGCTTGAATTGATTGTTTTGATTAGGTTTAACTTCAATAAAATCTTTCCGATGATGCTTAAAAACTAATTCAATCAATTACTAGCATTTGGGAATAACATAAAAAAATGATGGGATGACATGTAAATAATCGGTAAGATTGTTGGGCTATAGGAACTCATTAGCTATTCGATGGAATGAATGACGATAAGGAAGATGCACTTATCACTCCAACCATCCGTAGAGAGCTAAAGAAAAGTGCCACTTGACGAGTACACGATCGAATTTCGACTTTGTTATATATATAAATGTGTCAGAAAAATACTTTTATACGCATTTGTTAAGCCAAATATTAGTAGTACTAAAAAAAACATTTCTATTAGACGGCAATTTAGAGAAAAAAAAAAGACGAAGAAGGGAAAATTGACAACTGCATCTACGTCTACGAAGGAGTGGGTCAGCACTTCTACGGTAATCATCTCCCACGGATCGCTGAAAATCATTCGTTCAGGTCCGACAACAACGCCAATTTTCTTGCAAGTTCGTTAATCTTTCAGTTCTGCCCAAAATCTCCCCCTTGTTTTCATTTTCTTTCCTATCTGAAGAATCCCATGATTTCCTTTTCCTCTTTTTAGCTCCGTGCAAGCTTGGAAACCATGGGCGGACACCCCATGCACACGCTGTAACACCCCCCAAAAATCACTCAGAAAGTCCGAAACTTTTATGCTCCCCCCCGTCGACTTCATTGGATCTCTTCAAGAAAGTTTGAAACTTTCACGCGTGATCTTCGCACAGGTAGGTCCGTTCCGGTCAAAGTTTGGAACTTGTAATTGGGATGTGCTGTGAATTTCTGGTTCCTTTTTGTCTCGTCGATGGAAATTGAGTGATGGGTGTTTGTGTTCATTTAGCCGTTCCTTTCCGCGAGTGAGCTCGATTCCCAAGAATGATGGAGAAGGCGGAGTCTGAGCAGAAGCTGTACACGCGTATGAGGCTCTGGGAATTCCCGGATCAGTATGTTGTTGAGCCCACTGATGGATCCTGTGGATCCTCTTTAGCGGTTAGTCGCGTGGATGGGACGATGAATCTGATAGGTGGGTTCACAATTTCAGTCTCTTTTTCTTCTTTGAAACTTCTAGAAAGAAAATTTCAGCTGGGTGATGTCTTGCTTTTTGTTCTTTTTCTAACTGTTTATGTGCGGATTTTTGTTTTTTATTTTTTTTGCTCCAGATGAGCTTCCGGAATGTGATTCGGTGCGGGTCCCCAAAATCCAAACCATTTTTGGAGTGATCGGGATGTTGAAACTTGTGGCAGGTGAGTGTCTGGTTCCAGTTCCTTTGGATCTTTAATTACTTAGAACTGCTTGATATGTAGGTTCATGTCGTAGAATGAGGCTAATGCTCCTTTCTGTGTATATCATCTTCATAAATTGAAACAAGTGATCATAACAGTCGCTATCGCGTTGTTCTTTGTGCACGAACGCGAATTTGTTGTTTTTCGATCATTCCTTGCACCGTGTTACAGAATGATATTCATCTTGTGTAAGGAGGTAGACCTTTTTCTTCTGGACAAGGGATTTAGTCAGATACATTTTTGCCTCAGACGATCTATTGTTTCCGTTAAAAAAAGAAAAAGAAAAAGAAAACCAGGTCAGTGCAGTATTAATGACATTAACAGAAATGGGATTGGAAGTAATTATAGATGTAACGTCTGCAATTTCAATTTCCAAGCGTGTTGGGTCATTCTGGTGATCAGTATATGTGATGCTGGGATCAAATGTTTGATGCTTATCTCCATCTAAACTTTCATGTTTCTCAAGGGTCTTATTTGATTGTTATCACCGAACGAGAGGCTGTTGGCGCTTATTTTGGGCATCCTATCTTCAGAGTGTCATCCTTCAGGATTTACCCTTGTGACCATTCTCTCAAACATACGCCCAATGAGCAGGTGTGCCTCTGTAATTCTTTGCCTTTTCTTTTTCCCTAGTCAAGAGTGGTACCACTAATGATGTTCTCGTATGTTCGCAGAGGAGGTTGGAGACCAAATTCTGTGGGCTGCTCAATGTCGCAGAGAGGACTTCTGGTCTATATTTTTCTTATGACACCAACTTAACACTAAGGTGACATACTACCCACTAACAACATATGTTAGATCTCCAGTTGCACGTCGCAAGTGAAAAATATAACTATGAATGAGGAATTGTGTGCACCTACAATTTAAATCATTTGAACAAGACTGAGTTTTGTGGGCCTCTCGGCTTAGAAATGACATGCACCTGGCTCAAGGAATTGGCAAGGTTATTAGATGTAGTATGTGGAATCAAGAAAACTGAGAATTAGCTCAATAGATACTTTTTTCTTGTGAGCATCAATGCTAAGACATAGTCCAAATCATATCGCTGTGGATAGGAGTCAGAATGATATAACTGAGGTTGGGAGAGATGAAAGAGCACCAATTACACCTTACCAAAAAAAAAAAAAGAGCACCAATTACATAATTCAATTGAAGACGCAGTCAAATGTAGATGGGGAAATACAAATATACTCTTGCAGTTTTTTTTTTATACCAGGAAGAAGACCCTGTTTAGTTTTGGTTTTGATGTTTTTCCTCTTTGGTTGATTCAGTCCATAAGTAAGGTATATGATTCTGAGGTATTGGGATACTCGACAAAGTGTGTCTTTGATGTGCCAAAACATGGTGACCCTTTACTTTTTGAGTCCATGGATGTTTCTAACCATGCATTAGTCTTTAATCCGATTCCCTATATGAGGATAAAGCCAATTTTGAAGCAGAACAATTGAACATGTCGAATAAATTGTTTTTGCAAGAAAGGGTTTTCAATCCTCCAATATTTGAAGAGCTAACTAGCACTGATAAAATTCTAATAAACAAATGAGTAAGGTTCTTTCAATGTGTATTCTATATTTTTAGATTTTTGAAGGAACTCCTGGAGGTTGTGTAAGCATGACAGTTGAACTTTGTTCTTAAGCAGAATTGTGTTGGTTAGATTCCATTTAACCTGCTTGCTATATGCTTGGGAAATAGGAGTCTTTCTCTGCATTTTGTTTCTAACATTCAAGTTGAATATCTTGACATCACACACCACTGATACTAATTGCTGGATATGTCTTTTCATTTTTCTTTTTAGCTCGGTAAAGTTGCTGGTTGGGGTTTTGAACCGTAACCTTGCCCCTTTTTACATCCTTTACTACTGACCCAAATGCTTGATGTTTCCACGTTTTCTCTTCCTCGGTCATATCTCCTATTTGACCAAATGGGCTTGGAAGCATGTTCCACAACAGAAGACATGCCCTGTAATTAAATAGGAAGTCTTACTGACGTATACACCATAATAAATCTTAGTGGTACAAAAATCAGACTTCAGAAGCGACACAACCATTTTACTGCTTTTTAAACGCTCTCGCCAAGAATATGATCTTGCTGCTGACATTCATATATGCAGTAGATTGGTAGTATGATTGGTAACCTAAGTGATCATTTTGGCCTTTGACTCTGCCTGGGTAACCCTCTATGCTGCAGTGCTCAACGGTTATACGAACTGGGAGATGAGTCCAAGTTGCTTCCTCTTTGGAGACAGGCAAGTCTTCATGTTTTAGTGACTACTACAGCATTGATATGTTGAACTACACCATATAGAACTGCTTGGTCTTCGACTTAACTCAAGATGTCTTCTACAGTTTTCCAGACTCTGCTTGAATTTGAATTCGCTATTCGTCCAAATGCTAAGTCTGCAGAATTTTCTTCCATTATCTTTTTCGCACTATAAGTTTCGGTAACAACCCCAATTTTTTGCGACAGGCTGATCCTCGGTTTCTCTGGAATAATTATTTGCTGGAATCTCTCATAGATAAAAAGGTTGTAACTCAGATACAAATATGTGATCCAATTTTTTTTTTTTCGGTACTATTGTATTCTGCATTTTCATAGATCTTGATACTGACCATTTGTGTGACTATGCTCTTTGCAGCTTGATCGGTACTTGCTGCCTGTCATCCAAGGGAATATCCTTTCGGTTTTATTTGCTTGCTGGTGCATGAAACTGCACTAAGGCTTGACATACTTTCAAAGCCATAACAAAATGCTGATTTACCCCTCTTATGCTTGACTCCTTGACTGATTATCACGCTTTCAGCATTTTCAAGCAGCCATTGGGAAAGATATTGCTGATGTCACGTTGATTGCTAGGAGGTGCACGAGGAGAAATGGTACTTGAAGTCTTTGATTTTGCTCATCTTCAGTAACATATATTTTTGTTTAGACTGTCAAATTTGTAACCTCATTCATGATTATATGTTTACCTATAGTATCGTGGTTGAGTATGTAGCTAGATCCCATAAATTTGATCATAGATGTAGACGAATAATCTTTTCCTAACACAGTTGTCTGAACCTCAAGCAAATAATGTGGATATGTCACTTGTACTGGTGTATAAAAGGTTTTCAAGAGTGCTGGAATGGGAACAAGGGAAGAGAATGCTGCTTTCTTTGGCTGGTGGTACATGAAGGGAATGCTTAAATGGGTTGCAAGTTGGGAGAGTGGTTCTATTTCAACTAGTTGCAGATCGTTACTAGGTAGTTTTTGGGTGGATGTTCAGCTAAAAACTATGCTAATACATCTATACTGGACTACCAGAAGTAATCACTTCTTCATGGTTACTTTACTATGTATTCCTCTTAATATTGTGATTCTGTCTATCCCATCTCAATAAAGGTTCCATTAGTGGTGAAAATATGGTTATGTATGTTCTCAAGAGAGCAGTAACGATTGCTTTGGCCACCTGAGCCAGCTGATAAGTGCCAAAAGATGGCACAATCTAATTGTCAATTGAGGAGGAGTTGTAACTTTCATCAACTAGTGATTCTTGGTCAGATTTCTCATTAGATGTAGCCCACTTTCCATGTAGCTGGCTGTATGATGCAATATATGAAAATGTCAACCCACTGTTTACTACAAAAGCTAACCACACCTTAATGCTTTTAATCATCTTCCTCAAGGAACCCGAATGTGGAGAAGGGGAGCTGACTCCGATGGTTATGTTGCCAACTTTGTGGAAAGTGAGCAAATTATGCAGATGAATGGGTTCACAGCATCATTCGTCCAAGTGAATCTCTCTCTCTCTCCTCCACACCCCCCCCCCTCCAATATTGTGTTGAAGGGTTCCTCAGCTTATTGTGAAAGGATGATCATTCATTTAATCTATGCTTGACCATACATTATTATCACATGGCTCAATGCTTAACCTTTAGGGTAAAACTGTTGGCAATGTAAGTAGATAGTGAATTAGATCTTCTCATAGGGGAATCATGGAATGTCCTGTTTGCAAGCTTATAGGGGTATTGTTTCTCTTATTGATTGATGATTGGCAACAAATGCATCGGTATGTGCAGTATTTCCTTAAATGATTTTTTTATGCCCTTTTCCAGATACGAGGTTCCATTCCGTTCCCTTGGGAGCAAGTTGTTGATTTGACATATAAGCCTAAGTTTGAGATAGTGAAACCTCAGGAAGCTGTGAGTGTTCTAACCTGTTTTCTGCTTTTGTACATTGAACTGTGAAGTTGAATGCACTTATGCGTTTTAGCTGATCATGCGCAGCCTCGAGTTGTCGAGCGTCACTTTTTGGACTTGAGAAAAACATATCGAGCTGTTTTGGCTGTTGATCTTGTCAATAAGGTAACTTTCTTTCCTAGGACGCTAAAAGATCTATCATTAGCTGTTGATAATTAATCATCTGACTTTTTAGGCTACTCTGAGAATTAAGAGGAATTTACAGTTTAACGAGTTACTATTTCTAACGGTCCATTTGTTGAAGGAAAATTGTTTCCCGGAGATTTTTTTTATGACTTTCTGGTGTTTGGATTATGGAAAACTAATTTATTTGCAGTAAACATTTTGAATGGACCGATAACAACTAGCTAGAATGTGGGAAAATGACTTCCTCTCCTAGTAAGAAAGAAATCACTTTACCTAAATCATCAAACAAATGAAAACTAAACATTTTCCTTGAAAATGATTTCCATGGTAAATATTTTCCTTTACCATGAAGTTTTAAGTGAAACAAAAGCACCCTAATTTGCATTTTATTTTTTTAGCATGGAGGTGAGGGCCGCCTATCTGAAATATTCGCAAATGCAATTCAGCATATTGTTGGCGACGATGTAAGGTATTATTTCCTTTTATATCTTTATCTGTCCTCTTATGTGTGCTGAATGTATTTTTTTTTTTTTTGCCATCCCTGAATATGGGTGAAACTTGTCTAATCTAACTTTTGATTTCATGTAAAATTGCAGATATGTGCAGTTTGATTTCCATCGGATTTGTGGGCATGTTCACTTTGAGCGTCTCTCCATTCTTTATGACCAAATTGCAGGCTTCCTTGAAAAAAATGGGTATGGTTCATTTTCAGGTACTTGGAGTCTTAGTTTTGTTAAGGTCAGCAGTTTTAACTTGATGTGTTGTATGAGAGAAGGATATGATACTGATTTTGGCTATGGCTGTATGATAGATACTTCTAATAGGGTGCAGAAGTTGGCAAAATTTATTGCTCTAAACACATCACAAAGCGCGAAGTTCCACTTTTCTTAAGTGGAATATGATTATATAGGGCTATATCTGGCAGTTTAGCCTATAAAAGTTTGTCATGGAAACTTCTTAAAGGTCATGCTGACGACATAAAATCCTGTTTTATTTGCTCTCTCTCTCTCTCTCTCAGAGTACAAGTTGATGCATGTACCTTTGTTTACATTGATGACTATATTAAAATTTTCTTTTCATCAGGATGTACAAGATGCATACTATATTGCCACTCAGCTATATCATTTTTCCTTTTTCTTTCTTCTTGTATGCAGTTACTTTTTATTGAACGAGAAGAGCGAGAAACTTAAGGAGCAACTGGGGGTTGTGAGGACAAATTGCATCGATTGCTTAGACCGTACAAATGTTACCCAGGTATTCCAATTTAATGTTATGGCTTTGCTTAAACAGCACTAGAAAAGTCATGTTGGTGTAGGATGGTGAGTCCCAAAGCATTCTGATAGAGGACTAGATGAGAAAGCACTGCAAACAATAACTCAAAGCGAGTGAATTCCTTTGGGCTTCACACATAAAGCTTCCTTGTATACTTTAGGGCTTCTTAGGCATCACACCTACGAGAAGAGTTGCTCACCCATTCCAAGAGCAAAGACTTGCTAAAATTCAGTAATATTCATCAACTCCATTGGGTAGAAAGAAATGCTAGCTTATATGTAGACTCTTATGAAGAAGGTTACTCCTAATTGAAATAGGAAATCTCAACAAAAAGCTTGAATCCTGCCTACATAACTCATTGACATCCTAACAAAATTGAGATATGAGACTACTAATTCAATTAGTGACGAACCCTGATCCTGTAGGACTCTTAGTTGATCTATGAATTGATAACATGGTCGCTCTTCACCTAACTTGGTAGAAAATGTCATTTTTTGAACAAGTGTCAACTTGCTTTATCTGGTGGGCTTCATCATGTGTTCTTTTATTGGATATAGGGTTGTGCTACAATTGTCAGTCCATCCTCTGCTTAATTAATGATGTGGTGATCTTGGGCTTGTAACACGGACCTACTGAATTGATCATGATTATTGCTTCTCAGAAATGAACAGTGCATCCTCTTCTCCGGATAGTGTTTCATAAGATTTTCTTTGAATGTGATGAGCATAGAGCCTGAATCAGTTGTCTCAGCCTAGGGACATTGGCACCTGTTTCTGGCCCTTGTTCCCTCCCAAGGGTAGGTTGTTAGAGGATACTCACTCGTGTGCTACTGGAAACACTACTTCCTATCCTACTTGCATGTGTTAAGCATGCTGCCAGTGTTCATCCTAAGCCAGGATTGAACTCTCCATGAGATTCAACGCCAAAATTGCGCCGTTATTGTCAGCGTTTCTGCATTCCTAATCATGTTAGACATTAGTTGGTGTATATTCGCTTCTTAATAAACATTTACAGTGAAGCATCTGCTTCTGTGGTGAAGGATTTTGCTTAATTGTTTCAGTAATTTTTGGGCCCCTGTTTTTTAATCTTGATGCTTGCATTATTCTGTTTTCTGATGATGGCATCTTGCGATTGCAGAGCATGATAGGTCGAAGAGTGTTAGAATGGCAGCTCA
The DNA here is from genome assembly GCA_016432845.1 of Psidium guajava. NCBI lineage: Eukaryota > Viridiplantae > Streptophyta > Magnoliopsida > Myrtales > Myrtaceae > Psidium > Psidium guajava. Next base: position 12,623,246 of record CM028231.1, on the reverse strand, counting down.
GGAGGATTGGTGTATTCGGTGCTGAAGAGACAATTGAGGCACATCCAAATTTTGATGAAAACTTTAAGATACGTGAGTGGCTGCACCTCATATTGGGCTTTTTTGCAGCATGACCGATTCTATCCTATTCTTTTACTATGCTAGTTCTACCAACGTAGTTTGTATATCAATTGACTGTCTTTACATATCGTCTAATAATCTTGCTCGCTCTCTGGTTATTGTAATTTTTAGTGTGGGCTGATCATGGAGATGAAATAAGCATTCAATATTCTGGTACTCCAGCTCTGAAGGGTGACTTTGTCAGGTACTTTTTTTATCCAGATAAATATATTTTAATTTATTTTTCTTCCATAGCTTTGATTTATTAGGTTGATACTCAATTCAACTGTTTCTGTGCTCATTTAAATCCTAATGCCTTGAAGATATGGGCGGCGGACGATTCAGGGAATCCTTAATGATGGAAAGAATGCCCTGGTTCGCTACTATTTGAATAATTTCGTTGATGGAACGAAGCAGGTTTGATGCTCCCATCGTTTGCACTGTATCTGTGTTTGTTATGCTTATATTATGCCTGTGCAAGTGCACCTGCAAGTGTCCACCAATTTATCCGGATCGCTTCTTTGACCACCTTGAAACTCTTTATCACTGATGATATTTTCTCCAAAGGAAGTAATGGATGAATGCTTGAATTTGATTTTCTTCCTAACTTCAGGAATTGATTTGTTCATTCACTGCTGACTGAAATCTTGATTTTCAGAGAGCAAATTAATGAAGTTAATTATTATTGTCAATCGCTCAATTTCCATGCTAACTGCAACTTTCTCTGTAAAATGTTTAGGATGCAATCGATCTTCTTCAAGGGCATTATATTGTCTCGGTCAGTCGCGATTTAACCAGCCCGGCCATTCCATCACAGAAGACGGGCCTTGAGGCTGTAGCTGTAAGTTCACCTATTGCCTTTTGTAGGATAACAATGTCAGCACTTGTCCTTTAAGTGATTTTGCGATCTTTATTTTTCAATACCTACACCTTTTGTGAATAGAAGTCTGTTGCTCATGTTCACAAACTGGCGGTATTAAGATGATTTCTGGCTCATGTTGATCAGGATTATGCTTTTTTTTCCTTATCCAAGCATTGCTATGTGGATGTTCCTCTGTGAGACAATTAGGATTAACTTCTGTTGCACAATTCACACGGTCAGGTTCTAAGGTTGCTAAAGATGATCATCACCCGAAGCCCTTAATGATTTATCCACCAATATCCAGTCCAAACTATGGAATCTAATTAGCATAGGTGGATAGATGATATTGAAATTTCTTTTCTTTCGCTACTTGATAAAGGGGATTGAAATTGTTGTTTAAAATACATCTTGTGGATATTTGGTACCTCCTTTCATGGTATATGGAATATGGCATATTGTTGTGAAGGTGAAACAATCTTATTTTTAACCTTTGTGCCAAAAGTTGTTAAAGAGTTGATTGACCATATTGTCCTTAAAGCTCCTCAACTGTTCGAATAGTAATGAAGATATGCTGATGAACCATGGAATACTGTTAATCCATGTGCATCAACACATTCCATGCTTTCATCATCCTATCATGACTATTCTGTCGGCTCTAAAAGCCTCAGTAATGTAGCTTGGTGGTCATTTCCAGATGATCATTATCTTCTGATGCCAGTTTAAAACTATCGTCTGTCTAAATTTTTTCAGTTGTTTGAGACCTGATTCAACTGCCTCCCTTTCGTTCATGACAGAGACTATTGCTAAATGTTCAAATCGCATGGTTATGTTGCTTCTGTTATGGATGTCGTCATGCTGTACTTCTGATGTCTGACTGATGCTTCTTTTCTTCATTTCAGTCATTTCCTCTGGCTTTGTCATTGGTCTTGGTTGGATTCTTTTTCGCAGTCATGTCTTTAAGACGAGGTGAGTTACTCTTATTTGCATTGGTTCCATTGTCTTAAAATCAACCCTTCATGATGTCTTCCTCAAATTCTTTTGGATAGACTGGTCCAACTGATGCGGCATTGTAGCGTTAGTTTTTGCCTGACCGAGAACTTTATGACCTCGTTAGTCTATAGTTGTTGGCGAGAGAGAATTGCTATTAGCTCCTCATGCAACAAGCCTCACAAGTCGCCTCGTTTCTTTCGATTTTCTCTCTTTCTACAACAGTCGGATTGTGATTGTAAATCCTGTTCTTTCCTTTTGCAGCTCCTCTTGGATTCCGGCACCTGTTCTTTTCTTTAGTTTGGGTGGGAATGAGTCTTGCAATAGCAGCATTTGTTAAGGCTAATGGCCGGGTTTTCTGCAATCGGCCTCGTCTGCACAAGCCTCGTTGATTCTGGATGCAAAAGCCTTGTGCCACCAAACTGCTGTTTTTCACTGTCATTTCTCATCTCGCTGCATATTGTATTTATTCTTTAACTTCTATATTGCCTAAAATCCAATTGCCACTAGGTTTGCGGCTAACAGCGCTACGTCTGGAATTCATGGAAATTTTTGTATAATTAGATTTCTCTTGCTCTTATCACAATATGTTCATTCCAGGTCAATATATAGGTTTGGAGGAGATTGATTTACTTAATAGAGCTCACAGATCTCATTTACTCCCTAGATCGATATCATGACCTTATGAGAGACGTCAAACAAAATTTTGCTAACGCACAACATGCTTACTTTTTCCTAATACTCTACTCCAATCCTAATTTATGCTTATAATCCAGATTGTCTGGACCATCTTCGTATATAATAAGCCCCTCTCTTTTTATTTTCTTGAAGGCCAGATGGCTAAACTACAGATTAACTTTTTGCTAATTGGTTTTGATTGCTTGATGTTTTGTCCTAAGATAATATGTCCAAACTACTATATGATGGTTTCTGAAGAAGTTTGGGATAAAGTATGCTATTTTATTCTCCTTCAAGTAATTCAATTATATAAGGCCTCTAGCCTTTTATAACTGCTCAACAGCTAGTTATTTCCACTAACTACCAAAGCAATAACCCAAATATTCTAGTATCTATTGATTAAAACAACCTAACAGCACCCTAAAACTTAGGAAACAAACTCCTAAAAGCTAACAAGTAAAATCCAAACAAAAGATACTGGAAACAAAAAAATATAACCGATTGATTTTTAACACTCGCCCTCAAGTTGGGTTATGAATGTCTATCCTACTTAGCTTGCACCTTAGAGTCTGGAAACTTTTTCTGGATAAACCTCAGTTAGTATATTCATTGTTTGATGAATGCTTGGAACATACAGGAGCTTCAATATCCCTTCATCGAGTTTTTCTTTGATGAAATGTCGATCAATCTCCATATATTTTGTTCTATCATGATGAACCAAATTCTTAGCAATCTCAATAGCAGCTTTGTTGTCACATAATAATGACATAGTATTGGTATTAGTGAATCCTAGCTCATTTAAGATTCTTCTCAGCCTCATGCCTTCACATATTCCTTGACACATCGCTGCTCCTAGCAATAACGGGTTGTTTTTTACTTTTCCAAGTAACCATGTTGCCCCAAACGAAAGTACAATACTCGATTGTTGACTTTCAGTCCATGAGAGATCCAGCCCAATCTGCATCCATGAAAATCTCCACGTTTCTCTCCTTTGTTTTCTTAAAGTAAAGCCCTCTTCCAAGACTTCTATTCAGGTACTGTAAGATTCGAAAAACTGTCTGCAAGTGCTTCTCTATTGGATGGTTCATGTATCTACTAGCCATACTTACTGCGAAACCAATGTCTGGCCGAGTATGCAAGAGATAGATTAGTTTGCCAACTAATCTTTGATACATTCCTTTGTCCGTTAATGGTCCTTCTTCGTCCATCTAGATTTTATTTGTAGAATCCATGAGGGTGTCAACTGGTTTGCACCCAAACATATCGGTTTTCTTCAAGAGATCAAGAATATATTTGCGTTGGGAAATTGCAATCCCTTTCGATGACCGAGCTACCTTCATACCTATGAAGTATTTGAGTTGACCTAGGTCTTTAACCTCGAATTCTTGTGCCAAGATGTCCTTTAGTTTTCCAATCTCCTCCGGATTGTCACTAGTTACGATTATATCATCGACGTATACGATCATTATTGCTCTTCTATCTTCAGTTGACTTTTTGACAAACATTATATGATCTGCTTGACATTGAGTGAAATTCAGCTTCTTAATGACACTTGTTAACCTCCCGAACCAAGCACGAGGTGATTGCTTTAAACCATACAAGGATTTCTTGAGTTTGCACACCTTGTTGAAGCTCTATTCGATGTCAATTCCCGGTGGGACCTCCATAAAGACTTCTTCCTCCAATTCCCCATTTAAAAAAGCATTCTTTATGTCTAATTGCTGTAGGGGCCAATCCAAGTTAGCTGCAAAGGAGAGCAACACTCTAATGGAGTTTAGCTTGGCTATCGAAGCAACGGTTTCTTTGTAATCTATACCATATGATTGTGTGAATCCCTTAGCGACCAGTCTCACCTTGAAACGATCAATGCTACCGTCGGCGTTATGCGTAACTGCAAAAACCCCCCTTACATCCCACCAATTTCTTCCCCACTGGCATTCTATATATTCTCAAGTTTTATTCTTCTCGAGGGTAAGAATTTCCTCAAGAACTACTTTTTTCCACTCGGAATGAGCAAGTGCCTTCTGGATATTCTGGGGAATTTGAATGTTACTCAACGTTGAAACAAATACCTTGTATTTCGAAGACAACTTTTCGTAAGACACAAAATTTTTAATGGGATGTGAAGTGCACCGTCTCTTTCTCTTCCTAAGAGCAATAGGCTAATCAAGATCCTCAAATACAACAGAATTTTCTGAGTTTATAAAAGCATTACCTTCATCGACTGTGGGTCTTGAACTCGAATCTATCTCTTGAGCTGGCCTTGATGTAGTACGATCCTCCAACTCCTTTTGAGTTTTCCGCCTAGAGTAGACAATTAGCTCTTTATGTATGTCTTGTGTAGCATCTTGAATGGGTAGACACGAAAGGCTTTCAGATGTTGGATGATTCTTGGATGTTAGAATGGGTAGACACGGAAGACAAGCAGGATTTTGTTGATGAATAGTCTTTTGCTATAACCCGAGCGAATGTTGTTGTGACCGGAGTGAATGAGAGTGTCCAAAAAATAATATGCCTCACAACTCTCCCCCTGAATGGTATTTTTGGAGTGAAAGAGCTGGTCCTCAAAGAATATAACATCCATGGTGGTATAAAAGCGCTTTGTTTGTGGGCTTCTATCCACTTTAATTAGGCTCATACCCCTAGAAACTCACATTTGAGGGACTTAGGATCAAGCTTGCCGTGGTGTTGCTGATTTATGTAAACAAATGCTATGCAGCTGAATACTTTGAGTGTTGTGAGACAAAACGAATATGTGGGTAGGTATGAAGTAGTCACTAAAATGGTGTTTGGAAATCTAAGACACGGGAAGGGATACGATTGATGAGATATGTGGCTATTAATACCGCTTCTCTCCAAAAAAATTTAGGACGGCTAACTTAAGAGAACGGGTCATTTCAAGAAGCTGCCTATTTTTCCTCTCTGCCACCCCATTTTGTTGTGGAGTCTCTACACAAAAGCTAATATGTACGATACCATGACTATTTAGATATGACCGGAGCTGTGATTGAAAATATTCTCTCCCATTATTCCATTTTGAAAACTTGGATTTTTGTGCTAAATTGGGTTTGGATCATTAGGTGGAAGGTTTGAAATATTCGACCAATTTCTGATTTTTCCTTCATTAGAAAAAGCCAAGTGAGTCTTGTGTGATCATCAATAAAGGTAACAAATCACATGGAACCAAAAATATTACTGACACGAGAAGGTCCCCAAATATCACTATGGATCATGTGAAATGAATGCGAAGACTTGTAAGATTGCAAAGGGTATGAACTGCGAGCATATTTGGATAACAGACACACCTCACATTGAAAGTTGATTGAATCTTTATTGAACAAAGAAGGTAACAACCTTTTCAGATACAAGAAATTTGGACGACCTAACCTATAATGCCACAATCTAACGTCACTCTCTTCCTTAGAACGAGATGCTACACATGACACCTTCTTGTTTTTCCATTTTGAGGCATTAACTCGGAGAGAGTAGAGGCTCGCATCCATCTCCGCATTGCCAATCGTCATCCCCGAGTTCAAAACCTGAAATTCACATGAGTAGGGGGAAAATTTAGCAATACAACCTAAATCTTGAATTAACTAACTGATGGAGAGAAGATTATAGCTGAGTTTGGGAATAAATAACACTGAATTCAAAGTGATATCTTTTGAAATAACCACTGAACCCACACCAACCACCTTTGAGCAAGAACCATCAGTAATTCGAACACTAGTGCCGTTTTGACATGTATTGTACTCGTTGAACACTGTGATATCTTCAGTCATGTGGTCAGATGCTCCTGAGTCTACAACCCAAGAGGTGATTTTCTCCTGTTTAGCACTAAAGGCATTTAGAGAATTACCTCGCTAAGCTATAGTTGCTGTACTAACCCCTTCTGGACGAGTTGCCTTCTGAATAGATTCCTATAGCAACTTTTGCAGCATCTCCAGCTACTCTTTATTGAAGGGACTCGAATCTACCGAAGCATTTGTTTCGGTTAGGACATGAAGCTCATGGCTTCCAATCATATGGCCGATCATGGAGTTTTCAACATGTGTCTTTTGTGTGACCCGTCTATCTGCAATGATCATACCACGAACGACCACCCCTTCGCTGGCTGTTGTGGTTTGACTGTGTGCCTCGAATGTAGAATGGTTGAGATCCTTGAGCTATTAAGGTAGAATTTTCTGGATTAGCCTGGCTGTTTGAAGAACTAAGCATCACCTTTCATCGAGTCTCTTCTCTCCTGACTTCTACAAAAACTTCTCTTACACTAGGCAAGGGCTTTATGCTTAGAATTCATCCACGTACCTCATCAAGCTCGTGATTCAAGCCTAACAAAAATTTGTAGATACGTTCTCAATTTTGAATTTGCTTGTACACTTGCTACCGTCAGGACAACTCCACATCATGTCTTCCAACATGTCAAGTTGCTGCCAACAACGTATGAGTTAGTTAAAATAATCAGTAACCGAAGATTCCCCTTGCCGTAGATCATGAAGAATGCCCTTGATCTCGAAGAAGGCTGAGGTATTATCTCTGTTCAAATAAGTTTTATGAACAACATCCCAAATCTCCTTCGCTGTGTTGTAGTACATTAAAATTCTCCCCTATTTCATTCTTCATTGAATTTAGTAGCGAGGACATCACCATGTTGTTTTTTACCTTCCATGTTCGATAGTCTGGGCTTGTCCCCTCAGGTTGTACAGCAGCCCCATTTAGGTAATCTTCTTTACCTTTTCCACAAATGAAAATCATGACAGAATGGGACCATGGACTAAAGTTGTGACTAGTAAGTTTATGACCGGGGATGAGAAGAGTCCCGCTTTCGGATACACTGATAAACTCGGTAATCAGATGAGAATTCCGATTACCGTGAGGAGGTTTCGGATATTTTGGGTTTGAGGCTTCACTTTCAACCTCACTTGCCATACCTCTAGGGTATTTTGTCATGGCGAAAACACTCAGAGATTGAGATCCAGATCGTGCTATGATAGCATGAAGAAGTTTGGGAAAAAGTATGCTATTTTATTCTCCTTTAAGTACTTCAATTACACAAGGCCTCTAGCCTTTCATAGCTGCTCAACAGCTAATCATTTTCACTAACTACCAAAACAATAACCCAAATATTCTAGTATCTATTGGTTAAAACAACCTACCAGCACCCTAAAACTTAGGAAACAAATCCCTAAAAGCTAACAGTAAAATCCAAACAAAAAATATTGGAAACAAAAAAAAAATATAACCAACTGATTTTCAATAGTTTCATATGATGGTTAAGAAAGCAAATTGACAAAGGCAATGTCATGCGCAAAGAAAGTATAACAGGATCCATTGGATCCAAGGTCATCACATCCACAACAAATTAAGGCACTTGTCTGGGTTGCTACATTTCGACTTTAACGTCGTTCATACCTCGATAATGCTTAACAAGAAAGAAGCCACAATTTTGAAGAAATAACTATCATATGTACCGAATAAGACAGATCTCAGACGGGTATCACAGGCTATGTTCCGGAAGCGAAATGCTAAATCGGAGTTACGGAAGCATTTGGAAGATGAGAGCCTGGCTTCTTGGACACAGTGTGGCTAGTATAAGGAAAAGGCTCAACGGAGGAGAAATTCCCTGAAGAAAAAACAGGGGATTCAGGGAATTTCTCCTCCAATCAAGCCACATAAATGCCCAATGGACACATACAGAGCAATGAGTAAATGCAGAAGCCCCAAATTGTTAGATATGAGCTCCAGGAAAGTATTAGCCTGTAATTGTATTATCCAGTTTCAGACCCAACGAAACAAATGAGAATCTGAGCATCATTATTTCTGGAATTTAGCCATTCTATTTCTGCAACTGAGACATCCATATTTGTCCACCAAAAAAAAATGATTTTCCTTTCGAAGTATGCCGTTCATGTAAGTTACACCTCTCACCTAGTATTAATAAAACATAACGTTACATGGATGTGCCTCAGAATAGCTGGGGGCTGTCCCAGCCTGCTCCATCAGTGGATCATTCGACCGGTACTGGATCATCCAACGTGGTGAGTGAGGAGCTGATCAAGTATCAAGCAAGCCAACTGCTTTGAGAAGGGAAACAACAGCAACTGAACTGCTCCCTCCCCTCCCTCCATGAGTTGCAGTCCTATCTAAGTCAAATGCAAAAATCGCAGCTGAACCATTGAGGTTCAACAGCGACCTGAACCTGTGTATCAGGGCCTCAGAGAAAAGATCCGAAGCAAGAGCAAACGTCACCTGATTTCATGCGGTGCGAGAAACTTGACTCATGACTGCTTCCTCTTCTTCTGCAGATACGAGTAATTTCGCTGATAGTGCAAAACCACCCCCACCAAATGCCACAGCCCGATCTCCGGCCAGAGTGCAGCCGGAGAGTACAAGGGACTGTAGCCAGTCTGCCACAGCAGGAAGTTGCTCAGACGAGTCTCTCCAGAACTCCGGATCACAATGTCCGGATCAGGAGCCACTGCCATGTACATGTGCTTCTCAATATCTACCAGATTTACAAGAGGTTTAATTTCTCGTACCATCTCACCATCTTCACTACTTTCAACAGTGCCTTTGGATAATTGGCTTTGCAAGGATTCCTGAACTTCATTCCACTTTTCTCCACAAAATCCCGGGACAGCATGCTTGATGACTCCATTTTTCTTTTCGCTTGCCTCCAATTTGCTGAACCCGTTACAGCATATGTCATTTTTCCCTAGTATTACAGTTCCATGCACTTCATGTTTATGGCAGTCTTGAATTTCAGGGGGATAAACACCATTCATCTTCTCACAACTTCCATTTTGATCAGTGCTATCACGACCTGCCTTGGTACTATTTTCTGCTTGAACCTTATTCATCTTCTCTTCACAGGATTCTTTAACAGCATGAACAATTTCATCGTACGAAGTATACGCCACACATATCAAAAGCACAGTCTGGCTATTGTGGGCAGTGGCCTTCATTGCCTTCTCTGCCGCAGTCCTGACCTCCTCACTTAGAAGTTTCAGGTTTCCTATGAAATACAACCTCATCCCATACTGATTTACAATGCTTTCGTCTCGAAGCAATTCATCGATTTTCTCTACCATCAGATCCATCAGATATTGGACTTCCTCAGGTTTTCTCTTAAAGTTTTCAATGCTAAAGGCATACACCGTAATGTATTTGACCCCAAGTTCGTAGCAGTAATTAAGCATAGATATCAGGGATTTATAACCAGCCCTATGGCCCTCGCCTTCAACCATGTTTTGTTTCTTAGCAAACCGCCGATTTCCGTCCATAATGAACGCAATGTGAGTGGGAATAGCTCCACATGATAAAACACGAAACAGATACTTCCTAAAAATATTGTTGAGAGTACTTAAACATTGACTGCCACTCCAACTGCTTTCATTCCCCATTGTTTGCTCAAGGACCAAACTTAGATTGCCAATGCCATATGACCTGTTTGAAAATAATACTCCATCATAATGAAATGCATTCTCAAAGCATCTCTATCTACTAATCAGAAGCAACAAAGACTGTACATGCCAAAAATGGTGACTTATAAATACAGCTTATTCAAATTGACAATTCAAATCTAAAGTGCCACCTATATTTGGTGTTCAATATGATTTCTATAAACCTGCATGTCACAGAATAGCAAAAAATCCAGCAAAGCCCATCATAAGTTTAAGCACACTCTAAAATGGGGAAAAGCATTTTCAATCCAAATCCTAAGGAGGTAGAGTTAAAGAAAAACTGCCGCACTCACAACCATAAGCTCATAATGAGGATGAGTGTCATAAATGCTGTGTCACCGACATATCAAAAGTAAATAACAAGAGGGAAGAAAAAACAATAAGTGAGAAATTGACTAACTAAAAATCAGCAACATCCAGAACCAGTTGCAACAGTTCTGTAGTCCATTATTTTCCCCATTCTTTTACCTATGTATAGACATTCCAAGAATAGTGCATCATCAACCATATATCCTGCCCCCACAACTATTTTGAATGCTCAAAATTGAACATGAGAATACTTCACCAGAACTTTGACAGTGATTAGGGGGGAAAAAAAAGCAGATAAGGAAAAAAAAAATGCCTGCTCATTTAAGTGTGGAAAGAATCTTACAGGTGTCAAACAAGAGAAAATGAGTTCCTCAGTCTTTATCTTCTTATCTTTCCAAACCCACGCTGTTTTGCCTAATTCTGTCCAAACCAGAATAAAACACTAGCCAACTATAAAGCTTTAAATTCTGGAAACCCCAGAGCCAGGTGAAAATAAAATTTCTATGTTTCAATCCTACAGTCTATCCAAAAAACACTCACAATCAAGCAGTAATACATATACGATAAAGAAACAGGGAGATTGAATGGGGGGAAGAACCGATGCCTCATACATTGGTGTATCTCATTAAACAAGGAACAGCAAAACTCATAGCTTAACTTGGAACCAAAAAATAATACGTGTCCATCTATTCCCAATTCACTTTTTTCTATTGGGAAGTGGGTGAATTATTAATTTTCTTCAAACTGGAGAAAGCTCTCTCCATCTGAGCAACACCCCTCTCAATAGGCAATTTCATTAGATAGAGTGCATGACTTTATTTCCATAACATATTCCCATCAAACACAAAAAACTATCCAAACCACTTAAAGCTGTTGGACTCGCCCATCTACCATTATCTTCTCTCGACTTCTAATTTCTGAAAGGAAGACAAGTACTAATCTACTGCAACAGTGTCTATCTAAATACGAACTTCCAAGGACCTACAAGGTTGATTTTTGCTACACAACTACTCAACAAACAGCATCAAAGAGGATCATCCGCATGTCGAAAAGAAAGCAAGAGTCGGCAATTTGCTAGAGTTTCCAGTAATAACATTCCAAAAAGACAAACTTCCAAGCCAGAATCTCCTGGCAAGCCCATACATAAATCTTGACAACTGGATTCACAAACACCCCAACTGATCCAAGTAAAAGTTCCATAAGCGCCGGACTTGAAAATCACTTCCCAGAGACGGAACCAGTATAGCTCTTTTATTTTTCCCAAAAAGACACTAATTTTTTTAAGACTACAGTAATAAGAAGATCGATCGAAAACTCAGAATCCATCAATGACTAGGCTTTACCTATTCCCAAGAAGCTCCTGCTTACAACTCGGCAAATACTAGCAATGACATGCGATTACTGGAAGCACGCAATGTCTGGACGAACTGACCAAAACCCCCGATCGAGAACACAGCCAGCAACAGGCAAAGCATTGAACTCGGAGAAGCACGATAACATAGTAAAAGCGAATACTTTAAGCAATCAAGAAACAGCAAAAGTGCCCGACAAAAAGAGGATCTGGAAAGGAGCGCAAAAAAGTAGGACGGAAAGAAAAAGAGACAAATCATCGTTGAGAGGGGAGAAGGGCACCCGTGGGCTTTCGTGGTTGAAAGAATCTTCAAACGTGGAGGCTTCCCCGATTAAAAAATAAAAATTCAGACAAGCCTCTTCACATCATCATCTGGGTCACGGAACCCGCTCAAGTTTGGAGCTTTCTCCGTCTCTCGCGGTCGGTCTGGGAAAAGATCTAAACCATACCCAGTTGCGTTCAGATTCCCCCTACCACTCATGGAACGCCTCTGTTGACACTTTGTTGGGGGTCCCACCTTCACTTCAGGAGGGAGAGAGAGATTTTTTAAGCCCGTCTTCGCGTCGAAGCTTCGTTTTTTTTCAATTGGAAAACGTCCGCAGCTGTCTTTTCTTTTTAATGCGCAGGGCTGATTCCACCTGCTGGCAATGGCCCCTCTTCACCAGTAGTTGACGGATTGAAGAGGCGTCGGCGGATGGAGACAGACAGAAAGATTAGCTGAGGGATTAGGAAAAGACGGCGAATAATAACACAGATAATTGAAGCGACGGGAAAGAGAGAATAAAAGAAGAAAACGGGGGAACTTTTACACGTTGAATGGTCTCTATTACATCATTTTGCGAACCAACGAGTGCCCACAGACATAGACCGTTGAATGTTTTGAGGTGCCCACGTAGAAAGACAGAGTAGAGTGGTGCTGGGAATTGCACTAGATCGGTTTTTGTAATTTGGTACACCACGACCGCCTCGCCGTTTCCGGCAACCGATGAGCGGAACGATCTGGATGGCTCGCGACCCGTCGAGCGAGGGGTGAAAAAATCGGACCGGCCCATTAAATACAACGGCCCGCCATTCGACTTCGAATGCAGCTCGATGCTGCGTGGCCGGGGTGTACTAATCGCTCATACAACAGCCGTGCCGCCGCTATCATTGCTTGGAACAGGAAGAGGAACCCGTGTGAAAATTTGGGTTAGTCAGAATAATGGCGATCGATTGAATTTTTATCCAAGTAGATTAAACACGTGAATCAGTCGTGGCATATCAAGAAACTTGCTCAAAAGAGGAAGATTGTATCCGCGTCTAATCTCATCCAATGATTTCGATGAAAAGACGTGGATTAATAAAAATAGCGATTCTTTTTTGTAGTTTCTATGATCAGAGAGCCATGGTCCTTCAGTCAAGAAAATTTATTTTCACAGTTAATTTTACTGCATACACTAATCTTTTAACGGTCTTGTGAGCAAGACATTGACTTCAATCGAGTTACCCAACGCATAAGATTGTCGCTCTTTTCCTTGCGACCGATGCCTTATCGAACCCTGCAATTCCTGTTCGACGTAGTGCCGGCGTGACAGTCCGATGGCAACAGCACAACGACGGTCCACAAGATCGACTCCGCGCGCACACGGCTCGCTCGCGCACATGGGACGAATTCAAAAGGCTGCCAAGAGGAGCAATGGTCCCCCCCAAAAAAAAAAAAGGGAACGCAACAGTGGAAGCCTACTCCACGTGTTGGATTTGAGCTAACATCAAGACTTGTTCAGCCATTATACTTTGTATGTTTCTCTCTCGCTATATCGCATGGTCCATAGTTTTGACTTTTGTGGATCTCAGCCGCCAAGAAAAAGAAGAAGAAAAGCACTTTGTGTTTTACAATATTTGGAAAAGGAACTTACCCTTCATATTTGTGCACCTTATCTTATTCTCACATATAATTAAAAAAAGAAAGAAAAAGATAGGCTAATACCCAAACTTCTTTCATGAGATAATTTGGGCACAAACTTTGAATATCTTAAGGGAAAACAAACTAATTATATGTTTTATAGGATAGTTTTGACCTTAGTTACCTTCGTCATTCATATGTTTCATGGAGTGGTCGATCTATCGATGAAGGGGAGTAGACATGTTGGATAAGGCAATGTCATCTTGATTATACTTTGTATTTGGGAAAATTATGAAAAGGATGACAATTCATTTTTAAACCTTTTAATTTAACTAATCCAATACTAAACTTTTTCATGATTTGCCTTCTGATCAATTTTGGCAAGAAATCTCTATCGTGGACGATTTTTTAAATTTCTTAATTTTTTTCTTTTTTTATCTTTCATTTTCCTTCACTGAGTTTCGGTTGGTGGGCCCCTAGCAACCCCTTCCTGGCTATAGTGCAATGAATTTCACATGTCATTTGCAAAATAAGGCTCCATTTGTTTTGCAGAATATGAATAAATTGAAAAATATTATCCTAAAAAGAATAGCTTGTTTTGGTTAACTTAACTAGTTAATGAAAAGTATTGGTAGTAATTTATGTCTAGATTTTTTTGTAAACAATTAAATTATTTTTGGTTAATTCATTATTATAAGCAATAAAAGCAATCATTTTATGATAATAATTTCTACATCATATTTTCCTCGCAAAATAAACGGAGCCTAAGGGTGTGATTTTGCAAAGACTCTTTGAAAGTTTGTTGAAGTGTTTTTGATGGGGCGTTTGAAAGCTGGGTCGAAATTGACCCGACTTAAAAGTTTGAGTGTTAGTTCTGTAAGTTTGGCCGGTATAAGATACATAATTTTCGGAATTTTTAATTTTCGATGTACAAAAATCTAATACGAGGGTCCTTAATAATTTTTTTTTTATAAAAAAAAATTCATATTCCTTTTGGTCATAAATATCGTAGATTACCAGAAAAATAACAAGATCGTACTTCTTCATGTGCTCTATTGGAGTGGAGTAATGCAAGTTGGATGTTCTAGTTTAAGGCCAATTATACTTCGCATGCCGAAAATGCATCAAGATACAATATTCATAATCAGATCTTTTTTTTTAAATTTTTTGTCTTTTTCTCCTAAGCTGGAACACCGAATGAGTCTAGGTTAGGTTCTTGGTCATGTCGATGCTTTTCCTTTTCTGGAGGACAACCCTCTGTGGGGGAGGTGGTACCTCCTCTAATAATCACATTTCTAATCTCTAATCAATTTCTAATTGAAATAAAAAGGACTTGATCATCTCTCAGAGTTATTTCATCAATTACAAGACTGCCCCCATCCTCTGTGCCGACAACTTATTTAGAGCGAAAACAATTTAGGATGTGTTTGTTTCATGAAAAATGAATGATTCGGAAATTATTTTGGTAAAAATGATCGCTTGTATTGCATATAAAAATGAGTAAACGAGGGATATTTTATCGTTTATGAAAACGTTCACACATAACGTGTTGTAGATAATGATAATTAGTTTACCGTTTTTTGAAAAATATTTTTCAAATCATTCATTCCCCGCAAAATAAACGAAGTGGTGCTCTACAAATTCTTCATGTGAATGGGTGTGCTTTTTAGCCTTCACCAACACAGACTACGTGCTAACTCGTTTAGCTTGTCTGAGGAAACCGAGCAGTCTGCCAATGTAGGTTCCTTCAATATCAGAAGATGCATCATATCTCCCTTACCAGAACCTGCGCATCATGCTCCCTACGAGTTGATACGGAAGAATCGGCCCTACTGGCAGCACTGAACAATGCATCGCAGATGCTTCGATTCTCCAAAGATAGCACCTTGAAAATCTCGCTCGAAGCGGAGCTTTCGACGTTGGTCTTGACGAATGAGAATGGGCACGGAATAGTCTATCAGAACAGGCTAGCTAGTAGAGAAGTTGTACTGAACATGGATTCTCCGGATGTGGTCCTCCGAGCTAGTGAAGAGTTCGCTTTCAGATCATCCCAGAAAGCTTGTGCCAGGAACAAACAGATTCTGGAACTCGCAAAGGCGTTTCGGTTTCTCCTGTTTTACTAGAACTGCTTCCATCCAAGGTATCCATGGAACTCGGCAAAACTTCAACGAGGTTGCGGGTTCCCTACTTGATTAAATAGGCCTCTGTCCAATGTAATATTGCGTGCCCGTGATGCCCGATCCTAAACAGACGCTCTGGGTGCCATGCGATACAGTTAGTGTTGAGCTCTCGTCTGTTTGCCCTTCAAGACATCGAGCCACAACTTGGTAGTTCTGTTGAGCAGATGCCAACCCAATTCGATTGACGATATGAAACTCTGGTCTCGGCACAGATGGGAAGCCAAGTCCACCGGCAAGGACATTTCGCCCGCACGGCTCATCCCAGGACTTCAAGGATAAGTAGCAGGACTCGGAGTACCTCGGATTGCCACCAAAATCTGGAAGCTAAGGAACCGATTTAGTTACATTTGGATGAGACATATTGGAGTAGACATAGTATAACTAGGAAGCGCGAGTAAAGGCTAACCTTTATCGCTGCGGCTCGCCAGCAAATGAAAGATTGTTTCTTTTTTCCACCAAGCAACCGTTGGAATGCACGATGCATGTTCTTTTTGGTTGGACGTTGGAAACAGAGGGTTGCTGAGGCTTTTTTGCATTCCTTTCACCCTCCTTCTGCGGACAGAAATCCACTAGGCCAGTCGTAATACTGGAAACCGGATTTTCACTACTTTTTGTTGCCAGGGTCGAGTTTTTCGCATTCAAAAAGTTCCAAGCAAAATAGAAGCGCTCCCTAAAAGGTAGCTCTATTCAACACGATCATGTGCTTAATGAACACGAGCCTAGATTACTCTCTAGCCTTGTTGTGCAAAGAGAAACAGCAGATAGTTTGCTTTTGCTTTTTAAGCTTTCTACAGAGAACTGATGATTAAGAGGAGGCCATAACCTTGGAAAGACTTGCCAGGGTAAAAAAACTTTGAAATTTCTCCATTCACGGTCCACTACAAAAGAATAGGTCGTACATCATAATTTCCAATCACACCAGAGAAAAGAAGAAGAAAATGCCTGTACATTCTAATCATTCCACCCTTAATTGAAGGCAAATGCTGTGAATAAAAGAAAAGGTTGTAAGCCTAAGGACGGCATTAGAAAGAATTTG
This sequence comes from Psidium guajava, assembly GCA_016432845.1. NCBI lineage: Eukaryota > Viridiplantae > Streptophyta > Magnoliopsida > Myrtales > Myrtaceae > Psidium > Psidium guajava. Next base: position 12,606,399 of record CM028231.1, on the reverse strand, counting down.
ACTAATTGTACAAATAACCAAAAATGTGGATGCTTACGTTGTTGAATCATCCGTTGCTTTGTTCTTTCTGTGTTGTGACAAGTTCCAAGCTCACAATACAGTTCCATGATGTCGTGGATGAAGAGGTGACGATTAGCCGAGGAATGAGAACATATTGGGGGGTGCTTTCATTTAACCTTGATCAATTCAATCTGTTCCAAAGTCTCCACCACCTCTGTCATGGAGGGCCGATGTCTCGGTTCAGTAGCTAGGCATTTTACAGTAAGCTGAGCGGTTTGTAATGCCGCCTTAAAGGAATACTGGCCCTCCATCCGGTGATCTATAAGATTCTTCAGCTTTCCTCTTTGACATAGAATTGGCTTGGTCCAATCCACCAAATTTTGCTGCTCACTAGGACGCTTCAAGTCAAGTGCCCGCATGCCAGTCAGCAATTCTAGTAGGACAACGCCGAAGCCGTACACATCACTCTTCACGTACAAATGGCCTGTTGAACAACCTTTCATGTCAGCTGATATATGTCTTGAAAGCATTAACTAAAGAAAATCTGAAATGGCAGTTTGGGTGCCTTATGGGTAACAGAAAATCAAATTAGCGGTTGTGGAAAGGAGCTTAAGATACTTTCTACAGAGACTCAGGAGAGCGTAAATTGTTTTTGTTTCACTCTAGACCTGTAGATGTCTTTATGCCCCTTTTCTAATCTTTGGCTGAAGAAGAGAAACTGAGAAAGCAAAATTTTGCAGCACTATTAAGAAAGAAAAAGTTGATTTCTTGCGGTAAAGGTACATTGAGCATCTTCTGGTGTTCTATACGCCCATTATGCCTACTATTTCTATTCTGGATGGTGCCTACTAAAGATGAAGGGACATCTGTATTTGAAGCTTTATTAAATAGCATTGCATGTAGAGTGAAGAATATCCAGTTACCTGTTAATACGTACTCCGGAGCAGCATAACCATACGTGCCCATAATTCTGGTTGTCACATGCGACTCGCCAGAAGGTCCTAACTTTGCCAAGCCAAAATCAGCTATTTTCGCATTATAGTGCTACAAAAGACAGGTAAAAAGAGGTTTATTGAACCAACTTATAAGCCTAAGATCTAAAGTAAATACTTTAAATGAACTCCCTAAAATCACATCTGCCAATAAATTAACTGGAACAATATATTTTCTTCTATATGATGATGAAATATTTTTACAAATGCAAGTGTGCTAGCTAGGAAAAGATTAATTATGTGAACTAACCTAAAAATATTGCATCTACTACTCTTTACTTATTGGTACCAGAGAGGAGCAAAAGATAGGATTGTTCATACATTTCCTCTTCTGCTAGAAAAAGAAAAGAGCATTTATGATATGTTGCTTACTGTAACGGTTTCAATTTATTCTTTCGAGCTTCATTAATAGGCTGACCTAATTTGTTGCAGCGGCACAGCAGTCAATGTTCTAGCCTCTAAATGCACACTTACGCATAAGATAAGCACTTACCCAGTCAAGCAGTATGTTCGAGGCCTTAAAATCCCTGTAAATGATTTTCTTCTCTGAAGTATGCAGGAAAGCCAAGCCACGAGCTGCTCCAATAGCTATTTTGAGTCGTCTATCCCAAGAAAGGGGTTCAATAGCAGGATTCCCTGTGCATCGGGAAAGAATAATGAATTATAATGACTTCCAAGCCAAAGAGTTCTGGCTTAAAAGTTTCATATTCTTTTTCTTTTTTGTCCTTCTTGAATTCTTACTTCTGAAAAGATGATTTTCCAAACTGCCCTTCTGAACAAATTCATAGACAAGGAGCAGCTCTTTCTCCTCCCAACAGTATCCCAATAATTTGACTAGATTGGGATGCGAAAGCCTTCCAAGAAAGTTCACCTCCGACTGCAGTGCACAAAGAAAAAGGAAATAAACACCAAGAGATATTGGAGAACATACATTTTCAGAACATGCAATGGTAAAGACATGTGGTTATGATGCCAATGTTATGTCAGATTGATTTCTTAGACTCAAATCGCCAATGCAACAAAAACTTGGTGGGGAGCCATTTCACAGGAATTAAATGCGTGTGGTTTCTGTGTGATCACATGTTTGTAAGTCAAATGAGGTCAACAGTCTTACAAATTTGAAATGTTCCATAGGTGTTACAATCATCCGTGCCTTGAAATTGAATCTCCCAAATCCCATCTGACTAAATCTGTGGTGGAGCTATTGACCTTATGGGAGAAATATACATTGCTGGGAAGTCACAAGTGAGTAGCGCATTAGGCAAGCATGTTAAGACTGAGACAGTTTTGACGTTGCAGACAAACATATAAATCGGCATGTCTAGCAGCATTTTCGGGAACCTTCCAAGGGAATATTTTAAGAGCGATTAATGTACCATCTAGTGTCACTTTTGTGCCGTTAAAATGTCCCAAAGGTAAGTTCGCATGAATGTAAACATAAACTGCTCTTAGAAATGCATATTTACCATAAAAACAGCTAGATGAAGTTTCATATATCCAAACCCCCACTGCCTCCCAAATAAACTAATTGTACATGCAGAGAAAGTCAAGAAAGGAGCTCCCCGCACTTGCACATTCGTTAAGGGGTCCTATCACTGGCTGGGAGTTGAATTACAACTTGGAAGGGAAGGTTCATCTCGAATTCTAGTTAGAATGAGAGAGGCAGAGCTTGTGTACCAACATTGTTCTTGGCTTCAACAGAACTTTTTCACCCTGTTGAAGTTGTGGATATCAGTTGGCCTTTATCACAAAAGAGGGACAACAATACTCCACCATGCATCCCTTCTCAATTACAGGTAGGGAACTAGAGAGTGGCCATTTATTTCTTAACGAGGGACCCCCAAGTGTGCATATAAATGGAGATGGGGAGTTGGAGGTAGAGACAGTCCACTAATCATGATTACAGCTAATTCCAATGTTCGGGAACTTTCTCGATTTCCTCTCTTTTCCCACCCCTATTTGCTGCCAAATCGCAAGTCAATCTTCAATTAAGCCAATAACAAAATGCTAATGAGAGTTCCGAGTTTGAACTTACCTGCCACTCATCGAAACCTTGCACACTCTCCGGGTTCAGTTTCTTGATGGCAACAACCATTCCACTCCCCATCTTGGAAGGGGCGAGTGTCTTCTCATCCACCCAGCCCTTGAAGACCTTACCAAAACCTCCCTCGCCCAATAAATTATCAGACTTGAAGTTCTTAGTGGCACTTTTCAAGTCAGAAAAGCTGAAGACCTTCAAGTTGGGCGTCTCCAGAATCTCCCCAGTCAGATCTGCCCCGTCCGGGCTCGCGCTCGCCGCCTCTGAGAACTTGCCATTACCGACGCTGCTGCTTGTTGCAGAGAACCGTTTGTTGTTGCTGTGGTCATTTGATGTCCCCTCTACACACAGAGCGGCAAATGTTGCATTAAGTGGTAGGACAAAGTGGATCTCTGGACTAAAAGAAAGAAAATCTCAAACTTCTTGAGCTGCGAAAGAACTGAGACAGCAGCGAGCAGAAAAATCTAACAAACTGTAAAAATGAAGCAACTCAATTCGAAAGTGAAATTTGAGCATAACCAGCTCCATGAGACGTCAAGACAACAAGAAGGGTAATCAAAGGTCGAAACTTTCCCAAGAGAATTTCAAGAAAACACGCCCAAAAAGGTGAAAACCCAGAATTAGCAAAGACCCAAATCTGGAAAAAGAGAGAGTAGTGGCTTCTGTCATGCACCTGATGCGGAAGTCTTGGCGTTGTCAGAATAAACATACTCACTAGATGGAACACCCCAGCAAATTCCCATCCTGAACTCAGCTCAACACTTCCCCAAGATCACAAATTGCCCGAAGAGAAGCAGCACACGACACTAGTACTGCTACCACTTCACCACTCCTACTTCTTCTCCTTCTTCTCCTTCTTCTTCTCCTCGCTAACGTGAAAAACTTGGACGTCGCAGCTCCAAATGCTTTATAGGAGCGAAGAGAATTCTGGGAAATAGCCGAAAAGGGCAAGAGGGAATGAGTGATAAAGTAGCTTTTCACATTATTGAGGATAAAGTGGACTTCTTGTTGAAAAACTCTCTCTCTCTCTCCCTCTCTCTCCTCTTTCGTTTCGGATTTCTCTTCCCGCGAAGGGAGTCGCGACTTACGATGAAACAACTTAGCCGTGTCCCGGCGCCGTCTTTGCGCTTTACTAGTATTCAAATCACCCGTGCGGCAATTTTTACGCGTGACGACGGGACTAACCAGCCCGTGGAATCAGCAACGTGAAGAACGTGATGAAACACCAAAGCCCGTTCGTTAATGTTTTCCATCAAAGCTCGAATCTTTTTGCATATTTCTAGGCGTTAAAAGAACGGCTGCTTCCAAAAAAAAAAACAGAGATGTGTTTCTACTTTTGAAAAAATTATCAAAAAAAGTCTTAAATATATTATAATTATATTAATTTAATTTTAAACTTTTTTTAATAATTTGATTATAAACTGTTTACATTCATATCGATTCAATCCATTTCACGTTGGATAGATTTTTTCTTTAGAATTTTCTTTTAGATTTTCCCTCCCCCACACTTAGGACAATGATGCCCTGGTCTAGCTAGATTTGGCGAAAGCACCTCAGCTCTCGCCTGTGGTTGGCGAGGGTTGGCCGGCGACCTTGGCTAGCCCCATATGCTGGGGAAAGGAAAGACTAAAATGAGATGAAAAAAGAAAAAAAACTCATAAAAATTTCAAAATATTAAAATATTATTTAAAAAGTTCACGTCAGCTTTTGCTGGCCAAATAAACTGAATTGGGATGAATGTAAATGATTTAGGATGGAATTGGCAAAAGAAAATTGACACTAAATTGATATAATCATAATAAATTTAAAATTTTTTTTTTCTAATTATCCCTTTTCGGTTTTCACACCTTTGCCTCGAGACAGAGTAGTTTTGGAGCCGCCATCCGAGTCTGAGCCTGGTACGAGGAGAGTCATCTGACAAAAGGGATGATCACAAGGGCAGGTACGGGTAATGCCAAAGGGACAACGAGGGTTTGGAATATTATAGACGATAACAAAGAATTGAGATGGGGACACGAATTTTTTTCATTTTCAATTAGTATTTTTGATTTTACATTTTTATCTAGCATTGTTCTAAGGGTAAACTATACAATAGTCCTTAAATTTTGGCTCAACGTTCAATGTGGCTTCTGAACTTTCGCTTAACGTGCAATATGGTCCATATACTTTAAATTTGTTCATGATTTAGCACAATAGATAATGCCATCCATTAACTTTAAATTTATTTCTTAACTTGTAATTCCATTCACATCGTCCGTGGATTAAATTAAATTTGTACCAAAAATCCATGCACGATATCGAACCCAAAAAAAAAATCAAAAATGATGTTGTATATTGGGCCAAAGTTGATGGACCATTTTTGTTATCATCTCTTGTACTAATAAATTTTTCTTTTTCGCGCTTTTTTCGGGTCATCAAGTTATTAGGTCACTGTTATGGTCGCCATTACAGCACTAATACTTTTGCAAATCTCTATATTATCGCACTTATTAATTCGCGAAATCAGAATGTCTCGCGCTACATGATTGTCCTCCTCTTCTGAAATGCAAACCAAGACCCAACGCGTCTGAAAAGCCCTGATCGTTTTTGTGGGGGGGCCTTCAAATGAACAGCGTTCTGGTGCTGATGTTGTCGTTTTTTGACCTCGAGTCGCAGGAAGAAAGCTGGATTACGCGGTCTTCCATCTTTCCGACCAGGTCTTCCTGTTCATGCGAGCGACCAGAAGTTGTCCAAGTTTGACGTGTGCATGAACGTTGTTGCCTGACAACGTCCCAAATCTTTGATTCCCAAGTTGTTTCGTTTGCTCCAAGGATGAGAGAACTCGGGTCGAGTCGTGACCCGATTGAATTGACGGCGGATGCGGACGCCCGCGGCGATGATTTCATGCGCCTAGGCACCGATGCACGGTGCGATATCTCGACCCATTCCTCTGCACTAGATTAACTCCACCGTTCCGCCCGGGCCACCGAAATTTTCGAATCGCAAGACAAGGCGAAGCCTTTGAGAAATTTTCTCCGCCGAGTTCGGCGGAGCCGGCGTCGTGGTATTGCAATTTCAGCGAAACTCCAATTCTGTCTTTGACCAGCTTTCGGCCGCAAATGATTTGTATGCGAAGTCCTCCATTGGACCGAACGGCAAAGATTAAGAGAGAATCTTCCTGTTGGGAATGCAACTAACCGCGTCGATTAAGAGAAGAGATAATCGTCCCATTGGGAGTGTAACACATTATGTTCGCTCCCTGCTCACTTTTGGCACAAAAGCGAAAGCACGACGAAATGAATAGAATAGCCTATCTTAATCGAAGCTCCAATCAAGAGACCCAATTTATGTGTTGTTCAACGCGAGCAAGTTGCAGATGAGGTTTCGCGGCCCCTGGAAGAGAGTCCACCTTTGGACTTTACCGAAATGGGACTCTTCATTTAGTGCACTACAGAGAGGAGGAGGAGGAGGAGGAGGAGGGGGAGAAGCACTGACCCGAAACGCACACTCATGACGAACGTGACCAATTTTTACAGAGGAGTGCTCTGTCACTGTGCCAAGAAAGTCGGTTCTTGAGTGGCAATGGAGGTCTAATCACCAACCAAATTGGTATCATGGCCCACCATTACCAAGCGAAAAAGTACTTCAGCTCATGGGGACGGAGGAGTGATGTAATAGGCCAATGGGAGTCTCACGAGAGCAATCGCATTATGCATTTTGAATCGAAGTGCAAACATGGGAATTCGTTAGATAATCAGTGAAGAGGGAATTTTCTGCCCTCTGAATCGGGGGAAATCATGGAGAAAATGGAGATAGAGACACAGCATTATCGGCTAATTATGTGGAGATCCGAAGCGCCACGATTGACTCGGACGGTGCTAAAAAGTCTGCAAATTTTTTTCCTGGGCGGTGGTTCTGTCGGATTCAAGCGGAGCAAACAATAGGGAGAGGTCAACCAGTGATGACACATGATTCAAGCCCAAACAGTGTATTAACAGCTTGGAGAAAGGGTCCTCTCTCTCTCTCTCTCTCTCTCTCTCTCTCTCTCTCTCTCTCTTCCTTCGCGGAAAGATCAGAAGGTCAAACGTGCTTAAAAGTACCCGACCGTGGATATAGCAATGGCCAGTGAACAGAAACTTGTGAGAATTCTGTCTAATCCTTTCGTTATATACGACAGTTTGGACTGAATAGGGAACTCCTTTCAACTCATATATGGGGTCGTAATATTTACCCTCATCTTAAGGCGCGTTATCGTTATGGGTACACTAAGGAGATCATGCAAGGAGGAAACAGAAAAGGACCCGAGGATCGTGATCACAATATACAGCGGAGCATTTTTACCAGGGGCCACAAGTGAACCATTACATGCCCCGCTTCAAACATGTAACAAATCATAAGGCAAAACGAGCGACGACAGAAAAAAGAAATGGATTGCATCTGAAGTTTTTTTTTTTTTCCGGGAAAATCCTCAGTAGTCTGCAAAGTGGGCTAAGTAACTAAGCAAGTGGTCTCTATTCCGCAGAAGTCAGCATGTCCGTAAAGCCACAGCATGACGTACTACAGCAACCAACTAGATGTTACAAGAACTTCTGAGTAAGAAAAGGTGTTTTAAGAGTATCTTCAGAAGTAGAAAAAAAAGGTCATCCAACAGCATGTTCCTACCTATCGAGAAAATCTTAGGGGGAATCAACTCAATGCATCATCTTGGATTCGCTGCAACCTCAGCTTAGGACACAAACCATTTTTCACACCTGAGGTTCCCGTCGTCATGTACCCAGCATAGCACAGAACTTGTTGATTCCCAGCTCATATGAAAAATAAGATGACTTCTGACAAATTTCACTCAAGTCTCAACGCTAAGTGCCCCATCATCCTCAGGATCCTCAGCTGGTGTCTCCGGAAAGAATTCTTCGTGAGAGTAAATCGTCTGAAATAGCTGCCAGAAACAAAGGTAGGCCAAAAATTACAGATAGGAACTGAGTATCATCTCTATTCAACAGATGATATGCACATGAATCCATGCCCGAGTATGGACCCACATACACCCACAGATGTGTTCTGTATTCAGCGTCTAGTTGTTTCAAAGTCGAATTGAATAAAGATAGTAAATTAACACATAAAAAACTTTCATATTAAGCATTCAGACCAATCAGAAATTCAGAGATAGGGCAGTGGACTTCGTTTGCGGTAACTTCTTCTTTTGGGCTAAGTATTGCTACATGAACTTTAGTTCGAAGAGAGCAGTTACACTTCTTTTGAAAGATTTGAACCTAGAGATACAAAACTTCTACTAATTTTTCACAAAGTTCAATCTCAAGCCGGCTCAAAACATAAAGATAGGTAAAGACGATCAAGTTATCTTTTCTACAATCATCCAGACATTAATATTCTCTCTTGATAGGTATCATATGGATAAAAAGAATTGACCTTTAAGTATTAATAATCACTCCATACGCTAAAATAAAAAAAAAAAGAGCTTAGAAAAGGTACTTACTATAAGTTGGATAATCTCCCAAAATAAACATATTGATGCCAAAATCTTGGTCCTATTAGACCACGGACATGCTAAAAGGGAAAGATTCTAGAGCAAACCCAACTAAAAGGAGGAAGAAGATAACTCTTGAGAGAAATGACAAACTGAGAACAGAACCTAGAATGTGGATCCTGAGGAGGGTTAACTGTATGTGTACCTTAACAGTCGCATCTAGAGCATCATTGAAACCTAAACTTACATCAGGCATAGGAGTGGAGCTGACAGATTCAACTTGCCCCTGAAATAAAGAAGATGGCAATCGGAACATTAGAGAGAGTATCACCCCAGGAGACATGATCAGTATTGTATTTAGTTGACTCGTATCTTCTTCAAGGTCTCTACAAGAATACCAATGTTTTAAAGGGCTACTTCAGACCAATCATTGGAACTGTGTATCAACCTTTAAGCCGTCGCCTTTTTACTGTGATTCTCTCTCAGCTTAGATGGGACCCCCTACTTCAATTTTGACAATTCTTTTCTTTCTCACAAGCAAGTTATGTATATTGAGTTAGAAATGACTCCACAGAAATCTTCCTTTGCCATTTTGGGACGCAAACACAAGCTTTTATGTGAGATTGGTGCCTGTGGAGTTAGCCAACCGTATACTTCTAAACAGACCAAGAGTCCATTATCCAAATAATTTCTCCCATGGAAAAAACTCAGTTTTTTTTTCTTTTCATCCTCTAAAATTTTCAGATTTCGTGTGCTCCCAATGCTTTTTTCCTAAGACACGTTCTTAATACTTTTCATGCAGATACAACAGTATTTGACGAAGTTCGTAATTTAAAACTTTACAATCCCATACGTGGCAATAAAATGTTTTTCCCAAGCCCTGGGTGCTTGACCTTTTCTCGTTTCTCCCCCAAAATACTCATTTGAAAGGGGATTTGGGTTAGCAACCTACGAGAACACACACTTCATAACAGGCATAAATCAAAACTAAAACAGTAATAAGACATGAGTAGCTCCAAAGATGAAAGGTCAAGAACCAGACCGCTGTCAGTTCTTGGATATACAGTGCCCTCCAAAGAAGAAGAGGATCTACTCTAGCATCCTCTGTTTGTACTGTTGAAGGCGGAGTGCTTTCAGAAATCTCGGAATCATCATGATTCATTAGAGCATTTATGGCTCTGTGCAGTATTTTCTTCCCCTGACTGGCCCCATCACACAAAGCTGAAAGGTAGAGCACGAACCTGGTTGGACAAATATATATAAACTCAGTAAGATATTCTTGAAAAGGAAATATGTCTATTCTTGAAAAGGAAATATGTCTCTTTCTTGCAAACTTTAATCTGCTCCACTTTAATAGTAAAACATAAATCTCGTTGTCTTCTGGAACAAAATAGATGTTGTTAATATATTATCGTAGCCATATAAACTTAAAAGATGTGAAATCTCTGTCCAAGCCAGGAGTCAGGACATTCCTGACCAAGCAATATAGGGAGGACTTAGTTAAAAAGAGCTGCAGGGGCACTTGTTCAGTAATTAAATTGTGAACTGCAATTTTTAATGCACTGTTCTTCTCATACTATGTCCCTACTTTGAAAATTGAACTTTTCCTGATCAAGCATGCCTTAACAAGTCCACAAGTGGCTGGGGCAACTCGTTAGCAAGATGCACATAGGAATCAACTGCAGTTAGAAAACAATATATATATATATATATATAGAACACGAGAAAGGTATAAATAGATACCTTCATTTACACCAATTTTTTTATTTTCTTTTGATCAAGATAGCAACACCATGGAGGCACGCTCTATATCCTATTCCAAGATAACCACGCAAAACACCTTCTTTTCCCACTTGAAATATGCATCATTTCTCAGTCCTTTTTTTCTTTTGTTATGCTATTATCATCCAATTAAAAACTGAATGTTTCACTTTGAAGCGACTATGCAAGGATTAAAACTTCAAATAAGAATAGACCTATCACCTATCCAATTGTATCACTTGATATCCAGCCACTAAAATTCATTCCATTAGAGAAAGTAAATGAAATAATAAGTGCGAAACTTGTAAAGCACTAAAAAAAGAGTCTCGTCTATATATCAGCAAATTTTAGGCTATATTCTTAAGGCAGGTAGTGTTTCGAGGAATAAGGACAGACTTACATGCCAGAGGGACAAACGGCTAAATTACCGCCAATCTGCAGAACTCGAACTGATGTGACTTGCTCCGGGTACAAAGCTAGAGGTCAAGTCAAAACCCAGAAAGCAGTGAATAAACTAAGCTTATCCAACTTAAGGACATACAGAGGAAACTGATGAGCAATCTTACATCTTGGAGGATACACAATCAAAAAGTTCGATACATCTGGTCTCAGAGAAGATGTCAGAATGCATATTCCCCTAGCCACCTTTGCTTTAGCTTGTAAGTTTTCCACAAGAGAATTCTGTGGTTGTGAGCCCATCGATGACTGAACTGCAAATGATGGTTCCAATACCAGCTTATGACTGAAAATATCCTGACCAGAACCTAATCTAACACCTCTGTACTGTCCACACTCCTGCAGAACTTCCGAGCAAAAAAACAAATGGGACTCTTATAAACAGACAAACAGATACTGGAAAAGAATGTCATAACTCAGTACCTTATCCATATGCAAGGCAATCACTGGCATTCTCAAAACCTGTACAAATAGGTTTAAGACCAAGAAATGCAACAATTAGTAAAACAAAGTTTTCCTTTTTTATCAGCTAACGTTCAGCTTTAGATTCGGTTCTTCGCGTGTAGAGATTGAACATTGTCATCACATCCTATAGAAGACCAAGTACAATACACCATACAGTGTTTAGCGCCATTTTGAGCCAGTTACATGCATATGAGTTCCAATGTAACCCAACCATGAAAATGAATAATGTTCCAGGCTTCAAAATCAATTTTCCAGGTAGGATGTTAAGGTTTGCAGTAGAACAGCAGCATAGGTGACTTTGACTGTGACTCTCTTCCTCAAAACCAATAAAATCGTCGACAGTCAATTGTCCTATCTTGAATATTTCTGAACAAACCTTATTACTGCAATTTATTTCTGAACAAATATATAAAACTGAAGGTCTGATAACAATTAAAACGACAAATCATATGTCTTGCAGTTTCAGATTTCAAAATAATGTTCAGTGCATTATTTTTGTACCATCAATTTGCTCATGCATGCATTGTCTGGTCATTCTGCAGGATGAATGAGCCATTTGCCTGGTTATTGCAGGTAAAAACAGTCAAATGATTGCCACAACAAGTTATCTTTATGTTGCGAATTACATTTGTATTTATACGCCGTACGGTAATTTAGCAAGTTAGGGTGGTGACAGGCTGCGTCTTGAAGGGGATAGCTAGATGTTAACCATGATTGTTGACATTATCCAGGCATCATCCTCGATTGCTGGATATCTGGATCATTTCTTTCCTTTCCATCATCTATGTAAAGACATAAATAAAGCATATTCATAAACATGCTTCATACATCACTCCAAGTATCTCATCCTCCAACACATATTACTATTACTTTCCTCTGTGCTTTTCTTTGATTCCAAATATCTGATGGGAATTTTAAGGCCTGATCTCCGGACCAAGATAAAACGAATATAACTAACAACATAAAAACAGAGACTAAAGAGTGTGAAGCATGCAAGGTCAACAGCGTCAATGAACCAGTGAAGCCATAAAGCAAAAGGAAGATTCATGGACCTGTTAACGGACTTACATAGATGCAACCTTTGACAGCAGCACGTCGGCAAAATGCCTGTGCAAGCTCCCCTAGACCATAGATTGGGTAAATCAAAGCCCCAACAGCATTTGGAAATCTATAGTGAAACCAGTAAAGCCATCAGAGGAGTGGCAGCTAAAATCCGAATCATGATCTTAACGTCTTGATAATGCCACAATCTCTAAACTTAATAATTGACGTCTGACAGAGGTATGATATAAAACTGTGATGTCCCAATCTTCCAGTTGAAGTTTCAAAAGAGCATTTACCACTTTTCACACATAAAAGCAGTCTGTCCATTTTTTTGACCAAAAACAAAGAAAAAATCTATACAAGTTCTAGCTGATTAATGGAACTTACTGTCAGTAGCACGATATATGTTCCTATCATATCCTGGTTCTCAGACAGCTCAACTTCACAGCTATACCTTCTCCATTAAGCACTCTACCAGTCAGTCTAGTTTAAAGGTCACCAATAAAAGCAGCCCAAATAGACTATATACCTGCCTATCTCTCAATCCTGGCTTAAGCTTTTGAAGAAAATCTATAATTGTTACCATGCACATGCAAGCCAGAGAAATCACTCAGGAAGTATTGCCATGCTGCTCAGTTCAAACCAGTAATACAGAATGAGACGAGACAAAAATGAACCTGCCCACTGATGAGTGATAGAGCGCTAATCGCTCGATTCCTTCTTTTGTACTGATCACAACTTCACATGCCTCCTTATCTTCCTGATCATAGTCGGCCATAGCTATCGCATAAAGAATAACCCTAAACACCAAGTGACAAGCTTTATCAATTCTAGCTAAACTGAATCATTACAAAAAATTTCCACTGCACGCATCGGACATTATCAAAATATGCCATCAAATCTCATATAGCTGTAAATGAGGAAAATCGAAACGCATGAGCTCACGATTTTATCTTCTCTGGCAATCCCATTTTCGCCAAAAATTCGAAGAAGGGACTAGCCAAGTCTTCCTCTGAAATCCTATCACTCTCACCATCTCCACTAAAATGCTGCTGAACAAGCTTGAAGAACCTCATCAACACATTCTTCTCCACCAAGCTCAAGCTCTTATCTTTAAAGATGGCAGCACGAGAATCGGGCACATTTACCAGATTCCCACTCTTATCGTAAAACAGGCTTGCATCGATCGACTTGAACTCCACATACTGATTAGCACCCGATCTCAATATAGCATCGATGGCCTTGTCCGCGCAGAACAATACCCGAGGTCCCGCCAGGTCCAAGTTGAACTTCCTCGAGTGTTGCTCGAGCGTTTCGGGTGCAAAGGAGGAAATCTCCACGTCGGAGTAGAGCGATCGGAGGTTGGTGTTCAAGGTGGCGAGATCGTCGCCTCCGGATGCGGCGGCATGGTCCGGAGGGGAAGGATGGGGGTCGAGGAAACTGGAGAGGTCATCCGGAGAGAGAGAAGCGAAGTGAGAGCCGTAGAAGGGATTGGGGTCGAGGTGGAGAACGGACTTGCCGATGGCGGAGGCAGCGGCCGCGAGTATCGACTCCGGAAGGCCCGTGCCGACGATTATGAGGTCGAAGTTAGACGGCTCGATCGGAGGATAGGGCGGGAGCTCGGTCATAGCGGTGGCGCGTGAAACTGAATCGCCGAGATTAGAGGGAGAGAGCGGGGGAAGATGACCAGGGACGAACGAGACGAACCGCAGCGAAGAAGCTAGGAATCTCCGCTGACCGTTGATCAGTCGAGTTTCGTGGGCCATTCGGGTCGGGCTTAGCAATGGCCCATGGGTGTGGGCTTTTCCTCCTAGAGTTCACCCAGAAGACAGAAACAGGAGAGCGCTCGAGGGACAGGGAGAGAGAGAACGGCAATGGCAGCTCCGGGGAAGTGCTTGCTGGTTACAGGTCCTCCTGTAAGCTCCTCCTTACTCTCTCTCCCTTGCTCTCGCGAGCTCGACTCTGATCTTTCTCTTAGTACGTGTTCCGGCGAAGAGGTTTCATCTTGCTCGCTATTCAAATTTTCTTCATCGCAGGGAGTGGGGAAGACGACTCTCGTAATGAGAGTCTTCGAGTCTCTCAAAGCCTCGAACCCTCACTTGAAAGTCCAGGGTTTCTATACGCGTATGTACGCTCTCTCTCTATCTTCCTTGTTCCAGTTGCAGCGAAGGCTTATGATTGATTTGGTGGTTTACTGTGTGTGAGCTGATGTTGATGCAGGTGAGATAAGAGAAGGAGGAGACAGAGTTGGCTTCGAGGTGGTGACCTTGGATGGCCGTACTGGTCCGCTCGCCTCTTCCACCATTTCCGCGTACTCTCTCTCTCTCTCTGCTATGAAAATGAAGCGACGTAGAGTTATAGAATATTCAATTTCATGGCGGGGTGGATCCATCATAGTCAGGAATTTGGGTGGATAGCTACGACATATGATCATTGAGCCAGTAATTTGTCAAGTTCTTGCGTAGAATTAGATGCGGAACATCAGTGAAATGGTGCTCAATTTCTGCACATTTCCTTTGCTGCATTGCTGTGATTCAAAGAGAACAGTAGTTGGTTAAATTCTGCAGCTTGAACCAAATGTGTGCCCAATCTCATCTTGCCCTTGATTGGATCGATTTTTTGAGTCGTAACAGTTGCCGGAATGCATGATCCTATAAGGCTATGCCCTTTGCATCCTATGAGCACTTGCGCAAAACCCCCTACTAGTAGTGACAGCACGAAGCCATTGTGAGAAGTGTTTGATTTGACAGATGTGTTTCTTAGAATGTGAGAGAAAAAAACAGCATAGCAAATGGTAATTTAAAATGCATATGCTGTTTTCTATCATCAAGAAGCTGGTTATTTTAGCGAAAGCGTCGAATTGCTGAATTGTCCCTAGCCAAAAGATTAAGTGCCTAGGTAGGTTGTTTACCTGTTCATTGTTTGCCCTTTGGAGCATTCCACTCTATACGTGCCAAACATCACCATTCATCTTTCCTTCCCTTGCTGCCTGTTATGGCTTAGTTAGTGTTTCACTCTCTGCTAATGCATCTTTTGTGGTGCCAGTTCAGATTCTCTTAGATGGCCAACCGTTGGGAGGTACAAAGTAGATATAGCTTCGTTCGAGTCACTTGCTTTACCTGTGTTGCAGGTGGATATTTCATATTCTAGTTCCTTTGCCTCGTGCTTTCTTGTGATTGCAATTTGAACATGTGTTTCCTGATCCTTGATGTTTCCTTGAGATGGTTGACTTATATGTGTGCATTGAGCTTGTATCCTTGGCATCAAGGGAGAAAATTATTCTGAACATGTGAACTGATAAGGAGTTATGAATTCCATATTAGGCAATCTCTCCATCAATTAGGGTCCAAAACTTGTTGAGGCCTGTCAATTTTAATGTTGAATTTCTTTTTTTGGGTCATCCTTACACGCTGCAGTCCTACTTGTTGTGTCCAAATTTAATATGCCATTCATATTAAGTAACAACAGTTGCCAGGCCTTTCTTGATTAGTACTGCCTAGCATTATTGATCCTCTAGAATCCTCAGTTTTGCAACATGCTTCTTTTGCTCATATTGCATGCCTATTGGTTAACATTCTTGAAGGGGGCTGTTGATGGAAGCTTGAATGACAAGTTCGCTTGCATCAGGTCAAGGAAGATACCAATCTCTTCATCATCGATGAAGTTGGTAAGATGGAGCTGTACAGTTCATCATTCTTCCCAGCTGTCCTGAAGGTTCTCCTGTCCAATGTCCCACTTTTGGCATCCATTCCCGTTCCAAGAAACGGTCGTGACATACCTGGAGGTATGTTTCCTATAGACAGATGCTACTCCTAAGTTGCTTCATCAGCATTCCAATTTTTATCCCATAGTAAGACTGTTAAGAAGAGTACTTTCATAGGAGTAGACTGGCAATTATGGCATCATAATGCGGGAGAGAAACTATCCAGAAATATAATGTAAGGAAGAACAAGTGACATGTTAAAGTTGAAATGTTACTCTTCGGGCTCTATTGATTAACAACACATCTCTGCAGTGGCGCGGTTGAGGAATCATCCGGGAGCGGAAGTTTTCACCGTGAGCGCAAGTAATAGAGATGCTGTTAGAGAAGAAATATATTCCAAGCTAGTCGACTTACTCCCCAAGCAATAGGGTAAGTACGAACCTCATCAGGCATACCTAGTTGCCTGGTGACATGCTGATGTCTCGTAATTGTCTGTTAGTCCGAACTGGTTCAATTTTTATCTCATCTGGAAGAAGCGGGGCATTTGTGCTGTACAAGGTAATTCTACAAGACAGATATCCTCGAGAAATCTGACACTCGGTTGAATTAGTCTATGAATGTTGGGATTTTGTTTTATTCCCGGAACTTTCAGTTTTTTAGCAGTTACTTTGTTTGACCTCCATCCCCGATGGAAGTGCAAAATGATTTACATGCACCAGAGTCACCGGGGAAGTTTTTAGATGTAGATATACCGTAACATTGTAGAAGTTAGCAGTCATTATGCAATCAAGCTGCTTTGTCTGGAAGGTGGGGAGCCTTTTTCTTGATGGTTGGTCATGAATCTCACTCGTGTGAATTTGTGCATGTCTGACTTGAGAAATTGCTGCACCATGCTCCATGCTCTCGCATAATTATTGATGCTAGGAAGGAATGGAGATCATACTCCGGAACTGGGGTTCAAAATTGAAGAAAGGATCGCAGTTGGGAGCAATTGTTGCAAACCCTTTGAGTTTCGAAATATTGTGGTGAAAGCGATTGTCAAGCTAGAAGCTCTTTGCATTTCATTTTTTGGTTTTGTCTCCAATCTTGTGTTGAAAATTAGTAGGACGGTAATTCTCGACATGGGTTAGTAGCTCAGAAGTGATTGCAAAACACAGCTTCTCAAAGGATAGAAGCTAGAATCTTGTCCTATATTTACCATCCTGTTTGGTTTTGTTTCGACCTGGATTGTTCGTGTTAACTGAGCGCAGGATGGATCTTTACGCAATATGCAAGGATTACATCCCGGGAAGTGATAAATTGCTCTAATCCTTTTGGCAGTCAGATGTATTTTTCCGAATAAGCCTATTCATTTGGGGACCTACAGATCCACTCTTTCTCCTATTAAATAAAATCCCTTTGTCTTTGTGTTTTTACATCGAGAATTCTTTGCAGATGAGAGATGTCAAGGCGGCTTCTTGCTTCTCAAACGCATCCCCCTACATCTATATATAAATGGAGAATTCGAAATCAAAGGGAGAATGAAAGAATGAACGGAGGTCAAGCTAAGGTCCTGCGAGGCTGTGGGGAGCTCTCGACTTCCATGACTTGCTTGAAGACGTTATCAATCTTAATGTGCAAATGGTTGAGTTGAGATGGCAGTTCTGGTTTTATGGAGATTCAGTTGGATAAATTGTTATTAACAGACGAAGAGCGCATACGGATCTTTAGACGTGAATTAAATTTGTGACCTCATGAAACATAACAGGTGAACTTTGCATCATTGCATCATTGGCCTATTACCTTGGTGGTGGATGCCGACCTTGCCAATCTAGAGTTTAGAGTAAATCAAAACTAGAGAGCTCCATTTCTTATAAGTCCGGCGCCCAAGGCGAATCTCTCGATTCCGGCCTTTGGAGATATTGTAGGAAGGCGAGCATCGCGCTCTTGCACTCCTAGCACAAGCGCTCGGACGCCGCCGGCGGACGATTTATCATCAAACACAATAGCTTGAAGTGAGGAAAAAAAAAAAGAAGGCTGAATTCGGCACATCGCTCTAAATTAGGTGACTAGTCGACCAATTCAAAGCGAAAAGCCTTCAGCATTCCGCATGCCCGCTTCGAGTAAAAACAAGAAATTCGAGGAATCCCCGTTCCGGGTCCAAATGCCGTTGCTTGATTGGTTGAGCTTGACTATGAACGAAGGTAAGGACAAAGTTTGGTGTTAACTTCGTAGGTGAAAACATAATTATGTCACCAACTCAGAGGACTAAAAAGCATAGGACGGAATTTTCTTCTTCCTTTTCGGTGCGTCCGTTCGTTCCATTTGTCCAGTGTTATCCGACAACGACCAATTGATGGCTTGCGTCGTGATTCGTCCTCAGTATCATTGTCCATCACCATTCGAATAAAGAGAATTATCTGCTAAATTCGCCGACATAAAGTTATAAAATTATTTAAATAATAAATTACGCGTTTCTCTAATAATTTAACTTTTTTTTCAAACATTTGGCAATTATCTGATTGCATATTTTTACGCTTTAAGCTTAGGCCACGATAAGGAAGAAGGAATGCGCAATTAAAACTGTTGGCAGTGATCACACAAAATCTCATAATAACTTCTCGAATTTAAATCCCATGCCATAATAACTTGTTGAAAGCGGTCTCTTCTGCGAAATAATGCAAATCCAAATACGAAAAATATAAGAGCGGGAGGAACGGTTGTGGTTTTTTGGAACGAGTGGAGCCAAAGTTCTATGAAAGCGCTAACGAGATTTAATATCTGGAGCACGCTTATGCTCCAATCCTTAAAAAAGAAAATTAAAAAAAAAACAGCCGTTTCTTTGCGTTATTCGTAGGCTGAAGATGCTCCTTAGATTAAGGCTCCATTTATTTTGCGAAAATGAACGGATCGGAAGATATTCTTTTAAAAAACAGTCGCTTGTATTGCTTGAAATAGTTTGCAAATGAAAAAACATTTTTATTATTAACAATAATTTGTCTAGACATGTTTTTGCACGATGAATTTTTTTTTTCATTCATTCGTTATTGTAAGCGACAGAACGACCTTTTCTAAAAAGATAATGTACAGATCATTCATTTCTCACTAAATGAATAGAGCCTAATTCTTATTATAAAAACTTCTTTTTTCTTCTTTTCAAAATCAGAAGAGTGCTCAATTAACTTTAAAAAGGATATGACTTCAGGTATTAAGTAGTCTCACCTTGATGCCAAACTATGCCAACTTCAAAACATCTTTCAAACCAATGGTTCAATGGTGCGAGTAGGAATGACAGAGGCCCACCAGAGGAAGAATCGATCTTTGATTAGTCTTCGTGGACTTTCGCCCTTTCGGTCCGATGAAGCAACTTTCCCTGAGTGGAAGGAAGGTTGGAGAGATGCATGTCGATGTCGGCATTGATTATGGCGTTAAGAGGCCGAACTTCTTCACTGTAGAACTTGGTAGCATCCAAGGAAAAAACCCCATCATGACTTCCACCTTGCAAAAGGGTGTCGAAAAGACAAATTGATGGAGCCATCAAAACTACAGAGAGAGAGAGAGAGAGAGAGAGAGAGAGTTGTGGAATTGATGCCAATTGCATATTGATGAATTTACTTAGTGTCAAAGATGAAGACAGATTACAAGTGCAGGTGGAGATTGATCATGCATGGAGTGATAGCTAAGCAATTTATCGCAGGGTTTGTGACTTTTTTTGCTAATTTGGTTAAGATGAGAATGACACCGTCATAACTTCCATACGGCACTCACTTCAGTACCACAATTTTTTTCTCTATCGCTCGAGTACCACATCGACGAAAAATTTATCACTTTAGTGCCTTCAATGATGTATCCCGACAATCAGCCTACATGATTTCGTTTTTTTATAAATAAATAAATAAAAAAGAAGTGAGTCCAGCATAATTTTTTTCTAAACAAATTCTATTCCAAAGTGGAAAATGAAGAAGATAGAGTGGCAAATGAGACTGAGGGCACACATGAGGGCACTTTTAGAGCAGAAGTTCGTTTGATTACGCAACTTCATTTTTCCACTTTTTGATCTTTTTTTTACCCCAGAAATAGTTTTGAAGCCATTTGAAAAAGTAAAAAAGAATCGTTCTCTCCATAAATTAATTTCTGGAGTAGAAATATGGTCATGCACGCCCTAAGATTCCGTTTGTTTCACACACACAAAAATGAATCATTTGGAATATTTAGTCAATTGAAATTGTTTTTACTATTCAGAACAATTGTTATTTTAATATTTACGCGGATGATGAAAATATTTTTTTTTTCTCATTCACTTCTATGATCGATACAAACGATCGTTTTTAAGAAAATGTTATCCAAATTTGTTATTTTCCACCAAACAAATCGAGCCTAAAGCGACGACCTTTCGTGTCTCTCTCCTTACTTCTTATTTTCCCTACGATACATCTTTTGTTTTGTGTTTTTTTTT
The DNA here is from genome assembly GCA_016432845.1 of Psidium guajava. Classification (NCBI taxonomy): domain Eukaryota; kingdom Viridiplantae; phylum Streptophyta; class Magnoliopsida; order Myrtales; family Myrtaceae; genus Psidium; species Psidium guajava. The sequence goes on along the minus strand of CM028231.1, from coordinate 12,586,041 downwards.
TTTTTTGGCGCTTCTCCCCGCTATTTAATTCGTTTCGCCTCACGCGATCGTGCGCCGCTTCCCTCCACTGCGAATTCCGAAATGTAATTGTAATTTTACCTTAACTTGTAGAGTTGGGGTCGGGAATTTTTTTTTTTTTTTAAAGGACCCAAGCACTCTTGTCCAAGTTCGTCAATTTGGCCAAAAGAGAGCGGTTCTGCACACTCGCTTGCTGGTTTTATTTTGGCGGCGTGTCGCATTGGACGTCGCACAATAAATTAATGGTCGATTACAATTAAATGATCGATTCCTTTCTGAAACGTGATATCAAAGCTGGCATCAGATGAAAATTACCACACGTGCTATACCACCTTGCCATAGCCATTGGTGAATACATTCTCTCCCTCTTTGTACAAGAAAGTTTGGGAAAATTTTAAATAAGGTCGCGGAGTGCCATCATCTTCTCAAATAAATATCTAAAAGGGACCTTGTTTTAAATAAGGGTATGAAATGCGTCTATTGTCTCAAATAAGAGTTTGAGATGTAAATAAAGACCCGAAGTGACCAGATCAATCTCGAGTAAGGGCTTGACCTATAAAGACATTTTAGTCTTTTACTTTTTGTTTATTTATTTCCTTATTTATTTTTTTTTTATTTTTTACTCTCTTTTTACGGGTGGCTGGCGCTGCCCGAATAGGACTGGACGAGGGCAACCCTCGCCAGCCATGGATGAGGGCTGACTATGGGTGAGGGTCCCTTGCCCAAATCTCGCAAAGGCTGATCAAACTTGTGGCAACGAGGGTCTGGCGCGGACCCTCTGTTGACACTTGATTTTTAATCATCATTTCTGTTTTAAAATTAATAAAAAAAAATTCTTTTATAAAAATTCATAAAATTGAAAAATCAACTTTGGGGACCTTGGCTAAGCCTAAAGAACCAATTTTGATCAAAAAATGATTCTCCATATTTTTCGTATTTTTCGGTATTTTTTATTTATTTATTTTCGAAAATTAATAGAAAATTCATAAAAATTCATAAAATTGAAAAATCAACTTTGGAAGCCTTGGCCAAGCCTAGGCAACCATTTTTGAACAAAAAATAAATTTTCATATTATATATATTTAATTTTTTAAAAAAATAATAATACAAAAGTACTTGAAAATTTTGGAAAATTAACATTTGAGGCCAAAAAAATACACAAAGATAGTTAATATTTTTATTTTAAATCTATTTTCATATTGGCCATCGCAAATTCAGAAAAATCCAATTCGAGTCACGTGTTCCTTCACGAGTATAATCTCGAATCGGGCCTAAAAAAATTTAATTTGAGCCAACTTATTTTTAATTTTCAGTTTTTATGAGTTGTGACATTGTCTTCTAATATTTTAAATTTTCATCTTGGCTCAATTATACCCAGAATGACTCAATTTTGCAAAAGGGCTTTAATTAAATTCTATATTATTTTCAGCGACAAGAAATGAGCTTAAATTTGACATGTGGTAAATTTTGGTGTATCAAAAATTGTGAGGAGATTTGGACTTAAAGAAATATATTTTTTCATGGACTGAATTGTAAATACTTAAAATTCAAGGACTAGAGTGCAAATACCTAACTCTTGAATGATTATTTTACAAATAACAAAAAGAAGAGTTAGTGGATAAATTAGAATAGAGAAGGGAAGATGGAGAAGAGGAGATGAAGAAGAGAAGTTGGAGAAGGATGGATGGAGAAAATAAGATAAGAATAGAGAAGGGAAGATGGAGATGAAGAAGAGTTAGTGGAGAAATTAGAATGGAAGATAAGAATAGAGAAGGGAAGATGGAGATGAAGAAGAGTTAGTGGAAAAATTAGAATGGGAGATGAATATGGAGAAGGGAAGATGAAGATAAAGAAGAGTTAGTGGAGAGATTAGAATGTGAGATAGAGATGGAGAATGGAAGATGAAAATGAAGAAGAGTTAGTGGAGAAATTAGAATGGGAGATAGAGTTAGTGGAAAAATTAGAATGGGAGATAGATGAGTAGGTTATAAAAGGAGGAAGAAGTGTTTGAGAAAAATTCTTGGGAGAGAAAATTTGAAGTGTTTGGAGGATTTTTTTTTTGAGAGAAAATTTTGGATGTTTGAGAGAGTTTTGGGAGATTGAAGAAAAATTTGAGAGAAAGAAAATACCAAAAGAGAGAGAATTTTGAAGATGATGGAAGTTTAAAGCTATGGGTTATCATCACAAATTCCTTCATCGATCAATATAAATCAAGAGTTCTTCCTTGTCAACGAGCAAGCAAATTCGAACTAAGTGTTTTTATTTATTCATTTGTTTATGGTTTTACTTGCAAATTAGCACAAATTGTATACACTTTCTCCATCTCCTTTTTTTTCCATATTTTATGTCAGGATAAGGATATCTCTACGTCAACAGCAAAAATCTCGTAGAGATGCAAAAATCGGCCCAGACAAGCTCCTAAGCTGTCCACCGATTTCTCAACTGATCTGTGACTAAAAGTCCCTCTTAATTCAAAAGAAACTCTCTATATTGGGATCATAGAGAGCGAAAATCAATTATAGAAATCCCTCCCAAAAAATGGGAGATAAGTACTCTTTCCACTCTTCTGGTTTTAGGTGCAGATTAGCACATATTTTGTATACTGACATTTCACTATATTTTATGTCAGGAAGCCGCAGCTTTATATCAATGGTCAACCCTATGGAAGCACAAAATTGGCTTGGAGGAGTCCTCAAGCGCGCACAAATTTCAAATTGTTGAATCAATTCGTTGTATTTTATTTTAAAGAATTCATACCCCAGAATGGAGAGGACAAAGTCCATCCGCAATTTAAATACCTGCACCATAAATCCCAAAGGGAAGAGCCAAGCCAATGCTTAGCCTCCCATTGGAGGTTTTTACTTACAGTAGTTAAATACCTGCAACTTAAATACCTGTACCTTAAATCCCAAAGGGAAGAGCCAAGCCAATGCTTAGCCTCCCATTGGAGGTTTTTACTTACAGTAGTTAAATACCTGCAACTTAAATACATGTACCTTAAATCCCAAATGGAAGAGCCAAGCCAATGCTTAGCCTCCCATTGGAGGTTTTTACTTACAGTAGTTAAATACCTGCAACTTAAATACATGTACCTTAAATCCCAAAGGGAAGAGCCAAGCCAATGCTTAGCCTCCCATTGGAGGTTTTTACTTACAGTAGTTTAAATACTTGCAACTTAAATACCTGTACCTTAAATCCCAAAGGGAAGAGCCAAGCCAATGCTAGGCCTCCCATTGGAGGTGTTTATTCACTGTCATGTACTTCCTATAATTTAATTTTTGAATCATCAGACCCAAAAGATAAGTAGGTCGTAATACTACACAGAAGTCGTTAACACACTCCCTCTTTCGGCTTCAGGGAATCTTTAACACTTAAAAAAATATAACAAATAAAAATATATACCATCCATGCATCCTATTTAAAAAGTGAAAACACAAAAGAGAATACCCTACTAGAGCCTTAGGAATAAACCAAGTCTGAATTGCCGAATTAGGATATCCATGAAATTAAGGTACCGAAAGGGCATTAGTTTTAATTAACTAGTGTAACCAAGTCCCCGAGCTCCTAATCTCTAGTTCGCAGGAATAAATTAGTTCTCCCGCTAATTTATTTAGGTTTCTAATTGACCTACCAAGAACGATTAGTGGCGACTCCAAATTTTAAAATCATTTAAACAAAAACCAAAGTTGCGATTTGGTAGGGCTTGAGAGGGTCCGCGTTAGGTTAGTCAAATCTAATTAACCTAATAATCCGTTAACCCCTTTTAAAATTTAAAATTTTTTTAGAGGGTCGTGACACCCTCATTGAGAGAGGCAAGGGCGAACAAGCCCTCACTAGGATGATGTACGGCCCCCACCAAATTATATTAAAATAATATTCTGATGAAAATATCTTTGATCGGCCAAAATATTTAGTCGGATAGTGAGGTTAAACACTTATTTGAAATAGTCATGGTCACTTTATGCTTTTATATGAAATTATCGTGTTACTCCATATTCATATTAGAAACTATGTTTATTTTAAATCTTTATTTTAAAAAAATAACAACGCTTCGAGCTCTTATTTAAAATATTTTCAAAAAAAAATTAGAGGCGGCGCAGACCCCGACTGCCCTAAATAAGCAAGATACGGAGGAAGTGCATCTGACGACCAAAAAGAAAAAGGGCGGGTCCCACGATTCTCTCTCATCGAGATAAAGAGTGCCGATAGGACAAAAGACACGACCATGTTACCTTCGATTTTCCAATCGTTTTTTTGTCTTTGTAACATGAAAAAGACACTCATGGCGCAAATATCGCATCAATTAGCGGTATTTGTCGATACTCATGTCGCCGGATTTTACATAATTCTTAACACGTTAAATTTTTAAATATCAAAAGAAAAATTAATTAAGAAAGAGTAGATGAAGAATGAAATTGTTTATGCCGAGATGTTTTTGCTATAGGAAGAGCGGCTTTAATTAACATTCACTTTTTTTTAAGGAAGTACAACCGGTAGAAATTTATGAAAAGAACGCTTTTTTTTCTTTAAATCGGTGATTATATAGGAAATAAAACAATTGCGAGGAAGGATCTCGCATTTTCTTTATATAAAATGGTGAAACTCTTTCCTGCAAAGGCATGTGCCATCACCGAAGAAGTCGACTATGGAAGGCAAAAACACGGAAGATGTACACCATTCGCATGGTCCTACTAACATTGACACATGGGTGTACATCCCGCGATTCTTAGGACGTTGAATTTGGCCTCTTCATCAATTAGGGAAGAGTAGATGAGGAGTGAAATTGTGTATCTCGATATACTTTTACCGATAATAAGATCGGCTTTAGTTATACGCATTTTCTTAAAGAGGGTGAATAGGTTGAGATTTATAAAAAGAATATTTTTTTTCAAAATCGGAGAATTCATAAGAAATAAAATGGGCGTGAGTAAGGATCTCGCATCTTCTTTATATAGAAGGGTGAAACGATTTCTCGCAAAGGCATGTGCCGCCCACTGAGGAAATTGACGATGGAAAGCAAAAACGTGCACGACGCGCACAACTTGTGTGGTCCTGCTAACATGGACGCACGGGGGTATTCATTGCATAATTCTCAGCACATTAAATTTAGCCTCTTCATAAATTAGGAAAGAGTGGATGAGAAATGAAATTGTTTATATTGAGATTTTTTTTTTGTCGATAAGAAGATCAGCTTTAGTTATACTTATTTCTCAAATAGGTAGAATCAGATCTTGCATCTTCTTTATGTAGAAGGTGAAAGATTTTCCCGCAGAGGCATGTGTGGCTCAAAATCGACTATGGAAAGCAAAGACGCGTAAAATGCGCACAACTTGCGTGATTCAATGAATGTGCACACACGAGATGCACACTGCATAATTCTCGGCACATTAAATTTGACCTCTTATTAATCAGAAAAGAGCAAATGAGGAATAAAATTATTAATATCGAGATACTTTTGCTGGAAAGAAAATCGATTTTAGTTATACTCAATTTTTTTAAAAGGGTACAAACAATCGATGGACATTTATATATAAAAAAAAACATATTGTTTCAAAATCGGTGAATTAAACGGGCGAGAGGCAGGATCTCGCACCGAAAGACTTTCCCGCGGAGACACGTGTCGCTCACCGAGGAAATCGACGAAAAGCAAAAACGCGCAAGACGCGCGCGGTCCTGCTAACGTGCACGATAGGGTGCTCTGTGCGCACTGGGTCCCCCGATCCCAACGAACGCTCTCTTTAGACTTTTGTTCCACGCCTTTTTCTTTTTACCTCTCTGCTTTCCTTTTCCTTCTTCTTCTTCTTCACTACGGATCACTGCAAACACTCCTCCTCCGCAACAACACAGGCGGCGCACGCTCGGCGCATTCCTCCCTCTTTCACAGCGACACACTGCACGTGCCATGAGAAGAAGGCCGTGATGGAATGGGAGAAGCAGGAACAGCACCACCATCACCATCACCAGCACCACCAGCACCACCACCAACAACAACAGCCGCAGCAAGCGAAAGAGACTCAGCATCAGCAGCAGCAGCAACAGGGCGAGGGCATCGCTAGTGGGACGGCGGGCGGGAACGGCGTGCTGTACGTGAAGGTGATGACGGACGAGCAGCTGGAGACTCTTCGGAAGCAGATCGCCGTCTACGCCTCCATCTGCGAGCAGCTCGTCGAGATGCACAAGAACCTCACTGCTCAGCAGGATCTCGCAGGTCTCCTCTCTCTCTCTCTCTCTCTCTCTCTCTCGGTCGCTCGCTCGCAGTAATGGTTGCGGTCTCGCGCCGTTGCTGCTTCGGGATAGAACGATCGGGGGTTGCTGGTCGCCTGTAGGTTGGTTCGTCGTTCATTCTTTAGGTTAAATTACGGGGACTTACATTGTCTAGTTATTTTCCGAGATCTGCATCGGCATTCCTGCCAATTGCACGCGCACGTCCTGACTCTGCTCGAATGGCTGGAACTGCAATTCGCCGCACATTCATGGACGGGCGTGTGCGTGCGGATTTTGTTAAGATAGGAAGGAGTTTGACATGTGCTCTCCTGAATTGTCGTTCACGAAATTTGTCCCGTTTATTTTTATATTGTCGTTTTGCAGCGGAGTTTCTCCGTTTTAGCAGAGAGTTTTGTGATATTGGAAGTAAGTGTTGCATTCGTGTCTGATCAGCTAACTTTATCACGCTTTTGGTTTTTGCTGTTACTGAGGCTGTTTAGTGCGACGACTTCTTCATTTGAGAGTGGTTCTGATGTAATTACCTCCTCCTATCCGCTCAATTCTCGTACTTCGATGTGACATTTCTCCGCACTTTTGGTGTCTCATGTTAAATTCACGTTCAGAGGTAAAGTGTCTTCTTTAAGAAATTGCTGACTGCTGGTATGGAATAGTGTCATTTTTTAGACCCGTTGATCACTCGAAATCGACGTGTCCAGTAGCTGTTCCTTGACAACTTTTGGCTTCTGACGAGGATCTTATCCTTTGTTGGCTTCTGACATGGATAGTTGGTAGTAAAATTCTTTTCCCTGCTCTCAGTTTGATAGATGGGGATTGACTTTTTCCTTTTGATGGATGATTTCTGTACCATTGGGCTTAACTTTGCAATACTGATGAAAACTAACTGAAATCTGGGATTACCCACGGCAAAACAAATATTTTGAGTCCATCTGTGTATTTTTTGTGTGTGTGTGTGTGTGTGTGTTTGTTTGGGGGGGGGGGGGGTGGAAGGTTTGGTTTTTGCTTTTGTTGGTAAAAATCAATCTGTGGCTTCATAACCATGACGATGTCCAGAAGCATTTCTGTCCATAGGGTGGATGAGAAATACTGATGGTTGTCTAACTTTCAACCCATTCTTCTGCAAAAGCACGCTCTACATTACAAGTTGATGAACTCAAGAGCATATGCTTAAATCTTCTGTGATTCTCTTTCTTTCTGGGATTTTTATTTTTCTTAGCGTGGCTTCATAAGTATGATGTCTAGGAGCCTTTTTCTCCATAGAGAGGAGGTTTATGAGAAATGTTAATTCCAGAAAAGCACATACTACATAATGTGTTGGTGAACGCAAATTGTACCATCATATTTATGAAGGCTATACACTTCTCTTTCTGCCTGCTGTCTGACATGTAACCTACTGTTTTAGCTGTGTAATAGCTGCCTATTTTTGTTAGATGACCCTAGAATTTTTTTTAATGCATATTGGAGGCTCTAGCACTTCTGCACTTGATCTTTCTAACTTTCTTGGATCACTGTAGAAACATCAGTTTTCCAAAGGTGAATGTAACTTTTAAGCTGACGTTTTACTGGCTCCATCAGGAGTAAGGCTGGGAAATTTGTATTGTGACCCCCTGATGACAACTGCCGGTCACAAGATAACTGCCAGGCAGCGATGGACTCCAACAGCTACACAACTTCATATTCTTGAGCGCATCTTCAATGAAGGAACTGGTACTCCAACCAAACAGAAAATCAAAGAAATTACTACCGAACTGAGCCAGCATGGACAAATTTCAGAAACAAATGTCTATAACTGGTTCCAGAACCGGCGTGCACGATCTAAAAGGAAACAACAGAATGCAGCTGGAAGCAATGCTGAATCTGAAGCTGAAGCAGAAGTTGAGTCACCAAAGGAGATGAAGACAAAACCAGAGATCTTTCAATCTCAGCAGAATCCAGTATCAAGGAATGAAGATTTGTGCTTCCAAAGCCCTGAGATTAGCTCAGATCTTCATTTTGCTGATTCACAGACCAAAGTAGAGAGCATGTTTTCTTCCGATGGCAGTTTGAGACCCAGAAATAGGAACCTAGGCCAGCTAGCTTTCTATGATGCCGTGTTGTCAAATCCAGGTACATACTCAGATATACATGGTATTATCAAGGGGAGTCATCTAGATTGGTGATGGTGTAATTTGATTTGATAATCTAGAGCCTATCATTTCACGACGTGCTTTTGGACTCTATCTACGCGAAACACGACATATTAGTAGATGTTAGCGATGATATTGGCGAAGTGTTTGTATATATACATGCATTTTCTATTCTCCTATCAGAGAGATTCAGAAATTTGGTATGAACGGTTACTGGGGAAGTTAATTTTTGATTAACTAAATAGAGCAGAAGTGTTCAATTGACTCTCCTGAGTTTTTCCATTCTACATATTGGCAACCTTCACTGGTTTTTGAGTCTAATCTTTATTGATTCTTATTTTCATAGATATTTACTGTGAAATTTGGCTGTTCCCTGCTATCTCGCAAATGTAACTGGGCAGAAGCCAATTTTGCTTAAGCACATGCGGAGTTGCTAATTTCTGATATGTTCCTAGTTGGTCTTGTAGGAAATGAGCATCTGGGTGGGAAGATGGAAGTACCAGGAGCCTACAGTCTGTATCATCCTGTGGAGGACTTCGACATGAGTGGATGATGCTGATCGGTGCCACGGCTCTCTCTCCTACATATAGCGTAATTTGCCTTCCATGCTAATGCTGATGCTTTAGCTTTTGCGGCCTGCGGCATCATAACTAGGTCGGACCCCAAGTCCCTGCATAGTTGGATGTTTGGTTTGCTTTTGTGAAGGAACTGATTTTGCTGAAGATCATACGCTACTTTGACTTAGTTTGTTTGGATTTGATGGACTAGTATCGTGCAGATTTGTTTACAGTAATGTGATGAGGTGCTGTATATTCTATCCAAATCACTCTGGCTCCTGCAATCCTGGACGCGGGCATTTTTTAGGTAGACCCTTCGAGTTAGGCCCGTTTTTTCTTCTGTCCTAGGTCTAGCTATGTTGAGGAAGAACCTGTGAAGCTTGTGTTTCGTCTAGTTATACGTATGCATGATGCGCACCTGTTCACTCAATTGTCTTGAGCTTGCAGAATTCATTACCTTAGTGATCGACTTTGATGGATTCATGGTGGGGAAGTAGTTCTCTCATTTTCGTGCTGTGCGTGTGTTGTGTATGTAATGCAATTTGAGGTATCTCACCTCTATGCCTCCTCGGCTCGACAATGCAACCTGTAACAAGTGCCGAACTCAACAGAACCTTTTGAAGGGCAGGTCTGGTTTAGCTCCCGGAAAAGTATTTCTTTTTTTCTCGTCGAACTTATTGAAATTAGAAGGTAAATTAAATTATAGCAAATGTGAGAGAAAAGTTCCAGTGCTTAATGAATAATTTGGTGTTGGACAATAATTTGTGTTGAATTTTGAATCCGATGATGAGAGGAAAAAATGCGTAATGTAAAAAGCGCTCGCGACACTAATATCAACTAGCTTGAGATTCATTCAACTGAAAGATGTTCTTTAGTGCAGGGAAGCGCGGGGTCTCATGAGGAAGTATTGAATGTATTGCAATTGCGAGTAGGGATCTAACCGAATGGGGTTTGTAACTTAGTTGTAATGGTCCTTGACCTGTTTGCACTTGTACCTAGCGAGTTAGCTTCGTGAATAACAATTCGTACAATGAGTTTGTAACGTGAAAATGTCAGCGCTTGGTAAATCACCTAAAGGCACAGGAAAACACCTGAAATGCTCTTAAGGGTAAAGTAGAGTTGGAGGTGCTTCGAGCAGTAGCAATTTCAGAATGCTACTTACTGGTTTAATGAAAATAGTGTCAGTTTCCCATCCCACCCTCGTTTATCATCCATTATTCCATTTTTGCCCATTTTAAAAGAAAACTCTTATCTCTCACGCTTCTTTTTTCTTGGGTATTTTTTTTTTTGAATTTATGATTTTAAACAAATATTATTTACCAAAATAAAGTAAAAAAAATATTTACTACTTTGGGATTTGCACGGCACTATGCTGCACGGGCCCGAATGCCATGCGAGCCCGTGCAGCATTCTGTGTGCTGCATGGGCCCAAGGCCTGCAAGTCGCGTAGCCCAAGCCCTTTAAATATTTTTTCATTTTTATGTGATTTTAATTTTAATTTTAATTTTTATATTTCTATAAAATTTTAAATATAATTTCTCTCTTTTGAAGCTTATTTTTATAACACAATTATCAATAATTAATTAAAAATTTTATTAATATGCATGTAATTAATTAATTTAGTATGTAAAAAATTAATAAAACATAATTAATTTATCAAGATAAATTTTTCAAAAATAATTAATTCATTAAGATAAAATTTTCAATTAATATAATTTATTTAGTATGTAAATGAATATATAATATATTAAGGTAAACATTTCATTTAAATTTTTATAATTATTTACATACTAAATTAATTAATTACATACATATTAATACAATTTTTAATTAATTATTGGTAATTGTGTTATAAAAATAAGCTTTAAAAGGGAGAAATTATATTTATAAAATTATATAAAAAATACGAAATTAAAAAAAGCTGCCGAAGCGGCCTCCTGAAATTTTTTTTATGAATTATTTATATACTAAATTAATTAATTACATACAAATTGATAAAATTTTTAATTTTATTTAGTATGTAAATAAATAAACAATATCCATTTAAATAAATATAATTTTTTCAAAAAATAATTAATTCATTATGGTAAAGTTTTCAATTAATGTAATTTATTTAATATGTAAATAAATAATTTATTTATTAAAATAATTTTTTATTAAATATTTACATACTAAAAAAATTAATTACATATATAAATAAAAAATTTTAATTAATTATTGATAATTATGTTATAAAAATAAACTTCAAAAGGGAGAAATTATATTTAAAAATTTATATAAATATAAATGTTATAAATATAATTAAAATCACATAAAAAATGAAAGTATTTCGCACGGGTCCGTGTGACATTCTTGTATCAGACTCTGAAGTGCTAAATATTTTTTTAACCCTATTTTGGTAAATGGTTTTTTTAAAATATTAAATTAGAAAAAAAAAACCCTCTTTTTTAACCGCTCAGACTTCTCACGCCTGTCTTCCCTCACGCCCGCGCTCTTGCCTCTCTTCCCTCGTGCCCGACCTTGAGCTCTCTTTCCTCGCCAGGTAAGATTTTTCTGTTCATGGGCTTGATGCGCGCCCGCCCCTCGCCTCTCTTCACGCTTCTCTTTCATTTTTACGATTCTAATTAGTTTAAGTCTGCGTCTAGCTACGGTGCAATTGCTTTTAGGTGATGAGGGTTCTTTTAATTTACTGGAAATGCGGGCCTTTTGGGTTGTGGGTCGTCGTTGCTTTCATCGAGCTGAGCAACTCGTGCTGAGGGTTTGTAAGCGTGATTGGGATGGGAAGATTTTCTGTCCGAGCGTTTCTGAATTTGGGATGCTCAGCAGCTCTTGTCTGAGTGTTTCTGAGTTTGGGATGGGTGCAATTACTACTTGCTTTCCCAATTGCTGCATCTATGTCATCAGGAGCAATAGCATTTGGATCTGGTTATGCTTGTGTTCGATCCAATCGACAGTTTTACCGTTTGTTTCTAGTGTCTTCTTTAGGATCTTGATACGGGGAATCATGCTTAAAATCCATGGCTTATGCTATTAAAGCATGTATAGCTATCACCGTTAGCCTGAATCTGTTAATGGTCTACTCTTTCACATTATGCAATGTGGATGGTGTCACTGTGAATGCTGCTTTAGCAAGTTGCTTGTTGTTCATGTTTATGGAATTGGGTGATAGTTCATCTCAGTTTTTTGTGCCTCTCAAGTGTGGTTAGGCGGATCAATGAGGAAACCCAATCGTGAGACCAGCTGACATAGGGGCAAATGCACTTGGAGCTGCCTATGCTGCTGGATATGCCGTCGGTGTAGGGACAGAGGAGGATATTTTTATTCTGGAGCAAGAAGTAGTAATGCAACTACTTTCATCCTAAATTAGATGAGGAGCTGAGGAAGAAGAAGGTGGATTCTTGGTGCAAAGCTGTCCCATGGACATTCGATCTGGCTGATCTTTCTCTCTGATGCCTCACTGAATTAATATTTTGTTCATCTTTTCAGTTTCCGTTCTCTGATTGTCACGGCTCATGCCATTCTTTACTTTAATAAGATACGTTTGGGCCGATTCATATTTTGACAACTGACACCACTTGTTTATACTATCCTTCTTAGCTAAAATCTGATATTCTGAATCCTATGTCATCTCTTACTCTCCTGTGTTTGAGAAACTAATGGCAGCTGCATCACGTTTTATAAGACTTCTATAAATTTTCATTCCATTCACAATTGTATAAGTTTTGACATGTCATCTATTCAGCAACTTGAATTGACAAAACTTTGCTCTCTGCTGCCACAAAGATCCCCATAGCAGATATTTATAAGTTGAGGAACTTGTTTGAGTTTGCTCACTGGTTTGGGAAAAGAAAATTTCTCCAATTCTTTAAACGTGTTAAAGTTCCAAATATGATGGTTGTTTTACTATAATTGGCGAGGCTTATTTTGTACAGAAGGGCTTTTGTACTAGGTTTTGTTCAAATGGCTATGAGTTTAAGGAATAGTGAGTGATCATATTTATTATATTGATATGACTATAATTCTAATTGAGAAAGATCCACTTTGATGTGATGTTTTCATTTATAAATTTGTCAATATGTCTCATTATATTACTTTCAAAAAACATATATAAAAGTTACAATTTTCTTTTTCAATTTTAAACAAATAAAAAGAAAAAAACTTAAATTGATCTTACAAAAGGACATTTTAAATTTATGTTTACCAAATAGGATTTCCCCCAAAGTTGTTTTTCAAGGGATTTTTCAATTAGAGCTTACTAAACAGTATTTGCCGGTTGTTGCGCTTTGGTGCTTTTCTCATGCCGTTACACCTTTGCACCATTTGTGACATCCTTTGTTGTCATGCCTGGTATGAGGTTTTTGTGTCTCGGCTTTCCTTGTAATCGCGCATTTTTGATAAGCTAATACATATCTTACCTCCCCCCCCCCCCAAAAAAAAAAAACAGTATTTGCATTTCTCCAAACCTCTTTAGGCTAAAGGCCTTTGCATTTTCCCGAAGACGTTCCCCAAAAGCTGAACCAAACAGAGCTGAAAATTGCGTGCGTGTCAGAATCACCACCTCTTATTCTAGAGAATTTGGATATCTCAAGTTTCAACTCAATTCTCATATCCTATATGGGCGATTGCTTTGGTCCTCATCTTCTTCGACATTTATTTCATGTGATTTACTTGGAAGTACATAGAAAGCTCTACTTTGATAGAAGACCTAACAACTTGATGCTTTTCGTTGTTTGATAGAGCAAAACTGTTATAAGCTTTTGTTAACATATTGTAGACCTCTAAGGTTACAGTGTTTTTTACTCTATGCAGCTAGAATGCGAAACTGTTTGACTGGTCGTGAACCCACATTAATGGGAGAAAATTCATCTGCCCACGGAAAATTTACGTATTTCCATGACCAGAAGTATCCCCATGAAGCAATCGACATCCACCACATTGAGGTCCGAAGTAACAGTGCAAAGGGTGTTTTTATCTCTCTCGTTGCTGCCACCATCTTGGGGAATGCATTCTATCTTCTCCTCGTCAAGGTGCACCAGTGACTAGTCTAGTCAGTGTTTAGTTTAATTGGTGAAATGAAGTTTTTTTGCTCTTAATGTCTTGAACCTGAATGCCTTTTAATGCTGCAGTATTGGTTATAAGTCTGTCTGTTTGATTTTTTTCGTCTCAATCTTTGTCCTTTTTTTAAAAAAAAAAACTCTCAGGGTTTGAAATCAGACTTTCATTTAATCTTGGGTACTATAAATCATTAAAAATGCGTGCATCCTTGCACTCGAAGTCACCTTATTTGTTCCAATTCTCTTTTTAGTTTGGTGGGAAACTCAAAAGGATCCCCCCTCGGTCCAAAAAAAAAAAAAAAAGGATCCCTTGGGTTTTGCTTAAAGCCAAAACCAACACACCTAATGTTGATGACTGTAGTTTGCAACAAAGAGTTCTGCCATCGACAAATCAACCTATTATAGAAATATTTGAAGTGTAAAATGACTATTAGTATGTGATGGTTGTTCCTGTTCAGTTTAGTTGTTTTTCATGCGGTATCATGCTGAATATGGAACACTAGACTCATGATTGTTGTATTTCTGCTTTTGTTCATGTGACAGGAGAAATCAGTTACTCTTCTTTTCTCAAGCTTACTTTTGTGGGCATTTCTAAGAAAATTGTTGCTCCGGAAACCTGTTAAGAAAGGTCAGAGGAACCCAGGTCCTGTCTACTCTTGTGTGGTCTTATTGTATCAGTTTAGTGTCTGACATCATTTCAATTGATAATTCAGAATCTGTGGTGATTATGCCAACTCTTGGGGTACAGCTTGAGACTCTCTATCTGAGGTACTTCTGTTTGATGTGTACTAATATGCAGTTTAATTGTGGGTTACATGAAGAATTCGTTTCTAGCTGATGACTTGAGATCTCTACCTTCTGGTGTTATATTGCATGGAAATAGTAGGTTCTAGATGCTTAACGTTTATGCTGGATCATATCAGGATTCGTGAAAATTATACACTAGTTTAAGAGAACATGAAGTTTGATGAAGTATGATTCTAAAGTGAGAGGGGTTCATATGTTTGGTCAATTGTACTCTGCATTTTCTCTCCTGGAATGAATGGCAAGTGGCGGCCAATTCGTTTCATTCGTCCTCTGTGTATGCGCACTTATGAATCTAGGCATTGCGAAGAAGCATTGTCAGATCTTTAAATGCGTTGTCTGGTCATTTTGTTAAAACAGGACATATGTACCATTTAAGTACAATGTTGTGCCATATACTTCTAAATTCATGTTTCAAACAGTGGCCGAATCATACGTCAGTTTGTTCCCGTCAGCAAGATTTTAAAACCTGTGCTACAAGAATGCGTCACACCCATCACTTGTTATTGGAGCCTGTCTTTGGTTTTGCGTGAGGAAGAAGAACTGACGCTCGTTTTCAAGGTATGACGGATCTCTTAATTGAAGTATGCAAAAAGAGCTGGAGTGAGATGATGAATTTGTTTGGGCTTTGGAGATACAATATTGATGTATGCGTTGGAAACATATTATGACCTTGTCATTTTCAGGAACTCCGTCCACCGTTGAAGATGCTAATCCCAGTATGGAAGGCACTTTGTGCTGCCACTGGCGAAGGTAGCTCACATTCTTACACAGAGGACGGCGGAGATGCTGATGGAGTTCAATCTGAGATTAACCCGTGATGTGATTGGGCCGTCACTTGTGAAATACAGAAGCCAGGTGATCCATCGCCTTCAAAGAAAGTCGCACGACGGTGAACCTGTCCAATTTGGCCGATTGAACCGCTAATTTCACTGCTTGAGGTGTTCTCTGGTGCATCTGCTGTCGAAGTGGGTGCTTCCATGTCTCATTGCACCCGCTTATATGTGTGTAGATACATTTGGATATACGTGTGAAGAACCACGATCAAATCTCGTCAAAGCCTTGGTGGATGACACCATGGGAAACCAATCGGAAGCTGAAGCTGGAACTGACGAAAATTCAATTCGTTTCCTGTGCGGGGATTGAGAAGCTTCTGATTGATCAAACCCGAACTGTCGGTTCGGGTGAAGAGTAAAAGATCGCCGGGTCAAACTCATAAGGACCGGGTCCTCGATTTAACGATATGCGAGCATCAAGGACACAAGTCTACGTGCATGTAGGTCCGGACTTACCGCTGGACCATTATAACGGCGGCCGTTGGTATGTGATGCGGCAATTGTTAGAACGACCATGAACATTTGATATATAAAATGAAGGGGGAGGGAGATGGGTTGCTCGCTCTGGGCTAATGTTATTCATGAAGTTTGCCTACTTGTACACGCTAATAGCGACGCACACAATATATATGTAGAGTAGGTAACAAACAATTAAAAAAAATGAGAAAAAATCCACAAAAAATTTAGAATAGGTTATATGTTCCTTCATGAAAATTTGAAAACTTTACTAATTATAAATGTGGGCGACCTTCGTTAATGTAATCCTTTTAATTAGAGAACCGAGGGGTCCAATCGGGATTCGAAGAAGATGTGGCCTATCAGATGATGAAGGGGGTACTGATACTTAAGTGAAATGTACTATGGTGAGTAATGCTTAGTTACCCATGGTCGACGAAATAAAAACTTTAACGTGCACGAGGCGGGATTGCGATGAAGAGAGAGAATCATTTTCGTGCAAATTATTCAAAAATGTGGCTGCTGTTCGACGAAAATTTAAATTAATTTCCCAATTGCTCCCAATTTTCCATGCCGAGTTGATTATCTTGCTACGAGTAGAAGCACCTAACCTTCTACTCACTTGTGGATACACTGATCCTTCGGGTTTCGGTATTGTGGACCCTAATTATCAGGAGCATTGCCCTTATTATTATTGTTGTTGTTGTTGTTATTGTTGTTCGGAGCTATTTCAAAAGGAAGTTAACCCTAACTGATGGAGACAAAAAAAAAATTGATGCATATTGAACATGCCGAAAATTAAATTGTAATATAATCTGGATTTTACATTCAATTCATGTGACCAATTTGTAGGTTAGGACATGTAAATCCCACGTTGGAAAAAAGTTAAAAAAAGGCAAAAAAAAAAAAAAGGAAAAAGAAGAAAGAAAGAAGTTTTTCGAAAATTCAAATATCGAAGCTCCCAAGATTGATGGAAGGGACGTAAGAAAATGTGGGGAGTAGCCACTCTGCCGCCTTTTGCGTTCACAAAGGGAATTCCGAATCACCCCGACGAACGAACAAGAAAACTTGGAGGACAACGGTCTACGGTCATGAGGGAAATAAACTCGTAATGCAGGAAAAAATATATATATGTCGTTACGAGCGCCTTCGAAATATTTGTTAGATTTATTTGGGTTGGCATAATTCGGATTGTGCATAACACGCGGACAATTTGTACATTAAATATTTCGAAGCAGAAGCAGAAATTGATTTTTCTACTTTTGTTACATAATTTAATTTTTGATAGGAGAAATTCATTTGGTAACGGCTAAAAATTTCTATTTTTGATACATTACTAACACATATAAAAAAATTATTGTCGGCATCTGAAAAATTTCTGCTTCATTTTTAAAAATTTTAAATTTCTTTTAAAAATAATTTTTATTATTAAAAATGTCATTTTCTTTTTTTTAAAAAAATATTATTTATTTACTCGGCAGTGGTTGGCAATTGTCACGATGGTGGTTGGCGATAGTCAATAGATGGCGGTGGGGGTTAGGGTGGTGGTCGACGGTTGGTGGCGAGGGGCAGTAGGTGGTGGTTTGCAACGAGGGTTGATCGGCGGATGGCGATGGCAACATTCGTGGTTAAAAAGGGGGTGATGATGTAATGAAAAGTGGGAGAGACGAGAAACATTTCTTGAGTTGAGAAGCAAATTTTTTTTTAAATTTTTCAAAATGAGAGAAAAATAATTTCAGAAGTGAAAATTCACTTTAAAAATAAAAATTTCTTTCAGAAGTAAAATTTTTTACCAAATAAATTTCTGATTTAGAAGTTAAATTATCAAATGGATTTCTATTTTAGATGCATTTTGAAGCAGAAATTTGCTTTCAAAAGTGTTACCATATACATCCTTAACAAGTTCGATAAAATTTATTTTATAATCAACAAGGAAAGAATGGAATAGCCCTTCCATAGGAATATAAATGGATTAACTATTTACTACTGTGGTTTGCATAACGGAATAGTTTCAAGATTATGACTCCCTCTGTTTTTTGTAAAATAAATGATTTCAATTTTTTTAAATAAATGACCACTTAAAATAATTAGCTGATGATACAAATGATCGTTTTCTTAAAAATTAAAATCATTTTGTATTGACAAATGGAGCCTATGTCCTTGTTTGGTTTAACAGTATTGCACTGGAAATAATTTTTTTTATGAGACACTGAAATAAGTTGAGAATGAAAAGAATTCATATCTTTGATGAGATATAAACAAAGTGTGATTTCTTGTCTTATTACATTGTTGAAATTCATGTGGTACACTATTACAATATTTCTGATTTCTATATAACTATTGTACTATTATAGTTGTACAATTAAATTTTATTTCCCAAAATTGTGTAAATTTTTCTAATAGTATTGGTTCCTTAATGTAGTTATAGGTGTAATTTAGAAAATTTACTTATCCCGCTAATCTTTGCTATATTGAAAAATTAGTATTTTCAGTACTGAAATATTAATAATGATGTATTCAAGGAATTAGGGATGCCAGTCAATTCATGTTGCTACTAGTTGTACTCAAACTATCTATAATTAAAAGGGTTAATATCGTGAAAAATTTATAATCGGTATACCTGTGATAAATTTACTCCAAATCATTTTTTTATCACCAAAAATCATAAATTGATATACCTTTGATAAATTTATCTCAAACTGGTACACCTGTGATAAATTTATCATCTATTAGTTTTCATTAACTTTTATGATCAAATTTATGAGTTGGATGACATATGATAGTTGTTGGATGTACATGTTTAGGATTTTTACCCTCTATTTGTCATAATTTAAGATTTTTCGTGGTATTAATCAAATTTAACAGAAATTAACAAAAGGTAAATTTATTAAATTAAGGATTTTTCGGTAATCAAAATAATTAGTTTGGGATAAATTTATCACATATATATCAATTTGGGATTTTTAGTGATAAAAAAATAGTTTGAAGTAAATTTTTTACAGGTATACCAGTTTTGGATTTTTTGTGATAAAAAAAGTTTGGGGCAAATTTGTCACATATGTATCAGCTTGAGATTTTCGTAATATTAAACCTAATTAGAATCATCACTATAAAATAAGCTTAATTACGAGTATTTACTATAATGGAATTATTCGTGTCCTTAGTAAATCGACAATGTTGTCAACACTAAACAATATCTACTAAGGACTCTTATCCGTTGTGAGACTCTCATTCAATTGTGCGTATGATCAACAAGTGAAGTCCCCGTCAAAGTGTTTAGGTGGTTATGATCGCCGAAGTCGAGCACACATTCATCGAGCAGCCAAAATTGAGTGTCGTGAAGTGATGCATTTTATTTGCGCAATTCAAGATTGGCTCCTACATGGTTCCATCAAGGTAGTATGAGAAAGAGTGTCTACTTACTGATTATTTGTTTTGTCACCGCTTGTCAAATTCGAGATGATGTGGATTACATTGAACTTTGTCATTTAAGGTTCAACTTAGACGATTGTCAATTGTCATAAATCCGGTTGGATGGCTTACACAATGTTTGGTCATAGATTTTAGCAAAAAACCGCACCTGTCACGTGCGACATATGCAAGTTGGATGCTCCAACTCGAGGGGAGTGTTGAAATATAATTATGGATATTAGAGAATTTTCTATTGAAAAATATGTTTGGAGTTATTATTCGATGTTTCATTATTTTCTAAGGTTGTTAATTTTCTTGTTCAATTATTATTTCTTTCCTATGCACGTTGTTCGAATATAAATGTCATTCTCCAATAAAGTGTAAAGTAAAGTCAATTCGGTAAAGATGTGATTTTTATTGATTCTCTCTCCCTCTCTCTTCAAGATCCTATAATATTTATGATGTGTTATTCATATCTAATTAACCTGTAATTAATCATTGGAGGATGGCCTTAATGGTCATTCTTCCCATTAGGAAAAAAGGGAAATGGGGTTTCGAATCCTCATTTTCAGGGAAAATGGGTGGAGGCGCGTGAAGAGAGAGCAAAATTTTGCAACCTACGCATATGGTATGACTTCTATAATAAAATAGAAAAGGATAAAATCAGACAAAAAAAAAATGCTGGTAAATAGAACCGCTACTTGGTACGAGACATTCGCAAAATTCTTTTTGTTGTCCAATTTTTTTTTTTTGGGTAAATTTCTAGCAGTCACAAACTGAAATTAGGAAAGTTGGAAAAAAATGAAATACAGAAAATTCTTTTCCTTTTATTCTTTTTGTTGTCTTTTTTTTTTTGGGTAAAATTTCTAACAGTTACAAACTGGGATAAGGAAAAATGGGGGAAAAAAAAGGAAATACAGAAACCCAAGCAACCCCACAAAAATTGCATAACACAACAAAAACAAATGGGAAGATCTCCATCTCTCTCCACACGACCTGGATTTCCCACACCACCTCCTCAGAAAACCCTAATTTCACCTCTCCTCCTGTAGTATTCCCTTTCCCTCTGTCTCTGTCTCTTCTCTTTTGAATCTCTGAAAGATGTAGAAATTCAGAATTGGGTACGTCAAAGTCCAAGGCTTTTCTGCTCTGCGCACTCATCTGGTAACAGATGATTTTTGTTTTTTTCTTCTTCTTTTTCACGTGCTTGTAGATTAGATTTGCAATTTTTTTTCTTTAATCGAGCTTCTGGGTTTTTTTTTTTAAAAATTTATTAGCATTGAATTTGATCGAATTACTTGTTTTTGATGCGGTGTATTCGCTGTTTCAGCAATTTGTCAGGTTGACGTTATATAGAGCTTTCTATTTAATTTATTTTGCTGCATGTTTCGTTTGGAACTATGCTTGTGTATGTGATGACGATCTTATTGATTAGAGGATGGTACGATGATGCTGGATGGGAATTGAAGTGTTGGGTTTTCCGTTTTGGCCCTTTAGTTTTTAACAAAGGAGTAAAAGAAGAGAGCATCAATTTATGGAAATGCAACCCTGATGAATACTTCAGTCGATCTGAACCAGTTTTCTGTTGCAAACTTTGGCTGATGTTCAGATATGAAAAATCAGAGTTTTAGGTTCTTTTTCTCCCTGAGATAATGGACTTAGACATGGTCTTGTTTTTCTGTTTTCCAGAGTGAACGTAGATGGATTTGCATGCTGTGCTGGTTGAAGAATCGTTCCCATCAATGAGCTGAAGCATCTGATCCTAAGGGTATGATGGAGGCTAATCTATGCGATGTCAATCACTTGGATGCCGATGTGCTTTTGCCCCCGAGGAAGCGTCTGCTTGCAGGACTGAAGAGACAGAATTGTGAGAGCGATTGTGCTTCTCATGCCTCCTGCTCTGCCTCGTTGTCTTCATCTTCAACGTCAAGTGTATTTGATGCTCACCTGAATAATTTGTTGCATGCTCATACCTGCGATTCTGACCTTTCGGCTGAAGAAATTGTGGAGGCATCAAAATCAGCAGCTGCAGCTAAAGCTAAAGCTGCAAAGGCTGCGAGAGCTGCAGCGGAAGAGAAGGCAGCCATTGCAGCGAAGGCTGTGGCAGCTGCCAAAAGTGCATTGGATTTGGTGGCTTCTTTTCCGGAAGAAGTAGGCAATAAGGACAGGACTCTAAAAAGGAATAAGCTGCAGAAGCATGTTCCAGTTCACTCTTTGTACAGAAATCAAAGGGTTGTTGAAAGTTGTGGGGAAGACGAAGAACTCGCACGAAAGCTGCATCGAGCTATAAATAGCTCTCCTAGGATTTCAAAGAACTCATCGAGCTCTGACTCTAAAGGTCAGAGGAAGAGACCCAGAATCTTGCCTAGTCTAGATGAGGCTGGGCTTCCAAATGCAGGTGTAGTTCCGGGAGAGATTTCACCCAAGTGCAACGGACATGCTGTAATGGGCGAGATAGATTCTGAGGGATCTACATATGAGGTGAACGCCAATAAGGTGGATGAAAATTGGGAATCGAGTCGGTCAAAGGAGAGAGTTTGGGATGATGGGTGCAATACTAGTAAAAAGAGGGGAAGAGTGAAGTTAAAGAAGTTACCTTTGAGCATCTGTACCTCTAAAGATCAGGCAAGCCCAAAGGATGAGTCAAACAGTAGACGCTCCCCATCGAGTGAGCAGATTACGGGCAAGCCTGTTGCTGGCAATGTGCCTTTGTTTTCCGTAGAACCTTCTAAAGATGGTGTGAGGCAGTTTGAGGTCACTCCAATTTGGAAGTGCCAGGAGTTTAAGGCTCCCGCCTGTGTCAAACCAAATAAGGCTGTGCAATCTTAATGTATGGATAAGCAAATTTTGTTTGTGACTGTTATGATAAGAGTCGATAGCAGAAATTGGGGTCCTGATTTTCGTTTGAGATAATGGCCTTTATTGGATTTTTTTGACCTTCTTTTTTGCTGCTTTCCCTTTGTTTGTAATCCATTGAACACATGCATGTATATTACTGTTTGTATGTTCTTTTGCTTGAATCCTGGCTCTGCGTTGCATATTTTCTGTGTTCTGCTTGAGGTTTGAAGAGGAGAAGAATGAAATGTAATGTCACTTTACACAGAATATTTCGTCCTGCCGAAGGATAAAGTTTGAGGTTCTCCTGGCTTGATCTCATTAATTTTTCCCGGCAAATATCTCATCCATGCGGCGTGGTTGCAGCTTGTACATGCGGTCTCTGCCTTTGCCTCCGCAATGCATATTGCGTTCATGGCGCATGAGTGACATGACATTGTCTCCGATGAAGACTTCTTCCTAGATTTTTCATCTGGCCATCTGTGAATGGGACATGAAATGGCCATGAAGATTTCTGTCGGCGTTCTTGAATGTTGGAAATGGCTATGAGATGTGCTGCTCCAATCGTTGGCTTCCATCAATTGGCTGGTGAGGATTGGTAATCTCCAAATCCAAAGCTTTGCTTTCTTTGCATGGCATTCAGAAACTTTTGCTAAATACATTTCTTGATGATAATCTTCGGTTGGTTCACCTTTCCTTCTTTTCTTCTCTCCCTTTTTTTTTAGGTTGGACCGACCCATGTTTTGCTTACCCATAAATCCAACGCTTTGGATGTGATTTAAGAACAAGTGAATTTCTTTTGAGAACGAAATGATTGTTTCCCAAGGCATCTTTACATTTAAAGGTCATCAATGTTCAAAATGCAAGAGGAGCACCCCTTTGTAATTCAGTTCACTCATCACATGGTTCTTGCCGTAGTGGTAGCTAACCGACGACACGACTAAATAGGTCGCGGAAATATTTAATCCGACTGTGACCGATCAGCCACATTGTTCGCATGCTATATATATCTTAATCCGACTTCGAGTTTGGGTTTTGCAAACTTCACTCATAGTTTGACCAAACTCGTAACTATGACATTTGGTAACTCACTCCTTGTGATTCCCTTTTTTGAATTTTCTCAAAGTAATAATGCTTTACTTGAATTTGTGGTTAGTGCTCCTTGAGTTTTTCTTTTGGGGGGTCTTTGGCACTAATAAAAATCATACCACCACCACTTTCTTTTCTTCTAATTTTTTAAATGACAATGCCATGCCCTTATTCTCAAAGCTAATCTCTCGATAGCAAAATTCGAATTCGAATTACAACATTTGGGTATGAACCCCTTATAGACAATTACCCGATGTTCAAGTGAAGAGGGCTGTCGTACTTCGGTAAGGATTAGTTGGGCAGTGGAAAACTCCTTTTTAACGGAAAAGAAGAGGAGACTTCATCTCAAGAGCTCAAACTATGTACGAATAAGCAAGCTCGAGTTGAGTCTTAAAAAATTTGTCATACGGGTGAAGCGAATTGAAGACAAGCGTTGTGCGTCCTTGTCTAGATTAGCTAACAAAAGATAAGATAGGCCACTTGGGACCAAGCAAAAAGGTGAAGGGGAAGCTGGCTTCTATTCAATTACTTCAAAACAAATCGCACTCTCTCGGTAGATGATGACATAGCCCACCTAATACCCCTGCTTCTGTCACTTTCTTCTGTCCTACAGCCATTTTTTTTTTTCAATAGAGGAGTGAGCTATAAGAATTGGGATTTTCTAGGCAAATATTATTAATTTGTTGAAGAGAGGACTGATATCACGCCCAACTAAATCCTAGTACAAGGATGGGCCGGCCAGGCTGTGATGCATGCCATGGATCAGACCATCGCCCGAGCATGATACAGGCCACGGACCAAGCGAACAACCAAGGTGGCCGAGCGTGTGATCCAAATGAACCAGTGCATGATCCAACGCATGGCCATGTAAAACGAATTATAGAAATTCAAACAAGTAAGACAATGGGAATATGACGAGAAGGAAAAGACAAAATTAGGACGCCAAGGGGTCAGCCAAATGGGTCACCATTCTTGTATAAATTGGGGTGTTCCCCCCTCAATCGCATTGTACACAAAACATTGAGCAATAGGCTCTCATTCTCTCCCACAACCCCCCCCCCCTCTCTCTCTCTCTCTCTCTTAAGTGGCTAGTGAGCTTGAGTGACGATCCTTAGGCGATCCATTGTGCCTAAGCCACCGCACGAGACTCGACCAAGCATAGACTCGCAACCCTAGGATTCGATATTAATGACATATCCAAATTTATTATTTAAAATTTCATTTCTAATCATAGGGAGTGATCGCCGGACCCGAAACTAAAGAATCATCCGAAGAAATATAAAAATCCCAAAGTACCTTAGCGTCTGTATGGTAACCATTCTAGTTATCTAATTCTGTTTTTCGGAACAAAAAAAAGATGAGAATTCTATTTGGTAACATAAATAATTTTGATTTTGATTCTGTTCTCAAAAATATTTTGAAGCAAAAGCAAGAACAAAAAAAAAGTTAATTTTGAAGAAAAGAATCACTTTTAAGAATTACAAAATATAATGAAGTCCCACATAACTTTTTTTTTTTTAGTTCTTTTGTCGCTTTTTTCTCGACCTAAAACAGAATAAGGTCAATTTCAAAGAAAAATATATAAGATAATCAAATAAAAAAATTGAAAAAATTTGGAAAAATTCTAAAAAATCAATTTTTTTTAAAGAATATCCCTAAAAATAGCCGAAGCTTATATTAGACTAGTTTGACCTTATTTTTATAAATTTGGGCCTAGATTTCCTAGATTTCATAATTTTTTTTTCTTTTTTTAGAAAAATCATTAACATTTTTGAAATTAAACTCGAAACACATTTCTCTAAGCCCTTAGGGTTTTATGATGATTTCTTGATTGCGTACTTGATTTCTTTGGTTGTGATTTGCTTGGGTTTATATATTTTAGACTTAGTCTATTTTTAAAAATTTTTGGAGAAGGACAAAAATAATCATTGTGAACACTTAGCAAGTTCTCTTTCTAAAGTTTTCGATGAATTAAGACTAAGATTTGATTTCCTAAAATAAAAAATGCAGATCAATATAGGGTAATGCATCGCATTTTCCTTACAGAAATGAGGATATTGCTTGCGCCCGTTGTTCACTAGCTCAAAATAGTTTGATGAAACCACAATAAATGATGAAAGTGACTCGTGATAATTCTTAGTTTTTTACGTTTCAATATGCATTATGTTATATAAAAGAATCAATATGAATTAACCGAGCAAAGTAACTATGTAATTATTTGACTTAAATAACGAAAATTAGGAAGAGCAATTGTTTATGGGTACAAAAATTTTGTGCAGTTAGTAATTACCAAACACATTTCTATTATAAGAGCAGAAATTTTGGGCAATTACCAAATGCGTTTTGATTTTTTAAAATCCATCCAGAAAACAAAATCATAAATAGTTATTTTAATCAAAATCACTTTTTTGAATCAAAATAATTGCCATACAGAGACCTTTAATCTAGTGTTTTAGTTTTTTTTTTCTTTTTATATGTTTTTTTCTATTTCTTTTAGAAAGAAACACGCGAGACAAATGGGCCCCATGTCATCCGGACCAAAAAAAAAAAATCAACTCAACTTTTAGATAGGTTTGGTCATTAAATCTCGTTGTTCAGATTGATTTACCGAATAACGTAAAGCTTTATAAGCGAATACTCAATAGAAAATCGTCACATCACTTAAACTCCATTTGTTTGAAAAAATGAATGATTTGAAAGCTACTTTCCTAAGAATGATCTCGTTTGAAATAATTAGTAAATAAAAATAATTATTGTTTATAAAAATTTATATCTAAATATTTTTGTGAACCATGTTTTTTTTTTCGTTCATTCATTTTTCCAAATAATATAAGTAATCATTTTTTTCAAATCATTTATTTTTTACAAAATAAATATGGCCTTAGTAAACAAAATTTAGTAGCATTTGACATAGTTTCTTCTCCTCGCATGTTTGATTTCCCAAGACCTAACATACGACCTCGTTTTTCGCTACACGTAAGGTTAAACCTAGCAACGGTCCTTCTTATCCGGGTCGTGTCCGGTTCTTTTTGCCACATCTTGTTTTCTGGTCCTATCCACCATGTCTTGCGAAAGACACGACACGTCTAGGCATCATGGGTTTGGTAAAATTAAGGTTGCTGTGCCGGCGCAAGTGCAAGGAATCTCACTCGGGCATTCGATGAAGTTCAGCGCTCGAAGCCTTCCTATTCCCTCAACTTTATCCCAAAACCAATTTGTCAAGTCAATTTCCTTTTTCAACTGTCAATACAAAGCAATGAAAGTGCGAACGAGTAAAGAACCGTGGAGCAGTAAATATATAAATACAAATTCCAGTGTCAAACAAAAACAAACGACCTCTGAAAGCCATAGCTAATATACAAGACATCAAAAATGCCTATCCGCTCCTCGTCATTTCCCAGAAGGAATAAAAAATATGAACTTTACATCTGTTAGCAGAAAAAAGAATCTCTTTCGAAGAAAGCCCACCAAACTTAAATTTCCAAATAGAAGAAAGAAAACTCATTCAAATGAGTTTTCAGGGGCTTCAAAATTGCTTTGGAGTAGCAGCCACAACTCCCACCCCTTTCATTTGCCCACCTTGATCTGAAGGTTGCTCACACCAGCTTCTAGCTTGTCGACTCTTGAATCATTCCTCATGGTGTTGTGGGTTGAGTCTCTCATAACGAGCCATGGATGTTGCAGGCATTGCTGAGCAGTAGGCCGCTTCTCTGGTGCAAAGTCAAGAAGGGGGCAAAGGAACTCAGAAAGCTCGAGAGCATCAGTCTCAGAAAACTTGTATTTTTCCACAAGTAACCGATCTAACGACCAGAATTTCAATCTCCTGATCCTTTTCAGATCGCCATATCTGTCAAAGAAATCCTTGGATCGAACTCCACCTGTGGCAATCTGCTCACAAGGGGAGGAGAATACAGTATACCCTTTAAAGTCGTGATCACATAAATACCGAAAGGAAGACTAAGATTAATACAGGGCAAGCTTACCTTTTTTGGAATCTTCCCAAGAAGTTCCATCATCAGTGCTAGGTGATCCTAACCCAACAAATACAATTTCAGTAAAACACCATTTTGATGCAGCTCAAGAAACTTCCACCTTTACCAAATAACAATGACAAGCTCTCGCCCGATGGATGGTCAACTTCATAAAAATTCAACCAAGCACATATACACTAAAAGGGACGTAAGAAATTGCAAGTATCATTCATAATGAAACATACATCAAGAGTTCTGAACAAGTCAACTGTTGACATATGGATTGACCATAACTTAAAAGCTCAACCACTAACAGAATCAAACTCCATAACAGTTAACAAATCATCATGTCAGCAAAAGTATTTCGTTATTGACCATCTCAAGGTAATTTAGCAGGTGCCAACAGCCAGAAAATATACCAATCATACAACAAGCAAACTGACAAATGAAGTATCATGAGAAAACTCATAGCGGAAGTATGCTAACCGTGCCACTGCCACTGACCTGGAACCAGCAGTGTGCATTCACACACAAGCACTCGAGCATGCAAGCATGCAGAGAGAGAGAGAGAGAGAGAGAGAGAGAGGAGCCATTTTTCGTGCTTGAGATGGTTTCACTTTTAAGGTTATCAAGAATAATCTAGAATCTTCACTCCAAACTGCAAAAATGTCAAGAGAAGCTTACACGGAACTAACAAGTCAACCTTTACAACCAATGTACACCCATTCCAGCCATTGTTGTTTAGTATCAAACATAAAATCATCAGATAGATGTTTCAACTCATGCAATCATTAGACAATAAAAAAAAATGAGAGGCAAAGTGATCCCACCTCATCCTCACTGAAGCCTTGACCACCTTTGGGAGCAAATAACATGTCCCCGGTAGCAAGCTCGAAGGCAGTGCAGGCAAATGACCACATATCTACGGAAAAGGAATAACCAGACTGGAGTACGACTTCAGGAGCTCTATACTGCCTCGTTTGAATTTCATCAGTGAACGGCTTATCCACCCAACATGCATTCCCAAAATCCACAATCTTACACCTTAAATCAATCCCATCCAAGCTTCTCTCAGGCTTCGTAGATGCACCTCCCATTGATTCTCTTCTAGCTGAAATCTTAGCAGCAGCTCTCCTTGCTCTCCTTTTCAACTTTTTCTCGATGATGCTCATGGTCACACCACCATTGAGATTTCCCTCAGGCCTTTCAATTATAGGAGAGACACCAGACCTCACTGGGTCTTTTGCAGGATCAATAGTGGAACAAAGGAGAATATTTTCAGGCTTCAAATCAGTATGGAGCAAACCAACCTCTCTGTGCAAGTAATCCAGACCAATCAAGATGCATTTACAGATTTCTCTCACTTTGTTCAATTCAATGCTTTTATATCGATTGTACTTGATTAGTCTAAGTAAGCTATCACCAAGAAATTCAAGGACCATACAGAGATGCTGCCCATTTGGGCCAGCATGCTTAAAGTGGTCAACCAGTCGCACAACGCATTTTGAATTTGATGGGTCACCGCTGGCAATTGCTGATAACAGTTCGATCTCGTGTAAGGCAGCTTGAGCAAATTGCGCTGCACTTTTCTGGATTTTAAGAGCAACATATTTCTGGAAGTACACGGAAAAAATTCCAAGTTCAGGATGAGAGCATGGAGCGCAAGAACCGAAATACTTAGAAGCAACTAGTAAAGAAGAGAGAGCACATCGTTGAACTAATAAACTACTTTGGATTTAATAGGTCCATCACAAACTCCTGACATTGAAGAGGTGGTGCACTGATCCTATTTACATTATGCTTGGGTGATTTCTTGAGACCATAATAGGAAATGATGACTCATGATTCTGCGTCAAGAAGTTAAGTAAATAACAGGAGAAGGTTGCGAGCATTGTCTACATCTGATGTGGAGATTCATTAAACACTCAAATTATGACGACATCAGGCTCATAGGAGACCACACTTGGAGACATTCAAGGGATACTAATCTAAGATAAGCTCTTTCTTGAAGCCACCAAAACTCAGAGTACATCACATCAGGATCACTTGGCATAAGGGTGTAGCGAAATAAGAGGCCACATTAAAATCACTGGCCAGATGAGTCCAGGCTCGTAACGTCCCCATACAGACTTCATTACAGTTCAACTTAGCACTCCGTATAAACCATGGTCAAAACAAAACAACCTTAGCGATGGAAGATTTAAGGAACACGTGGCTTTAGATCAGGGCCAAAACCATCAAAAGATCATTCAGAGAAAGGCGCTATCTTAAATCAAGACGAAACACTTTCTTTGTCATTCCCCCCCCCCCCCCCCAACGCAGTGATGTCAGATCATAAACTACCTTGATCAATAGTAATCAACAACAACACATCATCTGAAAATACATGAAACGGCACCTACACCAGAAGCGCAACAAACTGCATGATCCAAAAAAATAAAAAATATAAATAGATATATCTCTCATCACCGCCAACGATCAGAGCAAAATACATCTTCCTGAATCTCTTCCCAACGTGATTTCAACCACTGAACAGCCCTCATCTTTCCACAAAAAAAAAAAAAGCGAAAATTTAGAAGATGAATCAGAGAAGCCATCAATCGTCAAAAATCAAATCAATAGATAAAAACCGTCCTCGTTCCTCAAAATTCGCGCAAAACCAACAATACCAGATCACAAAACCACATTTCTATAACAATATCCAAACAACAGCAACACGCACGATCAACAAACACCAAAACTGCGCTTCAGGAGATCATCCAAGCCAAATCGCTGAAAGTCAAAATGAACCAAAACGATCAGAGAGAGATAGAGATAGATAGAGAGGTATTACAGAGGATCGATTGTCGTAAGCGAGCCAGACGGTGGAGAACTGACCCCACCCTAGCTTCCTCTGGGCGATGTACCTGCCGCCGGCGAACTGATCGCCGACCCGCACCGCGTGGTACCCACCTTTCCGGTAGTTCTCCATCCCCTCGTCGTCATCCTCGGAACCCGACGAAGACGAACACGACATGGCGATCTGACGATCCGCCGACTCGATCAATCAATCCGGGATTCGCGAAATAACACCGGAGGATTCCCTCGATTGCCCGCGGCAATACAGTAATGGCGATGGCGGGCGATTGATTGGCGCGACAACTGACGAAGACGAAGATGAAGATGAAGCTTCTTATTGACCTTCGTGGTTATCTCAGAGAGAGAGAGAGAGAGAGCAGTTGCGCTTGGTGTATAGGTGGCCTTCTCCACAAGGCTCTCTCTCCACTTTTCTCTCCTCCTTCCCCCCTTGAGGTGGTGGGTCTCCCTCCCAAATTTTTGAATTAAAAAAAAAACTTTTTTCTTTTATTACCTTTTTATGGAAAAGAATTGCAAAATCAGTGAAAAATTCATAATATTGGTTGTGGTTAGGTTAAGGAGAGATATCATATGGTGAGCAAACCATTGAGCTGATTAGTTAAAAAATAACAATGATCCGTTATATAAGTTGTTTCACGTTCAGCCAATAACTTGACACAGAAATCCAAACTTCGTGTCTCCCAAAAACGCGAACATGGGTTTGGTACCGATTTCGAACATGAGTTCAGTATCGATTTTGCTGGACTGCAGTGATATCCCTTATTAGGCTTAAATAGTAAATTGAGGCATCTGTTTAAGGCGGGTCATCTTATGTTTCTAGTGAAAATGTTTGGGAGTGCAACTTCATCAATTTCACCGAACTTCTTGCCCCTAGTCAGTCACATTTTTTTCTTCTTTTGTTTGGTAACCAAAATACGTTATATGTTGTTTTTGCTCCCTGGTTCATGTTGTTGTCCCATATGAAGAAACCAAGAACAGAGCATGTTGCCCCATTTTGAGCAATTTTGAACGCGAGAGAGATGTCAAGTTTGTATTTTTCTAGTAAATCTTGAAGAGCATCATTGGTTGCTCGGAGCAATCAGTACAAGGGATACACGCCAAACCTAAAAGACAATAAACCAACCCACTCATCCGCCATGGAAGGGGCCTTTATTGATCATAAAAGAAAGAGGCAAGCGAATTGTCCAAAAAAGCATACTGTCATTATGCATCAGGGTAAATCAAATTATGTCCGAAGTTTGAGTATGTACATGTGATTGGAGAGGCTAAAGGGACTTGACCGAAATACTCAAGTCTCAATAAGCGACTGTAGCGTGTTTCCGGACATATCATCTTTCGTCGATGATGTCGCTTCTCGGCTGAAAGAAAGAAGCAATGCGTTCCACATGGAACGATCGGGGGCGATTCCCATTTCCACCATCTGTAATAAGAGCTTGAAACCCATGTCGTGTTCGCCCTTCCCGCAAAAAGCATCGACCAGAGGTCTGTAACTCTCTGCGTTTGGCCCGCAACCTCTCTTGATCGCGTCCTCCATGAGCTTCAAGGCGCTCCCTATCTTCCCGTGCCGGCAAAACCCGCTAATTAGGGCATTAAATGTCGATGCGACAGGGAAATATCCCCGACCCATCATCTCGTTCATTAGCTCGAATGCGCTCCTCACATTCCCTTCCCGATTTAATAGATGTATTAGGGAGTCATAGGCGAGAACATTTGGGAATCCACCCTCCCCAATCATTTGATCATAGACTATCTTCGCATCCCCGGATCTGCCCTCATGACAGAATCCTAATATCTTCAAGCAACCATCTACAGCCCTAGGAAATAATCTCTCCATCTTGATCAGGAACTCCAATGCTTCGTTCATGCGGTTTTCCTTGTATAGACCATATAATACGCTATTGTAGGGATTAATGCGACCACCGGAACCATTTCTATTCTCCTCCATGAGTTCCAAGATCTCAAAACCATCATCTGTCCTCCCACCAAAGCATAGACCTCGGATTAGTGCATCAAATGTAGCAAAATTCCAACTAACCCCATCTGTTTTCATGTCATTGAATATATCAAGAGCTAAATCCATCATCCCAGAATCGCAGAAGCCGGAGATCAGCAAATTGTACGTGTCTGCATTTGGAAGGCACCCCTTTCTCTCCATCTCCTCGAGCAACCGATGTCCGACTTTCACTTTCCCTATTCCGCAAAAACCCTTCACCAACGTATTATAAGCCACAACATCCACAGGACCCCCCTTGTTCTCAACTCTCTCCAACACGTCAACAGCTTCCATCACGCGCCCTAGGCTGCAAAGGAGCTGCAAAACTTTGGTCACCGTAACAACATCGGGGATGAACCCCAAGCGGAGGCTTTTCTCAAGTAAGACAAGAGCTTGAACTAACTTCTCTTCATTACAGTACCCCGATATCAAGATATTAAATGTCACGTCATTTGGCTCCTCCATCTCATTCATCAAGCTCCTCGCCCGCCCAACCTTGCTGTTCCTGCAAAGAGCATGAAGCAACGTGTTGTATATCACTGTATTAGGCTTGACGACACCAGACTTCATGACTTGCAAGAGCTTAAAAGCATCAGCGATCCTATTCGTCAAGCACAGACCCTTCATCAAAATCCCAAAAGTGTACTCATCCCCTTGAACGCCCCTCTCCATCATCTTCGCCCTATAGAACTCCCTGGCCAAATCAATATCTTCCTTCATAAGAACATCGAGGATTGAGTTATATACCTTCAAGGACGGCTCCTCGCCGAACTTGCGCACCAAGTCAAGAACTCTGATGGCCTCACGGATCCTCCGAGCACGGCCCAGGCCCCGGACGATCGTGAGGAAAATGCTTTCATCCGGGGGTGACCCAATTGAGCTGGGCATTCCGTCGAGCAGTTGCTGGATGGTGTCGAAGCGGCGGAAAGCGCAGAGCTTGTGGACGAGGGCGCGGTAGGTGGGTTGAGAGTGGATGAAACTGGGGATCTTGGAGGCCCATTCGAAGGTTTCTAGCGCTAGGGACGGCGTTTTCTGGTCTAGGATCAAATGGGCAACGTGTTGGTCAGTTGGGACAGGACTGAATGGTCTTGTGGATGAATGTGGTGATGAGCAGGAGGATGATGAGATGGGTTTCGGATGCAAAGTGACAAGGAACCTCTGTTTGGAAAGTGCAGAGAAGAAGATGAAGGCTTTGGGGGAGTAAAAGAGCTCGGGCATGGAGGAAACGTTACACGAGCTGCTGCTCCAGCGGAGGGAGAGTTAACCGTCACCGGGCCAAGACGGTAACCAAAAGACTCAACAGTGGCTAGAAAAGGATAATTTGTGGCACAGCGGGTTTTTCTTGTTCATTTTGACTTTCCCGTTTTCTGCAAGCGCTAAGCGCGACAGCTTAACAAGGAAAGGCGAGAAGGAAATAATTGCAGAGAACTTTTCAGCCAAAGCTCAGACTGGGTTTCCTTCTTAAAAGCATCCTCTGTGTCTCGGTAATTTACGGCGGCCGGTTGGGTCGAGGTACTTGTGAGTACTCGGATACAGTCCGACAATTACTCGCTAATCGCTGCTTGATTCGACTTTCGACTGACCTCGTCAATAGCTTACTACGAAAAAAGGAATCAGAAATTCTTAAGATTGTATCGACTTCGAATATCTTCATTCTTCGTCCGAGTCAAGCTCGAGGTTCAATGAAGCAACTGTTAATCTAGGCAATCTCAATTTGTCTCAATCAGCTCTTGTATTGAGAATGAACAAAAACAAATGCTTTCCATAAAATTGTCAAGAGATAATGGTAATATTGAGACAGAGATTCAATGATCAATGTGATCTACTTATTAAACGTCCATTTACAATCTTCCACGCAAAGCGTGAAAGAAGCGAAAGAGGGGATGGATAGATTCGCTCAGGCGGGCTGCAGCTTGCCGAAATTGGCCATTCACCCGGACTCCTATTTGAGTCCACGCCCATAAGAAGAAGTGAACTGCACACTATTCAAACCCGGATGGTAAAACGCAAGCGAAAATCAACGACTAATCCTCAACTTTACAGGACATAAGAACACATAATTTCAGAAAAATCCCTGCCCCCAACAAGCCCAATTGATTCTAAATCTCACCTACACAAGCAATGAGGCAGTTCCTCAAATACCGTTCAGCACGCCCTTGAGAACGTCCAGCCCTTCGGCAGATATGCTCCTCCTCTTATGGGATTTCGGGATTTCGATCTTAGGGGGTGGATCCGGCGAGAAACAGATCACAACTACCGTCAGATTGTCGCACGTGTTGCGTTGGAGTGCCTCCTTGACGAGTGCTCTCGAGCATTTCTCGGGATTGTTGTGTTGCATGAGCTCTTTCCTAACCATGGTGACCGCACATTGGCTGCTCATCACATCCCAGAGCCCATCACAACCAATTATGAGGAACTCGTCCTCTTCCGTCAAGACAAGCTCCTCCAACTCTGGCTCTGAGCTCAGAGGGCACTTTGAACCCTTCGAACCCTTGATGTGCCAATCCCCGAGGGCACGTGCGACCGATAGTTGACCATTGAGGTAGCCGTCATATATGACACCACCCAGTTTCTCGATTCTCAATCTTTCGGACGTACAGTTGGGTTTGTGATCCTTGGACAGCTCAATTGCTCTCCCTCGTTTGCCCAGGACAGCTCTGGAGTCTCCAACGTTGGCAATTAGCATATTACTGTGAAAGCAC
Source organism: Psidium guajava (assembly GCA_016432845.1). Classification (NCBI taxonomy): domain Eukaryota; kingdom Viridiplantae; phylum Streptophyta; class Magnoliopsida; order Myrtales; family Myrtaceae; genus Psidium; species Psidium guajava. Next base: position 12,551,111 of record CM028231.1, on the reverse strand, counting down.
ACCATGCTTGTCAAAAACCATTGCTATGAAATGAATGCCAGAGACATTGCAAATGCAACTGTAATCTCAACGTCATCAAGGCCAAAAAACTATAACCAACAAAAATTGTGAAGCACAAGTCAAAAGTACCCTCACCTGCCTAATATAAGGGCAGTCAGAGCAGTAGTGCCTGAGGAACTATCTAAGGAGCTAGCTTCCGCAAATGCATTATCAGCTTTCGCAAAAGCACTCTTCACAGATTTTCTTAGGCCAGACGGAAAGTTGGAGTCCTGAACTATGTACTTCAGTATGTTCTTTCTGGTGAAAGATGCTGCATCAGTACCTCCATGCCCGTCGAACACCTGTATCAGTTCAGTTCACCAAGAAGAGCAACAGATAAAATACACATGGCCCAATTCTCACATGGCAGAGCAATGTCAGAAACATATGCAACCGGACCAGCGAAGGCAGCAATTTTATACACAAATGGATGAAGCAGGTTGGATAAAGCCCTCAGGCAAATAAGTTCAACTGTTTCTATTAGTTAAGGAGTGTCGTGACAACTTATTTACATTTAAAGATTTAGGCATTGTAGCTTGATGGTGAGTGAAGGTTGTCTCTGCACAAGGAGTACATTCCCACGTCGATATAACATTATTCAGGGGTAAGGGTTAATTGCATGAAAATTGGTTATTAAAACATCCAGACATTTACTGCCAGATGGTGCAAATCGACAAATCTGAGACAGTAACAAATGAAAAATACACACCCCATAAAATGCCCCAGGGGAGGGGACTTGCACAGCTGAATCGAAATGTTCATAAAGATTATCCACGCAAATATACTCATCCTCCATGAACTGTTTTGGTCCTTTCTCCGAGCAGCTTCCAGAGCGAAAAACAGGTAAGAACCCTGATTTCTCAAGCGGTGGTGACTTGAAACCAATAATTCCGAGGTCGGAGTCCTGCATGAAGATCCACTAAATATTTATTGGAATTGATCCTCGCTACAGGATCAGCCAATCTAGTGGCTGACAATCTATCAAAGCTAGTAGGCAACCCATGCATCACCTGGGTGACGCAGAATAATAGAAACGTTCCAATTAACTTGGGCCAAAATGCGGCCAAAGATCAGTACCCCCAGAATTCCTTTACTTGAAGCCAAAAAAAAAGCGCGCGCGCGCGCACACACAAAAATTGTATTCTGAGGACACAATTTCATTAATATTTTGATCCACATCAGCATTACAAGTCCTGATCCAACAGACATCCTTTCAAATTGCGACGACTGCAATTCTTCCATAATTTGCAGACCATTGAGCATAATTTTCGCCAATGCAAACCCAAGGTCCTTATCTTAACGACACACACTTCATCTTATTCAACTCAATCAAAGCTTAGATTTTGATGCCAAAACAGCACATCCACCATCGTAAGTAATCCAGCACATCCACCATCGTAAGTAATCCAGCAACATAAAAGACAAAAGAAGCGAACGCTTACAAACTTTATTTAACTAACAAATGGAGCAAAAAAAAAAAAAAAGTGGGATGATGATGAAGATGATAAGCAATGCTCACCAATTCAGACAACCAAGCAGAGCTGTTACATTGGCGTATAACAGAGAGGTTCCTTGGAGGCTTCCCGGTCTTGTTTGACATCAAGTTCTCCAACGTGTCACTGTCCTCATCCTCCATGGACGACGTACTTCCCTTGCATTGTTCGTGTTCAAGGGCCAACCGGGTCATCAGAGGCGCGACATCAGTAACTGGAGCCATTCCAACCCACCATATGCTCACTCCAATTCGAAATAGCCAAGAATTCCGATGCACTCCTCCAAGATCGGATCTTTTCTCAAATAACTTCTCACAAACACCTCATCCGCAGACACCCACCTCGAGAAATCCCACGAATTGCTTTCGCCTTTGCTGGGGCTCCAAGATCAAGGTGCCAGCTCGTGATTGCAACAAAAAAGGAAAAAAAAGAAACGGGGTTCCTCGAATCCCTCCCGCGGCTCAACAAAACCAACACTTTCGCCAACCAGAGGTCGCGGGCTTCGCAGAGACAACGAGCATTGGAGATTGAAGCCACGGAAATAGTATTAAGGGAGGGAGGGCCATTAAAAGGAAACAGGAGGAGGGCATCTCTTTTCCTTTTGTTAAATCCTCTTGGGGTGTGAGCGAAGCAGGAATACGAAAGTGATGGCTGGGATTGCAGATTTTGCGGCCGACATTGTAGCCATTGCTTGGGTGATGACACCTGGGGACGCCTTCGGTGGAGCTGATGACATTGCAAACAGCGTGTTTGACCAAGAATGGGTGGCTCTGTCCCCTGTCCCTGTCCCGTTTGCCCGCGAGTGCGCTTCCTTCGTCGTGCCTCCCCCATTGAAGTTCAGTGCGCCCCACAAAGGCCGCAAGGGATGGAATTTATGCGATGGGCAAAAAATATAATCTTTTTATCTAACAGTAATGTTCAAAGAATTTCATATCATTGCAAAAAGATTAAAATTCGTAGAACCATGTTATTGTGATTGTATATCAACTTATCATAATGGAACTACTTAAATCACAAAAAATTTCACGAAGAAAATCTTTGTACTATGTTTTTATTTTTCCAGTTTTTCCTAACCGATTCAATTTTACGCTATCTAATGAAAAATGACAATAATATATTATGTTGGCATATACATGGTTCTCGACATGAAACGGAGTTTTATATTACGCTTATACTTTTTACCCCCGAGGTTTACACGAATGTACCTATATATTTTGTAATTTAATGCTCTTTAAAAGAACGAGTGCTTTTCAATAAACTCCAAAAAAAAAAATTGTGCGGAAGAGGTTTACAATCAGCTAAAAAGGCAACACGATTAACGAATCGCGGTGAGTGGTTTCGCTTTCGCCTTGGTAATATAACGTAAATCACTCGCTTTTAGAATAAAAAGTCCACTAATATGCTAACCATTTTGGTTCCATAATTTGCCAATTACTTTACTTTATTTGCTTGCTTGACAAATGACTATTTTGATATTTCTATGATAGGTCCAGTTCTCCATTTTTTTTTTGTCAGGACTTTGGTGTCCCAAATCCCATAGAAAATGAATGAGAAGTGTGGATGGAGGTAATCCCATGAATAGAAAATAGATGGAAGATAAGTTTATTTAATGAAACCTCTCAAATAAGTTTAGGCCTCAAGAGACATCCCATTTTTGTGGAGGGGAGATGAGCTATACAAAGGTGGGTCGATCCACACGTGTGTGAATCATCGCCGATCGGCTCAGATTGGGCCGAGCTTGGCTCTGGATCCGAATCTATTTATTTATTTATTTTTGAAATTCAGCCCATTAGTTCCCATCAATTTTATTTTCATCGAATAGGCATGATGAATTAGTGTTCGAACATACATGTTTTCGTCTTTGAAATTTTTTCTTTCTCGAACAAATGTATCTGTTCGTGATTTCTCATTGGGCTCGGCTTGGTTCGACCATCTATGACTGAATGCAACCTTTCGTTTCATTGTGATCGAATATAATTTTTCGATTGGTCGTGACTCTTCATTGAATCATTAGAATCGTGACTAGTTATTCATCATGTTTTTTTTTTAACAAACAATTACACATACATCAAACACTTTCTCATACTTCATTTGCCATTATTGTCATTTGTGCAATTATCTTACAAAGTTGAGTTCGAAGGTTTCCTTTAAAAAAAGTACCATTTCATAAGAAAAATGATTCGTTCTATCTTGGGAGACAATTGTCCAAGAACTTTGGATACCGACGGAGGGGAAATTTTTGTTTTAAGGAGATAGTGAATTCATTAGGCTTGGATCATTCATCTACAATTGGTTTACTCGTCCGCAACTTGATTTCAGATTTGTCGAATAATTCTATTTTGTTCATACGAACACTTAGTCACAACAACAACACTTCTAAGGTTAAGTTATGGGCTTGATTCTCGTGTGGCAGTCATGCTTTCACACGGAGCATTCTTGGATTTGATACAGGGACGAATATGAAAGAATAGAAGAATTTTTTTTTTAATGAAAAACAATGAAATCAAAGCAGTCTAGAGATCGAGAGAGAGGTAGGTTCAAAATCAGGAGATTATTTAAATTTTTTTAAAACAATCCTTGTAAGTTTCTTTTGTTATTGTAATTCAAAATCACGAGATTATTTTAGAGAGCGAGAGAGAAGCAAGTTATCTGGTGAAATAAAAAAATGCAGAAGTCAGGAGTAAAAGAAGCAAAGGTTGATCCCACAAAAAAAAATTCGGCATTAGAAAATAAAAGAGCAAAGTACCAGTTAAAAGCAAGTCCAATGCCTCGGAAAATGAATCTTGCTGTACATTTTTTTAAATCCCTCATGACTTGATTTGCAAAGGAAAATCCCTAAAGAATTCAAATTGAACCGTGACATTGAAGGTAGGTTCTTAAAAAAAAATTTGCTCATTTTTTTGGCTTACAAGAAAAGGGACTGCAAATTTTCTGGAAAATTGACCTATGACACTTAGGAAAGTGAGGACATAAAATGAAAGTGTTACTTTTGAAAAAGGTCTTCCCAAAATGTTTTAATCCATTAACAAATCCCCAAAGTTAAATTTATCAAGAAAAACTCTCTCAATCATCGAGGTGTTGTTAGAAAATGGGAGAAAATCTTTATGGATCAACAAAATTTCTCGAAGGAATTTTTTTTTAACATGACTCATCCATCTGATGGCCATGAAACTAAGTTCAAAAGTCTGATTGAAACCCTAGCATGGACCGACAAAAAATAAATTAAGTAAATCACAAAATAGAGTTCAACTAAAAAAAACACAAAGTAGAGAGATCAAATACTTACTTTTTGACCAGCCATGATGCCAATCACATACATCCGTGCATGAAAGTTGAGGGTCGACATCTATAGGCTTGCAAAATGAAACCACATAGGTGAATAGATCAAAGCTAAAGGGTTATAGCTCGATCATCCCACGTGATTTCGACTCAGTCGAGTAATGGCCCACGATTCAAGGGATTACAAATCTATTTACGTGGTTCATAGATAGGCATCTCGACCTCAAAAGAAATTTTGGGATAGAAGAAGTGACACTCAAGTTGTGGGATTGTAACTAGTGTTACGTGGACTTTCATAGCTAAGGGTTTAGCTATATCATCCCTTCTTAGTACATCCTAAGTTGTGCTACCTAGGTTAGGTAGCGGGTTATTTATGAGTGGGTGCAATGTGAATTTAATTACAACACGCTCAACAGTTTATATCAAAACACTACTTCAATAATAAATTACATGCTTAGAAGCCTGCAAGAAAAGGGGTTAGCTACAATACTCCTCCTCCTATACTCTCATTTGTAAAAAAATTTAACACCTAAAAAATTAGAGTCCAATCAAAGTTGCCAAACCAGGAAATTTTTCATGAAATTTTTTAGGCCTAAATCCACTTGTGTTTAAAATTTTCGAAAATTTTAAGCATGTCCCCAGTGGAGTTACCAAGTTGTTGCGACCTAGAATTCGATTTTAAATTTTAGGTTCATGGATTGCCAAATTAATTATATAACTATCCTACCTTAGACTCTCTCAAGTTCTACTAAATCGTAAATTTGATTGAAGTAATTAATGCGCAAATGATTTTCGATTTTAGAGCTGCCACTAATCATTTTTTAGTAGGTCGATTAGAAACCTAAATAAAGTACTCAATGAAATAATTTATTTTTGCGAACCAAAAATTAATGAGACTGGGGACTTTGTTACATTAATATTTCTATGAATGCCCTTTCAGTATCAATTTTCATGAAAAATATCTAGCTTGGCAAATTTTTTGGATTTTCAGGCCCCATTGGTGTAATTATTTTCGAATTTTTCTTTTATTTAATGCATGAATGTAACTATATTCTAACAATGCAATTACCCTAATGACGTAACGAGTAATGACTATTCTAATGTGACATGCATGCATGACAATTTTAAATGTTTGGATTTTAATAACGTGTAAAATAAGATGAATTCTAGTTTACGTGACGATGCAAGAATAACGTGAATTTAACCTAAGTGATGTGCAACATTAGGTTAAACGATCTAAATATGTGAATTAAATCAATTATCCTAGAATGAACAAACCTAGACGTAATTCTAAATGACATCCGAATGCGACATGGCATCAATGACATGACGAGGCTAATGACGTGACAAAGAATACGACATGCAAATGATATTATGACAAAATGATACGGCATGCGATACATGACAAAATAATATGACAAACCACATGACATGACATGACAGACTTTGTGACATGGTAAAAACTACATGGCATGTGATTTTTAAACTATATGACGTACATATAAAATGAGATGCCTAATATACAAGTGTGAATGTTTCAAATTGTATGGAACCCATATGCATGAGATAATTTTGGTATTTTCAAATGAAATTTCGAAATTAAAAAAAATTGGTGAAAATTAGACATGAATCGGTTAAAGATTGTCTTACAAATTTGGAATTAACTTTTATTAATTTAGAAAATATTTTAACCCTTTCTTTGCATGTTTTAAAATTTGGAAAGTGATGCAATCCTCACTGATTTGCGGATTGGTTCAAATGAGCTTGATTTGTTGCCCTCAATCATTGAGATAGGATCTCTAAGAAATTCTATCTTCCTGATTCAAGATTAAGAGTGGATAAACCAAGGTTTAAAGGAGACCTTATCTGCTTCTTTTTGGTATTCTATGTTTAGGGTAACAAATCAAATCACTTCAAAAATAACGCATGATGGATTAGGATGAATTTACAGTATATTGGTAGGGAATCACCCCTTGATTTGAACCGTTTTGCTGTGCTAGGGAATATGCAAAAAGACGTGCACAACCCATTCAAACAAAGAAATCAAAATCATGGCAATCAATTAGATGTCAATATCTTCAGAAAAGGTGACATTAACCAAAGATATCAATCGAATCATGAAGATTACCAATCCTAAATATTGTGCCAATATTCTGTTTCCCTTTTGAAAGGCGGATTCGGATCCGACGGTGACTGGACGTGACCGACTCGGTGATAACTGACGGGCTTGTAGCTGGACAGAGCTAGAGACGATGCAAGCTGTAAGGTTTGCTGGAAAGCATGCAGTGCTGGGGATTGGTATGGCCAATTGACGCGGTGGTGCCAGGCCGAAAAGCGTAGTCGATGCATTACAGATAAATATTCATGTACTACCCCCTTATTGATCTTGAGGGCATCTTCTCGTCGTGGATAGGTCTCGATAGGCAGAGCTAAATCCATACTCGAAATGAAATCTGTAAGGACCTGAGCTCATCACTTGCAATATATTGTTATATGGACAATTCTCGAAGGAACAAAATCGTGAGGACTGTGCATCCAAAGCGAATAATATCTTGTGGGTGATGGGCTCAAGTCGTTATAAAATCGGCAACAGATTTATCCATTATACCGACTCTCTGATTTGCGAGGTGAACGTAATTTGAGTGAATACGAGTGTCACTTTGTCATTTGTGAGCCGAGGATTAATCACGTTAGCACCGCACATGGAGGGGACATCTTTGAAAACTCCCCTCCTCCGGAGAAAGTACCTTGTATTTCAATTAATGGCCGTGAATTGTGAATGAAGCCACCTTTGTAAAGTGGCTTGGTGACCCTTTTTATAGCCTAAAGAAAATCTTCCACGAATTCCCGTAATTAAATGCGGATTTTGACTTTAAAAAGACTTAACTCCAAATTGGCATCCCCATCTTACGGGCTTGCTGCAATTAGTCTAATTAAGCTCAAACGCTCGAATCCATCCGCTGTCGGTCCGAATTAAATGCGAAATGCTCATAAAACTATATGCAAACTATACGCATGTAATTTAATAATTTTGGTTAGGCGCCGGCGTCGGTCCCTAATTTCTATGCAATGAACATTTAAATAAAAAAGTCAAAATTTAGGTGGCGACATGTTTGAAAAAAAAACTCGGGCGGTGACTTGAGATAGCTCTAGTTACGGGATACGAACGGCCCTACGATTAGCGCATACGGCGCGGAATCAAGGACTTCGGATGATCCAACGAGTTGTCTTTCACTTAGGTTTCTAATGTCTAATTTGGCTCTCTCTTCATTGGTAACCGTCGCATGGTTTGGCTGGTACCAAAATTATTATTTATCGACGCAAGGAATATGCCAATCAATTGTACTTTGCGAAAATGATGGGAACATTCTCAGTCTTATGTTCTGTCGTGGAAAATCTTGGTTTAAATCTGTGGAAGACATTTCTAGGCACGAACATGGTGGAGTTGAGGTGATGGACTCATGCATCGGGAGGCTGATGGTTCGTCGATGTGTCTTAAATCGAAAGTTTCGACATTGAGTGAGATTGAAAAAAAAATTAATTTGTATCTTTTTCCGTAAATATTGTAATTTTTCTACTCACCTTTTATTTTTATTTTTATTTTTATTTTTATTTTATAACCGAGGTGTCCGGAGGTTGGCGAGCAGGGCTCAAACGGGGGCTGTGAACTCGACTAGTCCTCAAGAAAGGCTAGCGCAGTATCCCACCGTCACGACTTTTCACTTAAATCTCCCGGTGTTAGCGTGAACGCCACCAAGTCCTCCTGCGAGAATCGCGTAACGGAGGGGAGTCGAACCTTCGACCATGCGAGTACTACTCGACCAGCGGTCTAATGCCCAACCACTTGACCATCAGGAGGGTGGGTTTTTATTTGATCCTAACCATCCTCAACTTTTTAGAATATTTGAAAATTGGTACGTAAAAGGGAAAATTACTGAACAATTTCTTTACTTATGGCAGTTTTTGCAATTGAGTCCTAAATCTTTTGTATTTGTGTCAATTTGAGTTAATCTGACCGGAAATTGCTGACCTGGATATTTTTTGATATAATATTATAATTTCTTCAGACATTTAATTGTATTATATTTTTCTTTTTCTTTTTCTTTTTGCCATCTTCCTCTTCCAAGCTGATTGTTGACCATCGGCAAGGGTGAGCCTCACCATCAGTGGGAGAGCTCTAGCCTCATCGGTGGCCAATGACCGACTGGATGAAGAAGATGGAAAAAAAGAGAGAAATAAAATAAACAAAAAGAAACAAATACAAAAATTCAAAAAAAAAACTAAAATACCATTACAAAATATCCCAGTCAGAACTCGAGGGCCATGTCAATGATTTCCAATTAGATGGACCGACTTAGCGCAAATGCAAAAGATTTAAGATTAAATTGATATAATTATAATAGGTTTGAATTTTTTTTGGATAATTTTTCTATACGTAAAATCATAGGCATTTTTTTTTCATTTTATAGACTTTCTTTTTCAACATTGACTTCGGCTCTGGTGGTCTGTACCCATGCCTTAAAATTTCCTTAGCAAGCTACATGAAATAAATTTTTCGAAGTCCAAAGAAAAATTATTGCTAATTGCTTGAAGTGAGAAGCAAAAATCCAGAACTATGTTCCTTTATTTTATAGCCAAGCAAAATTTCTAGAAAGAGCATAAAAAGCATCCATATGTAAAATATTTCAAGTTAGATTATCTTTTCTCTTCGTTTCTCTTCGGGTCTCTTCTTTTGTTCATTTCATTTCAGGCTATGTCTCATCTCATGCATATATAAAATGTTCAATTATTTTCTTAAAAGACCCAAGCAAAGATCTAGTATACTCTCAAGGAGTTAATGGACGAATCTTCTATTTTGAATCTACTTGCTTGCTTCGGCTTCGGCTCTTGCTTCATATAATCAAGCGCGAATTCTTTACTATTTTTCTTATAAGTTGGTATTTAATTTGCAGGTCTTTTCTCTCAATCTAAAATCATATTTAAATTCGGGTTCTTTTCTATTTCGATGTAAAATTAGATCTAGGATGCTTTTTCAACTTATTGGTGTTATTGTTGTCGTTTTCATGCAATGATGATATTGGGGACGTGAAACCTAGACATAAGGAAAGCCATGATTACTAAAGAGTGAAATATTGAAAATTTTGGTGTATGCTCATTAATGATGTTGATAGTAGATTCGGTAACCGGGCGTCGATTATGTTTTAACGTATCTTTGTGGAATGAGCGAGCCTCTACGAGTTATAGGCAGCTTATTTGTCTTTTTAAACATGCTTGGTTTTTGTTTGATTTACGCCAAAGATACGTATGTTTTTGTTTTTTTTTTTAGAATGCAATCAAAATTTTCCTTCCGACCGAAAAGAAAAAAAAAATGATGGTGATAAATTAGGGACTACAGTGTAATTGCAGAAGAAAATTACAGCAGATCCATCAACCGGGGGGATTTTATGCCCGTGGGCCCCGGTCATGTCGCGGGGTGGTTGAGTTTTTTTGTTTTTCAGGTGGAATGGGAATTGAGGCTTGCACCAGCAGGCCGAGGGGTCTTCGGTGGAATTCCAGCGAAATATCCTGTTGTCGCACGCCACTGCCGAAGTTACCTGTCTCGTCGCAAAAATTTGTCACGCGCAGCCTTCGATGTTGATTTGAGATACTGTAGCGATGAGATACTGCTCTCCAAGTTGGCGGTCGAGCGAAGATGTTCGACTCGGCGAGCGAGCGGACCGAGCATCGGAAAAGGACGTCGGAGAACCTTGAGATGCAGAAAGCAAACGGGGTTCTGGGTTGGCGGATGCGGCATCTTCGAGGAGGAAAAAAGGGGGGAGCTATCCTTGTTCGAATGAGCTGGGACTCTGATTTTGGGAGATGCTTTGTCGGAAGTGGAAAGGCATAAGTACATACCGAGCTCGATAACAGTGTCTATACACGGGAAAGATGGATACGTACGATGGGGGGTATAATGTTATAAAGGGGTAAATGCCAAGTAAGATTTAAGACTTTTTCAAGGGGGGTGTATGCGAACGTCCACCAAGGTAAGTGCGGAATCCGAACTTGATAGACGGTTCATCCTGTTATTTTCAACGTGGAAGGGGTGCTTTGGAGAAATTCAGACGAGAAGAATAAGAAATGTGAATAGTGTGTCGCCCCCAGGAGAATCATAATCAATGGGAGGCCACCACCAAGAGAGAGAGAGAGAAGCTACCTCCACTGACCAACGGAGGAGGGTGGGTTCTCCTTGTCTGTATCTTCCTCGCGTCCCCAAAGATGGCGTCTCTCTCTCTTTCTCTCTGTGAAGCTCCCCATCATGAAATGACATCTTCCGAGTCTCATTAGGGTGGCCAGAGACAAATTATCTCAGGACAACCAGCCAAAAGCAGAGCAGAGAAATGCTCTCTCACCACACACGCACCCCCTTCGTTACCCCGTGCTGCGCTAGTTCACGCTACTCCTAGGTATTGTATAGCCTGATTCTCAGACCAGAGCTCCGCAGGCGAGAGATCGGTTTCTTCTGAACAGGCATGGTCTCTAAAAGGGTTTGTCGTTAACCTCCCAAAATAGCTCCTTTCTGTTGTTCATGTGACTTTGTCTTGCTTGATTAATTGCTGCATAGCTTGGTGCTTCCTTTTGAGCGGCAAGAGCGAAAAAGGATTTTGGCATTTGGGAGTATGCAGACAGGCGTCGGCATGATCTGGCTCGTGGTGCTTCTGGTTTTGCAAAGTGGGTTGTGCTCGTTTGGGGGAGCCGGCACCAATGCTTCCACAAGGCCGGAGTTCGTGAACATTGGGGGCGTCTTCTCCATCAACACCCTGATAGGCAAAGTGGCCAGGGTGGCTATTCTTGCTGCGATTGAGGATGTGAACTCTGACCCATCAGTGCTGGGCGGAACCAAGCTCAAGCTCGCGATACAGGACACCAACTACAGTGGCTTCCTGGGCATTGTTGAGGGTAAGTCCGATGTTTTCTTCTTGTGATGCCTGTTTCTGCTGGTGTGAAGTTGTGTGCGTCGTGAGATTCGGAGTTTGTAGCTGAATTGAATCCTTTGTTTCAGCTTTACAGTTCATGGAGAGCGACGCGGTCGCCATAATTGGACCCCAAACTTCGGTCACTGCTCATGTGATATCGCACGTTGCGAGTGAATTGCAAGTCCCCCTGCTCTCGTTTTCGGCCACGGACCCAACCCTGTCCGCACTCCAGTTCCCTTACTTCATAAGGACCGCCCAGAACGATTTGTTTCAGATGGCCGCGGTAGCGGCGATTGTGGACTTTTACGGGTGGAGGGAAGTGACAGCCATCTACGTCGATGATGACCATGGGCGAAATGGTATTGCCGCGTTAGCAGACAAGCTCGCGGCGCGCCGCTGCAAGATCTCTTACAAGGCACCGATGGGCCTGGAGGCGACTCGGGACGATATGACTGACGTGCTGGTGAAGGTGGCGTTGATGGAGTCACGCATCATCGTTCTTCACACTTACTCCACTCCGGGACCTCTAGTGCTTGAAGTGGCCAAGTATCTTGGAATGATGGGTAATGGATACGTTTGGATCACGACGAACTGGCTTTCCACAATCTTAGAGACGAGCTCGCCGCTCCCTTTGGATGTGATGGAGAGGTATCAGGGAGTCCTCTCGCTGCGTCCGTACACGCCGGAGACCGGACTCAAGAGGAAATTTGTTTCTCGGTGGAGTAACTTGACAAGCACATTTTCGACTAATGGGACGTTCGGACTGAGTACCTACGGCCTATATGCATATGACACAGTTTGGATACTTGCTCGAGCGATTAACGCGTTCTTTGATCAGGGTGGAGTCATTTCGTTTTCCAATGATTCGAAGTTGACCAGCCTAAGAGGGGGAAATCTGCACCTCGATGCTATGAGCATCTTCAACGGAGGGAAATTGCTGCGCGATTCCATTCTGCAGGTCGATACAACGGGCGTAACTGGCCCTATTCGATTCACTCCTGACAAAAACCTTATTCATCCAGCATATGAAATCATCAATGTGGTAGGCAGTGGATATAGGAAGATCGGCTATTGGTCTAATTACTCTGGCTTAACAGTTGTGCCTCCCGAGAGGCTGTACGCAAGGCCACCAAATCATTCCAGCTCGAGCCAGCAACTGTACCCAGTTATTTGGCCTGGAGAAACAACACAGAAGCCTCGTGGTTGGGTTTTCCCAGACAATGGTATGCACTTGAAGATTGGAGTCCCGAAGAGAGTTAGCTACCGCGAATTTGTGTCACAAGCAGAAGGCACGAGTGATATGTTCACTGGTTACTGCATCGATGTCTTCACAGCCGCTTTGAACTTGTTGCCTTATGCCGTGCCTTACAAATTCATCCCGTTTGGGGATGGTCACAACAACCCAAGTGACACGGAGCTTGTTCGGCTGTTAACAACCGGGGTGAGTGGGAATAAAGATTTCTTCTGAGTTTTATTTTGTCAGCAGCTCTTTTTCTTGAGTGATCAGTTTTTTTCCCCTCTCTAGACTTTTGATGCTGCAGTAGGAGATATTGCGATCACCACCAACAGGACTAGGATGGCGGACTTTACACAGCCATATATTGAGTCCGGGCTAGTCGTGGTGGCCCCGGTCAGGAAATTGGACTCTAATGAATGGGCTTTCTTCAGGCCGTTTACGTGGAAGTTATGGTGCGTGACGGCCATATTCTTCTTCATTGTCGGAGCAGTAGTGTGGATTCTGGAGCACAGGTTGAACGATGACTTCCGTGGACCTCTTAGGAGACAAGTTGTCACTATGCTCTGGTGAGTGACCAGGAATTTTTCATAGCTAGCATAAGAGGACTAAAGATTGGGTTCATTAAGCAGAATTTGCCAGAGTTCAGTCACTTACTTAGGGAGAGCGAATCTGTTTGATTAGTGTTTCCATGGTGAACCCACGACTATTGTTTCCACTTCAATCACTGCTGCCCGGATTGATGGAAAATCTAGAGAAACGTATGAATGGTCACAGCTTGAATTAATGCAAATGCTACTCTAGTTGAGTATTGGCAAGCTCGAGCACATAAGACAGACATGATCAAGCCCTCATATGAGAATCTTGACTTTACTTGAAGTCAGCTCACCACTACCAGCTCCTACTTTTACTAGATTAGATGTGCTAGGTAAGCGATATGGAGCAAAGAATGAGAATCAATCTGAGTTCGTGTAGCAACGTGACTTTGAGAAGCTGGTTGCAAGCATAACTCACTCAAACCAATCTGTCAGTGTCGTCTTGCCATTTAGGTTGGTCGTAATCCATGAGGACAAGTAACATACCTAACTTAAAAGAGCTAGACCAGGCCGATTGTGGGAGCTTAAGTGCTGCGAAGGTAGATGAGGTAACCTGTCCAAAACATCTGAACAGACAAGAACACTTGCAGTTGCAGATGTCCAGACTTTAGTGTCTTAGAGAATGACATTTGTAGCTACAAATTCTCACTGCATCCGAACAAATGAAGAACAGAAAATTGACATTTTGTGGTAAGCGTATGACTGCATCCACCTGGTTATTCCTAATTCACTTTTCCTTCCTTTCTGCAGGTTTAGCTTTTCAACTTGGTTTTTTGCTCATAGTAAGTTAAACTCCCCTCTCCACAACACACACACACACACACACACACACACACACACACACATGCACGCACACGCACATGTGTGCGTTTGTGTGCGTGCACAATTGCCAAGAAAATGTCACTCTCTTTAAAACTCATTGTGCTATCTTGTTTGCAATTGCGCAGAAGAAAATACCGTGAGTATGCTTGGTCGCCTTGTGCTGATCATATGGCTGTTTGTGGTTCTTATCATTAACTCGAGTTACACGGCAAGTCTGACCTCGAACCTCACAGTCCAACATCTTTCTTCTTCTATCAAAGGGATTGAAACATTAGTATCGAGTAACGATCCCATAGGATACCAGCAAGGGTCTTTCGCCCGCAGTTACTTGATAGAGGAACTCGGCATTCATGAATCCAGACTTGTTCCTCTCATCATGCCAGAAGATTATGCCAAGGCCTTGAAAGACGGTCCTCACAAAGGCGGAGTTGCTGCAGTGATCGACGAGCGTGCATATCTCGAGCTTTTTCTCTCAGTTCACTGTGAATTCAGCATTGTGGGTCCAGAATTCACCAAAAATGGATGGGGATTTGTAAGTATCCATCCTTTTCTTCTTTTGAAAGTAGTAGATAAAGAAATGTAGCAAGTCCATGGAAAAAGGTTAAGCAAGCTTGACAGATGCATGGTTTGCTGATCTTGGATGATTACAAGATAAATTTGCCAATACTGTCAATGTATGGGAGATATTGTTCTGTGGATCGTGATTTTAACGTCGTTTGTAAATGAATTGTGATGACCAGGCATTTCCACGGGACTCGCCCTTGGCAGTTGATATGTCGACGGCGATCCTGAAGCTCTCAGAAAATGGGGATCTCCAACGGATGCATGACAAATGGCTAATGAGCAGTGCCTGCACATCACTGGGGACGAAGCTCGCACTCGACCGTCTTCACCTCAAAAGCTTCTGGGGCCTCTTTGTTCTGTGCGGGTCAGCTTGCTTCTTGGCCCTCTTCATATATTTCCTAATAATGGCCCGCCAGTTCAGCCAGCACTATTCTGAGGAACCCTCGAGCTCCTCCTCAAGCTCCCGATCTAACCGTCTACGGACGTTTCTTTCCTTCATCGACGAGAAGGAAGAGACAGTAAAAAGCCGGTCCAAGAGGAGGCAAATGGAGCGGGCCTCTAACAGGAGCACCGATGATGACGGATCGCTGAATGATTCCAAGAGAAGGCATATTGAATACTCTTCAAACGACAACTTTACTTCCGGTAGCCAAGTTTAAGTAAATGTGAATCCTTCCCAGAACTCTCACTGTCAGTCACATGAAATCTTTGTGATACGTGATTTCAGACCTTGTTATACTCCATAGCTGCGTTTATAGTAGTTGACAATTGTAAATTGTCGCGCCTCAGAAAAAATCGAGTAAAGGGTATGCTTTGCAGGGAAATTGTCATGTGCAAGTATTGCGATCGCATATAAAAATTCTCATCCTTATGCAATGGGCTAAGTTCGCTATGTAGAAATATGTCGTGTCTGCTGGCATCAGAAGAATTGGCCATTATCTAGTCTCTGTTAAGAGCAGCGAGAGCAGGTCCGCACGCTGCATGCCGATGTTATCCATCAACATGTATCTGCAGATAGCAAACTGCATAGATCAGACTTCTGCTTCATCTTCGAGCACAACGAGATGGTATCGTTACCAGTTGAAAGCAAAATCTTGGGGAGAAATAAATACCGTCGCACCTTGAATAGGGGGCTGTGACACGACTCTCTCTTTTTCAAAAGGACGCAATCTCAACTTAACTATAATTCAATCTTATAACAAATATATATATCCATGTATACAAGCTCAAGAAGTTCCTTGGTTACAAACATCAGAGCTTACTACTAAACCATAAACAAATATACACACATATCCTTTGAAATGGTAGAAACGTCTAATATCAACTTAATTAGGCTCACCAAAGCCAAAAACAACTCACAACTTATAACAAAAGTCCTCCTAATAAAATGTCTCCACTAACGATCGTTCACATCCTATGGGCGATTCGCTGGATTTGAAAAACAAAAAGATGAAAAGAATGAGCTAACATGGTTCAGTGAGTAGCACATTTCTTCTAAGCCGATCGAACAATCACTATGCATATTTAATACGCAAAACAAATACCAATGGTTTTATCCATTGGTTAATCTCAGCAAAACATGTCAATGGTTTATCCATTGGCTAATCTCGTGCTTAAGGCTCTAATCGTGGTTACGAATAACGCCCGTAACAAAGGATGACCAAGATTCCTTCTTTGACAAGATCTCCACTTACAATGCCGGTGGCTTGGCCCATAAGGATATCGTAAAAAGTATGCGTATACCCACAAACCTATCAGTCGGGTTCACAGTTATCTTGAGTAGTATAAGATCACAACAACTCAAATCCAATAGCAGAAATCTGTCACAAATTATCTCAACCAAAACAAATATCATTATCAACTTAAAATCAGTAGCACAAAGTAATCACAAATCATATTGAATAAAGAAAATAGCAGTAAATGTTTTTTTTTGGATGACCGAGGTTCTGCGCAGCCGGCGAGCTTACGCTCAAACCAGTGGTGAAGCACGACTATTTCTCGAGAGGACTAGGCAGCAACCCATCTCTACGACCCCCCACTTAAAGCATCGGAGGGCGAGTAAGTTTCGACCTCGCGACCTGCGAGCAAGCTCAGCGTGGGCCCCAACAATCTAATCCTTACCAACGCGGCCACCGATGGGTGGAAATAGCAGTAAATGTTCGACCCTATTTTATGCAACAAAAATACTCTAAACATTGCTTTTACTTTCCTTTTAAAAGAACAAATCACATTAAAAACTCATATTATACCTTCTAAAAAAAACATGAGTTTATACAAGTCAAAGAAGAAATAATATTACTTACCGGACGAAAGCAAAAGTAAAATGCGACGGTTATTCGAGCCGACATGTCCGAATTCTTATTTAAAAGTACAAAAAAATAAATAAAAAATGAGTATTATGATACTCTAATGGACGGTATAACTAATTTACACATATTTAACGATAAAACGACAATTACGCCTTAACGGAAGCTCGTCTATAGTAGATTTCCTTTGTTATCCATAGTGGACAGCTCGCGCTGCAGAACGGATAAGGTCATAACTCACTCCACCAAACTCCGTTTCAAGCTGTCTTATAGTCCAAACGAAACTTATTCGACATACTATAAAAGTCCTAACATGGTCAACCTCAAACAACAACAAAAAAATGAAGGTATCAGCTCTTGAAGTATGCTGTTCGCGTGGATACTGTAGCAACCAGAATTGAAAATCTTGTTTTGGGCAAACCATAAGTCCAAATTGAGTTCTGTAAAGTTTCACGGTTCCACAACATGCCAAATCATCATTTTCCCAAAGAATCTTAGCTCAATGACTCCAAAATCTGACTTCGCGGCTTAATTTTTTTATAAATCTAAATTTGAATTCTAATAACGGAAAATGTTTCAATAGTCGAACAAAGAGGGCGAGCACATACCTAACCTTGCGACAAGTGGTGAAACAAGCTTAGTGATGCATTTACGATGAGTGGTGAGCACACATGATTTTCTTTCCTTTTCTTCTTTCTCTTTTTTCCTTCTTTCTTCTCTCCTTTCTTTCCCCCCCCTCTCTCTCTCTCTTCTTTCTTATCTTCGTGCTCTTCTTGTAGAGAGAAATTACTACCCCTTTTTTTTTTTTTTTGACTTCTTAACCCTTTATTTTATTATTATTTTTTGGTCCCACCACTATTATTTGATCAAGTCGAAAGCAAAATAGTACATATACAGGTTACATGAATATTAATGGCTAAACCCCAAGTTTTTGGTTTTAATGAGTCATAACAAGTAGACGGCCTTGAGTTTGCTTTGCCATGAAATTTTTTTTGTTAAGAATCGTGTCCTAATTCTAGAAAAATTATCCAAGCAAATAAGTCTGACTAGAATAATATAACAATGAAAAGAACAGAATCAGAAGAATACGTCAGAGAATTTATTATCGAAGTTCATCCAAACTTGGGTTATGTCTTCTTATAAAAGCACTTTACGAAGTCACTAGTTTTAAATAAAAGTAAGAATACAATTGATGATCTTCTAGCGAGATCCATACATAAAGAGATTGAGAGCATTCATAAAATCGTCATAGCCTCTTTTTTTTCCCCTCTCTATTCGCTACTTTGCACTTTTTTTTTCTGTTATTAACGGCTACTACCTCTACATCACTTATATAAGAAATATAGTTTTTAACTTGGAAGCTAAGAGAAGATAAAAGACAAAAAGAAGCCTCTAATGATAATTTTGGCTTCCCAAGCCGATAATTTTCAGATCAATTAGTAATAAGTAACCAGATATACCAGTACAGGGTCTCCTGTCTCTACTCCTCGGATCTTCGCCTTTTCCGACCCCTCTTCGTGGCAACAGGACTACTCAAGCTTGCGGAAGGTTCTCTGATCTGCAGACCAGCGCAGAGCTTGATTTTCCTCCAAAGATGAGGAAAGACTGGCTTTTTCTGTTATCTGGGCTTGTTCTTTTTCCTTCTTCCTTCCCATCCTCCGTGCTCTTCGCGGAGGAGGGATTTCAAAGCTTCTACTAGCCAAAGTCACTAGATCGCACAAGTGATAGTTCATGTGCTGACTATGCAGGAGCAGCACATGTACTGGCCGGCCCTGTGTGGTCGATCTACTCAATGAAAGGAGGATAATTTCTTTTTCTTACAGAGTTCACTGCCCATTTTGATGAAATGACATCTGAAGCGGAGATGATATCCACTAGAAACACAAAAAAAGGTCATCCAATCATGTGCAGCTCTGTCTTCTATTGAGCTTAAGCAAGGATGGACAACAGATAGTCAACGTGAAATTGTGCATATTGTTGTTAAAACGTTCTTCCTCTGTTCATACCAGATCTTTTCTGGTCGTAGAAAAGCTAAACTTAAGCAATTACTAATATCTTTTGACAACCTTAGAATATACTAGCTGTATTCTTATTTCCTCCTATTGATATTCATGGCGAAGTACCTAAAAAACTTCTATCTCCTCTGTTTAAATGCCTAATCAAAAACTTAAAACATTTATGTAACCTGTAGATAACTTGGTTCTGATGTATGTCATCACATCAGACCCGAAAGTCTAAACCGTTAGATGGAGAGAGATTACACAAGTAAAACAGTGTGCATGTTGTTTACGATTAGCGCTTGCAGCATCTGAATCCGTATTCAACTTTTTTAACTTTCTGGCCCAGGAAATTGCAAACATCGTCATGAAGAATTTGCATAATTGGCATGGCCAAAGGGAACACCAACAAGTACATTCCCACAGCGAAGAATGTGGCAGAAACTAACCATACTATGAATGGCTTCACCTCAAACCTATTTTCTCCCTAGTTTACAGCGATGAGCAAATGATGACTAATTTTGCTACTGATTACAAGCAATAATTGGAGCAAAACCTACAACATAAATAAAACGATCGACTATATTGAAACGGTGACGCATTAATGCCTGCAGGAACAATCCACGGCACCAATCGGGTCAGCCCTGCTTGAGCTGAAGAATTCTCAGGACAAGATCCACATATACACGGTGGACCAGAAAGTGAGCGCTAGTGCTGCAACCAAGTATGTCCACAGGAAGAGAACTGAACACTCCTCTTGACCCACATTAAACAGCTGAGTCATAGTCCCTGCATTGCCATTCCACATTGATTTCAACCTTTTGTCATCTTCTGTTTCTTGGTGAGAAATGTATCAGTTCTATGAGATTATGGGGCCGCAGTGAAGAACATGGCTTACCGATATTCATGGCCGGTGGCAGCGTGAATTGGATCATTAGCATGTAATGGTAGAGAGGGTCTGGCGGAATGAAGCCGAGATGGTCAGCTGCTTTGACGACCCAGATGCCTATCGCTGGGAGTATCATGTACCGAACAGATATTACACCAAGGATGAGCCAGGGTCTGAGTCTCGAAGAGCGCAGGCCTGTATGAATGGGATCCGAGCAATTTAGGCACGGACGGTTTTTGCTATTGTCTTTCGATTGGCTCTTCAAAAGGCATTTGACAGTTTTGAAAGCTCTTTCTTACCTTGAGTGAGGTTGCCTCCAAGTATGAGGGTAATGCAAGGTATAGTTCCATCACTGCATGATTGAAAGCCATTAAGAAACTCAAAAACACAAGGAAGAGTTCTAATTTGAGTCATAACTTGACCTTCCCTACTAAATATTGGAGTCGTCCAGTCCCTGACTCCTGGTTACTTCAAATTAATGATGGTGTATGCAATAAAGAGACGCCGCTTACCCCAGTAATTTGATGGAATCTTGGATCACTCGCAGTGGGGCACTGTTGCCTATAATGAGCTTCCTCAGCCACGGAGCGGCCCCGAAGATAAATCCCAATATCTGAGAATATACGCAACAGATTAGTGCATTGCTCATTTTTTTTTGGCTAAAACTGGAAAGACAAATCGTATCCGAGCAATTGATATGCACAGAGAGACTCACAGCACCGAGGGTTGGAGGCGCCAGCAGCTCCTCCAAGATTGTGTGAAGAACGCCTACCAATTTACCCCAGAGTGTCACTGATTCTTTTTCGGACTTGCTGCTTGATTCTTGGGATATAACCTGCGATGTGGCGATTCATTGCCTTGTGCAAGATTAGCGCCGAAGAGGCTTCACGAGATTCGACAATATGGTTATAGGTTCATGAGAGGAAGACTTACAGCTTGGTCTTCTATATCTTCAACAGATTTTGTGGACTGCACACTTATTGCTACTGGCTCTTGATCTTCTCCTTTGAGCAGGTGTGTGCTCGCATTACAGTCCAAGTCCTTATTGGGCTGCTTTGTGAAATCGTCCGCTGCTTGAAGCTCTTTGTATTTCACCGATGAAGATCGTACCAATTGGTAAGTATACGTCCAAATGAAGAAACCTCCAAGCTGCGTTGAATCAGAAACATAGATCAGTACTGAATTCAGAGAACAAGAAGCAGAGGGTATGCCATATTAATGCACCTAATAAAACGCTGCTGCTCTTGAAACAGAGTTCTGGAAACAGATCGTCGACAGTTTCATAGAACCAAAATGTCAAAGTTGGAGGAAATTTACGAGGTGATACATTTCTACTCTTTTTTCTTTGCATTTCATGAGTTTTTTCGAACTTAATCACATATCGAGTAATGGGACATGTGAGGCTTCATTACCGCCATGGAGAACGACGCATAGGAGAGTCCGACGGAGCTGCAGGCACTCTTGTCCCCGAAGGGACTGTTGTCTTCATTACAGATTGCTGGCACAATTATCAGCAGAAGATTTCCCAGGTTTCCTTTTAGGAGGCAGACAAAACTGTTATCAGACTGCAGAGCTCACAATTCTAGTCACATAGAAGGGTTCTGAAAAATCAATTACCTGATGCACATGTAGCAATCACCAGGCCCTCTAGATATGGCTTGGGCTTGAGTAATTTCACGACTACCCATCCAAGCATCCCTCCGAACAAGAAGGTAATGGCAATGTTCACTGGCATGAACCACCTTCATATCCAAGGTCATAACCATCAGTATCTCAGGTGCAGAAACAGATATCATACTGCTCTTAGCAAAGGAGCTAAAAACCATCAACTTTTCAAGCATAATAATAGACTCAAACTAACTATGGCGGAGCTTGGCAAGTCTTTCAGCAGCGCAACTTAGCAAAACATGAAAGTTCATATCATCTGCTCTGCATTAATTATATCTTTCAGCCTAATGCGAATGCCGACATCAAAATACACCAGAAGGAAGCGAATAGCTGAAAATATTTTTCGTACCATGAGATAATGTCTTGGAGAGTGACGGTCCTCGCCAGACTGGCAAACATCAGAGATGGAGTAAACACCATGAACACTAACTGCATCGGATAAAATTCTCTCTTCACTGAGGTATGCATCAAATAGAAGCTTAAAGTGTTCAATTTTTCCCCTTTCAAGAGGCAAGACAACAGATTTATTACTTTGAAACATACTTTACCTTGTTCAAGGACTTCCTTGCGTCTGCAGTGAGAAGACCGCAATATTCAGTTGCCATGAAAGCTCCCAACACACTGATCAACAGAACTTGCACAATTGGCATCGATGCCACCTCAAGCAGTGTCCAAAAACCCATCTTCTTCTCCTCCTTCTCAAGGCAAATGTGCCCACAAGTACGTCTGTCCTTTTTGATTCGTGTTTTGGCTCTAGGCTTGCTTGCTTAATGCGGCAAAATCCTAGTCCTGGCCTTGTATTTGAGCTTGAGCCTCTTGTTTGTTCATGTAGCTAAGCCTGTCTCTAATAAAAGAGAAGGAAAATCCTGTGGAAAGAGCAAGAAAAGAGAGACGTGAGTGATTATCGCTGAGACAAGATTCAAACACATCATCAAACAGTGAATCCCAGACCAAGTTAAGGAAAGACATCGTCCAACGAAAGAAGATGATTGTGAGAAACAAGAGTTCATCCAACGGTCATGACTTTGGGAGGAAGGAACCATGAAGGTACCCCTGGTTTGTCTGATTTTGGAGTACTGTTGTTCCGTGTACAGAAGACGACCCTAGAGTTACTAGTGCTGCTCACGTACGGATTTGCTCTTGCCATTTCAAACTCAGATCCATCTGCTTTTGTTTTCAGAATTTTCTTTGTGCAACAAGGAAAAAAAAAAGAAAAAGGAAAAGGAAACCCTCAAAGCAAAAGAATGTGTCACAATGGACCATCCAATATCATCAAGTTGCTCTTTCAATTTATCACATCTCTTCTGGGAAGAGTAAAAATTCATGTGACAAACACAGGTCACTCTTATTTTGAATCACATCCTTCAATTTACTACATAATCGGTCCTCTCCCAAGTTTTTTGAATCGTCGACGAAAAACCGACTCACAACCCTCGGAAGAGATGAAATAGGAGATATCAAACTTGACTAGATAAAATCTTATCAAATGACGATTTACCATCTTAACTTTTGAAACCCAAAAAACTTTGGATTCAACAAGATACCCATCGGCCATCTCATCAAAGCTAATCACCATGTGTAAGCCCTTGGATTGGGTTCATCTAACCATCCGTTTCATGGATGGTCATCGCCATGTTAGCATCACTAATTATTCCGAATTTGGCATGGAGTATTCATGTCATATGAAAATAAAGAGCGTGTGGTCTTACTCTTGTACGTTATAAAATTATTGAAGTTATGAGCGGACCCGATTCGCCGCCATCTCGTGGACGCAGGAATGCCTGCTTTGAATCTTGTCAGCTTCGACTATATTAATAATACTAGGTCGAGTGGGGGACCACAAGTGGGACCCCCCCGGGGTTTGGTGGTGTTGGGGTGTTGGAAATATTCTCTTTTCAAAGGGGATGCAGAAGTGGAGGATGACTAGACTGAAGAGGCTTGGAATCCAATCAATGTGATGCAAAAGTCAGGGCGTGGAATTTTGCTAATAAAAATTGAACAAGAACAAACTTAGATGGCAGATGCGTCGATAGTTAAAGAAAAAAAAAATACACACACCATCTCCTCTCATTAAATGAGCGAGCGTCCTGATATCAAATCTCGAGATTAATAAGATCTAAATTTGATAGGGATGACCGCTAGACGGTGCTCAAAAGTTCATCTTTCGAATCGTTTTCGATAAATTAAGAAAATTATCTCATTTGGCTGTGATTTTAATTTGGTCCTACCAAAATCAAACTATGGTTTACAGATTATGGAGTCCCTGAATAGGAATGATCAAGTTGTAGGGTTGGCCTGATCAATTTGAACTTTGCGTACTGCTCTGAGAAGAGCCGGACCAGTTGACGACGACATAATCTGTAGGTGCACACGACGACGACGGCCTTCCAAGTCGAAAGCGACCCAACAAAAGAATTCTTACGTAAGACGGCCTTCTACGGAATCCCAGAGAGCCGTAGGTGCACACGACGACGGCCGCCAAATCAAGAAACTTCAGGTGAATGGATTAGAATAATCACAGCCGGGTGGCCGACGACATAACCGAAATCCTACGATAGTTTGAACAAACAAAACAAAACAAAAAACAGGGATAGCTTTGAAGAGAAAACCGACAAACCTCGCCACGAAAACGACAAGATTGCACGGAGGTTCCGGAGTCGAAATCATGACGCTTGACAGAAAGAGGCAGATGCAGATCGAATAATTCAATATGAAAGGGGGACACATAACGTTTTCAAAATTATTGCTTTGCCTTCTTTCTTGGAAGACTAGGACGAGATGGGAAGGGGCCCTAGAAACATCTGGGATCGGATGACGGACGAATGGATACCTTTGAAACTCAAAAAAGGAAGACGACACAGAAAAACGAGGAAACGGCGGGGATGGCGCCCAGGCCACACCAGCCACCGAGCCCCGCCCCCACCCCCGTTCCGGTCTTCCAGCGCCTAAGTGAACGGCTATGCCCGAGCGAAGAAACGAGAGATCACAAGAAATACACCAATAGGATAGGAAGAACACGAACACGGGATACAAAGAGAAAGAGAGAGAGAGAGAGAGAGAGAGAGAGAGAGAGAGAGAGAGAGAGAGGAAGGCGAACCTCGAATCGAATTTGAATTGGGCGTCGAAGATCATGGGCGGCGAGCAAGAACACGGGCGAGACGGATGGGAACTCCAGCAGGGACACGAGAGATGGAGATGCGAAGCGTCCATAGAGACTCAGCGATTCAGTCTGGAGCGAACGTTGCTCGTATTTATAAGGACACCCCTCCTTCCCTCTTTCCCATGCACGTTGTCGTTTCCAAATTGCCATTAATTTTCTTGCGTGTATATTATAAAAGACAACTGGACACTTATCCGCACTCGAATCATTGCTCATGAAATCGAAGAATGCAAAACCGAAGTGAACTCTCGAGCGATGGGAGGAGGCGGGAAGTGATTTTGGATTCCACCTCCCCGAGAAGACGACACGACACGCCCTCGTTAATCATCCCACTTGGACACACAAAACCGCGTGTGGGCGTGAGAGGTCCAGCAGTCACAATTAAGGGAACGCCGACCCGTCGTTTCATCGACGTAGCCAGCCAAGCTTCGCGAGAAAACGCAGCTCGATCGCCCGCGAGGGATTCGAACGGACGAGAGGACCCCGAAATCGGTGAACTCGGGTGAAAGAAGAGAGAGAGGGCATTTTGCGCACGTGCGTAGCGTAGGAGGTGAAATCTGGAGATCTACCGACGCCGGCGTGCCAAAGTGTGGGGAGCGAACGGGATTAGATATCCATGGTATACAGTCCATGCCGTGAACGATGCGATCCCACGTGTCCCATGCTTCTCGGATTGTGGGATAAAACTCTCATGCCATCAATTCCACGTGAAACTTCACGAATAACTTCAAGACTTCATTTGTTTTTGTGTAAAATAAATGATTCGAAAAATATTTTCATGAAAAAGATCGCTTATATCACTTGAAAAAAAGAATTCCCACGTAGTCCTTTCCATCATTTTTTGCTGAAATTTACCGACATAATGGTCCAGTCATCGCTAATTAGCCTACGTGGCACATCGACATGGGAGTGATTTTCAGCGAAAACTGATCAAAATGACTACATTGACATTATGCGCAAAAGTTCAAAATTATATCGACAAAATCCAAATGGTTTCGGTAAAATAGTTTTATGACCCTAATTGGACAATCTCCTTAGGTAACGTGCGTCGTCCAGCCAATTTCTGAGTTGCAAGCTCATGTGGCAGCTTTATCTTGGTCCAGTCAGACATGGCAATTGACTACTTGGCGACCCAATCCGTTTCATTACTTTTTGGCCCGAAAAGAAGAACTAAACCTAATCCTTTGTGCTGCATAAGCTCGACTATTCTTACTGAAAGTTTAGTCTAGAATATAGACCTAAAATTTATTATGTGATCTTCCCAATTTGTAATTCCACGTGGTTGTCCAAATTCGACCCTATAGAGATAAATAACAATTTTATTACGTGGCATTGACCTAGCACATGTCGAAATTTTCCTTCCTTTGCCCACATAACTTTATCGGCTGCTGTAGTAAATTTCATTTTATAGACTTTTCTGTAATAAAATGCTAATCCCTTAGCAATTAATGATTGATGCCGCAAGACGGTGATTGACTTGCATCTCGACTTTAACATATCTTCGCTACGTGAATTAGAGAGTATACGATGTCGGCACGCTTATTCTCGCTCTAGAGGACGGGCGAATTCTATTTCGTTGTCGTCCCCGAACAACGTGTGTATAAATTCCGCCGGTCCAACGCAAGCTATAAAGGTCGGAATAAAAATTAAAATCGGATTGGAGTTGTCACGGCAGTCTATCAGTTTTTATATATATATAAGTTTTATTTAGTTTATGCCGAAAACGCCACGTCGGCAAGCGACATGTGAACGAGGAGAATCGAGACTCGTCTCTCCTTTTTTTTTTTTCTTTAGCACAAGTCGTGCCATTGCAATTGTGCATGTGGGGGATCCGAGGGTCTCAATCTTGCACGTGACGATCTTGATGTATGTCGACTCTCAATTCATAAGGGATCATAATTCACAAACAGACAAATTGGGCAACTTCGTTCGAGGGTCCACTATTTGAAAATAGAGCTAGCCTAATCACTTCACATGAAGAAGGGAAGGCGTGGCTGTTTTTTTTTTTCTGTCAATTATTTTTCATAAAGCTCTACGCCTTGCCGATCTCTCAGCGAATGGAGCGTGAAAATTTGTGAGGCCACCGTCGATTATTTTAAAAATTTAAACTATTAAAGGAAAACGTAGTTTAGCATTTGCATAAATTATTACTCTCCCTTGGGAACATGTTGGATTTCGACCTAAGAATAGGCATAGAAATATATAATAAGGAAGACAAAAAGAAAAACGTATGAAAAGACGTGAACTCTAGACCTCTTGATCCGATACCACGTTAAGATGTCTAACCTAAAAATTTAAGGCCACATGTTTATGAAGATGATACAAATCCCATAAGCAAGTGATTGCGCTGCTTTAAAAAATATGAAGAGTTTTTTCTATTATTTCCATATTAAACTTATAGTTGGCTGGAAAAATTTCAAATAATGACTTGAAATATTCTTATTTTTTTCAAAAGTGATTTTTATTTCGAATAATGGTCTAAAGTGGTCATATTAGCATCAAGTAAGGATCTCACCTCACTAGCCGGCCAAATCTCTCGATTGGTCAAAGGAATTTCCATCCAAAGATATTTTTTTTCTTCCTTGTCTTCCTCCCCATCTTCTTCTTCGTCGAGACTTATAATGTCTCGCCACAACTCGCAACGGGACGAAAATGATTGGAGACAAATCGAGAGATGCAACTTGGTTTGCTTCAAATTATATATTTGTTCATTCCAGAATTAGCCCAAAAATAAAAATTCTAAATTATCGTGAGTGGGGTCGGGATTGGCTATGGAGTCCTTTCCCTTTCGTGCGGTGAAGTGGTGGACCGGTTCGAGTCCATTTCATCGTTTTGGACAAAAAAAAGGCAGGCAGGCGCATGAATGTGTTCTCGTCGCACTCGTGGGGCCCCTCTTTCTTTCGTGTCTGGACCGTCGACCAGTTGGTGCGTCTGCAGTGTTACGACGCATCGTCATCGATTCATCGTGCGGTTACCCTACCACATCGATCCGGTAATCGGCACATTGAGGGCAAAATCTGCCAAAGGTGTCTGCGGCTGGCACGTTCCGGAAATATTCCCGGGCATCTCAATTCAGGTTGGCCAGATTTGTTGACCGAACAATTCGATCTGCAAGGCTGGCCCCTTTGCAATTCTCGTTCGATTTGCTAATAATTTCCCGTGCTGTCGGGGACCACGCTGCTCGTGTTTGCCCGGCTGAATTTGTGTACTTTGGCGAACCGGTTGCTTCACGTCGTGCACGGCAAGCACCCGGCACATCGATCGAGATCGAAATTCCCACGGAAGTCTAGCCCGTGTCCCGATCTAGCCTAGCCTTTCGTACAGGTTCAAATCCGATTGGTCGCGGCCGACCCGACGAGTTAGTGCCATCTTGGCCCGGTCCAAGGTTCATTTTTACCAATTTTTTTTTTTTTGTACTTTTTATCTCGAGAACTTATCTGGCAAAGCCTAAGCTAGCCGTTAGTTATTTATTTTGCAGATCGTCCTTGTTAATTTCGCTTGTCTTTTCCACGTTAATTCTCCTAACCCTTGCCTGATATTTCCAGCTCATGGTCAGCTTATCTCGCCTCTAAGTATGGATTCCAGCTTTACCCGCTTTGCCCAAATGGCGGAGTACATCATCAAATAACCAATAAAGGACAGTACTCGCACGCCTCGTACTATTATTCATTTCGCCGGCGGTTCTCGGAATTTCCCACGAGCACCTACCTGTCGATTGGAGGCAGATACGAAAGTACTGAAGATCGGAACATGTGAAAATTTCAACACAACTAAGGAGAGTCGAGAATTACTCGAAAATTTTAAGAGATGGAGAATATTTTTTGAAAACTGATCACTCTGAATGCAAAGTATTTTTTTTAATCATTCGCGAAAACACTTATGTATAAATTATTATTGACAATGAAAATATATTTCATTGGCCAATTTTTCTAAGGGATATATAACCAATTTTTTTTTCCCTAAAAATACTTGCCAAATCTAGAATTTTTCATGAAGCATGCCCTCAATGTGAATTCCAAAATTTTCTAAAAAGCTAAATGTATAAACCTAGTTAATTTCATTGATTCCATATATATCTCTCCCTCTGTCACTGTCCGTCTCTGTCCGGCTCTGTCTGTCTCTCTCAATACGTTTGAAAATGACATGGTTTGAAACAGCAGTCCATCATATGTATCACACAAGGCCAGTATGAAAATCTTGGGACACGTTGTTCATTGGATCTGGCAAATTTTAGTTCTTGGTCACCTTCCTACCCTTTCTTTCTTGGAACATCAAAGCCATCTTCATACTTGATGCATCATGGAAATGAAAGAGAGAATTGGGTCCCGAATGCCAAAAATTCAGCGAGTGGACAACCCACAAAGATTGATCAGCTTCCTCTATCATATTAGAGGTTTAGACCCGGCGGCCGGCTTTCTCTGGCCAGACAAGAAAGATGTCAATCACATGGCCAGCGGCTTTCTTTGGCCAGACAAGACAAGACTGATGATAATCAGGTTGTACTCACTAACTTGAAACCTGTGATGTAGTAGTCCGAGAGGATCACGGCCTAATCATGCGATGATAAGATTAATGACCTCCCAAAATAATTTAAGTTTTGGAGGACCGAAGTAGTAGCTGGGAACTGCAGATGATAATGAGACACAGTAAAAAGAGTTGCATGCCCAAGAGAGCTCTCTGCACTCGGTTTTTCTATATGATTTTCATCTTCCATGTTAATAATCACATCAAGAGGAAATCTTACATCTGATCACGTAGAATGTATGTCGAGATTTACTTCATGTAAAGCTTTCAAACAAGCGTAGCATCATATGGAAGCTTCAATTTCATCAGAAGTTACAGCAGTTCCATTGGGAGGATCGTCTGCATGCAGCTGAGCAGAAACTTCATCTATGGCAGAATTCAGCTGCTCAATCTTCTCGGCCAATATCTTGCGAGTTCTCTGCCACAAATCATGAAACAAAAGAAATTAAAAGGAAAAAAATTAAAGCAGAGTGCAGACAGAACAATTTAGAATATGGCCAGAGGTTTCACCCTAGGGCAATTACCAATGGGTCATGTATTTTGTCATGTTTGTGCACAAAAGTGAGTTCAGCACTCATCAGAAACCGAAAGAACGAAAAATGAATCAGGATGAGCATTCTCATTTCTCATTTTGACAAAGCAAACACTGAGAGAGTATAAAGATTGATGCTATGATTAGGAGAGTGGGGGAAGAAAATTTGGATGGAAAATACACAAATGTTTAAATTTTTTCTTCCATTCCTTCTCACAAAAGTTCTAAATCTCCACCCAAACTTTTTATTTTTTGGTCGAGTTCCACCTAAACTTTGACTTCCCCTATTTTCCTTCATCTCCCAAACACAGCATAATTTTATTGGAGTTCATGGTACTTGCTTTTACGATATCAAATATGCGCTTGATTCGACAGCAAAGTTGAAGAAGAAGAAGACGATTAGGATGATGAATACAAAGCAAGGATTAAGTAGAGTGCCTTTTCTGATCGTCTTTTTTTTACTTTTTTTTTTTGGGGAGGGGAAGTGATTGTCCAATTTGACTATGCAAATATTGGAACAAATTGAAAACCGGAGCTGCTGTTTTGCTAGGACTTCGAAGTTGCTACTTAAGTTGTAGCTTGTAGTTTGTGTCTTTCATTTTTCTTTGGTTGTACCACAGAAAAAAGAAGAATGAAAGCCCGTATTAATTCAAGCTCAATTCCCTATTTGTAAAAGTCGACTACCAAGAATACTACCCTATTTATAAAAGTCAATTACCAACCACAAAGGAAATCCAAACATGTGTTGTACTGGGACTGATTTTACCTCCAAAGCTTTCTCTTCATCATATATGAATTTTGGCAGCCTTCTCATTAGATCCTTTCTATCAGCTCCTGCTAGGGCCTTACTTATCTGCAAGATATGAGTCATACTTATAATTCAGTGCCTTCTTCCATTTGAAAAGCACGAGTCCATGAATGGCAAACTTACATACCTAGCGCACAGAGAGAGAGAGAGAGAGAGAGAGAGAGAGAGAGAGAGAGAGAGAGAGAGAGAGAGAGAGAGAGAGAGAGAGAGAGAGAGAGAGAGAGAGAGCCAAAAATAGGCATGAAGTGACTATCAAAGCAAAAAGTTTAGTGTTCCAAATGATACCTGTGGTGCATACACACAACCTAATGCTCCAACAATAAGTCCACCCAACACAAATCCACCAACAAATATACCCGCACTGCTTGGTCTGCCATCATCCAGACTACAATTGAACAGAAACCAGAAAAAAAGGGGCAAGTGATTATACTACAGTGAAGAGAATATTACGGTTTGCAAATTCATTCTGTCAAGAATTCGGTCGCTAACTACAAAAGCAAGCCAAAGGGGAAAGACAATGTCCAATTGGTCAACCATTCAACACTATCCTTCCTGCAATTAGACTAGGTGATATTCCACAGAAACTACCCCCATTCCCCCATCTGCAACCACAAGAAGCTCGAGAACTGGGCGAAACATGAGGATGGATGTCAAGCCACTATTAGTCCATACTTAGCCATTTGATGCTTTAAGAGAGATGTCTAGTGGCAGATTAATTTCATTTAAACCCCAGGCTTGAACTGTCGGTTTAATTATGTGTCATAGGATGCACACAACATACATCTTCCCACAAAAAAATTATTGTGGTGGTTCAATTCTATGTATAAAAGAAAAGAAAAAGAAATTGTAAAAGAGAGCAATCATGCTGTTGATGATGATTGAGACACTTACGTTGCTCGAACAGTAACTGGATTTCTACACATTGTAAGCTTTACTTTTCCGTGAAATCTGCTATTAAGAGAAATGTTGCCTGAGCTCAACTTCATAGGGCATTGGTCCACCGACTTTAAACCTACACAGAACACAGCATAGCCCTGCCCATGAGTAAATATTTCATAGTAGCCTCTAATCAATTGATATGATAACTTGAAGAAAGAATTCTGAAGATTTTACAAAGTGGGGCAGTATAGATTCCCAGGATGACATAAGTTTCACAATGAATTGCTTACTCAATCCAAGAAAGCAGATTCTCAATGAAGTAAACATGACAGGTTTAAGCTGACTGAATTAAAACAAAAACACAAGCCCTTCTCCGTTAACTTCATCAGGTCAGCAGCATTTAGGGAAAGACTGTCTTAAATGCTATTCAAGGCGAATATTCTTGCTTTTTATTATCACCCATGATAGGTTTCTTGCATGATCCCTTCGTAAGCATGACAGACGTAAGTCACCAGATGCAATACACCCGCGAAAGCTCATCATGATTTGACCTAAAGATACGACTAATTAGCACATACTCCAATCACTACAGAATTCGATCTCAATAAAAGTAAAATTTGACGCTTTTCTCATCTGTTGTAAAAAGCAAGACCTTTCCTCTTCATTTCTCACTCACACTCCGAGCAATAAAGTCACCCAACAAAAGGAAAAACCAATCCTCGATAACCTCAATCCTCTTTCTCCGAACAAGTACATTCCACTTTTTCCAGTAGAAACCGGATAAAAATTGGACAAGGCAAAGCGTGTTCGAGCTCCAATTACACGATTTCACTGAGAAAACGCAGCTACGGGATGCTGAATTCACCAAATTTAATAGCACGTAACCGAGGCAACAACAAACATTCCATAGATGACAAAGGAATCGCAAAATGCCTTCTTTTTACCAGGTAAGAAGCGGCTGGGCGGATTCTTGGTCGAGCCCGAAACGAAAGAACTGAGGAGAGCGCTCATCTTTTCGACACAGGAGGAGAGTGGCGACCCGAGGAAGTGAGACCCGACGTTGCAGCGAGCGCGAAACTGAAGCCACGAGGGTGCGTCGGTTCTTGATTCTTGGTTCTTCCGCCACTTCGATGCTGCCGAGGAAAGAGAAAGCAAGAAAAGGAGGAGAAAATCACTTGGCAACGTGGGCTGGGCTTCGTCAAAGCCCAGATTGTATTTGTGGCATTAACATAGGAGCTCTAAGGGTGCGTTCGGTAACATTTTCTTTTTTTATTTTTGGGAGTAATTTCTGATTTGAAATAATTTTTCCTATTTCGATTCTCGTTTAATAACTGCACAAAATTTCTCTTTCGAAAATAGAAAAAGAATATAAATGCATTTGCTATGACCCTAAAAATTTATATTCCCAATTTTTTTTCATTTAACAATAAAAATGTCAATGGAGACTTAACAATTCATGTTTGAAAAAAAATGAATTTTTGTAAGGACTTAAATAATCAAGATATTTAAAATGGTCTCAGAAAATCCAACGTAATATTTAATAAGGGTATCAAAAATGCCCTAATTGGTCCTACCCCACCAGACTCAAATTTTTTAAGGGTTTTCAGTTGGGGTCGAGTCAAGTCGAGTTACGAGTAAATGATTTCAGGTAGTTTGACGATTTGGGTCTTGTTTTTTTTATTAATAAGGGTATAAAAAATGCCCTAATTGGTCCTACCCCACCAGACTCAATATTTTCAAGAATTCTAAAAAAGCACTATAATTAATAAAAAATAATAATATTGAAAGATAATATATAACTCCATCCTCTTCATCGACTCTCATGACACCCACCTCTGATAAACAAAAAATAGGACTTAATAAAACTCAAGTGTTAATACAATTCATATATGTAGATACAAAGCATTTGAGTACAAATTCAAATGTTCTTTCGTTGTTGTCAATTCTTTCATGCCGCATACGACTTTTTCGGTACGTCTTTTGTAAAATGTATCCGAGGGTGCAGAAAGGAATATCTTAACATGGAAATTTGAAAAAAATTAAATCAATTTTTTTATTTTATTCTAATGACAAGTATATTGAGGAAGCCAAAAGTATAACTGTTCTTTTGAGAGAGAGAGAGAGAGAGAGAGCCAAAATTGGCCTGACTCGATGATTTAGATATATTCGGATTAGGTGCGGGGTTGGGTTGAGTTATGCTGAGCTTGTTTCTTTTTTTTGTTTGGGGAACATAAATGTAATTTTTTTATTTCTTATTTTTATTCCAAATCTATTCTCCGATCACCGTTCTATTTTGGGGAATAGAAAAATTAACTGATGTGCACACATAGATGTCTGTTCTTTTTTTGTTTCGAGAAACAAAACAATAGCAAAACAAGAAATAGAAATGTTATAAAAGGCACACTAAATGACTACAAAGGGAAGATAATAACGCCCCTATCGACCATGTGGTCGAACCTGTTGGTCGTGTCATCAATACCTAAAATACATTTGCTCTAAACGAAAATACGTCTCGTGCTAAGGGCATGGCCCTTTGCCACCACGTTTGATCGGAAACGATGATAGAGAGCTCAGGTGGGATTTTGGGTGGGGGTTTGTTTGGTTTTTTGTTTTTTTTTTTTTTTTGGGGTGGTGTTTGACTCTTACGCCTCACAAAGAGATATAGTGAAAATATAAAAGATATAGGAGAGTTAGAGTAGGACGAAGGCCTTAGAAATGATCTATTCTAAGGGGAGTTAGTTCCAATCTTGAAATTGGAAACCGAACAAGAAGGTAAGTTCCTAGTTTGTCAAACCAAAAACCGGCCCATCTGATCTTGAACCCACCGAGAATCACACCAATTGATTCGGTTCGGTTCTTGGGTGAGTCTAGACATTGGTTGTATCTTTTTTTTTTCCCTTACTCCCAGAGAGGCATGATGAGACATGTCAGCTTTGACTGATTCATGCGTCCACGGCTACGAGGACATGAGTTTTACTCTTTTTTCAGAACCATCCCAACAAATCAGAAAACAGAAACATGAAGAAACATCAAATCATTATTGAATGAATAAAGGAGAAAAAAAAAAAAGTAATTTTTAGCTGGTCGTGCTCACCCGAGGACACAAACTAGGCCAACGCTTAGTTCCACCGAACCTACGACTCGCTACAGACATACGAGTGTAAGCAAAACGCAGAGCGCCACGTGGCACACACCCAGGACCGAAGAGCCGGAAGAAAGGTCCTCGGCCGGTCAAGAGTCTGTGTAGAAACATTTATTCAAATGGGGAAGGGGCTCTCGACAAGAACAATGCTGACGAGAAGCGGCTGAAACACGCGCTTCAATTCCTCCTGAGTTACCAATTCCACAAGGCCCGAGCGAAGCCAAAAGAGGAGCTTTCATTGCATTAGAATCTCTTAACTTCGAAGACTGATTCACACTTCGACTTCTGATCGCGATTGGCCGCGAGATTCTAGGATGTATAGTGTGATATTGGTCGCGGCATCTAAAAAAACTCTTTCTGGTTTTGGCTCTAATGATGGGATTTACGTGTCAGCTTCAGGGGTTTGTGGTTTGCCGGATACAGGAGCAGCGCACAAGCCGGCAACGTTTTTGTTTGTTTATTGGCGCGCTTTACAAATATGAGTCACTCCAGGACCATGAACGTGCATTTCTTGCACAGGTTTTTCCTGTGAAGCTTGGAAAGCGGTTCTTGTTGCAGAGGTTTCTTGAACCTGGCAATTTCAGTCCTGGAGGTAGGAGTGCTGTTTTGATCAAGTCATGGCTCCTAAAGCAGGAGATGAGAGGTCACTGAAGGAGACACCCACTTGGGCAGTCGCAGTCGTGTCTGCCGTGTTTATCATCATCTCGATCGTGATCGAGTATGGGATCCATTCTCTTGAAAAGGTGAGATCTTTGGTCGACACGAGATAACTTGTACGATCGAGTCTTGACTCGTGGATTCTTGATGTCTCTCACGTCCTGAAGTTCACCACTAGATGTTGATCAGATAAAATACATGGCTCAAGTACTCGCATTACGTTAAACGATTGGTCGGGTCACTTTCTGATGTCGATTGTCTGCCTGTGACAGTGGTTTTCGAAGCGCCATAAGAAGGCCATGATCGAGGCTCTAGAGAAAATTAAATCTGGTGACTACTAGCGTACGCCGAATTCTGTGTCTAAACTATGCTTTCAAGGCATTTTTTAGCACTTGAGCCTGATTCTGACCCAAAACTGACTCTTATTTTATCATGTAGAGCTGATGCTGCTGGGCTTCATATCTCTGCTCATCACTGTGGGTACGCAACCCATCTCTATGATATGTATTGCTGAGAAATACGCGAAGATCATGCTTCCTTGTAAAAAGGAGGACAAGGAGAAGCTCGACAAAGGCGAAGATCCCGATGATGGAAGAAAATTGCTGTGGGTCAATGAGGATGTCTCGTGGCGACGATCTCTGGCTCCTGGAGACACCGGCGACCATTGTTCCAAACATGTAAAAGGAGTACATAAATTATCATAGCAGAAAAAAAGAAGAAGAAGGTTTTTCTTCACAATATGCGAATGATTTTTCTGACCTTGGTTAATGGGTTGCTTTTTCAGGACATGGTACCGTTGATTTCGACGTCAGGGGTGCACCAGTTACACATTTTCATATTCGTGCTCGCCGTCTTTCACGTTCTCTACAGCGTTATGACCATTTACCTGGCAAAAGCCAAAGTAGGACACTTCCTCCTGTTCTTAAATAAATCAGACTTCGAGCGGTGTTCAAAATTTTTTTATTTAATTTACTTGATCGATGATGAAGTACCATTCGATTTAAATTTTGGGAACAGATGAAGAAATGGAAGGCATGGGAAGAGGAGACAACTTCCCTGGAGTATCAGTTTAACAATGGTAATCATCTAGAGGACAGCTTCCTTTTGTTTTTCCTGCTTAAAAGGTACAAGACTTCTAACGCCGGACTCTTCGACCAATGACCGTATTGTCGGTTATTCTTGTAGATCCTTCAAGATTCAGATTGACTCATCAAACATCTTTCGTCAGACGACATAGTGGCCTTTCAACAACTCCTGGCATCAGATGGATTGTAAGATGCTTTATTCTTGGACCTCTCAAACAATTTGTTCCCGCAGCGTAGTTCATGAATTCGCCTGGCCCTCATTGGATAAATGCTTCCAGCCTAACTTCGAACATTCAATTCGCCGGCTGACAGAGAACATCTGGGAATTTCGCAGGTGGCATTCTTCAGGCAGTTCTTTGGTTCAGTCTCAAAGGTTGACTATTTGACAATGAGGCGTGGATTCATCAATGTAAGTTGTTTTCCATGTTTCTGTGTTTTCTTCCAAACAGTTACAACTTATGTGTTCAGTAAGACAGCTAAAAAAACTATTGAGACAGCTGCTAAGCTTTTGGCAATTGATAATTATCAAGATGTTCTGTTTCCTCATGTAAGAACTAGGACCTCTTTTACATTAACAAACTCGGCGGATCTTGTCAGGCTCATTTAGCCCCAAACAGCAAATTCGACTTTCACAAATACATTAAGAGGTCTATGGAAGATGACTTCAAAGTAGTTGTGGGTATCAGGTCAGCTTCTTTACCTTATCATGTCGCCTCATTTACATTTTGCG
Source organism: Psidium guajava (assembly GCA_016432845.1). Lineage (NCBI taxonomy): Eukaryota > Viridiplantae > Streptophyta > Magnoliopsida > Myrtales > Myrtaceae > Psidium > Psidium guajava. The sequence continues at coordinate 12,513,751 of CM028231.1, read as the reverse complement.
CACTTGAGCGTACAAATGAGACTCAACCGTTCTTGTACGTTATTAACAATGCATGTGTTCTTTCCCGCAGTATACCTTTGTGGATTTGCTGTGTCCTCTTTGAGCTCTCCAATGTCTACAGTAAGACTGTTTTGTGCGAACCACCGTCTCCCATAGGCATCCTCGCGATAATTTGTACTGACAGAATGATTCCCCTTGTTATTTTGCAGAATCATTTGCCCTTTCAAGCATCTCTTTCCTACCTCTAGCTGTAAGACACATCTTTCTTGTTCTTGTGTTGAATCTTCCAATACCTAGAGCTCGGGCTAATACGATATCAAGTTGATAGATCTTGGGAATAAGATAAGTTCCTTGACCTTTACAAATTCGACAGATACTTCTGCTAGTTGGTACCAAGCTTGAACTCGTTATAATGGAGATGGCACATCAAATTCAAGATAAAACCACCGTGGTGAAAGGAGCTCCGATCGTAGAGCCTAACAACAAGTACTTCTGGTTCAACCGGCCGGACTTCATATTGTTCTTGATACATTTAACTCTGTTCCAGGTAATGGAGATTTCTGATCACGATCATGATATTTCCGTCTGTCCTAAATTCATAGTTTTGGGTACCAGTAAATCGATTTCGGCAGAAACACAACAGCTTGCATTTATGCACATAACTTAATTGAAAGAACACGTGAATGAGATTCGGATATTTCTCCAGCGTCATTGTAGAAAGAACGATCATCGTCCCTCGAAGAAGCTGAAATCTGTCTCAGCCTGTATCTGACTGCTTTCTTTTTGTCCTACACAGAATGCATTTCAGATGTCCCACTTTCTCTGGACATGGGTAATCTTTCTCTTCGATTCCCGTTCGCTTATGTTCCTCCTGCGAATTACATGCTTTCCATAACGTTAGTGACTGATTTTGTGTCAATTCACCTCAACTGACCTCCGAAATGCAGTACGAGTTCGGCTTGAATTCATGCTTCCACAATCGACTGGCTGAGGTCCTCACACGGGTTTTTCTCGGCGTGGCCCTTCAATTTGTGTGCAGCTACATCACCTTCCCTCTCTATGCACTAGTAACCCAAGTGAGTACTCGCTAGTCCTGATCCATGTCCCGTTACCTGGTGCATGTAATAGCTTCAAATGAACAGAAAAAGACTCTAGGACAGTAAGTGTCGAATTGGCTCGTAGCATGACTATCGAGGACCGGGAGCACAAGAACGAACGAGAGAGACTCAGCTAACATGTTTCGGTGCAGATGGGGTCGCACATGAAGAAGGCGATATTTGAGGAGCAGACGGCAAAGGCGCTGAAGAACTGGCAGAGAGCAGCGAGGGAGAGGAAGAAGCGGAGGCAGAAGGAAGGAGAGCAATCGGTGTCGCAGCACTCGGGGTTCATGAGCCCAGACCAGACGCCAAGCCGCGGCTCGTCGCCCCTGCACTTGCTCCACAAGCACAAGCACAAGCACAACTCCTCCACCAATGACTTGGAGAGCGTGCTCAACTCTCCCAGGAGCTACGCCTCTGAGACTGAGCTATCCGATTATGAAGGCCCTCCTCCTCCAACCCATTTCACTGACCATCATCATCAACAGGTTCCGGATCAACAAGGGAGGCAACAGAACAACAACAATGGCCGCCACAAGGAGGGTGACATTCAGAACGATTTCTCATTCTCTCATGGTTAAGGAAGATTAGATTCTTTTTTCTGTCAAATTTAGTTTAGTCATAGGTACACAAGCGTGTAAGATCAATTTCCAGGTTGAGTTCAATAATTCTAATTGGCTCAGTTTCCTTTGTCTAATCGGTTCTAAATCATAGGGACAGACAAGCGCTCAGTGCTTTCCATCAAAATTGGATCTTTTCCTTGGGAGGGGGAATAAAGGGAAGACGTTACATTAGAAGATTTTTTTTTTCTCACATTTTATTGTTCCATCCTTTCACATCGATGACAACCGTAGGTGTTTCTAGAGTGGGTATGCTCTAAGTATAGGTGTCAAATGGGTGGGTCGGATCGGGTTCGGGTCGGGTCAAATATGGTTCGACCCATATTGACCCGTCTAACCCGTTTTGACCCATATTTAATAACCCATACCCAACTCGACCCATAAGTAACCCCGACCCGACCCAATCCATTTTGTTTCATAGTTGCCAAAACACGTTAATATTAAACCTATACACCGTAGATCACCGCCTGCTCACTGCCTTTGCCTGCCGTCACTTGCCGACCACCGCTCGCCCAACATCACCCCTCGCCAACCAGATACAAAGCACATTAATATTAATCCCCCAGGTTTGTCGTGCAACTCAATTTCACTCGTTGAGTATCACGGTAGTTAGTCCCACTTACTCAGTCGAGAAACGACTAACTCACAATCACCAACTAGATAACCCATCAACATACATGTTCAAGACCAACTCTCTAACCTCGAAAATTCTTACGAAAATTTCTTCAACTAAACCCAAAAATGAACGGACCAACATCGTGGAACGAGTGGGGGTGAGAAGGATAAGATTTACTTGCTCACGCTCATTTTCAATCCCACGTAACTCTGTCTCAACCAACTCGCACGTTAACAATCGTTCAAGGCTCCGCACATGGTTCAACTAAGCCTTTCCTATCAGCATCTACTTCAAGCTACCAGTTGCAGCACATTTTCGTAGCTACGTATATTGAAGGTAGAAACGCTTTGGTTGCTGGTGTTGGCCACAGAAACGCAACTCAGTCGTCAATGGTATTTTGCAGTGGACGATGGTGAAGAGCAGCTTAAGCCAAGAACCACTGTGGGAGGAGAAAGCCAGTCCAGAAGAAGTTGTGTCTCCTTTTTCCTCTATTTTTTTTCCCACAATAATCTCTTCCTCCCCTATGGACTCCACGAGAAGGTCACAGTTGTGGTAGAGGGCGAGATCCTCGATGGAGCAGAAGGCGGAGGCGGACTCAAAGGAGTAGGTGTCGCAAATTTGGGGGCGGAGGTGCTTTCAGGAGAGGAGGTCGGTGGTCGCAGGGAAGGCAAAGCCTGGTGAAGTCGGCCCAGTAATAGAGGACGGCGGTGTGATCGGCGTAGAAGGCGCACGGGACGGCGGCAGCGTTGTCGATAATTCTCGATTGGTCAGCTCTTCTCTCGATTGATCTCATCATCTTGAAATTTGGCGGCAGGGGGTGGACACTGGTGGCAGGTGGCGGTGATGAGCGGCGACCGAGGGAGGTGGTGGGTGACAGCAAGGGTTGGAGCTTGAAATGCTACAGCCCATGGGTCGAACATGGGTTGAGCTAGAACCCTTTAAAACTCATATTCAAATAAGCTTTACAATCTTATACCCATATTTGACTTATTTTTAAATTTAGTAAATCCATATATGACCAAAATGTATAAAAAGTGAGTTAAAAAATGGGTCAATGACCCATGTTGACACCTCTAGCTCCAAACAACGAGCTGGAGATTGCTTCGTTAGAGCCGGTCACAAGGCGGTTCCAAGTTTACTCAAGGGCCGGGCCTAATTAAATAAAATAAAGTAGGAATTCTTGACGGTATCGAGCTGGAACAACTTGTTCGGTGCGTTTCGAGGTGTGAAGTGGGAGAGAATGTGAACAATTTGTGACGCGATGGCTAAGGTAGTGATGGATTTCCTAGGCTTTTTAGATTTTGAACATTAATGGGGGGTGATACCTGATGTAGGCTCCAAGACGCGACCCCTCCGAGTCTATTCTAGGGGTGATCGGTTCCCGGTCCGGTCCGATTCTCCTCAAGAATCGGAAACCGGATCGGTAGTCCCGGTTCCCAATTTGTCGGAACGGGAACCGGACCGACCATCCCAAGAATCGGATCAGATTGGACTAACAAATGGACCGGACCAGACCGAATCGGATCGGACCCGACAAAAAAAAATTACCAGAATTATTTTCTAATTTTTGAAATTAATAACATTATAGAACTTCAATGTCTATATAAATTGACTTCCCAATAAAAAAAAAGAGGTCTAAGGAGCCGAAATAGATGCACGGACTGAATTAGGAAAAAATTTTAAAAAAAAAGACCGGTCTGGTCCTAGAAATCGGGAACCGGACCGTCCGGTCATCGGTCCCAATTTTAAGAACCGGGAACCAGACCAGACCTCTATAGAACCGGGAACCGGACCACCAGTCCTAGTCCGGTCCGGGCGGTCCCGGTTCGGGTGGGCCAAGTTGCTCACCCCTAATCTATTCTACATCATATGTGAAATCTACGACAACTTAGCATTGAACATGTCGCGTAGAAAGAAAGAAAGAAATTTTTATGGTGATATTTTCATATATGATGAGTGACTTTCATGATGTCTGTATACAGTTTTTTTAATATTGGGAAAGTGAGATTAACTTTTCCAGTGATGTAATAGGTACAGATCATAGACCATGATCTGATAATTGGATTATTTAACCTTCATATTTAAACTTTGCATCGTGGAATCGTCCCTCCTATTTACGACAATTTTTCAATCAGGTCCATTTCCGGGCTTTTATAAAAACGAGTGTTGCCCGTGATTGTAGATGTAACTTGGAAGCATTTTCTTCCCAGCATCACTAAACAGGTCTAATTATCACTACGAGGCAAACTGCCTAAGGCGACAAGACATTTTGCTGCCGTTTCGACGGAACTCGACTCGACAACAAAAATATATTTTATCGAAAGTCGTTCTTAGATTTTTTTTTTTTTTTGCAAGAGGAGACATGTTTTGTGGAGATTCCAGACAGGATTTATCACTGGAGCGCACAAGGAAACCGCAACAAAATACACACGGTTTTCCTTGAATATAGTCGACGACGAAGCTATGTAAGATGTAACTCAGATACCGCTAAAATTTTAATACAAGATATCCGGAAACTACGGTTACCATACATGAATTAAAAGAAAATAGGTTTTGATTGTCTGTTCGGGAGGAGACTTACGATGCATAAGTATTTGTATTTATGGTATTTACATTGTAACTGCCCATAAACAGTTGTTCAGCAGTTTCAAACATGCCTTCACATATCCAAGGCTTTTGGCTCCGTATCTTCGCGTTGCCACGACATCCTATCTCCACCACTTTACTAGTTTTCAAATGATATCTTATAAATTCATTAATCGATACCTTCCGATTAATATCTTTGCCTTTAATATTTGATCGGCTTTATTATGACAATCATCAACCAAAAGCTATCGCTTATCGATAACTGATCATCGATAAGTATGACCTGCCATAACACAGGTGATAAGTATGGGGCCATCGACGAGGACTCTTGTTGCCAGGATCTCACCGATCGCCACCTCGCTTGGTCTCGGGTCGATATGCTTACTTCAATTGATATCATGTCGATAATAGTGACTTGGACGGAACTTTGGAGAATGGTATCCTCAACTGAAGTTTAGTAATTTCGTTAAAACAAGATACACAATGACATATTCATGGCCCTACTTCCAATTCTCAACGCCAATTATATATATATATATATATATATAGATAGATAGAAATCCTGCAGCAACAGCTGAAAAGTCCAAGAGGTTGTCTGCCTTATTGCCGTTAAGGGTACTCGCTGTACGAAGAAGATATGCATGATGTGATTGGTCCTGACACCGAAAAGGGCTCTGCCTGCGCCAGTTGGAAACTCCTTAGAGTTGTCGGAAAAAGACAGAATTGAATGGGAAAAGATCCAAAGGCCATCAACCGGGTGTTTCTGCCATTGAGTCCGATTTCTTCCCTATCCAAATTGAGCGGAACCCCATGACAGAGAGAAGCACACGAGGTAGATGACCTAAGTTGGGGACCGTAGAATACAAACGTAAGCGTTTTCGTGACCGCAGACGACCCCGTCATGGGGAACTCAGGTACAGAGATCGCCGTCGATGCGGGCTCCTCTCCTCGAGTTTTGAACTCAACCGCATTGGAATCATGCTCTCGACGACGGGCTCGGTTTGGCAGAACGTTATCTAGTTGATGATCACTGCTCGGGATGGATTTCGAACACTAATACATCATCAACGCGGGCTCGGATATTTCTAAGTTCCCAAACTTGGTCTACATATTCTCTCCTCTACTCCGCAGTTACGTGGGACGGGAGCGTGGACCTTTTGGGCCAAAAAAACCGACGTCCACCCATTAAAGGCAGACAGGACAACCCCAAGAAAGACGCTAATGTCTCCTTTTCTGTTTCGAAACTCCCCTCTGTGCATGGATTGTACTGTGCATTTACTTATCTTCAAAAGTCCTGAACACGGCACCCCAGATAAGCTCGGTAGTCGGTCTTCTTCCTGAAGTGACTGCAAGGTGACCAGACATTAATTCCTGAGGAACTTGAGGAAAAACATATTCTGGGTTTTCCTCGGTTCTTGTTCTTAGAAAAGGGAAAACAAAGAAGAAGGCCATGGCAGGATCAAACAGCAGCGGTTCCCAGGTGAGAGAGCTGGATCGGACCCCAACATGGGCTGTGGCGATTGTTTGTGCTGCATTCATCGTCATCTCTGTTGCGTTGGAGAAGTTCCTGCACAAAGTTGGAACGGTAAGCTCAAAGAATTGGAAATTCATCTTCTCTGTTCTATTTACGTTTTGGTGCGTTTCTTGATGTTGCTTGACTGGTCTTTCTTTCACGCCTCTCTGTACTTGCCTCCCGTGCTGCTTCTATTGAGGGAAAAAAGTCCCCATGACAGAGCAGAAGAACCCTGATGATGGAAGATTTTTCATTTGAAACGAAATCGAATTATCCAATTCATCATACTTCCACTTAGAGTAACCCCAGGGCCACTGCCACGCCTAGTCTCTTACAAGCTACCCCGCCTTGTGTTTAGAGTCTCCCTCGAAGGTGGACGTGACCGGACAGTTTGCGTACATGTCTGGAGATCACTCGAGTAAAAAATTCGGACGCTTGTGTCATCCGAAATGAAAAGTATTCATAATTGTAGCTCAGCATCGCAACTATCTGCTTATTCGATTGGACATCAATCGCGAAAATATGTTCTTGTTACTCTATGATGAACTGTTAAGCAGTTGATCCAGTATTTGAGCTCTGTTCCTAACTTGGCTAGCGATTCAGTGGCTCACAGAGAGGCACAAGAGAGCTTTATATGAGGCTGTGGACAAGGTCAAATCGGGTAAGACAGCCGATATCGATTCCGCGCTTCTTGTTTCTAAATCAGATATGCTTGGACTGAGGAGTCCATCCCCTTTTTTTGGTGTGCAGAGCTGATGATTCTAGGCTTCATTTCACTGCTCCTCACTTTTGGTCAGAGTTATGTATCTAGAATATGCATTCCCCAAAAGGTCGCGGACACTATGTTGCCGTGCCCCAATGATGAGTCCTCGAAAGGAGGACGCCGTAAACTTCTGTGGTACGAGAGGAGATCCTTGGCTGCCGGTAGCTACGCTCCTAGTTGCAAGACGGTATTGCGTGATATGAGCTTCTTCCTTGTTTGTTTTCTTATCAGATATGTTGAACTAATGCTTACTTGCGCAATAAGAGTTGCAATAAGACCTTTCATTCCTCTTGTACAGATTTGCCGAACTCGTTCCTTAAGTCTAAAGACGATTTTGCTGTCGTCACGCCATTTTGTTCCTCAGTCTATGTGTAGTAGTCAATCCTTCCCCCGAAAATCGCTTTGCTTTTGCAGGATCCCCTGAATTTACCTCAGCATTTTCCTTTTCTTTTTTTTTTTTTTTTTTTTTTTTGTTACAGGGGCAAGAACCGCTTATATCAGTCGGCGGATTGCATCAATTACACATCCTGATATTCTTCTTGGCACTGTTTAACGTGCTGTACAGCGCAATCACAATGATGCTCAGGCGACTGAAGGTTTGTAAAGATGTCTTTGTGCACAGAGATTGACCATCCTGCTAGCTGTCGAGATGGATGCGATTGGCGATCCTGTTTGACGGACATATACACAATCCCAGTTCTTAGAACGAAGATAGCGAGTTCAGCTCTAGAATAATCGTTCAAACACCATGCTTCAGCTTTCATTTGAGTCTTGAATCTGATATCTTAGAATGTGTGACACGAGGGGCTGTCGATCGGTTTTTTGCATTTGTGGATATCTGAAACGAGATGCTCCTGACTGTCTGTACTCTTAACTTGCTGCCGATGTGTATCATGGGCAGATTCGTGGCTGGAAGCAATGGGAGCAAGAAACCTTGTCCCACGACTACGAGTTCTCCAATGGTATCGTGTCTATTCTAGCCACGGGAAATGTGGACCATTTTTCTTATTATTGCTAATTTCATGTCTGACTTGTTCACGATGGCGCAGATTCATCTCAATTCAGGCTTACTCACGAGACGTCCTTCGTTAGAGCGCACACCAGTTTCTGGACGAGGATTCCCATCTTCTTCTACGTTGTGAGTCACGGCTAACATCAGGACGAGCATTTTCACGATGACACACTATTGTGGTATGACACGATTTGCTTTTGACTTCCCCGATGCCACCTCCGTTTGCAGGGATGCTTCTTTAGGCAGTTTTTCAAGTCCGTCGGCAAGGCGGACTACTTGGCACTGCGCAACAGTTTCATCACTGTAAGCCTTCTGCTCTGTTCAACTCCTAGGACGTCCCAGTGAACCACTTCTTTCCGTCGTACTTGCTGATGCAATATATGCAGGCCCATTTAGCACCCGGAAGTAAATTTAACTTCAAAAGGTATGTCAAGAGGTCATTAGAGGACGATTTCAAGGTCGTCGTAGGAGTCAGGTAACAAGATATTAAGTTGTTTAGATGACTAGTTTGATTGCGGAAACTCTGCGTAGGCTTGTGCTGACTAGTTTGTTCCTGGAATCTTGCCAGCCCTTTGTTGTGGGCGTCAATCGTCATCTTCTTGCTTCTGAATGTCAGAGGTAAGCTGTTCTTCTCGGGAAGACTGCTTTCTCATTATGCATTGAAGTTCCTGACCGTCGGTCGGCGCTTCCTTTCAGGATGGGAGGAACTGTTTTGGGCGTCGCTGATCCCTGTGGTTGTAAGAAAACGCTTCCCTCTGCATGGTTTTGATTAAGATTCGGAGACGAGGATGATGATAAACATCACCAATATGAATGTATTGCAGATAATCTTGGCCGTCGGGACAAAGCTTCAAGCGATCTTGACGAAGATGGCCCACGAAATCATGGACAAACATGCTGTGGTCCAAGGGATTCCTCTCGTGCAGGCTTCGGATAGATACTTTTGGTTCGGTCGCCCTCAGTTAGTACTTCAACTTATCCACTTCGCTTTGTTTCAGGTACTTCTTTTCCGGTACATCGGCACTAGGATGATCTTCATTTTGCACTAGGCTTCGTCTTTAAGTTCGGGACCGAAATTTAGTCCGACAATGGAACGGAACCTTCATTGAACAACCACCTCGGTTCTGAAAGATCTCCGTTGATGGCAGTTTCATTGTTCACTGTCTGATTATGCCAATATCTTTTGACAATCTTAACTCTGCTGGAAGATGGCATGACTTGCTCTTTTCGCTTTTGCTTGTTTTCTGATTTAGACATGAGCTTTTCTTACTTCTCTTGAACAGAACGCATTCCAGATAACATACTTCCTGTGGATTTGGGTATGAAAGCTTTATCTCTATAGACCCCGCCTCGATTTCTGCAGCTTCATTGCCGTCGTCGGCATCATCTAAAACCGCCGAGTCCTTTTTCCGCGCAGTACTCGTTCGGGTTGAAATCTTGCTTCCATGCCAACTTCACGCTTGCAGTCATCAAAGTGGGTTTAGGGTAAACTCTCTTTTCCACCATCTCTCCTCTCTCTCTCTCTCTCCACGTTATAGTCCCTTTGATGAATCCGATGCTCTTTGTACGTTCCGGGGACGCCATGACATTCCGGCATTCCAATGCCGCCTTCGTCGATCCTTCCGAGATTCAGTTGATGGATTGAAACGTTTCCGTTTCTGGAAATTTTTGCAGTGTGGGTGTTTTATTTCTGTGCAGCTACATCACTCTCCCTCTCTATGCTCTTGTCACTCAGGTAAATTCCCTCTAAGATTCTATTCCATGGCCTTTGTTCATCCCAAGAATCTGACAATTTGGTACTGATTATTACTATATGCTAATTGATCGTCTGATGTTCATCAAATAATAATAAATAAATAAAAATCAATCAGATGGGGTCGTGCATGAAGAAATCCATCTTTGATGAGCAAACCTCAAGGGCTCTTACTAAGTGGCACATGGCTGTGAAGAAGAAGAGGCTAGGCAAGGGCAGGAAGTCCTCCGCCGCCACTGTGACCCTTGGCAGAACCGCCAGCCCGAGCCCCTCGCTCGCCAACGCCTCCAGGCATGCCCTCCACCGCTTCAAAACCACCGGACACTCGACCCGATCGCGCGCGTACGACGACGACGACCATGACATGTCTGATTACGACGCCGACCCCTTGTCGCCGAGGGCAGCTAATCTGATCGCCAGGGCGGATCACGGTGACGATGACCACCACGCCATCGAGATTGACAATTCCCATCGGGAGGAGGGAACCGGCAACAGGGACGACTTCTCGTTCGTCAAGCTGGCCTCGCAAAGAGGGCCGTGATAGCCGCGGCCGCGGCCCGTTTTTCGTACCATTGTATCATATCGTAGTGATTCTATTCGCAGTGCACCAGCATGGCTAGGCATGTAACATCTTCCTCATGTATAAATCACAAGTTCTAGTTTATAATAATTAAACGCTTTTTATGAATTTAGCAGAAGGATTCCTTTTTTTAAATTTCGTTTGAAGAATGTTCCTTTATTCCAATCATCAGCTTTGGCTTTTGAGAAAAATTCGGAGCGTGCCGTGTTGAAAGACGGTCGGAATCGAGTCCCTTTTTGGCGTGACCCGGCATTTAAAGCAGCATATAAAAATCTTTCCAGGGAAGATAAGAGACAAACAGTGCCCCACTGATTGATTAATCTTGATTTAACACAAATTAAGCACGTAAAAAACTTAAATTACTCCAAATCTCTCGATAAAAGCCTTTGACAATAGTTTAAAAATCTAATGTCATACCTTATTTTAATGTGTTGGGACCCACACGTTTTGTCCCCTAATTGCAGATAAAAAAATTTTCTTCCCTATCTTCAGATAGGTCTCGAATTTTACATTTCAAAATTTAGATGAACCCTTTTTAAGATTATGTTTAGGAATAGATGTGTTAGATGTTGGGTTTAAGGTTGTTTTTTTGGTTAGTTGGAAATTTACTTTGTGCACGATCCACGTCATTGTGACAGGTCATACGCAACATACTTTCTGATTTATATTACATCATGTGACATTATAGTGCGACGGCCGACTCGTGTCCTTTGTCTTATTGGATTTTTTGAGTTGAAATAAATTCCTATTTCAAACAAATACCATAAGTGCTTTTATTTTTATTTTTATTTTCAAATAAGGATTCAGAGTGAACTTTAAGAGCTTGAAGTGGTCATGTAATCTCAAAAAAGGGGCATAATCTGAAAAGCATTTTTCTTCATTTATTTTTTTTGTTTATTTTTTACCTTTTGCTATTTTTTAAAATAATTAAAAAAAAACCCACACCCACACGCGCACCCTCTAGCTCGGTGATGGCCAATGACCTCGCCGGCACCCCACTAGCGATGGGGTGACAAGCATAGGCGGGAGGGCTTATTTTTTTTCAATTAGAAAAAAAGAAAAAATTTTAAAAAAATACTAAATGATGAAAATGCCCTTGATGTGGTGCTTTTTTTTTTTAAATACACTACATGGCTTCCTCAAGCCTTTATTGGAAACTACCATGTCGCTTTAAATATTTATTCGAAAGAAGATTTATTTCAAGTCATTATTTAAGAAAATGATGACATTTCGAATTTTTATTTGAAATTTTGTCGATGAAATAATGTTGACAATCTTGTAACTTGTGCCCGTGAATATCTGTGTCTTAACTTTAGCAGTGACATGCAGACGTTGATTTGATAACCACGTGCAGAAGATAGATCAATTCGAGCTTTGACGAGATATTTTGAAAATTCAAAACATATGGTTACCAAACTTAGGAAGTAGGTAAGCGTAGAACTTTGCTTTTTGATCATTCAATGACTGTGGGGGTGGAATTTGTGCGAGATATTTTGTGGTTCAGACTCCCAAAGCTAAGGACATCATCATCATCATCATCATCATCCGTGGTTGCCAACTATCCTCGTCAATTAGTAATTCTCGGATTAAAAATTCACGGATCATTCTCGTTGTGTGCACTACATAATCAAATTACATCGAAAGATTAAAATTACATATGATTTTCTCGTTAAAAGCCCAAATAGAGCTTAACAAAAAAAAAGGAGGGAGGGATTCGTAGACATGACCACGGGCCGGTTCGGGTTCGGAATAGGCCTCGATCAAACTCGAGCCCGGCCTGTTGATCGGGCCCGCTATTTTGGGTCGGTTCTGAATCAATTAAAAAAAAACACGTTAAATTGAACAGCTATTACCTCTTTCTGCGCAGGCCATTGCCGGTAAAAAAAAAATTAAATTAAACTGAAATTGCCGATTCAAAATCGAAATCGAAATCGTCACTTAAGGCTTAGTGCGGGCTCTCTCAAAATTCGAATCGAAACTGGTCGGTTTCGAACGGCGGCCATTCCTAAGACTAAGAGGGAGGGAGGAAGAGACAGTGTTTGGGGGGCCCACAGGCACATGGACGTCTGGGGCCACCACTCCCGCGCCCCCCACTCCCACTAGAGCACGATCAAGTTAGTTGGGTTGGGGGGGATTTGAGGAAGGTTTACTTTACCAATTTGTGTTGACCATCTTTAACACGTGCCCCCAGGCTGTCGAGGTCACGTGCCAATTACGAAAGTTTTCACTGAGGTGTGAAACTGGATGAGATAAACCCCCTCGTGGCAGACAAAAGGCTCTCAATTTGGGGTTTGAGTCAGGGTTCAACATGGTTCGGATAGATAGGCACCATATCTAAAGATTAAAATCTACCGTGTTATAATTGATTTTTAATTTTTTAAACTTTAACCTATCCTTTTTGGACCTTACCCTATTTTTCGATTTGATTTTGGGATCTACGCGAGAACCTCTTTTTTTTTAATTTTATTTTTTTTCAGCAAAATGATATGAGTAGCAATGAAACGATTTGAAGAAGAAATTTGAATAATAAAACTCACTATTACTCCTTAATACGAGTAATCAAAATTACAATGCACCAAAAATAAATAGAGGAGGCGAGACAAGTAAGATTACGAGTTTTTTTTTTTTTAACAGCAACTCAAAATTGGTGCCGTTCCAAGGTGGGTCTTCACTTGGAACTGGAAACCCAAGTAGTTCCAACTAGTTCCCAAAAATTATAACCTATACTTGGACCGTTTTGAATAGGAACCAATTTTCGGACCTATTTTTTGGGTGGTCCAATCCAATTTTTCGGATAAACCCGATCCAATTGCACACCTCCAATTTGAGTAGATTGATGTTATTGTCATTGAATATCTACCTCTAATCCTTTTTGCTCTGACTTTTGCTCTATCCCTTTACAGAGTATGAGAGTCGAACTCCACACATCTGATTTTAGTTATCATATCTTCTCAATTCCTTAACTAAGAGAACCGCATGACTATTGACACTGAGTTGAAACTCACCTCTCTCATTTCGTGCCTTTTTTTTATTATAAAAAAACTCGGTGACTTTAGCAAAAAGGTCCTGTTCAAGAGTGGGTCTTCACTTGGGACCAGAAACCTAACCAACTTCAACTGAATCTAAAAAAAATTTGAAACTATACTCGGACCGGTTTGAACAGGAATCGATTTATATTTGTCTTTTGGATGGTCCGATCCGATTTTCGAGTAAATCCGATTTTATTGCACACCCTCAATTTGAGTAGATTGATGCTATTGTAATTGAATATCTGCCTGTAGTCTTCTTCTTCTTTTTTCCTTACTTTTGCTTTGTATAAAGAGTGCTATAGCCAAAACTCTGCACATCTAATATTAGCAATCATATCTTTTTCAATTTCTTTGCCAACAGAACCGCATGGCTACTCACACACTGAGTTGAAACTCGCCTCTCTCGTTTTGTGCCTTTTTTTTTTTTTAATTTTCCTTTAAACTCGGTGACTTTGGCAAGAAGGAAACGAAACTCGGAGCCCCCCACAAACACAACAAAAGAGACCCACCAAGACATCTGTCGTTACCTAAAAGAGCTGGCTCTCCCCCTCTCTAATCCAACTTGACCCGCCGGGGTACCTCCAAATCCCGAGTCCAAACCCCATTGATTTTGGTTCGTGTTCGAGTCGTGTCGTCATCTTGTGTCCATGATTTAAGCCGGGTCGGAGTTATTTGATTCATTTCGATGTGCGCATCGCGTTCAAATTGGACCCCCCAAAAAAAAAAAATTTCCTTAGCGAAATCAGGGCATGGAAAAGTTAGTGTAAATTTACGATGTGGCAACGTAGATCAAGAGGTTCTGCACCGAGACGCTTATTAATCATACTTAATAAAGAAATAGTAAGTTCGTATATTGAACTATGTCTTCGTTAAATAGGATTGTTGTTGAGATAAATCTTATTTACAGTCACGTTTGAGACGCCTAAGATAAGAATAATAACCATTCTGTTTCTAGAATCATTTTCTGGGTACGTTTTTGAGCAAATAAACGAGTCTGATAACGACACAAAATTTATGTTATCGAAAACAAAGTTTGTTTGATGACAACATAAAATTTCTAGGGTTGCCAATGGACATGGGCTGGTGGGCAGATGGAATACAAAATGGAACCGAGGGCTAGAGGATGGCAATCGACGAACTATTGGACAGCAGACCGGCGATCGGTGATCGAGGGGCTAGCTAGCGGATGAGCAACCTGTGGATCAGAATGACCAGAGGATTGTTAAATCAATGATTGTTGATGGGCAACTAGCGAATGACGGATTGACGATCGACAAATAGGGGGCTGGCAGACTAGCGAGTGATGGCCTGCAACAGGCAAATGGCAAATGACGGATTGGTGAATCGGCAATCGGCAAACCGATTATCTGGGACTTGCGGTCAGTGGATCAACAAATTGCGAGTTGGCGGTTGGTAATTGGGGGCTGGCTACCAATGGATCGTGCAACCGGCACAGACAAACCCGAAATCAATGGAAGGCGGATTAGTGATAGCGATGTAAGAGAGAGGGAGTGAGCAATGAGAAAAATTCTTATTTCTCATTTCTATTCCAGAAACAGAAGAGTTGAAAATTTTGGCTTCTCATTTCTATTTCAAATCTACTTCTGAAACAAATATATTCCAACAATAGAAAAATAAAATTATGTTATCAAAATCTATTTCTCAAACAAACATATTCCAGAAATAAAAAAAATAAAATTGCGTTATCAAACGGATTTTTATTCCAAACTTGCTTCAGAAAAGAAAAAATTCGGAACAAAAACAGAGAAACAAAATGGTTACAATTCGTGTTCTTATTAACCGAACTTGATAAGGGAATATCCCGATTTCTAAAACGTTAGAGACGTACGTAGTGCGGGAGGGAGACAATATGTAGGAAATGATAATCATCCCCTGCTTAGATATTTATCAAAGCAGCCGTAGGACGCACGTTAGCAACGACATTATTAAATTTGCTCCTCGCCATTTTCGTTGGATGTATAATTGTACTTTAGACTTTTAAAATTGGCCAACTTAGTATAATGATCTCAATCGAGGGCACTTTAAACTTTTAAATGAGTAGATGTGTGTGTTTTACCCACGTCGGGAGTGGGAAAAGGGCTAGGAA
This sequence comes from Psidium guajava, assembly GCA_016432845.1. NCBI lineage: Eukaryota > Viridiplantae > Streptophyta > Magnoliopsida > Myrtales > Myrtaceae > Psidium > Psidium guajava. The sequence goes on along the minus strand of CM028231.1, from coordinate 12,498,075 downwards.
GCGCGGATACTTTCTTGGAGCCTTCGTAGTGTGCTAGACACTGACACGCGTTTGATATTTTTTGACGCCTGACTAGTGTGTGATCAATACGTGTTAAGGGGCCGCATAATAACACTTCAGAAGTTACTTTTGTCAGAGAAAACAACTTATGGCACGGAAATTCGTTTGGTAAATTTTTTCACTTCTGGTTGGATTTTCTACTTCTGGTTGGATTTTTTTGGCCAATTTGAGAAGTAAAAAAAAGTTATTTCTCAACTTCAAAAATCACTTCTAGTCTTCGCAACCGTCGCGGGTCGCCGGCAGCCGCTGCCCGCCGGTCAGTTGCCGGTCGCCGTCGATCGCCACCGGTCGCCGGTCACTGACAAAGAAAAGCGTTACCATGCGCGCTTCAAATGCATTTCTCTATCAGAAATCAACTTCTCCATCAGAAGTTGATTCTGGTAGAGAAGTGTTATCATGCACGCCCTAAATATCCGACAAGTGATCAGCACTCCGAACATGCCTCCGACATGCACGAGGCCAATTTTAAAAATTTTCAATAAATTACGAGTCAAAATATAAATTTATGGAGAATATATATACTTAAAATATATACTTAACCACACTAAAATTAATATACCTAATTCCAAACAAAGATAATTGAAAAGAAGAAAAAAAATTCGCCGCTGATATTGTTATATGTGTTTAATATGTGTGTATCAACTTGTTTAGATTTTTTATATTTTGAAAAATGACTTATCGATTTATTATTTCGTGTCGCGTGTCCATATCAATTATACTTAAAAGAAATATATTACCCTTCTAAAAAACAAAAAAAAGTCTCCCTCCAAAAGTTGATTGAAATTACCATAATTTTAGCTTTTAACTGACCCTAGAAAAGGCATCCGTAGGCCAGTGTGTCTTTTCTCTCTTATCCGCTCTTATCCCCCCACCTCTCTCTCTCTCTCTCTCTCTCTCTCTCTCTCTCTCTCTCCTTCGCATTTACGTCGTCTTCCTCTCACTGCTTATAAAGTGCGAGATCCCAGCTCCTTGCAAGCAGCTCTTCAACCTGCTCATCAATACATGAGCCCACCATGACCCGCTCTCCCTCACCACCCACCAACCCCACCTCCGCCTCCGCCGCCGCCGTGGCGGCGGCCGCGGCGCCCCCACCAGAGGTCCTGGACGTGGAGTCCGACTTCATCGTCATCCTCGCCGTCCTCCTCTGCGCGCTCATCTGCGTGGTCGGCCTCATCGCCGTCGCCCGCTGCGCCTGGCTCCGACGCTACCCCGGCCGCGGTGACCCCGGCGGGGGTCCCGCCACCCCGCCGCGGCCACCCCCGGCGGCCAACAGGGGCCTCAAGAGGAAGGCTCTGCAGTCGCTCCCCAAGATCGTGTACAGCCTCGAAGAAGCGGCTGCCGCCGGCGCCGGCGCTGCCGCCGGCGACGCCAGGTTCCCGGTGGAATGCGCCATCTGCCTCGGCGAGTTCTCGGAGGGGGACGAGGTGAGGGTCTTGCCTCAGTGCGGCCACGGTTTCCACGTGGGCTGCATTGACCCGTGGCTGGGGTCCCACTCGTCGTGCCCGTCGTGCCGGCGGATCCTGGTCGTGGCGCGGTGCCAGAAGTGCGGCCAGTTCCCCGCCGTCCCGGGCGACGGGACGGAGGCTCAGCTCAAGGCGAGAGAAGACGGTGGTAACAACACCAACAGTTTCTTGCCTTGAAGCGAGATGGGTTCTTCTTCCTCCTCCTCCTCCTCCTCCTCTTCTTTCTCGGGGATGCTGAGGATTGACCCCGGTCAATGAGTTTGTACATGTGATCAGAAAGTTAAGAACGGGATTGTAACGAGGGATTTTTATTAGGTAAGTACACACTCATTGACAAGTGAAAAATACAAACGTGTTTCTTTTTGTTTTTTTTTTCCTTCCTCGTTACATTGTCGATTGACCCGACAATAATCACGATCATTCGCCCAACCATTTCGCATTCGATCAAGTCGATCCTCACATTGGGACAATCAAGTGCTCAATCGATCTCGTTACAGTGTGCTTATGATTCTCGACGAACGGCACTTCCGCCGTTAACCAGAGACGGAATCAAGTGATGAAAAAAGTAGCGATTTTGAACCCAAAAAAGGCATATATCTATAATGGCCGAAAAGCGGGGAAAAAAAAATAAATCAAAAGCCAATCTCACAAGTCACTAGTTTGTCATAGTTGGCCGTGGGACCGAGCTACCATCCGAGGTTATCCTTCTAGAGAAAGGGTGCGAAAGACATCCTTGCACTCAAGGTGACAATGGCATCGTGCTCCTTATCTAAGAAGAAAAGGGTATGGCAGCATGTCGATTCTACTTAACTGGTAAGCATCATCGCGAAAGCACTAAGAGGAAAAAGACGATGCTTGTCCAGGTTGTCCTTGGACATGCATACGGAATTCCGAGGGGCCGAAAGAAAGAAGCAAACAAATACGGTGGGCACTCTCTCTTCCAGGGAATAATGCCCTTTAAGGATCACAATCATTGCGATACCTAATCCCACAACACGGCGCGCCTAACTATCTGGATGACTCGGCCGTAGCGAAAGAAGTCACGTTCATTCGTGACTTCTGGCACGTGTACCAAGTCCTCTTGTGAGTACGGAAAAGCATCTGAGATTGGAGAGCCATTATCGGCAACGTGGCCCATAAGTTTGAATCATCGTGTGCATCGATCCTGACGCATAATCCGCAGGAAAAGTAGTGTAACAATGGGCGGAACTCCACATGATGCTCTTCTATTTGCATACATAGACAGAAAAATATGGACAGACTCCCCACTAGTGTCGCACAAGTAGATGAAGAGCTTCATGTGCCAATGGCCATTAGTCTCCAGCAGCAACAATAATTATGCCACAACTAGAATTCAAAATTCCCAGCAGATTAACAGATAGAGAGAGACTTACTTCATGTCTTCGCTGGCACAAATTGATAACCATTTCACAGGACGAGCTAAGGCTTGAAGGCGAGAAATATCCCGATCTCAACTAATTGAAGCCATACAACTCAAACTGACGTCTTTTCACCATAACCTGCATAAACTCCTGGAAAGATCGACTTCAAAATATTCGCTTTGTGGAACGCACTAGCATGTTACTCCTCATCATCACTGCTTCCACCAAACATGCTGGCCATTTTCATGGCAAGTTTCGCAGCCATTTCCCTCCTTTGAAAGTCGGGCATGAACCGCAGGTTACTGCGAATATTCCCTATCTCAGATATCAAGTGTTCCAGATCCTCAAAGTCGATCTGATTATCTCGATCTGGCTCTGTGAATTCCTCGGGGTCTTTTGTGACCGATGATCTGGCATCATTGTTTTTGTCCACCGAGGCAGTCTCCGAGGTTGAGACCTGCTCATCTTTCCTGTCATAACTTTCTCCATTTTCATGATCACTTTCTGCAACAGAAGTATTCCGAGCTACAGTCGATCCACCAGCATTTGAGGTTGCTGTAGAACCACTAGCTGAGACCCATCCTTCATCTGTATCATTCCATGGCTCGGCCGAACCCGCCGACAGAATTTCATATTCCAATTCATAATCCGATTCTTCTTCTGATGATTCTGTAGAAAGGGTGATAAACATAACAATCAGGAGTCTAAAACAAATCATAAAGAAATGGGGAAATTTTAATCTCAAAAAACGGTGCAAAGGGAACCTTGTCTTTCAGGCAATGACGGTTCCCTTATCTTTTCACCCGATTTCAGTATCATTCCAGGCCACATATGAGAAGAAAGTGCAACAGATAGACGTTCAACTCCTTGTGAATCGCCAGCAACTGATAAGCCTGTGAAACGTACAGTATTTTACTTTTCTGAATTCGGCAGGCAAGAAAGACAATAAAAAACCCAAAGATACTCAATGATAATGCTGACGACAACCCCAGAGATAAGATATAGAACAAAGCAAACTGAATAACTCAATCTTGCACTGCAAAGATGAAAAAGTCATACTTTATACTGATAGCCTAAAAAGTGTTACTACACCTTTATTTGATTATGCAAAAGACTACGTAGTACAGTAAATGCGTAACAAGACACTTGTGCCTTCAAAAGCAATGTATCCGCAGAATAAGAGAGTTCATCGATTTAGTAAAGACCTAGCTCCTTTAGTCCAATATTTAGCATTTCTTAATATCTAGATTAATTGGAAAATCAGAGTAGAGGACCAAATTTTCCTTCAACAGTTCACGAGAACACAACAACCATACTATTTCCAAGCAAGAACAGACAACAATTATACATTAATGTATGACAGTGAAAAAGAGGATCGTACGTACATTTGTCAAAGTCAGCATTGGAAGCACAAGCTTCAATGTATTCAATATTGTGATCAATGCACCAGTCCAGACATGATTTTCCAATCTCTAAGGTAGATTCATCACCATCCAGTAAACTACTTCCCTCAGTCTCAGAGATTCCGCAGTCATTGAGTTCTGCATAATAATCGACAGAGTCGCCTTCAACATTTTGCAGCCTTCTTCTGTATTCAGCATGAACTGGATGACCAGGAATAAGGTCAACTTTATTCCCAATGCACAAAGATATCTCAAAATTCCTAATATCATTCTTAGATACCCAGTCCTGTAGTGCAGCAAGGGACGGTGGCTGCAGATAAGGGCACAGAAAATGATAAGTTCATCTACGCCAATACAGAGGCTATCATGGTAGCATAGCACTTGTTTGAGAAGATCTTCCAGATACGAAAGGTAAAAGATTTAGACTGAATCAGACCATAAATCAATCAGAGGCTGACCTTACTCAAGTCAAAAACCATCACCAAAGCATCCAACTTCCCGAGAATGGGCAGGGATTGTGCATCAAAATCATCATGGAGATGCGCCATCCATACAGAAACATCCACACTGTAGTATTTTGTGTTTATAGTCCACCTGTTTCACTGGTACCAATTAAGCACGAGAAACATGCACCAGAAATTGTCCAAATGACAATGAAAATAATCTCAACATGACAGAACGAAAAAGTTCTGCAGATATTTGCCAACTGGAGAAAAGCTTGACGCATACATACCCCTGGACAACTACGTCCGACGATGGGTCAGGACCTTCCTCAATATCAATTGATAGCAACCCTAATATCAACAAATATTGTAAGCATTAAATCAGCAGGATACTTCAATATTCAGAGAACACGAATGCAGCCGAATATTTACCTCACCGTAAGCAAAAGATAGAGAAACAACACAGATAAACTAAAATAATGTACAGAACATCCATTGCAAACCAATATAGTAATCTTCATGAGCTTGGAATTGACGAAGAATGTATCTTAAAACTTGCATTTCGCAACACTTCAATCCTTTCTTCTAAGGTTGCATATTTTATGAGTGTTCAACTACCTACATTAGCATAAGAACAGTTCCTACCACAATCCCCAAAAACATGTGCAGATTAAATTTCACCTCCAGCACGTCAAGATGCATCAACTCTTAAGTAAGCAAAGGTACAAAAAGCAACTCCCCTAACCAAAAAAAAAAAAAACGGCCTATATATTCACCTAATTGGTAAAATACCAATGGCAAAATCATTTGCACGAAAACGAACATCAAACTAGCACAACAGAAAGCGAATGTAAGCACAACCCAGGCAGCAAATCCAGCGACCTCGTCACAAATTGAGCTCGTCAACCCTTCTTTTCTTCTTCTTCTTCTTCTTTTTTTTTTTTCCCAAATTGAACCATGGTGAGAATGAAACCCAAGAATCCAATCACTTGCAGCCTTCAACTACATATCATCCATGGACAAAAAAAGGACCTTCTTTAACAAGGAAACACAGACTTGAGTAACTAGATTGAATTGAGAGCTGAACTTACGAGACAGAAGAGTCCGTTTGCCGACGCCGGATGGTCCGATCACGAAGATTCCGGGTCTGTTCTCGAGTGAACTGTCATTTTCCCCACCGACCTGCATCTTATTTGGATCCGAGAGATCGATTCGTGAAAGGAAACCCTAGAGGGAAGCAAGGCGGAGATCTTCTTCTTTGATGGGTCTGTAGGCGCCCCAAGAGGTGATCGAATGCTTGAAGATTTTCAGTCCGTCAATCGTTTCTTGGAAAACTGGGGAGAGCTGCATCAAATGAGGCTGGTCCTAACCTTAACACTCCGTGAGGCAAATAACATTATCGCCCCCAAGTTTTTGGGTTCTTGCGAAACTGCCCTCTGATGCATCAATTTTCTTAACTTGCCCCGTAAATTTAAGAAAGTGATTACAATGTGTGCTTTTATGTTTCTTTCTTTTTTCTTTTTTTTTTCCATTGGTCTAAGTCCTTTTATGTCGACTCGGACTGAATTTTGATTAGAGTTCCGACCACATTACAGTATGCGAGAGCCTGGGATTAAACTTTCCGCAAGAACATGACCAAAGTTAATTCCAAATGCACATTGATATATGATTTTGTAACATACATTTGAGTAGTCCCCCCCCCCCCCCACACACACACACATATGTCGCGACCTAAAAATCAGTTTCCCAATTTTTAAAGTTAATGGATTACCATGTTAATTAAATTGAATTAACTAGCATAGCTCGAACTCTCCCGATTTCTACCAAATCGTGACTTAGGTTCAATTTCATCAAAAGAAGGATTTATCTTGGAGTCGCCACTAATTATTTTGGGTAGGTTGATTAGACACCTAAATAAAGTATCGGGAGAAATACTTTATTCCTACGAACTAGAGATTAATGAGTTCGGGGACCTGATTACGCTAATTTTTCAATTAACGCCCTTTCGGTACCAATTTCATGAAAATGTTCAACTTGGCAATTTTGATAAATTTTCACTTGAGGTTCAAAGGTGCAATTTTTTTTGGGTTTTCTTTTTATGATTTTTTTTAGATTTTTTCGATGTATTATAAAGAATGCAAAATCACCTAAAGCAAACGAAGATGTGAAGAGAGAGCAGGTAAAGTAAAACTACCCTAAGGACAGTGAAAATAAAACCCGCAACTCGTCGGGTGAATAATTACATACCAATTAAATAAAACCCGAGACATGATCGGGAATACAACAAAAATGGACCGGAATGGACATCGGTCAAACACCGGTCGCCAAGCCTCGTGGGTCGGGAGTTCAACAAAACGAACCGGAATGGACATCGGTCATTCTCCAGTCTTCAAAGCATCGGGCCGAAAGCCAAATGAAAATAATAAACTTATCCAATCGAACATGCATAATCACCAATGAGTTAAGACAATTCAAAAACTCAAAGAAATTTTAACACGTGCTGATTAAACTTCATTGAGACCATTTTTTACATTTTCCAATGCATTAACACAAAAAATACGAATTAAATCATATTGTCCATGAACATTCTTAGGGAGAAAGCAGTAACCATAAAATACAAAAGAAATAATGAAATGTATGCAAAAATTCTGAGATTTTTTATGTGGATGGGAAAATGTGTCGTTGACAACTTTCATGTTTTACATTCTTACTGAAGAGACACTCATTTTCGTGTAGAAAATGGTCTTTCATGAGAGCTCAGCAGCAAACAAACAAATTTCACAGAACAAACATACTTCAGGATTAAGCTCAAATGGACACTCAAATCTCAAAATTAATGCACCAAACTTTCCAGTCTACTAAACAAGACCCCAATGAACAACTTTCATTTTTTGTGAAGTTTCAAAAGAAGACTCTAAACATGAGATAACTACGAATCAATATGACCACGCACAGAAAAACACTCAGACTCAAGGACGCCAACAGAATTGCATGATTTCATTAAATGCATTAAAAATATGAAACGCGCATGAATATTTTTGTATTTTTTATATGTTATGCATTAAGATCTTATGAACAAATGTCATGAAGAGGTCTTTATGAAACGAAGTTTAGAATAACCCATGGAAAATCATTTAGCATGAAAGGTCAGATCAGAAAAATTCAATCTGAGGTTCTGATCACCATATTTCCAGATTTCTGCTCTCCATTTCGGGACCCTTTTGATATAGCAAACGACGTCCATTTTCACGCCATAATTTATCAAATCGAAGATCTCGAAGTCATCTATGAATGTTCAGTATATTTGTTTTCGAGATTTCGTCATCTAAACACGAAAAATTGAGTTACCAGATAATTGCACATGCTGATGCGCCTAGACGTCGTTGGAGATGAATCCGTCGCGTCGCCAAGGCTTGTTCCACGGCACCGAATTTTTCTCTCTCAAAATTTTTTTTCTTGAAATCTCTCCAAATTTTTTTTCAATCTCCAAAGTCTTCCTAATTTCTCTCTAATCTCTCCAAAAGTCCCCCCTTCAAGGCTCTCATTCTTCCTCCTTTTATAGCCTACTCCCCCATCTTCCTTTCTCTATCTTCATATATCATTCTAATTTTTCCACTAACTTCATCTTCCCTTCTGATTCCACCATCTTCCCTTCTTTATCTCCATCTTCCCTTCTAATTCACCATCTTCCCTTCTAATTTTACCATCTTCCCTTCTATCTCTCCCCTTCTCCATCTTCCTTTCTAATTTCTCCATCTTTCCTTCTATATCTCCCATTCTCCATATTCCTTTCTAATTTCTCCACTATCCCTAAAATTTTATGTATTTGCAATTCAGCCCCTGAAGTTTTATGTATTTGTAATTCAGTCCTTGAAGTTTTATGTATTTGCAATTTAGTCCCTGAAGTTTTATGTATTTGTAATTCAGTCCCTGTGGAAAAATTTCTTTTAAGTTCAAAACTTCATAAGCCTTTCGGCACACCTCTCTCACGCTCAATCCAATCGTTTGTCAATTTAAGCTCAAATCCTCCGTCGTTAGCCATAATAAAATGCATGACCGACAAAAAAATTAAATATGCAATGCATGAAAAAATTAATTTTTGGTGAGAACAAATTCTCGTTTTTTTATGTACTTAAATGAATTTTAAAAAGTCAAAATTTAGGTGTCAACAATATATATATTTCATAACTAATCACATATGGTCACCCAGTTAGATGTGTAAGAAAAATGTGGCTATAGGTGAATTTGAAACGTAAGGTGTAATTTGCAAAACGAAAAACTTAGGGAGACAAGATGCTACTCTTCATCATGAGGAAGCACTTTTTTCGTGGGCCAAGAAAATTACCGTGATGTTGAAGAAAATATTTTTCTTTTTTTATGTTATGGAAGGGTAGAAAGTGAACGTGAAGAAAATGTTTCGGTTTTCTTTTTATTTTGAAAAAAAGACAAAAGGATTAATATCACAAAAAATTTCAAGTTCATGCAGACGTGATAAATTTATGTAGACTAAATTTTTGGCTACCAAAAGTTGCAAATTGATACACCTATAACGAGTTTACTCTGAATTAATTTTTTAACCTCCCGTAATAAATTTACCCTTTGTTAGTTTTTGTCAAATTATGTTAATAATACGAAAAAGCACGAATTGATTCATATGTGACCAATGAAGGGTAAAAAACCTAAACTAGTGCTTCGTGTTATCCAATTTATCAATTTGATGGATGGTATATTTTATTTTTTGATCTAAAATTTGACGGTAAAATTTAGCTAAATCTAATGGAGGATAAATTTATCACAAGTGTATTAATTTGAGATTTTTTATGGTCAAAAAATTATTTTATGGTAAAATTATCACAGGTGTACTAGTTTAGAGTTTTTAATAGCGTTGACCAAAAAGAAAAGGTGAAGGAAATGACCATCACAATTTATTTTAAATTCATGATTTTGGGTCAAAGACAAGGATAAATATGTCATTTACCTTCAATTCTCCACCTTCTCAAATTTGGGGACGACACTAGAGAAATCAACGAGCCCTTCTTTGCGTAAGGTTGACCATTCAAAAGATATTTTCAAAAGCCATTTATTTCGCTTGAAATGATTAATCATCAATAAATATTTCATTATTGATAATAATTTATATTTGAACATTTTCGTGAACGCTAAGTTTTTTTTATGTTCATTAATTTTTTGTAATTTCTTTAAAGAATATATTATTCAAATTATTTATTTTCTATGAAACAAACGCGTGTCAAATCTCCTATTATTTACGAACCAATTTTTCCTATGCTTTCTCCGGAACAAGAGAAATCCTAATTCTTCACCTTTTTCCTTTCTCCATATATTCTTTTCCCACCCATTCTACCCTTCCCAAACAAGGGGTAAGGAAGTCAATTACAAAGTTCCGAATCAAAAGGCGAAATTAGGGTTGAGTTCCGATGCCTAATAGGACTAAACTCCAAAAAATAGATTTCCATTTAACGAGTTTCCCAATTCCATCGTAAACTTCAAATGTCATTAAAAGAAAAGCATAAACTTTTACTAGCTCCTTTAAGCTACCATTCATCTTTTACGTTAATTTCATGAAAATCGTTGACATGATGGTGTGCCCTGTAAGACAGCTGGCGATGTCAGCGTTATCGGTGAAAATTGTTTGAAATAACTATATTGAAATTTTATACCAAGGTTTGGGACTTAATTATTAAAAAAAAAAGTTTAAGATTGATTTGATATCCATATAATAGGTTTAGGGTTGATTGCCGCAATTTTTCTGTTACCGAAGGTCCAGGCTCGATTGAACCCTAATCTGAGCAAGGTGCAAGCTCCATCGATCGGCCAACTTACTTCCCCAACTTTCTTCAACCTGAGAGCGAAGTAAGTCAATTGCTAATTTCTTATGAAGGGCTTCATGAAAGTCTCGATTAATTTCCCGAAGGATGTGTACGATGAACGCAGCTGAAAAAGGGTCTCATCCCTATGTAGTCGCTGGGTCGAAACTCGACATCTTGTTCCGGCGCATCGCGGTGGACATGTGATTATCGTCTCGCGACACAAGGAAAATATTTCACAAAAACTAGAGAAGATGTCGGATGCTCCCGACGGATGTTAGCTCGGCTTGTAGGCGCAGCTAGATATGCCTGATTTGATGGTGCATGTGAATTGCCATCGCATGCGATGCCCGGTCCAAAAATCTATCGCGGCTCTCTAGTACATCCGCCGCAGCCCCAGGAAGTCGCTTCGAACAGATGCCGAGGCAAGCCTGGTAACGACTCGGAAGTACTGGGAATGAGCCCTTTTGTTCTTCAAAAAGAACCTGCTCTCAATCAACTGTCTTTCTTACACCTCTGGACATGTGCTCTCAATCCATGTAGGCTGAATTGAGTGAAGCTTGAATCCCTGGCCTGTTTCCAGGACATCTTGCTTGATCCGGCGAGGCATGACATTAGCAAAAGCATGTCAAATTGCAAACCCTTGTGATTAATTTGCAAACGCGAAAAGACTATCACTCGGTTTCTTCTCATCAATCCAATGCCAGATCAGTCTGTTATGGCTGATACACCAGACTGGACCGGACCGGCCCGTTTAGGTCTCACAGAAAACTAGTATTCCCACATTACCGAGAGCTCCTCAGGAGTTGAAAGAAAAACTAATAATCTCATTTCCAGGCGGTCTCTTCAAGCCATGCAGAGTGATTCTGCAAATAGATGAAGACATCACTGAATCTATATGATGTGCAGTGTTGCTACGATTATTCAAGGCTCATTGCAGTGGCTTCGGTCGCCATTTGAGGCTAAAAATAAGCCTTGTGCAGTACGTCCTTGAAGGGAAAACAGTACGAACAAAACAGCTGTTAAGACAACCATGAGTCTACACATCGAAGATCTCTAGGACCACATAATTCTAAGAAATGTTCAATTAGTCTAGTACAGAGATGGAGGGGTGCTGGGATATGTAATGCATGCAAAAATGGGGGAAAAAGTAAGACTGATGTGCCCCCCAGGAACTCAATATGCTCAACATTAATTTCTAGGATTTCCAAGTTCATAGCTCGCGGTTGATAGTGTGCAAGAAACTGGAACACTGTGCCGTAAGAATCACCTTAGCTATCATTATCCCTGGAAGCCTGCTTAGCGCCTGCTGCGAATAACTCTGAGATGACCTCGAGAGGCATGCCCTTGGTCTCGGGAACCCTCAAGAACACAAATATCCAAGACACGATGCACCCAAGAGCATATATTGAGAAAAGGCCGGCAAGGCCGATCATGTTGAGCAACACGGGAAGTGAGTAGGTGATGGTGATGTTCCCTGCCCAATACGTGAGAGCGCAGATCGTTATGCACAGCCCACGTACCTTGGTAGGGAAGATTTCTGAGCACATGATATTCGGTATCACTCCATACGCCATGCAGAAGATGCTCTGATAAACCATAACGCCGACGGTCGATATTACTGCAGAGGCGACGGAACCGAGATTGAAGATGCTGGTGACAACTAGGACGAGGAGCGACAATGCCAGGATAGGGATGGTGGAGAGCAAGAGGGACCTGAAAAAGGAAGGATGGACTTAAAATGGCGTTGGTGAATTTTGTTTCTTGAGATGACCGGAAACTTCTCCAAGTTAGACGGTTTTTATCGAAGTAGTATTTACCTTCTTCCCGCCACATCCATTAGCTTCATCGAAACGGCTAGGCACGGTAGCATAGTGAATGCCATGATGCTGCTTATCAGGAAGGTTGCAGAATCAGTGCTAATGCCCATGCCTGAGAGAAGAACATCAACACCTGCTTGCTTGAGGATTTGAGGAGCGTAGTAGAGGACTCCATTTATGCCCGACAGCTGCGAAAACACCGAGTCATTAACATGGTCGAAGCAAATCTTCTAACTGAACATTACATTGTTGCAAGTATAGTCCAATGAATTGGGATTAACGTTTCACAAGCATGTACCTGAGCAAGAAATTGAAGCCCAATCCCAACAACCAGTGCTCGGCGCACTCCTGGTTCAGAGAGATCATGCCAGCTAGGCCCACTAGTAGCAGCCCTTGGTGGCTGAACCGTTGCTAGACCCTCTGGAGACCGACCCATCATGTCCTGAGAGAAAAGAACAGACTGGCTAACCAAAGCAGCTGCGCGACTCAATTGGCCCTCTTCATGATAACCGACACCCGAGATCGAAAGAGCTGACCCATGCCGAGAACCATCAACGGTGCTGTCCTGATGCAAATAGATCCTCTTAACTCCTTTCACGCCCTCCTCTCCTTCTCTCCCTGTCCATTTCCACGCTAGCTTCCAACCACTACCGATATCCGTGCTGTTGATCGGTTCGCCAGCATCCTCCTGCATTAGCTTGCTTGCTAGTTGTGTGCTCAAATAGCTTCCATGAGATGCCTGATTGGCATGGTCCTTGCCTAGGGCACTCGCCTCGGGAGAAAGAAGCGGTGTCTCCAAGCTCTCATCCTGGTCACCGCCATTGTCTGAAGCATAGTCCTCGCAATCTCCCTGGGTCTCCAAATCCAAGTGCAAATTCTTATCATTAGTGTTGTCCACCGCGCTGAAGACGCTTCCAAAGTTTGGGAACACTGTGCTGAGCATGCTTCCTCTCTGCAAAGGCGAGTCGTTGACGCTGCCAAACATTGTGACGATTGGATCCATGAGCAGCACGCTTTGGTTCTGTACACTTCCCCACCTGGACCCATTGTTGGGAATATTCTGCCCTGTCGAAGATTTGCCAATCCCTGGATAGCCCATCTGGGTTTCGTATAACCTGATTTTATCTGTTTCTGCACCTTCTTGCTGGTATGGATTGATCTCTTTCACTGGGAGGACTATTACCTCTTTGATAGGTGTTTCGCCTCCGACACTGAGACCTTCGACCAGCAGAGCCAACTCGCCTGTAGAAAAAATCTGAATTTGCGTCAGGATTTGAATCAAATTAGAGAGCCTATAGGGAAGTCCCAATCCTTTCGACAAAAAGCAGAAACCAAACCTGAAACATCTTCTCTCCCGTATAGTCTTTGGAGAACCTGTCTGGCCTCATTCATCCTTCCTTTACTCACGAGCCAACGGGGAGATTCGGGCAAGAAAAACACCGTCAACATGAAATATATCAGGGATGGCAGACTAAGGACTCCGAGCATTAATCTCCAGCTCGCTGACTCCATCAGTGACATCCCGAATGCCAAGCAATAAGACAGAAACATTCCGCCAGAATTGGCAAATTGCGGAATTGTGTTAAGTTGTCCTCTTATCTCAGAGGGGGCGGTCTCAGATATGTAGATCGGTATAAGAGTGACGGCGATGCCAATACCAAAGCCGTCAAATAACCTTCCCAAGAGCAGCATATACACACTTGGAGCCCACAGCATTATTAGGCCGCTGACAAAGTATAGCACGGAGGAGAATATCATCATCGGACGTCGTCCAACAGAATCTGAAAGAGGTCCTGAAAAGGTTGTTACAGCCGTGCCTCCAATAAGTGACATAGCTACTATTAGTCCTTCTATTGTCGGTTGATCCTGCAGATCAAACTCCCTCTTGATGTAAAGAACAGTCCCTGCAGGAAAGAGAAAAGAAGCAACATTCTTTTAGCTCTAGGAGTGTCGCGTTCCCTTTTGCCAGATACGGGGGGATAAATCCCTGTCCTGGCGACTTAAAATTCATGTCGATATGCCATAACATGAATGCTTATATCCAAAATGCAAAGGAACCGATAATCGACACTTTGATGTTTGATATAAGGGCCAGTTCCCAAACAGTTTAATTAGAGGGGGAGTGTTGGATTGTGTTTAGTGATCGGCGGTATCTTTAGCATCAAGCCATATATCCAGTTGCTTCCATTGAATTCTCTGGTGATATAATGACCGATCGAGAGGCTTGACTAGAAGGAATCAGGAGAAAGATGAGATCTAGTACGGGTGGCAGATGGTGTTATGTTCGTTAGATCAAGAACTGGGTGAAATATCGGAGACTAGAAACCAACTAAGACATGGATTGTTTCCTCAATGGATCGCTAGATTGTTTCTCACAATGACAAATTATAAAAATACTCGCGATGAAAACAGCACCAACATATTCCGATCTCGAAGAGACATCCGATGATACAGTGGCGACCAATACCTGCAATGGTGGAACCATCCCATCCTTGTAACATGTTGCCCACCGTTGCAGCAATCGCCACAAGCACCGCTCCCCTCATCGTTTCTCTTCCAAAGATCCGTCCTCCGACCCAAACCAAGAGCAACAGTTTGGTGTTGGCTGCAGAGTATCGAATTCCCGCCGGCCCTCTAATATGTGACGCGAAGCAGTGCCCCACTATGTCAAAATCACGCGAGTGCGTAGCTTCCTATGCATCTCAAAGGGTATTATTCCTCAGAAACTGTCGTTCGCGGGTGACACAACAACATCCGACCTGTAAGAGTCCTAAATCTGGCGAACCCAGGAGACAAAGGAAGAAACCCAACTATCTATCAGGTTTGCAGAAACGAATCTACCATGATCCAAGAATGGTAACACGGGTCGAATACGGTCAACGACAAGATGCAGAGTGGGCAAGAACATTCTACCTGGTGGAGAACCCAAAAACTGCAACTGCGACAGAAGAATGTCAGGAATCGGCTAAGTGCAAAGTGGGTGTCCCTAATTAACATCCCAGTTGCCAAATCTTAGGAAAGACGTGGAAGTGATAAGTCCAAATCTGCTGATCTGGTTCTTGTTGTTCCATTCCAAAATAAGGAGTGCAGAAATAGTAAACTTCAAAACACGTGAAAGGACTTGAAGAGTGCAGCTTAATTACAGGCTCATTCTATGCATGGAAGGTTTGACGTGTCAGTGATCATGATCTTGTAAAGGCCGTCCCTTTCGAGAGATCTTAGCAAGGTCTAAAGACCTTTTCTTTCGGAAGCTCGAAAACAAAATTCAATGCGATTATAATTTAACATTATACCTGTGATATGGAAATATATCGAGCCTTTGAATGCTCAACTTTTAACTAATAATAAATGAAATCCTCCTGACTATATTTGATATGAATTTGCTGATGTGATGGTCCGGTCATCGGTCGTGTCATATGCACCATGCAGGTCGACGGTTTTAAACAAAGTTATGTTTTTTTTTTTTTTGGGTCGGACATTTTGAACAAAGTCAAACGGCCTCGTCTTCTCTATCCTCATGCCACTGCTCATCCGCGACCATCCACACCCTCTTGCCGCCGTTTTGACCTTCGTCACTGCCCCACCATTTCCGGGCTAACGCTTCGTGGCCGCCGTCTGCTGCCGGAATCATCCCGGCGCGCTTCAATCGAGACTCCCCTGTTTTCGGCTCTATCATCTTCAAACTACACGATCACGATACACGCCGGCCTACCCCGTGGCTTCGAGCGCTCATCCGGTGTCCCATAGCGGCCGAACGTGGGCTGGAAACGCCTGATTGCCGACCAGAGAGCCACCTGCTCTCGGCATCCCCCATTTTCAGAGCTCAAGATATCGCGTTTCTTGCCTTTTTGGACGTGCTCGGCCTTGGAAAATCGTTCGAATCTGCAATAGATCTGAGGGACAAGTGATTCCTTCGGCTTCTTTCGAGTTTGTTGTGAAAGATTCGACCTTGCCCCACTATTCCTGTCACAGTGCTTCCGGTGTCACCTGCCGCTGATCAAGCTCCAAAACCATGCCACTGGGTCGCTTCCCTCCGACAGACAGAGGTCGCCTGCTTTTTTAGAAAGTCTCCATGTGTACCAGTTGGTAGATTGCTTATTGGTAAGTTTTCGAGTGGAAGTAACTTGACTAGATTTGTTGACGGGACGTGACAGAGGCTCTCTCTTAACGATTTTCCTAACAAAGATATGGAGTTTTTATTGCAAACTCTCAATAAATGATATCAAAGTCAATGATTACTCTCAATATGTATGAATGTTTGGGGTATTTCAAGTAAGGAATCTCATGTTCCACAAAAAAAAAAAAAAGTAAGGAATCTGATGACCAACGTGGTGTAGCAATATCATCCCTATGGCTTCAATCTAGTTGTTGTAAGGATCAGCACACACAACAAGTGACGGTGAAAACCAGGCCTATGCCATTTATAAATCATGAATCGGGATCGGACTTTGGTTTTGGTTAAATATAGAGGGGAGATGGTAATGGATTGAGCTTGACGAGAGCTCAACTTACATTTGTTTCCTAACAAAAACGAATTCGTACTAATTTATCTTCTTTTGATCATTTCCCAAAACTGCACATCTAAGTTGACGAGCGAGCTATGAATTTGATACTCAATGACATAAACGTCGAGCAATTATTGCATCATCAATTGTAATTTTTCATCGAAAGGATATACAACAATATGATTTAAATTTTAAATTGTTAGCAAACGAGGGAATACATAAATCGTCCTTATAATAATAGTATAGAGGCTAAAATGCTATGTAGAAAGGAGAAAATGAACCCAAAAAGAGACTGAAATAAAATTATCAGCAACCTTTAGATGTTAATCAAACTCTAAAGAAAAAAATTTCACAACTAACGTACTCAGACTCTTAATAGCCATTGTACCAAAATGACCATAAGGATGGTAACATTTCTAAAGCATAAATTCATTTGGTAACGCAACTTTTAAAGCAAAAATTTGTTTGATTACGCAACTTCATTTTTCTACATTTGAATAAAAAATTGCTTTAGAAGTTATTTTTGAGTAACTTTTAGAAGTAAAAAAAAAAGTTATTTCTCTCCAGAAGTTAAAATTAAAAAGAGAAAATCCGCTGCTAATAACTGCCATCCACCACCGACGGTCTCCTACGGCCGTTAAATAAAAAATACATTTTAAAAAAATCATAATAATTTTTTACTAAATTTACATTGCATGAACGTTTTTTAACATCATTCTTTTAACGAATTGTAAGAAATAGAAATTTCATGATTTGGTTTAATGGCATCCCACAAAGACACAATCATGGCAAAGTGGACCGAGCAATTGACCCAAGTTGGTTAAATAGCATCCTACAAATATTTTAAAATGGATCGAGCAATTCCACAAAGACACAACTATACTATTGTTGTTGCTGTGTTTGAACTTCTCAAGTCATTTGTCTTATTTCTCATATTCTTAAAAGCAAGAAAATTTGATATTGAAAAGGCAAAATGCATGTATGTTTTTGTTCATCAATATTCTACACACCTTTCAAAGCACTATGCAGGGTTTGTGAATGTCACTTTTAGATACACTCACTTGAAATTTCTTATTAGGTTCTCAATAAGTACCAGACCAAATTATTGAAAAGAATTGATGCTAGGTAATTGATACTCTCATGCTTCTTTCAATTTTCTTCTTCTTCTTCTTCTTCTTCTTCTTCTTCTTCTTCTTCTTCTTTTATTTTCCCTCGGATACAATTTTAATAGAATGCCAACTATTGTTACTTGTGTATCATTATTTACCTAGACCTTGGAGTTTTCTTAACTTTGTGAATTTCTTCAATGAACTACTAGAATTTCTTGGTAATTGCTGCACTTGTTATAGGCAGGGGGTTTGGAAAAGGTCCAAGAAGAGCTCCTAGATGTGACACCTGATTTTTAATCAGTCTTTTATTTTGTATCTTTCTCAAGAAATTCATAGAAAATTAAATTACAAAATCAACTTTGGAAGCATTGGCCAAGTCTAAGGAACCAATTTTGAACAATAAATAATTCTCAATTTTTTTCTTTTTTAATATTTTTTCGTATATTAGGAAAAATATCCAGAAAAAAAATAAAATTTGTGGAAAAAAAAGGAAAATTTTCCAATATTTTTATTTTGAATCCCTTTTCATTTTGGCCTCTTAAAATTGAAGAAATTCAATTTGGGAGCATGTGTTTCTTCACAAACATAATCCCAAAGTTGGCTAAAAAAGTGGCATTTGAGTCTTTTTATTTTCGTTTTCCATCTTTTCTTGGGTTGTGACATGCCCCTCCAATACCTCATATCATTTCTCGACCCAATTAGACGAAGTTGCCCAATTTTGTCGAAAAGGGACTTAATTGAATTTCAACTTTTTCGATTTAATTCCTCAAATCGCCAAAATTAAAATTAATTCTTTTGGGGGATGCCCACGCAAATTCAATATTTTCGTCCTACATTTTTCCGTGATTAAGGATTCCAAGGGTTGAGTTGGGCTTATTCACAATTTCAATGGTTCTTGGGTTTAAGCTATTTTGGATCGGCGGATTTGGGCTTCAAGTTTGGAATTTCTGGTCAGCTTGTGGGCCGTTTTGGGCCCTTACTCGCATGATCGGGTTTGTCAGGTCGGGATGGCCTGACCCAACAAACTGACACTGTTCATCTCCCTCAATGATACATCGTTTGAGAACAAAAAAAAAACGCAAGAAAATGGAGATTTTTAGATGGAAATTTGGGACACAATGGCACCGTCGGAGGACCAGCCAAGGTGAGACCGGAGTTACGCCATCATCGGCGTGCCCAATGGCACGTGACCAAGCGACAGTACACATGTGGAGACGCCACAGCAGATCGTTCCCCCTGTGCTTGGCCGTTTAAGAAATCTATTACAACATATTCAAGAAAATGAAACAAAAATGAGAGGGGATAAAAAGGAATGAGGATTCAGTTGAGGGGAGGAGGGCTCTCTTTTTGGATTACTCAGAAAACGTACGAGAGATGGAGGGAGTGTTGACACCTGATTTTTAATCATTTTTTCTATTGCTAAAGTAATAAAAAAAATCCATAAAAATTCATAAAATTGAAAAATCAACTTTGGGGACCTTAGCTAAGCCTAGGAAAATAAGTATGACCAAAAAAATGATTCTTCATATTTTTACATTTTTTAGTATTCTTCAGAAATTAGGAAAATATTTAATAATAAAATAACATTTGAAGTCACAAAGAATATAAAAATAGTTAGTACTTTTATTTTAATGTTCTCTTCATTTTGGAAAAATAAATTTTGGAAAAATTTAATTTGAGATCCAAGAGACTAACACGAAGAACAAATTTTGATGCTTTATTTGTATTTGGGATCGGGCGGGATGTTACCTTCGGTGTTTCTCATGTGGATAGTGGAGATAAAGAAGAAAGAAGAAGAAAAATATTGAAACAGCAACTGATAAAAAAATCGTCGCGCTTCGGACTCGCGCGACGCTTCCTCGATCCACATCATTAATAATGGAACTCGGTCTTGGGAAATACATACTAGTTGATAGCCACGGAGTTCGAGAGATGCATATTTTCTGCAAGGAGAAGATGTTTTTTGTATCATCCAAAGATCCGGAAGAGAGAAGCCCAAACTCAGTTTGAGGCAGGAGTTCAAATGGCATACAATCAAGTCATTAAGAAGCTACGTAATTCCAGAAGCTTAGAGACAACGAAAAAAAAGAAGAGTATCTCTCTAGGTAAGGCCTGAAGAACAGCTCTCATATCGATGACAATATTTGCCAAGAATTAATGGGAATTACTTGAAAAAGGAATCCAAGAAGAAACACCCAGATCACGTGCAGCGAATCGAATGATGAAAAGTAGACACGAAAAAAGACAAAAAAAAAGTGGAAATGGAGTCTCGGTTAACGTAAAAAAAAAGATTAAAAAAGAGCATCACCATGAAATAGGAAAGGAGGAATGCCGAAAGTGGAGCTGGATCGGTCAAAAAGCAACAAATTCTCCTGACAGCATGATGGAGGCTAGGGGCTTTAGAGAAAAAGGAACTTCAAAGAAAAAAAGAAGGGGATCTATCTCTCTTCACGTTCATTGATGATGGAGCCAAATAAAAAATAGCAATTGATTGTGAAGATTTCGGAACAGTATACAGGCTTGCAATGGATGAAGATAATGCGTTGGCATTGAAAAATTGTCGAAATCTATGAAGGATTCAGCCACTTCTTCGAAAGGGAGTTTGAAGTTTTCGGAAAGGGTTATCACATGGGTTGTCAATTATTGATCCGAGGCACAAGACAGCTTCCGCTAAAATTAACGATTGATGTACTCTGTTCACGGAGAAGGGATAGAAATTTGATTCCAGTCAAACCCATCAGGGAAGGACATTTAAAAAAAAAAAGAAGAGAAAGAAGGTGTGGGGGACAGCGGCTGGTGGAAGACAATTGACCAAAAGCAAAAGTAGGAGTGGAGGCCGAAAGGTTGAGACAAGGGGGAATAAAAAGAGCTTGAGCTCTATAGAAAGGGGGGGGTCTCTTCGGAGGAGGGGAGAGAGAATTCTTCCGGGTGGAGGACCAGAAAAAAATACTCCTCAAGAGGAAGTTCTCCTTCACTTGGCCGTAGAATGAAGGCTTCTATTGAGGTTGTTTATTTGTAAACACTAGGGATAGGGGTTTAATCTAGGTTTGGGAAACACTTGAGTGCGAGAACGATTTGTAAACTTGATTCTCCGATTATTAGTGGATTATTTGCGGTTGGCTCTCTCCGTGGATGTAGGTTCCGACATTCGGACCAAACCACGTACATGATGGTGTCCGTTTTTATTATCCCGCATTTAATTTTCTCTTGTGCTTTCGCGTTGACATACAGTTGTAAGATCCTAGTTAGAGCTTTCGCGGGTATTAAATTACAACAGGGAGGTCGTGGACCAGACAGGGCTCGAGAGCCGTTGAGCATCATAGCTCGGCGAGAGGAAGCCGAACTCGAAATTGTTGCCGGGCGAAGACCGCATGAGGGTCTTGCTCTCTTGGGCGGTGCAAGGAGTGTGGGAGGTTCGTAAAAAAATTGTAGCACGCTTGAAGACAAGTCGAGTATCCTTCCCACCATGAATTCAAGACGTTCAAAAGGTGTCGGCAATGCGATAATGGTGAGGGATGATAGGAATACCTTGCACTCACGTTTTATCAATTCATGCTACGTGGCCAAGGTAAATGACATGACCTTGAACTCCTTTTATTTTCTCCACGTGTACTTCTTGTTACACGAAGAATAGCAAAACATTTGTGGAAGCTGTTAAATTGTTGGATTGAATATTGTACCCCGTACTTAGTGAATGATGGTAGTTTCGTGTAAGGAAAAACTAGTTATACGCATTTTCTTGCGTAGACTCTTATCGGTCTTTGGCTGGTTCTGATCCAATAAAAAATGACTACAGGTGGTTAATATAATTGAATTGTTTATAGGTGGTAGTTTGACAATTTAGTTCACTTATTCCTTTTTCGTTCTCTTTTGAAATGTTGGTTTTGGTACTAGATACTCGTGAAGTTAACATAGGGTACAGCTATATTATTGCTTGTTGTTCTATCATTTTTGTCCTTTTTGTCCTCTAATTACCTTTAGTCCTTGCCTTTTTATATCTTCACGGCGATGAGCTAACTCTTTCTTTTCATTAGGCCACCGAATGATAAACGAAACCATCTTCTAAGCTTCATTACAATCGAGACAGTAGAGTCGACCGTATCCAAATTTGGTCCGGCTCATCAATTACCATGACGGTCCCAAGTCCTCGTCCGGCGACGCACCTTGGCGAGCGGATCTTACATCACAACAATCTCAGGCGTATTCCCAATTGTCAAAGGTGTCACGCACCGTTCATCGTAAAGAGCCATCCGCACTCAACAATCATTCCAAACGAAATGGTGAAAGTTCCGATGAGTAGCCTATAGTCCGCGATATCGAAGAATTGCGAGTAAAAAAAAAGAGAGAGCAACCGATCATCCAAGCAAATTCGACCAACGATTCGGAGGACATCAGAAATTGCTAGCTCCCTCAGCGGCGGCCGTACGGGTTCATTTAGAGGATCCTATCGTCGTGATATTAATGCCCAAAGCTGTTCGGATTAATTGAGCATAATTAGCTACATCAACGAGTCCAAACAAATTCTGGGCAAAACCCTATCACCTTGTGTCCCGGTATTGAAGTCCCACGCAAGAAGAAGATGTGATGAAGTCTCGGCGTCCAGCAAAATTTATCATATGATAAAAATCCTTGCCATGACATCCGCATCATCCCACTCGACCGCAGCAAAATGAGACCACAAAAGCCTTCCATCTGAATCAAAAGCTAAGGGTTCTCCAATAAAAAATAGTCACTCTGATAAAGCATACATGTTCAGAATAATTTTTACTTTAAAATATATATATATATATTTGAATGCCCATCGCATGCATGGCCAGAATTAAAGAATTTTTTTTGTGCTTACCCACTTATAATTATTAGTTCGCACCCCTTCAGACAAATATGACTATCTTGTTTGCAGATTATACCAAGTACATTAGGAAACTGAAAAGACCTTGGTTGGAGAGAAGAATAAAGAAAGAGGGATCGAATTTGCAGAGTACCGTAAGATGACCTTCGTCAAAGGCAATTTCCACAGAGCTAAGTGCTCTTCTACTTTTTTTTTTTTATACTTTTTATGCATTTTTATTTTTATCTTATTTTATTTATTTATTCGTTAGCATTATCGTTAGTATTATCGTTACCACTATTATTATTATTATTATTATTATTATTATTATTATTATTATTATTATTATTAAACGAGTATAGATTTTTCACTTCATTCTATTTTATGTCAGGAAGACGCAGCTCTATATCAATGGTCAACTATATGGAAGTACAAAATCGGCTTGGAGGAGTCCTCAAGCGCGCACAAATTTCAAATTGTTGAATCAATTCGTTGTATTTCATTTTAAAGAATTCATACCCCAGAATGGAGAGGACAAAGTCCATCCGCAATTTAAATATCTGCACCATAAATCCCAAAGGGAAGAGCCAAGCCAATGCTTAGCCTCCCATTGGAGGTTTTTACTTATAGTAGTTAAATACCTGCAACTTAAATACCTGTACCTTAAATCCCAAAGGGAAGAGCCAAGCCAATGCTTAGCCTCCCATTGGAGGTTTTTACTTACAGTAGTTAAATACCTGCAACTTAAATACCTGTACCTTAAATCCCAAAGGGAAGAGCCAAGCCAATGCTTAGCCTCCCATTGGAGGTTTTTACTTACAGTAGTTAAATACCTGCAACTTAAATACCTGTACCTTAAATCCCAAAGGGAAGAGCCAAGCCAATGCTTAGCCTCCCATTGGAGGTTTTTACTTACAGTAGTTTAAATACCTGCAACTTAAATACCTGTACCTTAAATCCCAAATGGAAGAGCCAAGCCAATACTTAGCCTCCCATTGGAGGTTTTTACTTACAGTAGTTTAAATACTTGCAACTTAAATACATGTACCTTAAATCTCAAAGGGAAGAGCCAAGCCAATGCTAGGCCTCCCATTGGAGGTGTTTATTCACTGTCATGTACTTCCTATAATTTAATTTTTGAATCATCAGACCCGAAAGATGAGTACGTCGTAATACTGCACAGAAGTCGTTAACACACTCCCTCTTTCGGCTTCAGGGAATCTTTAACACTTAAAAAAAATATAACAAATAAAATATATACCATCCATGCATCCTATTTAAAAAGTGAAAACACAAAAGAGAATACCCTACTAGAGCCTTAGGAATAAACCAAGCCTGAGTTGCCGAATTAGGATATCCATAAAATTAAGGTACCGAAAGGGCATTAGTTTTAATTAACTAGTGTAACCAAGTCCCCGAGCTCATAATCTCTGGTTCGCAGGAATAAATTAGTTCTCCCGCTAATTTATTTAGGTTTCTAATTGACCTACCAAGAACGATTAGTGGCGACTCCAAATTTCAAAATCATTTATAATAAAAATCCAAAGTTGCGATTCGGTAGGGCCTGGGAGGGTCCGCGTTAGGTTAGTCAAATCTAATTAACCTAATAATCCGTTAACCCCTAGAAATAATAAAAATATTTTTAGAGGGTCGCGACAGACTGGCGATTCCGCTGGGGACGAGATTTTTAAATTTTCGAAAAAAGATACCAATTGGAATATTTAAAATTTTTCGAAATTTTAAAAGTCTTAGTGGACTTAGGCCATTGAAAATTTCATGGATATCTCGCTTCTGGCGATCTTGTTTGGGACTCATTCTATAGGTGTTATATGTTTTTGCAGGATGGGAGTTATAAGGGGCGGAGTGTTTGGCTAACCCCTCTGTTTTGCAGGCTCGGTGTTGAGTTTATTTGTTTAATTTCGCACATTTTTAGAAGCACTGTTTTGACATCAATTGTTGTGCATGTCTTGCATACTCTGAGGATCACGACACCTGCACACACAAGCGTCTAAACCCAAGTCGCGAAATTCTTCCTAGAAAGCCATAGATAGGGATCGAATATGCAAAACTCTTGCGTCGATTGCGCTCGAGTTGACCATATTTTATCCCGCTCATTATCTGAATTGACAATTCTTCCCATTGTGATTTGATTGCGCGGAGGATAAGTTTGTCAATTCAGATAGTGGGGGCCTTTTTAGGTCCATACCTTGTCTCTCCTTCTTTTATTTTCTAGAGTCCACTCCTCACTTGAGTCATGCGCATGACTATGTGATTTGCATTTCTCCAAGGTAAAAGTAAGTTCTCTAATTTTATCTTGTATTTATTTTCGGTCGGTTGATGCTAGGTGTTAGTCAGCTTTTGAGCTTGATATTATGACCATTCTTTTAAAAGAAAATAAAAAAATTAAATTTGTCCCTCATTTCTTTTTATTTTTATTTTTGAAAAAATGATGTGAAAAAATCCCTTCATGGGAATTTTATTAACCAATAAGGGATTTTTGTCATGTTTTTATTGCTTCAATAAAAATGAAATTTTCCTGAAAAAATTTTCCTCCGAAAATTTATTTCAATAAAAAGAAAAATTCCTTAAAAAAAAAACTCTAGTAGACATCAAGTGATTTTATCACATTTTTCAAATTACAAAAACTTGCTAGAAAATTCTTCTCGAGAAATTCGCTCATGTTTTTCTAAGAAAATTTTCTCTAAATAAAATTAGACTAATGTCTCGGGGGAATTGTATTGACCAATAAGAGATTTTTGTCATGTTTTTCTTGCTTCAATAAAAATGAAATTTTCCTGACAAATTTTCCTCTGAAAATTTATTTCGATAAAAAGAAAAATTCCTTCAAAAAAAAAACTTTGGTAAATATCAAGTGGTTTTATCACATTCTTTCAAAATTATAAAAACTTGCAACAAAAATTCTTTTCCAGAAATTCGCTCATGTTTTTCTAAGAAAATTTTCTCTAAATAAAATTAGACTAATGTCTCGGGGGAATTTTGTTAACCAATAAAGGATTTCTGTCATGTCTTTCCGGCTTCAATAAAAATAAAATTTTCCTGACAAATTTACCTCTGAAAATTTATTTTGATAAAAAGGAAATTCCTTCAAAAATTTTAGTAAACGTCAAGAGATTTTGTCACATTCCTTAAAAAAATAATAAAAAAAGAGTAATAAATCTGCAAAAAAAAAATTCTGTATCAGAAATTAACCCATTTCTTCCTAAGGAAATTTTTTTTTCTGATTTCTCTATAAAATAAAAAAAATCAAATTGGACTAATATAGGAGTCATGGACCGACATTCCTTGTGTCGCATACTAATTATATCCTTTTCTTTTGCAGGGAGATCCTAGATACCCTAGACGGGTGTAAAAATTAAGTTCAATAATATATCAAGAATCATCTTCAGAAATACCAAAAGACGAAAAACACCGAGGCTTCAATCGTTAATTCTGGGGGGCAAACGAACACTGTCCATCTTTGACAGACAAAGTTGTGTCAATCCATAAACTTGTATGGGCAGTGTATTCTGATATGACGGTGGATTCATACTGATTAAACACAAGGGCATATTTAATGTATTGCAGAGGATCTCGCGTCTTTTGAAAGACAATATGGATTATATAATCAGAACCCATGAAACAAATACCTTTACCTAATTAAATCAACCAGAGACCGGTCTTAAAATTTCCTCTTATCCGAAACACGCGGAGGGCTTCAGAGGACCGAGGTTCTATTAATGAACGTAGCCCACAGGAATTTCTCCCGACGCTACAGGCGACCGACACGAGCAAGTAGACGCCGAAAGAAACAAAATATGGATAAAAGTGGGCACACAACAGGTGGCCGGATTTACTACCAGCGCACTGATCGAGTTGTCATAGCGTTATTGTTCGTGATCTCAAGATGGATAGTGGGGGCTACCGCCGAACCCATCATCAATATTCTCGATATTATCGTCTGGAGCAATTAAACAAGAACATCAAGAAGAACATTAAGCCTCGACATCTTCGGTACCTCAAATCGTTCTTTTATGCTATGCGGAAGAAACGATAGCAGGAAAATTAAAAAAAAAACAAAACAAAACACGTGAAGCTTTTCTTTCATTCCATTTATCAAAGAGTATTACAACAACTCACTAGGGAGGAAAGGTAAAGCCAAACTGGGCCCTGATAACCATTACGAAAGAGCTCAACTGACTCTCCAAACAGTTGATGCTCTGGATGCACCGGGCGCTCTCGGGATCAAGCTCCGCGAGCCTAAAGAAGAGGCGATCGCACTTCTCTTTAACCTGGGCCATAGTGGCCTCGTAATGCTCAACGGCAAACTCCAAATCCGGAATCGCTACCCTCTCAAAAGCAATGTCTGCCGTAATGTCATCAAGTCTCTCCTGCAGCCAACCGCATTTGCACCTCATCACAATATTGCCTGGCTCCTGTTCGGCGTAAGTTCGGACCAAGGCCAGACAGTCCACCAACTTTCCCCTCTCACGAACCAGCCACGAAAGCTGATCGTTGGCAAACTTGAGGGCCTTTTTGTGATTATCAGCCACAAACGTAACTGTTGCCAGACGCTCGTGCCGGTCTCGGTAACGGGCTTTCACGACGGTAGTCACAAGGACCGTCTCATAAGCGCGGTTATAGGCAGCTAGAAAATTGATGAAGAGGGTCGAGAAGTTCCGATACTCCTTTCCCAGTTGTGTACCCTCAACAGAAGCAGCGTCCACGGTCCTGAATAAACCGAGGATTTCAGCCTCAACGGTAGAGTTTTTGGCTACATGAGCGTAACCTCTACCAAGAAGATTGTAGAGTCTCTCCCACCCAGCCAGGACTTCGGTGGATAAGGTGTGGTTAGGAGAATTGGCCATTTTTGAAAGCAGAATACGAAAGAAAGGGGGAGAGAGGTGAGGCAGATGAGCAGAATGCGAAGATGGTAAGCTGCTTCAATTTAAATACTGATTTCACAGGGGCAGTCCTTATAGGTTTTCCTATCTACCATTCTCTGTCGGCAACACCTCCGGTGGCTCAAATTCCAGCCAAGTGGCAACCTCGAGCCGAACAAACCCAACGTCTCTGTGGAAAAGCTGGACAGGACTCCACCGCTTTGAAAAAAGAAAGAACGAAAATACGAGCTGAGTGGGGGACAAAGAAATTTTCGGCAGAAAGAGAGATATTACTCGTCTTTATTGGAGGACCTGCCATTAAATCGACTGTGGAAATCTTGACAGGGGCCATCTACCGCGAAAAGAAAGAAGAAGACAAACTGAACGATAAACGAGGATTTCTCCTTTGATCAAAAGCTGAATGTCAGATTTTCCCCTCGGTAAATCTAATAGCACTGCCCGTAAAAGGGGAAGTCGTTGCTATTTCCAGAGAGAGAATTTGTCCTCATTTGATAGTGAGGGTTCATCTGCACGAACTCGCAGGAGAAAGATAGAGAGGAAGGAGTTCTCGTGGGAGAGGAATTCAAAACCTTCACCATCAAAGCATTGGCTTTCAAAGCCTGTTACGAGAAGCCATCAACGATCCCGTGATCCCTCAAGTCCGAGAAGACATCCTGAGGCGGTCTCGAATCGGCAGTCCTAGATCCAGAAATATGTCGAGCATTAGGGAAACGGGCGTATGTTCCACCCTGGTCGAAGCTGATGAAGTTCCTTACCCTGAGGGTCTACTGGTCATGGCCATTGACGGTAATCCAGTCTCTCTGTCAATCCTTGTTACCGTATTAAGAAAATGCCGGTATAAGGTTGTAGCTCAAGCAAAGGCGACAGAGGCCTTAGAGATATTAAGGAGGAGTAGTGACCCGTTTGATATCGTCCTCACCGCCATGGTAGGGATTGACATGGATGTTTTCACTCTCTTGGAAGTCATCAATTCTAAATTAAACATGCTAGTCCTCGTAATATCGGCAAGCGATGATCAGCAAGCCATGATGAAGGCTGTCTTAAATGGGGCCCAAGACGTCGTAACGAAACCAGTTAGGGTTCAGATGCTTCAAAACATATGGCAGCACGTGGTAAGGAAGCAATTGCACGACCATGAGAACAAGTATCAAGCCTTCAATTTTGTTCCAAGCAACTGGAGAAAGAAGATGAGTTGGTCTCCCGAGCTGCATCGTATGTTTGTTAATGCAGTTCAGCAGCTAGGAATCGATTCGGCACGGCCGCAGCATATACTGGAAATTATGAAGGTAGAGGGACTCACTAAAGCAAATGTTTCGAGTCATCTTCAGAAGTACAGAAAAAGGGTGAGAGAACACAATGCAGCTTAGAATCAAGAAAACCAAGGCGGGACTAATCCAAGCCTGAACGTCGAGTCTCCTCGCCACCATAAGTTCCGCAGGTTAGCATGGGGCAGTGTATCCCCAGGCGTTAATCAAAGTATCCCCCAGAATCACCCTAATACTCTTCAAGAGTATAGACCGCAGGGGCAGTGTATTCAGACTCCTTGGTTTGAGCACCAACCCGTGGCTAGAATTCATCCCATGATCAGCGCACCTGCGCAGCCAGAGAATCAGACAAGAAATTATCCTGAGCACTTCCACTTCTCTAATCCTCGAATGAAAAGAGTTCTTGGCAGCAGGACAGTTGGTGATCCCTACACTTTTTGGAGTAATGATGAAGACTTCAGCTCGAGAAGTCAAATTGCTCATGGCGAGAACAGAATGAGAAATCTACCGCCAGCATTTGCCAACAATAATGCCCAATTCGAGCATCAGTTGTTGGAAGGTTCAGGAGATTACCCAGATGATGAGCTTACTGCCCTGGTCAACCAGTTTAAGGTTGGCAGACATCCGAAGCCATGATCGGAAGCCAGCAATTAGGGACTCTCAAACATCGGTCATCCATGCCTGAACCAGCACGAGACTACCTGATTATCGAAGAGCCGCAGGAGAGGCAAAACTGACCTTGAACAAGTGCACCTTTCATGCTTAATTCGCCTGCGTGTGATATTTCCAGCTTTCTAGGTGTCTAGATTTAATTCAGGGGCAATGGGGTAATTTGTTTTTTTTATCCCGTCGAATGCGTAAATCCCTTTTTATGCTAGACTCAGGGCGGATCAATTTGTGGCAACGTCGCTGACTGCCATAATGAGAAATGTTGAATGGTCTCACGTAGGGAAATTTCAAGTGAAAAGCCCAGGCGAGCTCGAAGACGGGTAACTGTGTGTCGTTCCAATTTACCCTCAATCGTTGCAAAATGCTAAATTGGATTTGTTTCCATTCTCACCCAGGGAATTGCAAAGTGCCTCAAGAGTGTCGTAAAATGAAATGACCCAATGGAATGCGATAGGACTCATTTGCCTTGAAGGTAACCTTCAAATTAAAGGAGCCCTCCGGTCCACGGACCCGATGGCATAGAAAATGATGATGGTCCAAGGCAACCCGAAAGAAAACAAGGCCCAACTAAGCAAAGCACTTATGTGGCAAGCTCAAAGTGAAGGGCAACTCGGGACATACAATTCAATCCAGCCCAAATGAAGGAACTTCCTCAATTCAAATTCAATGGAAGTACACACAAGGGTAAAATAGTATCGTTCCAATTTTTCTAGAATATGAAGAACATATACTGCCGCATTCTCTTTCATTTTTGCAGGGGAAGTCTCTACTGGCCAGATTTTCCTGTCTACCATTCCCTATCAGTATCACCTCCGCTACTCGTCTCCAATCTCGAGCCAAGCAGATTCGACATCTTTGCAAAAAAAAAAGGGTTTGAGGGGACGCCACCACTTTGAAAAAGAGAGAAGAAAAAAATGAGCCGAGTGGCAGACAAAGAAATTTTCGGCAGAAAAGAGGAGACGGCTCGTCTTTATTGAGGGACTCGCTAGCAAAATCGATGGTGAAAATAATGATAGGGGCCCCCTATCACGAAAAGATGGAAGGAGACGAGCCAAGCAAGAGACACGATAAGAAAAGAGGATTGAGAAAGGCCGGACTCTCGGGAGAAGCAATACAGTTGCTAAACCCACGTTTAATTTTAAAAGAGACGCCATGCTCGGAAGAGGGTCTTAAGGCATAGGCAATCGCTTAGAAAAATTCAAAGAGAGTGAAAACACCGGAAGCGAGTAGCAAATCTTGAGAAATCATCAACCAAATCGAAGATGTCTCAACCCAATACTCCCGAGAGCTATCATTGCCTGCTGAATATGGGAGAGGAAGAGTTCGAAGCCATGTTTGGGATCGAGCCTATGGAGCCTGGCCCTTCCGCCGACGACGTCCAAGATCTCAGTAAAGATAAGGACAATAACGGTAAGGGTCAAAAGAAGCGTTACCGTCGCCATACTAAGGAGCAGGTACAAAGGCTTGAGGATTTCTTCAGAACATGCCCTATGCCAGACGGCAAACAGAAAATGGAACTGAGTCAAGAGTTAGGACTTGAACCTTTGCAAATCAAGTTCTGGTTTCAAAATAGGCGAACCCGAATGAAGGCTCGTCATGAGCACAACGAAGCCGAGTTTCTAAGAGTTGAAAATGAAAACCTCCGAGCGGAAAACAAGATGTATAAAGAGACTTTTGACTCCGTCACCTGCTCCAACTGCAATAGCCTCCTCCTCACCCTCGATGAAATGTACGATATGAGAATCGAAAATGCACGTTTAAGAGGTGAGTTAGACCAGTTTATAACAGGATTGAGTTCTGTTGGAGCAGGGTACAAAAGGACCAATGATACCGGATCAGCATCAATACCTCCCGAGAAAGAAGGGACAGATCACCACCAAGCGGACATTGACGATGATCTTTTTGCCATAGTCAACCGGTTTGATATCGGTAAAGCATCGGGACTGTGATCCACTTGTTCAGCCAGTGACCACCAGACCTTCAATATGGCCGATGCATACCTAATCCGGGATGAAGCTAGCTAATCATGGGAGAGCCTGCAGAGGAAGCAGAACTGATCCTGAATGAGTGAATGTGTTTTATTTCCTTGCGTGATGTGTTTTTCTGCTTTTGTGAATGTGTAAAAGCAAGGAGTAATAATCCGACTTCCCCCTATTAAATGCTCGAATCCGCCACCTCACCAACCTCGCGACGAATTGATGGCGAGTAAAAATCTGCATAAACTTGAAGGGTAACTCCGTATCGTTTCAATTTACCCTCAGTTGCTCCAAGTTTTAAAATTAAGCCCCTCCTATTTTCAGGAATTTGCAAAAAGACCCAAAAACGAAATTCCTTGGTTGGACTAAATTGGGGCAAATCAACTCATGGGCATTACCACGGGATGGACAGCTTCGGACAAAGGAAAGTACAAGCGAAAGACGCGAACAATCTCAGAAATGGGTAATTCTGTATCGTTCTAATGTGCACATAATTACCTCGAGAAATACCGTAACATGGCCCAAGGTGATACAACAGAGCTGCTTTATCCCCAAAGATTAACCTTTGAAAGGATAGCCCTATGGACACCTACAGTCCAATGGACCGAATGGTATGGGGAATGACAGTAGGTCCGAAATATCCCGAGTTCGATCCCCGAGGGTGGGGAATGTTGTATGTAATATAAATAAATGAAACAACTTTTTGTGCATTTTTTTTAACAAACAGGAATACTTGACGATCTTACAAAAAAACAGGAATACTCGACGAGTAATATCAAATTCAGTATTTTACTATAGTCTTGCCATAATGGTGAGGTGCCTAACAAAAGTTGAGGAAAATTCAATCAAGCAAAATTGGTAAGAGACTCGTGCAAGGCATTCAAGACGAAAGGTAAATCAGTATCGTTTCCAATTTATCCCTTTTAATATTAGCTGACATGTCTCTTTTTCTGTTTACATGAAATATTTATACTAACATTTAACATGTTGAAGGAGACAAATCCAAAAGAAAATTATGATTATCTGACAAGATCTATTCTGGTGAAAAATGGGGCAAGTTGATCGCAAGCTCTAAAGCGAAAAAGCAAATATGTCTTCCTTATCTCGAATATTTTTTTTTTTTTGCTTTTTGCAGGGGCATTTAACCGCTAAACCATAGCGGTCGCTGTCACTAAACAAACCAAAATGCTCCCTCACCCATATGCCTCATCGTGCAGGGGCAAAACTTGAGACAAACCGCTCCTCGACATAAGGAGTGAGCTTCCCAATTTGTTCGATCCACCCACACACCAGGGGCAATTCAAATCCGCCCATGTTTGTACATTATATAAACACACATGATGCTAAAAAATTGTCACATCGGAATTATGTTTACACATTTTATGAATTATGTATGACCATTCCGCATGTTTAATTTACCAACTCCAACTTAGAGCATAAACTGCATATGAGACATCAAATGTGCAAAATGGGGCATAACAGGATGAGGAAAGGCAAACCATTTCCATACAGGTCTAACATTTTAATCTACAAATAAACAGCTTTTCTCCAGAGTGAGAGAAAGCCTTTTTGGAATGAAGTCCCCCATTCAGATTACATTCGAGGTGTTCATACTATAAGAACCTCCTTAAACAGAAGTGGTAATGCAATACATGATCCATATGTTGATCGATTGCATCATGAGTTATTACACAGACTGCCCTTAATTATGGCAAACTTAGCTGAACAATTTTGTATGAACCAATGAACGCATTAATGAAAATGCTTGCACATGTTAGCTCTGACATTGCCTGACAGGCAACACATTCCCGGTGTTTGAGTTACCTTCCAAAGTCTTGAAATTCACTCGGCGATTATTGAATGAACAAGCCTGGTTGTCGAGAAGCCACCAAGCATTTTTTCCAAATTCTCAGGTAAGTATATCTTCAACCTGAACCTTTCAAGAGAATGAATTCTGACGGTTGTTGGGATACTTGAATCCATTGCGGTATATACAGGTATCCACCTTCTTCAATAAAGCATGATTTGTCTCAAGGACAGAAATGTTCGAGACCTTTTGATCTCTGCCTCTTTGGTTTATTCCTAAAGCGACATGAGAATATAATTTGGGTTTGAGCTTCTGCAGGATTCCTGATCTCCCCAGATTTCAGAATGGCACCCTTTGAGGTACATCAAGTCCTTCTTACATGCAAATCAAGTCCTTCTTACAGGCACAAAGTCCTTTTTACAGGCACAAAGTCTTTCTTACAAGCAAATCAAGTCCTTCTTACAGGCATAAAGTCCTTCTTATAGGCCAATCAAGTCATTCTTATAGGCAAACTAATTCCTTCTTACAGGCAAACTAAGTCCTTCTTACAGGAAAACTAAGTCCTTCTTACAAGCAAACCAAGTCCTTCTTACATGCACAAAGTCCTTCTTATAGGCACAAAGTCCTTCTTACAGGCAAATTAAGTCCTTCTTACAGGCAAATCAAGTCCTTCTTACAGGCATAAAGTCCTTCTTACAGGCAAATCAAGTCCTTTTTACAGGCATAAAGTCCTTCTTACAGGCAAACAAAGTCCTTCTTACAGGCAAATCAAGTCCTTCTTACAGGCATAAAGTGCTTCTTACAGGCAAATCAAGTCCTTCTTACAGGCACAAAGTCTTTCTTACAGGCAAAGTAAGTCCTTCTTACAGGCAAATCAAGTCCTTCTTACAGGCACAAGTCCTTTTTACAGGCACCAAGTCCTTTCTACAGGCACCAAATCCTTCTTACAGGTATCTCCATGGGGTGACCTACCATACGGGTCAAACCTCAATCAAAATTTAATCAGTAGAATCCTTTTATTAGGAATCTACCATGGTATGACCCACCATACGAGTCAAATTTTAATTCAATTTTTAATCAGTAGAATCCTTTTATTAGGAATCTACCATGGGTTGATCCACCATACGGGTTCAAGTTCAACCACCCTAAAGTTTTTTTATATAACGAATCGTTAGGTTCTCATTTCATTTTCAGTGGAATATTCATGTCACGACTCTTTTTATTTCCTTGTATTGAGTCGATTAGAATTCAGGTGTCATCTCGTCTTTGACATGAACCTCTACCGAGCTTCCTTTCAAAGAGGGGCAGCTGTTGACACCTGATTTTTAATCATTTTTTCTATTGCTAAAGTAATAAAAAAAATCCATAAAAATTCATAAAATTGAAAAATCAACTTTGGGGACCTTAGCTAAGCCTAGGAAAATAAGTATGACCAAAAAAATGATTCTTCATATTTTTACATTTTTTAGTATTCTTCAGAAATTAGGAAAATATTTAATAATAAAATAACATTTGAAGTCACAAAGAATATAAAAATAGTTAGTACTTTTATTTTAATGTTCTCTTCATTTTGGAAAAATAAATTTTGGAAAAATTTAATTTGAGATCCAAGAGAGTAACACGAAGGACAAATTTTGATGCTTTATTTGTATTTGGGATCGGGCGGGATGTCACCTTCGGTGTTTCTCATGTGGATAGTGGAGATAAAGAAGAAAGAAGAAGAAAAATATTGAAACAGCAACTGATAAAAAAATCGTCGCGCTTCGGACTCGCGCGACGCTTCCTCGATCCACATCATTAATAATGGAACTCGGTCTTGGGAAATACATACTAGTTGATAGCCACGGAGTTCGAGAGATGCATATTTTCTGCAAGGAGAAGATGTTTTTTGTATCATCCAAAGATCCGGAAGAGAGAAGCCCAAACTCAGTTTGAGGCAGGAGTTCAAATGGCATACAATCAAGTCATTAAGAAGCTACGTAATTCCAGAAGCTTAGAGACAACGAAAAAAAAGAAGAGTATCTCTCTAGGTAAGGCCTGAAGAACAGCTCTCATATCGATGACAATATTTGCCAAGAATTAATGGGAATTACTTGAAAAAGGAATCCAAGAAGAAACACCCAGATCACGTGCAGCGAATCGAATGATGAAAAGTAGACACGAAAAAAGACAAAAAAAAAGTGGAAATGGAGTCTCGGTTAACGTAAAAAAAAAGATTAAAAAAGAGCATCACCATGAAATAGGAAAGGAGGAATGCCGAAAGTGGAGCTGGATCGGTCAAAAAGCAACAAATTCTCCTGACAGCATGATGGAGGCTAGGGGCTTTAGAGAAAAAGGAACTTCAAAGAAAAAAAGAAGGGGATCTATCTCTCTTCACGTTCATTGATGATGGAGCCAAATAAAAAATAGCAATTGATTGTGAAGATTTCGGAACAGTATACAGGCTTGCAATGGATGAAGATAATGCGTTGGCATTGAAAAATTGTCGAAATCTATGAAGGATTCAGCCACTTCTTCGAAAGGGAGTTTGAAGTTTTCGGAAAGGATTATCACATGGGTTGTCAATTATTGATCCGAGGCACAAGACAGCGTCCGCTAAAATTAACGATTGATGTACTCTGTTCACGGAGAAGGGATCGAAATTTGATTCCAGTCAAACCCATCAGGGAAGGACATTTAAAAAAAAAAAGAAGAGAAAGAAGGTGTGGGGGACAGCGGCTGGTGGAAGACAATTGACCAAAAGCAAAAGTAGGAGTGGAGGCCGAAAGGTTGAGACAAGGGGGAATAAAAAGAGCTTGAGCTCTATAGAAAGGGGGGGGTCTCTTCGGAGGAGGGGAGAGAGAATTCTTCCGGGTGGAGGACCAGAAAAAAATACTCCTCAAGAGGAAGTTCTCCTTCACTTGGCCGTAGAATGAAGGCTTCTATTGAGGTTGTTTATTTGTAAACACTAGGGATAGGGGTTTAATCTAGGTTTGGGAAACACTTGAGTGCGAGAACGATTTGTAAACTTGATTCTCCGATTATTAGTGGATTATTTGCGGTTGGCTCTCTCCGTGGATGTAGGTTCCGACATTCGGACCGAACCACGTACATGATGGTGTCCGTTTTTATTATCCCGCATTTAATTTTCTCTTGTGCTTTCGCGTTGACATACAGTTGTAAGATCCTAGTTAGAGCTTTCGCGGGTATTAAATTACAACAGGGAGGTCGTGGACCAGACAGGGCTCGAGAGCCGTTGAGCATCATAGCTCGGCGAGAGGAAACCGAACTCGAAATTGTTGTCGGGCGAAGACCGCATGAGGGTCTTGCTCTCTTGGGCGGTGCAAGGAGTGTGGGAGGTTCGTAAAAAAATTGTAGCACGCTTGAAGACAAGTCGAGTATCCTTCCCACCATGAATTCAAGACGTTCAAAAGGTGTCGGCAATGCGATAATGGTGAGGGATGATAGGAATACCTTGCACTCACGTTTTATCAATTCATGCTACGTGGCCAAGGTAAATGACATGACCTTGAACTCCTTTTATTTTCTCCACGTGTACTTCTTGTTACACGAAGAATAGCAAAACATTTGTGGAAGCTGTTAAATTGTTGGATTGAATATTGTACCCCGTACTTAGTGAATGATGGTAGTTTCGTGTAAGGAAAAACTAGTTATACGCATTTTCTTGCGTAGACTCTTATCGGTCTTTGGCTGGTTCTGATCCAATAAAAAATGACTACGGGTGGTTAATATAATTGAATTGTTTATAGGTGGTAGTTTGACAATTTAGTTCACTTATTCCTTTTTCGTTCTCTTTTGAAATGTTGGTTTTGGTACTAGATACTCGTGAAGTTAACATAGGGTACAGCTATATTATTGCTTGTTGTTCTATCATTTTTGTCCTTTTTGTCCTCTAATTACCTTTAGTCCTTGCCTTTTTATATCTTCACGGCGATGAGTTAACTCTTTCTTTTCATGAGGCCACCGAATTATAAACGAAACCATCTTCTGAGCTTCGTTACAATCGAGACAGTAGAGTCGACCGTATCCAAATTTGGTCCGGCTCATCAATTACCATGACGGTCCCAAGTCCTCGTCCGGCGACGCACCTTGGCGAGCGGATCTTACATCACAACAATCTCAGGCGTATTCCCAATTGTCAAAGGTGTCACGCACCGTTCATCGTAAAGAGCCATCCGCACTCAACAATCATTCCAAACGAAATGGTGAAAGTTCCGATGAGTAGCCTATAGTCCGCGATATCGAAGAATTGCGAGTAAAAAAAAGAGAGAGCAACCGATCATCCAAGCAAATTCGACCAACGATTCGGAGGACATCAGAAATTGCTAGCTCCCTCAGCGGCGGCCGTACGGGTTCATTTAGAGGATCCTATCGTCGTGATATTAATGCCCAAAGCTGTTCGGATTAATTGAGCATAATTAGCTACATCAACGAGTCCAAACAAATTTTGGGCAAAACCCTATCACCTTGTGTCCCGGTATTGAAGTCCCACGCAAGAAGAAGATGTGATGAAGTCTTGGCGTCCAGCAAAATTTATCATATGATAAAAATCCTTGCCATGACATCCGCATCATCCCACTCGACCGCAGCAAAATAAGACCACAAAAGCCTTCCATCTGAATCAAAAGCTAAGGGTTCTCCAATAAAAAATAGTCACTCTTTGAAGACATGATAAAGCATGCATGTTCAGAATAATTTTTACTTTAAAATATATATATATTTGAATACCCATCGCATGCATGGCCAGAATTAAAGAATTTTTTTTTGTGCTTACCCACTTATAATTATTAGTTCGCACCCCTTCAGACAAATATGACTATCTTGTTTGCAGATTATACCAAGTACATTAGGAAACTGAAAAGACCTTGGTTGGAGAGAAGAAAAAAGAAAGAGGGATCGAATTTGCAGAGTACCGTAAGATGACCTTCGTCAAAGGCGATTTCCACTGAGCTAAGTGCTCTTCTACTTTTTTTTTATACTTTTTATGCATTTTTATTTTTATCTTATTTTATTTATTTATTCGTTAGCATTATCGTTAGTATTATCGTTACCACTATTATTATTATTATTATTATTATTATTATTATTATTATTATTAAACGAGTATAGATTTTTCACTTCATTCTATTTTATGTCAGGAAGCCGCAGCTCTATATCAATGGTCAACCATATGGAAGTACAAAATCGGCTTAGAGGAGTCCTCAAGCGCGCACAAATTTCAAATTGTTGAATCAATTCGTTGTATTTCATTTTAAAGAATTCATACCCCAGAATGGAGAGGACAAAGTCCATCCGCAATTTTAAATATCTGCACCATAAATACCAAAGGGAAGAGCCAAGCCAATGCTTAGCCTCCCATTGGAGGTTTTTACTTACAGTAGTTAAATACCTGCAACTTAAATACCTGTACCTTAAATCCCAAAGGGAAGAGCCAAGCCAATGCTTAGCCTCCCATTGGAGGTTTTTACTTACAGTAGTTAAATACCTGCAACTTAAATACCTGTACCTTAAATCCCAAAGGGAAGAGCCAAGCCAATGCTTAGCCTCCCATTGGAGGTTTTTACTTACAGTAGTTTAAATACCTGCAACTTAAATACCTGTACCTTAAATCCCAAAGGGAAGAGCCAAGCCAATACTTAGCCTCCCATTGGAGGTTTTTACTTACAGTAGTTTAAATACCTGCAACTTAAATACCTGTACCTTAAATCCCAAAAGGAAGAGCCAAGCCAATGCTAGGCCTCCCATTGGAGGTGTTTATTCACTGTCATGTACTTCCTATAATTTAAATTTTGAATCATCAGACCCAAAAGATGAGTAGGTCGTAATACTGCACAGAAGTCGTTAACACACTCCCTCTTTCGGCTTCAGGGAATCTTTATCACTTAAAAAAAATATAACAAATAAATATATATACCATCCATGCATCCTATTTAAAAAGTGAAAACACAAAAGAGAATACCCTACTAGAGCCTTAGGAATAAACCAAGCCTGAGTTGCCGAATTAGGATATCCATGAAATTAAGGTACCGAAAGGGCATTAGTTTTAATTAACTAGTGTAACCAAGTCCCCGAGCTCATAATCTCTGGTTCGCAAGAATAAATTAGTTCTCCCGCTAATTTATTTATGTTTCTAATCGACCTATCAAGAACGATTAGTGGCGACTCCAAATTTCAAAATCATTTATAATAAAAATCCAAAGTCGCGATTCGGTAGGGCTTGGGAGGGTCCGCGTTAGGTTAGTCAAATCTAATTAACCTAATAATCCGTTAACCCCTAGAAATAATAAAAATATTTTTAGAGGGTCGCGACAGGGAGACTCCTGAAAAAAAATTCTCTCTCTCTCCATTGAAGCTCGACAGCCTGATAGTTTCGAGCTCAGATCTCCGAAAGTCCAGGTCGTACCGAGCGATGTTATCACTTCTGTTGGCTTCGTCTCCACTCGGCGAACTCGTTACAACCAGCCATTCTCTCCAAAGCCACTGAAACAATTAATCCCATTGAAGCTCAGTAGAGCTCGTCTCTCATGGCATAACCTCTGTTTGTTGGCATTCTCACCTATTGTTCATTCGAAATGAGTCTTGTGCATCTCCTGATTCCATTTCCATGCTTCCTTTGCATTTTCCTTGCATAAAAACCATCGAGTCAACTTTAAACCCGAAAACATACCGTGAGCTCTACAGTTTGTTTTGATCACTTCGGAGCTTCGTCGATGGCTAAGTAAGTCCTCTCGCGATCTTGTGATACTATATGATGGATTAGGCTAGCATGTTA
Source organism: Psidium guajava (assembly GCA_016432845.1). Classification (NCBI taxonomy): domain Eukaryota; kingdom Viridiplantae; phylum Streptophyta; class Magnoliopsida; order Myrtales; family Myrtaceae; genus Psidium; species Psidium guajava. The sequence goes on along the minus strand of CM028231.1, from coordinate 12,457,847 downwards.
GCGCTAGAAACGGCTAGGACATGACTTCACCGAAGAGTAACTTGCAATTGAAGAGTGTTAACACTTGATTTTCGGCCATTTCATTTTTTAGAAAATTTTTAGAAAATTCATAAAAATTCAGAAAATTAAAAAATTAGCTTTGAGGACCTTGGTCTAGCCTAGGGATCCAATTTTAAACAAAAAATAATTTTCTTTTTTTCAGTATTTTTTGCATTTTATTTTCAAAATTTCATAAAAAAAATCAAGAAAAAATGAGCAAATTACAAAATTAAGTTTGGTAGCCTTGGCCTAGCCTAGGGAACCAATTTTGAATAAAAAATAATTTTCCTTATTTTTACGTTTTTAATATTTTCAGAAAATAGAAAAATGCTGGAAAATCAATAAAAAAATAGCATTTGAGGTCAGAAAAATACGAAAGAATAGCCCATATTTTTATTTCAATTTTCTCTTCATTTTTACTGAAGAAATTTTGAAAAAAATAATCTGGAAAAGGAATTTTCTTTGTTAATCTCATTTTTAGATTAATTGAAAAAATTCTAGAAATTTCATTTTAATTCTGTAACTTTCAATTTTTACATTTTTGGAGTCGTGTCATCCCCTTCTATTTTTCAAAATTAAAATCCAGCCCACAAATTCACTGAATTGCCCAGTTTCACTAAAAAAGACCAAAATGCAATTTTTAGTTTTCAATTTAGTCCTTAAAATGATTAAAATGCAATTAAAAAAATTTTAGGGACTAAATTGCAAATCAAAGCATGTTAACCCCCTAGATTTTGATCTTCTAAATCCATTGGTGGCATCAATTTTTGCAAAAAGGGTCATTTACTATTTGAATTTAGCGAAACGGTCCTTCGGGTCAAACGCAAAAATTAAGGTTTTTATGCCAATATTCCCTGATTATTGAGAAAAATCTCATTTCTTGATGGAATTTATCCTTCTAGGCTCAATTTTGGCACCAATTTCAATAATTTCGCAAAAATGAAGGCCAATTAGGATATTTTCGTCCGACCCGGTCAACCCATTGACCAAAGAACCAAACCCACGTCTAGTTCTCCTTTTTCCTTTTTGGCCCACATTTTTCTCGTGCTTTGGGAAGGAGGTTGATTCGGTTATGGGGCAAACAGATTAACAGAGAGGCTCGATTGGCATAAAAATGAGGAGATTCTCGTTCAATAGGGGGACATTTTCAGATCTCTTTCAGTTACAAAAAAATCATAGAGAAGGAGAGTAGGATAGAGAGAGGGTCTGCGAAGGGGATCCAAGGAGGTTCGCCGGAGGAGTTTGGCCGAGTGTTTTCTCGAACTTCGTCGACAGCAGTCAGGTGTCTCCAAAGCTTGAAAACTGGTCTACAAGCTTCGCGTAGGTCCAAAGAACTTCGGCAACTAGTCAAATCGAAGCTTCACCGCTTGGGAAGGTAAGCTCCATTGTTGACCTGATCGAGTTCCTTCCATGGTGAAATTTGATCCAGTTAGTCTTACTTCGAGATTCTTGCTTAAATGAGTTCTTGTGTCCCTCTTGATTGCATTCATACCTTTTTCTTGCATTTTCACCACGTAAAATCCTATTGTATGCCTCTGCAACCACCCAAACCCATCGCGAGCTTCATAGCTCATACCAGACATTCTCGAGGTCTAGAGACAAGTAGGTAAGATTTCTGGAACTCTTTGATGCTGGTCGTTTGAACTTCCGGATTTTTTAGACGTAGACACAGTACGGATCGGTTTCATTGAAACTTCACTCCTGGCCGACGCTAGTATTGACACCTAATTTTTAATCATCTTTTCTCTTTTAAAATTAATAAAAAAAAATCCATAAAATTCATAAAATTAAAAAAGTTAACTTTGGAGACCTTGGTCAAGTCTAGGGAATCTATTTTGATCAAAAAATAATTTTTCATATTTTCAGTATTTTTCGATATTTTTATTTTCAAAAATTCATAAAAATAAAAAAATGAGAAAATTGCAAAATCAATTTTGGAAGCCTTGGCCAAGCTTAGGCAACCATTTTTTAACAAAAAATAATTTTTCATATTTTTTTGGATTTTTTTATATATAGAAATTAGGAAAATATTTAATAAATAATAGCATTTGAGGCCACAAAAATACATAAAAATAGTCAATATTTTTATTTTAAATCCCTTTTCATGTTGGCCATCACAAATTTAAAAAATCCAATTCAGGGTCGTGTATTCCTTCACGGGTATAATCTTGAATTGGGCCTAAAAAATTCAATTTGAGTTAATTTATTTTCATTTTTCACTTTTAGGAGTTGTGACATTGTTCTCTAATATTTCAAATTTTCATCTTAGCCCAATTATACACAGAATGACTCAATTTTGTAAAAAGAGGTTTAATTAAATTTTGCATTATTTTTAGCGGCAGGAAATGAGTTTAAATTTGACATGCGATGAATTTCGACTAAGCATAGGGAAGGTGTGTCGAAAATTGTGAGGAGATTTGAAATATTTCTCTAGGGACTGAATTGCAAATATTTAAAATCTCAAGGACTAGAGTGTAAATACCTAATACTTGAGGGATTATTTTGCAAATAATAAAAAGGAGAGTTAGTAGAGAAATTAGAATAAAGAAGGGAAGATGGAGAAGAGGAAATGGAAGATGAAGATGAAGAAGAGTTAGTGAAGAAATTAGAATGGGAGATAGAGTCAGTAAAGAAATTAGAATGGAAGATAAATGAGTGGGTTATAAAAGGAGGAAGAAGAGAGTTTGGAGAGGAGGATTTTTTGGAAGAGAAAATTTTGGATGTTTAAGAGGGTTTTTGGAGATTGAAGAAAAACTTGAGAGAAAGAAAGTACCAAAAAGAGAGAAAGAATTTTGAAGATGATGGGAGTTTAAAACTAGGAGGTTATCATCATCAATTCCTTCATCGATAAACATAAATCAAGAGTTCATCCCCGTCGTTCAAACCGCAATCTTAATCCACAAGATGATACGAGATTCGAATTCGGCCATCGAATCCGTCAAATCAAGTATTGATCCTTGCCATTAAAATCTTCAAAAATTTCGTTATCCAAATAGATTGATTTAAATCTCGATTATGTCATGTTGTACTCATATGTCTCCATATCCACATGTCGCATTCGTATTATAATTTTCTACAATTTAATTCTTGCACCATCAAACCCTAAAATGGGAAGGCTAACCCACCCATTGAAGGTCCTTTATTTAATGAAATTTAATTTCAATACCATCAAATCCCACGATGGGTATGCCGAGCCAATGCCGAGTCCCCCATTGGAGGTTCTTTATTTAATACAATTTAATTTCCTGTAATTTAATTTCAGTACCATCGAACCCACGATGGGTAGGCTGAACCAAGGTCAAGTCCCCCTTTGGAGGTTCTTTATTTAATGCAATTTAATTTCAGTACCATTAACCCCATGATAGGTAGACTGAACCAAGGCTGAGTCCACCGTTGGAGGTCCTTTATTTAATGCAATTTAATTTCCTGCAATTCAATTTTAGTACCACTAAACCCCAAGATAGGTAGGCCGAATCAAGGTCGAGTCTCTCGTTGGAGGTCCTTTATTTAATGCAATTTAATTTTAGTACCATCAAACCCCACGATGGCTAGGCCGAGCCAAGGCCGAATCCCCCGTTGGAGGTCCTTTATTTATTGCAATTTAATTTTCAGTAATTTAGTTGCTGTACCATTAAACCCCAGAATGAGTAGGCCAAGCCATCTGCTGGAGGTCGCAACACTACACAGAAATCGTTAGTTCACGCCCTCTTGCGGCTTCAATGAATTTTAATGATTTGAAAAAACCAAAAATGTCATTCATATGCATTCTATCTAAAATGTGAAAAAAAAGAGATCACCTCTGTCGCGACCAAAAAATCGGTTTCCCAATTTTTAAAGTTAATGGATTACCATGTTAATTAAATTGAATTAACTAGCATAGCTCGAACTCTCCCGAGTTCTACCAAATCGTGACTTAGGTTCAATTTCATCAAAAGAAGGATTTATCTTGGAGTCGCCACTAATCATTTTGGGTAGGTTGATTAGACACCTAAATAAAGCATCGGGAGAAATACTTTATTCCTACGAACCAGAGATTAATGAGTTCGGGGACTTGATTACGCTAATTTTTCAATTAACGCCCTTTCGGTACCAATTTCATGAAAATGTTCAACTTGGCAATTTTGATGAATTTTCACTTGAGGTTCAAAGGTGTAATTTTTTTTTTGTTTTCTTTTTATGAATTTTTTTTAGACTTTTCAATGTATTATAAAGAATGCAAAATCACCCAAAGCAAACGAAGATGTAAAGAGAGACCAGATAAAGTAAAACTACCCTAAGGACAGTGAAAATAAAACCCGCAACTCGTCGGGTGAATAATTACAGACCAATTAAATAAAACCCGAGACATGATCGGGAACACAACAAAAATGGACCGGAATGGACATCGGTCAAACACCCGTCGCCAAGCCTCGTGGGTCGGGAGTACAACAAAACGGACCGGAATGGACATCGGTCATCCTCCAGTCTTCAAAGCATCGGGCCGAAAGCCAAATGAAAATAATGAACTTATCCAATCGAACATGCACAATCACCAATGAGTTAAGACAATTCAAAAACTCAAAGAAAGTTTAACACGTGCTGATTAAACTTCATTGAGACCATTTTTTACATTTTCCAATGCATTAACACAAAAAAATACGAATTAAATCATACTGTCCATGAACATTCTTAGGGAGAAAGCAGTAACCATAAAATACAAAAGAAATAATGAAATGTATGCAAAAATTCTGAGATTTTTTATGTGGATGGGAAAATGTGTCGTTGAAAACTTTCATGTTTTATATTCTTACTGAAGAGACACTCATTTTCGTGTAGAAAATGGTCTTTCATGAGAGCTCAGCAGCAAACAAACAAATTTCACAAAACAGACATACTTCAGGATTAAGCTCAAATGGACACTCAAATCTCAAAATTAATGCACCAAACTTTCCAGTCTACTAAACAAGACCCCAATGAACAACTTTCATTTTTTGTGAGGTTTCAAAAGAAGACTCTAAACATGAGATAACTACGAATCAATATGACCATGTATAGAAAAACACTCAGACTCAAGGACGCCAGCAGAATTGCATGATTTCATTAAATGCATTAAAAATACGAAACGTGCACGAATATTTTTGTATTTTTTATATGTTATGCATTAAGATCTTATGAACAAATATCATGAAGAGGTCTTTATGAAAAGAAGTCTAGAATAACCCATGAAAAATCATTTAGCGTGAAAGGTCAGATCAGAAAAATTCCATCTCAGGTTCTAATCACCATATTTCCAAATTTCTGCTCTCCATTTCGGGACCCTTTTGACATAGCAAACGACGTCCATTTTCACGCCATAATATATCAAATCGAAGATCTCGAAGTCATCTACGAATGTTCAGTATATTTGTTTTCGAGATTTCGTCATCTAAACACGAAAAATTGAGTTTCCAGATAATTGCACATGCTGATGCACCTAGAGCTCGTTGGAGATGAATCCGTCGCGTCGCCAAGGCTTGTTCCACTACGGCGAATTTTTCTCTCTCAAAATTTTTTCTCTTGAAATCTCTCCAAATTTTTTTCCTCAATCTCCAAAGTCCTCCCAATTTCTCTCTAATCTCTCCAAAAGTTCCTCCTTCAAGGCTCTCATTCTTCCTCCTTTTATAGCCTACTCCCCCATCTTCCTTTCTCTATCTTCATCTATCATTCTAATTTTTCCACTAACTTCATCTTCCCTTCTAATTCCACCATCTTCCATTCTTTATCTCCATCTTCCCTTCTAATTCCACCATCCTCCATTCTTTATCTCCATCTTCCCTTCTAATTCATCATCTTCCATTCTAATCTTTCCATTTCCCATTCTAATTCTACCATCTTCGATTCTAATTCTACCATCTTCCATTCTCCATCTTTCCTTCTAATTTCTCCATCTTCCCTTCTATCTCTCCCCTTCTCCATCTTCCTTTCTAATTTCTCCATCTTCCCTTCTATATCTCCCCTTCTCCATCTTCCTTTCTAATTTCTCCACTATCCCTAAAATTTTATGTATTTACAATTCAGCCCCTGAAGTTTTATGTATTTGCAATTCAGTCCCTAAAGTCTTATGTATTTGCAATTCAGTCCCTGTGGAAAAATTTCTTTTAAGTTCAAAACTTCATAAGCCTTTCGGCACACCTCCCTCACGCTCAATCCAATCGTTTGTCAATTTAAGCTCAAATCCTCCGTCGTTAGCCATAATAAAATGCATGACCGACAAAAAATTAAATATGCAATGCATGAAAAAATTAATTTTTGGTGAGAACAAATTCTCATTGTTTTATGTACTTAAGTGAATGAATTTTAAAAAGTCAAAATTTAGGTGTCAACAACCTCACTAGAATTTTAGGAATAAACCAAGCCTGAGTTGTCAAATTAGGATAGTCATGAAATTAAGGTACTGAAAGGGCATTAGTTTTAATTAAGTAGTGTAACCAAGTCCCCGAACCTAGAATCTCTGGTTCGTAGAAGTAATTTAGTTCTCCCGCTAATTTACTTAGGCTTTTAATCGACCTACCAAAAATGATTAGTGGCGACTCCAAACTCTAAAATCATTTGAATAAAAAATCAAAGTTACGATTTGGTAGGACTTGGGAGGTTCCGTATTATGTTAATTAATTTAATCAACTTGATAATTCATTAACCTGAAAATTTTTCCACAAAAAAAAAAAAATTTCGGGTCGCAACAGCTGGTTTAGGTAGCTGTAGGTGTTGTTTAGGCTTAAAAATCAAAGCATGTTAGCGCTATATTGATTAGGAGATCATTTGAAGTTGATTGACGTTGAGATCCCAAGATTTAGGCAAGTTTTAGGCGTCGGAATAGCGCTCCGACGAGGCGCCAGCGATGGAACGCCGACGCCGATCATCTTCTCCGACGAAGAGTTGACCAGGTCATTCTTCGTTGACCTGGTCAACGCTGACGTGGCATGCCAGGTCAGACGCCACGTCAGCAGACGGTTGCAACAGAATTGTTATAATAACAAATTTTGATCGGACGATTAGGGTTGATCCATGTGGCGACATCTGGTAATTTCTAAGAATAAAATTTCTAAAATTCGAATTCTAAAATTAATTCTTAGAAATAAAAGAAATAAAAAAAAGCAGATTAATTGAACGGTCATGATCGAGTCTTAGGGTGATCTCGGCCGTAGGTCTGGAGAAAAGAATGAATGACCAAGATGGTGACACGTGGAGAGCTTCTGGTCGTAGGATTGAAAATGAGTGGGAGAATAAAAAATAGAATAAAAATCTGAAAAAATACGAAAAAATTCAAAGATAAACCCTAAAACTACATCGTCTTTTTCCGTCAGGTTCATTTGCTTGAGCCTTGGGCCAGGTTTGGTTAGTTGGGCTGGGTCAAGCGAACTCGATCCGGATAACAAAAAAAATTAATTAATAAACAAAAACAGAAAATTGATAAAATAAAATAAAATAAAAAAATAGAAAAATTCAGAAAATAAAAAAATTTAAAAAAATAAATAGAAAATTCATAAAAACAGAAACTGCGTCGTTTTTAGGCTAGGGTTCTAAGTTCCGACCTTCGGGTCTAGAGGGCTGGGTCGACCTAACCCGATCTGAAAAAAATTAATAAAAACCAAAATATATAATAAATAAATAAATAATCCCAAAAACTTTTGAAAAATAATAAAAAAATTCTAAAAGTAATAATAATAATAATAATAATAATAACAACGATAACAACAACAACAACAAAAATAATTTTTTAGAGTGTTGAAATAAGCAAAATTCCTAAAAAAATATAATAAATAAAATAAAAATAATAAAATAAAATATATAAATATAAAATAAAAAGAGAAATAGATAATAAGTAAATAATAAAAATAAAACTAAACAAATGAAATATAGTAAATAAAATAAATAATAAATAACAATAGAAACTAAAAAGTAAAAAAAAGGTCAATAAATGAAAATAAAAACCGAGAAGAAAATAATAATAATAAATATAGAATAATAAATATTAATAAATAATAAATAAATAAAGTAAATAAATATTAATAAAAATAAATAAATATAAACTAAAAATTCAGAAAAAATAAATAAATATAATAAATATAAAAATATAAAAAAATCATAAGAGTCATAAAAATTTCAGAAAAAAGCTTAAATAATTTGGGAATTTTAGAAAAATAGAAAATATAGTGATAAAAAAATCATAGAAATTTTAGAAAAAATTGGAAAATTTGTTAGAAAAATATAGAAGATGTTTGGAAAGATAGGAAAAATCTAGACAATCAAAATAAAAATCCTAGAAAATACAGAAAATGTTCCCCAAAAAATATAGGAAAGTTATTAGAAAGTCTTAGAAAGGTCTAAAAAATTTCGGAAAAATTCTGAAAAATCCAGAAAAATTTCCAAAATTTGTGAAAATTACGGAAAAACCACATTTATCTGGTTTGACCTAATCTCACGTTTTGGCCTTCTCGAGTCTTTTGAAATAATCATTTTACCCCTCTGGTCAATCTGACCCAAACCATTCCAAATTACCCTTAAACCTAATTGGTGTGTTTCTTGGACTTTTAGGACTCCTCTTTGCTTGTTTTGACTGGTTTTGATGTGATTTCTCTCTGAATTGATTCTTTGATTGCGCATTTATTTTTATGATTGTGATTGATATGATAAATAATCCCATTTGCATGAACCCATTAGACTTTCAAAGCCTACCTTACTCAATCTATCCTGCATGAACTCCTTATACTAGGAAAATCACTCAACTTAGGTGCCGAAAGGGCGTCGATAGTAATATTAACGTAACTAAGTTCCCAAACCCGAATATCTGGTTTTCGCAGAATCGAACGATCCCTCCCAATTGCTCGATAGGGTTTCCAATCATATCCTCTAATAAATGGTTGGTGGCGACTCCGATGGCATGCACACTGATTACATGTCACTCAACCACACTAAGGTCGACATCGATTTTAGAATTTCCTGAAGCAATTTGGTATGGGCCTGGGTGGGCCCAAGCAAAGCCCAAATTCCAAAATGGGCCAAGCAATCCATTAACACATTCTCCTTCCGAGGGAGGGTCGTGACAAACTAGCGACTTCGCTGGGGACTTAGTTTTAACCTATTAGAGGACTTGACCCAATTAAAATGTTGGGTGTTTGTTGACACCTGATTTTTAATCATCTTTTCTCTTTTAAAATTAATAAAAAAAATCCAAAAAAATTCATAAAATTGAAAAATCAACTTTGGCGACCTTGGCCAAGCCTAGGGAACCAATTTTGACCAAAAAATAATTTTTCATATTTTCAGTATTTCTCGATATTTTTAATTTCGAAAATTCATAAACAAAATCAAGAAAAATGAGAAAATTGCAAAATCAACTTTGGAGGCCTTGACCAAGCTTAGACAACCATTTTTAAACAAAAAATAATTTTCATATTTTTTGTATTATATATATTTTTTAGAAATTAGGAGAAAATTTAATAAATAATAGCATTTGAGGCCACCCAAATAAATAAAAATAGTCAATATTTTTATTTTAAATCCCTTTTCATGTTGGCCATCACAAATTTAAAAAATCTAATTCGGCGTCATGTATTCCTTCACGAGCATAATCTCGAACCGGACCTAAAAAATTCAATTTGAGTCAATTTATTTTCATTTTTTCACTTTTAGGAGTTGTGACATTGTTCTCTAATATTTCAAATTTTCATTTTGGCCCAATTATACCCAGAATGACTCAATTTTGCAAAAGAACTTTAATTAAATTCTGCATTATTTTCAGCGGCAAGAAATAAGCTTAAATTTGACATGCGGTAAATTTTGACTAAGTATAGGGGATGTATGTCAAAAATTGTGAGGAGATTTAGACTTAAAGAAATATTTTTTTAGGGGACTAAATTGTAAATACTTAAAATTCAAAGACCATAGTGTAAATACCTAACTCTTGAAGGATTATTTTGCAAATAACAAAAAGAAGAGTTAGTGGAGAAATTAAAATAAAGAAGGGAAGATGGAGAAGAGAAAATGGAGAAGAGGGGCTAAGGATGGGAAGATGGAGAAGTAAAGATGAAGAAGAGGAGATAGAGAAAAGAAGATAGAGAAAATAAGATGAGCATAGAGAAGGGAAGATGGAGATGAAGAAGAGTTAGTAGAATGGGAGATAAATATAGAGAAGGGAAGATGAAGAAGAGTTAGTGGAGAGATTAGAATGTGAGATAGAGATGGAGAAGAGAAGATGAAAATGAAGAAGAGTTAGTGGAAAAATTAGGATGTGAGATAGAGTTAGTGGAAAAATTAGAATGGGAGATAGATGAGTGGGTTATAAAATGAGGAAGAAATGAGCTTGAGAGGAGGAATTTTTTTGAGAGAAAATTGTGGATGTTTAAGAGGGTTTTATGAGATTGAAAAAACATTTGAGAGAAAGAAAATACCAAAAAGAGATAGAGAATTTTAAAGATGATGGGAGTTTAAAGCTAGAGGGTTATCATCATCAATTTCTTCATCGATCAACATAAATCAAGAATTCATCCCAGATTTGAAGCTAAGTGTCCCTCTACTCTCTTTATTTTTTTTTTTGTATAAACTAGCTCAAATTTTCTACTCTTCTCCCATTTCCCCATATTTGATTTCAGGCAGGAACCAATTATATCCATCAAGCACTTTTCATAATGCCATTGAAGCTAAGTGCCTCTTTCATTGTTCTAATTTTCAATGTGAATTAAATCATATTTGCTCCATTACTCCATTTCTCCATATAATTTATGTCGGGCAAAGGACAACTCTAACTCAACGGTAAATCCCATGGAGGTGTAAATTTGGCACTGACGAGCTCTTGAGTGCCCATTAAATTTTCAATTGATTCGTCGATGGATTTCGGCCCGAATTGTTAAATTAATTCGTTTTATTTTAAAGAATTTAAACCCCAGAATGTGAATGGCAGAGTCCGCTCACTGGAGGTCATTTTAAATTTCTGCAATTTAAATTCATGCACCTTAAACCCCAAAGGAGAGGGCCAAGCCAAGGCTGAGCTATTCATTGGTGGTATTTATTTATTGTTATTTACTTCCTGTAATTTAATTTTTGAATCACTAAACCCCAAAATGAGTAGCTCGCAGCACTGCACAGAAGTCGTTAACTCACTCCCTCTTTCGGCTTCAGGGAAATACTTAATATTTTGAAAATGCAAAAAAAAAAATGTCACTCACGTATATTCCATTTAAAAAAGTGAAAATATAAAAAGAGAACACTCCACTAGAGCCTTAGGAATAAACCAAGCCTGAGTTGCCAAATTAGGATATCCATGAAATTAAGGTACCGAAAGGGCATTAGTTTTAATTAATTAGTGTAACCAAGTCCCCGAACTCATAATCTCTGCTTCGTAGAAGTAATTTAGTTTTCCCACTAATTTACTTAGGTTTCTAATTAACCTACCAAAAATGATTAGTGGCGACTCCAAATTTTAAAACCATTTGAACAAAAAACCAAAGTCGCGATTTGGTAGAGCTTGGGAGAGCTCGAACTAGATTAGTTAATTTAATCAATTAATCTGGTAATCCATTAACCTAAAAAATGAATTTTAGGTCGCGACAGTGTTTTCTAACATATTAAAAAGTTCGGTGTTTTCTAACATACTTTTCTGCAGGCGCTCTTGAAGGTGAGGTAGTATGTTAACCATTGTGTTAAATGTTTCTGCAGATGGGAGAAATAAGGAGTGGAATAATTGTTGACAATGTTTTCTGCAGGTTGGAGTTTGGGAATGTATGATTATGAATGTAATTATAGAAGCAGTGTTTTGATATAAACCGCTGCGCATGTCTTGCATTTCTGACGATCACGACACTTCGCACACACCCGCGGTCAAACCCCAACTGCAATCACCCCTTATGATTACCCTAGATAGGAAAAGGGTACGAAAGGATCTTATAAGAGAGATAGGCTAGTTCTTGAACTGTTTTTGTACTGAATCTCGTGTATGTTTGCAAGCTAGGAAGTGCAAGGTAGGTTTAGGCGAGAGTTGGTGTAAAAGGCGAGCATTTTGGCATCGGTTATAGGTTTTCTAGCGAGGTTGCCGGCCAGAACAGTGCCTCTGACGGCACTGTTCATCATCTTCCCAGGCAAGGTTGCCATGCGTCGAAATCTGAGCTGTTCCTTTTTTTTTTTTTGAAAATTCGATTATACTTTTCTTAGAAATTGATAATTCATTTCTTGTTAAATAAAAAAAATCCATTTGATCGGATGGCCTTAAATTAGCCACGTGTTTCAATCCTGTATGAAGGATTAGAAATTAGAATAAACAAATTATAGAAAAAGGATAGAAAATAGAAAAATTGGAAAATCCAAAAATAAAGCCGAAACTGCGTCGTTTTTTAATTCGGTTTAAACTCGTGTGACGTTGGGACGGGTTCTCGGGTTTCTGGACTAGGTCAACCTGACCTGGTTTGAAAAATTAAATAAAAATAATAAATGAAAATCCAAAAAATGGGAAATTTTGATTAAAAAATCATAAAAAAAAATAATTCTAGAAAAATCAGAAAAATTCTCAAAAATTCTCAAAAATTCTGAAAAATAAGAAATGACTACATTCAATTGGTTTGATCTATTTCACAATTTTGACTTCTCAAACCTTGAAAAATAACCATTTTACCGTTTTGGTTAATTTGACCAAAATTTTTGCAAATCATCCCTAAACCAATTTGATGCATTCTTTAAGCCCATAGGGCTTTACTAGACTTGCCATGTGATCATTTGAGTATTTTTTTTATTCGTTTTATCCGCACGTCATTGAATCCTTGATTTACGCACATACTTTTATTGATCGTGCTTGGTAGGTTAGAATCTCTCCTCTGCATGAACTCATAGATTCCAGAGCTTACTTCTCTTCAAGTCATTTGCATGAATTCTATAGATTATAAAATCACTCAACTTAGATACTGAAAGGGCGCTGACCAACGAGTCGACGTAACTAAGTCCTCAAATCCATTTCTCTAGTTTCCGTAGAATCGAACAATTTCTCCCAATCGCTTGATAGGGTTCCATTCATATCCTTTAAAAAATGATTGGTGACGACTCCGAAAGCATGCACATCGATGCACATGTCACCGATTATGTTAAGATTGAACTTGACAAACTCGCCGCAATTTGGTATGGGCTTGAGAGGGCTCGAGCTAAGCTTAGCCATTATATTTATTAATAGAACTTCCCTATAAAATTGGTCCTCGTTTGCATAAAATAATTAAATGGAAAATTATACATTAATTTGTTAATATTTGTATTCCAATTTTCTCGAATAACATGCCTTTTAGGTTGAGACCAATAATTTTTCGTAGAAGATTTTGTGTTAATAATGTTCCAAAAATATAAATTTTCAACCCTTACTAAACGAATTTCGGTTCCAGAAGCATAAATTTTGTCCTGTTATTAAACATTTTTCTTTGATTAGAAATTAAATTTTGGAGTAGAAGTAGAAATAGAAAATTCAACTTATGATCAAAAATTGATTTATGAAGTAGAAGTGTTGCCATGCACGCCCTAATATAACACAGAGAGTATTCATTCAATTTTTTTTCAAATATCGAGGGGAAAGAAAGAATATATATATATATATATATATATATATAACATTCTACTTTTATGTGTTCCTTCACTCATCTCAGAATTTCAGGACAACGAGGAAAAGAAGCCGGAAAGTTTAATGAGCCGATTGGCGGCGAGGCATGTCGCGTGAGTTGGCTATTTAAGGCTCAAGCAGCACATATCGCATCGGCCGGCCTCTCCATGTCATCATGGGGCCGGCCCATTCAATGGACGGCACGTGGCTTCTAGGTCCTCCTTCTTATATCTCCCTTTGACGGAGCAATAGGGTTAAAGGGATGGTTTTGGGCCTGAGCTCCGCAGCCACAGTTGCAGAAAGGGATGGTTGTAGCATTTGCAAGGTGTTAGTCAAAAACACACTGAAGCTGTCAGCTGAACGGGAGAAAAGAGCAATTCATGGACAAGCCATTTACAGTTGCTGTTATTGGTAGTCAGAGAGCAAAAGACCGATCAACTTGACCGGACAATCCTAGGAGAATCCTAAACATGTCAGCAGCTCATCTAGTAAGGGCAAAGAGTCCGTTTCTTTTCACAATTCCCCCGTTCTTACACCGGACGGACTAGTTCCATTTCGGTCGGCGATGTTTGCCATGACCATACGTTCTCATACTCCCTCACAAGCACTCTATTGATATAATGGAGGCTCAATCTGATCACCCTCTCGCCGGAAACAACTGTCATAGTACAGTATTCGCATCTCGCTTTGGACAAGTCTTTAACGGAATCAAAATATTGAAACTTCACAAGCCAGAAGAGTGTTAACTCTTTAAATCTGCTAAGAAAATTCACTATTCTGTGGTCATAGCATCCTGCTTCACACCCACGGCGAAGAACTCGGAGATGACTTCGAGCGGCATGCCCTTCGTCTCGGGAACCTTGAGGAATACAAAGAACCACGACACAGTGCACACGACAGCATAAATGGCGAACACGCCGACCAGGCCAATGGAGGAGAGCATCAGGGGGAGCGTGTAAGTGACGATGATGTCTCCGGTCCAGAATGTGAGTGCGCAGATCGCGATGCAAATGCCACGCACCCGAGTGGGGAAGATCTCAGAGCACAGGATGTTGGGGATCGGGCCAAACCCCATGACAAAGCAGCAGAAGTAGACAATGACGGTGGTAGTCGAGATCGTGGCGTTCACGACACTGCTGATGTTGATGACGCTGCTGAGGACTAAGATGAGCAGCGAGACTATCAGGACCGGGATCGTGGATAAAAGTAGTGACCTGCAAACAAGAAAGCGTTTCCGATTATGCATTCGAGAATTTACTATGAGAATGCGTGTCCATCAGCCGGTGATTGATTGGCGTCTTTCTGAGCAGATCATTCATATGGTTCATGTTTGAGTTCTTCTCGTCTTAAGACCAACTTCACAAATCTAGAAGCAATGTGAGGCCATAGTTTACCTTCTGCCGGAGACATCCATTAGCCTCATAGCGACAACAATACACGGGAGCATCAACAATGTAGTGAGACCGCTTATGAGAAGAGATGCAGAAGCAGAACTGAGCCCCAAATTAGATAGGAGGACTCCGACACCAGCTTGCTCGAGAATCTGCGGTGTGTAGTAGAGAACCCCATTTATGCCGGAGAACTGCAGAAACAAGAGAATTTAGTGAATGTCATACGCAAAATTCAGCTCTAGCTTAGGTAATCACAGTTCAAAGAAAGAACTGTTCGAAAAAATCTGCTAATGGCCTGAGTTTCTAGTATGGAAAAATGTTGAATTTGTTGTGCAGTCCTCAACAAAACGACTGTGATTCTTGTGCATTAGCATATACTTTTCATCATCGTTGAGCTAGGATTTCCACCTGCTGAAGGATCTGAATTCCAATTCCAACAAACAGCGCGCGCTTCACGCCCGGTTCGAAGAGGTCGTACCAGCTTGGCCCTGTAGTGCCGGTTTCCTGTTTCCTGTTCATGACTGCCTCAACTGGATTCTGACCCATGAATAGTCCCTGGGGACCAATGACAGACCGACTCACTAGAGCGGAAGCGTGAACCAGGTCGTCTCCTCCTTCGGGCATCATATTACCAGTGACCGAGAGCATCGAACCGTTCCTCGAGGCTGCAGGGCCATCCTGATGCAGGTAAACTCTCTGAAGCCCTCCCTCCTTTTTCCCATTCTCGCCCCCCTTCTCGGACCACTTCCATGCTAACTGCCAACCTCCACCGATGTCGGTGCTGCTGCCGCCGAGTTGCTCACCACCTTCCAGGGTGATGCTACCTTGTCTCATGCTGAAACCGTGGCCGCTTCCAGGGGCACCCACGCCTTCCTTGTTGTCCGTGGTAGTCGCTTGGCGGGACAATAGCGGGCTCTGCAGGTTGTCGATGAAATCTGCCTCGTCGTGGTCGGAAGCACTGTCTGCGGCATCCCTTTGGCTTTCCTCGTCGGAAAGCTCGTTCTGGTTGGTGGGATGTTCCGCCAGTCCGAACATGCTCCCCATGGTTGGGAAGAGCATGCTTCCTGTCTGGGGGAGCTTCTCGTGGATGCTGCTAAACATAGGGACGAGCGGGTCCATCAGACGAATGCTTTGGTTGTTGACCAAGCTGGCATGGCGGGACATGCTCAGGGTGCTCTGTCCAGTTACTGGTTTGGCGATCCATGATTGTTGATGTGGCGGCTTGTGCCCGTTAATTTGAGCCATTCCCAGCTTATGCTTGTCGACTCCCTCGTCGGCAGGGCCGATAACGTATTCTTCTAAGGACGTGTTGGCTCCAACTCCTAGACCTTCGACTAGCAAGGCCAACTCACCTGAAACAGTGAGGCAGAGAAACATCATATGTTAATCGGGGGGCGAAAGGTAAGACCTTTATCGTGGATTGAGCAGACGGTGAATCATAACTTCACCGAGGCACACTAGGAGATTTGTTTATCATAACAATCTGGTGTAATCTCTCTGAGGTATGAAAGTATGTGGACATACCCGAGACATCTTCCTTCCCGCGCAACCTCTGGAGGACCTGATTGGCCTCGACCATCCTGCCTTTACTGACAAGCCACCGAGGAGATTCTGGCAAGAAAAATAATGCCAGTCCTATATAGATCAGAGAGGGGATAGAGAGCACACCAAGCATTAGCCTCCAACTCGGCGAATCCATCAAGGACATTCCGAATACCATGCAATAAGATAGGAACATTCCGCCAGAACCGGTGAACTGAGGCAGGGTATTCAAGAGCCCCCTGATCTCAGGCGGGGCAGTCTCGGATATGTAAACCGGAACAAGAGTGACGGCGAGACCGATCCCGAATCCGTCCAGGAGCCTTCCCAGGAGCAAGACATAGACATTGGGAGCCCACAGCATCACCAAACCGCTGAGGAAATAAAGAATCGAAGAGATGATCATCATGGGGCGCCGTCCAATCGAATCCGACACGGGCCCTGAAAACGTCGTGATTACAGTTGCCCCTATGAGCGACATGGCCACTATCAGGCCTTCAATCGTGGGTTGACTTTCCAAATCGAACTCCTTCTTGATGTAAAGAACCGCCCCTGCAAAAAACCAGCAATCCTAGAGTTTTCAGATTCATCATATTATGGGAAGATTGTGCCAGAATAACCGACCTAATAGTCTAATACATGACCATTCAAAACGAAGAGAAAAAACCAATCCATAGCAGTACCTGCGATGGTCGCATTGTCCCATCCCTGCAACAAATTACCGATTGCAGCGGCAACCGCCACAAGCACAGCTCCACTCATCTCTCTCTATATTTGCTGGGCTCAAAGAATCAAAATTGCCCGAATTTCGAATCAGAGAGATAATCCGTACAATGGCATGGAAGAAATGCTTTCAATCTAAGAGAACCCTTTTTTCACAGCCATCACAATCGGTTCATCGCCGCCGCGATAGGAGCATCCCTGTGAATGAATACCCTCTTTGAGAAATCAAACGCATCGAGACAACCTGCCCAACCCAGGAAAGATGAAAGACGAGAAAAGTAAAAAAAAAAATGCGTTCTTGAGATCTGAAAATGGCGACGTAACGGAACAGAGACAGATCAGAGACGCGAGAGTGTGTCTCTGGCAGAGCATACTTTGGTGTGACACTGAACCGCGAAACTTTCGTCGGATTCATTGACGTAGGACACAAAATCGGGCAATACATAAGAAATTGTTAACCGGGAAGAGCGGAGGGGTTGCAACGTTGTACAGTGTCCAATTTTAGAAGTTGGCGGGAATCTCTTCCCAAGCCTGCCTGTTTGAGTTCGTTTGCAGGAGAGATACCAAATCTGGAAGATCCGGGTTCCTCGGAGGGTGATTCGTTGACCTGTTCCTTGGTCATTTTCAACGGCTCAATAATCACCTGGAAAAGAAAAAAAAAAAGCAAGAAATTTAGGGAAGACATAAGAACTGGAACCAGAAAGTATTTGCAATAGGCAAGAAGAAGGAAAACATCAATGGAGGCGAAGATTTTCGATGCTCAATCAAATGAAGAAATCTTCACTTTGTTATAGGCGTTAAAATTAGAATTTTCAAGAATGCGTTTATTTTGAGGAAAACTTCGTAATAAAGGAAAATGTATTCCGTCTTCGCATGACCCGGCCCACTTATCTCCTAACCCGTATTCTGTCAACACATGGTGAAACGCCATCCGTTGATTTTAGTACACTTGGATCGCGCTATGGTAAGATCTTATCGGTAGACATCTCTTCTCTCTCCCTATAAGTATCACTAAGCCATGCAATTAGGAAATCTCCTAGGAAGCTAGCTAGCATGTTCCTCTTTTCAATTTGTGCAGTTCAAAAAGCACATTGTCAATTAGAAATGTCACGTTCAAATACTAGATTGGAATGTTAATGAGACATCGATCTCAATGGGATTCTTGTCTCTAAACGTTTATGACATGCCAGAGTGAGAATGTTCTCGATTATACCCCGTTACTTCATTAAATTTTGATATTCTATCGTTCTATTCAAGCTTTGATATCCATTCTAGCCAAGCTAGAGAAGACGGTTCGCCATTTTTGCCGAACCAATGAAAGTGTGAGGCAAACAAGATAAGCAGTTTGATTATTTCAGTTATATCCATTAATGTGCCGCATACGAATGTTATGCTCGAGACAACAACGCTTGTTCAGACCAAGTTTGGACCGCTTTACGTATGCATCAAATTTGTAGTAATGGATTGACCAAATTAAAGAACTTCTCTAAGCTCAGCATTTACTCTTCATGTTTATTTCTTGAAAAAAAAAATTGTTTGGTTCCGATTTTAATTATCCGTAAGGCTGTGAGTTGTAATAAATTGTGAGAGTGCTTGAACGTAAAGTGGAGTCTGCGATTTGTAGGGCAAGTAGAAATTTGTGGAGGAGCAACATCTAAATGTTTTCAACGATGATGATGATGGATTCCGGCTTTCTTTTCATGTGGTTCGAGTTAGAGCTAGTGGTGGTAAAATGGGTCTAAAAATCATATTTAGTAATGTGGGTCATTTGGTTGCATTTAGTTTTAAAAGCAATCTAAATGAATCATAGATGGGTTACCTAGCTATCTTAAGTGAGTCATAAACAAATTTTTTGATTTTTTTTATAATTTTTATTGTATTTTATTTTTATTTTTTCTTCTAGGAAATCCGGAGAGGGTTGCTGGCCGACCCTAACCGGTCACAAGGCAAGAGCCACAAATTTTTTATTTTATTTTTTCTTTCTTTTTCTTTTTTCCTTATTCATATGACGTGACTAGCTTTTTCCTATGTAGTGACTATACAGCCACAGGTGAGCTTAAGCATCACCAGGGTCTAGTCAGTCACCGATTGCCTGCCGTTGATCACTTGTCGCTGATTGCCAACCTACATCAGACCATTTCCTAGAGAAAAAGGGAAAAAAATATAAAATATATATTTAAAAAATAGAAATTTATAAGAAACGAGTTTTTTTTTTAAATTTGGACTAATATAGAAATATTTTAGCATATAGATTGGGTCGGACATATGTCACTAGATTTGTATGGCATGTAAATGGGTCAATATAGGTTAGATCATTTTCGATCCGACTCGACCCACCTATTTGACGGGTCTAGTTAAAGCTAAGAAAGTGCAGTAAGCTAAGTAGACTGATGGAGCAATTATAAATTTTCTTTTATCTCTTCTATCCCCAGTTTATTTTTCTATTGATAAAACAAACTTGTTTTAGATTGCTTTTCCTTGGTAAAAAGATAAATCATTTAAAAAGATTTTTCTTATAGACGATTATCTATTTCCTAGGAAAAGTTAGTTAACTCTATCATTATCAACGATAATTTAAGTTTAAACATTTTTATTGATGGTAAAAAAAAATTGTTAATTCATTTTTGCAAGTGATATAATTAATCCTATCTATCAAAAGCGTTCTTTCAAATAGTTAGAATTAAGTGATACGAATACACCCTTCATTTATTCTCTGTTTATACCTTGGTTAATTCTTGAAGACAATTTTTTAAGACTTTTCCCATAGCAACCACCAATTAGTTGTCTTCAGTCCATTTCAAGATTACCTATTATTCCGTTGCATTTTGATTGCTTTTCAATCTTGGGCTGGAATCCTATTCAACTAGATATTTCAAAATCTGTATAATTTGTACCAGGCCACATATTCAAGCAAGATAATTTTCCTCATAGTTATTGTTTAAGCTTAAAAAAATACACACGTAAATCTCTATCTAAAAATTTAGAGATAATTACATAAATAGTCTCTAAACTTAATTTAATATGCACTTTTGTTCGTGAACTTTTAATTTATTCAATACAGTCCTTGAACTTTAGTTCAATGTGCAATGTCGTCCTTAAATATTTAATTTATTAAATGTGATTCCTGAACTTTTGGTACATATTCAAACTAGTTTCTAATTGTGTGAAAATGTCCAATTTGTCCTTGAACTTGAAGGAAAGGAAGCTCCATTTTGATTGATCATCCTATTGTAACTAAATAAGTGGTACATATACATATATATTAAACATGTAACAAAAGTTTAAGGACCATATTTAATAAATTAAAAGTTCATGAAAGACATTACATATTGAAATAAAGTTTAGGGGCCACATTGAACAAATTAAAAGTTTAATGATAACATTACGAATCGAATCAAAATTTAGGGACCATTTGTTATTGGACATTCTAATTTTTAAATGCCTTAAAGTCATAATTCCAATTTTGGTTAATCCTGTGTTTGCTTGTTGAGTCCCATAGATAGCTAATATCTTGAGCTTTAACGAATTTCACTCAAATAATTTGAGTAAGTGAATAAAGAAAATTCTACCTGATAGAAAATCCATGCTATTTAAACATGAAGTTAAATGGACCAAACAAAAGATGCATGTTACTAATAAAAAGTATTTATATCTCATAAAGTGTTATATTTAGACTATTTAGTGCAAAAATTGATTTCACGGATAAAGAAATTGGAAGAAGTAGAATAACTCTTGGGAAAACTATCTTTATTCATATTTTAATGTTACGGTGGTACTAAAGGCACTAAAGAGCGCAGGGTACAAAGTATCATATAATGTTACGTGATTAAGTGAACCGTGTAAAGAGTGCCGTCACGTGGAAAAAATAGTTTTTACGTTCGAAAATGTGAAAAGAAATTATCGATGTAAATGTAACAAAATGGCCCTTTAAGTATAATATTTTCGAAAACTAATTATTATTTATATTTTAATTTATTTAATATGATCTCTGGACTTTTGATACATATTCAATATTATGTTTAACCTAGTCATTTCATTAATTTAAGTTCAGAGATAATATTGAAAATTTTCATATACTTTAGAGACTAGATTAAACATGTACTAAAAGATCAAAGGCCACATTAAAACAACATTGAAAATTACAACATTAGTTCCGGTAGAGCCACATCAACGTCGACTAGCTAAAATTGACCGGATAAATTGAATTAGTACGGTTACGATAGACTTGTGACTTTTTTTTTTTTTGGCAATTCTCCCAAAATAAAAGACGAGACGCGGAGCATAATCACACACGCAGGCTACGAGACTGTCAAGCGTTATAAATCCTCCCGAGCAAGGACGAAGAACTTCACTTCTAATTGCATTTCGCTGGAACTCTGTCCATGTTAGGTGGAGGACTCGAATGACAATTTTATAAAATTAAGTGCGCAAAGCACAATTAAATCGAAGCTTAGGGTACAAATTACAATTTCCCCGAATGATGAGTCCGAATCCAGTTAAAGATTCCGACTCCGACTAGGTCTCGAATCAGTTACACTTCCTGACTTCGGGCGGGACTTCGTCACGCGCAAGTCAACGACTAATCAGGCAGAATTAGCTACGCTTTTGCATGTTTACCTCTTTAATCACCCACTAATCACATTCAAATTAACGCGTTTCAGATGGGTAAGGATCCGATTCCGAACAAGATCACCCCTTTCAAAAACCCTCATGTTCCTCTACTAAATGATTGAAGAAGCTTCTGGCCATCTTCCTATCAAGATGTGGGACGTTCTTTGCTGCTTCTTTAGCCCTCTCTTGTGCCCGCTCATGATTGATTCCTCGCAGAAGGCTATGGCGATTCACGAATCGGCCGATCGTCGAGAACCCGAGGTCCGCGACCGTGGAAATGATTGTTGCGGCGGCGTCTGGACTTTCCAAGAGAACAAGCGGTTCGAGAGCGCCTTGGCTACGTTATCCGGCCCAATCGGCCTCTCCTTGTTACGTGATTTGGTCGGGAAGATCGCTCCCGAGTTCCCCGGGAAGTCGGTCGAGCAGGTAGGGAGGCATCTCGAGGCGCTGTGGCACGACGTGGACTTGATAGAGTCGGGCGAAGTCCCGTTCCCGGGGCAATGGACCGCGGACGAGGAAGGCGGGCGTGGGCGGGAACGGAAAAGAGGGTTGGCATGGACTCCAGAAGAACACGAGTATGATCTGATCTTCCTCTACAGTTGCCATCCATTTTGTTTTTACCATTCCTTCATGGCTATTGAGTTCAGTAAATTATGTCAAATGTTGTGTAATCATCATACTTACGGAAAAATCGATGTCCAAAAATTAACAATTTGAAAAAAAAAATTCTTTTAATCCTGAAGTAATTAGTCAGCGTAGTTTTGTGTTTTTTTTTTTTTCGTATTGTGATTATGGTGCGAGGGCGGCTCAATTCGTTACGACGAACCCGGATCATATTTTCTGATGCTGCTGTCATCGACAAAATTCCAGGCGATTTTTAAGAGGACTGGAGATATACGGCAGAGGGGATTGGAAGAGCATCTCCAGGCACGTCGTGATATCGAAGTCGCCGACGCAAGTGGCTAGTCACGCGCAGAAGTACTTCAATCGCAAGGTCCGCACGGACAAAGAAAAGCTTCGCCGGAGCATTAACGATACTCACAGCATCAACGATACTCCCGGCATCAGCCACATCGGAGCGATGGCTTCCATGTCCCTGAGCTCGCCATCTGTCCGTCGTGCCAATTGCTCCAAGCGGCTCGATTCATGAGAGCAGAGCAGATATCCCCATGCAACTTCTGCTTGATCGATTGCGTGAGGCAGGCCATTGTTGCGATCTGTGATTCTTTCGGACTGTTTCCCCGTTTGGCTCTTCTTCTTCTTTTCACAATCATTCACTTAGGAGAGTCATTACACGCAGACAAGGTCGGGAAGATGGCGGTCAAGTTTGGGGACCTGTTGGTGCTGGAGTTGTTTCCGTCATTTTCATGGGATACAAATTTCATTGAATAAGATATCGATGGCCACATTGTTAGGCTTGGAGCAGAAGAGACATGCACATGTCAGTTAATTTTACAATCTGAGGCTCTTTGTTTTGGGATTTCTTTTTTTTTTTTTGGCGAAAACATTTTCCTCATTTAAAAAAATAGGCTTAAATTAAGGAAAACAATTTTCTCTTTAAGAAATTGAAAATTATTTTCAAAAAATGACTAGATATCGGTAAGCTCTACGTTTGGTCAATCCCTTGTTCTCGAGGCCATGTCCGCTAGGGTTCATCAAGGCCAAGCTCAGGTCAGGCCCGAGTCCACAAAGGTTGGGCTGGGGATACCAGTGCCTATGGTCGTCGGGCCTAGGACTTCGGTACCAACCCAGGTCCGCAGAGCTTGGTGTTCTTGCTCGGATCTTTAACATTCTGGCTCAGGTCTATTGGGGCTAGGCTCAAGACCTCAATGTCGTGCCCAGGACCGGGTCTGTCAATGTCGGCACCATGACCCCAATGCTAGTGCTCATGGCCAAGCTTGAGATTCTGACACCCACGCCCAAGTCCATCAAGGCCATGCCCGTGGCCATTCATAAGCTTGGGTCCTCAACACCCAAGCCTAGGTCCATCGAGGTTAGGATCGGGACAGTGAAGCCCGTGCACCAATCCTCAATGCTCGGGTCAAGGTCCATTGAGGCCAAACCCAGGACCCTAGTGCTCATACTAGGTTTCCCGACTGTTTGTACGCAAATTACTAGTTGTTCATTTTTAGTTTCAATCAAATACTAAAAAATATCTTCATTTTTTTGAATAATAACTTTCCAGAAAATATTTTCAAGAAATGTTACATTTTTAGCGGAGTAAACAGAGCCCGAATTTGTTTTCTGGATGTGCATATATGCTTTACGTGATCCAAGAGGGTAGACGTGCGACTTTGCCTTCGCGTTCACATGTTGCATGCATTGTAAACCCTATTCGTGTTGGTAATCGATGCCGCTGATCGGAAGGAATGGACTGAGAATGACAATACGTTATGTGCAACATTGGATCTCCTACTTTGATTAGCTTGCTGAGGAAAGATTGAGGCGTTGTTGGATTTGTGCTGAATGAGTTACCGACCGTCACCACGTCCGTCGTTGTAGAGTCTCCGCGTATCGGGCTCATCGCTGCACAATCTCTCTCCAGTCTCGACCGTATCGAGCCCCATCACGGCAGCCATGGAGGCCATCGTACTAACGAGACCATGGGTAAGGGGTCTGGCGAGGCGAGCCATAAGAAACATGGTGCCCGAGATCCTCCAGGCTAGGTTCAGGACTCCGAGGGTTTAGACTCGAGACGCTAACTCTGAAGCCAAGGACCTAAGCTCGTGACCTCCGAAACTTGGACTCCGGACATTGGAATCACCCTCGAACCCCAAAGTTGAGACCTCAGTGCCAAGACTAGAGACCCTGGACGTGAGACCGAGCCCCTTTAACTCTCGAAGCCGTGTCCTTGGTCCAGGAACCTGAGAGGCTTTCGAGGCCAAACCTATGACCCTGCCCCTAGACTCCGGTCGAGGTCTCAAATCTCGGCCTCGGCATCAGTATCTCTAGTCTACCGACCAAGTCGTACTCCGAGATGCCTGGTCCCTAGCTCCAACCCTTGTGATCAAAATGTCCCAGGGGTTGGCTCCCTCGATCGGGTTCATTGGGAGCCTAGGTCTACATAACGCACGCGAAGTTCTGGGTCCGATCCCCAGGTCCCAGGTCCCTGCCCCCTTATGGTCTAAGCTAAGGTCTCTCTCTTTATTCTTTTTCTTTTCCGTTTAATTTTTTTTTAAGTTTTTTTTTCCAATAGCACCAACTAAAAACCCTATAAATCCGACCAAAAAAAACCTATCAAAAAATTTCAATGTGACGTTGAATTTTTCCGCCATTCAACATCTCACAAGGTTAACAGAACTCGATTCCACCTTTTACATACATTTGCGATTTATTATGTTGTAGAATTTCGGGTACACTTCACCACTAAATGTAATTATTCGACTAGCTCTACCACCTATATTAAGGTAACTTCCAATATACGATGAAACAGCTAGCAACGGCAAACTTAGGATGTGCTTTCAAGAGGAATACACATTGAATAGAAAACTACGTATACCATCGAATATGTATATGTTGGGGGAAGATACTTAAACACAATGAATAATGTAGGCACTATAAGGCTCCGTTCGTTTCGCGAAAAACAGCTTTTACGAAAATATCTTTTGGATTTTTTGGCGTTCGGTTCGCAGAACATAAATGAATCGCGAAAAATATTCTTCAACCATGAAAAAAGCACCTTCAAAACTAGGAAAAATGATTTCCTCTAGCTATGCTAGGCTTGAGCTCCCCTGCGACCGGCCAAAGAAGGAGGGAAAAAAATCGCTTGTATAGAGTAAAAATATTAGTAAATGGAAAAAGAAAATTTCATCTCAATGATCATGTATGTCCAAATATTGTCGTGGACACTAAAAATATTTTTCGCTGGTTCAATTTTTTTTTAAAGAGGTACGAGTTATTGTTTCATGAAAAATACTGATATCATTTATTGTATACTATTTCGTTCCGTAGACTATTTCATTCCGTCCCCTTGTTAAGGAAAACACGTTTGCTACAAAAAAGATTTATTCGAACTTGGTCATAATAAACACAGATGACGTCACCAAGAAGTACGAAAAATTCATAAAGCCAAGAATCGCGCGGGACTTCCCATTGTTACATCAAGAAAGCGGAGAGATACGAAGCAAAGCAAACATGGCCGCCGACGCCCCCACCCTTCCCTCTCTAATGGCGAAGTTTCTACTGATGACCGTAGCGCTTGGTGTTCGCACCCACATGCGGGACCTTCTTTTCTGTTTAGTTTGGGCTTTCCCCTTCGTGCTGATGATCTACTCGCGTAAGGCGGCCACTCGTCCGCCTCTTCGCGGATCCACCAATAGTGAAGAGCGTCGCTGCCGCGAGGAGCGCGACCGTCCGCACAATCGCGGCGCCGCTGTTTGGACCTTCGAAGAGAACAAGCGGTTCGAGAACGCCTTGGCCATGTTCACTGCCGATGAAGCCAATCCCTACGCCTTCTTTGGTTTTGCCGCGGAAGTCGCTCCTGAGTTCCCCGGGCAATCGGTCTGGCAGATCTACAGCCATCTCGAGGCGGCGCTGGTGCAAGACTTCGGATGGATCGACTCGGGTGAAAGTCCTTTCCCGGAGCAAAGGACGGCGAACGAGGAAGGCGAACGCGCACAGGCGGGTTGAGACATTGATAACGATTCCTCCTCCTCCTTCCCGTCTGGTAGACCGAAAGCTCGACGCCGCAGATGGATCATATGGACCGATGATGAACGCGAGTATGATGACTTGCCTTCCTCTACAGTTTCACGCCGCATCTTCTTCTTCTTCCTCCAGTTAGATTAGAGATGGTTAGGTTTGTGATTCGAATCTTGTTAGGGTTGTTTAAACTGTTTCTGCGTCACTCAAGATTTGCCCCGCTCCCCAGGTTAATTGATTTCATTTTCACAGAAGCATCATTAAGAACCGTTTAAGAAGATAGCTAATGAGCAATGTCCCGTTTTGATTTTTCATGGACATAATCCGGGAGCTTTCTTAGAGGATTGGATATCTACGGATGTGGCCATTGGAAGACCAGGAGGGAAGTAGCTAGTTACGCGCGGAGGCACTTCGACAGCCCTGCCAGTCGGAAACGCGGTCAAATCATATACGAAGACGAGCCATAAACTCCCCGGATCTCAAGTTCACTGTCTAGCTCTCTGAGTTCCCAGGTTCTCACGCAGCTTGTGATCAATCGATCGACTGCGCAAGTTCATGTTGCCGTCTTTGAATTTCTTGGACACTGATTTTTTTTTTTCGGCAGGAGGGCATTCCTCCTAGAAGTGGTTCTTGAAAACTTGCAGTCAAGGACTAGTGAAAGTGCTGAGCTTTAGTCCTGTTATCTTCCTGAGCTAACCGTCGATTGAAATTTTCAGAGGGCCAAATCACAGGAAACTCTGAGCGGAAGGAGTGCATGATTGCACGTGCACACGTCAGTCACTCTTTACGATCTGATGGCGCATACTTTCGGAGGTGAATATGTCCACGCAAGAGACTAACACGGGGCTTTTTATGAATTAGGAGTAAAAAAAATTACATTTTACGAATTTGGATTTCTGGACAATATATTTACATATTTACTATTTAGGAATTCATTCGACAGAGGTATTGGCTGCCGAACTACACAAGTTCGGCAGCCAAGCCGCCGAACAAACTCCTCAACTTCAAGCTCAACTCATAGAGAGAAAGGTGAGGTTCTGAAGTTTTCTGAGGGGTGCGGCGAGAGGGCACTAATGAGCCAAAGAGAGAGTCTTAAAAAAAAAAAGAATCGAGAAAAGAGAGCAAAGAGGTTTGAAAAGTCAAAAAAGTAAAAAGGGTGAGAAAAAAGTAGAGGAATTTTTCTGCACACAGAAAAGGACACACACGTGGGAGAGAGGCTTGAGAAGGAGGGTCAAGTCCCCATTTGGCAGCTAGCCGCCGAACTGGGGTCTGTTTGGCAATAAGGCCGTCGGACGGACCCTTAAATGGTAATTAACACGTCGCGAAATTTAAATCAGTAAAATGCAATTTTTTTTACCCCTATTTTATAAAAAGCCCACTAAAATATTGCGACCGATAGGTCATGACCCATTTCAAATGGGCGGGTTGGGTCGGGCTGGGTCGGGCCATACACGATCCAACCCAAATAGATCCAATTAAACCGTTTATGACCAATTTATGGTCATACAAATCTAGTGACCCATATCCGACCTGACACATATTTATAAATCACTTTCATATATAATCTAATTTTAAGAAAATTCGTACCTAAAAACTAATGTGAGAGTGCGGAGTGAGCAAGCGCGAGATCATGTGAGGGAGGAGAAAATTGTCAAAAAGAGGTCTAAACCTTTACACTTTTGTCAATTCAACACAAAATCTTTTGAGTTTGCCGATTCAATCTTTAAACATTTTCACCTTTCCCCGATTTATTTCTATTGGTTGGAAATCGTTAACATCATCTGTCCTATGTGGTACTCGTGGCGTTGACATGGACAATTTATAACAATATTTTTAATTTTTTTTTAATTTTCTTTATCTTTTTTATTTTGTATTTTTGCTTTTGTTTTTCCTTTTTTTTCTCTCTTTCTCCTTTCTTTTTTCCTTGTGCATCAGCTCTCGTCTTTGATGTTTAAACCCATTTATTGAATTTGATTGACCCATACAATAAATCAATCCATCACGTATGAATTAAGAAATGGATTTATAATCCATTTTGAGTCATTGACGGTCTAGCGTCTTGCATATAATGTAAATGCTAGAGCACAGTCAATGCTAATATCCAGAAGGAATTAATGAACTGAGAATGACATAATTTATGTGAAATTTTGGATCTCCTACTTTGATTTAGCTTTGCTCAAGGGAGATCGAGGCTTTTACATGCAGAATGATTCGCTGAGTTAGATCCTTTCAAAAAAATGTCGGATCCAATTACCTAGCGATACCTTGCATTGAGATCCGAATTCCACTTGGAGCTCCGAAGACCTCTTTTTTCTCAACGCTCAATTAGATCATACAAAGTATTAAGATGTGCTTTTCAAGTGAATTGCGCAGTGAATACTACAAGATAAAGAGGACTGTGGTGGGAAATTCTCCAAAAAGTACTAAATTTATTATACTTTTACCAATTCAATCTTAAACCTTTTCATATTTGGCTAATTGAGTCAATTCGATCAGTTTTGGCTTGAAATCGCTGACATGGACGCCGACTATTCTTGTCGTGGCATGACCGTCACTGTCGTATAATTTTTAATATTTACTTTTGATAAAATATTACCGGATCAAAACTCATGTCGTGCACATGGATATGACTGAGGGTTCACATTAAATCTTAGGGAAGAATTTCAATGACTAACGCATCGCATTCTCGTAAACAAATTCAATTATGTATCACAAGTAGAAATTTTTCCGAATAAGAAAAATGTACAAAACCATGTTGTAATAATTACCTTTTACGCAATATATAATTCCTGTCTTCGAACTTTTAACTTTATTCATTTTGGTCCTTCCTATGATTTTGCTAATGGAAATTGCTGACTTTTCTTTGGTAGTTAAATTGTTATATTTACCGCAACAATTTAGTGAGACCCACGTTTGCTGACGTGCCACAAGCTCGTGTTTGTTCAAATGTTGTGCTATTTTCTTATTACTACTATGACGAAAAATCTAAAGTGTTATATATGTAACAAATTTACCATAAAACAATCTTTTTATCACAAAAAATCTCCAACTGATACATTTATGATAAATTTACCCCAATAATAATTTTTTTACCAAAAAATAATTTAAACTGATATTCCTATGATAAATTTACCCTTCGTTCCATCAAATTGGCTCAATACCACGAAAATCACCAAATAAGTACACATGTGACAAATGGGTGGTAAAACTTCTAAATTGGTACATACATCAACTGTCACGTATTATTTAATTCAGTAATTTGACAGTAAAATTTAAAAAAAAATCAATAGAGGGTAAATTTTTTACAGATGCATCGATTTGAGGGTTTTGATAGTCAAAAAAATAAATTTAGGGTAAATTCATCATAAGTGTGTCAATTTAAAATTTTTTGAGATATTAAATCTCTTTTTTATTGTCCCGTGCGCGTTTGATCGAGAGATCACACCGATTTAAATTGAACAAAATCGAAAAAAAAATCGGGGATTACGTGAATAAAAAAAAAGGGGGGGGGGGATTGGTTTTACCATCGTCCGAAACCTAAAGGAATGACCAGGCCACTATATTGGGCATGGCCCAACCAGCCAACAACTATTGGCCCAATGGGCTCAATTGATGCAATAGATGGCGTTGTTTGGAGAACACTTGCTTGACTGTAATTACGCACAATACCGAGCGTAATGGGGCCTCGGTCGTGGCCAACCCCGGAATTTCTGAATCAGTCATTTTCCCAAGCCGATGGTGTTGTTGCTATAATGCCAAGACCAAAAGATTTTTAGGGTTTCCCTTGAGATGCTTAAAATTATACTTTTGGTTCCTTCGTACTTTCGCCTAAACTAGTTTGAAGGCTAACATCAAGAAACAAATTCTCTTGCCAATCTCTTTAATCTCTTCGTGATTCTTTTCGACCGTTGATTACCTTTTGTCGTGCAATGATTTAGAAATCAAACTCTTTCCAAGAGGAAAATTAAAATCTAACGTACTTCTTGATGAACAACTCGGCTCAGGTTCGAGTAGCAAATAAACTGGGCATATGTTATAAAAAAAAAAAAAGGGTTGTCTTAGATTTCTTATCGAGGGTTGCTAATTGTGCCTTGGAAACATAAACATTTTTATATGAAATGGGTGAGTTTCTAGAGATATGTTTTTACCGACTTTTTTTAGTAATCTTAATTAGGGCTTGGGGGGGTATATGCGTCCTTAAAAATTCGATAAAAATTTCAAAAGAGGATGACATTTACCGAACAAAGCATCAAATCATGCCGGACCAGCTCAGCTTTTGCTTAGCGCAGTATTTAATTAATGTCAAACCTCAAAGATTAACAAATAAAATATAAAAGAAAAAGGTCGTTTCAAATAGAGCTGAGTGCGCAAGACACGGTTGACAAGTTGACACAAGATAGTAAGCTTTTTGATTGGATTGATCGTTATGAATGCTCAAAAACTCCCAAATCTATTTTGTCGATTCAATCCGAAATCGCTCACGTGGATATCAGCAATCTTACGTGCCACGATCAGCATGACATAAATAATTTTTTAAATAATTCTTTAAATCTTTTTTCCTTATTTATTTCTCCCCTCTTCCGTCTTTACTTTTTTTTTTTTCCTTTTCTCTCGATTTATGTATTCTTCTTCTTCCTCTTTTTGTCCTTTTTACCTTTGTTGGCCATTGCAGGTCCTTGTCGATAGCCAGTCGCCTTAGTCGGCCTCCATCGAGGGCAGCCCTTCGACTTCAATACTGACCGTACCACATAGGACGGTCGACGTCCAAATCAACGATTTTCGATCAAAATTCATTAAATTGATTTAACTGACAAAATATGAAAATATCTAGAACTAAATTGGGTCAACTAAAAGCCTTATAATTGAATTTGATAAGATATAATAAATCTTGGACTTGGCTTTGCGAAAAACTGTGGTCTTGGGCGCGATTAATCAACTATCTAGTCAAGTTCATACTTGTCGACGAAGGATTAGTAGTGGTGGGAAGCAGGAACACGTAACCCAAGCGCCATTGGGAGATGGGTCACCCCAGTACACGTGAGCACCCATCCGAATCTAGGTTTCTGTCCATGTCCAAAATGTCTCGCCATCCACATGGAGCTGCCCCACCAACAACGTGGTGCGACTCTGGATCGTGGCCGAAGTCAATCAAATTCGTCGCGGCCCTTGTCATGATTAATCGAAACCATCTACTTAATTACGGATTCCCCTTTTTATCAAGTCCACCGTCGTCCTCGCGGGGTAAGCACCGCACGATAGCCGCCGGACCGGTAGGAATCGAGGGTGGCGCTACCTGCCCGGTGCTCGCACACGGTGGAAGTATTGTTTGGCCGCTCCAAACCATCTTGCTTAAGTGATTGCTGTGTGATTTTTGCACTAATCAGGCGATTTTTACGGCCTGTGATTAGCCATGCGGGCAAAACGCATACACCCGTCGAACGGCCGGCCAACCGCCAACCGCCTGAATCGTTTTTTCGAAAGGTGATCTTTACGTACCTTTCAAGAGTCCAGGTGAAACTTTCCGCATAATATCCACAAACCCAATTTTCTTTTTCCCTTTTTTTTCCAAAAGAAAATAAGAAAGCGGCACAAATCATGCTTAAATTTTAGCCCGATATATAATGTGGTCGATGAACTTTTAATTTGACTAATATGATCTCTGAATTTTAGCTCAATGTATAATACGATTTCCGAACTTTCGATTTGTTTAATGTGGTTTCCAAAACTTTGAACTATAAAAAAATATCCAGTGTCGTCTCGGAACTTGAATTGATGGGATGACTGTATTGAACATTTTTCTTATAATTCATGAGTTAAGTTGAATATGTTTCAAAAGTTCAAAAATTATATTGATCAAATTAAAAATTCAAAAACCACATCACGTATTGAGCTAAAGTTTAAGAGTCACATTGGTCGAATTAAAGTTCAAGGATCGCATTACGCATATTGGATCGAAGTTTTAGGACTATTTGTGTCATTATGTCAAAAAGGGGAAAAAAAAAAGTCGGCGATTGTGATTTTTAAGCAGATATATTTGGATAATTAATTATACCCAAATAAGTGTTTAAGCAACCAAATAAAATTATTCATAATTCACAATACATTACTATTCTTGGGCAATACGTAATCGGTTTTTTTGAAAATCAAATTATCTTTT
This sequence comes from Psidium guajava, assembly GCA_016432845.1. NCBI lineage: Eukaryota > Viridiplantae > Streptophyta > Magnoliopsida > Myrtales > Myrtaceae > Psidium > Psidium guajava. Next base: position 12,425,161 of record CM028231.1, on the reverse strand, counting down.
TGTATAAAATATGATTAATAGATGCCTCGGTGAGCTGTAAAGGAGGATCGCAAAGAAAGAAACGAGCTGCAGATAAGGCTGAAGGGCTGATGTGTGAAAAAAGATGATCACGAGATAGTCCTGAACGGCACCAAATGTGAACCTTTTTTCTATTGAATGTCAAAAAAGGAAGTTGTCGATTGCACCGTGTGGGATCGTAGAAGATCACGAGATTCAAGCATAGCGGCAATCGAGTTCGAAGATGGCGGATCCGCGATAGGTCTTCTACGATGAGCGCGGTACGCAAGACACGTCGGCATGTGGTTGCTATTTCTTCTTCGCTACAAAACTCGAAACATAGCGTGCCGAGTTAAGGAAAGAAAACCGCAGCTAATTTGATCGAGACGCGAACCTCGGCGAATGGCTTGTTTACATAAGACCTCAGAGAGCCTCAAATCCTACCGAGAATCGTGTGCATCAAAGACGATCGAATCCTCATTTCGTTCAATCAGTTCACGCGAGGCGCAGCACGGCGAACACAGTGTCGCTCAATCTGTGCATGATAATTGCTTAATCAGAAAGACCAAATCAAGATTCGTTTCTTCTCATCACTCACATGTGATGAGACGACGTTGCAGCATGTTCATCCTCCCCATTCTCATCCCCCCTGCTATACATTATTCAAAGAGAGAACAAAAAGTACAAAAACTCAGAAAGCAAAGATACAGAAGCTGAGAGGAATGTTGACCATTCAACTACGCAACCCCGCATCTCACAAGACTTTCAGGTAAGACGACTCCATTTTTCGACGAGAGCTCGCTCTGATTTCAGAGCCGCCACGGCACAAAAAGATACCCACTTTCTCCATGGCCGCCGCATTATTGGCGGATTTTGGCATTGGGATCTCCAATTCCAGAGCCGCCACGACACAGATGAAAAACCAAAGAATCGGAGCGGTCCCACAACTTCAACTTTGTTCGGACATATAGTAGTGCTGATAAATTCAAGCCGCGGGTGACGTTGGAGTGATCTCATTGGACAAAAGAGAGGGGGTAAAGAGAGAGGTACCCGAGCGTTTGTACAGCAATGGAAGGAATACATCTACAGGATACAACAACATGGTCGTCTTCCATTATGCGCCGGTGGATTGTATACACCTCACTTTTGCCAGGTCCAAGAACAGAGGATGAATACAGTTGATACACAACAGTTGGAAAAGCAGAAAATTTGTAAATCTTTTCAAGTAAAAGGTGGGAGGAAAACTTTGGAGGGGGTGCGGATGAGGTCTGCTGTTCTTAGAAGGGAGTCAAGCAAGCCCCCGTTTAGAAGTGTCTCACCGCATCAGGATATGGGGAAAAGCGCTCCTCATACTTAAAAAATGCCTCCAATACCTGGTCACATGAAGAAATGAAAATGGTTTCAGAGTACGTAGATGTAATCTTCATAATATAGAATATACCACAGTAACTAACTAACATAATCATCTTCCCGTAAAAGCAAAGTGCTTCCATTATCATATCAAGCCAGATGCTTAAAATTGGCACGATGAATAACTGGGCAGTTCATCAATACGTTCTTTTTTGTCATGATTAGATTCTGTCTATTACCCTTTTTGTTTTTCAGTCAGGTGACCTTTTAGATTAGCATAAGTCCATTCCCTTTGTCTGGTAAGAGGGGAGCCATGGCCATCAGCAATAAGAGACTCAAATAAAAAAAAAGTCAGCTTCCTCTAAACCTGATCTGAAAAAGTTCTACCAAGCTGAAACCAAACCAGGGCCCTCGCCCTTCTTGGGACATAGGTCCCAATCACTATTCCAAACCGACTTGCCCCTCAAGATTTGATTGGATGGTACATTGGTTTTTCCACACCAAACTTAAAGCACCTCTCACAGCTGATGAGGAAAGCTATCAATACCACTCCAAGAGGTTAAAGAAAAAAGTTACTTCCTCATGGCCTAAACCAATAGGTTATCAAGAGTAAAATCTAACCGAAAACCCACAAAAAGATAATTAGTCATAGTCATCAAACCAAGTTGCTGATACCCCAGCTCAACTGCATGCCTACAAGACAGAAGGGGAAAAAAATTTTCCAGCTAGATGAACAAAAGGAAAGTCATAACCCAATATACTGTGCAAAGTAAAATCCAACTAAAGCCTCACACAAAGATGCAAATCTTAGTATCCAACAACATGCTAATTCCCAAAGTCAACTACTTATGGTTCTAAATAGCAGAACGGAACAAATTTCCGATTAAATATACAAGGGGAAAGTCATAACTCATTCGGGGAAGAAGACACTTTCCCTTTTGTAGCTTGAATTCTTAATCTCCTATGTAAGACGCTAACAAAAGAGCTATAACATTGATCAATGCTGATGATATTATCTCAATAAAAGGGAAAAAAAAATCTAGTGTGGTTTCAACAGAGTTGAAATGAGATACTAAATACTAACCAATCATTTCATTCCTGTATGCTAGTCCAAGATCAGGTTTTCACATAATCAGCTCCACCTCGCTTTCTTTTATTAGACCTTGAGAAAAAGCATATCTGAGCCCAGCCTTTCTTCTGCTTCACAGGTTGTGGCTGGTTCCTCTTCTCAACAAGTTCCTCCATGTATTGAACGACAGCCTGAGGAAAACCAGTTTACCTCAAATTGTGTCAAAATATAATCTTAATGCATTCGGAATGCACTAGCTGAAGAAGGAACACGAATATACCTGTGCACCCTTTTCAGCAATATATCTTGGTGGAACTTCTAAAGGATTTTCTTCCACACGCAGGACACGCAACCGTGTTAACATCCTAAACGAGTCTGGAAGTACCCGTATTTGGTTATTGCTGATATCTAATTCTTCAAGCATTTCAAGGTTCCCAATAGACCTCGGTAGGGATCTCAGATCAGCAAAATTGTTGCCTACATTCAACTTGACGAGCGTGGTAGCAAAACATAAACTCTCCGGCACAGACTCAAGTTCATTAAAGCTTACATTAAGCTCCTTCAAATTTGATAGAGATGACATTGTGGTAGGCAACTGTCTGATATTATTATATCGCACTGACAATACCTCCAAGGTACTAATCTTCCCTACTGCTTCAGGAAGGGCCTTCAGCCGGTTATAATCTGCAAGAAGCCCCCTGAGCGAAGAACAGCGGCCAATAGTATGTGGCAGTTCCTCAATATCATTGGTCTCCACATTCAAGATCTTCAGGCTAACAAGAGATCCTATTGACTCAGGAAGTTCGGACAGTGTATTTGAGCTCAAGTTAAGTTCTTGAAGACGCACCAGTCTGCCAAAGGCGGCAGGAAGGGATGACAGTTGGTTTGCACTCAAATCTAAACAGACTAAGTTGAGGAGATCACCAATGGATTCTGGGAGCTCGGCAATTCTGTTAGCATGCAAATCCAACTTTGTTAGAGACAAGAGGCCTCCGATAGCTGCTGGTAGGGCTAGTAATCGATTTTCTGATAGATCTAAGCTGACCAAACTTGATAGCTTTCCAATTGAATCGGGAAGCCATTCGATTTGGTCCATCAACTTGTTCTGGAGATTGAGTTCTCGAGTCCCTTTCTTTGCAGAAACTTCAATCAAACTGGCAAGCTTTATCAAGCTTAATTTCTCACCATCCTGACCTGCGCACGGACAAACACGAACATTAGCAGATTTCAAAACGATGCTATACACAAACCCACGGAAAAAGCCCCAAAGGAAAGGGAGAATGTAACTCGTCAGCATTGGACATGGCCATACATAGGCACAACCTATACAAACTATAAAGTTGTATCCATCATCTTGCGGCCGTGGAAGAGAAAGAATTATCTAGCCACAAGGAAAAAAGCAAACAAAAGAGAGACAAACGTACCTAAAGCACTTCCAGCCTTCAAAGTTGAATCCTGTATCTGCGGGGTCGATAAACCGCCAGGGCCAATGCCAGCACCAGCACCAGCACCATCGGCATAGAATGAGGACTTTGCCTTCTTCACATAACTATCATCTCTAGTGAACAAATCACCGCTCTTTGCGGGTTCCTTCTCCGAGTAATAGAAGCCTGCCGAAGTACCCGTAGATAACTCCTTCGGTGCCGTGGAGACAGAAGCAGCACCGGTAGCAGCAACACTCGGTCCGCTGCTCGAAACCTTAGAAGCAGAACCATTCGAGTAGCTCCTCTTGTAAGAATGCGACCCGGGCGGCGAGAGGCACTCGGAAGCTCTCTGGATGTACTCGTCGAACAGCGCGTGGACATTCTCGAGGTCGAGCAATCTCAAGGCCTCCCTCTTCTGCTCTTTTCCCAGGTAATAAACCAGATTCCTCTGCAGCTCCAGCAAAATCATGAACAGCTCCTCGGGCACGTCGAGGCCCTTGGTTTGCTTCGCGATCGCATCCAATCTAGCCTGGTCTTCTTTCTCCACATTGCGGATCAGCGCTTTCGCCGCTTCCACCTCATCGATCGAAGGCCTAATCGGCAGAACTCTATGTACTCTCATGATCTCCGCCACCACTTCATCTACTGATCCCAAGCTCAATGTCTCCATCTTCCCCCCCACCACCCTCAAATCCCTCTGCAAAATTCAATTCCGCAGCACCCTCAATTAGCAAGGTCAAATCTATCTCGTTTCAAGCAGCGAACACGAAAATGAGACAAGCAAGCAAGCAAAAAAAAAAAATCCACATCAAAATAGAGACGACGAACAGCAAAACCGAGTCACCAGTGCGGGGACATACGCTCTGTCTACGACTTTCTAGAGCAAGTTCCCAGGCAAAGCAGCAGCCGCAATCGACCAACGGTCACCGAAAGATCTCTCGCAACGCGACATTTTCCCTTTTTTCTGTTTCTAAACACGAAAGGATCGGAACATCGTTTCTCGAAAAGCGAAGGACGGGTGGAACCGCCCACCCCCGCACCACCTGGGAAAAACCCCGCGAGAAAGAGCGATTTCGCTCCAGACCTCGGACCTCCGAATGCCTAATCGGAGTCCCCGGACGGTTTCACGCGGTCCGAAGAGCGGACGGCGACGGTTGGGCCCAGAACCGGAGCACCCTCTCCCGCCGCTGAAGAAATCCAGCCGTTCCCGTGCCGAATCCTCCTCCTCCTCCTCCTCCTCCTCCTTCGTCCTCCTCTTCTTCGTCTTGGCTTTCTATATTTGTATGAGACAGAGAGACTGTGTGCGATTTGTTGGTATATAATGATGGGATTATGCATTTCTTTAATTGAAGCGAATTTTTTTTTAAATAAATAAATAAAATAGGCGGATAAAAAATAATAATTAATTAATTTCCGGTGATGGAAATAACGTGAAAATGATTATGAGTCTTATGACGCATCGGTTACCGACGACGATCTTTCTCATCCCGGATGTGCCCCTGTCGCTCCACTCAAATCACGAGATTGCCACTGGCCCAGCTCCTGCAGCATTTCTTTCGCGGGCTGAAAACCAAAAATAAAATAAAAATAAAAAAGAGGGTGAAAAATGGCGGCAGCCGTGCAACGTTGTATCATAATCAGGACACGTTAAAAAACGAAAAATTGCCACGTGTCTTCGCAACGTAATCGTAATTATGAAAAAAGTTTAATTTTTTAATTTTTCGCTTATTGATAGAAGAAGAGGGAAAAAAGAAGAAAGTTGAATTGATTGGGAAAAACGACCAAATTTGAGAATTTGAGAAATTGCACTTGATACAATTAATGAATAATTTTTGTTAGGATGCATGCGTGAGTTATGCTAGAAAAGCTCCATTGGTATTGAGTAGTTAATATGTCCAAATTAACTCATAACTCATATGTTGATGGATCGTGGAATCGACAAATGATATCAAACAAATGATATCGTTGGTGAATATTTCGAGGAATCAACAAATGATATCAAACCTAATGGTTGATAGGTAGAGCACTCCTAATATGTATCGATTTTGGTGAATATATCTTGGAAGGAATCTAGTGATTGATGGTTGAGTCAACAAATGGCATCAGAGCCGACGGTTGATTAGTAATCACTCCTAATATGTATTGATTTTTGGTGAATATCTCGTGGAAGGAGTTTTGTGACTAACACAGTTTTCAGGCTACAGAGGCTCGATAGGCCACTTCTAATGTGTATTGATGTTTGGTGAATATTTCGTGAAAGAAATTTAGTGACTAAAATAGTATTCAATCTGAATGGGTTTGATGGGCATTAATGGAGATTCAATTTCAGATATGTCTGTTGATACTTAATTTTTAATCATTTTTTCTTTTTAAAAAATTAATAAAAAAATTAATAAAAATTTATAAAATTACAAAATGAACTTTGGAAGTCTTGGCCAAGTCTGAGGAATCAATTTTGAACAAAAAATGATTTTTCATATTTTTCGTATTTTTTAATATTTTTCGAAAATACAAAAATAAATGAAAATTCGGAAAAAATAACATTTGAGGCTAAAAAAATACACAAAAATAGTAAATATTTTTCGTTTAAATCCTTTTTCATGTTGTCCATCGCAAATTCAAAAAATCCAATTCGGGGTCATGTGTTCCTTCACAAGCATAATCTCGAATTTGGTCTAAAAAATTCAATTTGAGTCAATTTATTTTTATTTGTCACTTTTAGAAGTTGTGATATTGTCCTCTAATAGTCCAAATTTTTTAATGGCATGATGGTGCATTTTTTGTTGTTGTGTTCAATTTTTTGAGTTTAATTTATCATTTGAAGCGTTTCTTTGTACTACATTGTCGTGTTCGCAGGACTTGCCGGTCGAACAAGTAGGATCGATTTGGCGAGATGTTCTTGAGAGTTGACGTATTTGAGAGTGGTGTCAGGAATAGTTGTCGATGTGCTTATTTGGATATTCGGTGTGAATTCGACTGGATTATCTGAGATTACAACACCTAAGAGATCATAACGAGAGCACCAAACATGGCAAGGAGGGTGGACAAGAAATGGGTGTCAACCATTGCAAGCATATGGATCCAGGCCAACTGTGGCGCATCCTCCACCTTCGGCATCTACTCCTTGTCGCGACCTTAAAAATTTTTCAATCAAGACGAAAATTCCTAGGTTAATGGATTATCAGGTTAATTAGATTAACTAACCTAACGCGGACCATCTCAAGCCCTTCCGAATCACAACTTTGTTTTATATTGGGCAACAGCTTCGTATCAGTGGCAATTAATCGATGAAGCAAAAAGACAAAGCAACGCCGAAAGTGGCCATCAGGGCTTCGTCACTCAAGGATGACACGAGAGTTGAATCTTGGAGAATTTCATTGCCTAAGAGGACTGATTTAAATTTCGATTATGCCTTGTCATATTCGTATTGCAATTTTCTATATTTTTCACTTAAAAGATTCAAACCCCAGATTGCGGTAGGCTCTGCCCCCTACTTGGTGGTGTAAAGATCTTCTGTATTTGGATTTTCGCATTATCAAACTCCAGAATTGGTAGGTCGAGTCATTGCTGGATGTCATAACATAGCATAGAAGTCGTTAACTTACTCCATCTTTCCGGTTTCATGAAATTTTAATGTTTATATTTATTTATTGCAATTCTGTGCATTTATCGTTTAAAAGATCCGAAACCTAGATCTTGGTAGGCTATGTCCCCTACTTGATGGTGTAAAGATCTCTTGTATTTCATTTCTCGTATTTTGATTTTCGCATTATCAAACCCCAGAATTAATAGGTTGAGCTACCTGCTGTAGGTCATAACACAACACAGAAGTCATTAACTCACTTCCTCTTTTCGGCTTCAGGAAATTTTAATGCTTATCTTTATTTATATCAATTTTCTGCATTTATCATTTAAAAAAATCCAAACCCCAAATAGTGGTAGGATCTGCCCTGTATTTGGTGGTGTAAAGGTCTCCTATATTTCATTTTTTTTATTTTGATTTCTGTATTATCAAATTCTAGAATCAGTAGGCCGAGCCACGTACTGGAGGTCGTAACATTACACATAATCCATATGTCATATTCGCATATGCCACGTCATCTTTGCCACGTTATTTTATGTCATGTCATTTAAATTTTTTTATATTTGTATTTAATTTATACCATTGCATTTTTGAGTAATTTTATTTATTGCATATAGTATAACTTTTCATGCATTCATAAAAGAAAGAATGAAACCCAATATATATATATATATATTTTGTGTGGCATATGCTCCATGACCTTACTTGATTTCTGGTTGTTTAATTAATTATTTGTGCACCTGCATGACAAGCTTTGTTAGTGCCTTACGTTAAAATCGATCGATGTTGCCTTCTCAAATGATTTTTCATGAAATAAAAATAGTATCGAAAGGGCGTTAGAGTAATTTAGCCTAACTAAATTCTCGGACTTTGAATCTCTGGTTTGTATAAGTAAATTTCTAATTGACCTACTAAGAACGATTAGTGGCGACTCTAAATTGAATAAACTTTACATGAAAAGAACCTAAGTTACGATTCGGTAGGACTTGAGAGGATCCGAATTAGGTTAGTCAATTAACTTGATAATCCGTTCACCTGAAATTTCACTGCATGATTTTTTAGGGTCGCGATAATGTTGGTGCAGAATGATACTTAGATTAAGGAGGGGCAAACATAACTAACATTGGAGCTCACATGTAAATGGGGGATTGTCAGAATGTATGTGTGAGTTATGTTAGCAAAGTCTCGTAACTTATTGGCTTAAACTTTTGACTAAATGTGAGTCCAACTAGATATGTTAACAGGTTTGGACTTAGGCACCCTCTTGGCAATCTCCCCAAGTGAATGTTGTTGACACCTGATTTTTAATCATTTTTTCTATTGCTAAAGTAATAAAAAATCCATAAAAATTCATAAAATTGAAAAATTAACTTTGGGGACCTTAGCCAAGCCTAGGGAACCAATTTTGACCAAAAAACGATTTTTCATATTTTCAGTATTTTTACGTATTTTTTATTTATTTATTTTCGAAAATTAATAGAAAATCCATAAAAATTCATAAAATTGAAAAATCAACTTTGGGAACCTTAGCCAAGCCTAGGGAACGAATTTTGATTTTTCATATTATATATATTTTAATTTTTTTAAAAAAAAATACAAAAATATTTGAAAATTTTGAAAAAATAACATTTGAGGCCAAAAAATACACAAAGATAGTTAATATTTTTATTTTAAATCTATTTTCATATTGGCCATCGCAAATTCAGAAAAATCCAATTCGAGTCACGTGTTCCTTCACGAGTATAATCTCGAATCGGGCCTAAAAAAATTTAATTTGAGTCAACTTATTTTTAACTTTCACTTTTTATGAGTTGTGACATTGTCTTCTAATATTTTAAATTTTCATCTTGGCCCAATTATACCCAGAATGACTTAATTTTGCAAAAGGGATTTAATTAAATTATGCATTATTTTCAGCGATAAGAAATGAGCTTAAAATTTGACATGTGGTGAATTTTGACTAAGTATAGGGAAGGTATGTCATAAATTGTAAGGAGATTTGGACTTAAAGAAATATTTTTTCAGGGACTAAATTGTAAATACTTAAAATTCAAGGACTAGAGTGCAAATACCTAACTCTTGAAGGATTATTTTACAAATAATAAAAAGAAGAGTTAGTGGATAAATTAGAATAGAGAAGGGAAGATGAAGAAGAGGAGATGAAGAAGAGAAGTTGGAGAAGAATTGATGGAGAAAATAAGATAAGAATAGAGAAGGGAAGATGGAGATGAAGAAGAGTTAGTAGAGAAATTAGAATAGAAGATAAGAATAGAGAAGGGAAGATGGAGATTAAGAAGAGTTAGTGGAGAAATTAGAATGGGAGATAAATATGGAGAAGGGAAGATGAAGATGAAGAAGAGTTAGTGGAGAGATTAGAATGTGAGATAGAGATGGAGAATGGAAGATGAAAATGAAGAAGAGTTAGTGGAGAAATTAGAATGGGAGATAGAGTTAGTGGAAAAATTAGAATGGGAGATAGATGAGTAGGTTATAAAAGGAGGAAGAAGTGAGCTTGAGAAATGATTCTGGAGAGAGAAAATTTGAAGTGTTTGGGAGAATTTTTTTGGAGAGAAAATTTTGGATGTTTAAGAGAGTTTTGGGAGATTGAAGAAAATTTTGAGAGAAAGAAAATACCAAAAGAGAGAGAATTTTGAAGATGATGGGAGTTTAAAGCTAGGGGTTATCATCACAAATTCCTTCATCGATCAATATAAATCAAGAGTTCATCCTCGTCAACGAGCAAACAAATTCAAGCTAAGTGTTTTTATTTATTCATTTATTTATGGTTTTACTCGCAAATTAGCACAAATTGTATACACTTTCTCCATCTCCTTTTTCTTCCATATTTTATGTCAGGAGAAGGATATCTCTACGTCAACAGCAAAAATCTCGTCGAGATGCAAAAATCGGCCCAGACAAGCTCCTAAGCTGTCCACCGATTTCTCAACTGATCTGTGACTAAAAGTCCCTCTTAATTCAAAAGAAACTCTCTATATTGGGAACATAGAGAGCGAAAATCAATTATAGAAATCCCTCCCAAAAAAATGGGAGATAAGTACTCTTTCTACTCTTCTGGTTTTAGATGCAGATTAGCACATATTTTGTATACTAACACTTCACTCTATTTTATGTCAGGAAGCCGCAGCTCTATATCAATGGTCAATCCTATGGAAGCACAAAATCGGCTTGGAGGAGTCCTCAAGCGCGCACAAATTTCAAATTGTTGAATCAATTCGTTGTATTTCATTTTAAAAAATTCATACCCCAAAATGGAGAGGACAAAGTCCATCCGCAATTTAAATACCTGCACCATAAATCCCAAAGGGAAGAGCCAAGCCAATGCTTAGCCTCCCATTGGAGGTTTTTACTTATAGTAGTTAAATACCTGCAACTTAAATACCTGCACCTTAAATCCCAAAGGGAAGAGCCAAGCCAATGCTTAGCCTCCCATTGGAGGTTTTTACTTACAGTAGTTAAATACCTGCACCTTAAATCCCAAAGGGAAGAGCCAAGCCAATGCTTAGCCTCCCATTGGAGGTTTTTACTTACAGTAGTTAAATACCTGCAACTTAAATACCTGTACCTTAAATCCCAAAGGGAAGAGCCAAGCCAATGCTTAGCCTCCCATTGGAGGTTTTTACTTACAGTAGTTAAATACCTGCAACTTAAATACATGTACCTTAAATCCCAAAGGGAAGAGCCAAGCCAATGCTTAGCCTCCCATTGGAGGTTTTTACTTACAGTAGTTTAAATACTTGCAACTTAAATACCTGTACCTTAAATCCCAAAGGGAAGAGCCAAGCCAATGCTAGGCCTCCCATTGGAGGTGTTTATTCACTGTCATGTACTTCCTATAATTTAATTTTTGAATCATCAGACCCAAAAGATGATCGTAATACTGCACAGAAGTCGTTAACACACTCCCTCTTTCGGCTTCAGGGAATCTTTAACACTTAAAAAAATATAACAAATAAAAATATATACCATCCATGCATCCTATTTAAAAAGTGAAAACACAAAAGAGAATACCCTACTAGAGCTTTAGGAATAAACCAAGCCTGAGTTGCCGGATTAGGATATCCATGAAATTAAGGTACCGAAAGGGCATTAGTTTTAATTAACTAGTGTAACCAAGTCCCCGAGCTCATAATCTCTGGTTCGCAGGAATAAATTAGTTCTCCCGCTAATTTATTTAGGTTTCTAATCGACCTACCAAGAACGATTAGTGGCGACTCCAAATTTTAAAATCATTTAAACAAAAACCAAAGTTGCGATTTGGTAGGGCTTGGGAGGGTCCGCGTTAGGTTAGTCAAATCTAATTAACCTAATAATCCGTTAACCCCCTTTAAAATTTAAAATTTTTTTAGAGGGTCGCGACAAATATGAATCTAACTAGATATGTTGATGGGATCAGACTTTGGCTCTCTTTTGACAATCTTCTCAAGTGAAGGTATTGGACTTTTACTGCGCACTCCTAACAATTTAATGAGCCATCAAAGAATTCTGAATGCTTCTCCAATCACCCCTCTAAAAAAAAACCCAAAGGGAAATAATACTTTTTCCATTTTTTTATTCTTTGAATCTCCAATAAAATCTGTTTTTGATATTTAAAAAAAAAAAGACATTCCCATCATGTTTTCTTTCTAATTTTTTTATAGCAGTAAAAAGAACGGTATCAAATTTTTTTTTCCATGAAATTAAAGTTATTGGTTTTGTTACAAGACTTATCATATTACTTCAATAATGAAACTAGTAGGTAATCGCGCACTCTAGGAGGGCAGGCAAGAAAACTTAGTTTGTCAAATTATATTAAGACCTTAAACCCAACAAGATATGCTTTACATGCTTCATATAGAAACTTTGACGTGCATGTGTATAAAAAAAATACAGTAAAAAGCATATGACGTAAATATCTTATACATATTTATTCCATTTAATGTGTTTAAGCTAGCGGATCTTTTTGCAACCATCCCATCTAACAAAACTGGCAATGGAGCACGAAACATTTACGATTTGCATTTAAAAATGGCCGATTCATTTGTAAGTCAAACACGATCGAACATGATATCAATGCATTTAATATATCGGTACAGATGTTAATTTTAATATGTATTAACGAAAACGGAAGGCCCTAGTATAAATTCCTCAATTTCACCCATGTTTTTATTGTTTTCCTCCAAATTTTGATAACATTAGCAGTCCATTTTAAATTATAGTCTCTCTAAAATTCGGCAATAAATTGGAAAGATCACGCGAGCCAATAACCCGACAACTGAGAAAGATTCCTCCGGTGTGGATGTGGTGGAGGCGGAATCAATGGACGAGTAATCAATTGCTACTCTTATTAAAGACACGTATCAAGTGCATATCATTAGGTACTTGTGAATAGAGTCTTTTATCTTAATACCGACCAGACAAGATATCATGGTTGGCTCGAATAACAAGGAAAAGACGAGATGGGGGTTCCGCCAATGCCGAGAATCTATAATTAAAACCGCAAATTGGACAAGAAAGATATAGGGAAAAAGACAGGAATGATCCTGAACTTTGATCCAACATGCAATACGATTTCTGAACTTTTAATCTGATCAATATTTTCATTAAACTTTAACCTAATGTATAGTTTGGTTCATGAACTTTCAATTTGTTCGGTGTAATCCTTGAACTTTAGAAACATGTTCAATTTAATCCTTGAATTATAGAAAAAAAAATATGTTCAGCGTAGCTCTTTAGGGACTAAATTGAACATGTTCCAAAAATATAAAAATTATTTTGGTTAGATTAAAAGTTCAGGGATCGCATTACACATTGGATAATTGTTAAATACCCATTTAAAAATAGATTGTAATTTTCAACACATCGACTTTCTCGTGCCATGTGTAAACAGCATGTTGAAAATCGAAAGCTTTCCTTGTTAAGGTTGGGATTAGAGTAGAGAAGGGGAAGGATTAATGATGGTTGAGACATGATTCGATCTACTGCACGAAGGGATATGAAGCCTTTGGGCTAACATGCCCACACGACCCTGTCTTGAAACCCCGGAGAGAGAGAGCGCGCGCGCAAAACAACTGGAGATAGGGGTATAATATAGATTTACTCTTTTTTTTTCCTGTTTAATGTGAATATCTTTTTTTGGGTAAAAAACATGGAAAGCTAATTCAATATAGGCCTTCGACCCAAAAGAAAAAAAATCAATATCGGCCACTATCACTTGATGAACTTGATAGGCTTTCATCTGTCATTATTAATTAGAGGGAAGTTTTTGAAAACCACATTGACTGTTCATCGATTTGCATCCTCAATTTTGCATTATGTACAGTTTGCATCTCCTGACATGGTGCTCGATAAAAAGACTAAAATACCCTTGACCACTCTCAAATCCTAACCCTTTTTATCTCTTCTCTCTCTCCGGCCAGTGGCGATGCTAGGTCATCAACTTCCTTAGCCAATGACAATGACGATGGGTCACCCCCCCTCTCTCTCTCTCGAGCGCGCGCACTCTCAAGGTCGACCTTTGGTTTGAGGTGGTCAAGCTCGATTAAGATCTCAGAACTGAGCTAAGCGTCAAGTAGAGAGCAACGGGGTGGGGAGGTTCCATTCCTGTTGTCGGCCATTGAGGCATGCGCATGTTGGTGCTCTTTGAACACGGTCGGAGATGGGGATGCGTTGCGACAGAGAAGATAAAGGATGAAGACAACGGGCCTGTTTGGTTCAGCATTTGCAAGGAGCTTTGGACTCCTAAAGGGGTTTGGCCAAGTGCAAATAGAGTTTGATTCAGTTTTTAGAAGACTTTGGGCAAATGCAATTGCATCTCCAAAGCTCCTCAAAGGCTTTTAGGCCAAAGTACCTCAAGAGCTACTTTGGGAAGTTGCATTTCCAAAATGCAACTACGATTTTTTATTTTTTATTTTATGTTTTCTTTTAAGAAAGTAATTTAAAAAAATAAAGTAATTAAAAATAAAAAATAATTTTTTGAAAATTTAAAAATTTAAAAATTTAAAAAATCGAAATAATGAAAAATAAAAATTAAATAAATAAAACTAATTAAAAATAAAAATTAATTAAAGAAAGTAATTAAAAATTAATTAATTAAAAATATAAAAATAATTTTTTGAAAATATAAAAATATAAAAATTGAAAAAATCGAAACAATGAAAAACAAAAATTAATTAAATAAAATTAATTAAAAATAAAAATAATTTAATAAATTAATTTAAAATAAATAAATAAATAAATTTAAAAATAAAAATAATTGTAGAAATTAATTTTAAAAAATAAAAAATAATTAAATAAATTAATTTAAAAATAAAAATAATTACAGAAATTAATTTAAAAATAAAAAATAATTACAGAAATTAATTTAAAAATAAGAAATAATTAAAGAAAGTAATTTAAAAATAAAATAATGAAAAATAAAAAGTAATTTTTTCTAAAAATAAAATTAAAAAATCGAAATAATTTTAAAAAAATAATTAAAGAAATTAATTAAAAATAAAAAATTGAAAAATAAAAATAAAAATAATTTTAAAAAATAGAAATAAACGATTAAAAATATAATATAATATAATAAATTAAAAAATAATTTTTTTTTGAAAAATATTATTTGAAATAATAAAATATAATAAAAAAATCAAATCATTTACAAAGAGTTTTTTTTTTATCAAACAACATTTACGTCAAAGTTACATTCAAATGCACTTGTTAATTACAATTTACCAAACAATATTTGCATTTCACTAAACCCCTTGAGCTCAAAGATATTTGCATTTTTCCAAAGCCCTTTGGTCAAATACTAAACCAAACAGGCCCATCCTAAGAAGAGTGATCGTCGGGAGAAGAGAGCAGAGGATAGAGAAGTCATTTTTGAAGGCCTTTTTTGTGTATATGGATGATGGGCAACGAAACGAAAGTGGGGAGGGTAATTTTGAAAAGAAAACGACAGCATGATGAATCGCAAATGAAATTAGAAGCGTCATATTAAAAATTCGTGGCGCCAATTGTCTATTTTGAAAGTGAACGATAAAAATTGATAAGGGCGTAGAATTTAGGAATGATCTGTTTTTTCTTTATTTTCTCCATAATTGAAACCTAAAACTTTGTTAGTTTCAAATATTTCCAAGCATCCTTCTTTGTTGCTATATCAACATGTTATCTTCAATTACATCTTCGTAGCCTTGCATCATTATAGTGAAAATATATTAGCAGTTGATTCGTCCCCAGTTAGTAGTCTTTCTTGTCCATAAAGTCTCAAGAAAAAAACGAACTCCGAATCTGAAAAAGCTCTTCAATAAGTACTTCTCACTTCACCATCTTTTTATTATGACCTCACCCTTTTTTTTTTTACCATGCCAGCTGACGCCCATTGCCGACCTCCGCCGCTAATCTCCGTCGTTGCCCATTGCCAACCACCGTCGCTATCGACCACCACCAATCTCCACCAGCTACCGTCGCGAGCACCATTAGTCACCAATCATTGCCTCCCATTGCCCCCACCACAAACCTCTGCCACCCATTTGATTGCCCACCATCGGCCACACCCATTATTGCGCACAACCACTGCGAATCGCTAACCACCCTAACCTTCGTCGGTCATCGCCAACCACAGACCACTGCCCACTGCCAGCCATCGCCCTCCGTCGCCAACCATCGACCACCGCCTTCCCCGCCCATCGCTAATTGTTGACCATTGTCGATCGGGACCGCCGCCGTCGAGTCGCCTTCTCTGATGGCTGGAGTAAAAATAAATAATATTTTTAAAATAATTTTAAAATTTTTTAAATTGAAAATTGAAAAATTTTCAACAATCGAAAATAATTTTTCATAAAATATTTCGTGTTAATAATATTTCACAAGTAAAAATTTTCAAACATTACCAAATGCATTTCTTTGATCAAAAATCAATTTCTGAAGTAAAAGTAAAAAAATCAACTATTGTTTCTGAGTAAAAGTAGAAAAATCAACTTATAATTAGAAGTTAATTTCTGAAATAAAAGTGTTGCCGTGTGCGTCCCAAATGTCCGAGCTTAGATTTTGTGTCCATGTTAATTGGAAAAAAAGAAAAGGGAGGAGCGCCACTCTCATCCAACCCGGACCGGCAACGGAAATGGGAGGCAGTAAATGCGACAGGTGTCGGGAGCTGGGACGGACGGCGGAGGGACACGTGTCGGCTGTTGGCGCGTGAAAAGCCCTTCCAGATCCTGCCAGCTGTCCCTGCTCCCCCTTCCAATTCCATCCCCCTTCTTCCCGGCGGGGCCCACCCTTCGCAAGGTGGGGGGGACACTTGATATGATACTGTGGAGACGCCCACACGTGTTATGCTGCGACCTCGTGTGACCTGTCCGCCCATTTCCGGGACCGGCGGCTCCAAGGTGGGTGGGGTTGGGCCCTCTCGTGTCGGCCTTCGCCCGATCCAATCTTCGGGAGATCAATCTCGCGACTCGAGTCTTCTATGCTGGACAACTTTTTTGTCGTGAGTTCGCCGCGCGAGCTGTCCACGTCGCCGATTTCCCGTGCGATATGCCAAACCACACCCGGTAATTCGAGAGTTCAGGAACGACGAGCCGATTTCACACTTAATTTCGATCGCTGTACCCGGAGATCAGGAAGCACGGATGATCTTCGGAAACATCCATGCCCGTGTCAGACGCATGTCGAACACCAACAATGCATGTCTGAAATGCAATCGACACGTGATCAACTAGTGTCGTGTCGGACATTTGGCATGCGGCTAGTGCTCCGGACACACCAACAAACACATGAGTCCTGCAGCTCGGCACGCCGTTTCAATCCGCATGTGATCAATTTTAAACGTTTTTGATAATTTAGGGATCAAAATATAAATCTATCAAAAACATCTATACAACTCAAATTATATACTCGATTATCCTAAAATTAATATACTTAGCCAACTCTAAAAAAAATGTAATTACGAATCCCTAACAAAAAGGAGGAGGAGGAGGAAAAGAAAATCACCACTGATATTTTTATATATGCACAATAATTTATTATTTATGTATATTTAATATATAACGTATCGAAATTCTCTATTTATCGGCAAATAATCGGACGGCATGTCTTGTCACGCGGTCTCGCGGGTCATGACCATTCGGAAAAAGCTCTCTCGGAAGGAGAAGACTTTGCGGAGGAACCTTGGAAATGTGGATCGAGGAGGGGACGAATTGAATTTTACCTCCGGAAAGACGTGCTCCGCAAGAACTCCCAAATCTAATCGGCTCTGTTTATTCACTTGGATGACATGTTAAGGATGCGTATGTTTGTGGAAAACCTAAGATTGGGAAGGCATTTTTGGAAGGGAAAAAAAAAGTGATTGATTATATTATTTAAAAGAAAAAAAAAGGAAAGAGGTGTTTTTCTGGGTGAAAAAAAATATATTTTATTCATACGTTATTGTAGGCGATGTAAGCAGTTATTTTCAGAAAAAAAAAAGATATGTTCTAGATCTTAATATTTCCGTAAAAAAAAAGCGCACCTTGAGATAGAAATTATTCCTTGGGAATTCATTTCTTGGACTTTCACCCGTTTAGTTCGTCGAAAATGACAAGTCGATTGGAAAACATTCATTCACAAAATTAGAAAAGTGAATTTCCTAATCGGAAGAAGTGAAAATACTTTTTAGAATTGCCCCTCTCTAATTTTTTTTTAATATTCATTAATAATCTAATAATTACGATTTTTTCCTTTTCCTTTCCCTCGGTAGGTCGCCGAGCCTCAGAGACAGCTAGCGACTAGCCATAGGCGTGGGCCGGCCAGGCTTGACCTGTGGCAAGGATCGGCCTCGCGCTCCCATAGCGACTCTTGACTTTGAACTCGCCAAATAATTTTCATGAGGTTTTCGGCCACGTGTCACTAAAAGTGTTTTTTCTAGGAAATGATTTTCGCGAAATTTTTCATGAAACAAATGCACCCGAAAATTGTTTTGTACATTATTCCGTGAAAACCATGGATCCACGATGGACTAAGCGATAGGAGCCATTGGATCTAACAAGTGTGTTAGCGAAGTTCGTTAATACGAAAGCTGAGATACTCAAAGTCTCCGAGGTTTACATATGAGAATCTAATTTCAAGGCCAGAGAAACTCTTCTGTGAACAATCCTTTGGGAAATTTGCGAAAAATATCCTGAATTTGATCTCAAGCCTAGGGAGCTCTATGACAGAGTCGGTCGGCCGAACCTCGACCTAGACTAGATTTGAGGTTTTTCGCCTTGAGTCCAAGATAGACAACACTCAGTTATAACTGCTAGCTAGGCATGGAGGCGGCAACAACGGTCGAATTGGGGGGATTAATTGACTGGATACCCGAAAATCATAATCTTTCCTAGGAATAACTTCGAAAGCGATTTCCTTTTAAGGTTTTATACTTAGTTATATTTCTCAACAGTATCCTGCTGACAAGTCCTTGTTGTATTGGTTGTAGGGATTTTACTAATTCTGAAGGTAGTTTGATTACCAAGCCACCCACTTAAGAAGCTAGTCCCTAGAAAGAAAGGTATAGAGCTCCTCTTTTTTTTTTTTTTCTTCTTACCACTATTCCTCCTATTTTTCAATGCCTTCCACCCGTGACTGCCCATTAGAGGAAGAGGGGCAAGGCATTAGGGTTAGCAGCTTCCGTCTCCGGTAATGGATGGGTAAGGTGGTAGTTCAATATTTTGGAGTAGCCTTCGGGCGAGATAGAGACTCTTTCTGTCAAGGTTGAGAGTGGAAGGCCCTATGTCCACCGTTGAGGAAGAAGCTCTAGTTACTTTCAAGGTGAAAGTTGGTTCTTTCAAAGTTAGCTATTTGTAGTCGCCCTATTTTAAAAAGGCTAAAAGAGAGATGGAAGAGGAGAAAAAAAATGTGTTACCGGGTTCTTTTTTTTTGGGAAGAGCAAATTGGAAAGGGAAATATCAATCTCTTGCCTATTACATGGTTGCCTAGGCACTTCACACCCTATTACAAAATGTTCGACCTTTGCCACCACTGCCACCGGCGGCGAGCACGGTGAAGCTAACATTTGATGTCACGAGGTGGCAGGGAGGAGGGGATTTGGGTCGTGAGTGGACCTCGGCATTACACGTGTCGGTAATAGGCAGCACCGGCCCGTGGTGTCCGCATTACGCAGAGAGACTTCTCTCCCTGTCATGACAAATGTAACTCCGCCAGGCTACAACCCAACTTTGGATCTCAGGACTGCCATATCACATCGTTCATATTCCATCGGGCGAGGAAGTGACTAACCCCCTCATTCTCGTCTCTCCAAGAGGGCTCCCTCTATTATCGTCCAAAAGTAAAGCTAACACAAAAACCAGACAGAAAATGGAGAGTTGAGTTCATCTTGAAATCTCAGAAAATATGTGACTGAAAACTTTTTAGATGGTGGACAACTCCAGCAGCACAGAGAGAGAGAGAGAGAGAGAGAGAGAGAGAGAGTCAGGTTTCGGCATCTCGATCACCAGCCTCGGCTCAAATCGATGCAATTTGAGCTCTGTCAAGACTGCTACGAGCGAAAAGCACAAAAAAAAAAAAAACATTTCGAGAAAGTCCTGGCATAAAGAAACGGGTGTACACTCCTGAAATTCCCAACGCAGCAAGCATGTCCTATTACCTCTCTCTCCGCGCTTTACGTCTTCGTCTGGAGAACTACATGTGAAATTCTTAACTCAAGAGTCTTCTAACGCGACCTGCAAGGACAGCAGAACTGGAGAGTGCGTGCTCTGCATACTCTTATGAGCTGCTTTTATTAGATGGTGAAATGTTCTGTATCCGCATGATGGATAGAAAAAAAGGGAGACCTCTCAGACGCCTAGAAAGAAATCGGATGCACCCTTTGAGCATGACCGTTGTCGATGACCCACCAGCCTATTTCCAGGGCACATTTCCTAGGCCTTGCGAATTGTTGCATGCTCCCGTGCTGTGGCTGAGAGGGCTTAGAGCAATGCCGGACGACCCACTGACAGTTCCGCGCGATGGCGGGCTTTCAACGGCTGATACGCCTGGCATATATCTTGACGGAGCAGATAAAGGATCGGGTGGATTGCCTAACGACGTAGACTCCTTCAAGCCCTCTGCAGTGAAACTAGCAACAACTACCTGAAAAAAGGACAAACTTCTAGTTGGAGTACCAGACAAAACAGAAAAGGAGAAGAAAGGAAACTAAAAAGCAAGAGAGGTAACTGATGGGGACTAGACAAATATCTGTAGATGCCATCCCACCAATCTCGAAACACAAAGCCAGAGTTTGTACAATGGCAATGACTCAAAAGTGAGAGGGCTCATGAGATTTAGAAAGGCAAATAACACGATTTCAAAAGGTGAGCAGGACGTGAAAATGGTATATAATCAAAGGAAGCACTTTCAAACGTCAACAGGAGAAAATAATCCACGGAGGAGAGAGACCTGAACTGAGGATGCCGCAGTTAGGAGCCCCGCCACGCCACCGCCCAAAACACGGCCATCTGGACCAGCCAAAGACACACTCAAGCCCCCAGTTCTGCTGCAGTGACCACCGCTGTCTGATAGGAGGAAGGAACCCGAAAGAGAGAGAATCTCAAACCTTCCCTACATGGTTATGTGTAGAAAGTTCAATTCATGTATTGATTTTGCTGACATTTCGCATGAATAAGTCGTCGGAAAGAACAATTCCTGGCTTTTGGAACAACAAAAATTTCACCAAGACTCATGTTCCACAAAGTGGTTCAAAATCATCAATCTGAACTGAGAAGTAGGACATTCTCATTGAGACAGTGAAGTGAAACAACAATAAAATTACCGATCATCTCACTCGTTAACTTATAATAATTATCCTTCAATAAATAAGAAAAATAGTGTACTCACCAATGCACTCTCAAACTCAAAAACAGACAACCTGGGGCAAAGACTCATCCCTAGCTTTTTCAACGTGAAATCCCACAAAATTTAAAATATAACATGAAATGCAAAGAACAAAGGCGAAAAATACCTCGTAAGTTACAGTTCCACCGGAAGTTGCCGCTTGATGTAATGTAACATTCGATATGGCTCCATTTGCAGACAAAATGCAGACAGATCTTGGGCCATTCTGAGAGAATGACATTATTTTCGCCGATATATCCTGAGAAGCAAAACACAATAAACACATTCAAGTCCTTCCACAAAATGGCGCACAATCTCATGATGAAATAAACTTCACTGAAGAGTGCCACTGGCTTTCAAGCTCCTTGCATGAATGAAAGTGAAAAAGGATGGTTGGATCACTTCAGAAATCAAATAGAAGTGAAAGACATATTTACTGAAGCAAGTTAACACAAATTTAGGAGCTAAGTCCAGCGGAATGATGATCATCCATTCTCCCAGGCCATTTAAAGGGCATTTTGTGCAGCTTTTTAACCCACGGACTCACTTCTTGTTCCCAGCTTTTAATCCGCCCAGCAGTTTGGCATCAAAGCCAGTAACACCTAATAGAAAGTACTATCGAAGCCAAATTTGAAGTTGTTCACTTAACATCCAAAACCTAATAGATACTATTATTGAATCCAAATTTGAGAAGTCGCATGTAAATCCAAAAGGGTGCTGCCGCCCCTCATTGTTTCCGTTGTAGCATTAAATAGCGTAACCACTCTTGCCAAGACTACTCAATCCACTCTCCTTCCGCTACAGATAAATTCCTTAGAGCATTTAGCACATTTATTCTGTTGCATCTCATCTTACAGCTGAAATTACTCCAATATAGCAGACCAGTCTCATCCTCAAACAGAATAACACACCGGCAAACATAAAAATCACATCGTAGCAATTGAAGAACTGCTTCATTCTTTTTCTCGTCAAAGCCAACACGAGACAAATAAAATCTTCACATATCTTCGCAGGATGGGATAAATAAATTTGCCCTTTTTTTTTTCTTTTACTGCAGGTCCCTTATGAAGAGCGGTCGGAACTTTTTTGGACTAAGGAAAGCTAATACAACACCATGCATGTTGAAAGTGATTGCAATGAATGAGAGAATGTCTTCTAACCGAAACTGCTAAAAAATTCCAAGAAGGAATCACACGAATACGAAGTATTCCAAGCTCACCTCTCCAGCTTTCACTGTAATGATGTGGGGTGCAAATCCAACTGCTGCTGCTCCTGCAAGTCAGCAAGTTTCCTCATCAAAATGATGCGGCAGAGAAAAGTTCAAAAACCCATGCTATTTATTTATATTACTAAAGACTCTTTTGAGAGAGAGAGAGAGAGGCTTATTAAGCATTTTATTCTTGCAAACGAACCAATAAAAAGAATTTAAAAACTTGGTCGTTGCCTCTGTTCTGTTGTGGGGGGCTTACACAAAACGTTATCCACTTTTTGACAAGTCTAGAGATTATGAAACATCGACCAAGTAAAGGTGGCCATAGTATCATAAGCTTTTTGTTTTTTCCAGCTAACTGACAACATGGTGGAGCATCCTGTAAGCAGTATTTCTAATAAAAAAACACAGATATCAAGATGGAGATCACAAGCAGATAAACTAATCTTAAAGAAGGCATGGTTTTTATTCTTAACTGTTGACATGGATTGTGGAGGCCACTAATACCCAAATACTATAAAAAAGAAAAAGTCGTGTAGGAAAGAAAAAGTTGCCCATTGCCACCATAAACCTGTACATTCAAACTGAAGGAACATTGATCAAAGAACACAATACAATTCCCATGGAGACAAAACATTTAGCCAAGACGAAATCATGAAAGAGGTAATCTTTATTTACCAACTGCTGCCATTCGGTGCTTCCGGCCCGAACCTGGCGGCCGGCCTCTGCCTTTCCTGCCCGCCATGGGCGAGGCCATCCCAACCGCTGGGGGAGAAGCGAACCCGCTGCCATGAGCCAGCGGAGGTGGCACTTGTGACGGGGACGGTGCCAAGCCCAGGGACGCGGGGACGCCGCCATCGGGGGCGTACTTCCTGGGCCGGCCCCGTTTCCTCTTGACGGGCTCACCCATGAGCGGCCCGATTTCATTGCCGTGGACGCTACCGTTACCGGGCTGATGGTAAGTGGGTGAAATGGCGGAGACGGGCTTGTAGACGGCCGTGCCGTCGGCATTGTAATTCAAACGCATGTCACCGACCACTTGCTGTTGAGAAGCCGGGCTCGGGTTGCTGGGCAAACCCGATCCATATGACGGTTCAGCCCCCGACATTGCTGTTAACTGGGAATCTGAGGCGAAACGGTGATCCATTTCGAGAAATTCTTCTTCGCAGAAAGAAACAAGGTGGGTTTTAAACCCTAAACCTCCTAGCTTTTGTCTATATTCCCAGAGAAAACCGTGATTGAACTCGATACTGAATTAACAAATCGTAATGCAATGCTAAGTACGTAACTTTATAAATCAAAAACGAACTCAAATATAAGAGGGTAACGAGGGATTGCCCAGTGAAGCTGATGAACCCTAATTTCACAGGAAAAAAAAATTTGCCGCAAAAATTCGTTCTTTTTCTCTCCAATTTTTTTTTTTGTTTTCAGCTCGAAATCTGACGAGAAACCAGGTAAAAATGAAATTCAGGAATTTCCCGGGTGGATTTTGGGGAAAGCACAAACGAATTCCGCATAAATCGAGGGGAAAATCAACGACGGAAAGCGAACCCACTTTTTATGTTTACTGCAAAGAGGAAGAACCCACTCACCTCGAAATAATTCAGATCAACAGCTTCAGCTCCAAGAAAACATAAGATCAGTGCAGATCCTAAGCTGAAGCTCTACTTGCCATGAGTCCCAGAATTTGCAGGGTTTCTTCCAATTTTCCATTAATTTTTCTTCTTATATATCCCCTCGCCCTTTTATTGACGTTTACGCGTTTTAATTTTCCCTTTTTGGATTTTTGGGAGAGAAGCGGGTAAATAAAAGCCGCGCTAAGCCGTCGCCATAAGGCAAAGGCACAGAACGAGATCATATGTCATCCCCAACTCCTTTGCTAATCCGAAGATACTTCCGGTCAACTCATCACAAAAGTTTTCATGTGATGATCATTTGACTAGGGCTTATCGATCCTGTCTTTGCATCACTTTCAAAAAGAGTTGGGGCTCTCGATCAAAGAAAAAGCCGCGTTTCGGCGCGACCCCCCCCCCCAAAAAAAAAAAAACAAGTGCAAAGGAAATCGTCCAACTGCAGTTTTGAAGCATACGAGAATATTCAAATTCAAGGTCGCCCCCTCAGGAAATCTAGCACTACCACGGCCACATGAATTAGGACATCATAAGCATTTCAACCAAGAACATCAAAAGCCTCAACCAATGACTGAAAGAGACATCGAAAACTACGGAGAAGACTGAAATATTTTGCCTGTGATTTTTAGTGTATCCTCTGGAGCTTAGCCGATTGACCAGCTGGAGGAAACCTGAAACTCTGGAGTTCCGTCTCGTCTCATCTGTCACTTCTTTAGAAACCTGTGGCATTTATCTGTGAATGCCTTGTGGTCATTCTTCTTGATTCAAGTATCTTTGCTCAATGAGAGGAGTTTTTCCGTCAGCATAACTAGAAAAAATCTATTGCCATACCAGGTCTTCCCAATCACCAATCGAGACCTCATCGCTTAATCCTCCCCAACAAAAGCCCCCAGCATTTCCTGCCGGCATTCTAGGAAGAATCATCACACAAGAACTTCTCATGTGCTCTATATGGTTGCAGCTAAGAAAAATATTTGTCACCCGAAAAGATGGAAAACCCCAGCTGTTCGGCTCCAAGGAATGAATCTAGCCATAAGCTAAGCTAAACAATCATCACGAGCACCTTCCGGTTTACCTAGTGCAGCCAACCTACTTCCTCCACAACTTGTGGTGGGTCATCGCCATTTTACTTTGCTGCAACTGATTCAGTCCTACCCTCTCTCTGATCAGCCACCTTAAAGTGGGGCTTAGATGGATATACAAAGATGGTAGAAGCATTAGCCGATGGTTGGTAAGCAGCTGAATATCTTACTGAAGTCAGAGTAAATTTTGGCAGCAGCAGCGGCCCAGAAACCAGTGGCACTAATTTATAACTAAGGATGTGCTCAGACATCGGAAGGACATAGGTGGTACCGTTGTGCGACCCGGATAAAACGAAGCTTTGGGAATCTGCCAGTGAGAACTTCACCTCTTGAAGGAGCTGCGTCTGGTTATGAATTTTGATAAAGTATGTGAATGGATCTCCAAGAATGCCGTAAGGAGGACATTCCAAAGTTATAGTCAAGGGGGCTAACTCCACATTCACATCGGGTAGCTTGTGTCTTGTCAGAACACTATCTTCTTGTATACAACTGACCTGTACTCCACTTCCTGGATTCCTCCTCCATCGAAGGCACATGGTTCCCATCCCAAGAGTTGAAGAGTTTACCTGAGGAATCACCATGAAAACCTTCCTAAACTCCTCTCCCGGCACAAGAAGGCCAGAATTTGCAAGATCCTCACTTCCAGGTTTTATTAAACATGAGGTAGCAGCACAATCTTCATCCACTTCAACAGACAATGATTCCACCTGCAAAGGAACCTCTGTACAATTCTTGGCACTTAAGATTAGTATACTTGTCTCATTAAGAGGTAAGGATGTGAACTGGTTATTTTCAGAAACCGCCTTTGTCTTTGAGAGTAACAGGGGATCCCGCCTGAATGGCAGCAAAAACCGATGGCTGATTAGAACAGGGTTCTTTCCTTCAATCTGTAAGCTCTTATGCACATGAATCTTTTGAGCATTTAGTTCATTTCCATGGGGAGAATAGCCAAGTGATACATATAGCATGACGGGTTTTGGTCGGTACCATTTGATCTCTAATTTGCAGGACCACGTGTCTCCAATATTAAGAAATGGGATGGAAACTAATCCAAAGGACTGTTGAATATTGTTAATTTTCTCAGCCTCTTTTTGAGATTCTTCTTCCCATTCTGCTCCAGCAACGCTCAGGAGCTCAACATGATGACCGTCCATGGTAGATGGTTCTGTTTCCCTTGGACTAAACAAGCCACCTCCTTTTACATCAACCAAATTGATCTTCAACTCACCAGAATAAATATCATGGCCCCTAGCTGCTATATTAACAGGAACCATGAAGCTCTCTCCTACTAAAGCTGCACCAGAATCACCTAAATTAAGATCAACAAGAGGCTCTGCTTCTTCAACTTGGATAACCTTCTGACCAGTGATTGCAAGAGCAGGATCCTTGGTAGGATAAGTCTCTACACGGTCTTCAAATTTCCAGAGAGGTAAACCATCCATGGACGCAGGACTTTCTGCTCTGCAAAATATGGTGAAGTGTGGTCCAAGTTTTGCAATGACTGATATACATTCTAGCTTTCCGCTTTGTTCTGGAAAAGACAAACATGTTATATCTTCCACAGTGCAAAAAGCAGTGATGAATGTCCCAAGAAAAACACCATTGAACAACTTTTAGCTCAAAAAAGTAAGTGGAGGGAGTATCAAAGATCTACTTGAAAAGCAATGACCTAGAACACAGACCACGATTTCTAACATCACAAGAATCGAAGAAACTGAAGAGACAGGGAAGAGTAATTATATTAAAAACTAGATTCTGGTAATGTGCGAGGTCAGATCAAACATAAGAGAGCTCAACTGTGTGCGACTGGTGTAAGCTAACTCAAGCGTGACAAAGAAAAGGAGAACTACTGCTGCTACTAGAGCCAGGTCCCTGACCTGTTAATAGAAAGAGACAAACCTGATTTAATGCCATATGTCAGCCGGAGCCATTTGTTGGTCACAAGTGATAAAGATGCAGCAGTTTCTACTCGATGATTTTGCTGCCCACTGGCGATTTTTGAAGCTGAATGAGGTCTTTCAGCATTTGTGATAGTAAAGTTATACTCTGACTGGTTGAATTGGACTTCTAACTGATCAATCTCAGTAGTGAGGGGCAATTGAGATAAAAGTGAGAGTGTCATCAACGTAGATGCACCAGGCTTTACTGTCTGTTCATGGAAAGCCACTGAAGCAAGAAGCACTGATCTAAGAGGACTGACAAGGTCAATCTCTAGGTGAAGGGGGTTTCCTTCTGTGACATTTAGGTCATTACTTTCTTCAACTGATCTAATTCCTGACTCTCCGCTGACCAGTTCCAAAACCTCCTTGTGAATACTTTCTCTCTCTGGAAGACTTGGAGGACCAGCTGGACCACATTCCTTGAATCCAAGAGACTGGATGTAATCAGAATATACAGGTAGCGAAGCCATTTCTAGGGAGCGCTCTACAAAATTTTTCACCCCACCCATTTTCTTAGAGCACTCTCTCGAGTAACCTAAGGCCTCCCACAACAGTATGATCCAGCCCTCTTGTCTGTATAGATGGGCAAAATTATCAAAAAACTGCTTCGCAGTTGGGAAGTCACCAACCGAAAAATATTCTTTAGCGATCTCCAATCCACAAGTGGATCCCATTCTCTGGACTTTGAGGTTATCGTATGATTCATAAGATCTCTTAAACAATGCAATGATTTCATAGGAAT
Source organism: Psidium guajava (assembly GCA_016432845.1). Classification (NCBI taxonomy): domain Eukaryota; kingdom Viridiplantae; phylum Streptophyta; class Magnoliopsida; order Myrtales; family Myrtaceae; genus Psidium; species Psidium guajava. The sequence continues at coordinate 12,397,306 of CM028231.1, read as the reverse complement.
CCTGGAACCTTTTCCCTTCTGCAAGTGCATAATGAATGTACTCCTCATCATCAATACTGCATGATCAGATGAAAATATCAAGCACACTGAAGAACTAACAGAAACATATAATTTTAGAAGGAGCCTTATAATACTTACGGCTGGAAGGAAAGTGCTCCTCGCTGCTCTAGTAGTCGAGCGAATTGCCCCACAAATGTGGAAGGCGCCACAGATTCAGCACCACCATCAATTTCATTTGCATTGACCAACATTGACAAGGCAATGTCTAGGGAAGACCGCTTCTTCTTCAAGTAGTGAGCTGCCAACTGAATTAGGAAGTGTAAACAGAAGATCGGGAACAAGGTCAAAGAAAAAGTAACCAATTCCAATCAGGACCATCCTGACAGATAGCAAATAACTTGGAATCACAAGGCCATAGAAGACCTCGTAATCAACATATTCCAAAGTTTTCATAAGAGGATAGTTTTCCAGCACATAGTGCCAATGGCTAAGACACAGATCTGCTTCAACCACGAATAGCAGAATGCATGCCAAAATTTCCAAAAGAGGTTTTCAACGCACCGCAACAGTGACCAAAAGAGTGTTGCTTCAACCATGAATAGCGCACAGACGATAAAGCTGAACGAACAAATTTGTACCATAAATCATGCACATCATAATATAATAGCAAAGAAAAAGCCCTTAGCGGACAAAAAATTATTGACCGATAAATATTCAAACTTCCGGTTCCTCATCGCTTGCCAAGTTTAAGTTACGACATAAGAGGATATAAGCATGACAGATAACAAAGATCTGATGAATCTAAAGTACGTATGAATTGTTTTATCTTAAGTGACCTGAATTGCATATGAGGGTCCATTATGCAGATTAGAAAAGGGAGTTCTTCAAAATGCAAGAAGGATCTGCACCTGAAAGTAATAAGCAGGACGAAATTCCCACTCTGTCAAGCCTCTATCGGGATTGTCTGCAGCGAGAGACGAAATGGTTTGAGTAGTTGCAGAACTTGTCTCAAGCAACTCAGCAAATACCAAGAATTGTCTGCTCATCCATTCCCAATGAAGATAAATAGCTTCTGGTGCTCCGATAAGCCTTTTGTATGAAGCATTATGCTGGCGGAACCATGTGACTGCTTCTATAATCTTACCACCATGCAGTAACAAAGTTGATACCTTAAAGTGCAATTGTTCTGCAACATGTTTTATCTCAACTAGCCGTTGGATTGGGGGCAATCTTGTCGAAGTCCCGATCATCTAAATGTAGAAGCAAAATGCCAAAAAAAGGAGGGGGAAAAAATCAACCAGTGTCAAAGCACATGGGTGTAAATTAAGCCTTGATAGCAACTTCAAGACATAATGTACAAAGATAGATAAAAAATTCTCAATATGATATCAAATACAAGCAAGCCTAACTTCATCATATGCCCATATTTGTCAAGAGGCCTTGTCTTCCTATAACATGGTCTCTCATTCAATTTCCAGATACTTGCAAATATAGGATTGGAGAGTATATCTACAGAGAAGTACCATTCCAAAATTCAAAAATAAAATATCAAGAGGACTACAGCACGGAACTGTACATATCAGAACTTCGAATTACTACCAAAGGCAGAAGGGCACACCTCTCGAAGTATGTGATAGGCCTCCTCATAAAACCTTAATGCTTCAACCCAATCCCTTCGGAACTCTGCATATACAGCAACCTGGCATTGCTCATTCATAAGGACTATAGTCGAAACAAACGAAAGTCACACTAAGAACAGCAAAGAGCAGATCGAGCTGACAAAGAGAAGGGTTTTTATGTATGCTGTTGTAATTATAAGAAATCTTTTGTTTTACTTCTTTCTGACAAAACTCAGAAGTTATGCAAAGCACTGAAGTTTCATGGAGCATTAAATGTTCATATTGGATATGCATCAAAGTCGAAGTAAAAAAATTTCTTCCGACAATGATCAGCTGTATTTAATGAATGAAGAAGCATAAAAGGAGCAAAGCGAAGGAACCAATTTTCGGGTCCAGCATCTTTTAGTGGAAACAACTGCCATGCAATATTCGTTATGGCCCTGCTGGTTGTAGCAGATAATTTCTACTTCATAAACTTAGAATCTGATCATACAGCTTTGGCCGTAAAAAGATAAAATTACTTGTGATGTCTATTACTACAAACAGATTGTCTGATAAGATATGACCACACGAGGAATTGCAGAGTCTTGTCAAAAGATAACAATAACAATAACAATAACAATAACAATGGTCCTTACTTTGAAGCAATAGCGTATATTTAATTCAACTGAGCTGAAGCTCTTCTTCTCGACCCGTGTTTTCATCCTTCGTCCTTCATCTCTGTAGTATGTATTGGCTAACTCAACAAATATATTGGCCAATCTGCACAAAGCAGTTCCGTCAAAACTTTGATCTTCAGTAGCACTCAAAGGATGAAGAAAGCAGAGTCAACATGATATAGACATGCCTGTTGAGAGATCGTTTCAGTTCCGAAGCATCACTAGGAGTATAGATAACAAGGTACTTGGAATCAATGTCAGCACGCTTACGTAGAGCAATCATTCGATCTTCATTAATATCATCTGCACGACATAACTCAAAACCATCACAGATCAACTATTAAGAAATTTAACATACCAACTAATTTTAACCCATGTCACCTTAAAAAACCTAATTGAGGACACGCTAAACGAAGCATATTTATGATGGAAGAAATCAAAAATGATTTTTGGTCTTTATAAAGTAGGAGAAAGTATAAAACAATGTCCCAAAAGAAATTCATTGGAAGATTCTTGAAATGTAAGGAGTACATCTTGCCTTTATCTAAGTAATAACGGACATGTATGATGGTGTTGGGTGATGATACTGAAGTTAGAATGCATAGGGCAACAGAAAGCATTCATACAAGCACAGGGTTACGCCAAAGCACAACTCTAAGTCTATTTTACCCTCCAATGGACGAGTTGGCAAGAAATATCCAAGATGATAAACCATAGGGGACAATTGGCTTTAGAAACCATTTTCAGCTTTCATTCTCATCAATTTTCATTATCATTTTCTATTTTCATGAAAATTTATTAGGTAAGTGAAAATGAAAATGTCACAAAAAGAAAATCATGAAAATGCATTTGGCTACATCCTTTTCATTTTATCTTTTTAAGTTCGATTTGACAAATAAGAATTAATAATTCACAATTTTCATACAAAATTTGGAAAAATAATCTTGTAATTGTGTTTAAGTCTCCAATATTGCTTGTCTATAGGGCTTGACTAGGCCTTCTATGCATGTACCCTTTCTTCGTCTAATAGCTTAAGCTTTTGGATTGAAATTCTAACATGATATTAAAGCCCTACTTCAGTTGTTCATGCCTAATCCAATGTTATAACTCATGAGTGATTCGTATGTCTCACTATCTATTTGTCAATTCTATAAGTGGTCCTTACTCCAATTTGCGCGTAAGAAGTGGTGTTAAAGTATCACGCATTGCTTGTCTACAAAGTTTGACTACGTTTTATACACATGTAGTCTCTCTATTATCAACTTAAGTTTTTGAGCTGCAAATTCTAACAATTTACATAACTAGATCCCTCGCTCCTCTTTTTCCTTTTCTTTAAATGGATTTTCAAGGAAGCTTCAAGAAAACTCATAGAAGCTTAAAACAATTATCCCAAATTCAACAAAGCTTCACAATAACACAAAGAAGAAAAATGTTAACATGCTATGCATTTAGCCCCCAAAAGCTTATCAGCTGTCGAACAATTGTTGGCACAATGAGAAAGTTCTCTTCAAACATATTGCTAAATTTTATGAGCTTAGTGAAGTATTGAGAGAGAGAGAGAGAGAGAGAGAGAGAGAGAGAGAGAGAGAGAGAGAGAGAGAGAGAGAGAGAGAGAGAGTAATGACACAGCAAGTAGAAACCATGGCACAAACTAGGGAGCACTTACGCAAAGTAAGAAAACGTAGTGAATAGATTGGAGAAAATGGAGCTTTGTACTTTGGAAGAAGATTTCAAGCATTTCCATTTGAAACAAAAGTTTTGAGAACCACAAAATGGCGTTTCCATTCTTGAAGCCATAAAATTGGGAATATTAGCTCTCCCTTCTTTTGTTTGAAAACATTCCCCAAGATGACCAAACTCAATTTTTCTTGCCCTTTTTCTTCATTTTCGAATCAGAATGAAAACTAATTGAATAATTCTTTTTTTTTTTAAAGCGCCTCAGTATATACTTTTTGTGGATGATATTGCGTATTGATAGGTGAAACCCAAACAGGAGTGAGCAACAAAAAAACGTTTGGAGGGAAGTGGGGCTTTTGTCAAAGTTGGTCAAAGATAAAATATATGACGCGTGAGTTCAGGAAAAGTAAAAGTTTCAACAATGCTTTTGTGCAAATTGGAGACCAAGAAGTCTCGTGGACTCAAGACTTCCAATATCTTGATTTTAATTAGCAAAAGGTAAGAGAAATTAATGGAGATCTCACCCATGGTGAACAAGCATGACGAATGACATGGAGAAGTGTGTCCGGTACTTTGTGCAACCTTTGAATGAGATTTTATAAAATGGCATAAGGCCAGCAATGAAATGCGGGTGTTTTCAACAAGAACACAAAATGGGCATGTGAGGATATGAGAATACTTCACATGCGTGTAGGCACACAAGAAAGACAAGATAATGAACTAATTAATTTGTGGAAAAGTACATGTTCCTCCAATTGAGTATAAAATGAGAGAAGCTCGGGGTGTGAAATGGTTTAATCACATTGTTAAAAACCCCTCATATTTGTGGTGAGGAGATGCGATCAGGGGGTGAAGACTAAGAGGCAGGAAAGACCGGAAATTACATAGAAGGAGATGATAAGGAAAGATTCAGAACACCTAGACCTTACCGAAAACTTGATACGTAATGGAGTGGAATAACGTAAGAGGATTATACAGGCAAGTTGATATTATCGTTGTTGCTTCTATGGATTTTCCACAATTAATAGGGAAAGAACTTGCCATATGTTCATGAGTGAAGCGGTTGATGCCAACCATTCCACAAAACTAATTAAAAGGTTCACTAGTGAGAGAACGTCTTGACTTTCTTAGCTGAACCACATTAAAAGCACCTCTTCACATACCAAAGTAAACCATACTTCAAAACTGAGGATTCTATTAATGAAAAACCGAAACACTTGCGCTTTCAATAAAAACCATGAGAGTGTCATACCCAGCATTTAGTTTCTTGCAATACACTCGCTATGAATGGATGGGAAAAAATTACAAGGACACAGGCTACGTACCTGCAGAAGAAGATTGTACCACAATGACAACCAGTTTGATGTTCCGCGGCCGAGCTGCAGCTCTATAATCAGACAGGCATTAATGAGTAGAGCTACAATTTGGTGAGTACAGCATTGTTAAAACTAAAAAATTAGTTGTGATACGGAGCATGATAACCCATCGCAGCATGTCTACGAATGACGTGGCGAGTGGCGAGAATGGAATATGTTCTCGTGATTGTGATTAAGTTATGTGGCAATCAACTCCCATTCGTGGTTCATCTTCCAATATAATTTTCGTTTTTAACTACCTAAAAGAAGAACGACGAGTGTTTCAATGTAGTTGACGCAAAAATGAAGTGAATTTCGAAATCCGGGAGGGCAGGCATGAGCTTCATGAAAGAAAAATCATCTCAACACGATTGGCGTATATCTATTTGAACAACCTGCAGGAACTGTCGATGTAGAGCTGTAATAAGGAACAAAATCCGAGTAATCACCACTCCACATTATTCACACCGCACGCAACCGAATCAGAACTCACGCGAAATCACAGCTCTTACTTGAGGTTCTCGAGCTCGGTGCACACCTGGAGCCACTGAGCGGGATCGCCGGACACGTGAGCGGAGCTGAACATGGCCGCGACCACAGCCGGAACCCTAGTCCGGTGCTTAAGCAGCCAATCCCGCTTCAGGATCCCGCTCGGAGGGTCCCCGGCAACAGGCTCCTTCGCCTTCTTCGTCAGGATGGCCTGGATCTTCGAGAAGTCGGGCAGGGCGAGCACGTTCATCGGAGGCTGCAGCGAGTGGAGGTGACCGGAGATGGCGGGGTGGTGGTCGGAGCACCCGACCAGCGAAATCAGCGCCACCGGCGGGGTGCGCAGCTCCTCCGGGTATTCTTCCATACGAATCCGATCCGTAGTGCGCCGAGATCGTCCCCTTCTTCTTCCGCTGCTGCTTCTTCCTTGCGCGTTGGAGAGAAGCGGGGAATGCGACGAGCGAAATCGGATCAAATCTGTATGATCGGGCCAGAGAGAGAGAGAGAGAGGAATTTGTTACGACTTGACTTGCCAGTCCGTCCTGCGTAAACTGCAAAAGCAATGTATCCTTTATTATTTGGAAAAATGACGCAAATAATCCTTTTAACCCAACGTGATCCTTTAATTTTTAATTTATTTAATATAACCTCTAAACTTTAATTAAATATATCATATCCTTCTTAAACTTTAAATTTATGGATTAATAAAAAGATGATATTGAATATTTTCATATAATTAAAGAGCTAAATTGAAAATAAAATCACAAGATATCATCACTTTGAGTGAATTAAAAGTTTATGAATGATGTTATACATTAAAATAAAATTTAATGATTATGTTGAATAAATTAAATGTTCAAAGACTATATTGCATGTTAAATTAAAATTCATGAACCGTTTATGTCATTATCTCATATAATTTTTTTTCAATTATTGGAACTTTGGAAATTTTTGTTATCTTCTAAACATCCTCGCATAAAATAAGTTTAAAACTTGGATATATTTATCTCTTCTTCATATAAATGCCTATGTTGTAAACATTTTGCAACACCTATTTAATGGCAAAGCGTGTGCACTTAAAATCGCATATGCTGATATTGGTTTACAAAATTGATCGGCAACCTACGCCGATTGGGGGTTTCCGCCACCGATCGCACCCTCAACCTCCTCTCATCTCCGAGCTCTTGCTCTTTTCAGTCTTTTTCAAATATAAAGTTATCATTTCCCCAATTTTGATAATAGACTCGTCTCTCGCAATCGACACCATAATAAATCCTAAAAAACGGCCTCAAAAGAATAAAACAAAAGCGCGATCTCAATTTTTTAAATAGAAAAGGAGAAAAAAAAAATATAAGAATCACCTTATGGCCAACATAGATAGAAACTAATGATTAGCTTTATTGGAAAACATGATTGTTATCAGGGAGAGGAGTGGCCTTGGTTGGACAAGGAAACTTAAGCTCCATTTGTTTAGAGAGAAATAAATCATTTAAAAATATTTTTTTTAAAATAATTCTCGTATCATTTGAAATAAGGTTATTATCATGAAAAACCCCAAACTGGTACGTCTGTGACAAATTTACCCCAAATTATTTTTTTGACCATGAAAAACCACAAACTGATACACATGCGACAAATTTACCCCAAATTATTTTTTTTTACCACGAAAAACCCCAAACTGGTACATCCGTGACAAATCTACCCTAAACTATTTTTTTTACCATAAAAAACCCCAAATTGGTATATTTGTGACAATTTTACCCTAAACTAATTTTTTTATCACGAAAAACCCCATACCTATGACAAATTTACCCTTTATTAAATTGGATCAATACTATGAAAAATCCTAAATTGATAAACCTGTGATAAACAGAGGATAAAAATCCTAAACCAATATACCCGTGAAGTGCCACATGCCATCCAACTAAGTAATTTAATGTTAAATTTAATGAAAATTAACGAAGGGTAAATTTGTCGCAAATATATTAATTTGGGATAAAGTTGTCACAAATATACCAATTTGGGATTTTTTAAGGATAAAAAAATAGTTTGGGATAAATTTGTCACATGTGTACCAATTTGAGGTTTTTCATAGTCAAAAAAATAATTTGGGGTAAATTTGTCACAGGCGTACCAATTTGAGATTTTTCATGATATTAACCCTTTGAAATAACTAGTCAATTGAAAATGTTTTCATTATCAACAACTATTTATGTCTAAACATTTTCTAGAAACATGCTCGGGGATGAATATAATTCATTTTTACTCTTGTTTTAAAAATATTTTTCAAATCTTTCATTTTCCATGAAACCAATAGTAGTATTGTGTCGCGGACTAGACTCGTTCAATCAAAGATTAAATCAACCAGCCTGATGCATCCGATGCTATCTCCACATCCTTGTTTAAGAGCCCCCAGAGGCGTAAATGGAAGAAGAAACCCTGGAGTCTTGAGCAATTAGATGCTGCTGCTGCATAATAGAAGCTCAATTGTCTCAATTATCAGAGCATGGAACAGAGTAGGAAAACAATGATGTAAGCTAGGGTATTCTTTCACACATGATCCAATTGATAGGCAAAACAAACAATCAAGGATCAATGCAAAACAGCGCTTCCTCCAGATGCGCAGAAACATTCGAGGGTTACGCTAGGAATGGACCGCGGAACCGACCCAGGTACGAGATCCGTTCCGAAAGAATCAGACATTGATTCCTTGGGGTACAAGGAGGCGGTGGTATTTCACGCGACCGCAGGAAACCCCATGTTTCCTGCAAAAACGGCGCCATCAGATCTTTCCATGGCAAATAGTCCCAGCGATGGTGGGAGAACACATTCTACAGACGCGTTGGAAGAGCGCCCCTGGCTCTTCCATGCACCTGACTCCGGAGTTCGAAGTGACTCAACATCTTACAACTGACTCTGTGGTATCGTGATTCACAAAAAAGGATGACCTGCAGAACAATCGGATTCATCTTAAGAAAAGTCCATCTCGACAGAAACACAGGAAATAACAAAACGGGGAAAAGACAATTGTAATGGTTGAATTCAAGATTTCTTCATATGCTAGAATCATCAATGGCATCAAAGGCCAAATGATTTCATCCTCGCTCAAGGCGGAAATGCTTCAAGTGCAGTTTGATAAGATCCTAGGTAGCTCCTATGTCCGGCATAGAATAAGGAAGGAAGCCCCCCACACTTTAAAGCTATTGGTGAATGTCATGAGATGTGATCGGACATAAGGCTAATTCACTGTTTTGCCAAAACTTCGGTCAATATCGTTGTTACCACTACACTTTAGGAAGCCATTCCATTATCATCGCTCGTCTTCTACACAAATTTCAACAATCATTAGTGTGCTCGTGAACGGGAACACTAGACCCAAGGCAGCATGCCATACGGCTACCAAAACCAATTGACATGCCACATGGGCTACACAATCCACATTGCTGAGCAACAGTTCCTTGTCACAAGACAATACTCACCATGGGAACCGTTTATTTACCTAGCCACATTATCTACCACATAAAAACAGATGGCAAATTGTTCTTGGGTAGACAACACCCTTTTCCATCAGCAACCTTAGCTGATTTACTAGATCATAACACAGCTTATGCAAACAGAAATTCCATTAAAAGAGCTGCTTAAAAAGAATATATTTGGTTCAAAGGGAGCAATGTCCAATAGCATAAGAAATTAGGCTCCACAGAATATTCAAATTGACATGACAAAGCTGATTTACACAAATGTAAGACAGTTGGGGTTCACAGGCTAATTTAGGCTGACCTGATGACAGTGGTAAAAAAACAGGGAGCATCCTCAGCTAGAGGTTCATCTGAAAACAAGCCATTTTACCATGGCTCAAATGGTTTAATGCAATGGTCAAGAAATTTTATCATGCAGTTATTGAATGTATTTGAGAAGGTCAGAAGTACAAACTGCAAAAAGATGTGTGTTAAGCAACATGCAAACACCTCCCCCCCCCAAAAAAAACCCCTCTCTTCCACGGGAACCCCCAAAATATACATATATATATATTTCTTGCATTAGTAAAGCATAGAACTTCAGGTACTTAAAATTCTGAGCAGCAGCATTTATTGCAGCTAAATGTACTCCTCCATACCTCTAGATGCCAAGATGAATGCTTGCAAGGCCAGATATGAAGCCTGCCACAAAAGTAGCAGAACCGCCGCTCTAAGTCCTGCAGCAATCTAAGGATTACCTGCATATATCGCTGAGGAAATTATTAAAACTTTATCACCAACCTATTTCAGAAAAAAAGACAAGCAGACAAGGTGAAGAAGTTGTGCCTGTCAATGTGATTTCTGATCACCATTCAACCAGCTGTTTGATCAGAACCACTAGTGAATTGAGGGGAATGGGCAGTAACTATAATCTGTGCTTGTCCAGGAGCTGGTGCAGCCACACCTGGAAAAATTAATGAACAGAATATCAAAACCTGATCTGAATATATTATCTCGTAAAACATGAAAATGTAAGCATCGAGTATCCTGTGAGTCTTCATGGTGAAGCATAAAATCTGAAATACATTAAACTCATGACAGCAGCACTGATGTGAGAGAAGCAGAGTCATCTGTCACATGGCCGCATTTACGAGACAGACAACACTGTTCATGTGGATATGAACAACACAAAAGTGCATGAACAAAGTAGAGAATCAACATACTTAAGTTCAATATTCAACAAATGACAAGGCACAGAGTAGGGTTAAATGCAGTGAGTAAGAAATATCCACCACTATAAAGCTAAGTTAGCACCCAGCAGTATATAAATGCAGTATTAATTGGAAATAGGACATTGTTATACATCGGCACCCCAGCACCAGTCACTCGGTGTCAAGAGAAAGTGAGGACTCTCACAGCTATGCAACATATTTCGCATTACACACCGCGTCTCATCACATGGTAGTTGAATAAGTGGGAAAATATATGGCATGGTCAACAAATTGTTAAAATCTGTTAAAAGTCCAGATTATCATTAATAGAAAATACGGACAGTTATGCGATCAGAAAAATATTACAGAGGTAAATGTATATAACATATATGCCCGTGTTCAGACACAATTGATCTCTTTAAGAACGAGCAAAATAGATTTAGGAAGAGTAACTCTGCCTGCAGGATATGGTGCTTGGAGTGCAGGGATTGCAGCTGTAGCACCATTTACATTTGGTGCAGCAAATTGCACTAGATGCTGATTTGGCATAGCATAACTTTGGGGGGAAGTGTAGCCATAACTGCTTGAAGGTGGGTGACCCACTTGTCCATACGAGTACAGACCAGCACCAGCCGTGCCAGGCACACCATATATCTGAACGTAATTCTGGGCGAGGTAAGGGTTGTAAGCACTCTGAAAAGTCTTAGTTGAAGCCCAGAGGAAGAGTCCAATTAGCATATTAACGACATAGAAACGTTAAAAAGTCGCCAACTCTAATTCAACATGATTGTTCAAGTTACTGATATTTGAAGTGCTTACCTGCGGGTAGACGTACTCAGGTGCATATGTTCCGTACCTGCCGTAATGAAAATAATGGATCTCTTAAATTATAGTTTTGACTCATACTGTTGACAGGCAAACTTCCCATTACACACCGAAGGTAAAATGCTCTATTTTTTTTTTTTTTCATAAGAACTGAAGGTAACATATGATTAACATTTTTTGACAGCAAATATCAACAATACTAGCAAATAACACAAGGCTGACAATAGCCATTTTTCATAATTTCTCCTGATTATACGATGATTACAAGCTGAATCACTATATTTCTAATGTCGATGACATATGACAGTATGAATCATAACTCGAGAATGGATACCAAAACTATTGTGGAAATGTGTACGTCAACTCTCTCCATAACTCTCCCAAGGTTGCAACAACTGAAAGATACACGAGAATCTCCAGTGGAGAGATATGCAGCAATGATTACGTAGCTAGTATTAATGCTCACCAATTACATTTAGCACATTCACTTCGGGTTCATTGACCGCCGATCCCAACTAGTTTGGAATAAAGGTGATGTTGATGATGTTGATGAATTCCATTTAGCACATTATTTTCTCCAACAAGCAACCTCCTACAATTTTACTAAATATGGGATTAGTCAGTATTTAGTAAACTAATGCTCCTGCGAAGCTCAAAACCTGTAGTTCGGAAGTTTTCAGTTAGCAGCTATGATAATGACAATCACCACCAAGCCTTTTTTCCTAAATGGATCTTGTTGTGCCACCACAACCCTATTCAGTATTAAATTAACCGAAGCATCCCAATTTCTTTGAAGTTTCTAATTCTGCAACAAAATCATGTGAACCTAAGGAATTGAACTGTATTTATTTAGTATCTACAAAGTGCTCCACGTTAATAAAGGATCAATTTTCAATTTGGCCAAATAAAAAAGTTCAAATTAGAAAAAATAAGGGATCTCAAGGCATGAAGTTTTGCAACCTACCCATAGGGAGGATATATAAATCCAGGTTGATAACCATAAGTACTTGGTTGCTGGTAAGAAGGGCTTCCAATGTATGTACCCCTTGGGGTATGCATGCTCCCAATAAGAGGAACTACTGGTCTCATCCGCCCTAAAGAAAGAAACACAAAGAAAGATGCATGTTAAAGGACATTGACACTTACAAATTCCATGAGTGTCAAAAACATTAGAGACATTATTATTCATCATTGAAAGGCCAGCACGAGCATCATAGAACCAAAGTTCTAATAGGATCAGGCATCACTAGCATGATCTCAACCCTTTATAATCAGCAATTGATCCTCATTAACAATTCAGCTGTCACACGTATGCATAAACATTTGCAAAACTCATGGACACATAAGTTTGAATATAAAGCATGTCATTACAAATTTATCCACTATTAATATGCCTCAGGCACCACTTCGCAAATAAATCAGTTTAGCCCACACAAAAAAGAATAGCTCAATGAAGGAAGTCAGAAATAATTTCACACAAGTAGAATGTCAAAGATTCATTTATGATCTCTACTAGTTGCCCAGTTCATTTTCAAATGCAGATGGAGAAAATGAAGTACCAAAAGAAACAGGCGGACGAAGCCGTCCGAGAGCAGCCAAATTACAATTAGCTCTCCTGCCATCAATAACCGGACTGGGATTGTCGCAAGCCCTCCTCGCAGATTCGGGATCATGGAATGTCACCTATCCTCCATATAAATCCAATACAAGTATAACCACATCATAGCTGTAGTTTAGTCAACAGCAAAATATTACCATGACAAAAACAAGAATAACCCAAAATGCAAAAACTAAGTACTAATCCACCAATCAATCGAAAACCACATCCAATAACCACTAGGGGCAGCCAAAACACTTACAAAACCGTAGCCCTTGGATCGGCCGGTGTTCTTGTCGGTGATGACAACTGCCTCAAGAATGTCCCCAAACTGCTCAAAATAACGGCGCAAAGTGTCGTTCTGAGTCTCCCAAGCCAACCCCCCCACAAACACCTTCGTGTAGGTGGTATCCCCGACTCCAGCAAATGGAGAGCTCGCCACCGGTTGGTGATACGCCATGGAAAAATACTCAGAGAACCCACTGAGATCAAACCGAAAAAAGCTCGTAACTTTACTACAAAAACAACACGATACGAAGAATCGGCGCAACACTGAGCTCGACCCAGTAGACCCTGAGCAGCCTCCTCCAACCCCTCACCATCATGGAGACAACATGTTGAGTGGACAGAGAAAGACCTAGGATTCAAGAAAAGCAGAGAGAGAGAGAGAGAGAGTTCACAGGGACAGGGCAGGGGCGCAAAAGGGGAGATACAAATGAGGTGACGGTGACCAAAGTAAAGAGAATGAACAGAGGATCGTAATAGAAAACCCTTGAACAGTGACAGAGTACATAAATGGGCATGTCCAGATATAATTTTGATTCCAGAGACCCCCAAAGAGAGAGAAAGAGAGACTTAAAATGGATAAAAAGAAGAGATGGGTATGGTCGAGTTCATTGGAATATGACCTGGTAGCGTCGCTAAAGGCTGATCCACCGTGAGCTGGATTTTCAGAATCTTCAATAGCACTATTGGGGCCAAACTCTCCTCAGGACTTCAGAAATTGTTCCCTTCCTTTTCTTTTTCCCTTTTCCTCTCTGAACATTTCTTTGTCACGTAAGTTCGGACAGATTTCTCTTAGCGACGCACATGAGCCTAGTAATCTATGCGGTTCCCTTTTCCCCTTCCCACACTGTAGCTTGCGCCTTGCGAACCGATCCTTCGGTTTAGCCAGAAGGAGTGAGAGAAGCTAAGCAATGTCGCTTCCTACCAGCATCCGAGTCGCGACATAGTACACGAATTACCACGAGCTCACCAGCCGCCACTTTGGAGTGACAGCAAGGCGACGGTCGCCACTTGGCCAGTGTCGCGACTCGCGATGCTTGTCGTTGCGTAGCTTCTTGGGATCATTCAGCCTACGTTGGAAATCTTTATGGAAGGCGAAAAAGGAAAATTTGTAGATGGGGAAAGAAATTTTTTTGCCTAAAGCAGGATGGGTCTGGAGAATTTTCAAATGGGTGGTGCAAGTTTAATAAATCATCAGAATGTTCCAGGCAATGAGATCTTCAAGAGATTGCAATCGTCGGTTGTCAATTTTGATTGCAGGCGAATTTGGAACGATTACTTCTATAATTACTTTCCAAGAAATCTCATGGGGACCAAATTGAGAATATTTTTGAAAATTTGTGGTGCATGAATGTATTATCGAAACTCCCCACTGGTATGTGGGTCCGCCTCAAGAATAAAAAGTTGATGAAAAGAGAATGACAAGAGTAAGATTTTCCTCAATTTGAATATATATATATATATGAAGAGAGAATGATAAAAAGTAAGATTTTCCTCAGTTTAGATATATATATATATATATGTATGGAGAGAGAGGGGAGAGTAAAAATGAAAGAAAAGAAAACTATAATTACAAATTTATAATCCTTAATTCGAAATTCAATATATTTCGCGGGAATAATTTAAAAAATACTCTTTCTAAAAATGATAACATGTATCATTTATCGAAACAGACGGGATCTTATAAAACTCTTATAAAAGGCAAAAAAAAAAAAAGGTTGAATCAGAATAAATGATGGACATACATTGCTGGGATATCGAAAGCTGTCACGGGATTTCTATTAAAATGAAATATTCAACTCAATTCAAACGTTGGAAAAGAGCAAGGCCTCTTCTTTAGAATGATGGCTTCATCAGCATGTCCCATGTACATCTGCAAGAAATGCAATCGATAATTTAAAACTGCACCGTACACTTTTATATGTGGGATCCAAAAAAGAAGAAGAAACTTTCATATGCTGGTATATTTAAATTCTAACATCCTCAAAAAAATATCTACTAGTTGATCGTCTAATCTAATCAAGTATATCCATCCCCGACTTTTAAATTGCATACACATAGATTCTAAGATTCTATGCAATATACCGACGTGACTTGGGACTTGATCCACAAGGTGTTAGGAAAAATAGCGGATAATTTTCCCCCTTTTGATTGAACCTGTGAGAAACCGAAGCGAATACGACCAATGGAAATATACGAAGCAAAATAAAGAACGACACCAGAATTTTTACGTGGAAAACTCCTCCAATGTGAAGGATAAAAACCACGAGACTGTTCACGGAGTCCACCCGAATCTCCACTATTAATAGTTTAGGTACAAAACCCTCTCTGATTTCAACAACACGAAAATCTCAAAACTATAAGTGAAGATCAAACATCAACATCACTTTTAACGAGAGAACCGGATGAGAAAACACCTCAAAACGCAGTCTGAAACTACCCACGAAAAACTGCAGTAGACACCTTCAAAACACGATCCAACCGTCCAGAATCAAGACCAATAAGTCTTGAAGCTGCTGACAAAATTTCAGCTCGATCGAACCACGAATGAACTTCCAATCACCTAGTTGATCACTGCTGGATAGGTTTGGTTTTTCCCCAAAAAACTGCTGCACGGCTGCTCCCCCTTTTTCACGTTTTTCTTCTCTCTTGTTGTTGTTGTTGTTGTTGTTGTTGTTGTTTAGTTGCCCTAAGAATAGCAACCCTAAATGGGCTGGACCGGCTAAAGAGCCCAACAAATCTCCCCCTCCAGCCCATTGAGGGAGATTTCGATACAAAAGAACTCAACAGAAATCCATGCCGGCCTGACGCCGACAAAACTCATGCTTCTCTCTAGTGAGAGCCTTTGTCATCATATCTGATGCATTATCTTCTGTGTGTACTTTCTCAAGTTCCAACTTTTTGGATTCTAAAGTTTCTCGTATCCAATGATACCTCACATCAATATACTTTGACCTGGCATGAAAAGTGGAATTTTTCGCAAGATGTATAGCACTTTGATTATCACAAAGTAAAACATACCTTTCTTGAGAGAAACCAAGTTCCTGTATGAACTCTTTCATCCAAAGCAATTCCTTGCATGCTTCAGTTGCTGCAATGAATTCTGCCTCTGTCGTCGACAAGGCAACACATTTTTGCAACCTTGACTGCCAAGACACAGCTCCCCCTGAAAAGGTAATCAAATAGCCTGAAGTAGATTTCCTTGTGTCAACATCCCCTGCCATGTCTGAATCAGTATACCCAACAAGAATCGGCTTCTCACTCCCAAATGAAAGTCTCAAACTAGAAGTGCCTCGAAGATACCTTAGGATCCACTTCAATGCATTCCAATGCTCTCTTCCTGGATTTGACATAAAGCGACTAACCACTCCAACTGCGTGAGCTATGTCTGGCCTTGTACAAACCATTGCATACATCAAACTACCTACTGCAGAAGCATAAGGAACCTTTTCCATGTCTTTCAGATCTTTCTCACTAGATGGACATTGTTTATGACTAAGCTTAAAGTGTGTAGCAAGAGGCGTACTCACCACTTTAGCTTTATCCATTTTGAATCTTTGAAGTACTTTCTCTATGTACTTCTCTTGAGATAACCATAACTGCTTCGCTGGTTTGTCACGAGTGATCCTCATACCAAGCATTTGCTTAGCCGGCCCCAAGTCTTTCATCGAAAAAGACTCACTCAAATCTCGCTTTAACTTGTCAATCCTCGTAGTATTCTGACCAACTATGAGCATGTCATCCACATAGAGCAATAAAATAATAAAGTCATCTTCAGAGAATTTCTGCACAAACACACAATGATCAGAAGTAGTCTTCTTATAGGCCTGCTCCCTCATAAAAGACTCAAATTTTCTATACCATTGTCTCGACGCTTGCTTTAAGCCATATAAGCTTTTTTTTAGTTTGCAAACATAATTTTCTTTACCTTTCACCTGAAAACCCTCAGGCTGCTCCATGTATATATCTTCTTCCAAATCACCGTGAAGAAATGCAGTCTTCACGTCCATTTGCTCAACCTCAAGATCAAGACTAGCTGCCAGACTCAAAACAACTCGAATTGAAGACATTTTCACAACTGGAGAGAAAATTTCATCATACTCAACTCCCTTTTTCTGATTGAAGCCTTTGACAACTAGTCTGGCTTTATATCGAGGACGCGAAGTAGTCTCATCTTGCTTCAATCTATAAACCCATCGGTTCTTCAAAGCTCTTTTACCCTTAGGTAGTGCCACCAACTCAAAAGTATGATTGTCATGCAATGACTTCATCTCATCATGCATTGCATCGAACCATTCCTTTTTATTCTCATCTTCTTCTGCTTCTTCAAAATTCTCAGGTTCACCTGCATCTGTCAATAAAACATACTCACTAGAAGAGTATCTAGTAGATAAGGTGCTGTCTCTGGTAGACCTCCTCAAAATAGTGGTTGGTGGAGCTAATGGTGCACTCTCTTGAGTATCAATATCATCTAAATGTTGCTGATCACCCTGGATCTGATCTTCAGCCTGCTGATCATTCTGAGTCTGATCATGAACCTGTTGATCTGGAGTCTGACCATGAACACCATTTTCAACCTGATCATATAACTGTCCCTGCAACTCAAAAGATGGGACTGAGCTAGTATCAATTGAAATATCAGAATCATGAGAATCTATCTTTTTCATCTTCTCAATATCCCAAATGGTCTCATTCTCAACAAATACCACATCTCGACTTCTGACAATTTTCTTTGCAATTGGATCATAAAGTCTGTAGCCGAACTTATCAGAACCATAACCAAGAAAGATGCACTCTCGTGTCTTGACATCTAACTTGGACCTCTCATCCTTGGGAACATGAACAAAGACTTTGCAACCAAACACCTTTAGATGGTCATATGAAATATCCTTTCTAAACCAAACTATGTCTGGAACATCACCATCCAAAGCAATAGTGGGAGATATGTTAATAACATGTACCACTGTACTTAAAGCCTCACCCCAAAAAGATTTTGGCAACTTTGCATATGAAATTAAACATCTGACTCTCTTAACCAATGTTCTATTCATTCTTTCTGCTATGCCATTTAACTGAGGTGTTTTAGGAGGTGTCTTCTGATGTCGAATCCCCTGTTGCCTGCAATATTCATCAAATGGTCCAATGTACTCACCACCGTTATCTGAACGAATGCATTTCAACTTCTTTCCAGTCTGTCTTTCAACTAAAACTTGAAACTGCTTGAATGCATCTAACACTTGATCTTTTGTCTTCAAAACATAAACCCATAATTTTCTCGAATGGTCATCAATGAAGGTTACAAAATAGGTTGCACCACCAAGTGTTAGTGGTTTTATTGGACCACAAACATCTGAATGCACTAATTCTAGCATCTTTGATTTTCTCGAAGGCGGATGACTCTTGAATGAAACTCTTCGTTGTTTTCCTGCTAAACAATGTGCACACTTTTCAAGTCTTGCACTTTTTACTCCAGAGAGTAAACCCTTTTTAGCCAACAAACCAATACCTTTCTCACTTATATGACTAAGTCTCTTGTGCCATAATGCAGTTGCATTCTCATCTTCCACCACATTACACATGTCCTTGGAAATCTTAGCCTGTAACAGGTACAAAGAAGATTGCTTCATGCCTCTAGCCATAACTAATGAGCCTCTGGTAAGTTTCCAATGTCCATTATCAAAGGTACTGCAAAATCCTGCATCATCGAGCTTACCAGTCGAAATTAAGTTCAAACGAATATCCGGAACATGTCTAACATCTTTCAGAATTAGTTTTGCTCCGTTATTAGCCTCCAAGCACACATCTCCTATACCCACAGCTGTAGCCAAACCGTCATTGCCCATCCTTAAGGTGCCAAAATTTCCCGACCTATAGGATGTAAAGAACTCATTCCTAGATGTGATATGAAGAGAAGCTCCACTATCAATAACCCAGTTCGAATCTTCACAGGCAAGATTAATATTGTCATCATAACAAACAATAACAAGTTCCTCAGTAGCAGCGGCCACCCGATCATCATTATTGTTATCTCTTTTCTCAATGTTGTCATTGCCATTTTTCTTCTCATTTTTCAGCCGAAAACAATGCTTTCTAATATGACCCATCTTACCGCAATAATGACACTCAATAGTCTTTTTCCATGATCTTGACTTGCTTCGGCTCTTGTATTTACCTTTCGGACCTCTACTCTGACTTCTGCCTTTGTTTTCAACAACTAAGGCTTCAGAATGAGAGGAAGAACCATGTGTTTTTCTTCTCATCTCTTCATTTAGGACACCACTTTTTGCAAAATCCATAGTGACAATACCATCAGGTGCAGCATTGATCAAAGACATACGAAATGTCTCCCAAGATTCCGGTAAGGTACACAGCAGCCAAAGTCCCTGCACTTCATCATCAAATTTAATATTCATGCCAGAAAGTTGGTCTATCACTCCCTGAAACTCATTCAAGTGATCTGATATAGATTGGCCATCTTTGTAATGCAACTCCATAAATTGTTTAATCAAACATATTTTGTTGTTGCCAGTCTTCCGTGCATATAATGACTCAAGCTTGTTCCACAACGTTCTAGCATGTGATTCTTTACTGATATGATTCAGAACATTATCATCGACAAATTGTCGAATAAACCCACACACAATTTTGTGCTCAAGCTCCCAATTGGCATCAGTCATGTTATCAGGTTTAGTCTCAGCAAACACCGGTAAATGTCAACGCTTCACATACAGAAGATCTTCCATTTTTCCTCTCCATACATGATAATTCTTTCCATTCAAACTGACCATTCTATTCATATTCGGTTCTATCGTTCAATCAAAAAACCTGGCTCTGATACCACTCTGTTAGGAAAAATAGCGGATAATTTTCCCTCCTTTGATTGAACCTGTGAGAAACCGAAGCGAATACGACCAATGGAAATATACGAAGCAAAATAAAGAACAACACCAGAATTTTTATGTGGAAAACTCCTCCAATGTGAAGGATAAAAACCACGAGACTGTTCACGGAGTCCACCCGAATCTCCACTATTAATAGTTTAGGTACAAAACCCTCTCTGATTTCAACAACACGAAAATCTCAAAACTATAAGTGAAGATCAAACATCAACATCACTTTTAACGAGAGAAACGGATGAGAAAACACCTCAAAACGCAGTCTGAAACTACCCACGAAAAACTGCAGTAGACACCTTCAAAACACAATCCAACCGTCCAGAATCAAGACCAATAAGTCTTGAAGCTGTTGACAAAATTTCAGCTCGATCGGACCACGAATGGACTTCCAATCACCTAGTTGATCACTGCTGGACAGGTTTGGTTTTTCCCCAAAAAACTGCTGCACGGCTGCTCCCCCTTTTTCACGTTTTTCTTCTCTCTTGTTGTTGTTGTTATTGTTGTTGTTTAGTTGCCCTAAGAATAGCAACCCTAAATGGGCTGGACCGGCTAAAGAGCCCAACACAAGGGCGGCGTACTCTCGAATGATCACCATCTTGTGTGTTCGTTTAAATGAGCACTTTTTTTTTTGGCACAATGAGAGAAGACGAAAAGAAAATAAAGGCTGAGGCATCTATGTCATTCAAGGAAGCAAATTGGAGATGTCAGTTTGTAAGAAAAAAACTTTAGATTGTCGATTTTACTTTCCAAATGAAGATCTCGGGGGCGCGATTGCTTGGGCTCAATGTGTTTGAGGGCTCAATTCCGCGGCCTTGGTCTCAGAAGCGAGGCGCGAGCTCGTGGATGCTTTCTGTCGATTGCATAGATTCCTCTAGGTAAACGGGGTTGTCCCTCGACGCTATTTTCGTTGGGTGATCCAAATGCTCTAGGACAAGCGGTTATGGTTGTGTTCCTCCTTCGGTCTAGTGCTTCTTATGCGTGCGTTTACAGCCCAAGCCAACCTAACGCTCGATTCACCGGGGGCTCAAGAGCTTGGACTCGTGTGGTGTCTTATCTTCCAATGCCTCCAATCTTTACATGAACGGAGTAAGACATTGAACCAGTCTTACATTTCTGTCCTTAACTACACAGACCCTCGTTCGATTTTCGGACGGATCTTTGTCCTCTCGGAGAACTGTCGATGGGAAATTGATTTCAACCACCCATCTACATTCGATCGGCGATCGCTGCCAGAAGAATCCTCACCCTCTCTCAAAACGTTCTTTGGGTTATTCTCGATCTCGGCCCCTCCGTCGATTTCGATTTCGAAATCGACATAACGAGATGTGCCACCCTTTTGATCTTCAAGTGTGGCCAGGGAAATGATGCCGGTATGCCATGTCCACGTACGTGCCGTCTCGTTAGAGCAAAAGGGCGAAAAAAAAAGAAAAAGAAGAACGAAACCAAAACAGAAGATGCGGAAGCCCACCGGCTATGTTGTCATGTCCGAGCGGGAGAAGTCAACCATAAACCGGGATTTGCCTCGATTCTGACCCGGTGAAACCTATCACGAAGTTCTAAACTTATTGTACTGGAGTGAGTCCAGTCGTAAGCCTTTTTATTATTTTGATTTAATCATTAACCTTTTGTAAATTTATCGATATAATCATAAACCTTCAATTATTTTCATGATTTGTCAATTTAATCATAAACATTTGAATAATTTGTTAATATAGCCCTTTTGGCCAACTATGTAAATAATAGATTTACAAACATGGTTCTTCGATCTTTAGAATCCTCTTGTTAATTCAGTAGTATGGTGTGATTCGATATGCTCCTCATTCACCACTCTAGGTGCTTTTTCATAGACCATGGACATTCATCAATCCTACTAGAGATATATGATCAGCAGATTCAGGACTGAATTGACACAATTCATAGATTTAGGCTCCGTTTGTTTCGTGAAAAATAAGTCGTTCCTAAAAAATACTTTTCGAGAAGTCAATTTCTAAAAAAATGACTATATTTTTCGGTATTTGGTTGAAATATGAAAAAGGCTCAAAAAAATATTTTCCATTTTATGGTATGGAAAATTGGATTTAATTTTCTTTCATGTACACCATTCAATAAATTTTATTTTTTTTACAAAAATTTGTTTTTTAATATGTTAATTATTTATCTTTTTATATTTCCTTTTTCTATTTTTTCCATTATTATTTTTTGCCGATCACTAGCCACAACAATGCCTGGCGACCAGCCGAAGGAGAAGAAGGGATAAGAGAAAAAAGAAAATTTAAAAAATTCAAGAAAAAGAAGAGAAAAAATTAAAGAAACTAATTTAAAAAATAAAATTTTCTATTTTGAAATAATAAATAAGAAATGAAAAGAAAGTAACAAAATGATTAAAAAAGAAAGAAGACGTGAAAGAGAGGAGAAATGAAAAATTAGGAAAATATTTTCCTCTTCTCAAAAGGAGGAAAATATTTTACACTTTTGAAAGATTTTTTTCCATAGAGAAAAATGTTTTTCGGGACTATTTTATTTTTAGCCTCCTAAATGCTGAAAAATCCAAAAACAAATTTTTTTTATGAAGTTATTTTCTACAAAACAAATGGAGCCTTAGGACAAAATTGTCAAACTATTAAAAGGTTTAAAATTGAAGTGATCCTTGTATAATAGATTTATGACTTGTTGAACAGTTATCCCCTGTATAATAGATTTAAAAAGTGTATGATTAAATTAGTATCAATGCAATATATTTATGAATTTTTTGATATTTTTCCCTTGGAAATTGCCTGAATTTTATCATGCTACTTTGGCGATTCCAATCTATAAAAGTGGACAATCTGTGGCGGTTCAATTTGCAACCCGCATAAGGTAATTCATATATTTTCATCTCATTTTAATTGACATTGGCGAAATTCATGAATAAACACATGCAAAGGTTCATAAAAATGCATAAAATACATAGATCGACAATACTCATGTAGTTTGTCAATCTAGATTAGAACACAACACAAATAACTTCAAGTCCAAAACACTAGCTAATTCCTAAGGTACACATGATTTTGCACTTCAACCAAGGCAAGTAGAACTCCTCGACTAGTTCCAAATACTAACAAAAGATCCTTGGCGAAATGTCGCTAGTCCAAGTCCCAATAGGGTGCGACTCTATTGGTAAAAGGATCGAGAGTGGAGACGGTAGCATCATAGGTGCGGGGTTCAGACTTCCGTACTTTACAAAAAGACAAAGTAAAAAGTCAGAGCAATAAGAATTAGAGATAGGACGAAAAAAAAGAAAAGGTCCCGATTGGCTTCCTTTTACTGGATGATCTACTTGGAGGCACTGCTCATGCCTATGCTAATGCCGGCTTTTCTGGGGGAGTTAGAGAGAAATAATCCTTATGAACAAGCAAAATAGTGGAGCCTTAACTTAGAGAGTTGGCACATCGTAATCAAACTACTAACCAATGAAAAGGGACTCCATTCTGCAGACTAATATGCTAAGAAGTTGCACGGCAAAATCTAGCAGTCTTGAAGGGAACAAAGCTCAGCGTCCTCCATATGCATAAGCAGCATTCCCAAGTAGGTGTACCATAAGTGCTATAACCTTTTGGGAAAATTCTAAATAAGGGTCCTCGAAGTACATGTATTTTCTCAAAAATTGACTTGAAGTAAATCTTATTTCAAATAAGAGCCTGAAATAGTCATGACTGTTTCTAAGGTTCTGACCTGGTCGAGAAACTATATATTCCAACCGGTCAAGGGCATTATCATCCAAAGACAATTTTAACATAATATTTTGTTAAATTACATCAAAAAATAAAAAATATATATAAGTTAAAAAAATTATACAACAAGTTTTTTTCTTTTTTTAATTGTTAGACCATTTTTATTTTTCCAAATTTTCTTTTCTATGGATTTTTTGGGATTTTTTAACCCAATTTAATTAAGATTTTGTGTAAAAATTAGTGTTCAGATAGATCAAAACGACATTGTTTTAGCGCTTTAGTTAATCTTCACGCCACATAAGAGAGATAAAATATTTTAAAAAGATCATGCGAATGTTTTTCGTTAGTCAAATTAGATGGAGTTAGCGAAAAATTAAGTCTTGGGTGAGGGCTAGCCTTGTGACACGGGCCGGTTGTTTCGTGTCCCTCGTTCGAAGCGAAGGATCATGGGGGATTGAATAATTTGGGTCCCGGGATCCTCTCACATTCGTATAACCTTGAAGTGGTGCTTTCTGTTATCAACATAGTAAATAGACGATGCAGAAGGTACTAGATAACTCGGTCCTTGGGAGTGGTGTCAGGAGGTTTGTGCTAGGAGTTTTAAGATTAAACATAATACATCCCTTAGGAACTCTAAAGGCGGGGTTGGCCTTTCGTGTATAAACTGGTCGAGAATTGATGCCGCTCTCTTGATGAGGCCATGACAGGCCAAAATCAGTTGTGGCGCCTGTATTAACCTGTGCTCGCTTGATACAAAAGGATGCCCAAGATAAGCTGGACATGGTATGATTCAATACGGAAAAGATATTCACTTAAGTGTTCCATAGAACAACAAGAAAACAAGGCTGGTCTGATGGCAAGACTGGTCCGCCAGGCGCCTCATGGGCTGTCCCTCGACTAGAGAAAATGCTGGCACGTGACAAATGGTATTAGAGCAGGATTCCTCCAGTAGGTGTATGAGTCGAAGAAAATCTATGGTCTACCCGGTCCTTTGAGTGAGGAGAGTAAATTGCCGGAGTTGAAAAAAAAATGGCTTGGACAAAGTGCAGTTTCTTAACTTGCTCGGGGGATGCCAATGGGGGCACGGCAAAGAAATCAATTCATCACTAAAATGGGAAAACGTTTCTGGATCAAATTCGGCGAATCTTAAGATAGATTCTCTATTGTGCTTTAAACAAGGAGAAACCTCCATTAGTTAGCAAAAACAAAAGAAGAGAGAAAAGAAAAATGCTTATTAGAGAAAAGAAAGGTGTCGTCATATGAGTGCGGTTGGCCAAAGTGCCACACCTTGAAAGCAACAGTGACTACAAAACGGTGCTGCAAAATAAACATATTTAACCAAAAATGCCACACTGGAATGTGCGGGTGACCAAACAAAACCCAAACGACTATTAAACCAAAAGAAAAGAAAAGCTACCGATGTTGAGAGGAAGACTGTTCTGTCTCGCAAGATTGCAACAAAACAGCCTGCAACAAGGGCGTTGCGGAAATGATTGGAGGAGAATAACATAGGCCGGTTGTTTCATGTCCCTCGTTCAAAGTGGAGGATCGTGGGGGATCGAACAACTTAGGTTCCGGGATCCTCTCACACTCGCATAACTTTGAAGTGATATTTTCTAGTGTCAACATAATGAATAGGCAATGCAGAGGGTACTAGACAACTGGGTCCCTAGGAGTGGTGTCAGGACTGTTTGTGCTAGGAGTTTTAGGATTAAACATAATAAATCCCTTAGGAGCTTTGAAAGCGGGGTTGGCCTCTCATGTACAAATTGGTCGGGAGCTGATGCCGCTCTCGTAATGAGGGCATGGCAAATCGAAACTAGTTGTGGTACCTATATTGACCTGTGCTCCCTTGATACAAAAAGATGCCTGAGCTAAGCTGGACATGGTAGGATCCAATACGGAAAAGATATTCGTCTAAGTATTCTATGGGACAACAAGAAACAAGGATGGCCTGGTGGCAAAACTGGTTTGTCAGGCACCTCACGAGCTATCCCTTGGTCAGGGAAAATGCCGACCCGTGATACTTACCTATAGCTTTTGAGGAAGGCCTCGCTT
Organism: Psidium guajava; assembly: GCA_016432845.1. Taxonomy (NCBI): domain Eukaryota; kingdom Viridiplantae; phylum Streptophyta; class Magnoliopsida; order Myrtales; family Myrtaceae; genus Psidium; species Psidium guajava. The sequence goes on along the minus strand of CM028231.1, from coordinate 12,371,470 downwards.
GGTACTCTCTAGGCATTGCCAATGGCAGCCATTGCTTAAGATTGACCACTACGAAAAGGAAAAAAAAATAGAAAAAGGAAGAAAAAAAGTAAAAAAACTAAAATAGTAATTAAAAAATGATGAAAATTCCCTTGATTAGTTGGTGAGGCTAAATCCTTTTTTTTTAATTGATGCGGCTAGTTCAAGCCTTTATTTGAAACAAGATTCACTTTAGGATTTTATTTGAGAAAATGATGGCACTTCAAGCTCTAATTTGAAATAAAGTCTACTTTAAACTCATATTTGAGAAAATGATGGCACTTCAAATCTTTATTTAAAAATTTTCCTAAATTTTTTTCTATAATTAAGTGTTACAACTTTTAAAAATGTTCATTAGAGTGTAATAACTTTAAATTGATCACTTGAGTGCCACAACTATTGTAAAATATTTACCAAGTGTCGAAAATTTGATATGGCATAACACTTGTGGTGAACATTTTTACAAGGTTATGGTTTACATATTATCAATTGAAAATTTATACAACACTCAAGCGATCGGAAAAAAGAATAAGTTATAGCCCTTAAGTGAGCTTTATACATAAGTTATTATACCCAAGTGAGCGTCGTACAAAAGTTATGGTGCTTATGATGTTTTTTTTTTTTCCAACAAAGACAATTCTAGGAGATGATATCATTGTCAATTAGCATCGGTCACTTCCAGAGCGGCAGTCAAATGTGATAGCCCACGGTAGGGTGGCTACGGGTATATGTGGCCAGGATTTTCATCAGAGAGAGAGAGAGAGAACAAGAAGTGAGCATGGAAGGTAGTAGCAAACTATAAAATGTGGTCAAAAGAAATAAGTTATAATAGCGAAAATTATATTTGGTCGTTGGAAGTATGTTTGGCGACCATCTTTTCGCCACTATCATTTCTTATAGTGCCACGATTCCTCCGTGTCTCTGTGTGCATAAGGGTGGTTGGAGGCGTCAATGATTAGAGATGGCGACCGCATCGCCCCGCCACTAGCAGGGATTGCCAAACCTCGTCACCACTGGGCAGACGTAAAGACCCAATGATGCAAAAGAAGGAAGTGCCGAGATAATCGTGTTAGGGACGAACAATGATCTCCATTTGCATTAGTACCAATTCATTCATAAACATTTCAATTAGGCTAAATTAATCGTGAACTTTTTTGTATTAGTACCAATTCAGTCCATTTGATCAAAATTTAAATCGAAAATCACTGACGTAGATGCTGTCCATCTTACATGGCACCGCCAACACCGACATGGTTGTTTTGATAGATTTTTATAATTTTTTAGAACTTTTTTTTTACTTTATTTTTTCCTTTTCCATTTATTTTTTCCAATGGTCGACGAGGGTCGGTCTCGTCGAGCCGCGCCTATCCGACCACTAATGAGACTAAATGCCGTGCTAGCCAAGGTAAGGCTCGTTGGCCTCGCCCTCACCTAGGCTAGGATTGGCCTTGCCGACGCTCACCTAGGTGAGGCTGACCCTTACTTAGGCGAGGCTAGTTCATGCCAGCCACTGGCAAATAGAAAAGGAAAAAAAAAAGAGAATTATTAAAAAAAATTAGTGAAGACTATTAAAAATGTCCACATCAACGTATATGGTGCCATGTAGGACGGCTGGCATCCACATCAACAATTTGTGGCTTAAATTGGCCAAATGGATTGAATTAGTACCAATGCAAAAATGTTTAAGACTAAATTAATCCAATTGAGAGGTTTATGATTGAATGGGTATCAAATGCAATAGGTTTGGGACTTTTTAAATGATTTTCTCTCTTTTTGCCGCTGTCATTTTCTTGTCACACCACCATTCCTCTGTATCTATGTATGCGTGAGGGTGGCCCGAGGGCATCAATGACCGCGTCGCCTCGCCTCGCCTCCGGCGGAGATCGCCAAACCCTTGGAGTGTGGATTCCATCACGAGTAACATTAACGTGCGGAAGCTACACTAACTTGGCTCACAAGTTGATTATGACAAAAGAGGAAACAAACGAGCCTGCCCAAGAAGAGCTCCTTCTCTTGCCAACGCCCTTCGAGAATCCAACTCACCAGCTATTTCCTTCCTCTCTTACAAGCGAGCCCCTTAACCTAAGCAAGTCTAAACCGATCCTACAACGTTCCAAGCAAAATATTGGATTCCATTCAAGTCGAGTACACGTCATAATAGACATTAATGATATCAGGATTAAGCACACAAACGCAACAAAATGAAGGGCAAAGGCGACGAGGAGAAATCGCGACACAATATTTATCCCCGCTCACCCTAATATTAAAATTATATCAAGTAGATAATTTCGCTATAATTAGCAACTTATTACTTTACTCCTACAACTCTTAATTACAAGATAAAGTGATTATATGTAATGGTAGTTATTCTTGAGCCCAAATCTAGACTACCCATCAAATACCGGCTCAAACGCTATGGCACCTCGAAGAATGAGCCACAACCCAACAAATTAATGTACTAACGTATCTGGGCCCGTGGGGTCGCATTCGAGAAGGTTGTTGCATGAGCCAAAGGACCTATTGACTCGAGAGATGCTAGTTGGGGAACTGGCTACACCAAACTTTTCGTTCTTCTAGATGATACATCATTTTCGTTCGGATTGCATAAACATATATTTGCAGAATTCGAGTAGAGTTTCTTTCACCTAGGTTGTCCTTTCCCTAACATAATCTCCATGGCGTGAAGCTGAGGAATAGATTATTGTCAATGGAAATACGAGTTTGTTGGGAAGAACTGACGGAAAAGTTGTCCAAAGTAATATTAAGGTAGGGGGATGAGATGATGATGTACTCAGGACTTCTTTTCTTGGAAAACTGTACCAAACCGAAATAAATCAAGTGCCTCTTGATAAATCAGTCGATAACTTTGTTGTGATCACCATAATTAATCACATCTAGCAAAATACCTTTATTTCAAGGTCGCCGGCCCACACCAGGCCCCCGTCGACCCTTTCCGAAGACGGTGGAGTGGCGGTGGCGTTGGCCCATCGCCCTTGCCTTGCCCCTTTTTGTCTTTTTTTGTCTCCTTTTTATTTTTAGATACTTTTTTTCATTTTTATTTAATCAATTTTGGTTAAAAATTAGGATTTAGCCCAAAATGACATCATGTATTACATCTTTTAGTAAGTTAATGCCTGGAAAAAGAGAAAAAAAAAATATTTGAAAAGCTATACAGCATTTTTCGTTAGTTGAAATGGACAGAGTTAATAAAATGACTCAATTGTACAAATTTAATAAGTTTTAGGACTTAATTATATATTTTTTTAAAGTTTTAGGACTCAATAGTATTTTCAAAGTATTGAAATTATTTGTCTCGCTTCTTTAAGTGGGCCAATTCAACCTGGCCAAAATGCCAACATGCATGGCTACTAATCAATCGTCGAATATCAAATTAAATGGAGTGGTGGAAATCTTTGGTGAAAGGGTCTTATGAAAGTGATCCTCAAAAGGTAAAATCAGAGAAATAGAAAATTGTCCGACCTGCAGATCGAAAGTACAGGAGGGCTAAGAAGATGAAGACGAAAAATCAACATTAATCAAAGAAAAGAAAAACAACAAAGGGGAAAAAAAAATTAAGCAAAATCGTGTTAATTTGAGTTAATATGTCCTCATAAAATCACCGATCGCGACACGTAGAGTGATCGGTAAATACTGAACTGCCACGCAAATAATTTCAGATGAGAAATGTTGGCATTTTTGCGCAAACGATTAGAGTGATATTTGATCGACCAAAAGGTTTAAAACCACACTAACGATCTTACATCGATTAAGGATCGAAATAGCTAATTTCCCCGTGACAATTGATCCACACGCCTCATTTACATATATACATCGATGGGTGAAAATTGGCGGAGACCCTCGATTAGAATACCATGCGGGGGTAAGAGGATCTCCATCCGTGGAAGCATGACATAGATTTTCTACCTCGTGGTGCAATTACCATCCGATCTCGATGTATCCAACATGTAATGTTACGATTTTATAGAAAAAGCATATAATGTGACGACGAAAATACTAATGGGATAATTACCAAAAAAAAAAGTCATATCCGGTTCAAAACATTTCAATTTGGTCAAGTTTAATTCTAAACTTTTGGCCAATCTGCTAATATAGTTCTTCCTACCAATTTCGATCAGAAATTGTTAATATGGTCGTCGGCCGTCCTATGTAGCATGAATGCTGTTAACTTGGACAACTATTTGCGTTACTTTTAAATCTTCTAAATTTTTAAGTGTGCTTTTTTTCTTTTTCCCTCTTCCTTGGCTAGTCACCTAGCCTTGGCGATAGCCAACGACCTACCACAAGCAAGGGTTGCTGATGGTCGAGCATTGCCCTGGCGAGGTTTCGAGCCTCGCCAGTGGCTGACAAGGTTCGCCTTCCCCAGAACCTTGCCAGGAGCTGATAAGGCTCGCCCTCCTTGGACCTTGCAAGGGCGAGCTTTGCCCTGGGGTAGCGAGGTTGGACCTTCATAGTAGCGAGGAGAGGCCGACCCGTGCCTATGGCCAGTCGTTGGCCATCGGTGGGCTTGGAAATCGACAAAGAAAAGAGGAAAAAAGAAGAAAGAAAAGGAAAAAAAAATTGTCTATATTAGCGATAGCCATGTACATAAACGATTTTCGACCAAAGCTAATTGGAAGGACAACATTCGTAAATTGTCAAAAGGTTTAAAATTAAACAGACCAAGTTGAATGATTTATCACTGAATTGACATATATACGGTAAATATCGACGTCTATGTAATGAATTAAGGACTTTGTTCGATAATTTTTTTTCCCCAAGTACTAAAGCATGCATCGATCTCGCATGGAGGCCATACGTGGGTGTGGGCAAAGGGTTCAAAGCCTCTTCTCTCTCTCTTCTCTCTCTCCCTCGCGCTCCGTAAAAGAGCAGAGGAGACCTTTCGTCCCCCCTGAAAGTCCCTAAACCTCCGCTACTCCTCTCAAAGACCGCCCTCTTCTCTTTTACTATTCTTGTCCCTCCTCTCTCTCCTTCCACACAATCTACTTCACCTCCTCTCTCCTCCTTTTTTCTTGTATTAAGCCTTCATTCTTCACATGGACGCTCGCCGGCAACGTCGACCATCCTCCAAACCCCCTCCCTCCCCCGCCGCTGCCGGCGAACTCCTCCTACGCTCCAGCCGCCATTGCCCCAAGGCCTCCGACGCCCTCCCGCTCCCTCTCTGCCTTTACCAACGCCGTCTTCCTCGCCCTCTTCTTCTCCGCCGCCTACTTCCTCCTCCGCCGGTGGCGTGAGAAGATCCGCGACTCGACCCCTTTGCACGTCCTCACCCTCTCCGAGCTCGCCGCCCTCGTCTCCCTCCTCGCCTCCCTCGTTTACCTCCTCGGCTTCCTCGGCATCGGCCTCGTGCAGCCCTTCGTCTCCCGGGCCCCCACCCTGCACGACACCGGGGACCGCGTTAACGGCCCTTGGCACGTCATGGAGCAAGAGGAGGACAAGTTCATCATCAAGGAGGAGGACCGCGAGGGCTGTTGCGGCACATGCACCGCTGGGCCGCTTGCGGACGCCCTTTCCACGTCTGTCGCCCTGACTGAGGAAGACGAGGAGGTCATCGAATCCGTCGTGGCGGGGACGACGCCGTCCTATTCCCTTGAGTCAAAGCTCGGGGACTGCAAGAGGGCGGCTGCGATCCGGCGAGAGGCAGTGCAGCGCACGACGGGGAAGTCCATGGAGGGGCTGGCATTCGAGGGGTTTGACTACGCCTCAATTCTAGGCCAGTGCTGTGAGATGCCGATCGGGTACGTGCAGGTCCCCGTGGGGGTCGCAGGGCCGCTGCTGCTCGACGGGATTGAGTATGTGGTCCCAATGGCGACGACGGAGGGTTGCTTGGTGGCGAGCACCAACAGGGGCTGTAAGGCGATAAACACATCGGGCGGCGCTACGAGCGTCGTGCTTCGGGACGGGATGACTCGGGCGCCGGTGGTGAGGTTCTGCTCCGCCAAGCGTGCCGCGGAGCTCAAGCTATTCCTGGAGGATCCCGGCAACTTCGACACCATATCGGTTGTGTTCAACAGGTTAGTGTTGATTAGCGTCATCGTAACGGGATACGTGTGGCTTTTGGAAATATGCCTACGACGTTGTTCTTTCGCTTTCGGCTTCTTTCGTTCTGTTTAGTACGGACGACAAGCCTTATTCTCCGAGTGATGGTGCTACTTCAATTTCACCATGTTCCGGTCAATCCGACCTTGTAGTTGCTTAACTAGCGCAGGAAAAAGAAGTAACGTAGATCTTGCACTAGTTCTCTTCTGTTGAATGCATTTCTACTATGGTCTTTTTATCGACATTTTAGAGCGTAAGTGATCGAACTCTTTTCGCTTGATGATCGAAGCTTGCTTGCATCCGGGTATTTTCTACGGTGATTTCTCCGGTTAAATTTGATTTCCGTTTGTGAATTGCAGGTCGAGCAGGTTTGCCAGATTACAAGACATTAGGTGCGCGCTCGCAGGGAAAAATCTGTACATGAGATTCGTTTGCGACACAGGCGACGCAATGGGGATGAATATGGTCTCCAAAGGTGTCCAAAACGTCCTCGATTTCCTTCGGACTGACTTCCCCGACATGGAGGTCATCGGCATTTCCGGTAAATAGCCCGTCTTTGTCACCGGCGTGCTCTGCCAATGCTTATGAGATCGAGCATTCTTCATAGCAAAATCCTTAGAGGACGGGTCCATTTCTGTTTCCCCATCTATTTTCCTGCCATGTAATCCACACTGGGTAGCTAATATCTCTTAAATCAGAGCCAAATTCATAGAATCAACGTCAAGAAAATGGGCAATTACAAGTTGGTTCACATTTCAAAATTTAGTTCTCTCTCTTTGATGAATCTCTAGGACTATGTAATTTGGGACACGTGATGTGCACGCCGTGCAGGGAACTATTGCTCGGACAAGAAGCCCGCGGCGATCAACTGGATAGAGGGAAGGGGGAAGTCGGTGGTCTGCGAGGCAGTGATAAAGGAGGAGGTGGTGCAGAAGGTGCTGAAGACCACCGTGCCGGCGCTGGTGGAGCTCAACATGCTTAAGAACCTGGCCGGGTCGGCGATGGCCGGTGCGCTCGGCGGGTTCAACGCCCACGCCAGTAACATCGTGTCGGCCATCTACATCGCCACTGGCCAAGATCCGGCGCAGAATGTGGAGAGCTCTCACTGCATCACCATGATGGAGGCCATCAACGACGGCAAGGATCTTCACGTTTCCGTGTCCATGCCTTCCATTGAGGTGATTAATTCCTCTTCAATCCCAAATTTTTAGTAGTCTTACATGTGAAACACAGGGGGTGGACATGAAGTACTACACATCAAACAGACAGGTCCGTGGCAGCAAAAACAGACAGGACGAGGAGAGTAACGAACAAAGCAAATAAAAGATCAGAGTGTCGAGATTCAAATTCGTGGCCTGCGCTTTGATACCATATTAGACAAATCTTTTTCCGAGAAGTTTAAGCAATCAGGAAACAAGCGAACAGTGCACGTATCGAAAATTACGTAATAGAACATTGCTTGCGATGTTCGAGATCTGTTTTTGGACTTGAGGCAAACAATGGAAAGATGAAGAGGTTAGTTGATTAGCAGAGTACTAAAAAATTGCAATTTTTCTCCTCCCTAGCTTTCATGAATCTGCTACGGAATCAATGCATCCACTCTTTCCAAAAACCAAGGCCCCCAGATATTTCACTTTCGTGGGTTTGTCTAATCCTCCTGTAGACAATTTTCTTTTCCACGACTGTTCGTAGATTTCAAAATTTCGCAGATCTAGATGAGCCCATGAGTGATTCCTTGAGATTATCAGCCTGAGTCGCGCAAAGCAATAAATTATTACAACATGCTTAGTCCTGTTTCAGTGGGGTTCAGGCAAAGTTCTTTGCATCTGATCTGGTGTCCCCTTGAAGTTGAATTTAAAAACTTGGCAGAGAGCTATTTCCTTCTGAATCCTAGAAAGTCCTTGAAAATCTACTATGAAATTGCGGATTGCGCTCTTCTAAAATTTGTTATTTTTTTGTGATTCAGGTGGGTACAGTTGGAGGGGGCACCCAACTTGCGTCACAATCTGCATGTCTGAACCTACTCGGTGTAAAGGGTGCGAGCCAAGACTCTCCCGGCTCGAACTCGAGGCTTCTGGCCACCATCGTGGCTGGTTCCGTCTTGGCTGGGGAGCTTTCACTCATGTCCGCTTTGGCTGCCGGTCAACTTGTTAAGAGCCACATGAAGTACAACAGATCTTCCAAGGATGTCTCCAAAATGGCGTGCCAATAAGAGAACCCTGCTTTGATTCTCAGTATCACACGCCTTTAAACATTGGGAATGGGGAGAATAAAAGCTAAGAGAAGTTAGAAATAATCATCTGTGTAGGACATGGCAAGTGAGAGAGACAGAGAGAGGGAGAATTAGGAAGTGGGCAGGCATTGAGGATATATTCAAGGGCGTGTGGGTACAGAGAAAACAAGAAGGCAAAGAATTAGGAAGTGGAACATTTAGCGAAAACCTTAAGATCTATCTATGAGCCTGCGGAGAATAGATCCTGTCTTTTAATGAAGGGTCGGTTCTGTTTGTAATTCCTTTCAATCTGACCAAGATTACAGCAGCAATCCGGTTCCTCTCTTGCCAGCGATATGTTGTTTCACCTTGTCTCTCTCTGGAATCTCCATTGATCTGTATGTTGTTTCTTCATTAGCATAATAGTCTAGTCTTTTTCAGAAGAAAGACATATCAGAGGAAATTTTGGATATTTCTTTTGCCCTCTCTTTCTAGTTCCATCTATTTATATGAACAGGCTGACGGATGTCGTAGTTTCATGCACAGTGGACTTCTAGTTCCTTTCCAGGTATCACACGAAGGGCCTTTGCTAGCCGAGAATCCGAGATAGTACAATTGCAATATGAACAATGTAGACCTCGATACTTATACAGGTGAATCAAATTAAGAAAAGAGTCACTTGGCTATGAGTTAATAAAGTGGATACCATACAAATCCTGGGTGCGGTACAGGAGCTAACTGGGGAGGGCATACTACTAACATGTCACTACTGTCTGCCCAGAGCATCGACAATTAGAAATCACAAAGCTGCTCTGCCTAATCTGGATACAGGGCATATTGGTTAAATGTCCAATAACTAATGTTCTCGTCAGAAATTTTCATTTTCTGCATGCATCCAAGCTCCACGAGACATTTAAAATGCATCAATGCTAATTGAAACAGTGGCCGCCTGTTGGTTCTCGGTATAAGAGTAGATCAACCGACCTTAATCACAAATGAAATGTTTCCTAGGCCATTTCTGGTGCAACTCTTTTGGCATCTCTTACAGTCTACTTGTTTATTGTGGGTGGGATCTGGGATTCATGTTTATTTTATTTTATTTTTTATTTTTTTTGGTCGAAAAGATTCATGTTTATTTATTCTGCAACTTCTCTCTGGACATTCTCAGGCACCTAGACCAGAAAACAGCAAAGACCTGAATGTTGCTTTGCTTCACAAGAAGTAGAAATCCAGGTCTGTGCATCGCCTTTTCACAAGAAGTAGAAATCCAGGTCTGACAGACCTGAAAATGATGCTCAAGCATGTGACCCTCAAAGTAGAAGAACCTCCCTCACGGGCCAAATTATTTTCTACCCTAACCACAATAGCTAGCTCAGTAGTTTTCACCATGCGGCGTCCGAAGTTGCGTTTGCTTGCTCTATCTGGATTTGTTTTGACTGGCATACTTGCACTTGACAAAGGTGTACGCATCTGATGGGATAAGATGATGATTATTCATGTGATGGTGTGTTTCTGATTCAGGTTTTGCAGATGGACCAGGATTTAGATAGAAAGAACTTACGCAGGCATAAGCAGTAAATCACTTTGTCAGTTCAAATTTCACATGTCCGATCATCCATTGACAGTAGCATCAGCCCAAGGAAAAAACCAGTATCCTTTTCTTGGAAAAGACTTACTGCTGAACTGAATTCGTGGGTTGAATCCAAGAGCACTAAATACTGCAGTTCTCATATTCACCATCGTTCCAGTTTTTCATGCCATTTTTTCGGAGGGTGGCGTTCCTATTCATCATCATCTACTGCTACCTTCCTGATATCTAGAACTCTTACTCTTACCATCCAAATGAAGATTTCGAAAGGATATGATATCCTAGAAGAGTATTATATTTGCAAATCGGTTTCGAATGAATTTCAGAGGCATTTGAAAAGGTAGAAGTTCAAAAGGCGGGCTCAAACATGGAACTCGAGCACGGTTTGGTCGCCCGATCATGAAAGTTTCTCCAGAGGGCTCTCCGTAACCAAATTAGGAAGGCGTTGGATGCCATTTCCCTCCTCAAAATCCATCATTTGTCATGGGTTTAGGGGCTCTTTAAGGCCACTGTGTTGGCCCATTAGCGGTTTATTCAATCACTTCTGCAAATGTAGTTTTCATTCAAGTTAATAATTCTTGGTTTATTAATCATGTTTTGTTCATTGGACAGCTTTGGCATCCGTTGCTACTTTATTAGAAGAGCGAGTCTTTATGTGCTTTGTAAGTTTGCTCCTGTTCATCACATTTCCATTGAAAGGGATGCTCGTTAAAATTCCTCCCACAGGCAAATCTGAGTGTTTTTAACATCAAATATGACGAGGGTTCCCAATAAAGAGTTCGCATGACCCCAATCTATATTGGTATCATCACATTCAGAGATTGATAGCTCACAGGTTCTTCTATGATCGAGATTGATTAAAAGATAAAGTTTAAAGATCAAATTGAACATCAAGCGAGAGCTCAAAAGTGGACTTTGTCCTATCACGAAAACCGGGCATGACTGTCAGCAAAATCATGCAGATACACCAAATTCAGATGAAGTCATCTTGGGAATAGCAATAGAATAAAAAGACCCGCGTGTGCTTTTTGAGGTGAGTGCACAAAGGTACATCATACATGGACATAAATGTAAAGTTCACAGTGTTAAGCAGAGGACAATGAACCTAACAACATGTGGGCTAAGTGTAATCCTTCGTTTGTTGTTCCATAACTCATGACACATTGCCTTATTGGTGTCTTATCAGATGTCTCATCTAATATTCATCCCTTTGATACGCGAAAAGGAGAAGGAGAACGTATACTGGATGACTTATTGGGTGCCGTGGCCTAGAATGAGGCCCGTGGGGGCGGCGCCGTAGATGTCCTGCTCCCCGAGACAAAGGGTCTAGGCGCCTAACCGCCATGAACCCATGTAGGATCGATTGGAGGAACATCATGTGTCCAAAGTAGAACTGTCAATATGGGTCAAAGACCCATATTTAACCCATATTTTGTATAACATGGGTTTTATATGGGTCATTAACTTTTGAATGACTCACTAAAAATGGATCCAAAAGGTTGAAGTAAAATTAAATGGGTCAAAATTGGACCATGCATGGAACCCATTTTTGACTCATGTTGGACCCATTTTTGACCCACAACTCCTACAACTTACAAATGGACCTATGGCCTTGAAGCCTAAACTTTCTTCTTCTTTTTTTAAATTTTTTATTTTTACAAATGGATCCATGATGTCGTCCGTTGGCCGCTGTGGTCCGCGGTCGCGGTCGCGGCCGCCGTTTGTGGTCGCCGCTGCCGTCTGCGGTCGAGGTCCCCGACGTCGTCCGCGGTCGCGATCGCTACCGCAATTCATTCACAGTCGCGGTCATGGTCGCCGCCGTAGTTCCCGTTCACGGTCATGATTGCCTCCGCTGCAGTCGCCGCCACTGCTGTGGTTTTGCCGCCAGTCGTCATTTGTCGCTATCTGCCGTCGGTCGCCATCGGCCGTCGCCGCCACCATTTTTATTACATGAAAGTATTTTAGTAAAATCATTTTTTATTTTATTTAATAATTTTTTTATTATTTAATTTTCTTTTTTATTTGGTGTAAAAATTTTATCTAATAACATATACATGTAAAAGCTTAAAATAGGTTAAATGAGTTATATAATTTTTCTTAGAATATTAGTGTGATTTGACAATATAGATCAAAATGGGTCAGGTCGGGTATGGGTTGGTTATGACTCGGATCGGGTATGAGTGATTGAATATGGGTCAAAACGGGTTAGACGGGTCAATATAGGTTGGACCATATTCGACCCAACCCAAACCCGACCCGATCCACCCATTTGACACCTCTAGTCCAAAGGGAGTGAGAGAGGTTATCATTAAGGTCGGATGCGAAATTCTGAATCGTCTGCGCAATGCTTCAGAGGGTGAGCTCATCTGTCCAGCTTACATCACAAAGCAAGGTATTCTCATGTTCACAGGCAAGGGATAGTTCAGATGATCTCTCTAATCCGAAACGTTTTCTTCTCCAAGCTGAGAATGACCAACACAAACTAAAGTATCTGGTCTGAGCTGCCTTTTCCCCTTAATTTTGACAGTACTCGAAGAACTAATCTGTAAATTTGACACTTCGGCTCTTTCCAATTAAGCTTGGCCCATCACTTAATATAATATGAAATGGATTAGCGGGAAAGCAGCTGTGATCAATATCTTAAACACCGTATCATTGTCGATCCGAAGATGTAAGAATTCAACAAAGGTAGGCCGCCTCCTGGGAACATAAACAAGTGCCCTGTGCAAAAGTTTGAAACAATGATTGGCCTTTTGATTCTCAAAAATTCCAACTAGAACATCCACTTTCCGTCCTTTCACATTAGCTTTTATGCTTTCTCTTTAGTCAAGCTAGAGAAATGTGTGTGTTGATTACGTTTTTGGAGTCTTAATAAGCTGCTAAATTTGGCACAAGAAATTTAGACTCACATATTCTGGAGAAGCGTCTGATCTGGGATTCGATATTTGCTCGGCGCGAACTCACAGCCCACAGAAATAATTGTTATCGAATTGACTGTACCGAGATATGCCGGTGGGCTTAATTTCGATGCGCGGTAGTAATAGACCTGACCGGCATCATTCTCATTTCAGGAAGTTCAGCAATCCGCATCACGGGGAATCGCCATAAGAAAGAAAACTTACGCATGATGTGAAGCATGGTCTCTGTTATTCCGTGTCTCAATTTCAGGAAGTTCAGCAATCGGCATCACAGAGAATCGCCGAAAGAAAGAGAACTTCTGCATGATGTAACACGGGCTCTGCAATTCTGATGCGGAAATTATGAATCTCAGTTCAGGAAGTTTAGCAATCAACCTTTTTCTCATGTTGAACAGAAATTGTAACATTCTAGTCCTGGCACTCGCATTTCTCGTCGACTATAGCATCACCGAAACATCCTAGTAATACAGAGTGAAACAAAGCGAGCGAATCCATGATCAAGTTACTTAGAAGTCTCAAACGAGTTCTACAGTATGGCATTTGGAAGAACCTTTGGATCATCATCATACATCATATCGACACAGGAGAGAGGGCTCCTAAAATTGCTGCGAACGGAGCTAACGGGAATAGTTTAATGGCCCGAAACAAGAACAGAAAACCAAACAAAACAAAAGGTGTTCTTATGCACAGAGTAATTACTACCCTCCTTTTATGTATGCGTGACTTAACAAGACTCTATCTTCGGCTGAACCCGGTATTCATTGACCGAAACCGAGGACCGCTTGATGAACTCCAAGCAATCCGCAATGGCTTCCGAGTAAACTGAATTGGACCGCGCAAAGGACCGCATCCTACAACTCTCCGACATGCCCGAGCCGCAGTAATAAGTACAACGAGATGCGTCGCCCTTCACCAGATTCCTCCTGCTACTGCTATTCCTCCTCAGAGAAGAAGAAGAAGAAGAAGAAGAACAGCAACAACAGCAAGTGCTGTCGGCACTGCTTTCTCTGCAACAGATGCTTCTCTTGAAGGCTCTGAGAGCTCGACCGTATCTGCATCTCCACTTGCTCAACGCCCTGAACAGGGACGCGAACTTGGCGCGCAGTCTATGTACTGAGAACCTCCTCGAGCTCACCTTGAAGCCTCTGTTGCCGATGCTTCCATGGCCTCTCCGTCCAAAACTAGCGTAACCCAGATCACCAACTCCCGCCATGACAACAAAAACCTCAACCGGAAAACACCCACCCACCCACCCCACAAATCCTGGGGGCCTATATGGGCTGCTGAACAATGTCTAAACAGGCCACGACACGGCAAAAACGAGCCGACCGGCCGGGCACGAACGGGGGCGATTAGGTCGGGAAGATGTACAGGGGAGGGACACGAGAGGTGGTGGTGAATGTCTGCAACTCTTTTTTGGTAGTTCGGGCCTTCGGCTTTGGGTGGTGGCCGGTCGCGAGCGGATTTATAAGAGATTGGCTCGTTTTTCTTGTTCTTTAAACATGGTGGGTGTGAATGGGAACGGGGACGCTGTGGCCAATGCAAAAATTTGTAATTTTGAGCAGAGAAGAAGCAAAGAGCAAGAATCGCAATGTACACGCGTCGTACGAGGACACGATGGGGCCGTGTGGGACAAGAAATGGTGGAAATTGTCAATGGTATCTCGCCTTTGTCACCTGTGATCGACAAGAAAAGAAATATTGAATGGACCGCGCAACGGTTGGAGAATTTGGTACGTGATCATTACTGAAACATGGAGTCAGTGATCGACCGCATATTTTGCTTTGAAGAAGTCGTAAATCTGCTCCTCGAGCTTATCTCGTTACGATGATATAATCTTGATATATGAAGCTCGTTTCGTCTCAAAATTATCAAGAATGCATATTGATTTGCAGCTAGACTGACGTTATTTCTCTCTTGTATTCATACAGATCACTCGGCAACAATACTACTAATTCCATCGACCAGGAGGGGACGGCTGTGGAATTTTCAAATTGGATGTTCCCCGATTTTTGGACATGAAATGGTGTCCCCCTTTCCGATGGAAAAGAGGGGCGACTTTCGTCTAATTGAGCTGTTGTTGTTTTTGTTTTACATGCGATAAAACAAAATGAAAGATGAAGAAGGCTGTACTCTTGAATGTGACCTTTTTCCATGGAAATGATACGGAAGAGAATCGCAGCTTGTTTTTTTCGTTTTTCAAAATCCTCCTGCATCCTTTGAGATGCTCGGAGCTTTTGGGTAAGCTAGAATGTCGATTCGTCACTTCACCGGGCATCTGAAAAGCGGCTCCGTTCTAAATATAAGTCGAGCTTTAGGCGTGGAAACCGACATGGGTCATGATCGAATCGAACGAAACAAGCCGGACGTACATATGGATACGATAATCGAGGCCATAAGAAGTCTACGGTTCTGAGATCGAGACGAAATGTATTGCCGTCAATTTCATGTCGGTTCGACACATGTCATGGCAGTTATGGTCTCGCGCTCTTGAAATTCTGTGCGTTCTCGGGGGTTCAAAGGCACTAGAGCGGAAGAAGGTGGTGTAGGTCATCAAACTTCAGCAACACTCCCCGCCGGAACAAGAGGGGCTGAAAAAACCGTGTCCAGGTGCAAATCCTCAGCGACCATATTCAATTTCTGTGATTTTGGGAGTGAGTAGGTAGCCGGAATTGTGTAATGTGTGTCCCTAAATCGTCGGATGAGCAAAAAATTCAAGGGCAGGTCGTCAGGTGGCGAGCAATAACGCCATGCAAAGTGTTTTTAGGCTTCTTCATTTTCCCACACAACTCCAGCGGAAGTACAGATTACCTAGCGAAGCTAACCCCGCCGCCGCCGCCCTCTTCGACTTCGTGGAGATGTTTTCCGTGGGAAGCGCCTCTTTGACTCTGAAAAATGGCCATTATTGCCCCGAGGGGCGTGACAATTCCTAGAGCATCGCAAACCTAAACAACGCGAGAAAATCACATTAGACTGCCATCTGCACCGACCAACGACGGTTGCTAATCAAGCGACAAGTCTACCTTCCAATGTGCATCGCAAAAAGTCACGTACTTTCACCTGAATTGATGGACTTGTAGCATGGCTCTAAGAAGGATTTTCTAGAATTGGGGATTCATGCCGGGAATTAGAAGTGAACAAAAAAACCATGATCCATCCAAACTGGATTGGATTTTACCCAACCGATTGATTTTGGATGGAACCGAAGGGTACCGGTCCAGTTCTCGATTTTAATTTTCTAGAACAGGCGAGTATCGATTCAATTCGTGATTTCGGGGTGGGAACTATTCAACCGACTCAATCAAACCAATCCATTTATATAATATAAATGTAATTTTTTTAACTGAAGTCATCTCTCTCAAAGGACTTGCTTTTCCCTTGAATTTGGAAATCTCTCGCTTCTGATTAACTTACTTTTCCATGCCTTATTTTATTGTTGCCTGGCATAATCTCCACGCAACATACTTCCCTAGTGCAAATAACCATGATCCACCTAATTCATGCTAGGAATTAGGGGTGAGGGGAAAAAATCAAGATCCATCCAAACAAAATCGAACCTTACCCAACCGGTTGATTTTAGATAGAACCAAAAGGTATCGATCCGGTTCTCATTTCAATTTTCTAGAACCAATGGGTATTGGTTCAGTTCATAGTTTCGGATGGAAATTATCCAATCGATTCAATGAATCGATCCTTTTATATAATATAAATATATATTCTTTTAACTGAAACCATTTCCCTTAACGAGCTTGCTTTTCCCTTGAATTTTAAAATCTCTCACTTCCGATTAACTTGCTGTTTGACACCATGTTTTTGCCGACTGGCGTAATCTCCATGCAACATACTTTCCTAGTGCAAGTAGCCAACGACTAACTACTCTCTAATTCTTTTCAATTCTCTAGGACCTCAATAATACTTTTGTGGCATGATTCTTGTTTTACAAACTCAAGTATAACTTGCTTTTGTGGCATGCTTCTTCTTCTTCAATCACTAAAGATTAGTTTCATTTTTTTTAATTAATATTGATACTTGGTAGGACTGTGACCAGTATGCAACAGAGAATCGAACCATACTAATAATCCGATTATCGAGTGAAACCATGAAATGAGCAAATGATTCACCATTCGCATCTTACAGAACCAATCCCTAACAAGCAGTTCTCAATTATAGGGTAGAAACCACCCATCCTAAAGACATCAATCCGTGGTTCTCCAATTGTGTTGTTTTGGGCAAACTTTGATTAAATCCCATCTCGCAAGAGGAGTCCGAAGTTGGGGGAATTCCGTCGAGACTCGTCCATTTGTGGGTGACGAAGGGATCTCATAAACTATTCTTGGGATGGAAGTTGCGGGTGTGGCATCAGGAGGAGAGGTCTAAGCGGGCACGCAGGAATCCAAGCGCGTGTTCCTGAGCTTTGGTGATCCGGTGGGCTTTTGAAGAGACCGCGACAAGACCAGAATTGTCAACTCAGTGTCGCGGGCGCATTAGGCTGTCTGTATGCCGGATGAGCTGTTCCTTCCAAATTTAGCTGTTCCTTCCAAATCGTCAAATCATCTGATTGAAGTCGACAAAGTAATGACACCTTTGCCCCTCGAGATAATGAGAATCTTCGATTTGGTCTACAGCTCTGCAACATTAGTTTCTTTGACCTTAGGCAACGGTGTCAGGCGAGATAACTTCCCTCAAAACACCTTTAACCAGAGCCTAGGAATGCGTTCGCCACTCAGTGAAAGCTAAGACGCATGACAACACTTCTTACTTCTTCCGCATGACAACACTCCTAGAACAAAAATCTATTTAATTATGCAACTTCATTTTTTCAGAGCAATTTTTTGCTCCAGATAATTTTGGAGCCATTTGAAGTAAACAACTTACGTCTCTCCAAAAGTTAATTTCTAAAACAAAAATGTTGTCATGCCCGCCCTCATGCATGAAGTAGCCCATGGAATTAAGAGCATCCCTCTCGCCAGTGCTTGCTTAGAACACAAGGACGACTCAGCTCCAACAGAACAACAGTAAATCAGACAAGTGAACAAGGACAGTCCACCACAGCACGAGAGAAATCCATACCATTTATAGAAGCTGGAGATCCTGGGAACCTGCAAGTGGCCTCTTCTGAGCTTTCTCCCTTGCTTCTACAGAGATCAGATTCTAACCCGAAATGATTGAATGAGCATAGCCAGATGGAGATTCAGTTGAAAAGAGTAGGATCTCAAAACAGTAATAGATAACAACTAAAAGGTAACATTAATCAGAGCTAATCTAGTCCGCTACACAGGAGTACAAAGGAGAGTGAACTGAAGACGGGGACATGGTTTAGTGAACTACAGAAGCTAACACCTAAAGTTAGTACCAATCAACATGATGCGCATAAGCACACCAAGTTGCTATTCTGATTGCTCGAAAGGAACCCGAACAAATAACTGCCCATGCAGGGTGACCACTGCCGATGTCTGGTGTGGATCAATTCTTGAAGGTAAGTTGACGATCTGTACAAACGAGAAAACATTCCTTCTCCATCAAATGATTCCCAATCTTAAACTATAATGCTGTCAGTGATTGAGAATGACAAGTCCCAGCAACGTAGAGGAACATCAACCGGGAGCACACCACAAAGCAAACGACTGTGACTATCAAGACAATCTACATCATGTAGGCATCTATAATAGCACTATGATCCATGAGCATAACCATTTCATCCAGATTTAATAGCTCCTCCAGCAAACAGCAATAAATAGCAGGCATTGTGAGGCAATAGGCTCGTGGCAGGGGTTTGGCTAAGGAGACGGACTAGAAGAAGACTGTTGGCTTCCAAGTCCTAACACTGATGAAAGCACAGCCAAGAAGGAAATGGAGGAGGCATTGCTGAAGCATTTGCCAGTGTCCACTTTGCAAAAGTGGTTTTACAATGATGGATCCTTCAAAGCCAAATCACTAGTTCCGAAGGTAATCATCTACCAAGAGAATAATATACCTTCTTAAAAGGAGTCACCCCCCAAGGATTATCGGGTTGCTCCGGCTCACCACTTATAACCAGTCTCCCAGCAGGATCAGACTGGACCCTGACCTGGATATTTCCAAGAAGCAAATGTGACATCTGAACAAAATACATGCAGCCAACCAAAGCCAACACACAAGAAAAACAGAAGAAAGAAAGAAAGAAAAGAAGAATAAAGACAGAAAAATAAGATATTCCTCTGTTTCAGCAAAGGCACCTTAGTTTTTTAAAAAATTGGGAGCAATTTCATGGACAAGACTCAGGGAAAGTGTTGACAAATAGCATGAGGTTGTTGGCTATTATGCTTGCACTTCTCGTGAGGCTATCTCAATATGTTTTAGAGAGGCTTGCCCAATCACATACCAAGGATATGTGAATATGCATACTCAAACTTAAGGAATAATAGTAGTATGGCACTGCCCCATCAAACTGTGTTGACTCACACAATTGAAATTCACTCATAACCAGATTCACATGGACCCCAAGTGACAAGATGTCATGCCAATAGAACATGATAATAACAGTAATGTCAGGAAAGTATTGATGGATAACTCTCTAAATTGGCACCAATTGTACCACCACCCTCTTTCATAATCTAGCCTACTGTATCCCTAAATTTCCAGCAAAATGACAACTTCAATTTCACAAGAAACTATCACCACCATCAATGGTAACAAATATCATATGCCATGTTCATTATGGCATTTGAACCATTGAAGTTTGCTGTTTCATTTTCTTCACTACTAATGAACTTTAGTGTTAAAAACAAATTGAAGGAAAGAGTGATGTAGCTTTCATGATTTTCTGTTGCGAAAATAGAAATGGTTATACAGAAACCTCAGTCCAAAAAAAAACCTCCAACACGAAAGGTCCGATAAAATGGATTACTACCTTTGTCCCATTGTAAAGTTCATGAATCAATCTAATAACAATTATGAAAACATAATTCAGAGACCGAGTTCTCACCTCCTCCCTTAGAAGCCCTGGAACTAAGGCATAGACTTCAAAGCAATCCTTCTGCACGTGTCGAAAAATGAAATTCTAGCAAGACCTTGAATCTTGAAGAGAACTATGCAAGTGAATCAATAGACTTACAGTTTTCTGTACGTTGATTTTTACCCAATCAGCTGGTGCTCCAATGTCAACTACTGGTATATCCAATCTGGCAAATGGTAGCCATATTAGAATAGTTCGAAGAATTAAAAGATCTACATTATAACCAGTCTACATTACAAATTAATAAACCAGGCAAAAAAATACAAAAAAATATGACTTACTGAAGGATTTTCAACATTCAGATCCACTCACAAGAGTAAGGTGATTAGTAGTTGATCTTCCACGTCAATGAACAGGGAGCCTAAATATTTTTTCTTTGAATTTGTTGATTATTTTTAATTAATATAAACCAACAATCAGTAATAGAATCCTTACCCAAAAAAACCAATCAGTAATAGAAAGACCAATTAATACGGAATGAGAGAAATTAGAGAAAAGACAAGACAGTGAAACAATGTTGAGTCAAGAGCCCCTATTGAGACACCAGAAGAGTCATTCAACAGGGTAATGCTACTATAGACCCCGTACCTAAGATTATATAGAACATAATACTGCTGGTTGTACTAATTAGAAAGAATCATCCGACTATCTGTGATACCTAAACCAAGAGAAACAATCATATAATAAACTTTTATTTTTTTTGGTCAAACATATAACAAACTAATTTAATAGCAGTCACATTACAAAAATTCTGGCTGAAAAGGATACAGACTGAAAGAGGACCTTAACTGTGATTTAGAAGTTTTTGGTCGTGTAGCTTTAATAGAACTTTCCAAGTATGGTTGCTTCTTTCGTTTCACTGGACCTGCAGTGACCACTCCACAATAAGAAACTAAATAGCTATAAAACAGTAGAGGCAATAATGATACATCAAAAGAACAGGACAAAATTCCAATATGTAGCATACCAACACTTTTAAGCTGCTTTTCACGTTTTTGCATGGACATGGCATTTTTATCCTGCAATTACAAGAATAATAAAGCTTAGAGCCTTAAGAAAAAGTAAACACAAGGAAACCAAAACTAATCACAACATAAGAGCAAGGATCTAGTAGGACATGGTAAATACCTTTATAATAGGATCACTAACTTCACCATTACCAAGAAGACGTTGCGAGTGCCAACCCTGCCTCGCACGAGCTGCAGCATCTCTGGGTGCCCTACCAGATCCCGATGCCTAATTATAGTAAAGAAAGCTAAGTTAAATGCTGAAAATTACTCCTACTCTACATGTTGTTAGGAAATAATTAGAAGAGAATGGAGGGAGTAGGTAAAATCATTAAGATCAAACACGCAAACAACAATTAAAGGGCAACCCCAGTGCACACGGCTCCCCATTATACGAGTGTCAGGGGGAGGCCTCTATTGTGCACTGTGTTTCCCTTTTTTCTTTAGGAGGACTGTTTCCATAACCAGAACCTGTGGCACAAAGCTAACCCTAAGAAATATTTAATAGCTTGTATCATCAGCGAAGTCGAATAGTTTTTTTCTTATTACTGCTGCGAAAATATGGCTCCAGAATGTTCTTTTTTAAAAGATCTCCCTTGGGTTGATTAAAAAAGTATCAAACATAACGCGGAGAAACGTAGTGAATTACTTTCAACAGAATCCTTAATCACATTTCAGAGTGAAAGAGGACTCAAGATGGGATTACAAAAACTTAACCAAGGATGTCTTGTTCAAACTTTTTAAGGTTCAAATTTTTCTATATCGTTCTTAGTCCTTTTTTAATAGAATCACCACTCTTGTTCAAGATTTATGAACAAGGAAATTTTGATAAGAGATTATCTATATAAGATTAGATCTCATGAAGCCAGATCAGAACAAAATGGTCAATCTTCAAATAATAACTACATTACCTGATTGTCACCAACCATAGGCTCTGTGGGAGAAGCAACAATTATATTAAGCTCCCCACCGCGCATATTGTGCCGTTCATAATCAAGGAGTGCCTACAAAACGAGCAAAATAGTTAAGAATTCATACATGCAACTGTTCAACACAAATTTGTAGAACCGGTTCAACACATCGTAGAAGATTAAAGAGCGCAAAGTATCAAACTAAGACTCACCTTCTCATAGAAACCACGAAACGTCCAAGACACTGTAGTGCATGTCCTGCATGGAAGGACTGGACTGATTATCTACGTATCAAGTTGACAATGCAATTACTTATCCATAAGGAGGCAAGAATGAAGACTTCAAATGACCATCCTTGGAATCTGTCCGTCAATCACTGGCCTAAATGCTTAAATGTACAAATTTTCAAAGTAGAGAGACAAACCACTATAACCACCGCAAAAGAGGAACAGGCAAATTAGACGGGCAAAAGAAGTCACAGAATTTGAACATATAAACAATACAAATAAAAATCCGACAATAACAAGTTCAAGATACGCAGAGAAGATATTACACAGGCAACAGTCATTCCTCATAAGCAGAATTAACAGCTCTGGCCTAGGCTTCAGAATAGAAACTATTCCTTACTTGGGGGGTTTGAAGGACTCTCCAACTTGCCGCCACAGCTTACATGATGTAACCTATACACCATAGAAAAATTTCAATTGATTGCTAAAAAGGGTCACTTCAAAAACCGTGAAGTGCAGAGCAACATAGCAGAAAAACAAAATGCATTTCAAAATGTCTCTTCTCATGAATACGGTTGCAAAATGTTACAACTAGAGAGAATATTCTAATTCACTAGACAATCCTTAGAAAGTGTATTATTTTGACCAATCATAGGTTGCCCAATGCACGAGAATGAACATCAAAAGCAAAATCCAGAAAGACATGCACCTTATCATAACCTCCGAGTCTAGTCACAGCTCGCCATAACCTTCATCACCATTTCAAGAATAAGAACATTAGTTTTGACAGAGACAATATCCAGGGACAAGTCCTCCTAAATTTCAGTATAAAAAAATCACGGCTGACTTACTTGAGGCAATTTAGACCCTCCCCGTAAAACTTAGGTGGTTTGAATTCCATGCTCCTCTCCCTAAAGAAACTCTCCAGCTCCTTCATGAATAATGATTGGTCCTCTTCTGTCCCGGACTCACTACCTTCCTCATTTTCATCTAAAAGAAATAAATGTTTCAAACTGGGGCGGCCGTCATCCTTAGATACAGGGGTCTCAGTCTGATGCTCCTCAACCTTCATCGGTTCCACTTTCTCAATTTCAGCATTAGTGCCAATGGATGCCTCATTAGGTGCAACAATGTGGTCTTTTTCTACTGATGATAAATCATCACAAACAGCACCCGTTTTACTTTCCACCATCTCAGTATCTTTAGCTTTGGCCTCCAATAACGGTTCAATAGGTTCTGGAGGACTTACTGACAGGGCAGTAGAATCAAAATTAGTATCCTGCAGAGGCAACTCAGTGGTTTCCTTCTGAGCCAGGGTGATAGAATCAACAATGGTTTCCCGTAGAGGCAACTCAGTGGCTTCCTTCTGAGCTGGGGTGGCAGAATCAACCTTGGTTTTCCCTAGAGACAAATCAGCGGCTTCCTCCTTAGGCAAATCAGCGGCTTCCTCCTTAGGCAAACAAGTGGCGTCCTTCTCAAGCAAATCAGTGGCTTCCTTCTGTATCTCTTCCTTGGGGGCAGCAACAGATTCAGCACTTCCACTATCACACTCGGGCACATCTTGCTGATTTTCTGCAACAGCTATATTATCTGGGGCAGAGAGTGGAGTGCTTGAGACAGGTTCTAGTTTCTTATCATCAGTTGAAGCATCTTCCGCAGGTAAAGTGTGTCCATTCTCAACTGGCTTCAAAGTTTCCTCTACAGGCATTGAATTAGGAGATTGTTCATGAGATGCTTCAACTTGCACTTCATTTGGCAGCCCTTCACCAACAACATTTGGAGCCGGCGGCACCTCCTTGTCCATCTCCTCATTCTCCTTTGAACTGCTCATCTTGTTCTTCTAAAGACAGTCCTATCAAAACAAGGGCTTTAATGTTCACAGCGCTTACTTCCTTTCCAACCTTTAAAGAAGGCAAATCTAGGGCACTTCCCGTTCTGGGAACTATTCCATCTTCTGTGCCCTCAACTATTCGGTGTTTTTAGCTCTGGACTTTTGTTTGGGCACTATTTTGAAACGATACATAACAGACTGTTTTCAAAGCTTTGATGAACATCAGCAGAACACAAAAACCACTTGATGGGATTTCATTCTTTCTAATATTTCACAGGGAAACAGCTGAAAATGACCATTAACGTTCTCCTAGTCACCAAAAAACCACAACAAGGCATGCCAGCAAAAACATTTCCGGGGCCAATTTCAGTCCCCAGATAATTTCCCCAGCCAAACGCCCAGTCACATCCAATGTGAACTCCAGCGACCAAAAAAGAAACAGGAGGGGAAAAAAGAAAAAATCGCAGGCTCCTATGCAAGTGTGCGCATGCACTTTCTGCCAATTTCCTCTTCAACTCGAAACTGAGCTAGGCACTCTCTTACGAAGCCAGCTAAGGCGAATGCGAATACCCACACCCTGTCCGAGCGCCTAAGCAACCGAACCGTGCGCTTAGGGCTTCCGGGTAAAAACCACAACTCAATGACCTAACCTATCCAAGCACAGGACCGCAACAAAAACCAACCGAACAAACACACGGAAGAACAGGCAACAAACCACACCAGGGCCACACGCGCGTTCCCTGCATGTCAAGAGAGAAAGAGCGAGGGAGAGACTGACCTGTGGCGCTGCGGAAAATGCGGCGACAGAGATTCACAGTCCAGCTCGAGGAGGAGGAGGAAGATTTGCAAGAAGAAATGCCAACAAAAACCCTAGAGAGTATCCTTATCAGGAAGATGAAGAGGAAGGACAAGGGCGATGGTGTTTCCGTTCCGAGAGATCTGCCAAATGAAAACGCAAAATTGAAAAACGCTTTTCATGCCCGGGAGAGAGCAGTTACGTTTTTTCTCTTTTTTATTTTTTTTGTTGCTCTCTTTTCCTCTTCTCCGATCAACAGAGCGACGCAGGCGCTGAGCTCGAAGAGAGAATCTACGACGGCGACGTTTTGCGGGGTGAGGTGCCATTTGGGCCGGGCCTTCCAAGATCCAGATCAATTGGGCTTGGAGGAACCGATATTCCGCGACATCGCAGTTTGGGCTTCTGTTTTCTTCCTTTCTTGGGTGAAGCCTTAGCATGAAAAGACCAATCTGGACAGGCTTGACGTTAGAAGATGCCAACTGCGATTTTCCAAGCTTGGAATATTTACTAGAGGTGCCTGATTGATCCATTCAAGCTTAAATGCGATCGCTCGGAAAATTGTGGGATTTAAGCATACTTCGTACGGAAATTTTAAGGATCACTTTGCGGAAAAACATCGTCATTAATAACAGTGGCACGGCCTTACTCTAGCCGGAGCTACTAATCAAACTCGAAAGCTTCTCAAACCCACCAACACGGCCAACGGCGGGCGACAAACGACGCCTACGACTCCGGGAGCAAGTTTTTCTGCTCAAGGAGGCGCATTCGCCATTGAGGCCGGTGTATGTTGCCCCCTCGGATTGTGTCGACCCCATGTAGGACCTGCATGATCCGATAGATCACCCGTACTCGGCCCAATGGCGTTGCGCGCAACCAGTGACTTCACCGGAGAGCCCGACCGGGTGAAGGAGATGAAGGGAGAAGGGACAATACGGGAGGAGAGAGGGGTTTGCAAAGCTGAAGATTCGTGGTTTTGGATCTTAAGCCCTCGCGAACACTTCATCAACATGAGCGTTTTTTTATGGACAACACACGGAGCACGTTGTCTATCATTGGTTAGCTTATTCCTGAGAGTTGGATTAGACTTGGATTTTATGTTAGCGTCCCACATCGATAAGACATTTGAACGGTGACATTCCAAGGTACCTTGGACTAGACTATAAACTTTCAACTCCTTTCGGTCAAATCTTACCTTTCGATTGCGGGTCATGAGATAGGCCGCTAACTATTCCTTTTATTAAAATATCGTTAAATTTTATGGATAATACCACGAAACTCTCAAATTGGTACATCAAAAATAAATTCATCTTATGTTAGTTTCCGTTAATTTTTTTGCAGTCAAATCGATGAGTTGGATGACACGCGACAGTTAATGGGTGTATAAGCTTGGAGTTTTTACATCCCATTTGTCATGTATGTATCAATTTATAGTTTTTTTTTTCTAGATAATGATCCAATTTAACGAAAATTAACGGGAGGTAAATTTGTCGCATGGGTAACAATGAAGATCGCCTATCATTAAAATAAAAATTTTGGAGCTTTTCGAAATGAGCTTTGCTTACCATTGAAATAACTAAAACGGATAATGCTAAAATGGTCTCTGAACTTTGACACAGTGTGCGATATAATCTCTAAACTTTTGATTTGGTCAATATGGTCCCTAAACTTTGACCCAATATGTAATGTGGTACATGAACTTTTAATTTAACCAATATAGTTCTTGAATTTTTCAAACACGTTTAACTTAGTCCTATTCAGGAAAGATGTTCAGTGTAGTTTTTTCATTAATTCAAGTCCAACAATAAAGTTGAACATATTTTAAAAGTTCTGAAACCCTATTGATTGTATTAAAAGTTCAAGTATTACATTGTATATTAAGTTAAAGTTTATGAACCATATTAGTCAAATTGAAATTTCATGGACTACATCGCACATTAGATCAAAATTCAAAGACTATATGTGTCATTTTGCCATGACCAAAATCACATATGTATATATATATATATATAATTAATTCCAATCTTCTTTCGGCAAAAATAAAAAATAGAAAAAAAATCCCTTCTTCTTTAGAGGACTCCAGAACCTCATGAGTCATGACCTTATACGGACCTCATCAGAATTTTATTTTTCGTCGAAGACCTCGTCGGAATTTATCGACTTACTTTTTCTTTCTTTTTAGAAAAAGATTGGAATTTAAAAAGTTGAAGGCACACATAATTGTTTGTCCCAAGTAAATAAATTCCATGCCCCCCCCTTTTTTCTCTTTTCCCCCTCGTGGTCCCAAGTAAATAATTTAAAAAGAAATTGTGAGAATCGACTAGAAAAGAAAAGGGAGAAACAGCGTCGGACCAGCAGCCAGAGGCAAAAATAACGGAAGCTACTTTAATCATGTTCGACGAAGCTGGGTCACAAGTTCACAAGTCCCGCTAATTTTGCGATCCTTAGGTGAAAAGACCCTTCGCCCGAAAGTCGACACCGGTGGGTCGGTCGGTCCTGCTGGATGCCGGCTCGGGTAGGACGGATTTTCCTCGTTATATATATATTGTTGATAGCGCGCAAAAAAAAAATCCAACAGCAATTCAAGTCCATTCTCTATAGCACCCTCGACCCACACCTTCGACACGAATTCATTGATATTCCTAATATAGTAGATGTCAACTCGGCCAAGTGCGATAGCAGCAAGAAGCAAAGCGCGCCTCTCGGATCGGAGAAAGCTTCACGTGGGGCCGCGCCGGGGAGGGGCGGGGCCGGCGCCCTAATTAAGCACGGGAGGATAGCTTGGACGAACGAGCGACGACGTGAAGTGTGAACCGATGGGCGATGGGAACATATGCCGCGAACCCGCCAAACGAAGGGAAAGCGCAGGGGCCATTTACGGAGCAATAACGCCAAACCTTTACCTTCTTTCACACGTGTCGATCCCGTAATTAATGGCGGGAGACACCTGTGTCCACCAAAATTGCTTTCGCATTCACGTAGACGCTGCCCCCTTTGTTTTTGTCCTCTTGCCTTCTCTTCAACCCACCTTTTATTTTCTCTAAAGGAAGGCTTCAAGCTCATTGAGTTTGGACCCATAAGTAGTTGATCCAAATGCTCAATAATGGCGTGATAAAGTGTATCGTTCCTTGAACCCGAAAAAGAAAAAAATTGGGATCGGTCGTGGTCGTAAAGTCATCCTGTGGGTGCACCTACGTTGGTGCCGACAACCCTAGATGTCGTGTACATACGAATGCAACCATTGAAAGATGCGCCAAGCCGGGACGGGGGACCGAGGTTGAACGTAACTTTGTTGGCCGAACTAGTCGATTTGAAGTCTGTCGATTTCGAAGGGTTAGCAAGGCATCGGCACGAGTCGAATGAATGGAGATGACTCGTACATAATCACAAGGCCAGTAGGGGTGCGTGGCTTTCGTGGAGCTAACGTCCGTGGAAATGGAAATGGCACGTGCGCATGTATGGTGCGTATGTCGGGGGCAGGAACAAGCCTTTTGATCCTTTCTCTTGTTTTCCCAATATTTGTCGCCATGCCAGAGACTTTACAGAAGAGAGAAGGAAAAAAAATACCTACAAGAAAAACAGACTTCTTTCATATTTTCGATACGAACTTTATCCTGAAACTAGATCGCGTGTAAATAGAAAAGTTGTTGTGATAATATCCTTGATCAAGAAGGTGAAAGAAAAGAGAAAACTGCCCCCTCAAAAAAAAAAAAAATAGGGATAAGTGTACTTAAAGTCTTAAAATTTATCGCGAAAATGCAGTCAAGTATTAAATTTTATAAAAAGTGCAATCAAATCATAAAATATATCAAATGTGTGCAATCAAGTCATTCCGTTAACTCTATCTAACTTGATTAACTAAAAATGTTGATGTGCATTTTTCTTAATGTTTTCTCTTCCCTACATGGCGAAGACATATTTTTGTATATACAAAAAGAAATTATTTAGATTAAATTAAAAAATAATAATTTAAACAAAAAAAAAGAGAAGTTAGAAGCCAGGAGATAGGGCTACTGCCCTACCACCATCGATCCTTGGTGGAGGAAAGGTCGGCAATGGTCATTGGTCCCTGGCCAGGAGTCGATGAGGGTCGCTGGCCCCTCCCACCAACCATTCCTCCACCATTGATGGGGGCAGGAACAAGCGCTTGCCCTCGCTCCTTGATTCTAATTGTCCTTATTTTTCAATTGTTTATTTAGTTTATCTTTATTTAATTTAATAAATGTTGCATTAAAAAATAATATTTAGACCAAAACAACCTTGTTTGGACTTATGTTTCATGTTTTAGCCATGTTATTGCCACGTAGAATGGAGTAAATATTAAAAAAAACCATATCCAAAATTTCTGTTAGCCAAGTAGAAAGGAATCTTGATTACACCAATTTTTCAAGTTTTATGATTTTATTGTACTTTCATGACAATTTTAATTTTTTACATTTCAATATTCTTACAATTCGAAAAGTTTCATGCATTAACAGTAAGGTTGCATTTGACTGTCTGAATTTGTAGTCGAGATAAGATTGGATAAGATAGTATATAAAATCTAGAGATTTTGCAATACCACAGCCGTTGCTTGGTGAATTGCAGTTATAGAGTCGAGTATTTTCATATTATGTATTGTTCATTGTTTGGTATAAATAGCACAACAGTGTAAATGAACCTGAAAATCTACAAATGGAGATTGTAAGAATTTCTCATGATTCACCACTAAAGAAATTGAGATAACCTCCATCAATTAATTTATGGCTATTGCGTGATCTAAATTTTAAACACAAATGAGCTCATTGAAGCAACCCAAAGTCATAAGTTTGGCTATGACAAGAAGTGTAAATAGGCTACAACAGCATCAACAAGGTAGATCAAACTACCACGTATAGTAAGAAAGAATATATGATCATTCACTTTTGCGATTTTGAAAAGTATATCCATTCGATTCTCTTTCATAAAACTTTAGTGCGAATCACAGAAATATGCAGGGAAAGGAGTTTTGACTAGGCTTTTGTGGACTTCTAATGTGAACCATGAAGCTATAGAGGAGAAGGAGCTTAACTCTATTCTGTTATTGTGAAGTTTTTGAAGTGAACTATGTTAGAATTATCCTAACGTAGTCTATATTAATTGAAATTAATATATAGGTTAGTCTATTAAAGTATGTTACATATTCTTAATTAGTTATAATGTGGGTTGGCTAGTATAAATCTAGTTAGCCCAACCCATGATAAGAGGGTCCGCGCCGAACTCTCTAAAAGCCACAAGTCCCCGCTCTAGCCATTTGTCTCGAAAAATTCAGAATGCACTATTTCGTTCTCGTGGTGGTTTTCTCATCGGCCAATGATAATCCAAAAGAAATAAAGGGGAAGGTTTGTTTCAAGGATTGTCGTCATTACACTTCGAGCCACAATGGATTCCAAACCAAGTTTGTGCCAATCCTCTTTCGTTGATTCATGTATGATGTTTCTTATTCCAATTACGGCAATCCCGAGTGTGCCACATTTCATGGTCTAACAAACTAATGAACTATAGACGGGTCATGAAGCTTTAGCATGAACCATAGATAAAGAAAAATAGGAGACGAAAAGGGTAGTTTTTTTTTTTAAAGAAATCTAATTGGCTCTCATTTTTCAAGATTCCAAAAATCATTTTCAAGTTTTATTTGTTCATTTTGGATTTGGGTTCTTCTACTTCATTCATTTTACTATTTTTTGTTATTTTTATCTCATTTTTAATTCTTTTTTATTTTCTTCCGTGTTACTCAATAAAAAAAATTATTAACTAATAAACTACACTAATATTCCTAAATTATGAAATAAATATAAATAAAAGATAAAATTATTTTATTTTTAATTTTATTTTCTTAGTAGAAATAAAATATTATTTACATTTAAATATTATTTTATTTTTATTATCTTAAGAAAAAATTTTATTCAAGAAAAAATAACCTTCGTACCATGAATATAAGAAATCATATCTCACCTCCAGCATGAATATTTTTATCCAGGTTATATCTCGTCATATCCGATTTTATCTTATCTTAGACAAGAACCAAACGCTTTATCTCAAATCAACCGAAACTTAAATTGAGAACCATGCTAAAACTTGCTAATCTTATCCTAAAAGCTCGCTCAGGTTTCGAAGACCTATTAAGATTAATAATTTCTTTGTGATACGAAAAATTAATTTGAAACGTGGCAATGATGTGCCGGCTTGGAATTTAATAACACAGGGAGTTAATTTGAGATAAATTGGACGCATCCGCATTAATTTGGAATTTTTGGTCGCAATATTTTTCGGCCATGCGAATGCATCATGCCAAACCGACACTGGCGTGGCGTCGTGGGATCGGGCCACGTGCACATCGTGTCTAGCCGTGCACCACAAAATTCCTGGCGTATTTTTACACATTCGGTCCTCCAATTCGGGCTTGATTCTGAAGGATCGCATGTTCCTCCTGGAAAAGCAGACCTTCCCGAAAGTTTGGGGGGGTGGGGGCCGAGGAGCAATAATATAGCTAGACAGAGCATTTAAAGCGAGGGTTTGCTATTATTACAGGTGGGTCCTCTCTTCTCCGAGGGGGTTTTTCTTTTTTTTTTTATTATTAAGCACGCATGTCGCGTCTGAAATCTCGCCCTTCCCTTCAGCAGTCGCTTCTTGCCGATTGCCAATGAGACGGGGACCGTACTAGCGGGAAATATATAAGAATATGAAAATATTATTTGTTTATTCTTTTCTTTTATGTACTATAAATTATCATATTTGAAAAAATATATATATTTTTTAAATCATTCGAGAATTTCGCGAAACAAATAGGACATAAGAAAAGAGTTAGACTCCTATTATTGTGCCGATCCGCGGGGGCCTGAGTGCACTCTGCTTTTAAACTTAGCCAGCAAAATAATAAAGGCTTGAGTTCCTTGCACGAATGACCGTGCAAGTCACAAAAACGGCCCAAATTGTCCTAAAAGATATGCAGCGTTATGTGTCCGGGTGATTGCCACGTCACGAGACAATCCAAGTTTGTACACTAACGGACAGCCGCTTAGGCTCCTTGCTGCGCTCGATTTGGAGCCGCCAGCGAGCAAGGTTGGTGAAAAGGACGACTTGGACTTTTGGCGCAGACGTCAAATCTACAACCCTGAAAGACAAATTGGGATGACCTTCTCGTGCGCGTCTCGTCGGTTGCTGTACATTGCTCTCTTCGATTGATTGATGGCTCCCGAGTTATTCCAATATCGTACGTTGTTTGGAGAAATAGATGAATAGTTGTGATGTATTTTATAGATGACGGGCGGTTTCTTTGTCAAACTAGCGAGATAAGAACGTTACGTAAGTACACGCAAAAAAAAAAAAAATGTGATGATTCTCGCTAATGAAAATCGTTAATTTATTTGAATCGGTCCGGTTTCCCTTTTTATTTTTCAGCACGGACCCATCCAAGAAAAAGTGTGGATTTCAATATGGTCCTCTCGACATGAGGTTTGAGTATCAAACCTTTGGTCCTCCTCTACTGTCCATCAGGGCAACATAATTTGTGTTTTTTTTTTATAATAAATATGCCGTATCTCTAATTCTTGTCTTTCTATCTTTTTCTCTGCCTTTCTGCAAATTGTGGGAGTCGAATCCCGCACCTATGATACTAGCATTCTCATCTCCAATCTTTTTATCAGCAAGGTGGCATGCCTATTAACAATTTCTAGCCCCATTCAAATGTTCTTTTTTCACTTGCTAATTCAATTCAATGCACAACGAGTTGTGTCGGAAGAGTCTTGGGTTGGGGACTCGGTGGGGTGTGGGCCGGGGCTATGCAATTGAACAAATTCTACCTAGGAATAAGATCGGACCACTCTAGAAATTAGTCCGACTCCAAGTGAAGAACTGCCCAGAGTGGGATTAGATTGAGTTTGGAACCCATTTCATAAAGCCTAAAAATCCTAATTTTTCTCTTGCCATCTTTTTCGCTATTCTCTCTAATCTTAGTGAGTCACTTCTCTCTCTCTCTCTCCCCCCTTCCCCAAGTTGTAACTCATCCTCCTCTTCACTCCCTCGAGCCTTGCAAGCCTTGCCCGTTCGCAACTCACATTTACTCGCTTGTTCGTCCTTTACGTTAAACCAATTTATTGCTCATATTATTTTGCTGTAAAAAGCAAAACCTAAAATAAGAACAAAAGAAAAATAAGTACTTGAGTAGGCCCTACAACAGAATTGAAAAAACACGATAAGTTCGAGGGTCGATTTTAGGACAAATAAATTTACTCATTTTGAAATCAATCACCTTTAACGTGGGCTCACAGTCATGTTGACGGGCTTAGGGGGATCTCCCGGGCAATTAAAAATTCACGGCAAAAAGCACATGCGGTATTTCTAAGTTGCCGCCCTTCAATAATGCAATAAGCACATGAAAATTGACAAACATCGCCCTTCTCGCCATTTGCCGAGCGTGGAACACAAGCCAGATGATTCGACACTTTCTTTCTTCTTACTGTTTTATGATTCTGTTTTTATGGGGCCACAGCTGTTTCGCGCTCTCAGCAGGGGATGATGGATGGTGAACACGAAGTGAAGAAGAAGAAGAAGAAGAAGAAGAGTAGGTGAAGAAAATCATGGCGACGAACATTAGCTCTCAGCCTCGGGTGCCCACTTAGCCCCACAAGTGGGGACGGCGACAACTTTAGCATCGGCCTCGCTTCATGCTTCCGACGATGGCATTCGACGCCGTACGACTCGCGACTCGCGCGTCGCGCGGTCGCTTTCCTCCGCGATGCTAATTGCTGACACAGTCGGATCGGTTTCTAGTCCTTAAAGCGAACCGAACCATCCAGATTCAAAACGGTTCAAAAAAAGGAAACGGGGAACTCGCATGAGACTCGGCAAGATGGGAAGTTGAAGGCTTCCGGATTTAAAAGAGGAAACTTGATCATAAAGTGGAGAATGGAAGTGTCGTCGTGCTGGTGCTGATGCAAAGCTTAAAGTGGTTCGGTTCTGGGCAGGTACCACAGAACAGTTAGCGCTTGAAGGTGTGTTAATGGCTTCCGTTTTCGGCCGAATCCAAGAAGCGGGACCGTAGCCGTAGCGCGGTTGCTTCCGCTTCTGAGCTGGTTTTTTCGCCTTCCTCTTTCCCTTGATTTGCAGTTCTGCATTCTACCGCCTGCTGCGAAGTGACCATGTCTTTCTCTGTTTGTCTGTGACGGGCATACAGGGGTTTCACCAAGCACGAGGTCTTCAATCCAGTCAGATCATCGTCGCTGATGTGGTCGTATCTCCCTGTAGTGTCGTATCCGTGACCGTGCAGGCAACGGACCAGCATCTTTGCTGGTGTTGAGCGGGAGGGCATCGCGTACTACGTTGCTGTGGAGAGTTTCTAGCAGGTAATGGACGACGGAGTGATGCGTTCCTGTTTCACTGCCCTTGTTAAAAGTAGCTTCAGTTGAGTGAGGTGGCCGGAACCCGAAGAGTAAGCTCTGCTTAAAGGAGTCCCGAAAACTTTCGCACCCCCATTTTGGGAAGCTAATGTTTCAGAAAATGTGCTCGGCATACATGATGCACCGACCCCAGTTTCCTGGTAGATTTGGGAGGGATGGGCTTAATCTAGTCATGCACCAGTCTGTCGTTCTTCAATATGATTTCGAGTTAAATATCCACTTTTCTTCTCGTATGCGCTCTCCGGATATACGTTGGATATCAAACGGAAAGCAAAGCATGCGCATCTTTAGATGATTGCCTCTGCTTACTGATGTTTTGCATCATCTCAAGTGAACGTCTCTTCAGTTTACGAGCATGGTTCTAATCGAAAAATGCACTGTCCCGATCCGATTTTTATAGTCAGGAACTCGGTCCCTGGGTCCTTTTACTCTTAACTCTGATCCCGTCTCTAAGCTGCTCTGATCTGTTTCCTGAAGAAATTTCAGCGATGGGATTTTGGGACCTCTTCGTGGTGGCGCTGATGCCTGTTTTGAAGGTGCTCATCATCACGGGAATCGGTCTGGTTCTCGCAATAGAGCGCGTAAATCTCTTGGGACCAAATGCGCGACACTACGTTAATGAAGTAAGTAGTGTCTTCAGCTATTTATAAGCCCCCGACTTTTTCGAGCGACCGGAAAATCTCAGGATCTTTCCGATGCTCTTTGTTTTTCCTCTCCCTGCATTGGATATCATCCCAAGAGGAGACTGTTGCTTTGGATGTTTTTTGGTTTGCTTGCTTTTGGGTTAGGACTAACAATAGCCAATCTTTATTTGGTAGCTCGTGTTCTATGTGTTCTGTCCTGCGCTTATCTGCAGCTACTTGGCGGAGACAGTTACCCTGGAAAGCTTGGAGGAACTGTAAGTTCGGTTCGGATCATTCCATCCATGGCACTGTCATTTTCGCGCGCTGTTCTCACTTCCCTGCTATTTTCGTTCTGCTTCATAGGTGGTTCATGCCCGTGAACATCCTGCTCACGTTCGTCGTTGGCTCGTTTCTCGCTTGGATAGTTAACATCATCGCCAGAACTCCTCAACATTTGCGGGGTCTCGTCATGGGGTGCTGCGCTGCAGGTACATGCCTTTTCTAAGATATTAGTCAGTTTGGACTATTTAGTCATGCCTGCCGAAGCCGAAGATATCGCGGACCAAACCTTCCTGGAAAGATGACGTGTTCTCGACGAGACCATCGGCTGAATCTCTCTTTATCCCTCCATCTCTGCCGCTAGCTGATGAATGATCTGATTATCTCCGCGCAGGAAATTTAGGAAACCTGCTTCTGATCATCATCCCAGCTGTCTGCGACGAGTCGAATAGTCCCTTCGGAGATTCGACCACGTGCACTACGAACGGAGACACTTACACTTCGCTTTCCATGTCGGTATGTTCTGCTCTGAGAGGACCGGTGCGTGTGCTAGTCAGTATGTTCTGCCATGATATGCGTGAAAATATGCCGAATCGTCCCGAAAGTGTCTTCTAAAGTGGTATAAGTACTCTTCCTTAAAAGTCTGACCTAGTGCCGATGGGGCGGCGAAGAATGCTAACCGCGCTTAAGTCACCACTGTTCGACATTAATCATCTCGTTTTGCAACTTCTTTGCCGGTGCAGATAGGAGCGATCTATATATGGTCTTATGTCTATGTCATCATTCGGATATCTGCAAATAAAGGCACGAGCAGGGGAGATGAGAACGGGAGCAGCATAAAGTCCTCTGGGCAGACATCAGAAACCGGCGCAGAGAGTACTACCGAACCGCTTCTTCATTGCATAACGCTCGAAGAAAGTTCAGACCCAATTGATTCTTCTATCGTGGAGTCCGAGGGGAAGGTATAGAGCCTCTGAATGTCCTTATAAGGCAGCTCTGTCTCAGAGAACTCTGCTTGCTTAGTTCTTGACTCAAGCATGAAGATAGTCATTGTATTGGATGAAGTACATTCGTCTGGGTCAAGTGGGATAGCGATTTACGGGTCCTATCTGCCGTTTTGCAGGAAACTTCTCTCCAGAGAATTAGGAAGAAGGCTAAGATGCTCACCTGCGGAATCGATGTGAAGATGTTGCTCACTCCGATAACGATTGGGGCGGTAAGTGCCCTCATCCTGGGTCCTCTCTTACTGCCCATTTGAATCTTTTCTCGAGCTGTCCCAACAATGCTTGAGAACGAAGAATACTAGAGTATGTGCTTAATCTGGATTTGTGAAATATATCTTTGGGACACAATTGAACTGACAGAATTGGATCGGCCTAAGTGTGGAGGGCATCTAATAAACGTGCCTTTTCGTGTGTAGATCATTGGGTTCATCATCGGGATAGTGTCCCCGATTCGCGATGTTCTCATTGGCGACGATGCTCCTCTCCGCTTCATCCAGAGCTCCATATATTTACTGGGGTATGGTATACAACACTGCTGGCTTTCTTCTCATTGTCTAAAGCTCTGTCTACTTCTATTCTAACGACAATGCGCGGCTATGTGATCAGCTCAGATTTCAAATTACTGTATCTTCAATTTGAACCTCGAGCTATGTCACGCTGCTTGCCGCAGTAAAGTATCTCTTTAATTTGGGTCCAACCTTATATGACCCGACTTGGCTCACCTGTTTGACGGGCGTTCTTGTCTACAACCAAAATGTTGTTGTCTGACATTCATACATCGATCTTGATGCTCACCGTCTGTTTTCGTCTCTGATCCGCAGGGAAGCTTTGGTCCCATCGCAGACTCTGATAGTGGGAGCGAACCTCCTCAGAGGTAACTAATCCCGCGAGACGAATCCTCGCTCGTCATCGCCTCATCTACACATGCATGAAGGCCTTCTGTCGAGCCCTCCTCCTCCTAGATAGTTCGTTGTTTTTCTGCGTTGTCACCGTTGGATTGATTGCCATTTCTCCTCCTCCCCCCCCCCCCTCTTTTCCTTGTTCAGGACTGCGAAGATCGGAAGTCAGCATCGTGGTGATTCTAGGGATCGTGCTCGTGAAGTACATTGCTATGCCGATCATCGGCGTCGGGGTCGTCAAAGCCGCGTCCCATTTCGGGCTGGTGGGGTCCGACCCGCTGTTCCAGTTCGTCCTCATGCTTCAGTTCGCTCTGCCGCCCGCGATGAGCGTCGGTACGCCTGTTCGGAACTTCCGAGGAAGCCATTACGGTTTTTCAGATCCAGTGCTTCGAGTCTCGATTCATACATGTTTCTCTTCCCGTATGTTGCAGGAACGATCACGCAGTTGTTCGGGGCTGGCGAGGGTGAATGCTCGGTCGTGATGCTGTGGACTTACGCCGTGGCAGCTTTCTCGTTGACTCTTTGGTCAACCTTCTTCATGTGGCTCGTGGCCTGATTTTTCATTTTCATTTTCGCACGCAAATTTTTTTTTAAATATTTATTTCGACACCAGAGTGGCTTTCTGAATTTTGGGTTTGGTTAAAATTACTTTTTTTTTTGCAATTTTCCCCCCTAAAATCACATATTATAGTTCAATTCATGTGAGTTTTTCTTTATATTCCAATATCTTAACTATGGTCTATAATTTTTTTCCCTCGAAATCACCGAATTACAGAGTTGATTTTGCTTCTATCAAATTTCTCTCTCGAGCTAGCTTCCAAGCCAAACAAGAATGGCTAATCTAAATCTGGATATGATGTACGATCGATATAAAGAATTAACTCTTTTTTTTAATAAGTGATTATACACGGAGAGGAGGACAGATGTTAAAATAAGTCAAATGGAGAGAAGATATCGATGTGGTTGCAGCTTTGTTATTCAATCTCGTATGATGTTGAAGTCAAACACCTCGCCTTAGGAGGTCGATATCTTCAAACTTAGACCCACTTAAGTTTCTTACTAAAAGGGACATCGGACAGCGGCTGATGCGGAAGCTTGGCCTACAGGTCGGTTAGT
Source organism: Psidium guajava (assembly GCA_016432845.1). Lineage (NCBI taxonomy): Eukaryota > Viridiplantae > Streptophyta > Magnoliopsida > Myrtales > Myrtaceae > Psidium > Psidium guajava. The sequence continues at coordinate 12,333,577 of CM028231.1, read as the reverse complement.
ACATTTTCGAGCTACTTGTAGCTCTAGATAAGTAACATTTCGCAAGTGATGGTATATAATCACAAGAAATGGCACGAGATGCCATACAACTAGGTTAGAGGCAACTACTTATGACTACCCATCTTGAGATCTGTTGGTCGTTGATGACGAGTCTTTGTACTATGCACAACAATATCATCGTGTGCTGGATTAATCAAGAGAGATGAAATCCTACTTAAGTATTTAATCGAAGTTTTTAAGTGGTAGGAGTACTGATATCTTTTCCCTCAATTCAATTTCATAGCATCTTTTCTTATCTACTGCCAGGCGCATATCATTACCATTTTTATAGCTGCACGTGGAGACTATAAATAATGCTCTAATATAGTTCAATGTGGTTATTAGTGCCTGATCTGTAGATCATCCAAGGCGCATTAACATAGCATACTCCTGAAGGAACTTTTTCACTTATTTCTTTTATTCTAATAGATTTTTCATGCTTATGCCAGAGGTCCAGAGAAAATGGCGAATTCATGGGTATTTGAACATAAGTATCTAGAAAAAAGGTAGAATATTTGATGGAAGAAGAGGAGATCCTAGACTAATATTTATAAGAAGCAATCACTATTTTTAAAGTACAATGAAATAATAAATTTTCCCTAGGAAAAAGCAAAACATTTGATGGAAGAACAGGAGATCCTAGAGTGGTATTTAAAACAAGTAATCACTATTTAAAAAGGCTTGCTGTTTTTCCATTTTCTTATGGTTTTGGCACTCCTTTTTACGTGTGTTTTGACCATCCAATCCTTTTTGTGGCCCAACAAAATCTGATACAATTTTATATGATTTTTTTTAATTCTTTTATTTCGTTTCTTTTTTTTCATCTCTTGCGGATCCCACCTTCCTCCTTTTCTTCTTCTTCTTCCTTCTCATGCCTTCCACTCAGGCTCTCTGTTTTCTCTCCATAACGACATTCACTTCGACGCATCCCTCTCCTTCCAAAAACCCCGAATAGCTTCGCCACTTTACCATGCTCCTCAAAATAGGATAAAGGGAAGGAGCAAACGCAGACAATAACATGTGTTTCACTAATTTGCTCTCAAGTCACGAGATGTCGTAACCTTTTTACATTATAGACCAACATTATCACTCCCTTCCTCATTGTCCTAGCGGTGGATTTAAAGCTTCTTCTTTTGTAATTGAAGAGGGAAAAGGAAAAAAGGGGGAAGAAGAAGAAGAAACATTTTTGAAGTGACTAACTTTCTTTCTGAGGCAAAGAGAGTCGACCATCCCTTTATGGTGCTTTGTGCTTGTATGGCCTCGATAACTCTACATAGCCTTGTCTTATCTTCAATTTCTCTGAGTGTTGGCCCTTTCGTTTCTTCGACCCCCTCCCTTTTTTTCCCTACAAACTTGTTCCATAAGTTCATGATCATCGGTTTTGGGATATTGGGGTTGCTTCTCACTGATTAACTTGTTGGAAATATTGACACAGGATATGCTTAATTAGATTCTTTGTTCTTGCGGAAAATTGAGCTAATCTATTTTCTTTGATGACAATGGAGACCAAATTCTTTCACTTTCTCAAAATTGTAGGTGTTGAGCTAGAGCAGAGGTTGAAGGACTCTTATACCTAATATTAGGCTACAATATGAGGTAGAGTTGATTGTTCCTCCCGCAATGCTTGTCTTTTGCTTTAAAAACAATGTGGTTTGCTATATTGGAATCAACAAGCAAAGGGGGCATCAATTCACTACTGTAGTTCGTAGTTACAAGACTCCCGAAATTTACAAGGCAAGGAGTCTAACGTATGTTGATGAGGTTATGAAGAAGAATGTAGGGAAGAAAACAAAATGAGCGTGCAGATGAATATTGCTTCCATAGAAGAATCTATGATAAGATCTTGAAGCAAAAATTATAGTTTGGTCTGTAAACTTGAAGTGAGTTTTGTCGCTTGCTAACTTTAAATTTTTTGCAATTAATCACCTAGTCCATATTAGAATTGACAAGCGAGCCTTCTATTGAGTTTTTGTTGTTTTCTCAAATGTTGTTTTCCCCATTTCTAGGTAGAGAAAAAAGGTACTCCTTTTATAGCTATTAATAGTCGAATTCATGGTTGTTGACAGATCTATTTAGTATATGTGGGAAGGGTCCAACAAACGGATTCAAATTGTCCTCTAAATATAGCATGTTTTTGAGAGCTTTTGTCTCTCATATTTCTTGATTTTTCTACATCTCCTTTATCTAGATAACAATCATGATTTGGAGCTTGTTCCATCTTTGGAATCATGCTTGTAGCTTAAAGCTAAAGATTGGTGTTTTTTTTTTGCTGGTCTCGTTGTGGTAGTTAACAACAAGGTTTTACTGTAAAAGATATAGATATGAAAACCCAGAGTCCGATTTTTTTCTCGCAAAACATTCAAATGATGCAACAGGTTGAAGTCACCGGAAAAAGCACAAAAAGAGGAGCCAAATCTTACTGAAGGGAAAACCTAATTCTCAAACGATTCTTGCGGAAAAGCATGCCTAGAAATATTGAGACACCGATCGAAGGCTACGTCACAGAAAACGGATCGTACCTTATTGTTCACGGATTAAGAGCCAACTTTGCACCGATATCGCTTCGTCGGAGAGGTATCGTCGAGAGAGAGTATTTTGGGAGAACCAAGGGTTTCGTTCAGTGAGAACGTCATAGAGAAGACAACGTCAATTTTTCTCTCTCTTCAATAACTGATAGGGGGATATCACGTAACATGATTTTCTCCTTTTTTCAAATAAAAAAGATAACTGCTAGGTAGTTATCCTCTAGTGGTAGGGTGTGTTTGCCCGCATGGGCGCACACCCTAACTATTATACACCAACATCTCCCACTCGCCCATGTAGGGCAAACAATTCCCACAAGTCCACCAAGAACCAACAAATTTCACTTGCCCATTGAGGGCTAATTGTGACTCTCTCTTCTTTGCAAAGTTCATACTGAAAAATAGTCTGTGTGACCAGCATACTCCGAGAGCTCGTTGCTATACATCTGTTAGGAGTATATAGCAGCTCAAACTAGACATGACAATTCAGAGCAGATTCAGTATGCAGTGCCCTAGATCGATCATTCACATTTACTCTCTCTTGATCTCTTTAAAATAATATATGTTATATTCACAATTATGATTAAGTACAAAACAATCATAATTGACCGATCTGTGAATACCAACTGTAATGTGAGTCAAAGATATATCGATCTTCCTCTTTCCTTAAACCTCTCGATTTCAGTTCAGCTTGCTTTTCTAGAAATGTCCCATTAGACCGAATCACTCATGATCATTGGCAACACTCTAAGATAGCAAACACCAAAAAGGAATCTTGAGAATAAGTAAGAGTTATGAGGGTACTATTTGAGGAACTTCTATCCTCAAGAGTCTTACACGGCTTAGAAAATTGAGATCAAAATTTTCGTCAACTCTTATTGGTCAAATAATGCACACGTAGTATGAAATACGTATTACGGTATTTTCTCCTTCCCTATGAAGCGTATGTCTTCAAAAATAATACCGTACAGATGATGGTTCAGACATACCCAATGTCTAACTTGAGTTCACAAATCTACTCCAAAAATAAAATTCTTTCAGATCTCACATCTGGCATTTAAGACAGGTAAGGTGAAATATGTGGGTTACTTCACCTGCGAACATAATAAATATTATGACCTCATCTTAACACTCAGTTAAGGCGGCACTAGTACTTTAAGCTTGAGCTCTCAATTATCACTTAGATAATAAGCTTAAAAATTGCCTCATCTCTATTCATCACACAGTAAATAGAGGCGATTACCCGTGTGAGTGGGCTAATCTCCTATCTGTCCGACATACCTTTTCGATATAATGCACCAAGCATTAACATGCATAAATTTCAAATAGACTTATAAACACTTATATTGATAAACAACATCATCAATTAGGAACATTTAGGGAAAATACAAATATACAATACATCAACCTCTACGCAGTCCTAGAGTTTTTGCATGACCAGTAAAAACATCTCTAGGAATCGGCTTCGTCATAGGATCTGCTAACATTATATGCGTAGATATATACTGTACGTTCACATCTTTTCGTGCTACCATGTCCTTGACATAGTTATACTTAATGTCTATATGTTTGGTCTTACAATGAAACTTAGGATCCTTAGTGTAAGCTATTGCCGCCTGACTATCACAGTAAATCAACACAGGATTTACAGCATGTTTAGCAACACCAAAATGATCCAAAAATCTTCTAAGTCAAACACCTTCTTGTGCTGCTGCTGATAATGCTACGAACTCGACTTCCATGGTAGACAAGGCTATACACTGTTGCTTCTTACTACTCCATGATATGGCGCCATTATTAAGTAAGAATACATTTTCAGAAGTGGATTTCCTCTCATCCAAATCTCCTCCCCAGTCAGCATCAGTATAGCCCTCAAGGTCCAGATCACTTCCTTGATATGTCAGCGAGTAATCTGCAGTCGCTCTCAGATACCTCAGGATTCTTTTAACGGCAGTCCAATGTGCTGGACCTGGGTTGGATTGGTATCTGCTAACCAATCCAACTGCATAACAAATATCAGGTCTAGTACACAACATAGCGTACATCAGACTTCCAACAGCATTGGCATATGGAACATTTTTCATTTGCTCTTGTTCATGTGGATTTTTAGGACACATTCGACGACTTAATCCTTCACCTTTTGCAATAGGAGTATCAATGGGTTTACTATTTTGCATACAAAATCGTTCAAGGACTTTATTTATGTATGTCTCTTGAGAAAGAGATAACAACCTTTTGGAACGGTCTCTAGAGATCTTAACTCCAAGAATATATGTAGCTTCACTCATATCCTTCATTTCAAAATTTGAAGACAGCCAACTTTTGACTATCCTTACAAACTCCATGTTACTTCCAGCAATTAGTATATCGTCAACGTATAACGATAGGATCACAAATTGCCCTTTGGATCTTTTGATATACACGCAATTATCTTCATTAATTATCACGAAATCATATGCCACTATGGCATTATGAAAGCGTATATACCATTGTCTTGAAGACTGCTTAAGGCCATATATTGATCTCAAAAGTCGACGTACTTTATGTTCTTGGCCTTTAGTAACAAACCCAACGAGTTGTTCCATATAGATCTCTTCTTCTAATTCTCCATTGAGAAACGCAGTCTTTACATCCATTTGATGCAATTCAAGATGCAAGCTGGCCACTATTGCCAGAATAAGACGAATAGAGGTAAATCTTACCACAGGAGAAAAAGTATCTTCATAGTCAATTCCTTCCTGTTGGTTATACCCCTTTACCACAAGACGAGCTTTATATATCTCAATTGAGCCATCAACATTACGCTTTATTTTGAGAACCCACTGTCGCGACCCTCCCGAGATTTTCCGGGATCCTGAGGGAGCTAATGGATTGCTAAGCCCCATTTTGGTATTTGGGCTTAGCTCGGGCCCTCCTAGGCCCATACCAAATCGCGTCAGGAAAATTTAAATCGAGGTCGACCTTAGTGTGGTCGGGTGACATGTGAATAGTATACATGCCATAGGAGTCGCCACCAATCATTTATTGGAGGGTATGATTAGAAACCCTATCGAACGATTGGGAGAGATCGTCCGATCCTACGAAAACCAGAGATCTAGATTCGGGGACTTAGTTACGTCGATATTGCTATCGACGCCCTTTCGGTACCTAAGTTAAGTGATTTCCTAACCTAAAGAATTCATGCAGGCGAGATTGGGTAATGTAGGCTTTGAGAATCTAAGGTATTCATGCAGATGGGAGTATCTATCCTATCAATCACAATCATCACAATCATGAAATAAATGTGCAACCAGGGAAATCACGTCGAAATCGATCAACACAAATAAAAGGGAGTCTTAAAAGCCTAGGAAAACGCATCAATTTAGTTCCAGGATGGTTCGAGGTGATTTGGAATGGTTCGGATCAGATTGACCGGAGGGGTAAAATGGTCATTTCGGAGAACTCAAGAAATCAAAAATGTGAAATTAGGTCAAACCAGTTGAATGTGGTTTTTCCCTAATTTTCGCGATTTTTGGAAATTTTTCTGAATTTTTTTAGATTTTTTTTAGGATTTTTCTAGACTTTTCTAAGAGTTTCTAAGGATTTTTCTATTTTTTAGAATATTTTCTATATCTTCTAGAATTTTTATTTTGATTATCTAAATTTTCCTATCTTTCCAATCATTTCCTATATTTTTCTAACAAATTTTCCGAATTTTTCTAAAATTTCTATGTTTACCATATTTCCTATTTATTTACAATTCCCTAATCTTCCTAATTATTTAAGCTCTTTTTTGAAATTTTTGTGACTCTTATGATTTTTTAATTTCTTTAATTTTCCCTATTTTTTTGTACATTTTTCGAATTTTTTTTTAAATTTCTCTGTAATTTCTAAGAATTTTTCCTATTTTTTTTATATTTTTCCTATTATTTTCTTTATTATATATTTATTTATTTTCCTATAATTCCCGTATTTTTCTAAATTTTTACCAGATTTTCAGAATTTTTTATTTTATTCTATTTTGTATTATTCTTTTACTTTTTATTTTGTTTTACTGTTTTTCCTATTTTGACTTTTCTTAAGACTTTCTATTTTTTTTTATGATTTTTCTGTCACTTTATTTCATATTTTAAAATTTTATTTTATTGCTTGTTATTTATGATTTATGATTTTTATTTATTATTTTATTACTTTTACCCTCTGGACCTACAGTTTTTTTTAGCTTTTTAAAGATTTTTTTAATTAAATTTTCTTTTTAATTCTTCTCCGAATTTTCCATTATTTATTCTTAATAATAATTTTTTAATTCTCCGGGCCGGGTCGGGTCAACCCGGCCCACTAATCTAATCTAACGCCAAAACGATGTAGTTTAGGGGATTTAATTTTTTGAATTTTTGAATTTTCTAGATTTTTATTCCATTTTTTATTTTTCTGCTACTTCTGATCCTACGGCTCAGAATGATCTACGTAGCAATATCTCGACTGTTCGTTGGGCCAACTAAATCTACGGCCCAGATCTAACGACGACCTGATCTCGGCCCTCCATTTAGCCTACTCACATCAACGGACACGATCAACTCAAAGATTAATCCTAGCCATCCATTCCATTCAATTATTTCGCTTAACAAACTAACAAATTGGCGCTGACGTGGCTGACGACTCGCTGACGTGGCAACGCCACATCATCATTGACTGGTCAACGGGATGACGTGGCATGCTACGTCAGCTCGTCTTCTTCCCCTCGACGGCGTTGATTCGACGGTCGAGACTTCTCTGGCGCCGATCGACGACCAAACCTTCACCAAATCACGCGCCACCGGACCCAATCAATTCGTCTCAGCGTGCAGATTCATATATGTATGATCTAGCCATTTCTATCGCAAGAATTAGAACTAATCGAACAATTACAGAGCTTGGGTCGCGATCCAAAACCTAGCAATACAGAGCATGACCATTCGATTCAATCAATCACAAGTATCACAGAGAGTTCAGGATGCTTACCTGAGGCTTCGATCGAGCCCCGAGTTGCCAGAAGAGGCCGACGAATTCGAGGTGAGCTCGGGATGCTTGGAGGTTTTGGTCGAAGGTCACGATGCAAAATCAACGCAAAAAGGAGATGCGAACTAGGTTAGAGCAGCTCGGGGAGTAAAACCCATATCACAATTGCAAGAATAGAGGTCGGATTCATGATCCGCCATTAACGCGCAGTCAGGAGATCGAACATGGCACTCACAGTTTGAAGCGTCGGAAAGCTCCGAGATTGATCGGGGTTGACTCCTTGGAGCTTCAGCAAGCTTCTCGAAGTGGTGAGTCGGCTTGGTTTGGTCAGAATTGCCCGCGCCGAGGACTTGCAGACGCAGCTCCTCTCTTCCACAATGGCGACCTCCGTGAACCCCCCTTTTTCCTCCTCTCTCTATATCTTTTTATTCCAAAAATCTCCAACTCAACCATCCCCGAGAAATCTCCAAAATCCCTCAAGAGAATCCCGCGATCAACCCGTCAAATCCCCACTCAAAATCTCCAAAAATCTCTCAGGATCTCCCAACAAACTCTCTCTTTTTCAAACTCAAGCGCGCGCAGGCTCGTGGAGAAGACGATGGTGATTGGGTCGGGTCGGGTCGGATCTGGGCCGACCCGACTGACCCGAATCACTTATTTTTTCAAATCGGCCCCAATTTTTTCATTTTTTTTCCAAAATTGATGCTAAAATTGGACTCAGGGGCGTTGAATCTACTTGAAAATGGTGTTTTCAGCCGATAATTTAAAGTATTTATGCAAAAACCCCAAATTTTCGATTAGACCCGAGGACCCATTTTGCAAAATCCAATGTCTTAGGGTCCTTTTTTGCAAACATTGATGCCACCATCGGATTCAGAAGGTCCAAATATAGGGGGTGACGTCGCCCTATTTTCAATTAAGTCCCTATAAAATTTTTAATTTCATTTTTAGTGATTTTAGGGACTAAATTAAAAAATCAGAAATTGCATTTTGGTCCTTTTTGCCGAAATTGGGCAATTTTGAGAGCTTTTGGACTCGATTTTAATTTTGAAAAATAAAGGAGGATGACACGACTCTAAAAATGCAAAAATATAAAATTAAAAAGCTAAAATGGAATTTCTATAATTATTTGAATATTCTAAAAAAATGAAATTTACAAAGAAACCCTAGATTCTAGACCTGATTTCTCAAAATTTATTCATCAAAAATGGATGTAAAATTAAATAAAATAAAAAAATATTGACTATTTTTTGGTAATTTTCTGACTTTAAATTCTATTTTTATTAATTTGTTTTATTATTTTCCTAATTTCTGAAAATATTAAAAAATGCAAAAAATAAGGAAAATTATTTTTTGTTCAAAATTGGTTCTCTGGGCTATGCTGAGGTCCCCAAAGTTGATTTTGTAATTTTCTCACTTTTTATGGATTTTTTATGAATTTTTGAAAATAAAAATGCCAAAAAATGCAAAAAATAAGGAAAATTATTTTTTGTTCAAAATTGATTTTCTAGGCTATGCTGAGGTCCCCAAAGTTGATTTTTTCAATTTTATGAGTTTTTATGAATTTTTTTAAAAATTTTAAAAATAAAATTGGCCAAAAATCAAGTGTCAACACCCACTTGTTCCCAATGGCTCTACGTCCTTTTGGAAGATCAACTAATTCCCAAACTTGGTTCGATCTCATTGACTCCATTTCTTCTTCCATTGCTTTCATCCACATTTCCTTATCAGGGCAAGATAAAGCCTCATTGACATTCCTTGGCTCATCTTCATCTTGTGGAGCGATCATGAAAACTTCCCTTTCGATCTCAAAGCGTCGACGAGGAATGCTTTTGCGACTTGTTCGTCGTGGAGAAGATTGTACCCTAGGTACTTCATTTTCCATTACGCTCCCACTCGGATCAGATAGTGGCATTGACTCATCAAGTGGTTGCAATTGAGACTGATTAGTACTTAACTCCCCACTTCTCACACTGCTCCCACTTGAATCGTTATATCCAACTATCATATTATCTTGATCCAGTGTCTCAAATAGGGAATAGTCTTCACCTATTTCGCCCTTTTTCGGAAAATCATTCTCTAAAAATGTGACATCTCGAGATTCAAATTCAGTTATACTTCCACTTTCTTGTTCGCCTATGAACACATATCCTTTTGAGTGTTCAGAGTATCTTATAAAAATACTCTTTTTGCCTCTTGGACCTAATTTTCCATATATATGAGAGGTCTAATGAGTGAAGGCGGCACAACCCCAAGATTTAAGAAAACTCAAATCAGGTTTTCGACTTGTCAATAACTCATATGGAGTGGAAGTCACCGATTTAGTAGGCACACGATTAAGTACATAGGCAGCAGTCAACAAAGCATCACCCCAAAAGGCGATTGGCAAATTTACTTGCGCCATCATGGACCTAACCATTTCAAGTAAGGTTCTGTTTCTTCTCTCAGCTACTCCATTCTGTTGAGGAGTATAAGGAATAGATAACTGTCTATCTATCCCATTTTCATGACATAAATGTCTGAACTCATCGGATAGATATTCACGACCTCGATCGGATCTTAATGCTTTTATTTTCTTGTCTAGCTGATTTTCCACTAAGGTCATAAATTTCTTGAAACAACTCAATGCTTCTGATTTATGAGAAATCAAATAGACATATCCAAATCGAGTATAATCGTCAATGAATGTAATGAAATAAACAGCACCAAGCCTGTACCTTAAATCTCAAAGGGAAGAGCCAAGCCAATGCTAGGCCTCTCTTTGGAGGTGTTTATTCACTGTCATGTACTTCCTATAATTTAATTTTTGAATCATCAAACCCAAAAGATGAGTAGGTCGTAATACTGCACAGAAGTCGTTAATACACTCCCTCTTTCGGCTTTAAGGAGTCTCTAACACTTAAAAAAATATAACAAATAAAAATATATACCATCCATGCATCCTATTTAAAAAGTGAAAACACAAAAGAGAATACCCTACTAGAGCCTTAGGAATAAACCAAGCCTGAGTTGCCGAATTAGGATATCCATGAAATTAAGGTACTGAAAGGGCATTAGTTTTAATTAACTAGTATAACCAAGTCCCCGAGCTCATAATCTCTGGTTCGCAGGAATAAATTAGTTCTCCCGCTAATTTATTTAGGTTTCTAATCGACCTACCAAGAACGATTAGTGGCGACTCCAAATTTCAAAATCATTTAAACAAAAACCAAAGTTGCGATTCGGTAGGGCTTGGGAGGGTCCGCGTTAGGTTAGTCAAATCTAATTAACCTAATAATCCGTTAACCCTTTTACAATTTAAAATTTTTTTTATAGGGTCGCGACAACAGTAACTTCCGAAAATATGTATCCTAGCCCGTTTTCTTAATTCAATTCCAAAAATCAACACAAAGTAGATCAAGCAATCGGGAATCAATAACGCTTCGCTCTGATACCAATGAAGGGAAAACCTAATTCCCAAACGATTCTTGCGGAAAAGCATGCCCAGAAATATTGAGACACCGATCGAAGGCTACGTCACAGAAAACGGATCGTACCTTATTGTTCACGGACTAAGAGCCAACTTTGCACCGATATCGCTTCGTCGGAGAGGTGTCGTCGAGAGAGAGTGTTTTGGGAGAACCAAGGGTTTCGTTCAGTGAGAACGTTGTAGAGAAGACAACGTCAGTTTTTCTCTCTCTTCAATAACCGATAGGGGGATATCACGTAACATGATTTTCTCCTTTTTTCAAATAAAAAAGATAACTGCTAGGTAGTTATCCTCTGGTGGTAGGGTGTGTTTGCCCGCATGGGCGCGCACCCTAACTATTATACACCAACACTTACACTAAAATGTCAATTCCGAATACATCAAATGATATTGGTATTACATATCACAAATTACATATGCAACTTAACAGAAAAGAAATTCCATTAAGATGCTCGCCTCCCCTCAAGAAATTCCACCATGCCTATATTTCATTAACATGAATGCCTATGGTCCTCGAATGTGTGTTTGATCCGAGATCTTTGCCTTTCAATTTACATGTGTGACTATTATGACCATAACACCTATAGGTACCACATCTCTTCCCCCTTTCAACAATCTCAAATGCCGAAGGATCACGTCTTGTGGAAGTACTTCCCCTTTAGTTTTTAAACTAGAAGGACGACCTCTATGAGATGTAACTAGGGGCTCATATAAAATGGTATCACTTGCTCGAACAAAATGCTCAATTTGCTTTCAAACAACTTCCTTTTTGGAAAGTGGCCATTGTCGATACTTCCTTTCCAACTTGTGAAGTACTTGCTTAAATGAATCTCCTTCATTGTTTTGAGTAATATCACTATATCCAAAAAGGACCTTATATCCAACCTCCATTGTCGATTAATTGCATCAAGAAGTAAACCATCGGAAAACCATAATCTTATCTCATGCGCACGTGGAAGTCCCATGGATTGTACAAAATGCCTAGTATAAGGAGGTAGCTCAATCCTACTTTTAGCAATCTCATTTTGCTTGTAAAGCTTGTATAAAGCAAATACTAACACACGAGTAATCAAGTTCATGAAAAGAGGAATATGAAGATGATGAGGAACTCTTGCCTTTTCGCCTGATAATTTGCTTTTGATTTCTTGATATTGATTTTCAACTGCAAGGCATATTTTCCTTTTCACTCAACTAAATCCCCTGTTGAAACTTGTAGATATGCTTTCAAAGTCAAATGTGTCCTTTAGCTCTTGAAGTAACATGATTTCGGAAATGCATGCGCAAGTTTGTCCAAGCTATCACAAAAAGCTCTTTGAAAGGAAGCCATGTGTTTTTTACGTAGTTAACAAATGATGGCTTTTCCTTACAATGGTATTCGAATTGTTGAACATTGTCCTCATATTCAACTTCAGTCTTGGAGTTCAAAACCTCGGACAAATAAGACATAAAAGAATCCCAATATGTTCCTTCTTCAAATTGGGATTTACAGTTTGCCATAATATTTTTCTCAATATGCCAAACACACAATAAGTTTGCACTTCTAGGAAAGACAAATCGAACTGCATTCATCAATGCCAATTCCCTATCAGTGACAATAGCTTAAGGTTGACAACCAACACCCAAAATGTTACTAAACGTAATCAAAGCCCATGTATAATCTTCTTCTCCCTCCTTTCTCAAAAAGACAAATCATGAGTAGAAAGAAGTATTAAAATAAGAAACTCCAATTATATCCAACAAAGGCATTTTGTATCTATTAGTTTTGTAAGTACAATCCATTATGAAGACACATGAGAAACTCTTTGTTGATGCCATGGAGATAGGATGGGAGAAAAATAAATACGTCAAGTGACCCTCAGCATCATGTTTAAAATTGTAGATGAATTCACCTGGACTAAGCTCATCCAATAAAGCTTGGACCATATTGCGACCATGTAGATATTCACGACAAAATTTCGCTTTCAAGTTGTAGATAGTTTTAGCTATAGCTTGAACATCGGGATTACTTTGTCTCGAGGAAGAAAGGATTTGGCAAGGAGGTGCACCGGCCTTAGATGTCTCTTTCGCATGCAAAGCTTCAACCTTAGAAAAGCGACGACAAGCAAAATGTCCTGACATATCACCTGAGGGATCATGATTGTGTGATGCGTTCACTATTTTGAGTGACCATGATCCATTCTTCTTTTTATACTCGGACATCAAAAGGACAATTAATCAAACGAGATCCAGTCTTTCGTCTGTGATGTGCAACATAAATATTACGTCGATCATGATAACTACCTCCCCTATCGCACCTCAGAAGAACATATTTGTCTCTCTTTGACCTTTTAATATAGATGACATTACCTTGAGCAAGAAGACGGCTCCACACAATACATTTTCCCGAGTTAGAAAATTACCAGGTAAAGTTCCAAATGAACTTGTTGGCATGATCAATTGCTCTTCTCCATTCAAATTTTCATCATCAATAGATACATTCGAGCAATTTCGATCCTCTTGAATATTACCTGTTTATAATGAAGTGGATGCCCAATCAAAATAGATACACTTTCATTTGTACTGTAATAGCAAACTATTTATGCCTACTTATAATAACACAACGTTTAATTACCAACAAAGCATGAGTGAGTAAAACAATGGGCTAAACAGGTATAAATGATTCCAACAAAAGTGCGATTACAAAATGGTTGTTGAGAAACCAAGTTCAACTCTACGCGCAACTATAATCTAGGGCTAAAAGCAACGGTTGCAACACAAACGAAAGAACAAACGCAGCATTGTACGTTGTCTTCCAAGAAGTTAGTCTATAAAAGCACAAATCTTGTTTCAACACTCGCACTGACATTGAAAATCGAAATAAGATTAAACCACTAATTCGAATCTCACTACCTGTTACCTGGCAGAACACAACTCGCCTAATATTACCTTCGTGCGGAGAAAAGGGGATTGTTGGGGAGGTCAATTGTAAGCCAAATGCCGATGCCGGAGAAATTGTGGAGGAGGGCGGGAATGACATCATAGATAAGAACGTCAGGGGTTTTGGAAGGAGAGGGATGCATGGAAGCTAATGATGTGCACGAGAGAAAACAAAGAGACTTAGTGGAAGGCATGAGAAGGAAAAAAGAAGAAGAAGAAAACGAGGAAGGTAGGACTCATACGAAAAAAAAAAAAAAAGAAGAAACGAAGTGAAAGAATCGCATAAAGTGTTATCAAATTTGGTGGCCCACGTAAAAGATATGATTGTCAAAATACATAAAGTGTCAAAGCTACAATGGGGGGATGAAATAATAAATTTTCTTTTTTGCTAAAAAAATACTTTATTTCTAATTACGGGTCTTGTCGGAAAAGAACTTGATTAAACCCAATCAAGCCCGGCCCAGGACCCGACCCGCCTACTGTAACTAACTCCGCCTTTCTTTTTGGCTCTGCGGTATTTTCAGTTACGCGGTGGTGCCAAGTGCCAACTTGCCACTCAGCCACCCCGTCCCATCCGCCTCCTGTTTCGCTCATCTTCTTCGTCCCCGCCGATTACTTCTTCTTCTTCTGCTTTACTCTTCTCTATTTGTGAACTCTCGAGGGCCTTCCTTGCATGCATTTTTGTGGTACTCTTCCTGTCCGTTACTCGGCCGCGGCCGTCTCGGTTTAGCGCTTCCGCTCTGTTTGGACTCCGTCAGAGCTCGATTTCGGACGGCGTACGTCGCTTCTGCGGTAATCATCTCTTCCGTTTCACCTTTGAGTGTCGTGTCATTCGCTGTCGTTTGCTGCCTTTCTTCTTCCTTTCCCCCCCCCCCCCCTCCTTTGCTACGTCTTCTGTTCCACCGCACTTGGCCTTTCGCCCGAATCCTCGAGATGCTACTCGTTCGCACGGGCACGAGAAGCGCATGCAGGCGAAAACTGGATGACAGCGCAGATGAACGTATTAATGTGTTTTCTTCTCTTTAGTCTCGCGTGTGTCAGTCTGGAATCGCCCGTCGCTCATGGTTAATGGTATGTAGGAAGTAGCGACTTCTTCGCTTTAGGAGTTACTTTCTTGTGTTTTTTGGCTGGTAGCACGTCGCTTGGTAACTTGCAGTTCTAAACTTCAGATCATCTGCATATTTCTGCATATTTTACCTGGACTTCAACCTCTCTGCTGCATCTGCTTGAAAGTGTGGGTGGGGTTCAAATTGTTGCCCCGAGTAAATTTGCATCAAGTCGTTCGATCTAAAATTGCCAGATTATGATTCCATTCCTAGTTTGGGCTCTTAGGTGGTCCGGCAACTACTCAACATTTATTTGACTGCTAGAGTGGAATCTTAGTACCATTGTACCAGTTTTCTCATGCAGTCGGGTCAAAGTTCTGTGCTTTGCTCTGGGATCCATGCCCACTCGTACACTCGACCGGGGATGAGTCTCTGATCGAAATCTATTGATTTATCCATAGAAGAATAAACACTGCCCAAGACTCGATACTGCATTTTCGTTTGTAAGGAAGTACAAGAGGAGATTACCGAGGAAGTTCCTTGATGGCGCTGCTGGATCTCTTCGTTGTTGCGCTAATGCCGGTTTTGAAGGTCCTTCTGATTACTGCTCTTGGTTCTTTCCTTGCAATTTCCCAAGTAGATATACTGGGGGAAGAAGCCCGAAAGCATTTGAATAATGTAAGTTCCAGATTTTCCCTTCTTCTTTTTTTTTTTCAACCTTAAGCTGACTATACTTTGGTGCTTGTTGATTGCTCGTCCAGAGTAATTACTTGATTGACTACAGCAATCTTTTATGATCATTGCGATTACAAAAAGGATGGTAACTAAAGAGTGTAGTTCTGGAAATCAAGTTAAGGACAAGACGCCTGTGATTAATGCTCCTCTATAGCGGTTCCTTTATTTCACATCTGCCTGTGATTTATTGATGTAAGGATAACATTAGGTACTGGATGCTGATCTATTAGATCACTCTTACCTAGCTTGACAACATTTACCTTTTATGAGTACATATTTACACACGTGATGTGTGGAAATGAAGGCAACTGTTAGTTTTCGAACATAGCGGTATGTTCTCAGAGTACGCAAGGTAGAGTGAGCTTTTTGACATGATTTAAAAATTTAAGTGCCGTTTCGAATGCTGTTTTTGTCTTACAGATCGTGTTTTTTGTCTTCAATCCCGCGCTTGTGTTCAGCTACCTGGCCAAATCCATAACATACGAAAGCATGGCTTCATTGTAAGTTGCACGCTACCAGCGTCCATTTTTCCAAATACATGATGTTTTATGATGAGTTTTCAGGAGTAGATGTCTGCAAATCCATGTAGGTGGTTCATGCCATGCAACATTCTTCTTACCTTCATTCTTGGCTCAGCACTTGGATGGATGCTCATAAGATTCAGTCAGGCCCCTGATCATCTGCAAGGCCTTGTCTTGGGATGCTGTGCAGCAGGTAAGCTTTCGTAAGATTTATGACTCTTGCAACAGAATGATCTTTTCTTTGTGCCAGTACAACAGAGAAGATTCGTGGTACATGATCATAATAATTGGTGTACAACTTGTGAAATAGCACCTACAATGGAATTGGAAAGTGCTCACCATCTGAAAGACGCCAAACTCTTGCTTCAGTGGTATCCATTGGTTAGTTTGTCTGGAGAGAGTGATTTTCAGAAGAAAGTGAAATGTCATTTCTGAAAAATTCAGACAGAAACCAAAAAAAACTGAAGTAAAATGAACAAAACTATATACTCTGGTGTATTTCGGTTTGAAGTGTTTAGAACAAATTTAGAATAGTTTGTTTTAAATTTGAAAACAAGATTATATGTGAAGTACAAAATCCAGTTTCAAAATGCTTAATAAGCAAGTAGAAAAGTCTAGTTCTGCAAATGTTAATAAACGTTTTAATGGCGACAGGTTTTACTCGTAGAAATAATAACATCCCCATCTCTTTATCTTAAACTTTTAGTGAGAGAGGATAAAGAAAATAAAAGTGGTTGCCCTCGTTTTGAGCTTTCTTATCCCTGTAATGCTTGGATGTATTTGTTAAGGTGTGGTATAAAACCATGATATTGATACAATGTACATAATGCATTGTAAATGTTTCATTGCCTAGTAATTGATTCCAACGGGACTGTCATTCAACTTGTAGCATGCTCTGAACAGGCAATCTGGGGAACATGCCACTGATTATCATTCCAGCAGTTTGCAGAGAAAAAGGCAGTCCATTTGGTGATCCTGAAAGCTGTAATACGCATGGAATGGCCTATGCTTCTCTATCTATGGCAGTATGAGTAATTTCGTTCTAATAAATGTCGCTAGTCGTAATAATAACAAGAGGGTTACTGTTCCTTATTGTCACCGTGCTGTATGAACTAGCATAGGGCACTGCAATTTCTTTCTCATCAGACACTACTTTATATTTTGATTTCAGATTGGAGCCATATACATGTGGTCATATGTATACAACATAATGCGCCTATTTTCAAGTAGGAACTGTCAGGGATCTGAACCTGATGTTTCCATGCCCTGTATTCACTCTGCTGGAGAAAACAGAAACCCATCGAAAATTCAAAGGTTGGAACTTCTTCCTCTACAACAGTTCTTGTCTGTCGAAGATCACATTGAAGTTGATGTGTCAACATTCGAGCGAACGAGAAAGGTTCGTTCACCTTCCGATTTGCTACCTGTCTTTCTGCAATTGTTAAGTTGCCTCTATCTGAAAAAGACTAGAAATCCTCATTTGGGACTCTATCTAAGCACACAAGATAGTCGAGCCTCTTTCCTTATTAGGCCACAGTTAACAGCTAGTGGCTAAGTTTCGAAATTCTAATAATGAGAAACAATTACAATGGAAAATGTTACAGCATAGTACTCCAGGCTTAACTGGGTTTCCCAAGACAATGTAAAGAGAGGCATGTGCAAGCACTTACTTTCAGAGAAAATTGATGTTTAAACACTCCATTAGCTAGAAACACAGCTAAGCAGCACTAGTTGCAATTAACGAAGCATGCACTTGTGGTCGTTTTTGTATGAGTAATACCAACCTAAAAATGACTGGACTGTGTTTTGAAGAAGTTGATAGCTGTTCAACTGCCTCTTTCTATTTCTTCCAATGTTGCATGGCAGGAGCTAGCAGCAAAGCTCTGACACTTTTAGGGTTCATAACCAGGTCCACGTTCCAGCCAAGATAAAGAAATTTCTGAGAATGATACAGACAAACATCAACCCAAGAACGCTATTTGCACCTTCAACTATTGGAGCGGTATGCTATTTGTCCGTAGTGTTGAAGTTTCTGTATTTCGTAGATAGGAGATGATGAGAGGCATAAAATTACATAAATCTAAGACCAAATGAAAATTAGTGTCATCTAATTAAATTCCAGACAGCCTTGCGGGGATTATGCTAAAAGTTTCTCACTATTACTGGGCAATTATTATCCCTTGAATGGTATTACCTCCTAACAGAGGATAATTGATTTGATTTCCTAGAGAAGTAACCAATAATTTTGGAGTCAGTGAACCATCGTGCGTTCTATAACCATCTTAGGATTATACAGCGAATGAAGCTCTACTTTCTCATGCAGCTCATAATTGAGGCTTTTGGTGTGAGAGCAGCAAGGTGGCAAGAGGGAGAAAAAAATCGCATTACGTGCCTATGGTGTTGATTAACAATAGATTTTTATTTCAGATGTGATTTTTCACATAAGAGACTGCACTGCGTCATGCATTCTTGATTAATGGAGCTATAGTTTGATACTGTTGTTTTTCTTCTCCTTTCTCCGAGAGAGAGTTTACTGTATTTCAGATTTAACACTAGAGACTTCTGTGTAGATTGTAGGTTTCATAGTTGGCACAACGCCTCCACTCCGTAAAGCAACTATAGGTGATAGTGCTCCTCTTCATGTGGTTCAGGATTCGGCATCTTTCTTGGGGTATGTACTATGTATCCTTCCCTGATGGATGTTTCCAATGCTTTTGGTGGTGTATGCTCAGTCTGATGTCATCTATTTGAATGTTTGAAGTTGCTATATAGGAAAACATTAATTAAGCAACGAAAAAAAAAATTAATGATCTGGAAATGTTTATGAGTACCTTAAGTGATGAAGTGCTAATAGCTTAATGGTTCCTTGCATCTGTTTTGCATTTATGCTGACAGGTCTGACACCTCAGAATCCAAATTTTTTTGTATTATTTATTTTCTTTACAGTGACCTAAGCCAAAGTTGCTTTGTGTTCTCATTTTGACATGGATAAAATAACTTGCCACTACCTTAAAACTGTTGGACAAACTGTGCTTCTCTGTTTGTCTGTAATGGCGTTAGCCATTATGAATCATTATGATATCATTGGTCAAGAGTATTCGACTGAATAAGCATACTGGCGGTCCTGACTTAACTTATCATTCTTGGACGAAAACACTGTGATCGAGCATTCAAAAGTTTGCAGCTGCTGCAGGATATGATCATACAGACTGGAATCTCAAGTCACCTTTGATTTTTCGTCCCCTCTGTATTGGGAAAACCCAAGGGATTTGCAATTTGCAAAAGTCGCTTGAGCAATCAAATTCTAGCAAATGCATTTTTCATCATGTGTGGTTTTCTCATATGTAGTCCTTGTATGCCTGCAGGGATGCAGCCATTCCAGCTGTCACATTGTTACTGGGAGCTAATCTTCTCAGAGGTAAACGCTTCTATCATCGGATTTGCGGTCACTTCTCTGCTATCTCGTTCTCTTTTCGTACTTGGAAGTTAAAGTGGTACATATTTGGTGTCTAGGTCTAAGGGGATCAAGTATACATCCGCCAGTCGTCATTGGGATATTGGCAGTTCGGTACATTGCCTTGCCCTTGCTGGGCATGGTGATTGTTCGAGGGGCAGTTTATTTGGGTTTGGTGCAATCAGATCCCTTGTATCAGTTTGTTCTTCTACTTCAGTTTGCACTGCCTCCAGCCATGAATATAGGTAAGGACAACAATTCACTGTTTAACGTTCACTTTATCATCCTCTTGTTTCTGGAACTTGGGGCAAACCTTTCTTAGCGTGGAAAGTCTTTTCCCAACTCGAAAGTCCGTGCTTTAACTTGCTGTCTCTATAGCCAATAGGCAATTTCTGGCTATCTTGATTAATTCTACGCCTTTCCTTAGTGAGAAAGCTATTGTACCCAACATGGAAGAAAAAAGATTCATGGTACTGAAAGAAACACAAAGTAGAAAAGACTGATTAAGGTCATTAAATCAATTGATTCGCCATAGAGAAGAAAAACGGCACGATAGGACATAGTAAGCAAATTGCCAATTCTTTTGGGGTTGTTTTAATGGTGATTGTTTAAGTAACATGTGGCTGAGCTCTTTACATGTAAGTATGACAATGAGGATTGAAGAAGAAAACATGCCTTTGTCTTTTCAAATGATGAGATGGGGGGAAGCAATGCTCCATCCGGCTCTGTGGATGATTTCCGTCCTCACTAGCGATCATTTTTCTGTTATGCACCTTCAATTTCAGCCTTGTTTTTTCATAACATGGATTTAGTTAAAAGCATCTCATCTGAACAGACTCGTAATTCTCGATCGGCAGGAACAATGACCCAATTATTCAGAGCTGGTGAGGCGGAATGTTCCGTCATTCTGCTGTGGGCTTATGTTTTGGCAGCAGTTTCATTAACACTTTGGTCGGCGTTCTTCATGTGGCTTGTGTCGTGAGAACTTTCTTTTCTTTGGCCGATACTTTGGTCATGTACAATGATGCTTTCCAAGTAAGAGAACAATGGTAAGAAGAAATGCGACCTTACACAAGATCGAGATCGAACCAAGAATTCTCTCGTTCTGCAGTAACCAGGGACCCTCAATTCTCAGCTGGACACAGCGGAAGTATTGTCGTCCGAGGTTGCAGACTTTCTCAGTTTTTGCATCGTTTTGCTAGAATGAAGTTGATTAATTTCCAAGAACCGGTTTTCCATCTTGAGACAGAGAAGTTGTTTCGTGTTTTTTTTCCCCGCTTGATGAGCGAAACTGATACGTTATACTTGATTCTAAGTGAAAAATCAGCCCTCCCTTATCAGTAACGCTGGGAAGGCGCCCTTTTCGGTTCGGGTGCATATGACTCAGACTGTGAACTGTGTTCGGTGGAATGCTGGGCTATGCACCGTGTTTAGCTGTGGATCGTGCATTGATGCCGGATTTTAAGACATTATGTAAGAGAGACAGCTATGGAGGGTATCCATAGAACAGCTCTCCATTTCCAGTATCCTTGAGGAGACAACCGTTGGTAATCAGAATTGAAAGATGGTAATCAGAATTGAAAGATGGTGAACCAAACAAACGCCGTGTTTAGATTACGAATTTTCACTTGAACCGCGTTCATTTGGCTTTTTCAACATATCATCTTTCGTTCTCGTTTACCAACAAACGCCTTAAGTTTATCCACTCTAATAGAAATTTACAAACTTCTATGTATGTGACTCGTCAGATTTCTATAGTTAAGTTATGTAAAAGTATTAAGTTACCAACTTCCATTTAAGTTGCTTCCGAGCCATCGTCAAAGATTTACTCATGAGAAGAAAGAGAGGGACTGCCTTTGCTTCTTCCAAATGTGCAGTATCATCTTATATTGAGATAATGGGCATCCCTTTGAAGGATCTTGTTGACTTTGGTAAATATTCAATGCCAAGTACTCGGAAACCTTTTCTTACTTACTACGGTGACTTGATAAGCATCCACACAAAGTGCACTACTGGTCGCGATCGGCTCAGAGAACTTTTAGCTGAAGATCAGGGTACCCTACTCGCGCTTTGTGCCGCTCGAAAAGATCTCTCATTGCTTCGACAAACTGACTCTGAACTTCCTTTACCTGAAATTGAGTGAGAGCACATAGTGATGCATCCGACATTGTATATCAAAGCGCCTCCAATGTTAAAGACTCCCGCGAGTCGTAATGGAGAGAAGCTGGCCTTCAAGAAAAAACAGTGAAACAGGACTAGTCTACTTGTTCTGGTAGGGGCAAAACAGTAGCCAATCTTGCATAAACGGTCTCGAATTCTTTCCTTCCTCTGGTTTTAAACATGCTCTTATTTGCCTTCCTAATAAAGAGATGAACATTACGTAATCACAAAGCAAGGTGCGATTACCATTCATACCTCTTCAAAGGTGGGGTTCGGATTCCTCTTGCATTCAATCGGTTTCCCTACCACCACATGCATCGGCTGCTGGAAGGGTAAAGGAGTCCTGTATGCGAGCAAAGTACCATGTCAAAGACGACGAGGTGAACTGAGCATGCAACACCATGAAACTTACCCAAGAATTCCCCAAAAGAAAATCGGGGTGAACTTGATAGCCCTGGACATTTGCAAGAAAATCTTCCCGCTGGGCTTCCACCACTTATAGACATGGGACTGCATGTTTGCCAAACAATTCCGAAAGAGAACCGGAAAGGAAGACAAAGGAAAGGAGCATAATGTGTGATCACCAGTTAGTCAATGCTTGCACATGGATTGGATGGGAGCACATAAGCATGAAATCATTCGAACAAACGGACGCAGAAGAGTAAGGACAGCATGACCAAATCCCAAGATGCAAAACATGGGTAAAGAGAAGAAGTGAAGGGTAAAAGGAGAAGCATAAAGAATAGTACTTGACCGTAGCAGAAAACTGGAACCAGAGGTCGTCCCGTCTCCATTGCTATGCGGATGAATCCTCTTCTAGCTTTGAGGAATGCAATCTTTAAACAGTTGGAGGCAAAGTTAGTTTGAGTCCGCAGATTCACATGAAAATCTGAACTGTTCATCATCCTTCAATGCTTGTGCATTAGGGGGTCAATGTATGCACGAATTTGTAGAAAGTCCTTATGATCAGCATACCAAATTACGCTAATTGGATATTTTGTTCATGCCGTTTGCAGGATATATCTAGTCAGACAGTAGATAATCCTAGAACTAGAGGTAGTGTGGTACTTTTGGAATGGGGAATGTCCTGCGATTGAATTACCTCCCTCCTAAACAAAAAACGTACTTCGATATCAATCACAAAAGGCGGCAAATTTCCAAGTGATTCTTTCAAGGACTACTTTGTGTGTCGATGTAAGGCACCAAACCTCCTTCAATATGCTTCTACGATGACTCCACTCCTCCAATTTTTCATTGAGTAATTCTCTTTCTTTCTTTTTTTTTTTTTTTGGTGAAATCTTTCTTTCTTTTTGTCAAGATTGCTTTCAATTTTTTCTGTGCCCCATTGAGGACGTAGCAGTCAAAACAATGGCTATGACAGAGGTGAAGACAATCTGTTACAAGGCATTTCAGGTCATGATCCGCATTAGTCTTATCTGCTATCAGCTATTACTCCATAGGAAGTGAGGCACTTAGCAACGTGAAACTTGCAGAATTCTGTTGACTGTGGTATGGAAATTGCATTACCTGAAAAGAAAAGCTATTTCGAAGACTGAAACCTAAAACATGCATGTTAATTGCAGGCAAGAGAATTCTAAATAAGTAGGAAATCCAAGTATATGAGACAACAATCGAAACTAAAAGAAAGAATCAATGACTCGAACCTCGCAGTCGTGCTCCATAAGAAATGTCTCCTGAACACCACCAGGCACGATGATACAACTATAACCGGCTTCCAAAAGGGAAGCAAAATTTCTCCTCGTTGCTGGTGTGAGACCCAACCATGTCCAGATGTGCCTCACAATTGGTGTATAGAAGACCTAATAAGAAATTAAGCAGATGTTGAGAGGCATAGCAAAAGGTTTCGTGAGAACACAGCCTGCACACGATTGAGGATGAAATATTTACGGCAGTACTGGCGAGGACTTTAATCTTGTGGAGAGGCATAAACCCAGTAAGGTCAGCCAGCGCAACGACACCAATAGGCAGAACCGAATGAGGTTCGTAGCCAAATACTGCAAGGATAAAAGCACTAAACCTTCAGTCCCCCCATTGGATAAACTAGGAGAAACAGATTTAAAAGGTCATCAGGCTACTCATAGGACAGTGGGATTCAAAAGCAGAGCCATACCCCTTTTCAGAAGCGATGCGAACATGGACTCACAAAGCCATGAGTCTTCGAAAGCATCGGATTGTGGCACACGGATGAGATAAGCACCCAATTTATTACTTCGCAACAAGCTAGCGAAACACAAGACCTAATGCTCAAGAACTAAGAGGAGAAGGGAAATGTGCACTGCTATATTCTACCAGACTCTCCATCAGTCACCTAGCATCTCATCAGGCAGTAGAGGTTCTCTAATTCTCTTTTCACAGAATTTAAGAAACACAAAAGACAAGAATTGACTGATTTTCAAGCTTAAAAAGAGGAAACTACGATATTGAGGACTGTACTGGAACTGACCATAAGCCTGATTAGGATCAAAGGCTGTCATATCCTCCACGTGAAGAGTCAGCGGGAAATAACGGCAAGCATGCTTACATATGTACCTGCAAAAAGGAAAATTCCAAACACGCCTTCAAAAACCAGGAAACTAGCAATAGCGATGAATGCACAATTCTGCATCAATACAAAGAAATCGAAACAAAGAGACCAACTGAGAAACCCACCTGGACAACTTCCGCCCCACTTTGCTCTGATCGTCTATGGGAATCACCATAAAAGCCACGAGCAAGCCAGCCACTCTGGCCCACCAGAGAATCAGCAAAAAGCAAAACCGCGAGCAGAAAGCGAACATATTTAAACCCCCAAAAGAAGAAGAAGAAGAAGAAGTAGAAGAAGAAGAGGCCGAGAGACAGAGAGAACTAACAGGAGGGCTTTGGATAGAGGAAGGAAGAGGAGAGAGAAGAGGACGAGCACGGCGTCGAAGTGGATCGCGCCGAGCCATATCAGCAGCGCCGTGACGGTGTGCAGCACGTTCGACGCCGGGAATTGCTCTCTCCCGTTAAAGACTCCAAATTTCTCGGTCTGCTGTTGATGATTCATCTCGCTTTCCTCACCCATCATCACTGCCAAAGATGACCACAGAATTACAGTTCTCGCTCAAGAGATTGTTGCCTCCCCAGCGTGGTTTCGTGCGTTCACGATGAATACCGAGAGGCGACGTTGTTGGGGTTGATTCCATCTGGAGAAATTATATAGAAGGTGTCTCGGGCTTTCCAGACGAAGCTTGGTGCTCCACGCTCCTCCATGCATTGTTCCGGAATCATCGATGACGTAAATAATGTCAAGATCAGACAAAAACTTATGAGAGGAGAAAAAGATGAGCACCGATTGTTTTTCTCTGTTGTCGCTGTTCATCCCGGAGTACCGAGTGGCCACGACATTCGACAGCAGAGGAAAGCTTTGCTCCTTCTAGACATCAGAACATAGAGATTGACCTTTCGTTTGGCATCTTCGCATTCACCGACGGGAGCACACGAACCTGACAGTTGAACCCCTTCAGCTGATCCAGTAAAATCATCCAATCAAGACACAATATATAACATAAAAATTGTTATGACAAAAAAAAAATTATTCAAAAAATCCTAAACTGATCGTATTTTTGCCAATTCAGTGCTAAATCTTTTAATTTTATCAAGTGATTCCCAAACCTTTTCATATTTTATCAATTCAATTCATCCAATCATTTTTGGCGGGAAATTACGGACGTGGATATCGATCATCCTATGTGATGTGAACAACTTTTAATAACATTTTAATATTTTTCTAATTTTAATGTTTTTCTTTTATTTTTCCTTTTATTCATTTCTTTATTTTTTTTCTTAGAGTGGCCGACAGGGACCACCAAGCTGTTGTTAGCCCGACAAGGGTCGTAGGTGAGGGCCGGGACACCCTCACCCCCATTGTAAAAAAGAAAAAAGAAAAAAAAGAAAAAATAAAAGAAAATTTCAAAAAAGTTAAAATAATATTAGAATCTGTCCATGTCAGCAGCATTTAACCAAAATTGGCTGGATAAACTCAATTGATGATCGTGAAAAGGTTTAGTTATCAAGTAAAAAAATTAAAAGGATTAGAACTAAATTGATAAAAACGCAATAGGTTTTTATCTTTTTGATCAATTTTCTCTGTATAACATCAAGTCCTAGAATTAACCACACATACACAGTAGGTATGATGTGATAACAAAGAAAAGGGAAAATTGCCAAAAAAATTCTTAAACTTATTATAATCGTATCAATTCAATCATAAACATTTTTTTGTCAATTAAATTCTAAGTCTTTTACATTTGTATTAATTCAGTCTATTTGACAAGCCAACGCAAATACGGCACTGTCGTGTCGATCACAGGTGAGGTCCGCCACTAGCAGCCAATCCCTACCAACGACAATCCTTGGCTAGGTTTGGGCGAGGGCTAATGACCCTTGCTTGATCTAGGTTAGTTCCCACCCCTTTGAGTATCCCCCACCATTGTCGACCTTTCTTGGCGATGGTAGTGCTGCTGTGGCAAGTGTTTGCAGTCATCACTGCTTGCTTCTTTCTATTTTTGTTACCTTAGTTTTTAAAGTTAATTCGAATAAAACTGATATCAAAAATCAAATTTGAAAAAAAAAAATCTACATCAGCACTGATAAGCCTAGAGATGATTGGTTTCCAATCCGGTCCGATCCCGTCCTTTCAGGAATCAACGACCGGACCGATGATCTCGATTCTCAATTTTTGGAAGTGGGATTCGGGCTGATCTAACCAGTCCGATCTAGTTCTCGAGCAGTCCAGTGGACCGATACCATATTTAATTGGCGTTTTGCCCATATTTTCTCGAAGACCAAAAATCAGAAGGTGGCCTTCATTCTTCTACTTCCCCTCATTTGCTTCCATCTTCACCCTCACAACTGTCTTATGCAACAAATCACACCAAGATCCATTACTCCAAGAGAGATAAGAGTGGAGTCTTGGTTTTGAAACAAATCAGAAGACTCAAACGGCAAATCCAGAAGAAGATCTCCCTTAAAGACTGCAGTCTCTCCTGATGCATGCTCATCAGGACTCTTTACCTTCTCTTGGATGCCTAACGCTTAAGTATTAGTTTCCGCAGAATTCTCCATATCAAGCTTTGGCGTGGGAGAATTAGCGGCCATGAATATTATGTGCCCACAAATTCCACTGCATCTTCATTCACACACACACACACAAACAAATCGGTATGGTTGGTCCAATTCCCCCACTGAAATTGAGAACAGGACTGCCCAGGAACCGAAAATCGGACCCAACCGGTCGATTTGATCTGAATCAAACGGTTCTCAGTTTGGTTGATTCATTTTACTCACCCTATTAATGTTAGCCAGCCAAATGGACTGAATTGAACTAAATATAAAAAGGTTTCGAATTGAATTAAAAAAAATAAAGAATTGAATCAACATAATTATAGTATGTTTATGACTTTTTTCCGTCATTCTTCCCAAATAAAAAATTGGTGAACTCACATGTATACCGGACTTAATTTGTTGAATGATGCAATTGAATCCACGCGAAATCTAAGTGGACCCACTATTAGTACATATGTTACACTCTTCCAATAGTTTCTCGATCCCTGGAAAAAAGAGAGAGCATAAATGCTTAAAAAAATCCAGCTTTAGGTACAAACTCAGTTTTGTATTGAAACTTTTTCTTTTTTCAAAAAAGAAAATCACGAATTTCCATTCCAGCCTTTGCAACTAGTTTCCAAAAAATAACAGCATCATAGCGAGTCAAAGGTTCATTATCAAAACATGCAATTGTGACTTCACAATTTTGCCCTTTGACGTATATATGGCACCTTCCCAAGAGGTTATCCATCCCATGAGTGCTCCAACCTGAGCACACTTGACTTTATAGCTCCCAAGCTAAGCACTATCATCACATCAAATGGCACATTCGTAAGTTACTTCAAATTTTCATATGTGTATTTTAGAAGTCTGCTAGTAGTCATTTCCAGTCCTGACCTTTTAACCTAGCGACCGCTCCTCACCCTCGTCAAATTGATCATTACACATATTCATCATCATCTTCAGAAACAATGACTGCCATGATTTTGAAGAAACCAAAGGAGATTTTTGGACATAAGGTTAACATGGGCAAATCTAGAACTAGAGTGAGAGTTGATAGATTTATTTTTAGTTAAAATCCACCTAACATCTCAAACTATGCCCACCATGACATTGTTGACACCTGATTTTTAATCAATTTTTCTTTTTTTTAAATTAATAAATAATAGTCCATAAAAATTCATAAAATTGAAAAATCATCTTTGGGGACCTTAGCCAAGCCTAGGAAACCAATTTTGACCAAAAAAATGATTTTTCATATTTTCAATATTTTTACGTATTTTTTATTTATTTATTTTCGAAAATTAATAGAAAATCCATAAAAATTCATAAAATTGAAAAACCAACTTTGAGGACCTTAGCCAATCATAGGGAACCAATTTTTATCAAAAAATGATTTTTCATATTTTCAGTATTTTTACGTATTTTTTTATTTATTTATTTTCTAAAATTAATAGAAAATCCATAAAAATTTATAAAATTGAAAAATTAACTTTGGGGACCTTATCCAAGCCTAGGGAACCAATTTTGACCAAAAATTGATCTTTCATATTTTCAGTATTTTTTCAGTATTTTTATTTTCGAAAATTTATAATAAAAAAATAAAGAAAAATGAGAAAATTGCAAAATCAAGTTTGAAGCCTTGACCAAGCTTAGGCAACCATTTTTTTTATCAAAAAATAAATTTTTGTGTTTTTTTGTTATATATTTTAGAAATTAGGAGAATATTTAATAAATAATAGCATTTGAGGCCACCAAAATATATAAAAATAGTCAATATTTTTATTTTAAATCCCTTTTCATGTTGGCCATCACAAATTTAAAAAATCCAATTCTGGGTCGTGTATTCCTTCACGAGCATAATCTCGAGTAGGGCCTAAAAAATTCAATTTGAGTCAATTTATTTTCATTTTTTCACTTTTAGGAGTTGTGACATTGTTCTCTAATATTTCAAATTTTTATATTGGCCCAATTATACCCAGAATGACTCAATTGTGCAAAAGGGCTTTAATTAAATTCTGCATTATTTTCAGCGGCAAGAAACGAGCTTAAATTTGACATGTGATAAATTTTGACTAAGTATAGGGAATGTGTGTCAAAAATTGTGAGGAGATTTGGACTTAAAAAAATATTTTTTCAGGGACTG
Source organism: Psidium guajava (assembly GCA_016432845.1). Classification (NCBI taxonomy): domain Eukaryota; kingdom Viridiplantae; phylum Streptophyta; class Magnoliopsida; order Myrtales; family Myrtaceae; genus Psidium; species Psidium guajava. The sequence continues at coordinate 12,304,507 of CM028231.1, read as the reverse complement.
AATTGTAAATACTTAAAATTCAAGAACTAGAGTGTAAATACCTAACTCTTGAGGGATTATTTTGCAAATAACAAAAAGAAGAGTTAGTGAATAAATTAGAATAGAGAAGGGAAGATGGAGAAGAATGGATGGAGAAAATAAGATAAGAATAGAGAATGGAAGATGGAGATGAAGAAGAGTTAGTGGAGAGATTAGAATGAGAGATAAATATGGAGAAGGGAAGATGAAGATGAAGAAGAGTTAGTGGAGAGATTAGAATGTGAGATAGAGATGGAGAAGGGAAAATGAAAATAAAGAACAGTTAGTAGAGAAATTAGAATGGGAGATAGAGTTAGTGGAAAAATTAGAATGTGAGATAGATGAGTAGGTTATAAAAGGAGGAAAAAGTGAGCTTAAGAGAGGGATTTTTTTTTTAGAGAAAATTTTGGATGTTTGAGAGGGTTTTGGAAGATTGAAGAAAAATTTGAGAAGAAGAAAATACCAAAAAGAGAGAGAGAATTTTGAAGATGATGGGAGTTTAAAGCTAGGAATTATCATCGCAAATTCCTTCATCGATCAACATAAATCAATAGTTCATCCTCGTCAACGAGCAAACAAATTCGAGCTAAGTGTTTTTATTTATTTATTTATTTGTGGTTTTAGTCGCAAATTAGCACAAATTGTATACACTTTCTCCATCTCTCTATTTTCCTCATATTTTTATGTCAAGGAAGAACAATTCCATATTAATGGCAAAGCCCACAGAGGTGCAAAATTGGCCCAGACGAGCTCTTAAGTGCCTACCAATTTCCCAGCTGATATGTTACTAAAAGTATCTCTTAATTCAAAAGAGACTCTCTATGTTAAGAACAGAGAGAGCAAAAACCAATTCTAGAAATCCCTCAAAAAAAAAGGAGATAAGTGCTCTTTTCACTCTTCTGGTTTTAGGTGCAAATTAGCACAGATTTTGTATACTGACACTTCATTCTATTTTATGTCAGGCAACCGCAGCTCTATATCAACGATCAATCCTATGAAAGCACAAAAAAATCGCTTGGAGGAGTCCTCAAGCACGCATAAATTTTAAATTGTTGAATCAATTTATTGTAATTTATTTTTAAAGAACCTAAACCCAGAATGGAGAGGCAAAGCACATCCACTGGAGGTCATTTAAATACTTGCAATTTAAATACCTGCACCATAAATCCCAAAGGGAAGAGTCAAGCCAATGATAGGCCTCCCATTGGAGGTTTTTATACCTGCAATTTAAATACCTGCACCATAAATCCCAAAGGGAAGAGCCAAGCCAATGCTAGGCCTCCCATTGGAGGTTTTTGTACCTGCAATTTAAATACCTACACCATAAATCCCAAAGGGAAGAGCCAAGCCAATGCTAGGCCTCCCATTGGAGGTTTTTACTTACAGTAGTTTAAATACCTGTAATTTAAATACCCGTGTGACGAAACGCGCTTCCATTATCTTAATGTTCCAGTTACATTAACGCAAGCGGAAGATTTACATAATTTCAAAATACCACATTCATTAAACTTTAACTAGTTCAATTTCATACATTAGCCATATCCGAAAATAAACACCTAAGGCATACAAGAAAATACTAGCCTTCTGTTAGGCTACACAAAAAGGGTCAACTCCTTTCTACCAGAATACCAATATCCGGTCGTCCTGACGGATATATCAAGCACAAGAAGAAAAAGGCCCAAACCGGTAGATGGCCTTTGATAACATATTTATAACAGGATCTCCTCGGGCACCCCACCATGTCTAATTATCTGAAACGTGTTGGTCAACAAGAGTGAGCCAACGCTCAGCAAATAAAACATCCAAATATTACAAATACAATTCAATTATCACTAGACGTTAATTTATCCAAGACATACCTTTTTACACAATTACCAATTTAGCTTTATATTCTTTCGATTTATTCACTAAACTTATAACATTAGCTCAATCAACAGGCAATCACAGCGGGAATAAAATGCACACAGATGAAAATGCCATGCATACATAAATGTGCAGTTATGCATTTATCTCATCTTTAATTCATCTTTCTGTTCACAATTCAACAGAATTCCTTGCCAAGGCCCACGAATTCTTCCTCGACATTCGCGCATGGCACTACCAAGATTTCCACACTTGGGCATCTCCACTCCGGAGGCTTCCCTGATCACACAGCAGGGGCTACCCTGATTACACAATAGGGGCTTCCCAAACACCTGGGGCTCCATCGGTACGCTGTCCGATGGGAATTTTCTTTTCAACTTTTTTTTTTCCTCCATGATCAATGCACACATGTGATTAAATGGTATGCCATATGATCATGTAATATGCAATTCACTCAATTTCTCATCATTTGGCATTCACAGTAACATTTTCTCACATTACAATTCAATTCATCTTATTACTGAAATCGGGGCAGATTTAGACCCAGTTAATCACCGCGATTAACATATTAATTAAAATCATAAAATTCCCAAAATTTACCAAATAGTAGTTCACTCAGTGAGGATCAACTTTCATTTTAAGCTCTTGAGCATCAAACCTACGGATCAAAGTGTTTCACCCAATTTTCGTGAATGACATCTCTAGAAACAGATTCGCACACTGAACGAAACTTGAACATTTACCCAAGTAAATCAATCCCAAAAATCACAAAATTTTATTATGTGGTAGTGAAGATCCAGATCTAAAGCTTTCGTGACCAGCCCCTGAGTTAGATCATTTTATATTTTTCACTCAAACTCGTAGAAATAGCACCAATTTCCAGACCCAGAAACAGAACACACTTAGTTCAAAATATGATCTCAATGCTAACTTAGATTATCCCAAAAATTCCAAATTTAATATATGTTGTAGCTTAGTATGTTAGGACCAACTTTCGTGTTTTGTTCTGGAGTTATACATGTCCACAAGAAGAGATACGAAAATATTAATCTTCAAAGGTTAGATCAGAAATAGATTTTCAAACCCAGAAACAGAACACACTTAGTACAAAGTATGATCTTAATGCCAACTTAGATTATCCCAAAAATTCCAAATTTAATATATGTTGTAGCTTAGTATGTTAGGACCAACTTTCGTGTTTTGTTCTGGAGTTATACATGTCCACAAGAAGAGATACGAAAATATTAATCTTCAAAGGTTAGATCAGAAATAGATTTTCAAACCCAGAAACAGAACACACTTAGTACAAAGTATGATCTTAATGCCAACTTAGATTATCCCAAAAATTCCAACTTTAATATATGTTGTAGCTTAGTATGTTAGGACCAACTTTCGTGTTTTGTTCTGGAGTTATACATGTCCACAAGAAGAGATACGAAAATATTAATCTTCAAAGGTTAGATCAGAAGTAGATTTTCAAACCCAGAAACAGAACACACTTAGTTCAAAGTATGATCTTAATTCCAACTTAGTTTATCCCAAAAATTCCAAATTTAATATATGTTGTAGCTTAGTATGTTAGGACCAACTTTCGTGTTTTTTTCTGGAGTTATACATGTCCACAAGAAGAGATATGAAAATATTAATCTTTAAAGGTTAGATCAGAAATAGATTTTCAAACCCAGAAACAGAACACATTTAGTTCAAAGTATGATCTTAATGCCAACTTAGTTTATCCCAAAAATTCCAAATTTAATATATGTTGTAGCTTAGCATGTTAGGACCAACTTTCGTGTTTTGTTCTCGATCTTTTGGAGTCCACAAAGAGTGGTACAAAAATAGTGAAAACAGGAGCCAAGGGTAGCTACAGATTAGTACAGATCGGACCCGTGTTTAAGTAAGGCCTTTAGACTGACCAAATGGACTTCAAAAATTCCCAAAAAAATTATATGACACAGTTCAAGATGTTAGAATCATTTTTCGTGTTTTGATCTTAGTCTTTTGGAGTCTATATACACCAGTACGAAAATAGCAAAACAGAGGGGAAGGAATTATCTCTTTTCAGGGCAGCTTGCTCAACCCAACCATTTGGCCATTTTCTCTCCACATGAGCACGAAATTTATCATTCACACATCCATTTTCATATCATGCTCCAAATAAATCAAGCCTAGCAAACTTTGAATCATAAAAGTGTAATAGAAAGATGTTAAACTTGCCTCAAATGCCAAGAACACTTCAATCTTTGAGAAAAATCACCCTTGATCTTCCTTAATCTTCTTTGAAAGTAATTTGTGGTGTGAAATTTGTTTTTGATTCAGAATGAATGAGAGAGAGCGTGTTCTTGAAAGAGTGGAAAGATAATGGGTTTAGTAATTAATTGGGGAGTCATAATTATGTTGGGACAAAATCATGAAATTGGTCCAAAGAATAATAAATATGGGACAATATCATGGAATTGAAATCATGAATTGGTCCACACCAATTTCTTCAATGCTTTCCTATGTTGGCCGGCCATGAATTTGGGGAAAAAAAGTTCCATTTTGTCCCCCACAAGCTTAATTATGTATATTATGTCTATTAACCTTAGTTTAGACTATGGTAAAAATAAATTGACCATAGTAAAAATAAATTGACTATAGTTGTCTCAATAATTTAATTAGTAACTCAATTAACATTTTTAGGGTGTCCCCTTTGTATTGTCACTCCTCATCCGAGAAATTATTCTCACATCACCGACTCTAAAATTTACTTAACATAGTAAATTTCTAAGTCAAATAAATTGACTCTAATATAACTGTCATTCTTAATTAATTAGGCGAGAAAAATCGAGATGTCACAACCCGCACCTTAAATCCCAAAGGGAAGAGCCAAGCCAATACTAGGAGGTTTTTACTTACAGAGCCAAACCAATGCTAGGCCTCCCATTGGAGGTTTTTACTTACAGTAATTTAAATACCTGCACCATAAATCCTAAAGGGAAGAGCCAAGCTAATGCTAGGCTTCCCATTGGAGGTTTTTACTTACAATGATTTAAATACCTACACCTTAAATCCCAAAGGGAAGAGCCAAGCTAATACTAGGCCTCCCATTGGAGGTTTTTACTTACAGTAATTTAAATATCTGTAATTTAAATACATGTATCATAAACCCCAAAAGAGAGGGCCAAGCCAAGCCTAGGCCATCCATTGGAGGTGTTTATTCACTGTCATTTACTCCATGTAATTTAATTTTTGAATCACCAGACCCAAAAAATGAGTAGGTCGTAACACTGCACATAAGTCGTTAACACACTCCCTCTTTCGGCTTCAGGAAATTTTTAACACTTAAAAATATAATAAATAAAAAATATATACCATCCATGCATCATATTTAAAAAAGTGAAAACACCAAAAGAGAATACTCTACTACAGCCTTATGAATAAACCAAGCCTGAGTTGCCAAATTAGGATATCCATGAAATTAAGGTACCGAAAGGACATTAGTTTTAATTAACTAGTGTAACCAAGTCCCTGAACTCATAATCTCAAGTTCACATAAATAAATTAGTTTTTTCGCTAATTTATTTAGGTACCTAATCGACCTACCAAGAATGATTAGTGGCGACTCCAAAAATTAAAATCATTTCAACAAAAAAACAAAATCGCGTTTCGGTAGGGCTTGGGAGGGTCCGCGTTAGGTTAGTCAAATCTAATTAACCTAATAATCCGTTAACCCTTTTAAAAAAAAATTAGAGGGTCGCGACAGACACCCTCTGTTTTTTTTTTTGTGACATCCAAAAACTTAGACTTATACTCATGTGACATAGTCATTATACATTTACCCCAAAATATTTTTTGTGACCAAAAAATACTCTAAACATTTGGTGACACATATATCCCAAATATATATATATATTTTTGTGTCAAAGGTGTCCGAGCCAGCGTCCGTACGGATTACGCACATCGACTAATCTTTTGGGAGGGCTAGCGCAACATCCCACCACCACAAAAATCTAAAATTTCGACCCTCACTACACATATATTGTCTATCAAGGTTTCTTTTGTGTTTTTCTTTCTTCCTTCATGGGCTATCATCCTTACCATTGCCATACTTTTGCCACGTGAGTGTCACGTTAGTATTGTTTGCTATCTATCATCCATATAGACATCCACATAAGATTTTTAGTAGTGTTCATTAATAGAATTTCGACAATTGGTACAAGTTTAGGGTAAATGTGTCACACGAGTACAAATTTAGAATAAAAGCATGTCACATGCGTACAAGTTTGAGATTTTTGATATTACAAAAAAAAATTAAGGTAAATGTGTCGTACAAGTACAACTTTAGAGTTGTGATGTCACAAAAAAATTAAGGTAAATATATCACTATGGCATAATTTTAGTATTTTTTTTTTGTCTTTTCCTTTATGTTTAGACAAAATAAATTTCGTGGCCTGATTGCGATTGAACATAAAGTTTGGATTTCTTTTTTCTTTTAGAATTAAGCCCTAAAAATGGGAAAACTTTCTTCTGGATCCACGTCACCGGTGCCGCGCGTCAACGCTTTGGTGGAAGAATTGCTTGAATTTCTAGTTATTCTTAATTTGCCGAATATATTCCAAAATTTTAACTGAAAGCTTATTTAATATTATGTGTCTAAATTGGTCTCTCTTTTTTTTTTTGATAATCGGGGTGTCCAGCCGTGCTCCCTATCGATAAGAAAGTTAGGGAACCGCCCCGACAGGTCATACAGGTAGCGCTTTCGAAAAGTCAAAATAATTTTATAATTTAATCCTGTAGTTTGAGTCCATAAATAGCTATCGTTGAATATAACCTCTTTCTCTTATAGTTGAGAATTGTGATAGATAAGTAAAAGATACTGATGACAGTAAAATCTACTTCTGGATATAGTACTAATTTAAGGACATTGTGTCACGATCTTCTGATTCTTGCCAATAGGAGAAGACAGAATGGAAAAGCAGCAGTGCATCTATGTGCATCATCTATTAAGAATCAGAGTATCAATGAAGAAGAAGACAGCGAATAGAAAGGAAGCAGTGTATTTATGGTTATGAGATGTCATTTTAGCCATCAACAGAGATAATTTGACAACACAGAAGTGGCCACCATTGAAACTACTTATCATCACCGTCTCTGTCGAAAGGCTTGAGCAACCCGTAAGTAATTCCCATGGCAATCCACCCACCGACTAAAATCCTCATCGCGGAGACTTTCGCCGGCGAACCACCAAGATGAGCTCCGATGCCTCCGAACAGAGCAAGAGATATGGATGCAACCGCCACGACAGTCATGACTCTGAGCGTTTGTCGAGCGACAAACATGGCCGGCAACAGAGGAAACAACGACCCGCAAAGGAAAGCCAAGGCAGACGCGGCCGCGGCTTTATAAGGGTTGGGTAAACGTAAAGCTTCTTCTCCGTCCATTGCTTCCTGCTTTGCTTTCGCAGCGTTTCCCGCAAGCACCTTGAGTACAGGCGATATGGGCGAGAATAGCGTGATCGACTGAGGCTCCACCGCCGTCACCGGGGACCCCTTTTCCGATATTTTGCAGATCAACATCCTGCCCGGAGTGCTTCTGGATGGGGTCCGTTCAGTTGGCTCGGCCGAGTCGGTCTCGTCGTGCTTGGTAGCAGTGACGGTGATCTTGATCTCTTCTGGCTTTTCCGTCTCTGTCATGGAGACACGCTTCGTCAGGTTCGCCTGCTCGATATCCCTCTGTGTCGAGACCGAGACGAACTCGCCAACCGCCATGCTGAAAGCGCCCGCGAGAGCCCCGGCAATGCCCGAGAGAACCATGGACCGACGATCATCCTTCGCCGCACCTACCCCGAGCATCAACGACGTCGTCGAGAGCAGCCCGTCAATAGCCCCAAGAACGGCGGCTCGGAGCCACTGAGCTCGCCGAAACAGCTCGGTCCTCCGCGCGTCGGTCTCGGCCTTCCCCTCCGCCATCGTCGGAAGCTTGCTCTGCCCACCAGGCGTCTGCGACAAGTCCATGAGGAACACTCTGGTGCAGGATGGTCAAGTGTTTTTTGAGTGGAGGAGGGAGAGTGTGCCCTGACTCTGGAATCCACACGAAAGATTCAGAAGCTCTGATTAGGTGGTGACGGCTTGACGCGAAAGCGAACAAAAATGGAGAATCGAGAACGTTGAGTTCTAAGCGAAAATAAAACCAGAAAACTCACGTCACGCATCGGGCCCGAGTATAATATCCAACAGCCTAGGACGACCCGTTAGGGCACAAGTAGCGATCCTGGACATCGTGCCATGTTTGGCCGGCCTACCTAAATTTTTTGTTTTTATCGATTAAACCCTAATTTTTTTTATTTACGCCAATTCAATTCATTCAATCAATTTTAACTAGAAATTGCTGACATTAATGTCAACCGTCCTACACGACAAAGCCGGTGTTGACGTGAACAAAATTTAATATTTTTTTTACGCAATCGAAAAACGGTGACATGAATACTGGCTGTCTTACATGATACAATGAATACTAACATGGATAAATTTTGATAATTTTTTGAATTTTCTTATAATTTTTTGTTTTTTATGTCCTTTTCTTTACTTTTTTTTTTCTTTCCTTAGCTTAGGGCCGGCAAGGCGCCTTCGCTTGACCAGATTTGGTGAGGACATTTGCTTGTGGGTAGCAACGCTCACCGACCCTAAGTACAGAGAAAAAAAAGAGAAACAAGGCAAAGAAAAAATATATAGGAAAATTATATTAAAAAAAATTATGAGCAAAGTAACCTCTTCTTGCCATAGTTAAAACAATAATTTGATGGAAGCATATCCAGAATGATACAATGGCAAACACAAAATTTCGAATTTTATGCACTCTCTACATACATGTGATCTCCCTTCATCTGTAAATTTAATATTTTGTGTTGAATATCCCCACTTGTCTTTCCTAATCCTTTTTTTTTTTACACGTATCAAAGTATCTCACATTATTTATTTACGACTTTTTATGCTTTTTTTTTGTATACAAGTGGTGTTTCCGGGATCTTACTTTTTTTTTCTCTTCTTTTTATTTTCCCCCTGATTTGGTTAAAAGTTCTATCGATTTCTCCCAATGTTTTGCAGCATGTTTCCTAGCACGAAGCGCAGACGAAAAGCAAACCTAAACCTGTTCATCTGATCCTGGCTTTCAAAACCTTCCGGTTTTCGTGGAGGGGACAAGCCTTTTGGACAATATTTGCCATTGGATGCAACGGTTAGATCAAATACCTAGGAACCTCCCATGTCCTCTCTAGACAAATCGTATTCTTATTTTCTTGTCTCGATGTCGCTTTACGGTGAGAACGAACGTGATCGATCTAAACATGCATATATATCCTTTTGTTTTGCTAAAAGACAGATCTAAACGTATACAATCATTAGTTAATTTCCTGTTGCGGATTTACTTGTGAAAAAAATTAAATATTAGACTATGAACTACAAACAAATAAGGATATTTTGATAGGAAAAATTACCACAAAACTCATAAACTTATTGTAAGGATATTAATTCAGTCCTAAGCCTTTTGAAAATTTGCCAATAAAGTTCTTCCGGTCAATTTTGACTGAAAATAATTGACATAGATACCAGCGTTGACATAAAAAATGATTCATGGATATTATCAATATCAGCATTAGCTGTGCCATATAGAATAATTGGCGCTAGCTTGACCTCAATGTTAGCAATTTCCAATCAAAATTAGGTTAAAGGATTATATTGATAAATTGTCGAAATGTCTAAGACTAAATTGATGAAATTGAAAAGCTTAGGACATAATTAACATATGTGAAATACATTTCTGACTTTTTTTTGGTAATTATCTCTATTTTAATATACTACTTTTTGCTATTGTGTGTAACTATGTTATAAAAAAAATCCAAATATTATATACTCATTCTATGAATGATGGATTTGACGTGAGCTTCAGATTAGTTTTTAAATCTAATCCTTCTTACGGTTCGACTTAAAGCCTTAAAAAAACGGAGAAAGAGAGAAGCAGTTATCTAAGTAACTACGGTCTTAGTGTTGTTGTCCATGAAATTCTATGCCTATGTCTCGACCAGACACACCAAAAAAACAAAAAAAGGATTCTGTGTATAAGAAGCACATTTGGTTTTCCTTAGTTAAATGAATTACAATTATTGGTTGAACCGTCTAAAGTGTTTTTACCTGAGAATGATATGGTAAATATTCTATAGGCCTGTAAATCGTTAGAAAGCGCACAGAAAATCGAACTTTTATTCATAGTAACCCGGACACATATATTTTATGTGAAGGTACCTAAGAATTATTGGTAGAGCTCTCAATACAAATCTAGCAATTGCTCCCACATGACCAATGACCTCGAATTATACGTGCATGATCCCGGTCCACACGAACCCGATTGATCTCCACTGCTAAATCAAATGAATCTCACGTAAACCCTACATAATTAGGCTGCTTAGTTGACCTAGGGTTCTTGTGCACCTGGACCTGCCAATAATTTGGAGGAAATGCTAAAACATCCATGAACTTATCGCACTTATATCAATTGAGTCCTAAAACTTTCAATTGTACCAATTTAATCATAAATATTTTCATATTTTGTCAATTGAGTCAATTCGATCACTTTTGATAATTGCTGAAATTGACACTAGCCATCTTATGTGGCATGGTCAGCACTGATGTAAATATTTTTAATAATATTTTAATAGCCTTTCGAAATTTTTTTTCTTTCTCTACCTTTTGTTTTACTAGAGACCGGCAAGGGCATTGAGTGGCTATGCCCTCGCAAGCAACTAGGCGAGGGTGTACACTGTACAAGGCCCTCGCTGGCACTCAGTTAAAAAAGAAAGGAAAATGAAAAAATATATATATGTTATTAAAAATGTCAACATGAGCGCCAATAATGTCACGTGAAATGGTTTACGTCCACGTTAGTAGTTTGGGCCAAAATTGACTAAATGGATCACTTGACAAAATCTGAAAATATTTTGACTAAATTGACATAATTAAAATATTTATCACTAAATTGACACAATTTTAATATATGACTTTTTTTCAATTGTCATGTTCTGCTGAAAGGGTTGGTTAGAAGCTGTTGAGTGGTCGCCATTCTCTATATTTCTCTATTTTTTGGTCTGTCTATATTTCTCCAGTAGCATTGCATCACTAAAATAAATTTTAGGTAGCATCAATATTAGGACTCCCGATGTGTTTGCTCAAATTTAGCTTTGAGAAATTCTAATATATTTACTAATTTTGGGAGAAATTTAAGAAAATCGTATGAGCCAAATTCCATTTTGACCGAATGTAATTTATGGGTAATATATTTCAAAAAATCATTTTTCAAGAAAATGACTAATTTTCGTTTGTTTGGTGAATTTTGACCAAAAACGATTTCTGATGTTAGATCTCATTTGGAAAATAATTTCAATTTCATAACTTTATCTTGAGTCAAAAGAAAATTTTCACTTTCAAAATATTCTTCGTTTTTAACTTAATTTTCTTTTTCTTTTTCCTTCTACCTCTACCATTCGCTTCGCCTTAATGATCGGCCACACAAGATTGAGCCTCGTTGGCCTCAAGCAAACTCAAGCTCGTTGGATATGGCGAGGCTCGACCTCATGTGGCCAGTCACCAAGGCCCGACGATCAAAGGAGCAAAGAGGAAAAGGAAAAAAAATAAATAACAATGAAAATATATATAAAAAAAAGATATTAAAAAATCAAGATGAACAATTCCATAAAGTGTTTTCACCTTTTCAGATTTAGGAATTCTTTCTAATTTTATGCATGGATTTTTTATTGACCGGAAAGTATTTTCCTTGACAAAATCATTTTTGGCGAACCGAACAAGTAAAAGTCCCAAAAACTAATTCCAGGAAACATTTTCACTCAAACAAATGCACTTGTAGTATGCTTTTCTTTATGTACTGTCGCGACCCTCTAAAAAAAATTTTAAATTTTAAAAGGGGTTAACGGATTATTAGGTTAATTAGATTTGACTAACCTAACGCGGACCCTCCCAAGCCCTACCGAATCGCAACTTTGGTTTTTGTTTAAATGATTTTAAAATTTGGAGTCGCCACTAATCGTTCTTGGTAGGTCGATTAGAAACCTAAATAAATTAGCGGGAGAACTAATTTATTCCTGCGAACCAGAGATTAGGAGCTCGGGGACTTGGTTACACTAGTTAATTAAAACTAATGCCCTTTCGGTACCTTAATTTCATGGATATCCTAATTCGGCAACTCAGGCTTGGTTTATTCCTAAGGCTATAGTAGGGTATTCTCTTTTATGTTTTCACTTTTTAAATAGGATGCATGGATGGTATATATTTTTATTTGTTATATTTTTTTAAGTGTTAAAGATTCCCTGAAGCCGAAAGAAGGAGTGTGTTAACGACTTCTGTGCAGTATTACAACCTACTTATCTTTTGGGTCTGATGATTCAAAAATTAAATTATAGGAAGTACATGACAGTGAATAAACACCTCCAATGGGAGGCCTAGCATTGGCTTGGCTCTTCCCTTTGGGATTTAAGGTACAGGTATTTAAGTTGCAAGTATTTAAACTACTGTAAGTAAAAACCTCCAATGGGAGGCTAAGCATTGGCTTGGCTCTTTCCTTTGGGATTTAAGGTACATGTATTTAAGTTGCAGGTATTTAACTACTATAAGTAAAAACCTCCAATGGGAGGCTAAGCATTGGCTTGGCTCTTCCCTTTGGGATTTAAGGTACATGTATTTAAGTTACAAGTATTTAACTACTGTAAGTAAAAACCTCCAATGGGAGGCTAAGCATTGGCTTGGCTCTTCCCTTTGGGATTTAAGGTATAGGTATTTAAGTTGCAGGTATTTAACTACTGTAAGTAAAAACCTCCAATGGGAGGCTAAGCATTGGCTTGGCTCTTCCCTTTGGGATTTAAGGTACAGGTATTTAAGTTGCAGGTATTTAACTACTGTAAGTAAAAACCTCCAATGGGAGGCTAAGCATTGGCTTGGCTCTTCCCTTTGGGATTTATGGTGCAGGTATTTAAATTGCGGATGGACTTTGTCCTCTCCATTCTGGGGTATGAATTCTTTAAAATAAAATACAACGAATTGATTAAACAATTTGAAATTTGTGCGCGCTTGAGGACTCCTCCAAGCCGATTTTGTGCTTCCATAGGGTTGACCATTGATATAAAGCTGCGGCTTCCTGACATAAAATAGAGTGAAATGTCAGTATACAAAATATGTGCTAATCTGCACCTAAAACCAAAAGAGTGGAAAGAGTACTTATCTCCCATTTTTTTGGGAGGGATTTCTATAATTGATTTTCGCTCTCTATGTTCCCAATATAGAGAGTTTCTTTTGAATTAAGAGGGACTTTTAGTCACAGATCAATTGAGAAATCGGTGGATAGCTTAGGAGCTTGTCTGGGCCGATTTTTGCATATCTACGAGATTTTTGCTGTTGACGTAGAGATATCCTTCTCCTGACATAAAATATGGAAAAAAAAAAGAGGAGATGGAGAAAGTGTATACAATTTGTGCTAATTTGCAAGTAAAACAATAAAAAAATGAATAAATAAAAACACTTAGCTCGAATTTGATTGCTCGTTGACGAGGATGAACTCTTGATTTATATTGATCGATGAAGGAATTTGTGATGATAATCCCTAGCTTTGAACTCCCATCATCTTCAAAATTCTCTTTCTTTTGGTATTTTCTTTCTCTCAAATTTTTCTTCAATCTCCCAAAACTCTCTCAAACATCCAAAATTTTCTCTCCAAAAAAATCCTCCCAAACACTTCAAATTTTCTCTCCAAAAAATCTCTTCTCAAGCTCACTTCTTTCTCCTTTTATAACCTACTCATCTATCTCCCATTCTAATTTTTCCACTAACTCTATCTCACATTCTAATTTCTCCACTAACTCTTCTTCATTTTCATCTTCCATTCTCCATCTCTATCTCACATTCTAATCTCTCCACTAACTCTTCTTCATCTTCATCTTCCCTTCTCCATATTTATCTCCCATTCTAATTTCTCCACTAACTCTTCTTCATCTCCATCTTCCCTTCTCTATTCTTATCTTCCATTCTAATTTCTCTACTAACTCTTCTTCATCTCCATATTCCCTTCTCTATTCTTATCTTATTTTCTCCATCCATTCTTCTCCAACTTCTCTTCTTCATCTCCTCTTCTTCATCTTCCCTTCTCTATTCTAATTTATCCACTAACTTTTCTTTTTATTATTTGTAAAATAATCCTTCAAGAGTTAGGTATTTGCACTTTAGTCCTTGAATTTTAAGTATTTACAATTCAGTCCCTAAAAAAATATATTTCTTTAAGTCCAAATCTTCTCACAATTTTTGACACACCAAAATTTACCACATGTCAAATTTAAGCTCATTTCTTATCGCTGAAAATAATGTATAATTTAATTAAAGCCCTTTTGCAAAATTAAGTCATTCTGGGTATAATTGGGCCAAGATGAAAATTTAAAATATTAAAGACAATGTCACAACTCATAAAAAGTGAAAGTTAAAAATAAGTTGACTCAAATTAAATTTTTTTAGGCCCGATTCGAGATTATACTCGTGAAGGAACACGTGACTCGAATTGGATTTTTCTGAATTTGCGATGGCCAATATGAAAATAGATTTAAAATAAAAAATATTAACTATCTTTGTGTATTTTTTGGCCTCAAATGTTATTTTTTCAAAATTTTCAAATATTTTTGTATTTTTTTTAAAAAAAAATTTAAATATATATAATATGAAAAATTATTTTTTGGTCAAAATTCGTTCCCTAGGCTTGGCTAAGGTTCCTAAAGTTGATGTTTCAATTTTATGAATTTTTATGGATTTTCTATTAATTTTTGAAAATAAATAAATAAAAAATACGTAAAAATACTGAAAATATAAAAAATCGTTTTTTGGTCAAAATTGGTTCCCTAGGCTTGGCTAAGGTCCCCAAAGTTGATTTTTCAATTTTATGAATTTTTATGGATTTTTTATTACTTTAGCAATAGAAAAAATGATTAAAGATCAGGTGTCAACAGTTGCCCCTCTTTGAAAGGAAGCTCGGTAGAGGTTCATTTCAAAGACGAGATGACACCTGGATTCTTATCGACTCAATACAAGGAAATAAAAAGAGTCGTGACATGATTGTTCCACTGAAAATGAAATGAGAACCTAAGGATTCGTTATATAAAAAAACTTTAGGGTGGTTGAACTTGAACCCGTATGGTGGATCAACCCATGGTAGATTCCTAATAAAAGGATTTTACTGATTAAAAATTGAATTAAAATTTGACCCGTATGGTGGGTCATACCATTTGACCCGTATGGTGGGTCGTACCATGGTAGATTCCTAATAAAAGGATTCTACTGATTAAATTTTGATTGAGATTTGACCCGTATGGTAGGTCACCACATGGAGATACCTGTAAGAAGGACTTGGTGCCTGTAGAAAGGACTTGGTGCTAGTAAAAAGGACTTGGTGCTTTGCCTGTAAGAAGAACTTTGTGCCTGTAAGAAGGACTTGCTTTGCCTGTAAGAAGGACTTGATTTGCCTGTAAGAAGGACTTTGTTTGCCTGTAAAAAGGACTTACTTTGCCTGTAAGAAGGACTTTGTGCCTGTAAGAATGACTTGATTTGCCTGTAAGAAGGACTTTGTTTGCCTGTAAGAAGGACTTTATGCCTGTAAGAAGGACTTGATTTGCCTGTAAGAAGGACTTTATGCCTGTAAGAAGGACTTTGTGCCTGTAAGAAGGACTTTGTGCCTGTAAGAAGGACTTTATGCCTGTAAGAAGGACTTGATTTGCCTGTAAGAAGGACTTTGTGCCTGTAAGAAGGACTTGATTTGCCTGTAAGAAGGACTTTGTGCCTGTAAGAAGGACTTGATTTGCCTGTAAAAAGGACTTTGTGCCTGTAAGAAGGACTTGGTTTGCCTGTAAGAAGGACTTAGTTTGCCTGTAAGAAGGACTTAGTTTGCCTATAAGAAGGACTTGATTTGCCTGTAAGAAGGACTTTATGCCTTTAAGAAGGACTTGATTTGCTTGTAAGAAGGACTTTGTTTGCCTGTAAGAAGGACTTTGTGCCTGTAAGAAGGACTTGATTTGCCTGTAAGAAGGACTTTGTGTACCTCAAAGGGTGCCATTCTGAAATCTGGGGAGACCAGGAATCCTGCAGAAGCTCAAACCCAAATTATATTCTCCTGTCGTTTTAGGAATAAACCAAAGAGGCAGAGATCAAAAGGTCTCGAACATTATTGTCCTTGAGACAAATCATGCTTTATTGAAGAATGTGGATACCTGTATATACCGCAATGGATTCGAGTATCCCAACAACCGTCAGAATTCATTCTCTTGAAAGGTTCTGGTTGAAGATATACTTACCTGAGAATTTGGAAGAAATGCTTGGTGGCTTCTGGACAACCAGGCTTGTTCATTCAATAATCGCCGAATGAATTTCAAGACTTTGGAAGGTAACTCAAACACCGGGAATGTGTTGCCTGTCGGGCAATGTCAGAGCTAACATGTGCAAGCATTTTCATCAATGCGTTCATTGGTTCATACAAAATTGTTCAGCTAAGTTTGCCATGATTAAAGGCAGTCTATGTAATAACTCATGATGCAATCGATCAACATATAGATCATGTATTGCATTACCACTTCTGTTTAAGGAGGTTCTTATAGTATGAACACCTCGAATGTAATCTGAATGGGGGACTTCATTCCGAAATGGCTTTTTCTCACTCTGGAGAAAGGCTGTTTATCTGTAGATCAAAATGTTAGACCTGTGTGGAAATGGTTTGCCTTTCCTCATCCTGTCATGCCCCATTCTGCACATTTGATATCTCCTGTGCAGTTTATGCTCTAAGTTGGAGTTGGTAAGTTAAACACACGGAATAGTCATACATAATTCATGAACTGTGTAAGCACAATGTAGATGTGACAATTTTTTAGCATCACGTGTGTTTATATAATGTGCAAATATGGGCGAATTTAAATTGCCCCTGGTATGTGGGCGGACCGAACAAATTGGGAAGCCTACTCCTTATGTCGAGGGGTGGTTTGTCTCAAACTTTACCCCTGCGCGATGAAGCATATGGGCGAGGGAGCATTTTGGTTTGTTTAATGCCCCTGCAAGAAGCAGAGAAATTATTCTTGAAACCAAACGAGATAAGGAAGACATATTTGCTTTTTCGTTTCAGAGCTTGCGATCAATTTGCCCCATTTTTCACCAGAATAGATCTTGTCAGGTGATCATACTTTTCTTTTGGATTTGTCTCCTTCAACATGTTAAATGTTAGTATAAATATTTCCTGTGAAAAGAAAAGGAGACATGTCAACCAGTATTAAAAGGGATAAATTGGAAACGATACTGATTTACCCTTCATCTTGAATGCCTTGGACAAGTCTTTTACCAATTTTGCTGGATTGAGTTTTCTTCGACTTTTGTTGGATGCTTCACCATTAAGCCGAGAATGTAGCAAAATATTGACTTCGGTATTACTCGTCGAGTATTCCTGCTTGCAAAAAGAAATGCACAAAAAGTTGTTTCATTTATTTATAATACATACAATATTCCCCACCCTCGGGGATCGAACTCGGGATATTTCGGACCTACTGTCATCCCCCATACCATTCGGTCCATTGGACCATAGGTGTCCATGGGGCTATCCTTTCAAAGGTTAATCTTTGGGGATAAAGCAGCCTTGTTGTATCACCTTATGCCATGTTACGGTATTTCTCGAGGTAATTTGCAATCCCTGTTAAGAATGGAATAAGACAATTCAAGACTTGAGATGATTATGTGCACATTAGAACGATACAGAATTACCCATTTCTGAGATTGTTCGCGTCTTTCGCTTGTACTTTCCTCTGTCCGAAGCTGTCCATCCCGTGGTAATGCCCATGAATCGATTTGCCCCCAAATTTTGTTCAACTTGTATTCGGATATGATTGCGTTCTCGGGTCGATTTGCAATTTCCTGAGAATAGAAGGGGCTTAATTTTAAAACTTGGAGCAACTGAAGGTAAATTGAAACGATACGGAGTTACCCTTCAGGTTTATCCAGATTTTTACTCGCCATCAATTCGTCGCGAGGTTGGTGAGATGGCGGATTCGAGCATTTAATAGGGGGAAGTCGGATTATTACTCCTTGCTTTTACACATTCACAAAAGCAGAAAAACATATCACGCAAGGAAATAAAACACATTCACTCATTCAAGATCAGTTCTGCTTCCTCTACAGGCTCTCCCATGATCAGCTGGCTTCATCCCAAATTAGGTATGCATCGGCCATATCGAAGGTCTGGTGGTCACTGGCTGAACAAGTGCATCACAGTCTCGATGCTTTACCGATATCAAACTGGTTGATTATGGCGAAAAGATCATCGTCAATGTCCGCTTGGTGGTAATCTGTCCCTTCTTCCTCGGGAGGTATTGATACTGATCCAGTATCATTGGTCCTTTTGTACCCTGCTCCAACAGAACTCGATCCTGTTATAAATTGGTCTAACTCACCTCTTAAACGTGCATTTTCGATCCTCAGATCATACATTTCATCGAGGGTGAGGAGGAGGCTATTGCAGTTGGGGCAGGTGGCGGAGTCAAAAGTCTCTTTATACATCTTGTTTTCCGCTCGGAGGTTTTCATTTTCAACTCTTAGAAACTCGGCTTCGTTGTGCTCATGACGAGTCTTCATTCGGGTTCGTCTATTTTGAAACCAGAATTTGATTTGCGAAGGTTCAAGGCCTAGCTCTTGACTCAGTTCCATTTTTTGTTTGCCGTCTGGCATAGGGCACGTTCTGAAGAAAGCTTCAAGCTTTCGTACTTGCTCCTCAGTATGGCGACGGTAACGCTTCTTTTGACCTTTACCGTTGTTGTCATTGTCCTTACCGGGCTCTTGGACGTCGTCGGTGGAAGGACCGGGCTCCATAGGCTCGATCCCAAATATGGCTTCGAACTCTTCCTCTCCCATATTCAGCAAGTAACGATAACTTTCAAGTGTGTTGGGTTGAGACATCTTCGATTTGGTTAACGATTTCTCAAAGTTTGATATCTCTTCTTGTATTTTCACTCTCTGGATTTTTCTGGGAGACTGCGTATGCTTTAAGAGTCTCTCTTTCGAGCACGAATGAGAATTATCAAGAAGATGCCTCCTTTAAAATTAGACGTGGGTTTAGCAACTGTATTGCCTCTCTCGAGTGTTCTGGCTTTCTCGATTTTCTTTTCATCGTATCTCTCGCCCAGCTCGTCTCCTTCCATCTTTCCGTGGAAGGGGGCCCCTTGTTGCTGTCTCCACCGTCAATTTGCTGGCGAGTTCTTCAATAAAGATGAGTCGTATCTCTTTTCTGCCGAAAATGTCTTTGTCTCCCACTCAGCTTATTTTTTATCCTTTCTTTTTCAAAGTAGTGGCGTCTCGTCCAACTTTTCCGTAGAGACGTCAGATTTGCTTGGCTCGAGATTGGAGACGAGTAGCGGAGGTGATACTGATAGGGAATGGTAGATAGGAAAATTTGGCCAGTAGAGACTTCCCCTGCAAAAATGAAAGAGAATGCGTCAGTATATGTTCTTCATATTCTAGAAAAATTGGAACGATACTGTTTTACCCTTGTGTATACTTCCATTGAATTTGAATTGAGGAAGTTCCTTCATTTGGATTGGATTGAATTGTATGTCCCGAGTTGCCCTTCACTTTGAGCTTGCCACATATGTGCTTTGCTTAGTTGGGCCTTGTTTTCTTTCAGGTTGCCTTGGACCATCATCATTTTCCATGCCATCGGGTCCGTGGACCGGAGGGCTCCTTTAATTTGAAGGTTACCTTGAAGGCGAATGAGTCCTATCGCATTCCATTGGGTCATTTCATTTTGCGACACTCTTGAGGCACTTTGCAATCCCCTGGGTGAGAATGGAACAAATCTAATTTAGCATTTTGCAACGATTGAGGGTAAATTGGAACGACACACAGTTACCCGTCTTCGAGCTCGCCTGGGCTTTTCACTTGAAATTTCCCTACGTGAGGCCATTCAACATTTCTCATTATGGCAGTCAGCGACGTTGCCACAAATTGATCCGCCCTAAATCTAGCATAAAAAGGGATTCACGCATTCGAGGGGATAAATAAATTGCCCCCTTGTCCTTGAATTAAATCGAGACACCTAGAAAGCTGGAAAATATCATACGCAGGGGAATTAAGCATGAAATGAAATGTGCACTTATTCAATGTCAGTTCTGCCTCTCCTGTGGCTCTTCGATAATCAGCTAGTCTCGTGTTGGTTCGGGTGTGGATAACCGATGTTTGAGAGTCCCTACTCACTGGCTCCTGATCGCGGCTTGGGACGTCTGTCAACCCTAAACTGGTTGACCAGGGCAGTAAGCTCATCATCTGGGTAATCTCTTGAACCTTCCAGCAACTGATGCTCGAATTGGGCATTGTTGTTGGCAAATGCTGGCGATAGATTTCTCATTCTGTCCTCGCCATGAGCAATTTGACTTCTCATGCTGGAGCCTTCATCATTACTCGAGAAAGTGTGGGGATCACCAACTGTCCTGCTGCCAAAAACTCCTTCCATTCGAGGATTAGAGAAGTAGAAGTGCTCAGGATAACTTCTTGTCTGATTCTCTGGCTGCGCAGGCGCGCTGATCATGGGATGAGTTCTAGCCACAGGT
The DNA here is from genome assembly GCA_016432845.1 of Psidium guajava. Lineage (NCBI taxonomy): Eukaryota > Viridiplantae > Streptophyta > Magnoliopsida > Myrtales > Myrtaceae > Psidium > Psidium guajava. The sequence continues at coordinate 12,283,980 of CM028231.1, read as the reverse complement.
TGGTGCTCAAACCAAGGAATCTGAATACACTGCTCCTGCAGTCTATACTCTTGAAGAGCATTAGGGTGATTCTGGGGGATACTTTGATTAACGCCTGGGGGATTGATGGCATGGCTACTAGCTTGGTTGATGATGGGAAGTGGCTCGCCCCATGCTAACCTGGGGAACTTATGGTGGCGAGGAGACTCGACGTTCAGGCTTGGATCAGTCCCGCCTTGGTTTTCTTGATTCTGAGCTGCATTGTGTTCTCTCACCCTTTTTCTGTACTTCTGAAGATGACTCGAAACATTTGCTTTAGTGAGTCCCTCTACCTTCATAATTTCCAGTATATGTTGCGGCCGTGCCGAATCTATTCCTAGCTGCTGAACAGCATTAACAAACATACGATGCAGCTCGGGAGACCAACTCATCTTCTTTCTCCAGTTGCTTGGAACAAAATTGAAGGCTTGATGCTTGTTCTCATGGTCGTGCAATTGCTTCCTTACCACGTGCTGCCATATGTTTTGAAGCATCTGAACTCTAACTGGTTTCGTTACGACGTCTTGGGCCCCATTTAAGACAGCCTTCATTATGGCTTGCTGATCATCGCTTGCCGATATTACGAGGACTGGCATGTTTAATTTAGAATTGATGACTTCCAAGAGAGTGAAAACATCCATGTCAATCCCTACCATGGCGGTGAGGACGATATCAAACTGGTCACCACTCCTCCTTAATATCTCTAAGGCTTCTGTCGCCTTTGCTTGAGCTACAACCTTATACCGGCATTTTCTCAATACGGTAACAAGGATTGACAGAGAGACTGGATTACCGTCAATGGCCATGACCAGTAGACCCTCAGGGTAAGGAACTTCATTAGCTTCGACCAGGGTTGAACATGCGCCCGTTTCCCTAATGCTCGACATATTTCTGGATCTAGGACTGCCGACTCGAGACCGCCTCAGGATGTCTTCTTGGACTTGAGGGATCACGGGATCGTCGATGGTTTCTCGTAACAGGCTTTGAAAGCCGATGCTTTGATGGTGAAGGTTTTGAATTCCTCTCCCACGAGAACTCCTTCCTCTCTATCTTTCTCCTGCGAGTTCTTGCGAATGAACTCTCACTATCAAATGAGGACAAGTTCTCTCTCTGGCAATAGCAACGACTTCCCTCTTCACGGGCAGTGCTATTAGATTTTTCGAGGGAGAAAATCTGATATTCAGCTTTTGATCAAAGGGGAAATCCTTGTTTCTCGCTCAGTTCGTCTTCCTTTTTTTTTTCGTGGTAGAGGGCCCTTGTCAAGATCTCCACCGTCGATTTACTGGCGGGTCCTCCAATAAAGACGAGTCGTATCTCCTTTTCTGCCGAAAATTTCTTTGTCTCCCACTCAGCTCGTTTTTTATTCTTTCTTTTTCAAAGTGATGGCAGCCCGTCCAACTTTTCTGCAGAGACGTCGGGTCTGCTCAGCTTGAGGTTGCCGCTTGACTGGAATTCGAGCCAGCGGGGGTGTTGCCGACAGAGAATGGTAGATAGAAAAAACTCGACCAATAAGGACTGCCCCTGTGAAATCATTATTTAAATTGAAGCAGATTATCACCTTCGCATTCCGATCATCTGCCTCGCCTCTCTCCTCCTTTCTTTCGTGATCTGCTTTCAAAAATGGCCAATTCTCCTAACCATACCTTCTCCGCCGAAATCCTGACTGGGTGGGAGAGACTCTACAATCTTCTTGGTAGAGGTTACGCTCATATAGCCCAAAACTCTACCGTTGAGGCTGAAATCCTCGGTTTATTCAGGACCCTAGACGCTGCTTCTGTTGAGGGTACCCAACTGGGGAGGGAGTATCGGAACTTCCCGACCCTCTTCATTAATTTTCTGGCTGCCTATAACCGCGCTTATGAGACGGTCATTGTGACTGCCGTCGTGAAAGCTCGTTACCGAGACCGGCACGAGCGTCTGGAAATAGTCACATTTATGGCTGATAATCACAAGAAAGCCTTCAAGTTTGCCAATGATCTGCTTTCGTGGCTAGTTCGTGAGAGGGGAAAGTTGGTGGACCGTCTGGCCTTGGTCCGAACTTACGCCGAACAGGAGCCGAGCAATATTATGATGAGGTGCAAATGCGGTTGGCTGCAGGAGAGACTTGATGACATTACGGCAGATATTGCTTTCGAGAGGGCGGCGATTTCGGACTTGGAGTTTGCTGTCGAGCATTACGAGGCCAGTATGGCCCAGGCTAAGGAGAAGCGCGATCGCCTCTTCTTTAGGCTCGCGGAGCTTGATCCTGAGAACGCCCGGTGCACCCGGAGCATCAACTGTTTGGAGAGTCAGTTGAGCTCCTTCGTAATGGTTATCAGAGCTCAGTTTGGCTTTACTTTTCCTCCCCAGTGAGCTGTTGTAATGCTCTTTGATGAATGGAATGAAAGAAAAGCTTCACGTGTTTTTTTTTTGTTTAATTTTCCTGCTATCGTTTCTTCCGCATAGCATAACAGAACGATTTGAGGTACCAAAGATGTCGAGGCTTAATGTTTTTCTTGATGTTCTTGTTTAATTGCTCCAGACGATGATATCGAGAACATTGATGAAGGGTTCGGCGGTGGCCCCCACTATCCATCTTGAGATCACAAACAATAACACTATGACAACTCGATCAGTGCGCTGGTAATAAATCCGGCCACCTGTTGTGTGCCCACTTTTATCCATATTTTATTTCTTTCGGCGTCCACTTGCTCGTGTCGGTCGCCTGTAGCGTCGGGAGAAATTCCTGTGGGTCACGTTCATTAATAGAACCTCGGTCCTCTAAAGCCCTCCGCATGTTTCGGATAAGAGGAAATTTTAAGATCGGTCTCTGGTTGATTTAATCAGGTAAAGGTATTTGTTTCATGGGTTCTGATTATATAATCCATATTGTCTTTCAAAAGACGCGGGATCCTCTGCAATACATTAAATATGCCCCCGTGTTTAATCAGTATAAATCCACCGTCATATCAGAATACACTGCCCATACAAGTTTACGGATTGACATAACTCTGTCTGTCAAAGATGGACAGTGTTCGTTTGCCCCCCGGAATTAACGATTGAAGCCTCGGTGTTTTTCGTCTTTTGGTATTTCTGGAGATGATTCTTGATATATTTTGAACTTAATTTTTACACCCGTCTAGGGTATCTAGGATCTCCCTGCAAAAGAAAATGATATAATTAGTATGTGACACAAGGAATGTCGGTCCATGACTCCTATATTAGTCCAATTTGATTTTTTCTATTTTATAGAGAAATCAGAAAAAAAAATTCCCTTAGGAAGAAATGGGTTAATACAGAATTTTTTTGCAGATTTATTACTCTTTTTTTTTTTAGGAATGTGACAAAATCTCTTGACGTTTACTAAAATTTTTGAAGGAATTTCCTTTTTATCAGAATAAATTTTCAGAGGTAAATTTGTCAGGAAAATTTTATTTTTATTGAAGCAGGAAAGACATGACAGAAATCCTTTATTGGTTAACAAAATTCCCCCGAGACATTAGTCTAATTTTATTTAGAGAAAATTTTCTTAGAAAAACATGAGCAAATTTCTCGAAAAGAATTTTTGTTGCAAGTTTTTATAATTTGAAAGAATGTGATAAAATCACTTGATGTTTACCAAAGTTTTTTTTTTTGAAGGAATTTTTCTTTTATTGAAATAAAATTTTAAAGGAAAATTTGTCAGGAAAATTTCATTTTTATTGAAGCAAGAAAAACATGACAAAAATCTCTTATTGGTCAATACAATTCCCCCGAGACATTAGTCTAATTTTATTTAGAGAAAATTTGCTTAGAAAAACATGAGCGAATTTCTCGAGAAGAATTTTCTTGCAAGTTTTTATAATTTGAAAAATGTGATAAAATCACTTGATGTCTACTAGAGTTTTTTTTTTTGAGGGAATTTTTCTTTTTATTGAAATAAATTTTCAGAGGAAAATTTTTTCAGGAAAATTTCATTTTTATTGAAGCAATAAAAACATGACAAAAATCCCTTATGGGTTAATAAAATTCCCATGAAGGGATTTTTCACATCATTTTTTCAAAATTTTTTTAAAAGAAATGAGGGACAAATTTAATTTTTATTTTCTTTTAAAAGAATGGTCGTAATATCAAGCTCAAAAACTGACTAACACCTAGCATGAACCGACCGAAAATAAATACAAGATAAAATTAGAGAACTTACTTTTACCTTGGAGAAATGCAAATCACATAGTCATGCGCATGACTCAAGTAAGGAGTGAACTCTAGAAAATAAAAGAAGGAGAGACAAGGTATGGACCTAAAAAGGCTCCCACTATCTGAATTGACAAACTTACCCTCCGCGCAATCAAATCACAATGGGAAGAATTGTCAATTCAGATAATGAGCGGAATAAAATATGGTCAACCCGAGCGCAATCGACGCAAGAGCTTTGCATATTCGATCCCTATCTATGGTTTTCTAGGAAGAATTTCGCGACTTGGGTTTAGACGCTTGTGTGTGCAGGTGTCGTGATCCTCAGAGTATGCAAGACATGCACAACAATATAACACCGAGCCTGCAAAACAAAGGGGTTAGCCAAACACTCCGCCCCTTATAACTCCCATCCTGCAAAAACATATAACACCTATAGAATGAGTCCCAAACAATATCGCCAGAAGCGAGATATGCATGAAATTTTCATTGGCCTAAGTCCACCAAGACTTTTAAAATTTCGAAAAAATTTAAGTATTCCAATTGGTATCGTTTTTCGAAAATTTAAAAATCTCTGTCCCCAGCGGAGTCGCCAGTCTGTCGCGACCCTCTAAAAAAAATTTTAAATTTTAAAAGGGGTTAACGGATTATTAGGTTAATTAGATTTGACTAACCTAACGCGGACCCTCCCAAGCCCTACCGAATCGCAACTTTGGTTTTTGTTTAAATGATTTTAAAATTTGGAGTCGCCACTAATCGTTCTTGGTAGGTCGATTAGAAACCTAAATAAATTAGCGGGAGAACTAATTTATTCCTGCGAACCAGAGATTAGGAGCTCGGGGACTTGGTTACACTAGTTAATTAAAACTAATGCCCTTTCGGTACCTTAATTTCATGGATATCCTAATTCGGCAACTCAGGCTTGGTTTATTCCTAAGGCTATAGTAGGGTATTCTCTTTTATGTTTTCACTTTTTAAATAGGATGCATGGATGGTATATATTTTTATTTGTTATATTTTTTTAAGTGTTAAAGATTCCCTGAAGCCGAAAGAAGGAGTGTGTTAACGACTTCTGTGCAGTATTACAACCTACTTATCTTTTGGGTCTGATGATTCAAAAATTAAATTATAGGAAGTACATGACAGTGAATAAACACCTCCAATGGGGGGCCTAGCATTGGCTTGGCTCTTCCCTTTGGGATTTAAGGTACAGGTATTTAAGTTGCAAGTATTTAAACTACTGTAAGTAAAAACCTCCAATGGGAGGCTAAGCATTGGCTTGGCTCTTTCCTTTGGGATTTAAGGTACATGTATTTAAGTTGCAGGTATTTAACTACTGTAAGTAAAAACCTCCAATGGGAGGCTAAGCATTGGCTTGGCTCTTCCCTTTGGGATTTAAGGTACATGTATTTAAGTTACAAGTATTTAACTACTGTAAGTAAAAACCTCCAATGGGAGGCTAAGCATTGGCTTGGCTCTTCCCTTTGGGATTTAAGGTATAGGTATTTAAGTTGCAGGTATTTAACTACTGTAAGTAAAAACCTCCAATGGGAGGCTAAGCATTGGCTTGGCTCTTCCCTTTGGGATTTAAGGTATAGGTATTTAAGTTGCAGGTATTTAACTACTGTAAGTAAAAACCTCCAATGGGAGGCTAAGCATTGGCTTGGCTCTTCCCTTTGGGATTTATGGTGCAGGTATTTAAATTGCGGATGGACTTTGTCCTCTCCATTCTGGGGTATGAATTCTTTAAAATAAAATACAACGAATTGATTCAACAATTTGAAATTTGTGCGCGCTTGAGGACTCCTCCAAGCCGATTTTGTGCTTCCATAGGGTTGACCATTGATATAAAGCTGCGGCTTCCTGACATAAAATAGAGTGAAATGTCAGTATACAAAATATGTGCTAATCTGCACCTAAAACCAAAAGAGTGGAAAGAGTACTTATCTCCCATTTTTTTGGGAGGGATTTCTATAATTGATTTTCGCTCTCTATGTTCCCAATATAGAGAGTTTCTTTTGAATTAAGAGGGACTTTTAGTCACAGATCAATTGAGAAATCGGTGGACAGCTTAGGAGCTTGTCTGGGCCGATTTTTGCATATCTACGAGATTTTTGCTGTTGACGTAGAGATATCCTTCTCCTGACATAAAATATGGAAAAAAAAAGAGGAGATGGAGAAAGTGTATACAATTTGTGCTAATTTGCAAGTAAAACAATAAACAAATGAATAAATAAAAACACTTAGCTCGAATTTGCTTGCTCGTTGACGAGGATGAACTCTTGATTTATATTGATCGATGAAGGAATTTGTGATGATAATCCCTAGCTTTGAACTCCCATCATCTTCAAAATTCTCTTTCTTTTGGTATTTTCTTTCTCTCAAATTTTTCTTCAATCTCCCAAAACTCTCTCAAACATCCAAAATTTTCTCTCCAAAAAAATCCTCCCAAACACTTCAAATTTTCTCTCCCAAGAATCCCTTCTCAAGCTCACTTCTTTCTCCTTTTATAACCTAATCATCTATCTCCCATTTTAATTTTTCCACTAACTCTATCTCACATTCTAATTTCTCCACTAACTCTTCTTCATTTTCATCTTCCATTCTCCATCTCTATCTCACATTCTAATCTCTCCACTAACTCTTCTTCATCTTCATCTTCCCTTCTCCATATTTATCTCCCATTCTAATTTCTCCACTAACTCTTCTTCATCTCCATCTTCCCTTCTCTATTCTTATCTTCCATTCTAATTTCTCTACTAACTCTTCTTCATCTCCATCTTCCCTTCTCTATTCTTATCTTATTTTCTCCATCCATTCTTCTCCAACTTCTCTTCTTCATCTCCTCTTCTTCATCTTCCCTTCTCTATTCTAATTTATCCACTAACTTTTCTTTTTATTATTTGTAAAATAATCCTTCAAGAGTTAGGTATTTGCACTTTAGTCCTTGAATTTTAAGTATTTACAATTCAGTCCCTAAAAAAATATATTTCTTTAAGTCCAAATCTTCTCACAATTTTTGACACACCAAAATTTACCACATGTCAAATTTAAGCTCATTTCTTGTCGCTGAAAATAATGTATAATTTAATTAAAGCCCTTTTGCAAAATTAAGTCATTCTGGGTATAATTGGGCCAAGATGAAAATTTAAAATATTAGAAGACAATGTCACAACTCATAAAAAGTGAAAGTTAAAAATAAGTTGACTCAAATTAAATTTTTTTAGGCCCGATTCGAGATTATACTCGTGAAGGAACACGTGACTCGAATTGGATTTTTCTGAATTTGCGATGGCCAATATGAAAATAGATTTAAAATAAAAAATATTAACTATCTTTGTGTATTTTTTGGCCTCAAATGTTATTTTTTCAAAATTTTCAAATATTTTTGTATTTTTTTTAAAAAAAATTTAAATATATATAATATGAAAAATTATTTTTTGGTCAAAATTCGTTCCCTAGGCTTGGCTAAGGTTCCTAAAGTTGATGTTTCAATTTTATGAATTTTTATGGATTTTCTATTAATTTTTGAAAATAAATAAATAAAAAATACGTAAAAATACTGAAAATATAAAAAATCGTTTTTTTTGGTCAAAATTGGTTCCCTAGGCTTGGCTAAGGTCCCCAAAGTTGATTTTTCAATTTTATGAATTTTTATGGATTTTTTATTACTTTAGCAATAGAAAAAATGATTAAAGATCAGGTGTCAACATGTATCCAAAGCCAAACCGTTCCTAACCCCACAACCTTGCAGGTCGCATTATGTATTATCAGAACCCTACCACCATCTACTTCCTTAGTAAGTAATGAATCTAGTTTGGGATCATCGTATAATAAGATTCCCCCAAATCTTGCACACACTCATCTTAGTCACATATACAATGGTTTTCCCATCACTAATGCTCTCCTTGGCAACATTTGATATGACATTTCTGGATTTTTGACTCATATTCGGGATTTGTAAATAAAATGGATATATTTCATTAGTACGCTCTAGTTAAGCCTTACTCGAGCCTGATCAACTCGAGATGACTAATCGAAGGAGAAAGGCTATCTAGGACTGTCGCGACCCTCTAAAAAAAAATTTAAAATTTTAAAAGGGGTTAACGGATTATTAGGTTAATTAGATTTGACTAACCTAATGCGGACCCTCCCAAGCCCTACCGAATCGCAACTTTGGTTTTTGTTTAAATGATTTTGAAATTTGGAGTCGCCACTAATCGTTCTTGGTAGGTCGATTAGAAACCTAAATAAATTAGCGGGAGAACTAATTTATTCCTGCGAACCAGAGATTATGAGTTCGGGGACTTGGTTACACCAATTAATTAAAACTAATGCCACTTTCGGTATCTTAATTTCATGGATATCCTAATTCGGCAACTCAGGATTGATTTATTCCTAAAGCTCTAGTATGGTATTCTCTTTTGTGTTTTCACTTTTTAAATAGGATGCATGGATGGTATATATTTTTATTTGTTATATTTTTTTAAGTGTTAAAGATTCCCTGAAGCGAAAGAGGGAGTGTGTTAACGACTTCTGTGCAGTATTACGACCTACTCATCTTTTGGGTCTGATGATTCAAAAATTAAATTATATGAAGTACATGACAGTGAATAAACACCTCCAATGGGAGGCCTAGCATTGGCTTGGCTCTTCCCTTTGGGATTTAAAGTACAGGTATTTAAGTTGCAAGTATTTAAACTACTGTAAGTAAAAACCTCCAATGGGAGGCTAAGCATTGGCTTGGCTCTTCCCTTTGGGATTTAAGGTACATGTATTTAAGTTGCAGATATTTAACTACTGTAAGTAAAAACCTCCAATGGGAGGCTAAGTATTGGCTTGGCTCTTCCCTTTGGGATTTAAGGTACAGGTATTTAAGTTGCAGGTATTTAACTACTGTAAGTAAAAACCTCCAATGGGAGGCTAAGCATTGGCTTGGCTCTTCCCTTTGGGATTTAAGGTGCAGGTATTTAACTACTGTAAGTAAAAACCTCCAATGGGAGGCTAAGCATTGGCTTGGCTCTTCCCTTTGGGATTTAAGGTGCAGGTATTTAAGTTGCAGGTATTTAACTACTATAAGTAAAAACCTCCAATGGGAGGCTAAGCATTGGCTTGGCTCTTCCCTTTGGGATTTATGGTGCAGGTATTTAAATTGCGGATGGACTTTGTCCTCTCCATTTTGGGGTATGAATTTTTTAAAATGAAATACAACGAATTGATTCAACAATTTGAAATTTGTGCGCGCTTGAGGACTCCTCCAAGCCGATTTTGTGCTTCCATAGGATTGACCATTGATATAGAGTTGCGGCTTCCTGACATAAAATAGAGTGAAGTGTTAGTATACAAAATATGTGCTAATCTGCATCTAAAACCAGAAGAGTAGAAAGAGTACTTATCTCCCATTTTTTTGGGAGGGATTTCTATAATTGATTTTCGCTCTCTATGTTCCCAATATAGAGAGTTTCTTTTGAATTAAGAGGGACTTTTAGTCACAGATCAGTTGAGAAATCGGTGGACAGCTTAGGAGCTTGTCTAGGCCGATTTTTGTATCTCGACGAGATTTTTGCTGTTGACGTAGAGATATCCTTCTCCTGACATAAAATATGGAAGAAAAAGGAGATGGAGAAAGTGTATACAATTTGTGCTAATTTGCGAGTAAAACCATAAATAAATGAATAAATAAAAACACTTAGCTTGAATTTGTTTGCTCGTTGACGAGGATGAACTCTTGATTTATATTTATCGATGAAGGAATTTGTGATGATAACCCCTAGCTTTAAACTCCCATCATCTTCAAAATTCTCTCTCTTTTGGTATTTTCTTTCTCTCAAAATTTTCTTCAATCTCCCAAAACTCTCTCAAACATCCAAAATTTTCTCTCTAAAAAATTCTCCCAAACACTTCAAATTTTCTCTCTCAAGAATCCTTTCTCAAGCTCACTTCTTCCTCCTTTTATAACCTACTCATCTATCTCCCATTCTAATTTTTCCACTAACTCTATCTCCCATTCTAATTTCTCCACTAACTCTTCTTCATTGTCATCTTCCATTCTCCATCTCTATCTCACATTCTAATCTCTCCACTAACTCTTCTTCATCTTCATCTTCCCTTCTCCATATTTATCGCCCATTCTAATTTCTCCACTAACTCTTCTTAATCTCCATCTTCCCTTCTCTATTCTTATCTTCCATTCTAATTTCTCTACTAACTCTTCTTCATCTCCATCTTCCCTTCTCTATTCTTATCTTATTTTCTCCATCCATTCTTCTCCAACTTCTCTTCTTCATCTCCTCTTCTTCATCTTCCCTTCTCTATTCTAATTTATCCACTAACTCTTCTTTTTATTATTTGTAAAATAATCCTTCAAGAGTTAGGTATTTGCACTCTAGTCCTTGAATTTTAAGTATTTACAATTTAGTCCCTGAAAAAATATTTCTTTAAGTCCAAATCTCCTTACAATTTATGACATACCTTCCCTATACTTAGTCAAAATTCACCACATGTCAAATTTAAGCTCATTTCTTGCCACTGAAAATAATGCAGAATTTAATTAAAGCCCTTTTGCACAATTGAGTCATTCTGAGTATAATTTGGGCCAATATAAAAATTTGAAATATTAGAGAACAATGTCACAACTCCTAAAAGTGAAAAAATGAAAATAAATTGACTCAAATTGAATTTTTTAGACCCGGTTCGAGATTAGGCTCATGAAGGAATACACGACCCCGAATTGGATTTTTTTAAATTTGTGATAACCAACATGAAAAGGGATTTAAAATAAAAATATTGACTATTTATATATATTTTTGTAGCCTCAAATGCTATTATTTATTAAATATTCTCATAATTTCTAAAATATATAAACAATATATATAAATACAAAAAATTATTTTTTTGTTCGAAAATATTTGCCTAAGCTTGGCCAAGGCTCCAAACTTGATTTTTTAATTTTCTCATTTTTCTTAATTTTTTGTTTTTATGAATTTTCGAAAATAAAAATATCGAAAAATATCGAAAATATGAAAAATTATTTTTTGGTCAAAATTGGTTCCCTAGGCTTGGCTAAGGTTCCCAAAGTTGATTTTTCAATTTTATGAATTTTTATGGATTTTCTATTAATTTTCGAAAATAAATAAATAAAAAATACGTAAAAATACTAAAAATATGAAAAATCGTTTTTTGCTCAAAATTGGTTCCCTAGGCTTGGCTAAGGTCCCCAAAGTTGTTTTTTCAATTTCATGAATTTTTATGAATTTTTTTATTACTTTAGCAATAGAAAAAATGATTAAAAATCAGGTGTCAACAAGGACCTTAAATTATGTGGACCTAATAGGTCGATATGCGTAACTCCGAAACAGCTGACCGTTGGTCTGAGGATTCGACAGAGTCGTTATTTAATGGATTTGGCTACGAAATGAATTCTGATCTTAGACAATTGAATTTTTATGAATGTCACAAATGAGAATTGGATTCAGTTGCAGCAGCACCGCCAGTTGGCCAGACAGCTAGAGAACGTCGCGAAGCAAGATATAAGTTGAAATTTTGCCAAATTACCCCGGTTTGTGCTCAATACTTAGAATTAGAATGATTAGAATTATTTTAGAATGAGCGCGTCAGTGTCGTAGAATTTTTAGTCTGAGATCCGTTCGTGCTCGAGACCCGATCGATGCATTTGGCATGCATCTCGAGAAAATGTCCTATCAGTTGTCACATCAATTAAGTCTTGCCAATCAATCAATCCATTTTAAATTATGTCATTCCCAAGATAACCAATCTTGTCCATCAAGTGTCCATCAAACATCAAAAACCCCATAAACTACTCCCACCTAATCCACTAACACAATTTGAAATTTTGTCTTTATTCCATTATAATCTCTCCACTCTCTCTTTCCCCCTCATTTCCCTCTCCATGTTTGGCAGCCCCTCCTCCTCTCCTCTTCATCCCAAAGCCTTTATCTCCCTCTCACGTTTTCGTGCGTTCCAACGTGCACCTAGACGAAAAAGGTTCGTTTGAGCTCGTCCGGAGTCCAAATGACTCTCCGTTTTCTTCCACGTGCCCATATAACGAAGAGCTTTCCCAAGATCTGGCCCGAAACCTTCCAAACCGAAGCCAAAACTGTGACCCTCTCTAGCTTGGATTTCTCAGCTACCACCTAACTTTAATCGACCATCGACAAAAATCCGACCGTTGGATTTTCGTAAGTTTTGGATATGTCATAGATCTATCCAAGTTGAGTTCATAAAAATTTGTTTCACTTTGATCCGAAATGATTTGGGCCTCCGTTTAAGCATTCTTATCTCGATCGTCGAAACTGTTTTCTATAGTCCATTTCGTGTTTTGCATTCCATGGGCATAATCTGACCTTGGGGACCTAGGAAACTTACATTTATGTCATGTTTTTGTTTTCTAGCTTGATTTGGCCTCAGTTTAGCCCTTCAATTAGCCCCTTTGTCGACGTGTTCTCTCTCTTGGCCACGAGCTCTCCATTCGGCCACTGTAGATTTCCATCGTCGTCGTCGTCGCTTTCCACACTCCATTCTAGTAAGCAATCTACTAATCCTAATCTAGGAATATTGTATGTGACTTGGTTTGGATGGTAGATTACATTACATATGCGAGATGATTAGAAAAGTGTGCAAACGGCTAGAATGGTTTAGGCCGATTTTGAGTTCAAGGATGAAGGGGCTAATTTGTAGGCTTAAGAGGATGATTTTGGGCATGCGAATGACATGGATAGGATATAAAAATGGGCGTGGATAGTAGATATTAGAGACAAGATCGGTTAATGGGCTAACAAGTTGATTTAGGCTCAATGGGCTTAGGTTGTGATTACTTGAGAAATGAGTTGGGCTTGAGAGATTGGGTTTAGTGGGCTGTCCTAAGAATGAATTGAGTGAAAATCTTGCGAGCCCATATGAGATTATGGGCCATGAGTCAGATTGGGCTTAAATGGGTTAGTTTAAATTAAATGGGCTTAAGGTGTAAATTCTTGAGTAGAGATTTGGGTTTAGTTTAATGGGCCTAGGAAATTGCTCAAGGATTGATATGAGGGAGATTTGTGAGCCCAAAAAGAGGCCACGGTCCGTAAGTAGTGAAATTTGCAATTACGGCCCAATTTGAATAAAAGAGGCCCAAAGAGTTTAACTTGTGAAATTAAGCAAGGCAAGTCAATCTTGATTAAGAAAATGTAGAATTGGGCCATGGATGGTTTAAGGATGAAATTTGGGAGCCCGAGTGTGACTGATAGGCCATGACCGAATGATGGACCTAGATTGGGCTTGAGATGAAATTGGGCCAAGAAGGCTATGTTGTCTAAGTTCGATGCTTCGCGAGTAACTTATTGAGCATATGCCTTAATGAATATGTTTCTGCTATTGACTTGTGACATGCCATGTTATACACATACATTGAATGATTCACCTGGAAATTGTGCTCTATTGCCTGGGACGTGTTGCCCGTTTATTATATACACCCAATGTGAGGCATGTGGTATCATAACGTGCATTGATTTGCTCTGTGGCATGTCATGCATCCTCACATGGCGAGATATGGGTGAGCATGGCCCTACGTCGTGTTTACGTGGGGGAGTTGGAGAGATAAGCGTGCCAATCTGATGTGCTGAGTCGGGGCACGGTACACCCGGATGTGTGCAGCACTGGGTAGCTGGAGTGATAAGCGTGCTGATCTGATGTGCTGGGCTAAGATACGAACCTGAAGCATATGATATGCTGGCCAGACTAGTGCAGGTCAAATGGTATTCTGATACTGAACATTGAGCATTGTGCATTGAGCACTAAGTCTAATGGCATGGCATGTTTTGTATCGTGCATTTTGGCATGTGGATTTATTTTTGAGCGTATGCATAATCGTTAATCAAATTTAATCATATGTATTGTACCTTACTTATGCCGTCGTCAAGAGAGCTGATTTAGAGAGTGTTGACTAGCCCTAAAGTTACAGGTTAGGGCCGAACCGATGAGCATACCTTATCCTACGTTAGGGTTAATGGTGAGCTTATTGAGTTTTCAACTCACTGGCTTTGGTTGCCAACATTTTCAGACCTCTGACCGTAGCAATGAGCATCCCATTGATTCTTTTTGAACTCCCCGTGGAGGTGGAAACTGACGTGAGGTATTTTGCTGAGACTGATGGCCACGACGAGGGCGACCCTTTGGACACCGAGCCTTCCTCTCCTGAGTACGAGGAGAATCCCGAGGAGCTACCTAGGCAATCGGATTGGAGAGACACCAACCAGGAGTGGTCTTTTAGGTTGAGGTGTCTAGAGGAGCGTGGGATTTTGAACAGAATATTGTATTTGCTTTTGATGGTCTTGTACCCTGACGCTTGTTGATGATATATGTGTGTGTGTGTTGGCTGTTATTGTTGACCATGTATATTTTATCTTCTACCCCGTTATCGTGTGTGCATGTATGGGTTGGAGTTTTGCTTCCGCAGGTTCGTGTTTGGTTTCGAACATCGTCTGGCCGTGATGAATTCCTGAGTCGTCGTAGATCGTGGGCTAGGCGGATGCAAATCCATGCGGACTGTCGCAAGCCCGTAGGGTTCGGGGCATGACATTTGACACATTGCTTATGGCATCTTGCCTGCACCTCTAATTTTCAATTTTTGACGATCTCTCCTGATGTGTCCCTTCTTGTGATATTTAAAGTACATTACATGACCTTTAGATTTCTTACCACATGAATTTGACCTACTTTTGCTTTTGCTGTTGGACCTCACGATGTTCCTTTCTACTGTAAATTACTGGTCGTTAGGCTACATCATGAGTCACGATGTCATCTTGCAACTTCTTCCGTCATTCTTTTCTTTCAAAATAATTGTAGCACGCCCCATCTAACAATGAATTAATAAAATACTCACATGACTCCGGTAGAAATGCCAATAATATTGTTGCTTGTTCTTCATTAGTTAAGGGTTCATCGACGTTCTTCATATCCATCATATTTTTTTTTTGTCAAACATCATAAGTTCGTTAAACTCATTTAAGTGGGCTTGGATGGATGTACTTTCACCAAATCGAGGCTAAAACATCATCTTCAACACGTATAAACGATCATTTAAAAACCTTCGTCACATAAAGGGCTTGAAGTTTTGCTCACTAGGCTATGATATCCTTCTCTTTGACCACTTCAATTAATACCTTATCTTCGACCAAAAAAAATTAACACCTTATCTGATGGATCAAACAGGATCATACTCTTTGCCTTCTCCATCATCTCCTCCTTATTGACCTCATTCATCGCTTTCGCCAACCTAGCATTACCATCCAAAGCTTTGACCAAACCTTGGGTTGTCCAGAAAGCACTCCGGAAAGCACGCATCTTGACACTCCACTTCCCAAAAATTGTTCATCAAGTTAAATTTCTCAAATTCTTATCTCTGCCCACAACAAGAATATCCTGACAGTGATCAAATAAACAAAAGTCCCAGATTAACCTAAGAAAATCCTAGCCTTAGTTATGATACTAAATGTTGTGAAATAACAGAACTTAATGGATCTCGCAATTCAAATCTAACTCGACAAGAAAAAACCAGCAGAGAAATCAACGAGGAATAGTAAACAATTTGGTTCCGGTGTGGGTCCCTCCTTTACAAGGAGAGCCAATTGCAAAGAATTCACTATCAATCGAGGAGTTACCGAATTACCATTACTCAATCACTAAAGTTTGTCCCAACCCCCAAGATTTCACCAAAAATTCTCAATTGTAACTCACAATCTCTCATAGTCGGGTTGGATTTCACAACGGGAGTTCAAACTCGTAACGTAATCTAATATATTTTCGTTGTTATACTCGCATGAAAGGCCAAACAAGCTGCAGATGTGGAAAACCAAGACAAGATATGTATGGACAGATCAGAGTTAGTTTGTCGATGCCCCCAACTCGTGAACTAATAATAATGGTAGTTATCATTCTGTGCCAATTCTGGATCCTGGATGAGCACAAACCAATGAAGACGACAAAGAAAATGTTTTCAACAATGTTTTCGGCTGAAATGTCCCTCATCGAGGCCTTAAATTCCGGGCTAACTTGCTCGGGATTTCGCGATAGGTTCTAGATTCCAACGTGGCTACTGAAAATGTGTGTGGATCTATGGAACTGAATCAAAGGTTGTTGGCGTGCAAGCTCTGGTGGAGAAAAGAAAAGGACTGCTTTTCTCTCACTGGAAGAAGCAACTCCTTCAGAGCAATGAAAATTTGCAAAGACTTTGACTTGATCTGGCTTAGGACAACGACTCTCGTACAGCGGGCATCAGAGGGTTCCAAACAAGGTTAAATAAACAAGAAACTTGTCGTACGTATCGAAAAATCTTGTGCTTGGCCAATGGTCAACTATTATAATTGACGAAATCAATAATCCGTGTTTACCTCAGCCCTGACATGGGCATCTTGAATCTTGATTTGCTCTTCACAAAAAGGACAATCTTCCATTTGGTGTGAACAGTTGGGACGTTCTTCTTGTGACCAGCGCATCTGTTCCTCTGTAAACAGGCTCATGAATTTACTGTCATTCTTTGTTTTCTTGGATTGTTTTTTTTTTTTTCGCTTGGATTGGTTTTCATCTCTGCAGAATTGGTAAATTTGGGACTAAACCAGAAAACCTGAGACGCCGAGACAACAAATTTTAAACTAAATCTCGTTTTTTTTCGGCCGAAAAATGTCTGGGAGTTCCTTCCTTAGGGCCATCGTGCTATACGGATTGGATGGACATTTTGCTAGGTTGATGTGGAGTGAATCTCGCGACGAAGGTTTAGACTTCAAAGCTTTTGGCTTTTGGTCAATTTCTCGATACCAGTTTGTATTCTTTCATTCCTCGCTATCGCAGCAACTTCGCAATATACGGGAAGCTTCACATACACTGCGGACTTTCCAAAGTCAAGACTTGCTCACTGCAGATCTTATTGGTCTAAAACACCATCCGATACTTATCCCCTGAAGCTTTGATGGGGAAACAGCCGATACAGTTTCCTCAAGCTTCCTAGTTAAGTGCGTAAACTGATTGATAATCCTCTGGGAACAAACATTTCTCTCTGATTATAGGTTGATATGCAATAATCGATCTTTTCATTTCATCATTAATGTGATGAAACTGTGTCCAACGACCAACTTCTCCGAAAGTAAACAAGAAAAGAGAAGCTTAAAGGTACCATCTTTATAAAGTTGCTTAGCAATAATTGTCTTTATTTGGTAATCACAAACACAAAGCGAAACGAATCCGATAACCACGAGGAAAAGCTAATCTTTTCTCGATCCGATCCCATGATCGAAAGAGATGTAATTCTCGGGAGAATGATACCGCAACGTTGCTCAAGTGGGAACTTGCTAACCCCTATATTAGTTTTTCCGACTTTAGTATCGCCTTTTTGTTCCTTTATGGGGAGGGCACGTTATCTGTAAAGACAGAGTACAGGTGCATGAGCAAGGGCTTGAAGAGAATATTTGTTAGCTGTGGTTGGACTGCAAAACTAAACAAGAATTACAGAGTAACCAGGCTGGCAGCTTTCTTTAGTGTGTATATCAATTTGTGTCTTTATCAAGCCCCATCGACTTCCATAAGCCTGTTCACACCGGCAGAACAGCGCAAATCGCCCTAACTTTGTCATACTAGCGCCACTTGTCCGAGATAAACTCGGAACCTCGAGGGAATCGATGAAGTATGGATTGTTTGAACCAACTGTCTCGGATAGAATCTGGTCTTTTCTCTGCTTTATGTCAAATAACGAAGTTTGAAAGAACCCTTTAACTCCGACCGAAAAAAGAAAAGAACCCTTTAACATGATGGCCGCACAAAGATGGTTCCATGATTTCAAAAAATAATTACATCGAACACGAGCATAAAAATGGTAATCGTCGACATAGTTGCCAAAGAATGCCCACGTGCCTGGCGACTCGATCAACTGTTTGACTTGCGAAGCCATCTGCCCTCGTTCATATCGATGGCTGAAGCAACGGATTTCAGCCATCGCCATGAAACGGTCTCAGCAGCTAGGATCACACCGGACTAAGTCCATATCAAGACCATATGTCATTCTTAGATTATGCTTGATGATGATGCACTTATGATGTAATTAGAGAGGAAGATCGGAACAAAGCACAGGTCCTCTTGGCCCCCTCAGATCCATGGAAAGTTAGACGATTGAAAAAAAAAATTACAGAATTTGACTGTTCATGAGGGGGCTACAGGGGACATGACATCTCGAGGAGCTTGCCGCAGTCATAATAGAATAATCCTCCTAGACCTAGTCGAGGATAAGAATGGGGGAGTCTCCCTGGCCATCTCCCCTGAAGACAAATTAGTCTCATTTCGATCGGACGTGACGCGTCTTATTATTTTTGGACAGGTTATGCGGAGGCTGGAGGAGTATAATTCGCGATTTATGTGAAGTTCGAATTGAAATACAGAAGGTGTAAATTTTATTCCTAGTGAAAGCAATTTTTATTTTTTATTTTTGGGTCCCTGGCCTTAAGTCGTGGTGGGATTATTTTATTGTGATGGAAAGTTCCAAGCAATGAGCGAGCGAGGGAGAGTTTATGTATTTGTTTAAAGAAGCACGAGGCCACCACATAATCCTCCATCTTCCTCTTCTTTCTTCTTCTCCTGCAACATCTCCTTCTTGAACCCACCAAACCACTCAGGCTTCCATGAAATGGGCCGAGCTCTAGCGCCTCTCCCGGAAAACTTCACCTTCCTCTCTCTCCTCCTCCTCTTCCTCACTCTCGCATCCCGGCTACGGCCCCTCGAAGCGCTAGGTTTCCAGCTCGGCCCCTTCGATCCCGCCACTGACTACGACACCTTGGCCGTCGTCGATAATGCCACCATCGCCAAGCAGGCACTCCAGGTCACCCCCGACTCCGCAGGCAACTTCACTCTCAAGAACAACTCCGGCAGGGTCCTCTACAGGCAGCACTTCAAGCTCTGGGACGGACCCTCGGCGGCCCCCACCAAGCTCGCCTCCTTCAACACCTCCTTCCTCATCAACATCAACCGGGTCAGCGGCGGCACCCCTGGCGAGGGCCTGGCCTTCATCGTCGCGCCGGACCTGAACCTCCCGGCGGGGAGCTCCGGCGGCTATCTCGGCCTCACCAACGCCACCACCAACGGCCTCGCCAGCAACCACCTCCTGGCCGTCGAGTTCGACACCTTCAAGCAGGACCATGACCCGGACGCGAACCACATCGGCCTCAACACCAACTCGGTCCGGTCCATCCAGAACGTCTCGCTGGCGGGCCTAGGCTTCCAGCTCTCTCCCAACGTTACCAAATTCTTCCACGTCTGGATCGACTACGATGGCAGCCGGAAGCTCCTGGAGTTATACATGATCGACCAGGACGAACCCACCCCGACGAAATCCAAGCCGGCTTCTCCAATTATGACGGCGACGAAGCTCGACACGAGCAAGGTGGTGAACCGGAACTCCTACTTCGGGTTCGCCGCGTCGACCGGGGAGAACATCGAGCTCAACTGCGTGCTGAGGTGGAACCTGACGGTGGAGGAGCTGCCGAAGGACCGGGACCTGCCGGCGGGGCTGGTGATCGGGCTGGCAGCAGGGATCCCGGCGGCGGCGGCAGTGCTGGTCGGGGCGGCCGTCTTGGGCTTCTGGGTGAGGCGGCGGAGGGCGGCGGCGAACGATCCGAACATACTAGGAACGCTGAAGAGCTTGCCGGGGACGCCGAGGGAGTTCAAGTTCCGGGATCTGAAGAGGGCGACGGGGAACTTCGACGAGAGAAACAAGCTGGGGCAGGGAGGGTTCGGGGTGGTGTACAAGGGGGTGTTGGTGACGGAGAACCGGCTGGTGGCGGTGAAGAAGTTCTCGAGGGGCGACCTGAAGAGCAAGGACGACTTCTTGGCGGAGCTCACCATCATCAACCGACTGCGCCACCGGCATCTCGTCCCCTTGCTCGGTGAGCTTGAAATTTTCGTTAAATTTCTCTCTCTTTTTCCCATTCTTTTTATTTTTTATTTTTATTTTTGATGCGTGTTCTTTTTCCCTTGAAATCCGACAGAGCGACGTTTCCAAAAAAGAAAGATGCTTTTTAATCAACGAAATATATGATTTTGATTTTGATTTTGATTTTGATTGGGTAGTGACATTTCTTGAATGGTCAAGCTAACCATGGTTGTTGCTTGATAAGATAGACATAGTAGATATTCCATATGGCTTCTTGAAATTTCATTATCGTTGAATTTTCAAATTTTTTTATGGAAATTTGTTCCATTTCTGTGGGGAATTAAAAAAATTAAGCACATCCTTAAAACTATCCACTTCTCGGGGAGCTCAATTTGTTAAGACTTAGTACTATGATGATTACGAGTAAGGAATATTTAGAAAATTCGCAAAGGCTCGTGGGTTTATCTAGCAACTAACCTATAAAACTAAAAAAAAATTTAGCAATTATGAAGCAACGTTATGACGTAAGAGCTTCCTATAGGAGACTATTGACTTCAATTCGAGACTTTGCACCCTAGCATAAAAAGTCAAACATTATCTTGAAAATATATATATATATCCTAATTCTCCTTTTTAGAAATAAGAAAACACCCCGATAAAAACCGTTTTATTTCCGAAGAATTTGTCTGCATTTATAGCTGTCGGGTCAATCCGGCGTAACGCGCACGCACGATCGAATGGATGGAGTCCAGCCTCTCGAGATGGTTACATCAAATTCGATGTAGACAAAATTTAGAACGTTGCTCACCTAACTCGGCCATAAAATGCCAATTTCCACGTCGAGTTTTGGTGGGTAGTTGGAAGAAATCTAATCCGAAGGTCGGGGTACGCGCAATAAATGAAGGGCTTGACGGTCCAATGGGAGCCGGAATTAGATCGCATGTGGTGATTCACGTGTTTCTTCCCGACATAAAGTCCTGGAAATGAATTTTGGATTTTTGTACGTTTGTTATCGTCCGACGAATCTGTAAATACTTACTTATTGACAACTTGTGAGCCGGCCAGCCCATACGCTTGCATTGGGACCATATATTAAATCCTGGAATTCGTCCTCGTGTTCGTCCTGAGCAAGGCTGGCCTGGAATCTTAGCACATGCACGGTCGCATTCGTCGCCGTACTTGAACATGCACTAAAAAGAAAATTTTGGCGACCTACTTTGTGGCGTTGGAAATTGATATTTTGTCGTCGTGTTCTTATCGTTTTATTGTGGGATGCAATGTAATTTTCAACAAAATTGATGGGGAAAAAGTTTGCTGGAATTTTTTTTTTTCCCCCCGACAGGATGGTGCCACAAGAACGGGATGCTGCTCTTGGTCTATGACTTCATGCCGAATGGGAGCCTCGACAGCCACATCTTCTGCGGCCCGGAGAAGAAGACTCTTGGGTGGAGCCACCGCTACAAGATCGTGTCCGGCGTCGCCTCTGCCCTCCACTACCTCCACGACGAGTACGACCAGAAGGTCCTCCACCGCGACCTCAAGGCCAGCAACGTCATGCTCGACGCCAACTTCAACGCCCGCCTCGGCGACTTCGGCCTCGCCCGCGCCATCGACAACGAGAAGACCTCCTACGCCGAGCTCGAGGGCGTCCCGGGCACGGTCGGCTACCTCGCCCCCGAGTGCCTCCACACCGGCAAGGCCACCCGGGAGTCCGACGTCTTCGGCTTCGGCGCGGTCGTCCTCGAGGTGGTGTGCGGCCAGCGCCCGTGGGCCAAGGCCGGGTACGGCGGGTTCCAGTTCTTGGTGGACTGGGTGTGGTCGCTCCACCGCGACGGCCGGATCCTGGAGGCGGTGGACGAGCGTCTGGGCGGGGACTACGAGGCGGAGGAGGCCCGGCGGTTGCTGCTCCTTGGGCTGGCTTGCTCGCACCCGACCGCGGCCGAGAGGCCCAAGACGCCGGCGATCGTGCAAATTCTCTCGGGGTCAGTGGACGTGCCGCGCGTCCCGCCGTTCAAGCCCGCGTTCGTTTGGCCCTCGGCGAGCCCGCTGACCGAAATCGGGGATACCACGGACGTGACGCCGATGGCGTCGTCGCAGTTCGGGTCGGGCTGGACACCGAGATACGTGAGTAAAGAAAGTGATGCCGGGTACAGTAGCTCTCCTGTGTAGAACTGCAACACTGCTGCAGGAGAAAAAAACATCCTCCTTTATAAATATTTATTTCCTCTATATCATTTTCATTAGAGTGTAAATTTTACGCCTTTTTCGTTCGGTTTAGTTGTTTTTTATTTGGGCGTCGTCTAAACGTTTTATATATTTTGTGCTAAAATCACTTTTGCTTCTTCAATTGGAAAGGAGTAGGTGTACCCACGATCTCTAATGAGAAATGGCGTCAGATTCTGGTCTTCAACATCAAGCATTTTCTTCCCTTTAGTAATTCGTGCTACATGAGTCGCGAATGGGGGCCCGCTTATTTCCGGCGGTAATATCTGTGGCTTGCGAAATCGCCCACGAGCACAGATATGATAAGAATTGGGGGCGCCCGACCGCGAGAGCTTCGCCGGCCCGCAGGTTCTTGGAAGTCCTTAGGTTTCTGAAATCTTCGTAGACCACGGGGCCGTAGAGTCGCGGCTACTTAGGACCGATGAGCTCTGGGGGCTCTTCGACGGCTCCCTGCTTTGGTCCTAATATAGGAAAGTTGCGATCTGACACCCAAGCCGTGGCCTCTTTGCACAGCACGAGGTGCTTCACGTTGCGCCGCCTTCCGCTGCGCCATATCTGCTGTCGAATAGTGAACGTAACAGACAAATATCGGTCAAATCTTGTAGGGATGAAGAAAGATTGCGCTTTGATCTCCTGTGATAATTTTGTGTTCCCCAAACGACTAAAGAGCTTGGACAGTGCTTGTCGGTAGCGGACTATTCAGAGTTGCTTTAAGAAACCGTAACAACAGGATGGTGAGCAGGCTTTTGAAACACACTACTGCCGAATTTGCCCTACCATTGCTAGGTCTCCGAGGTTGACTGGGAGCATGCCGGGCAAAGGGTCGAGGGCTAGAAACGAGCCGGAGGGGTCCATCATGTCGAGACCACTTACTCTGTCGTCGTCTTGAAGGATGGTGTGTAATCCTGAATCTGTACGTACTTGGACTCCTGAAGCGCCAAGAGCCTCAGGAGTGAAGTTGCACTTGTTCATCCTGAGTTGGCAAGTCCATTTCTTGAATGGAATGGACTTACCGCTTAATCCCACTGTCTGCGCTAGTTTTGCTGCTATGTCCAGCACTAGGTTTCGAAATGCTTGTGGCATAGCTCTCCATTGTCTCTCTACAAGATTAGAGGGACCATCTACATTGGCAGTCAATTGGATTAAAGGCAGAACATTACAAGTTACAGGTGGATCATGCAGAGATCTCACCACTGCCTTCATTTCTTCCATCATATTCAATGGAATCTTGTGGTTCACGATCCTGAAGCATCCCCAAGCCTCACATGCCTCTCTCAGATTCTGCGATTGCCCTGGAATATCTCCTATATCCATCACAGGAACCTTCCCTCCCACCATAAAACTTGTTCAAGGATCCCTTCACTTGTTATCGATTACCTTTAAACAAACAGAGAATAGACATATGTCAGTATGAATACATGCCTACGTGCGTATATGCATACATATGTTGTCGATATTTGTAGTTATTTAGCTGGGTATTAGCTTTGAAGTTCTAATAGGGCCACAAGACAACTGTTTGGCTCGACAGAACTTGTTTTTCTGCTTAAATGTGAAATTTTAGGTCCTAGCTTCACTGTTACTGGCAACTGCTAGTAGGGCTAACTTATTATATGAGACACGGTTGGATTCGGATTCATCCACTATCTCCTCGGATTGTTGCAAACGAGAGTAAATTCGATCCAACAGTTCCATTATAGAAGTACGTATTCAAGAAAAGTAAAAAAAAAATCCAAGTCAGTGTGAATTAGGATCACTGAAGAGCCAAAAGTTCCAGAAGTGAAGCATATGTTTATCCCGAGCTGGCAGGGTCATTCCTTGAACAATTCTCCGTCCAATCCCATGCTTTGAGCCAACTTTGCTTGATGGCCATGGTCATTACATCGTTCAGACATCTTGAATCAAACCACACTGTCGCAAACGTAACAACAAAAATCAGCAAAGAAAGAAAATCGGTGATGTCCATCGCTAACCCATGAATTCATCATGGATCTCCTGTCAAACCATTATGAACTAGCCGCTCCAGGTGAGCCATTGTGGCCGCTTCCATTTTGTTGTCGAAGGCAAGATGGGTAATCGGAGAATTTCTACACGGTTGTTGGTGACCATCTTCTGGCTCTTAGTTAAAGATAAGCCGGGCGAAAATTTTGTCTAAACTCGTTCCACTGCCAACGTGACAGACACCATTCGACGAAAAACACGTGAGATGCACTTTGTCTTAAACGGGTCTAGTGAACCACTTTTCGAAAATGTGAATGAACCAATGTACCTGATTTCGTTCTTGGAAAACGAAGATGAAGCAGAAAGAGACACAGCTAATCTATCTGAGAGCAAAGCAACTTGTCATTCTACTTTTCGGTTGGCATAATGTTACGTACGCAAGAAAAAGGCTACAGGCGAAGTTAAGATTGCCTTCAAATTAGAAATTTCCTCAAGAATGGTGAAGCTGATAGCATCCATTGACACGAATTCCTTATTATCAGTGGGGATCTTTGCAACTAATTGACGTGGTATCATTTCACTGTAAACTTTCAGCAGCTCCGGCACATCTGCTCAGGATAGAGCACGCACGAGCGCGAGAGCTTCACCTGCCTGAAGTTCCTTGGAGATCCTTAGTTTCCTGAAATCTTCGTAAGTAATAGGAGCAAAGAGACGCGGGTGCTCGGAGTCCACAAACTCTCGAGGTGGTTCAACAACTTCCTCCCTTGGTCCCAGAAGAAACGTAGCAATTGACACTCGGATTGTTGCTTTTTTGCACTGAACTCGGTGCCTTACGTTGCACCACTTTCCATTGCTCCATATCTAACAACACATCAACATCAAATGAAAAATCTGAGAGAATCTATGAAAGAAAATTGCACTTCGATGTCATTTGCTATGATTACGTAAAACGATATTGCATCTCATACTGGAATAACCTAAATTTAAGTTCTAGTAATCGGTGCTTATGACTTCCCTCCGCAGGTTTATCTAAACATCTGATTATCGAGTTTCTGACACCTGTTAGTAGCTCTACTTTAGACCTGCATACAAACAACCATAGAAATAGGGGATAAACGGCTCTTTTATAAGGGAACATGGTGTTTTGGTTTTCTCCAATTTGGCCAACGCAATGGCGGGACCGTCGAATTTTGCCAATTCTTAGATTTTGTTCTTTTTGAGATCTCCGATGGAATCATCAAAGAAATGATGAAGTGCTTACCGTTGCCATATCTCCTAGATTGACGAGGAATGTGCCGGACCAGGGATCAACTGGAATGAACGCACCGGACGAGTCCATTACTTCGAGACCACCGACATTTTCATCATCTTGAAGTATGGTCAGGAATCCTGAGTCTGTATGTATTTGGACCCCTGAAGACCCAATAGTTTCAGGAGTGAAATTGTATTTGTTGATCCTGAACTGGCAGGGCCATTCCATGAACAATTCACTGTCTAGTCCCATGCTTTCAGCCAGCTTTGCGCCAATGTCCATGATGAGTTCATGTATTGCTTGGGCATACTTCTCTATTATTTCTCTAAAGAAGAAGGGTTTAAAATAAATAAATAAAAACAACTGTTCAGACAGATTGACATAAGCATACATCGATTTACCAGTTTCTGTAAATAAGCTGTAAAACCATCTAAATAACACAATCATTGAGAATGGAGATGTTCTGAATAGCAATCCACCCTACCAAATTACCAAAGAAAACGATCTGACGTCTATGACTAGCCCATGACTTTATCATAAATCCCACCAGCCGATGCCGATTTCGAAACATTATGTTGTCTGATAACTCCAGATAAGCCCCGATGGCAACCAATTTGATGGGCATGACAATAAAAACCATCATCATCTACAATCAAGAAACTAATGAGAACTGTTCTCCTGGGTCCTAGAAACCATCTATAGTTGTCATAAGTTCTAGAGATCACCTGACACTTGAAGTCATGATGAGCCAGCACAAGCAATCAGTTTCACTACCAGTACCAGCAGCATATGCTGTCGGCTCTATACAAGCTGAATCAATGTGAAAGGCATTCAATAAAAATACCAACCAACTTTTCAGTCCACGTAGTCTAGAGATAGAGAGGGAGTCAATCGACTTCTTACAACCGAAATGGTGGGAAATAGAGTACGAGGAAGGGCACCTCTGGTGAGGGGATGCATCCAATTGAGAACAGAAGGCTTGGAGAGGTTGAGGTGAGCCCATGTCATAGAGCCCCAGAGCCTCATACAGAGGATTCTTCTCACTGGGTGCCATGTACCCACTCCCTGCTATCACATCTGAGTTCCTCTTCTTGATCTCAGAGGGAAGATCGAGCAAAGACCTCACTACTGCCTTCATCTCTGACATCAACTCCAGTGGAATCTCGTGGTTCACTATCCTGAAGCAACCCCAAACCTCACATGCCTCTCTCAGTTTCTGATATTGCCCTGGAAAATCTTGGATGTCAATTGTAGGAACCCCTCCCTCCGCCATTTTCCCCCCTCTCTCTCACAGCCAAAAGAGGTATTCCTCCTTTTGCTGTGAAGGACTTCTCTTTTTGGATCCTCATTATTTAAAGGGCGGGAATTGAAGTGAACCCAGATGGGTAATTGGGAAATTCGTCACGGCTCTTGTTTATCTGCCATTTCGGGTGACATGTGGGTCCCACCTTCTGAATCTTGATCCGTGTTCATGTCTCGTCCCAAAAAAAAAAAGGATCGGTGTTCATGCAACCAGTAGGACCCGCTTGCTGGGGCTAAGAGGGACCGTGATTGAGACTCATTTACTATTTAAAGGCGCTCGTGGACAAGTTTCTGCGTTTCTTAAGGGAACTTGCATTGCTACAGGAGGCAAATTTCAGCCTCGCGACGCCCATATTGCCTAGATGACTTCATCGCGTTCGTCATCCAATAGGAAAGTTGGGATCAAGGCGTCATTCTTGAGGACGCGAGCGGGCGTGGCGTGTACGTTTCGTTCTCTCAGAAATGAAGGGCCAAAAGCCTGGCCGGTGATGTTCTGCCCATTTGCTTCTGTAATTTCAAGTTCCTTGCCACCACGGGTGATCTTTGACTTAAGAAAGCTTCTGAAGTGATTGGTAGGTTGCTTTTCTTGAGTGTGTTGGAGCAGCACCATAAAGCATTAACGAGCGGCTCGAGGGTTCGTGCCTATCCAGAAACAGTTCGGCCTACAACAGTACAGACTGTCGCAAAGAAGAAACCACGATAGCCCATCAAAACAAGAGCTGGTCTCTTCAAAATAACAGATGCCAGCTTGTATGAGAGCAAGAACCAAGATGAAAGATGCAATCCCTGTTCTAATACACAACATCATGGCAGAGAACCTGTACAGTGCCTAAGAATCTTGTGAAAATGGAGTAACAATAACAGGATTGCCAAAGCATGACACAAGAACATTTGACGCATTCACTAGACGAATTATGTGTGCCCAGCATGCCACGTATGCCCATCACGTCAATATAAGCTGATTAGCTTTCAAAAAATCAATAGGTTTCGACAATTTCGCCATTGCATCAAAAACAGAAGCAATCTTACAATCAACAACTTTCTTTTTGACAATAAATACATTTGTGGTCTCGCCATCCTGAAGTACAAAATTTTCACCAACTAAATTCTACAGACAACCAGCTAGCTCCTAGATATGCAATTGGGAAATGTAATAAATATATACACGATATTCATGACTATACAGATTATCTTGAGGCTAGTCAAAAGTCACCAGAGATGGGGCTGGAATTGCTGTGAGATGCCTTGCCGAGAGGGAGTCAGTTTAACTGGTCACGGAGCAGGGCTGAAAGCCAACTAAGTAACCTTCCAGTGGCTCATAATTAATATCTGACATGCAGGATAGGTTGTTCCACAAGCTATTCTGACAAATCCCATCAAAAAACACTACAAGGAATGACGACCATCAGTCCGTTCTCTCACAGGTCGTTCTTCTTGAATCTCTTCAAGATCTTCTGAATCTCCTCTCTTCCCAGCTTGCTCCTTCCAGTAGGCAACCAGTTTTTTCAAACGGATAACCTCTTTTGACGAGACATTCTTGCTTGGATCATTCACAATAGACCGAACTCTCGATGCATATCTGAACATGCATATTTAAGGAACATTGTTAGACAATTTTCTTTTGTCGGGATTTTTTAGATAGTTTAAAAAGGGAAAACAACAAACCAAGAGCCACTAGAGAAGTTGAAGCCAAGAAGTTTTTGGCCAACAGTCTATACAGGTATTGGAAACAATCTAATAATCCATTGCAACCGTGATCACCAATTATGGCTCAAGAATCTACGGATAATAGTTGCATACACCCAGCTCTTACTAGAAATGACAATCTGGTTAATGATTATTTCACAACTAAGCAACCATCTAAAGAGAGCAAAAAAGCACACAATGAAATATAAAGACTTACATCAAAGAATTGTAAGTTTCATCCAAATTTGACTCGGCAGGTGAGACGTTGACAAACATGAGTGTCTTCGCATTACCCCCAAGTGAGTCACTCATTAGCATTGTCAGCTTATGATTCCTATATGGGATGTGCTGACCAGAAGAAGATAAAGCACTGATAACATCCCCAAGAGCAGAAAGTGACTTATTGATGCTTTGAGCCTCCTTAAGTTGACTACCTGAAGAGCCTGACTTCTTAATTCTTTCTGACCCAGCAAGGTCAACAAAGCTAAGCTGCAGAAGACTCACAGTGTCACTTTATATGTTGACAATTATTAAAACCCAAACTCAGATCCAAAAGAAAAAGGAGTAAACTCCCGAATTTCACAAAATGGACTTAACATTGGACAAGTAAACAGCATACGTACAAAGATGACAAATCATTGTGATACCTTTCCTCGTGCAATATACTGAGTTTGTAAGTTGGTACTTTCGATGACAATCGAAAGTATCAGATGAGATCTGGAACTCTCTTCATTCATTTGTGTCCCAGAAGTATGCCTCCGTTCAGATCCCCTCTGAATTATGCTCCTCAGTTCATCAATTGTTGAGATCGATACAATCGTGACATTATCGACAGACACCATGCCCTGCAAATTAGAAGTGCCAAAATTACCACTAGCTCCATTAAAACATAACCAATTAACCAACAAGATCCAGTTATTTTTCACTTGCCTTTGAGTCTTTCTTTATCTCCAATTTCAAACGCTTGGCATTCTTTGGAAGTAGAAGATCCACGAGCGTATCTTGATACAACTCTACCATGTAGGCCTATAAATTGGCATTGACATCATACGAAGTATTTGAGGACTAGAGTCACTAGTGAATCATCACTTGAACATATGATATATTCTCAAGATTCAACAAGTTGCATTTTCGCAAAATAAGCAAAATCAATAGAACTTAGGCTTGACTGCTTGAGCAGCATTCCTTAATGTACCTTCAATGAAAACGAAAATTTGTTGCTATCACGCTTTAAGATTTTGAAAAGTTCTGTAGTAGCCCGAGGAGTGAGACCAGGATTGCTGTCAGATCCATAAATTGTGAAAGTCTTTCCTGAACCAGTTTGACCGTATGCAAATATGCATACATTGTACCCATCTACAGCAGATTGAACCAAATACTGCAGTGTAGGAAATAGGTTAAGCAAACATATGCCTTACCAAATAGCACAGCTCCATACATACAAATATTTCAACAACTACACTAGCATCAAGACTTACTTTTGTATCCTCAAACACCTCTTCTTGCGACGCCATGCCATCAAATACTCGATCATATATGTGTTGCTTTGCTTTATCATCTTTCCACGAATGTTCAACAGTAAACTCATCCACATTTGTGAGAACATCTTTTTCTTTTTCAACAATCTCTTTCTCATTCAGAGGTCTCAATCGACAATATACTCTGACCTTGCCTTTCATATCTGAGACATTCCAAAACCAATTATGCACACGAGTATAATAAAGTTGAGACTTCATTATTAAAAAACTATTGTAATGACCCTCAAGCCAAACTGAGAAGGTTTAGTGGGCAAACAAACCTTCTATGGTGTTAAAATACCGCTTCCTCAAAGTTTGTTCTTCTTTATAAAGGACCTCCAGCTCAGCTAATTGAGCGCCTTGCATTTTCAATATGGCAGCTGTCTGCTCATTCTTTCTATCGATATCCTGGAAGATGGAGCATCATGGAAATAAGTTATATCAGAAAGAGATGGACATAAGAAGTACCTGGGAGAAAATAGTACTCATGATAAACGATCAAGTGAAGATTAATTACCTCTTTCATCTCTCTCAGTTCCTCAAGTTCCTTTAGATTATTCTGTAAGGCAGCTAGCTCTGTGTTTCTATTTGAAAGAGCTGCCTCATATGTAGACAAATCTCTTGCAGCCACTTCCAATTTCTTTTCAAGTTCGGACACTCTAAGCTTCAAGGACTTCCTTTCCTGTTCAAAGTTTCTCTTAAGAATTTCCGTCTGCATTTGCAGGAGCTAGTCAAGACATCTACCAAGGAAAAAGAATCAGAATGGTTGAACTAAGATTCACTATAGGAGATGTCACCTCATCGGTAATTTTTCTCTCCAGTCTAGATATTCTCTGCTCCAACACTGCCTTTTCATTTACCAGTCTCTTAATGTCTTCTTCTGCTTCATGTGCCTCCTCATCACGAGCTCTTAGCTCTTCTTGGAGTTTTTCCACCGCCTATTTGTAACATCCACCATTTTCCATAACAATTCATAAATCATAACTAGTGTTGGATCTCAGTTCATAACCAGAGTAATCTATCTCCATACCTGATTATTTGCTAAGAGTAAATCTTTCTTTTCAGTACTCTCTGATGCTTGACTGCTCAACTTGGTCAATTTTGCTTCCAAGCTCCTCTTCTCTGAGATTGCAGCCTGAAAGACAAAAAAACTTATTAAAAAGAAACAAGAAGAAAAAAACACGATGATAATTAGGCAAGCGAATTGTACTTGAAGAGCTGTGTCTCTCTCGTGACAAAGAGCTTTTAGCCTATCACAGTCCAGCATCATTTCAGCTAAGCTTTGCTTCTCCAATCTCAAAGAATCTCTCAGAGCCTCCATTTCTTCCTGGAGTGTCACTTCTTGCTTTTGCTTTTCACGTAATTCTTCGAGCAACTAATAAGACAGCAAACCATATGAATTTTCATAACAGTGAGAAAGAGAAAGATGAGAATAGTACCAAGTACAGATAGCAAAACTAACATGCATTCCTATCATGCAATAGACAAGCAGTTCCATCAAGGCAAACTAGCCACATAGAGAGCCTTTAATGCCCTTAAGAATATCCCTGAGAATGCTAGCAAATTACATAATTACTAGGGATGCTAATTGACAAACTAGAATTTCACAAGGTACGGCTTTATGGTATTGGTTGAAAGAAATATACCTCAAAATCTGTAGTCTTAATGCCAGTCAGAAAGAAAAGAAGACAACAGAGGGGGGTTACTAGAACACTTCACCATCCACGGAAAAAAGAGACAGAGAAAGGAAAAGAACCCACAGGAAAAAGCCCTTACTAAAGCACTAAATATAGCTCTTATAGTGACAGTGAAAAAATTTCTCCAATTATTGTGTTATAGAAAACGCAAGTGGGTGATTAATTACTGTATGTAGGATATTTAGTCGCTTACCTGATCAGCATTCTTCTGAGAATCTTCCAGAGCTTTAGATAAGTCTTGCACACGCTTTTCATGAACTTCCACACTGGGTGGCTTTAAATTATTAGAAGCATCCCCATTCACAGAACCGCCAGCTATGGACCGAGCCTTAGAATATCGTCGTAGCATGACATCGTTTATATGCGTCTGAAGAGCAACACAAATTTCTTCACCCTGCATAAAAATGAAGTACAATGATTTAGCAGTCTATCTTTGGAACAACGGATTCCATAGGAACTCGAAAATATGCAATTCACTGGAAGAAAAAAAATGGAAGAAGTCACTAGAACCTGTTTTGTTTCAAATTGGAATATGTGGAGAACTCCTGCAACTCTCATTTTGAAAAAAACAGCAGTATTGCTGCTGCCAAACTGCATTATATCTCGTAATTCAGCAGAATGTAAGTATTCTTTTGGAACAGGGCGAAAAAAATGAACCTGTGTACAAGTCAAGGAAAATCAAGAGGACATTAGAACCAGAAAGATAAGTTGATTGTAAGCATCAACATAAAGGCAAGGTAGATACCCCACGCTTATTGATGCCCAGAACGATACGGCCTGGCAAGAGTCCAATTGGATCATCAATCTTGCGCACACTAAAGAAAACCGAATTTCCATAAGGAAGTGTCCGCAAGATCCGCAGGAATTGTTGCCTTGCATCATCCTTTGTAAAATGCTCCTATGCAACAGCCAATAGTCATGAAGAATAAGTAAGAAGTTAAAGTGCTGGTAAGACAAGAGTTTCCTGTATATTACATAAGCTAGTTAAGTATTAAGCATAACCAATAAATATAACTAAGCAATTGTAAAGAAGGCGAAGAAGAGAAAAGGAAAGTGAACCATTCAATTTGAGTTAGCAATCAAGCTTTTGAAGTGACAGAGGGCAGGGGACGGAACAGTGAGGGATTTCTAGTTGAAGAGCTTCATTTAGACCACTAACTCACCATTGACCGATACCGCGAGAGAATATCCAGCTCCCATTCCCTCTTTGCTCTGGTAATTGCAATTTGTCGAGGGAGAAAACGTTCCAAAAGAGAAGTCCAGTCACTGAGAAAATTGAAGTTTCAAAGTGAAGACTCGTCAAGTGGCTAAAATATTTAAGACACGGAAAATCCATTTAAAGCTCCACTTAGCTTACTGATCCAGAAATACGCAGATCAACTAGAAATGGAATGTAAACAAGACTGCGTATATTATGTGCAGTAGGGCTTTTAGTTAGAAAGGATATGGAAAAATTATTACTCACGTGCAGGATTCAGGGTTACCAACAAATCCAATCTCAGCCAGAATTTGCAATGCAGAAAGCTGCGCAGCATCATCCCTTCCAACAGGATAATTTCCCAAAATATAATCATGTTGCAACTGTTATGAAGTAGCAAAGACTTGTCAAGAAAAGAGATGCAACCTTGCCAATGTCAAATAGAAACTAAAAGTAGCTCCAAAAGCTAAAAGGTAATTTAATGGTTGGATACCATACTTGAACATAGGACAACTGCACAAACATGGGATCTGTTATGGCTTCATCAGACTCCCGGAAAAGCTTCTTTTTGAATGTCAATTTGCAGTGCAAAATTTCTCCTTTGCTCCGATCCTTCGCTGCTTTAAATTCAGCTAGAAGGTCTCCAATGTATTTGTTATCATCTAACCCAATATATTCCTCTGAACAACCAAAAATAAACATCAGATAACTACTTTGATTAATCGTGCTTAATAAGCAACAGCCGATCAGAGTATGCACCGTTGCCTGGATCTGGGGATTTAGAACCAGTAACTACTTTGCGGCACTCAAAAAGACTGAAGCTAGAGTATGCTGACAGTTTGATAATCCCTGCAAGTTCCTGAAGCAGTTACAAAATTGGATCATTACTGTGCTTACAAAGCTCAGAAGAGGAAAAGGATGAGTACGTACAGAAAAGAAAAGGCACTCCCATCCATATCACCCAAGATCAACCTAAATTTACAGTGAGTAAACAAGAATATGGCTAAATAGTGCAATCAATTCAAGGGTTTCATCCACACCATCACAGTAATCTTCTAAGCTATTTGCATAAACATAGACCAATCAGCTGAATTCTGAGAGTTTGGAGTTCAAAAATAATTTTGGGAGGTTGATTTCTGTGACATCTATTTCCTGTCGATTTCCAATGATTATCACCAGAACCATTTGTTCTCCCAATATTGATGGTTGTTTACTTTGACGAATGAGCGGTGCTGTGCTGTATAGTATCTATCTTTTGGAAAATGTTATTTAAGGCTCCCGAAAAGAGGATCTTGTCCTGCATAATAGCTAGTAATTATACAGCCATTTCTTTCTGTAGTAGAGAGAAGAATTACTTATGGATGCCAAGGAAATGCCAATAATGGCCATGTTTCAGTTTCATACATAAGAACACTAATAACGAGTTCAGTTCAATGACGTTTCCTCCTATTTGTCATCAAACTATCTCTTTATATTTATGTACTACATTCAATTTGCTTAGAAATTCATACGCTCCAAAAGTACCTCTACTGCATCTGCCACTGTTGTTGCCATGTCATATGTGATCTCTTCAAAAGTTTCATCCAAGAAGAATACAATGGTTGTTAGCTTCCGGCCTGTTAGAAGAGCTTCAATTTCCTCACGCCCTGGTATTGTATGCCTTGGGCCAGCCTTAACAGAACGCTTAAGAGCATTCAAAGTATTCGATGCAAGAATTTGAATTTCAGAATCAGTGCTAACACCATGTGCCACATTATGGACATACTCTGACAAAAAACCACCAATGTCCTTGCTAGGAGGCATTGAAGATGCACATAAGTACATCAGCTCCCAAGCATTAATCAAGTGTTGCCTGGAAGAATTAAACTTGGCAATTTAGCTGAAAGTGAAATCAATCAAGCAAAACAACATTTAAACTTTATGGGAGATTAAAGTTTACACCTCTCAGGATTATTCCGTGTTTGTTTTGAAACTTGAGCAAAAAGCTCATCACGGAGCTCAGATCTCTTCAATGTGTGTTTATACAATTTCCCCACTAGCTCAATCCGCTCATCTAAGCTTGGTGGAGAGAGTCTATCTGATGAATCAACGCCCATGTACTTCAGGATTATCTGGAACAGCTTCGTCGCTCGGCTCACTAGATCACTATTGATTTTAAGTAATGAAGTCGGTATAGGATCCTGCAAACTTTAATACTTAGCTCTCCATGGGTATCACCTAAAAGTATGTACTATTATCAAAACCACACATGCTCACCTTCTGGAAGCACAACATGTCCTCAAAGGTAAATTTTTCACGAACTTGTGGGCCCACAGACTTCTTTGAGAAAAACCCACGTTTTCCAGCAGATTGAATCTGTTTCTGCATCAATCTCAAAAACCCCTCCACCTAGAGAAAGTCTTGATTATCAGAAGGCACAACTAATAGGGATAAATAAAAAGAATCAGCTAAGCACCTGAAATCTATCAAACAAGGGTATAGCGCCAGCAAGCTCAGGTGGAATAGCCCTTGATAGAGTAGTTGGTGTGCTGCAGAGGAGAGAACATAGAAATTACTAAGGAGAATGAGCGCGATTCATGCTTATCTCCTAAAAATCCACAGGCCTTGTAAGAGCTAATATAACTAGGTTGGTAAAGGAGAAAAAAACCGTCAAAAGGGTATAGTCGAGCAACAAAAATAAAGAAGAGAAAGAACATACTATAATGCAATTGTTAAGAATATCTACCGAAATCACGGTTACTTGATTCACTATGAAAATATATGCATATCAGTTTAAGTGTCAGAGAGATAATTTAATATGAATTAAATGCCAACCTATAGCAAGCCGTCAGAATGTAGAGAGTGAATTCAAGTTAATCAACTCTTTTTTTTCTCAAAACATATGGATCGAATCATCATTTCTCTATCGTAACAAACATTGCATCAACAATCATCCCAATTTAAACAAAATACCAGTCGTTTTGGCTGTAAAGGAAAGAATAGAAAATGAGAAAAGGAAACTAAAAGTGAACTGCCAAGAAGTCCACAAATGATTCTCGAGTTGCAAGATGAGGCAATATACATGTTCAATAAGTGAGATGTTAACATAAATGCATGTAACTCACGGTGGTGCAAAATTGGAGCCATCACTGTCATAGTCATCTCCAGTTGAGAAAGCTGAGTTGTGCAAAGGGGATCCTTCATTTCCAATGAGGGAGCTCAAAGAAGACCTGTTACTTCTGAAACTCTGTGCCATACTTGGCTTCGTATCAATTGTCATTTCACAGAACGCCTTCCATTCTCTTCTTCAAATAACCAAACAGTTCCTTATTGATTTTCGACACATTCAAGCTCCTGAATAGCCTAATAAAGACTGCAGATGTAAATATACAAAGATCAGAATTTGCACAGTGAAAAGCTCTTTTGTCATCGAAACAGTTTTCTGCTTTCATTTTCTACTCAAACAAGTCTGATAAGCGAACTCTAGATAGCTCCCTAGAACAACCATGAAAATAAGCTCCGACATTACCAAATTATAGGATAGGCTTTCGTTTTGGTACTCCAAACAATTTGTTCAGACTGTAAACACTTGGCACTACCAAAAATGATTTTTTGCTTATCAATTTAAACTGCCAGTGAGCTGCTTCCAATCTAAAGTGCAAATTAAACAGAAAATACAGAGGATTAGATTACAACTGCCACAGGTAATAATCTCCAGAGCTTAAAAAAACCATCTTTAACAGAAAAAGTAATCCGTACATGCAGCGAGGCAATATTTTCCATAAAATCGAACTCAAATTTCACCGAAATGACATGGAGATGAAGAACACATGAGAACGAAAGAGGTCCATACGAGCCAGTCATCGACGATCCACGTATTACCGCGGACACCATCCCTTCGCATTACCGGCAAGGAAACACGGAATGAGCTTAAGGGATAACAGGAAAGTAGAAAGAGTCCCAAATCCAAAACGAGCAAAAAAAAAAAAAACACGTTCACGTGGCGAGATTCGTCTGCGCGCAAGATAAGACGAAGATCGCCGTGCAAAATGCAAGCATTGAAGCAGCTCCGAGATTGAAAAAAAAACGAAACAAAAAGCAAGAAGAAGAAGAAGGCTAGAAAGGAAACCACGGAAGGGGGCATGACAGAAGCAACCTTTCCGCTGAACGGGGAGGGAGAGATCTGAGCCTCGATCAGCTTCACCTCAAACAGCAACACAGGTAGAGAGAGAGAGAGAGAGAGAAGTCACGAGTGTAATGGCGTCGTTAATGCCTTCCGTGTCCACGCAAGTTTCGGGCTTTTTTCCCTCTCAGATCTTAAAACGAAACGAGATCGAACAAGGAGAGGGAGATGGCAGAGGTGTCCCGTGGAAAGCAAGTGATAAGAGTGGCCGGACCGGAGGACAAAACGTGAAAAAAACCCCCCCCCCCCCCCCCCCCCCGAAATTTTAAAAATCATTTATTTTCCGTTACTATTATTATCATTATTCAATTTGCAGAAAAAAACAAAAAGGGTCAGGAAATTTCCTTTTTTTATAAAACATAATAATAATGTCGAGAAAATGGCAACTTTTTTTAACGCTACCGAATCACCCTTGCCGCTGCGTTTAATTACGGGGATTGCCCCTGAGTTGAAAATTTTACAAATTCATTTAAGTTTCTTAATTATATAAGACGAGGGCAGAAAAGGTCAAAAAAAAAGGGAAAAAAGAGGGGAGAGAGAAGGGACGTTAAGGCGGGAAAGCTCCATAGGTGCGACCTTTCTTGTGCTGCAGGCACCTACAAAAATACAAAATGGCGTCGTCCGTAGAGATTTGGACCCTTCAGCTTCATACATTTTATGTGGGCCCCTTCACCTTTTTCTTCTTTTTTTAGAATTCTTCCTTTATTTTTCTTTTTGCTGATTGTAATTTTCATTTCGTTGGGTGGATTGATCATACAAACGTGGGTCGACGTGCATTGTTGATTATTCTCGCGAAATAATTAGCTTGAAACACGTAGAAAATAGACCTTTTTCGGGGCTTCTCACATGTATTTAATCGATCCCGGCCCAAGAGGGGCGGTTCCCGGCACGGATGAGCAGCAGCTCCCGCATCCCGCGCTTTCTCGAACCAAAGGCTGATGTCGATCCGACAAGCGGTTCTTGCATTTTGTCGCGGCGGATTGAGGTTGATACCCTTTTTCGGTTTCCATTGGCCTTGTCCCAAATATCATGTGCTAAGTCAATGGCATGGACCCCTAGAACATTGGGAAGAGGGGATGTCCTTTCTTTTTCTTGTTTTCTTTTTCCCTTGGCAGGCCCCCATGCGGATCACTTTGTTTGCTCTTCCTCCTCGGGACCTGGCCACCCCAATTTGCTCATCGCCAAGTGTAGAGTGCAGGGGGAAGATCAAACGCTCTTTAGTCCCGTGTGTGGGTAAATTTCGATACCCTTTAGGGTTAATTAGATAATTTGCCTAGATAAATTATCTTGGGTTTATTTAAAGGAGAAGGAAAGCAAGCACCGTAGCAAGGAAAGCCCAACAGCCGGCCCTTGCCGGCTAGCGCCTGAAGGCAGGATTCTCCAAATGGGAGGGAACAGGAGGAGGACGAGTGGCTGAAAGAGAAATTAAATAGGGTTTTTTGTAATTTTTTTATATTTCAATTTTTGGGTTTGGTTTGGCGGATGACGACGTGTAGTCCCGATTGATTAAGCTCACGAGAAAAGACCAGATCCACTCTTCACCAGCCTTTATTGATGGACGCCAACTTAATAGCTGCGTCTGCAGAGTTGTGAAGGGGCCAACCAAGAACCAGCTCCAACAACAAATGACCCCAACCAGGTCCGACAATTGTGGCATTTAAGACAACCATGACCATGACCCGAGTTTCTGTTTTTCCCTCCATAGCTTGTCTTGCCCTTTTGAAGTCTCTCTCTCCCTCTCTCTAGATCTCTCTCGAAGGAAAAAGTTAGGGACAGCCATGGCAGCGAACCTGTACGTGCAGCCAACAACCATGTTGAGGTGTAGGGTTGAAGAAAAGGGTGATACCAGATCAAATGATTCAGCTCATAAAGCAAAGCTTCTTTTTTTTCCAGCTTTTAGGCACCAATCTTGAGGTTAAAATTTTTCTCAGAAAACTTAGGTAGAGGTAAACGGACAATGATCGATGATCGATGACATTGAAACGCCACCACAATGCTTCTTTAGGAAGAAAAACAAGGTTCACCTACTACTCATTCCACTGAAAACTACAGTCTGTGTGCACACAACCTAATCATGTGGCGGCTCTGGCCCTCAGTTCTGTTTTTTTTTTTTTTTTTTTTGGGCCCAGTAGTTGAACTGTTCAATGGCACTGCAACCTGAGGGTGAAGTAAAGCAAATCCCACCAATTTCCAATGCAAAATGCCGCTCTCTTTTCACTACTCTGCAGGGAAGAGCCTAAAGCTGACGTGAGAGGAGGCAAGATTCTGAATCATCTGTTCTTTGAATTCAAGCATGCATTCATTCCCTTATGCTATGTTAACCAAAGGGTCCTGTAGCATGAACCCAAAGCCACCCAACAAACCGCATTTGCAAAAAGTCCCAAACAAGGGTCCCCAATCATGTGCTCGCAACTAAAAAGAAATCATGTGCTTGATCATTGCACTGGCTATTGCGAATGATCTAAAAGGAGAGAGGATTGTGACTTTCTACTCTGCCACATGAATTTGGTGCGTAAGCTTCCCAATGCATCCACAACAAGCATTGACATTACCGTGCGGAAGAAAAGTTAAGAAGCACCTAACTTCGGCTGAGGGAAGAAGACAAGCTCCGGTGAACTTTTGCTCGACAACAGTTGTCCATAAAACAAATTTCATCCGCATAGAATATCTTACTGGACGAAACACATAGCTAGAAAAAGCAGTACAAGAGATCGATATGGAGATGAAATTTAAAATCTATAGTCAGCACATACAAACATAGAATTGTAGAACAAGATTTATTGCCCATTTCTTCAAGACATGCTTTGTCTATCCTTCAACATGGAGCTTTAATCTGATGCACTCCATAATTTAGAAGGCATGACCAAAAAGAATCTGCCTCTTCTTGAGCCGCAACTAAAGTATGTGAATAAATTAGACAGACAAAATGAACGGAAAAAATATTCTTATTCTAGCACCAACTGCAAGGGAACACACTGGTGCCATCAAAATTCCGTCAAATTGTTAAAACTCATTTCGCTGGGCTTAACTAAAAAAGGGCAGCCCTTAATTCTATGCCGTTAAAATTTTTTTACCAAAAATGCGTAAGCTCTCCATAACAGCTTGAATTCGATCTGATATAGCATTATACAGAGATCTCTGTGCTGCCTCATCAAGTCCACGTGGAGATGCACTAGGCCATCCCAAAGTAGGAAGCGAAAAGTCACGAGAAGTAGTTATTGCCATTTCCCTCATTTTAGGAAGGTTGAACTCAATTGGCTCACCTACAACAATATTAATTCTTTTATTACATAGGGGAAGAAGAGGTCTTCTGCCACGGAAATAGTTTTCAGGCATAACCTGAAAAGAATTTGAAAATCAATGAGAAAACAATGTCCAAGCAAAAAAACAAATCAACCATCTCAAATCAAACAAGGTTGTTTCTCATTAAGAGCACAATTTTTTATGCTTCAGCAAAACTCTTTGCTTTTCCAACATAGTACATTTCAACATTTATATGTTGTGAAAGCTTCCAGGTATTTCACATTGACAGAACGCAAAGTGAGTGTCACCAAAAGATTTAGATTAAGCAACAACTAAAAACTAATCTAGACAAGCCCTAAGTTCACAACAGATATATCTGTTAACATCCTTGGGCAGTTTGCTGGGTGCAGCACATATTGTTCGTATTTCTTGCCAGATGGTGCTTATCAGTCCACGTTGATTTGATTGTTAATAGTGCAATTAGACAGGCCAAATCCGTCAAAGAAGGGACAAAGAGAGAAATATTGACAAAAACAGAAACATTCATTTAATCCTGATGTTGCAACACTAAAGATGGTGTATGAAGTCTGCTGCTCATCTAACAGCCAGGTAGTCTCAAAAAATTAGAAAGTGAAGCTAATAGAAATTGATCTGTGATCAGTACGCTCTCAGATGTACTGATAATGTTTCTCCCTTATGTGTCTGGATCAGAAGCTGAAGCTGGATGCTACATGAAAGTGATCCTCCAGTATTCCAAGAAATACAAGCCGCCAGCACAGGAAATCACCATCTAGTATTTTGTTTGCATAACTCCTAAGTTTTGAAGATATTGCGCAACAACAGTAACTATAATGAACTCCTTGTGTATGCAGTGAACACCAAGTCAAGCATGTCCATGTCCTTACCATAAAAACCAAAGTTAATTCCCCTCACAACAGATTGGCATACGAAATCACTATCAAGGACCGATATTCTATCAGCAAAAGAAGTGAATTAGGGACAAAAAGGTGTACGTGTCTCGTCACTGAAACTGAGAAACATAGATAGACACCTAACAGGTGGACCAAAAAGTCCTGATATATAATTAGTGAATTGGTGCATCCAATAGACTGGCATACAATCACTATTTCCATGCTAATCTCCAAATTACCTCTTGAAGTCCATGGTGAACGATCGGCAGAACTACTGGAGTTACAGGGGCTCGATTAATTAGACAAGCAGTTCCCCACTTTAACCGTCGTATAGGTCCATCTTCTTGGGACACTTTTCCTTCTGGAAATGTATGCAACTGCAGATCAGCAATATATTCAGTAAAGCTACCATTGTTGATGCACGTGATTGGGGGGAGAGAGGGTTTAAAAATCACAGAAATCAAAAATATATTTGTCCACCATTATGGATAGTGCAGTGATATAGGCTATACATAAAAGCTCCACAAACCATTTTTTCTCTCCTTAATGCCTGCACTATGCAGAAGATTGCCTTCTTAACTACAACAGGCAACTAATTGCCTTTTGCATCCATTAGTTAAAACATAGAAAAATAATAACCAAGAGAACCTGATTTTCTTTCCTGGACATATTTGCAAACCTTCAGAGTTTGATCATATGTATGCATACTCAGTCTAGTGAAAAACCTCAGCAATCACGTATATCTTCTTGACAAAGCATCATAACGAAAGTTGTCTCGGCTACATTCATTGACCAGGTACACATAAAATTAAGCCCACAGATCAGCCATCTTACTTGACAGGAGTATTAAATACTTCAAGGATAATTAAACTATAAATAACACTTGAGGGGGACGTGAGAAATGAATACCCATTCTCCATCACTTAATCGCTCAAGAGCTTCGTTCATGTGTTCTTGATATATACCAGCACCCCTGGTGATAGGTATGCATTTCCCTGCATCATTTACTACTTAAGAAACAAGGCATGCGTAAAGAGTTTTCGCAACATTATCTACCATAAGCCAAAAAACAATATTTCAGCAAGACTAGTCACACATGCAGAAAAGTTAAGTTTACAATCTGAATAAGACCTCCGTAAGACCACGGCAACAACAGCTTTGCCCACTTCTTGTATATCCCGGACAACCAAGCTAGTAATGAAGAATGCAGGAGAAATAAATTAAGATTGAGAAATTTTCCCCTGACGTGGTTTTGAATGTAAGGAATCATGACCATTTGAGTTTTTGTTCTAGGACCAGCTCGGGTTCATAGGCTTAACGATACAAAAATATGAATTAACTGTCCATAGCACCAGAAAACCACCATAGTGAATCAATGACTATCTGGCCACACCATTGAAAACTTCATGTGGCAAGGTTAAGGTATGTTGCGTTATTTGCTCATTCTTTGCATGAGGTGGAGTAATGAACAGATGATCCCCTCAAACATAAGTTGAAAAAAATCAATGAGAAAAGCTTTTTCTGGCAGGAAAAATCTTAATGAACAAATTACCCAGAGAGGGACCAAGTGTGTGCTCTAGTTCTCCAAATTTCTCTTTCTCATGCCAATACTTATCCAGTTCTCATTGGAGCGAACATCGCCAGCTTGAAAGATACAAAGGAAATAGGTCTCAGAAGAGAAAGGTTGGCAACCTCTGACTGAAATGAATTTTCTTCTGGAAATGAAGCATTTTAGGCACATTTGCAGGGCTAACCTTCCAGATATAAACTATATTCGAGTATAGTGTAAGAGTCAGCTACTGTTATACAATTGATCTAAGCAAGCTCCCCGTGAATAGGAGTAAGAAACCGAAAATGTCAACTTAAAAGAATAGGAAGGAAAATTTATTGCAAAGAGCATCAAAAGTAACAACATATTACCTACCAAGTCGAAAAATATATGAGAGCACTGCATTTTTAAAGCAAATGTCTTCGGCAGCTAGTACCCAGCGAGCCATTCTTGCATCCGTGGTGGGAAATCCCTTGAATCCCCACATCACGGGATCGTCCAACCTGATCCCATTAGATAAAAAGCTCAAGACTGCTAATACAATGAAAGAGTACATTCAGACAACAACTGAAATACACTTCGTGCCAACCACTAATTGGTGCTATCACTTTTTGGCATCACACGCGAGGACGACATTGCTGTAACTATCATAGTAATCCCCCTAATTTATCGACCTTAATTTGCCAAAAAATGCGCCAAATCATGGCCATCACCCTCGAGCTAAGTAACTTTCATTAAAGTCTCCTTATGAAATCAAACCAATAGCATGTAAAATAACCATATAGGAATCAATAACAAGCAGTTAAACTAAAGCTCGGATACAGCAAACAGATCCACAGTTCAACTGAGCCAAAATTGCTCATTTTATGCAATGGAATTCAAATGCAGCTCCTCAGTGTGGTCTAAATGTGTGCAACCTTCCATCTTCGGTTGTACATGAATTCACCGTGGCTCATTAGCTAACAACTTCAGAAATTCCCGACGGTCCAATGCAGACTCTTCACCAATCGATCAAACAATCTATCGGTGCCAAACTTAACCCACCACCCGTCAAGAGGCCCCGCATTGCAATCCAACAGACATTACCCCGACTTCACAAACAACAAAGGAAAGGGTGAAAATAAAAATGGAAAAGGGGACCGAGTACTGACGTGGACATATGGTTGCTGACGGTGAGGAGAGGGACGCCGGGAGGGCGGTGGCGGACGAGGCGGAGGAGGGTGTCGGCGTTGTGGACGGTGGTGGTGTTAAGGAGGTTCGCCACCGCCTTCGCGAACGCTCCGACGGCCATGAACACCACCCTCCTCGGCATTCCTCGCAAGTGGGTCCCGCTGGCGGCCCACTCCATCTTCCTCTTCGCCATTTCGAACGAGAACTTTTCGACCGCGAAAGGGATTCCCTTCTTCGCCTCTCTCTGAAGGGGTACCGTGACGTGCAGCAAGCGAGGCGAAGATTTTAGTGGATCTCGGGTCTGAATACGGGTTTTGGACTTTCGAGGTTATGTGAGAAGAGTCTACACTTACTCTTCTCGTCTCTTGAATTATTTTCCTCGTTGAGTTT
Source organism: Psidium guajava (assembly GCA_016432845.1). Classification (NCBI taxonomy): domain Eukaryota; kingdom Viridiplantae; phylum Streptophyta; class Magnoliopsida; order Myrtales; family Myrtaceae; genus Psidium; species Psidium guajava. Next base: position 12,239,662 of record CM028231.1, on the reverse strand, counting down.
CATACAGTCAAATATAGGTAATAATATAATAATACTTTAATGCTCCGTTTATTTTCACAAAAAAATACATAACTTCAAAAATATTTCATTAAAAATATTTTTTTATTAATTAAAATACTTAATCAATAAGGAATATTTTCATTATTGATAATAATTTATGTCTCAATATTTTTTACGAACGATAAATGGTTTAAGCAATTGTTTCAAAAAAAATATTTTTCAACTATTCATTTTCTGCAAAAATAAATGAAGTGTTAAGATATTTGAACTTCTACACCAAATTTGGTGATAAGACTACCAGAGCGATTGGGATTTGCAAGTAGGAATGATCAATTTTAGGATGAGTAGTTTCCACATCAAGAAACAACCTACCCTGTAGAGCCAATTTCGATTTTGGAGCCGGGATCCAAACCGATCTCCTTTGGCTACGTTTAGTTTTCAAGATTTCTAGTCAAAATAGAAGTCAATATGATAAAATAAGAAGTTCGAAGATTTTGTCCTATCATATCTACTATTTGGTAAACTGTAAATATAAAATCAAATAAATAGAGGTAAACAATTGAGATCAACTCACTCATCCATCAGTGGTCCAGCTGATTTGCGCTTTGGTCCTTTCACAAGAGGTCCTGGTTTGAATCTCACTGGGTACCGGTGATTTAAGCGGAGAGTCATGGTGGTAGGATGCTGCGTTAGCCCTCCCGGAGGATTCGTCGATGTGCACGATCTGTACAGGCGCTAGCCCGGACACCTTCGATAAAAAAAAAAAAGACAATTGAGATCAACTCTATTTTGTTGAAACATTAGAATGCTTTAAAAATTATTTAGTGGTGAGTTTTGATGAGTAGGTTATTATCGAGTGAAGGTTTCTGCCATCTAAATTCAAATATGGTATCGATTGAGCAGACCCAGTAGAACTAGAGGTCTCAATTTAGAGTCGAATCCTTTGATATTGATCCGTTGGCCTTAATCATTATCTTGTCGAGTGAGTAAATAAGCAATGAATATTGAAATTATTTAGCCTCTTTTTGCAAGTTGAAAATGTATTCATGCAAATCGTCCAAGAGAGTTGCCTTAAATTCGATAATCAACATCGAGTTCTTCGTAACATATCAAGACCCTTTTCAAATGTTGAAAAGGTTCAAGCAACTAAAGAACAAAAAACATGATATCATATCACATTAAAACTATCAATTAAAGAATGATGTTGTAGAAATATTCAACTTTGCTACCAGAGACCCCAGCGTATAGCTGCCGCAAAGGCGGCCCACTTGATGGTCGCCATTGTCGGAAAGGCAACTCCGTGCGAAGGAGAGGTGACGGTTGTGAGAAAAACTTGATTCTTCTCTTATTTGCTTTCTTAAGAAATCTTATTCTAGTATGTCCCACCTCCTACCGTAGGATATTTTTATCCGTGCTATATTCTCATTTATCCCATCCTAATTATCTGCCAAACACAAGACATGACATATTTTATACTGATGACCAAATGCAACCTTAAGGAATTGGCATAGAATTGAAATCGGGCTATTGCTGGCAAGTTCAGGGATCCACTTTGGATCCAGCCCCACTTTAAGGCATATAATTATGAATTTTGAATAAATACCCTGTGAACAACACGTGTCATAGTGGTTAAAATGCGTTAATGAATTCCCTAATCTTCCTAGGTTGGAAATTCACCTCAAACATATGAGTCATTTTTTCAAAAAAACGATTCTCGGTATAAAATCTAAATTTTTTTACTCATGGTTAAAAAAAAAAACAAAGAGTGTCTTACTATTTGCCTTTTGGGACATTCTCGTAAAAAAAAACTTTAAAATGAAGTATGCTTAAAAAAAAAGAATAAAAGGAAGCTTTTATGGAGTTCATATATTATCTGGGACATATAAAGTTTCGGGGAAAATTATGGTCTCTTTGTGAGATATTCTATTCAAGTGATATCACATCATGTCGGTCTTCACCTCTTGATCCACTAAGCACCAATATTTTCTTCCCGTAGTGGAAAGCTACTTATACTCTACAAAAATCCACCTTTATATACAAGATAATATTAGCTACATAAAGTCAAAGTATCTTATCTATATAAAAGTCCAATTGATTTATTGTTCCTCATTATTGCACGAAAACCCTCTTTTACAAAAGCCCTCAATTTAAGTTTGAGATATGTTTAATATAACTATTGATAATGATAATAGTAATAATACTAGTAATAGATACATACCCATGTACGTACATTTAATAAAATATTTCATCGACAGAAACTAATTGCAAAACCCCCCCACGGATGCACAAAACCCATTTCCATATATAATGACGATGATGATGTTAAGAAAATACTTTGACGACAAACGTTAAGGTGCGTTTGTTTCGATAAAATTGTTTTTCGAAAATTGATTTTCCGGATTTTCACTCGATTGGTTCCTCAAAAATGACTCAGTCAATAGAAAATATTTTTCAGCCAGCGGAAAGTAAATTCCTAAATCTAAATAAGTGAAAACACTTTTCGAAATTACTTTTCTAATTTTTTTTTTAATTTTTGTTGTACGATTATGTTTTATGTTTTCCATTTTCTTTTTTTTTCTTTTTTCTATTTCTTCTTCATCCGCGGTCGCCGGGCCTCGCCCATGGCTGCCACCAATGCATAGAAGCTCACGTGTATATATAAATTATTTGCTTAGTATATAATATGACAGATTGTAGAGCATGTTATTCACTTATTAGGTGTATAATTTGTTCAGGTGGTGCTTAGGTAGCAGCTGTTTTTGTGGAGAAAATACCAAGACTTTTCCTTGCAATAAGAAGAGAACAATTCTAGCAATTTATGTTATTAGGTGGCAAGCTCGGAGGCAGTACTTCGAGAGGAATAAAAAAAAAAACATCAAACTACTAGGATGTTGGTTTCCAAATGGATTTAGGTAAGATCTTCGTTAGATCATGGAATCTTGTTCTTTCCTTCTGGCCATCCCCTGCCACTGGCTGCTTGCCCAGGATAGCCACTATGTCACTATTGCTCGCAAAGCAGGATGATGTCCTAATGTCCTTGCAGAATAAATCACATTGTCTTGTCATGGACGTAATTTGGATATGACTCGAGAGGAGCCCATGTTCCATTTGCAGCCTATGGGCCTACCATCAACAGTTCTCTTCATGCCATTCACCAACTTTCCAAATCACCATCGATTTTGCTACGGGGTGAGCACCGGCTCCGATTCAACTCAGAATCCAGCCTAACTCATACGGTGGCTCTAGGCCGATTTCGGAGAGGACCGGTTTGGTCCTCGATTTCAAAGTTCGTATATCGGCTTGCTCGAGCAGGATCCCGATTTTAGGTATTGCGAATCGATGATTAGGGAACTAGCCAATTCGGTTTCCCGTTCCCATTATTCATAATCGAGTCTTTCGAGTTCCAACTTTTAAGATGATTATTTTTAATTTTACTTTTCCAGATTGGCAATTTCTTTTTGTGAAAAATACCATTTTGCCGGGATGATGGATGGGTTTACTTGTAGGGTTAATACCATGAAAATTCTCAAACTAGTACATATATGATAATTTTACTCTAAACTAATTTTTGACCACAAAAAACTCTAAACTGATACATCTATGATAAATTTACCACAAACTATTTTTTTGACTATTAAAATCTTCAAATTTATATACCTGTTACTCTCCATTAATTTTTTTTTATTACATTTTACCATCAAATTATTGAGTTGGATAATACGCGACAGTTGACGAGTGTACGAGTTTGAGGTTTTTACCCTCTGTTTGTCACGGATTCATCAGTTTGAGATTTTTCGTAGTATCAACCCGATTTAATGGGGAACTAACGAAGGGCAAATTTGTGATATGTGTACCGATTTGAGATTTTTGGTGGTCAAAAAAGTTTAGTTTTGATCAAATTTATCACAAATGTACTAATTTGATTATTTTTTAGTGATAAAAAATAATTTGATTAAGTTTGTCACAAATATATCAATTTATGATTTTTGTGGCGTTATAAAGGGCCACTTCTAGAAATAATAATGTCAAAAATGAGAAAAACAGAGTAGCTAACACCGTAGCAGTCTAGTCGCGTGCTTTCCATTGAAAACAGATGATGGTCAAGATTCGCGAGCAGACACCTATTTTGAGCAGGTCAAATGAGAAAACCACTTCACCCACGTCTAAGGCAAAATGTTCACCCAGATCGATGATCGAACGAACGAGCCACGATCTTTGAATCAAGGACCTAGGTCACGGGCGAGCTTCTCGCACATCATATCGAATGATATGACTTTTCCGCGCTTTCAAACCATGCTCCGGTATCTCAGTCGGCTAATCGCGAAACGTAGAATAATAATCGGAAACGTAAATGATCAGCGAAAAGCTTGAATTGATTATTCAGCCTTCGTTACATAAATAAGCTTATTAGCCCTACAAAGAAGAAAGAACACGCAGAAACAAGAAACTAATTAATCCTAATAAATCCAAAATATCTATTCCTAACGATATACAATTACACAAATGGGAAGAAAATCGGGAAAAGATTTTTATTTATTCCGTCATACACAAACGGGAGGGAAATCAAGAAAAGATTTTCCTATTCCGTAACATAGAACGAAGTTAAAATCTTCCGTTCTTTGCAAGATAAAGAAGCAAGCACATCATCGTCATTGATTAATGGCGTGCGATTAAAAACCCTCTCAACTTTGGGGGGTCGTTCGCATCTTGTGCTCTCCAGATGAGCCTACCCACAGTTTTTTTTTTTTTAATGCCTTGAATTGCAAAAAGTCAAACCTCTAAATCAAGTGAAATCACCAAGTGAAATGACCCCTGGGATAACCCCACCACTTGTGGATGTTTCCACGAACTCTTGCGCTTCAGCTCTTGATCTTGCCATTTGTAATGTATAAGAAAAAGCGGGTCATTTGCTTCTCGTTCACAAGAAAGGAAATATGTGTGCGCGCACGCTCGCGCATATAATAGGAGATTGTAACATCTTCCCTAAGTTTATTAACGGGTGATGCAGATCATACTTGCGAATCACTCGGGACAATTTCGGTTGACTTCGATCTCGGACGAAAGAAAAATCCTATCTCGTGGACGAGATGGCGACGTTGCGAACCAATTACGTTTCAGCCAGCCTGATCGAATGGCGACCTTGACGTGAGTTGAGAGGGAGAGGGAGATGGAGAGATCATCTCTCCGTTTGGTCGACGATGTACTTAATTAAGATATAATCAAGGGTGCGATAGGAATTCCCAACTAATTTATAGTTGCTTACATCTGGGTATTTCGAAAGCGACGAGATTTCCATAAGAATGTATATTCTGTCCACGGGCGACCAACCGCTCGCCAGAGAGACGGCCCCGAGAAACCACCAAAGAGTCTGAAGCCTAGGCCCCCCTCCCCAATGCATCATCTAGAAACAACAAAATTGCTTTGGCTCTACTGTTGACTTTACAATTTTTTGTTTGACCATCCACACCCCTAATCGCAAGTGGGACGTATATCGTGCAAGATACCTCAGCCACGGCCAAGAAAACATGCTCAAAGTCCACCAACTTTGTTTAGGGTACACGTTTCGCGCCCTGGATCGGTCCATGGAGAGCACTCGGAAAAGATGCATGATGAAGCCCGAAAGAAAAAACAGAGCACTAAAACAAAGGGTGTTTGTAAAAAAAAAAAAAAAGCTTTAAAGGCCAATTTGTGCAATTTGAAAAACCATCTTTGTTAGGTACTTGGCAAAAGGGTGAGCAGAGAGAGAGAGAGAGAGCACTTCAGCTCTTCCCCCAACCACAATCAGATCATGATCCCATAATCCTGTCGACAAGTTGCTCAAAACCCTTCCATTAAATAATCTTTCTAGTCAATGGAAAAATTTGACATATTCTCCAGGGAACTGGAGAAAAAAAAAATTTTAAAAGTTGGGTTATTCCAAAGCCCCACTAGGGAAAGAAATGATTACGTTAGTTAATCACATACTTAAAAGAGAGATTTGGAAAAGATGTGGTCTGTAGTGATCCAATCCCCCCCCCCCCCCGGAATAAAGCTGGGCTTCTGGCACCAAATGCCGGGTGGTGATCTCTGTCTCTCTCTCTTTTTTTTTAATGGGTTTACTTTTTTATGTTTGAAAGTTTGGGATTTGAACAATTTTTTTTTTCTAATGTGATTTTGGGGGTATATTTGCAAAAAGAAGTGCACTTAAGATGTTTAGGGGCAGCAAATATCAAATGAAGTCAAGAGGTGCTTTTGAACATGTGAAATTTTGGTAGTTGATGCCGGTGATTTTTCTTGACGTTGACTAAAAGAGATTGTTCATCATCGATTTGCTATTGCCACCCCCGATGGGTACTCCCTCCAATTCTTAAAAATGCCTCAAGTGGCATTTCATTAGATTTCATTAGTTTGACTTTGTTTGATTATTCGATCAAATACGAAGCCCTGGCATGTTTGCTCACCACGACGATCGTATCACCTCCCACCCAGCAAGGGCCGGCCGCATGAACGTGGCCCACAAAGGCAACGGCTGTGTGATTGTAGGCACCGTCTTTGAGAGGGTCTCGCATTGCCACGACAAGGACCGCGTGACCCTCCCTAAGTCGTCACTTGCAATTGACAAGGGATAGGCAACCGTCGCTAGTGGTCGTACGATAGTTAGGACCCCCCACATCTCCCCACCGCTTCTCTTCATGCGAGGCTCTCGCATTGTTAGGACAAAGGTTGCGTAACCCTCTCTGAGTCGTCACTTGCTATTGACGAGGGATAGGTGACCGTTGCTGGTGGTCATACGGCAAGCAAGACCCCCTCTCCACTCCCTCTCTTCATGCGAGACTTAGGCTGTTGTACACCAAGCCGGACGAGGTCCCTCTCATTAGATTCTCGTTGGTGGTTAGGTGACGGCAATTCACCCTCCCATCTCATTCTCTCTCGCCCTCTCTCGCTCATTAGGTGCTCGTTATTATTATTATTATCATTATTTTTCTGTCCGTGCGGTGCTTATTTGATCGGCGTCACATATTAATTTTCTCGGCCGGGTCGGCATGGCGGCTTCGCCAATCCAACAATGCCGGCCGCAGCTGTTTAAAGAAGCACTTTGCTCGCCCGATAACAAACCGAGAAAAATCGCGAGAAACCCGCTAAATTTAGAGGACGAAAACCCGACTTAAACGTGGGGGCACGTCCGAAACCGGCTTCCATCTGCCGCCGTCGGGGTTCTCCAATACAAACGGGGGGACCAGAACCAAATCGAGGCGCGGAGCACAGTAGATTTTGTCTACAGTAATAGGTTGACGGGACGGGAGCCTAAAAAATCTAGGAACAGAGAGGGCTCCCGCTGGTAATTTTCCAAGAGGAATAACTCGAGGAAACGGAAACGGAAACGGCGGCGGCGAGGGGGAAAGTCGGTGAGAGAGAGAGAGAGATCCACAGGGTCGGGGGAGGAAGAAGACAAAAATGGCCACCGTGTAAAAGGCGAAAAAGGAGGGATTTTTACGCGGGGGGGGGGAGTCTCCTCTGCAGGAAGCTTCACTTTCACACACCCACACCCGCACACGCACTCTCTCTCTCTCTCTCTCTCTCTCTCTCTCTATCTCTATCACTATAGGGAAAGGGGGGAAGAGGCGGTAATGTCATCCATCATCAATCATCATCTCCGTCGTCTGGAAAAAGCAAAGAAGGAAGAAAGTCCACCATCCCCACTCGCGCAACCGCCAGCCGCCCCAGAAAGTAAACGCCTCACGAGGACACACAACACAGAGACACACACACACACACACTCTCTCTCTCTCTCCTCTCTCCCCGTTCTCATTATTAGATCTTAATCCCGCTTTTCCTACTTTTGTTTTCTTCAATCTTTTCTTTTTATATATAATAATCATCTCCTTCTTCCTCGGTCTTTCGATAATTAATTATAGCTGCTTGTTCGGATCAACGTCACGCTCTCTCTCCCTCTCTCTCTCTGTACACTCTGTGGTCAATGGCTTTTCTCTGCGACTCCCACATCTTGTACTTCCACGCTCCCCACAACCACCAACACCACCACCACCACTACTTCCTCCAATCCATGACACCTCCTCCCCCATGAGGCCAGACTCCCCTGGACCCGCCACGCCTTGCGCCTGCAGAGCCATGTTCTGCTGCGCCGGGCTCTGCCACCTCGCCCTCCTCCTCCTCGCCTGCCACGCCCTCTCCTCCTCCGCCGCCTGCGACCCCTCCGATCGGGACGCCCTCCGCTCCTTCCTCTCCGGGGTCTCCACCCTCCCCTCCGCTGACCCCCTCAATTGGGCCGCCGAACCAGACTGCTGCCGCTGGGAGGGGGTCCTCTGTGACGCCGCCACCGGGCGGGTCCTCCGCCTCTTGCTCCCTGGCCGCCTCCTGAACGGCACCCTCTCGCCATCGCTCGGGAATCTGACCTCCCTCACCCACCTCAACCTCTCGCGCAACCGGCTGTCTGGCGCCCTGTCCGCCGATTTCTTCTCTGTGCTCGGCGAGCTCCGGGTCCTCGACCTCAGCTTCAACGTGCTGTCCGGCGACATCCCTGACCTTCCCCGGGACAACGCCGTCCAGACCCTGAATTTTTCCAGCAACGCCTTCCGCGGCCGGATCCCGCCATCGATCTTCCATTTCGGGTGGAACCTCACCAGTTTTAACGCCAGCAACAACAGCCTCGCCGGCGTAATCCCCTCGCCGATCTGTGACCCCACGACGGCCAACAGTTCGCGCCTCGTCCGCTCGCTCGACTTCACGAGCAACAAACTGAGCGGCGAGATCCCTGCTGGGCTGGGGAGCTGCTCGCACCTCGCGGTCTTCCGGGCGGGCTTCAATTCGCTCACCGGGGAGCTCCCTGCCGACTTGTACGCTGCCACGTCCCTCGAGGAGCTTTATCTGCATTTGAACCGTTTGAAGGGGCCGATTGGCGATGGGATTGGGAATTTGAGCAATCTCCGGGTTCTTGTTCTGTACTCCAACAATTTCAGTGGCTCCATACCCGACAGCATTGGGAAGTTGGCCAAGCTTGAGTCTTTGCTGCTTTATATCAACAATTTGACCGGATCGTTGCCTTCCTCATTGAACAACTGCGTTAGCCTCAAGAAATTGATCCTGCGGGTCAACCACTTTGGAGGACATATCTCGGCGTTTGACTTCTCTCCGCTGCAGCAGCTCACGACGCTCGACCTCGGCGACAACAACTTCACCGGTGAACTGCCCCCAAGCCTTTACTCTTGTAAGTCACTCATTGCGATTCGATTTGCCACTAATAGACTCGAGGGGCAAATCTCGCCGGAGATACTCTCGCTGCAATCGCTGACTTTCTTGTCGATTTCTAACAATTCCCTGTCAAACATCACTGGGGCGATCGGTGTATTGATGAATCTGAAGAACCTCAGTGCTGTTATACTGTCCAAGAATTTCTTGGGCGAAGCCATACCTCAAGATGATAATATAATTCATTCAAACGGATTCCCGAGTCTCCAGATTTTAGCGCTAGGTGGTTGCCAATTGACAGGGGAAGTACCCATTTGGCTGAAAAGGCTTACGAGTTTGGTAGTTTTGGACTTATCGCAGAACTTCATCAAGGGTACCATTCCAGGTTGGTTTGCTGGCTTGCGAGATTTGTTCTACTTGGACTTGTCAAGTAACCTTCTGAGCGGCGGATTCCCGGATAATCTAACACGTTTGCCAGCTTTGACATCGGCGAATCCTATTTCTTTGCTGAACCAGACTTATCTCGAGCTGCCGGTTTTTGTCATGCCGAATAATGCGACCAATCAGCAGTACAATCAACTCTCAAATCTCCCACCTGCTATTTATTTGTATAACAATAGCCTTACCGGTCCTATACCAGTTGCGATTGGCCGGTTGACATCTCTGCATGTTCTGGAGCTCAATCACAACAGTTTTTCAGGAAGCATCCCTAATGAGATATGTCTCCTTACGAACCTGGAGAAACTAGACCTTTCTTATAACCAACTAACCGGAGCAATTCCTGCATCCCTCAAAGTTCTTCATTTCTTGTCCTCGTTCAGCGTTGCCTACAATGATCTTCAAGGGCCGGTACCGACAGGAGGCCAATTTGACACCTTCCCTAACTCCAGCTTTATGGGAAACCCCAGATTATGCGGTGAAGTTGTACAGAATAAGACTTGTAATATTCAACCCAAGCTCCCTTCTATGCTGCGTAAACACCCAAATAAGAAGCTCATTGTCGGTCTGATTGTGGGGACATGTTTCATCGCGGGTCTCATGATCACTTTTGGCTTGTGGGTATTCACCAAGAGAAGAATCAGTCCTGGAAGGGACATTGATAATACCAACTTGGACAACATTTCCATCAATTCCACTCTTGGGATTGCTCGGGAGCTCGACAAGGACACCAGCTTGGTGATAGTGTTCCAGGACAACATGAATGACTTCAAGGATCTTACAATATCCGAAATCTTGGCAGCCACTGACAACTTCAACCAGGCAAATATTATTGGTTGTGGGGCCTTTGGCTTGGTCTACAGAGCAATCTTGCCGAACGGGGAGAAGCTGGCTGTGAAAAAGCTCTCAGGGGACATGGGCCTTATGGAGAAGGAATTCAAAGCTGAGGTGGAAGTTCTTTCCAATGCTCGGCATGACAATTTGGTTGCCCTTCAGGGTTACTGCATCCATGAAGGTTCTCGTCTACTTATATATACTTACATGGAGAATGGAAGTCTTGATTATTGGTTGCATGAGAAGAGCGACGGTCCGGCTCAACTGGACTGGCCCTCTAGGCTGAAGATAGCCCAAGGCGCAAGTTGCGGGCTGGCTTACATGCACCAGATATGCGAGCCGCACATCATACACCGAGACATCAAATCCAGCAACATTCTTCTTGATGAGAAATTTGAAGCACATGTAGCTGATTTTGGATTGTCCAGATTGATTCTTCCTTATCATACTCATGTTACCACGGAACTCGTTGGTACGTTGGGCTATATTCCCCCTGAATATGCTCATTCTTGGATAGCCACGTTAAGAGGCGATGTGTACAGTTTTGGGGTGGTCATGCTGGAGTTGCTTACAGGGAAACGACCTGTAGACGTGTCGAAGCCAAAAGAGTCGAGAGAGTTGGTGAAGTGGGTGCAGGAAATGGGGAAGCAGGGGAAACAGGAGCAAATTTTCGACTCTCTTCTCAGAGGAAAGGGATTCGAGGATCAGATGCTGCAAGTTCTTGATGTGGCGATGCTATGCGTGAATGACAACCCTTTCAAGAGGCCAACCATCAAGGAAGTGGTGGATTGGCTCAAGAATGTAGGCACCAACTCACTGACCCCAAATGGAAAGTGAATCTTATTACAAGGCGAGAACTTGGCGCCGAAGCAGCCCAAATATCATGGAATGCAGTTTGCTGCAGATTTTTCATTTCTTACACGTGTAACTTGCTTGTGTAGACTAGAGAATGTATTTCCTGGGGACATGTACAGGGGGAAGGAGGTGTAATTCAGCGACTCGGTCACTAGCTTTAGGCAGTTCGAGAGCAAATAATGTCATTCGAGGACCATCACTCTTTCCTACTTCTCTACATGTTTTTACCAGAATGTAGACACACTTCCAAGGATGGATGGCTTCGATGCAAAATTTTTTGTGGTGGAACTCAGCTTGGTTTGAGTTAATGCAAATTTAAGGTCAGATTGAAGAAGGGGATATCAGAGCTTGTAAGAGGTAAGGTCGTGTTACACTTCCCTGCACAGAAAGTTTGACATGTTTTCTGTAAAGTAATGAGCAAACTTTTACACGATTTGATTTCGTCCACCATGTGCTCTGTACCTCTGCTCTGCTCGCACACTGTGTTATGCTAATAAAGAAAGTAAAGGAGATGAGTTGGGAAGGAGTGTTTTGACAATCCAGAACATTTCTTTGTTTGGGTGTGCCTTCTCCTTTCTATTTGACCGTACATGACTTTGTTCTCGTGGAGTGAACATGAACACAACGGGCATGGCATGGGTAGTGTAGCAACAATATGCGACGATCTTCCAGATTATACATGACTTCCGTCAATCGATACCAGAAGCAGTACATTAGACGAAACGACTGTAAATGCTATGATGTTAAATTCTTCTGTTTGATGCATACTTGAGGGAACAAGAATTTGAAGTGGGAGGGCCTCAAAGAGCTTCAAAAGCGGAAGATCAGTCCAGTATTACTAACCCTGGAGAAGTGATTCAACTGATAAAGAACAGAGCTCACCCTTGTTCTCTCCTTAGGATGTAAAGAAGCCATCGATCCATTGCAACTTTTCTAGCTTGTCGTCACGAAGCTCTTACAAGAAGTAGATGGGATCAAATCCAAATTCGCCGGCATCTGATTCGGTAAAAGCAGACGCTTGATATTGCTAACGTGATGCCGATTCTTCGGTAAGGTAGTTAGCTTAAATTCATAGTTGCCAGATGAAATTGCTTTTGATTTGTGCCTGGGACCTGAAACTTCAGGTGCATATGATCTCTTCCGATCGCCGATGAGGAAGATAGATCACCTTCTTCCAAAACGCTTTTAAACATGGTGCGTCACAAAGAGCGGCAAATCATTAGTGATGTGTGGTCGAATAGGAGTTATATCGACCTCGAAAAGACCGGACGGGAGAGATGAATGGTTATCTAATTGAACCAACCCAAGTAAGTGCGTAACCGATCGAGAAAAGCTCGATATCTAGGTTCAAATCGGCTCGACTATTCAAAACTCGGTTCTTCATTTGAGCTCGACGAAGCTTTGATCTTATAAACTCGAGCTCCTCTCAAGTAAGTTTTTAGGTGGTTCGAGCTCAACCAAACTAATTAGTTAGTCCTGTCTTGAAGATTTTCTTACTTCGCAATGAAGAACCTAATTTTGCAGTGATCTTTGCCCGTATAGAAAAAAGGACCCTGATCCAAGTGAAAACGGAAGTTGCTCATATCCGAAACCATAAATTACGAATCAAAAACCCTAAATTTTTTTATTGGTCCAGTCAGTCAAGAAAAATTAGATTTTTGTCGACTCGTAATTTTTGACGAGCTCATTCAGTTATTCATCACGCAAGAAAATTAGGGATCGATCCCGACCCGTTTGAACAAAAATTAAAACTTAATTTGCATTTGCATAATTAGAGCATTTAGTAGTAAAATAAGTCATTATGAGAAGCATCCTAATTAGGCTGGCGTCGAGAGGTTCCGAGCTTAATCAAATTTAACTGGAATAAGATCACAAGAGAGTGAAATTCGTTCGGTCAAGCCCATGATCAGTTCCATATGTCCGAAGATTGAAATGCAAATGGGTGTTCTAAATTAGGAAAAATTGTCATTCTTTGATCAGATGAGGCTATGTATCACAAAATTTTTTAGCCTAATTTAGAATGAAAAGAGAGGGGAAAGAAAGAAATAAGTGAGCAGAAAAGGAGGGTGGCCGCGTGAAAGATCAGTCTCTGAGTAAACTTAGAAAGAAAGAATTACGGCGGAGGCAGTTGAAGATCTGGCCCCGTCGTCGCTCCCGGTCAGTCCTGTCGCTGCCGGAGCTACCAGCATGTCCCGGCGGAATGCCCACGGCAGCCCCGTCGTGTCTGGATCAAAGCAGCTCACGGCAAGCCAACGCCGACAGCCGCGCCCAGGTCTTCCCATAGCCGCTTCAGCGAAAGCAGGCGTTTCTCCAGCCCAGCACCAGCACCAGCAATCTCCAGCGAAAGCAGCTCCTCACCGCACCGCCACTTCGGCGAGCTCCGACGCCACCCCCTGAGCACTACTGTCCGCAACCACTGGCATCTACATCACATCGGGCTCGTCTAAAACACGAATCTCACATTCATGATCACATCCATGCATTGCTCGATCATTTCCCGTGCCTTAATCAAGCCCCACGTCCCCGGTACCACATGCTCCATACGAGGCGAGAAGCCACGGCAAGTGGAACACCAAAAAGGGAACTGCGGAGACTCGGTGATAGAGAAGGAGAGTGAACAGATGATGACGGGTCTTCCTTGAAGACTGCCAAACGAAGGCCAACTATCGGCGCATCACTTGCCAACTTGCAGGAAAAGACGGCGAAGCTGACTTTTTTGGGTCTTTATCCCCACCGTCGAGCAATCAGCCGAGCTGCCGCCTAACTAGAACCCAGGTCGACGTGGACACACGACGTAATGCGACACGATATGATATGACATCGTTGACACATTATTTTTTAAAAAAATGAAATTTTTTTAAAATATATTATATATTAAATATATATGATAAGTTTTTTTTATGTTATATCCCGATTAGTTTTTTTATTGGCTAAGTATATTAATTTTAGAATTGATGAGTATATGACCTAAGTATATATATTTTTGATAAATTTACATTTTAATATCTAATTTATTGAAAATGCTTAAAATTAACCTTGTCCATGTTAAAACGACATGTGGAGATGGTGGATTCGTGTGTTGCTGACGTGCCTGGAAAATGCGGGTTGATTGCATATCGGAGACTGCTTGCACAATACTTTTGAAATAAAGAGAAAACATGCCAAGAGGATATTAGGGGCCTGCATGGTAACCATTCTGTTCCAAAAAATTAATTTTGATTAAAATGACTTTTTCTGATTCTGTTCTTGAATGAGTTTTAAGGAACCAGAAACGCGTTTGATAACTACATAAAATTTCTATTTCGAAAAACTGTTGCTCTTCCTAATTTTTTTTCATTTAAGTTAAATAATTATGTAGTTACTTTGTAAAATTTTATCCTAAATTGAAGACTAATTTCCAATGCACACTAAAATAATTTAAAAATACATTTATTTTTAGCATGTTATAATAAATGAAACACAAATTTCAATACATGACGTTTGAAATTCGATTAAAGCATGGGACACGTTCCCATATCAAGGACTCATTTTTTTTGCTTTAAATGTTGTGTTGTCTAAATACATACAAACATATCAGTTGAATAATCAAATTATCCATTGAAAAAAAAATCAAATTACCCTCCTTGATACGAAGTACAAGTCCTTCACTATCATTTTGCAACTTCTATCCTAAATTCAAGTGGGTGTTTGGCTCCAGATCCACGTGTAAATGGTCACATTTTGTGACGCACGGCTACGAGTATATATATTACTATCTACACGTTAAGTGCCCTTATCTTTTGTGACATTTTTTTGTAGAAGATTGATATCTATGAAATCTAGGAAATTTAGGTCCAAAATTATGAAAATGAGATCAAATTAGTCTAATCTAAGCTTCTTCTATTTTTAGGAATTTTCTAAATTTTTTTTTGTGATTTTTTAAAAAAATTTCAATTTTTTTTCGAAATTTTTTATTTTTATTTTTATTAGGTTGAGGAAAAAGTAACGAGAGAACTGAAAGAGAAAAATGAGAGATGTGAGACTTCTTTTTGTTTTGTGATTCTCAAAAGTGATTCTCAAAAGTGATTATTCTTTCAGAACTAACTTTTTTTTTGTTCTAAATTTTGTTCTAAAAGTGAATCTGATTCTTTAAAACTGATTCTTGAAACAGAATCAGAATTAGAATTATTTTGAGTTATCAAACACGATTCTCATTCTTTACTATTCCAGGGAATAGAATCAGAGAATCAGAATGGTTACGCAGGCCCTAGATATATGTTGCATAACCCAATCTTATGAGCATTTTTATCGAATAAAGAGACCCCCTCGATTGAACAAAATAGATAAATATTGCAAATTTGATTTCACTAAATTAAAAATTTACCATTTCGTGAGATTTCGATTGCATTTAGGCCGCAGCAAATGCCAAAGTGGAAGGCAGAATGCCAGAGGCTACCATTTCGAGGTTCAGGTTCCAGACAGCAACGCACTAGTGAGAGAGAGAGAGAGAGAGAGAGAAGATGAAGCAGGCGGAGTTGACGGGCTTGCTGTGTGTGGCGTGGGCGATCAGTCTTCTCTACGGCGAGATGTTGGCTTATTGGGTCCCTTCTCTCGGTTCTTGTTCATGGCCTCATCTCAATTCGCCTTCCACGTCCACGGTGCCTCTTCTTCTTCTTCTTCTTCTTCTTCCATATCCGTTCTTTATGCAAGGGTTCGTATTGTATTTTTCTCCAATCATCGCGCACCCTTTAGTTGGGTCGACCTCGAGATGTTGCAATGACTTGGTTAGGCTGTTGGAATCGCCGAAAGTTTTCTCCTTCATTTACGGAGTGAGGGTTTAATTTCATAACGGAAATCAAATTCCATGCTTTAGTGCCTCGTGCTGTGAGTTGGAAGTACTCCGTATAAATTTATCCAATTTGTTACTCGAGCAACGAGGGTTGACTATTCATTAGAGGTATTGACTGTGGGATGGAGGTAAATCTGCAGTTAATGTATTAGATATTGTTGATGCTCAACATATGTGAATGCCTAGTTGATCGGAACATAGCCGGTTCAGCGAAATACTTGGGTTACCTTTAGGGATTGAGAACGCCGGAATACATAGTAAACGATTGTCCTGTTTATGGTAATCTCAGATGGGTAATGTCGGAGATCAGAATCGGTATGTCAAAGTTGCTGTTCTGGCTGATCCACAGGTATTTTTTGCATAACTTGTATCTCCATTTGTTGCCACTGGTGTCGGCTCATGTTCCCCCGTATCTGATACTGATTTCGTGTGTTGCTAGCTGATGGATAGAACATCTCAAGGCTGGCCGCCTAAATCCTTTGCTTTGGAGATGGCGCAGTTCTATACGGATTTGTATATGCACAGAGCCTACTCGAGTTCCATTCTGCCTTTCAAACCCGACGTGGTCTTGTTTTTGGGTGATTATTTTGATGGAGGCCCGTATTTGTCTGATGAAGAGTAATGCCTGTATTTTTTTTTTTTGGGAAAGTAATGCCTGTAGTTTTCTGTATTAGTTTTGGAGAAATTGTGTGCGCTAATCACCATTCACTATGGACTGCTTGAATTTGTGCACCACTCCAGCACGTTGATTATTTGGGTTATTTCCTTGTTGTGTTTACTTAGACATCCTACCTTGAATTCTGTTGTTGAAGCATGAGGGTTTGTGGAATATTAGAAAAAATCAAATGCTTCACATATATACAAAATCAGTAAATGATGCAAGAAAGAATCACTTGCAAATATGAACATGATATGTAGGCAAGGGACCATATATAGAACTGATTCTGGCGGTCCACACAGATCTTTTTTGTTCATTTCCCTTAGGATTTAGAGCACACCCTTGCCGCTGAAGTACATTCAGTTCTGTCCCTTTTTTTCACCTTTGGAGTAAACTTAATAGAGCTTCGTACTGTGAAATTGCAGAATTCTTTTGTGCAGCCTTTTTTTTTAGATCGACAGAATTTAATTTCCAAATTTGTACTTTTTATTAAGAAACGCCATTCACATGTTTTACCCTATTAGATGGCAGGATTCATTGAACCGTTTCAAGCGTATCTTTGATCTCAAAACTCAGGACAAGCATACAGAATGTCCAGTCTACTACATTCCTGGAAACCATGATGTTGGTTATGCAAGCCTTCACTTGCATAAGCCAGAGGTATCTCAATAAGTTGTTCTTATTCATTTTTTAGTAGCAGTAATAGAGTTCAGCTTCAGGTTGTAATAGAAAATCAAGGTTGTTTGTTTTGCTTTATATAGGGTTTTATATATTGCTCCCCCTCCACCCCAAAAAAGGTTTGTGCTTTTACTCATTTTCGGTTTTCAGGTTCTCAGTCGGTATGAAAGAGAATTTGGGAAGAAAAATCACCAATTCACAGTTGGAAAAGTGGACTTTATTGCCGTAGATGCCCAAACTTTAGATGGTACATGAAGATACATATTTTTTTTTTGTTCTTAATTTATGTTTCGCTTTCTTTCATATGCTTGAAAGTTCAAAACTAGTGACCTGAATTAGCATAACTTGCTTGTGTACAAATTTGTGTCTTCCATGCATATTCTCAATGTATAAACATAAGAAATGCCTCGCTTTTGACAATTTCTGAAATCCGAACTACCTAGCCTCATCTGCATTGTAATGCATGTATTTTTTATGTTTGTACTTTGGCTTGCAACTAAAGTGTTCTGTAATGGGTCCATCCCTTTAGATTATATTATTTTAATGCAGTGAAGTATCTCATTTGCAGGGCCTCAACTAGAAGGGAAGGCTTCATCGTCTTGGGATTTGGTTAAAAATGTCTCCTTGGGTATGATATTCCCTTTGACGATTGGTGAAATATTTGACTGTTCAAACACATCTCGTTTTGGGAAGAGTTCTCAAGATTATTTGCACTTTCCTAGGTTCACAATCAAATCCAAGGGTTTTATTGACTCACATTCCTTTATATCGGCGTGACTGGACTTACTGTGGACCCAATCGTAATTCACCGGTCATCAATCAGGTAAGCATAGCTGATTTTTGTAAAGAAGAAATCAATCATGGTATGTGCATCATTGGTAGCATAAGTATTACATTGTCTCTTTCCATAAACTTTTAGTTTAATTGGACTTTCAGCAGCATGGTCTTATAAGAGCAATGCCACATCAATGTAGGCATTTATGATCAGCCAATAAGCTTTTGATAACTGTGAAGTATGGTCCAGATTTAGTCTTGTGGGTCCATACTACAATACTCTCATGGAGATGGTTCTTGGCAATTGAACTAATGTAAATCTCTTTACTTTTCAGAGGATCCGGCGAGCTCCTGAAAATCAAGAAATATCGTAAGCCTCTTTGTTACCTTCTTTCAATGCTCAGAATATTCGTCAGCTTGTGGCGATAAAATTCAGTCTGACGGTTGGTGCTACAGGTACCAGAACTACATCACCGAGGAATCATCTAACTACTTGCTGGATTTGGTCAAGCCTGTAAGTTGGATTTTGTGTGCTATCTAAATCTGAGATGAGATAATCCATTGTAACTTGACCTTCAAATAGTTTTGCTGAATGCATATCTGTGGTAGCACCGGCCTAATTGTGGATGGGACAATTACAAGGCAAGTTCTAAAACTTGTCGCGATAATGCACTTGACAGTTAATAGTTTCATTCATGCATTTAAGTTACACAATTTACAATTTTGATGCACTTGAGTCTTCTCATTAACTCAGTCAATTTTAAGTGCATGGGAAATGCCGTGTGGCTTTCTTTATTATTTTGGCAATGCTACGTGACCAAGTAATAAAAGGATTTATTGATCTTTGTTTATATATGCATGTAGCGAAGAATAATCGTTATAAAAAGTAAGATAAGAAGAAATGTTTTGTACCTTAGGTCCCAATAGTGCCCCTAACTTTATTTTGTCTAAAAAAAATCTCCAACATTCACCCTAGTCCCAAATTTGCTCATGTGTTCAAAAATCGCCAATGGTGTCTTGAGATTATCAACATCATGTTCATTATTGGATCCTGTGTCTCCATCAACATCTTCATCTTATTAATGGAACAACAGCACCCTCCGAACGTTGATCAACATCAACATCAACATCACCTTTATCCCAAACCAGTTGGGGTCGGCGGTCGATGAACCTGAAGTGAAAAGCTTAAAATATACTTAAAAAAACAGAAATATGGGTACCAAAAACAAATTATTAATAATAGTGAAAAATAAAATAAAAATAAAATAATAAAAAATGAAAAAATAAGGAATAAACAATATAAATAAATATAAATAAATATAAATGACTAAACAGGGCACTCTGGAACATAGGAAATCCCCCCCTCTATAATGTGGATAGCTTTCCTCCATTTCGTCCTAAAATAAATCGTACGCCAATCTATTTCCCACTCCATTAAATTTTGTTTTACTACCTTCCTCTCCTCTATTATGCGGATAGCTTTTCTCCACTTCCGAATGTTGATAATATTGAAAAAACCAGTGGCGATTTTTGGAGGTAAGGGCACTTTTTGGGACTAGAGTGGAAGTTGGGGATTATTATTAGACAAAATAAAGTTCAGAGTAGAATTGGGATTGGACCTCAAGTTGGGTTTTTAGGGAATTAGCACTTGAAATAATTGTAGTTAGTGATGTAAGCCCTTGAAATAGTTGTTGTTAGTGATGTTTTTTAGTTTTTTTTTTTTTTACTATGAAGTACCATTCTGTATGAATGGGCTAGTATTCAATTCACCCGATGCAATAGTACCCATTTCGAGAATGTCCAATGGATTTTCTTTCCTTTTGCCGCATTTCACTCATCTCCTTCCCCTTCTTCAAATTCCGATTCATATTTTTCATAGAGAAATCTCTAATCAACGATAGAACAAGATCCATCTTGCATCATATCTAAGGGATTTGTTATCCATTGAAAAGACTCCAAAGTTAATTATTATACTAATATTCACTCAAAATAAAAGAAAGATTATAAACATGCATATAAAAGAGAAGAAATAGTAAAGTGGCTCAAGAAAAGTGAAAAAGGAAATGATGGAGACATTCAACATAAAATTCACCGGCTTGACCTTAGCAAGCTGTCTCTTGAGTCTTATGTTTTCTTGGGGAAGGTGATGAGTCCTGCAGCCCAACCCCAAAGAAGCTTTAAATAATTTGTTTCGTTGGCTTGTTACAATTAGTTGGAAGGGGCCATCCTTGGCTCCCTGGCCGTGCATGATCATGGCAACTTACGGCAGTAATTCATTTAGGTTTTTTATGCTTAGATGAAAGGTCCGGTTAATATGTAGCCTATAGCTTATAAATTAGAGTGGAGCTATTTATACTTAGTAGCATAGTAACATGTGGTTATCTTGTAGGTGCTTGTTCTATCAGGCCATGATCATGACCAGTGCACGGTGGTACATAAAGCCAAGTTTGGGAATGTTGTGGAGGTAAGCCCATGTTATTTGGTTGGAACAACCCATCTGGCATCTAGTGTATAACGTCTGATGGACAGTGGCATTCAGCACACTGTAGGAACTGTGAGTTGGCAGCAGGGGAACTTACATCCATCTTTCATGCTGTTGTCTGCCAGTAATGTGACAATGTCGACTGCATCCAATTCCCAAGAAGCAGTTTTAACTCAACTCTGCTTTCTTCCTATGCAGACTCACATTTACATCTGGTATTATCTTTTCTCTCCATCACAATGTGATTTCCAGTTTCGCTATCTAATTCTCATTCTGAGAGTTGTGGATGTTGTCAGGTACCTTTTGCTGTTTATCGCAACTCTTCTTGCTCTCCTCTTCTGGCCAACTAGTAGCAAGAGCTTTTGGCATCAGCTTTGTGTGACTATTGGCCGTTGCATACATCTCATAAGCTCTAATCTGTCTGGTGGAGCAACGAAAGAGAAAAATGAAGATGAAAACTTCATTTATGAAGAGATTTGGGACGCGGAAGGAACAATGCACCTTATTAAGAAAAGCTTGGATGGCCCTACTATGCCTTCGAGTGACAAAGGTCCAGTAGTAAGGTGATTAAGAACAAACATAATCATACTTCCATTCTTTCATGAGGTCTTGGCAAACTTCAACTTTTCACATTCGCATAATTTCTCTTATTGTGCCGAGCTTTCCTTCTATAGATGCTGAGATAAGTTCAACAGGTTTTTCTGTTTCCTTTGAAGCAGGGGTAATGCTGTCATACGACCAACAGCAAAAATGCATAATCAGGATGTCGAGGTGTCTATGAATGTAGATACAAATAGCGATGTTGGCTCTAGCGTGAAGCTAGCGCTTAAAACAAGCAAATCTAGAACTAAGATCATCATCCAGAGACTGGTCCGTACGCTATGGATGTTCTCCGTTATTGCAGCAGTCAATGTTCCTTTATACATGATGTTACTCTTTAAGGATTGGAATGATATGTGATGTTCGGAAATCCAACAGTTGACTCTCCATGATGCCGCTGTTGCTACTGCCACGCAGGACTGGACTTTCCAGATAAAAGAAAATGAGCTTCCTCTTCCGTTCCATGGCATCATAGAATCTGACTTCATAATGCGTCTCTTTTTTGCCTCGGGAAGTCTCTTGTATCGCCACTGGACTGCTCTGGAATTTGAATCCTTGTATACACCTTAGACGTGTTTGATGTATTTTCACCTCAATAACTTATACATGCTACCGGATTGGACGCGGCTGTTGCAATTTTGAGCATTGGTTTCGCTATTTTGTAGACCTACATAGGGTTGACCTTGCAAATTTGAGATGCATTGCAGGCAACGTTTCAGTACTTGTTTGTATCGCATGCTGGGTTGATACGCAGGAAAAAAAAATGTGAATAAAATTACCTTCTGTTTACAAATTTGATGAACCTTGATAGATTAAGCAGGTTAGGCGAAAACTAGAGGAAAGATACGTGAAGTTGAATCTCCAATAATGGCCAGGAAAATCTCCAGTACCCTCGTGTATTTCTGTCGAGTTCTAATTATGAACAGCAAAATTCAATTGAAAACGGAATACGGAAATAAATTCTGTTGTGGAGTAGAAAATTTCAATGACTCGGACTCATGGATTGAAACACAACATCCCCCTTTACGGATTTTTTTTCTCTTCGCAATTTGTCGGAATTTCATTCCAATTAAACCGAAGCTAGAGAGGGTATTTCCTGTTACATGCTCAAGAGCTTGCCATACAGTCAGGAAGATCCCATTTACACCATATTGCTCTATAACAATCCACATTTACTTTCTTTTCAACAGCTACACTAGCAATTAAGCCTTTCCTCTCTACACAATCTAAGTTAGTATTTACAGAGAAGGAAGAGTCATGTAAGCATCGATTCCTAGCAATCAAATATTTTATTTGGTACGACACGATCCAGACTCTGATGGATTTGGGGCACCATGGAGCTTCAAAGAGCAACTTGCATCTCAACCCAGATCAATTGGCCTAGTTTGTGGCCAAAGTCTGCTGTGGCCTTGAATAACATCTGCAAATTCTTAGACTGAATAATAGACAAAGCAGAATACGTTCTGCTAGTAAACCTTCTCAGCGGCGGCCCAAACAAATGCCATACATCGTGCAACAGATTAGCCGTTGCTTCCATACCCAATAAGGTGCTTGATGTGAGGTTTCGTGGCACCTCTAAGCTTTGATAATTTCCTCTAAATAAAAAGAGATATGTTGTCACTTGAATAGTCAACAGGAGGGCCTTTTACAAATTAGGGGTAAAAAAAATTGCATTCTATGGATTTGGGTTCTCTGACGATTTATTTATAGTTTAGGGGTTCGGCCGGTAGAGGAAGTGCTGGACGAGCCCCAATTCCGTAGCCAAGTTGCTGTTCGATAGCTCGTGTGTCGAACGGCAACCCAAGCCCCTTTCATGGCCAAGTGCTTCTTGGAGATCGTCAAGAAGACCAACAACAAGCCGAACGCAACAACAAGCTAAACGCAAACGTCACCGAGCTCAAGAGGATGCCCAAGAATCTGTCCTTGGCCGCGGGGGCCACAATAGCCTTCATGTAGATCCGGGAGGGGGGGAGGGGCGTTTGACAGCTTGGCTGCCGAATCGGGTCCGTCCAGCAATAACACTGCCGGACAAACCCCTAAACCGTAAATAAATCGCTCGGTAACTAATATTTGTAAAATGTAATTTTTTTTATCCCTAATCCGTAAAAATCCCTCAAAAGGACTTGTCCCTTAGCTTGTAAAACTTAAGCCAAGCAACCCAATTCGTAAAGCAATATCAACCTCGTATATGATTATTGGCAGCTTCGTAGGGTCAACTTTTTGCGTGACATGTGTAATCTCGACATTTCCTAATTGACACTTTCTCATTGTGTTCGCTTGACGAATATCTTTTGGATGCTCGTTAATGTGACCCCCGTAACAATCTGGCCTCCTGCGTCTTACGATATTTCTTTTTCATTGCCGATATGGCAATAAACTACCGTTGGAAAAAGGAGAAATGTACAGACCCTAGATGGATCAATACACGAAAAAAAAAAAATCCATGCAACGTGTGACCAAGTGAGTGAAAATGATGTTGGTGGATAGCGATCGCACAATGAATTTTCTCAAAAAGGTTAGTCCAATTCACGTTTGTATCTTATTACAACCTCGGACGTTACATCTATTATGAGTTACCTCCAACACACTGGAAATCAAGTCAATTAATTTTTCTCTGACGAAGAGAACAAAAACTAGAAAGGGCTAAAAATCAGTTCCTCGAAAGACTTCTCACGTAACAACCCTTATTACATTAAGCCCTTTATTGCAATAACATGCGACATCCACATACAGAAAGGTTACACATACGTATCACTTCATATCAGCTCCATCAAATCTCCGGAATAACTGTCTCGGCCCGGCCGGTTCGTGAAAAAGCTTGAGCGCGCCGTCGTTCAAATCTCTCCTTCCCACGGGTGCCCAAAACACACAACCCTAATGGATTTCCACCATTTCGAGTCGGAAAAAAGGGGGAAACAAGCGCAACACGGCACAAGGAGAGAAAAGACAGGCACACCCATAGAGCCACCTGAACCGACCGGGACCGCCGCCAGCATCCTCGGACCAACGAAGCTCTCCGGCGAGTATTAGAAGATCGAACACTGTTCTGATCTTTTTAAACACATGAGAAAGGAACCCGATAGTGATGATGATGATGACCCGAAAGACATATATCATGAACGAATTAATTAGGTTAAAGAGCGGGGAAATTATATAGAGGAGGGTAGGGTTGGGCTTGGGCTAATCGTCGCCCTGGATGTACCAACACAGTAGCATGGTGGCGCAGCGGCGGAGGATGTAGATGCGGGCCTGCTGTTGCCGGACCAACGACGCACACTTCCTCGTGAGGCCACCGTTGCCCTTCCTCTTGCTGTATGACTTGCACTGCTTAAGCTCGGCCATGGCTGACTATAGATTGTATGTGTTATATTAATAATTTGGGCACTAGAGATACCCTTTTCTTGGGGCTTCTGAAGAAAGGAAAAAAAGCTCGACGCAGAGCTTGGAGTCATGTGGTGGGGTAAGGCGAAGTATTTATACAAGAATGGCCAGGTTCTTGAAGGGAGTGAGACAGCGAGTGGCTTTCTTGAAAGTTGGGGTTCTTGCTTTCTTCTTCTTTTTTCTTCTCAGCATGGGAATAATACAAATCTTTGGCAGATTTTTCTATGCAAGGGACAGTGAATGTGGATTGATTGATGCTTAGGTGTGGTACCAAAGTAAGAGATTCATAAGTTTTCGTGCTTCGATTAATTTAAATTATCAAGGATTAGCTGGGATGGGAGGGAGGATTAGAAAAGTGGCAAAGTGTGCGACTGCGGGAGCATGGAAAGAGGAGCGTTGCTTGATGAAGAAGGGGCAAAAGGGGATTAGAATATCCTGGGGGGAGACATGGTTCCGGCAATTTTACCGAAGTCCTGAGGTTGAAGATGGATTTTGTTGGATCCTATGTGGTGTTCCGTGACTCATGGTCAAGAGTGGGAGTTTCTGATTCGATCTACGATAATCAAGTTCATCAAGGGGCTTCCAAGATCGTGCCGCAAACGTTAGAATCTCATGATTTAATCGAGAGTCGTGGTGGTCAAATGTGTAGCGCTACGGTATAGAGAGGTTTCATATGAGCTGTATCCATTGTTGGGAAAATATCGGAGGAAATAGAATATCAATATAGTCGAACTTTGAGGCGTGTAATCACTCTATTTTAGAATTAATTTGCCCAACCAAGTTGCAAATAGGTTTTTGAAAAATTTACTTTGAAATATAATAAAGTCACGATGAGAATACTTGATAGTGATTCTAGTAAATCTCTCAAAAATTTCTGCAAAACTATTGAAAGTGGTTGTTTCTCTATTGGAGAAAAATGAAAAAAGAGGTAACTACTAAAAATGAATAGAACTGTCCATTATATAATATGAATATAACAGACTTCTTAATATTCGAACTGCCCATATGAATGCATCTATTCATGTCCAAAAAAACTCAATCCGGACATGACCATTTGTGTATGATAACTGCTATTCGGACACAACCATTCGTGTATAATAACCACTATTCAGACACAATCGTTTTTTTGGGTAAGGCCATTCAGACACAATTGTTTATGTTTGAACAGTCAATTAAAAAATAATGAAATAAAATTATAGAATAATTAATTTCGAAATAAAAAAATATCGATTAAAGCTTATTTCGGTCCGCCGAAATCACGTACCCGCATGTGGTTATGGTGAGATTTAGCCCACCCACATATTTCTTCATGTAAAAAGTTGCAATAACCTTCTCTTATTTAAATTATCTTGCGCTCTCTCATCCCTCCTAGGTGGGACAAGGAAAATGCATTATTTGTTTGTTTTACAAACAAATCAACATTCATGTATATATTAATTGGCAGGAAAATAAGAGAATTAGGGAAATATTTTAATATGTTAAGATATATGTGCGAGACTGAGAGTTATTAAAGAAATCCCACATTGGAGAATTGGTATGGTGGTGATCAGCCAATATATCCCACTTGATTCTTAATTTACTGGCTTAAGTTCGAATTTGAGCTCACTTTGGTGATCTTTTTGGGCGAAAGTATCGTAATTTTGCGAACTAAATTCATAAACTGTAGAAACATTTAGGTTTAAAATGAAAAAAAAAAAGTTGAAAAACTGGGGCGGCTAGGGCAAATGGTTGGCAACAAGAAGTATCGTTAAACTAGGGTTTTTGCTTGATGTTTCACGTTTTCAAGGAGGCCATGCTTGGGACAGTTGGATAATGGATATTCTGGTGTGATGAGGACACAGACACTTCAGTTCGAACTGCACATGTCACAAACTGCTGGCGTATCGTATCAGGATTCTCCGCCATAACTGGCTGTTCCAGCTCCAGAATCTCCATGGACGGGTCAATGTCTCGGACAAATCCTTCCCCATAGATACGCATGTTCCATCGCAAGACCTACTTCAAGAACTCTTTTAACAGTCCGCACATGGCAATCATTTTGTCATTAAATGTAGGGTTTTTCGCAAGTTGTCTGCATCATAATGTGGTCTCCAGCTCCTTTTAGACCAATACTTGGTGTATTTTTGGAGATTATGTTAATTTCATGCTTTAATTCGTAAGATACTTGAAAGTTCAAAGTTGGCCTCCTTTGCTTTTCGGTTGAGTCAATTTGATACTCATTTACAAGTGTTCTTCTACGTAAGGGTTTTCTTTTCATCGACCGACTGTTGAGGATAAATTTCGCATACAAACAATCATAACTTTCGTCGATATGTTCTACCGTGCATCTTAATTGGAACATGCGCAAAATTAAGTATGGAAGATGTCTTATATATCCATCTCATCTCCCATTGGTTCGCAAAAGTTAAAAAAACAGATAGTAATTGTTTCCCTATGTTAAATTGAATTCTACAAGATAAAAGGAATTCAAAGGCCCATTATAAGTAGAATAAAATTAATTGTCTCTGCTTCTCCAACAATGACTCACAGATTTTAAAGCTTATGCCAGAAAAAAAAAAGAATTCTCACTTACGCAAAAATCACACAATGCTATTTGTTAAACGGTAGGAAAAATTGTTAAAAAAAATCATAAATCTATTGCACTTTTGCTAATTTAATCCTAAACCTTTTAGTTTTATCAATTCACTCATAAACTTTTTGCATTTGTGCTAATTTAGTCCTAATTTTTTTTTGCGCCGATTTGGTCATAATCCCTAGATCTACTGTTTTTCCTTCTCAATTTTTTTTTAATTCAATTGATTTTTTTATTCTCCAATCTTATCATGAAGTGTAGCAAAACCTTCATAGGATTAAGTAAATCCACATCTACTATCCAGGGGACATTTTAATCTCAATTTGTCCTATCATATCCCTATCCTATCGATCAAACGAAACCTAATAGTCTTATGAGCATATACACTCAGCTTAATTGAATCTATCATATCCACAAATATCCCGTCACTTCACGAAATCCCTACGCCCCCAACCAATTACGAGTTGCACTGGAAAACGGGGACGTATTTTCTTGATTTTGTTTTTCTCTTGGAGACATCGCTTGAGGAGTTCCCGGCAAGCGGCGGGCAGTGTAGGGGAAACCTCCAAGAGTAACCTCCATTCCACTCCTCGTCCCTTGTGTTTCCTTTGTTTCTTTCGAGAGCTCACGTGAGCCTGAAGCTATGCAAAGTCGATTTTCCCAAGTTGCAATTAACTTATTCCAGTAACATAGGTTCAATGTTTGGTGGCTGATGTAAAGTGGGTCGATATCATGATACATGCATTGGGAAGCATAGTAAACCACTTAATTTTTGTACATCGTAGTGCCAGAAAAAGGGAGAGAAAATAAAAATGTTCGACCTATTGATACCGCCGTCGTGTTTTCTATACAGTATTAGTGCCGAGGACGCCGAATCTAGGCGCGCATTACCTTTTGACAAAGCCGTAGATACTGGAGAGGGATTTCTCGGCGTGTGCATGTCATTGATAATGATGCGAGATTTAGTAATCGATCACCGTTTGTGTTTTGTAGAATGAGCGAGTATTTACGGGCTGTATCAAAATTGATTCACTTTTCAGATTTAATTATTTCGTGGAATCTGCATCTTTATGTTGAAGTTATGTATCTTTCTTTTATATGAAATCAATATTTTTTTTTTCGACAAAAGAAAAAGTTCAAATGGTTTGAGCTCTCGGAAAGACGGAAGAATGAAACGAATGTTGATATCGGGGGTCGCATTTCTTGCTTTTCTCGAGTCACTTCATCTCGAAATCCTAGTACCTCCGACTTTTATTTTGTTTCGTTTTCCTTTATGGGTGAGTTTAGTGCTTCCACGTGAATCACGTACAATGAATGTTGTTCGAAGGAGTGCATCGCAAGCTACGGACCCCAAGCCTCCCAAATCCGCAGAAATACGTACTAGGACGTGTGCGTGTGCACTTGATGTCTGTCCACGTGTGAGTTGTTATGTTAATCACATAGGTTTAGGTGCGTGCTATCGTGCTGCTTCTTCCAGGTTTATAGCATTGTTTGTGTTCTTGTGTTATCCAGGGACAAAATTTCTTGATCATACGTCTCCAAGATCTGAATCTCTTGTAGCAAAATTCGTGAGCAATAATACGAGGGCTGGAAGATCGGGTGGGAGAGCGGAATTGTACCCAATTGAACCGACCGGGCTAGTTTAAGTAGGGGCATAACCTATCGAGATCATTTAATATGCGCGCTTTAAATTTGCTCGAGCATTTAAGGCATGATACTCAAACTTGAGCTCGACTAATTAAGCTTAGCTCATCCCATATAAGTTTTGCCAATAAATTTTCGAACGCTCGCCAACTCGTTTGTATTGTGGGTTGACTTGGATAATGTGAATGAGAATGTCACCCCCGCAGACAAACAGGAAAACCATCGGATTTGGACACCAGACCCAACTCGTATAAGCTGTTCTGTTCGGCCCCGGCAATTATGGACCAGAATAGATGCGGCCCAAAATGACGGTTTTTGTGCATCATGTTTGTGTGGGCCAAGTGGACCAGAAGTCACAAAACTTACGAGCCCTAAAATCTTCAAAAAAGTGTAATCAAATCGAAAAAGCCATGCCCCTCCATTTAATTTTTCTAATTTGACGAACGGAGAGTGCCGACGTGACTTTCTAATTATTTCCTTAAAAACACGTGATGGCGACGTGGTGTCTACCAAGCACCACATATGAAAAAAAAATTGAAAATTTTAAAAATGAAAAATAAAAAAAAAGGAAAAAGAGATAAGGGATATAAGAGAAAAGCATAAGAATGAGCATATATATATATATATATATATTATAAGAATCAAAGCAAAATTGGCTATCATGATGGACGGATCTCGTGAAAATCATAAAATAAGTTCTAAGACTTATCCATTTCTCTCGTTTAAATCTTAACATTCCATTCGCTTAAATCTTAAAACTTGCAATTACGGTGACGTTTTGAGTCATTTGTCCTCGTTGACGGAAGGACTCAATTGGACAATGGATTAAGTTTTAGGACCTAAATGTACAGGATTAAAGTTTTAGGATTTATCTCGTAATTATCTCATGAGAAGTCCATAGTCAATAATGAGATGAATTGGGACCTAAGTTGGCACGCAATGTGTGGGATGACTTTGGCTGCATTGCATTAATCTGCATTCAAGTGGGCTACTCATAATTGGTGAGAAAGGACAAAAGAAGGGCTGCAAATTCTCATCAAAGTCAACTCAAGAGTTTCTTTTGAGTCAACTCAGTACGATTGATTTTACTGTGTAAACACCAAAATAATTCCCTCTTATAAAGTAAGACAACATCGATTTTCTTCGTATGCTTTCCTAAACACTAGACAGATTATAAATAATAAATATCCTTTCTTCATTTTTTTTAATCTTTGGGACACGGGCTTATCCATTTTAGATTTTATCCAAATTAAAAAAACGATAGTCGAGAAAATATTCAATAAAGAGTACACACAGTAACTGGCCGTGGTAGACATGCATTACGGCAATCGACATTTGCAGCGGTCATAAAGGATGTGCAAATATGATTGGATTTGCGTTCAAATCGAATATTCAGTAACGGATGTGAAACCCTTGTGATAACATTTAGAGGAGTAACCGTGCCGGGTCAAACGAGCGATTTTTCCACCGAATCAGATCAAACGTGAGATAAAAAAAGGAAAATTTAGAGGCAAAGCAGCTTTTGGGGTTGTGGCATGTAGGGAGACTGTTGAAAGGAATCATACCAAAGCTTCAAACTCGGGTCTCCACCAGTCTTCTTCAATTCTATCGTTGGAACCAACTATGTAGGTACGACGGGCTTCTGGTCCAAAAACCGTCGGCTTTTCCTTAATGACCATGTTTTGTTGCAGAAGTTTGTCCATTCCGGCACGTTTATTTATTTATTAATTCTCGTCCATTTGTTTCCGCACGTTGAGCCTAACTTCCCAGGTGCAAATGTCAGGTTGACCATCCACAGAACCTCGCAGGGGTAAAAATCGAGAAAAGCGAGCACGATGGAAAGGTTAGGTAGCCGAAATATGGGCCGGACAGTATGGGCCGGACGATTGTTGTTTTCCAAGTCCAACAAGATCTTACAGAGCCCAACGTGGAGGAACATCAATTGTTCTCCAAGTTTTTGCCGTGCAAATTGCAAAAAAAAAAAAAAAAGTATCGTGCCCCGGGTCACCTACCTAACCACGTGACCTAACTCCTGTTTGTAGGGCACGGCTCTATCTCATATAGTAGATCCATTCTTCTTTCGAATTCTACCATTGACAAAGGAACTTGGTCGATTTCCAGGTCGATACGAATTGGCTAAGATCGAGAGCCACCGATTCGGTTCTCGGCTGCCAAAGTATACATATCCAAACACCATATGATTAACAACGGCTTATCCGAAAGTAATTTTGTGATCAATTGATATCTTTTTTGCGAGTGTTTTCTCCCGATCTAAAATTAGATTTGGATTTGAGTGCTTTTGTATTTCGATCTAGAAATAGATCTGGGATTTACAAGACGTTTTTTGTGTTTTCTGAACTTGTCGATGCTGGGGGGGGGGAGACGCCGAACTTTGGCGCGCACCATCTTTTGGCAAAGCCGTAGCTACTGGAGAAGGAACTCTTAGCATGTGCTCATATCTAAATATTGATGAGAGATTCTGTGATCATCCGTCAGATATGCTCTGATGTGATGACAGATCCTTCTTTATAGATTGAGCGATTCTCCGCAGGTTGTATCAAGTTGATTTGTCATTCGAATTTACTTGCTTTGTTTGATTTCTAATTTTGTCTTAAAATTTATGTATTTTTTTCTTTTCAAGTGAAAAGAAAAAAAAAAAAGGGCGAACCCAAGGAGGAGGGAAATACGACCTTAATGTCGATCCGCAGGGCAGACAAGACAAACGGGACTTTTGTTTCTATCAAGGCACGCGACCATATGATGCAAAATCAGAAAATCACAAGATGGAATCGCTGAAAATAATAAATTAGATGTGAATAGAGATCTCAACGATCCAATGGAGGAGGAGACCGATTGATTAAATAAGTGGGCACCGGAGATATTGACGTGCGTGAGATATTTTCGGATGCAATTAATAAATATGAGGTGGGAAATAACGTAATTGGCCAAAGTGTACCCCCCTCATGATCTAGTCAAATAAAGAAATTAAATAGGACACGTAACATGGGGACGCACGACAGGACATCTCTCGCATGGATCAACAGATGGTCAAGCAGCCATCGAGGTGATGCGATCTTGGCTAGAAAGGCATTCGTTATTGCATTATTGGATTAAGTTTTGACCCTAACAAAGCAATCCAAAGTTTTACGGGGACCCATCTAGCGATGGACATTTTCAATCACATAATGAATTAGAGCAAGGTCGTCTCTCTAGATTTGTTTGGTCTAGTGATGGATGAGTGGCGAGAGCTCAACACCACGTCAATTCTTCGATGTAGGGCTTTTCTAGCACAACTCACTCGTGTATCTGGACAGATTGGATAGGCGCAAAAAGTAGCCGGTATGGACCAAAGGCTTCAAATAGAACGTGTCCTCTTGATAGGCTCTTGAGATGATGAAGATTTCAGATCAAATAAAACCAACCACATGTCGAATAAGCGGAATATCACCGGGCAACACAAGAGACACCAACAAGTATGTTTGTGACGCGTTTTATCATAAAAGAGATGGTTTGTGACACTTAAATCTCATGCCCATGAAAGAGGGCTTCTCACGTAAAGGTCCGCTCAAAACAATTCTGTTTCGTTCAAGATAAACACGACAGAAATATTTTAGAGCAAACTTGTTACAATATGTTTCGAGTTTAAGCCCGTTGAACGAAGTCGACCTGAATTGAATTATGTAAAAACCCGATACGTGGAAGTTCAAGAAAATGAATCTTGCAAATTATGAAATTTGTATTGGGGTCACGATTAAAAAAAAAAAAAAAGGAGGAAACTCTATAGCTGGATTTGGATTCTTTCTATCTGCATTAATTTGAATTATTTGCTAAAAGGAAATCCAGAAAGGACAAAGGGAGAGTGCTGACCCTTTTGCCAGATCTGGAATCTTGAATGGGATTTGCGTGTTCGCGTTGGGTTCCTCTTCCGCAGGTTTTATTTGGGCAATATTTATATTCATGGTGCCGTTGTTGATAAAAGCATGGGTCTTCTTACGGTTTGTGAAGTGAAGCTCTCTTCATGAATTACATCCGAGAAGAATTTGTGTCCTAGCCGAGAAATTCTTGTGATAAGAATCTATATATAATTCCTTCATGAGATTAAAAAATTATTTCATGAGAAATTGGAGCTAGATACTATGTTAGTTATATGATGTAACTAAGGATAAAAAATAGTAAGAGTACATGAGTGACACTAGCGTGATTTGTAATCTCTGTCGGATCGCTTGTTTTATAATGGAATTTGTTGTTACTCTTCATATGAACGTAAGTCTTTACAACCGAACCATGTATATCTGATATTCGATTTATTTTATTATTCTGTTTATTTTATTGTTCGATCTCTCATTTCGCACAACAAAACTAACGATCAGAAGATCACATTTTCTCATAAATTTTCCTATAGGGGGAACTTTTCTACTCATATTTATTTCGATTTACCAACCTCTTAGGTTGCAATTGAAGACTGAGAGAGAAGGAGAGCCGCACGATGAGGAGGAAAAAATAGATATTTAGCTAGAATAAGAAAATTTATTGGGGAAATACTTGCAAAATAAATAAATAAATAAAAATAAACATTTCATATTAGACGACCCGACCGGTCATGATTAAGCTTAGATCGGTCGGGGCGGCTCCTTAACCGTCCGATGTGACGACCTAACCCGATAGCCGCTTAGCTGTACACTGGCGGGAAAGTTAGGTTTGGACGTTGAAGAGCAAGTTTGAAAGGTTGTTGAGCAACGGTTTTTCACTTCCTCCTCCTCCTCCTCCTCCTCCTTCGCTTCGATCTCCGCCTCATTCACACAAGTCCGACCCCCTCAGCCGAAGAACCAGTACCCACAAAATTTGGTTTCAGCTAATTAAGCAGGAGGGGTTGGAAAAAAAAATTGGAACAGAGACAAGGGTTGACCCGGGAATCTGCTGCTCGTCCCGGGATCGCCAACCACCAGTCAGCCACCAGACCTTGAAGATACGCCATGGAATTTATATACAAATCTCACTCATACGATCGACCCAATCTCACTCTTCTTTTCTCACCCCTTCCCGTCTCTCCTCTCTAACTCGTGCTCCTACCCACATAAGTGGGAGTGTACCCAACACTACACGCACTTCAAACAGTGTGTGTGTGGGGGTGGCGGTGGTGGTGGAGGAGGAGGGAGATCGTCATCCTCATCATCAACTTGTCACCATAAGCCGCCACGTCGAAACGTCTCCTCTCGCCTTGACCACAAGCTGTGGGTGGGATTTGCTTCCCATAGTGGGGTCCAAGTAAGTGCTTCTAACTCCGAAGCCGTGCTCGCTCTCCTTATCGCTGCCGGATCGATGCAGTCCGTTCAGTTCTTTCGCTTCTTGGTGGGAAATAAAGTAGCATTTATCTATGCGAACCGCGTTTTATAGCGTGAACTGACTTTGGCTTCTGCTTAATAGAGTTCAATGTGAAGTTAGTGACTGGGATAGGTTCGTACCGATCCTTATCTAAGTAGTAAAGCAATTGGATCTGTTCTAGTCATCTCGTGCAGTTTCCCCGGTTTCCGTACTCTTGCTTTTGTTTTCAAGTACAGATCGGTGGCAAACTTTTTGCAACTCTGTGAAGTTATGGATCACCTGATTCGAGATCAATATGGTACTGGGCACATTTTTTTGATTTCGCCTGAAACGAGGCATCGATACAAATTATAAGGTGTTTGACTGGTCTGCTGCATCATAATTCACATCATGATCAAGCTAGTAGGTGGTTAGTTTTGTTAGCTCTAAGTAGCTCAGCTCAGTTGGCAACTTGAAATGAGAAATGTGTGCGATTCAAATGCAGACACCAGTGTAGCAGTATGTTTGGAAAACGTCCACTAGTCAGTGGTGTAAGAACACTAAGTTCTGTATCATCTGCATTGCCTTTTCCATGGACGAATAGTAGAGTTGCAGTGCAGCATTCTTCAGCCATTAGGATCGGAAAGAGACTATGGGCAACGATTCAATCCTCAAATCCCAAGGACCATCCCTGGTAGAGTAATGTCGTGGTGTAACATAATGCTGGGTAGAGCACAATGAACGTGGAAATCCACTTGTCATGATTGAGTACCTTGAAGAATTCACAAGAGGTTTCATGAGAAGTCGTTATATCTTTGAAAGTTTCTGCATTTGCTTGCTGATAAAGTGTCCTCCGTGAAACCTCATTTTCAGTTTGCTGATTATAATTTACTTGCAGAATCGAAGGATTATTACTAAGAAACTTGATGAGTCAAACGCTCTTTGTAATGGCACGTTCAAATTGTCACGTAATGCTTGCTATTTGTTGGTCGATCTCTATGATCATTTGCACCTCAGTTTAATTGTCTTGATCATAGTTGTGGCTGGAAAAAATACTGCTTGCAGCGTAGATACTCAAAGACCTTGCTATGCCCAAACTTGTAGGAACAAAGCTTGAGCCATGGCAGAAGAGTTGGACAAACCATTGCTTCACCCGGACAACTTCAACAGAGATAATATCGATTTGGTAAGTGGCAGAACATTACTCTATCATTGAACACCCTGAAGTGCAATATCTTATGGTAAAACAAATCTGCTGATCATGCGTCGATGAAACAGGAGCACCTACCCCTAGAACAAGTTTTTGAGCAACTAAGGACATCACACCAAGGACTCTCTTCTGAGGATGCTGAAGCTCGGTTGAAGATTTTTGGCCCGAACAAGCTCGAAGAGAAGACAGTAAGACATCTCAATCTCCAAATTACAGAGACTTGACTAGAGTGGCCAATTGTATTTTAAGTCAGAAGAGCCAGTGACTGATTTGAGCACAATTTTCTTACCAGAAGATTTTGAAGAAAGTTCAAATTGTAAATTAAAATTCAGATAAAATTTAGCAACCATGCCATTGACTGATGCAATATTACAGTAT
Source organism: Psidium guajava (assembly GCA_016432845.1). Classification (NCBI taxonomy): domain Eukaryota; kingdom Viridiplantae; phylum Streptophyta; class Magnoliopsida; order Myrtales; family Myrtaceae; genus Psidium; species Psidium guajava. Next base: position 12,203,843 of record CM028231.1, on the reverse strand, counting down.
GCCATCCATGAAATTTTTTTAATCGACTTTGCTGCTTTTAAACGGAATATTTGGCTGCTTGTGCTTGTAGCATCAATCTCAGCTGTTTGTTTACCAAAAAGACAAAATCAATTGTCTACGAATTTCTGATCTAAGAAAATACTTACCACACTTCGTTGACAAATTCCTACCATATCTTTCTGCAGGAGAACAAGCTCTTAAAATTTCTGAGTTTTATGTGGAATCCACTGTCTTGGGTTATGGAAGCTGCAGCAGTCATGGCCATTGTCCTGGCTAATGGTGGAGTAAGTTGACAAGAGCTAAATCCTTTTCCTGCTCTTATTTGCAAATAGATTACTGACGTTGACTCTAGCTCCATTTGTTTCTGGTTTCAGGACGAGGGTCCCGACTGGCAAGATTTTGTTGGTATCATCTGCCTTTTGCTGATCAACTCAACTATCAGCTTTATAGAGGAAAACAATGCTGGTAATGCAGCACAAGCGCTTATGGCCCATTTGGCTCCAAAAACTAAGGTATGTGTAGAGGGGGCTGCATGAGCAAGAGTATAGTCATCTCCCTAATCAGAAGAGTGCCGAGATCTTGCTCATGTGCAAACGAAGGATGTTTTCGCTCCTCAGAATGAAAAATTTTCACTCTGAATTCTCTTCACGCAGGTTCTCAGAGATGGGCACTGGCAAGAGATGGATGCTTCTTTCCTAGTACCTGGAGACATAATCAGTATAAAACTTGGAGACATCATCCCTGCAGATGCGAGGCTTCTTGAAGGAGACCCATTAAAGATCGACCAGGCAACCGCTACTCATATTTTTTTTTAATAATTATGTAGTCTAAATTCTCTCGATCAACGTCAGTCATTTTACTCGTAAGGCCTGTTCATGATTGCAGTCTGCTCTCACGGGTGAATCTCTGGCAGTGACGAAAAGGACAGGAGATGAAGTTTACTCGGGATCAACATGTAAGCATGGAGAAATTGAAGCTGTAGTCATCGCAACTGGGGTTCACTCATTCTTTGGAAAAGCTGCACATTTAGTTGACTCCACTGAAGTTGTTGGACATTTCCAGCAGGTAATATTGAACCCCGGTTTATGATGCATATTGAGTTTCTCAGACCTGAAACTTCCCTAGAAGGCCATGACTGTCCATAAAGAGTTGCATGTGAGTCCTCCAATCGTCACTAAAAAAAGTACAGCAAAAATTTCGGATGGGTGCTTTAGCACTCATGCAGTTTTATTTACTTTCGTTCTCCAAGGCAGATCCTACTAGCTTTTGATTCAGTCAAGGGCTACTCTTATCTTGCGGTTCATATCTGTTGTCATATGCTCATCATATCATGCTGAGGCTTTGATGGGGTCACTATGGATAAAGAAGACCAACTTAAGTCTACAAGCTTAATGAGACATCTCAATCATGAAATTTGCAGGTACTTACTGCCATCGGGAACTTCTGCATCTGCTCCATTGCTGTAGGAATGATTCTCGAAATCATAGTCATGTTCCCCATTCAACACCGCTCATACAGAGATGGAATCAACAATCTTCTTGTTCTATTGATCGGAGGTATTCCCATTGCCATGCCGACAGTGTTGTCTGTCACTTTGGCAATTGGTTCTCACCGGCTCTCTCAACAGGTAAGACCTCTAAATGTAGCTTCTGGCATCCTACCGCACAACAAAGCTAGCTAGAAAGTTGGAATTTCATCTTTGCATAGCTAATGTGTGATCACCAAGATAATTTAATACCTTTCATCTCAAAAAGGATTGTTGACTCTCTTCTTGTGTTCCTGTCTCCCAAAAGGGTGCCATTACAAAAAGGATGACAGCAATTGAGGAGATGGCAGGAATGGATGTCCTCTGCAGTGATAAAACTGGAACTCTTACTTTGAATCGCCTCACAGTTGATCGCAACCTCATTGAGGTACAAAATTTTTGTGAGAATTTTTATTTGCATGGATAACAGCAAGTAATCAAAGCCCAACAGATGTAGCTGTTTAATGTGCACTTCCTCATCTATAAATGTTCTTTTGTTCTCCTCTCTGAAATGCGAGTCTCATTCGTCGGAGTGAGCTTGACACCCCATTAAACCACTTCTTACAGGTTTTTAACAAAAATATGGACAAAGACTTTATTGTCTTGCTAGCAGCCAGAGCATCCCGATTGGAAAATCAGGATGCCATCGATGCAGCCATTGTTAATATGCTTGCAGATCCAAAGGAGGTACAGACACAAAAAGCTGCATATTCCATGTTTTCCTCTTTTTTGGGTGAATAATTTGTTACTTTCTTCTGCTTGTCTATGTGCTTCTGTATAAATGAGAGTTTACCTATGTTTAGGCTCGTGCAAACATCAAAGAAGTCCATTTTCTACCTTTCAATCCAGTGGACAAGCGCACCGCAATCACTTACATTGATTCTGATGGCAATTGGTATCGTGCAAGCAAGGGTGCTCCTGAACAGGTATTGCTGTGGCCAAAAGGCCACTATAGTATATGATTAAGAGAGTACCAATGCCAGTTCGCATAAAATCTTAAATGGAATTAGTTCAATTTAAGCTGGTTCAGAACATCTGTCCATTCTTAGGTGAACAGATGTCTATATGTTTCTATATAGACATCTCAATAGCATCCCATCCCTTATGTCTAAATCCTTTAGCTTGCAGCCTCACCCAGTATCTGTGGTAATCCTTTAAGTCCCCATGCATAGCATTCGAATGGTAATCCTTCAATTCCCCACGTATAGCATTCGGAACGTTCTTCATTCCTCAAAATGCTAGAGCTTATGTATTCAGAACTAGTATCTCCATCACTCACATGTCCAATATGTGTGTCAAGCTGTAGGTAAAATCTTATGATATTCTTCCGGGTGTCAGCCCACGGATGGGAACAAGCAGTTTAAGCATCCAATTTCTTCTTTCGAGATAAATCAGATGTCTCTATCATTCTAATTTGACTTTACAACATGACATTGAGCTTCTGCGCCAACTGTTTCCCTGGATCAGATTCTCCACATGTGCCAAGAGAAAGATGAGATTGCGGGAAAAGTACATACCATTATTGACAAGTTTGCTGAAAGGGGGTTGCGGTCTCTTGCAGTTTCTCTTCAGGTAATCAAGGAGCAAGAAATTCCTCGCTCTATTCTTAAATGCAGCCTACCATGAGATGCATTAGAACACCAGTTGCTCGAAATTCTCTTGTTCAAATGATAGAGAATTCCCCATCTTGTATTAGTCCGACTCAACGTGGTTTGCAGGAAGTTCCAGAGAAAACCAAGGAAAGTCCTGGAGGCCCGTGGACATTCTGTGGGTTGTTGCCCTTGTTTGATCCTCCAAGACACGACAGTGCTGAGACAATTCGGAGAGCTCTTAACCTTGGAGTTGGTGTCAAGATGATTACAGGTACGAACTCTACAAGTATCAAGAGCACTTCTCATGACACAGCTTGGTTCTATAGCACTACCTGAATTGATTCGATAAATCCTTGTCCATAGCATTAAAGCTACCAACAATAATTCGAAAGCAAATACTTATTGAGTTAATCGTTCTGCAACTGCAGGTGACCAGTTAGCTATTGCAAAGGAGACAGGGAGAAGACTTGGCATGGGAACAAACATGTATCCTTCTTCAGCGTTGTTGGGCCGCGACAAGGATGAAAATGAACCTCTCCCAGTGGATGAGCTCATAGAGAAGGCTGATGGTTTTGCCGGTGTATTCCCTGGTATGTGAAAGGTTTTTCCTCTTGTCAAATTAGAGTAGCATTTCAAAACCTAATAGCTTAAGTTAAACAGAAAGAAGTCAACTTTCTAAACCAAATTTTGTCATCAGAATGACTATATATTGTCACCAGTTCATTTGAACCAATGGAAAAGTTGAGTTGCGTGAAAAGATGTACAGACAATGGCATAGATGCACTATCTCTATCTAACTTTTTCTTCTGATCTCTTGATTACTTTTGTGACCTGAATGTTACCTACAGAGCACAAGTACGAGATCGTAAAAATTTTACAAGAAAAGAAGCACGTGGTCGGAATGACTGGAGATGGTGTGAACGATGCACCAGCTCTAAAGAAAGCAGATATTGGAATTGCTGTGGCTGATGCTACAGATGCCGCAAGGGGTGCCGCTGATTTAGTCTTAACAGAGCCTGGTTTAAGTGTGATCGTTAGTGCAGTCTTAACTAGCCGAGCTATCTTTCAGAGGATGAAAAATTACACCGTAAGTAAACCTCTCATTGAACATACAGAGTTTCATATTAGGGGAATGCTTCATTCTGGTCTGATGTTTGTACGCACCAAGATGGAACTTTTTCTTGAAACCCAGTTGAACAAGTTCTAGAGATTAGACAATCTAAGTAAATTTTCTTGAAGTGTTTATGAGGGGAATCTTCTGTAGTTGCTTTTGTCGCAGTTTTTCTTCCTTGTAATAATTGGGAGATGATACCAATCAGTTTTATCGCTGTGCAGATATATGCAGTCTCCATAACGATAAGGATTGTGGTAAGATGAGCTCATTTCTGATGTTAAATTCTCTCTTCATACTTGATGAATGTGCAACACCTCATAGTTGTTCTTCCGAACTCTATTGCAGCTTGGTTTTGTGCTCCTAGCATTGATATGGGAATACGACTTCCCCCCTTTCATGGTCCTTATAATTGCAATCCTGAATGACGGTAAGTATTCCGATGCTGTTACTTTTTCTGTTGTGTCAAGTACAATATAAGGTACAATATAAAGGATTTCATGATCGCTATTTTGTCTTCCTAAATTTAAAAGTTCGGTGTGACTATAACATCCAGTGTTTAATGAAATGACAAATTTGTCAATTTTTCCATGGACTTCTTAAGACAATAATCTCTCTCTCCAGTAGAAGAAAACCACTTTGAAGAACTGCTGATGAGTATGCTATTGATGTCCAGGTACAATCATGACAATCTCCCAAGATCGTGTAAAGCCATCTCCTAGGCCTGATAGTTGGAAGCTCAACGAGATATTTGCCACTGGAGTTGTGATTGGAACATATCTTGCCATAGTCACTGTTCTCTTCTACTGGGTAGTGATTGACACTACATTCTTTGAGGTGAAGAATCTAAAAGTCTTTTCCCTTCTTCCTAGTTGACTAAGAGAAGTTAGTGAAAAGTTGAGTGCAAGGCTAACCTGAGAACTTCTCCAACAGGATCACTTTGGCGTGAGTTCACTGTCGAGCAGTGAGGAAGTCTCTTCTGCTGTATATCTCCAAGTCAGTATCATAAGCCAGGCCCTTATATTCGTCACCCGCAGTCAGAGTTGGTCATATGTTGAGAGACCTGGAGTCCTCTTGATGTGCGCATTTGTGGTGGCTCAGCTGGTAAGCCTTGTCTTTGAAAGAGCTTTCTTGGAAAGCTGTCACTCGCGCTTCTAATTGCATTTACCACTGTGCGATTCCAACACCCCTATGATAAATGACCATGATCTCCTCCTTCTAGAAATGAATAGCTGAACATAAAGCTGTAGTTGCTAAATAGAGGACCTTTCGGCGGATATGTCATTAGAATGGGCAGAAAAATACAGCAGACTGAGAATGCAATTGCAAAATTTTCTGGAAAGAAACATATATGGTTTACTCAGAACTTTTCCATTTAAAATAAGACAATGGATGCACCTATAAATTTGGTCAAGTCATTGGAGATCATTTGATCTATCTCCCTGCGAAACAAACAAGGAACCTCACTTAGAGACATTTTGCCTAACAAGCCCAATCACTAGTGTTTATTGTTCAGTCCCAACAAAAAAGCTTCTGCAAGTTCCGCCGTAGTACTATAAAACCATTCTAGTGTCCTAGATTGACTCGTTACACATCTAATAACAAAGCCTAAACTCCGAGTTGACATCCTGACCTTAACCCCGATATGTTGGTGTTTAGGTGGCAACCTTGATCGCTGTCTATGCAAAGATAAGCTTTGCCTACATCAGTGGCATTGGATGGGGATGGGCTGGAATTATCTGGCTATACAGCTTGATCTTCTACATACCTCTGGACATAATCAAATTCGTAGTTCGTTATGCTTTGAGTGGCGAAGCATGGAATCTTGTGTTCGATAGAAAGGTCAGTCTACACCTACTGTTAACAACTATTTCCTGGAATATCGATCAAGAGGTGATCATGCCACTTAATCCTTCGCTTTCTTTTTGCAACAACAGACAGCTTTCACATCCAGAAAAGACTACGGGAAGGATGAGAGGGCTGCTCAGTGGGTACTTTCTCAAAGAAGTCTTCAAGGGTTGTCTGCTTCAGACTTGGAGTTTAATGGGCGGCGGTCTCGATCTTCTCTGATCGCTGAACAGGCCAGGCGGCGCGCAGAGATAGCAAGGTACTTCAAACTCTCCCCAACTCTTTTCACAAGGGAAGCTTCTCATAAACTACCTAAGGAGTTAGTTGTATGCATGTTTCATACAAGAGACAGCTTAGAGTACATGTATCATGGACAGTCATATGATAATTGAGAAAAACATTGCAGGCTCGGTGAAATTCACACGCTGAAAGGTCATGTGGAATCAGTTGTAAGACTTAAGAATCTGGATTTGAACATGATCCAATCAGCTCATACAGTTTGAGGCGTCAACATGCATTATTGCAACATTCCATTTTCTACTGAAGGCGAAAGGGGACGCAGTCACCCCTTGGAACCAATGGGCAGCCAAATTCTGCAAGAATTTTCACCTACTCTTGCTCAGTGATTAGTGTGGCTCTACGTATGATATTCTGAATTCCTGGGCTCCAAGACGAGGCATGCATCTCTAAGGGGTCTCTGCTAATAACCTGTACCATTTTCTTCTTGCTGCAATTTCCCCTTTCTTAGCATGTATTTGCAAATTTTTTGGGAGAGAACTTCAGTTTTGAGCTTGAGATATTCTTCTTTCGGTTGGAGAGATTCTTGTAATTTAGGTAACTCCAAAGGTAATAAAAGTGCTTGGCACAGGAGAGAGTTTCTCTTCATTGGTTGGTAATTAGGTTATTCAATAGCAAATTGGCAAAATATTCAAATGAACGACCTATAAACTAGGTAACCTCAAGTGTGACACAAGTGAGCCCTTAAGGCCATTGATCAGCTGCGAAACACATCTTCAGGACAGACAACCTTACATTGACAAGGAGATACAAAGTAACAAAGAATGCATAAACTAAGGTGGTTTCCCTGTGACAAGTCCACAACTTTCTAGTGTCACACTGTAGGATTTGAGCCAACGTTTGAAAGAATAGGGGATGTTCTGCCATACGTAAATACCGTGTATGATCATTCATAGACAACTTATCGTGGAGCCACATCGGAATGAACAAGAAGATAAGGAACAATTCCAAGGAGCTTATTCCAGCATAACTCTGCTCTCACCACTTTATTTTATTGGTGAACATGCCAAAATGATGAACTGACCGCATAACTTGTTACCTGCAACCACTCATGCCACCACGAACTCAGGACTGGTATGAGAAGCTTTGCCCGGAGATTTAATTGAACATTGGCTCCTTCCCAAGCCTCACAGAGTTGACATAATCTGTTGGGGAATGTGCGGACAATCCTGGAAGCACCAATCCTACTACCCTAACCAATATGGAGAACCATTCTTCCTTGTACTCCGGTCCATGTGTATAGCCCATTGTTAAGCCTCTGATCAACTCCCAGACGGCATTCAAATAAGCTGGAATTAGGTATCTAGGACCAAAGTAGTTTTTGTTTGGTTCCTCCTGCATTTTCTTGAAACATAAATATCAACTGAGAAATTAGTACCCTGAAGAAAGAATACAAAACTGAAGGGAAATTGCAATGAATGGAAAAATGCGTATGTACATGCAAGACTCTGCTTTAAAAAAAAAATTGCGTATTCTGTTGAATAATCAAGTTAGCAATACGATTATAACAGCCAACGTGGTCTGTTATTGCAAGACCCTAAAGCTTCAGGCTATATACAGATTCATGGAAAGAAGATGATGACGAAGGTAACAAATTTAACATTCTTTAACAGCTGAAGGATGGATGGCATCTATTTCCTCTAAAAAATTAACTAGTCAGAAAGTAGTGGGCCAGGTATGATACCGGTAGAGAACAAAGCCATTAAAACGCACGAGTTCATACCTGCTCAGTGTACCAGCTATCATAGTATAGACATATTCCAAAATGTTTATACAAGAAAGTTGGATCATCATAAGGCAACCTTGGAACAACATCATTGCAGTACACAACCCTGAAATATTTCGGGTAGGGATAGTCCAAATGCTCTTCCATGAACCTCTGGAGCTGCCTGTCCCCAACTCTCGGTTGGCCAAATGTGTACACACCCAACAATCTCCGCATTACCTCCATCTCCTCATGCAGAACCAACACTGTTGGGAACAAAATGGCAAGGGCACCACCTAAACTGTGTCCTGTGACTACAAATTTGGCATTTTTGTGCTCCTCAAGTAGGGTCTTGAGCCGACTTCTCACGGCATAATATGCAGACATCTCTGCCATCTCTGGCCCAAACCCATTGTTGCTGGTGCTTGCTAATGCGTCTAAGTCAGAAGCATCAGCGCCATTGGCAAGAGCAAACTTCTTGTCCAATTGGAGGTTCTCTCGGAAGGTGACCGTATTAGTTCTGTTGCCCAAACCTAACGCTTCCAAGAATCCCAAGTGAACTTTACCCAATTTTGGGATCTCATACCAGGAATAATCGAAATCAGTACACCAATTGTCAGCATCAAAAGGTTCGGTACCCCTGAAGCTGATTAGTATGAGATTTGCATCTACAAGCTTGTCGCATAATATGAACACCTGAGTCGACCTTTCCATTTGGTAATCTACAAGAAAATTGTGCAGACAAATCAGCGATGAATGCATTGATCGATGCTAGTTTAGATATATCCACTGGATCTGTCTTACCATTCCAGCAGTTGTAGAAACCCACAAAATGCATCTGCATTTGCAAGAAACGAATTCATCACTAACAACAATAATAGATAGAAAAAAAAATTAGATGCCAAGGGAAGTGAATAAAGAGAGCGATTAGCATGCCTTCCAGTGCTGAACTACCACATTTCTAACAACTTTTTCATTCTCGTATGCTAGTTTCGAAGCCATGATGCAGAGGTCCATCAAAGCGCGATGTCCCAATTCCACTTTGACAATGCTTTCTTCAAATACAGAGTCAGCATGTTGGTCCGGCACATTCAAGCCTTTGTAAAGGTCAATTCGCCCATCCAAATGCCCGATGGTGCTGATGAATGTATCTGAGTCTCTACGCGGGACTGTCAAATCTCCTGTTCACATCAGAAGTCAGAACACACAGTAAACTACCAGCCCAAAGCACAAGACATTCAGCATGTAAATCGTTTCCTCACGGTCACAATATCCATATAACTCAGGGAATTGAGGAAGCGACAAAGATGCAGACAACTGAACGACAAGCCGATCACACTTCACGGAATAGGCAAGTACACATAACAAATCTTTCTTCCTGACAAAGTGTTCTGAGGTTAGAATTTTATGGACTTTCATTAAACTAACCGCCTATCAAACTGATTCTGGGGAAGCAAAAGCAAACGCGTGATTTACGCCACTGAATCCTGAGGAGCTTGCTCCAGTGTTTTCTCAATTATCACTACCATTACATTCTCATAAGATGATACGAAAATGACAGGAACAGAAAACGGAGTACCAAGAATGAAATTGTAGAGCAACCCAAGAAAGCCGCCATTCTCGGAGAGGAGGTTGAGAACGAAGTCCACCAAGAAACCAGTCCACTTCATGGGCTTCCCAAAGAAAGCGATGACCCTGCGGGCGATGATCGAAACCACTATGACCCATCTGTGATCGCTCGCGACCGCTCCCACAAATTCGCCCCTTCGCGAGCTCTCCAAGAACTTCATTCCACTCCTCGTGTCGCCCCACACGCCGTACCTCAACAAGTCATGGGCCCCTCCGCCGTGCGGGTTCACAACGAGGTACTGAAACACGTCGCCGTCCTCGAAATCGCAGTGCCCGCCGGAGCAAAGATCGCCAAGGTCTCCACTTTTGCAGTCGGCGTCGGCCCGCCGTCCGCTTCTTGGAGATTCACCAGCCATGGCGGTGGAGTTTCCTTCTCTTTCTCGAGTTTGACGGTGATGATCGCGAGTGATTCTAGGCGGGGATGGGGACAACCTTTGCATCGATGTTTATGGGAGAAGATAGTATAGTGGTTCATATGTACATACCATAAATAGAGAGGTACGAAAGCAGCTTGCTCCTCGGTCGCCGCAAAATGGAAATGTCGTCTTCTAGAAATTTGGATGAGGTGCTTGTTGCTGAAAATGACGTCATTTTCCTTCTCTATGTGACTCCATTTTTTTTCCCGGTCAAACTATGACTTCGTTGACTTGGTGCAAATTAAAGGGTTGAGGATCGTTGATTCAGGGGCGTCTCTGGTAGTCCTGTATTTTTGCTCGAACATTAAAATTAGCCCCAGTACTTTTTTTTTTTTGTCCTTTCATTGAATACTGTCCCCGTATTTACTAAAATGTGCCACCCGTCTTTCTTGAATCTTTATCCTAATAATAAATTATGCTGATATAGACTGGATGCTATGACGGTATTTTGCGTATATGGACATCTATCTCTCTCTCTCGAGCTGCATCCATTGCTGTTGCTGCTCAAGCTCACGATGGCCACAATGTTAGATCCAAGCAAAGACGACAACGAGCGGCATTGGTGTTGTTCGCGGGGTAGTGCGAGGTAATAGGATTGATGGCTGGTGTGGGAGGTTTGTTTGTATACTAGTAGTTTGGGTTATGGTTTTGTTAATTTTTCATATTTGCTAATTTGGCGCTTATGTGGCATCAGATAAAAATTTCGATAATACATATGTAGTCTGAAGATTTTGTTCGCAATTTGACGATCCATATCATAAGAAATCGATCAGACAAAAAAAAAACATACGTATGAAGAAAGGACTAATGTGAAATATTTTAAAAGTGAAGAGATGCTTTTGAAACAAAAACAAGGAGGTTTAATTTTTGAAGCAAAAATACAGGAAGTACCGATGACATTTACATTTCAATAAATTACTAAGAATTTATACCAAATTAGTAACTTTTTTTTTTTTACGACTTATCAACTTTTCTCCAATTAGGTCACTTACCAATTTGGGTTTCCAATTCCCATTTGAGTTGCTGATCAATGTTTATCGATTTTTTTTTCCAATTCACCGATTAATTGAGTTACCACTTCTAACTACCTTAATTGGCAACACTTTTCGGGGATTAAGTTATAAACTGGTTTTGCGTAATTAATTCTTATTTGAGCTAGTTGTTGTTTAAAAAAAAATTAAAAGAAGAAGAAGAAGAAGAAGACATTCGTCGAGCAAATATGGGAACAGAGCACCAAGAATCCCGCAAAAGATGGCTTTTGGCATCCCCTTTTTTGAAGCCACCATCGCAAACTGTGGCCTCTCCCCGTTTCGGCTTCGTCCCGAGTTCTAACACGTCAAAAGGAATCGTCAGGCTGTGATGTAAACTTGCCTTGGGAGGTAAGATCAGTATCATCACCACCAACAACAGACCCGAACGCGTTGCGTGACGGCAGAGGAAAGGATAAGCCTGGGAGGGCAGGAAACTTCGCCAGGATCGGTGATTTTGCAGGAGGGAAATGGCTTTCGATCTCAGAGAGAGAGAGGACTCGTGTTTCGCAGCTTCGGGAAAAAAAAAATAAAAAAAGGCTCAAAAATAGATCAGCAAATTGGCGTATCGTGATGTTTTCATGCCTAACCGAGGAATGCGTCGGCCCCTTTTCCCGGGTCTTTTCTTCTGTCCGGGAACAGGTCGCCGAGACGAAACCCGATGCACCTGGATGGCAGGTGATTCCGAGATCCTCACGTCGCAAGTAGTCATCACTTATAACACCACGATTCGTGTACGGTCCAGTACATGTAGCATGTAGTGGATAAGTCCAGATACATCCCCACCCCTGGCGGGGGATGGAGGGCGGCGCCGGGGGTTTGTCCTTATCCGACATGCCCGATTCATGCTCCTTCGCCGGCTGCTCTCTTTCTTGCGGTTTCATTCCGTAAGGCACGAGAAGTGCAATAATGTTTGATCTACCGCATTGCTTGAGGATTCTATACTGCATCATACTCGTCCCCAGGGACCAACTTATCAAGCTAAATATCTCAGATTTATTCGGAGGACAAGCCATAATAGTTTATCACTATTCAAAAAGACTGACAACTCATGCCGAACACAAGATCCCGTTCAATCCGAATTTAGTCCCACATACAGCCTAGGGGTGAGCAAAAAAACCATGATCCAACCAAACCGAATCGGACCGTACCCAACCGGCTGATTTTGAATCGTAACCGACCGGTACAATTCGGTTTTCGGTTCCAATTTTCCAAAACCGGCGGGTATCGGTTTGGTTCTCGGTTTCAGGTGGGAATCATCCAACCTGCCCAACCGAACCGGTTTTTATATAATATAAATGGGCCAATTATTTTAATAAAATAATCTCTTAAATGCTTAACCCATCCATTCCAAATAAAGAGCCTAGACCCGCAAAATAAAAAAAGACCCTACCTTAATACAACTCTCTTCGCACTCTATCGCTCTTGTTATACAATTCAATTGCACATTTCTTTCTTTTTCTAGTGCAGTGGGCAAATTGTCGCTTAGCCGGTGCACTTAGATTGTTGAGAATTTTGATTTACAAGGTAAAAAAAAAAGAAATGAAAGTTCTAAGTCTACCGTTATATAGCTTTATTGAGTCTTATTTGTGGGATTAGTATTCAACTTAATTTTTTTCATGGAATGAGCGAGTGACGTTAGGACTGTAACCATAATCCAACCAAGAACCGGACCAGACTGGTGATTCAGTTCTCGAGTGGATTCATGGAATAAACGGTTGGTTCATGGTTCGTATTTTACAGAACTAGTCCCTAACGGATGGTTCTCAGTTTTAGGATAGAACCATCCATCCTGTGAACCGATCACCCCTAATACAGCCTATTAGGTCCAATAACTAAGATAAACCATTTGCACATTCATCCGATTTTGCCCAAACGCTCCCCCTGTGCAATGGCTAATCTACCTCAGATCCACGCCACTGCAGCAAAAAGTTCCAACCGGTAAAAACAACTCCAAGTCTCGATGGCCAAAAAGCGGCGCGTCCCCAAAGGTTCCAGATTGTAAAAAGCCCTGCTACAAGGGAAAATATTCTGGTCATTTTTCTTAGCCTGAGAGGGTCACCTAATTGTCTAAGCGCCTAAGATTAACAATGCAACCTCGATCATCTAGGTCGAAACCCCAGATCCAGGCCAACAGAGATCGGCATAGCCGTCACTGTCTTCTAGACCAGACTAGACTGCCTGCCTGCCCATGACTCGCTCAGGCTATCAACAGTTCAAGAAAGAGAGGAATTCAGTCACTACAAGCCCTCCAGCTGCAGCTGTTACGCCGTGTTGGTAGCAAAGCTTATGATTAGCAACCCATTGCTTAGTTACCAGCGACTACGCAATTACATGATTGCATCTCAAGCGAACTCTGGATACGCACAACCAATAAGAACATGAAAATCCTGCCATCCTTCAAGATATTGAAGAGAGAAAGCCACTTTTACAGAGATAAATTAGTCTAAGACTCAGGTTTTCGCCCACTTGTTGCCAACAACTTCGGCTGAATATCAGTTTGACTTAAAAGAGAGATTATGGTACAACATAACTTTCAAATAAAGGTTGGAAGAGAGGCGGAGGCTCAATGTTTTCAGCTTTGGCAGAAACAAAAGGAAGCAGAGAAAAGATGACCAAAAAAGGAACGCCCCTTTTAATTGTAGACCATGTACTTCGGCGTAGCACTAAACTTTTGGTAACCTTTGATGACTTTATTCACAGCATCAAGGAAGTCTTTCTCCGTCACGGTCTTCCGACGGGCTCGGATTGCATACATTCCTGCTTCTGTGCAGACACTCCTTATGTCAGCTCCTGCAATTACAATTTGACGTCAGAAATTTAAACAAAACAAGGCAGCATCACTCCCGGAGCATATGCTGAACATAAGAACTCCATCAACTAGTGCCTTATTCAAAGAAATTGAAAAGAAAACTATGTGTATGATCAACAATTTGCTCAGATAAACAACAGCTACTGATCCTCACCAGTCGAGTTTGGACAAAGGCGAGCAAGGAGTTCAAACCGAATATCTCTCTCGCAGTTCATCGTTCGTGTGTGGATCTTGAATATATGTGTCCTGCTCTCTAAATCAGGAAGACCAAATTCAATCTTACGATCCAATCTTCCAGGACGTAACAGTGCAGGATCTAGAGTGTCTGGCCTGAAATGTAAAACCCATTGAGCAGAATATGTGAGGGTCATTAACATACCAAAGCTAATCCCAATTCTCTACTGTTATCTTTCACAAATCCTCGTAAAGGTACTCAAAAAACCTATTCACCAATTTCAAGTTCTTCCACGGTAGATTTGAATACTGCATTCCAGGAACAATCAGACAACAAAAGCTTGCTTTTTTTTTTTTTTGATAACCGAGGTGTCCGCGCAGCCAGCGAGCTTGTGCTCAAACTAGCTTGCTTTAAACTACATAAAGTGAATCAACAAAATAAGAGAGAAGAAAAGAATCATCCTAAGCATACAAAGTCAAATGGGCAGATGCATTTTGAGGAATTTTTTGTCAGAATGCATTTTGAGATATTTGCCTTTTTTTTCGGAGGGGGACTAATGATGGGAAGTTGTCAGGTGGCTAATTGGCAAGGCAAAGGCGGTCATTTACAGCAAGAAATAAGATAATACCTATTCGTTGCCATGAGAACTTTGATGTTACCACGAGCATCAAAACCATCAAGCTGGTTTACAATTTCAAGCATTGTTCGTTGAACTTCATTGTCTCCACCCACGCCATCATCAAAACGGGCACCCCCAATAGCATCAACTTCATCAAAAAACACAATGCAAGCCTTCTTGGATCGTGCCATCTGTAGGAAAATATAAGTCAAGGAATTTCAACATTCCAATCGTTAAATAAGTGTAGATGATTCAATTACGAAATTGCAAATCATTCACCTGAAATAGTTCTCGAACCATACGAGCTCCTTCACCGACATATTTTTGAACAAGCTCACTCCCAATGACACGAATAAAACAAGCATCAGTTCTGTTAGCGACAGCTCTCGCTAAAAGTGTTTTACCAGTTCCTGGCGGCCCATAACAGAGAACACCCTTAGGAGGATCGATTCCAAGCTTCACAAATTTCTCTGGATGAAGCATTGGCAACTCAACAACCTAGACACATTAGGAACTCAAAAGCATGAAACTAATGATCTTAATCTCTTCAATGCATCGACAAAATGTAGGCATGCTCACAGACTAGAGAATGGAAAAGAGATTAAAAGCAAAATGAAAATGAACCACAAACTATCTGGAAGTGCGCAAGACTTACTTCACGCATTTTCTCTATCTGTTCCTTACATCCACCGACATCATTATATGTCACGTCTGGCTTCTCTTCCACCGTCATCATCGTCACACTTGGGTCAATTTTTGGAGGCAAGGGAATCTGAATCTGATATTTATTCCGATCAACACTGAAATGACAAGATTGCAGTCAAGCATCAAGAAGAGTTTCTTAATCCACAATATCAAACGACATGCAAGTCCCAAATGCAATGCAACTAAAGGAACTCATGTCATGTTCAGTGTGTTTCAAACTTTAGAAGATAACCAAACAATTACAATCAAGTAATCGATTGAAGAAAATCAAAATCATGCAGCTTCACCGAGCTCGACACATCCAGGGAAAAAAATGTCCTGAGGCACCGCAGGACAGAACAAACACCATACCATGATTTTTTGGAGCTTGTAATTTAAAAGAGAAGGAAAGATAAAAGGGATACAAAGTCACTAGCCAGTACCACTTTCAAGTCAGTCTTCAGTACTAGTGTCAGCGGGCAGTTTTGAAGTTTGTTCATTAGGCCATAGGGGTGTAGTGTTTGTTGCCTTTTTCAAATCCCGGGAAGGAGGCAGGCAAGAGAAGAGATAGAACAGAATCTAGGGCATAGGGAAAGCATTCACGGGCAGGAAGCACATGAGAAGCGTGCATTGCGTGATTCTACTTTGTTTTTTGCACTTGACTGGGTGGACAGTTGACCGGAAGAGAACTTCGATTCGCCCGGCCAGCAGGCGGGCGTCGTGCTTATCTTGTGTGACAACACTACAGAGCGAGTGGCTCTTCTAGGCAGGCAGCTGTGTGATGACTCTCAATGATGAACCAGATGCTACTACAACAGTGATATCTAGATAATTCACAATTCACCTACCCCACACGCATGCCCTCTTCGATGTCAGTGGGTGAAACCTTGTCACCAAGCCCAACAACAAACTGCAAATCACATTAACATCATATCAGACCATCTGAATGAGAGAAAAGGATGAGGAATACAGACATAATACAAGCAAAGCAAAGACTCAAAATTCCTCCTAGATTTCGATGACGTTCATCAACTTCATTTTCATATTTCAATAACACAAAAGTGCATGCTCAAATGACAAAGATCGGTTGACCAAAAAATATGACAAAGATCGATATTTCATGAATTTATTCATGAGAAATAGTCAGCATACCTTTGCAATTTGCTTGACATTTATGACATACTTGGCATCCTCAGTATTTGGACTGATTATCTTGGTACATCTAGCCACCTAAGTGCCAAAAAAGAGCCCGTGATTCCAATTATACAAAAACATTTACCTTCCAGAATAGGTTTCAAAAACAAAGACAGAAATCCTACCTGAAGAGGCTGCTCCTCTTGCATCATCTGTTTGTCTGAAACAAGATCCCATTGGCTGGGTGCAGCCAAGCCAGTATCAGACTCCTTAATACCTAGGGCACAAGCAAATAATATAAAATATAAGAGAGCAGTCAAGCTAAAAAGCCTATGAAGATTCTATCTTGTAAAATCTTAAGCTACTCTAGCATTTCTACAGTCCATTCCACTTTGGTCACACATATCATACTCCATTCTGATCAGCATCAACATAAAAGAAGCCTCCAATTAAATTCTGGGATTCCATGCTTGCGCACAGGCATACTGGTAGCAATTGTCACCGAGAGACAGAAAGGAGTTTATGTATCGAAGTTACACATAACCACCCAAGCTTTCCAGCTCATGTGAATGTGGAGCATAAAGATACACAGACCAGCGCTGCTCTTAATCAAGAGCGAATATTAAATTCAGATTGATTTTCCATATGGAAAGAAGGATATGAAATTCTTCAACTCGATGCCAAATCTCTACTGGCTTTTCACGTGCATGATAAATCACGCAATACATGCTACTAAAGAAACTATTAACCAGGATGATGTTTGGGGGAGACATACCACATAAGTCATTGACCTTCTTAGCCATCTCCTTGATCTCCTTTTCGGCTTTCTTTATACTTGTAGAATACGGTCCCAACCCCTGCATGATCCAACGAGAGAAAGGACGTCAACTCGCACAACTCATAACGCGAAGACCAAAATGTAAAAAAGTAATGGTAGCAAAACTACTCGAAATACAACATGAAATACAACGGCACTCCGAATCATCGTCTCAGCTCTCGATGCCGCAAACTTGGAAAAAGAAAACCCTTCGTTCTGAAGGACACGAAACAACTGGACAAAACTAGAGGACACTCTAAATTCTTCCTCCCAGCGTCGACAGAACAAACGATTATCAGCAGACGCCAGTAATCAAAATCAACAGATCTAAGCAATCACTGGACTAAGTTCCCCCGAAGCTCTTCCGCTACGGGCGGAAGAACAACAAGGTCAAGGAACGATTAAACTATTAGGGTTTTATTTTTCGGGGGAGAAATTGGGGAGGAACGTACGTAGGTCTTGAGAAGGGCGATATCGTCTTCGTCGAGAGGGGGAGGGTTCTTCTCGTCCTTGATCTCGTCTTCTGGTTCAGGCGCCATTTTTGGTGGCTCGATCGAGTCGCAGTCTCTCCGTCCCTCTCCCTTTCTCCGTGGTCTCTGACGCTGTAGCGTTTGCTTCCGCAATGCGCTTTCTTTGCCTCTTGGGAAAGAGCCTAGGGGAGAACTCCGTTGGAGGAAAAGGACTGTCACGTGATATGCACGTGGGCTATGTTGGATTTGTTATTGGACCCGGGTTCATTTCATGCGCCGCTCCGGCCCAAACTCTAGTGGATTTCTACTGGTGTGCAACCGGACCGGACCGCCCGAAAAATAGGTCCGGGAATCGGTTACTGTTTAAATCGATTGGGGTACATGTTCTAATTTTTGGGAATTGATTGGAATTGATCCAGTTTTCAATTTTAAGTGAAGACCCACCTAAGAGCCAGATTGGTTTTAGAACTAATATTTAGCTATTGTTAAAAAAAAAAAGACTTGGTCTCACCTACCTCATCTTCTCTGTTTTTGGTGAATTGTAATTTCTATTGTTCATATTAAGAATCTTTTCTTTTGGCAGATAGTGAGTTTTATTGTTTAATATTATACTTTGAATTGTTTCATTGTTACTCGTGTTACTTTTCTAAAAAAAAAAGAAATTAGAAAAAGAAACAACAAAAAAAACAAGTTCTTGAGTAGAACTTGAAACTTGACCAAAAAAAAAAATAGAGTAGGTTCGAAACAAGTTTCAGTACAAAAGGGTAGGTTTTAGGTTCAAACCGGTTATAATAAGGTAGATTTTAGGTTCTAGGTCTGAAATCTACTCACTAGGACTATGCTTATCCCTAATTTCTAAATATCTTTGCCCAATTGTTGCCAGAAATATTGAGACACTGAGTAGAGTAAGCCATTTTATTTCTCTCTTGACAACCCCTTAAATTTGCCAATTTGATTAGAATTACCTATCTTTATTTGAGTGACCTACCAACTTTATTCCCGATTAAGTTTTCAACTAATTTTAAGTTACCAATTCCCTTTTGAGTTACTTGTTGAGGATTATTTGTTTTTTTTTATGAGTTGACTTTGGTTGTCCTTTACCAAATTTCTTTGTCTCTCTTGCGGAGTTTTTAAATTAACCAGACCTAATGTGAGTTTATCAATCTCAATTTGTGTAGTTGCCAGTTTTTCTTTAATTAGTTTTGATTTATCAAGTCTCAAATGGGATGCTTACCAACATTTCTTTGTGTTTTCCTTTTATTTTACCTACTTTTATATGAATTTACCAATTTTTATTTGTCTTAATTATCAACTCGTTAAATCTATCAACTCTTTTTAGAAATTACCAACCTTAATTGGGTTAATCACCAACTTTTATTTGACAAGTTAGTAACAAATTTACCGTTGTCAATTCTTAGTTAAGTTCAGTACAACGTTAATTTTTATTTATTATCTATTAGCTTCTCTTATCTTTGATCGAAGAAATTATCTTATCATTTTAGAAACTTTTATTTACTTTTCTTACCAACAACTTAAATTTATCATTTATTATATAAAAATCACTGGTATTTATATAAGTAACATATTAATTTTTTACGGCAGCTTACCAAACAATAATAATTTTCTACTCTATTTTCAACTAAAAAAAATGGAAAGCCGTTGGAGTGTAAGATAAAGTTAGAAAATGCCGTAACCTCCCACGTAAACACAAGAGAAAATTTTAAATAAAGGCCCGAAGTACCTTTATTTTTTTAAATAAGAGTTCGAAGTGGACATTATTTTAAATGAAGATTTGAAGTGACCTTGTTTTCTTAAATAAGAGCCCGAAGTGAATATTATTTCAAATAAATAGTTAAAGTACCATCATTTTATTGAATAAGAGCCTAAAGTGAACATTATTTCAAACAAAAATTTGAGGTACCATTATTTTATTAAGTAAGAGTATAAGGTGAACATTATTTCAAATAAGAATTTGAAATTGTTATATCAATCTTAAATAATGGCTTGACCTTACTGGCCGAAGAACATTTTCATCCTTTACTTTTTTTAATTTTGTTTTTCTTTTTTTCCTTTATTATTATTATTATCATCCTTTTCTCTTTTTTCTTTTTCTTTTTCCCTCCTCCCTTCACTAGCCAACATCGGACCTCATCAATTTCTTGAAAAAGATCGTCAGACTCATGCGAAGGTCGCCTTTGCCAGGCCCAAGTGAGCGCGAGGGCAACCCTCACCCTCACGTATCCAAGCGAGGGCAAGCCTCACATGAGGCCGGCGACATCCACCAGCCATCAACAAGAGCAAGCCTCACATGAGGCCGACGACTTCCACCAGCGATCAACATGGCCCAGTGATAACCGAGGGACGGAAGAGAGAAAAAGAACGAATGTGGGTATTGCCGAGGGTGATGTCGGTCTTCGTCAAGAGGAAGAGGGTTCTTCTCGTCCTCGACGTCGTCTTCTGGTTCAGGCTTCATTTTTTCTGGTCGCTAGAGTCGCAATCTCTCGCTCCCACTCCCCTTCTTCGTGCTTCTATCATGCTCCTGCAGATTGCAGCTTTTCATTCGGAAAGGGACAGTCACATGAAATGTA
The DNA here is from genome assembly GCA_016432845.1 of Psidium guajava. NCBI lineage: Eukaryota > Viridiplantae > Streptophyta > Magnoliopsida > Myrtales > Myrtaceae > Psidium > Psidium guajava. The sequence continues at coordinate 12,183,393 of CM028231.1, read as the reverse complement.
CTTGCGCGCTGTTGTAATCTTCTGGGCCGCCTGCGAGACTCACGTGGTCAAGGGCCCATTTGTAACGGGGACTATTAACCTATCAAACAATTGCGTCGGATTCGGAGATAGAGTTTGGTTGGGGTAGAAAATGATCAAATCCAAATAGATTTAAGCATCCCTATTTACAACCCTTTTAATACTGTCTCTATGGAATATAACTAATTAATATAACAATGCAAATCATTACATATAGGTTAAGATGTGAATTTATGACCCATTTTGACAGATTTGATGGAAATCAATAACATCCCTCCGTGCGAAACATTTTTTTTTTTCCAAATGAAAACCATCTTTGCGTGACCATACTAAGGTACACAATTCAGCCATAGCCAGAATAATGAACGGTGGGCATGCTACATATCATTCCACTAAGCCTAAAGAGGTTTAAAAAAATAAAGACTGGGAGACTTGCGGGCAAAAATTTAAGAAGCCTGGAACAAAACATCACGTGGATATCAAATCTCAGTCGATATGGCTGACCGAGGCGATGGTCTCGACCAACACTCATGCCACCAACGGAGGCAGGTCGAGTGGTTGGTCCTGCGATTGCATCCGAACTCTTTCACTCATCATCTGCTATGAAATTCGGCTCTTCGCCTTGGCACAGGTACTCGTCACAATGAGATGCTGACCCCCAGTCCTTCCTCAGACGCAGTATGTCCTCCGTGAAAGTAGATCCGGAGGCTCCGATGAATACTCTAGACATTGCGCATATCGTCTTGTCCAGCATAGCTTCCACCTTCAGGACGGAACATGAAGTTAAGATGCGAGAGTCTCATAGACAATTCAAAACAGTGATGGAGAAAACGTTCAGCAAAGAGGAGAGAGAACGATTAGAAGAAATCACATTGCACAAAACTAATCTGGGCCCCTTTTCAGAAAATATCCACTGGCAAAGTCAGATTATGTAATAAGGTTATTGCTTCAGAGGCAACAAAGGAACCAAAGGGTCTTGAGAGTATGTTAGAGGAGACAAATTTTATGTGCTTTTGGAGTAGCAGTCCCTATTCAAGCAAGCCAATTTGCTGCATGCCAAGCGTTTTGAATTTGCTTATTTCTTTCATAAAGATGGCATAAGATGATTGACTTGGGTGAACTAGATCAGTGTGACCCTGGAGCTCCTCTAAGTCTCTCATGTTTGAATCCATGGAAAAAGAGTTTGTGACATTGTGAATTACCTGAGGGTCGTCCTGCAGGCCGTGTCTATAAAGCAAAGCATCCCATTTCTCAGCAGGACTGCGATGAGGCCTCTTCACCAGAGGTACAGGCTTCCCATTTGAAAAAACAAGAGTCTGCAGGAGGCCTGTTTCACTCTCCGCTGCATCTGTCGATAGATAAACTACAGGTGCATCAGCTCTTTCCACCGCCCGCTTGATACATTCAGCAGCTTGAGGGACAGGGTAAAAGCAACTGGGTTTCTTGGCATTGCTAGTAAAAGAAGAATATCCATCAGGCAGAGCAAATATTATGTTCGTGCCTATGGTGCAGAATAATCACACAGACCTAGTTCTAAAAGGGCATTTCTTATATGTCACTGTTGAACAAGTATGAACTGTAAGATTGGCAGAACATCAAAATTAAAACTATGAAACAAAAGGAGCAAACTTCAAATTATGTATCTCAGCAAAGCAAATTTCAAAATCCTGGACATATATAGAAATCATATATAAGTTGGATCTGTGAAGCTAGGAAAATGGAAATGCTGGAAACTCGTTCCGCTGCCACCCTAAACTGCCAGCACACCAAGCATTTACAGTAAAAATATCGGATAATGGTAGGAAGACTCCAGATCATATGATCATGAATTCAAATATACAATCATGTATTCCCATTGCTTGAATCCTACTCAATAAGTTCCTCAAAACCCATAAGTGCAGGTTTTTACTTTTCTGGCCGATGGCTGTAAGTGCAGTTTACAGTCAAATTAGATAAAGCAAGTTCATAATACAATGTTGGAAAGTATTTTCCACCTAAATTTGAAAACACAGAAGCTCATTATCTTTCAGCATTAAACCCAACAAAGACATCACTTTTTGTCATGAGAAAGAATGCATGGCTGCGTAGGACATCTCAAGCCCACAAAGCACGGCACCCTGCAAACAGTCTGTTGTAGCAAAGTAAACTTAAAATGCCTTTTCCATGTTCTTTGTCAAGCCTAAACTGCAATCAAAGGTCAGCGCTGACAAGCAAGAAAAGGCCCCTTAGATAGATAGGCTAAGGGGCCTTTAATAATACCATAAAATAAGAGTTGGCCTAAAAGTACCAATTTCTTTTTCAAAAAAATAAAATGATAACAATCATGAGAATGCAGATATGAGCTAAAAATACCAATTTTACACCCTAGAGGACTTGGCTTAAAAATACCAAGTTTACACCCTAGCAGATATGTATGAGGATGCAGCAAAACTAGCACGAACCCCAAGACAAAGGCCGCAAATGGTACAAGAATCATCCAAAGAATAATCGGCTAGAAACAAAAAAAATCTGTTAGCATGTCCTTCATTCATCATGGATACAAAATGAGAACAGAAGCGACATACCAGAATTTTAAAAAGCCATGCCGCCGGAAATGAAGCGCAATGTAGTTCTTTCCCAGGAATGTCTGAATAAATCTCTCCGCAGTGAGCACTATAAGACGACTAGGTTCAATCAAAGTTTTGCATTTGTGAGCAAGCGGGCCACCAGGCTGCATCACCCACTCCTGCTCCAAGTCGGCAAAGAAAACATCTCCAATTGCAATAACATCATCATCTACTGTGAACTTGGCTTCAACATCCTGAATAGTCCTCTTATTCGGCTTCTGAATATCCTCAACCCAGGGAGACCCAAGCTTACCCATTGAAATCCCCAAGCCCTTCAACTTCTTGACATGTTCATCATCAACATAACAATGCTGCGGTGAGGAGAAATAACATATGAATCTATCAATATGCAAGTGGCTTTTCTTGACCTCGGAAAACTCCTCAAATGACATTACAACTTTCCTTCCCAAGCAATCATTAATGTGGTTGACATCCAACACCTTATTGTACTCATAATCAATTTTTGAGCTAGGAACAACCAAAATCCTGCCAAGAACAGCGGCAAAGAACATGTGCTTCTCTAAACAAATCAAGTGGTTCGACATTTGACCAGAAACGCAAATGGCAAACAAAAACTTTTTTGGTTTCGGCTTCCACTCAATGGTTTTTCTCCCCAACGAATTTTGATCCACTGTCCGACACCGATCAAAACCAAAATCACCCACACTCACATCGACCATATCCCCATCACCATTCTGCACGGACGCATTTCCTGACTGATATGGCAAAAGCAATACATCTTCAATATTCTTATTCAGCTTAATCTGCCTAAGTACAGCGGACTTGAAATCCTCTAATAAAGCCGAGGAAGACACCAACAGATGATCATTATCGTGTTTCAACACACTCGAATTCGAGCTACTCAAGGTAAAATTCGCAGTCCCATTACGAGCAATCACCGAATCCAGAAACGTATGATTCCATAAACCAAAAAGCCCCAACCTTTGCTGCTTCAACAAGCTCAGAGCTCGTAACTCAGACTCTCTCATGCGATCAGCGGTCGAATCGAGCTTAAACGCCGAGGCATCGCTGGAGAACAAGCCGCGAATGTCCGCGGAGAAAAACGCGACGAGGAACAGAAGGGAAATCAAAATCGCGAGTAGGTAGCTCTTGTCGAACCCGAACCCGAAGCGGCGAGCGGTGCCGATGCGAGAGTCCAAGTCTTCGACGTCGAAAGCGGAGTGTCGCCGGCTGGTGGAGGAGACGGGATGGGTGTCGTTCTGGTGGATGAGGTGGCAGCTGTCGTCGTCTTCGTCGGACGAATCTCTCTCCATTTCCGCTTCAACGCATAGCTCAAAACGCCACCTCAGAGAGGGAGCGTCGAGGACCTACCTACTCCTCGGACAAATGTCGCCGGGTGTCGATCTCGTTGATGCGAAGTGCGATTCCCGAGCCCCGCCCGAGATGGTTTTTGCAGAGCGGCGGACGGAGAGAGATGTGCGAGCCGAGGGAGCGGTTGACGGTGGCGATTACAGGGAGAGATCTGAGGAAGAGAGCGAGGAGAGTGGCGAGAGAGAGGGAGTGGTAGTTAAGTTGGTTCAAGCAAAGAGTGACGATGGAGGAGGCCAACACTCGGTCGGTGGGTGGGTACGATGAGCGTTACATCCGACCGGCCCAGCTGATAATGATGGATGGGTCTGCTTTTGCTTGTCTCTCACTCTTTTCTGGGCCCGAACCTGAGCCGAGATGGTTGGGTTTGTTGAAAGCGCATGGATCAATTTTTACTCAAAAACTTAATTCAAGGATTTACGAATCGATTAGGATTAGACTCGTGAAATGGAATGATAGGTAAAGTTTGGGTGGAGTCCTAAATGATTCGATCCATATTGACCTGTACAATCTGTTATTACCCATTTACTACAATAACACTTTCATATTTAATTCAATCTAGAAAATCTTGTTTTTTTGTGAATTTTTTTTTAAAAAAATTATGTTGCTAAGATATTGCGGAGAATTTTATAATTAATAAAAAATAAAATTTTTATTTTTATTTTTTTTCCTTCTAATTATGTTGAGGGCCGCGAAGACCCTCTTGCAAAAAAAAAGGAAAATAAAGAAAAATAAAAAATTTAAAAAATGAATTATTTATCATGACTCGATTAAGATAGTTACGTATCTATTTAAGACCCATTAAGTTGTTAAGCGACTCATTTATGATTCATTTAAATTTATTTTTAAAACTTAACAAAACTCCTTTTGACCCACGATAAGAAATATATGTTTTACATCTATTTTGATACATCTAATTAGGATATATTAACTACTTCACACTACACAAATTCTTCAGTTTATGATTTTTCTAACACAATTCACACGTGCTTCTCAACAAGTTTGAAATCATCTTTGTACTGGATTGGCCACATTGCACCTCTTTGCACAAATTCCTCCCTTCCGCGACCCCCAGAAAAAAAAAAAAAAAAGAGAGAAATCCTCCCATCGCGAGCGAATTTCTGTCCAATTCGTGTCTTACACAATTGTTAATTGATGAGGCCGATCATCATTGCGTTCTGTACCACTTCTCAACTGAAGAAGAGAGAGCGCGCCTCTTGAGGGTAAATGATACGACCGTTAATTTCTATGGACTGTTTTCAAACAATAATTAAAGCCTGGACTGAAAATTGGAGCATGGGCACAAAAGGGAAGGTGATGACTATATACATAAGCCGCAATGCGATCCGAAATCGAGGTATCATAGCCTTATCAAAGATTGACAAAGTTCCTGATTCTAAAAGGAGGGAAAAGAAGGAGCTATTCGAAACGTTCGTGACCAAGCTATGAACTTCTGTATTTTAGCAGCTGCAGTTACTTCTTCAGGAGGCACCTCCTGCTACCGAAGAGGGCCAGAGTTGGGACTTGGAACTACTGGGAACACATATAAAACTTACCAGTCAGAATCCCAACGGTTCGGTGCCCTGTAAGCTGAAATTATGTCGACTCTGTCACCACAACAAGCCTTCCTCGAACCCATTTCTTTTTAACCTTATGTGCTCTCAGTGCTATTTGCTTTTCCTCCTTAGCCTGACCTTCACGTTTCACATTCCCATTTGCTACCATTTGATCACATTGATGAGCTAGATGCGAATTCTTCACTGGAGACTTCCACCTGGGTCGACCAAAACTGGAACTTTCTGGGCTAGGTATCTCTCCATCGTCTAGTGCATTCTGCCACGTGAAGTTGCTAAAATCGAAGTTTTCATTGCTGCTGGATACAAGTTCGTGGCTTCCATTAACCCATCTGTGATTTGGTATGTTTGTAGAACTTGGAATTGTTCCCTTCCCAATTTTGCCGACCCTTTCAGCCACAGCATCTGAAACAAGTGTCCCACTCTCACCGGATAAACTTTTCCCTGTTTCTATGGATTTGATCAGTTTAACTGCTTCAGCTGTCATCCGTCTTGCTTCCAGGAGAGAATCTCGAGCTATGGAATTGGTCCTTGCAGCCACCTCGAGGGCTTTTGCAGCATTCTGAGCTTGAGCAATCAATACTCTGCCAAACACCAAAATACAAATGGATTTGAGAGAGCAACCAGCATAAGTAACAATTAGGTCTCATGCTTCAGATAATGTAGGATGAGAATATAATCAAATGGAAATGAATGAGGAAAATCAGACCTTGCTTGTTCAACAGCTTCAATTGCCTTGGTATCCATGGCTGCCCTTTCAGCTTTAATATTTTTAATCATTTCCAGCTTTGAACTTGCCATAGGGTCCTTATACAGGGGCATCTTGCCTCTCCTCAATCTCAATTGCTGGAGATCAACTCTAGCGTCACTCCTAGAAGCATTTTCAGTATCCTCTGGTCCTTTCTCTGCTGGGTCCATCTTTCTGGACTCCAGAGTGTCGATTTTCCTTCTTCTTGCCTTTCTCCGAGCTTTAACAGGTGTACCATAATGTTTTACCATCCCAGAATAAACGTTATTACGGTATTCCTAGAAGAAAAATCATTTTCAAGAGGAAGGAAAGTTCAATATCCTATGCCTGAGTGATGAAATGAGTATAAATATCCTGAAAGTAAGTTGGCAAGAACTAAACGATATTCCTAGAGTCAGAAGATCCTGTGTGGCAGAATGAGAATTCAGATAAACCAAGCACTTCAACAAAAATATTAATAAGCACTCACAGGATCTTCCCACTTCGCAGCAATTGCTTTGGCGATTTTCCTCCTTTGCTCTGGGGATTTTGGTGCTCTCTTGCTACCTTTGGGCCTAGGCATTGACTTGCGTTCCTGAACACTCACCAACCACTCCTGCTCAAGCTGTTCGTGCAAAAGATTATATGTATCCCATTGCAGCTCCTCTACACCCATGAGGTGGCCTTTCCGAGAAGCTTCTGCAATTAGGTTCTGCCATCGATAAAAGCATGTTGCCTGCATCATAAAACTTTGGTGGCGTCTTTGCCACCCCATTCTCACCTTGGCTCCAATTTTCATTCTTGTCTCTTCACTGTAGATAAAGCAATCAAGCAAATTAAACTTTCAGCCTGTGGTTTGGGATAAGACATGAATCAGAACTCACAACACAATCTCTAACCAAAGACAACAAGAGCACATGAAGAGCAACTGGTAGGCTGAAAGAAGGTGAAAATGAAAAATCCACAGCTAGGTGACCTCAACACTAACCTCTGCGCATGCCCCGTGTTCTTTAACTTCATTTTCACCTGGAAAATGGACAAATTTTTCATTAGGCGTGATTGGTTTTTGTGGATCAATTGTGTAATTTGCACTCTTATATTCTCGAATCTGTGAAGACTTAAGCAATTACTTAGCGTAAAAAATCATAGAATACAATCATGCATTCGATCTCTGGTGGCTTAGAACCACCGAGGGCAGGAATTACCACTAAGAGATTTAAATATCACTGCACTGTCACTCCAGAAAAATGTGAAACTGTTCTTACACAACATCACCTTTGGATTTTGCATTGCAAGCTTTGTCCTCTCTCGGATCCGCTGGATAGTTTCTGCATGTGTTTCAAAGCATCATAAGAGGATCGATTCAAACACAAAATTAACATGTCAGGCATATTCAACAAGCTAGAACTTACCAGCACTGTGTTTTTTGCCTTTATTCCATGGTGCTTTCCCTTTGTTGGATCTAGAAATCCTTGTGCACTGTATGTTTTCTCTCTCAAACTCTTCCATTGAATCTTCAGCAGTCGTCTCAAGCTGAAAAATGGCTGGACTAGAACTCTCCAGCTTTCCATTTAGTTCACCTTGCCGATTGCCATCAATCAGAGCTAACCGCTCCGGCCATTGCGTAGCAACTGCTTTAACCACAAGCTTCGACCTCCTTGTACGAATGGCAACTACATCAAATCCTATCCTTTTTGGCAAGCCTAAGTACTTCCATGGTGAGTAGCATCTCCCTTTGGATTCAGAGGAGAATGAATGAGAGAACGACGTGCTTTCAAGCTGGGTCTGAGCCCTCAGAGCATCTAGATGATTCAACCATAGGGTTAGGGTCTACGATGTGATACTAAAGTATGACCCGGGGAGATAGATGCTAACTACGGGTAGGAAGCAGGAACCATTGGGTCAAAAAAAATTAACAAGACAGCAAGGGATAAAGCTCTGAAACTGGAGGTTTTGCGAAAGAAAATGGCAAAGCTCGGCACTTTTGACATAGAACATATCCTGGCCAGTGTTGAAAATCCTTCAGTTCAGCAAGAATTTGGCATGTGAAGTATCCTCTCATATTGCAAGTACCTCAAGTCTCTCCACCAACTTTTATCCTCCTCGTTCCACCAACTATCTTACCTTCCTCCCTCCTCTCTCCTTGCCATCTCTCACGAGCATTTCGACAAACACGTAGACCTCAAGCTTGTCTAAGTAGACTGGTCCATATTTCGGCTCTTTCGTTCAGTTGGATATCATTTCAATCATAACAAAACGAAAGAAAATGACGGAGCATGAACAGGAACCGGAATTCGGCCAAACCAACAGAACGACGTGATTTTATAAGCCACAAAAGATTTCTAAGCAGAATTCAGAAGAGAAAAAGGACCCATGAAGAGAGAGACGACGCGGTACCTAGTGAATGCATTGATCGGCGCTCGTTCAGCCTGAAATAACGAAATCAAGTGGGTCCGGACCATCGAAGGCAAAACACACAAGCTCTTCAGACTTCACCTCAAAGAACTTCTTCCGAGTTGAGTTCGAGCACGTCGCTATCGTTGTCGTGAGCCTCCAACAAACTACAACGTCGAAACAGCGAAATGAAGAGTTGAAGATGGATTCGGAGAAGAAGAGGGAGATTTGTCGGGGACTCGGGGCGCCGCGAAGTGTTGGGGAAACGCGTCGGTTGACGACGAAACTGCAATTCACTCGGCCGCTCTCGAGATCGGCCCAACGGTTTGAGCCCACTTCACATAGATTCGTGGGCTTAATGACAGTCTCAGAGCGTGAAGGCCGTGGCAAATCCCACAACGAACAGGCCCAACAAGAAAATCCCACGAACAATGGACAAATATATTAGGGAAATAGTTTGATTTGAGCAAGTACTTAAACTACTTTGTCTCAACTCTGTGACGTAACATTCAGGATTATTCCCTGAGATGAAGGGCTCCGTTTGTTTCACGGAAAATAAAGTGTTTCTGGAAAATATTTTCCAAGAAATCATTTTCCAGGAAAATGACTTCCTTTTCCGATGTTTGGCTGAAATTGAAATGGCGATGGAAAAGGTCGAAAAGAGGAAGGGAAGAAGCAAAGGAGGAAAATGATTTCCGTTTCTCAAAAAGAGAAAATCATTTTCCTTAGTTTTAGAAGTTTTTTTGTTGACCGGAAAACATTTTCCGTTGACTATTCATTTTCCGCCCCCCAAACACCGGAAATTGAGGAAAATATTTTCCGGAAAAATATTTTCCGTGAAACAAACGGAGCCTGGAAAGAAAAATATTTTTATCTTAGCTATGGGGGCGGTAGCCTCTCGCGCCTGAGATGAGTCATCAGAGTTTCGACTCTGCGTAGCTGACCTATGTTTCGCACAGTGTTAGTTAACCAATTACTAAAAACTCCAAATTATGCCCACAAAGAAATATTTATCCTAAAAAAAAAATATCGCTAAAAATTCTAAACTTGTACTTACGTAACGCATTTACCCTCCATTACAGCTTCATTAGAAAGCACTATTAAAAATCCTTTGTGGCGGCTAACATGGAGGACGAAGTGCCAACGGTGCTAACATGGCACCCGCGTGGATTAAGTAAGAGAAACCGCATCATCTCTTGCTAAGTTATCAACCAAACGTTATCGTGCTCTTCATCTCTCTTGTTGTTCCACTAACGATTCGGGATTTATCGATAAAGCTCTCGCTCCCTGCCCGATTCGTGGCTGAACTCTCTCGGCGTCTAGGGTTCTTCCTCGATTTGACGATTGCTCCACAGGAAGGAGCTCGATTCATGACCAGAGCGCGCGAGTGCTCCCTGCCTCGCCGGAGATTGCTCCACGAGAACTCGTTCCGTGGCTAAACTCTCGGTTCACTTTCTGCGCGGCTCGAACGACCGATTTCATCGTTTAAAGTCCTCGCATTCTCGGATCTCCTAATTCACCGGCAATTCGTGAGTATTCTCTGACCGGTCTTTGTTTCCGACGCACGAGTAATCACTTACGGTCAAAAAGGATTGGTAAAGTCGTCGCTACAGAGAAGCTCGTTATGACTTTAACATGCGACTTCCACATCGCGGTCAAGCAACTTCACCACACATGAAGGCTTCCCCCCAAGTTTTGAAGCCGCGGATGATTGAACTGTGCTCAGTTGCTGAAGTTGGCGGCAAGGCTACATGGATAGTTCCCTCTCTCTCTCTCTCTCTCTCTCTTTTTTTTTATAGGAATAGCTGGAACGGTGCTCTTGTCTCTTGTCGAAGCTGATCTTCCTTGATGGAAAATGAGATGATTAAAGATGGTTGAACCGCACTACCATGTGCTCAATGAATTGTGTCCTCCCCAAATCATTCCCAAGTTAATCATACTGTCTGGTCCAGCCATAATTGCTTTTAACCCGGTTTGATCATTAGAAATTCAGCTGAAAGCCCGTGATTTGGGAAAAATATTCCCGTCCGATTTTGAAGAGAGGAGATCCTATGGGATCCAATCCCAATTTTTCTTTAGCTTGGTTCATAGCTAAAAAACCTACTTTTTGGATTTATATATTTATCTATCACCATCACCGTTTAAATAATAAGCAAGAGATTTCTTATCATTACAACAAGATATATATAAATAAAGGCAAATTAGTTATTGTTCCGGGCAAATCCATTGTTATATGTAAATGAGAAATAAATTGAAATTTTTTTCATGATTTTATTGACTTGATAAGGAATTTTACGGGAAAAAAATCATCGGGTTGTCAAATTATCTATCGAGCCATGAAAAAGATTCAACAAAAGACAGAAACAAATCCATTGTCCGCACAAAAATTGAGCGTTTCTTATCCCAATTTTCGTAGCAAAAATATTTACCTGTTCCCTTGGGAAATAGATCGGCAAATGATCCAATTACCATCCTTCTTTTTGGGGCAGTTAAAAAAAATACTATGATAGCTCCGTTGCGTTTTACATATTTACCTCGTCTTTCACAAGAAGAAAAAGAAGAAAACAGGGGGTCCGTTGAAATTCACATATTTCGTTTATCCATAGATCAAATTATTTCATGTATTGGATTTCACTTGACTATCTACGGCTCCATTGCGGGATTCAGCCAATTGTTTTGGTCGTGGGATATCATTGAGAAATAAGAATTTGTGTTATCAAAAGATTTTTTACAATTATAAGAAATCCAATTCAATTATTTCGATTAAGAGAAATATATAACTAAAAACGAAAAAAATGGGATAATCAGTAATGGGATGATGTCATTGCGAGGGAATCGGCAGAAACAAAACATAAAAAAAAATGTAGATTGCTTCCTTTTCATAGGCTTGCATGGAGTATTAGAACGTGGACCAGCTTATTGGTCTAAATCCCGGGGAAGCAAGGGTTGGCTTTTGGACTCTTAAGACGGGATTAGGAGATTAAATTCGTTTTCATTTCCACCAATTAGGTGAAATCATGTAACTTTTCATGCTCGTAATTTTGTCCTAGGCAATCGACCTAGTGGCGCAACCTACGTGCGTACGAAGAAAAAAGCATAGATATGTTCCTCAAATATATCGGTTTCATAGTAATTAACATATTGTCTAAGCATGTGAGTCTGGTGTTCGATTCTTCTCGTGCGCGTTTCACATTTTCTACTTATTCAGGATAGAAAAACATGCACATATTCCATTTTTTATTTTTAAAGTTATTCAGAGCTCACCCATTTAGACTTGATCATAAGCAGTAAACGGCCGAAATCTGAAGCAAGGATTTGAACTCTACAAAGTATGGAAAAATTATACGAGTACCTACTTATCAATATTTGCATATTGAATGTACTTTGGGTGTGTCGAATTATAAAAACAAAAGGTCAAGATACATGATCTGCAGGATTTAAAGTAAGCAAGAGTCCATCTAAGAGTACATGCTCAAAGGTCTTTTGATATTCATGTTCCGCTCCTTCGAGCAGTATCATGGTCAATTATGGATAAAATTTTGTGCAACCATCAGGCTTTTCATACCAACTTCTATTTGCGATAATTAAGGTTATCGATCTTTCACAAGAATTTCTAATTAGTGCCTTCGGAGTTGAGGTGAAATTCATTGTTGTTCGCCAAAAATCAATGATCATATTCTTCCTTTCTTTCTAAGATAAATGCGAGTTGCCACTTTTGTCTCGAGTTTGAACCCATTTCATGAAGACCTTCAGGGCGATTTCATTAATTGAACCGAACGGATTCGAAATAATTGAACTGGTAAAAAAAGAACAACTATTCTTTAATTACCTAAACCAAAAACCAAACCGAATCGAGATGCATGAATTTTTTTTTTTAGGTTCTACTTTGCCGAAATTTTTCGGTGATAAAATATCTTTTACCGAAATTTGTTTTTTGCCTTTTAAATATGATAAAGGGTCATATGGAGATCTTGAATAGGAAAAATCCAAATGGTTAGAAAACCAACACGTGAGATTTGCAAAGATCTTGATATTCCATAAATATGGTCTCAACCATAATTTGACTCAATAGAGAGACTCGATAGTACAACTTAAATGGAATCGATACAAATAAAATTGAAAGAAAATACACTAACCTAAACCAAACCAGAGTTTGACTCAATGAAATGGCTTAGTGAGAACAATTTCTCTCAAAGGATAACGAACCAACGCACTCAAAACTATGCTGGAGTTCGACTTGATTATAGAGACTTAAATACGCTTTGATAATATACCCCGAGTTTGACTCGATAGTGCAATATCTGGAATAAAGATAAAAGTTAGAATTTGACTCAACTGACGGAAATGTAAAAGTCATAGGTAAGAAAAATAAAGTGCAATGCGATAACTAAAAATAAAATAAACTTGTTGATTTATAATGATTAAGTAAATAACTACCTTTCAGCAGTTGTGACTTTCAGCGGCCCAATAGTAGCCACATCTATCTTCTCCCACGAACTCTTTTAACCTGGTCTTCAAGCAGTTATTTAACCTCGGATACCTGTCACTTGGTTAGCTTTGACCTAGCCCCTTTGCTCGGACCGTGTCCCACGTTCTTCACCTTTTTCAAGCTTTTGAATCAAACCCAGTAAACTATTGATGGCTTTGAGACTAGCTGCATCAGCTAAACCTCTTTCACTCATAGGGCTTGTGCTCATGTCTTTCGTACTTTACATCCTCCTGAGCCGTATGTCTAAGGAGATGCTTCGTTGTTACCTGTTAATAACTGTTCTCCCGTCAAGTAATTCAAAGAAGAATTTTCATCTTCTTTGGCGCTTTCCGAAAGGGTGTGGCGTTTGACGGGATTACTGTTCATCGGTGCTCACATTTTGTCGCTTGTTTTGCTCACCCTTGAGACGCCCCCATTGCTTTGAACGTACGGTATTAATCCTTGCTTAGGGTTTCTCATCCATCAACACCTACAGGAATCCTCACTTGCTCTGCATGTGGTTTCTTCATACTCCATCGAAATGTTTGCTTCTTACGTTTTTAACATGTGTGTTGATTTTTTACATGCGCCGCGCACACTTCGATGGGAAGTGCCAGTAGGTTTAGTTTAATTAGGATTTTGATTCGACTTTTCAGTTTAGCTTTGACATCCTTAATTCTTACGCCCGGCATCATAGAACGACATAACAATATACGCTAAAAATCCATATAACAACATAAAAGGCGAAGGAGCAAATTAACGGGGTTCATTTTTGGTACCCCGTCATTGCTAAGCTGAACTAGGTTGACCCCTGATTGTATCGTGATCGGCACAGCTATTGACCTCGGGTCAAAAGTTAGGCACGAAGGAGAATGCTACTGCAGCTATTATCTCGGTTGGACATGAGCATAATATTCCCTTCCCACTGGTCAACAAATTGGACTTTTGGGACATTTTTTTTTTTGACAAATTAAGCCGCGCCTTTTTATTTTCATCCTCAAGGTCAAACCCCTCAGGAAGGTTCCGATTCAGGGGGGTTTGGTAAAAATGCTTTGCAATCTTAGAAAATTACACGAAAAAAAAATGTTCATACTTTTCGTGAGGACACTGTAAGGGATCAAAAATCCGTTTATGAATTAGCGATAAAAGTCGTGCCAAAATAGCAATCTTCATGAGACTTGCTAGGATTCGATGCACAAACTACAAACGAAATAAAGCATTAAAATAAGAAAAGAAAATCGATACACGAGGTTTTTCACTATAATTAAGGTATCGCATTTCTTGTTACATCATTCAATTACAAGTGAAAAAGAGTATATATAGCAGTAACTATTCATAGAGCTCAAACAACTAATGAAAAAAAATATGAGCTCAAATTATAAAGGCCCTATAGTATCTAGAGGGCGCTACTCCCATAGACTTTTCGTGGGGGTCCCTATGCTTTCCTATCGATAGAGAGTATGAACTACATCATAATAAGCCTAAGCCAATATCTACTCTCGATGATATAGGATACGTTTATTTTTGTGATGAATTCTCAATGATTATCCTCCATTAATTAGAACTCGAATGAAATAATAGAAAAATCTGCGAAACTAAAGTTCCGTTTGTTTCGAGAAAAATGAATGATTTGAAAAATATTTTCTTGAATATTCTCGCTTGCAACAAAGAATGAATGAGAAACGAATATTCCAAGCGAGACATAGGCAGTGCAATTAAAATCCCATTCACGAGGAGAAGATAGTCATGTGACCCATGCTCTTCCGTCGCACGTCAATTAACGACGCAGTGTACAGTGATTATGCCTCCCTTAGATCTGTGGTTAGCTTTCCTAGTCACATGTTCTTAGTGCTAATGATGTTATTCGGGACAGAATCGGTCCACCAGAAATGTTTTGGGGTCTCAAGAAAAATAGCTGAGGGTCTCTAGGAGACAAAAAGAAAAGGCTGGGGGCAATTCAGATCTTTCTTATTCATCTTTTTGGCCGAACTTGGGGGGAATTCACAGCTATGTTTGGCCAGGAAGCAGTGCCTTAGCTTTTTTGAAAGTCAAATTCACAAAAACAAAACAATGATAGTAATAATGAGGAAAAAAACTGAAAAGGGTGAAATTGCAAATTATCCATATACGTCTGTTCGTATGCATATGAACGGTCTCTCTCGAACCCTTGCAATTACTCCGCCGATAAGATTTGTGGAATTTCTCTCCAACTATCTTTAGCAAAGCTGGGAAGGCGAGACTACTTCGTGCGCCTATTTTGTGATGACACGGTATGACTGATCGATTACAATACCTCTATGCATCCAACCAACCTCATGGTTGGATTTGGAGAATCTCGATTTTGATGGGCTAGCTTCTTCTCGTGCCACTATTGTTTAGTGCAGCTGCTAAACACACTATATTCTCATCTACATAAGCTTAACCTATCGTAAGAGATAAAAGCTCGTTAAAGGTCCTTAAACATTTATCGAGTTTTTTCCCTTGAAATTATTTTGATCAGTGCGTTAAACATATAGACAGATATGCCAATGCGATAATTCGCCCCGATTGCTCACGTTGAATGGGAAAAAAAAATTGAAGAAATGAAAATTAAGAAACTTTTGTTTAAGCTATTGTACTTCTCTCTTCCTCCCATTGAACATAAATTTGTAATTTACATACGTGATTGCACTCAAAATGAAAATATCCTGGATGATATTAAACAAAAAGAATGGATTTAGCAGCGTTCCGTAAGGGTATCCCTTTAAGATAAAACATCGAAAATTCCTCTTTAGGTCCATACACACGACATAAAGCAAACTTATATGAAAATTTCAATCTCAAACTTTTTTCCCGATCTATTAAAGTCCATGCATAATATTTACACGAAGACAGTGTATTTAGAACAAAACCCAAATTCTAATTTTAAATTCTCGCGAAAATTTAAAATTTTTTGTATAGTAAATTAGAATCTTCAAGCTTTTTTATGGTTTAATCATATAAATCAATATTTGCAGTCAAAAAATTAATTTGGATAAATTTGTCGAGTGCATTAATTTGAGATTTTTTGTGATATTAATTTTTTTTTTCGGATCTTTGTGGTTGTGGGCACCTTAAACCGTTTATTTCGCTGTCGGAAATAATCTGTTTTGGGAAAGAAAAAAAAATTGATGTTTAAGGGGGAAGAATTGTCTTTGTCCGGCCATTGAAGGGAAAATCAGAAAGAGGAGACGCAACGCAACGCAACGCAAAGGCAGCCAGACCAGACTGTTGTCGTCTTCTTCTTCCTCCCTTTCACCTTCCCAATCCCATTTTTGGCACCATAAAAAGTCCAAGTCTTTGCAGTCAGTCAGTCGGTCCTAAGGGGAGGTGGAGTCTCCCTCTCAACCCGTCTCTTCTTTGAACTTTCTCCTTCTCTTTCTATTTCTACTTTTCCAAATTCCTCCACCCGAAGAACAAATCCAAACTCTCTTTCCTTCCTGCTTCTCTCCAACTTTCTCTTCCTCCTATATTTGACGCCGCCTCGGTTGATCCTTCATCGGGGCACTGACCACTTTTCTCGTGAACTTCCAGGGGAGGGCTCGAGAGCGTCTGAGAAATTTTCAGGCAATTGGCATACCCCACTCAGTTCTTAAAGAGAGTCCAGCGTCTTTTCTCATCTGGGTTTGCTTCGAATTCTCGCCTTTCTGGTGTTTTGACAAATTTCGCAATTCATTCCTCGCTAGTTCTTTCGTTTGAGATCGTTGTCGAGAAATCCTGATCATAGAGTGAGGAAGCAATGGGCGATTCTGAGGCCAGCGGGACGCTGGACAACTCTGCAGCCGTTGAAATTACCGGCAAGATCATGGTGATAGCAATTATACTCCTTTTCTTGGTCGTAGTCTTCGTTCTTTTCCTCCACTTGTATGCCAAGTGGTTCTGGTGGCGCGTGGAGGAGCCCCCTCCTCAGGGCCTCAACCGCCGCCGGCCGCGGCGTCGCTTCGTGTTCGTCCCCGGCCAAGAGATGGCCACCGTGGCGGCGCGCCGGGGGCTGGATCCCTCGGTCCTGCGGTCGATTCCAGTCATCGCGTTTCGGCCTGAGGAGTTCAAGGACGGGCTTGAATGTGCCGTTTGTCTGTCTGAGCTTGTCGACGGAGAGAAAGCCAGGTTGTTGCCCAAATGTAATCATGGGTTTCATGTAGGTTGCATTGACATGTGGTTTCAATCGCATTCGACTTGCCCGCTTTGTCGAAATTCCGTCCATGGAGCGCCTGAGAGTCACGTCGATGCTGGTCCTGAGGAAGACAGTGTCGAATCTGTCGAAGAACCTGTTGAATTGAGTGTTGAAGATGTTTCAGCTGGTGAATATTCCACGGAGTCCCTGAGGTTTCCAACTAATGTCTTGTTTTGGGGCGATGAGACTCGGGTTAGCTCTAGGACTGGTTCTCTGGAGGAAGGCCCTGTTCCTTCAGATGAACCGGCGACTCCATCAGCTTCGTCCTCAATTCAGCCAGATGGGGCTTTGGTAATCGACATACCGAGGCAGACAATGGAGAGCACGTCATCCTTTTCGCCATCCACGAGCGGGTGCGCACAAGATGAAGTGAAGTCTCCGATGACCACAAGATTGAGGTCTTTGAAGAGGCTTTTGAGCAGGGAAAGAAGAGTGAATCCTTGCAGTCCTACTTCTGCTGATGCGGAGCAAGTTGGGCGAAGTCTGCCTTGTTAATACAAAATTATGTGTCGAAGATGCCAGCGGTCTTCTGCTGCGGTTGATTGATTAAGAAAACGATTCTTCGATTCTTTTAAAGTCAATGATTCATTTAGGACGTCAAGTTCAGGCATTTTGTAGATCGATTTGGATGTCCTGCTCTGGAAATGCTTGAGAATTGCCGAATTTGCCGGGGAAAGGCGAGCTTCCCAGATTGAGGTGCTTGCACTTTTGTTTTCCTGTACAGAATGAAAAGTTTGATTGAATAGTATCAACGGAAGCCGGTCTCCGCTATTGAGTCCGGTGCCACGGCTTCCTTACGATGAGTACATTATACGCTAGGAAAACAGCTTCTATGTTCTAGACGATGGCAAATGGATGGCCATCGTTTTCGACGGAAGATGTAGTATGTGACAACATCTTTCATTTAAAGGATCGCATTCAGTTATGTACCGAAGTTTATGTTCTTTACTTTAGACTGTATCTGCTCTATCCTTGCATCTTGTTGCAGCAGCTTACTCTTCTATCGTCAGTCATTCTCAAGATTTGGCATTGTGAACTTTTGCTTAGATTCGGGTTTACTTATGATCTGATTGAAGTTTTGATTGTCTCGTTACTTCAGTTCTTCACTTCCGCCCCAGTGAATTTAGCTTCTGCCCCTTAATTATACTGATTGAGTATATGAGGCCGGCTGCAGTTAAATCTCGGTGGCTTGTGATCGTAATCACCAAACAAAACTTCAAGCACCGGATGATTCTTCTTTTGCCTTCATGTCAGCCTAGTTTCCTGGATGTGGCTCAATACTTGCCGGTTGTCCATCGCATGGATAGATGAAAACTCGGTCTTACGTCGCCGCCATCAGCTCTTTTATTTCAGCTGTCGATCTATCACTTGATCAGAGAAATGAAATAAAAAGAAACTTTCAAGACTACGTTGCCTCTTAACTGAAAATTGAGACGCTGTCACGGATTTATTGCAAGATAATCACGAAAGTAATTAACTTCCGCAATGTCTTAACAGATCAGTTGCAATCTCCTGTTTTATATTCTCGCCGTCCACGAACTGCTCCTGAGCTACCAAATGCAGCGAAGGGAAAAGCAAAACCAATTTAGTTTGAACAACATGCACCAAACATTCAATCATGCTATCCGGTTCTTTTCCTTTAAGCATTCTGTTATATGCCTGATACAAGATCTTTTCGATGATGATCAAACTGCACGACCGTCCTCTCGCAGCTATGAGCTGCTAGGTAACAAAGTAGACAGGACCATACGGCTTTGCACGGCGGGGATCGATATCGTCAAGAGCTGCATAGGGTATCTCATTCTCCATTGCCCGGGAGGATCTGAATAGGCCCGAGAGGGGACCCGAGGATGGGCAATGGGGTTGCTCCCCTGGCTTCCCCTTCCCGGTTCCGCAGCTCTTGGTGTATATTGGACCAGAAACATGATTTCTTATCGGGTTAGAGCTATGAGAACCGCTCGCAGGTTCGACTCTGGACTTGCTCTTCTTTTCGAATTTGTTGCGTGCTTTCGGCCACCACGAGACGAGAAAATTCTTCCACGATTTCTTGCTCTTCTTGACTTCCCTCCGTCTATCGATATCTGCTACTGGCGATGGAGCTCTAGGACTTGCTTCCTCACATCTGTATCTTCTTGCTTCATCTAGGAACTGAAGAAAGCCAAAACTCGGTGAAAGTAATCTTAAAGAGCAAGGTCCACAAGACCCTAAGAAATGAAAGAGGAACACATCCATCTCCCAAGAGGGCTTCATTCTCAGACTAGAAAAGTTTTTATCTTCTGGTTAAAAGAGAAGAGTCTGCTACTTCAATATGTTTTCAGAACTTAGTAATTCGCGTTTCACAAACCCAGAAATCTCGACTGTTCCATGGACAACAAAACAGGAAACGAAAACTCTGCTTTTCCCAAACGTCTGCAAACCGGTTACTTTTTTCCCTTTGGCTATCCCTTGTCATCGAAAGCTCGAGCGAATTTGTTTCGATCCCATCAGAATCATTACCTCAGAGAAGTCCAACGCGGGGTCGAATTCCAAGTCCTCGCCATATTTGCTCGCCTCAGATTCTCGGGCTACATGGGATTTCCCCATTCCTTCTTCGACAGGGGCTACACGGACAAATTCAAAGAGAGAGCATATCTAGAGAAACGACAATGGCAAGGGAAGGCATAAAGCGAATGTTGGCCTTGGGAGGTCATACCAGCGGATACGTTAGAAGAGGAGGAGACAGCTTCTCGAAGGGCATGAAATAGGCAAAGTGCCAGCCACCAAATTAAAACTCACAGAATCAGAGAGAATGCGGCATTCACTACGGGTGGTTGAAATAGGCAAGTCAAGATTTTTTTCAGGCCTCTAAGTATGGCAACTCTATTGAGGATCCACTGGCACTGTCCGTGGGAAGGTGAATAATAGCATTGCAATGATCTCGTAATGAGCGTTCATTTCACGGTTCACACGGGGCTCAAGCAGACCACGAGGGGACCACGTTTCGACCGGAACACGTGCGCCGAGCCGGCAAGATAGACAATTCGATTTTAGCGTTCTTGCACTTGAAAGGCCTAACTTGATGGGCTCTGCCCAAGGGCCCAGGATCAGAGTTATACATGGATCTCCGCACTGGGATGTTGCGGATGATGTTGGATCTTCCGAAGACGTTTTCGAGTGCCAGAGTCATCAACTTCCTCTCTTGCTGCTCAGTCCATGATAACAAAGCTTTCACTTAACTACAGAACGCAAGTAGAGCTGATCATGGCCCCAGCAGCTCCCTTAGGCTCGCTCCAGGCTCGACGTCGAAATGAACGGGGCCCGAGCGAGCTGTCTTGTTTGGAAAAGCGATTCCTGTAACGCTCACGAAGCTGCCCTTTACATCCGAAGGGGGGAAAAAGGGTTTGCAATGAGGAGAGATCCCAAACAATGCCGTGGAAAGTTCTGGGTACTTTTCTGTGAACTTAAATATCTTACGGACTTTAGCCCCCCAAGAAGGTGGGGAAAAATCTCTCCCTTTCCAAGTGGGGCGGCGGATCAGTCCTAGGTACGACGCCTCCCTACCGTCTGAGTAGCTACCCCTCTTCCCAAAACCCTAAACATCACCTTGCCTAAACCCTAAACCTCACTCTGCATCTCTATGGAGTCCCGATTTTCATACCCACTGACGCCCGACCCCCCCTGATCTTTCCCACCAGTACCCTTTTTCCCCATCCCATCTCTCGCCAAGCAAACCCTAGATTTCGGGTTTTGCTATTTACCGCACTCCCCTTTCTCCTTGTTATACCCACAACTTTCCGACCCAGAATCGCCCTCCTAGTCTCTGGTATTGTCAGCATTTCAGAAATGGATGCAGATTATGAACAAGAGAAGCGCATGGAGGCACTGAGCAGAAGACTAAAACATCTGTGGCCCACAAGCAAAACTGCCATTGTTGACAATATGGTCTCTGAAGAGAGTCTACGGGAAGGTGAGTGTATTGTCTTCGGTAAACTACACAACAGCCCAGAAATAAACTTCCAAGCGTTTCAATCCACAATGAAGAAAGCTTGGAAGTGTGATAGTGTGAAGTGTGAACAGGTGTTAGCTGGTTTGTTTCAGTTTACATTCCCAACAGTAGAGGAAAAAAACAGAATCCTTGAGCTAAGCCCCTGGTCGTTCTCCCGACATGTGCTATTACTCAGACCCTGGGAACCTAGCATCTTGCCCCAATGCATAAAATTTGATACATGCCCTTTCTGGATGCATATCCATGGTCTACCTGTAGAAGGAAAAAAAGAAGAGGTTATACGAAGTATAGCGGAGAAAGTGGGCGAAGTTCTGGCTATGAAAGTCGAGTCTAAAGGATACACAACGTTATCAGTAGGGAAAGCCAGGGTTTTACTGAAATTATCATCCCCATTGGAGTCTGGAATGATTTACAGTTTTAAAGGGAGGAAGCACTGGTTAGATTTTCGGTACGAGAGATTACCTATCTAGTGTTATTCATGTGGAAAATTGGGGCATTATGCTCAGAAGTGCTCTGATATTCCATATGATGAGGTATATTTCTCCAACGATGACAATCTTGTATATGGGTCATGGCTGAAATCCGAGGTTAACGTATACAGCCCTTTCTGGAAAGCATTTTATAACCCACAGTTGGAAGAAAGTATGGATGAGGAATGTATCCCCGAAACCCAAGTAAACAGGGAACAGGGAAGCAACCTTCAATTAATAAGCTGCAGTGATAAAGAGAAGGATCACTCTAACGTGGAGGAGAGGGGGAAAAGGAAATTGTACCATGAGGCAACCACTTTAGCTGAAAATACTAAGGAGGGAGCAGAAACCTGGATGTCCAACCTAGCCCTTCCTCTTTTATTAGAGCTCCCCTCAATGCAAAATGATCACAACCTGCAGGGATCCAAAGGCAGTATTAAGGGCAAATGTGCAAAAAAAGTCAAAAGATACAACCCCTACGAAAAACAACGGACGGGCCCCCTAATTCTGGACGAGTCAACACTGTTAGAGACTCAAATTCAACAATCTGAAGACATTGCTGTACGGGCTTTGGTGGCTAGCCTTAATAAGCCACCAGGTTACAAATGAGTTTCTTGTGTTGGAACTGTCAAGGGTTGGGCTCACCCTTGACAGTTCAAAACCTAAGAGCCACTGTGGCTCAAGAAAGGCCCAATGTGATCTTTCTCAGCGAAACAAAGAATCAAGAGGGGGTTATCTATTGTATTGCTAACAGACTGAAGTTCCAACAGTATCACATTGTGAACCCGAGAGGAATTGGGGGTGGTTTAGCACTAATGTGGAACGAGGAGGTCTCAATATCGGTCCAATCAGCCACAGACAATCTGATTGATATTACTTATAAAGATTCGAATACGACGAGCTCTTTTCGAATCACCTTTATCTACGCACCAGCAACCTTTCAGCAAAGACTTCACCTTTGGGAACATCTAAAACAGATCAGCTCCCTAAATAGTTTTCCCTGGGTTTTGTCGCGACCCTCTAAAAAAACATTTAAAATTTTAAAAGGGGTTAACGGATTATTAGGTTAATTAGATTTGACTAACCTAATGCGGACCCTCCCAAGCCCTACCGAATCGCAACTTTGGTTTTTGTTTAAATGATTTTGAAATTTGGAGTCGCCACTAATCGTTCTTGGTAGGTCGATTAGAAACCTAAATAAATTAGCGGGAGAACTAATTTATTCCTGCGAACCAGAGATTATGAGCTCGGGGACTTGGTTACACTAGTTAATTAAAACTAATGCCCTTTCGGTACCTTAATTTCATGGATATCCTAATCCGGCAACTCAGGCTTGGTTTATTCCTAAAGCTCTAGTAGGGTATTCTATTTTGTGTTTTCACTTTTTAAATAGGATGCATGGATGGTATATATTTTTATTTGTTATATTTTTTTAAGTGTTAAAGATTCCCTGAAGCCGAAAGAGGGAGTGTGTTAACGACTTCTATGCAGTATTACGACCTACTCATCTTTTGGGTCTGATGATTCAAAAATTAAATTATAGGAAGTACATGACAGTGAATAAACACCTCCAATGGGAGGCCTAGCATTGGCTTGGCTCTTCCCTTTGGGATTTAAGGTACAGGTATTTAAGTTGCAAGTATTTAAACTACTGTAAGTAAAAACCTCCAATGGGAGGCTAAGCATTGGCTTGGCTCTTCCCTTTGGGATTTAAGGTACATGTATTTAAGTTGCAGATATTTAACTACTGTAAGTAAAAACCTCCAATGGGAGGCTAAGCATTGGCTTGGCTCTTCCCTTTGGGATTTAAGGTACAGGTATTTAAGTTGCAGGTATTTAACTACTGTAAGTAAAAACCTCCAATGGGAGGCTAAGCATTAGCTTGGCTCTTCCCTTTGGGATTTAAGGTGCAGGTATTTAACTACTGTAAGTAAAAACCTCCAATGGGAGGCTAAGCATTGGCTTGGCTCTTCCCTTTGGGATTTAAGGTGCAGGTATTTAAGTTGCAGGTATTTAACTACTATAAGTAAAAACCTCCAATGGGAGGCTAAGCATTGGCTTGGCTCTTCCCTTTGGGATTTATGGTGCAGGTATTTAAATTGCGGATGGACTTTGTCCTCTCCATTTTGGGGTATGAATTTTTTAAAATGAAATACAACGAATTGATTCAACAATTTGAAATTTGTGCGCGCTTGAGGACTCCTCCAAGCCGATTTTGTGCTTCCATAGGATTGACCATTGATATAGAGCTGCGGCTTCCTGACATAAAATAGAGTGAAGTGTTAGTATACAAAATATGTGCTAATCTGCATCTAAAACCAGAAGAGTAGAAAGAGTACTTATCTCCCATTTTTTTGGGAGGGATTTCTATAATTGATTTTCGCTCTCTATGTTCTCAATATAGAGAGTTTCTTTTGAATTAAGAGGGACTTTTAGTCACAGATCAGTTGAGAAATCGGTGGACAGCTTAGGAGCTTGTCTGGGCCGATTTTTGTATCTCGACGAGATTTTTGCTGTTGACGTAGAGATATCCTTCTCCTGACATAAAATATGGAAGAAAAAGGAGATGGAGAAAGTGTATACAATTTGTGCTAATTTGCGAGTAAAACCATAAATAAATGAATAAATAAAAACACTTAGCTTGAATTTGTTTGCTCGTTGACGAGGATGAACTCTTGATTTATATTGATCGATGAAGGAATTTGTGATGATAACCCCTAGCTTTAAACTCCCATCATCTTCAAAATTCTCTCTCTTTTGGTATTTTCTTTCTCTCAAAATTTTCTTCAATCTCCCAAAACTCTCTCAAACATCCAAAATTTTCTCTCTAAAAAATTCTCCCAAACACTTCAAATTTTCTCTCTCAAGCTCACTTCTTCCTCTTTTTATAATCTACTCATCTATCTCCCATTCTAATTTTTCCACTAACTCTATCTCCCATTCTAATTTCTCCACTAACTCTTCTTCATTTTCATCTTTCATTCTCCATCTCTATCTCATATTCTAATCTTTCCACTAACTCTTCTTCATCTTCATCTTCCCTTCTCCATATTTATCTCCCATTCTAATTTCTCCACTAACTCTTCTTCATCTTCATCTTCCCTTCTCTATTCTTATCTTCCATTCTAATTTCTCTACTAACTCTTCTTCATCTCCATCTTCCCTTCTCTATTCTTATCTTATTTTCTCCATCTATTATTCTCCAACTTCTCTTCTTCATCTCCTCTTCTCCATCTTCCCTTCTCTATTCTAATTTATCCACTAACTCTTCTTTTTGTTATTTGTAAAATAATCCTTCAAGAGTTAGGTATTTGCACTCTAGTCCTTGAATTTTAAGTATTTACAATTTAGTCCCTGAAAAAATATTTCTTTAAGTCCAAATCTCCTTACAATTTATGACATACCTTCCCTATACTTAGTCAAAATTCACCACATGTCAAATTTAAGCTCATTTCTTGCCACTGAAAATAATGCAGAATTTAATTAAAGCCCTTTTGCACAATTGAGTCATTCTGGGTATAATTTGGGCCAATATAAAAATTTGAAATATTAGAGAGCAATGTCACAACTCCTAAAAGTGAAAAAATGAAAATAAATTGACTCAAATTGAATTTTTTAGGCCCGGTTCGAGATTATGCTCGTGAAGGAATACACGACCCCGAATTGGATTTTTTAAATTTGTGATGGCCAACATGAAAAGGGATTTAAAATAAAAATATTGACTATTTCTATATATTTTTGTAGCCTCAAATGCTATTATTTATTAAATATTCTCATAATTTCTAAAATATATAAACAATATATATAAATACAAAAAATTATTTTTTTGTTTGAAAATAGTTGCCTAAGCTTGGCCATGGCTCCAAACTTGATTTTTCAATTTTCTCAATTTTCTTAATTTTTTGTTTTTATGAATTTTCGAAAATAAATAAATAAATAATACGTAAAAATACTAAAAATATGAAAAATCTTTTTTTGGTCAAAATTGGTTCCCTAGGCTTGGCTAAGGTCCCCAAAGTTGATTTTTCAATTTTATGAATTTTTATGAATTTTTTTATTACTTTAGCAATAGAAAAAATGATTAAAAATCAGGTGTCAACAGCTGCCCCTCTTTGAAAGGAAGCTCGGTAGAGGTTCATTTCAAAGACGAGATGACACCTGAATTCTAGTTGACTCAATACAAGGAAATAAAAAGAGTCGTGACATGAATGTTCCACTGAAAATGAAATAAGAACCTAAGGATTCGTTATATAAAAAAAACTTTAGGGTGGTTGAACTTGAACCCGTATGGTGGATCAACCCATGGTAGATTCCTAATAAAAAGATTCTACTGATTAAAAATTGAATTAAAATTTGACCCGTATGGTGGGTCATACCATTTGACCCGTATGGTGGGTCGTACCATGGTAGATTCCTAATAAAAGGATTCTACTGATTAAATTTTGATTGAGATTTGACCCGTATGGTAGGTCACCCCATGGAGATACCTGTAAGAAGGACTTGGTGCCTGTAGAAAGGACTTGGTGCCTGTAAAAAGGACTTGTGCCTGTAAAAAGGATTTAATGCCTCTAAAAAGGACTTAATTTGCCTGTAAGAAGGACTTGATTTGCCTGTAAGAAGGACTTGATTTGCCTATAAGAAGGACTTGATTTGCCTGTAAGAAGGAATTACTTTGCCTGTAAGAAGGACTTTGTGCCTGTAAGAAGGACTTAATTTGCCTGTAAGAAGGACTTTGTTTGCCTGTAAGAAGGACTTTATGCCTTTAAGAAGGACTTGATTTGCCTGTAAGAAGGACTTTGTGCCTGTAAGAAGGACTTGATTTGCCTGTAAGAAGTACTTTGTGCCTGTAAGAAGGACTTTGTGCCTATAAGAAGGACTTGATTTGCCTGTAAGAAGGACTTTGTGCCTATAAGAAGGACTTGGTTTGCCTGTAAGAAGGACTTGGTTTGCCTGTAAGAAGGACTTGATTTGCCTGTAAGAAGGACTTTATGCCTGTAAGAATGACTTGATTTGTCTGTAAGAAGGACTTTGTGCCTGTAAGAAGGACTTTGTACCTGTAAGAAGGACTTGATTTGCCTGTAAGAAGGACTTACTTTGCCTGTAAGAAGGACTTGATTTGCCTGCAAGAAGGACTTGATTTGCCTATAAGAAGGACTTAATTTGCCTGTAAGAAGGACTTACTTTGCCTGTAAGAAGGACTTTGTGCCTGTAAGAAGGACTTGCTTTGCCTGTAAGAAGGACTTAATTTGCCTGTAAGAAGGACTTGGTTTGCATGTAAGAAGGACTTTGTTTGCATGTAAGAAGGACTTTATGCATGTAAGAAGGACTTTATTTGCATGTAAGAAGGACTTTATGCCTGTAAGAAGGACTTTGTGCCTGTAAGAAGGACTTGATTTGCCTGTAAGAAGGACTTTGTGCCTATAAGAAGGACTTGATTTGCCTGTAAGAAGGACTTGATTTGCCTGTAAGAAGGACTTTGTGCCTGTAAGAAGGACTTGATTTGCCTATAAGAAGGACTTGCTTTGCCTGTAGGAAGGACTTTGTTTGCCTGTAAGCAGGACTTGATTTGCCTGTAAGAAGGACTTTATGCCTGTAAGAAGGACTTGGTTTGCCTGTAAGAAGGACTTTATGCCTGTAAGAAGGACTTGATTTGCCTGTAGGAAGGACTTAATTTGCCTGTAAGAAGGACTTGGTTTGCCTGTAAGAAGGACTTTGTTTGCATGTAAGAAGGACTTTGTTTGCCTGTAAGAAGGACTTTATGCCTGTAAGAAGGACTTGATTTGCCTGTAAGAAGGACTTTGTGCCTGTAAGAAGGACTTGATTTGCCTGTAAGAAGGACTTTGTGCCTGTGAGAAGGACTTTGTGCCTATAAGAAGGACTTGATTTGCCTGTAAGAAGGACTTTATGCCTGTAAGAAGGACTTGATTTGCCTGTAAGAAGGACTTTGTGCCTGTAAGAAGGACTTGATTTGCCTGTAAGAAGGACTTTGTGCCTGTAAGAAGGACTTGATTTGCCTGTAAAAAGGACTTGCTTTGCCTGTAGGAAGGACTTTATTTGCCTGTAAGCAGGACTTGATTTGCCTGTAAGAAGGACTTTATGCCTGTAAGAAGGACTTGGTTTGCCTGTAAGAAGGACTTTGTGCCTGTAAGAAGGACTTGATTTGCCTGTACGAAGGGCTTGGTGTACCTCAAAGGGTGCCATTCTGAAATCTGGGGAGACCAGGAATCCTGCGGAAGCTCAAACCCAAATTATATTCTCTTGTCGCTTTAGGAATAAATCAAAGAGGCAGAGATCAAAAGGTCTCGAACAATTCTGTCCTTGAGACAAATCATGCTTTATTGAATAAGGTGGATACCTGTATATACCGCAATGGATTCGAGTACCCCAACAACCGTCAGAATTCATTCTCTTGAAAGGTTGAGGTTGAAGATATACTTACCTGAGAATTTGGAAGAAATGCTTGGTATCTTCTCGACAACCAGGCTTGTTCATTCAATAATCGCCGAATGAATTTCAATACTTTGGAAGGTAACTCAAACACCGGGAATGTGTTGCCTGTCAGGCAATGTTAGAGCTAACATGTGCAAGCATTTTCATCAATGCGTTCATTGGTTCATACAAAATTGTTCAGCTAAGTTGGCAATGATTAGAAGTAGTCTGTGTGATAACTCATGATGCAATCAATCAAAATGTGGATCATGCAAAACTATTCTGTGAAGTTTGCATTACCAATTCTATTTAAGGAGGTTCTCATAATATGAACGCCTCGAATGTAATCTGAATGGGGGACTTTAGTCCGAAGGGGCTTTCTCTCACTCTGGGGAAATGCTGTTTATCCGTAGATTAAAATGTTAGACTTGTGTGGAAATAGTTTGCCTTTCCTCATCCTGTCATGCCCCATTCTGCACATTTGATGTCTCCTGTGCAGTTTATGCTCTAAGTTGGAGTTGGTAAATTAAACACGCGGAATGGTCATGCATAATTCATGAACTGTGTAAACACAATGCAGATGTGACAATTTTTTAGCATAATGTGTGTTTATATAATGTGCAAATATGGGCGGATTTGAATTGCCCCTGGTATGTGGGCGGACCGAACAAATTGGGAAGCTTACTCCTTATGTCGAGGGGCGGTTCATCTCAACTTTGCCCCTGTGCGATGAAGCATATGGGTGATGGAGCATTTCGGTTTGCTTAATAACAGCGACTGCCGTGGTTTAGCGGTTGAATGCCCCTGCAAAAAGTAGAGAAATTATTCTTGAAATCAAACGAGATAAGGAAGACGTATTTGCTTTTTTTGCTTCAGAACTTGTGATTAATTTGCCCCATTTTTCACCAAAATAGATCTTGTCAGATGATCATAATTTTCTTTTGGGATTTGTCTCCTTCAACATGTTAAATGTTAGTATAAATATTTCCTGTAAAAAGAAAAGGAGACATGTCAGCCAGTATTAAAAGGGATAAATTGGAAACGATACTGATTTATCCTTCGTCTTGAATGCCTTGCACGAGTCTTTTACCAGTTTTGCTGGATTGAATTTTCCTCGACTTTTGTTGGGCGCCTCACCATTATGGCAAGACTATGGTAAAATACTGACTTTGATATTACTTGTCGAGTATTCCTGTTTGCAAAAAGAAATGCACAAAAAGTTGTTTCATTTATTTATAATACTTACAACATTCCCCACCCTTGGGGATCGAACTCGGGACATTTCGGACCTTCTGTCATCCCCTCATACCATTCGGTCCATTGGACCGTAGGTGTCCATGGGGCTTTCCTTTCAAAAGTTAATCCTTGGGGATAACGCAGCCTTGTTGTATCACCTTGGGCCATGTTACGGTATTTTCTCGAGGTAATTTGCAATCCCTGTTAAGAATAGAATAAAACAATTCGAGACTTGAGATGATTATGTGTAAATTAGAACGATACAGAATTACCCATGTCTGAGATTGTTCGGATCTTTCGCTTGTATTTTTCTTTAACCGAAGCTGTCTATCCCGTGGTAATGTCCATGAGTTGATTTGCCCCCAATTTAGCCCGACCAGGAAATTTGGTTTTTGAATACGACTGTATTCTCGAGTCGCTTTTGCAAATTCCTGAAAATAGAAGTGATCAAATTTAAAACCAGAGCAATTTAAGGGTAAATTGGAACGATACGGATTTACCCTTCAAATTTACGCAGATTTCGTCTCGATATTAATTTTTTCGAGTTTGGTGCGGTTAACGGCTCCGAGCATTTAATAGGGGGGAAAGGGAAATGATTACTTCTAGTTTGTGCATTAATTTTGGACATCGACAAAAGGCGAGAACGTGCGATGAAACTAAGTAGACGTATTCGTCTAGGTTTAATCTTCTTCATGATGCTCTCGCGGGTTGCGGTAGACGATGATATCAAGAACATTAGAGAGGCATTCAGTGTGGCTTTCCACCAGCCGCCTAGAGACCCGCGTTCAATCATGTAAATTAATAAAGCTGCCACCACTCGATCAATGTGCCAATAAATTCGGCCATTTGTTGCGTGCTCCACTTCAACCGTGTTTTGTTGCTTTCGGCGTCCACTCGTATGTATAGGGCACCTGTAGCATCGGTGGAGTGTCCGTGGGCCACATTCATTAATAAAACCTCGGTCCTCTAAAACCCTCCGCGTGTTTCGGATCCGAGAAAATTTTAAGACCGGTCTCTGGTTGATTTAATCAGGTTAAGGTACTTATTTCATGGTTTCTGATTATATAATCCATATTGTCTTTCAAAAGACGCGGGATCCCCTGCAATACATTAAATATACCCCCGTGTTTAATCA
The DNA here is from genome assembly GCA_016432845.1 of Psidium guajava. Lineage (NCBI taxonomy): Eukaryota > Viridiplantae > Streptophyta > Magnoliopsida > Myrtales > Myrtaceae > Psidium > Psidium guajava. The sequence goes on along the minus strand of CM028231.1, from coordinate 12,152,830 downwards.
GTATAAATCCACCGTCATATCAGAATACACTGCCCATACAAGTTTACGGATTGACACAACTCTGTCTGTCAAAGATGGACAGTGTTCGTTTGCCCCCCTGAATTAACGGTTGAAGCCTTGGTGTTTTTCGTCTTTTGGTATTTCTGGAGATGATTCTTGATATATTTTGAACTTAATTTTTACACCCGTCTAGGGTATCTAGGATCTCCCTGCAAAAGAAAATGATATAATTAGTATGCGACACAAGGAATGTCGGTCCATGACTCCTATATTAGTCCAATTTGATTTTTTCTATTTTATAGAGAAATTAGAAAAAAAAAATTCCCTTAGGAAGAAATGGGTTAATACAGAATTTTTTTGCAGATTTATTACTCTTTTTTTTTTTAAGGAATGTGACAAAATCTCTTGACGTTTACTAAAATTTTTGAAGGAATTTCCTTTTTATCAGAATAAATTTTCAGAGGTAAATTTGTCAGGAAAATTTTATTTTTATTGAAGCAGGAAAGACATGACAGAAATCCTTTATTGGTTAACAAAATTCCTCCGAGACATTAGTCTAATTTTATTTAGAGAAAATTTTCTTAGAAAAACATGAGCAAATTTCTCGAAAAGAATTTTTGTTGCAAGTTTTTATAATTTGAAAGAATGTGATAAAATCACTTGATGTTTACCAAATTTTTTTTTTGAAGGAATTTTTCTTTTATCGAAATAAAATTTTCAGAGGAAAATTTGTCAGGAAAATTTCATTTTTATTGAAGCAAGAAAAACATGACAAAAATCTCTTATTGGTCAATACAATTCCCCCGAGACATTAGTCTAATTTTATTTAGAGAAAATTTTCTTAGAAAAACATGAGCGAATTTCTCGAGAAGAATTTTCTTGCAAGTTTTTATAATTTGAAAAATGTGATAAAATCACTTGATGTCTACTAGAGTTTTTTTTTTAGGGAATTTTTCTTTTTATTGAAATAAATTTTCAGAGGAAAATTTTTTCAGGAAAATTTCATTTTTATTGAAGCAATAAAAACATGACAAAAATCCCTTATTGGTTAATAAAATTCCCATGAAGGGATTTTTCACATCATTTTTTCAAATTTTTTTTAAAAGAAATGAGGGACAAATTTAATTTTTATTTTCTTTTAAAAGAATGGTCGTAATATCAAGCTCAAAAACTGACTAACACCTAGCATGAACCGACCGAAAATAAATACAAGATAAAATTAGAGAACTTACTTTTACCTTGGAGAAATGCAAATCACATAGTCATGCGCATGACTCAAGTGAGGAGTGAACTCTAGAAAATAAAAGAAGGAGAGACAGGGTATGGACCTAAAAGGCCCCCACTATCTGAATTGACAACCTTACCCTCCGCGCAATCAAATCACAATGGGAAGAATTGTCAATTCAGATAATGAGCGGGATAAAATATGGTCAACCCGAGCGTAATCGACGCAAGAGCTTTACATATTCGATCCCTATCTATGGTTTTCTAGGAAGAATTTCGCGACTTGGGTTTAGACGCTTGTGTGTGCAGGTGTCGTGATCCTCAGAGTATGCAAGACATGCACAACAATTGATATCAAAACAACGCTTCTAAAAATATGCGAAATTAAACAAATAAACCAAACACCGAGCCTGCAAAACAAAGGGGTTAGCCAAACACTCCGCCCCTTATAACTCCCATCCTGCAAAAACATATAACACCTATAGAATGAGTCCCAAACAAGATCGCCAGAAGCGAGATATCCATGAAATTTTCATTGGCTTAAGTCCACTAAGACTTTTAAAATTTCGAAAAAATTCAAGTATTCCAATTGGTATCTTTTTTCGAAAATTTAAAAATCCCGTCCCCAGTGGAGTCGCCAGTCTGTCGCGACCCTCTAAAAAAACATTTAAAATTTTAAAAGGGGTTAACGGATTATTAGGTTAATTAGATTTGACTAACCTAATGCGGACCCTCCCAAGCCCTACCGAATCGCAACTTTGGTTTTTGTTTAAATGATTTTGAAATTTGGAGTCGCCACTAATCGTTCTTGGTAGGTCGATTAGAAACCTAAATAAATTAGCGGGAGAACTAATTTATTCCTGCGAACCAGAGATTATGAGCTCGGGGACTTGGTTACACTAGTTAATTAAAACTAATGCCCTTTCGGTACCTTAATTTCATGGATATCCTAATCCGGCAACTCAGGCTTGGTTTATTCCTAAAGCTCTAGTAGGGTATTCTATTTTGTGTTTTCACTTTTTAAATAGGATGCATGGATGGTATATATTTTTATTTGTTATATTTTTTTAAGTGTTAAAGATTCCCTGAAGCCGAAAGAGGGAGTGTGTTAACGACTTCTATGCAGTATTACGACCTACTCATCTTTTGGGTCTGATGATTCAAAAATTAAATTATAGGAAGTACATGACAGTGAATAAACACCTCCAATGGGAGGCCTAGCATTGGCTTGGCTCTTCCCTTTGGGATTTAAGGTACAGGTATTTAAGTTGCAAGTATTTAAACTACTGTAAGTAAAAACCTCCAATGGGAGGCTAAGCATTGGCTTGGCTCTTCCCTTTGGGATTTAAGGTACATGTATTTAAGTTGCAGATATTTAACTACTGTAAGTAAAAACCTCCAATGGGAGGCTAAGCATTGGCTTGGCTCTTCCCTTTGGGATTTAAGGTACAGGTATTTAAGTTGCAGGTATTTAACTACTGTAAGTAAAAACCTCCAATGGGAGGCTAAGCATTAGCTTGGCTCTTCCCTTTGGGATTTAAGGTGCAGGTATTTAACTACTGTAAGTAAAAACCTCCAATGGGAGGCTAAGCATTGGCTTGGCTCTTCCCTTTGGGATTTAAGGTGCAGGTATTTAAGTTGCAGGTATTTAACTACTATAAGTAAAAACCTCCAATGGGAGGCTAAGCATTGGCTTGGCTCTTCCCTTTGGGATTTATGGTGCAGGTATTTAAATTGCGGATGGACTTTGTCCTCTCCATTTTGGGGTATGAATTTTTTAAAATGAAATACAACGAATTGATTCAACAATTTGAAATTTGTGCGCGCTTGAGGACTCCTCCAAGCCGATTTTGTGCTTCCATAGGATTGACCATTGATATAGAGCTGCGGCTTCCTGACATAAAATAGAGTGAAGTGTTAGTATACAAAATATGTGCTAATCTGCATCTAAAACCAGAAGAGTAGAAAGAGTACTTATCTCCCATTTTTTTGGGAGGGATTTCTATAATTGATTTTCGCTCTCTATGTTCTCAATATAGAGAGTTTCTTTTGAATTAAGAGGGACTTTTAGTCACAGATCAGTTGAGAAATCGGTGGACAGCTTAGGAGCTTGTCTGGGCCGATTTTTGTATCTCGACGAGATTTTTGCTGTTGACGTAGAGATATCCTTCTCCTGACATAAAATATGGAAGAAAAAGGAGATGGAGAAAGTGTATACAATTTGTGCTAATTTGCGAGTAAAACCATAAATAAATGAATAAATAAAAACACTTAGCTTGAATTTGTTTGCTCGTTGACGAGGATGAACTCTTGATTTATATTGATCGATGAAGGAATTTGTGATGATAACCCCTAGCTTTAAACTCCCATCATCTTCAAAATTCTCTCTCTTTTGGTATTTTCTTTCTCTCAAAATTTTCTTCAATCTCCCAAAACTCTCTCAAACATCCAAAATTTTCTCTCTAAAAAATTCTCCCAAACACTTCAAATTTTCTCTCTCAAGCTCACTTCTTCCTCTTTTTATAATCTACTCATCTATCTCCCATTCTAATTTTTCCACTAACTCTATCTCCCATTCTAATTTCTCCACTAACTCTTCTTCATTTTCATCTTTCATTCTCCATCTCTATCTCATATTCTAATCTTTCCACTAACTCTTCTTCATCTTCATCTTCCCTTCTCCATATTTATCTCCCATTCTAATTTCTCCACTAACTCTTCTTCATCTTCATCTTCCCTTCTCTATTCTTATCTTCCATTCTAATTTCTCTACTAACTCTTCTTCATCTCCATCTTCCCTTCTCTATTCTTATCTTATTTTCTCCATCTATTATTCTCCAACTTCTCTTCTTCATCTCCTCTTCTCCATCTTCCCTTCTCTATTCTAATTTATCCACTAACTCTTCTTTTTGTTATTTGTAAAATAATCCTTCAAGAGTTAGGTATTTGCACTCTAGTCCTTGAATTTTAAGTATTTACAATTTAGTCCCTGAAAAAATATTTCTTTAAGTCCAAATCTCCTTACAATTTATGACATACCTTCCCTATACTTAGTCAAAATTCACCACATGTCAAATTTAAGCTCATTTCTTGCCACTGAAAATAATGCAGAATTTAATTAAAGCCCTTTTGCACAATTGAGTCATTCTGGGTATAATTTGGGCCAATATAAAAATTTGAAATATTAGAGAGCAATGTCACAACTCCTAAAAGTGAAAAAATGAAAATAAATTGACTCAAATTGAATTTTTTAGGCCCGGTTCGAGATTATGCTCGTGAAGGAATACACGACCCCGAATTGGATTTTTTAAATTTGTGATGGCCAACATGAAAAGGGATTTAAAATAAAAATATTGACTATTTCTATATATTTTTGTAGCCTCAAATGCTATTATTTATTAAATATTCTCATAATTTCTAAAATATATAAACAATATATATAAATACAAAAAATTATTTTTTTGTTTGAAAATAGTTGCCTAAGCTTGGCCATGGCTCCAAACTTGATTTTTCAATTTTCTCAATTTTCTTAATTTTTTGTTTTTATGAATTTTCGAAAATAAATAAATAAATAATACGTAAAAATACTAAAAATATGAAAAATCTTTTTTTGGTCAAAATTGGTTCCCTAGGCTTGGCTAAGGTCCCCAAAGTTGATTTTTCAATTTTATGAATTTTTATGAATTTTTTTATTACTTTAGCAATAGAAAAAATGATTAAAAATCAGGTGTCAACAGGTTTCCATAGGGGACTTTAACGAGACATTATATCTTTGGGAGAAGGTGGGTAAGAGAGACTCCGAACAGTACCGGATGTCTGCGTTTCAGGATTTCCTAAACGAATGCAGCTTGATGAACATTGAGAGTAAGGGGTGTGCTTTTACCTGGTCCAACAACCGAGAAGGGGAGAATTTAGTTAAAAAGAGACTAGATCGAGCTGTGTGCAACCTAGAATGGAGGGTTACGTTTCCAGATGCAGAAGTGTTTGCTTTTCCAGCTATTGGATCAGACCACAGCCCTTTACTGCTCACTCTGTCCCCAACCTAAGTGAAGTTTAGAAGATCCTTCAGATTTGAGGCCTTCTGGACGGAGCACGAAGATTGTGGAAGAGTCGTAACAGAGGCTTGGAATGCAATCAACTCAGCAAAAGTAGATCTAACGGGAAAAATCCAAGCTGTCTCTTCATCTTTAACAAAATGGAGTAGGAAAACCTTTAAAAACATCCATTTGCAGATTAAAGCACTCCAATCTGAGCTTCAAAGGATCACAAATGACCAAAATCTGGTTAGGGAGTCGAGGAAAAGAAAAAAACTGATTGAAGACATCGAGTGCTTATGAAGACAGGAAGAAATGTATTGGGGCTTAAAGTCGCGGATTAATTGGCTGAGGTGGGGGACAAGAATACGAGCTATTTTCATGCGACAACAATTCAAAGAAGGCAGCGGAATAGAATGTCCATGCTGAAGGATGATGAGGAGAACTGGTCCCGAGATCCTTCGAAACTAAAGGAGATGACGATGGAATTTTTCAAGAAGTTATATAGCTCTGAAGGCTATCGAAATTTTGAACCTGTTTTACAACAATGTCCCAAAGTCATTACTGATGAGATGAATGAACCTCTATCGATTGAAATCTCTTTCCTAGAGGTGCAAACACCTGTATTCCAAATGGGAGCCTCTAAAGCCCCGGGACCTGACGGCCTAAATGGGTATTTCTACCATCAGCACTGTGAGGTTATCAAGATGGATGTATTTGAGGAAGTTAAACAGTTCTTCAGATCAGGATGTCTAAACCCTAAGTTAAATAGAACTCATATTACGCTGATTCTCAAGATTAAAAATCCCAAGAAGCTGGACCATTTCAGACCCATCAGCTTATGTAATTTTGCTTACAAAGTAAATATCAAAGGTTCTAGCGAATCGCCTTAAACCTTGGCTGATCGGGATTATAGCGGAGGAGCAAAGCGCCTTTGTGGGGCGAAGACAAATCCAAGATAATATCCTGATGGTGCAAGAAGTGCTACATTAGCTTAGGGTTCGAAAACGAAAGGAAAAATTCCAAGCTATCCTTAAATTGGATATGAGGAAGGCTTATGATAGGGTGGAGTGGGATTTTCTCGAAGCTTGCCTAAGGAAGATGGGTCTCTGCGACTTCTGGGATAAAAGGGTTATGGAATGTGTTACTACTGCATCTTTCAGCATCAAAATCAACGGGGAGTCCCTGCCTTACTTCAAGCCGACACGGGGAATTTGCCAAGGGGACCCCATTTCCCCTTACCTCTTCATACTCATGGCTAACACCCTCTCAACTCTTATGAGAAATGCTGTTAATGAAGGTACTATTAAGGGTATTAAGCTTAACAGGTACTGCCCTACCTTATCTCACCTTCTATTTGCAGACGACTCAATATTTTTCTTAGATGGAAGGGCGCTAGAGTGCCAGAATTTAATGCTGATCCTGAACCAATACTGCTACGCCTATGGTCAATCCATTAATTTGAACAAGTTAGGTGTGTTCTTTAGTGCCAACTGCCCCCTGCAACTAAAGAGGAATATGGCCTATGAACTAAGGGTATCGGTGCTGGAAAAAACAAAGAAATACCTGGGAATTCCCTCGGATTGGGGATGCTCCAAAAAAGAGATGTTTGGTTGGTTGATGGCGAGGGTTAACATGAAACTAGAAGGCTGGAAGGAGAAGTTAATATCGACGGCGGGAAAGGAAGTCCTTATTAAATTAGTGGTTCAAGCGCTTCCTCAATATGCTATGTCCATTTTTAAGATTCCCTTATCTTTATGCAGAACAATTGAAAGAAAAATTGCATCCTTTTGGTGGAAAAATAAAGAAGCTACTGCTGGTCTCCACTGAAAAAGATGAGAAATCCTAAAGAGGAGGAAGAATGAAGGGGGATTGGGGTTCAGAGACCTTGTATATTTCAACAGGGCCCTTCTGGGCAAACAAGCATGACGCCTATCTCAGAACCTAAATTCTTTATGGGGTAAGCTCCTTAAAGGCTTATACTTCCCAACGAGTAAATTCCGGCAAGTGAGAAAAGGGTCTCACCCATCTTGGGGCTGGCAAAGTATACTGGCAGGCAGAGAAGGTATTAAAGATAAAGTTTTGTGGGTTGTGGGTTCCGGTGAAAAAGTATCTATTCGGGAAGACAGATGGTTGAAAATGGGTACTATTGGTGGGCCTGCGAACCGAGATGAACCTAAGAAAGTTGCTGATTTGATCAACAATACGGCTTCTAAATGGGATGAGTCGACTATCAGGGGTTTATTTGATACCCAGCTAGCAGATGAGATTCTAGCTACTCCCCTAAATACCCTGTCGCCTTCTGATAAACTAGTGTGGATTGCAACCAAATCATGTGTCTTCACAGCTAAAAGTGACTATAACGTGCTTTGTGACGAAAACCAAATCAAGTGCAAAGATCAGCCATCTACATTATATATACCCTCCCGCAGATTCTGGCACAAGATTTGGCAACTACAGGTCCCCCCAAAAATCAGAATCTTTACCTGGAAGCTCTGCCACAACGCTATCCCCTCGAAGGAAAACTTGCTCCGAAGAAAGATTACAGAGGATGACGTCTGCTCTGTGTGTAAAACCCAGCCGGAGACATCCGAGCATATTTTCCTGCTCTGCCCCTGGACCATAAACGTATGGGAACACCCAAAGATCAGTCTAAGAATTTCAGACACCGACTGTTCCAGACTAGACAGGTGGCTTGAGGATAGACAAGAGAAGAAAGACACTCATCTTAGTTTCGAAGCTTTAGCTGTGATTCTCTGGGAAATATGGAAAGCCCGCAACAACAGTGTATTCCGGCGAAAAAATTCCAACTCTGAGAACCTAATCGATGCAGCGGAAGCAATCCTTAACAGCTATAGAAGGTGGAACAGAGGAAACCCTCATCTTAACAGAGACAAACCCAGCCCTATGCGTACCTGGGTTCCGCCGAAAACTCGAGACCTGAAGATGAACATTGATGGCTCCTTTGTCGCCGGAAGCACCTTCGGTGGAATCGCCGGTGTCATCCGAAGTTCTTCTGGCGCGATTGTTGAAGGTTTCGCGAGAAAAATCGAGTCTTTATCTCCTCTCCAAACTGAGGCGCTGGCGATGGTGGAAGCGTTGAAAACCCTCACGAACAGATCTGGAACATCCGAGAGAGTGTACTTGCTGTCGGATTGTGCTTCACTTATTGGCGCTGTACTTGGCACGAGTGAAACCCCCTGGGAGATTGAGCCGCTCATCCGTGAAGCCCAGGCCCATCTCGAATTACTTCAAAACACCACCCTGGCCCATTGCGACAGATCAGAGAACATGGTGGCAGACTGGCTTGCAAAGGAAGCCTGCTCCGAATCCTTACCATCGTCTTGGTTATTGAATCCTCCCCGTGTCCTTCAGGATCTTCTGTGTACTGATGCCCCCTCTCTGAGGTTTGGCTCTTCTGGTTACTGAGATTTAATAAAGACATCCTTTATGACCAAAAAAAAAATATCTTACGGATGCTCATCCAGCCATTTCCTCGTCTTTTCTTGTCTATTGGGAATACACCGACAGTTGGGAGTGAGTAAAAAAGTCATGATCCACCCAAATCAAATCGGACCATAACCAATCGGTTGATTTTGGATGGAATCGATAAGTACCGATCGGGTTCCCAATTTCAATTTTCTAAAACTAGCGTATATTGGCTCGGTTTGTGGTTATGGGCAAGAACCATTCGATCGGCCCAACTGAACTAATCCTTTTATATAATATAAACATATCTTCTTTTAATTGAAGCCATCTCCCTCCAAGGCCTAAAGTCCAAATTCATCTGTCCAAAAAAAAGAGTCCAAATCTAATTTATTTTCATGTGTGATATGTATTGTACACTATGGATGTATCTAAAAATATGTGTTAAATAGTTGATCACGTTTCCCACGATGCTCGACTCCATAATATTATCAGCCTGCAAAGACATTGTCCTTAGATTTTTCGTGTAATAAAAATACTAAACGCAAATGTAGAGAATGCAGTGCTAAAGTCCCAAGTGAAACTCTTCTCCTTCAATCATTAAGGATTGATTCTATTTTCTTTTTTAATTGATATTGGTGCTCGGTAGGATTGTAACTGGAATCTAACTTGGAATCAGACCGGACTAGTGATTCGATTCTCAGGTAAATCCATGAAACGAGCGAATGGTTCACGATTCACATTTTGTAAAACTGGTTCTTAGCGGGCGATTTTTTATTCTAAAATAAGAATCACCTATCTTGAAATCGATCGCTCCTATCAACAATGTAAAATGGTCGATAGGAGATTTTCACGCAAGCGATTTCATCCGCCCTTACTTTTAGATTTTGACCTCCCACTCTCTCACGAACGATCAAGTTCAGAAGCCCATCAATTTGCTCTTTTTCCCAAATGCCGTGAACCTAACCGAGTCATCCAGTAAATGTGTATAAGGGCCGCACGATTTTCATTCGCGCTTTCTTTTGATAATTTAGGGGCACGAGCATAGAAACCGGTTATATAGAGACTCGTGAAAAGCCTCATAAATCGGTTAAGTCCATACCTTTGATCTGTGCAAGTGACCCCGACTTAAAGCAGTTCGCAAAGAAATGGTGAATATTCGAACCGACGACTTCCAGTTCCGGAGCCGGAAATCATCAAATGCGGCAATTTTCTTTTTCCTGCTTTAATATATTTTGATCCAATTTCTTCTTCCTCGTTGCCTAAAAATTTGATGTTTCTCTTTGATTCGAATGTAGCTGCACAAACTAAAAAGGAAAAAGCTGACACCAGTAGCAAGGAAGCCTTACTAAAGTTCTAGACTTTTTCCTTTTCCTTTTTTTTTTGGGGGGGGGGGGGGGGGATTGATCACAGCAAGATTGCAACCGTGCCACCACTCGCCGCCGCCGCCGCCGCGCGGTGTGGAGGGAGAAGGTGGTTGTAAAACAGTGGGCAGGCAATTGGGAGAAAATATTACATATCCACGGGGTATTGCTGATATGGTCCACTTGTCCATTCATTTTCCGACACGTGTACATACGGGGCCCACTAGACGGAAAAAGGAGAAATCCTCTTTTCTCTCTTCACGGTGACGGTTTCCGTCTCTCTCTCTGCATTTTTCTCTCCTTTGCTGCTTTTTTGTTAACCTGAACACATTTTCAATGAAGATGGTGGTGGCAGTGGTCCGCCATGGACGTTTGGTTCATGGCTCGGGACACGCGGCTTAGGCTCATCCGTGACCGTGGTCGGCGTAGTTCGACCAGATCCGGTCGGCTCGGTCAGCGAGGCTAGCGATGGAGGAGTGCTCGAGTCCTCGAGCTTGCAGCTGCCATGGCCTCTCGAGCCTCACGAGCTCGAGCTTTGGGTTCGCCAGCCACGGGCGAGCAGCTGCAAGCTTGACACTTGGTGGCCATGGCTGCGAAGCGGCAAGGATGCCTCGACCATGGCTGCTCGAGCTCGACTCGTGGCCATGGTCGCTCGAGCTTAGCGGCCGGCAAGGTCGCATCGCCCGTGAATCCATCGGCAGCGGGACACCGATTGTGATCTTCGCAGTGGCCGAAAATGGCGGGGCTTGGGCTCGAGGTCGGAGAAGAAAGAGGTGTAAGCAAATCGGAGGGGAGGGGGGGAAGAGAGAGAAGAGACGGAAAGGAGGGAAGGGCTACGGAGAAAGACAGAGAGAGACGGAAAACGTCACCATAAAGAGAGAAAAATAGGGTTTCTCTTTTTTCTGACTAGTGGGCCCCGCTTGGCACACGTGTCGGAAAATGAGTGGACAAGGGACCACATAAGCAATACTCCGTGGGTATGCAATATTTTCTCGGCAATTGGAGGGGCAGCGAGGATCCAGTCGATCACATCTTTTTTGACCTGCGGGCATTGCTTTAGGCCCTTAGCAATCTCATCATTAGTGCTTTTTAAAATTAGGCAAATTGGTGAGTAAAGTGAAGAATTTCCGATCTCGATTTGGTTTGTTCGATTCTAGACTATACAAAGCAAGCAGCCTATGTTGGAATTCTTAATTAGTTCCATCATGCATTTTTCAAGCATCTGTTTTACATTTAGAGAGGACATGAAAATAAGTCTAGGGACCTTTTCTTTTCTTTCTCAACTTACCGGTTGAAATAGCACGTGAGCCTCGACATGAAGAAAAATTGAAATCGATTTGAATGGGAGAAGAGGAAGCAATGTTCGTATCATTTCGCGAGACGGATTCAAATTGTTGTAGGATGGGAAAGATCAATTTGAGTACAACCCACGGACAATTTTATGATATGCAATCGTGGTTGCGGTTTTAATCTTCTCATTTTGTACGATGTTTAGCGATACATTGTTCTTGTTTACATTGCGGCAATAAGATGGATTGATGAATCCATTTAGCGAAAGTTCGAGGTTAAAAAATTGCATATCTATTCCTTCTTTTTTCAAATATCACGTAGCGTTTGCTTATTCGAATTCGACTTATCATTACCAGAGATCTGTTGTCTTGGTGAGTAAAATTTTCAAACCAGTAACATGTCAAAGCACATTTCCTAGTCAATAGGCTCTGTTTGTTAAAAAAAACGCCGTTTAGAAAATATTTTTTTAAAAATAATTACTTGTATCACTTGAAATAATAACTCGATGAAAAATACTTTCATTACCAACATAAATTTGTGTTTAAACAAAAATTTTCGTTTAAACATTTTCGTGTGTTGATGAAATATTTGACATTCATTTTATTTTCGCAAGCATTACAAGCGTTCATTTTTAAGAGAATATTTTTCAACTTATCCATAGAATTGCAATGACCAAGCAAGGAAACATGGGCGCAGCCGGTGATCAACGTCTTCTTCCTTTTCTTTTGGGATACTTGCACTCAAAATATAATTAAGCCTTAAAACTTTTAAAATATACAATCATGTCCTAAAACTTATCATAGAAGTGTAATCAATTCCTAAAACTTTCTAAAAGTTGAATCCATTCTAAAATTTGTTAAGAAAATGTAGTCGAGTCCTAAAATTTACAAAGAGTACAATTAACGAAAGGGCTTGATCAGATCAATTTAATAAGTTTTATGATTTGATTGCACTTTTTTAAAGTTTTATTACTCAATTGTCATTTTGTGATAAGTTTTAGGACTTATTTGTATTTTTAAAAAATTTTAAGATTAAATTACACTTTTGGGATAAGTTTTAGGGTTATACCTTTTCTTTTTACTCCCCCTCCTCTTTCTGTTTGTTTTTTCTTTTAAAATTCTTGGGCAGATTTGGAAATGGAAATTAAAGGCCATTGTTAACTAGGAAATCAAGCGCGATTGACGGGCTGTCAAGGTCTACCGACAGACATCGGAACCGCCATTTTTTAGACATTCATTACAAAACGACAGAGAAAAAAACTAGCATCCCGGAATCGGTGCAAGCACCACCCACGTTCTGATCGAATAATGATGGGATCCAACATTCATGTCGTCATCTGGGGCTGCTAGATATCCCATAATGCTCTCTGCTTGCTTCGCATTCAGTTCCTGGATCACATGCAGATCTAAACGCAACCAAGGATATACTTTACTAAATTTCCATTTTCATGGGATAACATACATTAAATTGATGCCCGAACGAGGCAAAGGTCGATATGGAATAAGGATTGCAAAGGGCCAGATGTTTTATCACCACTGATCCATAGCTCCTATCAAACTGGTTTCTTCAAGCCCCCAATTGCGACCGAAACGCCCCGTTCTTTTCCCCCCTTGCTTACCCAAAATAAGTTAGTAATTTTTCGCTTATGGCTATTACCTATCTATTCACTTTCATCTTAAGTTCAGTCGTTTCGACAATGCACACTTCTTTCTTTTTAACGAGGAATGGTTATGTGGTGGCTCCGTCGCTTTTGATGGAGCAACGGAGCCATTTCCGCCACTCATTTTTCCCCTTTGGTTTGTACCTAAAAGAAGAAGAGAGAAAGTAAGTGGAGTTCCTCCGATTGCCCGCCCCATGCAAAATGAAGCGAGTGGTTCTCCTTGCCCTGTTACTGCGCGAAAGCAATGGCACCATCATGCTAGCGTCCCTCCTTTTAATAATTCCTCTCGGACGACTGAATATACGTTCTCGTTTTTTTTTTTGTAGTGATTTTATGAGTTACGATGCAAGATACTTTCGCTATTCTTGTGGGACAAATCGTAATAATGGAGCGAACCTCTGCTCCGAGTGAATATTGCGAATCATCAATCTAATGGCCATCGATGTCGTGAGAGCTTCTGTAAAACGTAATACAAAGTTCTTCAAAGAGAACGAAATCGCCTGTTTTAGGGTTTGCTCCTAAGTATTAGGTAATTTACAGCAATTATAAGCAAAAAGCATCTCACTTTTCATTGCAGAATAATAAGCCAGCTCGGATCTTTTTTCTTTCTTTCTTTGATAGGGGAAAAAAACAAAAGTGCATGCCTTTGAATACATGCACAAAACAGGTCAGTCATCAATTAATCATCAGTCGTCACCCATGTTGGATGGAGAGTATACAGCAATACGGTTGTTAATTTATGAGTTTTAAAGCAAGGGGGTACCTAACCCTAATACGTGCTACCGCTTATCCTCGAGAAAAAAAATAATGGACCAAAATGGATGCAAAAATTAAATAAATAAATAAATAAAAGATGGTGGATATTTCGTCACTAAGCGCGTTTATTTTACGAAAAAATTCAAGATGTACAAAATAATTTTTCAGAAAATAATCATTTATAACAGCTGCAAAAATAAATTAGTGCAAGATATTTTCATCATTCATGAAAATAGTTAAGTATAAATCGTTATCGATAATAAAGACGTTTTCTATTGACTAATCTTTCTAAGGGATATAATCGTTCATTTTTCTGAAAATTATTTTCCAAATCTCAAGTTCTCTGTTGAAATAGACGTATCCTAAATGTAATGCGTACATATTTGCATCGAAAGAGATCTGTTTGCTCATCAATCAAAATGTACATGAAGTTAGATGTCCAATGATGCTTAATAATGCGAGCGGTTGAATTCATCTGGAGCCGAGAACCTAATAAGCAAGTAATGTATATTGTGAATGGGCCTGCCATCCTCGCAATTAATTCTACGTTTTCTTTTTTGTTCATTGTGAATTCAAAAGGCCTACATTTTTTTGTTGGTAAGTGTGAGTTAAAAATATAAGATCCAAAGAAAAGAAATACAAACCTTTTTTTTTTTTTGGGTGAAAAAACAAAAGGAAAAAAGTCGTTTCCAGCCTTGGGAGGTGGAGGGGACACGTTAAGAAATGACCCCACAAAAGAAATTTCCCTCTGGAAAAAAAATGGCGCGTCGTCTTTAATTATTCCTCCACTTTATTAAATTTGATTTTTCCCCATCACTTTGGTAGTTCCTCTTTAGCCTTACCAGCTGTTTCATGTTTTATCGACACTAGTGTTGATGTTGCATGTGCAAAATGCTTCGTAGCGAGGGACAGGGCACGGAAAATTCAGGTATAATCTATTTGAGAAAATCAAAATTAATTTGGATATATGAGATACAATGAAAAATCGGCCTTTCAAGAGGTCATAGAAAAATTGAGCATAATCTATTAAAAATATCAAATGATCAACCTGTTCGAAAATATTTTTGAATTCACCTTAAATCACCATTGACGTAATTATTTTGGTGATTTCAGATAGATTCTTGCCTCTTTACATTTCATTTAATGTAGACTTTTTTTGCGTTGGAAGTGTTTTGACTTTTCTTTGATCCAAAGCATTCGAAGTTTTCTCAATATGCACATATTAACATGTCAATTGTTCCTAAGTTTGAAAATTTGGGCAATATTTTAAATTTGGATGAAAAGTGAAAAGCCAATTCTAATAATTTATCAGATTTAGTATTGATTTGTTTCGCGATAAATGTATGATTTGGAATAAACGGAACCTCATACTTAATTGATGGAAAGAAACGAAAGGGTGCATCCTCTCCGGAGGGGATTATCATTCACGCAACCCATCAAGTGTCCAAGCAAAACAAGGAAAAATCCAAAGTGAAAGTAGGATGATGTCTTTTCGTTTGGCCAAGAAATTTCGTGTAAAGATTTCAGCTACAAGTTGCGACAGGCAATGTCAGGGATCCAATGAAAATGGATTTGGACACATGATGGAAAATGATGATAAAAGGGTCAAAGACAACACGCAAAAGCCAAAAGAGTATGCCTCGTTTATCGTAGAAAAATTCAAGTGGCAAACTGCAACGGTCCATGCCCAGAGTTTCAGAATTCGAGGAGGCAAAAAAGCGAAAATGCGAAACAAAATGAGATTGCCAGTTCACGTGGAATTTAAAAGCCAAAAGGGCATATTTCAATGCAAAACAATTTTGAAAGTCTCAATCATTTTTGAGAAGTACAAATGTTAATACCCGACTCCATTTGAAAGATTTTATCATTTGCTTCGAAAAGCAAAATCTATTTATTGTTTTATGAAAGATGACATTTAGGATCTGTTTGGCAACGATTTTAATTCTCTAATTTTGTTTCTTGAAACAAAAAAGAGTGAAAAACATGTTTAATGTTGTAAATAATTTATATTCTGATTCTGTTTCCGAAAACAGTTTTAAAGCAATAATAATAATAATAAATTGATTCTGGAAGAAAAATTATTTTTGAGAATTACAAAAAAGAACAAAGTCTCAATTCTATTAAAAAGACTAAGTCCACGTGGACTTCTGATCTTTAAGAAAAATTAAAATTAAAATTAAAACTTTACTAAGAAAGTCTTAATATTTTTAAAAAAATTCAAGCAAAAATGGAACAAAATAAAAATTTAAAAGGGGAAATTAAGAAAAAAATTAAAAAATTAAAATTAAAAAAAAGAATTCTAGCCACCTGGTTGTTTTCGAGAATATAAATTTTGTGTAGTTACCATACGGATTTTTATTTTGGAACAAAAATTTGTACAGTTACCAAACGTGTTCTGATTTTTTAAAAATTATTCAGGGAATAAAAATCATAAAATATCATTCTAATCGAAATTAATTTTTTGGATTAGAATGGTTACCAAAGAAACCCTTACTTTTTGGAGGCTTAAAATCGAATCAATTTTGACAACAAAAAAAAACATTGAATGAAACTCCCTTTAAAGAGACGAGAGCGAAAGCACCTCGATACACTTCCAAAACATTTAGTCGTAACTCCAAGGATACTCAAAGATATGGCTAAGTATGGACCCATTAGAACCTTAATTACATTATTAAACTTAAGTCGGTTTTACTTGATACTCGTAATCTCAATCAATGCCCTTAGAAATTTATCCTTAAGCAAAATGTCTCTTACTCACACAATAAATGACAAAAGAAGAAGAAGAAGAAGTAACATTCCACTTTTGTGGAATACTTTCTCTCTAAACAATCCGCCCCACACTTTTTGTGGTTCATAGACTCCTCTTAATCAACTTTGCAAATTATCTCCTGCCATTCTTTTATTAGTTTCTAAAAAAAACATAATAATTGAAAACGCCTGCTATCATAAAATTCAGGTAAAAGTATTCACAAATCATAAATAAGCACGCATAACGATGTGAAATAAATTTACACAAATAAGCTCAAAGAAATTACTGCAAATATCTTCTGATAACTAAACTTCACAGTACGAGAATCCTCATATGTATCAACTTGTTGACAAGCTATATTCAAGCAACCTAGAATGGTTTAAGCATTGAATACCGAGTCGACTAAGATTATTTTAACTGTAGTTGCTATTTTTGAAGCGTTTATTGCTATAAGATAGAAATAGAAATAGTAAAAAAAAAAAAAGCTCTTCAAAAGAAAATCGATGCTATAATTATCACGTCATCTCCCTCGTTTTTAATTGTTTTTATATGGTACACGGTTTGCAAATATTTGGATCTCCGAGAACATTCTCGAGGGTCAAAATCATCAACTTCCTCTCTTGCTGCTAAGTCCATGATAACAAGCTCTCACTAAACCGCAGAACACGAGCAGAGCTGATAATGGCCCCGGCAGCTCCCTAGGCTCGCTCCAGGCTCGACGTCGAAATGAACGGGCCTGAGCAAGCTGTCTTGTTCTTAAGGCCGGCCAGCGAGCCTTTAAGGTTTGGAAAAGCGGTTTCCGGCGACGCTCGCGAAGCTGCCCTTAACATACGAAGGGGGAAAGAAGGTTTGCAATGAGAAGAGATCCTAACAGTGCTGTGGAAAGTTCTGTGTACTTTTCTGTGAACTTAAATATCTGGAGGAGGCTCGTCGAGCCATCCCTTTTTTTTTTTTCCTCATCGTTTACGAATACATGGTCCATCGTACAATGGTATAAGACGATTCAAAAATAGGAAAGTTTTGCATAAGCGGTTTTATCCACCCTAGGTTTGAGATTTTGACCACCCAATTTCTTACTAACCATAAAATCAATGATGAACGAGGCCCCGTTTTGGGAAAAAAAAAATAGTGCATCAACGATTTGTAATATATATGGAAAAAAAAGGGACCTCAATCCGACCTTCACTTTTTATTTGCATTGTTTCAATTTACTTTCGCATGTCGATTGTATTCTTTGAAACATGTTTCATAATCGACTTTCTAGGCCTTGATCAAAAGCCCGTCAATTTGCTCTTTTTTTTTTTTTAACTAATGTCGTGGACCTAACGTTGTGATCGTGTAAGCTATATATATGGGATGCATGAATTTCACTCGCATTTTCTTTTGATAATTCATGGAGACCTACTATCTAGAGACTCGCGTAAAATTTTGTAAGCCTTGTGAATTAATTAAATCCACATCTTTGACCTGTGCAAGTGGTCTCGACTTAAAACAACTAGCACATAGCTGGTGAATATTCGAACTGACGACATCCGGCTCCCAATCATCAAATGCCATTATTTTCTTTTTCTGCTAGTCATTACATAATCACATACCAATGTGTAATTTAGATTGCGCTTAAACTCCCCAATATATTGTCATCCAATTTCTTCTTCCTCATTGCCTAAAAGTCAGGTTTCTCTTCGATTTGAACGTAGGTGCACAAAGTAAACAGGAATAAGCTAACGCAAGTAGCAAGGAAGCCTTACTAAAGTTCTAGACTTTTCCTTTTCTACTTTTTTTTTTTTGTGGGCGTAGGGGGAGTGAAGAGCTTACTAAAGTTGACCACAGCAAGATTGCAACCGTGCAACCACTGGCACTCACAGCCGCCGCCGCCGCCGCCGCGGCGACGTGGAGGGAGAAGGTGTTTCTTAAACAGTGGGCAGGCAATTGGAGGGCAGCGAGGATCCAATGAATCACACCTTTTTTTCACTTGCGGGCATTGCTTTTGCAATCTCATCATTTGAGTGCTTTTAAGATGAGGCAAATTGGTAAATACATTGATGATCGATGAGGAAAAGAAACTTTACGATTGAACACCAATCAATGCAGTCTCTTCTTTTGGAGGGAGTGAATTTCCCTTTTTAACCCTTTTGCTAAGTAGGGAAGAATTTGCAATCACGATTTGGGTTGTTCTATACTATACAAAGAAAGCAGCCTAAAGTCGGAATTTTCAATTAGTTCCATCATGCATTTTTCAAGCACCTGTTTTTGCCTTTAGAGAGGGGTTGAAAAAAAGTTCAGGGATCTTTTCTTTTTCTTTTGTTTCGCAACTCACTAGCTGAAATCGCAAGGGCGCTTAAATGTGAAGAAAATCAAAACCGGTTTTAACGAAAGAAGAGGAAATGAGATCCGTATCATTTTCACGGAACGGGTTCGAATTGTTTTGGAATCCAGGAGATCGATTAAAGCACAACCCATGAACAATTTCGTAGGGGTATGCCGATATACAATCGAGGTTGCAATTTTAACTTCTCACTTTGCACATCGTCCAACAATATATTATTCTCATTTACATCACGGCAAGATGCGGCTTCATAAATCCTTTTAGCGAAAGGTTCGACGTCAAAGAATCGCATCTCGATTTATTTTACTTAATTTCATCTTGTCGAATAATCTTCGAGCTGGACTTATCATTATGAAAGATCTATCGTAGTAGTGTGTAAAGTTTCCCAGCAAGTAACATGTCAAAATACATTTCCTAGACAATATATCTCTTTTGATTCAGTCCATATTTGCGATGACAAAGCAAGGACGCATTTGGATGTGATGGTAGCGGGCGAGCGAGTGGTCAACATAACTCCTTCTTCGGGCAGACATGGAGTTGCAAATCAGGGTTTATTGTTGATTAGGACTTCAAGCGTGATGGGCGAGCTTTCCAGGTCTACCGACAAACAGAGAGGAACCGCCGTTTTTAAGACATTCATTACAGAACGACAGAGGAAAAGACGGGTATGCCGGGATTCGTGCCAACACCAGCCGCGTTCTCGTCGAGTAATTGTGGGATCCAACATTCATGTCTTTTTCCGATGCTGCGATCCCACGATGCTCTGATCACATGCAGATCTAAACGCAACCCTGGATATCCTTTGTTAATTTCCAATTTCCGGGGATAACATATGTCAAAATTGATGCCCGACTGTGGCAAGGTCGATACGGGACAAGAATCTTTAACGATCGATCGACATGCCCCCTTTTTGCTTCCCTTGCTTACCGAAAATATGTTGATAACCTTTCGCTTATGTGTATTGCTTATGGGGAAAATGCCAACAAAATGTTAAAAAAAAATGCAAACCATGCCGGCTGCATTATATTTGTGACATCAATAAAAACCCCCAAACTTATGCTTACGTGACATATATAGCCCATATCATGGTTCCGTCAGGCGTCATGTCAACACCGTTTGTTTTTTGATATCTCTATTGACAGATTTTTAACAGTGTTCCTTGACGGGTGGTAAATGCATCATACGGATATGAATTAGATTTTTGGAATTGCAATAAGAAGTTTAGGATAAATGTGTCATAGCTATCATAATTTGAAACTTTTGGTGGCTTTTGCCCTTACTTATTTACCTTCATCTTAAACTTGGTCGCTTGGACAATATCTACTTCTTCTTTTTCCTAGGATAAAAGCCATCAAAATTTTCAAACTATGCATATTATAGCACATTTACCCTAAACTTTTTTTCGTACACCGAAAATCTCAAACTTATACTCATGTGATATATTTAATCCAAACTTTACATAATGTTAAAAATCTTCCCCACGTCTTTTTTCGCACACCAAAAATTTCAA
The DNA here is from genome assembly GCA_016432845.1 of Psidium guajava. Classification (NCBI taxonomy): domain Eukaryota; kingdom Viridiplantae; phylum Streptophyta; class Magnoliopsida; order Myrtales; family Myrtaceae; genus Psidium; species Psidium guajava. Next base: position 12,132,491 of record CM028231.1, on the reverse strand, counting down.
TTTTGTACTTATGTGATAAATTTACTCTAAACTGGCACTCGTGTAACACATTTACCTCAAATTTTTTATGCGGCACAAAAAATCGTAAACTTGTACATGTGACACAGTTAGCTCAAAAATATTCATGGCACAAAAAAAATCCCAAACTTAGACTCGCACCAAACATTTACCCTCCTTCAATATCTCTTTTTCCTTTTTTTCTTCCTCCTTCCATCACCGCTGCCCTCATCACCATCGCCACCACCCTCATGCCCACTAAACCAAGGGAAACAAACGAAGGAGGTCGTTAAAAAAGAAAAGAAAATGAGAAAAAATACAACGTGTTAACATATTTTTGCCACATGAATGCCGTTTGCTTTCTATTGTCTATGTAAGCAACCACATAAGATTTTTAGTAGCGTTTCTGATGGAGGATAAATGTGTCACACAAATATAAGTTTGGATTAAACATGTCACATGGGTACAAGTTTGAGTTTTTGGTGTCATAGAAAATAGTCTTTGGTAAATGTGTCACGTGGGTACAAGTGAATTTTTGGGGTCATAGAAGACAATTTAGGTTAAATGCATCACATATACAAGTTTGAGAATTATGGTCACGAAAAAATTAGAATAAATTTATCATAGCGAGATAGTTTGAGGTTTTTTTTGTGAGTTTTTCCTTTCTTTTTAAATTATTCCGCCCTGAATGCAGAATATAATTTCTCGTTTTTTAATGCAAGATACTTTCGCTTTTCCTGTGAAAAAATCGTAATAAGTGAATATTGTGAATTATCAATCTAATGGATATCGATGTTGTAAGAGATTCTGTTAGCGTAATACAAAGCTCTTCAAAAAAACGAATCTGCATTTTTCAGGGTTTGTTCCTGTCGCGACCCTCTAAAAAAAATTTTAAATTATTAAAAGGGGTTAACGGATTATTAGGTTAATTAGATTTGACTAACCTAATGCGAACCCTCCCAAGCCCTACCGAATCGCAACTTTGGTTTTTGTTTAAATGATTTTGAAATTTGGAGTCGCCACTAATCGTTCTTGGTAGGTCGATTAGAAACCTAAATAAATTAGCGGGAGAGCTAATTTATTCCTGCGAACCAGAGATTATGAGCTCGGGGACTTGGTTACACTAGTTAATTAAAACTAATGCCCTTTCGGTACCTTAATTTCATGGATATCCTAACCCGGCAACTCAGGCTTGGTTTATTCCTAAAGCTCTAGTAGGGTATTCTCTTTTTGTGTTTTCACTTTTTAAATAGGATGCATGGATGGTATATATTTTTATTTGTTATATTTTTTAAGTGTTAAAGATTCCCTGAAGCCGAAAGAGGGAGTGTGTTAACGACTTCTGTGCAGTATTACGACCTACTCATCTTTTGGGTCTGATGATTCAAAAATTAAATTATAGGAAGTACATGACAGTGAATAAACACCTCCAATGGGAGGCCTAGCATTGGCTTGGCTCTTCCCTTTGGGATTTAAGGTACAGGTATTTAAGTTGCAAGTATTTAAACTACTGTAAGTAAAAACCTCCAATGGGAGGCTAAGCATTGGCTTGGCTCTTCCCTTTGGGATTTAAGGTACGGGTATTTAAGTTGCAGGTATTTAACTACTGTAAGTAAAAACCTCCAATGGGAGGCTAAGCATTGGCTTGGCTCTTCCCTTTGGGATTTAAGGTACATGTATTTAAGTTGCAGGTATTTAACTACTGTAAGTAAAAACCTCCAATGGGAGGCTAAGCATTGGCTTGGCTCTTCCCTTTGGGATTTAAGGTGCAGGTATTTAACTACTGTAAGTAAAAACCTCCAATGGGAGGCTAAGCATTGGCTTGGCTCTTCCCTTTGGGATTTAAGGTGCAGGTATTTAAGTTGCAGGTATTTAACTACTATAAGTAAAAACCTCCAATGGGAGGCTAAGCATTGGCTTGGCTCTTCCCTTTGGGATTTATGGTGCAGGTATTTAAATTGCGGATGGACTTTGTCCTCTCCATTTTGGGGTATGAATTTTTTAAAATGAAATACAACGAATTGATTCAACAATTTGAAATTTGTGCGCGCTTGAGGACTCCTCCAAGCCGATTTTGTGCTTCCATAGGATTGACCATTGATATAGAGCTGCGGCTTCCTGACATAAAATAGAGTGAAGTGTTAGTATACAAAATATGTGCTAATCTGCACCTAAAACCAGAAGAGTAGAAAGAGTACTTATCTCCTATTTTTTGGGGAGGGATTTCTATAATTGATTTTCGCTCTCTATGTTCCCAATATAGAGAGTTTCTTTTGAATTAAGAGGGACTTTTAGTCACAGATCAGTTGAGAAATCGGTGGACAGCTTAGGAGCTTGTCTGGGCCGATTTTTGCATCTCGACGAGATTTTTGCTGTTGACGTAGAGATATCCTTCTCCTGACATAAAATATGGAAGAAAAAGGAGATGGAGAAAGTGTATACAATTTGTGCTAATTTGCGAGTAAAACCATAAATAAATGAATAAATAAAAACACTTAGCTTGAATTTGTTTGCTCGTTGACGAGGATGAACTCTTGATTTATATTGATCGATGAAGGAATTTGTGATGATAACCCCTAGCTTTAAACTCCCATCATCTTCAAAATTCTCTCTCTTTTGGTATTTTCTTTCTCTCAAAATTTTCTTCAATCTCCCAAAACTCTCTCAAACATCCAAAATTTTCTCTCCAAAAAATTCTCCCAAACACTTCAAATTTTCTCTCTCAAGAATCCCCTTTCAAGCTCACTTCTTCCTCCTTTTATAACCTACTCATCTATCTCCCATTCTAATTTTTCCACTAACTCTATCTCCCATTCTAATTTCTCCACTAACTCTTCTTCATTTTCATCTTCCATTCTCCATCTCTATCTCACATTCTAATCTCTCCACTAACTCTTCTTCATCTTCATCTTCCCTTCTCCATATTTATCTCCCATTCTAATTTCTCCACTAACTCTTCTTAATCTCCATCTTCCCTTCTCTATTCTTATCTTCCATTCTAATTTCTCTACTAACTCTTCTTCATCTCCATCTTCCCTTCTCTATTCTTATCTTATTTTCTCCATCCATTCTTCTCCAACTTCTCTTCTTCATCTCCTCTTCTTCATCTTCCCTTCTCTATTCTAATTTATCCACTAACTCTTCTTTTTATTATTTGTAAAATAATCCTTCAAGAGTTAGGTATTTGCACTCTAGTTCTTGAATTTTAAGTATTTACAATTCAGTCCCTGAAAAAAAATATATTTCTTTAAGTCCAAATCTCCTCACAATTTTTGACACACCAAAATTTACCACATGTCAAATTTAAGCTCATTTCTTGTCGCTGAAAATAATGCATAATTTAATTAAAGCCCTTTTGCAAAATTAAGTCATTATAGGTATAATTGGGCCAAGATGAAAATTTAAAATATTAGAAGACAATGTCACAACTCATAAAAAGTGAAAGTTAAAAATAAGTTGACTCAAATTAAATTTTTTTTAGGCCCGATTCGAGATTATACTCGTGAAGGAACACGTGACTCGAATTGGATTTTTCTGAATTTGCGATGGCCAATATGAAAATAGATTTAAAATAAAAATATTAACTATCTTTGTGTATTTTTTGGCCTCAAATGTTATTTTTCCAAAATTTTCAAATATTTTTGTATTTTTTTTAAAAAAATTAAAATATATATAATATGAAAAATTATTTTTTGGTCAAAATTCGTTCCCTAGGCTTGGCTAAGGTTCCCAAAGTTGATTTTTCAATTTTATGAATTTTTATGGATTTTCTATTAATTTTCGAAAATAAATAAATAAAAAATACGTAAAAATACTGAAAATATGAAAAATCGTTTTTTGGTCAAAATTCGTTCCCTAGGCTTGGCTAAGGTCCCCAAAGTTGATTTTTCAATTTTATGAATTTTTATGGATTTTTTTATTAATTTAGCAATAGAAAAAATGATTAAAAATCAGGTGTCAACAGTTCCTAAATAATAGATTATTTACAGCAATTATAAGTAATAAGCATGCACTTTTCATTTGAGAACATTCAGCTTCAATCTTTTCTCTTTTTTTTTTTTACTTTTTTTGAAAAAGAACTGTGCATGTATTCAGCCAGCACATTTGAATACGTGCACAAAACGGATTAGGTATGTGCTTAGATGTGCTTCTTAACTAGTCATCAATCCTCACGCGTGAAGAGGAGTACAAAACAAAAAAAAAAGTTGTTTCTTGAGAAAAAGAACATTTTTTATAATAAAAAAAGGTAACGATAGTCTTCTCTCACTTTTCTCAAGCACTTGCGAGGTGTGGGCCGAGTCAACCCAACCCGATCCGGATTCTCTAAAACTTGTTATCAAAAGTGTTCTGATTCTCTAAAATTCATTTAGGAAACATAATAAAAAAAATTGATTCTAATCAGAATCACTTTTTTGAATATAAACATTACCAAATGGGCCTTAAGACTTCATTTGTTTTTTTGAAAATGAATGATTTGGACAATATTTTTCCTAAAAAATAATCATTTATATCGCTCGAAACAATATGAATCTGACTTTCATTTCATTTGGGAAATGCTCTCTTTTTCTCAACAATGTTTTTGTCATTTGATTCAATAGTCTTCCGTTAGATTGGAAAAGATTTGATAAATACAGATAACTCTCAATCAATCAATGAAAAATATTTTCGTTATCGACAACAATTTATGTCTAAATAATTTCATTAAAGAAGAAAAAAATCATTCATTTATTTTTGGAAGCAATATAAGTAATCATTTTTTTATTTCTTTAATTTTTTTTAAATCATCTGATTTTTTACGAAACAAACAGAGTTTAAGTGTAATGTATACATATTTGTATCAATAGAATTACATTTGTTCATCAATCAAAATGGAGATGAAGTAGATGGCCCGTGATGCTTAGTAATGCAAGTGGTTGAATTCAACTGGAGTCTTAAACCTAATAATCAAGTAATCCATATTGTGAACGAGGGCAAAGTTATCATCAAAGTCCTAAACCTTTTTCATTTTTGCCAATTTAGTCCCAAATATTTTAAGTTTATTGATGTATTTCTAAACCTTTTTGTCTTTTGCTGATTCAATCTAATTGTCCAAAAATCACTGACATAAACATCAGACGTTCTGAGTGGTGAGGCTGGCATTGGCGTGGATAAAATGAATAGTATTTTAATATTTTTTTCACATATTTTGTCCCTCACTTGAGGCCGGTGGAGGAAAAAAGGGAAAAGGAAAAAAGGAAAAAAAGTGAAAATTATTAGAATACTATTAAAAATTGCCCACGTTGGCACCACCGGTGCCATGTAAGATGGTTAATATTCACGTCACTGACTTTTGGCCAATAGGATTGAATCGGTAAAAGGTAAAATAGTTTATAACCGAATTAACGAACTTAAAAGATTTATATCTAAATTGGTAAAAATGCAAGAGGTTTATGAATTTTTTGACAATTTTTCTGATGAATAGGCATGCCATCCTTGCAATCAATGCTGTGTTTTCTTTTTTTTTTTGTTCATTTTAAATTCAAAATGCGTACATTTTTTTGTATAAATTCAAAATATAAGATCCAAAGAAAAGAAATACAAACCTTTTTATTGGTCAAAACTAAAAGGAAAAAAAAAATTTCATGCCTTGGGAGGTGGAGAGACACATTAAGAGATGACCCCACAACAAAGATACATTCTTCCCTCTTTTTATTTTTTTTCCTTTGATAAAAGAAATGACAGAGCACATACACAAGCGACTCTCTAATTATTCCTCTACTTTATTAAATTTAAATTCTCCCCCCACGCTTTTGCCTGACCAGCTCCTTCAGTAGACATTTTCCTAGGCCTTTATTATTATTATTATTATTATTATTATTATTATTATTAGCCTTTCAAAAGATCATAGAAAATTTGAGTATGATTTATTTAATAAATCAAATAACCTTTATTTGATTCTTTAACAAGTGATTTTTTTTTTGTGAGAAGACAACATTTTATAGCTGATGCTGACTTTACAATTCTTGTTGAATTCTACTAGCCAAGAATTTCAGGTAACGATATGTCAGAATAGCCAGTAGATAAAAATTAAACACCGCCAAATTGTAAGAGCACCAAGAAGTGCAGCTTCCTGCTTTTTTTTTTTAAATTAGTTAATCATTTTAACCGGTTCCAAACTATTTTTGAATTCACCTTAAATCATCATTAATATAATTATTTTGTGTTTTACTTTTCGTTTTATGTAAACTTTGCGGTGGAAGTATTTTGACTTTCTCTTAACCCAAACATTCAAAGTTTTCGCATTACACGCATATTAATGTGTCAAAGTTTTTGTAATTTTGAAAATTTTATACAATATTTTAAATGTGGATGGAAAATTGAAAGCCAGTTCTAATGATTTATAAGGCTTAAGCTGCTTTTGTTTTGAAAAAAATGAATAATTCAAAAAATATTTTTCTGAAATTGATTACTCTTATTGCTTAAAAAAATGAATAAACGGAAAACATTTTAATCATCCACAAAAATATCTAGACAAAATTATGATCGATAATGAATTTTTTATTAACTAATTATTTTAAACGATACAAAAGATTATTTATTATTTATTATTTATTCAATTTTCATGAAATAGGAGCCTTATATTTGACTAATTGAAAGAAACTAAAGGGTGAGACCTTTTAAGTGGGATTATCATTCTTGCAATTGATGAAGTATCCGAGCAAAGCATAGAAAATCTAAAGTGCAAGTTGGATGATGCCGCTTCATTTGGCCACGAATTTTCGTTTGAAGATTTCAGCTCCAAGTTGCGTTGGACAATGTGAGGGATCCAGTGAAAATGGATTTGGACACGTCATATATAATCACATGATGATAAAGGGTTAAAGACCACACGCAAAAGCCAAAAGAATATTCCTCGTTTACCATAGAAAAATTCAAGTTGCAATCTGCAACAGCCCGTGCCCAAAGTTTCGGAATTCGAGGAGGCAAATAAGGAAAAAAAAAATGTAAAGCAACATGAAATTACCAATTCACGTGGAATTTAAAAGCCGAAAGGGCATATTTTAATGTAAAACCATAGTGAGAGTCTCAAATATTTTAAGAAATACGAATGTTAATACCCGACTTCATTTGGAAAGTCTTATGGTTTTCTTCGAAAAGTAAAACGTATTTATTGTTTTATGAAAGATGACATTGTTTTGGAGGGCTTAAATTCAAATCAAACACCCTTTAAAGAGACGAGAGCAAAAGCATCCCGATCCACTCCCTAAACATTTAGTTATAACTCCGAGTACACTCAAAAAGTCAATTAAGTATGGACCCATTAGAACCTTAATTACGCTATCAAACTTTAGGTAGGTTTCATTTCGATTCAATCCCTTCCAATTTTACCCTCAAACAAAATGCCTCTTACTCTCACGATAAATGATCAAGAATAGTAAAATTCCACTTTTTGCGGAGCACTTCCTCTCTTAACAATCCGCCTCACACATTTTTGTGGTTCATAGAATCCTCTTTATCACCTTTGCAAATTATCTCCACTTCTTATCGCTATTATCTTATTAGTTTCTGAACAATATACATAATAACAATTGAGCACGCTTGGTATCCTAAAATTCAGATAAAAGTATTCACAAATATCTTTTCGATAACTAAAATTCACAATATGAAAATCCTTGATGAGCATCAACTTATCGACAAGCTATATTCAAGCAATCTAGAATGGTTTGAGCATTGAATACTGGACAAAGAAACTATGTATGCCGGTGCCACAGATTCGACTAAGATTATTTTAACTTTAGTTGATATTTTTGAAGCGTGTAATGCTATAAAATAGAAATGTAAATAGTAATAAAAACTCTTCAAAAGAAAATCAATGCTATAGTTATCACGTCATCTCCCTCTTTTTTAATTATTTTTATATGGTACGCGGTTTGCATAAATATCTTTTTTTTTTATGAAATATATGACATTTGAAAAATTGTTCAATCATTTACATCAATAATTATAGCTGTAAAGGGCGTACAAAAGAAAATGGAATCAAATTCTGTCTCTCTTTTTATACTCATGCCTTGACATTTCTCATCACGCTCCCATCGACCCACTGAGGCTCACATCATATCCCGTCTTCTTCGCAATGGCCACCGTCAAGCAAGTCCTCGCCGGGATCTCAACTTCCGGCAAGAGAAACCGAAAGCTCCTTCTTCTCTCCATCTCCGGTTGCCTCGTCCTCGTCGCCGCCGTGATCGGCATTGTCGCAGGCGTCACCTCTCGCCACCGCGGCCGGAACTCTGACGTTTCCACCATCACGCCAGCGACCCACGCCATCCTCAAGTCCTCATGCAGCTCCACGCTCTACCCGGAACTCTGCTACTCCGCCGTCGCCGCCGTCCCCGGAGCTGCCGCGGGCCTCGCCACCCAGAAGGACGTGATCGAGGCGTCGCTCAACATTACCACCGTTGCCGTGGAGCACAACTTCTTCGCCGTCGAGAAGCTGCTGAGAAAGAGAAGCAAGAGCCTGACGACGAGGGAGAAGAGGGCGCTCCACGACTGCCTCGAGACCATCGACGAGACGCTGGACGAGCTCCGGGAGGCGGCGCGGGATCTGAGATCGTACCCGAGCGCGGCGAAGTCGCTGACGCAGCACGCCGACAACCTGAAGACGCTGATGAGCGCGGCGATGACGAACCAGGAGACCTGCCTGGACGGGTTCTCGCACGAGGACGCCGACCGGCGCGTGCGGGAGTCGCTGGCGGAGGGGCAGGTCCGCGTGGAGAAAATGTGCAGCAACGCGCTTGCGATGATCAAGAACATGACCGACGCGGACATGGAGGTGGAGCGAATGGCAGCGGCAAACCGGAAGATGCTTGAGGAAGAGGATCGGGTTCAGGTGCGTGTTTATAACTTTATTAGGTTAATGTTTTCTACATTGTCGTAATGTTGAAGATTTTTTTAAAAAAAATTTGCCCACCATCCCATCAACGGAGCAGTCTGCTTAAATTCTTTGAACCAGGGTGACAAGAGTGGGTGGCCGGAGTGGCTGTCGGCTGGGGATAGGAGGCTACTGCAGTCGACGGCGGTGACTCCGGACGTGGTGGTGGCGGCGGACGGGAGCGGGACCTACAAGACGATCTCGGAGGCGGTGGCGGCGGCGCCGGAGAAGAGCAGCAAGCGGTACGTGATAAGGATAAAGGCGGGGGTGTACAGGGAGAACGTGGAGGTGTCAAAGAAGAAGACGAACCTGATGTTCGTCGGCGACGGGCGGAACAACACCATCGTCACCGGGAGCCGGAGCGTGAAAGGCGGTTACACCACCTTCAAGTCCGCCACCGTCGGTATGTGTTTCTGACTGACCCAACTACAATGTCTTCGTTTGTTAGAGTACACGTCACTCGATCAAGCAGTAAATGCTCATAAAAAGAAAAATTAATCAACTACCCAGATACGTACAACTTGGTTTGGTAGTGAGGTACGTGCAAGTAAATTCACCAGCTTTTGGTGGCATTTACCGCTCATATATAATTGCCGTAGGTATAACCTTAATTTGGGCTAAAGTTATAAGGGCGACAATAGCGTTAATAATTGAATCAATGGAGAGAAGAAAGTCCACCTTGTCAAAGCAGAATGAAAGCTGGACGATATGACTAAACATCATTATTGGCGTGTTAGGTTTGGAAAGCTAGGGAAATGGGAAAGCGAGAAAGAACTGTGAATTTATGTGGGAAAATTGTTTAAAAATAAATTTATTTCATTTTAGCTTATAAACTTTTCAATTTTGATAATTGAATCCTTCACCTTTTTAATACTCTACCAATTGAATACATCGGGTCAATTTTCATTGAAAATCACTAACTTGGGTATTGATAATGCCACATAAAATGATCGATACTGATGTGAATAATTTTTACTTTTTATTTTCTTTTTTTTTCCTTACTGATGTGAATAATTTTTACTTTTTATTTTCTTTTTTATTTTCTTATTAAAGTATGGCTGGGGTTGGCGAGTGAGGGTTGGCCGGTGACCCCAGTTGAGTTTGCCAAACAAAAATAAAAAGAAAGACAAAAAAATTAAAAAAGAAGAATGATTAAAAACAATTGAAATCTAAAAAAAAACAAAAATACTGATTGTGTCACGTAGGATTTGCGGTTGTCCACGCCAGTGATTCCTATCTAAAATTGACTTAAAAGATTTAATTGGCAAAAATGAAAGGTTTATGTTTGGAATGGTGGGAGTGTAATAAATTTAGGAATTTTTTAAAATATTTGTTGAATTTATGTCAGAATGAATATGAAGAAATTTTTTTTAATACTATTTAAATCGGACCCCTAGTTGGCACGTGATGGAGACTTGACCATGGCAGTCCCATCTCTCGAACTGATTTAAAGTGAAAACGACAAGGAAAAACGGATTGGCCCTAACACATACATAGGCGACCCGGATTTGGCCCTCTATTTCTTATGGTTTTCGTTTGGTCCAACTGTCACTCGGGCTTGTCAAAGGTCAAATTTTGCGCACTTCTTTGAGTGATAAAAGCGTACTTAACGACATTAGTAATATGGTATTTTCATCCAACATGTATGTTGCCCGAACCAAAGTGAAAGTCCTTTGAGAATTTTAAGTTGCATTTTTGCAAACTGAGGTGTGGGTTTTTTTCTGGCTTCTTGACGTGCTTCTCCTTCTCCTTCTTCTTTTTTTACCCTAAAAGTTATTAAAAGTTAATGTTGAGAATTAAAATGTACAAAAATAATTCGTTTCTAATTGGGGTGAGGTTATGTGGTTGGTAGGTTTTGTACCGCCCGTTGCTACGTGCGGCACTTTTGCCCAAATTCGTACGCGGCTCGTGGCACGGGGGTGGGGGGGGGGAGGGAGAATCTCTGCCCTCCGTTCCTGCGATTAGTGGATCACAGCCAAGCTGGGGCGCGGGACAGATCTTGAATCTTGATTGGGGCGAACTGATTTAAAGTGAAAACGACAAGTCGTTCGTGGTTCCCACCTTTTCTCTTTTTTCCTATCTTTGGGCTCTTTTCTCTTTCTCCCTCCGCTCGGGATTTAACACGTTGCGGTACGACGAGGCGACAAGGACGGTTTCCGCTTCCGGGATGCTTCCTTCGTCCCTCTTTTCTCGTTCCTTGTCTCGTCACTCCCGTTGTAAAGAAGCTAAAGATGTTACTCGTCATAATGGCTTATCGAAATGTGACATTTTGTCGTGCACTGCAGCGGTGGTCGGGGAGCGATTCTTGGCCCGAGACATAACCTTCCAGAACACCGCCGGCGCTTCGAACCACCAGGCCGTCGCGCTCCGCGTCGGCGCCGACCTCTCCGCCTTCTACCAATGCGACATCCTCGCCTACCAGGACACCCTCTACGTCCACTCCAACCGCCAGTTTTTCATCAACTGCTTCATTGCCGGCACGGTCGACTTCATCTTCGGTAACGCGGCCGTCGTCCTCCAGGACTGCGACATCCACGCTCGCAAGCCGAACTCCGGGCAAAAGAACATGGTTACCGCTCAAGGCCGAGCCGACCCGAACCAGAACACGGGGATAGTGATCCAAAAGTGCAGGTGCTTGCGTAGGAATAGTAATTATTTCCTGAGTGTATGATTTGGGGTCCTTTGCTAAAATAACTCAAGCAACCGTGACCCTAAATTTTGGCCAATGATGCAGGATTGCCGCGACGGGCGACCTCCAACCGGTGAAGGGCAGCTTCCCGACATACCTCGGGCGTCCGTGGAAATTGTACTCGAGGACGGTGATAATGCAATCGTCGATCTCTGACGTGATCGACCCGGTGGGTTGGCACGAGTGGGACGGGACGTTCGCCCTCGACACCTTGTACTACGGAGAGTACCAGAACACCGGCGCGGGCGCTGGGACCTCGAAGAGGGTGAATTGGAAGGGCTTCAAGGTGATAACGTCCGAGGCAGAGGCGCAAGGGTTCACCGCCGCCAATTTCGTCGGCGGAGGCAGCTGGTTGAGCTCCACCGGGTTCCCATTTTCACTCACCCTGTGAGCAAAGATCGAGACGGTTTGTACCATGAACAATTGGCATTCCGATTACACATTAGGTTATTGTCCAGTGGCTATCGCCATCGGGTTATTTATTTCAGATAATGAGAGGAGATGACTTGAGCGCTTGGTGTTCTTGAGAAATCGAAATAATTCAACCACGCCGTATGATGTTATGGGACGGTTAAGAAAGGAGACGTGAGATTTATGTATGTGTATGAAATCATCAGCAAAATTGTTTAAAAAATCGTAAATTTATTGTACGGCCACCAATCGTAAATCTTGGACCTACGTGACAAGATAAAGAGGCCAAAAGCTCCACAATATCACTGGCATGCGGACTTAGCTGAGCACGGCCATCACCGACCAAAAAACCTGCTTAGATGCACTCCGAGAGACCAACTCCGCCCGCCTCGGTGGCATGAAACTTGCCATGCAAAACTCCACTGAGTTCACCAGCAACAGCCTAGCCATCGTCACCAGAGTCGTGAGCCTCTTAGCCACCTTCAACGTCCCCATTAACCGGAGGTTGCTAGGGTTTGAAGGCATGCCCGATTTCCCAAGGTGGGTCCGCCCGGATGACCGGAGACTACTCCAAGTGGGTGAACCTGAGGCCGCATAGGACATAACGGGAAACTACGAGACGATCGTAGATGTCGCGGCCACGGCCGCGATCCTGCATCAAAGCCATGACGTCCTAGGTTCGCCACATATACTATCGGCTTGACGTTTTAAAATTTAAAAGAGATAACAAACAAAAATAAAAGCACGGCACTTCATTTATCTATGGCCGACAAATGTCGAGTTCATTTTACATATATCTTGGAAATATGTCGGTTGGCATCAGAAAAATCACCAGGGGCCCTATCCACTATATAAAAATCGAGAACTGCTATTTCAACCAAAAGAGTCCCATCAAAAGTGGATAGGTAGTCCGCCCTGCTACTTACCTAAAAAAAATTCAATGATAAAGGGTGAGATAATAATCTCAATAAGTTAAATTCCTAATTCGTCCACTCGTCAATCAATGGAACAACAGACACAGATGACCGAAGAAGCATAACTTTCACCTTGCATTAGGATAAAAGAGTAAAATGGGGTAATATAATAGGGTAGGAGCATTTATACGGCCCATATTATCATCGCGCAACGGAGAAAATTATAGTTCCGTAAGTGGACCAGTTTGTCTTTACACAAACTTCATATTGTTTCGTTCCGCCTCCGAAATCGATCCCGATCACACAGCAGGGTCTTCCCATAAAATCCATGGGGAATGAAACCTCAATTAATTTCTCATTTCATGAATCGTGTTTATTATTCTTTCCTTTGCATCAAATCATTCTATCTTTAACGAATCAGTAGAAACCACTGGTGATCAGGGAACATGGCACAAGACATATGTAGATCAGTGACTAAAGACCCATAGCAAACAATCATCTACGAGAGCGACCCCGTTCACCCTTCACATAATTAACTCGTTGTTCGTTAACTACTCGAGGAGATTTCCTTCTACCTATATAAAGTCTCAGTTGCATAAAGCTAAGTTGAACACAAAAAAAGAACCCCTCATGTTTTTGGGTCTAATGAGTCTACACTCTATTGAGTTCAAGACCATTTATTGGCTCATTGGACGGCCACCCTTCTTGACTTTTCTTGTCCTACCACAATCACAGTTGAATGTACATTAATTTGGTACCCAGCTACAAACTCAACTGTGAAGTCTCCTCAGCCAGCTTAAATGTAGCAGTAATCAATTCAGTTTCTCTTCGCCTTTGACTTCCAATATTTCTATCCATCCTCCACTCTTACGCATCGCCATTTCTTAAGATCAAGACTAAAGCTACGGTAACCGATACCCCTATCTTATTTTATTTTTCTTCTTGTTGTCTTGGCTCAAACACCCCTGAGTGCGTGAACCTCCTGCTTGTAATCGTCCAAGCTAGGCTGTCCAAGCTTAAAGAGCTAAACAACCATTTTAGTCCATCCCCGCATATCACATCGGCCCTATATGTTCTTGGCAAGGTTCCTGCAGTCCCATAACTGTCCTTAACTCTAAACCCTTGCGACATGCACCGAGGACACCCACCCCACAAGCTCACAGTCTAGCGGCAAAGCTCCCTCACCGCGAAAGGAAACGTCTCGGAAATTGCAGACCTAACAGTACTCTTCTCTCCTAATCCACCTACTTGCGTTCAGTCGCACATGTTGTCTTGTGTTCTTTACCTCAATGCCAGCGCACTGTCCTTACCCACACTTTGGAGCTACTCCACTAACAATAATTTTCCTTCCCGAATTCTTCTTCCCTTCACTTCACGGTCCACCGCAACCACTAATCAACTAATGGACAAGTTAGGGGGCTTAACCGTGAATTTGCTGTGCGAGTCTCCTTCGCTAGTCGCCGGCGATTCTACTTGAAGTCGACGAGATGGTGCGACAGCCACAAGGTGGAAAAAAAATGGGTTTCTTCAGTGCTCTGCTCTACCTTCGTTCTTGCGTCCTTCTAGCGATTTCCACGAGGGTGCAACTGGAGCAGATTAAAAGGAGTGTGGACTTATGAGCTGCTGGGCCGGTGAACCAAATCTGGGCTGTTCCCAATTAGGCCAATATTCTAGATTATTTCTCCTTAGGCGGCATTGCACACCAAAGAACTGCATTGGGCCCAAATTCTGGGTCGCTATTCGGGGCTTTTTCTCCCATAACCATGACCAGTGCAAATTCGGCCCGATGTCTCAAGAAGGACCCGTGGGCCTCTTTCTTCTCCTCGGCCGCCGTCCATCTTTATGTGGCCCATCACGCGGGGCAACTTCTTTCAACTTGAATCCTAATTCATTCGATCCAAGTAAGCTTTCTAATCCATTTCGTTCCTTTCTTCGTTAATTTGGATTATTTAAGGCGGGCGTTACAGTAGACGTGTTGGTGTTTGTTTGTATAATGAACAAATAAGGTATTTTCCTTGTCCCACAGAAGAGGGATAAGAGAGTGTAAGACACTTTAAATATGATAAGGTTATAGCAGTCTTTCAAATGGAGAGACAGATAGGTAAGCTAGATCTCATCATACTCACGTGCGGATGCGCGATTATTAGACGCCCTTAGCACGCGCGCTGTAGACGGAAATAAGCCTTGGCCAATAATTTTGTTCATGTATTTGGGACCAAGATGTGTGTTCTATTCATATTATATAATAGAATGGACAATTCTAGTCACTTTCGGTGGTTACTTTGATTTTTTCACTTTTGTTCAAAAGAAAGGTAGTTATCTTTCCATTGTTTTGCAAAAAGTTTTGGGAAATTTATTAGAATTGTTATTTAGTATTTTCACCGTGACTTTGTTGAATTCTTAAGGGAATTACCAAAAACCTATAGCAACTTCGTAAGGCAAATTGATCTTAAAAAAGAGTGATTACACGCCTCAAAATCCGACTATATTATCGCTCCATTTCCTCTGATATTTTCCCAACAATGGAGGCCATACCTAAGAAATGCTTGTCGAGGTTTGTGATCTACGGGAAGGCCGGGGTTTATAAGGAGAATGTGCTTTTGAATAAGAGCAAGTGGAATGTGATGACGCATGGGGGTGGAAAGACCCCTATCATCGTCACCGGAAACCTAAATTTCATCGATGGAACTCCGACATTCGCGACGGCAACTTTCGGTAAGCATTGTTGGTCTCTCTGATTAAAACAATGCTTCCTCTTCATCTGTGAAATATATTATGTCAATTATTAGCTCTAAACTTTAATGCTCGACAAATGCACTAACCAATAATTTTTGTTCAATACCAGCATGTTGTAGTTAAAGGCTTCATTGCCAGGGAAATGGGGTTCGTGAACACCGCGGGCCCAGCAAAGCACCAGGCAGTGGCATTCCGGTCGCAGTCCGACCTCTCCTGGATGTATCGGCGCGTGTTCCGCATGTTCCGGGACATGTATTGAGGTGAATTGCCAGTTCTACCGGGGACTGCAATGTCACAGGCACAGTGGCCTTCATCTTTGGGCAGGCACCGCCGCCGCTGCCCTCACCCGCCAGGACTGCACGATCCCACCTCGCCAGCCTCTGAGCTTCCAGTACGACACCCTGACGGCCCAAGGCAAGTCCGACCCGAAGCAGAATGGTGGGATCTCGATCCACAAGTGCAGGATAACTCCGAGCACGTCCAAAGGGCTGGACCGAGTGGATCACCAACGTGCCGGGAAAGAACACGAGCGGGCGGGCCAAGTGGCCCAGGCACCACCCAGCCCTTACTATGGACCGGGCCCGGAAGTCATGGTGGGTTCGTTCATACAAGGTAACGCTAGGTTGGCCCAAACTTGGGTGTGGAGTCGTTTCCTTTTTGTATTTGAAAATATGCTTCTAGATTTAGGAACGAAAGGGGAAAAGAAGAAGAAGAAGCGAAAACCGCTTTGAAATCTTTGAAAAAAAGAGAGTGGAAATTTAAGGATGTGAAGAAAAATTAGAGAAGTCCATGGTGCAATCTAATCGTTCGATTACAATCCGACAGTTTCCTTTGACTATGAAAAATTAGGTTGATAAATGTGCACGTGACGCCATTGGAAAATTTCTAATCACCTGCAATATTTCCAAATTGGCTGCCATGAATCACTCTAATCAAAATCAACTAATTAACTTTGGCAAAAGTGAAGAAAAGTGAAAGAGTGAGAGAGAGAGAGAGAGAGAGAGATTGGTTAATTTGGACCGATAGCAGAAGTCATTGGCGTACCGACGGCACCAAAATTTTATAGTAGTGTAAAGGAGCTCTTTAAGAACAAAAAAGAGAAACAATGTAGAATTAGGCAATTTAATGAAGTAATGGAGTGCACCGTTTTATCTACTCATCCCGATAACCATATGTTTAGTGTAAATTGATGTCTTATCATTCTTTCTTAAAACGATCATTGTTTCCTATAAAATGGCTATTTTCGATGATTTAGGATACCGCCTTCCAATAGTACATAAAAATATTGCCGATGGATAAGTTTCGTACAATCTTAGGTTAGTTTTTTTCACGGAAAATTGTTTGATTTTGAAAAACATTTTTTTAAAAAAATCATCGCTTTTTATCGCGTGAAAGAATTAGCCGTTAATTTTTTTTCATTATCTATGGTAATTTATGTTTAAACATTTTCTCAAATGATGAAAAATGAATGATTTGGCAAATGATTTCCTAAAAATGATAACTTGTATCGCTTATAAAAAAAAATGAATGAGTTGTAAATATTTTCATATTTAGACTTAATATTACATAAATGTATAAATTGGCCACTTTATTAGTCATGCAAAATGGAATTGGCTACATATAAATGTAATAGACATGTTATACTACTTGATAGCCCCCCGAGAGAAATTGTCTAAATAATAAACGTGTTCGTTCATATCGAGACTTGCGTTTTAACCACGGAGTATGCATATTCTCTTGGCGCCATTGCCCAACAGCACACAACACATTTGTCCCAAGCAATTATGTGGTGTGTACAAAAGGCGAAAACTATCATGCCATGTAGGGGATTACTGTTGACACCTGATTTTTAATCATCTTTTCTTTTTTAAAAATTAATAGAAAATTCATAAAAATTCATAAAATTAGAAAATCAACTTTGGGGACCTTGACCTAACCTAGGGAACCAATTTTGACCAAAAAATAAATTTTCACATTTTCAATATTTTTCGGTATTTTTATTTTCGAAAATTAATAGAAAATCCATAAAAATTCATAAAATTGAAAAATCAACTTTGGGAACCTTGGCGAAGCCTAGGGAACCAATTTTGATCAAAAAATGATTTTCCGTATTTTTCGGTATTTTTATTTTCGAAAATTAATAGAAAATTCATAAAAATTCATAAAATTGAAAAATCAACTTTGGGGACAATGGCCAAGCCTAGGGAACCAATTTTGACCAAAAAATAATTTTCCATATTTTTTTGTATTTTTAATAATTTTCCACAATTGGAAGATATCTAATAAATAATAGTATTTGAAGCCACGAAAATGTGAAAAAAGAGTTGGTATTTTTCTTTCAATTTTCTCTTCATTTTGGCGGAAGAAAATTTGTGCGAATTAATTTGAAATTGGGAGTTGCTTTGTTAATCTCACTTTCCGATTAATAAATATATATATTTTTTAGTTCTGTAATTTTCGATTTTACTTTTGCATTTCTGAAGTCGTGATGTTGTTCTCTAATAGTCCAAGTATTTCAATGGCCTGATAGTGTTCCTTATTGACAATGGGGAACATGCTGTTAAGGAGGATACCTCAAGGATTATGATCTTCTCTTGGTAATATCATTTTAAATTCTTGGAAGGTTAGCTTGTCGAATAGCATTCGTGCATTTGAAATTGAGCGAGTATAGTCTCAGGATTATTTTTGGTGGCGAGAGTATGTGGAAGTGATGTCTCAAGGTTAACTTATTGGTTGTCAAGTTCTGAGGTGCTAAGAGCAATTATAAGCCCGGTGACACCAAAAGGAAATATCGAAGCGACACCAGAAAAAGGAAAAATTCCAGAATGGTGAGGAAAATCTGGTTGTTCTGTAGAGGCCCCGATGCTACCGGCACGAGTTGGATGAAAATGATAAGAAGCTCTTTGTTGCCTCATCAATCTATTACTTCCTGTTGAGCGCCCTAATATTATTGACGCTGAAAGTTCATCTCGAAATACCGTTGAGGAAGTCAATTACCGTGGAAGGAAGAGAAAGCTCGGTAAGAAAGGTTAGTAGACAAAAGAAAATGGCAGACAGAAGCAAAAGTGACCGAAAGAGGAATAGGTGGAAAAAGAAAAGGGGAACGGGGATCTTAAAATATGGCATTATCATGAAAGAACAGAAGGGATGGAGCGAATGATGGGTCGAGCACCTAAAGAATTAAAAATGGGAGAAAACTTGGCGGAAGGGGACCTCCGAAGTGCTGCTGTGTTGACCGAGAATAGCACAAACAAAAGAGGCGTGGAGGCCACTCAGACTTATATACGCGTAGCAACGAGAAAGAACGGCAGCTGGAGGATGATTAGGGAGACATAATCATGAGGAAGCTAAAAAAAAAAAAAAGAGAATGAGCAAGCTGGAGGGAGATGGGGGTCGGCATCGGTGAGAATGGGCATTCATTGGTGAGGAGCCTAAGAAAGAAGCAGCGCCGGAAGGGGCTGCCTTGCGGGAGATGCACGAATGGAAGCAAAATCAAGGCTGTGAATTGCTGAATTCTTAAGGAAGTCTGTTCAAAAAAAAAAAAAGGCAGCCGATTCTCCAAGATTAAATACACTTTTCTGCGTGCGTTTGCAACCCATAAAAATCCTCAACTCCAGCCGTCACAAGAAATGGAGAGCTTCGATCCCCACCACTTGAAGTCACTGTCGATGAGCACCTAGATGAAGACAATGTGATCATGCCGGAGGAAGGTCACGGCAATGAGAAGCATGAGGGGAGAAAACAGAAGGAAGAACCGATGAAACCAAGAAAGGAAAGGGACAAGAAAAAGTGAGTCGCGAGCTCAATGGAGAGAGGAGGTCCAAGGAAACAAATGGGCCTCGGTGCAAGAAATTCAAGAGCAGTGGATGAAGGGTATGGTGGAGAGTATGAAAGGCTATGATATGATCCGGGAGTCCGCGCCTGCTCCAGCGACTCCCCTATTCTTCATCTCAATTACATCAAGAAGTGGGCTCGGGCATTCACTTCAGTTGACCTTTGTGCCGAGAGGAATCAGGGTATCAATTGGCGTTGCCCTGGATATCAGCAGGTGCAACTGACATCATCAAGGGAGAGAACCTGGGGTTAAAAGACCTTCAACGTGGAGAGCTCGGGAGGAGGAAAACGAGAAGTTAACAAAAAAAAAAACTGGACTGTTGTTCCCTTGCTTCCAGAATTTCTACTTCGACGTTCAGCAGCATAAAAAAAAAGCTAAGTGACTTCCCTCTCTTCTTATCTTGGTTGCAAATCAATAGATTATGATTCTTCATTGCCTTTGGCTATATCTTACGTGCAACTGTTTCGTACCAGCGATTAACTATTGAGAACACGGTCACCATTCAAGAGCTAGACTCAGTGGATAATGACTGATGATGGGATTTGCTATGAATTGATGAAGACGATGACCCTTTGTGATGAAAGTGAGGAACGAGCGCTGCACCGGTCAACCCATGGTGACCATCGAGAGAATCAGTATCATTTGTGCGTAGTTCGTTGCTGGCCATCATCGCCAACTATTCGTTGTTCCTGTTGTCATGTCGTTGGTCGTCTGGGCGACGACTTGCACGATTACTTGTTGGGAGGGTTATAACTCGTAGCTGTCGTGTTATGCACGGAATATCCCCATCCTCAGTTCCACATCGAGTTCTAGATCGAATATTGCTCGGCCCCCTCGTCATCGCTGTTAAGGGCTTTGGCTTCATCCATGGTGCCGTCATCTCCTCCATGCACGTCTGCCATAACCTCTCCTCCATGCATGGCTTTGCGCCCCGCGTCCTGTACAACATCTGGAGCTCACCGTCCCGTCTAAGAAACGCATCTCGCCCCATCATCCCCCATATCACATCGTCAACCCAGCGCCTACCATCTCTGGTCCCTGATTCTTGAAAGTTCTCTCGACCCGCTTCTCTAGAGGTCGCGTCCCGACTTAGGTATTTCGTCCGTTTGTACGTGGTGGGACAAGTCATGTCAAAACAGGCGTATAGAGTATGCTTCTGTTTCCGACGGAGGTCCCGGCTCACGGCGTCAGAGGCGCCAGAGCCGGTCAAAGTCCTGTTCCAGCAGTATTCCAAGAATGAGGTCATGTCGGTCGATCAGCTCCGAAGGTTCTTGATCGAAGCCCAGAAGAAAAACAAGGTCACCAAGGAAAACGCGCAGGGCATCGTCAATAAGCTTCATGAGAAGAGATATTTGAACACCTTCCAGAGGAGGCGGCCCTCATGGAACTTCTAAGTTTCACTGGCGTCCTGCAGGAGCCCCTTGACTGCGAGTTCTCTCGGTGAATCTTTGTCGCCAAACTAATGAGCAAAGCTCTAGTAGACCCTCGGCACTCATCCATACTCTCTATGAAGAAGCCATTCACTAACGTTGGAAGGATAATATATGCATGGAAAAAAAATCTCCATGCAAGTGGGGGTGGTGATGGCAAAAAGGACTCCAGCATTGGGCAACGGGGATTCACTCGCTTGGGGGCTTCAACCTGCGATGGTCATCTTCCCTGAATTTCGCTGTTGCCCATGACGACAAGTCACCCACAACTAATACTCGTCCCCATCGGCAATCTGATTGGCACGTCCTTAGGAATTAACCAGTGCAAGAAGGTTCTTTGTCAGTCCTTAAGTCGGTTATTGACAAGTATGAAGATATAGCAGCCAACTGCCACCTCAAGTCGGCTGCGATGCGTTCTTACCTTCTAGTGCATCTGTTCAGTGATTCAACAATTGCGAGGCATTGAGATCTCGCAGCTGAGCAAGTCGAAAATCAAAGAGATGCAGGCCATCGTTAGTGATGTGGAAGCCGCGGGGATCGATGTGGCCTGGCTCCTTAAAGTGCCTGATGAGATTGCCGAAATGATTCAGCTCAACAAGCAGTACCGTGAAATCAAGACCGTGAAGAGACACCAGTGGGAGACATGAGGGAAAGTCTAAGAAAAGAAAAGCAAAAAAAAGGTCAAGGCTGCTCTGGTTGACTGCCGTGGGGACATCGATGCTGCTCAGAAGGAGCTCAGAAAGAGATAGCAAGTGCTGGCATTGGAGAAGTCTTCGCGGACGGCAGCGGAAGGTTTGCTGGCTCTTGCGCAGCACGAGGCCAAGGCCGCCGTCATCGAGCTCAACTGCGAGACTGACTTCGTCGCAAGAAATGAGATCTTTCAGTGTTTGGCCACAGCTTTGGCGAAGCAAGCTTTACTGGTGGAAAATCCTTCTAACCAAGTTTCTAGGATCTTTTGCATGGGACCTGTGCACTTAGAGGACTTGACGTTAAAGCTCGAGCTTCCAAAATTAATGGAGAAATAACAGGTCAGAATGCAGTTAAAGAAGTGGCTGCAATAATGGGAGAGAGCGTAAAGTTTAGAAGAGGTTACGCCACGTATGCTTCTTCACATGGTGTTCTTTCCACATATATCTTCGTGCTAGTTCCTGGTCAACTAAGAGGTTTAGGTTGTATTGCTGGAATCCTGTCTCTTGAAGTGAGAAACGAGAAATCCTAGATTGATGCACTCCAACGAGTTTGTTCAGGATTGGCAATGCATATTGTGGCTGCCAAACCTCTGATCTTGACTAAGGGACTTGTCACGCCCCCATGCATTAGAAAATGGATGGGAAGTCCTGAAGTCTCAAACAGAAACTTCAGGGAAAGCTCAGATGGCCATAGGCGAGATGGTCGAAGGTCGTCTACGCAAATACACGGGAGAGAAGTGGACAGCAGATGGCTTGAAGTGGTTCTTAAGCACCAACTAAACCCGACGTGTCCTGGAGCTTCAATGTTAGTCGAGCTGAGTCCGCGAGTCCCGCATCACCGGTCCAAAAGTTGCAAGCATTGACGCACGCAAGTTTTCTGCATCCGCTGATGAGCCTTCACCGAGCCAAATCGGCAATGTTATTCTTTGTTCGTGTAGGTTGATTTGTACCTCGAAGCGAGCTGTTGTTTCGTCCCTGGTCCGAAAGGCGCGCTGATCTCTTCCATGCCCCGTTAACAAAGAATGGTTGTGCCCCTTGACTGAGACGAAAGCGCATCACAAAGAAAATTCTGCTGTGACGACGTCTCATTCTAATACATGGTTCTGGAGAGAGTTATAATATGGAGGAGCCCCTCTCACGCCCAGGTGGAGGATTTTGGGCTGTTATCGCTAAAAGGAAACAACAAAGAAAGAGGGGTGTCCGAAACATGTACTTTTGAATCCCTCCAGCCCGTGAGCTGTCCCTCATTGTCAGCCATCGTGGAAGCAATCGAGGACGAACACTCCGCATGAGCTACTCATCGACCACCATTGTCCATCCGTGCCATTTGGTCCAATTTAGATTCGAAACAGGAAGCGAATCGATGGATGTTTAAATTGCATTCGGGTCCAGGATAACAAGAGATTCATTTGTAGCATTCTTTTCTTGGTTGGTTCATGCGGCCCACCCGTTGACGATATACTTGAGCCAAATTAGTGTCTGTTCGTTTGTCATGGAGCTCGTTTCAGTCATTAGACCTAGCTCTTAAAAAGAGATTCATTGCCATTACAAATCTGTGCATTGCTAACTTGAGGCAACAGCAGGTAATCGAGGAAATTGGTTTGTTTGAGTCGGGTCCACGATAGGTGTCCCCGTAGAGCTCTGCAAGTGAGACAGTGGAGGAAAAGATTCATGAAGAAGAAAGTCTAATCCTCAAAACTAAAATATATATATATATATATATATATATATAAAAGGGAATAGGAAACGGGGTGATGAGAAGCTGCCATTTGGATATACGTTGGGCCGGATCTCTCGGCCATATGGGCCTGCTTTATTAAAATGAGAACTATTTTGGACTCCAATTAAGAGGAAAATGGACTTCGTGCTTAGCTTTGTTAGGTTTAAGATATTTCGGGCTTGCTGATAAGTTTGGGCCTTTCCTTGTCTTAGATTTTGTTTGGGCTTTAGGTTTCCTTTGTAACTCGTGGCTTTAGAAGGGTTGGACTTAGAAGCCTAGCCCAGGCCATAATTTTCGGAATAAAAAATAAAAATTCTAAAAAAAACTCCCAAAAATTCACAAAAATCTCAGAAATTAGAAAACGGGTCATTTCGACTGATTAATCATATATTTGGTGGATTTCCATCCCAATCCTTCCAAAATGACGATTTTGCCCCTTATGGGCAAATCGTCTCGAAAAATTCTGAAAAAATTCTGAAAAATCTCAAAAATTAGGAAACGGGTCATTTCAACTGACCAATCCTATTTATGGTGGATTTCCATCCCAATTTTTTTAAAAATGACGATTTTGCCCCTTATGGGCAAATCGTCCCCAAAAATTCTGAAAAATCTCAAAAATTAGAGAACGGGTCATTTCGACTGACCAATCCTATTTTTGGTGAATTTTCATTCCGATATTTTCAAAATGACGATTTTACCCCTTATGGGTAAATTGTCTCGGAAAATTCTAAAAAAATTCTAAAAAATTATCAGAAATTGTGGAAAATAAGGGATGACCACATTCAACTGGTTTGACCTATTTTCCATTCTCTAATCCTTGAAAAATGATCACTTTACCCTTCTGATCAGTTTGACCCAAATTTTTTCCAAATCATCCCAAATGAATTTTCATGAAATTGGTACCGAAAGGGCGTTAGAATAATCTAATGTAACCAAGTCCCCGAACTCATTTTCTTTGGTTCGCAGAAATAAATTAGTTATCCCGCTAATTTATTTAGGTTTCTAATCGACCTACCAAGAATGATTAGTGGCGACTCCAAAAATTAAAAATCATTTAAACAAGAACCAAGTCGCGATTCGGTAGGGTTTGGGAGGGTCCGCGTTAAGTTAGTTAATCTAATTAACCTGATAATCCGTTCACCTAAAAAATGAATTTTAGGTCGCGACAATTACTCGATTATTCAAAGAGTCGGGGATAGTCATTGACACAAAAAAAACACGTAACAATATTCCATGGAGGGCTCATTATTAGAAGTGCTATAATTGCATAGTAATGTTAATAAGTTACGGAAGTCTTAAATCCTTCAAAAAAAAATTTAAACGATGAAAGTGCACACTTGCAAGATTTTTATAAATAAATAAAAACATAACAAGGAATGAGGTTAATTCTCTAAAAAAATTTCAAACTTTAGGTCCAGTCTCAAATTTGCCTTGAAATTTTTTGTTGTCTCGGAAAAAATCGTAAATTTTAGGTTAAGTTCCAAGTCTGCCCCGATTTTTTTTTTGTCTCGTACAAAAACTCTGAATTTTAGGTTTAGTCTCATTTCTATCTCGAATTCTATTTTTTTCTTTTAAAAAATCATTGACTTTCAATCTACCCTGTGGTCCAATCCCAACTTGAAATGGTATTTTTATATTGATAACAAATCCACATCAGTAAAGTAACAAGGTGATAGGTACAAAACAATGTGGCTAACAAATCCACCCAAACAAAGAAAATTATTGGAATTCTTCAAAATAAGATCGTTATAGGACATGAAAATTAGGGATGACTAACAATGATTTTTCGATAGAGGGTTAATGCTGGCATATTTGAGATTAGAGTAAAAACTGGTGACTTTTATTCTAGACAAAAAAGAAGTTCAAAGTAGATTTGAAATTAGATTTAAAGTTTGGGAATTTTCTCGAGACAAAAAAAAAACTCTTGACAAATTTGGGATTGGGATTGGACTTAAAGTTTGGAGTTTTTTTTTTAAACAAGAAAAGTTTGGGACAAATTTGGGTTTAGACTCAAATTTGAGTTTAGACTCGGAACATAATTGAGATTTAAAGTTGAAAAGTGGAAAAAAGTCAATGGCTCATCGATCGAAACTCTTTAAATGCGAGAAGGTGTGTGGCTTCTTGCCGTTGGGAGGAGATGACTTGCCGGGCAAGTTCATCATTCACGACAACATAAATATATAAAGACAGAGATTGGTTGCTGTTTCTTCCTTTCCTTTTCCACTTGTTTTTTTCCCTTCTGGTTCTTGGGGGGGCTTTTGCTGACGATGATCTTCTGGTATCCTGCGTCGCTTCGCACGCCTGCGTCCATGCTGTTTCAAGAACACACAGAAAAAAATAAAAATAAAAAAAAACCCAGGGAAAAGATAAGAACCGACTCCCGAAAGGGTTCGAGCAGAACACCACGTAATGCGACAACGAGCAGTTTTCGCCAAATTTGCTTAATAAAGAAATGAACTTCCAATTAAATAAATCAGACACCCATCATTTGAAAAAACAAATAAAAACCGCAAATTGATATACATACCATAAATTTACCCTAGACTACTTTTTTTTATCATCAAAAACCCAAAATTGATATACTTTTGATAAATTTACCCCAAATTGATGCGTCCGTGACAAATTTATCCTATGTCGATTTTCGTTAAATTTTATCGTCAAATTGTTAAGTTGGATAACACGTGACAATTGCCGGATGTGCACGTTTGGGGTTTTTACCCCGTGTTGTATCAATCCAGGATTTTTCGTGATATTAATTTAATTTAACGAAAATTAACGAAAGATAAATTTGTCACGTATGTATTAATTTGAGGTTTTTAACGATCAAAATGATTAATTTAGGATAAATTTATCGTAAACATACCTGCATGAAACTTTTAAAGAGTTATAAATAGTTTAAGATAAATTTATTATAAATGTATTCGCTTGGAATTTATTAACTCAAAAATAAATTAAGAGCGAAAACGAGAGAGAGATTTGAACTTGGAGGCAGGCGTGATTTGACTAAATACCGTGGGCCAATTGCGTTTGGAAGATTTGGACAAGCGGAAAAACGCTCGCTCGTAGAAAGAGAGGGAGGGAGAGGAGAGGGGGGCGCGACGCGCACACGGAGATTTCATCGTCACGTCACGTACCCATCTCTGCTTTGATCGCGGGTATATAAACGATGCGGAGATTCGCAGCAGAGACAGCCCGAGACCTCCTTCGCTCTCAGTCTGTGCGACGCCAGAACCGCCGCAGCTTGCTCTCTCCCCTCGCCTCTCCATCTCAATCTCGTTTCTCGTCCTCCACTTCACCTCCCGATTCGCCTCCTTCCATGGGTTCTCCGCCCGTCACTCGCGATACTATTAATCCCAAGGTACCATTTTTGTTCCCCTCTGGTTTTTCTTTTCGCTTTGTTTTACCACCCCCCCCTTTTTTTTTATGGTGAGGGTGAAACAACTTTGATTAGCCGCTTTGATGTTCTTTGCGACATGGGTTTTCCCTTGATGTTGCTCCATGCGGGTCATGTGGGGTTGGCTCTTGGTGTTGACTACTTTTTAGGCATTTCTTTCTGCCTGTCGTTTTTAATTTCCTCCGTGTATTTTGTTTCTGGGTGCTTGCATGATTACGGATTACACGCTCTGTAAGGGAATAAAGCCATTCTGCTTTATTCCTTCTGGTTGTTTGTTCTCTTTATTTATGTTTCCTGCTTGTTTCTTTTCCTTTTCCCCCTGGTCGATTGAGTTGAAAGCTTTTTGATGGTCTACAGTACAGGCTCTTGAGATTTGACCGTATGTCTATGTACTGAGAACATTGGGCCACCAACTAAACATGTAGCTCATGATTAGAGCTCAAGTTTAAATCTTTGTGAAGCACTTGGCGCTTGCCATCACTATCCTTCTCAATTGATGTGAATGACTGGCGGCTCATGGCCAACATTCTCTGTCTAAACTGATATATTGTCAATAGTGGGGAAGTCACTGGTTCCATTGGGACTGTAATGTGTTTTTGCTCCATGGCGTTGTAGTGCCGCAAAATCTGATCCATTCAAGTCGAATCAAGGATCATCGAAAGAATATTTAGTCATTCTAGTGAAACATTGAACTTAGAATTGAAGGCAGAGTTGGGTTCAGTCCTTTTTCTTTTTGAGATTCCTCATCATGCATTTGTGGCTCTTGGTTGCAGTCTGTAGAATTATCTTCTCCTAGTGTGGTTTTTCACCTTGCGTGGTTCCTCTTATCCAGGTTCTGAAATGTGAATATGCTGTTCGCGGTGAAATTGTCTCCATTGCCCAGGTGATGTGACAATCTGCAATCTGCAGCTCGTTTGTGATTACAGATAAATACACTTCAACAGGGGTGAAAACACTTGTGAAGAACCTACTTATGGGACCCTCAAATAATCGATGGACAGTGACTGTCCTATGCTGCATGACTAAATGATGACAATCTCAATATCAAATTAAAATATACAGTTTTTTGGGTTATTGTTTGTAAGACTGATGCTTTCGAAACATTGTTCACAATGACCCAAAGAAAGATACTTGGCACAGAGGGAATATGTTTTTCAGTGATCTTATGCAGGGCCAAGTATATGATATGTTTACTGAGAGTACTTGTGGCATTTTTTTTTTTTGGGGTACAGCGTTTGCAGCAAGAGCTGAAAGAGAACCCAGGTTCTCATCCTTTTGATGAGGTATTTTTTCTGCCCTTCATGTATTATTCTTCATGGACAGTTCTCATGCTATTATTGGAATGGGTATCTCACAATTAAGTTCAGCATTTGAAGATATGGTCATATTCATTATACCTGCTCGGGTAGTTAAATCCTATTTATTGAAGCAAAGGATGTTCATGAACTTGTTCTTAACGAAAAGTTAAATGAACTGGGAAATAACTCACAAGGTTTATTTTTCAGAAAAAAAACAAATCTAAGAGAAGCATCTTGCAAGGATTAACTTGTACAGAACAAACGGGGGCTCTATCATGCAACTTGGAGTATTAAGTTCTGGTAGACTATGTACTGATTTTGAAAGTTATTCTTTTCCTGAGAGACGGCAACTTCTTTTCTTGGTGCAGATAGTTTACTGTAACATTGGAAACCCTCAGGCTCTGGGCCAGCAGCCAATTACCTTTTTTAGAGAGGTATTATTTGGTGTAGTTCAGCCTAGTCTGCATAACTCGATCTTTCCCCATGAATGCTCTAATTATGGTTATCCGTTTTGTAGGTTATTGCATTATGTGATCATCCATCCATTTTGGACAAAAGTGAAACCCAGGGCTTGTTCAGGTACTGACAAATAGCATCCTCTTTATTGCGTTTTTTCTGTTACAGAAGGATCACTGTCTTAGATTTCCATAGAACTGTCGATTGGGGAGGGGATATGGATTAGATGGATGAGTTTGTGACTAAGTGCTATGAATAGCTCAAGCGATGATGTTATCCACTCGTTTTGTTGAAGTTCACTGCGAACAGAAGTTCAAAATAGAATTGCGTTTAAGTGTTGTACGGGAGTTTCTATCATTTGAACTGAGTGTTGAAACTTGAGATGATTTGACATATATAAGCTATTGACTAGCTTTATGTTAAGTCACTGTCTGCTTTTGCCCATCCATAATCAGTTTGTTGAGTGTGCTCTCTTGCTTGCATGCGTCCCAACATACTAATATTGCCGGTTCATTGGCTCTGGCCGGGAATCTCTTTGATGAGGTGTTTTTTTCAGTTATTCCAGAATCAGTTATTTTCCATTGTGTAACTCTTTCTTGCATATTGCAGTGCCGATGCTATAGAGCGAGCTTGGCAGATTCTTGATCAAATTGCTGGGAGAGCAACTGGTGCATATAGTCACAGCCAGGTTTTGGAATATGGCCGTCTCTATACAGTTGTTCTTTTCCGGTTGCTACATGATTTATGGTGTCATCTTACGGATGGCAGGGAATCAAAGGTTTACGTGATGCTATTGCTGATGGTATTGAAGCCCGTGATGGTTTTCCTGCTGATCCAAATGATATTTTCTTGACAGATGGTGCTAGCCCTGCGGTACATCTGTATTCTTATCTTTTCTTTCTTCGGTGCTAGTTGTCTTTGGCATTAGGAGCTTTCAGGTTTCTCAGGGATTGATCTTTCATAGTTATATGATGAATAAGCTATAATTCCTTTACATGGTCTCAGGTTCATATGATGATGCAATTACTAACAAGATCAGAAAGTGATGGAATATTCTGCCCTATTCCTCAGTATCCTCTGTACTCTGCTTCAATTGCCCTCCATGGTGGAACCCTTGTAAGTTTATCACTTATAGTTAAAATCGAGATCCATAAGATGATATGTTAATGGGATTGTTTCAAAATTTGTCAATTAGTGTTTTTGGCCCTCTTAATGGCGTGCATCTATAATTTCTTTGCATGTTTTACATCTTTAATTGAGATGGTCCAGAGGTGTGCGTGAGGAATTAAGAGTGTGATGTATTTCTTCAGGTCCCTTACTATCTGGATGAGGAGACGGGATGGGGTTTGGAAGTGTCTGATCTTCAAAAGCAATTAGATAGTGCAAGATCCAAGGGTGTAACTGTTAGGGCACTTGTGGTTATTAATCCTGGCAATCCAACTGGGCAAGTAAGAATTTGTGATTTGAGAACATTTTCCGTTCTAATTCAAATGCCAGATGCTGTCTAGAAGCATGTGTGGATGTCTTAATTTCGAATGTTCAATGTTTAGCCCTCTGACGATTTTTGAGTTTGTGGCTGCAGGTCCTAGCAGAAGAAAACCAGCGGCAAATAGTAGAATTTTGCAAGAAAGAAGGTCTTGTTCTTTTGGCCGATGAGGTTGGTCAATATATCTGGAAGCATATGCACAAGTAATTCTACAATCCCAATGCAAATTGAGGCTGGATGCCTGCTTCAAGCTAGCCAGTTGCTTCAATAACTCATTGCATTTGGGTGACCAGTACTTTTACTTCTTGTATTAAGAACGATTACAACATTGACTTGAGCTAACTTCATGCAGGTATACCAAGAAAATATTTATGTTCCGGATAAGCAGTTCCACTCATTCAAGAAGATTGCCCGGTCCATGGGGTATGGTGAGAACGACATCTCCCTAGTCTCTTTCCAATCAGTCTCAAAAGGTATGCTGATCTCTCCCTCTCTCTCTCTCTCTCTCTCTCTCTCTCTCTCTCTCTCTCTCTCTCTCTCTCTCTCTCTCTCTCTCGATATCTAAGTAAGATGTGGTAATCAAAATGACTGATAAGTCCAATACGTGGATTTTCCTTTTCTGTGGACAGGATACTATGGCGAGTGTGGTAAAAGAGGAGGTTACATGGAGGTGACAGGGTTTAGCGCTGATGTGAGGGAACAGATTTACAAAGTTGCATCTGTAAATCTTTGTTCCAATATCACTGGACAGATTCTCGCGAGCCTTGTAATGAACCCACCCAAGGTTTGATCTTTATTCGCTTTAGCTTTTCGCCAACTATTTTCTGATTCAAGATCAATGATTGCTTGAGCGATGCCCAACTGTAATGATGCTATTGTTTTGCAACATCCTTCTACTGGTACTCTTAAGTTGCAGTCTGACATATATCGGGATATGTACATGAACGCAGGTTGGAGATGAGTCATATGAGTCATATCGTGAAGAGAGAGATGGAATCCTCTCATCCCTAGCAAGACGAGCACAGGTCAGCTTTCTTTGCTATAGAGCAAAGATTAGTTAATATGAACTGAAATAGTTCTTCTTTCGGAATGACTGATACATGTAGGGACACCTTGGGGAGTATTTACCGGTGAATGGCAAAAAGGATACTACTTAGTAAAACCTTGCTTCTATCAATTCTCATGACATTATACTCTTTGTCCTCCTTTGAACAGACACTGGAGCATGCTTTGAACAGCTTAGAGGGCATAACGTGCAATAGAGCTGAAGGAGCAATGTATCTCTTCCCGCGTATTCATCTTCCCCAGAAGGCAATTAATGCAGCAGAAGCTGCAAAGACGGCACCAGATGCTTTCTACTGTCGCCGCCTCCTTGATGCCACAGGGATTGTTGTTGTTCCTGGTTCTGGCTTCGGACAGGTAATTTTGTTAGTGCGCAGTGTTCTATACAGGTAATTTCTTAAGAAGAAATTGCTGCTATGTGATATACATGTCGGAATATAAGCTTTCTTTTCATCCATATGATTAATGTTAAAGAGAAAACACTGTTTCCATAAGGAAGATTCTGATGAACACAATCATCCAACTTGATCCATATAGCTCGAGCTATCTGTGGTTGAGTCCTCTAAATACTTTTATTGCGTTTTCGGTGCTATGTGGAAGGTCCCTGGAACTTGGCATTTCCGATGTACAATACTGCCCCAGGAGGATAAGATTCCGGCAATCGTGTCCCGTCTAACTGAATTTCACAAAGGGTTCATGGATGAGTTCCGCGGTTAATGAAGATTCTTGCTCCTGGCTGCCTCTCGTCAAGGTAATAAGTGGAAGCTGTTATTAGCCATGGTCATGAATATTTTCAACGAGAGGAACATGTATTATTTGTTGTACTGGTCCTTTTTCTCTCTCTCGAGCTTGAACCGTCGAACTGAGTCAAGACACTGGCCCCAGAGGTGGATACTGGGGTCATCGCTTGTCAAATGGAAAACAGAACTATCTCACGCCTGCAGTGATGATTTATTTCCTGTAGTGTTCATCTTTAGCGCGTTCGAATCTTTTGCTCATTCTGTCTTAAAACTTATTGTATGGTTCGAAACTGAAGATTGATCATGCCTTAAAAAGTTTTCAAATTTGCGCATATCAATAGAATGGTGACTAGATTTTGGGCACATTTTTCGTGAAAATGCTACGCTTTTCCTGCAAACGGTGCTTAAAATGTGGAACTGAAACATGAAGGCGCAAGCGATACTTCACTTCAGCAAAAAGTGCCAGCTTCCGCATAACAAGTTAGGAACCGTTCCACTGTCACGTCTCAGATGCTCATCTGTCAAAGCCTTTAAATCACCATGTGCCTGTACATGAGCCTCACCTAACCTATTCTACGAAAGAATCCCCTTTTGAGTTCCTAGGTGTCACTGCTGTGCTGTCGCTGTGCTGTCTTGTCAGTAAGCTCTTTTCAACCATCCCTAGTTAAGAGCCGAGATTTTAGAATTGTGTTGGGAAAAAAGGGAAATGGCTATGTTGACTCAAGCTAGGATCGACCCAGAAGCGCCCAAGGATCGAAGAGGAAAAGGAAAAACATGTTCTTGTGATCAGTGATGGCTAGTGCAGGGTAAGCAACCACAGGAGGCATAGCTAGAAAAGTGGGAATCTTGGTGGTGGTGGTGGTTGATGATCTTCTTGGCTGGTTCAGTGGCCTTCTGAATTTGGTCACTGTGCTGTTGCCTGGCCTGTGCTCGCCACTCCTCTGCTCTTCTGTGCACATTTGCCATTCTCTTCATCAGCTTCTCTTCTAGGTTTGATCTCATCTTTTGTATTTTAACCTGAAAAGGCACAGTCCAACCGACAGCCAACTCAGACGAGGATGACAATTCGAGTGTAAAAGACAATTGCAAGATTTAAAATCTGGAATTCAGTATCACACTTTTGGCTTATACTGAACCCCCTTGATCAAAGATCAAGAAGGTATCCAGTTTGGCAGAAAAGACTGGAGCTGCAACTTCTTCAGATGATCTTGGTTTGAGGAACCCATCTCAACCCCCAAAGAGAGAGACAGACAGAGAGAAAGCTCAATAAACTAATCACCAAGAACTAAAAACCATGCCCCAAGCATGAGAGACAGCCCAACCCTAACTAAACAGTACCCAATTCCCCACGCTATCGTCTTATCTTCATACTGGTACGTCTGAGAGGGATCTTTCACGTGTTCACACAGCAAAGAAGCAACAAAAACCAATGAGGCTCTAAGTTTTTAAATTGTTTGCATGACGACTTTTAGGGAGCTAGGCATGCGGATGCCCCCAATATTGAATTGAGGACAGACGCTCAAACAGAGGTGGACCGGTCAAGAAAGAATTGTAAAACAAAAGGGAAAACGAATTAAGTTGAAACAGCTTGTGGGATTAAGGAGAAGACTGTGGCAGGTGCGTGCGGCTCGAGGAAGCAGAAGAAGAAGATGAAGCCAAAACGTTGGACTTGAGCGGACACACCGGGATATTAACAGAGATAATGCAGCCACTTGGTGGGTATGAACAGACCTAAGCATTCTAAATAACAAAGGTTCTGTTCCGTGTCACTAATTGTTTACAGAAATCAATGATCAAAAGCATTTTCGACGAACCACGTACTTCTTGTCCGGAACATCGAAGAACTAGCTAAAGTTGTCTGTAAACTCGACCGGTGTTTAGGTTCGAGGAGGCGGGAGTTCACACGAGAGGGCGATATAGTCAAGTACTTGCTTTTAGGCTTTGGTTATCTACTTGTTGGTCCACTAGGAGTATAAATTGATCCTGTGTGACAGGTCGCAAAGCTTAATCCAAATGGGCTAAAAGTTTACTCAAGCATTTCTCGGCAGCCTATGTATTACGCTAAGGCAAACACAATACCAGGAAGAACCAAGTATTAACAGTCAAATTCTCATATACCTGCAAAAACAATTGTCCCAAGGTGCTGCAAAATGGGGTTCACTTCAGAGGACAGGACGGGCAAATGCCAGAACCTAATGTTGTTTTTATCTGTTTGCTTCTATTCCACATTGTTGAATTAACCATTCCAATTAAGTACACATTCCTTGGCCACTAGAACAGTAAGCTAACCGGAAAGAAGGAAAACCAAGTAGTGGCAGTACCTCAAGCTTTCGGGACTGAGCTTCAGCTTTTGCACTCTCAAGGTTCACCCAAGCTTGAATCTTTGCCTCTTCCCTCTGGTACCTGCCCACTCGAGAACAATCATAACCCGCCACAAAAAGAGAGAGAAGATAAAGCTGGAGAAAGTAACTATCAAGTGATCAGTTTAAGTCAATACAGCCTACTTAATTACCTGAGGCAGCACTTCATCTTCTCCTCCTCCTCCCATGATGCAGCTCCTGCTCTGGACTCTGGAACACCGGATTTCTGAAACCCATTCGCGTCGTTGGTCTCAAAATGCCTCAGGCTCTTCGAAACATCCTCCTCCTCCTCTTCCCTGGAGCTCCAGTTGGAGGCAATGGAATCATACTGTGTCCCAAGCTGGAGCTTTGCCAGGTGGCACTCCTTGAGCTGATTCATGTCGATGGCAGTGATTCCACCATTGTTGCTGTAGCAAGTGTCCATACCCAATGGGCCTGACCGATCCGCTGGTGTGTTGTGCCTCGGCGGGGACGAAAACTTGTACGGGGTGTGGCACCTGGAGTTGGGGGAGCTGCCCAGCGGAGTCATCTCTGTGCCTGCGTCTCTGTGGTGGACCTCTGTGCCTGCATCTTTCATTGTTTCACTGGCCGAGTTCCTGAACAAGAATCCTTCTCTGGACGGGTCGGTGCATCTGAATTTTGGCAATATGGTGTCCACATCGTCTGTGAACTTATCTGTGGCGGGAACAAAATCCTCGGGACATGTTAATCAAGAACCAAGACTAGCTTTTTGCAGTGACGGCAGAGAGAGCGTGGGAAGAAGAAATTGCTGGGTTCTGAATGATAGCTGCATGATCATGAGAAAAAGTGGTACTTTTTGGCAGAATTAGAAAGAGCTCTTTGACATGAAAAATGAAGTTGCTTTTTGGACATAGGGAAGGTGGAGCATGCAGAATTTCTGCTTGGACGTACATGGAAATCAACTTCTCTTCTCAAAAGTAAGATCAGCAGAATTTGACAAATAGAACCAAAGGGTGCCTCTTTTCCTTTCTTTACATTCCTAGACTCAATTTTTGCATCTTAAAACCAAATTACTTGCTTCTTTGAGCTTCAAAGTTTTCAAAACGGTAAAGTTAAAGAAACAAAAGATAATAGAAGGGATCAGAAGGGTAAAAACATATGCAAAGCAGAAATGAAACAAGAAATTGAAAACAAATAGTCGGCGGAAACGGTGAATGAGAGAGTTAGGGAAGATGATGACCGTAGTGGAAAGACGTTAACAGTTTTAAGTCAAAGAGCCAAAATGGGTCAAGGTCTCTCCATTGAATTTTCTTTTTAAAAAAAGTAAACTATACCTTTTAGGATTACATCTGCAGGGGCAGGTGAGACCCCATTCAATGCTCTGGGTGGATTTTCATGTCCCAAAGACAGAGACTCCTGAAACTGAGAGACCACGGAGACTACTTCCTCGGTGACCCTTGACTTCTCCGCAAAGACCTCGACGTTGCTGTTGCTGTGCCTGAACCCATCGCAGTGCCTGGACACTCTAGGTGGTTCGAGGGGTTTCAGGGCATGCGCGGGCGAGTTGTGGCAAGAAGAGCTGCTCATGAGCCACTTCTCTGCATCGTCCCACTTGGAAGGGAAGCTCCTTCTGGATAGGTTCTTGCCCACGCTGAAGCTAAACACAGGCCTACCAGGGGTTGAAGGAGCCTGAAGCAGAGTCGCCGTGGTCTCTGTCCTCCTGCTCGTGACCGAGCTCACTCCATCTCTCCTCCTCTGCGCTGAAACCTCAAGAACGCCCCCACCCTCTGTTGGGTTGCTGCTGCTGCTGCTATAGCTCAGGGTTCCCACAACAGGGAATGACTTGACGAACTCAGATGTCTCTCTGAGGTTGAGCTTGCAAAGCGGGTCCGGGAATGCGTCCGCGTCCACGAAAGGGTTGTTGCTTGAGGTCTTCCCGTAGTCCATTGGTACCTCCTGAGTCACAATCACGAACAAGAACAACCCCCACAAAAAGATATCACCAGAAACAGAGAAAGGAACAACAAGAGCGCAAGAAAAGGAAGGGCTTTCTTTTTTTCTTCAACTTCTTACCTTATGAGATGAATACTCTGATGGGTCCTGACAGTAATACCATTTGGGAGTCGTGAGATCCATCGTCTTGTTCAAAGGGTTTGCGGAGGGGAACGAATGAATCTTTCGGTCGCCCTGGGCTTCTTGTTTGTCTCCTTGATTCTAAATATGTCGGTTCATTTTTGGGGCACGAGGGAGTTGTGCCGCGAGAGCGACAGAGGAGGGGAAAAGGGAGTGGAGGAGGAGGGGGATTGACCGCAGGATTGTGGTCAAGAGGCTGTTCAACTACGACTCACATGGTGCTGATGAGTACCTGCACCATACCAGGTCTGTTCTGTCCGTGGTGTTGTGTGAAATTTCCACTGTTACATCGTGTCGCTGTACTGTTTTGCGCAGGAAGCAGAGGAGGGACGGAGACCACAGGGTACTTCGACGTGAAAAGGAAGAGAGAGAGAGAGAGAGAGAGAGAGAGAGAGAGAGAGCTTTGGAAGGAGGAAAAAGGCTCGCAGAACCAGAGGCGGGGGAGAGAGGGAGAGGGAAAGGGGAGGGGGGGAGGAATCTATAAGTTGGTTTGTGCCGTGGATTTTCCAACCTATTTCTTTGGTCTATTGGATACAAATTTTGTCCTCTACTTCCATTTTATATACTCTCATTCCAAAATTGACCCTGAATTCCTTCTTCTTCTTCTTCTTTTTTTTTTAAATTACGTAAACCCTTGGACCTTGAGATGGTTTATGTTAACCCCCGAATTTTCAACTGTTAGGCAATACCTCTCAACTTTCATTATGGGACGGCTCTTAATTTTGATATAACGTGCATTATAATTCCAGCATTTAATCTGACCAATATGATCATTAAATTTTAAGTCAATATGCAGTATAATCCTTAAATTTTTAATTTGATCAATATGTTTCGTGAAAATTTGTAACATGTTCGACTTTTTTTTTTAAATCGAAGGTGTTCGGGGATCGCGCACCTCGACTAATCTTTCGGGAGGGTTAGCGCAGCATTCTACCGGCACGACCCTCCGCTTAAATCACCGATATTCAGCGAGATTCGAACCCAGGACATCTCATGAAAGAACCAAAACGCAAACCAGCTAGGCCACCGATGAGTGGGTTGTAACATGTTCAACTTAATCCATCAATTATATAAAAATATTCAATATAGTCCTTCTATTAATTTAAATTTAGGGATGACTTTGAATATTTTTTTAATAGTTCATGGACTAAGTTGAATATGTTCCAAAAGTTTGAGGGCCATAATGAATAAATTAAAAGTTTAGGTATTATATTACACACTAGACTTAAAATTCATGGATAATATTGGATAAATTAAAAGTTCATGAACCATATTACATATTTGGCGAAAAATTAAAAAACTTTTAGTGTTATTTTCCATTCATTTTCCTACGTTTGATGACTCCGTGTTACTTATTCTGTAGGCATATGCAATTCATAGGGCTTTTGAGAGGTACGAGTATATTTTCATCTCACTCTTTGTAAGGAATTTCTCTTTTACCTTGAATGGTTGTAGAAAATGAAAAAAAAAATCAAAAGTGCGAGAAAATTAAGTTAATTTAAATACTCACAATAGATTTTGTTAAGTTTTGATAAATATAGCTACTCCAAAGGAAATAAATAAGACGAAAGGAAACAAAAGGCTCAACAGAAACAAAAATGGTCGCAATGACAAAAGATTGATTACCATTATGCATATATGTAAATGGTCGTAACGTAGAGAAATGATGCGCTCGGCTCATAAAAACGGGAAAGCGGCCATCATTTTTGTAACAACGATGTCCACCAAGCTTGGGGAGTGTCTATGAAAATCCAGATGTCCGGGGAACTAATCGGCAAGAGAGAGTGCATTGAATCACACATTAAAAGAAAGCATCAGCATCGGCATCGGCATTGGTGTCGACACATTATATACGCGAAAGCGACATGGGCCGCAAAAATTAAGTTTAGTAATGGCGTGCTCAAATAAGAGATCTACCAAAAGGGGCTACTCATGCAACGCCTCTTATTAATAAGGCCGAGTTGGCATAACAATGAAACCATCTCATAATGTTCGGCACAAGATCATAATAGATCGATAGATAGATTAGCTGTCGCCATAATCCAAAGGAGGCGATGTTATTTCTTCTTCTTCTCCTTCTTCTTTTTTCGGACACATGTTATAGTTGCACCTCTCTCAGATCTCTCCCCTTTAGATACCGTAAGAGCATGATGGGCCGCAAGAGAAATCTAAATGGGTCAAAACTAATCTAATTTGGACATTGATGTGCTCTCCATGCATGTGATGGATCTAGTTGCCCACGGGTTTGCTCGAGGAATGGGCCTAGCGATCACTTCAGATGGGCTTGGGTAAGCTCGCGTGACTATAAAGTCCAGCCCACCAGATTGGGCCGGATTCCGGCCCGCCTGAATCCGAAAAGCCGTAGGACTTTTTATTGATGGGCAGTCTCTGTGCGATGGTTTTCATTGTCATTCTCGGGATTTACATTTAAAAAAGAGCGAGAAGGGACAACTCGGGTCGAAAATTTTCCTCGGCCGTTGTCACGAGATCCTCACACCAATAATTGATCTTCAATTTGAATTATAACTGCCCGGTATAACATGAGACTCCGTCCAAAGTTGATGAATCTAAAACCATAACTCCACTATTGTGTTGATAATCTATGAAGCACCGACACTCTTTAGGATCTCCATGTTGTGTCTAACACTCTCCAATATATGACCAACGTGTAGTCAAAACTTCAGACAAGCTAATGACATGCGAGTCTAGCATACCGACACGCCATTTTGACACACATGAGATCAATTTTAAGCATTTTCAATAAAGTATATGTTAAAATGATATATCTAAGTTATATATCTAGCTACCCGATAATTAATATATCCAGCCAATCCCCTAAAACAAGCCTAATCGCGAATCCCTTACGGAATAAAAATAAGAAGAAATTAACCTTTGATATTTTTATATGTACGATAATTTTATTATGTATATATAAAAATAGATATTTAATATATGACATATCCCGACATATCAATTTTTTTTTTACTTTTTTAAAAGAGATGTGTCGTCGCATCTCGTATCGCATGTTGTGTCAATGCCGGAAGGCTAGTAATTCATAACTCTTTCTACAAGTACATGAGATAGCATTGACTAAGAGCATAGAGACTGGTTCATGCCATGTGTCGAATTTATGATCCCGAAAAAGACACAAATCACTAAGTCAATGACGCCTAGGTGATGTCATTACAATCTCAAGGATGCAAAAGGAAAATTACAAATTAGATATATATATTTTTTGTCGAATGAGATGGTTGAAAGAAGGGATAATAGTACAAATGAGGCTTGAATTTTGATTCAATATACAATATTATTTTCAAACTTTTAATTCATGCAAATTGTTCCCCTTACTTTAGTCCATTTGTGATGTCGTTTATAGACTTTTAATCTTTTCAATATAGTCTTTGAACTATCGGTAAATGTTCGACGCAGTCTCTAAAATATATAATGGACACTCTTAGCTAGTAGAGATTGGGAATCTAGACTAGTCAATGAAAATGCCGTTACGATCCAAAGAGCTATCTCCCGACTTAATCGAGGGTAGGTTTCCTAATGACTAAGAAAAGGATAAGAACATTTATGAACAACGAATCAAGTATAATGATGTGAGAAGAAGAT
Source organism: Psidium guajava (assembly GCA_016432845.1). NCBI lineage: Eukaryota > Viridiplantae > Streptophyta > Magnoliopsida > Myrtales > Myrtaceae > Psidium > Psidium guajava. The sequence goes on along the minus strand of CM028231.1, from coordinate 12,092,657 downwards.
CGCTTCTTTCATTCAAACTTTAAGGGAGGGATTAAGCTTTTCCATGGCTTTCTATGAAGTTAACAAAAAAAAAAAGCAAGTCTTCATAGACATGATATCATATCTCTTTTTCCTAGTAACTAAGATTTATTTATTATAGGAATCAATAATTTAAAGAAAAAATCCACCTTAAGACCTATCTTTCATCTTTGAATGTGAAATTTCTTTTCGCCTCATAGATATTAAGTTTAGTTTAACCACCTTAGAAAGCAGTTGAACAAGACTGTGCAAAGGTTCAGGTACCATATTAGACATTGCATCAAAGTTAAGAGACCGCATTAAATAAACTTGAAGTGATTAGATCAAAATTCAGGAATCACATTAAACAAATGAAAATTTCAAAAACGATATTGCATATTAGACTAAAATTCATGAACCATAAATACGAGCGAAGGCTTCGAGTTAGGAAGCCGTTGCGGCCATTTGTTGCTTAGAGAAAAATTAAAAAATTGCACCTCGCTTCGAATTGTGGCGTCAGCGGCGACAATGAGGCCTTCACAAAAGCAGTCGTCCACGCCATGATCACTAATAAAAATATTATCTTTGTTTCCAAGTTCTCACCAAGCAAGAGCTCGCAAATCTGGCCTCTCCACTAGTGAAGAGCTTGCAAATGTCATTTAGGCAAGGACCCAAGAACAAATTATCAGTAATTGAAAACGATAGGAAGTAAAATAAGCGATTATGGGCACGAGCAATTTTTTTTTTCCCTCGTTAGGAACGACCCGTCACTATAACTCGATGTATCTAAATGCATATTATAGTGATCTCTGTACAAACTAACAAACCACAAGGGCTAAGATGCATCAGAGGAGAGGAAAATTTGCGGGGCAGAGAAAATTTCGAATCTTTCCTAATCTTTTCTGCTAATAAATTTTTTGGATCTTTCTATATTTTCTCCATTTTCCCACTTGCATCAGTTTCATGGCCTTCTCCCTGCTTTCCAAGCAAGGCAGGAGATAGATTACAGATGTTCTGGCAGTGGCAGATCGAGTCTAGGAGCAGCCTGTGATCTTTGGGCCTATTCACCTCTTCCTCTAATATGGATCGATGATTGGATGATTGAGGGCGCACCAGAGAAAGCACTTATGCCTCTCTGCCAATAATGGAGAGAACCCATTTGAGATATATGAGAATAGCTTTGGCTGAATGATGTCCAAGCTGAAAGCCACTTTGGGTAGAATTTGCACATTTTCTTGCACATCAGCCCCCACTCTCTCTTTCTCATGGAATCATTCTTTCCACTTTCTCCTTGTCAAACTTCTCATGATTCGGTAATGGACAGTTTAAGGTGTGCAAAGAATAAATATCTTCACACCAATTTTTACCAGCAGTAAGGAGTCACTTCTTGCAGAACATGATGAGACTGTAATTTCAAATTCCACCCACCATGAGGATTCTGAAGAACCCTTTTCGCACCACCCTTGATGAAACTCCAATGTCAAGCCAGAGATCAGTCAGGCCTCCATAGGAAGGGAAATTCTGAATTTGATCCGCCAACGAAATCAACCCAGATAAGAGAAAAAAAAAATTGGCATAGAAGCTGACAATCAACAGGGACAGTCGCTGGATAAGCAAGAGAGGGCCCACTTCCTCCGCATAAAATAGCTGTATAATGCAGCCATGATTGGACATTCTGTGCCTTTTAATACTAATCCACACCAAACTATAAAGAAAGCTTAGAAGCAAAAGCATTCTTTGAAGTCCCACAAAGCATTAAAGCAAACAAGGTCTTCTTCTTCTTCTTCTTCTTCTTCTTCTTCTGGTTTCTCTTCCTGCTCTATCTTCAAAGTCATCTTGCCATCATTACCTGTGCTTTCTCGACTGTCCATGGCTTTATCAAACTTGAAGGCCCCTCGTATCATGGCTCACAAATCTGGTCCGGTCGTCATGCCCTTGAACAGAGTCATGATGCTTGGGAATAGTCAGCTCCCATTCAGACGAGCACCTGCTATGCGGATCAGATCTTGCTTAAACAACCAGGTAACCAAACGATTCTTACTGAGCTAGCCTAAACGTTATGGAAGTCCAGTTCCTGTAAGCACTGGTCCTATCATCCTCTACCCAATATCAGGTTTGATGCTTAGATGTAGGCTTGAGAAAGAATTGAGAGGCCACGATGTTTATTCTAAGAGATGCAATATTTGTAGTCCACCTGCCAATGTTGTTTACCGCACGAGAGTCCATCTTATCTCAAGACATTGATTGGTTTTAGCAGGTGTTCGAGGATCGGGCCGAGGGTATAATCTGTTACAGAGACGAGAACGGGGAAATTATCTGCGAAGGGTTCGACGAGGGCCCGAGATTCCGGCCGAAGATAGCGAGAACAGAATACCGTCCCAGGTAAAACAGTCTAGAGCTAAATTGCATGTGCTTTTGAAATACGCTATCGATGAAATAGCACCAGGCAAGTTGAGTCATGCAACGAACTCTGTTCATATCAAAATTTGAATTTGCTCATGACCCACTTGATTAAACGATCTCCTTCTGAATCTGTGCATTTTTATTTTTTCGTTCTTCATCTGGGAATTCAGAGATGCGAAGATCATTGACCTTCTCCAACAAAACTGGATTCAGCTAGTTAATGGAAGCAAAGCATACCAAGCCGACACCGGACTCGCAGTGCGGGAGGACTTCAACTGGAACGGTTTCAACAGATTTCGCTGACCGACCGCGCTAACGTTACTTTCCAAGAATAAATCATATCCAACTAGATATGCTCTAGAATGTCAAAACTCCAATTCCTGCAATGTGAATGCTCAACCGGTTTTGCCCAGAAGGTGAATTATGTCTCTCAAGTCTTGATCCGAAAAACGTTCTCTCAATCGGCCCCAACAACACCTGATCAATGCGGGGATTGGATGAGGGCATGGCGTTGTGTGATCTCATCGGCAAGGTGATCGGTACAGTCCGCGCCAATTCATGGTCAAATTGGTTATACATTTGATTTGCATCCACAAGCTCTTGAGCTTATGGAAAAAGTGTAGGGATGCTAGATACAATGGACATCTTGCCTTTCGACTCCGATCACCTGTCGATGATTCTGTACATGCAGAAGCTTTGCCTTCATATATAAAATGTAAAATCCTCCCAGAAAAGGCTTGCGATCGCACATCTTCGACAACCGAAGTGAAGCTTCGGCAGTTTTTCCGGAGGGAAAATTATGGCTTAGCTTCATTCTTCGTAGGATTCCGTGGTGTAAAGAACACCTAAGAGTCCATAAGTTCTTTGGTTGACTCTGGTCTAATTGTAGCTCTGATTGCATCTGATTTGGTCAACAAATGCGAATTCAGGATACGTTCTGGTTAAACTTCTATGATAATCTAGCATTAGAGATGAGAAAAAACTACAGAGACTCCTTCTGAGATTTCCTTTATACGCAATGGTGGAGTTCCAATAAGGATTTCCTAGTTTGTCCATGAAGAAAAAGGCTTTTGACTTTGACGCTTGTCTGGGCCGACCATTGGGCCGACTACTTTTTCCAGGGCCTCACCCAAGGCTTTTGACCGACCTCGCTCCGTTTGGCAATGTCAAAAATGGTACGTTGAACTCGTAAGAACTCGTAAGCGATGTGCCCGGCTCAGTCCTTCAACTATGATACTTGTCGGATTTGGCCCTCGTCCCTTGCGATTCACGTTAGCTGATACGGCCTTTTCAACTTGGCGGAGGAACTCACATTTGCCAAACTGGCTATTGATGTGTACAACCACGTCATCAAGTTGTTGGCTAGGATGAATGGCCCTTGCCAGTGGGCAGGAGCAAGAGCCCTCGCCCGGGGCGGCACCACCGCTCGCCGACGTCGCCGCCTTTTTGCAAGGGTTGGCCGGCCCTCACAATCGTCATGTAAGGGACGGTCAACTCTTGTTCGTCAGCTGATGGACATTGGTACCATTGTTGTGCGAGCATGCTAACCCTTGCTTAAGTCTAGGGGAGCACAATATGCCTTTGCCTCCTATTGTATAGAAGCTAATTTAATTTAAAATTTTCAATTATGTCAATTTAGTTCTAAAATTTTTAATGGCTTGTGAATTTAATCCTAACCCTTTTGATAATTTGTCAATATAGTCATTTTGCCCAATTATTTCAATAATAGATTTAGGATTAAATTGAAAAATCGTTAGAATGTTTAGGACTTAATTGATACCATTGAAAAATTTAGAATTAAATTGATTGCCGTATAATAGGTTTATGACTTTTTTTATGGAGAAATACCAAAATTTTTTTTTTAAGCCTTTTGCAATTGTGCAAATCAATCTTTTATTTATTAATTCAATCATAAATCTACTGTACTTTTGTTAATTCAATTCATCCGATCAATTTAGGCCGGAAATAGTTAACGTCACGCGGTTAGTGCTAACTTGGATATATTTAATAATATCTTAATATTTATTATGAATTTCTTTTTCTTTCTTTTTTCTCCTTCCATTTCTTTCTCCTTCAACTGGTTGCTGGACCATAGAGATCGATCATAGGTGAGGGCTAGGGAGACCGACCTCGTTGACCTTTGGTGAGGTTTGTCCCCATTTTCCATTGGAAAGGTTAGCCACCCCTTGGCCGGACGAGGCTCGACCTCATCGTCCCTCGCCTCTGATCAATCATCAAATCTCGGTGACCGGTTGGAGGAAGAAGAAATCTAAGGAAAAAAAAAAAAGAAAGAGAGAAAATTATATAGATGAAAAAATTCAAAAAAAAAAAAATCTACGTCAATGCTGGTCGTATTATGCTGGTGTTGGTCGCTCTACGTTCACACTAGCCACATCACAATAGCGATTTTCGGCCAAAAAATCACGTAATTGATGCGAATTTGAAAGATTTGGAATCGAATTGGAAGATAATGTTTAGTATTGAATTGACACAATTACAATTAATTTAGAATTTTTTTTGGAATGTTAGAGACTTTCTGGATAATTATCCTGTTGGAATGTCACGTAAGGTAGGAAGATCAAGTTTGGTTCAAATAAAAAAAATATACATGTAAGCCAATATCGATGTTCAAAGACCCAATTGAACATTATAGTAAAAGGGACCAATTGCGACATCATCTGTCAGATTAGGGGCGCAATCCCTAGCATAGTACGAAACCAAAAAACTCCAACACGACATAAATTGATCGAGATAGATTCAAACTCGGCATTGACTCCAAGAGAATATCGATTGACCTTTCTTCACCCGTTGTAATAAAAAAAAAAAAGACACCTCGTGATCAAGAAACAATGTAAATAGCCGACGACGTCATATGAATCGCCAGCCCAATTTAAACGTCCACGTGGAGAATGCTACATAACTTCACAAATGAATTTTATGAATAAATCGCGGTATACCTACCATTGCCCATGCGATTTTAAGTTTAGATGAAATTAGTAGTTACAGCAAATTCGTTCTCTAGTGGATCTAATATCCTCAAATAATCTCGAATACCCAAGAAGAATATACTGATTCCTCCCCCATCAGTTCCCTTCAATTACTTCAAATACGAAGGAAGGTGGTGCCGAATCACCATTTCATCTCCGGCATTTTCCCATTGATTTGCCCATTTTGCGAGTGGTTCATAGCAATACGTCAAATGTTTGATGTTCTTGTCCAGAAGTTTTTGAGTTTAACGGCTTTTTCCCAAGGAGGGATAATTGCATCGAAAGTCCTAAAATTTGTCGCGAAAGCACAGTTGAGTCTTAGAACTTACAAAAAAAAAAGCACAGTCAAATCCTAAAACTCGTCAAATTAGTGCAATTAAGTCCTGCTGTTAACACTGTCCAATTTAACTAAAGAGGAAGATGCAAGCGAGGGTGAGGGAATGATTGGGAAGCTTCGCCGGGCCCTAGCTAGGGGCCGATGACCCCCTCCAATTACAAGGGAGGGCTCACAAGCCCTCGTCGGATCTGGTTGAGGGACACAACCCTCTCTTGGATAGGGCGAGGGTCGCCAATGGATGAGATCTTTTACATTTAATTGTTTTTATAAGTTGAGATGTTCATAGATGATTTTTTGGTGAAGCAGAAGCACCTCCAAAGAAAGTTCATAGAATCATGTCTATGTGCTGGAGGCTGTGGCTCATTGTCCAAAATTTCAGATTTACCACAACTTAGGATTTATGTGCTACAATTGTATTAATTCAGGGTAAATATAGCACAGATATACCAATTCATGAGTTTTTATGAAATTGTGATACGAATGTATCAGTTTAGGGTTATTAGTAGTATTAATCCTTTTTTTTTTTTGAAAAACTTAAACTTTGACAAGTTGTCTAGACTAGTCTAAAGTCACGTTAGATCCATGTAGCTCTATTAGCCCGCAAGCCTCTGCGTAGAGATGGAACCATAAATGTAGGAAGTTTTAAGTCACTGGTACAAATTTAGAGTAATTGATCAACACGGAAAAAAAATTTGAGCATCAATGCCACACCAGAAAGTTTAGGCTTTTTTAAGGAATTTTGTCGAGCTAGGTTAGCTTAGTTCGTCAATCGTTGTCCACACAACTGGGCAAGTCCAAATTTTATTGTTCTTTTTGGTCACATCATCGCGAGCTCTTACCTTGGTGCGTCAATCCGCCAGCAATTTTGACCCAAAAAAATCCGCCAGTAAAAGAGAAAAAAGAAAAAAAAAAAACAAACTTTCTATAGTAGGTGATATCTTTTACATTTAATTGTTTTATAGGCAATTCACTAGTCTAGCATAACTAGTATTTGATTCAGACATGTTCCCCCAATCAATTAAACTAAATCCAGAAGTAGAAGAATTTAAGGCGTTATTGCAAAGTAAGTTCAATGCATGTAGTTAATTAGAAATGGATCGACCCATCCGGATGCAAAGTAGGTGTTATTGAAAAAAGAAATTATTTGCTTGTATCCACTGTTACTTGCAATCATAAACTTAAATCCTAAAATATTTTCATTTTGAGCACAAAATGTTAATGAAAGGACTCGATTCTTATATACATTAACATTCCGATTCCTTCTTATTTATTCTCATCGTTTTTTTTTTAAATTTTATTCCAAGCTTTTCATTCAGATAAATCGGACGGGTCCTAAATTTTATGCATATATATTGAAACATCAATAAAATAGCATAATAAAATTATAAAATTTACAGGTATTCATAGATTGAAAGGCCCTATGGTGCCCCATATTAATAGTTTCACAAAACAGGTTGTATGGTGTTGTATTTGTACCACAAGGAAGGGATTATGGATCAGGAAATCAGAAGATCTTTGTTCAAAGCTTGCCCTTCTTCTTGGCGAGAAACTTCTCTCTCAGCTCTGCAACAGCAACCTCATCAAAGTGACTCTCCGGTATCCAGTTCCCACTCTTGGGATCTCTCATCCAGAACACCTTCTTCTCCTTCCCCTCGTCTGCCGCCTTCCTGATCGCTCCCGCCGCCGCCGCCGTCTTCTCCGCTCTCGCTCCATACAACCGCAGGCTAAACCACGCACATCCATAGACAGTCACTACGACATGTTCACTTCATATGATTGGACCTGGCAAAGATGTCGAAGGAAATGGAGATAGGATGATCGCCTACCTGAGGAGAAGAATGCCATTGACGGGAGCCTTGGCCATGATCATCTTCTTCAAGAAACCTGAAACCAGATAGAGATGGATGATGGGTTTGGTCACCTGGGTTCTCGAGCGAGGTGGGGTTTTATAGTGCTTAGAGGAATGGAGAGATTTATCACGTGAGGCAAAAGCTTAGAGAATCTCTGTGTGGATGCGGAACGACATTATCAATTGAAAGATGAAAAAGGAAGCAAGTGGGGGTATCTGAGAATTTCTATCTGCCATGGAATTCTAGAATTCTTAGGTTCTCCAATTTGCTCTATTGCGCTTGAGGTGTCAATCAGATTTTCTTTTCCGCTTTTTTTTTCCAAAAGTTACGGAAGTTTAATTCATGTAGATTTCTTTACGTCCTTTAATTGATGCTGCAATCTATCCGCATGCGCATATTTTGCGAGCCAAATGTGATTAGCGTTCTTGGTCTTTTAAGGATTTGGATTTACAATATTCATACTTCTTCACGGGTGATGTTGTGCCAATATTTCATAAACCTATTGTATAGTCATAAACATTTTAATTGTGCTAATTTAATCCTAAACCTTTTGCATTTATGACAATTGAGTCCACCCCATCAATTTATGACAATTTAATCCACGAACTTATCTTACGGTCTGTATTTTGTAATTTTGAAATTGAGTGTCATGATAATCTACGACACTATCTAATAAGATATGAGGTTCCATAAAATTCTGGGATAAAAATCTGAGAATAAAAGGAATCTTTGCATTGTGCATAGCATTGAAGAAATAGACGCGCACTTCAGTTTTTTTTTTTCTCGTTATCCTTAACTTCATCGAGTCAGCAACAACCAACAGCTGCATAAATCACGGGGGATAATCTTAAGAGCGAATCTGGCCCCCCAAAAAGAAGTCACTAAGGGCGAATTCGATAAAGGTTTCTCTTTGAAAAAAACTAGACCAATTAAGCTGAAAATGGTGTGCCTTTTCCTCTGAGTGGGCCTTACCATATTAGACCTAATCATAGATTGAACAGCCCATAGTTAGACAATATTTAAAATAGTAGCATGAAATGTCCTCGTTGTTCGAAGAAAGAGCCATATCTGAGGCATTTGCATCATTTATTTTTTTCTATGTTTTTTTTTCTTTTTTTTGCCAGTGGCAGATCTCACATGGTGGCTGGCCACCGACAAGAGATGGCCTTTTTGCCATCGAGGCAAGGCAACCCTCAATAGTAGCGACGGACCCTAGGTGAGGCCGGATCTTGGTGAGGGTCGCCTCGCTGCGATCGTTGAGGGCCCGGGCACTGCTACTCTTGCCAACAGTCAACGAGTTTTGTCGAGCCCTCGCTAGCTACAACAAAGACAAAAATGTAAATGATGAATATGCCCTCGGTCATGTTCTTTTTTTGAAACAATGAGGTTACTTCAAGCCATTATTTGACAAGATGAGGGTCATTTATGCCCTTATTTGAAATTTTCCAATAAGATTTTAGTATGGGCGAGCGTGGTTAAATTTTTAGGCTTGATCTTGTGGCCCAAACTGATCTCGCCGAATGATCACCTATAAACTGGATAAAAATCCCAATCCAAGGACTAGTCTCGTCATTTTACTGTAACAAATTAAAACAAGATGGGTTTTTGATTTCTTTATAACATGGGATATCCGAACCTTTCACCTCAATTAGAATGCATGCAAATTATCATGTCCCCACGCATAAGGTAAAGCGTCACCCACAAGGTTATAGGCATGGCCGTCAAGGTTACTGCCAAATAAGAAACATCAAGATTTTACATGTTATTTAATAAAGAGGAGGACTTGTCATGTTCATCTAATGTTTCTTACTGTTGGGACAGTCATAGAAGTCCAATGCCTCGTGGGGGACTCATTCGAGCAAATCAACCTAAGTTTGAACCTGCTTACAAATTTAGTGAGGCACACATTTGTTCAAAAGTTTAAGAAAACGACTATGGATTAATTATCATATCACACCCAATCTTATATGTGATATTATGTTATAATCCATTGATTCTATTACAGTTCGATTTACATTTTAATTCAAAAGCCTAATATGAATTCACTCATTAACAAGATGGTAATAACAAGAACATTAGATCGTTGGTGATCAATCGGCTTGAACTTTGAATTTTTAGAGTCTTTAAATGTTGACTCACGATTTTCTTGATAATATCCATACATAAAAATGTATAAACATGCTTTAAAAATGAATTCTCTTTTGGGGTCGGAATACCGGTGTGTAAAGTTTTTGACGTGAGATGGAAAGTTGCTGAAGGGAATGGTAAGGTAGTTTTTCTTTTTACTTAAGCAACTATTTTTGGCCAAGTGATGAACGAGGGAATTTCCCGGTGATCCACATCATAGGCTGGAATAATTCCCCATCTCTCCAAATTCTTTTTCAGGGATATATTCTGATACCGCAGGACTACTTATTCCAATTGTTTGCGCCAGCAAAGATGTACACGCAGCTGTGCATACGCAAGAAAGAGACATTTGATAAATTAAGAAAAATCACTCCATTACGAAACATTTGAAAAAAAAAAAGGAAATTGATTGGTAGAAATACACGATAGAGTACGCGGTGCAAAGAAAGTCGCGCACGAATATATGAAAAAGAGGAAATTGTTTCGAGGTTCAATTTTTTTTTTTTGTGGAAGATTACTGTAAGATAGAGATTTAGAATATAAAACTGAAATATGCGAGAGATAAGATAAAGTTATTCATTCATCTATTTGTCCACGCACATAATGTTTGCGGAATAAGCAATTGAGATTATTTGAGGAAGAAAAGAAATGATCGAGATCACTTAAAAATAGGAGGTTCTCCTTGCCTTATACTATAGTATAAGGTACTGTAAATTATCTCTACTATTTCTTTTCAAAGATGTGATGTTGTTGACACCTGATTTTTAATCATTTTTTCTATTGCTAAAGTAATAAAAAATCCATAAAAATTCATAAAATTGAAAAATCAACTTTGGGGACCTTAGCCAAGCCTAGGGAACCAATTTTGACCAAAAAACGATTTTTCATATTTTCAGTATTTTTACGTATTTTTTATTTATTTATTTTCGAAAATTAATAGAAAATCCATAAAAATTCATAAAATTGAAAAATCAACTTTGGGAACCTTAGCCAAGCCTAGGGAACGAATTTTGACCAAAAAAATAATTTTTCATATTATATATATTTTAATTTTTTTTAAAAAAAATACAAAAATATTTGAAAATTTTGGAAAAATAACATTTGAGGCCAAAAAAATACACAAAGATAGTTAATATTTTTATTTTAAATCTATTTTCATATTGGCCATCGCAAATTCAGAAAAATCCAATTCGAGTCACGTGTTCCTTCACGAGTATAATCTCGAATCGGGCCTAAAAAAATTTAATTTGAGTCAACTTATTTTTAACTTTCACTTTTTATGAGTTGTGACATTGTCTTCTAATATTTTAAATTTTCATCTTGGCCCAATTATACCCAGAATGACTTAATTTTGCAAAAGGGCTTTAATTAAATTATGCATTATTTTCAGCGACAAGAAATGAGCTTAAATTTGACATGTGATAAATTTTGGTGTGTCAAAAATTGTGAGGAGATTTGGACTTAAAGAAATATATTTTTTCAGGGACTGAATTGTAAATACGTAAAATTCAAGGACTAGAGTGCAAATACCTAACTCTTGAAGGATTATTTTACAAATAATAAAAAGAAGAGTTAGTGGATAAATTAGAATAGAGAAGGGAAGATGAAGAAGAGGAGATGAAGAAGAGAAGTTGGAGAAGAATGGATGGAGAAAATAAGATAAGAATAGAGAAGGGAAGATGGAGATGAAGAAGAGTTAGTAGAGAAATTAGAATGGAAGATAAGAATAGAGAAGGGAAGATGGAGATTAAGAAGAGTTAGTGGAGAAATTAGAATGGGAGATAAATATGGAGAAGGGAAGATGAAGATGAAGAAGAGTTAGTGGAGAGATTAGAATGTGAGATAGAAATGGAGAATGGAAGATGAAAATGAAGAAGAGTTAGTGGAGAAATTAGAATGGGAGATAGAGTTAGTGGAAAAATTAGAATGGGAGATAGATGAGTAGGTTATAAAAGGAGGAAGAAGTGAGCTTGAGAAAGGATTCTTGGGAGGGAGAAAATTTGAAGTGTTTGGGAGAATTTTTTGGAGAGAAAATTTTGGATGTTTGAGAGAGTTTTGGGAGATTGAAGAAAATTTTGAGAGAAAGAAAATACCAAAAGAGAGAGAATTTTGAAGATGATGGGAGTTTAAAGCTAGGGGTTATCATCACAAATTCCTTCATCGATCAATATAAATCAAGAGTTCATCCTCGTCAACGAGCAAACAAATTCAAGCTAAGTGTTTTTATTTATTCATTTATTTATGGTTTTACTCGCAAATTAGCATAAATTGTATACACTTTCTCCATCTCCTTTTTCTTCCATATTTTATGTCAGGAGAAGGATATCTCTACGTCAACAGCAAAAATCTCGTCGAGATGCAAAAATCGGCCCAGACAAGCTCCTAAGCTGTCCACCGATTTCTCAACTGATCTGTGACTAAAAGTCCCTCTTAATTCAAAAGAAACTCTCTATATTGGGAACATAGAGAGCGAAAATCAATTATAGAAATCCCTCCCAAAAAAATGGGAGATAAGTACTCTTTCCACTCTTCTGGTTTTAGGTGCAGATTAGCACATATTTTGTATACTAACACTTCACTCTATTTTATGTCAGGAAGCCGCAGCTCTATATCAATGGTCAATCCTATGGAAGCACAAAATCGGCTTGGAGGAGTCCTCAAGCGCGCACAAATTTCAAATTGTTGAATCAATTCATTGTATGTCATTTTAAAAAATTCATACCCCAAAATGGAGAGGACAAAGTCCATCCGCAATCTAAATACCTGCACCATAAATCCCAAAGGGAAGAGCCAAGCCAATGCTTAGCCTCCCATTGGAGGTTTTTACTTGTAGTAGTTAAATACCTGCAACTTAAATACCTGCACCTTAAATCCCAAAGAGAAGAGCCAAGCCAATGCTTAGCCTCCCATTGGAGGTTTTTACTTACAGTAGTTAAATACCTGCACCTTAAATCCCAAAGGGAAGAGCCAAGCCAATGCTTAGCCTCTCATTGGAGGTTTTTACTTATAGTAGTTAAATACCTGCAACTTAAATACCTGCACCTTAAATCCCAAAGGGAAGAGCCAAGCCAATGCTTAGCCTCCCATTGGAGGTTTTTACTTACAGTTGTTAAATACCTGCACCTTAAATCCCAAAGGGAAGAGCCAAGCCAATGCTTAGCCTCCCATTGGAGGTTTTTACTTACAGTAGTTAAATACCTGCAACTTAAATACCTATACCTTAAATCCCAAAGGGAAGAGCCAAGCCAATGCTTAGCCTCCCATTGGAGGTTTTTACTTACAGTAGTTAAATACCTGCAACTTAAATACATGTACCTTAAATCCCAAAGGGAAGAGCCAAGCCAATGCTTAGCCTCCCATTGGAGGTTTTTACTTACAGCAGTTAAATACCTGCAACTTAAATACCTGTACCTTAAATCCCAAAGGGAAGAGCCAAGCCAATGCTTAGCCTCCCATTGGAGGTTTTTACTTACAGTAGTTTAAATACTTGCAACTTAAATACCTGTACCTTAAATCCCAAAGGGAAGAGCTAAGCCAATGCTAGGCCTCCCATTGGAGGTGTTTATTCACTGTCATGTACTTCCTATAATTTAATTTTTGAATCATCAGACCCAAAAGATGAGTAGGTCGTAATACTGCACAGAAGTCGTTAACACGCTCCCTCTTTCGGCTTCAGGGAATCTTTAACACTTAAAAAATATAACAAATAAAAATATATATCATCCATGCATCCTATTTAAAAAGTGAAAACACAAAAGAGAATACCCTACTAGAGCTTTAGGAATAAACCAAGCCTGAGTTGCCGGATTAGGATATCCATGAAATTAAGGTACCGAAAGGGCATTAGTTTTAATTAACTAGTGTAACCAAGTCCCCGAGCTCATAATCTCTGGTTCGCAGGAATAAATTAGTTCTCCCGCTAATTTATTTAGGTTTCTAATCGACCTACCAAGAACGATTAGTGGCGACTCCAAATTTCAAAATCATTTAAACAAAAACCAAAGTTGCGATTCGGTAGGGCTTGGGAGGGTCCGCATTAGGTTAGTCAAATCTAATTAACCTAATAATCCGTTAACCCCTAGAATTAATAAAAATTTTTTTAGAGGGTCGCGACAGACTGGCGACTCCACTGGGGAGAGGAATTTTTAAATTTTCGAAAAAAAGATACCAATTGGAATACTTGAATTTTTTCGAAATTTTAAAAGTCTTAGTGGACTTAGGCCAATGAAAATTTCATGGATATCTCGCTTCTGGCGATCTTGTTTGGGACTCATTCTATAGGTGTTATATGTTTTTGCAGGATGGGAGTTATAAGGGGCGGAGTGTTTGGCTAACCCCTTTGTTTTGCAGGCTCGGTGTTGGGTTTATTTGTTTAATTTCGCACATTTTTAGAAGCGCTGTTTTAATATCAATTGTTGTGCATGTCTTGCATACTCTGAGGATCACAACACCTGCACACACAAGCGTCTAAACCCAAGTCGCGAAATTCTTCCTAGAAAACCATAGATAGGGATTGAATATGCAAAGCTCTTGCGTCGATTGCGCTCGGGTTGACCATATTTTATCCCGCTCATTATCTGAATTGACAATTCTTCCCATTGTGATTTGATTGCGCGGAGGGTAAGGTTGTCAATTCAGATAGTGGGGGCCTTTTAGGTCCATACCCTGTCTCTCCTTCTTTTATTTTCTAGAGTTCACTCCTCACTTGAGTCATGCGCATGACTATGTGATTTGCATTTCTCCAAGGTAAAAGTAAGTTCTCTAATTTTATCTTGTATTTATTTTCGGTCGGTTCATGCTAGGTGTTAGTCAGTTTTTGAGCTTGATATTACGACCATTCTTTTAAAAGAAAATAAAAATTAAATTTGTCCCCCATTTCTTTTAAAAAAAATTTTGAAAAAATGATGTGAAAAATCCCTTCATGGGAATTTTATTAACCAATAAGGGATTTTTGTCATGTTTTTATTGCTTCAATAAAAATGAAATTTTCCTGAAAAAATTTTCCTCTGAAAATTTATTTCAATAAAAATAAAAATTCCCTCAAAAAAAAAACTCTAGTAGACATCAAGTGATTTTATCACATTTTTCAAATTATAAAAACTTGCAAGAAAATTCTTCTCGAGAAATTCGCTCATGTTTTCTCTAAATAAAATTAGACTAATGTCTCGGGGGAATTGTATTGACCAATAAGAGATTTTTGTCATGTTTTTCTTGCTTCAATAAAAATGAAATTTTCCTGACAAATTTTCCTCTAAAATTTTATTTCGATAAAAGAAAAATTCCTTCAAAAAAGAAAACTTTGGTAAACATCAAGTGATTTTATCACATTCTTTCAAATTATAAAAACTTGCAACAAAAATTCTTTTCGAGAAATTTGCTCATGTTTTTCTAAGAAAATTTTCTCTAAATAAAATTAGACTAATGTCTCGGGGGAATTTTGTTAACCAATAAAGGATTTCTGTCATGTCTTTCCTGCTTCAATAAAAATAAAATTTTCCTGACAAATTTACCTCTGAAAATTTATTCTGATAAAAAGGAAATTCCTTCAAAAATTTTAGTAAACGTCAAGAGATTTTGTCACATTCCTTAAAAAAAAATAATAAAAAAAGAGTAATAAATCTGCAAAAAAATTCTGTATTAACCCATTTCTTCCTAAGGGAATTTTTTTTTTCTGATTTCTCTATAAAATAGAAAAAATCAAATTGGACTAATATAGGAGTCATGGACCGACATTCCTTGTGTCGCATACTAATTATATCATTTTCTTTTGCAGGGAGATCCTAGATACCCTAGACGGGTGTAAAAATTAAGTTCAAAATATATCAAGAATCATCTTCAGAAATACCAAAAGACGAAAAACACCGAGGCTTCAACCGTTAATTCCGGGGGGCAAACGAACACTGTCCATCTTTGACAGACAGAGTTATGTCAATCCGTAAATTTGTATGGGCAGTGTATTCTGATATGACGGTGGATTTATACTGATTAAACACGGGGGCATATTTAATGTATTGCAGAGGATCCCGCGTCTTTTGAAAGACAATATGGATTATATAATCAGAACCCATGAAACAAATACCTTTACCTGATTAAATCAACCAGAGACCGATCTTAAAATTTCCTCTTATCCAAAACATGCGGAGGGCTTTAGAGGACCGAGGTTCTATTAATGAACGTGGCCCACAGAAATTTCTCCCGACGCTACCGGCGACCGACACGAGCAAGTGGACGCCGAAAGAAATAAAATATGGATAAAAGTGGGCACACAACAGGTGGCCGGATTTATTACCAGCGCACTGATCGAGTTGTCATAGCGTTATTGTTTGTGATCTCAAGATGGATAGTGGGGGCCACCGCCGAACCCTTCATCAATGTTCTCGATATCATCGTCTGGAGCAATTAAACAAGAACATCAAGAAAAACATTAAGCCTCGACATCTTCGGTACCTCAAATCGTTCTGTTATGCTATGCGGAAGAAACGATAGCAGGAAAATTAAACAAAAAAAAAACACGTGAAGCTTTTCTTTCATTCCATTCATCAAAGAGCATTACAACAGCTCACTGGGGAGGAAAAGTAAAGCCAAACTGAGCCCTGATAACCATTACGAAGGAGCTCAACTGACTCTCCAAACAGTTGATGCTCCGGGTGCACCGGGCGTTCTCAGGATCAAGCTCCGCGAGCCTAAAGAAGAGGCGATCGCGCTTCTCCTTAGCCTGGGCCATACTGGCCTCGTAATGCTCGACAGCAAACTCCAAGTCCGAAATCGCCGCCCTCTCGAAAGCAATATCTGCCGTAATGTCATCAAGTCTCTCCTGCAGCCAACCGCATTTGCACCTCATCATAATATTGCTCGGCTCCTGTTCGGCGTAAGTTCGGACCAAGGCCAGACGGTCCACCAACTTTCCCCTCTCACGAACTAGCCACGAAAGCTGATCATTGGCAAACTTGAAGGCTTTCTTGTGATTATCAGCCATAAATGTGACTATTTCCAGACGCTCGTGCCGGTCTCGGTAACGAGCTTTCACGACGGCAGTCACAATGACCGTCTCATAAGCGCGGTTATAGGCAGCCAGAAAATTAATGAAGAGGGTCGGGAAGTTCCGATACTCCCTCCCCAGTTGGGTACCCTCAACAGAAGCAGCGTCTAGGGTCCTGAATAAACCGAGGATTTCAGCCTCAACGGTAGAGTTTTGGGCTATATGAGCGTAACCTCTACCAAGAAGATTGTAGAGTCTCTCCCACCCAGCCAGGATTTCGGCGGAGAAGGTATGGTTAGGAGAATTGGCCATTTTTGAAAGCAGATCACGAAAGAAAGGAGGAGAGAGGCGAGGCAGATGATCGGAATGCGAAGGTGATAATCTGCTTCAATTTAAATAATGATTTCACAGGGGCAGTCCTTATTGGTCGAGTTTTTTCTATCTACCATTCTCTGTCGGCAACACCCCCGCTGGCTCGAATTCCAGTCAAGCGGCAACCTCAAGCTGAGCAGACCCGACGTCTCTGCAGAAAAGTTGGACGGGCTGCCACCACTTTGAAAAAGAAAGAATAAAAAACGAGCTGAGTGGGAGACAAAGAAATTTTCGGCAGAAAAGGAGATACGACTCGTCTTTATTGGAGGACCCGCCAGTAAATCGACGGTGGAGATCTTGACAAGGGCCCTCTACCACGAAAAGAAAAAAGGAAGACGAACTGAGCGAGAAACAAGGATTTCCCCTTTGATCAAAAGCTGAATATCAGATTTTCTCCCTCGAAAAATCTAATAGCACTGCCCGTGAAGAGGGAAGTCGTTGCTATTGCCAGAGAGAGAACTTGTCCTCATTTGATAGTGAGAGTTCATTCGCAAGAACTCGCAGGAGAAAGATAGAGAGGAAGGAGTTCTCGTGGGAGAGGAATTCAAAACCTTCACCATCAAAGCATCGGCTTTCAAAGCCTGTTACGAGAAACCATCGACGATCCCGTGATCCCTCAAGTCCAAGAAGACATCCTGAGGCGGTCTCGAGTCGGCAGTCCTAGATCCAGAAATATGTCGAGCATTAGGGAAACGGGCGCATGTTCAACCCTGGTCGAAGCTAATGAAGTTCCTTACCCTGAGGGTCTACTGGTCATGGCCATTGACGGTAATCCAGTCTCTCTGTCAATCCTTGTTACCGTATTGAGAAAATGCCGGTATAAGGTTGTAGCTCAAGCAAAGGCGACAGAGGCCTTAGAGATATTAAGGAGGAGTGGTGACCAGTTTGATATCGTCCTCACCGCCATGGTAGGGATTGACATGGATGTTTTCACTCTCTTGGAAGTCATCAATTCTAAATTAAACATGCCAGTCCTCGTAATATCGGCAAGCGATGATCAGCAAGCCATAATGAAGGCTGTCTTAAATGGGGCCCAAGACGTCGTAACGAAACCAGTTAGGGTTCAGATGCTTCAAAACATATGGCAGCACGTGGTAAGGAAGCAATTGCACGACCATGAGAACAAGCATCAAGCCTTCAATTTTGTTCCAAGCAACTGGAGAAAGAAGATGAGTTGGTCTCCCGAGCTGCATCGTATGTTTGTTAATGCAGTTCAACAGGTAGGAATCGATTCGGCACGGCCGCAACATATACTGGAAATTATGAACGTAGAGGGACTCACTAAAGCAAATGTTTCGAGTCATCTTCAGAAGTACAGAAAAAGGGTGAGAGAACACAATGCAGCTCAGAATCAAGAAAACCAAGGCGGGACTGATCCAAGCCTGAATGTCGAGTCTCCTCGCCACCATAAGTTCCGCGGGTTAGCATGGGGCGAGCCACTTCCCATCATCAACAAAGCCAGTAGCCGTGCCATCAATCCTCCAGGCGTTAATCAAAGTATCCCCCAGAATCACCCTAATGCTCTTCAAGAGTATAGACCGCAGGGGCAGTGTATTCAGACTCCTTGGTCTGAGCACCAACCCGTGGCTAGAATTCATCCCATGATCAGCGCGCCTGCGCAGCCAGAGAATCAGACAAGAAATTATCCTGAGCACTTCCACTTCTTTAATCCTCGAATGGAAGGAGTTTTTGGCAGCAGGACAGTTGGTGATCCCCACACTTTCTCGAGTAATGATGAAGGCTCCAGCACGAGAAGTCAAATTGCTCATGGCGAGGACAGAATGAGAAATCTACCGCCAGCATTTGCCAACAACAATGCCCAATTCGAGCATCAGTTGCTGGAAGGTTCAAGAGATTACCCAGATGATGAGCTTACTGCCCTGGTCAACCAGTTTAGGGTTGACAGACGTCCCAAGCCGCGATCAGGAGCCAGTGAGTAGGGACTCTCAAACATCGATCATCCACACCCGAACCAACACGAGACTAGCTGATTATCGAAGAGCCACAGGAGAGGCAGAACTGACCTTGAATAAGTGCACATTTTATTTCATGCTTAATTCCCCTGCGTATGATATTTTCCAGCTTTCTAGGTGTCTCGATTTAATTCAGGGACAAGGGGACAATTTATTTATTTATTTATTTTTTATCCCGTCGAATGCGTGAATCCTTTTTTATGCTAGATTTAGGGCGGATCAATTTGTGGTAACGTCGCTGACTGCCATAATGAGAAATGTTGAATGGCCTCACGTAGGGAAATTTCAAGTGAAATGCCTAGGCGAGCTCGAAGACGGGTAATTGTGTGTCGTTCCAATTTACCCTCAATCATTGCAAAATGCTAAATTGGATTTGTTCCATTCTCACCCAGGGAATCGCAAAGTGCCTCAAGAGTGTCGCAAAATGAAATGACCCAATGGAACGCGATAGGACTCATTTGCCTCGAAGGTAACCTTCAAATTAAAGGAGCCCTCCGGTCCACGGACCCGATGGCATAGAAAATGATGATGGTCCAAGGCAACCCGAAAGAAAATAAGGCCCAACTAAGCAAAGCACTTACGTGGCAAGCTCAAAGTGAAGGGCAACTCGGGACATACAATTCAATCCAGTCCAAATGAAGGAACTTCCTCAATTCAAATTCAATAGAAGTACACACAAGGGTAAAACAATATCGTTCCAAGTTTTCTAGAATATGAAGAACATATACTGCCGCATTCTCTTTCATTTTTGCAGGGGAAGTCTCTACTGGCCAGATTTTCCTGTCTAACATTCCCTATCAGTATCACCTCCGCTACTCGTCTCCAATCTCCAGCCAAGCAAATCCGACGTCTCTACGGCAAAGCTAAACGGGACGCCACTACTTTGAAAAAGAAAAGATAAAAAATAAGCTGAGTGGGAGACAAAGACATTTTCGGCAGAAAAGAGATACGACTCGTCTTTATTGAAGAACTCGCCAGCAAATTGACGGTGGAGACAACAATAAGGGGCCCTATCACGAAAAGATGGAAGGAGACGAGCCGAGCAAGAGACACGATAAGAAAAGAGGATTGAGAAAGGCCGGACCCTTGGAAGAAGCAATACAGTTGCTAAACCCACGTTTAATTTTAAAAGAGACGCCATGCTCGGAAGAGGGTCTTAAGGCATAGGCAATCGCTCAGAAAAATTCAAAGAGAGTGAAAACACCGGAAGCGAGTAGCAAATCTTGAGAAATCATCAACCAAATCAAAGATGTCTCAACCCAATACTCCCGAGAGCTATCATTGCCTGCTGAATATGGGAGAGGAAGAGTTCGAAGCCATGTTTGGGATCGAGCCTATGGAGCCTGGCTCTTCCGCCGACGACGTCCAAAATCTCAGTAAAGATAAGGACAATAACGGTAAGGGTCAAAAGAAGCGTTACCGTTGCCATACTAAGGAGCAGGTACAAAGGCTTGAGGATTTCTTCAGAACATGCCCTATGTCAGACGGCAAACAGAAAATGGAACTGAGTCAAGAGTTAGGACTTGAACCTTTGTAAATCAAGTTCTGGTTTCAAAATAGGCGAACCCGAATGAAGGCTCGTCATGAGCACAACGAAGCCGAGTTTCTAAGAGTTGAAAATGAAAACCTCCGAGCGGAAAACAAGATGTATAAAGAGACTTTTGACTCCGCCACCTGCCCCAACTGCAATAGCCTCCTCCTCACCCTCGATGAAATGCATGATCTGAGGATCGAAAATGCACGTTTAAGGGGTGAGTTAGACCAGTTTATAACAGGATCGAGTTCTGTTGGAGGAGGGTACAAAAGGACCAATGATACTGGATCAGCATCAATACCTCCCGAGGAAGAAGGGACAGATCACCACCAAGCGGACATTGACGATGATCTTTTTGCCATAATCAACCAGTTTGATATCGGTAAAGCATCGGGACTGTGATGCACTTGTTCAGCCAGTGACCACGAGACCTTCAATATGGCCGATGCATACCTAATTTGGGATGAAGCCAGCTGATCATGGGAGAGCCTGCAGAGGAAGCGGAACTAATCCTGAATGAGTGAATGTGTTTTATTTCCTTGCGTGATGTGTTTTTCTGCTTTTGTGAATGTGTAAAAGCAAGGAGTAATAATCCGACTTCCCCCTATTAAATGCTCGAATCCGCCACCTCACCAACCTCGCGATGAATTGATGGCGAGTGAAAATCTGCATAAACCTGAAGGGCAACTCCGTATCGTTTCAATTTACCCTCAGTTGCTCCAAGTTTTAAAATTAAGCCCCTTCTATTCTCAGGAAATTGCAAATCGACCCGAGAACGCAATCATATCCGAATACAGGTTGGATAAAATTTGGGGGCAAATCAACTCATGGGCATTACCACGGGATAGACAGCTTCGGACAAAGGAAAGTACAAGCGAAAGACGCGAACAATCTCAGAAATGGGTAATTCTGTATCGTTCTAATGTGCACATAATCATCTCAAGTCTTGAATTGTCTTATTCCATTCTTAACAGGGATTGCAAATTACCTCGAGAAATACCGTAACATGGCCCAAGGTGATACAACAGGGCTGCGTTATCCCCAAGGATTAACCCTTGAAAAGAAAGCCCCATGGACACCTATGGTCCAATGGACCGAATGGTATGGGGGATGACAGTAGGTCCGAAATATTCCGAGTTCGATCCCCAAGGGTGGGGAATGTTGTATGTATTATAAATAAATAAAACAACTTTTTGTGCATTTCTTTTTTTACAAACAGGAATACTCGACGAGTAATATCAAAGTCAGTATTTTACCATAGTCTTCCCATAATAGTGAGGCGCCCAACAAAAGTCGAGGAAAATTCAATCCAACAAAACTGGTAAAAGACTCGTGCAAGACATTCAAGATGAAGGGTAAATCAGTATCGTTTTCAATTTATCCCTTTTAATACTGGCTGATATGTCTCTTTTTCTTTTTACAGGAAATATTTACACTAACATTTAACATGTTGAAGGAGACAAATCCAAAAGAAAATTATGATCATCTGACAAGATCTATTTTGGTGAAAAATGGGGCAAATTGATCACAAGCTCTGAAGCGAAAAAGCAAATATGTCTTCCTTATCTCGTTTGATTTCAAGAATAATTTCTCTGCTTTTTGCAGGGGCATTCAACCGCTAAACCATGGCGGTCGCTGTCATTAAACCAACCGAAATGCTCCCTCACCCATATGCTTCATCACGCAGGGGCAAAGTTTGGGACAAACCGCTCCTCGACATAAGGAGTGGGCTTCCCAATTTGTTCGATCCACCCATATACCAGGGGCAATTCAAATCCGCCCATGTTTGCACATTATATAAACACACATGATGCTAAAAATTGTCACATCGGCATTGTGTTTACACATTTCATGAATTATGTATGACTATTCCGCATGTTTAATTTACCGACTTCAACTTAGAGCATAAACTGCATAGGAGACGTCAAATGTGCAAAATGGGGCATAACAGGATGAGGAAAGGCAAACCATTTCCACACAGGTCTAACATTTTAATCTACAGATAAACAGCCTTTCTCCAGAGTGAAAGAAAGCCCTTTTCGGAATGAAGTCCCCCATTCAGATTACATTCGAGGTGTTCGTACTATAAGAACCTCCTTAAACAGAAGTGGTAATGCAATACATGATCCATATATTGATCGATTGCATCATGAGTTATTACACAGACTGCCTTTAATCATGGCAAACTTAGCAGAACAATTTTGCATGAACCAATGAACGCATTGATGAAAATGCTTGCACATGTTACCTCTGACATTGCCTGACAGGCAACACATTCCCGGTGTTCGAGTTACCTTCCAAAGTCTTGAAGTTCATTCGGCGATTATTGAATGAACAAGCCTGGTTGTCGAGAAGCCACCAAGCATTTTTTCCAAATTCTCAGGTAAGTATATCTTCAACCTGAACCTTTCAAGAGAATGAATTCTGACGGTTGTTGGGGTACTCGAATCCATTGCGGTACATACAGGTATCCACCTTCTTCAATAAAGCATGATTTGTCTCAAGAACAGAAATGTTCGAGACCTTTTAATCTCTGCCTCTTTGGTTTATTCCTAAAGCGACAGGAGAATATAATTTGGGTTTGAGCTTCTGCAGGATTCCTGGTCTCCCCAGATTTCAGAATGGCACCCTTTGAGGTACACCAAGCCCTTCTTATAGGCAAACTAAGTCCTTCTTACAGGCAAACTAAGTCCTTCTTACAAGCAAACCAAGTCCTTCTTACAGGCACAAAGTCCTTCTTACAGGCAAACCAAGTTCTTCTTACAGGTACAAAGTCCTTCTTACAGGCAAATCAAGTCCTTCTTACAGGCAAACTAAGTCCTTCTTACAGGCAAACCAAGTCCTTCTTACAGGCACAAAGTCCTTCTTACAGGCAAACCAAGTCCTTCTTACAGGTACAAAGTCCTTCTTACAGGCAAATCAAGTCCTTCTTACAGGCATAAGGTCCTTCTTACAGGCAAATCAAGTCCTTCTTACAGGCAAATCAAGTCCTTCTTACAGGCAAAACAAGTCCTTCTTACAGGCATAAAGTCCTTTTTACAGGCAAATCAAGTCCTTCTTACAGGCACAAAGTCCTTCTTACAAGCACAAAGTCCTTCTTACAGGCAAATCAAGTCCTTCTTACAGGCACAAAGTCCTTCTTACAGGCAAATCAAGTCCTTCTTACAGGCATAAAGTCCTTCTTACAGGCAAACAAAGTCCTTCTTACAGGCAAATCAAGTCCTTCTTACAGGCACAAAGTCCTTCTTACAGGCAAAGTATGTCCTTCTTACAGGCAAAACAAAGTCCTTCTTACAGGCAAAACAAAGTCCTTCTTACAGGCAAACAAAATCCTTCTTACAGGCAAATCAAGTCCTTCTTACAGGTAAAGCAAGTCCTTCTTACAGGCACAAAGTTCTTCTTACAGGCAAAGTAAGTCCTTCTTACAGGCAAATCAAGTCCTTCTTACAGGCAAATTAAGTCCTTTTTACAGGCCAATCAAGTCCTTCTTACAGGCAAATTAAGTCCTTTTGACAGGCACAAGTCCTTTTTACAGGCACCAAGTCCTTTTTACTGGCACCAAGTCCTTTCTACAGGCACCAAGTCCTTCTTACAGGTATTTCCATGTGGTGACCTACCATACGGGTCAAATCTCAATCAAAATTTAATCAGTAGAATCCTTTTATTAGGAATCTACCATGGTACGACCCACCATACGGGTCAAATGGTATGACCCACCATACGGGTCAAATTTTAATTCAATTTTTAATCAGTAGAATCCTTTTATTAGGAATCTACCATGGGTTGATCCACCATACGGGTTCAAGTTCAACCACCCTAAAGTTTTTTTATATAACGAATCCTTAGGTTCTCATTTCATTTTCAGTGGAACAATCATGTCACGACTCTTTTTATTTCCTTGTATTGAGTCGATAAGAATCCAGGTGTCATCTCGTCTTTGAAATGAACCTCTACCGAGCTTCCTTTCAAAGAGGGGCAGCTGTTGACACCTGATTTTTAATCATTTTTTCTATTGCTAAAGTAATAAAAAATCCATAAAAATTCATAAAATTGAAAAATCAACTTTGGGGACCTTAGCCAAGCCTAGGGAACCAATTTTGACCAAAAAACGATTTTTCATATTTTCAGTATTTTTACGTATTTTTTATTTATTTATTTTCGAAAATTAATAGAAAATCCATAAAAATTCATAAAATTGAAAAAATCAACTTTGGGAACCTTAGCCAAGCCTAGGGAACGAATTTTGACCAAAAAAATAATTTTTCATATTATATATATTTTAATTTTTTTAAAAAAAATACAAAAATATTTGAAAATTTTGGAAAAATAACATTTGAGGCCAAAAAAATACACAAAGATAGTTAATATTTTTATTTTAAATCTATTTTCATATTGGCCATCGCAAATTCAGAAAAATCCAATTCGAGTCACGTGTTCCTTCACGAGTATAATCTCGAATCGGGCCTAAAAAAATTTAATTTGAGTCAACTTATTTTTAACTTTCACTTTTTATGAGTTGTGACATTGTCTTCTAATATTTTAAATTTTCATCTTGGCCCAATTATACCCAGAATGACTTAATTTTGCAAAAGGGCTTTAATTAAATTATGCATTATTTTCAGCGACAAGAAATGAGCTTAAATTTGACATGTGGTAAATTTTGGTGTGTCAAAAATTGTGAGGAGATTTGGACTTAAAGAAATATATTTTTTCAGGGACTGAATTGTAAATACGTAAAATTCAAGGACTAGAGTGCAAATACCTAACTCTTGAAGGATTATTTTACAAATAATAAAAAGAAGAGTTAGTGGATAAATTAGAATAGAGAAGGGAAGATGAAGAAGAGGAGATGAAGAAGAGAAGTTGGAGAAGAATGGATGGAGAAAATAAGATAAGAATAGAGAAGGGAAGATGGAGATGAAGAAGAGTTAGTAGAGAAATTAGAATGGAAGATAAGAATAGAGAAGGGAAGATGGAGATTAAGAAGAGTTAGTGGAGAAATTAGAATGGGAGATAAATATGGAGAAGGGAAGATGAAGATGAAGAAGAGTTAGTGGAGAGATTAGAATGTGAGATAGAGATGGAGAATGGAAGATGAAAATGAAGAAGAGTTAGTGGAGAAATTAGAATGGGAGATAGAGTTAGTGGAAAAATTAGAATGGGAGATAGATGAGTAGGTTATAAAAGGAGGAAGAAGTGAGCTTGAGAAAGGATTCTTGGGAGGGAGAAAATTTGAAGTGTTTGGGAGAATTTTTTGGAGAGAAAATTTTGGATGTTTGAGAGAGTTTTGGGAGATTGAAGAAAATTTTGAGAGAAAGAAAATACCAAAAGAGAGAGAATTTTGAAGATGATGGGAGTTTAAAGCTAGGGGTTATCATCACAAATTCCTTCATCGATCAATATAAATCAAGAGTTCATCCTCGTCAACGAGCAAACAAATTCAAGCTAAGTGTTTTTATTTATTCATTTATTTATGGTTTTACTCGCAAATTAGCATAAATTGTATACACTTTCTCCATCTCCTTTTTCTTCCATATTTTATGTCAGGAGAAGGATATCTCTACGTCAACAGCAAAAATCTCGTCGAGATGCAAAAATCGGCCCAGACAAGCTCCTAAGCTGTCCACCGATTTCTCAACTGATCTGTGACTAAAAGTCCCTCTTAATTCAAAAGAAACTCTCTATATTGGGAACATAGAGAGCGAAAATCAATTATAGAAATCCCTCCCAAAAAAATGGGAGATAAGTACTCTTTCCACTCTTCTGGTTTTAGGTGCAGATTAGCACATATTTTGTATACTAACACTTCACTCTATTTTATGTCAGGAAGCCGCAGCTCTATATCAATGGTCAATCCTATGGAAGCACAAAATCGGCTTGGAGGAGTCCTCAAGCGCGCACAAATTTCAAATTGTTGAATCAATTCATTGTATGTCATTTTAAAAAATTCATACCCTAAAATGGAGAGGACAAAGTCCATCCGCAATCTAAATACCTGCACCATAAATCCCAAAGGGAAGAGCCAAGCCAATGCTTAGCCTCCCATTGGAGGTTTTTACTTGTAGTAGTTAAATACCTGCAACTTAAATACCTGCACCTTAAATCCCAAAGGGAAGAGCCAAGCCAATGCTTAGCCTCCCATTGGAGGTTTTTACTTACAGTAGTTAAATACCTGCACCTTAAATCCCAAAGGGAAGAGCCAAGCCAATGCTTAGCCTCCCATTGGAGGTTTTTACTTATAGTAGTTAAATACCTGCAACTTAAATACCTGCACCTTAAATCCCAAAGGGAAGAGCCAAGCCAATGCTTAGCCTCCCATTGGAGGTTTTTACTTACAGTTGTTAAATACCTGCACCTTAAATCCCAAAGGGAAGAGCCAAGCCAATGCTTAGCCTCCCATTGGAGGTTTTTACTTACAGTAGTTAAATACCTGCAACTTAAATACCTATACCTTAAATCCCAAAGGGAAGAGCCAAGCCAATGCTTAGCCTCCCATTGGAGGTTTTTACTTACAGTAGTTAAATACCTGCAACTTAAATACATGTACCTTAAATCCCAAAGGGAAGAGCCAAGCCAATGCTTAGCCTCCCATTGGAGGTTTTTACTTACAGCAGTTAAATACCTGCAACTTAAATACCTGTACCTTAAATCCCAAAGGGAAGAGCCAAGCCAATACTTAGCCTCCCATTGGAGGTTTTTACTTACAGTAGTTTAAATACTTGCAACTTAAATACCTGTACCTTAAATCCCAAAGGGAAGAGCTAAGCCAATGCTAGGCCTCCCATTGGAGGTGTTTATTCACTGTCATGTACTTCCTATAATTTAATTTTTGAATCATCAGACCCAAAAGATGAGTAGGTCGTAATACTGCACAGAAGTCGTTAACACGCTCCCTCTTTCGGCTTCAGGGAATCTTTAACACTTAAAAAATATAACAAATAAAAATATATATCATCCATGCATCCTATTTAAAAAGTGAAAACACAAAAGAGAATACCCTACTAGAGCTTTAGGAATAAACCAAGCCTGAGTTGCCGGATTAGGATATCCATGAAATTAAGGTACCGAAAGGGCATTAGTTTTAATTAACTAGTGTAACCAAGTCCCCGAGCTCATAATCTCTGGTTCGCAGGAATAAATTAGTTCTCCCGCTAATTTATTTAGGTTTCTAATCGACCTACCAAGAACGATTAGTGGCGACTCCAAATTTCAAAATCATTTAAACAAAAACCAAAGTTGCGATTCGGTAGGGCTTGGGAGGGTCCGCATTAGGTTAGTCAAATCTAATTAACCTAATAATCCGTTAACCCCTAGAATTAATAAAAATATTTTTAGAGGGTCGCGACAGATGTCTTCTCACGTTTGATGTTAATCAATTTTCAAAAAGACGTGCGGTAATCAACCCTTTTCATCTTGAAATTGTATTAAGTTGGCACTATTTGCGTGTGGAGCCAAAATTATCATTAAGGGCCTTTTTGTCTTTTTTTTTTTTGCTTCTAGGTTAAAAACTATACCTCTTCCATTAGCCACATCACAAGAGTAAAAAAAAGAAGCGCAAAGTAGCGAATAGAGAGAAGAGAAAAAAGAAAAGAAAAGAGAAACCGTCACGAGAGCATAAATTGTATTCTTATTTTTCTCGAAAACTAGTGGATTTGCAGAGTGCCTCTGCATAGAGATGTAGTCCAAGTTTGAGTGAACTTCGATGACAAATTCTATAGTTTTTTCTTCTGATTCTATTCTTTTATTATTATATTCTGCCATTATGAATTGTTTGTTTGGGTTATTTTCTGGAATTAGTACGCGATTCCTAACAACTAGTATCAAAGCCTAGGTTGGCTAATTGAGAACATCGAGATTTTTCTGTAATGTTCGATCGAAAGTAAACAATATGGTGGGAGATAAAATCAAAATCAATAAGTTCGATGGGTAGGACTTTGGATGGTAGAAACTCCAAATAAATGACTATATTTATCAGAACGATCTCTATACACCACTTGAGGATTGGAAATCCAAACTTGCGAAAGTGGATCCACCAGTAGAATCGGGATGAAAAATTCTTGATTGAAAGGCATTAGGTGGGATTCGTCTTGGCTTGACGAAAAACGCAGGGTACTACATCGTGAAAGCAAATACTGCAAAAAAAGCCATGGATATTCTAACGAATATTTATGAGAGAACGTCCACATCAACTCAGATATTTTTGCGGTTAATATGAAGTTTAATAGTTTTACGTAGGTCACAGGCCAGTCAGAATCCACAGGCATAAATCTAGATATGAAGTTACAAGCTTTATTATTTTTATGTTTCCTTCCGAGAATCTATAATACTTCGGTGCAGGGAATTTTAAGCATCATGAAGGATGATTTGACTATGGATGATCAGCATCATGGATGAAGAGAGGTGAAGAAAAGTTTTTGGTGGAGTTAAATTTTCAACATCAACATCTTCGACAGCACTAGTAGTGGAGAATCATGGGAAAAGTAAAAGCTGAAGAAAATTCAACGGGCATACTATGCCACAATGAAGGGAGAGGAGAGAGGTTGTAAAAGATGAGTGTCAATTTTATCATTAGACAGGACAACGTAGATTTCAGTGTGAAACTTACAAAAAGAAGCAGCAAGATGAGAATCAAGGAACTAATATGATAAGCGATGAACCTTTTCTAAGGAACTTATGTTTGTCTATAGGATTTGATTTGATGACAGATAAGTGATTTCTTGACTCTATTACTTCTTTTCATCGCACCTCACGAAGAGATATATTTGTTGATTATGCCAGTGGAGATTTTGGACAAGTGGTTGTGGAAAACGGCCACATACCTCCGATTGTAAGAAAAAGAATTGTGATTGTGAACATCTTAGGTGGACATTTAATTTTACGTGAAATCAAACATATTCCCTAATCGAAGAAAAAGTTGATTTCGACCGGAAAACTTGACCCATAAGGCATGATAACAACTTTTGAATGCGGAGATTGGAAGATAACCTTTAGGGCAAGAGTAGTAGTAAATGGAAAGCCTACAGGTACGCTTTACTTTCTCCAAAGAGATAATATCAATGATATGGTTGCAATTACAATGGCTACAAGTAATTTGTCTACTCTTTGATATTATAGTTTGACCAAAATTTGTGAAATAACCTTACCAAAAAAAAAATTTGTGAAATAAAGTAATTACATTCAAGAAAATTGCTTGTAGGTTTGTAAAAAGTTGAGTCGAATTTCTGTGAGAATTGCATTTATGGAAAACAAAAAGCGATTAGCTTTCAATTGAATGAAAGATAGAACAAAAGTGAAAAGTTAGACTTGATCCATACTGATGTGTGGGGACGGCTTATGAACTCTCTTACGGTGGTGAGAGATATTTTGTTACTCTCATTAATGATATGACAAGAAAGACTTAGGTCTATGCTCTAGAAAGAAAAAATCAAAAGTATTCAAGATTTTCATAATATGAAAGACCATGGTTAAAAAAAAGAAAAAGACAGGTTATCGAATTAAAGCTCTGAAGTTAGATAATGGTGGTGAACATACGAATAAAGAATTTGATGAATATTTGAGCCGAGAAGGTACACACCGATTTAAAGACTGTTCCTAAAATTACAGGCACGCAAATTTCGATAATTGGCTCACGAAAACCGATCATGATAGTTCTGTCGGAACGGCAGCACGAATCACAGGCACGCAAACTTGGGCAATCGAACGATGAGATCCGACCAACCCGCCCCCCATATCCCGTTTCACTTTTCTTGACTCTAAACAGATAAAAGGAATCGAAAAAGCCTAACCTCACGCCGGTCATCCGTCGTCTCTGACCACAGGTTATTAGCCAGAATCCATGGGCAAGTCCGCCAGAACTTTCCCCAAAAAGGCCAAAACCGCCGCATCCAACTAAATCTATTCGCGAATCGCCCAAGATAAAGAGAGTCCTACATGCCAAAAGACTGCCCAAATTCATTGCTTCGTCGGAATTCTGACTTTTATAAAAATCAGCAAAAATTGCCCATCACTCTACGTCCGCACTAGCCTCGTT
This sequence comes from Psidium guajava, assembly GCA_016432845.1. Classification (NCBI taxonomy): domain Eukaryota; kingdom Viridiplantae; phylum Streptophyta; class Magnoliopsida; order Myrtales; family Myrtaceae; genus Psidium; species Psidium guajava. The sequence goes on along the minus strand of CM028231.1, from coordinate 12,062,068 downwards.
ACGTCAGCAATTTTTGACAAAAATTAAGCTAAAAATCACTCAATTGATATGAATACAAAAAAAATTTAGGGATGAATCAGAAGATAATGTTTAGCGTTATTTTGATAATAATCTAAACTTTTTAAATAATTATCCTGTTGGATTGTCATCTAAGCTAGGAAGATCAAATTGGTTCAAATCAAAGAATACATGTAAACCAATATCAATTTTGAAAGACCAAATTGAACATTATAGTAAAAAAGGACCAATTACGACATCATCTCTTAGGTTAGGGGCACAATCCCTAGCATAGTACGAAACGAAAACTCCGACACGACATAAATTTATAGAAATAGATCCAAACTTGGCATGACATAACTTGACTCCAACAGGATATGAATTGACCTTTTTTCACACATTGTAATAAAAAAGACCCTTCGTGATCAAGAAACAATGTGAATGGCCGACGACGCCATATGAATCGCTAGCCCAATTTAAACGTCCACTTGGAGCATACTACATAACTTCATAAACAAATTTTACGAATAAAGCGTGGTACACCTACCATTGCTCATGACAATTTAAGTTCAGATGAAATTAGGAATTACGGCAAATTCATTCTAGTGGAGCTAATTTCCTCAAATAATCTCGAAAATCCAGGAAGAATACACCGATTCCTCCCCCACTATTTCCCTTCGATTACTTCAAATACGAAGGAAGGCGGTGCCGAATCACCATTTCATCTCCGGCATTTTTCCATTGATTGGGCGAGGGCCGCCAATGGATCTGGTTGAGGGTCGCAACCCTCTCTTAGATTGGGCGGGGGCCCCAATGGATGAGATCTTTCACATTTAATTGTTTTATAAACTGAGATGTTCATAGATGATTTTCTGGTGAAGTAGAAGCACCTCCAAAGAAAGTTAATAGAATCATGTCTATGTGAAAGAGACCGTGGCTCATTGTCTAAAATTCCAGATTTACCACAACTTGGGATTAATGTGCTAGAAGTGTATTAATTTTGGGGTAAATGTGGCACAGATATATCAGTTTTGGGGTTTTTATGAATTGTGACGCGGATTTCTTAGTTTGGGGTTGTCGGTAGTATTAATCCTTTTTTTTTAAAACTTAAACTTTGACGAGTTGTCTAGACTAGACTGAAGTCACGTTAGATCCATATAGCTCTATTAGCCTGCAAGCCACCACGTGGAGATGGAATCGTAGATGTAGGAAGTTTTAGGTCATTGGAACAAGTTTAGAGTAATTGATTAACACGGAAAAGAACTTTAGCATCAGTGCCACACCGGAAAGTTTAGGCTTTTTTACAGAATTTTTTCGAGCTAGGTTAGCTTATTTTGTCAATCGTTGTCCGCACAAACGGGCAATTCTAAATTTAAATGTTCTTTTTGGTCACATCATCGCAAGCCCTTACCTTGGCATATCAAGCCACCAGCAATTTCGACAAAAAAAAAAAAAATCCACCAGCTAAAGAGGAAAAAGAAAAAAAAACCACCCTTTATATAGTAGGTGATATATTTTAGATTTAATTGTTTAATAGGCAATTCACTAGTCTAGCATAACTAATATTCGAATCAGGCATGTTCTCCCACTCGATTAAACTAAATCCAGAAGCAGAAGAATTTTAAGGGGTTATTGCAAAGTAGGTTCAATGCATGTAGTTAATTAGAAATGGGTCGACCCATCCGGATGCAAAGTAGGTGTTATTGAAAAAAGAAATTATTTGCTTGTATCCATTGTTACTAGCAATCATAAACTTAAACCCTAAATCAGTTCCATTTTGATCACAAAATTTTAGTGAAAGGACCCGATTCTTATATACATTAACATTCTAATTCCTTCTTATTTATTCTCATCATTTTTTTTTAATTTTATTCCAAGCTTTTCATTCAGATAAATCGGATGGGTCCTAAGTTTTATACCTATTTAAACATCGATAAATGAGCATAATCAAATTTTAAAATTTGCAGATATTCATAGATCGAAAGACCCTCCGGTGCCCCATATTAATAGTTTCACAGCACAGATTGTATGGTATTGTATTTGTCTCATAAGGAAAGGATTATGGATCAGGAAATCAGAAGATCTTGTTCAAAGCTTGCCCTTCTTCTTGGCGAGAAACTTCTCTCTCAGCTCTGCGACAGCAACCTCATCAAAGTGACTCTCCGGTATCCAGTTCCCACTCTTGGGATCTCTCATCCAGAAAACCTTCTTCTCCTCCCCCTCGTCTGCTGCCTTCCTGATCGTTCCCGCCGTTGCCGCTGTCTTCTCCGCTATCGCTCCATATGACCGCCGGCTAAACCACTCGCATCCATAGACAGTCACTACGACATGTTCACTTCATATGATTGGACCTGGAAATGATGTCGAAGGAAATGGAGATAGGATGATCGCCTACCTGAGCAGAAGAATGCCATTGACGGCAGCCTTGGCCATGATCATCTTCTTCAAGAAACCTGAAACTAGAGAGAGATGGATGATGGGTTTGGTCCCTAGGGTTCTTGAGCGAGGTGGGGTTTTATAGTGCTTAGAGATGTGGAGAAATTTATTACGTGAGGCAAAAGTTTCGAAGAATCTCTCTGATGAGTGGATGCGGAACTACATTATCAAGTTGAAATAACGACATTATGAAGTTGAAAAAGGAAGCACGTGGGGGTTCCTGAGAATTTCCATCTGCCATGGAAATCAAGGATTCTTAGGTTCTCCGAATTTGCTCCATTGCTCTTGAGATGTCAATTTTCCCTTTTGCTTTTTCGCCAAAAGGCATGGAAATTTTAATTGCCGTGGATTTCTTTACGTCCTTTAATTGATGCTGCAATCCATCCGCATGCACGATGCGCATATCTTGCGCCCCGAATGTGATTAGGGTTCTTGGTCTTTTAAGGATTCGGATTTATAATTTTTATACTTCTTCACAGGCGTTGATGTGCCAACATTATCTTAGGAAAAAGTATAAAAAAAAGTCATAAACTTATTGCATTAGTACCGATTCAGTCATAAACATTTCAATTGTGTCAATTTAATTCTAAACATTTTGCATTTATACCAATTGAGTCCATCCGACCGATTTTGACCTGAAATCACTAAAGTGGACATCATCTGTCCTAAGTGGCATGACCAGCGTTGATGTGAAATTTTTAAATATTTTTAAATAAAATAAAATTGTAAATACTTTCTTTTTTTATTTAATTTTGGCTAGTGAGGTCTACCGTAGCTAGATCCATGTGAGGTTGAGGTTGCGATGGTCTCGCCCATGGCCATCGTAGCCCCACCGGCTTTGGTTAAGGCCTTGCCAGCCAAAATGAAAGTTAAAAAAAGATAAAAAAATATTAAAAATGTCCACATCAACTCTGGTCACATCATGTGGAACAGATAATGTCCACGTCAGCGATTTTCAGTCAGAATTGGCCGATAGACTTAGTTGATAGAAATGCAAAATGTTTAGTCTTAAATTGGCACAAATAAAAACTTTAGAGCTGAATTGACACAAACGCAAAATGGTTTAGTACTTTTTTTTGGCACCTTTCCCTATTATCTTAACACTTGTTGTGGTTGTTGTTGGATTTGTTGGACCTGGAATTTAGTACTCTTACTTATCTTACGGTCTGTATTTTGCAATTTTGAATTGGAGTGTTATGATAATCTACGACACTATCTAATAAGATATAATGTTCCATAAAATTCTGGGATAAAAATTTGAGAATAAAAGAAATCTTTGCATTGTGCATAGCATAGGAGAAATAGATGCGCACTTTAGTTTTGTTTTTTTTTTCTCCGTTATACTTAACTTCATCGAGTCAGCAACAGCCAACAGCTGCATAAATCACTAGGGATAATCTTAAGAGCGAATCTGGGCCCCCAAAAAGAAATAATAACGGCGAATTTGATAAAGGTTTCTCTTTGCTAGACCAATCAAGCGGAAAATGGGGGTGCCTTTCCCCTTAGTGGGCCTAACGATATTATACCTGCTCATAGGCCGAACGGACCAAGATTAGACATTATTTTAAATAAAAATATGAAGCGCCCTTATTATTTTAGAAAGGAGCCTGGGGTGTCATTTATTTTTTATTTGTTTTCTTTTTTCTATGTCTTTTTTTCCTTCCTTTTTACTTGTGGCAGATCTCAGGTAATGGCCAGCCATTGGCGAGGGATGGCCTTTTGGCCATCAAGGCAAGGCAACCCTCAATGGTAGCGAGGGACCCTAGGAGAGGCCGGCCCTCATCGGATCTTGGTGAAAGTCACCTTGCTATGATCGTCGAGGGCTTGGGCAAGGCTACCCTTGCCAGCGGTCGATGAGGGTTGTCGAGCCCTTGCTAGCTGTAATAAAGAAAAAAGAGAGTAAATGACAAATATGCTTTTGGTCAGGTCCTTATTTAAAATAATGATGTTACTACAAGCTCTTATTTGACAAATTGAGAGCCCTTCATGCCCTTATTTGAAATTTTCCATTAAATTTTTAGTATGGGCGAGCGTGGTTAAATTTTTAGGCCCGATCTTGTGGCCCAAACTAATCCCGCCTAATGATCACCTATAAACTGGATAAAAATCCTAATGTTTCAAGATGGGTTTTTGATTTCTTTATAACATGGGATATCCGAACCTTTCACCTCAATTAGAATGCATGCAAATTATCATGTCCCCACGCATAAGGTAAAGCGTCACCCACAAGGTTATAGGCATGGCCGTCAAGGTTACTGCCAAATAAGAAACATCAAGATTTTACATGTTATTTAATAAAGAGGAGGACTTGTCATGTTCATCTAATGTTTCTTACGGTTGGGACAGGCGTGGAAGTCCAATGCCTCGTGGGGCACTCATTTGAGTAGATCAACCTAAGTTTGAACCCGCTTACAAATTTAGTCAGGCACACCTTTGTTCAAAAGTTTAAGAAAACGGTTATGGATTAATTATCATATCACACCAAATCTTATATGTAATATTATGTTATAATCCATTGATTCTATTACAGTTCGGTTTACATTTTAATTCAAAAGCCTAATATGAATTCACTCGTTAACAAGATGGTCATAACAAGAACATTAGATCGTTGGTGATCAATCGGCTTGAACTTTGAATTTTTAGAGTCTTTAAATGTTGACTCACGATTTTCTTGATAATATCCATACATAAAAATGTATAAACATGCTTTAAAAGTGAATTCTCTTTTGGGGTCGGAATACCGGTGTGTAAAGTTTTTGACTTGAGATGGAAAGTTGCCGAAAGGAATGGTAAGGTAGTTTTTCTTTTTACTTAAGCAACTATTTTTGGCCAAGTGATGAACGAGGGAATTTCCCGGTGATCCACATCATAGGCTGGAATAATTCCCCATCTCTCCAAATTCTTTTTCAGGGATATATTCTGATACCGCAGGACTACTTATTCCAATTGTTTGCGCCAGCAAAGATGTACACGCAGCTGTGCATACGCAAGAAAGAGACATTTGATAAATTAAGAAAAATCACTCCATTACGAAACATTTGAAAAAAAAAAAGGAAATTGATTGGTAGAAATACACGATAGAGTACGCGGTGCAAAGAAAGTCGCGCACGAATATATGAAAAAGAGGAAATTGTTTCGAGGTTCAATTTTTTTTTTTTGTGGAAGATTACTGTAAGATAGAGATTTAGAATATAAAACTGAAATATGCGAGAGATAAGATAAAGTTATTCATTCATCTATTTGTCCACGCACATAATGTTTGCGGAATAAGCAATTGAGATTATTTGAGGAAGAAAAGAAATGATCGAGATCACTTAAAAATAGGAGGTTCTCCTTGCCTTATACTATAGTATAAGGCACTATAAAGTTACCTCGACTTTTTCTTTTCAAAGATGCGATGCCTTCTCACGTTTGATGTTAATCAATCTTCAAAAAGACACGTGCGGTAATCAACCCTTTTCATCTTGAAATTGTATTGAGTTGGCACGACGTAGAATTCAACAGGAGTGACTAAATTGAATCACTAACCGAATTAAAAATCTACTTTCGTTTTTTTTTTCCTTTTTTTTTCCTTTTTTGGTGGCTGAGGGCCGCGAAGCCCTTGCCGGCCATGGGCGACAACTATGCTAGCAAAAAAGAAAAAAATAAAGAAAAGAAAAAATTGAAAAACAATTCAAATTGAACCGAATAGAATTTTTGGTTTGATTCATATCCAGTTCAAGATGATATTTGATTCGGTTCAAGTTTACCTCCCAATAATTCAGTTCGATTTTCAAGAAAATCGAACGAAATGGAACCATTGACACTCCTAAAATTCAACATTGCACAGTGGTAATGTTCTTTATGAGCTAGAATTACGTGCGGGCAAGAGGACGACTCAAATCAACTCGTCATACCACAATGGAGATTAAGCCCTATGTCAAAATGATCAGATTTATTCAAATCTCAAGTGTGATATTGTCATATCATTAACCAAAAAGTCCTATTGATCGAGAAACTTTTTGTTGCGATCAGGGGAAATTGGCTTACTTTTTTGCTAATCCCATGATGATGCCAAACATAGTTGTGCATGATCATGAAAAGGTTCGAGGTTAACTTCTTCTTCAGGCTCCGTTTGTTTCACGAAAAATAAATAATTTTTAAAAAAATATTTTCAACATTTTAGCTTGTCTTTCTTGAAATAATTAACAAAAAATATTTTAATTGTTGACAATAATTTATGTCTATACATTTTGTGAACAATCAAAATATTTTTATGATTCATTTATTTTCATAAACGATATAAGTGATCGTTTTTAGGAAAATGTATTTTAAAACATTTATTTTTATTAGCGATACAAAAGATATAATCATAAAATCCCACTTTTTTTAAGTCCACCTGTCAAACTTGCGAGCCATGAAACGAGCAAATAAAGAGAGGGACTTCACATTAATAATTCTTCTCCTGGGAAGGCATTTGGCAATCTATAATGGTCTTTCTGCAAACGATAATTATGGCAGCAAATGCCGAGTGCAAAATACAAACCAGCTGAAGCATTAGATGAATCAGATTTCGCAAGTCGAAGGTTATTATGTCATCACGGATCTTCGAAGTTTGGGGGCAGGAGATGAATCAGATTTCGCAAATCGCCATTCCATCGGAGCCGGTTTGTCGGTGACACAGAGCTCTTGGAGTGGAGCAGGTGATGTCTACTCGAGACCTCTTCAGTCCCACGTCCTTCAAAGATCAACCAAAGCCAACAGTTTACAGGAGAACACGAACCCAAGTCAAATCATTTCCTTGAAGACATGAGATTGGATCAAGTTGGTCCCTTACCAATCTAGCGAGCCTGGACGAAAGGGTGGCCGGGCTCGGACACGTCGGCAACGCCGCTGGTCGAAATTTGGAATTCCAGATCCGCGAGCTTCCAAATCTAGAATAACATATCTGGAGCCGGCAATGGCCGCTCGTCCATGGCTGTGAGCCACGGCGGAGAGGACTCAGCTTGGACGACGGCGCCAGCGATGCTGCTGGTCCAGATGTGGAGTTTTGCCTCCATATCTGGCTTGCGGACTTCCATATCTATTGTTGGGGACGACGCGACGGCTACTCCAAGGCCGCAAGCAATGACGGAGAGAACGACGGGGGTGGCTCACCTTGGACGAGCAACCTAGCGACCAACCATGGATGAAAAATCTCTCTGGACCATGGCTTAGCGATATCTCTGAACAAGTTTTTATTTATTCATTTACTTTCATACCATTGTACACATATCGATATATGAGTAGATATAAGTAAATATATATATATATATACTACATCAATGCTGAAATGATGATATTAAATTACTGAATATTTCGAGAAAGTAATAGATGGAGTCAACCTTGCCATGTAAGCGGTAAGACACCTCATTCAACACTTGCCACGTGTCCAGGCAGCTTCCACTGGTCAGTCCAAGGTTTCGTCTTCTTCATCATTTCTTCCTTTCACCCAGAGAGATTGCCTCTTGGTTGGTTCTTTGTCTACATTCTCTCCCCCACCCACATCGTTGACGCCCTAAACTTCCCAGACTGCCTCTCCCTTCCCCTCGCCCTTGCCGGATCTAACGAGGATTCGACCCGCGTCGGCCCTTGCCACAGGCCAAATGAAAAAAAAAAAAAAAGTAATAAAAGAAAGGAAGGAAGAAACGGAGAATAAGAAGAGCGTGCAGAAAAGAGGGACAACGAGACGGATTCGCGGGGCTCACTGGACACGTGGCGAGCGCTGAATGGAATGTCTTACCGCGTAAGCGTACGTGACAAGCTATGTAGCACCGACACTTTTATTAGGTGTGCGTATCGTGTCGGACACCGTGTCCGACACCGACACTCGTCGACACCCGTCCGACACTCGTTGACCGCGTGTCGGGATTTCGACACTCGGTCAACGCCTGTCGGACGCGTGTCCCTCGTGTGTCTAGCGTGTCTAGCATGTCGAACACGACTATTAAAAAAAAGAAAAACTTTTGGAATTTTGCCGGTTTTGAAGTGATCACGGAAATGTGTGCAATGAATTAGAAGTTCATTAGATAGAGCTTGAAATCCATAGAAAAAAGGAAAAATAAGGAGATCTCATAGACTTCTTGGTTTCCATTGCGCTCGGGAGCTCTGAAAATTAACCTTCGATGGAGCGTTCATGAAGGGAGAAGCTAATGGCGCGGTGACATGGGTATGCAGAGACTCCTCTAGGCTATTGGTTGAAGGAGTAGCGAGGTCTGTGAATGTTCGATTTTCCCTTCATACTGAAACCCTAGCTCTATTGGATGCTTTGAAGTGCTTGAACTCACACGGCTTTGCAGACATAGTGCTTAAAGAGATAGATTTGGAGTCATACAGTATCTATTTGGTCAAAATGCTCCAAGACATAGATATAGTCTTATGGGAAATACAAGCGTTGATCAAGGAGTGTTCAGACTTGTTTTCAAAAGTGAAAAGTTACGGCTAACCCATTGTGCACGGACCCAAAACAAGATTACGGATTGGGTTGTTAAAGCGCAATTTCGTAATACTCTTCCACCTGACTAGGTTTTTAACCCATCTCAAACCCTTTGAAATTTGTTATACTTAGAAGCACATATGATATTCTTTTTGACTTTATAATACGAATCAAATGACCTTTTCGACAAAAAAAAAGCTCATGAGTTTATCAAACTTCACATAAATAGAAGCTTGCCCTCTTCGGTTCAAATTAATGTATATGACACATGTTTTGGCTTTATTTATTATTTTTATATTTAAAAATATATTTAATACAACGTGTCCTCGACGTGTCGGAATTTTCTATTTTTGAGAAATGCCGTGTCGCCGTGTCGTGTCGTGTCGCGTGCCGGTGTCGGTGTCGGTGTCTGTGCTATATAGGTGACAAGACTGGCCCACGTAATATTTTCTCGCGTGCAAGGGATTTCCATCGGTTTGCCATCGATTTATAAAATAAGTGATGTATTTGGTGTTCATGGGATAAATTATCAATTCTTTGTTACATTGGAAGGTGTCCATTTATTCAAACATGTCCTCGTAATCCGCCACGTCATGTCACTTAAAGAATTAGTTTTAAAGATCAAATAATTGAATACGTCTAGAAAATTGCTCTTTTTTAAAAAAAACCTTCCGAACAGTGAAACATGTGAAGGAGAAGGGAGTTGGGCCGATTAGGTGCGGGCGGCTAAAGTAATTCTTTTAAAATGACACCGTCCAAAACATGGAATCCTTTTGGGAATTAACCAAAGTGACGCGACGCCAAAAGTGCACGTACCATTCCGACCAAAAAAAAGTGCAGGCACCACGAAGAATCGTTGCCTAAATCGACATGGGTAATTCGAGCAAAAGAAATGTGATGTCCAAGCTAAAATTCTTTAAAAAAAAAAGGTTAAGAATGCATCCTGAGAAAAAATTTATCAAAGAAATCGTCAACCAATTTCAATTTTAAATTTTTCGATTGTGCCAATTAAATCCTAAATTTTTAATGATTTATCAATTCAATCATAAATATTTTGATAATTTGTCGATTTTTATCGAGAATCGCTAATATTGACAATTTTTTTTTTATCTTTTTCTTCGCTTCAATTCTCTTTTCTTTGTTTTCTAGCCCTAGGTCAACAAGGTTGCTAATTGATCTAAGCCAAACACAATTGGTTGAGCAAGGGTTGCATCGCCCAAATCGGCTAACGGGGTGAGGGTGTCACGAGACTCACGACCCTCGCTCGTGGTCGATGAGGACGAAGATGCCCTCACCAAACCAGGCGAGAGTCGGCTGATGACCTCACAAGCACTGGGTGAGAAAAAAGATATCAATAAAAAGTTATCCATGTCGGTGATTTTTTGTCAAAATTGATCGAAATGACTAAATTAGTAAATCGTCAAAAGATATATGACTAAATTGCCACGATTGAAATATTTTTGACTGAATTGCGACAATTAAAAGGCTTATGATTGAATTGCCAAAGTTTATCATTAAATTGTCACAATTGAAAGATTTAGGACTAAATTGGTAAATTATTAAAAGTTTTATGACTGAATTGATAAAATTAAAATATTTAGAATTGAATTGACATAAATGTAATAAGCTTAAGACTTTTCATTTTAATTTTTTCCGTCTCTCTCGCATATGTATTCAATTAAAATATTAGAGGTCCCGTTAAAAGCGGAGTGTGAAGCTTTGGACTTTTACGATCGAGACTTTGATATCGCATTAGACAAGTAATTTTCTTAGTGAACCTCGGGCCCTCACCGTGACCGGACGATGACGTCCATCTGACACGTTACTAAACAAATCGACCCTGTCGTGTTGAAGCGCTCCTACTCCTCGTTGTACTATAATTGCTATATTATTTCACGTTACAAGCGGCGGTTTTTCTTTCTTTTCTTTTTTTTGGTCGGATTACAAGGGGCGGTTTACGAACTTCTTAAGGCTCGCGACAATTTTGCCACGTTGCGAACGTGGAACCAACCACACGCGTCATTTTCCACGTGCGGGAACGGACACCAAATGGAAGGGAAAGGCGCCATACAAAGAATTCCCGATTGGATAAGAATTTAATATTGCATAAAGTGGATGAATGACGATGCCACCATGAAACGCAGTAGCACCGGCTTCATGGAAAATCTAAAGGACGCGCCTTGCAAAGGCGTGAGCATTGTTCCCGGTAGAACCTAAAACCTTGGGCGGGAGGAGTGAGGAGAAGAATCGGTTTCACGTTTTAGGATATGTCGGGGAACAAATTTCGACGGCTATGTTCTGAATTTCAGGTAGGAGGAACTTAAAACTGAAACGTAGAATTTGAACTTGAAACAAGTTTTTTTAATATATTTCTTCGTGCGGATATGGAATGCTTAATTTAGACCAGAGCTTCTATTTTCATTGGTATTTATAATTGAAATTATTATTTTGTTAATATTTCATATTTATTTACGTGTATAAATATGAATTATGGTTAGTGAATTATATTCAAAATGATGATCACTAAATGTTATGATTCACTAAACCAGTTTCAAAATATGACGGATCTATTTTGATGGATAGGTTTCGAAAATCCATACAAAACTTGAAATAGTTTATGTGTGACATTACAGTATATAAGTGCGGGGGTTGTTTTTGCAGCACGTGAAAAGAAATGGCAATATCAAACAGTTGGATTCCGTAATAATGACCGTGCATGACAGCATACTCAGGCCCTTGTTTGGCCCGGAATGCTTTAAATAACCATCGCTCCATCCCTTGTCGACTCTCATCGCACTCTACTCTCTCTCTCCCTCCCTCCCTCTCTCTAATCAGAAGAAGAAGGAGGAGGACGACAAGAGGAGGCCATTGATGAAGTGGGAAATGCCCGAGCAAAGAATCAAGGAGATTCGTGAGCGAAACAGCAAGAACAACAGACCATCATCAGCGGCTGTTGGCTTGAGGATCCTGACGCAGGCCTCCGAGACGACCAAGCCCCACATAGTCGTCCAGTCCCAATTAACAACAAGCCTCCTCCGCCACGTTAAGTCTCGCTCACAGGCTCGACCCAAAAGTAGCTCTGATCTTGAGTACTCCTGCTTTCTCCGGACATGCTCCCTGTGCCACAAGAAACTCAGCCCCGACCAAGACATCTACATGTACAGGTATAAACTCGGAGCACAGTGCACTCAAATCCAAAATTCTTTTCATGGTGGTGCTGACGAGGTTTTATGGGCTCCGGAGGGCTCGAACGGAGTTGTGTTCACCTTGGATTCGCTTTTCTAATCGATTCGAGTGACTAACCGGATGTCGTGATTGTTATGTGGATTCAGGGGAGATGAAGGATACTGCAGCGTGGAGTGCAGAGAGAGGAGGATCGTGATGGACGAAATGAAGGAACTGGAGGCTTCCGCGAAACGGATGGGGTCATCTCCCAGGCATTGTTACGCCGCTTCTCTCCAGAGGGAGACCCGCCTTCTCCGCGAAGAGCTCCGGCGACGGCAGCACCACCTCATCTCTCCGAAGACTCGGACCGTGTTCTCATAGCCTTTCTATTCTTCTTCTTCTTTTTTGGGCTTTCCTTCATGTTCAGCTCCAAATATTGGAAATTTTGTGGATGTCGGGACTTGCTTTCTGCGTTCTTCTATAATTAGTCAGGGATAATTGGTGAGTTTGTCGATGCGAGCCAATTACGAATTCTCTGGCGACCGGAATAATAATTGCGAAAACAGATCCAAGTAGTAGTAAGCCCCAGCTGTCTGGGGCCTGATAGAACTTGACTGATATTTTGCTTAAAGCTTTTGTACGTTTCCTTGCATGAACGAAAGCAAAAACATCGTTCTCGTTTGCCAGGGGGGAGGGCCCGATCGATGAAGTTTGATTGAGATGGAGATATTTTCCAGCGGAATGGTAGTTGTAATATTTTGTCGGAAATGTCTGCGACGAAAGATCTTTTTATCAAATGTGCAGAGAATTCGGATTTAATGATTAATTGGGTTTTCATGATGATTCCCGACAAAAAGTAAACAAATTGCTAGAAAGTAAATTGCATAACGAAGACAGATGCGATAAAAGTAAAGCAAATAAGGTAAATTGCAGAGTAAGATGGATAAGTGTTATTGATCGTGGATCATTTACAAAGAGTCTTCTTCGACCATATACAGCCAAGTACAGAGTGTAACCGTCGATGACGGTTATTTCCACGCACTCTATCCTTAGATTCCCGAATTGGTTTCGGTAATCGCTCTTCTTATCCTTTGGACTGTTTGAACTGCTGACTTATATCTACTCTACTTCTGATCTCGTGGTGTTTTCACCGGCATTTTATTTAGCCAGGCGTCGGCTACTAATTTGTGTTACGCTCTAGGCCTTTCAATAACACACCATTCTTTTACTTGCCGCTTCTTCCTGATAGGGTTTTTATCTTATTGTAAGACGTGCGCCTCATTCGCTGATTTTCAGCATTACTTGATTCTTTTGAATCCTTCGACGAGCCAGCCCGTTTGAAATTTGCACAATCTCACGTGCCGCTTCTTCCCGATAGACTTTTTTGTCTTCTTGTATGGCGTGCGCTTCATTGGCCAATTTTCATCATTACTTACGCTCGACGATTTGATATCCTCTCTTGAGATCTCACGCCCCTTTTCTTATTCTAAATCATCCTCCAGGATACGAATTTTATTTCATTCTTCACCTTCTCTAAGATCTTTAACCTCGAAACCCTAAATCGGCAAAAGGCAAATCAACTCTCTCGCCTTCCAAGTATGTTTCTCGGTACGAAGCCCTAATGAACGGTGAAGGCAAAGCCATCGCGATGCAGTTCTCTTCTCAACTTTGAGAAGTCTGACCCACAACGTGCCATGCCGGGTCCCTGCCTTGTCAAACCCAACACCTCTTGGTCCTTGTATGCCTTTTTGGTCTTTTTCCTTCCCCACATTCTCAAATCTTATCGCCGCCGTGGCTAATGAGAAGAGGTCTATGAATCTCTGATCCTCCAGACGGTCTCTGAGATTGAACTTCAAACCGGCTTTGGCTAGATCAGCTACTTAAACCGTGCTATGTACTGGCCAATTGTCTCATTATTGAATTACCTAATAGTGGCCAAATCAGGTAAGAGCAACCTCCAGTACCATTTGGTAAATCTACGCATGGAACTTGTCCTCCATATCTTCCGAGCTCTGCACAGAATTGGGGTGCCATACTAATATACCACATAAAGGCCATTTTAGGCGATTATCGAGAAAATAGTTTCGACATAAGGCGGCCATCATTGTCCGCGTCACCGCATTTAGAAGCGAACTTACTGACTTGTTCAATAGTTGATTACTCATCCTCCCCATAAACACACTAAAGTCAGGTATCTTATATCGCCTTGAATATGGCACATCGTCTACTCAATCAAGACATGATTTTTTGTATATAGGACTCGAAATCATCCCTCCTTCTACGCCCATACGCTGTATCACTGTACCCACAACATTTTCAGCAATACTTTAATCTCCGGTTGGGTCAACACCTGAACGACATTTCCACCTTGCCTCCTATGCGGAGATGGAGTTCTTGCCACATTGTTCCCTTGACATGGTGGACGCTGAATGAATTGTCCGGGATGGACATGGGCTCTTATGCCGACATTTATTGGGTTTGGCGGATTTAACCACTCCCACTGGATGACATCCTGCATTGCCGACCAGCCTAAACATTGTCGCCACTATTTGGCAACACGATAACTCTTCGATTATCGGCACTCGATGTCGTCACATTCGGTGCCTGATTCAGACCTATAGCGTTTCCAGTGACGTTGGCATGGGGGAATCCGCAGACATTGCTAAGATTATGAACGTCGTTTCCAATGACTTCTCTCTGATTCTGGCTGTCGGTAGTTTTGGGCCTCTGGATTACCCTAATACCCGCTTGGATATTAGCCTGATTTGATCCCCCCACTTTCGCTCAGGAAAGTCGTTGTCATCGACGCACCATCTGCGGATGGATACACTCCTTGTCTTGACAGTGGTCAATTGGACGAACTGGGCTTAGACGCCAATCCTGTAGCCATATCAACGATCAATGGTTTGAGGACATCCGTAAGATGGTTGACCACGCGATTGGCAAACTGATTCCGGTGTTCCACAAACATCTTCTTCGTGGTGGCCATCGTAATAGGGTCTGGGGCCAATCCTCTCCTAGTTGTCGGTAAGTTCCCGTGGCATGTCACTAGGAGCTCCACCTAGAACAACATCGATATGAACCCAGCTATCAGTCGCCAACCACTGTGGAGAGTGATTCTCGTTGGTTCCTCCGCTGCCTTGATTTCTAGTTTTGGTTATCAGTACTTCCTTAAATCGAACGATAAATCACTACAAAAAAAAGGCCATTTAGCCACGAAAAATTAGCGACGAAATTAATTCGTCGCTAATTTGCGACGAATTTTGCGACTGAAAAATATTCATTGCTAATTTGCGACGAATTTTATGACGAAAAAATATTCCTCTCTAGTTTGCGACAAAAAAATATTCGTGGCTAATTAGCGACGAATTTTGCCACGAAAAAATATTCGTCGCTAATGTGTGACGAATTTTGCCACGAAAAAATATTTGTCGCTAATGTGCGACAAATTTTGCCACGAAAAAATATTCGTTGCTAATGTGCGACGAATTTTGCGACGAAAAAAATTTGTGACTAATTTGCAACGAATTTTGTGACGGAAAAAATTTCGTAATTTTGCGACGAAAAATAATTTGTCGCTAATTCGCTACGAATTTTGCCACGAAAATTGCTTTCATTGCCAAATTCCACAAAAAAGTTGATTTTAGCCACGAAAAATTAGCGATGAAAACGAATTTTTGCCCATAGAAGTCATCGCTAATATTCGTGTAGCATGGCGCCAATTTTTGTGACAGCGCATTTGTGTCAAACTTTGTCGCTAAAGTTTCGACAAAGTATTTAGTCGCCAAATTAGCGACGAAATACTTAGTCATCGCTAATTGGCGACAAAATGTATTAATCGAAAAATGTATTCATCGCAAAATTAGCGACGAAATACTTAATTGTCACTAATTGGCGATAAATACTAATTAGCAATGACATTTGCGACCAATAATCTAAAGTATCCAATCCGTTAGATCATGTTGATATCACAAAGGACATACATGATCTAATGACTCACTTGTATGGGCCCTATATGTATCAAGAACAATTGATATTTTTTCTGACTCCTCTCTCTCTGCATAAAAATAAATAAATGAATCGAGATCTGAAACTCTTATGAATCGTAATTTATGCACTTTCTTATCACATCATGGATTTTTCAAAGATAACATATCAATGTTATTGAAATTTAAGTCACATGACATTTGTTTATGTAAAACTATCACTACAAAAAAAGAGATTTTACTCGCAAAAAATTAGCGATGAAAGTGAATTCGTCGTAAAATTGCGATGAAAATAACTTTTGCCACACATTTGTTATTCCGATCGAAAAATGCTTTCCCAATCTTGAATTTTTCGTGAACAGACACAACCTAATTTTGGAAGAAATTCCAATGTGATCCTTCTAAAGAGGCACTAGGTAGGACAATCGGTGATGACTGGATCGTCATGTCAGCTATTTCTACCGAAAATTGATTGAAAGTAAGCACTACAAAAATAAGGGCTTTTAGCCTCGAAAAATTAACGACGAAATTGATTTTCATCGCTAATTATTAGCGACAACGTTGAAAAATACCTATTAACGAAGCAAATTCAATGAAGCAATAACTGGTACCATAAAGAAGCCCCCATAAACTAGAGAGCCTTGACCAATTTGAAAGATCATTTGATGTAGTTGAAATAACTGAATTTTGGGTTGTTCGAGCAAGCAAGGGAAATTCTATGAAATTCATAACTGTCTCAATGTTATTTTTTTTTTACTTTTTTTATTGTCTAAATATTCAGGAAGTAAGACCATTTCAATGCTCCTTTTCACCATGCATAAACTAAACCAACAATTAGGATAAGCACAAAAATTAAAGCTACTATAAATACGAATACCCCTCAATACATCGAAACTCATTGGCCATGGATAAAGAAAAACCATTTCATCATAAAAAACAACAAAAACTAGAGCAAACATATAATAATGGATTCGAAATTGTAACCAAGCATCGCCCATTGGCTCTATACCTGATTTATAACTCGAAAGTTTCTCTGGCCGTTTGCTAATCGGGGCTAAAATTCCGGAAATTAGAAATAAAATAGCGACGAATTCGTCAGAAAATTAGCGACAAATTGAGAAATTTGTCGCAAAATTAGCAACGAATACGGAAATTCGTCGCAAATTTAGCGACGAATTCATAAATTCATCCCAAAATTAGCCACAAACAAAAAATCGTCAGAAAATTAGCGACAAATTTCCAAATTCGTCGCTAATTAGCCCAAACAAAATTAGCGACGAATTCATAAATTCGTCGCAAAATTAGCCACAAACAAAAAATCGTCAGAAAATTCGTGACGAATTTAGAAATTGGTCGCAAAGTTAGCGACGAATTTGGAAATTCGTCGCAAAATTAGCCACAAACAAAAAAATCGTCAGAAAATTAGCAACGAATTTCCGAATTCGTCGCTAATTAGCCCAAACAAAATTAGCGACGAATTTAGAAATTCGTCGCAAAATTAGCCATAAACAAAAAATCGTCAGAAAATTCGCGACGAATTCGGAAATTCGTCGCAAATTAGCCACAAAACAAAAAATCATCAGAAAATTAGCGACGAATTTAGAAATTCGTAGCAAAATTAGCGACGAATTTCCAAATTCGTCGCTAATTAACCCAAACAAAATTAGCGACGAATTTAGAAATTCGTAGCAAAATTAGCGACGAATTTCCGAATTCGTCGCTAATTAACCCAAACAAAATTAGCGACGAATTTAGAAATTCGTAGCAAAATTAGCGACGAATTTCCGAATTCGTCGCTAATTAGCCCAAACAAAATTAGCGATGAATTTAGAAATTCGTAGCAAAATTAGCGACGAATTTAGAAATTCGTAGCAAAATTAGCGACGAATTTGGAAATTCGTCGCTAATTAGCCCAAACAAAATTAGCGACGAATTTAGAAATTCGTCGCAAAATTAGCCATAAACAAAAAATCGTCAGAAAATTCGCGACGAATTTAGAAATTTGTCGCAGCCACAAACAAAAAATCATCAGAAAATTAGCGACGAATTTAGAAATTCGTAGCAAAATTAGCGACGAATTTGGAAATTCGTCGCTAATTAGCCCAAACAAAATTAGCGACGAATTGGAAATTCGTAGCAAAATTAGCGACGAAAATTATTTTGCTATGAAAAAATTTATTGGTCGCTAAATAATTAGCGACGAAAAATATATTTCGTCGCTAAATGATGCTTTTGCAAGGAAAAAGTTTTTTGGTCGCTAAATAGTTAGTGACGAAAAATAATGTTCGTCGCTAAATGATGAGTTAGCGACGAAAACATGTGTTCGTCGCTAAATTATGATTTAGCGACGAAAAATAGTTTTCGTCGCTAATTGATGATTTTGCGATGAAAACATTTTTTGTCGCAAACTTATTAGTGACGAAAAAGAATTTTTGTCGCTAAACGATGATGTTGCGACGAAAAAATGTGGTCGCAACTAAATAATTAGCGACGAAAATATGTGTTCGTCGCTAAATATTAGCGACAAAAAAATGTATTCGTCGATAATTGTTATTTTTGCGACAAAAAAAAGTTTATTGTCGCTAAATAATTGTCAAGTACAACTCTATAATGTTGAATAGAGGAGGTCCTCGAGAGCTTTTGTTGAAAAAATGTTTTCGTCGTGAGCTTGATCATGGACCAGTGAGCAGACTCGACCAGCGACGCGAGCAGAACCAAAGGCGACGCGGGCAGATCCGGTGGCGACACGAGCAGATCCGGTGGCGACCTGAGCAGAACCGGGGGCCACGCGAGCAGATCCGGTGTCCACGCGAGTAGATCCGGTGGCAACCCGAGCAGAACCAGAGGGCACGCGAGCAGATCCGGTGGTGACCCGAGCAGAACCAGAGGCCACGCGAGCAAATCCGGTGGTGACCCGAGTAGAACTAAAGGCCACACGAGCAGATCCGGTGGCGACCCGAGCAGACCCAGAGGCCACGTGAGCAGATCCGTTGGCCACAGGCGAGGACACTCTTTCTTGCGAAGGTCGTTTCCATTGACGGTCCAGAGAGGCTGTCCTTCATCCATTCGTTTGTTTAAACTGATTCTTCTTGACGAGGTTATTTCTATTCCTGATGCTGATTCAGTGATGCGTATGATTTTCTTTTTTCTGTTCTGCCTTTTTTTGGGCTATTCTTTTGTACTACACCCCTAATTTGGGCTGTAGTCATGTTGAGGCAACTTGATTCAAGTATGATGTTCAAATTAAAGCTCCATCTGGCTTTAGTTTCACATACTGAGGCAATCAGCATGATCAAGCTCGACCATATAATCAATGATCAATCTTCAATAGAACTGATAAATAGTTGGTTTATGTTTTTGACGTTGTATGCACTTTTGTGATCTTTGCGCTGTTCTTTTATATATTCATATTGAAACTATTTTTTTTACCCTTTTTGATTTTTCTGCCTGATCTTTGCGTATGAACCAGAGGGCACGCTGTTTTGTGTCTCTTTGTTTTATACAAATATACTGATTATCATTAAGTACATTGGCATTTAGGTGAAAAGTAGATGATAGGCAAGGAGGTTATTAGAAGAAACTAAGAATAGAAGGATACTCAGGTCAACAACAGCACCCAAGTTATCTGCATTGGCAACAAAAACATATTCCTTGCCCTGTAAACATGAAAAGTGAGATAAAAGGAGATAAGCAAACGAGAAAGCAAAACTAAGAGGGACGTACTAATGCTGATAGTGATAAAAGAAAACCTGTGAGAGAAAAGCATCAAGTTTGCCGCTGTTCATCAAGGATGGGAATACGTCACCATGACCAGGGGGAAAGGTTACATCAAAGATTTTCTATTAGAAGTTTATGACAAAGATCCAATCAAGATCGTAGAATTTTCCCTATTAAAAAGTATAAAACACACAAAAGAATGAAGAGATAGTGATTAGCTAGAAATTGTTGTCACAAAGATTAAAAAGACAAGTTCAACTGTCATGTCTACTAGGGCCAGATATTGATGACAAATAACTTCATGCATCAATTTTAATTTGCTCAAGCTGACATGCATTCTTCCCATGTCTAGGTTTCATAAAATCGTAAAAGGTGGAATGCCAAAGGACCAATGACTAGATACTGCGAACTGAAAGACCTACAATGACGAGCAAAATCACTTAGATGCAAAAATGGTCCCAGAAATTTAATCAAGAAAGCAACATGATCATGATAAATTGAAGTCCTTATGCTTGATGTATAACCAAAATTTTACCATCCATCTTTTCCAGTCTGTCCTTTGCAAGGCATAGGTATAAAATCATCAACAACCAAACGGGGATACTAGCTCTGTTTAAAATTCAATCAAGACGATTAAACTAAAAATGACTGTCGCGACCCTCTAAAAAAATTATAAATTTTAAAAGGGGTTAACGGATTATTAGGTTAATTAGATTTGACTAACCTAACGCGGACCCTCCCAAGCCCTACCGAATCGCAACTTTGGTTTTTGTTTAAATGATTTTAAAATTTGGAGTCGCCACTAATCGTTCTTGGTAGGTCGATTAGAAACCTAAATAAATTAGCGGGAGAACTAATTTATTCCTGCGAACCAGAGATTATGAGCTCGGGGACTTGGTTACACTAGTTAATTAAAACTAATGCCCTTTCGGTACCTTAATTTCATGGATATCCTAATTCGGCAACTCAGGCTTGGTTAATTCCTAAGGCTATAGTAGGGTATTCTCTTTTGTGTTTTCACTTTTTAAATAGGATGCATGGATGGTATATATTTTTATTTGTTATATTTTTTTAAGTGTTAAAGATTCCCTGAAGCCGAAAGAAGGAGTGTGTTAATGACTTTTGTGCAGTATTACAACCTACTTATCTTTTGGGTCTGATGATTCAAAAATTAAATTATAGGAAGTACATGACAGTGAATAAACACCTCCAATGGGAGGCCTAGCATTGGCTTGGCTCTTCCCTTTGGGATTTAAGGTACATGTATTTAAGTTGCAAGTATTTAAACTACTGTAAGTAAAAACCTCCAATGGGAGGCTAAGCATTGGCTTGGCTCTTCCCTTTGGGATTTAAGGTACATGTATTTAAGTTGCAGGTATTTAACTACCGTAAGTAAAAACCTCCAATGGGAGGCTAAGCATTGGCTTGGCTCTTCCCTTTGGGATTTAAGGTACATGTATTTAAGTTGCAAGTATTTAACTACTGTAAGTAAAAACCTCCAATGGGAGGCTAAGCATTGGCTTGGCTCTTCCCTTTGGGATTTAAGGTATAGGTATTTAAGTTGCAGGTATTTAACTACTGTAAGTAAAAACCTCCAATGGGAGGCTAAGCATTGGCTTGGCTCTTCCCTTTGGGATTTAAGGTACAGGTATTTAAGTTGCAGGTATTTAACTACTGTAAGTAAAAACCTCCAATGGGAGGCTAAGCATTGGCTTGGCTCTTCCCTTTGGGATTTATGGTGCAGGTATTTAAATTGCGGATGGACTTTGTCCTCTCCATTCTGGGGTATGAATTCTTTAAAATAAAATACAACGAATTGATTCAACAATTTGAAATTTGTGCGCGCTTGAGGACTCCTCCAAGCCGATTTTGTGCTTCCATAGGGTTGACCATTGATATAAAGCTGCGGCTTCCTGACATAAAATAGAGTGAAATGTCAGTATACAAAATATGTGCTAATCTGCACCTAAAACCAGAAGAGTGGAAAGAGTACTTATCTCCCATTTTTTTGGGAGGGATTTCTATAATTGATTTTCGCTCTCTATGTTCCCAATATAGAGAGTTTCTTTTGAATTAAGAGGGACTTTTAGTCACAGATCAGTTGAGAAATCGGTGGACAGCTTAGGAGCTTGTCTGGGCCGATTTTTGCATATCTACGAGATTTTTGCTGTTGACGTAGAGATTTCTTTCTCCTGACATAAAATATGAAAAAAAAAGAGGAGATGGAGAAAGTGTATACAATTTGTGCTAATTTGCAAGTAAAACCATAAACAAATGAATAAATAAAAACACTTAGCTCGAATTTGCTTGCTCGTTGACGAGGATGAACTCTTGATTTATATTGATCGATGAAGGAATTTGTGATGATAATCCCTAGCTTTGAACTCCCATCATCTTCAAAATTCTCTCTCTTTTGGTATTTTCTTTCTCTCAAATTTTTCTTCAATCTCCCAAAACTCTCTCAAACATCCAAAATTTTCTCTAAAAAAAAATCCTCCCAAACACTTCAAATTTTCTCTCTCAAGAATCGTTTCTCAAGCTCACTTCTTTCTCCTTTTATAACCTACTCATCTATCTCCCATTCTAATTTTTCCACTAACTCTATCTCCCATTCTAATTTCTCCACTAACTCTTCTTCATTTTCATCTTCCATTCTCCATCTCTATCTCACATTCTAATCTCTCCACTAACTCTTCTTCATCTTCATCTTCCCTTCTCCATATTTATCTCCCATTCTAATTTCTCCACTAACTCTTCTTAATCTCCATCTTCCCTTCTCTATTCTTATCTTCTATTCTAATTTCTCTACTAACTCTTCTTCATCTCCATCTTCCCTTCTCTATTCTTATCTTATTTTCTCCATCCATTCTTCTCCAACTTCTCTTCTTCATCTCCTCTTCTTCATCTTCCCTTCTCTATTCTAATTTATCCACTAACTTTTCTTTTTATTATTTGTAAAATAATCCTTTAAGAGTTAGGTATTTGCACTTTAGTCCTTGAATTTTAAGTATTTACAATTCAGTCCCTGAAAAAATATATTTCTTTAAGTCCAAATCTCCTCACAATTTTTGACACACCAAAATTTACCACATGTCAAATTTAAGCTCATTTCTTGTCGCTGAAAATAATGCATAATTTAATTAAAGCCCTTTTGCAAAATTAAGTCATTCTGGGTATAATTGGGCCAAGATGAAAATTTAAAATATTAGAAGACAATGTCACAACTCATAAAAAGTGAAAGTTAAAAATAAGTTGACTCAAATTAAATTTTTTTAGGCCCGATTCGAAATTATACTCGTGAAGGAACACGTGACTCGAATTGGATTTTTCTGAATTTGCGATGGCCAATATGAAAATAGATTTAAAATAAAAATATTAACTATCTTTGTGTATTTTTTGGCCTCAAATGTTATTTTTTCAAAATTTTCAAATATTTTTGTATTTTTTTTAAAAAAAATAAAAAAATATATATAATATGAAAAATTATTTTTTGGTCAAAATTCGTTCCCTAGGCTTGGCTAAGGTTTCCAAAGTTGATTTTTCAATTTTATGAATTTTTATGGATTTTTTATTAATTTTTGAAAATAAATAAATAAAAAATACGTAAAAATACTGAAAATATGAAAAATCGTTTTTTGGTCAAAATTGGTTCCCTAGGCTTGGCTAAGGTCTCCAAAGTTGATTTTTCAATCTTATGAATTTTTATGGATTTTTTATTACTTTAGCAATAGAAAAAATGATTAAAGATGAGGTATCAACAGCTGCCCCTCTTTGAAAGGAAGCTCGGTAGAGGTTCATTTCAAAGACGAGATGACACATGGATTCTTATCGACTCAATACAAGGAAATAAAAAGAGTCGTGACATGATTGTTCCACTGAAAATGAAATGAGAACCTAAGGATTCGTTATATAAAAAAACTTTAGGGTGGTTGAACTTGAACCCGTATGGTGGATCAACCCATGGTAGATTCCTAATAAAAGGATTCTACTGATTAAAAATTGAATTAAAATTTGACCCGTATGGTGGGTCGTACCATGGTAGATTCCTAAAAAAAGGATTCTACTGATTAAATTTTGATTGAGATTTGACCCGTATGGTAGGTCACCACATGGAGATACCTGTAAGAAGGACTTGGTGCCTGTAGAAAGGACTTGGTGCCAGTAAAAAGGACTTGGTGCTTTGCCTGTAAGAAGAACTTTGTGCCTGTAAGAAGGACTTTGTGCCTGTAAGAAGGACTTGATTTGCTTGTAAGAAGGACTTTGTGCCTGTAAGAAGGACTTGATTTGCTTGTAAGAAGGACTTTGTGCCTGTAAGAAGGACTTGGTTTGCCTGTAAGAAGGACTTAGTTTGCCTGTAAGAAGGACTTAGTTTGCCTATAAGAAGGACTTGATTTGCCTGTAAGAAGGACTTTATGCCTTTAAGAAGGACTTGATTTGCTTGTAAGAAGGACTTTGTTTGCCTGTAAGAAGGACTTGATTTGCCTGTAAGAAGGACTTACTTTGCCTGTAAGAAGGACTTTGTGCCTGTAAGAAGGACTTGGTTTGCCTGTAAGCAGGACTTGATTTGCCTGTAAGAAGGACTTGGTTTGCTTGTAAGAAGGACTTTATGCCTGTAAGAAGGGCTTGATTTGCCTGTAAGAAGGACTTTATGTACCTCAGAGGGTGCCATTCTGAAATCTGGGGAGACCAGGAATCCTGCAGAAGCTCAAACCCAAATTATATTCTCCTGTCGTTTTAGGAATAAACCAAAGAGACAGAGATCAAAAGGTCTCGAACATTTCTGTCCTTGAGACAAATCATGCTTTATTGAAGAATGTGGATACATGTATATACCGCAATGGATTCGAGTATCCCAACAACCGTCAGAATTCATTCTCTTGAAAGGTTCTGGTTGAAGATATACTTACCTGAGAATTTGGAAGAAATGCTTGGTGGCTTCTGGACAACCAGGCTTGTTCATTCAATAATCGCCGAATGAATTTCAAGACTTTGGAAGATAACTCAAACACCGGGAATGTGTTGCCTGTCGGGCAATGTCAGAGCTAACATGTGCAAGCATTTTCATCAATGCGTTCATTGGTTCATGCAAAATTGTTCAGCTAAGTTTGCCATGATTAAAGGCAGTCTATGTAATAACTCATGATGCAATCAATCAACATATAGATCATGTATTGCATTACCACTTCTGTTTAAGGAGGTTATTATAGTATGAACACCTCGAATGTAATCTGAATGGGGGACTTCATTCCGAAATGGCTTTTTCTCACTCTGGAGAAAGGCTGTTTATCTGTAGATCAAAATGTTAGACCTGTGTGGAAATGGTTTGCCTTTCCTCATCCTGTCATGCCCCATTCTGCACATTTGATATCTCCTGTGCAGTTTATGCTCTAAGTTGGAGTTGGTAAGTTAAACACACGGAATAGTCATACATAATTCATGAACTGTGTAAGCACAATGCAGATGTGACAATTTTTTAGCATCACGTGTGTTTATATAATGTGCAAATATGGGCGAATTTAAATTGCCCCTGGTATGTGGGCGGACCGAACAAATTGGGAAGCCTACTCCTTATATCGAGGGGTGGTTTGTCTCAAACTTTACCCCTGCGCGATGAAGCATATGGGCGAGGGAGCATTTTGGTTTGTTTAATGCCCCTGCAAGAAGCAGAGAAATTATTCTTGAAACCAAACGAGATAAGGAAGACATATTTGCTTTTTCGTTTCAGAGCTTGCGATCAATTTGCCCCATTTTTCACCAGAATAGATCTTGTCAGGTGATCATACTTTTCTTTTGGATTTGTCTCCTTCAACATGTTAAATGTTAGTATAAATATTTCCTGTGAAAAGAAAAGGAGACATGTCAACCAGTATTAAAAGGGATAAATTGGAAACGATACTGATTTACCCTTCATCTTGAATGCCTTGGACAAGTCTTTTACCAATTTTGCTGGATTGAGTTTTCTTCGACTTTTGTTGGATGCTTCACCATTAAGCCGAGAATGTAGCAAAATATTGACTTCGGTATTACTCGTCGAGTATTCCTGCTTGCAAAAAGAAATGCACAAAAAGTTGTTTCATTTATTTATAATACATACAACATTCCCCACCCTCG
This sequence comes from Psidium guajava, assembly GCA_016432845.1. Lineage (NCBI taxonomy): Eukaryota > Viridiplantae > Streptophyta > Magnoliopsida > Myrtales > Myrtaceae > Psidium > Psidium guajava. The sequence continues at coordinate 12,036,202 of CM028231.1, read as the reverse complement.
GGGATCGAACTCGGGATATTTCGGACCTACTGTCATCCCCCATACCATTCGGTCCATTGGACCATAGGTGTCCATGGGGCTATCCTTTCAAAGGTTAATCTTTGGGGATAATGCAGCCTTGTTGTATCACCTTATGCCATGTTACGATATTTCTCGAGGTAATTTGCAATCCCTGTTAAGAATGGAATAAGACAATTCAAGACTTGAGATGATTATGTGCACATTAGAACGATACAGAATTACCCATTTCTGAGATTGTTCGCGTCTTTCACTTGTACTTTCCTCTGTCCGAAGCTGTCCATCCCGTGGTAATGCCCATGAGTCGATTTGCCCCCAAATTTTGTTCAACTTGTATTCGGATATGATTGCGTTCTCGGTCGATTTGCAATTTCCTGAGAATAGAAGGGGCTTAATTTTAAAACTTGGAGCAACTGAGGGTAAATTGAAACGATACGGAGTTACCCTTCAGGTTTATCCAGATTTTTACTCGCCATCAATTCGTCGCGAGGTTGGTGAGGTGGCGGATTCGAGCATTTAATAGGGGGAAGTCGGATTATTACTCCTTGCTTTTACACATTCACAAAAGCAGAAAAACATATCACGCAAGGAAATAAAACACATTCATTCATTCAGGATCAGTTCTGCTTCCTCTACAGGCTCTCCCATGATCAGCTGGCTTCATCTCAAATTAGGTATGCATCGGCCATATCGAAGGTCTGGTGGTCACTGGCTGAACAAGTGCATCACAGTCCCGATGCTTTACCGATATCAAACTGGTTGATTATGGCGAAAAGATCATCGTCAATGTCCGCTTGGTGGTGATCTGTCCCTTCTTTCTCGGGAGGTATTGATACTGATCCAGTATCATTGGTCCTTTTGTACCCTGCTCCAACAGAACTCGATCCTGTTATAAATTGGTCTAACTCACCTCTTAAACGTGCATTTTCGATCCTCAGATCATACATTTCATCGAGGGTGAGGAGGAGGCTATTGCAGTTGGGGCAGGTGGCGGAGTCAAAAGTCTCTTTATACATCTTGTTTTCCGCTCGGAGGTTTTCATTTTCAACTCTTAGAAACTCGGCTTCGTTGTGCTCATGACGAGTCTTCATTCGGGTTCGTCTATTTTGAAACCAGAACTTGATTTGCGAAGGTTCAAGGCCTAGCTCTTGACTCAGTTCCATTTTTTGTTTGCCGTCTGGCATAGGGCACGTTCTGAAGAAAGCTTCAAGCTTTCGTACTTGCTCCTCAGTATGGCGACGGTAATGCTTCTTTTGACCTTTACCGTTGTTGTCATTGTCCTTACCGGGCTCTTGGACGTCGTCGGTGGAAGGGCCGGGCTCCATAGGCTCGATCCCAAATATGGCTTCGAACTCTTCCTCTCCCATATTCAGCAAGTAACGATAACTTTCAAGTGTGTTGGGTTGAGACATCTTCGATTTGGTTAACGATTTCTCAAAGTTTGATATCTCTTCTTGTATTTTCACTCTCTGGATTTTTCTGGGAGACTGCGTATGCTTTAAGAGTCTCTCTTTCGAGCACGAATGAGAATTATCAAGAAGATGCCCCCTTTAAAATTAGACGTGGGTTTAGCAACTGTATTGCCTCTCTCGAGTGTTCTGGCTTTCTCGATTTTCTTTTCATCGTATCTCTCGCCCAGCTCGTCTCCTTCCATCTTTTCGTGGAAGGGGGCCCCTTGTTGCTGTCTCCACCGTCAATTTGCTAGCGAGTTCTTCAATAAAGACGAGTCGTATCTCTTTTCTGCCGAAAATGTCTTTGTCTCCCACTCAGCTTATTTTTTATCCTTTCTTTTTCAAAGTAGTGGCGTCTCGTCCAACTTTTCCGTAGAGACGTCGGATTTGCTTGGCTCGAGATTGGAGACGAGTAGCGGAGGTGATACTGATAGGGAATGGTAGACAGGAAAATTTGGCCAGTAGAGACTTCCCCTGCAAAAATGAAAGAGAATGCGGCAGTATATTGTCGCGACCCTCTAAAAAAATTTTAAATTTTAAAAGGGGCTAACGGATTATTAGGTTAATTAGATTTGACTAACCTAACGCGGACCCTCCCAAGCCCTACCGAATCGCAACTTTGGTTTTTTGTTTAAATGATTTTGAAATTTGGAGTCGCCACTAATCGTTCTTGGTAGGTCGATTAGAAACCTAAATAAATTAGCGGGAGAACTAATTTATTCCTGCGAACCAGAGATTATGAGCTCGGGGACTTGGTTACACTAGTTAATTAAAACTAATGCCCTTTCGGTACCTTAATTTCATGGATATCCTAATTCGGCAACTCAGGCTTGGTTTATTCCTAAGGCTATAGTAGGGTATTCTCTTTTGTGTTTTCACTTTTTAAATAGGATGCATGGATGGTATATATTTTTATTCGTTATATTTTTTTAAGTGTTAAAGATTCCCTGAAGCCGAAAGAAGGAGTGTGTTAACGACTTCTGTGCAGTATTACAACCTACTTATCTTTTGGGTCTGATGATTCAAAAATTAAATTATAGGAAGTACATGACAGTGAATAAGCACCTCCAATGGGAGGCCTAGCATTGGCTTGGCTCTTCCCTTTGGGATTTAAGGTACAGGTATTTAAGTTGCAAGTATTTAAACTACTGTAAGTAAAAACCTCCAATGGGAGGCTAAGCATTGGCTTGGCTCTTCCCTTTGGGATTTAAGGTACATGTATTTAAGTTGCAGGTATTTAAACTACTGTAAGTAAAAACCTCCAATGGGAGGCTAAGCATTGGCTTGGCTCTTCCCTTTGGGATTTAAGGTACATGTATTTAAGTTGCAGGTATTTAACTACTGTAAGTAAAAACCTCCAATGGGAGGCTAAGCATTGGCTTGGCTCTTCCCTTTGGGATTTAAGGTACAAGTATTTAAGTTGCAGGTATTTAACTACTGTAAGTAAAAACCTCCAATGGGAGGCTAAGCATTGGCTTGGCTCTTCCCTTTGGGATTTAAGGTACAGGTATTTAAGTTGCAGGTATTTAACTACTGTAAGTAAAAACCTCCAATGGGAGGCTAAGCATTAGCTTGGCTCTTCCCTTTGGGATTTATGATGCAGGTATTTAAATTGCGGATGGACTTTGTCCTCTCCATTCTGGGGTATGAATTCTTTAAAATAAAATACAATGAATTGATTCAACAATTTGAAATTTGTGCGCGCTTGAGGACTCCTCCAAGCCGATTTTGTGCTTCCATAGGGTTGACCATTGATATAAAGCTGCGGCTTCCTGACATAAAATAGAGTGAAGTGTCAGTATACAAAATATGTGCTAATCTGCACCTAAAACCAGAAGAGTGGAAAGAGTACTTATCTCCCATTTTTTTGGGAGGGATTTCTATAATTGATTTTCGCTCTCTATGTTCCCAATATAGAGAGTTTCTTTTGAATTAAGAGGGACTTTTAGTCACAGATCAGTTGAGAAATCGGTGGACAGCTTAGGAGCTTGTCTGGGCCGATTTTTGCATATCTACGAGATTTTTGCTGTTGACGTAGAGATATCCTTCTCCTGACATAAAATATGGAAAAAAAAAAGAGGAGATGGAGAAAGTGTATACAATTTGTGCTAATTTGCAAGTAAAACCATAAACAAATGAATAAATAAAAACACTTAGCTCGAATTTGCTTGCTCGTTGACGAGGATAAACTCTTGATTTATATTGATCGATGAAGGAATTTGTGATGATAATCTCTAGCTTTGAACTCCCATCATCTTCAAAATTCTCTCTCTTTTGGTATTTTCTTTCTCTCAAATTTTTTTCAATCTCCCAAAACTCTCTCAAGCATCCAAGATTTTCTCTCTCAAAAAATCCTCCCAAACACTTCAAATTTTCTCTCTCAAGAATCCTTTCTCAAGCTCACTTCTTCCTCCTTTTATAACCTACTCATCTATCTCCCATTCTAATTTTTCCACTAACTCTATCTCCCATTCTAATTTCTCCACTAACTCTTCTTCATTTTAATCTTCCATTCTCCATCTCTATCTCACATTCTAATCTCTCCACTAACTCTTCTTCATCTTCATCTTCCCTTCTCCATATTTATCTCCCATTCTAATTTCTCCACTAACTCTTCTTAATCTCCATCTTCCCTTCTCTATTCTTATCTTCCATTCTAATTTCTCTACTAACTCTTCTTCATCTCCATCTTCCCTTCTCTATTCTTATCTTATTTTCTCCATCCATTCTTCTCCAACTTCTCTTCTTCATCTCCTCTTCTTCATCTTCCCTTCTCTATTCTAATTTATCCACTAACTCTTCTTTTTATTATTTGTAAAATAATCCTTCAAGAGTTAGGTATTTGCACTCTAGTCCTTGAATTTTAAGTATTTACAATTCAGTCCTTGAAAAAATATATTTCTTTAAGTCCAAATCTCCTCACAATTTTTGACACACCAAAATTTACCACATGTCAAATTTAAGCTCATTTCTTGTCGCTGAAAATAATGCATAATTTAATTAAAGCCCTTTTGCAAAATTAAGTCATTCTGGGTATAATTGGGCCAAGATGAAAATTTAAAATATTAGAAGACAATGTCACAACTCATAAAAAGTGAAAGTTAAAAATAAGTTGACTCAAATTAAATTTTTTTAGGCCCGATTCGAGATTATACTCGTGAAGGAACACGTGACTCGAATTGGATTTTTCTGAATTTGCGATGGCCAATATGAAAATAGATTTAAAATAAAAATATTAACTATCTTTGTGTATTTTTTTGGCCTCAAATGTTATTTTTCCAAAATTTTCAAATATTTTTGTATTTTTAAAAAAAATTAAAATATATATAATATGAAAAATTATTTTTTGGTCAAAATTCGTTCCCTAGGCTTGGCTAAGGTTCCCAAAGTTGATTTTTCAATTTTATGAATTTTTATGGATTTTCTATTAATTTTCGAAAATAAATAAAAAATACGTAAAAATACTGAAAATATGAAAAATCGTTTTTTGGTCAAAATTGGTTCCCTAGGCTTGGCTAAGGTCCCCAAAGTTGATTTTTCAATTTTATGAATTTTTATGGATTTTTTATTACTTTAGCAATAAAAAAAATGATTAAAAATCAGGTGTCAACAGCTGCCCCTCTTTGAAAGGAAGCTCGGTAGAGGTTCATTTCAAAGACGACATGACACCTGGATTCTTATCGACTCAATACAAGGAAATAAAAAGAGTCGTGACATGATTGTTCCACTGAAAATGAAATGAGAACCTAAGGATTCGTTATATAAAAAAACTTTAGGGTGGTTGAACTTGAACCCGTATGGTGGATCAACCCATGGTAGATTCCTAATAAAAGGATTCTACTGATTAAAAATTGAATTAAAATTTGACCCGTATGGTGGGTCATACCATTTGACCCGTATGGTGGGTCGTACCATGGTAGATTCCTAATAAAAGGATTCTACTGATTAAATTTTGATTGAGATTTGACCCGTATGGTAGGTCACCACATGGAGATACCTGTAAGAAGGACTTGGTGCCTGTAGAAAGGACTTGGTGCCAGTAAAAAGGACTTGGTGCCTGTAAAAAGGACTTGTGCCTGTCAAAAGGACTTAATTTGCCTGTAAGAAGGACTTGATTTGCCTGTAAAAAGGACTTAATTTGCCTGTAAGAAGGACTTGATTTGCCTGTAAGAAGGACTTACTTTGCATGTAAGAAGAACTTTGTGCCTGTAAGAAGGACTTGCTTTGCCTGTAAGAAGGACTTGATTTGCCTGTAAGAAGGACTTTGTTTTGCCTGTAAGAAGGACTTACTTTGCCTGTAAGAAGGACTTTGTGCCTGTAAGAAGGACTTTGTGCCTGTAAGAAGGACTTGATTTGCCTGTAAGAAGGACTTTGTTTGCCTGTAAGAAGGACTTTATGCCTGTAAGAAGGACTTGATTTGCCTGTAAGAAGGACTTTATGCCTGTAAGAAGGACTTTGTGCCTGTAAGAAGGACTTGATTTGCCTGTAAGAAGGACTTTGTGCCTGTAAGAAGGACTTTGTGCCTGTAAGAAGGACTTGATTTGCCTGTAAGAAGGACTTGATTTGCCTGTAAGATGGACTTTATGCCTGTAAGAAGGACTTGATTTGCCTGTAAGAAGGACTTTGTACCTGTAAGAAGGACTTGGTTTGCCTGTAAGAAGGACTTTGTGCCTGTAAGAAGGACTTGGTTTGCCTGTAAGAAGGACTTAGTTTGCCTGTAAGAAGGACTTTATACCTGTAAGAAGGACTTGGTTTGCCTGTAAGAAGGACTTTGTGCCTGTAAGAAGGACTTGGTTTGCCTGTAAGAAGGACTTAGTTTGCCTGTAAGAAGGACTTAGTTTGCGTGTAAGAAGGGCTTGGTGTACCTCAAAGGGTGCCATTCTGAAATCTGGGGAGACCAGGAATCCTGCAGAAGCTCAAACCCAAATTATATTCTCCTGTCGCTTTAGGAATAAACCAAAGAGGCAGAGATTAAAAGGTCTCGAACATTTCTGTTCTTGAGACAAATCATGCTTTATTGAAGAAGGTGGATACCTGTATGTACCGCAATGGATTCGAGTACCCCAACAACCGTCAAAATTCATTCTCTTGAAAGGTTCAGGTTGAAGATATACTTACCTGAGAATTTGGAAAAAATGCTTTGTGGCTTCTCGACAACCAGGCTTGTTCATTCAATAATCGCCGAATGAACTTCAAGACTTTGGAAGGTAACTCGAACACCGAGAATGTGTTGCCTGTCAGGCAATGTCAGAGGTAACATGTGCAAGCATTTTCATCAATGCGTTCATTGGTTCATGCAAAATTGTTCTGCTAAGTTTGCCATGATTAAAGGCAGTCTGTGTAATAACTCATGATGCAATCGATCAATATATGGATCATGTATTGCATTACCACTTCTGTTTAAGGAGGTTCTTATAGTACGAACACCTCGAATGTAATCTGAATGGGGGACTTCATTCCGAAAAGGGCTTTCTTTCACTCTGGAGAAAGGCTGTTTATCTGTAGATTAAAATGTTAGACCTGTGTGGAAATGGTTTGCCTTTCCTCATCCTGTTATGCCCTATTTTGCACATTTGACGTCTCCTATGCAGTTTATGCTCTAAGTTGAAGTCGGTAAATTAAACATGCGGAATAGTCATACATAATTCATGAAATGTGTAAACACAATGCCGATGTGACAATTTTTAGCATCATGTGTGTTTATATAATGTGCAAACATGGGCGGATTTGAATTGCCCCTGGTATATGGGTGGATCGAACAAATTGGGAAGCCCACTCCTTATGTCGAGGAGCGGTTTGTCCCAAACTTTGCCCCTGCGCGATGAAGCATATGGGTGAGGGAGCATTTCGGTTGGTTTAATGACAGCGACCGCCATGGTTTAGCGGTTGAATGCCCCTGTAAAAAGCAGAGAAATTATTCTTGAAATCAAACGAGATAAGGAAGACATATTTGCTTTTTCGCTTCAGAGCTTGTGATCAATTTGCCCCATTTTTCACCAAAATAGATCTTGTCAGATGATCATAATTTTCTTTTGGATTTGTCTCCTTCAACATGTTAAATGTTAGTGTAAATATTTCCTGTAAAAAGAAAAAGAGACATATCAGCCAGTATTAAAAGGGATAAATTGAAAACGATACTGATTTACCCTTCATCTTGAATGTCTTGCACGAGTCTTTTACCAGTTTTGTTGGATTGAATTTTCCTCGACTTTTGTTGGGCGCCTCACCATTATGAGAAGACTATGGTAAAATACTGACTTCGATATTACTCGTCGAGTATTCCTGTTTGTAAAAAAGAAATGCACAAAAAGTTGTTTCATTTATTTATAATACATACAACATTTCCCACCCTTGGGGATCGAACTCGGGATATTTCGGACCTACTGTCATCCCCCATACCATTCGGTCCATTGGACCGTAGGTGTCCATGGGGCTATCCTTTCAAAGGTTAATTTTTGGGGATAAAACAGCCCTGTTGTATCACCTTGGGCCTGTTACGGTATTTCTCGAGGTAATTTGCAATCCCTGTTAAGAATGGAATAAGACAATTCAAGACTTGAGATGATTATGTGCACATTAGAACGATACAGAATTACCCATTTCTGAGATTGTTCGCGTCTTTCGCTTGTACTTTCCTTTGTCCGAAGCTGTCTATCCCGTGGTAATGCCCATGAGTTGATTTGCCCCCAAATTTTATCCAACCTGTATTCGGATATGATTGCGTTCTCGGGTCGATTTGCAATTTCCTGAGAATAGAAGGGGCTTAATTTTAAAACTTGGAGCAACTGAGGGTAAATTGAAACGATACGGAGTTACCCTTTAGGTTTATGCAGATTTTCACTCGCCATCAATTCGTCGCGAGGTTGGTGAGGTGGCGGATTCGAGCATTTAATAGGGGGAAGTCGGATTATTACTCCTTGCTTTTACACATTCACAAAAGCAGAAAAACACATCACGCAAGGAAATAAAACACATTCACTCATTCAGGATTAGTTCCGCTTCCTCTGCAGGCTCTCCCATGATCAGCTGGCTTCATCCCAAATTAGGTATGCATCGGCCATATAGAAGGTCTGGTGGTCACTGGCTGAACAAGTGCATCACAGTCCCGATGCTTTACCGATATCAAACTGGTTGATTATGGCGAAAAGATCATCGTCAATGTCCGCTTGGTGGTGATCTGTCCCTTCTTCCTCGGGAGGTATTGATACTGATCCAGTATCATTGGTCCTTTTGTACCCTGCTCCAACAGAACTCGATCCTGTTATAAATTGGTCTAACTCACCTCTTAAACGTGCATTTTCGATCCTCAGATCATACATTTCATCGAGGGTGAGGAGGAGGCTATTGCAGTTGGGGCAGGTGGCGGAGTCAAAAGTCTCTTTATACATCTTGTTTTCCGCTCGGAGGTTTTCATTTTCAACTCTTAGAAACTCGGCTTCGTTGTGCTCATGACGAGTCTTCATTCGGGTTCGTCTATTTTGAAACCAGAACTTGATTTGCGAAGGTTCAAGGCCTAGCTCTTGACTCAGTTCCATTTTTTGTTTGCCGTCTGGCATAGGGCACGTTCTGAAGAAAGCTTCAAGCTTTCGTACTTGCTCCTCAGTATGGCGACGGTAACGCTTCTTTTGACCTTTACCGTTGTTGTCATTGTCCTTACCGGGCTCTTGGACGTCGTCGGTGGAAGGGCCGGGCTCCATAGGCTCGATCCCAAATATGGCTTCGAACTCTTCCTCTCCCATATTCAGCAAGTAACGATAACTTTCAAGTGTGTTGGGTTGAGACATCTTCGATTTGGTTAATGATTTCTCAAAGTTTGATATCTCTTCTTGTATTTTCACTCTCTGGATTTTTCTGGGAGACTGCGTATACTTTAAGAGTCTCTCTTTCGAGCACGAATGAGAATTATCAAGAAGATGCCTCCTTTAAAATTAGACGTGGGTTTAGCAACTGTATTACCTCTCTCGAGTGTTCTGGCTTTCTCGATTTTCTTTTCATCGTATCTCTCGCCCAGCTCGTCTCCTTCCATCTTTCCGTGGAAGGGGACCCCTTGTTGCTGTCTCCACCATCAATTTGCTAGCGAGTTCTTCAATAAAGACGAGTCGTATCTCTTTTCTGCCGAAAATGTCTTTGTCTCCCACTCAGCTTATTTTTTATCCTTTCTTTTTCAAAGTAGTGGCGTCTCGTCCAACTTTTCCGTAGAGACATCGGATTTGCTTGGCTCGAGATTGGAGACGAGTAGTGGAGGTGATACTGATAGGGAATGGTAGACAGGAAAATTTGGCCAGTAGAGACTTCCCCCGCAAAAATGAAAGAGAATGCGGCAGTATATGTTCTTCATATTCTAGAAAAGTTGGAACGATACTGTTTTACCCTTGTGTATACTTCCATTGAATTTGAATTAAGGAAGTTCCTTCATTTGGATTGGATTGAATTGTATGTCCCGAGTTGCCCTTCACTTTGAGCTTGCCACATATGTGCTTTGCTTAGTTGGGCCTTGTTTTCTTTCGGGTTGCCTTGGACCATCATCATTTTCCATGCCATCGGGTCCATGGACCGGAGGGCTCCTTTAATTTGAAGGTTACCTTGAAGGCGAATGAGTCCTATCGCATTCCATTGGGTCATTTCATTTTGCGACACTCTTGAGGCACTTTGCAATCCCCTGGGTGAGAATGGAACAAATCCAATTTAGCATTTTGCAACGATCGAGGGTAAATTAGAACGACACACAGTTACCCGTCTTTGAGCTCGCCTGGGCTTTTCACTTGAAATTTCCCTACGTGAGGCCATTCAACATTTCTCATTATGGCAGTCAGCGACGTTGCCACAAATTGATCCGCCCTAAATCTAGCATAAAAAGGGATTCACGCCTTCGATGGGATAAATAAATTGCCCCCTTGTCCTTGAATTAAATCGAGACACCTAGAAAGCTGGAAAATATCATACGCAGGGGAATTAAGCATGAAATGAAAGGTGCACTTATTCAAGGTCAGTTCTGCCTCTCCTGTGGCTCTTCGATAATCAGCTAGTCTCGTGTTGGTTCGGGTGTGGATAACCGATGTTTGAGAGTCCCTACTCACTGGCTCCTGATCGCAGCTTGGGACGTCTGTCAACCCTAAACTGGTTGACCAGGGCAGTAAGCTCATCATCTGGGTAATCTCTTGAACCTTCCAGCAACTGATGCTCGAATTGGGCATTGTTGTTGGCAAATGCTGGCGGTAGATTTCTCATTCTGTCCTCGCCATGAGCAATTTGACTTCTCATGCTGGAGCCTTCATCATTACTCGAGAAAGTGTGGGGATCACCAACTATCCTGCTGCCAAAAACTCCTTCCATTCGAGGATTAGAGAAGTGGAAGTGCTTAGGATAACTTCTTGTCTGATTCTCTAGCTGCGCAGGCGCGCTGATCATAGGATGAGTTCTAGCCACAGGTTGGTGCTCAAACCAAGGAATCTGAATACACTGCTCCTGCGGTCTATACTCTTGAAGAGCATTAGGGTGATTCTGGGGGATACTTTGATTAACGCATGGGGGATTGATGGCATGGCTACTAGCTTGGTTGATGATGGGAAGTGGCTCGCCCCATGCTAACCTGGGGAACTTATGGTGGCGAGGAGACTCGACGTTCAGACTTGGATCAGTCCCGCCTTGGTTTTCTTGATTCTGAGCTGCATTGTGTTCTCTCACCCTTTTTCTGTACTTCTGAAGATGACTCGAAACATTTGCTTTAGTGAGTCCCTCTACCTTCATAATTTCCAGTATATGTTGCGGCCGTGCCGAATCTATTCCTAGCTGCTGAACTGCATTAACAAACATACGATGCAGCTCGGGAGACCAACTCATCTTCTTTCTCCAGTTGCTTGGAACAAAATTGAAGGCTTGATGCTTGTTCTCATGGTCGTGCAATTGCTTCCTTACCACATGCTGCCATATGTTTTGAAGCATCTGAACTCTAACTGGTTTCGTTACGACGTCTTGGGCCCCATTTAAGACAGCCTTCATTAGGGCTTGCTGATCATCGCTTGCCGATATTACGAGGACTGGCATGTTTAATTTAGAATTGATGACTTCCACTAGAGTGAAAACATCCATGTCAATCCCTACCATGGCGGTGAGGACGATATCAAACGGGTCACTACTCCTCCTTAATATCTCTAAGGCCTCTGTCGCCTTTGCTTGAGCTACAACCTTATACCGGCATTTTCTTAATACGGTAACAAGGATTGATAGAGAGACTGGATTACCGTCAATGGCCATGACCAGTAGACCCTCAGGGTAAGGAACTTTATCAGCTTTGACCAGGGTTGAACATGCGCCCGTTCCCCTAATACTCGACATATTTCTGGATCTAGGATTGCCGATTCGAGACCGCCTCGGGATGTCTTCTCGGACTTGAGGGATCACGAGATCGTTGATGCCTTCTCGTAACAGGCTTTGAAAGCCGATGCTTTGATGGTGAAGGTTTTGAATTCCTCTCCCACGAGAACTCCTTCCTCTCTATCTTTCTCCCGCGAGTTCTTGCGAATGAACTCTGACTATCAAATGGGGACAAGTTCTCTCTCTGGCAATAGCAACGACTTCCCTCTTCACGGGCAGCGCTATTAGATTTTTCGAGGGAGAAAATCTGATATTCAGCTTTTGATCAAAGGGGAAATCCTTGTTTCTCGCTCAGTTTGTCTTCTTTTTTCTTTTCGTGATAGAGGGCCCCTGTCAAGATCTCCACCGTCGATTTACTGGCGGGTCCTCCAATGGAGACAAGTCGTATCTCCTTTTCGCTAACGTTTGCCGTGTCTTCCACTCAGCTCATCTTTCCGTCTTCTTTTTCAAAGTGGCGGTGTCTCGTCAAACTTTCTGCGGAGATTTCGGACTCGCTTAGCTCGCAGTCGCCATCTGATGGGAATTCGAGCCAACGAGGGTGGTGCCAATAGAGAATGGTAGATAAGAGAAATCTTGACTGGTTAATACCGTCACTATGAAATCAATATTTACTTCAAAGCAGATTACCATCTTCGCATTCCGCTCATCTGCCTCACCTCTCTCCCACTTTCTTTCGTATTCTGCTTTCAAAAATGGCCAATTCTCCTAACCATACCTTATCCGCCGAAGTCCTAGCTGGGTGGGAGAGACTCTACAATCTTCTTGGTAGAGGTTACGCTCATATAGCCAAAAACTCTACCGTTGAGACTGAAATCCTCGGTTTATTTAGGACCGTGGACGCTGCTTCTGTTGAGGGTACCCAACTAGGGAAGGAGTACCGGAACTTCTCGACCCTCTTCATCAATTTTCTGGCTGCCTATAACCGTGCTTATGAGACGGTCCTTGTGACCGCCGTCGTGAAAGCCCGTTACCGAGACCGGCACAAGCGTCTGGCAACAGTTACGTTTGTGGCTGATAATCACAAAAAGGCCCTCAAGTTTGCCAACGATCAGCTTTCGTGGCTGGTTCGTGAGAGGGGAAAGTTGGTGGACCGTCTGGCCTTGGTCCGAACTTACGCCGAACAGGAGCCAGGCAATATTGTGATGAGGTGTAAATGTGGTTGGCTGCAGGAGAGACTTGATGACATTACGGCAGACATTGCTTTCGAGAGGGCAGCGGTTCCGGACCTAGAGTTTGCCGTTGAGCATTACGAGGCCACTATGGCCCAGGTTAAAGAGAAGTGCGATCGCCTCTTCTTTAGGCTCGCGGAGCTTGATCCCGAGAGCGCCCGGTGCATCCAGAGCATCAACTGTTTGGAGAGTCAGTTGAGCTCTTTCGTAATGGTCATCAGGGCCCAGTTTGGCTTTACCTTTCCTCCCCAGTGAGTTGTTGTAATACTCTTTGATGAATGGAATGAAAGAAAAGCTTCACGTGTTTTATTTTATTTTTTTTTTATTTTCCTGCTATCGTTTCTTCCGCATAGCATAACAGAACGATTTGAGGTACCGAAGATGTCGAGGCTTAATGTTCTTCTTGATGTTCTTGTTTAATTGCTCCAGACGATGATATCGAGAACATTGATGATGGGTTCGGCGGTGGCCCCCACTATCCATCTTGAGATCACGAACAATAACGCTATGACAACTCGATCAGTGCGCTGGTAGTAAATCCGGCCACCTGTTGTGTGCCCACTTTTATCCATATTTTGTTTCTTTCGGCGTCCACTTGCTCGTGTTGGTCGCCTGTAGCGTCGGGAGAAATTCCTGTGAGCCACGTTCATTAATAGAACCTCGGTCCTCTAAAGCCCTCCGCATGTTTCGGATAAGAGGAAATTTTAAGACCGGTCTCTAGTTGATTTGATCAGGTAAAGGTATTTGTTTCATGGGTTCTGATTATATAATCCATATTGTTTTTCAAAAGACGCGGGATCCTCTGCAATACATTAAATATGCCCCCATGTTTAATCAGTATAAATCCACCGTCATATCAGAATACTCTGCCCATACAAGTTTACGGATTGACACAACTTTGTCTGTCAAAGATGGACAATGTTCGTTTGCCCTCCAGAATTAACGGTTGAAGCCTCGGTGTTTTTCGTCTTTTGGTATTTCTGAAGATGATTCTTGATATATTATTGAACTTAATTTTTACACCCGTCTGGGGTATCTAGGATCTCCCTGCAAAAGAAAAGGATATAATTAGTATGCGACACAAGAAATGTCGATCCATGACTCTTATATTAGTCCAATTTGATTTTTTCTATTTTATAGAGAAATCAGAAGAAAGAAAAAAAATTTCCTTAGGAAGAAATGGGTTAATTTCTGATACAGAATTTTTTCAGATTTATTATTCTTTTTTTTATTTTTTTAAAGGAATGTGACAAAGTCTCTTGACGTTTACTAAAATTTTTGAAGGAATTTCCTTTTTATCAAAATAAATTTTCAGAGGTAAATTTGTCAGGAAAATTTTATTTTTATTGAAGCAGGAAAGACATGACAGAAATCCTTTATTGGTTAACGAAATTCCCCCGAGACATTAGTCTAATTTTATTTAGAGAAACTTTTCTTAGAAAAACATGAGCGAATTTCTCGAAAAGAATTTTTGTTGCAAGTTTTTATAATTTGAAAGAATGTGATAAAATCACTTGATGTTTTTTTTAAAGGAATTTTTCTTTTTATCGAAATAAATTTTCAGAGGAAAATTTGTCGGGAAAATTTCATTTTTATTGGAGAGAAAAAAACATGACAAAAATCTCTTATTGGTCAATTAGTCTAATTTTATTTAGAGAAAATTTTCTTAGAAAAACATGAGCGAATTTCTCGAGAAGAATTTTCTTGCAAGTTTTTATAATTTGAAAAATGTGATAAAATCACTTGATGTCTACTAGAGTTTTTTTTTAAGGAATTTTTCTTTTTATTGAAATTTTCAGAGGAAACTTTTTTCAAGAAAATTTCATTTTTATTGAAGCAATAAAAATATGACAAAAATCCCTTATTGGTTAATAAAATTCCCATGAAGGGATTTTTTTACATCATTTTTTCAAAAAAAAAATTTAAAATAAATGAGGGACAAATTTAATTTTTATTTTCTTTTAAAAAGAATGGTCGTAATATCAAGCTCAAAAACTGACTAACACCTAGCATGGACCGACCAAAAATAAATACAAGATAAAATTAGAGAACTTACTTTTACCTTGGAGAAATGCAAATCACATAGTCATGCGCATGACTCAAGTGAGGAGTGGACTCTAGAAAATAAAAGAAGGAGAGACAAGGTATGGACCTAAAAAGGCTCCCACTATCTGAATTGACAAACTTACCCTCCGCGCAATCAAATCACAATGGGAAGAATTGTCAATTCAGATAATGAGCGGAATAAAATATGGTCAACCCGAGCGCAATCGACGCAAGAGCTTTGCATATTCGATTCCTATCTATGGTTTTCTAGGAAGAATTTCGCGACTTGGGTTTAGACGCTTGTGTGTGCAGGTGTCGTGATCCTCAGAGTATGCAAGACATGCACAACAATTGATATCAAAACAGCGCTTCTAAAAATGTGCGAAATTAAACAAATAAACCAAACACCGAGCCTGCAAAACAAAGGGGTTAGCCAAACACTCCGCCCCTTATAACTCCCATCCTGCAAAAACATATAACACCTATAGAATGAGTCCCAAACAATATCGCCAGAAGCGAGATATGCATGAAATTTTCATTGGCCTAAGTCCACTAAGACTCTTAAAATTTCGAAAAAATTTAAGTATTCCAATTGGTATCTTTTTTCGAAAATTTAAAAATCTCTCTCCCCAGCGGAGTCGCCAGTCTGTCGCGACCCTCTAAAAAATTTTAAATAATTCTAGGGGTTAACGGATTATTAGGTTAATTAGATTTGACTAACCTAACGCGGACCCTCCCAAGCCCTACCGAATCGCAACTTTGGTTTTTGTTTAAATGATTTTAAAATTTGGAGTCGCCACTAATCGTTCTTGGTAGGTCGATTAGAAACCTAAATAAATTAGCGGGAGAACTAATTTATTCCTGCGAACCAGAGATTAGGAGCTCGGGGACTTGGTTACACTAGTTAATTAAAACTAATGCCATTTCGGTACCTTAATTTCATGGATATCCTAATTCGGCAACTCAGGCTTGGTTTATTCCTAAGGCTATAGTAGGGTATTCTCTTTTGTGTTTTCACTTTTTAAATAGGATGCATGGATGGTATATATTTTTATTTGTTATATTTTTTTAAGTGTTAAAGATTCCCTGAAGCCGAAAGAAGGAGTGTGTTAACGACTTCTGTGCAGTATTACAACCTACTTATCTTTTGGGTCTGATGATTCAAAAATTAAATTATAGGAAGTACATGACAGTGAATAAGCACCTCCAATGGGAGGCCTAGCATTGGCTTGGCTCTTCCCTTTGGGATTTAAGGTACAGGTATTTAAGTTGCAAGTATTTAAACTACTGTAAGTAAAAACCTCCAATGGGAGGCTAAGCATTGGCTTGGCTCTTCCCTTTGGGATTTAAGGTACATGTATTTAAGTTGCAGGTATTTAAACTACTGTAAGTAAAAACCTCCAATGGGAGGCTAAGCATTGGCTTGGCTCTTCCCTTTGGGATTTAAGGTACATGTATTTAAGTTGCAGGTATTTAACTACTGTAAGTAAAAACCTCCAATGGGAGGCTAAGCATTGGCTTGGCTCTTCCCTTTGGGATTTAAGGTACATGTATTTAAGTTGCAGGTATTTAACTACTGTAAGTAAAAACCTCCAATGGGAGGCTAAGCATTGGCTTGGCTCTTCCCTTTGGGATTTAAGGTACATGTATTTAAGTTGCAGGTATTTAACTACTGTAAGTAAAAACCTCCAATGGGAGGCTAAGCATTGGCTTGGCTCTTCCCTTTGGGATTTATGATGCAGGTATTTAAATTGCGGATGGACTTTGTCTTCTCCATTCTGGGGTATGAATTCTTTAAAATAAAATACAACGAATTGATTCAACAATTTGAAATTTGTGCGCGCTTGAGGACTCCTCCAAGCCGATTTTGTGCTTCCATAGGGTTGACCATTGATATAAAGCTGCGGCTTCCTGACATAAAATAGAGTGAAGTGTCAGTATACAAAATATGTGCTAATCTGCACCTAAAACCAGAAGAGTGGAAAGAGTACTTATCTCCCATTTTTTTGGGAGGGATTTCTATAATTGATTTTCGCTCTCTATGTTCCCAATATAGAGAGTTTCTTTTGAATTAAGAGGGACTTTTAGTCACAGATCAGTTGAGAAATCGGTGGACAGCTTAGGAGCTTGTCTGGGCCGATTTTTGCATATCTACGAGATTTTTGCTGTTGACGTAGAGATATCCTTCTCCTGACATAAAATATGGAAAAAAAAAGAGGAGATGGAGAAAGTGTATACAATTTGTGCTAATTTGCAAGTAAAACCATAAACAAATGAATAAATAAAAACACTTAGCTCGAATTTGCTTGCTCGTTGACGAGGATGAACTCTTGATTTATATTGATCGATGAAGGAATTTGTGATGATAATCCCTAGCTTTGAACTCCCATCATCTTCAAAATTATCTCTCTTTTGGTATTTTCTTTCTCTCAAATTTTTTTCAATCTCCCAAAACTCTCTCAAGCATCCAAGATTTTCTCTCTCAAAAAATCCTCCCAAACACTTCAAATTTTCTCTCTCAAGAATCCTTTCTCAAGCTCACTTCTTCCTCCTTTTATAACCTACTCATCTATCTCCCATTCTAATTTTTCCACTAACTCTATCTCCCATTCTAATTTCTCCACTAACTCTTCTTCATTTTAATCTTCCATTCTCCATCTCTATCTCACATTCTAATCTCTCCACTAACTCTTCTTCATCTTCATCTTCCCTTCTCCATATTTATCTCCCATTCTAATTTCTCCACTAACTCTTCTTAATCTCCATCTTCCCTTCTCTATTCTTATCTTCCATTCTAATTTCTCTACTAACTCTTCTTCATCTCCATCTTCCCTTCTCTATTCTTATCTTATTTTCTCCATCCATTCTTCTCCAACTTCTCTTCTTCATCTCCTCTTCTTCATCTTCCCTTCTCTATTCTAATTTATCCACTAACTCTTCTTTTTATTATTTGTAAAATAATCCTTCAAGAGTTAGGTATTTGCACTCTAGTCCTTGAATTTTAAGTATTTACAATTCAGTCCTTGAAAAAATATATTTCTTTAAGTCCAAATCTCCTCACAATTTTTGACACACCAAAATTTACCACATGTCAAATTTAAGCTCATTTCTTGTCGCTGAAAATAATGCATAATTTAATTAAAGCCCTTTTGCAAAATTAAGTCATTCTGGGTATAATTGGGCCAAGATGAAAATTTAAAATATTAGAAGACAATGTCACAACTCATAAAAAGTGAAAGTTAAAAATAAGTTGACTCAAATTAAATTTTTTTAGGCCCGATTCGAGATTATACTCGTGAAGGAACACGTGACTCGAATTGGATTTTTCTGAATTTGCGATGGCCAATATGAAAATAGATTTAAAATAAAAATATTAACTATCTTTGTGTATTTTTTTGGCCTCAAATGTTATTTTTCCAAAATTTTCAAATATTTTTGTATTTTTTTTAAAAAAAAATTAAAATATATATAATATGAAAAATTATTTTTTGGTCAAAATTCGTTCCCTAGGCTTGGCTAAGGTTCCCAAAGTTGATTTTTCAATTTTATGAATTTTTATGGATTTTCTATTAATTTTCGAAAATAAATAAAAAATACGTAAAAATACTGAAAATATGAAAAATCGTTTTTTGGTCAAAATTGGTTCCCTAGGCTTGGCTAAGGTCCCCAAAGTTGATTTTTCAATTTTATGAATTTTTATGGATTTTTTATTACTTTAGCAATAGAAAAAATGATTAAAAATCAGGTGTCAACAATATTCTAGAAAAATTGGAACGATACTGTTTTACCCTTGTGTATACTTCCATTGAATTTGAATTGAGGAAGTTCCTTCATTTGGATTGGATTGAATTGTATGTCCCGAGTTGCCCTTCACTTTGAGCTTGCCACATATGTGCTTTGCTTAGTTGGGCCTTGTTTTCTTTCGGGTTGCCTTGGACCATCATCATTTTCCATGCCATCGGGTCCGTGGACCGGAGGGCTCCTTTAATTTGAACGTTACCTTGAAGGCGAATGAGTCCTATCGCATTCCATTGGGTCATTTCATTTTGCGACACTCTTGAGGCACTTTGCAATCCCCTGAGTGAGAATGGAACAAATCCAATTTAGCATTTTGCAACGATTGAGGGTAAATTGGAACGACATACAGTTACCCGTCTTCGAGCTCGCCTGGGCTTTTCACTTGAAATTTCCCTACGTGAGGCCATTCAACATTTCTCATTATGGCAGTCAGCGACGTTGCCACAAATTGATCCGCCCTAAATCTAGCATAAAAAGGGATTCACGCATTCGACGGGATAAATAAATTGCCCCCTTGTCCTTGAATTAAATCGAGACACCTTGAAAGCTGGAAAATATCATATGCAGGGGAATTAAGCATGAAATGAAAGGTGCACTTATTCAAGGTCAGTTCTGCCTCTCCTGTGGCTCTTCGATAATCAGCTAGTCTCGTGTTGGTTCGGGTGTGGATAACCGATCTTTGAGAGTCCCTACTCATTGGCTCCTGATCGCGGCTTGGGACGTTTGTCAACCCTAAACTGGTTGACCAGGGCAGTAAGCTCATCATCTGGGTAATCTCTTGAACCTTCCAGCAACTGATGCTCGAATTGGGCATTGTTGTTGGCAAATGCTGGCGGTAGATTTCTCATTCTGTCCTCGCCATGAGCAATTTGACTTCTCATGCTGGAGCCTTCATCATTACTCGAGAAAGTGTGGGGATCACCAACTGTCCTGCTGCCAAAAACTCCTTCCATTCGAGGATTAGAGAAGTGGAAGTGCTCAGGATAACTTCTTGTCTGATTCTTTGGCTGCGCAGGTGCGCTGATCATGGGATGAGTTCTAGCCACAGGTTGGTGCTCAAACCAAGGAATCTGAATACACTGCTCCTGCGGTCTATACTCTTGAAGAGCATTAGGGTGATTCTGGGGGATACTTTGATTAACGCCTGGGGGATTGATGGCATGGCTACTAGCTTGGTTGATGATGGGAAGTGGCTCGCCCCATGTTAACCTGGGGAACTTATGGTGGCGAGGAGAATCGACGTTCAGGCTTGGATCAGTCCCGCCTTGGTTTTCTTGATTCTGAGCTGCATTGTGTTCTCTCACCCTTTTTCTGTACTTCTGAAGATGACTCGAAACATTTGCTTTAGTGAGTCCCTCTACCTTCATAATTTCCAGTATATGTTACGGCCGTGCCGAATCTATTCCTAGCTGCTGAACTGCATTAACAAACATACGATGCAGCTCGGGAGACCAACTCATCTTCTTTCTCCAGTTGCTTGGAACAAAATTGAAGGCTTGATGCTTGTTCTCATGGTCGTGCAATTGCTTCCTTACCACGTGCTGCCATATGTTTTGAAGCATCTGAACTCTAACTGGTTTCGTTACGACGTCTTGGGCCCCATTTAAGACAGCCTTCATTAGGGCTTGCTGATCATCGCTTGCCGATATTACGAGGACTGGCATGTTTAATTTAGAATTGATGACTTCCAAGAGAGTGAAAACATCCATGTCAATCCCTACCATGGCGGTGAGGACGATATCAAACGGGTCACTACTCCTCCTTAATATCTCTAAGGCCTCTGTCGCCTTTGCTTGAGCTACAACCTTATACCGGCATTTTCTTAATACGGTAACAAGGATTGACAGAGAGACTGGATTACCGTCAATGGCCATGACCAGTAGACCCTCAGGGTAAGGAACTTCATCAGCTTTGACCAGGGTTGAACATGCGCCCGTTCCCCTAATACTCGACATATTTCTGGATCTAGGACTGCCGATTCGAGACCGCCTCGAGATGTCTTCTCGGACTTGAGGGATCACGAGATCGTTGATGCCTTCTCGTAACAGGCTTTGAAAGCCGATGCTTTGATGGTGAAGGTTTTGAATTCCTCTCCCACGAGAACTCCTTCCTCTCTATCTTTCTCATGCGAGTTCTTGCGAATGAACTCTGACTATCAAATGGGGACAAGTTCTCTCTCTGGCAATAGCAACGACTTCCCTCTTCACGGGCAGCGCTATTAGATTTTCCGAGAGAGAAAATCTGATATTCAGCTTTTGATCAAAGGGGAAATCCTTGTTTCTCGCTCAGTTTGTCTTCTTTTTTCTTTTCGTGATAGAGGGCCCCTGTCAAGATCTCCACCGTCGATTTACTGGCGGGTCCTCCAATGAAGACAAGTCGTATCTCCTTTTCGCTAATGTTTGCCGTGTCTTCCACTCAGCTCATCTTTCCGTCTTCTTTTTCAAAGTGGCGGTGTCTCGTCAAACTTTCTGCGGAGATTTCGGACTCGCTTAGCTCGCAGTCGCCATCTGATGGGAATTCGAGCCAACGAGGGTGGTGCCAATAGAGAATGGTAGATAAGAGAAATCTTGACTGGTTGATACCGTCACTATGAAATCAATATTTACTTCAAAGCAGATTACCATCTTCGCATTCCGCTCATCTGCCTCACCTCTCTCCCCCTTTCTTTCGTATTCTGCTTTCAAAAATGGCCAATTCTCCTAACCATACCTTATCCGCCGAAGTCCTAGCTGGGTGGGAGAGACTCTACAATCTTCTTGGTAGAGGTTACGCTCATATAGCCAAAAACTCTACCGTTGAGGCTGAAATCCTCGGTTTATTTAGGACCGTGGACGCTGCTTCTGTTGAGGGTACCCAACTAGGGAAGGAGTATCGGAACTTCTCGACCCTCTTCATCAATTTTCTGGCTGCCTATAACCGTGCTTATGAGACGGTCCTTGTGACCGCCGTCGTGAAAGCCCGTTACCGAGACCGGCACGAGCGTCTGGCAATAGTTACGTTTGTGGCTGATAATCACAAAAAGGCCCTCAAGTTTGCCAACGATCAGCTTTCGTGGCTGGTTCGTGAGAGGGGAAAGTTGGTGGACCGTCTGGCCTTGGTCCGAACTTACGCCGAACAGGAGCCAGGCAATATTGTGATGAGGTGTAAATGTGGTTGGCTGCAGGAGAGACTTGATGACATTACGGCAGACATTGCTTTCGAGAGGGCAGCGGTTTCGGACCTGGAGTTTGCCGTTGAGCATTACAAGGCCACTATGGCCCAGGTTAAAGAGAAGTGCGATCGCCTCTTCTTTAGGCTCGCGGAGCTTGATCCCGAGAGCGCCCGGTGCATCCAGAGCATCAACTGTTTGGAGAGTCAGTTGAGCTCTTTCGTAATGGTCATCAGGGCCCAGTTTGGCTTTACCTTTCCTCCCCAGTGAGTTGTTGTAATACTCTTTGATGAATGGAATGAAAGAAAAGCTTCACGTGTTTTGTTTTGTTTTTTTTTAATTTTCCTGCTATCGTTTCTTCCGCATAGCATAACAGAACGATTTGAGGTACCGAAGATGTCGAGGCTTAATGTTCTTCTTGATGTTCTTGTTTAATTGCTCCAGACGATGATATCGAGAACATTGATGATGGGTTCGGCGGTGGCCCCCACTATCCATCTTGAGATCACGAACAATAACGCTATGACAACTCGATCAGTGCGCTGGTAGTAAATCCGGCCACCTGTTGTGTGCCCACTTTTATCCATATTTTGTTTCTTTCGGCGTCCACTTGCTCGTGTTGGTCGCGTGTAGCGTCGGGAGAAATTCCTGTGGGCCACGTTCATTAATAGAACCTCGGTCCTCTAAAGCCCTCCGCATGTTTCGGATAAGAGGAAATTTTAAGACCGGTCTCTGGTTGATTTGATCAGGTAAAGGTATTTGTTTCATGGGTTCTGATTATATAATCCATATTATTTTTCAAAAGACGCGGGATCCTCTGCAATACATTAAATATGTCCCCATGTTTAATCAGTATAAATCCACCGTTATATCAGAATACAGTGCCCATACAAGTTTACGGATTGACACAACTTTGTCTGTCAAAGATGGACAATGTTCGTTTGCCCCCCAAAATTAACGGTTGAAGCCTCGGTGTTTTTCGTCTTTTGGTATTTCTGAAGATGATTCTTGATATATTATTGAACTTAATTTTTACACCCGTCTGGGGTATCTAGGATCTCCCTGCAAAAGAAAAGGATATAATTAGTATGCGACACAAGAAATGTCGGTCCATGACTCCTATATTAGTCCAATTTGATTTTTTCTATTTTATAGAGAAATCAGAAGAAAGAAAAAAAAAATTTCCTTAGGAAGAAATGGGTTAATTTCTGATACAGAATTTTTTTCAGATTTATTATTCTTTTTTTTTTATTTTTTTAAAGGAATGTGACAAAGTCTCTTGACGTTTACTAAAATTTTTAAAAGAATTTCCTTTTTATCAAAATAAATTTTCAGAGGTAAATTTGTCAGGAAAATTTTATTTTTATTGAAGGAGGAAAGACATGACAGAAATCCTTTATTGGTTAACGAAATTCCCCCGAGACATTAGTCTAATTTTATTTAGAGAAACTTTTCTTAGAAAAACATGAGCGAATTTCTCGAAAAGAATTTTTGTTGCAAGTTTTTATAATTTGAAAGAATGTGATAAAATCACTTGATGTTTTTTTTAAAGGAATTTTTCTTTTTATCGAAAAAAATTTTCAGAGGAAAATTTGTCGGGAAAATTTCATTTTTATTGGAGAGAAAAAAAACATGACAAAAATCTCTTATTGGTCAATTAGTCTAATTTTATTTAGAGAAAATTTTCTTAGAAAAACATGAGCGAATTTCTCGAGAAGAATTTTCTTGCAAGTTTTTATAATTTGAAAAATGTGATAAAATCACTTGATGTCTACTAGAGTTTTTTTTTAAGGAATTTTTCTTTTTATTGAAATTTTCAGAGGAAAATTTTTTCAGGAAAATTTCATTTTTATTGAAGCAATAAAAATATGACAAAAATCCCTTATTGGTTAATAAAATTCCCATGAAGGGATTTTTTTACATCATTTTTTCAAAAAAAAAATTTTAAAAGAAATGGGGGAGAAATTTAATTTTTATTTTCTTTTAAAAAGAATGGTCGTAATATCAAGCTCAAAAACTGACTAACACCTAGCATGGACCGACCGAAAATAAATACAAGATAAAATTAGAGAACTTACTTTTACCTTGGAGAAATGCAAATCACATAGTCATGCGCATGACTCAAGTGAGGAGTGGACTCTAGAAAATAAAAGAAGGAGAGACAAGGTATGGACCTAAAAAGGCTCCCGCTATCTGAATTGACAAACTTACCCTCCGCGCAATCAAATCACAATGGGAAGAATTGTCAATTCAGATAATGAGCGGAATAAAATATGGTCAACCCGAGCGCAATCGACGCAAGAGCTTTGCATATTCGATCCCTATCTATGGTTTTCTAGGAAGAATTTCGCGACTTGGGTTTAGACGCTTGTGTGTGCAGGTGTCGTGATCCTCAGAGTATGCAAGACATGCAACGGACACGCAGTCCCTTTACCGGTCAGGAGACTCAAAGAAGATAACAAATCAAAGCTTTCGAAAATAAGATCCCAAGTTTCTAGCACAAGTGTGGTATCCCGACCAAGAAACGCCCTCTGGCTATGGGGTCAAGGGATTCCCTGTTAGTGCTCAGAAACTCGAAATCAAACCTCTCTGGCTAAGAAATGGTATTTCTGAGTTCCCTTTCTCATACACAAGATCCGGTCGAGCCGGCGAGTGCAGAGGATACTATCAGGATGCTTCAAGTAGTGCTCATAACTCACGAGGATTTTGCCTACTAAGAGGCCATTAGTAGAGATGAGAGATTTAGAACATGAAGAAAGTCATTCTTCTCATTTACCAGGGTGAGAATTCGATGATCCTCCTTCTACAAACAACCCTTCCTTATATAGAGAGGGTGGATACACACAAACATAAAAGGCAGAGGGCTGCCGACACAACAAGACACAACAGGCAGATCTCATCTGCCGACACATGCATACGACAGATTTAACTGTCGATTATTGGAATGATGAAAAGTAAAGTGGACAACAGGACTAGTCATCCTCTGGAGCTGTGTCAGAGGCATGGCTCGGGGTCTCTTCTGTCTGCTGATGATTGTCCTCTCCGTCCCTGTTATTTTGGTAGATGTCCCACCAGTACTGTTGTTCTGCAGTGAGTGGAGGAGCGGAAGAGCTGCTTCCGTCTTGTCGTTGAGTGGGTGGGGTCGGAACGTTGTACTGGTTCCAAGGAGAGTCCAACGCATAAGGTAACTGGGAGTCTATCATTGGAGTATCTGTCGGTGGATTTGGGGGAGGATTTTGCGGTGGCTGTTCCCATGGTACTGGAATTGCTAGGTCCATGGGCCATATCTGCCACGGAATTTGTCCATTCATTTGGCATAAAGTGTGCTGTAGATCCCGGTACTCATGGTGGTTTGTCGCGATCCTGGAATTCAATGTTTTCACAATAATACAGGCTTGAAGATTCTGCTGAGGCCTGAATATTGACATTCCTGTTCTTGGTGGATCGTCTGAGACTTCTCCGTAGCCAACTGACGAAATAAAAGTCCATGGATGGTGGAACAAGACAATCGTGTTTCTTTCTGGTTCTGGTCTGCCCATTCGATTATGGGTAGAAATGAAACGATCCCAAGATTGGATGGTCTGAAACCACAGTAGCATCTGTGTGAACATTTTCATGCTCGGGTTTCCAAATTCATTTCTCATGGATCTCTGGATGGTCTGGTATAGCATCTCCGTTGGAAATTCGAATGCAACGGTGTAGAAGTGCATGAGTAACCAGAAAAACCATTTCAAATCTTCCGGGAACGGGAGACGAGGGTCCCATCGAAAGGGTCTGATAAAAGTGTACCTTGTGTCGAAATCCGGGACTATCTGAGGGAGTAGTCCTTGGTATTCTTCTGATACGTTCTGGTGATACTGCTGGAGAATTCCGTGAAGATCTTGAAATCTTCCTTCTTGAATAATGGTGCGGACTTCAGGAGGGTATTGGAAAATTACCCATGTCCTTTGGATATCTTGGGTTTCGTACCTGTGAGGTCCGAGAAATCTTCTTTTTATGTACATACGTGTAGCTTCCACTTTCCTTGGTCTGGATAGGAAATCGGCTAGCACGTTGCTCTTTCCTTTGAGGTGTATTACCTCGAAAGAGTATTTTGAAAACCATTCGGCCCACCTGAGAAGCTGCGGGTGCGGGATTTGGCGTTGTTTGAACCTGATCATTCTTGGAAATGAGGCCATGTCCATTTCAATGATGAAGTGGACTGCAATGAGATGGAATTCGAACTTCTTTATTCCGTTCTTTACGGCAAGGATTTCTTTGAACGTCGAGTGGTAATGCGTCTGGGCCGGGGTGAAGCTTCCACTCTTGTATCCGCATTTGCTCCTGACTCCATTCTTTTCTTCAATAAGAATTGCTGCCCAGTAAGTGTCACTGGCATCAGTCTGGAGGATCCTTGTTCCATTTGAAGGGATGGTCAAGGGAGGCAAGTTTTGGAGTCTCTTTTTCAAATATTCAACGGCCTTGGTTTGTTTCTCTCCCCAGGGGGGAGGTTCCTTCTTGAGCATGGATTGGAGGGGCTTGAGGTGGATGGCTATCTTTGGGACAAAATCCCGCAGATAATTTACGATGCCCAAAAACACTTATGTTTCTTTTTTGGTGAGTTTGTCCGGAAATCGTAAAATTTCTTCAGCAATGTGAGGTTTCGGACAGTAGACTTGCTCATCCAATTGCATTCCTAAAAATTCGATCTCCTTTTGAGCAATCAGCATTTTCTTTTCAGATAGCATGATGCCATGGGCTTTTACTATGGAGACGAATTGTTCCAGAAGGGAACAATGGGATTTTTCATCTGGGCTGTAAAGTAGAATATCATCTACATAGATCTGGGCCTGATGAAGTATGGGCTGAAAAATTCGGCACATTGCCTTTTGGAAAATGGAGGGTGCTGTTTTCAGTCCGAATGGAAGGACTGTCCATTGGTAATGGTGATTCGGGATACAAAATCCCGTTTTGTGTCTGTCTTCAGGGTGAATTTCAAGTTGCCAGAATCCTGATTTGAGGTCAAACTTTGAGTAAATGCGGGCGTTCACCAAACTAGTGAACCATGAGTTCTTATGTGGAAGAGGAAACTTATCGTCTCTGAGGAAAGGGTTGAGAGGTTGATAGTTGACTACCAAACGAAGCTTTCCTCTGGCTTGCTCAGCCTTTTTGTTCACATAGAATGCCTCGCATGCCCATTCTGATCTTAACGGATCAATTGGTTCAATGAGACCTTGGTTCAGCAGATTCTCACATTCGTCTTCTGCTAGACGAAGTTGTTCTGGGTTCATTCCTGAATGAGTGGCTCTGGTTGGATTTGTTTCCTTGTCTGTTCGAAAAGGAAGATGGACAAAGAAATCAGGGTTCTTCCAGAGTGGGGATGGGTGTTTGGTTATGAAGTGGCCATGATCGTCTGCACAGAATTCTTTGAGGTTTTGGATAATAGGGTCGATCATGTGCGGGGCTATGGAAAAAAGTCTTTGCTTGTCGGTGAATTGCTTCACTTGAGATTTGAACTTGATTCCTCGGGGAAGAATCCTAACTTTTAGTTTGGCTAGGATATCCCATCCAAGGATTAAATCTCGATCTGGGGCACTGCATCCCAATATTGGTGTCGTAACTTGACAACCGGGCATAACCTCAATAGTGATTGGGTGACTCTTATGATAGGAGGAAAAGATATCTCCTGAGGCTGATGTAAAGTTGGTCACGTGAGGTTTCCAACAGGATGTGGGTAGGATCTTGGTATCCAAAAGAGAGATTGTAGCACCCGTATCAATAAGGGCTACAAGGGATATGGGTTTAGGTATCTGCGGGGTGGAAATCTGGACAAGGATGTACGGATGAGGGTCCCGGGGGGAATCTGGAGATTCACTGAATCTGTATGTGGGATAAAATGTATATACGGAATCAGAAGTATCTGTATCTGAATCTGTGAGTTCGGCTTGAAGGGAAAAGATTGTTTCTGGTTCTGGCTCTTCGTCATACGAGAAGAGAGACTCAATATCATCATCTTCAAGAGAAAGCCCTGCAACCTTTTTCGAGTTGTCTGACCATTCGTTGTCCCTTGGGAGCTTTAGGACAGTTCTTCGCGTAATGGCATTTTCTGTTACAGACATAGCATTTGTCTGATTTAGTCTGCTTCGAGGAGTTTTTCTGGTACTTCCTTCGCAAGTACTTCCATTTTTTCTTCTTTCTGAGCTTCTCTGGTCCCTGATGGGTTCGTGGGTATCGACCTTTTTTGTAATGTCTGGATTTCTTGGACATTGTACAGTCGATTCCATCACAATTCCGGGGGCACTTAATCTTCCAGTGCAAACGGTCGCAAGCCTGAGAGATCTTCCTGTTCTCTGCCATATACTTTTTAAAAAGTTCCCGCCTATGGCATAGATCCTCAATGGCTAAATGGATAGCCTGTTGCAATTCTCCGAGGGTGGAGTCCGTCACATTCCTTTGGGCTGCATGAAGAGATTTTTCAACAGTGTCTGCAAGCTCTTTCGGAATGGATGCCATGTATACCGTCTTGAGATTGCTATCTGCTCCAATCTCATAGAACAGTTTTAACATGATCTTGAAGTGTCTATCAAGATCTCGTTTTTCCAGTGAGCAGCATCTTCGTTCGAAATATTCCTTCCTTTTTAGGTCCGTAAGATTCTGGACCCGTCCAGCAAAATAGGTATGAATCACTGTAAGGGCATTTTCAAAGGTGCTGGAGAGGAAGGTTATTTGATCTTGTTCTCCGAGTAAAGACCACCAACGCTTGAGAGCACCCGTAAACCGGGTTGTAAAGTCAAGAAGTGATGCGTAGGTATCATGGTCCTGGAGTTCACGGGCCAAAAGCCATGCGTGAAAATCCTGAATTCTGTCTGGCCATTTAAAAACTGGTATATCATCAAAAGTGAAGTATTTGGTGGTATTGGGAGGGTTTTGGTTTTCTAAAGGAGGCATATTTTCATCAACCGGGTCTGTGACCGGGTCTGATACTGGATCTGCCATGAGAATAGCTGATGGAAGTCTGGAAAACTCTTCTTCCTCCTCACTCGAGACATCTTCAGAGGTTTCAGATTCTGAGTCAGGTAGCTCGGATGCCTGGTACACCACCTGGGTGGTGGAGGGAATCATTTCTCTTGCTTGCTGGCGAAGAAATCCTTCTATTGGATTCGAAATCATCTGGATTGCCGGTTTTTCTTCAGGATCAGGTTTAGAAGACGTTCCGTCATCTTTTGCTTTCCCTTTGTCTCTCTCCGCTTTTAGTTGTTCTTCCCTGTATCGCTTCAGTCGAAGTGAATTCGAGGGGGGAAATAGCTGAAGTTCAGCAGGAGATAATTGTGGGAGTGTCTGTGGAGTCATGACACTTCTGTAGGGAAAAGTAGGACTAAACAGACTTGGTTCAGTCCGTGTGTCCATAGGTGGTGCAGATGGTTGTGGCCTTCCTCCGGCTTCAAGTTGTTGCTGAAGCATCCGGATTTGATTCCGGAGTTTGATAATTTCTGGAGTCTGGTCTTCCAGATAATGATGTGGTATTCTTCCCTGCTCCAAGAGCGTCAGCCTGCTCTGGAAACTTTCAATCATCTTCTTGATGAGTCCGACATCTGTCCGTACTTCATTAAGGACGATGTTTTGTGCCAAGGCATTTTCATTCTGCCAGTTTAGGGTTGTTTCAACTGGATCTGTTCCGGACTTCAGTCCAGAAGGGAGGACTACATCCTTCAAGGGGATCTTGGGAGTGTGGTGAAATTTTCCTTCAAGGTCATTAAAAGGTTCTGGGGGTGGAAAGACTTGAGGTTGTGGTTGGCGGATGGTGGGAAGAGGTGGAAAATCCTTAGGATTGAACATCCTTACGGATTCTACAAGAGGTTTTTGTATGGGTGGCTTGGGCAACTGTAATTCTGCTTCAGGGCTGTGTGGGTGTTTATGGATCCACTTTTGGATGGGTTTATAAAATGAAGAAGTGACTGGTTTATCATACCTTACCATGTATTGGTATCTTCCTCCATCTTCTCCTAGAGGACTAATGGTACGATCGCCATCCTGGAACTTCTGGTAGAGTGGATCTCTACTCTTTTTTGGTTTGCTCAAAGGCGGCGGCCTTGTGCAGGCGTTACATGAACAGAATGGATCCCAAAAGCAGTGTCCTTCGGCATCCTTGAAAGCATAGATCGGACGGCCCTGAGTGTCGAAGGATTGAACATTTTCCTTAGGATCTGGTTCCTCAGAAGATTCTTCACATGGTCTAAAGCACAATATAGTGGAAAGACGAGGAGTTAAGGTTGGAAGGCGAAGGGGTTCTGCTTCTGGTTTTTCTTTGGGAAAAGTAATAGAAACTTCTCCTTCTTTCTTCCGGGTATAGACAGGTTCTGAGGACTGCAGAGGGGGAGGATTATGGTGAATTTTTTCATAGTTCGTGACCCATGTGTCTGGTAAGAGCTGGAGGAGCTTCTCTCGAGGGATTTGTTTTGGAACAAAGACACAGGAGGTCTGGTCATTTGCAACATTTATCACCAAAGCATCATCCGTACCTGGAAGGTTTAGATCAATGGCATGGTTTTGGATCCGATATACCATCTGATAGTGCAAAGTAGCAGCTATCGATCCAGGGGTTTGTTCAGCTCCAGTGATCTGGATCTGAATCTTTAATGCTGAAAGGAGACTTGGGTCGGCTAAGGCCATGTTGAAATTCGGGAAAAGTGTCACAAAGACGGTTCCAGCATTGAGAGTGGTTTGAATAGTACCTATGCAAGCATGTTGGTACTGCATAAAACGAGTATCAAGTAAGGCAATCCTGGCAACCACTGGAAGGCCTTTTCTCCCATGGAAGGAGAGTGCTATTCCATAGCCAGAGAGGTTGATTTTACCTTCTTACGCCAAAGGTAGAGAGCTTTCACAACTATGAGTACTTCTGAAGCCATTTCCGAGCCAGTTCACACTACAATTCCCCTAGCCTTCCCAGCACCGCCGGATCTAAAGCACTCTTCAGCCTCTAAGATAGATTACCTCTATGAGGTTACCTATCAAGAAGATGCTAAGATCTCAGAAACACAGTTACCCATCATGAACCCGTATGCTACCTTTTCCAAGCCACCATCTTTTTCACCCATCCGCACCATAAAGGAACTTATTAGATCATCCCCAAAGGCTGTAAAAGAATATGTACAGTCTTCAAAATTCGACCAGCATCCCATCATGGCCTCTTTGAACGAACAGTTCATAACTCTCTCTATACCCCCGGAGTTTCCTGGTCAATGGATCAGACAAGGGTATACCCATCTCCACTTTGGAGCCATAAGAGTAGCACTCTCCTTCCATGGGAGAAAAGGCCTTCCAGTGATTGCCAGGATTGCCTTACTTGATACTCGTTTTATGCAGTACCAACATGCTTGCATAGGTACTATTCAAACCACTCTCAATGCTGGAACCGTCTTTGTGACACTTTTCCCGAATTTCAACATGGCCTTAGCCGACCCAAGTCTCCTTTCAGCATTAAAGATTCAGATCCAGATCACTGGAGCTGAACAAACCCCTGGATCGATAGCTGCTACTTTGCACTATCAGATGGTATATCGGATCCAAAACCATGCCATTGATCTAAACCTTCCAGGTACGGATGATGCTTTGGTGATAAATGTTGCAAATGACCAGACCTCCTGTGTCTTTGTTCCAAAACAAATCCCTCGAGAGAAGCTCCTCCAGCTCTTACCAGACACATGGGTCACGAACTATGAAAAAATTCACCATAATCCTCCCCCTCTGCAGTCCTCAGAACCTGTCTATACCCGGAAGAAAGAAGGAGAAGTTTCTATTACTTTTCCCAAAGAAAAACCAGAAGCAGAACCCCTTCGCCTTCCAACCTTAACTCCTCGTCTTTCCACTATATTGTGCTTTAGACCATGTGAAGAATCTTCTGAGGAACCAGATCCTAAGGAAAATGTTCAATCCTTCGACACTCAGGGCCGTCCGATCTATGCTTTCAAGGATGCCGAAGGACACTGCTTTTGGGATCCATTCTGTTCATGTAACGCCTGCACAAGGCCGCCGCCTTTGAGCAAACCAAAAAAGAGTAGAGATCCACTCTACCAGAAGTTCCAGGATGGCGATCGTACCATTAGTCCTCTAGGAGAAGATGGAGGAAGATACCAATACATGGTAAGGTATGATAAACCAGTCACTTCTTCATTTTATAAACCCATCCAAAAGTGGATCCATAAACACCCACACAGCCCTGAAGCAGAATTACAGTTGCCCAAGCCACCCATACAAAAACCTCTTGTAGAATCCGTAAGGATGTTCAATCCTAAGGATTTTCCACCTCTTCCCACCATCCGCCAACCACAACCTCAAGTCTTTCCACCCCCAGAACCTTTTAATGACCTTGAAGGAAAATTTCACCACACTCCCAAGATCCCCTTGAAGGATGTAGTCCTCCCTTCTGGACTGAAGTCCGGAACAGATCCAGTTGAAACAACCCTAAACTGGCAGAATGAAAATGCCTTGGCACAAAACATCGTCCTTAATGAAGTACGGACAGATGTCGGACTCATCAAGAAGATGATTGAAAGTTTCCAGAGCAGGCTGACGCTCTTGGAGCAGGGAAGAATACCACATCATTATCTGGAAGACCAGACTCCAGAAATTATCAAACTCCGGAATCAAATCCGGATGCTTCAGCAACAACTTGAAGCCGGAGGAAGGCCACAACCATCTGCACCACCTATGGACACACGGACTGAACCAAGTCTGTTTAGTCCTACTTTTCCCTACAGAAGTGTCATGACTCCACAGACACTCCCACAATTATCTCCTGCTGAACTTCAGCTATTTCCCCCCTCGAATTCACTTCGACTGAAGCGATACAGGGAAGAACAACTAAAAGCGGAGAGAGACAAAGGGAAAGCAAAAGATGACGGAACGTCTTCTAAACCTGATCCTGAAGAAAAACCGGCAATCCAGATGATTTCGAATCCAATAGAAGGATTTCTTCGCCAGCAAGCAAGAGAAATGATTCCCTCCACCACCCAGGTGGTGTACCAGGCATCCGAGCTACCTGACTCAGAATCTGAAACCTCTGAAGATGTCTCGAGTGAGGAGGAAGAAGAGTTTTCCAGACTTCCATCAGCTATTCTCATGGCAGATCCAGTATCAGACCCGGTCACAGACCCGGTTGATGAAAATATGCCTCCTTTAGAAAACCAAAACCCTCCCAATACCACCAAATACTTCACTTTTGATGATATACCAGTTTTTAAATGGCCAGACAGAATTCAGGATTTTCACGCATGGCTTTTGGCCCGTGAACTCCAGGACCATGATACCTACGCATCACTTCTTGACTTTACAACCCGGTTTACGGGTGCTCTCAAGCGTTGGTGGTCTTTACTCGGAGAACAAGATCAAATAACCTTCCTCTCCAGCACCTTTGAAAATGCCCTTACAGTGATTCATACCTATTTTGCTGGACGGGTCCAGAATCTTACGGACCTAAAAAGGAAGGAATATTTCGAACGAAGATGCTGCTCACTGGAAAAACGAGATCTTGATAGACACTTCAAGATCATGTTAAAACTGTTCTATGAGATTGGAGCAGATAGCAATCTCAAGACGGTATACATGGCATCCATTCCGAAAGAGCTTGCAGACACTGTTGAAAAATCTCTTCATGCAGCCCAAAGGAATGTGACGGACTCCACCCTCGGAGAATTGCAACAGGCTATCCATTTAGCCATTGAGGATCTATGCCATAGGCGGGAACTTTTTAAAAAGTATATGGCAGAGAACAGGAAGATCTCTCAGGCTTGCGACCGTTTGCACTGGAAGATTAAGTGCCCCCGGAATTGTGATGGAATCGACTGTACAATGTCCAAGAAATCCAGACATTACAAAAAAGGTCGATACCCACGAACCCATCAGGGACCAGAGAAGCTCAGAAAGAAGAAAAAATGGAAGTACTTGCGAAGGAAGTACCAGAAAAACTCCTCGAAGCAGACTAAATCAGACAAATGCTATGTCTGTAACAGAAAATGCCATTACGCGAAGAACTGTCCTAAAGCTCCCAAGGGACAACGAATGGTCAGACAACTCGAAAAAGGTTGCAGGGCTTTCTCTTGAAGATGATGATATTGAGTCTCTCTTCTCGTATGACGAAGAGCCAGAACCAGAAACAATCTTTTCCCTTCAAGCCGAACTCACAGATTCAGATACAGATACTTCTGATTCCGTATATACATTTTATCCCACATACAGATTCAGTGAATCTCCAGATTCCCCCCGGGACCCTCATCCGTACATCCTTGTCCAGATTTCCACCCCGCAGATACCTAAACCCATATCCCTTGTAGCCCTTATTGATACGGGTGCTACAATCTCTCTTTTGGATACCAAGATCCTACCCACATCCTGTTGGAAACCTCACGTGACCAACTTTACATCAGCCTCAGGAGATATCTTTTCCTCCTATCATAAGAGTCACCCAATCACTATTGAGGTTATGCCCGGTTGTCAAGTTACGACACCAATATTGGGATGCAGTGCCCCAGATCGAGATTTAATCCTTGGATGGGATATCCTAGCCAAACTAAAAGTTAGGATTCTTCCCCGAGGAATCAAGTTCAAATCTCAAGTGAAGCAATTCACCGACAAGCAAAGACTTTTTTCCATAGCCCCGCACATGATCGACCCTATTATCCAAAACCTCAAAGAATTCTGTGCAGACGATCATGGCCACTTCATAACCAAACACCCATCCCCACTCTGGAAGAACCCTGATTTCTTTGTCCATCTTCCTTTTCGAACAGACAAGGAAACAAATCCAACCAGAGCCAC
The DNA here is from genome assembly GCA_016432845.1 of Psidium guajava. NCBI lineage: Eukaryota > Viridiplantae > Streptophyta > Magnoliopsida > Myrtales > Myrtaceae > Psidium > Psidium guajava. The sequence continues at coordinate 12,001,403 of CM028231.1, read as the reverse complement.
TCATTCAGGAATGAACCCAGAACAACTTCGTCTAGCAGAAGACGAATGTGAGAATCTGCTGAACCAAGGTCTCATTGAACCAATTGATCCGTTAAGATCAGAATGGGCATGCGAGGCATTCTATGTGAACAAAAAGGCTGAGCAAGCCAGAGGAAAGCTTCGTTTGGTAGTCAACTATCAACCTCTCAACCCTTTCCTCAGAGACGATAAGTTTCCTCTTCCACATAAGAACTCATGGTTCACTAGTTTGGTGAACGCCCGCATTTACTCAAAGTTTGACCTCAAATCAGGATTCTGGCAACTTGGAATTCACCCTGAAGACAGACACAAAACGGGATTTTGTATCCCGAATCACCATTACCAATGGACAGTCCTTCCATTCGGACTGAAAACAGCACCCTCCATTTTCCAAAAGGCAATGTGCCGAATTTTTCAGCCCATACTTCATCAGGCCCAGATCTATGTAGATGATATTCTACATTACAGCCCAGATGAAAAATCCCATTGTTCCCTTCTGGAACAATTCGTCTCCATAGTAAAAGCCCATGGCATCATGCTATCTGAAAAGAAAATGCTGATTGCTCAAAAGGAGATCGAATTTTTAGGAATGCAATTGGATGAGCAAGTCTACTGTCCGAAACCTCACATTGCTGAAGAACTTTTACGATTTCTGGACAAACTCACCAAAAAAGAAACATAAGTGTTTTTGGGCATCGTAAATTATCTGCGGGATTTTGTCCCAAAGATAGCCATCCACCTCAAGCCCCTCCAATCCATGCTCAAGAAGGAACCTCCCCCCTGGGGAGAGAAACAAACCAAGGCCGTTGAATATTTGAAAAAGAGACTCCAAAACTTGCCTCCCTTGACCATCCCTTCAAATGGAACAAGGATCCTCCAGACTGATGCCAGTGACACTTACTGGGCAGCAATTCTTATTGAAGAAAAGAATGGAGTCAGGAGCATATGCGGATACAAGAGTGGAAGCTTCACCCCGGCCCAGACGCATTACCACTCGACGTTCAAAGAAATCCTTACCATAAAGAACGGAATAAAGAAGTTCGAATTCCATCTCATTGCAGTCCACTTCATCATTGAAATGGACATGGCCTCATTTCCAAGAATGATCAGGTTCAAACAACGCCAAATCCCGCACCCACAGCTTCTCAGGTGGGCCGAATGGTTTTCAAAATACTCTTTCGAGGTAATACACCTCAAAGGAAAGAGCAACGTGCTAGCCGATTTCCTATCCAGACCAAGGAAAGTGGAAGCTACACGTATGTACATAAAAAGAAGATTTCTCGGACCTCACAGGTACGAAACCCAAGATATCCAAAGGACATGGGTAATTTTCCAATACCCTCCTGAAGTCCGCACCATTATTCAAGAAGGAAGATTTCAAGATCTTCACGGAATTCTCCAGCAGTACCACCAGAACGTATCAAAAGAATACCAAGGACTACTCCCTCAGATAGTCCCGGATTTCGACACAAGATACCCTTTTATCAGACCCTTTCGATGGGACCCTCGTCTCCCGTTCCCGGAAGATTTGAAATGGTTTTTCTGGTTACTCATGCACTTCTACACCGTTGCATTCGAATTTCCAACGGAGATGCTATACCAGACCATCCGGAGATCCATGAGAAATGAATTTGGAAACCCGAGCATGAAAATGTTCACACAGATGCTACTGTGGTTTCAGACCATCCAATCTTGGGATCGTTTCATTTCTACCCATAATCGAATGGGCAGACCAGAACCAGAAAGAAACTTTGGTTAATTAGATTTGACTAACCTAACGCGGACCCTCCCAAGCCCTACCGAATCGCAACTTTGGTTTTTGTTTAAATGATTTTAAAATTTGGAGTCGCCACTAATCGTTCTTGGTAGGTCGATTAGAAACCTAAATAAATTAGCGGGAGAACTAATTTATTCCTGCGAACTAGAGATTAGGAGCTCGGGGACTTGGTTACACTAGTTAATTAAAACTAATGCCATTTCGGTACCTTAATTTCATGGATATCCTAATTCGGCAACTCAGGCTTGGTTTATTCCTAAGGCTATAGTAGGGTATTCTCTTTTGTGTTTTCACTTTTTAAATAGGATGCATGGATGGTATATATTTTTATTTGTTATATTTTTTAAGTGTTAAAGATTCCCTGAAGCCGAAAGAAGGAGTGTGTTAACGACTTCTGTGCAGTATTACAACCTACTTATCTTTTGGGTCTGATGATTCAAAAATTAAATTATAGGAAGTACATGACAGTGAATAAACACCTCCAATGGGAGGCCTAGCATTGGCTTGGCTCTTCCCTTTGGGATTTAAGGTACAGGTATTTAAGTTGCAAGTATTTAAACTACTGTAAGTAAAAACCTCTAATGGGAGGCTAAGCATTGGCTTGGCTCTTCCCTTTGGGATTTAAGGTACATGTATTTAAGTTGCAGGTATTTAACTACTGTAAGTAAAAACCTCCAATGGGAGGCTAAGCATTGGCTTGGCTCTTCCCTTTGGGATTTAAGGTACATGTATTTAAGTTGCAAGTATTTAACTACTGTAAGTAAAAACCTCCAATGGGAGGCTAAGCATTGGCTTGGCTCTTCCCTTTGGGATTTAAGGTATAGGTATTTAAGTTGCAGGTATTTAACTACTGTAAGTAAAAACCTCCAATGGGAGGCTAAGCATTGGCTTGGCTCTTCCCTTTGGGATTTAAGGTACAGGTATTTAAGTTGCAGGTATTTAACTACTGTAAGTAAAAACCTCCAATGGGAGGCTAAGCATTGACTTGGCTCTTCCCTTTGGGATTTATGGTGCAGGTATTTAAATTGCGGATGGACTTTGTCCTCTCCATTCTGGGGTATGAATTCTTTAAAATAAAATACAACGAATTGATTCAACAATTTGAAATTTGTGCGCGCTTGAGGACTCCTCCAAGCCGATTTTGTGCTTCCATAGGGTTGACCATTGATATAAAGCTGCGGCTTCCTGACATAAAATAGAGTGAAATGTCAGTATACAAAATATGTGCTAATCTGCACCTAAAACCAGAAGAGTGGAAAGAGTACTTATCTCCCATTTTTTTGGGAGGGATTTCTATAATTGATTTTCGCTCTCTATGTTCCCAATATAGAGAGTTTCTTTTGAATTAAGAGGGACTTTTAGTCACAGATCAGTTGAGAAATCGGTGGACAGCTTAGGAGCTTGTCTGGGCCGATTTTTGCATATCTACGAGATTTTTGCTGTTGACGTAGAGATATCCTTCTCCTGACATAAAATATGAAAAAAAAAAAAAAAGAGGAGATGGAGAAAGTGTATACAATTTGTGCTAATTTGCAAGTAAAACCATAAACAAATGAATAAATAAAAACACTTAGCTCGAATTTGCTTGCTCGTTGACGAGGATGAACTCTTGATTTATATTGATCGATGAAGGAATTTGTGATGATAATCCCTAGCTTTGAACTCCCATCATCTTCAAAATTCTCTCTCTTTTGGTATTTTCTTTCTCTCAAATTTTTCTTCAATCTCCCAAAACTCTCTCAAACATCCAAAATTTTCTCTCAAAAAAAAATCCTCCCAAACACTTCAACTTTTCTCTCTCAAGAATCGTTTCTCAAGCTCACTTCTTTCTCCTTTTATAACCTACTCATCTATCTCTCATTCTAATTTTTCCACTAACTCTATCTCCCATTCTAATTTCTCCACTAACTCTTCTTCATTTTCATCTTCCATTCTCCATCTCTATCTCACATTCTAATCTCTCCACTAACTCTTCTTCATCTTCATCTTCCCTTCTCCATATTTATCTCCCATTCTAATTTCTCCACTAACTCTTCTTAATCTCCATCTTCCCTTCTCTATTCTTATCTTCCATTCTAATTTCTCTACTAACTCTTCTTCATCTCCATCTTCCCTTCTCTATTCTTATCTTATTTTCTCCATCCATTCTTCTCCAACTTCTCTTCTTCATCTCCTCTTCTTCATCTTCCCTTCTCTATTCTAATTTATCCACTAACTTTTCTTTTTTATTATTTGTAAAATAATCCTTCAAGAATTAGGTATTTGCACTTTAGTCCTTGAATTTTAAGTATTTACAATTCAGTCCCTGAAAAAATATATTTCTTTAAGTCCAAATCTCCTCACAATTTTTGACACACCAAAATTTACCACATGTCAAATTTAAGCTCATTTCTTGTCGCTGAAAATAATGCATAATTTAATTAAAGCCCTTTTGTAAAATTAAGTCATTCTAGGTATAATTGGGCCAAGATGAAAATTTAAAATATTAGAAGACAATGTCACAACTCATAAAAAGTGAAAGTTAAAAATAAGTTGACTCAAATTAAATTTTTTTAGGCCCGATTCGAGATTATACTCGTGAAGGAACACGTGACTCGAATTGGATTTTTCTGAATTTGCGATGGCCAATATGAAAATAGATTTAAAATAAAAATATTAACTATCTTTGTGTATTTTTTTGGCCTCAAATGTTATTTTTTCAAAATTTTCAAATATTTTTGTATTTTTTAAAAAAAATTAAAAAATATATATAATATGAAAAATTATTTTTTGGTCAAAATTCGTTCCCTAGGCTTGGCTAAGGTTCCTAAAGTTGATTTTTCAATTTTATGAATTTTTATGGATTTTCTATTAATTTTTGAAAATAAATAAATAAAAAATACGTAAAAATACTGAAAATATGAAAAATCGTTTTTTGGTCAAAATTGGTTCCCTAGGCTTGGCTAAGGTCTCCAAAGTTGATTTTTCAATTTTATGAATTTTTATGGATTTTTTATTACTTTAGCAATAGAAAAAATGATTAAAGATCAGGTGTCAACAATGACTTAGTCAATTTTAGAATAAACTCATCTACTTTTGATCCAACTTTTGAGCCACCAGCGTGTGCCATTTATTATTATGGTGTTGGCATCTTAAATTTCACCTATTCATATTTCTTTGTTGACAGGCAAGGAGGTTATTGTTAGATCCAGCAATTCATGAAGAATTTACCCTTCTAAAGGTCTATACTTGAACTTTTTCATTGAACTTTTATGGATGTGGTATTAGTGAAAGCATCATGCTTTTTTTTTTTGGTAACGATTAGTCAAAGTATCATGTTAATTTGAATTAATGTTAAGTGTCTCCCCATAATTGAGCTCTTTCTTTTCGTGTCTTGGGCTCCAGATTTGCACTCCCTTGCTGTCCTATAGTTATTTACTTTTACCTATTAAAAGGAAAGGTGAAGTTGTCATGTTATGAGCATTTGGATTTGAGTTTTTCTTTTCTCAGTTTATGCTACTAGAAAATAGAAGGTGTCAAAATGAGCTGGGGCTATTTATTGATGCGAGCTTTTAGGTTCTCATCCACTAGTTCCTGAAGTTGAGATGAACCTGTGTTTGTGCGGTGGGAATGTTATTGGACGTAATTGAGTGGGGTATACTTGATCAGTTTCTTTATCGGCTCTTGTTTTGTGACACTTTCGATTGGTAGTAAAGTGCAGTTCTCTAAGGTGGATTGAGCGAAATCAAGCTTTGGTGTAGCTTCACTTGAGCTGGTGGGCGATTACCGAGAAGTCGCCTAGCCTCCATAGCCGACACCAGGCACAGGTTGGTCTTCATATTCCTCTATACATCCTGTTTCCATTTGATTTCTTGTTTTCTTGAGTTTTCTTGATGAATGCAAATTCATTGAGTTAGGATTGTGTCGTGAAAACTGTGTGTTAGACATTCTAATTCTATGATTCATGCCTTCATTGATGTAACTCTGGTATTCATCCTTACTTTTAGAATGCTTACAGATTAATTTGGCTATAACCAGAGCTCTTGAAGCTATGGGTGCCTTCAAATATCCCTCATTCATTCGTGCCTACAAGCCCTGCTGGAGCGAAATAAAGGTCATCACTGCATTGTTGGAGCGAATTTTGGGAGGCAACTGAGGATTTCAAGGACATTCTGGGTTTAATAGTGTAATTTTTGTTGCATCAGTTGCTTTAGATTTAAGTGCTTGCCATAGCATCGGATGCTGTTGAAATTCTTATTTGGATTTTTTTTTGGGGGGGGGGGGGCAATCACATGGTTGATTGGAGCAGTACGAATGTAGAACTTCAAGCTGATACTTTTGAGTCCAGGGCTGCTAAATTAGTGAACTTTATGTTTACTCTAGTGATGTTCAAAGATGATGTGTGAAAGTTGCACTGCGATGAAATCTTACGCTTTTTCTCATGTATAAAATGAAAAACATGTACTTTAGTGACGACAAATTATTCGAGATTAATGTCTTCAATTTGATTATGATTTATGCAGATTCTAATTAGAACCGCACAATCTGTGGCTAACGAATTAGCGACAAAAATTTTCATGACAAATGTCATTCGAAACAAATTAGCGTCGAATTAAAGCTTTGGTCGCTAAATCTTCTGAATCGACTAAGCGACGAATTAAAATTTCGTCGCAACTTTCGTTGCTAATTAGCGACAAACTTTGCCATGAATAATGTTTGTCGCAAATCAAATTTCGTCACTAAATTCTCTAACAAAAGTCGGCCACGAAATTATTTTCGTCGCAAATTTTTGTCACAAATATAGTTTGCCACGAGGTCGTTTTCGTTGCAATTTAGCGACATCGTCGCAAATTAGCGACGAATTTTGCCACGAATAATGTTCTTCGCTAATTTGCCACGAATTTCGCTCCGAATGTCGTGGCAAATTAGCGACGAATTTTGCCACGAATATTTTTCGTAGCGAAATAGCGACGAATTTTCCCACGAATGTTTTCGTCGCAAAATAGCGACGAATTTTGCCACGAAAATTTTTTGTCGCAAATTAGCGACGAAAGTTCAAATTTTTCGTCGCTAATTTTTGCGACGCCTAATTGGCAATGAAAATTTTTTCGTCGCAAATTTCGTCGCAACTTAATTTAGCTACGAATTTTGCCAAATTTTTCGTCGCAATAACCGTTGCTAAAACCTTGTTTTTTTGTAGTGAATGGTCTCACTAGGCGTGCCAAATAAGGTAAAATGCAGAGAAAGATTGATAAGTGTTGTTGATCGTGAATCCTTTACAAAGAATCGTCTTCGACTATATAGAGCCAAGGACAAAGTGTAACCATCATTAACAGTTAGTTCCACACACTATATCCATAGATTCTCGGATTAGCTTCGGTAACCTCTCTTCTTATCCTTTGGATGGGTTGATCTGCTGATTTATCGTAATGTTTATCCTTTGGTGAGACATACTGATCTCGCAGTGTCACCGGCGTTTTATTTAGCTAGGCATCGGCTATGCCATGTTGTTGGCTACTAATTCGTGTTATACACTAGGCTTTCTAATAACATACCATTCTTATGGGCTTTCTGACTATTTGGAGGCTAGGTTGATTTTTTGTGTCAACAGATGAATTTTTCAAAGAGGATTTATTAACTCTTTTGACGAGTGATGTGATAACTACTGAATGAGTTTGTATTGAGTTAAGAATGGGTCAAATGACAGTCGACTTGAATTTTTTTTTTTTTGGTTTTTTGGTGCTTGAATCATAGTTAAAGTAGTGAGATCAAACTATCGAGGACCTTGCTAGTCAAGATATGAGTACTACTCTAATACTTAATCTACGTGATGCTCTCTAAATTGAAAGGGTGGTTCACTGACTACTGCAATTAGCAAATATTGCAGCATCTATTCAAAATCTGTAGAACTAGCAAAAGGATACATTACTCAAACATTAAATTCTGGAGGGTGTGCTAATTTGATTTTTGATTATTTGTTACAATGAGGAAAAGATGAGAGGCTCCCATATCATCCACTTGAAGAATTAGTGCTTCGTTTATTTTGCAAAAAATATTTTCTTATTTTCCTAACATCGGCATCACTTAGGAAAATAAATCGATGAAAAGAAAAAAGGCTTTCCTAAACAATGAGAAAAGCGTGATGCCCTTTGATTTCACCTGAAATTTCTCTTGACAAAACAAAAATTATTCATCAAAATAATGTTTAGATATTATTAACTTTTTGACCAAAATCTCGGGAATCCCAACGTTCGTACTCGGGCCCTTGACAAGAGGGCTGGAACTAAAGGTCAAGGCTGGGTCTATTGGGTTCCACCGAGGATTATTAGCATGGGTCCATCAAAGAAGAGCCCCGGACCTGTGCTCATGATCATCCTGAAGAGGGATTATTGAAGTGAGGTCGAGAGGTGCGTTTGGGAATGGCTTTGAGAAGGTGCTTTGAGGGTCCAAAGATATTTGGGCTAAATATTGGGTGTTTGGCAAAAAATTTTCAAATATCTCTAGCTAAAAATAGTCATTCTCAAGGCTGCCTCGGGCTTTTCAACATTCTCAGCATGCTGATGGGTGGCCTAAATTTTTTTTTTGTTTTGCCCTTATTTTCCTCATAATTTTTTTTATTCCAAATTTTACCCCTTTTCGATGCCTTGAAACCCTATTCTCTCTGCGTCTTCTTCTTCCTTCTCTGGTCCAGACTGTCGCCGCCGCCGAAGTGCTGCCGCCGCCGCCACCATGCCCTCCGCACAGCCCCTCCTCTCCTTTGTTGTCTTGCCGAACGACGACGAGGCGTCGGAAGCCCCGATCTGGGCTTGCGAGGTCGAGCTTCGCCCTGCCATGGCGAGGCTCGACCTCGCCCAACGACGGCGAGGCATCACAAGGCCGAGCGAGGTGTCGCAAGCCTAGATCTGGGCTTGCAACACCTTGCTCGACGACGGCGAGGCGTCGCAGTCGCCGAGCAAGGTGTTGCAAGCCCAGATCTGGGCTTGCGACACCTCGCCATTGTCGGGCGAGGTGGAGCCTCACCCGCCCTGGGCTTGCGACACCTCGCCATTGTCGGGCGAGGTGGAGCCTCACCCGGCCATGGTGAGGCCATGGTGAGGCTCCACCTCACCGTCGTCGCGCGAGGCTACGGCGGCGAGGTTGAGCCTCACCATGGTCGAGCAGGGCTAGGCCGCCGGCAGCCCTCTGGCCGGTCGCCGGACCGGCTAGAGGTAGGGGAGGGGTGGGAAAGGGAGAAAAAAAAGGAAAAAAGAAAAAAATAAAAATCATAAAAATAAAAAAATATTTATTAAAATATTTAATCGACCAGTAAAAAAAATTTCAAATTTATGTTTACCAAATAATATTTTGCCAAATTGCATTTTAAAGCACTTTTCAATTACAGTTTAAAAATTAAACAAATGAATTTTTTAAAAAAAAATTGTTCATGTCTCTCTTACATTATTCTCTATGCAAACATAAAAACATGGTATTTGTTTGTTTTCTTTCTCTAATTTTAAACAAATTAAAATAAAAAAAATACATGGTCATATCAAATGACTTTCCCAAATATATGTTTACCAAGCAGCATTTGCCCAAACATCCTTATCATGGCACTTTTTAATTACAGTTTACCAAACAGTTTTTGCATTTCACCAAATACCTTCAGCCCAAAGGTATTTGCATTTTCTCAAAGGCTTTTGGGGAAAGCCTTTCCAAACGCACCCTTAATCCATCATTAATGTTCCCATACGAGATGCCACAGCATGTAGTGATTAGAGTACTTGGTCGAGCAATTTTTGTCAAAAGTGCTACTAGATATACTAAAAGTGTCACTAGAGTCCTCGCTAAATGGTGTTTGCAATCTCCACAACCTTAGACAAATACGACAATGAAGGATTGTATGAAGAGGAATAAGATTTAGGGTTTTTTTTTTGTACAATAAGGGAGAGAGGGAACGAGCCCGATCTGTTTTCAAATCATGGCTAATTGAAGAAACAAAGAGAGAGCGTTATGGATTTTCATATGGACTTGCCACGCCACGTTAACTAGTACGAAGGATAAATGTGCCACTCGTGAACCAATTTAAGATTTTCAGTGATTCTAAAATTAGTTTGGAATAAATTTGTCGCATATATATAAGTTTAAGGTCTTTCGTTTTTATGAACCCCTTTTGGATTTTCACGTGGACTCATGATGTTAACCGTCACCCAATTGAGCAATTTGATGATAAAGTTCGATAGAAGCCAACGGAGGTTAAATTAGTAATAAGTGTATTAAGTTGGGGCTTTTCGTCGTATTTACTCGAGACAATAGCACATAAAGGAAAGCAGTTACTTTAAAATTGTCAACTGCCCCATTATTGTTGCAAATACAAAGTGAAGGATTGTTCCCGCCTTATACTGAATAACCACTCATTTTATCCGCATCATGTTAATAATAATAAATGTAATTTTAAATAAGTGAATTTTTCTTATTCAAATTGGATTTACATAGAAAATCCAGTCCGGATGATACACAATCTCAAAAGGAAGAAACGATCACAAAGTCTTGGTCTTCCTTCAGCTCCTCTAGGGTTTCGATTCGGTCTCCTCCGACGACTCTACTTCCCTCTTGTTTCGACAAATAGCTGGAGAATGCCACATCCGACGGCTGCAGATCGCGGGCTGACGAGCGGATTTGGCGACAATGGGTTGGGCGGCGCTGGGTTACTAATTTGGACGTTGCTGCGGTCGTACAGTTTGGGGACTGGAAGTGGAAGGTAAAGGTGAAGGTGAAGCTTCTCTCGCCCGAGGCTATGATTTGGGAGGGCAACAATCAGCTCGAGAAATCGCATCATCGTCTAGTCTCTGCTAGACCCGCGTGAAAAAGATGTCGCACGTCAGAGCAAGAGATGCCTGCAGCTTCCTTGCAGTGACGACCAGCGGTAGTTCGAAGAATGCTTCCGAGGATTACCCGACGCGTTCCTTTCTGGAGCATGCAACCTCGGGGTATCTGGAGGTGCGAAATCAGCTTTGCTTTACTGCTTTTTCTTTTTGTTCTTCTTTTTTGGGTTTTGTTGTGATTTGAGCCAGGATTTTGTCATCTCTTCTTAGTGCAGGTCCATGCCCTGCAAAGTCCGAGTAAAGATGAATTTCGTCGGGCTATGGAGTCGCGCCGGCCGGCTTTCGTGTACTTGCAAGGAGATCAGCTTAAGGATGATGCAGTGTCTCCAGCGACGAACGGCACTAATAGTGTCACTGCCGACTCTATAGTCGGCCTGTTGGGCGACACGTTGCCTGTTGCTGTATGTAACCGTTTTTCTATCTGCATAGTTGTCCGAACGAATCTATTTGCATATTGTTCCTTTCTCTCCTTTTTGGCCTGGTTAGAAAGCTTGATTGTTGCACAATCTACACCTTTATCGCCAAAGGCATGAACTGGTGACATCCGCTAGTGGTGACAAATGGGCACTCTTTGAGTGCATAGAGGAATACTTTCTATATTCATAATCTTCTAGTCATACTGCAGAGTTTTCTGATGATATGTCGATTGGCATTTTGTCGAATTATGTATGTGGTGCCTCAATAGACAATAATAATGATGCTGGAAACCATTCTAAACTGGCCGATAAAGCCAATTGACCTTGATGTTGGGAAAACTGATGGAGGTGATTAGCTATGAGATTTTGAGGATGAGTAGAGACATGACGTGCAATCCTCTTTCTGATCATTAGTAGTAGGGACGAGGTTGGAGAGGTGGTGGGGTGGCCAATTCGCCGGTAATGGATATCCTAAGGCATGGTAAACTTCTGAGGACACAGAACTGCTGTCATTCTTTTTAGCTTTGGGGAAGGGTGATGTGTGAAAGTCTAACACAACTTTTTTCTTCCATTTTCCCATTGTTCTTCGCCAATTCTGATGTGAATTTCCGTCATTTCGTTTTTAGAGCTTAGCCGTAGCTTTGCAATGGCTTACTTTCGTAATTCCTATGCAGATTTACCTGGAAATTCCACATGGGGAAAAATTGGCTCAGGCACTTCATGCTAAGGTTTGGTTATTTGAGAAACCAATGGCATCAGATAGTTTATTGCAAGATTGTTGAGTGATCAAGCAATTTGTCATAAGTTTTCTGGCTTTAGTCTTTTGCATACAGAAAGATATTGTTAAAGCTGGTTGTCTCATCTTTGCAGGGGATACCTTATGTGATATACTGGAATTATTTGGTCCCTTGCTCTGCAGCTTCTCATTTCCTTCATGCTTTGTTGTCAGTACTGAAGAGGTAGGTCTTTTGTACTTGCTATTGTGTTTATGTGTGATTATATCATGAGTGAAACTGGTGCTTGCTTGGTCTCTGATGATAACACATATTTTCTTTGCATTATGAAGTGTTTGTTACTGTCCTCTTTCTTGAGTGGTAGAATTGAATTTTTATCCATGTAGGTCTCTCTCTTTCTCTCTCGACAGCTGTATTTGACATTGCCACGAGTGTGGTAACTCATGTTTAGTTGAAATAGATGATAAGGTTGCTCCCCCCACCAACTCTTGGAGATATAATGAAGTTTTAAGCTACATGAGTGATGAATCTCTTTGGTTATCTGGAAACATCTTTCGACTTGCCAGTTAAGATCATATTAGATTAGCGGGTACGAAGCAATGTGGAGTCGATTTTGCCTGTCAAACATGCATCATAGGGAAAAAGAGGGTTAATGGAGAAACGGCTAGGTGATTAAAGAGAATATGACAACAGCAATACACATATACTGGCATACCACTTACCTTCATATGCTCGTTTTTCCATGTATTGCAGTTCAAGGGCTCACGCATGGGATGCTTTCCAGCTTGCCCATGCTTCAACTAGTTTTTACTGTTTACAAAAGAGGAGTGTCTCTTCTGATGATAAGACCAAAGCCAACACTGACCTAGGACTGGATCTTCTTGGGATCCCTCCTGAAATTGTTGTTTCTTACCCTGAGGAAGATATTGCAGAGGAAAGGGATGATTTGAGTTCTCTGCCTGCGGTTAAAATACATGATGAAGATGTGAGCTTGAGGTTTCTTATTTGTGGTGTTCGATCTAGTGTGGTAAGCTGGAAGTCGATCCTTAATCATGCTTCGATGAATGTTAACTTGTGCAACAAAGCGGGCTTACAACATTTAGCGCCACTGCTCTGTAGTTCTTAATATATGGCTAATCTGAAGCCTGGCTTCTTCGCAGGAGGCAGAATTTTTGGGATTATTGGAGCATGGTCTCAATGCCCTCTTGACTATTGAAGTAAGTTTAATGAATCTTTACTTGGCTTGACTTCATTTATTTATTTAGATCTCCTCATTGCTGTTGGCTTCTTGATCAAGTCATTCCAAGTTATAACACGTTAGAATATCTGAAAGGACATCAAACACGCATTGCAAGCATTTGATTCGGATGTGCAGGATCATCTTATCTTGAAGTTCTCTTTTGTCACTGAAGAATTGAGCAATCACTAACAGTTTCAGCACTGGTCAAATCTGTTCTAGTATTTGTTTTGCAATTAGACTAACATATATCACTTATGAAAGTTCTAATTTATAATTTCCATTTCTCTTGCCTTTTTTATGTGTTTTCAGATGCGAGGAAGCAAGCTCCTTGGAAAATTTAGGTATGTTACCTTTTTGATTGATTACTAGTAGTGAAAAGCTAAGAAGTGGTAATCCGTTTTAGAGTGAATTTGTTATTATCAGACACAAAAAAAGATTGTCTAAAAGAGGATACATGTTTGTCTCTCTATTATCACACATGATAAGTGGAATAATTTCTGGCCTGTCTGAGAAGGGATATGGATGGTGGGCGATTGCTTTCATATGAGAACCAGCTTCTTTGGATTCAGCTCGTGTTTTACCTACTTTTTGAGCCCAGTGAGGAATACAATTCTGACTTTGCAAATTGCATACCACCCTTATAAGACACAAAATCTGTATATCATATATTGCTCTTATCCAAGTCATTGATGTGTTCCTTTATGTTACTGAAGTTAATTCTGTCCATTATTGATATATTAAGGATGATGCAGTGCACCTCAGCCACTTTTTGACACAGAGACATTCTCTCGCGATGTCATGACCATGCGCTGTGATCTATCCACCTCTAGTTATGCTCACATCTCCCTGTTGCTGTCGGGTAATACTCAGACTTGCTTCACCGATCAGGTACAGATTGATACTATGATTTGGTTTATGTAGGCATTCAGACTGCTGCCATTCTGATTCTTCTGTGGCATCTCCTTCTCCAGCTATTGGAAAACCACATTAAAAAGGAAATCATTGGGAGTCAACTTGTTCACACACCGTTTAATACCGAGGAGAACAAACTGTCATCATCTGAACCTCGGTTATCTGCTTCAGTAGCTTGTGGGGCTCCAGTATATGAAGTTTCAATGGATGTTCCTTCTTGGGCTTCCCAGGTCTCTGCTTTGCCTTTATATTCTGTGGAATGAATTATATTATCCTGTGCAGGTTACGCGTCAGAATAATATGGTTTTTCACGTGTTATCAATTCTCAAGAGAATGATATGCATTGTCCTCATACAATGGCCGCCTAATTTTGTTTTAACTTTTATTTTTCCGTTATCCATTCATAAAGGATGTGTAAATCACACATACACATGATTGTTGCTGCAATTCCAGGTCCTAAGGCAGTTAGCATTGGATGGTTCGCATCATTGTTTGGCTGCCCTTGGGATTGCGAGCATTCAAGGATTGGCAGTTGCGTCTTTTGACAAAGATGATGCTGAACGTCTCTGTCTCTCCAATTCAGAGGAGTATAAAGAAGTTTTCTCAAGTAACAGCTTTGTTAGTGCCACTCCTGTTTGGTTAAGACCTCCTGCTCCAAGTAGAAAGAGGACTGAACCGTGCCAAAATACAAGTCCAGACTCTCACCCTGAGCAGACAGTTGCATACGCAGGTGCTGCTTTGGCCAAAGACGGAGAGTATAAAGACACTAAAGATAGTAACTTGAGTGGGTTTCCCGCTCAAGGAAGACTGAAAATTGCAGCTTTGAGGCCTGTCCCTCATATTCATCAGCGCAAAATGCAATTCATATGTGAAACTTCTCAACGAGATGGTTATGACAATGGGAAGGTTCAAGAAAATTCTGTCTTCCCCCCTGTGAAGCAGAGGGTTGTCCGACCATCTTCAGTTTATAGGAAGTCATCTTCAAGAACCTTTCAGGCTAGGCAAATTATCTCCTTGAATCCCTTGCCTCTCAAAAAACATGGTTGTGGCAGAAGCTCTATCCAAGTTTGCTCTGAGGTGAGTGATAATTCAGCCTATGGGTGTTGGCCTCGTTATACTTGCTCAGATTTCTGTGTCAGGAATCTTACTTTTTAGAGAGTTCATTTTAAAAAAGATGCTGCTGTGATATGCCTGTTGAACTATGATCCAAGATTTTCATTTTGTTGTTTTATCCTTATACATTTCAAAAACAGCATCATCACCGAGTCTGCCATGCATTCCATAAGCATTTGCCTTTGTTTCCTTGTCCCTCGTAGACAAAATTAACGTGTTATTTGATGAAAAATTAGCAAAAGATGAAAGAGAAGTTCATGTCAGTCGCATGCTGTGGAAAAGAGTTAGTAAACCCTGAAATGTATAATGATTGATTGACATTGTGGATTATTTGTGTTTTATTCCCGTTATCAATTCCTGCATGTGACTTCGAATCTGGCATGTGTTGCCTCTGTAGCTTACTTCTTGGATATTCACTATGTTTATTGAATTGATTCTTGAGAGATTAGTTCAATTGTAAAGCTCTTCCTTTTTTCCTTTTTAGGAAGAATTCCTCAAGGATGTAATGCACTTTTTGACTGTTCGAGGACATGCTCGACTTATCCCTCCAGGTGGTCTTGCTGAGTTCCCAGAAGCGGTGCTCAATGCAAAGCGTCTTGACCTCTATAACTTGTATAAAGAGGTGATGGTCGTTATAAGTTGGCACTCATTCATGCTTTCTGAAAGTTCACCGTAACTTGGTTCCAATTTAAAAATTTTGTGCACTTTTGATTGCATTTGGTACGTTATTAGGTGGTTTCAAGGGGAGGTTTTCATGTTGGCAATGGCATCAACTGGAAAGGACAAGTCTTCTCAAAGATGAGCAACTATACAATGACTCATAGGATGACTGTATGTGCTATTGCGTCTTAAATTTGTGGATTTTGCACATTTATGCTTGTTCGTGGTACAAAATGATGTTTTGATTCCTGATGAATGAATTTCATGTTTTGAGTTCTCCAGCAACCATGTACAATCAATTTTCTTTTAGTTTACCTGTCAGCTAGCTCAGCTCTTAAAAATCTTTTGGCCTTTGTATTGTGACCTGACATAGCAAGATTTGCCTGACCCATAAAAAGCGAGAAGCAATTACCTAACTGGTTTCATCATCATCCCAATGTCACTTTGGCGATCAACAGTCTGACACGTTATTCTCACAGGGGGTTGGGAACACGCTCAAGAGACACTATGAGACATACCTCCTTGAGTACGAGTTGGCTCACGACGATGTTGATGGAGAGTGTTGCTTGCTGTGTCACAGGTATTTGTCTCTCTCTCTCTCTCTCTCTCTCTCTCTCTCTCTCTCTCTCTCAAACTATCATTCTCCATCACTCATAGTCGTTACGAGATTCGTTCTCAAACCTCTCTGGGCTTCACGACGACAGTGGCGCAGCTGGGGACTGGGTCAACTGTGGCACATGCGGGGAGTGGGCCCACTTTGGCTGCGATAGAAGGCAAGGTCTCGGTGCTTTTAAGGTACTATGCGCCTATGATGTCGATCCTCTTTTGGTTGCAAAACTTATCCTTTCTAGAATCCTGTCGTTCTCTTCTACACTTGGCTCGTGGCTTCGCCTTTTTTTTTTTTTAAAATCATATTACGAGGCTTGCAGGTTGCAGTCAATCCATGCTCGAAATACTCTTTTTGTGCGAATTTGCAGGACTATGCCAAAACTGATGGACTGGAATATGTATGCCCGCAGTGCAGCATCACAAGTATGAAGAAGAAACCACACAGAAGCAGTAATGAAATCGCCAAAGCTTACTAATCATTACTTATGACCACTTGCCAATTTTTTTTTCTCAAACCACTCCCTGAAGATCGGCATGTAACATGTTTTCTTCTCTCTCAGATGTAGGACTTGGTACATATTTTTGTTATGCTTTCTTTTTATTTTTATATTTTCTTGAGGTATTTATATTATCCGGAGCGCCCCCAATTTTTTTATTAGCAGGGGTCATGCTCGGAGTCAATGTACTTGAGGGCAAAATGGGTAATTGCTGGCCTGACCTTCTCATTTATCATTTTTTTTTCCCCTTTGTTCTTTGGCGAAGCAATTAAGATGAATTTTTTCGTTTAATTTGTATGCTTTACCTAGAGGCTAGAGAAAGGCGGGGAGCGTAGTCGAGGAGACCCATGAAGCTGCCGTTTGAGATTTGTTGTTTTTGAGCTTTAATTACATGGGAAACATACAAACAATGAATTGGGTTCTATTGGATGAACTTGGAAAAATAGTTGGGAAAAAAATTAAATTTCTAAACCCTTCAAATTCCGGGATTATTTGAGCTATAAATGATAGTCGATTGATCATTCCGATGGAATCACTGATCAATTGTTATAGCTAATCTGAAACCGATGAAGGATGGAGGAGATACATCCTCCGCACGTCGATGATTTCTGCTTCTCTGCTTTATATGATGAGGAAGGAATATTTCCAATTTCGGACGAAGAGTATCCACTAGAAATGCAGCTCCAAGAAGTCCTCGTGATCTCATCAAGCGTCCCATCGCGGAGCGAAGCGACTATCCGAGATTGTATTGGGGAAATCACGAGCTTTGGAAATTGGGAAGCTGGCGAATGTTCTCGGGTTTTCTGCCCTATTTGTATGGAAGAGAAATCTTCGAAGGAGATGTTCCGAGGCTTGTGCTGCACTCACTCGTTCTGCATGGAATGCATGGGGAAGTATGTGGCATCGAAGGTTAAGGAGAACGAGCCAACCGTCACCTGTCCCGACACAAAATGCAAGAGCGTCCTAGAACCTCATGTCTGCCGCGCGATACTTCCCCCGGAAGTGCTTGATAGATGGGAAAACGTGCTGTGCGATTCCCTGATTCTCGGGTTTCAGAAATCCTATTGCCCTTTCAAGGATTGTTCGGCGATGCTGGTGGATGATGGAGGCGAAGTTGTGACAATGTCCGAGTGTCCGAGTTGCCGGAGGTTGTTCTGCTCGCAGTGTAAGGTCTCGTGGCATGCTGGAATGGATCGTGAGGAGTTTCAGATGTTGAAGAGAGGAGCGAGAGACGAAGATTTGGACAAGATGATGACGAAACTTGCTGAGAGCAACGGATGGAGGAGATGTCCCAACTGCAAGTTCTATGTGGAAAAGGTTTATGGTTGTCTGCACATCTCTTGCAGGTTCGTTTTCTGTCTTTCAATTCTCATAAACTTGAGCAGATCTTTGGTACTTAAATTAATGAGTTTTTTGGCATGCCATTAAGAAAGAATACGATGAGTTAGGAGGCTACGTTTTTTTCATGCAAAAAGAATGATTTGAAAAATGTTTTTGCCTAATAATGATCTCTTGTATTTAATTAAGATAATGAACGCTTTTGAATAGGATTGCAAGGATTCGACTCGTAGCGATTAAGCATATCCGAACTCACGTTCTAGAGATGGATTTGCTTCAACAATTAATTTGTAATGTTGGACTTTAAGTAAGTTAAGTTGCATCTAGTCATGCAACGACTGGAGTGAGAAAGTCGAAGTTGAAAAGAGGATTTCTTACTTCTTTCTCTCATTCAAAATCATGTGTACAGCTCCTAAGTGATTAAAAAGAAGAAGAAGAAAAACCCATCTTCTTTCTTTTTCGATTACCTTCCTCTCGCGCATGTATAAGACCGAATCCGTTGGATTTTTATTTGGCAAATATGTTTTGCTTTTACATGCTTTTTACAGGTGCGGACATGAGTTCTGCTATGGCTGTGGAAGCAACTGGAGAAGTCATTCCTGCTTTTCCTGAATTCGGCTACCGTCTTTTTCGTGAACTTTTCTGTTCTTCATAAGTTAGTGCATTGGAAAATGTAATCTCTCCTTAATTAGCCAGTTAAACAAGTACCCGGGGGACCCCTTAACACCTATTTCTTTCTACATATGTAAGATCTCTATCAGCAACGAGTGTGCTGGATCAATCAGGCTTATGAATCTCATTATATTCGTTAAGAATCTTTGTATCCGAGCCCAACCAGACCGAGCTCGGCGGTAGCAATTCGAGTTCTCTTCTACGTATACAAGCGCTTGTGACAACAGCTGAAATTAACCCGGAATTGCTGATGAGATTAGACTCGTTTCGAAGCATGAGACCACCAATTTGTACCCAGCTCAAGTGCACTTTGGTTGGCAAAAGTTCAGGTGGACATGGAAAAGCCATTGGATTCTTGCATTGAAGTGCGGCCATCTGGGCTGATTGATAGGCCATGAAATCCCAAGTCATCAAGGCCCAGAAATCCTAGAACCCGTCAGTCAGAGAGGTAGTTAGATCCACGTTCGTGAAGACGTTAAAATTTTTTTTTGTTTTGTTTTTGGTCGGGATGATGTCCTATCCTAATCTATTGTATAAGCCACACATTAGTATAAGCCACAATGTGTGCACTATGCGCCAGTGCGTAAGTCGCAAAACCCTATTCCTTTCTCAAGCATCCCCAACCCCTTCCTCTCGAAGATGGGGATTCGAACTTCTCACCTCCATTTTCTCAAATACAAAGAGTGACCATTAAGGCAATTCCTCAGTGGTTAAAGCTTAAATAATTGAGTTGCGCGTCAACAAGATATACTAACTACATCATTCTATACAGAGTTGTTTATGTAGGATTTCCTTTGGACAACACAACCAGTTATGTATGTTTCTTATTGAGCACCGGTTTCCGATCGAAGATGATTTGCGCATCCAGTGGCAGAGCAAATGCAAGAGTACCAAGATGGGTAGGCCGTGTTCTTCCTCCAATCACTTTTCTGATTGGTTGTGAGGAAAATTATATATATAAAAAAGTCTTAAATCTATTGTAAAAGTCAATTTAGTGCAATGGTCGGCACTAATGTGATAAATTTTTAATAATATTTTTCAAAATTGTAAACTATCCTTGAATGATTCTTTTCTTTTCCTTTTTGGTTAGGGCCAACAGGAGGTCGCTAGCACAGTCGAGAGCTGGTGACCTCCGCGGCAAGGGCGTGCAAGCCCTCACCGGCTTAACAAAAAAAAAAGATTAAATGATAACTTAATATTATTAAAAATTTGTCACGTTCGCCCTTACTTGGCAAAATGGACTGAATTATCACAATTGTAAAAGCTTTAAAACTCAATTGGGAAAAAAAAATAGAACTGAATTCGCGCAATTACAATAGATTTAAGACTTTTTCGATAATTTTCTCTTTTCATGTAGGTGATATCCGCAACTTAGTCCACCAATCAAGTGTGTGATCAAAAGGAATTCCTTCGGGCTAAAAATGGAGAAAACGACGTTAGCTCCATTTGTTTTACGGAAAATTACCTATTGGGGGAAAACATTTTCCAAGAAAATGAGGTACTTTTCCGATGTTTGGCTAATATTTAAGAATGAACTGGAAAACAATTTGTCGTTTGGTAAGCAATTAATTTTTCGGCAGGCGGCAACCGGCGGTTGGCATTAGGGGTGAACATGGTTTCAGGGTAGAACCTAGAACTAGAAGAATCGGACTGATGGAACCGATCAGTTCCAAGTTCCAAGGTATGGAGGGTAGGTTCCAGGTTCCAAAAATTAGGGAACCTGTTCTGACGGATAGGTTCCAGGTTCTAGGTAGGTGTAGGTTCCAAGTTCTAGGTAGGTGGAACCTGGAACGGGAACCTGGAGCAAGTTTTTATATTTTTTCTTAGTATATGTTTTTGTGTTATCCCGTGGTATTCCATAATATCCAATGCTAAGTGTGTAATACATAATCACTTTATCATTAAGACTTTTACTTTATTAATGGTTCATATTTTTCGTCTCTAAATATGAGTTGTGATCAGTGAATTTTAACAGTTGGTAATGGTCATTAAATGTGATTATTCACTGTAATCGTTCAACTAAGAATACATGTGGAAGCTGGAACCGACCTTGGAACCTGTATAGACGGGTAGGTTTCAGATAGAACATGTACGAAACCTGAAACCGCTCACCCCTAGCCGGCTGCAATCGGCGGCGAGTGGCCGTGGGCGGCGATCGACGGCGGCGACTGGCGGAAAATGATTTCCTTTTTTTGAAAAGAGGAAATCGTTTTCCACACTTTTCAAAGAGATTTTTCCATAGGAGGAAAATGTTTTTCAAGATCAGCCTATTTTCCGCCCCCCAAATGCCGGAAAACCCGAAAAACATTTTTCAGGAAGTCAATTTTCGTGAAACAAACGGAGCCTAAAGCGAAAAACAATGTTACTCATGCTGTATCCACATTATTATGAAAGGGGCAACGCCAAGGGGGAAAAGAGAGAAAAGAGGCGCTAGTCCTCTCCCCATCTATCCGCACTCTCAACGAATGATTTCACTCCAATTTAACTCTCTGCTCTGCACTTCGACCACTGTTTTTTTTTTTTTTCTGTTCCTCCCCCCAGCTCTAGGGTTTCTCTGAAAAAAAGCTAGGAAGCAAAAGGGCGATTAGGTGACAAATAATTGAAGGGAGAGAGAGGATCACTACAAAGGAAGGACGCAAGAAGATGCAGGAACCTTCTTTTTGGCAATAAATTGCGTTTCTTTTGCTCTAATGGGGATGTTCAAACTTCTATTCTTTTGCACTCGATGTTGCCAAATGTATAAAGCTCCCTTGGGGGGGGGATTAAGATCATAGGAGCAGAAAAATTAAAGGCAGTGATTTCACAACGAAATAGAACTTGAAAAAGCAGCCCCCTCCCCACCACCCACCTCCCCCTTCTCTTCTTCTGATTTAAAGCTCTTTTGAGACTCGTAATAGGACTCTCTCTTAAGGCAACAATAATTGCATTCGAACAAAAGGTCAATCTTTCCCCCCTCAATCCAAATCGAAAAAACGCTTCTCTGTTTCAAACTTCCGTGGGGCCTCCTCCTCCCTTCATTAACGCTTTCGTGCTAGGGTTTCGATTCAATTTCAACTTCGACATGCACTTCTCACTCCCCGGGGATATCGAAATTTTTCTTATTTTTTCTTCCCTCGCTTTAGCTTTCGGGATCGCAAAAGCCCGTCCCATCTGCTTCAACCGATGGTTAACAGGACAAGTGTCCAGAAAAAAAAAAAACGCCACGCATGTTCGTATTTGCTTTAGGGAAGCTGGCAAATCGCCCTTTTTCAATTCTTGAAACGGATGCAAAAGCAAACGATTAAGTTGCGAAACAGCCCTTTTTTTTGCTTTAGGAAGTCGGCAATCGCCCTTAGTAATGTCTAGTCCTCCGCTTTTTTCGCGTTTGAATAAAGGAATTCCCCCCGCGATCTAAACTTTAGGAAATTGAAATAGTGACTTTGATTGATTTGCTCCACCACCATAATAATAGTAAATAAAATAACCTGATGAAAATTACTTAACCAGCCCTAATCTTATCATTTGAGCGCCAATTTTAGTTCTAAACGTTTCGATTTTCCCAATTTAGTCCTAACATTTTAGGCAGAATGTTAATGTAATCGTTCTCGCAATTTTTGATCGGAAGTAACTGACGGGACAGTTCAGTCATTATTGATGACACACCGCATCAGCGATTTCGAACGAGGATTGATATTGTATTGAAACTTCGCGCAAAAGCTTAAAATTAAATTAGCAAAATTTAAATTGACACCCATTTAGTAATAGGGTTACGACTGATTGCATAATTTTTCAAATAACTTAAAAGTACTTTGCCCTCTTCCATGTCCCTACCGTTCCCTTGTTTGCTCACTTTTTCTTTTTCTTTTTTTTTTGGGGCCCCCTTCAATGTTATTCATGTGAAATTCAACATGTGGCCCACAAATATTTCGAGGATGACATTATGACCCACAATTTTCTTTCATATTGTCTTCTTTCTTCCTCAAATGTTAAAAGAGTGATGATCAATGATGACCACACTGTACTGCATGGGAAGTGGAGATTTTCTCCATATAGGGCATATAGGCAATCGTGGGCCACTTCTCCAACTCCCCTTCCACGGTAATATGCAAAACCGAATGATGGAACGAGATGATGGCCAACTTGTCCTGGCCATGCGCAATGAGTTCCACCAGATCCGACGACCTCTTCTCCCTTGTCCATGCCCGATTTACTAAAAAGTTGGTCGACGAGAGGCTATCAAACTTAATGGATTTTGCCTACTCTCTCTTAAGAAATTACCGACCTCAATTTGGGTTTTCCTCTTTTTATTTTTTCTTTTGCCAAGCTTCTTCTCCGATCTAAGTCGTCGACCGAGCTCCAAATTACCGGCTGCACGATTCGATTCGCGGCCCGAGACGTCGCGAAGCGTCCTTTTCATCGATGCGAACCCTACAAACACAAGTTTGTTCCCCTTGGACTAACCGTTTCACCAGCTCAAGTCGAAACCTTTGAAGGGTTGCGGACGAGATTCTTTATGGTCCGGGGGGGGCACAGTCAAAGGCGCTCGTGCGAGTGCGCGCAAGCTGTGTAGAAAGTTTCGAGACTTTTTACCCCTTTTGAAATTCAACGTTGCTGTTCAAGGAAAGAGTGGGGGCAAAGTCAAAATTGGGGCGGGTGAAGTTCCAGTCGAGCGGAAGTGGAAGGAAAAAAACAAAGGAATGTGATGGCCAATTTTATATGATTTTGTCTCTTCTTTTGGGAGTCTTCATGATTTGATTATTTGGAGTTCTGCCACGTTTCGATTTGGATCTGTTTAGGTCCGTAGTGCATACTTGCGGGGCTGTAATTCATTGAATACCCACGAGTGGGGAGTGGCCATACCCTCGTTTACACAAGAATCCGAAAGCATTGCATTTATCATTGCTCTCTTAGCCAAAAAGAACACACACACGCGCAAAAAAAAAAAAAAACAGTGATATATATCTTAAATTTTTGCTGAAGTTCTAATGTAGTCCTTTCGATTAGTTTTCATTAAAAGTGATTGACCAAGCAGTCCAGACATCTCTAATCATCTTACATGGCGCATTACTACATCAGCGATTTCTAGAGAGATTTATTTGGTTGGAATAAGTATATTGAAATTTCGAGCGAATATCTAGTACTCAATTGGCAACATTAGATACTTTAGGACCGACTTTAGCATCCATGATGGGTTTAGGGTTGATCGGACAATTTCTCCTATTGTTAAATACACAAACAATGAGATGTTCCAATACACTAGCTCAGAGTGCGTGTGTATAATCAATCAATATTCACATTTATAAATCAAATATTTTTTTGTTAATTATACTTGATAATTGTTTACGTTTTAGTAAGTGAACTTTGACCCAATATGTAACGTGGTCTTTGAACTTTAAGTTTGTTTAATGTTGCCTCTAAATTTTAAACCGATATATAATGTCATCTCTAAATTTGTAATTTGTCAAACGTTTTTCCTAAACTTTTAACACATGTTCAATTTGATCCTTGAATTTTATGGGGAAAAAAATGTCCAAATAGTGATTCCATTAATTGAAGTGGAGGGACATCATTAAACATTTTCGTACATTTCAAATACTAAATTAAATATCTACTAAACGTACATGGGCCGCATTAAACAGATTTAAAGTTCATGGACAACTTGCAAATTGGGCGAAATTTCAAATCGAGATATTACAATGCTTATATGTCTCTATATATATATATATATATATATATATGCGTCGCCACCTTCAAAATGTTGATGAACGATCAGACCCATGACGTCATGCTTTCGCAGAAAATGTTGGGAGTGAGAGGTGCACTCGGCGTTTTACTTACACGGCCACAAATAATTAACATTATTGTAGCAAACATGCAAATGCGCATCCGCACGTGCCCAAATGACGAAGAAATCTCCATGTTTCTGCTGTGTGGCATCGTCATACGGGGGAATTAAGATTAATAAAAATGAAGCTCTATAATTGACAACATAAATAATGTGTAATTAAATAAATAAAAAAGTTTCACGGGTTTTTAGGCTTCAGTACAGTCCTTCGACTCTTCTGAAGGAATCAGTGAATCGTTGGATTGCACGTGTGAATTGTGATGGAGAAGTCTCGCATCGAAGAATTGATGTAGTATTGAGCAGTTAATATATCATAATTGACCCATAACTCATTAGCTTATATTTTTTTAATGAAGGTAAGTTCGACTGGATACGTTAATGGATTCGGACTTGAACTCTCTCTTGATAGGCTCGGACTTGGACTCACTTTTGACGATCTAAAGATATTAGCCTTCTATTGCGCGCTTCTAACAAATAACTATAAAAAAAAATTATGGGACATTTTTCTGCTACTGGACTAAGGGCATCTTGTGGCAGCAATTTTGTTTTAAAAATCAACTTTTGCTTTCCAACGTGAGTTGATTTCTCTATTTCTAAATTTTACTTCTTCAAACAACTCGAAAATTATTTTTGAAATAAAAAAATGCTTTAAAAAAGATAAAGTTACGTAGCTAAATGAAATTTTATTTCAATTTCAGCTTCAAAGCACTTCTGTGGCAAAAAACTCTTTTCGAGAAATGTTGTCCTGCGCGAGTGTCTCTGCATAATTGCTTACTTAAATGTAATATAATATATTTCTTTTTTATTTTATTTTATTTATTTGTTTATGTTTGCCCCCACTTCAGCGGGAGAAGGCGAAGCCGTATTTGGACGAGAAGGTGAGAAGTGAGAAAATACGGGGAAAAAGGAGAAAAGAGGAGAGGGGGGAGAAGAAGGGAAGGGGGTGGGGGGGCAGCAGCAGAAGGACAGACGAAAGAGGCGACAGACCAGAAATTGAATTCGCTTTTACACGTGGGGACGAGTCACAGTTGTCTATCCTTTGTTCGTTTGATGCTCGTGCCGCACCAGACATTGCAATAAACGACAAAGTGCTAGTTAAACCCCCAGCATTAGCGAGATTAACGTCGTAATTAAGTCAGAGCTGTCTTCCTTCGGATAAGAAAAAAAGGATGTTTGTCATAGCCTTTGAATGATCTGAATGTCGCTCCAATATTTGTTTTTTTTTTCTCTTTTTTTATTGTTGTATAGATAACACGAACACGAGAGAGGATAGATAGTGTCGGAGAGGGGATATCCTACAACAAGGCCATGCAATCTTGTTGATATGCGCATTTTACGTTTTGAATATTAATTTTCTCGTGCCATGAAAAAGAAGGAGAAGAGGAATTGTTTTCTCTCACAGGCATTCGGTCGAGCTTAAAACAAATCGAAACTAGATTCCTTGAAATTTACTCTAGAAAGTAAGAAACACTCTGATTGATTCGATCGTATAATCTTAATACCCACATTGCTTGTTCTCAACATCCCAACTTAATATGACGTGCGTCGCGGTTTCTAAGATGAGTTCGATTTTTCTTACCCCGAAAAACGCGGTCCCTAAGATTCTCGAAAATGTCGGTTTATCTTGGACAGAAGTGAAATCTTTTCCGGTGGCGAAAGACGAATGTTCGAGGGGTGCTTGCCAAGCAACTAGCTAGGTAAATCGCATAATGTTCACGGTAATAATTGTTTTACTATGTTGTAAAAATTAAATAAATGTACTTTACGAGAGCACCCAGAATACTTTGCTTCGTTACGAGAGGCAGTAGCAGTAGCAGTAGCACTAGCAGGTGTGGAAACAAAACAAAAAAAATCCCCGTCTCTGCATCTTCCCCGTCCACCACCACCATCTCTCTCCCGCAACACTGCTCCGCCGCTGTACTCTCTCTCTCTCTCTCTCTGTCTCCCCCCCCCCCCCCTCTCCACAGTTGCAGCCAACTTGTCCACCGCCACCGCACTCGCTCGTCCGGGGCAGGTCCCCCCCCAAAAATCTCTCCTTTTTATACTTATCGATGTTTCAAATCTCACTCGCCCAACACCACCATCTCTAAGCTCGCTCTCTCTCTCTCTCTGAAATGGGTTTGTCTTCCCTCTTCTTCATCGTCCTCGCCATCCTTCCACTCTCTTCTTCTTCTTCTTCTTCTTCTTCTTCTTCTTCCTCGGACCACAAGACCTTCATTGTCCAAGTCCAGCACGACGCCAAGCCTTCCATCTTCCCCACCCACGCCCACTGGTACGACTCCACTCTCTCCTCCCTCTCCTCCTCCTCCTCTTCAGGCTCTCCCTCTCCCTCTCCCGGCCCGACCCGGATCATCCACACTTACTCCACGGTCTTCCATGGCTTCTCCGCCACGCTGTCCCCTTCCGAGGCCCTGAGGATCCAGTCCCTCCCCCACGTGCTCGCCCTCATTCCCGAGCAGGTCCGCCAACTCCACACCACGCGCTCCCCCCAGTTCCTCGGCCTCAAGACCGGCGACAGCGCGGGCCTCCTTAAGGAGTCCGACTTCGGGTCGGATCTCGTCATCGGGGTCATCGACACCGGCATCTGGCCGGAGCGGCAGAGCTTCAACGACCGCGACCTCGGCCCCGTCCCCTCCAAGTGGAAAGGCGAGTGCGTCGCAGGTAAGGCGTTCCCTTCCACTTCCTGTAATCGGAAACTGATAGGGGCTAGGTTCTTCAGCAATGGGTATGAGGCCGCCAATGGGAAGATGAACGAGACGACGCAGTTCCGGTCGCCTCGGGATTCCGACGGCCACGGCACCCACACTGCGTCGATCGCGGCGGGCCGCTACGTGTTCCCTGCCTCGACGTTGGGGTACGCGCGGGGCGTGGCCGCCGGCATGGCACCCAAGGCCCGCCTCGCCGCCTACAAGGTGTGCTGGGACGCTGGCTGCTACGACTCCGACATACTGGCGGCCTTTGACGCCGCTGTGGCCGACGGGGTTGATGTCATCTCGCTCAGCGTTGGCGGTGTGGTGGTGCCGTATTATCTGGATGCCATTGCGATGGGCGCCTTCGGGGCGCAGGATGCAGGGGTCTTCGTGTCGGCCTCTGCAGGGAACGGCGGCCCTGGGGGCCTCACGGTCACGAATGTCGCGCCGTGGGTGACCACGGTAGGCGCCGGCACCATAGATAGGAATTTCCCTGCGGATGTGAAATTGGGCAATGGGAAGATGATTCCGGGTGTGAGTGTCTACAGCGGGCGGGGATTGACACCAGGTCGGATGTATCCATTGATTTATGCCGGGACTGAGGGCGGAGATGGGTACTCCTCATCTCTGTGCATGGAGGGGTCCTTGGATCCAAGTCTTGTGAAAGGCAAGATTGTTTTGTGTGATAGGGGGATCAATTCGAGGGCTGCCAAAGGTGAGGTCGTAAAGAAAGCAGGCGGGATTGGAATGATCCTGGCAAACGGGGTTTTTGATGGGGAAGGATTGGTGGTCGATTGCCACGTGCTGCCCGCGACAGCGGTTGGTGCATTGGGTGGCGACGAGATCAGGAAGTACATTGAGGTTGCATCCAAGTCGAAGTCGCCACCAACAGCCACGGTGATCTTCAAGGGGACTCGGCTGGGAGTCCGGCCTGCTCCCGTCGTGGCTTCTTTCTCTGCTCGTGGTCCCAATCCGGTGTCACCTGAGATCTTGAAGCCTGACGTGATCGCTCCTGGATTGAACATACTCGCCGCTTGGCCCGATAACGTAGGGCCTTCTGGTGTCGCCTCGGATAAGCGCAAGACGGAATTTAACATACTGTCAGGTACCTCAATGGCTTGCCCTCATGTTTCGGGCCTAGCCGCTTTGTTGAAGGCTGCTCATCCCGAATGGAGTCCTGCAGCGATAAGATCTGCACTGATGACGACTGCTTATACCGTGGACAATCGGGGAGAGACGATGGTGGACGAGTCTTCAGGGAACACTTCGACGGTCATGGACTACGGGGCCGGTCACGTCCATCCCCAGAAGGCCATGGATCCTGGGTTGATATTCGACCTGACCCCGTACGACTACGTCGACTTTCTATGCAACTCGAACTACACGGTCAACAACATCCGAGTCGTCACTAGGAAGAAAGCCGATTGCAGCCGAGCCAAAAAGGCTGGCCACTCTGGGAACTTGAACTACCCGTCCTTGTCGGTGGTGTTCCAGCAGTACGGGAAGCCTAAAATGTCAACCCACTTCATCCGCACGGTAACTAACGTGGGGGACCCCGAGTCGGTATACCGGGTGAGCGTGAGGCCCCCCCGCGGAGTTTCGGTCACGGTGCGACCGGAGAAGCTGGCATTCAGGAGGATCGGTCAGAAGCTGAACTTCCTGGTGAGGGTCGAAGTGAGGGCAGCGAAGCTCTCGCCGGGAGGATCCAGCATGAGGAGTGGTTCAGTGGTGTGGTCGGATGGGAAGCACACGGTGACAAGTCCCTTGGTTGTGACATTGCAGCAGCCTCTGTAGTTTGCTATTTTGGTGAGGCGTTTTGAAGTTGTAGGTCGTCTCTCCTGTAATTTCCGATTTTGGTATGGCTTTAACAGTCTGCTCTCTTCTCTCTTCTCTTTCTTAATCTCTATGAAATGTACAATGAGCAACGTCGGGGTTGAGCTTTCTGGCTTAGAAAGCCGGTGGGAGTGGGTGGTGTTGTATCTTTGTTGTAAGATCGAGAACCAAGAATCAAGAATGTTTGCAGGATTGCTGTGTCGAGCAAAAGTCAAAAGTGGCCGTGGATGGTGGAATCAGGTCTCTGTTTTTCTCTTTTCTTTTTTTCTTTTTTGGTCTGTTTTCTCTTCGCAAGTTGTAATGTGATGGATTCTGACTCGTCCAAGCTTTGATTTGGAGTGATGCTAGAAAGGGAGAGACCATGTGCCTAGTGGATGTGAGATTTGTCTTTTGGAGATCGGGATGTAACTTTCATGGCCTTGCATCTTACCGTAAGAAATTAAGATTTGGTACTTCAGGAAAGAGACCGGCCCCATATGGACAAAGGCAAAAAAAAAAAAAAAACGAACATCCTCAAACCTAGGCGTTTTAAATTTTCTCTTCAAAATGATGTGGTTTTTACATCTCAAATTTCAAATTGCATCAACTAAAACTTTCATTTCGGGAGTCACGGGATTTGAAGAAGAAAAGGGCAAACGTCAAAATTAGTCCTCGTACTCTCTCCCCGGTCCATAAACAGTTTAATTCTTGAACTTCTATTTTGTCCAATTTCGATCCTCTTTCTTCAAAGCGAACTGCCTTACATTAGTCATCCGGGACTACATCTTTGCCAAAGCTTTAAGAGAAAGGACATGCAATTACACGAGCAAGCCCATCATTGATGTCTTTTTTTTTTCCCCCCACCATACAAAGCCGAACCTCCTTTGGAAGAACAAGAACCCAACTTACGTAAGCCTTGAAAAGAAGAGGTAATGATGTGGAGGAAGCTTTTGCAACTTTGGCCCAATCGGGTCAATCATTGTGTCGTTCTGGCTCAATCTTACTATTCTTTTTCACTTCCATTCCTAACGATACTCCAAGAAAAATGGATTCTCACTTTAAATTGCAATTTAATCTCTGTTCGCTAGGAGCGACTACGACTCTAAAAACGCGGTTCTTGTTCGAAAGGAGGGGGAAAGGATTACAGAGAATTAACATGGTCGATTTCATTTACACTTTAGATTCATGTGGATCCATCCAAATGTGGAGTGCATCTGTCGTATCAATAAGCGAATACTTTCTTCTTTCCGACTTGTACCATTATTTTGTTCCTATTTTCAAGTGCATAAAAGGGTATTTACGTCCGTATCTGAACTCAATCCCTTCAACTGCTTATAGTTTTGTGTAGTGTTGGTCGTTGGATATACCAAGACGGATGCACTGAATTGGTTTGTAAAGCTACGCGACAAATGAAATTATGGGTGGGGTCTTGAAGTCATCCTTGGGCTCGAGGATGGCCTTTCGGATTATCAAGGGCCCGGCCCGAATGCGCTATTTGGACCTATCCATGTATGAAGGCCTGGCCCGAGCTTGCTGGACCTGGGTCTTCTCCGACAACATGGATAGTTATACGATGGGCCTTCCCTTTCTTTTGTAATTGATGCATTTTCAAAGGAGCCCAACCAATTGTGTGGTTGCGGTAGCTCACGTAGCGACATTGTGGCATTTGGAAAAATGAGTCGGGCAGATCGTGCTTGTGCCTTGTCGACCTGGCGGTGTACTAGAAACGAACAAGGTCGATACGGACCCGATGGATTAATCGGGCCGATCTACAATACACAAACATGATCCGATGATTAACATTGGCACGACACCACCCGAGCAACACGATCAGACAATGGAAGGACGGGTAAACCCAAATGCTCAACTCGCGTGACCAAACTGAGAAACGGGTACGGGTGAACATGATTCCAGAATAGAATCGGATTATGAATGTTGTTCGATTTTCGGTAAATGGGAACTGCTACAAAACCTTAAAATAGAAATTCACTTATACACTTTGGCTTTTCCATCCTACGAAACCCTAATCTTCCTCTAATTGAGAGTGACTCCCTGGTTTTCTTCCTCTCTTTAATTTTGATTATTTTAGTTTGATTAAAATTAATTTTAGAAATTATTGTTAAGCGATTAATCATATTTGTTGTTTCTTTTGATTTCATGTGGTTATAGTTTGGTGCAATGTTTCATGAATGATTGAGGACCGAGTTTTGAACTTTTCATGATCTATTCTATTTTATATGTTCATCTTTCATGCATTGTTGCTATTGACCAATAGGAAATTTTAATTTTTGTTGGTGCGTTCATTTTCTTTTTTTTTTTTGCTCAAATAAAAATGAAACTAAAAAAAAAGGAATTTGGCTAATTTCCAGTGGAGTCGACCCTAGAAAACAGGGTAGATTTCAAGTTATAGGATATGTAAGATAGGTTCCAAAAAAATGAAGAATTGGTTTCCACGAACAGATTTTAGGTACTTGTGACATGGACAGACCTAAAATTGCTCATCTCTAGAAACAGGGGTTTGATATAGTTTCTTGATCAGCCATGCCACGAATAAACCTGCCAACCCGGCGAATGTAATATGGAATTGTCTCAATACCTCATGTAAACACGTTTTAACCTGGAAACAAAGCATCATTAAACCAAGCAAACAATCGTTTATGATACTCCAACCATAAAATTGGTCAGGAAATTAAGTCCAATATGTCCGTGACCATGTCCGGTCCATATAATCAACCGATCAACGAATATGACTATTGACATCACTTCATTACTGGAAGTCTAGAAATATCGTTGGAAAAATAGTCCAAAAGGTTCTAAAACATATTATACGGCAGCCAATTCAGACCTAAATATTTCAATCTTGTCAATTTAGTTCTAAATATTTTGTAAATTTATCAATTTAATCGTAAACATTTCAAGTTTCAATGTCGATTTAGTTCTAAATCTTTTAACGATTTATCAATATAGTCCTTTCGGCCAATTGCCCGAATAATAGGTATTTGATTAAATTGGCAAAACTTCAAGAGGTTGAGGACTAAATTGACACAATCGAAAAATTTAGGATTAAATTGGCAAATCATCAAAAGGAATAAGACCAAATTGGCACAATTGAATGGTTTATAACCGAATTAGCGATGGAACAATAAGTTTATGACTTTTTTTTTTTTCCGGTTATCCAAAATATTCTCTCCGCCAGAATAAGGCAAGAAAGGTCCCCAACAACGCACAACGTCAAATCTAAGCGGCAATTTCAATTGCATCCTCCGATTGCCCCCCAAATGCTCTATAGGTCTCGACTTCAAGCAAAGAACGGAGGTGAGGCTTCTGTGCTTACAGACGAACCGGGTTCCGGGGGCTAGGCAACACCGAAGGATTTGTCATCACGGGCCAAGGGTCGCACGGCCACGCGACACTAATCTTATGTGCATCCCATCGTCAATTGTCACTCAACCAAGTCCCCTTTACAACACGGGCGAACAACAACTTGGCACGATAGGATTCACATGTCGTGCCATGCCATGCATGCCAATTCTGAGGCCACTGCCCCCGGGGGGCATGGCATAGAACGAGAATTCCCAACTTCTTTACCAAATGCCAAAATCGGGAGATACCACAAAGGACGTTGCCGATTTTCCGTTCACAGACGTGGAGGCCATGGTCGATCGTGTCGTCTTTTGATCGTAAGCCTCGTCCGCAGGTACGGTCTCTGTCGCCACTCATCGTACCCACAATGGGGCAAAATTGCCTCGGTGCCCCTACCTCATCCGACTGCTGGCGTGGAAAGCGACCCTCCATTTAACTTTGCACATGCTGCTATTTCAGGACTACGATTTTGGCCATCTTCCTAGGCAACGCTTTGGCCCCTATCTTTGCTTCGGATGATGCCAATCGCCCTATCTTTGGTCCCGACTCCCAACCCAATAATACTAATATGGATATTACTCCATCCCTGCCGACTTCACGTATTAATTCCTCGCCTTTTTCCACCCATCAAAAAAAGTAAAAAAAAAAAAGAGGAGGAAAAAAAAACAGAGAGCCATAAAAAAATTCAAACTATATTTATTATGAGACATTTATGGTTGAACTTTTTTTTTTTTAATGGCATGAGAAGCCAAGCTTGTACCTATGTTGGCAATTTACCCTCCCTCGTTATTCTGTCATGATTTGAATACTATTCTGAATCTGTGGAAAAAGGTAAAAAAGTTGATTTTTGCTTTTTCTTAATCTTTGAACAAATGGGCTCCAGATTCTGCAAGAACTAACTAGCTAAAGTCAATAATGATAGGACGTAACCTGTATAGAAAGGGAAAAAAAGATTGCACGGCTTCCATATCATATATACTTTTGGGGTCAAGTGGCATCATCTATATATTATTGTGCACCAAAACAAATCTACTTCCCTAATCTAATCAATCATGGACCACCGATCACGTTAGGATGACTAGGAAATTTGCAAGTGGTGGAACATGATATTGTACCCCTTTTCAAGGTGAAATTGCAGAGTTGCGGACGTTTTACCAATCGGATCGGTGCGCAATTTCATACGAGGAAAAAAAAAAAGAGGGTAGCAAAAATTCTTTGTCCAAAAACAAAACAAAACAAAACAAAACAAAACATGATTTGACTTATATTTGTTCCGCTTTGCAAAGTTTAAGACAAAAGTGAAATGAGGAATTTAGTTTTTTTTTACAAATTTTTAAAATAACATTTCATTCATTTCCTCAATTGAGATACAATAGAGAAATATCTTAGTTTAAAGAGCGTAACTTCAAATCCAAATAAATTTCGGACAACTTTAAAACAGAACAAACTCTAGATGACAAGAAAAATCATCAGAACAATATTATAAATCACACACTCAAAGTGCACATCTATAACTTCGTCGCACCAAAATCGGTGGCAATTATTAAATCTATCTTCAGTGATAAGTATTTATCGAGAACTCGATCTGACGCTACGGCTTTGCCTTACGATGATGCACACTTATGTTTGACGTCCTTAATATCATCACCGAGTAGAGTAAAAAAATTAGACGGGTATAGATCTGACACCAGTAAGAGTCAAACCTTCAAGAGACTCTTTTGATCTTCTTCAAACTGAACTTGTTCATCAACGAAATCTGAGAAAATCGAAACCCTGAGAATATACACGCAAAATATCTCAAATGTAAACTAAATTAGGATAGAAATCTCCCGAAATTGGAAAGGAAAACTTATAGATTTAGACTAAATCAGAAGAGAAAATTTCCCAGACGAGAGGGAAAAAAGAAATTAGAGAAGCAAAACAACTTGAGAAGAAGGAGAGGGGAAGGGAGAGATCCCTCAGATTTGCTGGTGTCGGCAGCCACTAGGAATCTTAAGGTGGAGAAAGGGGAAAGAGGGGAAAGTTTTTGGGGAACCACTTTACTGTCAATGTGATAAAATTGAACTTTACATCCCACGATCTACTACTACTACTACTTTTTTTTTTTTTTACGTTGAAAACGGGAAACTTTCATTTAATTAACTGAACTAGAAAAACAACGGCAAGTAGCATCAAAACAAAGCAAAAGTCCCGGCAAAAAATGAAAGAGAAACAACAATTTGTGAATAATAATAGGTTAATCAATTGCGATTGATAATAGATAAATATGCACAAAGAATATCATCATCGATTCAGTGTGGCAGTATTTTGTCAAATCTTCGCAAATTAATTCAAGTAGCAAAAGAATTCAAGATCCCGCAATGAAATCAAGAGAAAATACAATTGACAGTCATGTTCAGAATAATAAATACAGTTACATGTCGAATTATCTATTCTTATCTTCTTTGGTTCATGACTCCCCGTGCAAATCAAAGGCTAATTACCATCATGCTTCAAGTTTATATTAACTTTTAAATCCTGTAATCTTTTATTTCCTGCAATTTCTTTTATTAGAGTATTGTGCAAATTTATAGCTATTGGTAACTAATTCCTTTTTTTTTTTTACTTTTTTCCGGATTAATACCATGGAAAAATCCAAACTAATATCCATGTGACAAATTGGTATGCTTGTGATAAATTTATTTCAAATTAATTTTTGACCATCGAAATTCTCAAATTAGTACACATATGATAAATTTACCCTCCGTTAGTTTTCATTAAATTGAGTTAATACCATGAAAATGCCTAAATTAGTATACATGTAACAAACGGAGGTTTAAAATTTCAAATTGGTACGCACTCGCCAATGTAACGATAAAAGTTAACAAAAACTAACGGAACATAAATTTGCTATAAGTGTATCAGTCTTAGGATTTTTATAGTGAAAAAATTAGTTTGAGGTAAATTTGTCGTAAGTGTATTGATTTGAGATTTTTGGTGATATTATCTTTCTTTCTTTTTCTTTTTTTCTTTTTAAACTTTTGCCAATGTTATGCTACATCCTGATGATCAGATCACGAACCACCACCGTCGGATTGGCCAGGATGCATTACTATTGGTCAACAAAAGCAACGCGATCCGACATGGTGGGACTCGGCGGCGACCCACTTGCCCCGCTTGTCCGTAGACAATGCTGCCCGGCACTCAAAACTATTTTGAGTGGAATGGAATTAAGCACTCGATCAGTCAGAACCGTTCAAAGTCAATATACCAATTATTTATTCCATTTTTATTGAAATATTATCTCCTCTAAATCGCGAATTATTCTAATACATATAATTGAATCGAATGTATAACCGATCATCTTCTAGTGTAATTATCGTACGGCGGTCGGCCGCTAGTGGCAGCTCTCGAGCAGATAATGCATAAGTTGATACAAAAAGTGAGTCCTCCTCCATCACGCAAGATCAAATTGAAGTCGATAATAATGTACTTATCGTACAATTTAATGAAAATTGATATAAATGGAACAAATGGTGATTCGGTCATCAAATAATGCCCAGACGATGCAACTTTGAGGATCTCATGTACCCTTAATTTTTCAGTGACCCCATAACGAAAAAGGGAGATCAGAGAGTGTGAATTCGAATCCTCCTAAAACTAAAAGAATATTTATCCAAGCCTAGGATAATTAAGAATGATGACACAAATGGTCCGTGAACTTTAAATTCATTCAGTGAGATCTCTGAACTTTTGTCTAATGTTCAATGTGATATCTATACTTTTAATTTGTTCAATTTAGTTCATGAACTTTTGCTGCATGTTCAAGGTAATACCCGAACTATATGAAAATGTTCAATGTAATCGTTACGTTAATTAAAGATCAGGGATAACATCGACTATGAATATGTACAAAAAGTTCGGGAATTATATTAGATAAGTTAAAAGTTCATGAATTACATTACGAAGTACATTTAGCTGAAGTTTGGAGATCACATTACACGTCGTGCCAAAGTTCGAAGACTACCCCCGTCATTTTCTCTGATAATTAATATTTCTGGCCAAATAAAAAAGAGTCGGGTCAACGTAGCGATGATTTGTCGAGGGCGATGTAATTATCAACGGCAGTGACTATCCAGGTAATTATAATAACATCATTAAGGATAAGAACAAGATCCGATGCCGACGGGGCAAGATCGCGAGGCATTGGAAGAAACGTTTGACAACTTGGGCGTCACATCTGTCCAGTACTTCGTAGATGTGCGTAGAAGAATCACAAAGCTACCGTTCGGTCGATAAGTATATTACATTTTTCGAATTAATTTTGGATTTTAGCGACATTCATGATTCTCTAAGCGACCACTCGGAGAAATTAGCTGCACCCAATGGAAAGATTGCTTAGTCGCAACCGCCCTTGAAAAATTCGCGAAAGGATAAAGGGATCGATCATGTCGAACGGTTGATTTAGTTAATCAAGCTTTAGACAAGTTGGTAATCTTTGTCTTCAACGAAGAGGCAAACTTACCTGGCAAGCCCAATCCTTTAGGCATCTGCGACTCCAATTAGATATCCTTGCCGGTAGTGAAAGAAGAAAATGTGTTAGGTTTATTTCCATTCGATTGGAGTATAGGCTTCTCGCGAATAGAATCAGTACTTTGTCATGGTCCGAATGACGTCGAAATCTCGTGCTCGGAAGAATCTCGTTATAGACAAGGGTAAAATGAACACCTAAGTAGCTCTTGTATGGGTAAATATACCGCAAGTGAAATAACTTGCGTACAACGCTCACTTGAGTGTTATAACTTTTTTTTGGCTCACTTGAGTGTCACAACTTTTAAAAATTGATCACTTGAGTGCTATCGGTGATTTGGCTCGCTAGAAATCCTACATGAATGTGAAAAATCTAACATGGTATTGCCGACACAAATTTTTTGAATTTTTTAATAACTTTTGAAATATCTTTTCTTATTTTGAATTTTTTTTTATTTTCCTCTATATATATATTTCTTGTTTTTTACATTGGCTGGCAAGGGCTGTCTCACCCTTGATCGGCGGGATTGTGACGACCACGGGGGCCTTCACGTGTCGCAACCACGCTGGCTGTGGGCAAGGTGACCTTCGTCCCTCGGTGATGCATTCATGGCTAGCGTGATGTCAAAAAACTAGAAAACAATAAGACAACATATAAATAAAAAAATAATAAAAAATAATGATAAAAAATCCATGTGTGAAAAAAAATCAATAATAAATAATAATAAATTCACGTAAGGCAATTTGCGGGAAGTGGCATCGAGGTGATCGATTTTGCTTCAATTGAGCACTCAAATGAGCGAAAAAAATTATAGCAACCAAGTGATTGCCATACAAAATTTGTTGCGCTTGTGGTGTACTTACCTCAACTCTTGTACATGAAATCGATCATAAATTGGCAATGTGATGAGGAGCTCTCCTAATCCAACTTGGGTATAAATTAAGCGATGGAGATATGTCCGAGGGTGAGATCAAGATAGAGATGAAGTACAGAAGAAATGGGCATCTAAAACCTATTCCAAAAAACAAATGGAAAGGCATCATATTCAAGTCAAACAACTTGGATTAGTTTAAGCATTTGATTCTTGCATATGGGATGATTATGAAATTTTTATTTCCTTCTTGGCTCATCTAGTTGTTGTGTGACGACGACCACGATGACGACAACGACGATTATTATTATTATTATTATTATTAAATTTTCAAGAGCCGAGAGGAAAATAAAAATTCTAACGTTCCCATTTTATGTGTAGGTTGAACTTTAACATAAGGACAAGTGTGATAATTTATAATAATAAAGATAAATACGAGATTTGGAAAGATTTGAACTCAATACTTCTTATTATGAAACCATATGAAATTTCGTAGGGCCATCAAAACTTGATAATTGCCTCACCAAATCTTATAAACCGAGAACTTGATTAGATGAGCGGTTTTTATTGTAACGACTCATTCGGACGAGGGGGCGAGGAAAGGGAATGTTTGCCGGGCCATAAAGTTTGAATAAGGAGCGGCTTCCAATAGGCCTCTAAGATAGTAGATGAGATATGAATGAATCAACTTATGCGCCGAATGTTGAAAAACACTATGGAGGGACGCATGCGACGCTAGATTTACAAGCAAGGGAACTCACTTTTTGACATAACAGGGAAGTGTCAAACTATACGTTGAGAGATAAAATCGTAATGTTAGGTATGTTAAAGGGTCAAATGCGAAAATATCGCAAGCGATTTAATCTAGAAACGTTACGTCTATAACTTCCTTATGGGAAAGTGTTGTGAAGGTGTAGAAATCGAAAATCAGCTCTGATTTTGATGCCCGCGATTCACGAAGTTAGTGGCATCATCATATTCATGTCATGTCCGCCCCAATTCGATTGGAGCCACCCCTAAAATCTACTTTTCTTCGACTCTTAGGGATACAATTGGAATTTAAATAAAAAAAAAGGTGGCGCGTCAAAAAGGAGATTAAATAAAAAGAGAAAAAAAAAAGATAAGCGCGTGGGATTTGGAATCAAATCAAAACAAAATCAGTCCGAGGCGAGAGAGCCACTTGTCCCTCGGAACGTGCTGGCTCGGACCCAATTATTATTCACGTGTCGTCTTTTGTCGTGACCCTCACCGCCGGGCCCCACACCCAGGCGGGACGGGGCCCCACACCTTGTCCCCATCGCTCCGGGGGTTTCTATCTTTTTTGTCGCGTGTTCCTCCGTGTTCGCGGCTGGTTCCGGGATGCCGGTGCATGCACCTTCTTTTTTTTTTCTTTACCAACTTTACCCCCGAAAGTTGACAAAAAAAAAGAAAAACAAAAAGTCGGGCGAGAAAAAACGTTTTGACACCCTCGGCTGACCTCCGGGGGGTGGGTGGTATTACGGTTTTGCCACTGGCGAGCCGGATCCCGTTCCCCTTCCCGTTTTGGCGGCTTTCGTGGTCGTGATTTTTTTTTCTCCTAATGATTTTTTTTTGGCACGTGTGGGTTGGTGCCTTCCCACCGAACCACCCACCCCCATCTCACCTTCTCCTTTGGATTTCGTCGGATGGTTTTGATGGAAAATTTTGGAGAGTTTGGTTTTCGACACGACTCAGCAATGAGTTCGTACCGACGTGGAGAGCATGAGAGGGAAATTAGGGCGCTTTCTCTCGGTTAAAACCCACGTGCACGGGAGGCACTTACGGCGTGTTGTGTTGTCACCGCAATCTTCTCGTGTCCCTCTTTTATAGATTTTTCGCATTGCTTCCCACTCATCGTAAAAAGAAAGGACCTCTTGATTTCGCGTGATGGATCGAATAACGTAAGATGAAAAATCGATTTCCGTCACGATGAAAACGTTCGTATGGATCGATCGTCGGGCGATTCTGATTCATCTGATCGTGGCTTGGAGAGTAAAACATGAACGGCGTTTTCAATAAGCTGTCGATACTTTAGCCAGTGGGCGCTCCTTGTTTCTATCTGACTACAACGTGACTTCATTTCGAGACCCCAATAAATTATATGCCTTATTATATTTCAAGGATCCTAAAATCATCGCCTTCCTAACTTTAAATATACGTGAAAAATGATTATTTTAGAAACATCAATCGTTCTGCATATATCGTAAAAAAATCGAATATCATGATTCATCGTATATAAAGAAGAACAAACTTTTTGGGTACTTCCAATTACACACTTCTAACGATAGGAAACTTTCTTGAATCTTCCTTCTTATTTTCCTTTCGAGTGCTCGAGTTGAGGATAACGAAGTGCTCGATTAGAGAAAGCATTCGAGATGCAACTTTCACGAAAGCCGTTTTGTTTTGTTGTTGCATGTTGAATTTAGCCGTAGAGGCTTGTGGTCAGGAAACCACGATTGGACCTTTTACTAATCAGAAGGTGCGAGGTGGAGGGTAAGAAATTGGCCCTCCGGTGTGATGCACGAAAATTCAAGAAAAGTTAGGCTATTCGGTCCGTACAATTTCCCTTGGTCAAATCGGGTGAAACTACTCCTTTGAAAGATTGGGTAAGTTAAGGGGGGTGGACTAGTCACGTGACAAAGAATTTTCGACTTGAATTAACCTCTTCCTTCCGTCTCTCATATACATTGATAAAAAGAAATAAGCGATATTTCATACGTAAAAATTTTCGTAATTTTCAGAAATTAATTGTATTTTGATTGACAATTATCGAAATTGATCCCATCACGTGAAATTAAATACGATCAAATATGAATTAAGTATAAATTTGGCGTCGGAATTGTGATTTCCGGAAAGACGAATGACGGAGCTTGTGATCTACCGACAACGTTACAAGAGGAGAAATTGAAATCCCCTTGCGATTACTTTGACTCGCTTTCTTACGTAATGACCGCGCGTAAATTCACTGGCCAAGGAAGGGCATTTTAGTACTTACGCGGACCAGCTGTAATTGTCGACCTCGCCCGAGGGCAAATCGGTAGAACCGCCCACTTCCCCATTTGCTGCCCCACTTGCACTTTAAAAAAGTACACGATTCCCTCACCACCAAACCTTGTTCGTTGAAACAAACCCTGAAGAA
The DNA here is from genome assembly GCA_016432845.1 of Psidium guajava. Classification (NCBI taxonomy): domain Eukaryota; kingdom Viridiplantae; phylum Streptophyta; class Magnoliopsida; order Myrtales; family Myrtaceae; genus Psidium; species Psidium guajava. The sequence continues at coordinate 11,960,350 of CM028231.1, read as the reverse complement.
CGAAAGCCATCTCCATTTTCCTCTGCAAACATCAACCCCAACTCTCTCTGTCTCTCTCTCTTTACAACTCGATCGATCTCTCAACGATTCGAAGCAAGGCTCTGATCGTCGCCAGTTTCTTTCCGTTTCTCCTGATCTTCGTCTGGTCCCGTTTCAGCAATGTGTGGAGGTGCCATTATCTCCGATTTCATCCCCAACCCGAAGTCTCGCAGACTGACCTCGGACTTCCTATGGCCGGATCTGAAGAGATCGTCGGGCAAGCAGTCGAGGAGGCAGGCCAGATCGGAAGTCGTCGACGTCGTGGACGATGATTTCGAGGCCGATTTCCAGGGTTTCAAGGACGATTCCGACGTTGAGGACGCTTTCGACGATGAGGTCGATGCTGATGTCAAGCCCTTCGCTTTCTCGGCTACTGCTGCCAAGCCTCGACGCTCTAATGGTAACGCGGTCGCCACGACTCCTTGTAGCTCTGAGCCTGATACTTTCTTCTGAAAGAGTGCTTTCCGTTCCGTGTTTTTGCGTTTTTGCTTTTGGGTCAAAAGTGTTCTCCTCGCTGGTCGTGCTCGTTTTTAATTTGCTTGTCATCGACTTAGAAAATGGCTGTAGTGTTCTAGCTTGCTTTTTTTTGCGGGGGTTGATTTTGATCATTCTAAACAAGTTTACGTATCCGATGATCATTCGTCGTGTGGGTTATATCCTCCTGGTGAAGCACCTTGCGCCAAGGTTTTTCTTTTTCTTTGGGTTCTCTATCACTCAAAGCATTCTGCGACATTTTTTTTCCTGGAAGAATTTTTCGAGCTTTTTTTTTTTGGATATCGTTTTTACCCTCAAAGTTCGAAGCCTGCTAGTAGTATGATCTTTCAGGGATGTTGGTTTGGTAATTGTAGATCGTCCTCGGTGATCGTTTACTCATTAACTGATGCGCCATATTTAGATTTGGTCAATTTGCTTATTCTTAGAAGAATTTTCGTCGGTATTTAGGCATCCCCTTTTCAACGTCAGTGCCATACCATCACGGAGGAATACATCTGTGAAGAACTCTCATTTTTTCCCTTTATCTTATCGGTCACGCTTCGGGTCTTTATTAAAGAGATGATGCATGCAAATTCGTTGTCAGCTTCACGAAATCATCCTCCCCCTTCCATCTTACTCCCAATTAGCACTTAAGATAGATCGAAACCCTTTTTAACGTGAGGAAAATGGCTCCCCTGTGGCTTTTGTCCAATTATATCGGGTTTGATTTTTGTTAAATAATTAGCATGTTCTAAATTTTGGTCGTAGGTAACATGATTAATAGGATTTGTAGAGAGGTGTAGAGAGAATAAACTGCAGATGCTCGGTATAGAGTATCTCCACTAGAGGAGCTTTCTTTGTTGAATTAGCTCGTCAGTAGATATATAAGTTTGTAGTCTGCTGTATAATTGAGAGTCACCTGCAACACTTGATGTTAACTTTTGTGGTAAATTACTTCTGGCTTCATGTGCTCTCAACAGGTCTGAATTTGGATTCCACTTGTGTAGTTTGTGGGAAACATTACTACTACAATTGACCGTAACTGTCCACGGATAATACTTCTCATCTCTTAAGACCTTCAGTTGAAAGATCATTCTGTCAGGGGTACATCTAATGATCTGATTCTGGCGACTTACCCACGGGCAATATGGGAAAGTGATATTGTTCTTTTGGTCGATGGTTCATGATACTATTTTGATCTGATTTGTAGTTGACCAGAATGTCTATGTGCTAGCAATTGCTACTATTTAGGTTTCTTTTTATTTTAGTTTTTTGAGAAATCTGGCATGTGCATATTTTTATCTCATTTTATTGTGACTTGAACAGTGTTGATGTTCTAATGCGAAAGACTCGTCATTTTCCATCACATTTAAATTGAGTTGGATAATGCTGAATGGAGTACTAGTTATAGCTCAATCTCCGTGTCGGCTTGCTGTAGCTCTATTGTACGGCACGTTCTAGCAGTGTCTTCTCTTTATCATTGTATGTGATGTTTCTCTCTGCTGATTCTGAAGGCTCTTCAACCACCAAAACTGTGGAGTATAATGGGCAAGCTGAGAAATCTGCGAAGAGAAAGAGGAAGAACCAATATAGGGGCATCAGGCAGCGTCCATGGGGAAAATGGGCTGCTGAGATCCGTGACCCAAGGAAAGGGGTCCGAGTTTGGCTTGGGACATTCAACACAGCAGAAGAAGCTGCCCGAGCTTATGATGCCGAGGCACGGAGGATTCGTGGCAAGAAAGCTAAAGTGAACTTCCCTGATAACTCTTCCAACTCATCATCAAAACGCTCTGTGAAGTCAAATGCTCAGAAACTTCCCAAGACAACAACAGACAATGCACAGCCAAATCTGAATCAAAATTTCAATTATGCGAACAGCTCTGATGAGGACATTTACAGTTCCATGGTTTTTGTTGAGGAAAAACCGCCTACTAACCAATTTGGATACATGGATGCTTTTAATGCCCAAGGGGTTTCTGCACTGCAATCTGTTGCCCCCGCTGACAATGCCCTCTTGCACTTTAATTCAGACCAGGGAAGCAACTCATTTGATTGTTCCGACTTCGGTTGGGGTGAAAATGGCCCAAAAACCCCAGATGTTTCATCTGTACTTTCTGCTACTCTGGAAGTTGATGAATCTCAGTTTGAGGATGCTAGCCCAAGGAAGAAATTCAAGTCCGCTTCTGATGACATTGTGTCTGATGAGGAAAACACTGCTGCAAAGACATTCTCCGAGGAGCTGTCTGCTTTTGAATCCCAGATGAAGTTCTTGCAGATGCCATATATGGACGGTGGCTGGGATCCGTCAATGGAAGCTTTACTTGGTGGAGAGACGACTCAGGATGGCGGAAATGCAGTGGACCTCTGGACCTTTGATGACCTCGCCCCGATGATGGGGGGAGTCTTCTAAAAAGGAGTTACCATTGGCTGGTGTTTTTATGTAAATAAGGCTACATGTTAGTAAGTCCTTGTCCTGTCGTATTATATTGAGTTCTCTGATGTTGATCATCCTAGTCAATGAGAAAAAGAGCTTGTTCCCTAATATGCAATGCTTTCAGGAATGATTGTCTGCTTTGATGGAGGAGTACAAACGGTTGAACATGATTAGGCCTCGGATGAAGTGTGGTTTCCCAGGCAGATATGTGCTATATTGAAGTATGCTGCTGACTAGGTTTCGTTTCAATGTCCAGACCTTATTATTTGAATTTTGAACTTATGTCTGTAATTTGATGATCATGTATGGTAAATGCTGAAACTCTGATGACAGCAAAAGCTTGTTCTGTTGGCCAGTGTGCTTCTCTCAATAATTGCCAGGGCCTGTGATTTTGTTTTTTGGCAGTGGATTGGATTGGAATTTTTTCTCTTGTATGCTACCTAAGTACTTAGGCAGTGCGACAGATCTCTAGTTCAGTCATCCGTGGTGGAGAAATCGGTGAAAAGGATCACGGGCTCAATGCTGCACTCTTTTCTCTCTCATATTGTTTTATAGTCTTCAAATCTGATTCAAGTCGGTCACCCTTTGGTCTTTTGGGTTGAACGCTTATTGGGTAAATTTCTTCTCATGGCTTTCCCTGATACTGTTCGGGTTCTGCAAGATGTAGGAGCTTGGCTTCCGGTTCTACTCTACCGGTAAAAAAAATCTGTCTCTCATTAGAGTAGCTGACAGGAGTTGTAAATAGTGAACTTGGGTCGTCCTGGATTATATCTCAGGATGTATTTGCTAACTAACATAATCCTTTTCTTTAGAGTAAAATTGAAGTTGTTACATCAACTTTTCCTGATGGCGAGTATGGGAAGGAAAAGGAAAGAAGAAACTTCATTATTAGCAAGTGGGGTGGTCTCTTTTGGAATCGTTACACAGAGGTTGCTTCTGGCGTCGACAATGTCATGTCATGGTGATGGGCACCCACCGTTGTGGGCGGCTAGGTTGAGTCGTTGATGGGTCACTGATGAATGGTAGGTGAAATGGTGAATGGAAGGTGATGGAATGAGTAGGACGGCGACGTTTCTTTCACCCTTCTGTTTTGAAGCTAAGTTTGCATTGGGAGGTGAACCTTCTGCTGCGACTCTGAATCTAATCTTTAGAGACAGAGGAAAGAGGAGAGAATCTTTCTTATGAGGAATTGAACGAGAATATTGACTATGGTCCAGGCAAGAGCGGCTATCCTTATATACGTTGGGATTGAATTTGAAAAGTTTATATGTTAACCACCTTGACTTTTACTGGTACAAAGATGACTCGTTTGCGTAAGCACTCACTAATGTCTGCCGTATCATGTATCTTTTGATATCAGTTTTGAGATCAATTTTGAGCCAACGCCTGGCGTTCATATGTGCTCTGCCCATCACATTCATATGCCCTCCGTCACGATGCACTGGATATTGAATGAAGTCGAGGAGTTCAGATGATATGCCACAAATTTTGCAGTGCTTCCATAGTGGCGAAGGAAGTTCGACGAAGCGGAATCAAGTCAATAAGCGAAAAATACTTTTTCAACAAGTGACACTGCGCTCCTCTCCCTCTCTGCTAGGGTCTGCCTCTTTTCCTTCCCCCTAAACCGCCGCCCCTGTAGCAACATCCTGAGGGTCCCTACCCCCTCTTCCTCTTCTTCTTCCTTTGCTTCCCTCTATCTCTATATTCTTATCTTCACGGCTTTGTTGATTTGCGGGCAACGCATCAACTTACTCCATGAAAGTGGAGAGTTTTGTCCTGTGAACTTACAAGTTTGAAGCAAAAGCGACTCGGAAAAATCTACTCCTCTGGATCTACTCGGTCGCTACGGCTCCGGTGCTTGTTCTACGGATCTACTTGGTCGCTATAATTTTGGTGTTTGCTCCATATAGTTGAGTGCTCCGCAAGTTTACGAACCTCTTCTGCCGTTATTTTCAGTGTCCAATTTATCTAAAAGTGATTTTATGATCAATTTTATCTCATTTGCAGGTCTTTTCTCACGATCTAGTGTTAAATTTAGATTTGGGTGCTTTGTTATTCTAATCTAGAAATAAATTTAGGATTTACAAAGAGTATTCTGTATTTATTCAATATGTTAGTGTTATTATTATCTTTGTACGGCGATGGTCTGGGATGCCACACATAGGCGTCCACTGTCTTTTGCAAAAGCATAGCTATTGGAGAGAAAAATGTCGGCATGTGTTCATCATGGATGTTAATGCGAGATTCAGTGATTGCATGCCGGTTGTGCTTTGGTATTATGACACTCATTTTTTGTAGAATGAGCGAGTCTTTGCAGGATGTATTGAATTGATTTATCTTTCGAATTTATTTACTTGGTAGATGTGTATTTTTATCTTGAAGTCATGTACTTCTCTTTCATATGAAATGAAAATTTTCTTTCTAACAAAAAAAAAATTACATGATAAATAACTCCCTATAGAATTGTATTAACTCAATACTTGTTTGTCTATACTCATAATTAAGTGAAGTTTGAGAAACTTTTCCCTCTTCGTGCGTAATTGTTGATAGCCAATATCGATCTTCCTAAACAGAGAGGGACCTTTCTCTCTCTCTCTCTCCCTCCCTCCCTCCCTCCCCTCTTGTTTCCCACTTTCCTTTTTGAAGCTTTCCTTTTGTGTGCGTGAATAAATTTCTGCAGTTGATTTTGGGTGAACGTGTAGTTTAGCACGGCCATTCGTCTAGTTGATAGCTGCTAAGGAGGATGTTCCTGATATGATTCCATAAGCTCTCTGAGATTAGGCTACTCTACTTTCCCGATTTAGATTGAGGTCAAGATTTGAGAATTTTACTATTTTGAATTAGATCTAGATATAGATGTGAGTTACTTGCGTAAACTTGATTTGTATTCTTTCAACATATTAATATTGGTGTCATTTCATGGTGATGGTGATGAGGATATTTGAAGTTAGTGTTGGAGTTTGTTTATAAAACAAACAAAATATGTTGCCTTTTTTAATTCCACATAGGATAAAAAGAAGAGCGCAAGTCTCTTTATTAGTTAGAAGGCTTTATAGTTTTTCAAAATAAAGAAATGTGTAGGTATGCTAGCTCTCACTATACTCGCATGTGATTGCGCGATTATTAGGCGCACTTAGCACTTTACGCTGTCGCAAGTAATAATCAACAATTATATTCTTATTAAATGTAATAAAATTTAATTGTAACAATGCACTCTTCATTTAGAAGTTGTCATTATTTTTATGTTAATTTTAAATTTTAATTGATTAATTATGTCCAATAATTGTAACTTTTTAAACTTAACAGTTTGGACGTGAAGAATTGCATCCTTTTGAGATAATAGTTTTAAACCTTCGAAAAGTTGCAACCTTTCATATAAAAATAGTTTTCGAAAATTGAAAAGGTGTGATTGAATAAACTGTTTTGGACATGAAGAGTTGCATGAGAATTAACTACTTTTCGGACGCGAAAAGCTCTGTTCATTTCTCGTGATATATTCAAGCGTTCTGTTCATTTGGAACATATAATTTCTTCTTCAATTTTTGCTTTCAAAAATAATAGAATTACGGCTTTCGTTTCTGATTGTTTCCTAGAGAGTTCTTGGAGAAATATTAGAATTGCCATCTAATATTCTCGCTTGAGACTCTATTGTATCCTGGAGTATTTTTACCAGTAACCATTAGTAACTTTGTGGGGCAAATAATTCTTTAAAAAGAGTGCTATCATGCCTCAGAGTTTGATTCCTTTGTTTATCCTATTTTATCATATTTCGCCAACAGTTAGACGCACATCGCAAGCCGTTGCAAATGGAAAGGGAGATCTCGGAGTGTGCTTATCATTGTACTTGGTGATTGGCTGCTAAAGTTTTATGATGACAGATTTGTTCTGGACGGACGAGAGCGCACTTCTAGGTGTAAACTGTACTTTGTTATTTGTTTTCTGACTTTTACCTTGTTTAATAGTCACTTGAAATTTGCTAGACTTGAAAGATATAACTCTTGAGTATTGTTATGATTTATGAATAACATCTTTCTTTTGACCCCCCAAAAAAAAAAAATTATCGGTCTCCATATAATCAAAAGAACAAATTTCCTGGAACTTGCTTGGCGATTCCGAGCAAACCCTTCGACCCGGTAGAAAGATGCTACGTAATGATACAAGAACAAAAGCTTAAGACAAAAATCATTCAACATTACTCTTGGTCAATGCATAGTAAAAGACCGGGAAAAGCAAGGCTTGATCGCCAGACTTTCACCCGAAAAAGGGAGAGACGAATCTTAAAACAGAGGAAACATAGAAGCATTGTCCGAATAAGATCATCATGTCGGCTCCGGCGCTCAGGGCGATTTTCTCGGCCACGCTCGCAAAGCCTATTCGTCGCGACTCGCTGCAACGATCCGTCGCCAGTAAATGTTGCTCGGTTCATCTTCGGGGACTCCATCAACGACGCAGGAACCAACGACTACATCAACACCACTGTGAACTTCAGAGCTAACTTCTTTCCCCGTGGAGAGACTTTCTTCCAATATCCTACAGGCAGATTCTCAAATGGTCGTCTTATTTGTCGATTTTATCGGTAAATTTTCTCTTTGAACTCATGTTCAAAGTGCTCGTTTTCATTTGATTTCATATATGGTTGTTTTTTTTTTCTCTTTTATAAATCCATTTCATGATGCAGCTGAATATACAAGGCTCCCGCTGATTCCACCATATCTCCAAACGAAAGATGAAGAATTCATGGGAGGGGCGAATCTTGCATATGCTGGAGCTGGTGCTTTGATCGACACTTCCGACGGATTTGTACGTGATTATGTCATCTCTCTTTTATTTTCCGACACGAGTCCTTATTTAATGTAAACCTTTTGCTTTTTGGCTTGTTTTTGTTTTAGGTGGTAAGCTTCAAAATGCAGCTAAAGCAGCTTGAGAAACTAGAGAAGAAGTTAAGAAGAAGATTAGCGTCGGGAATAACGATCTCACTCTGTTTAGGTCCTCCTTGACAGAATACGTAGGGATGGTGATTGGAAATATCACCACCGTGCTCAAGGTTTATTTCTCGATCCGGCTATGCATACGCAAAATTTTTCCCTCGAATTTGGATTTAATTTTCAATGATTTAGTATCTGATTTCTTCTTCTTTTTTTCAGGGAATTTATAAAGTTGGAGGAAGGAAATTTGGAATGATTGAGGTTAGAAATACTGAGTGCCTCTCACCCGCCGTGTCGGTTACTGGTCGATTGCCAAGAAGAGGAAGAAGGAGAGGAGGAACCGACGGAAACTCACCAGAGGAGTAACGACGTCGATTGGTCACAGAAGGAAAGGAGGGAGGAGCTGCTCATGCAAGAACAAAATAGAGTGTGTGTTCAAGAAAGTGTTATCACTTGTTTCTAAATAATGTTTCAAAAGTATTTCTAAAAAAAATATTCCGGAAATACAGAAGCAAGTTTTTTTTTTGCTTCTTGTTTATGTTCTAAAAATGTTTCTATTTGTTAAAAATGTTCACGGAACACTTTGGAAACACATTTTTTATCATAAGTTCTTTTGTTCTCAAAATGTTCCTAGAGCACTTTGGGAATTAAAATGTTTTTTTTTTTGGAACGTTACCATACTCAATAACATAAAGGTTGAAACCGTCGAAACTTGGAAGTGACCACTCCTGAAGCCCTCAAAATTCACATGCTTCTTAGCATGTGAATCAATTACAGATATAACTTGGATGTCATATGTGAAGGCTGCTTTTGGAACTCAGAGGAATATGAACATTCAAATGACATCAGACTAACACCCCATATCCATCTTCCAGATTTGCTTGAAACTGAAAAGATGTTTACAATAGCAATCAATGTTCCCATTTAGCGCATCACCATCTCAGATGCGCAAGTCGCAAGTCATCGGTCGATTTTTGGATTCACGACGTAAAACCTTCTTTGAGACTACGATGCATCAAGAAAACTCATGAAACTAAATACTTATGCTAATAAGGAGGTCCTGATTAGATTTCATAAGAAATGAGAAGTGACATCCTTAGTCCTTCCAAGTTCCGATATGATTGAAACATGAACATCCAGCAATGCAAGGAAAAAGCCTAAATCGACAGTCTTCTGAACCGATAATGCAATAACACGTTGAGACAATCCTTCCAATGTACATCGCTTCGTTAACGTCCTAAAGACAGCTCCTCCGTAGAACCACAACAGCTCCTCCATAGAGCCACTTCTTCTTTCGAAATCTAAACAGGAAAATCGTTTAACAAAGTACCTATCTCCAAGTTCATCAATCTCAATAAGAAAATGCCTCAAGCATCTCCAGACACTGGAACAGCTCCCCTTAACCCAGATAATAAACAGAAGAAGCAGCAAAACCAGTGTAAAGAGGCTTCAGAGTACGCTTAGGATGACAAATGTATGGCTTATATTCAAAATGAAACAAATGACGAGCACCTACCAGGCCATCACCACCAGTGTTCGCAGGCCCACTCCACATACTGCAAGAACACGCTTATACTCGCTGGCTTTGTAGACTTGCCAACCCATCAGATTTCACAATTAGCCAGGCATTACAACAGCCAAAATACTGAATGCAAAGAGACCCAAGTAGATTTCAGCCAACGAAAGTTGGAGCAGTAACCACATAATTCCACCCCAAAGTTCTGGTAATAATGTCATGGCAGGTAGCAATATACTTCTCTTGACCAACAGAAAGAGAATTTTTTTTTTTTTTGGCAATCTACCGTTAAACTGATCAGGACATCTAAGTCTACAGTTACATTATCTCCCAAGAATCTTTTTTTTTACAGAATCACAGAACAGACACTCATCCTGCATACTTTGGGTGCTAATAATCACGTGAAGTGAGAATTCCACATCAACACTATAAGATATGCCGGTTAAAAGATATTCAAGTCACAAGTGGATATGAAGCACAAACCTCCAAGTTCATCAATCATCAAGAGAAATCAATATTGAGTTAAGCTCCATGGTCGTAGTTGACAAATTTGCATTAAATTCCCGTGAGACGAATGAATGTCATTCAGATGAATACAGAACATTCCGACACCCTTTCATGTGAATCACCCACTAAACAACTAAAATGCATGAATGACGCACGGATTTCGGAGAATATAATTAGAGTGTATGAACAGCAAGCAAATAAGATTGACGCATTAGTTACATATCAGTTCAAACTTCAAAAATAGTAACTGCAACATCTGTATTTTTCCTCATCGCTGACGGCTCACTTTCACCCGCATCTTCATCATCTGTGTAAGGAGAAAGCAAATGGGATAAAGCATTGACATAGGTATCGAGATTATAGTGCTTACTAGATTTCATAACACAATTATCAATAATTAATCAAAAATGTATTAAGATATATATAATTAATTTATTTAGCATGTAAATAATTAATAAAAAAATATTCACGAGTCACATGCGGTAGCACTTTTTTAATTTCATATATTTTTTTTCATGTTTTTAATTATTTTATATTTATAACATTTATATTTATATAACTTTGTAAATATAATTTTTTTGAAGCTTAGTTTTATAATTATCAATAATTAATTAAAATTTAGTAAGATATATGTAATTAATTTATTTAGTATGTAAATATTAATGAAAAAATATTCGTGAGGCCCATGCGGCAATTTTTTTTTTAATTTTGTAAATTTTTTTTGTGTTTATAATTATTTTATATTTATAACATTTATGTTTACGTAACTTTGTAAATATAATTTTTTTTTATTTTGAAGATATATGTAATTAATTTAATTAGACTGCTGCATGGGACCCTCGTGGCATTTTTGAATGCCGCGCAGACCCCTTCTTGATAAATAAAAAAAATTTGGCTCGAATTTGGTAATTTTTTTTAAAACTTATTTTGGAAAAAAACCATACTTCCATCACCATACTTTTCCCATATATATACATACATACATACACACACGTACCTACGAAACTGAAGAGGACGAACATTGTCCAACACAGTTCACCATGTTTACTCCGACTCTCCACACCTTTCTCTTTGCTGTTTTCGCAAGCCTCTTCGTCTCCGCTTGCTGCGACAATCAATCTCAAAAAGATGCGGCTCTGTTCATCTTCGGCGACTCCATTAACGATGCAGGGACCAACAACTACATAAACACCACCGCAGGTTTCAGAGCAAATTTTCCTCCTTATGGCGAGACGTACTTCCGCGTTCCCACCGGCAGATTCTCCGACGGTCGTCTCATTGTTGATTTTATCGGTAACTTCTTCTTTGCCAGGTCGCTTTGTACGCAAATTCTATTTATTTCTTCATGAGTTGCTGCTTGGCTGCGCCACTCCTCCCGCGAGCTCTTCTTTCCCAAGCGTTCTCCCCAGTATTCGCCTTCCCCTGAGCTCCCCAGAAAACTCTGCCTTCTTTTTCTTTGGCTCCCCCTCCCCCTCCGCCGAGAGCTTCTGCTTCCTCCTCCACTCGCTCCCGTCTCGTCTTGTCCTCTCCAACTTGCTCACCAAGTCTGCTTGTGTGGTCATCAATAGACAGAGAGATTTGTGGTCCCTTTCCTGACCGGGTAATGAGTGTGGTGGACCAAGAGACATGTGGGCTGAGGGATAAAAAGACAAAGAAAAGAAGGGTGGGCCTGGAGGAAAGAAAAGCAGTCAGTGTGGGCCTGAGGGAAAAAATGCGGGCTGGGCCCACCCATGCAGGTCTGGATCGAACCTGGTCCGACTCGCCCCTTTTGTCTTTAAATCTTTTCGTTCTGGGTTTTATAATTTTTTTTTTGTACTTTTATATATTGTAATAAAACAAAGAAAAGATGCATATTTAACTAATTAGGCATATTCTATTTTATGAAGAAAATAAAATACAGGACTGCTAAAATTTAGTGTCAACTTGTCTCCTTGACGAAAAGCCTTCTTGCGCTTCAAGCGTTGAGCTTAGGCAGCCGAAGTGGGAATAAGGGGAAGAACACTTTTGTCGGACTCTGACTTGTCCAGACGTGTCTCCCAAGCTTATCCGATGGCTTTGATTCACGAGTCCTCGTCAATGCACGGGAAGAAGGCTTTGTAACAAATACTTAATTATATCACCATACTTTTCCCATATGTATGTACCAAACTGAAGAGGACGAACATCGATCGTCCAACACAGTTCATCATGCCGACTCCGACTCTCCACACCGTTCTCTTCGCTGTTTCCGCAAGCCTCTTCATCTCCGCTCACTGTGATAATCGATCTCGAAAAGATGCTGCTCTGTTCATCTTCGGCGACTCCATCAATGACGCCGGGACCAACGCCTATCTATATAGAAAGATCCTAAACATCACTGTGGACAATGGATCAAATTTTCCTCCTTATGGCGAGACGTTCTTCCACCATCCCACTGGCAGATGGACCGACGGTCGTTTGATCGTCGATTTCATCAGTAACTTCCCTCTTCTTCTTCTTCTTCTTCTTCTTCTTCTCCTCCTCTGGTAACTAGTACGCAAATTATATTTGTTGCCTTCATCGGTTACCGGTTAATTCATTCATCGTTCTATTTGGTTTCTTGTTTCTTTTGGTTATGCAGCTGAACATGCAAAACTGCCGCTGATTCCGCCGTATCTGAAAGATGGTGAATTCATGGGAGGGGCGAATTTCGCATCTGGTGGAGCCGGCGCTTTGGTTGAGACTTATAGAGGATATGTATGTCCATTTTCACCTTTTTTTTTTCCTTTGGCTCGAAGCTTTATTTAACAGGAATATTTCCATTTTTTTGAGACTGCAAGAGAAATGGGAAATGAACAGGTGCGTGTTTTTTGATTTTATCAGGTGGTGGACTTGAAGACGCAGCTGAAGCAGCTTGAACAGCTGGCGAAGAAGCTGAGGAAGGAGATGGGGAGCGAGAAGGCGAAGAGGATTATTAAGGACGGTGTCTACTTAATTAGCATCGGAAGCAATGATTACTTGTTTCCTCTCCTTTTTAATTCCACTCTGTTTCGGTCCCTTTCCAAGGATTACGTGGAGATGGTGATTGGAAACATCACCAGCGTGCTCGAGGTATGAAACCAACAAGAATTCCCATTATCCTCCCGCTCTCCAGAGAAGTATCTTCCAGTTTCACTTGTTAAAATACATTTTGATGAAAGCTTGTGATTTCTTGCGATTTGCGGGGCACGAAGCGACAAAATTCGACTGATCTATCGACAAAAGCTGATGTAAATTGGCAAATTGGAAGATGGCACGAGTTCGAACTGCAAAACATTTTAGCACGTTCGGTAGAGACATATTGCCATGACATTGTCAAACATGAGTATGTGATCCAATGTTGATGATCATTTGTTTAAATCACTAGGTCGTGATTTAATATTCCGCCAAAAATATGTAATATCACCTAGCTAATTATCAGTTTTGTAGCGCCGTGTGTCGCGCAAGTATGTAGAGTTATGCAAAATATTCTGGTGCCTCATTACCTAATAGTCAGCTGACATCTTGAGTGTATCACGATTAGTTCACCTCCTTGAACGATCTTAAGTCGCACTCCTCGTGTTGATTTTGGCTTTCTGGTTTGTCAATTCAGGGAATGTACAAAGTAGGAGGAAGAAAGTTTGCAATGATAGGAATAAGTCCAATTGGGTGTCTGCCAGGCGCGAGAGCATTAGCAAGAAATGGTTCTTGCTCAGGTGAAGCCAACAATCTGGCAAAGCTTCACAACATTGCTCTTACTTCAGTTCTCGCTAAGCTGGAGACTCATCTTCAAGGATTCGACTACACCTACTTCGATTTCTATGCTTCGGTCAGTGAGAGAATCCACCACCCATCCAAATATGGTGAGTTGTTTATGCTCTCTGTGCTCTTAGATTTTGCTTAAGCACCATTGCTCCTGTGCCACCTGTGGGCTTTGCACTTTGTTACATCCCTCGTGTGCCGAATGGAAGTCCTCATTCGCAATTTGTGAAATTAATTCAGGTTTCAAGGAAGCGGAAACCGCGTGTTGTGGCTCGGGTCCTTACCGGGGAAATAGGACTTGTGGAGAGAAGAGAGGAGCGAATGAATTTTCACTGTGCCGTCATCCTGGGAAGCACCTGTTCTTTGATTCCTTCCATCCAACCGAGCGGGCAAACCGGCAATTTGCGCGGTTGATGTGGAACGGGAGTCTTAGTATAATCAAACCTCACACTCTGGAAGCATTGTTCGAACGCGAGGGGGTTTGAATTTCTTTTTTCTTCACAAGATCGTGGGTAAATAACCGCATCCCACTCCAATGTCAAGTAATGAATGACAGGGCATGATGTTGGACCGATTGTATGGTTGCACTTTTGTTAAAAATAATGGGAATGCTCAAATGAGCCACAGTGTTGTTAGAACGTCGCGAGCCCGGAATGCCTTAAAAATTTTTGGGAAAAGTCGGAAAAAAAAAATTGAGATTGATTGTTGCTTGATTCTGAGCTTTTAAATGCAGGTTAAGGGCCCCAAACACGGTGAGCGTTCTTAAGATGTGGTCAGACGATAAACGAACTGATAAGGTGACGTTGATGTTGACGTTGAAACCGACCTGAAAAGCTCGATCAGTTCGGTTCGATTTTCTGATTTTTACTCTTATTTTTTTTTTTTTCCTGAGCCATTGAGTTTTCGACCCGGGAAGTCAGCCTCCTGGAAGGCCTCGAGAACCTCGACAATCGACATGGTCACCACGCAGGACATGTAGCAGAAGTTCTTCGGGGCCATCTTGATGCTGTCTCGGCTCCTGGAGGCGTTGGTCGCCGACGTATTCTTTCCCTTCGTGAAACGACGTGGCGGCCGGTCTGCCGGACGAGATCACCATGACGAAGTCGCAGCTCCTGGATGAGCTGAAGATCAACGTCGGCTGATCTTTCGTCATGCCCAAATCAGGACACCAGGGAACAGCGGAGGGCCGCAGACGACACCCAAGACTGGTTCGTCATAACGGGGATGGCGCGTCGCGACGGCGGGAGACAATCGGCTGTGTCGGGCCCGGTTTGATGTCGCGGCGCCGCGGAGGAAATCTCAGCTGATCCGCAAAGCTGCAAGACTTCACTTTTGCTTGGATTCGAACCGTGCGAGACGTTGCAGTTCGCGGCGCTAGACCACTGCTAGAAAACACGAAGAAGAAGAGGAAGGGAGAGAGACTAAAGCAGAAAAAGGGCGAGGGAGAGCACGAAGAAAGAGGAAGGGAGAGACTAAACCAGAAAAAGGGAGGGGGGAGAGAGAGAGAGAGAGAGCGCAGACTAGTGAACACCGAGCGAGGAGAGAGAGCCCGCTCGAAGGAAAGAAGAAGGCAGATTGGTATCCGTGATCCCATTTGAACTTATCAGAACCAAAGTGAAATGTTAAACTATCCAAATTCTTTCGCCATTAACCGAACCAAAAAAAAAAAAACTGAAAATGCATAAAACTTTGACGAAAAATTTCTAAAAAAGGCCTAAAATCGCTTTATTTTTTCAAATAAGAGCATAAAATTGATATTATTTTAAATAAAAACATGAAGTACTCTCATTATCTCAAATAAGGACTTAAAGTGGATTTTATTTCAAATAAGAGTATGAAATGATTTTATCAATCTCAAACAATGGCATGAAGTAACCTTATCGGTCTTAAAAAAGGTTTGACTCACCAATTAATAGGGGCATTCTAGTTATTTGATCTTTTTTTTTAAAAAAAGTCTTTTATTATTTATTTTTCCTTTTTTAAGTTTTTCAAAATTTAAAAAAGCTATAAAAAAAAAACAAGTTGGAGGGGGTTGCCCTCTTGCCTATGGCTGTCGTCTCAATGCCGATGGGGCGACGATCACTGCAGTTGGGATTGTCGCGCCTTGATGAGGGCTGGCAACCTCACCGACTAGTGGCGAAGGCTTAGTGGTCCTCACCAAACCAATTGGAAAATAGGGACCAAAACTCGATGGCCCGCCGCTGGAACTAGGCGAGGGCCGGCCACTCTCGCCCATATTT
Organism: Psidium guajava; assembly: GCA_016432845.1. Taxonomy (NCBI): domain Eukaryota; kingdom Viridiplantae; phylum Streptophyta; class Magnoliopsida; order Myrtales; family Myrtaceae; genus Psidium; species Psidium guajava. Next base: position 11,944,477 of record CM028231.1, on the reverse strand, counting down.
GGGAGAGGGTTGCGACTATCTCCTAGTCCTGGCAAGGATCACTAGGCCTCGCCATTGGTTGGTAGGGCCGTCGACCCTTGTCGAGACCCCGGTTACCCCCACGGCAATGGCTGCCCCCATCGATGTTAGGGTGATAGCCACAGGCGAGAGGGCATCCCCCTCCAGCTTGTTTTTTTTTAATTTAATTTACACTTTGAAATTACATTTTTTAAAAAAATGCCATTGATCGATTGGAAAAATTGGTCAATTCGCCGATCGATGAGATCGGACCTTTATTTGAAACAACTATAGCCACTTCAAGTCATTCTTTGAGGTAATGATGACACTTCAGGCCCTTATTTAAAATAAAGTTCACTTTATACCCTTATTTGAAAAAAAAAGAGCACTCGGGGTCCCTTTTTTTTGAAAATTTTCCAAATTTTGATTCAAGTCGATTTAGTTTAGGTTTTGATTTAGTTTTCAACTTAGGTCCGACACCCCTACCAGCAAGTAAGTCTTGCACGTCCGTAAACTAACAAGATACTTATTAAAATGTTGGGGTACGGGTGAGCCGCAATAAGAGGAAAAACGGAGGTGAGAGTGCCTCTTGATCGTGTTAGCCATTAGTGTGCTATAGTGCTCACATGAAGAACTCATTTTGAATTATCATATCTAGATCTGTCAAAATGGGTTATAAACCCGTTTCTCAATCTACGTATGATGAACTTAGTTGGCAAATGCATTAGTTATATTCAATAAATAAGTCATAAATTTGTTTAAACATAAAAAAAAATGCTAAACTGATCATCCTTCACAAACTGATGGTGAGATGATCAGTTAGCAACTTCAAACATAATATGGCAAATGCATTCTCTCTTGCATTCACTCGATGTCGCGCTTGCTCACTCCGCTTCTCACCTAAGTATAGATATGAGTTTTTCTATATTGGACTAAATATGAAAGCGTATCACTCATAAGCAGGTTAAGTGGAACTATTTAGATCGGATCATTTATGACGCGATTCAAACTAGACCAAACCCACCAGTTTGGTAGGTTTGTTCATAGCATTTGTGCTATTAAAGTGGGCTTGTGCACAGAACTGGAAGCGATCACAAATGGGTTTGGAAGGCGTCTCCTTGACGAAGGCATTCTTGGGCTGTAAGCCCCTAAGTATCGAGCTTGTCGGCCGAAAGAACGTAGGAAAACCCAACCCCCCCCCCCCCCCCCCCCCCCCCCAAAAAAAAAAAAAAAACTCGTTCAGACGTATCTCCCCCGTTGGTCCAATGCATCTCCCGAGTTCCGTTAGTCCTGCTGAGTGCGCGGGAAGAAGACTTTGTGACGACGACTCTGTCACTCTCTTGTCCATATACATGGTATCAAGCGAATACACTTCAAACCTGAGTGCGACGAACATTCTCGCAGGCACTCACAGTTCATCATGTGGGCTCCTAGATAGAACTAGAAGCGATCATAAATGGGTTTGGAAGGTGTCTCCTTTAAGAAGGCCTTCTTCGGCTGTAAGCCCGTAAGCGCTGAACTAGTCAGCCGAAACAACGTAGGACCGCCACGACTCGTTCAGTCGTGTCTCCCACGTTGGTCCAATGTATCTCCCGAGTTGCATGAGTCCTGGTTAGCGCGCGGGAAGAAGACTTTGGGACGACGACTCTGGTCACTCTCTTGTCCATATATATGTATGACATCTAGCGAATACACTTCAAACCTGAGGGCGACGAACGTTCTCACATGCACTCACAGTTCATCATGTGGACTCCGAGTCTCCGCACCATTTTCTTCGCCAGTCTTGCAAGCTTCTTCGTCTCCGCTCGCTGCGCCGATCAGTCCAGTAAAGATGCCGCTCTGTTCATCTTCGGCGACTCCCTCAATGACGCCGGGACCAACAACTACATAGACACCCTCTTCAGAGCAAACTTTACTCCGTATGGCGAGACGTTCTTCCACCATCCCACCGGCAGATTCACTGATGGTCGTTTGATCGTCGATTTCATTGGTAACTTCTTTGTTTCATTCCTTATGGTAACTCTGTGCGAGAATTCTATTTGTTTCCTTCATCAGTTACTACTGCTTAATTCGCTCATTGTTCTATGTGGTTTATGCTTTTAAAAAAAAAAAATTCTTTTGGTTATGCAGCTGAATATGCAAATCTGCCGCTGATTCCACCATATCTTCAAATGAAAGGCGATGAATTCATGGGAGGGGCGAATTTCGCATCCGCCGGAGCCGGTGCTTTGGTCGAAACTTACAGAGGATTTGTACGTCTCTTATTTATCCGTTTATTCTTTCGGCTCGAAGCTATAATCAACTTGAATATTACCACTTCTGGAGACTGCAAGAAAGATGGGAAATGAACTCGTTCGTGCTGTTGACTTATCAGGTGGTGGACATGGAGACGCAGCTGAAGCAGTTTGAACTGCTAGAGGAGAAGCTGAGGAAGAAGATGGGGAGTGAGAAGGCTAAGAGGATAATTAAGGAGGGCGTTTACTTCTTTAGCATCGGAAACAATGATTACTTCATGCCCCTCACTTTTAATCCAGATCTGTTTCAGTCCATTTCCATGGAAAATTACGTGGGGACGGTGATGGGAAACATCACCACCGTGCTGAAGGTAATAAATTCTATCGACCTTGCAATTTTCAGGCACAAATCGACACAATTCAAGTATAGAACCACGCAAATAAATGTTTAGGTGTTATCTGAGCGTATTCGATGAGCTCATCCCCCCTGCGATTTTAAAGGGGCACTCCTCTGCGTACATACACCGTTAATTTTTTTGGCATTTTCAAAGGGATGATTTGGCTTTCTGATTTGTCCTTTTCAGGGAATATACAAAGTAGGAGGGAGAAAATTTGCAATGATGGGATTAGGGCCAATTGGGTGTGTGCCAGCCATGAGAGTACTGACCAAAAATGGTACTTGCTTAGGTGAAGCCAACAAGCTCGCCAAGCTTCACAACATTGCTCTTACTTCAATTCTCACAAAACTGGAGACTCAACTACCAGGATTCGAGTACTCCTACTTCGACTTCTACACCACAGGCAGTGATAGTCTCCAATACCCATCAAAATATGGTAAGTTGTTTTGGCTCTGGTGGATTCACGCTTGTTATATCGCCTCATGTAATAAATTATAAGTTCACTTACTTTTGAAACGTGGAAATCGATTTAGGTTTTAAGGAAGCGAAGACAGCATGTTGCGGTTCGGGTCCTTTTAGGGCGTATCCGACCTGTGGAGGCGACAGAGGGGTGGGGGGATATTCACTATGTCGTCATCCCGAGAAGTACGTGTTCTTTGATGCCAACCATCCAACGGAGAGAGCTAACCAGCAAGTTGCGCAACTGATGTGGAATGGAAATCTCAGTACAATCAGGCCTCGTAACCTAAAAGCATTGTTCAAACATGAGGGCGTTTAATTTTTTTTTTCCCTAGAATTATAGGTAAATAATCACATCCCTCGAACGTCACATTGTGAATGAGGAGGCATGATGTTGGATTTGCGGTATGGTTACTCTTCTGTTAAAGCATAAGGATGTTTAAATGAATCCTAGTATTATTCGAACGTGGATAGACTTGAATGCTTCGTGGAAAAGTCTGGAAAATGAGATTGATTATTGCTTGATTCTATGCTTCCAAATGCATTTTAAGGGCCCAAAACATGGTGAGCCTTCGTAAGACGTGGTTAAAGGATAAAGAACTGATATTAAGATTCCGCGTGTTTCGCAAAAATTATTTTCCTCATTTTTCAGCATTTGGATCACTTGCGAAATGGAGTCGACGGAGAATTTAGGCTTAAAGTTACAAAATCAAAAAAATGATTTTCTCTTGAAAAATTAAGAATGAAAATACTGGAAAAGAAGAGGGGAGACAGTCGATTGCATCATGCAACCCATTAAACCATGGGCTGGATTAATTATCCATTCAATTATCGGAGATGGACCTAGCCCTGTCCCACCAATATGTTTAAAAAGTTATATATATGGGTGTGTGTTAAGATCTCCTGCAAAATTATTATACTAGCTCCACCTGTATAATTGAAAATAAATTATTTAAAAAATATTTTTATAGGAAAAAACCTCTTATGTCTTTTACAAAAATGAATAAACGAAAAATAAATTTATCGTTCATTAAAATATTTGGATAAATACGTTAATAGGAGCTAAATACGTCTTTAATCGTTTTTCTCATTGGTTGATTTTTGTCATATCTTGAAACTCTACAGCCTTTCTACGCCTTTTGCTAATATTGTCTTAGGCTCCGTTTCACGGAAAATAAAATATATGTACAAAAAAAAAAATTCAGGGCAAAAATCGTCCACCTCAATGCTGCTCAGCCACCGGAATAGGGAACGTTGAAAATCGACATTGATGGAATTTTCTCAGGAGCTACAAATGAAGGCACAGTGGCTGGAGTTTGCCTAGATAGCTCCAAGAGACTCCCTTAAAGTGCAATTTCCTATTAACCCTTAACCTAATGTTCGGAAAAAGGTAATTACTAGGCAATTTATTAAAAGACCGTGGTGCAGTAAGCACTCAATCAGGTAAAATATGTCAAATATTAAATTGAAATGTATACATGCAAATCAAATTTACAATGACGATATTTAAAGAGAACAACTCCTATCCGCGAATCGGGTGTATAAAAATGGACCGGATTAGATGTTGGTCTGGATGTCTTGCGAGCACTGTTCCGGGCTTGAGCTAGTTGCGACGGGTTGCTGAATGGGAACTTCGTTGAGCTCGTCGATCTGGACGTCTTCCGAGCAACGAGACGTGATGGAGCTCTTGTAGCTCGCCTCCTCTTCATCGGCCAATCCCTGCTCTTCCTTCTCTCATAAGGATCGCGCCATCGTCGCTGCCAACTATGAGGCCAACTCCTCAAGTTGCGACGACGGCGACCGCCGCCTTGTGCCGGCTTGCCCGCACCACTCCTCACTCGAGCTCTTCTTTCCCAGGCGCTCTCCCCTATATTCCGGCTTCCGCCGTCCCCAGAAAACTCTCCCTTCTTTTTCTTTGGCTCCCCCACCGATGAGAGCTTCTGCTTCCTCCTCCACCTGCTCTCGTCTCGTCTCGTCTCGTCTAGTCCTCTCCGACGTGCTCACCAAGTCTGCTTGTGTGGTCCTCAATAGACGGGGATTTGAGGTCCCTTGCCTCACCGTGCGATGTGGGTGGTGGATCAAGGGACATGTGGGCTAAGGCATAAAAAGACAGAGAAGATATAGGTGGGCCTGCGGGAAAAAAATGCGGGCTGGGCTCACCCATGCGGGTCTGGATCGAACCTCGTCCGAATCTTTTCGTTTTGGGTTAACAAGTAGTAAAAAGCGACTATATATTTGGTTAGACTTGTCTCCTTGACGAAAGCCTTAGGAGATTACGTGGGGATGGTGATTGGAAACATCACCGCGGTGGTCAAGGTACGAAACTAACAAGAATTCCAATATCCACCCACCCTCAAAAAAGTATTTTCTAGTTTCACTTTAAGCGCAAAAGGTTAGGGTCCCAATGGACCAAAAAAAAAAAAAATTAATTAAGGATTGAATTAACATAATTGCAATAAATTTATGATATTTTTTGGTAATTTTTTTCACTTTTATGGATCTTATGATATCTTGAAATTTCTGCAAATGGATACGATTTGACGGCTCTATGTACAAAAGCTAATGTATATCAAAATAAACTCCAAAATGAAAGGAATTCACGTTACATGATCTTTTAAGCATGCTCAATAGAAATATTTCGCGTTGACACGGCTAAACATGTGTGCTTAATAAGCTGTGTCCTTTTCAGGGGATATATGAAGTAGGAGGAAGAAAATTTGCAATAACGCAATAATTGGAGTGGGGCAGGGCTGTTCGGCAAGCAGAAGAGCATCAACCGGCAATGGTTCTTGCTCAGTCGAATTCGACAATCTGGCAAACCTTCACAACGTTGCTCTTACTTCAGTTCTTACTAAGCTGGAGACCCAACTCCAAGGACTCGAGTACTCCTACTTCGACTACTACACTTCAGGCGGTGAGAGACACCAGTACCCATCAAAATATGGTGAGTTGTTTGTGTTCTGTGCACTTATTCTGCTTGAGTTTTTTAAGCATCATTGCTTCTATGCCACATGTGGATTTGTTCTCTTTACCGCTTGTTTGCTGACTAAAAGTCCTTATTTTGGATACGTGAAATCGATTCAGGTTTTGAGGGAGAGAAAACCGCGTGTTGCGGGTCGGGTCCTTATAGGGCAAATTCCACGTGTGGGGGACAAAGAGGAGTGAAGGAATATTCATTGTGCTACCATCTTGAGAAGTACGTCTTCTTCGATGCCCACCATTCGAGCAAGAGGGCTAATCGGCAGTATGCGCGGTTGATGTGGAATGGGAACCTGACTGTAGTCAAACCTCGCAACGTGAAAGCATTGTTCAAGCATGAGGGTGCTTGAATATATTTTCTTTCTTTCTTTCTGGAAGTAATAGTTAAATAATTACATCCCTCTCTAATGTCATATTATGAATGACGAGGGATAATGTTGGGATGATTGTATAGGTGCGCTTATATTAAAGAACGAGGATGTTCAAATGAGCCCTAATATAGCTCATATTCAGATGCTACGGATGGACTTATGAGATCAAGAAGATGAGCCCTAATATAAAGAGAAGGTACTTGTGAAATCAAAGCTCGCAATTATTAGCTCATATTTTGATGGTACGGATGGACTTATAACCCATGGGTGGATAACCAAAATTAAAAAAAGCATGGATGCTTTGTCCGGTTCTACAATGGAGTCCAAGGATTTGCTCCTCGACATAAACTTAGGCTAGAACCTGGATCCGATCCAAGGTCTATGTATCATGTCGGACAACTTGTCAAGTGCAGGGTTACTGGTTCTATCCCTACGGCACGAAGGATCGATCTAAGTGATATGGCCAAATCGCAGCAAATTGCAAAAAGAAAATATTTTCTTAAGGATTAAAATCAAATTTCTAAAACTTGAGGGATTATTTTTGCAAATAACCAAAATTGACGCGTAACACTTTAAGGGTGATTAAGCTTCATCATTAGATGGGGCTACACAATTACAATCAGGGATGTGCATGGTCCGGGACAGTCCGGACTAGTATGAAATTGAGGACCGGACAGATAATCCCTATCCCTAAATTTTTGGGATCGGAGAGCGAACCGGAACTGGACTGGCCCGGGACTAATGGTGCGGTCTAGTGCTAATGAGATCACTAACACTAGTATTTCAATTTTTTAATATTTTTTCCTAATTGCACAATATATATGGCTTTGCATGAATGCAATGGCGGGACAACATTCCCAACTCACAATCGCCAGGAATGCAATGAAGAGAAAAATCAAGGGAAACATAAAAGCTAGCTGCAACTCTTTTAAGTACATGCAACTAGAGTATCACCAAATTGACGCCCTTCACTAAAGAATTCTGCGGTAATTAGCAATAGATGAAATTCAAAATAAGTAACCAATAGACAATTAAACTACGAATTTAGAATTTACTGTGACAGATTTGAAGTCCCGAGAAACATCAAGATTATATATATATTCCGGACGGTTCAATCCGTTTCCATTCACCATGGAATAGGGGACCGGGGACCGGACCGCCACTCTCAAGGACCGGACTAACCTAGCTGTTCCTTATTAGGTTCAGGCCGATCCGATCTAATTTGCTCACCCCTAATTAAAATACACGGCCACAAAAGGAAGAGAGAGCCTTGAAGAGCGAGGGACCTAGCTGCAGAGGGAGCGTCGGCCATAAGAGAGAAAGGACGAATTTGAGATGCGCAACCTTGACCAGAGAACAAAAGGACAAAAAAAAAGGGTTGATCCTTCGTTATCATCACGATTCTCCTCTTTCCTGTTCTTCTGTTTGACTATTTTTTTTTTTCCAGGTTTCGTTGGTGGTTTTCACTTGTAGAGACACGCCAAAGAAAGAGAAAAGTCCAACGACTCTCCTTCGTTCCGCGGCCTACACCCACGCAACTGAAGCAAGGCCACATCACACGAGGCATCAAAATCTAGGTTTTCTGATGAAGCCTGCGGGGATTTCCAGAGATGATATCGCCAAATTGGAGCAAATTGCAAAAAGAAAATATTTTCTTAAGGGACAAAAAGGGGAAGTTGATCCTTCATTATCGTCATGTTTCTCCTGCTCCCATTCTTCTTTTTTTACTATTTCTTTTTCTAGGTTTCATCGGTGGTTTTCACTTGCAGAGACAAGCCAAAGCGGAGAAAAGTCCAATGACTTTGCTTCCTTCCGCAGCCCACACCCACGCAACTGACGCAAGACCACATCACACGAAAGAGGGTTCTCAAGGCTGTTGTTGATCATCAGTAAATCAATTCCAATCGCTCCAGCCTTGGACCATCTAGATCGAGCCACCGAGCAACCCCTTTTCCGAAAGCCTAGACACCAAAAAATAAAGCAGTCCATGGAGAGAGAAAAGCTTCAGCGTAGGCTGAAGCCGCGCATGGCCGAATATGAGATTCTCGATTGATATAAAAAAAAAATTTAAAAGATCCTCTCAGTTATTGACCAGCGTTTTCAGGAAAAGAGTGTTTGGGTATTTGTCCTTTTTAATTATTATGAATCACCGAACACTTGCAGGTTTGATGTATTTGTATGTTCTTTGAAAATCTCAGTCAAGTAATTAACAAAATCTCAAGGGGGACCGGCACTTCCGTACGAGTGTGCATTGGCGGTTATAACATTCACTATCCTTTTACTTAATTACAAAATAAAAAAGAAAAAAATTGACAGGTTTTCCAGTACCCTAGAACCTATGATAGGTTAGATTCTAGATTTCATAGTATGATGGATAGGTTCTAGGTTCCAAAAAATAAGGTTCTAATTCTAATAGGTAGATTCCAGATTTCACGTTCTAGGTAGAACCCGAAAACGCTCACCCTTACCAAAAACAACTCGAATAAAAGGCATTTTTACAATCAACGAAAAAATCTCTTTAAAATCAATTCCATTCTTTTGACGAAAACCCTTTATAACAAGCCCAGTTTTGTATCGTGGTTTCAAATTGCTTTCTTCCATCTTTAACTTGTACACCCACTTATTTGTGAGTGTTCTCTTGTCTTTAGGTAACTTCATCAATTTAAATGTGTGGTTCTCATGCAAAGATTTGAGCTTGTCTCGCATAGCTTCATGCCACTCATTCCTTTGATCATATGATATAGACTCTTCATAAGTTTCTAGCTCTCTTGCATCAGTGAGTAATACATATTCATGTGGTTGATATTTTATAAGGGTCAACGTTCTTTTTCTGATCTTCTAACTTGAGGTAGGATCGATTGTTCTTGCTCAATTAGCCAACCGGTTCGCTCTTGCTCAACTGGTTCCCTCATCTCAATTGAAGAATCAACATTATATGATGATTCACCCTCTTCATTATTTTCATGCATTTCTCCCCCATGATTTTTACTCAATACGGTAATAGAATTTGGGCTAAAAATAACAATGTATTGAGCTACATTCTTTGGTTTCCTTAGCTTGTTGATGTCTTTAATGGTTTGATGATAAATAAATAAAAAACACCACATTTCGGCTTTTAATGACTTTCTTTGTAGCTAGATCCCATAATTTATAGCTAAACTCTTCATGTCCATAACCCAAGAAGATGTATTGTTTAAAATTGTCATCGAACTTGGATCGTTCATATCTTGAAACATGTACAAATTCCCGGCAATCGAACACTTTTAGATAACTGTAAGAAAAATCATTCCCACTGTGAACTCTTTAAGGAGCATCCCCTTAAGAGGAACTGATGCAGAAAGATTTATCAAGTCCATGGTCATTCTCATTGCTTCACCTCAAAATAACTTAGGGAACTTCGTATGAGATAGCATGCACTGAATCTGGTCATTAATCATCTAGTTCATTTTCTCTGCTGCCCCATTATATTGTGATGTCTTCGAGACAGTCTTCTCAAGCTTGATACCATAATCCCTGCAATAATATTCAAATGGGTCTCTATATTCATCACCTTTGTTAGCTCAATCATGTTTCAGCTTCATTCCGATTTCTCTTTCCACGTTGACATGAAATTGTTTTAAAGCTGCAAGCACCTAGTCTTTAGATTTTAAAGCAATAGCTCATACATTTCTAGAGCAATCATCGATATATGTCACAAAGTATAATATACCTCCAACTGTTCTAGCATGCATGCAATAAGCATCAATATGAACTAAATCAAGTACATTATATTTTGTGTGTGGAGATGAACTATGAAATAAGAATCGATGTTGCTTGTCCGTAAGGAGCACATTCCATCATATTTCTCTCCTTTAGTAGTAAAAAATTCTTTCTAGTAAGAGTCTCGAGCCCTTCTCGCTAAAATGACCAAGTCTCATGTGCCATAGGTCAATTGAGGAGTCCACCACTAATTTACCTCTTCTCATATCAATTTTGCTTGCGTGGTGTAGATAGTGCATGTCTCCTTGCCTTTTGCCTCTACTACAAAGCCTTTAATCGATTTTCATTTGCCATTATATAAGAAATTGCAATACCCGCCGTCATCTAAAGCACCCATGGAGATCAAGTAAAGTTGAACATCTAGAATATGTCTCACATTTTTCATAAGTAAATTACAACACATATTGGTCTCCAAATAAACATGTCCCATGTTGATAACTTTGGAACCACCACTATTTCCTATCATAACAGAATCAAAGTCACCATTACGATGAGATGTAAAGTAGTCACACTATGAGGTGACATGAAGAGAATTGACGGAATCAACAACCTAGCTAGAGTCTTGGTATGTAAAGTTTATACAAGTGTCGTCACAAATGAACACATTATTGCTATTGGATGTACCCACCGTTGTAACCTATTTCTCTTCTTTTTTTTCTTTTTCTATTTCTGTCATGGGATTTATCTCTTTTTGGTAGCCAACATTCTTTAGTATAATGTGTCAACTTGCTACAATTATAACAATTCACACTTCTCTTAGGCCTTGACTTTGACTTTCCTATTAAGTTGTCCATGTCATTACTTTGAAACTTTCTGTGATTGACTTCTTGTCCTATTTGGCAATGACTAGTGCCTTCGATTTAGAAGCATAATTCAAATATTTTTTCCCCTGTTTCTTCATTGAAAAAGCTTTCTTTAATCATACACATAGAAAGCATACCGTAAATAGCCGAATTGTTTAATGCCACAATCAAGGTGGCCCAACTATTAGGAAAAGTACCAAGCAATAGACATGATTGCAATTCATCACCAAGGTCAATCTTAGGATTTGTCAATTGATTTACAACATCTTAAAATTCACTCAAATGCTCCGATATGCTACTTCCCTCCTTGTATCACAAAGTCACAAGTCTTTTTACTAGCAAAACTCTATTTTGTGGAGTTATCCTCTCATAGAGATCTTGTAGTTTCTTCCATAAAGTATTTGTCTTCGTTTCTTGAGCAACATGGTTAAATACATTATCATCAATCCATTGTCAAGTAAGCTCAACCGTTTTCTAATTCATTTGCTCCCACTCTTTGTCTTTCTTGTATCCTTGGGACTCATCAGCATCAACATGATTAAATAAATCTTTGCAATATAATATATTTTTCATCCGAGGCTTCCATATGAAATAATCCAAGGCACGTAACTAAATATGGTGCCACTTGTATGCTCCATTTAACTCTAGAATCTCAACAATAGTTCCGATACCGCTTTGTTGGGAAAAAACGGGCAGTACTTTGCCATAAACTAAGACAATCCAATACCGAAATCTCCCTTGAAACTAAATCGACTTAGTCTAGCAACAACTGACACAATATATATATATATATAGTAAAACAATCTCAAGACAAGTGAAAATGATAGCGAAATGATAGTAAGACAGACAATACATCAAGATTTAGTGAAAAATCCAAAATAGGAAAATACCACGAATGGCCCAAAAAAATCACTAATCACCGAGAATAGTATGTACACAAAGAAGTTCCTCACAATTACACACTAGATGCTTCATATAAAAAATACAAGAGCATTTTCTTGTCACAAAAGTAAAACAATAAAAAATAAGATAAGAAAATCCTAAGCGCGATTGGAGAATTCGAAAACAAATCTCAATGAACGAAATCAATCACCTCCTAACTCTTGATCACACGAATAATATATCGGAATTTGAGCGAATTTCGAGGGCGTTTGGCTTTTGCCTTTTTTTCTTCTTCTTCTTCTTTTTCTTCTATCGATGGCCGAGAGTCCTCCCCCGTTTCACTCTCGTTCTCTCTCCTCTGTTTTTCACGCACTTTCGGGCACTCTCTGGACAGACATGAACAAAAAGACAGCCCTTCTCCTTTTGCCTTTTTCTTTGGTTTTTCATTTTTGACTTTTCTTTGGGTTCTTCTTTATTTTGTTTTCTTTTACTAAGTTAGCTAGGCTCCTCGTAAGAGGCGGACCCGGCCAACACTTATAGATATAGAATTTTATGCTGGCGAATTAGTCCAGATGGTGGGTTAGCCAGAAGTGTGCTCTTGTGCGCTGCTCACACGGGGAACTCGTTTTGAATCATCTAAAGCCTCTGATATGTCAAAGTGGGCTTGTGTAGAAAGCGACTCTAGATTGGTCGGACTTGTCCTCTTGACGAAAGCTTTCTTGCGCTTCAAGCGCCGTGCTTAGGCGGCCGAAGTGGGGAACAAAAGTAAAGAACACATGGTCGGACTACGACTTGTCCAGGCGTATCTCCCAGAGTTTATCCGATATATCTCCCAAGTTCACGAGTCCTGGTCAATGTACGGACAGAAGACTTTGTAACAAATACTTCTGTCACCATACTTCTCCCATATACAGGAACAAAACTGAAGAGGACGAACATCCTTCAACACCATTCATCATGTCGACTCTGACTCTCCACACCGTTCTCCTTGCTGTTTTCGCAAGCCTCTTTGTCTCCGCTCGCAGCGACAATCATTCTCGAAAAGATGCTGCTCTGTTCATCTTCGGCGACTCTGTTAACGACGCGGGGACCAACAACTACATAAACACCACCGCAAGTTTTAGAGCGAACTTTCCTCCATATGGCGAGACGTTCTTCCGCTATCCCACCGGCAGATTCACCAACGGTCGTCTCATCGTCGATTTTATCGGTAACTTCTATTTTGCACAAATTCTATTTATTTCCTCGTGAGTTACTGCTGAATTTATTTGTTGTTCTGTTCTGTTTTTTTTTTTTTTTTGGTTTTCTGTTGGTTATGCAGCTGAATATGCAAATCTGCCGCTGATTCCACCGTATCTCCAAATGAAAGATGATGAATTCATGAGAGGGGCAAATTTCGCATCGGGCGGAGCTGGCGCTATGCCTGACATTTATGAAGGATATGTATGTCCATTTTCACCTTCTTTTTTTGGCTCGATGCTTTACTTGACATGAATACTTCCATTTTTTTTAGACTGAAAGAAAGATGGGAAATGAACAAGTTCGTGTTTTTAATTTTATCAGGTGGTGACTTTGAAGACGCAGCTGAAGCAGCTTGAACAACTAGAGAAGAAGCTGCAGAAGGAGATGGGGAGCGAGAAGGCGAAGAGGATAATTAGGGGCGGCGTTTACTTGATCAGCATCGGAACCAGTGATTACTTCTTTTATAATCCAGATCTGTTTTCCATGGAAGATTACGTGGGGATGGTGATTGGGAACATCACCACTGTGCTCAAGGTACGAAACTAACAAGAATTCCAATATCCACCTGCTCTCGAGAAAGTATTTTCTAGTTTCCCTTCAAAAGTAGACTTTATGGACCTTTGTGATTTCCTGCAACATGAGTTCAGGCACGCAAAGTGAATTCAACGGCTCTATTGCTGCTACATTTAAGCTTAGAAAAGGATTTTGTCCCAAGAAAAAATCGCGAATAGCGGACGAGCTCTGTCACCTTCTTCTCCACTTTTTACCTAACTAAAGGAAAACCTAACATTCAGCCTCGTGTCTTCAGAATTTTCAATTTGCAAATTCACCTTCGAACTGAACTTCACCATCATCACTACTCCTTTCCATTTCTTCTGCAACGCAAGAAGAGCTGGGCTACACTAGAGAGCATCAGGCACGCAAAGTAGATTCAAAAGCTCTATGTACCAACAAGCCAACGTATATTCACAAATTCAAAAACAACACGAATTCAAAGGACATGATCTTTAAGCATGCTTTATAGTGAGATATCTTAATGGCACAAGTACACATGAGTTCTTAACCCGAACTGACAAGCGAGTACGAGATGCCGACCCTTAAGTTTGATTCTAATCGGATTTCTTTCTCATTCTCTTTTTCATGTGCCATGATTTGACATCCAGTTAAGATCTAGTATATGGCTTAGTTAATTGTTCTCTATATAGCTCCGTGCATAGCACAAGTGTAGAATTGCGCTAGGTGTCTTTCTATACGATGGTCAGTTGGTATCCGAGCGTATCTCGACTAATTCATCTTTCCGAGAGATTTTAAAGGCACACGCCTCTATGTACATACACCATATAGTGTGTGTTTGCAAGGGAACCTTCTTGTTCTAGCCTCGCGATAACTAGACTTGCTAAACATCTGGTGATTGTTATTGCATTTCGAGGGGTTGATATGGCTCTCTGGGTTCTACTTTTTCAGGGAATATATGGAGTAGGAGGAAGAAAATTTGCAGTGATTGGAGTGGGGCAATTTGGCTGTGGGCCAGGCACGAGAGCATCAACCGGAAATGGTACTTGCTTAGTCGAATTCAACAATCTAGCAAAGCTTCACAACGTTGCCCTTACTTCAGTTCTTACTGAGCTGGAGACTCAACTCCAAGGATTCGAGTACTCCTACTTCGACTACTACACTACAGGCGCTGAGAGAATCCAATACCCATCAAAGTATGGTGAGTTTGTTTGTGTTCTGCGCACTTGATTTTGCTTGAGTTTAAGCATCATTTTGCTTCTATGCCACCTGTGGATTTGTACTTTTTACATCGCGAGGGTTCTGAATGGAAGTCCTTATTTTCGATATGTGAAATCAATTCAGGTTTCAAGGAAGGGAAAACCGCGTGTTGCGGTTCGGGTCCTTATAGGGGAAATTTCACCTGCGGAGGCCAGAGAGGAGTGGAGGAATATTCGTTGTGCCGTCATCCTGAGAAGTACTTTTTCTTCGATTCCAACCATGCGAGCGAGAGGGCTAACCAGCAGTTTGCGCAGTTGATGTGGAACGGAAGTCTGAGCGTAGTCAAACCTCGCAACCTGAAAGCATTGTTCAAGCACAAGGGTGCTTGAACCTTTTCTCGTTTTCTTTCGTTCTTTCTTGAAATAGTAGTTAAATAATCACACCCCTCTCGATCGAATGTTATATATTATGAATAACGAGAGATGATGTTGGATTGATTGTGTTGAGATATGATTCATATTGTCCTACGATAGAAAAGCACGTGGGTCATACCGTTCAAATGAGCCTTGGTATTGCCCAAAATTCTTCAAACTTGAATTCCTTAAATGTTTTGTGAAATGTTTTGAATAAATGAGATTCATTATCGCGTTGGTTCAGTGCTTTTAACAATAATTCTAGGGCCCGGCAGGGTGGACGTCCTTAAAAGAATTGAAAGTAAGAAAAAGAAGAGGAAAGAGCGTTGGTCGCGTTGTGCGGCCCATCCAACTGTGCTGTGAAAATATTGCTGATTTTATCGGTATAACTTCTCTGTGTCCTCGCCTTTTCTTCCCCGCCATGAATGATCGATTGCGTAATCAAAGTCCTTTCGGGCTATTCGGCTGAATATGCGAAGCTGCCGCTGATCCCACCATATCTCCAGCTGAAGAAGGGCGAGTTTGCGGGAGGGGCGAATTTCGCGTCCGGTGGAGCTGGCGTTTTGCCCGACACTTACCAGGGGCTCGTGCGTCGAGTCTCTTTTCTTTGATGCCTTTCTATGTACCGCTTCTGGGGCCGTCTTCCTTAATTTTTGCTGCTGTAGGCGGTGGATCTAAAGACGCAGCTGAAGCAGTTCGAGAAGCTGGTGAAGGATCTGAGGAAGAAGATGGGGGACGAGAAGGCGGAGAGAATAGCTTCGGAGGGCGTTTACATGGTCAGCATCGGAGGCAACGATTACTTGTCCCCGGTTCTGAGCAATCCAGCTCTGTTTCAGTCCATTTCCATGGCGGATTACGTGGGGATGGTGGTCGGCAACATCAGCTCTGTGCTCGAGGTAAAATGCAAACCATTGGTTTCCGTCTGCTCGCCACGTTCAGGTGGGGCCCATTCTAATTGGTCTCACACGTGGGGCCCATTCTAATCGGTCTCCCGCCTGTACATATAATATTTCCCCCTTTTTTTCTTTGAAGTTTACGACTTATTTTTTAAATTTTGTTTTTATTGAGTCTATCGTCGATATAGAAAAATAATTTGAACATTAAATTTTTAATCATCAATATGCTGAAGGATTTAAATTCAGAACCTATTTGAAATATAAATATCACTCATTTCCTTTTTGGTCAAATTACATGTCACTTATTCAACGGTAGATTTCCAATGATACTTCTATGGAAAATTGCGTGCCTAAAAAATTATAAATTGAATTATTGGCTTTATCAATTCGATTCGCTGGCTCTCTTATCTGCTTTGTCAATGGGGCCGCACTATTGGGAGGATTTTGTTGACCAAAGCATGTTCTTGTTTGTAGCTTAGTGGGTAAACGATCGCTCAAAGAACACTTGGTGGTACTCACCCATCGGTGGCCCAGCTGGTTTGCACTCTAATTCTTTCACGAGAGGTCCTGGTTCAAACCTTGCTGGGTGCTGGTAATTTAAACGGAGGGTCGTGCTGGTGGGAAGCTGCGCTAGCCCTCCCGGAGGATTAGTCGATGTGCGCGATCCGTACGAACGCTGGCCCGGACACCTTCGATACAAAAAAAAAAAAACAAGAAGAACACTTGGTGGTCATTATTTGTTTCTAGGTTGTGTATTGTCCAATTTGAGCGTGAGTCAATAAATTTGACCTTTTTCCCTTGTTCTAATGCTAAATTGGATGTGATCTCACCTTTGTCGATTATCACAATTGATCTTTCTAGGTAGATTGTGATAAATGGAAGACTGAATTTTCATTTTTCAGGGAATATATAAAGTTGGAGCAAGAAAATTCGGATTTTTCGCGATGGTGCCTATTGGATGTCTCCCAAACGTCCGATTGTTCACTCGAAATGGTTCTTGTTCAAGACCAGCCACCGAGTTAGCGAAGCTTCACAACGTGGCTTTTCCCGCTACTTTGGCCAAGCTAGAGACTCAATTACGAGGATTCAAGTACTCTTTCTTCGACTTGTACACTTCCCTTGCCAAAAGAATCCAATACCCATCAAAATATGGTCAGTCACTTGCATACTTTTTGCATAAGTTAAACTTTTCTCTAGGTTGTCGCTAATCTCGCGAATTAAATTTCAGGTTTCAAGGACGGGAAATCGGCGTGCTGTGGCTCGGGTCCATAAGGGGGAACCATAGCTGTGGAGGCATGAGAGGGGTGAAAGAGTATTCGTTGTGCCCTAATCCCGAGGAGCACGTGTTCTTCGATTCCTACCATCCGAGCGAGAGGGCTTATCGACAATTTGCGCAATTGATGTGGAATGGAAGTCTGCGCACAACCAAGCCTTATAACCTAGAAGCGTTGTTCAAACAAAGGAACATTTGATCTCTTGTCCTTTTCAAAGGTTTGGGCAAACAATGGGAATTAAGCTTCATCTCATGAATAAATGAGTCATATTATTACGGTTTAAATTGGGATTGCATTACTGTTATAATAATGCGAATTAAGGGAATAAAACTTCAATTAGTGAATAAATGAAGCATATTTTCCGTCCAGTGGAGCTAGTGCTTTACTTAAGAGTTACCACGGATTCATATGTCGAGTCTCTTCTTTGTCTTTCCTGTGATGTTTCTTCACATGCATCATTCGAAGGTAGCATGATGTCGCACTGCTTGGCATGATCTTGGCCATCCACGTGGCATTGATATTCGCGTCTAAGAGGATGATGGATTTAGAGGTAATGCCAAAGGTAGACCAATGGTCTTCAATTGACTTGGTTCTCTCAGATCCTTACCTCACGTGACTTTGGGATTTTTCATGTAAAAAATAATTATATACGAAGGAACCGCCACTAATCTATTGTGGTCAGCTAAAAATCAAGTGAGGAACGTGATGATATCTCACTTCTTTCATAACAAGAGATTTTGTATACAGTGAATTGATTATGGTATTTGTTCAAACTAATATGCTTTTGGCACACAACTTGATTGACTTGTTATTTTGAGGGTCCACATGGTCTTTTTAGCCAATCATGGACTAAAAGTTTTGTCCACTAAAGTGATGTTGACACTTCCGTTAAATGTAATTTATTTATTTCTCAAGGCTTAAAATATGAGAATGGTTAATTGCATTTACCTATTTCTCATATTTTATTTGCCAATTTGGAAATTATAATTTATATTTATTTTTTACAAAAAAAATAAATACAAATTTTGAAATTTGAATTGGGCCGGGTCCGCCTGAATCCGCATGGGCCGCCCAGCCCACGCATTTTTTTTCTCCTCAATCGAACGGGCCTGTGCAAGGCAAGCCCGCTTCCCTTCTTTTCTCCCAGCGCACGGCCTAACCCGAGCCCGCTCAAGCTCTAGCTCTCCGTCTCGCCCGAGAGCACTCGTGTGCGAGGCGAGTGACTGCGACGCCGCTACAAGCTTGTCTGGCAACTCCCAACCGTTCGTTTTTGCACGGCCACGAAGCTTGAAGTACCCTCTTCTCATTCCCCTATATAAAGTAGCTCAAAGCTCCAAGAATGGAGGGACCCGATCGTCAGCAAAAGTGGTGAACAATGAGTTTGAGCCAAGAAAGTAACAGGTGGAGTTGACGGGAAGAGGAAGTCGTCGCAGCTCAACCGCGCTAGTGAAGCTTTAGGAACCTCCCAGTCATCGCCTACCGGCCTCTCGTCGCCTTTGAGCCACTGATTAGGTCAATCCCTCCCCCCCCCCCCCCCACCCCCCCGGCGACGTAGTATGCTCTGTTTTGGATCGAGGAGGCTCGCCAAGCCGAAGCTTTTGCTTCGATTTGGTGAGATTCCAGGCGGTCACGGCTGCAGTATGAACTCCCTTAAGCTCATCCATGGTGTGTTTGAGCTTCAGTTTCACTCCGTTTGCACTAAGTAAGTCTTGAAAAAACCGTGCACTACATGTTTGATGAAATGCTCGCTGAAGTCTTCCAAGAGCTTTTAGACCAAGTTAAGCCAAACCGTGGCACATTTCTACCAATTGCTACTTGTTTTAGTTCGCCTTGTTTCTGCCTTGCCTGTTTGTTGTGTTGCTTCGGCCTTTTTGGACAATTTTGGTCGCCGGTAGGTCTGGGAGTCAGAGACAGGGGAGGCCGTGTGAATAGTATTCGTCATGTCTCCAGGGGGGTTGCCGGTTAAAATTAGTATCTGCCCAGTGACCGTAAGAGCCTCACGCCAAAGGCCCATGGGTTGGTCTTGAGTGGTGATGGTCGGAGATGTGGCGCTAGGATGAAATAGGTCGTGGCAGGTTCGTGCACGCGGGGGCCTTTCAATTGGAGATCAGTCGAACCGGCTTCACGGGGGTGAACCGGTTAATTGGAGTTTGGATTTGCGCCGAGGAGCGTTTGTACTTCTCGTTTCTATCACGCCGAAAGAGGGGTCGCCAGCCCAAATTATCAGCTGCCTAGTGACCGCGTCCAACCTAAAGCCATGGGTCAGCGGGACCAATTGGTCGCCGGCGGCTCGCCAAATGGACCAATTAGGTCCCTGGGGCTTGTGTCCACAGTGACCAAACCTTTGGCGATTTGGTCACGTTGGAGGAGTGGTCCCCGAATTGGTGTCACCCCGAGGTGCACCGGGTCACGCTCCACCATGCCCATGGTCAATTAGACCAATCGGCCGCCGGAGGGGCTTCGATTGGACCAATTTGATCCTAGCAAGTTCATGGAGAAGAAGGATGGCCATATGACAACCATGTGACATCGTCCTGGCAAGGGTAGGGATGTCATTTCAAGCTTTGTAAGGGCGCGAGCGAAACACTGTCGTTTCCCTCTCCCCGCGATGACGCTATTTCGTGGGAGTCACTCCCCACGTGCGATGCCATTTTGGCAGGAGTGCGCATGAAGTATTGTTTCAGACCGTGCACAGTGACCCTGAAATGGCGTCGTTTTTCATTTTTCGAAATGTAAAGTATATAAAATTAAAAAATCCAAAAAAAAATTAAATTTTTTTTAAAAACCCAAAAATTTTCAGAAAATGCCAAAAAAAAAATTTAGGAAAATGGTTTTCATGACCTTTTTACCACCATATGAATTTTTCAACCCTAGATGGGCATTCATTGAAGATTGATGTTCCATCCGGTCTAATGTTGATGTGTTCCAACCTTCGAGTCAATGTTGTTTGTTTAAATATGTCCATTATTGAATTGGTTTGCGTTGTGTTTATATCAGTCTTTGTTTGGCATATTTACTTGATTGAGTGTTTACCACGGCACTCTCTTTTGATAAATTGCATGTTAAATTGCTTTTTCTAGAAGCTAGGTAACGGGTTAAAAGGGTAATTGCACGAAATGATAGAAAAACATTATACGTAATCGTCTTGTACTAGTTAGATACCCGATAAGCTTAAAATGATATGAAGAATGTGTAGTGATCACCTCATGAATATTAACTGGTTAGGTATCGAAAGAGCGCTAATTTCATTTAGCATAAACAAGTTCTTGAACCTAAAAGCTCTGATTGCCTAAAAATCAATATGACACTCTCATGTCTCGATTGGTTTCTACTTGATCCCAATAGTCTAGTGGCGACTTCTAGTAATCTTTTAGGTTGTTAATCATTAAAATGAAATCTAATATCACACAAGGTAAAACTTGGGAGAGTCCACGCCATTGACCAATGGTAATACCTCTAAACCGTCGAGGACACCTAGAGGGGGTGAAGGGCTGGTCGCAACAAGTGATCATGCCATATTTGTAAGAAAAGTGTCTTATTTGGCAATATAAAGTATATAATGTATATGTGATTCAAATTAACAATTAAGAACTTCTTCATTATAATAATAAAAAGAAATGCAAAAATTGTTCATGCGAGTGAAAAAATCATCGAATGCACCGACCCGTAAGGAAGGAAAAACATGTAATTGACTAAAAGAGAAGTACAATAAATCTGATGACAATTTATTACATATCCATCGTCTAAACACAAATCTTTTAATGAATCACTCAATATATCATATTTATTTATCTAGACATGTCTTTCCACCTAAATAATACGTATATATATGCATAGTCACGAACTCAATATTATTGTGAACATGCCGTGTTGATTTCTATCTGATTCGTATGTTTACAATTAACCATCTAATTATCCACCATTTTCATAATAATTAGGAAAATTGTTGGCCCAATGTTCGGACAAAGGCAAAATTTTTAATAATTGACAGGGAATTAATATGATAGGATATTGGTTTCTTGGATTAGATCCCCATTTTCGTGGAATTTCTATGTGAAACTCTTTTGCTCTTTGATTCTTTTTATCCCTTATTCTTAACTCCAGGTAAAAAATGAATTAGCTGTCAATTTGGCTTCTTTTTTTTTTTTTTTTAATCTTTGAACTTTGAGACGAGAAGATGGTTGTGAAATTATTTATGGTTGCGGACAATCCACCTTGATTCTGTCTTTTCTCACAACTCTCCCTTGTATGGGCTGGACTACGGCTAAAATTTTTCCTTCCCAATTTATAGTCATAAATTTATTGTTGCTATCAGTTTAGCATTTGCAAAAACCTTTTGAAAATCAAAATTCTTTGATAAACTGTAAGCATTAGTAAGCAACTTGGGAAAAAAAAAATATTACATTTGATGGAAACGTTTTTGAGAAGTCCTTTTCATGACCAATTTAAGCTTTTCATTTTTACAAAATTGAAAAAAAAAAGGACCACAAGTTTTATATTCAGTTTGTGTTAAGTGTAATGTAAAAGAGACATATTAACAAATTTGTAAATAAAAAAATAACATTTCTTTTTCTTTTTACTAAAAAAGTCAAATGGAAAAAAAAAACACATCAACGTGCAGAAAAAAAAACACATCAAAGTGAAGGGCGAATGCAAGAATATGGATTCATGGGAAGGGCGAATTTTGCTGGCGGTGGAGCCGGTTCTTTGGTTGATACTTTTCAAGGGCTTGTAAGTTCAATAGATTCTATCCTCGATCTATTTATCGGTATATTGCGCGATCTCTTTACCACATCGATGGACCCGATACTCAACACACCGCTTTTGAGTGCGCTAAACGTCCTTTCCAGATCAACAAATGGATAAATCACAGCACCGCTCTTTTTCTTATTGGTCAGGTGGTGAACTTGCACACGCAGTTAAAGAAAATGGAAGAGCCGGAGAAGAATTTGTGGAAGGGAGTGGGGAAGGAGAAGGCAAAGAGAATAGTTTCGGGGGATGTCTACTTCGTAAGCAACGGAAGCAATGACTACGTGGCGAGGGTTGCTGATAATTTCACTCTGCTTCATCCCATTTCCATGGAAGATTACGGGGGGGGGGGGGGGGGGGGGGGATGGTGATCGGAAACATCACCGCCGTGCTCAAGGTATTGACCAAATTTTTCTGTCCAACACACACGTAATTAGTTCATAACTCCAAGCGATCTTAACCGCGCAGCCTTATGGTGAACAAGATTTTGCTTAAGCATCTGTCAATTGTTATGTCATTTCAAGGGGACGATACAGAATGGCTTTCTGGTTCTTCTTCTTTCCGGGGAATATACGAAGGAGGAGGAAGGAAATTTGCAATGATGGGAGTTGTGACCTATGTAGCACGGACACGGACACGCGACACGACACGACACGGCGACACGGCATTTCTCAAAAATAGAAAATTCCGACACGTCAAGAACACGTTGTATTAAATATATTTTTAAATATAAAAATAATAAATAAAGCCAAAACATGTGTCATATACATTAATTTGAACCGAAGAGGGCAAGCTTCTATTTATGTGAAGTTTGATACACTCAGGAGCTTTTTTTTGTCGAAAAGGTCATTGATTCGTATTATAAAGTCAAAAAGAATATCATATGTGCTTCTAAGTATAACAAATTTCAAAGGGTTTGAGATGTGTTAAAAACCTAGTCAGGTGGAAGAGTATTATGAAATTGCGCTTTAACAACCCAAT
The DNA here is from genome assembly GCA_016432845.1 of Psidium guajava. NCBI lineage: Eukaryota > Viridiplantae > Streptophyta > Magnoliopsida > Myrtales > Myrtaceae > Psidium > Psidium guajava. Next base: position 11,921,327 of record CM028231.1, on the reverse strand, counting down.
CCGTAATCTTTTTTTGGGTCCGTGCACAATGGGTTAGCCGTAGCTTTTCACTTTTGAAAACAAGTCTAAGCACTCCTTGATCAACGCTTGTATTTCCCATGAGACTATATCTATGTCTTGGAGCATTTTGACCAAATAGATACTGTCTGACTCCAAATCTATCTCTTTAAGTACTCTGTCTGCAAGCCCATGTGAGTTCAAGCACTTCAAAGCATCCAATAGAGCTAGGGTTTCAGCATGAAGGGAAAATCGAACATTCACAGACCTCGCTGCTCCTTCAACCAATAGCCTAGAGGAGTCTCTGCATACCCATGTCACCGCGCTATTAGCTTCTCCCTCCATGAACGCTCCTTCGAACGTTAATTTTCAGAGCTCCCGAGCGCAATGGAAACCAAGAAGTTTATGAGATCTCCTTATTTTTCCTTTTTTCTATGGATTTCAAGCTCTATCTAATGAACTTCTCCTTCATTGAACACATTTCCGTGATCACTTCAAAACCGGCAAGGTTCCAAAAGTTTTTCTATTTTTTAATAGTCGTGTCCGACACGCTAGACACGCTAGACACACGAGGGACACGCGTCCGAAACGCGTTGACCGAGTGTCGAAATCCAGACACGCGGTCGACGAGTGTCGGACGGGTGTCGACGAGTGTCGGACGAGTGTTGATGTCGGACACGGTGTCCGACACAATACGCACACCTAATAGAAGTGTCGGTGCTACGTAGGTTGTGACGCCCAGATTTTTTTGTTTTGCGCAAGAAGACAAGAAGATTGAATATATGTTGACCAATGACCCCACCCTCTTAATTTTCCACTCACTTCTCTCTCTCTCTCTCTCTTGGCGTGAGAAACTCTGCAAATTTTCTGCCCCTCTATCACTTCTCTATTCACTCACCATTGTCCTTATCTTCACACGAAGACCCTCTCTGCAACCGAGCTCCACTTCTTCTTCTTTCTTCTCTTCTTTTCCTTCTTCGTTCTCTGCTGGAACTCGGCCGTCGCTGCTCCTTTCTTCTTCTTTCTTCCTCGTTTTTTTTCCTTCTTTGTACCCCTTCGTTGAGCTCTGAGCTTTGCCTCAGCCACCCTCTGATCACCTCCTCTGTTCAACTCGCCCTCAGCCCCTGCTCGCGCCACCGCCTACTCCAGCCGCGTCCACCGTGAGCTCCCCACCACCGTTGTTGGTTCGTCGGAGCTCACCCGTCCAGCCAGTCACCTTTTTGCTCGTCGTGCTTCGTTGGATCGTTCGAGGATCGTCGCGTCACCGCCAACGCTCGCCGGAAACCGCCGCCGCTTATCGTGGTCGGACGATTTTGGGTGAGTTAACCCCTAATATCTGATTAGATCATTAATTGCGCTTAGGCTAGTTTAGATTAAATTAATATTAATTTAGTTAGTTAAATCGCGACCGATTTAGTTTAGTAACTTTGGTTAGTTTAGAGGGTTACGGTTGGAATAATTATACTGGTTCGACTAATTAGATTGTGATTGATTTATTTAATTGAGGCGGGACGGGATTATCTAAATTTAATTAATTATTTCTGGACTGATTCGGAATTTAATTAATTATTTTGAACTTATAAAAATTTATTTAATTATTTCTGAGCTGATTAAAAATTTATTTAATTATTTTGGGCTGATAAATAATAATTATTCTTGAATTTATTATTAATTAATTAATTAATTTGGACGAAATTAATTAATTAAAATTTGGTTGATTAATTATGATGTTTTAATTAACCGTGACTCATTATTATTAAATTAGTAATTAGTTACGATGATAGATGTATAAAAATTAACCGTCACCATTTTATGACCCAAGGATGTCACAGGAGTAGTGCCGCTTGTGGGTGCGCCAGGAACGAGACCATCGACTAGAAATGGTCTTGCTTAGGTGAAGCCAAAAAGCTTGCCAAGCTTCCCAACGCCACTCTGACGTCGATGCTCGCAAAGCTGGAGAGTCAACTGCCAGGATTCAAGCACTCCTACTTCGACTCCTACACTTCCCTCGGTGAACGGATCCAATACCCATCAAAATTTGGTCAGCCCTTTACATCGTTGTGTGTCCTTAATTGCCTCATTCGAGTCACGTAACCACTAGGACTGACTAGAACTTCATTCCAGGTTTCAAGGTCGCGAAGACAGCATGCTGCAGTTCCAGCCCGTGCCGCTCAATCTCGAGCTGCGGAGGTATGAGAGGGGTGAGAGTATATTCACTCTACCGTCGTCCCGAGAAGTATGTGCCCTTCGACTCCTTCTATCCTGGTGAATGGGTCAACCAATAATTTGCGCAGTTAACGCGGAATGGGAATCCCAGCATAATCAGGCCTCTTAACTTGAAAGCATTATTCAAGAGCGAGCATGTTTGAGCTTCTTCCTCTTCCCCTTCTTTTTCAAAATATTCAATAGAACAAGAACGCACCGAGTACTGTATCATGATTAAACAAGTCCCATTTGGGTTTGATTTTATGCTTGCGATTTCATAGTAATGATCACAAAGGTAAGGAGGCAAGGGGGTTCAGAACATAGGGAAGGCTGCTTCAATATTTGATTGATTACTTGATCAACAAGTTGAATTCAGGTCAAAACCGAGCTCAAAGCCCCTCGTCTTTCCCTTTGAATGGTCAAAGTCATGCACAAACATATTCTTGTGCACCAAGCAACAACAACTACAAAAAGAAAGTCGTCTGCTACAAAGTCCCACTTTGACTAGTTAAAATAAGTCTGTGATTGAACAGGCTCTTAAACCAAAGTTGTTGGATTAAATCTGAGTCTCATATTCTTATCTCGAGAGTCTAACTTCAATAGAATAAAGGGTTTGCATTTTCTTTAGTCAGGAACATACGCAAGATGGTACGCACGTTGGCCAGACAATTCATATTCCGAAAGACAACCTTTGACGCTGCCGATTACGGGCTTCGAAATCTGTCTTAGGAAGTTCCTTATTAATAACGAGCTCCAGACCTTTGAAATCGCCCAACACAGTTCATCATGTCGACTCCGACTCTCCACACCGTTCTCTTCGCCGTTTTTGCAAGCCTCTTCGTCTCCTCTCACTGCGACAATCAACCTCAGCGAGATGTTGCTCTGTTCATCTTCGGTGACTCCCTTAACGACGCGGGGACCAACAACTACATAAACACTACTGCAAATTTCAGAGCAAATTTTCCTCCTTATGGCGAGACGTTCTTCCACCATCCCACCGGCAGATTCTCCGACGGTCGCCTCATCGCCGACTTTATCGGTAACTTAACATGTACATTAATTCTATTTATTTCCTCATGAGTTACTGCTGAATTTGTTTTTTGCTTTTCTTTTGGTTATGCAGCTGAATATGCAAATCTGCCGCTGATTCCACCGTATTACCAAATGAAAGATGGTGAATTCCCGGGAGGGGCGAATTTCGCATCCGGTGGAGCTGGTGCTCTGGTCGGCACTTACAAAGGATTTGTATGTTCTTTTTAACCTTTTTGACATGGGTATTTCCACTCTATGAGACTGCAAGAAAGATGAGAAATGATCAAGTTCGTGTTTTTAATTGATCAGGTGGTGGATTTGAAGATGCAGCTGAAGCAGCTTGAACAACTAGAGAAGAAGCTGAGGAAGGAGATGGGAAGTGAGAAGGCGAAGAGGATAATTAAGGAGGGTGTTTACTTAATTAGCATCGGAACCAATGATTACTTCTCTCATAATCCAGCTCTGTTTCAGTCCATTTCCATGGAACATTACGTGGGGATGGTGATCGGAAACATCACCACTGTGCTTGAGGTACGGAATTGGGGAAAAAAATTCAAACTTAAATTAACATAATTACAATAGATTTATGACTTTTTTTTTGATGATTTCTCTGATGATTTCTCGATAATTCTAGCACAAGTGCACCGGATTCATTGGCTCTATGATACAAAAGCTAATGTATATCGACAAACACGAAAACAAATTGAATTCAAAAGCACGCTCAATGGAGATACATTGCAATAGTGCGGCTACACATGAGTGCTTAAATCGAACTGACAAGTGAGTACGAGACGCCACCCCTCAAGTTCGTTCTATATGTAGTTCTTTCTCATTCCCTTTTCCATGTGCAATTTGGATATCCAATTAAGATTTATCATATCACTTAGTTAAGTGTCCTTTATATAGCTCCGTATGTATCTCAACTAATTCATCTTTCCGAGAGATTTTAAAGGCACAGGCCTCTACACGCATACACCATATAGTGTGTGTTTGCAAGGGAACCTTCTCGTTCTAGCCTCGCGACAATTAGACTTGCTAAACATCTGGTGATTGTTATGGCATTGCAAGGGGATGATATGGCTTTCCGAGTTCTACTTTTCAGGGAATCTATGGAGTAGGAGGAAGAAAATTTGCAATTATTGGATTGGGCCAAGTCGGTTGTGTGCCAAGCCAGAGAGCATCAACCGGAAATGGTTCTTGCTCAGGCGAAGCCAACAAGCTCGCCACCCTTCACAACGTTGCTCTAATTTCAGTTCTTACTAAGCTGGAGACTCAACTCCAAGGATTCGAGTACTCCTACTTCGACTTCTACACTGCAAGCGCAGAGATAATCCAATACCCATCAAAATATGGTGAGTTGTTTGCGTTCTGTGCACTTGGTTTTGCTTGAGTTTAAGCATCATTTTGCTTCTATGCCACCTGTGGATTTGTATTTTTTTTTTTTTTACATGGCAAGGGTTATGAATGGAAGTCCTTATTTTTCATATGTGAAATCAATTCAGGTTTCAAGGAAGGGAAAACAGCATGTTGCGGTTCGGGTCCTTATAGGGCAAATTCGACCTGTGGAGGCCAGAGAGGAGTGAAAGAATATTCCTTGTGCCGTCATCCTGAGAAGTACGTGTTCTTTGATGCGGGCCATCCGAGTGAGAGGACTAACCAGCAGTTAGCACAGTTAATGTGGAATGGGAGCCTAAATGAAGTCAGACCTCGCAACCTGAAAGCATTGTTCAAGCATGGGGGTGCTTAAATCTTTTTCACCCCCTTGAAATAGTAGTTAAATAATCGCATCCCTATCGTACGTTATATTATGAATAACGAGGGATGATGTTGGGTTGATTGTATGGTTGCACTTGTGTGTTAAAGAACGAGGATGTTCAAATGAGTCTTAGCATTGCTCAAAATTCGACAAACTTGAATTCCTTTAGATGTTTTGTGAAGTGCTTCGAATAAATGAGATTCAATTCGTTATCGCGTTGGTTCAGCGCCTTTAATTTTAGTGCCCTGCAGGGCGAATGCTCTTAAGATGAGGTCAAATGCGCTGTGAAATGCATGACATGGTATGAAATGCAAGCGAACGTCTTTAAATGCCCCCAAAAAGTTTGGCTCTGCCAATTTATGACGTCATATGTGCGGCCAACGATTGCTTGTCCCCGGTTCTGAACAATCCCGCTCTGTTTCAGCCCATTTCCATGGCGGATTACGTGGGGATGGTGGTCGGCAACATCAGCTCTGTGCTTGAGGTAAAATGTAAATCATTAGTTTCCGTCCGTCTCTAGATCGATACTCGCCATGTTCAGTGGAGCCCATTTGATTTCGTCTCACACATGAAGCTTGTATTATTTCATTTTATTTTATCTCTAACTCTGTTCTCTTTGACTTTTGCTTTATCCTTTTACTGAATGTGAAAGTCAAACCTTATGCTTATGATACTAGCATCTCTATCCCTCAATTAATTTACTAGTGGGACTGAATGTCTATCGCTGAGCCCATTTCATTAGACAACTTTCATGCACCCTCTCTAAGACAACAGTAAATTTCCCCCTTTTTTATTTGAAGTTTTCGGCATACTTTTTTTAAATTTCATCTTTATTGAGTTTATCTTGGACATAGAAAAATAATTTGAACATCCAGTTTTGAATCGTCAATATGCTAAAGGATTTAAATTCAGAACTAATTTGAAATATGAATGTCAGTCATTTTCTTTTTCATCAAGGGACATGTCACTTATTCAACGGTAGATTTTCGATGATACTTCTGGAAAATTGCGTGTCTAAAAAATTATAAAATGAATTATTGGCTTTATCAATTCGATTCGCTGGCTCTCTTGTCCGCTTTGTCAATGGGGCCTTCATTATTGGGAGGATTTTGTTGACCAAAGCATGTTATTTTTTGTAGCTTAGTGGGTACCTCATTTATTTATTTATTTTTTTTGACAACTAGCGATTCCTTCGAAAATCTATACCTGCGAGTTGACTTTTCCTTTACGATTGATCAATTTTTATTTTATTAAACGAGCGCTCAAAGAACACTTGGTGTTCATTATTTGTTTCTAGGTCGTGTATTGTCCAATTTGAGTGTGAGTGTAAATTTGACCTTTTTTCCTTGGTCTAATGATAAATCAGATGTGATCACACCTTTGTCGATTATCACAATTGATCTTTCTAGGTGAATTGTGACAAATGGATGACCGAATTTTCAAGACCAGCCACCGAGTTAGTGAAGCTTCACAATGCGGCTCTTCCCACTACTCTGCCCAAGCTAGAGACTCAATTACGAGGATTCAAGTGCGCTTTGTTCGACTTGTACACTTCTCTTGCTAAAAGAATCCATACCCATCAAAATATGGTCAAGTCACTTGCGGCCGTCGCGTGAGAAGGGAGAGGAAGACCTAGGGCACGGTTTTCTCGTCTTTCACAGATCTTGCTTTCACGTCGCATCGTATTGTAGATTTCGGCTTCCGCGTATAACTTCGAGATCATGGCGCAAACAAGTACGTGTTTATTTATCGTAATTCCTTGACCTAAATCGATTACGGTGATCCTGAGTTGCGATTGAAAATCTTACATGTGGTATCAGAGCCAACGTATTTCGATTTAGGATCAATTTATGTTTGGTTGAAATCCTTGTTGAAATTCTCGTGGTCCTCACGTGGGTTTGTTTCGCTGATTGCTACCCAGTTTTGTGCGAGCTTCTTTCCCCAATATCAAACCTTTGTTTTAGTGCTTTTCGCCCTCGTTGCAAGTGTATAGGTTATTTTCGTAGCAACACGATCGAATCTGGTACTTCAGGATTGTATCTATTTCATGTACTTGTGAGTTGCTGCTTTGCGGGCATCTCCTCTTCGGATTTTGAGAACCACAGCCGCAATTAGGGTTCGGGTTGCGGGGTTTCTCGCTCTGCTTCGATTCTTACAGAATTCATTAACTATTGTTATTATTATAATAATAAAAGGAACGTCGGGACTGATTTCACTAACCATTGTTATTATTATAATAATAAAAGGAACGTGGGACTTTCCCACGTGAAGACAGAATTCATTAACTATTGTTATTATAATAATAATAAAATAATAACATTAAAAAAATGTAAAAAAAAAATATTTTTATTTTTTTAATGATCACTTTTAAAGTGACATTGGAGAGCAGTTATACCTTCTTTAAAAGTGAAAAATTAAAATATACACATATGTGTGTTAGTAAATTATTAATTGTTTGAATACCGTTGTTCGTAAGTAGGAGAGGGGACCTAGCGCTAACAATATAACATTGACGAGCCCTTCCATCACGGGCTTACGTCAACACACAGGCCTACACCTTACGCTGTCCAACCCACATCAATAATAAAACTGAGATGCGCAAAAGCCCAATAAACGATCACCCAAACAAAAACGGGCTATCATGCATTGTCTCGAATACAAAATGATTGATTATAGCCCAATAGGAATTTTATAAAACAAAATAAAATAATAAAAGATAAAATAAAATTCCAACATTCTCCCACTTGGGCTATGATCAATTACAAAAGTTTTAAAAATTTTATTTTCAAAATGACTCTCAAGCTGTACACAAATATAGCCATAATAAAAACACAATATTCAAGACAACATCTGAAAACAACCCCGACCATCAAAATTACTAATACTGAATCATAGCCATCGTCACATCATTAAACGATATTGGACAACTATGATCACAAGCACTAGCAACTCTAACGTCAATGGGTCAATGTGGCGGTGTAGCCGAAAATAACATCCCTGAATGGTGATCTCAATGATGTTATCCTTCGGTCAGTCCTTTACCATTTTCTTGTAACTTTGATACTTCATAGAAGTCAGGAAAATCCCTCTGTAACCTTTATATTTCACTGAAGTTAGAGAAAACTCTCTGTAACCTGAATACCTCAGAGAAATCAGAGTACCCATCCATAACCTTAATGCTTCAAAGAAGCCGGATGAAAACAATTGGCACTAATGCCCCGCATGTCTCAAAACATAACCTCATGAGAACCTTTATGGTGTCATCAGAGACATACAAATTTGACATAACCGTCATGCTCAAGATAAACACCGGATCCTGAGTCTCTCAATCATGTACGTGTAATACAATAACAGATAGAAGTAACTGATGATCATCATATATAAATATTGAAACAATAACATGTATCAATCAAAAACAACAAATAACTGTCTCATAAAATAAGACAACACAGACTCCCACTAACTAAGTACATCAAAAGACTCTCCCACCCCCATATTAGCTACATGAGCCCGAAAAATCCCAGGTGGTAACCCCTTGGTTAAAGGATCTGCAATCATCGCGTCAGTGCGGATGTGATCAATCTCAACATCCTCTTTCTTCACAAAATTCATGACTGCGAGATATTTAATCTCTATATGCTTCGAACCACTTGAACTCTTATTATTCTTCGAAAATGACACAGCTGCACTGTTATCACAATATATTTTCAGTGGTCTACATATAGAATCAACAATCACAAGCCCTGAAATAAAATTTCTTATCCAAACCGCTTGCGTTACTGCCCCATAACATGCAACAAACTCTGATTGCATAGTAGAAGAAGCAGTCAGAGTTTGTTTCACACTCTTCCAAGAAACTGCACCTCCAGCCATCATGAAGATAAATCCCGAAGTAGATTTTCTATCATCCGGACATGTCCCAAAATCAGAGTCAGAAAAACCAACTACTTCAAGATTGTCTGACCGCCTGTACACAAGCATATAATCCCGTGTCCCCTTTAAGTACCTCATAACCTTCTTGGCAGCCACCCAGTGATCTGGACCTGGATTAGACTGATATCTGCCAAGAACACTCATTGCAAAAGCAATATCCGGCCTAGTGCATACCTGTGCATACATCAAACTGCCGACAGCACTAGCATAAGGTACATTCTCCATTGATTTTTTCTCAAAGTCATTCTTGGGACACTGACTTTTACTAAATTTATCTCCTTTCTGTACTGATGCAACACTGGGCTTACAACTCTCCATCTCAAAACGCTTAAGCACGTGATCAATGTATGCTCTCTGCGAGAGTCCTAACAACCCACGAGATCTATCTCGATGTATGTCTATCCCGAGAACAAAAGATGCCTCCCCAAGATCCTTCATATCGAAAGACTTTGTCAACATTACTTTAGTTTCATGCAACAAATCAACGTCACTGCTAGCAAGGAGGATGTCATCAACATACAAGACTAGAAAAATATACCTTCTTCCACTGGTCTTCAGGTAGATGCAATGATCCACCTTATTTTCAACAAAACCCATAGAATTCACTACCTCATCAAACTTCAAATATCACTGACGAGAAGCCTGCTTCAAACCATAGATAGACTTCTTGAGTTTACAAACCATGTTCTCCTTACCAGTCTCTTCAAAACCTTCTGGTTGCATCATATACACATCCTCATCTAAACTACCATTCAAAAAAGCAGTCTTAACATCCATCTGATGTAGCTCAAGATCATAATGTGCAACCAAGGCCATAATAATGTGTCGCGACCTAAAAATCGGTTTCCCAATTTTTAAAGTTAATGGATTACCATGTTAATTAAATTGAATTAACTAGCATAGCTCGAACTCTCCCGAGTTCTACCAAATCGTGACTTAGGTTCAATTTCATCAAAAGAAGGATTTATCTTGGAGTCGCCACTAATCATTTTGGGTAGGTTGATTAGACATCTAAATAAAGCATCGGGAGAAATACTTTATTCCTACGAACCAGAGATTAATGAGTTCGGGGACTTGATTATGCTAATTTTTCAATTAACGTCCTTTCGGTACCAATTTTATGAAAATGTTCAACTTGGCAATTTTGATAAATTTTCACTTGAGGTTCAAAGGTGCAATTTTTTTTTTTGGTTTTCTTTTTATGATTTTTTTTAGATTTTTTCGATGTATTATAAAGAATGCAAAATCATCTAAAGCAAACGAAGATGTGAAGAGAGAGCAGGTAAAGTAAAACTACCCTAAGGACAGTGAAAATAAAACCCGCAACTCGTCGGGTGAATAATTACAGACCAATTAAATAAAACCCGAGACATGATCGGGAATACAACAAAAATGGACCGGAATGACATCGGTCAAACACCGGTCGCCAAGCCTCGTGGGTCGGGAGTACAACAAAACGGACCGGAATGGACATCGGTCATCCTCCAGTCTTCAAAGCATCGGGCCGAAAGCCAAATGAAAATAATAAACTTATCCAATCGAACATGCACAATCACCAATGAGTTAAGACAATTCAAAAACTCAAAGAAATTTTAACACGTGCTGATTAAACTTCATTGAGACCATTTTTTACATTTTCCAATGCATTAACACAAAGAATACGAATTAAATCATACTGTCCATGAACATTCTTAGGGAGAAAGCAGTAACCATAAAATACAAAAGAAATAATGAAATGTATGCAAAAATTATGAGATTTTTTATGTGGATGAGAAAATGTGTCGTTGACAACTTTCATGTTTTACATTCTTACTGAAGAGACACTCATTTTCGTGTAGAAAATGGTCTTTCATGAGAGCTCAGCAGCAAACAAACTAATTTCACAGAACAGACATACTTCAGGATTAAGCTCAAATGGACACTCAAATCTCAAAATTAATGCACCAAACTTTCTAGTCTACTAAACAAGACCCCAATGAACAACTTTCATTTTTTGTGAAGTTTCAAAAGAAGACTCTAAACATGAGATAACTACGAATCAATATGACCACGCACAGAAAAACACTCAGACTCAAGGACGCCAACAGAATTGCATGATTTCATTAAATGCATTAAAAATATGAAACGTGTATGAATATTTTTGTATTTTTTATATGTTATGCATTAAGATCTTATGAACAAATGTCATGAAGAGGTCTTTATAAAACGAAGTCTAGAATAACCCATGGAAAATCATTTAGCATGAAAGGTCAGATCAGAAAAATTCCATCTGAGGTTCTGATCACCATATTTCTAGATTTCTGCTCTCCATTTCGGGACCCTTTTGACATAGCAAACGACGTCCATTTTCACGCCATAATATATCAAATCGAAGATCTCGAAGTCATCTACGAATGTTCAGTATATTTGTTTTCGAGATTTCGTCATCTAAACACGAAAAATTGAGTTACCAGATAATTGCACATGCTGATGCGCCTAGACCTCGTTGGAGATGAATCCGTCGCGTCGCCAAGGCTTGTTCCACGGCGGCGAATTTTTCTCTCTCAAATTTTTTTTTCTTGAAATCTCTCCAAATTTTTTTCAATCTCCAAAGTCTTCCTAATTTCTCTCTAATCTCTCCAAAAGTCCATCCTCAAGTTTTCTTCAAACTCCAAAGTTTTCATAATTTCTCTCTAATCTCTCCCAAAAGTCCTCCCTTCAAGGCCCTCATTCTTCCTCCTTTTATAGCCTACTCCCCCATCTTCCTTTCTCTATCTTCATCTATCATTCTAATTTTTCCACTAACTTCATCTTCCATTCTAATTCCACCATCCTCCATTCTTTATCTCCATCGTCCCTTCTAATTCACCATCTTCCATTCTAATCTTTCCATCTCCCATTCTAATTCTTCATCTTCCCTTCTAATTCTACCATCTTCCATTCTCCATCTTTCCTTCTAATTTCTCCATCTTCCCTTCTATATCTCCCCTTCTCCATCTTCCTTTCTAATTTCTCCATCTTCCCTTCTATATCTCCCCTTCTCCATCTTTCTTTCTAATTTCTCCACTATCCCTAAAATTTTATGTATTTGCAATTCAGCCCTTGAAGTTTTATGTATTTGCAATTCAGTCCCTGAAGTTTTATGTATTTGTAATTCAGTCCATGTGGAAAAATTTCTTTTAGGTTCAAAACTTTATAAGCCTTTCGGCACACCTCCCTCACGCTCAATCCAATCGTTTGTCAATTTAAGCTCAAATCCTCCGTCATTAGCCATAATAAAATGCATGACCAACAAAAAATTAAATATGCAATGCATGAAAAAATTAATTTTTGGTGAGAACAAATTCTCATTTTTTTTATGTACTTGAATGAATTTTAAAAAGTCAAAATTTAGGTGTCAACATAATGCGAAAAGCATCCTTAGAAGAAACAAGAGAAAATGTCTCAGTATAATCAATACCTGGCTGCTGGGTAAAACCTTTTGCTACTAACCTCGCCTTATAGCGATCAACTTTTCCATTGGCATCCCGCTTTGTTTTGAACACCCATTTACACCTAACTGGCCGATGACCATCAGGTAAATCCACAAGCTCCCACACACCGTTTTGTGACATTGAATGCATTTCATCTCTCATAGCCTCAAGCCACTTATCTACGTGAGAACTAGCAACAGCCTCCTGATAACTCATAGGATCTGCTAAAATAGCATCAGACTCCCCAAGATAAACAACATAATCATCACCAATAGTTGGTCTCCTCTGTCTAACAGACCTCCTAACAGGAACCTCATGTGAAGTATCTTGAGAAGAAGACCCAGGTAGTGCTGAAGTACCATCAATAACAGGATGTTCAACAACGATGTCATCGGGCACAGTAGATACATCAATACGTGGGACAATGGAAGGAAATAACACCCTCTCATTCTGCTCAAAAGTGTCTGTAACATCAACATCAGCACTAACAGCATCGGCAACATCAAATTCTAAGAACTTAGCATTCGCGGAGTCTATCACCGTCCTCCCACGACTGGGACAATAAAGCATGTACCCTTTAGACCTATCAGGATACCCAATGAAAAAGCAATGAGTAGTCTTTGAATCAATTTTACTCACCGTGGGATTAAAAATTTTCACCTCAGCAGGACACCCCCACACACGAAAATGTCTAAGGTTGGGTTTACGACCAGTCCACATCTCAAAAGGTGTTTTGGGCACAGATTTAGAAGGAACACGGTTAAGGATATACAAGGCAGTTTTAAGCGCTTCACCCCACAAAAACCTTGGTAGGTTAGACCTACTCATCATGCTTCTCATCATGTCCATAAGAGTGCGATTCCGCCTTTCGGCCACACCATTCTGTTCAGGTGTATAAGGCATGGTATACTGTGGAACAATCCCACATTCCTGCAAGTACTTGGCAAACGGTCCCATTTGTTGCTCGGACCCCTCATGTCTACCATAGTACTCACCTCCACGATCAGACCTTACTACCTTAACGACCTTCTCTAACTGCTTCTCAACCTCAGTTTTAAAAAGTTTGAATTTGTCAAGAGCTTCTGATTTCTCTTTAATGAAATAAAGATAACCATATCGAGAGAAATCGTCTATGAATGTAATAAAATACTTATGTCCATATAAGGTAGTAGGATAAGGTCCTGAGATGTCAGTGTGAATGATTTCTAGAAGCTCTGAGCTACGAGTAGACCCTTTCTTTTTAGATTTTGTAAATTTTCTTCTAATGCAGTCGACACAAGTCTCCATGTCACCAAAATCAAGAGAAGGTAAAATGTTATTTTTGACTAACCTTTGAATTCTCTCTCTTGATATGTGACCCAAACGTTTATGCCATAGGAGACAAGAATTTTCAGCACACAAGTGTTGACACCTGATTTTTAATCATTTTTTCTATTGCTAAAGTAATAAAAATTCCATAAAAAAATCCATAAAAATTCATAAAATTGAAAAATCAACTTTGGGGACCTTAGCCAAGCCTAGGGAACCAATTTTGACCAAAAAACGATTTTTCATATTTTCAGTATTTTTACGTATTTTTTATTTATTTATTTTCGAAAATTAATAGAAAATCCATAAAAATTCATAAAATTGAAAAATCAACTTTGGGAACCTTAGCCAAGCCTAGGGAACGAATTTTGACCAAAAAATAATTTTTCATATTATATATATTTTAATTTTTTTTTAAAAAAATACAAAAATATTTGAAAATTTTGGAAAAATAACATTTGAGGCCAAAAATACACAAAGATAGTTAATATTTTTATTTTAAATCTATTTTCATATTGGCCATCGCAAATTCAGAAAAATCCAATTCGAGTCACGTGTTCCTTCACGAGTATAATCTCGAATCGGGCCTAAAAAAATTTAATTTGAGTCAACTTATTTTTAACTTTCACTTTTTATGAGTTGTGACATTGTCTTCTAATATTTTAAATTTTCATCTTGGCCCAATTATACCCAGAATGACTTAATTTTGCAAAAGGGCTTTAATTAAATTATGCATTATTTTCAGCGACAAGAAATGAGCTTAAATTTGACATGTGGTAAATTTTGGTGTGTCAAAAATTGTAAGGAGATTTGGACTTAAAGAAATATATTTTTTTCAGGGACTCAATTGTAAATACTTAAAATTCAAGGACTAGAGTGCAAATACCTAACTCTTGAAGGATTATTTTACAAATAATAAAAAGAAGAGTTAGTGGATAAATTAGAATAGAGAAGGGAAGATGAAGAAGAGGAGATGAAGAAGAGAAGTTGGAGAAGAATGGATGGAGAAAATAAGATAAGAATAGAGAAGGGAAGATGGAGATGAAGAAGAGTTAGTAGAGAAATTAGAATGGAAGATAAGAATAGAGAAGGGAAGATGGAGATTAAGAAGAGTTAGTGGAGAAATTAGAATGGGAGATAAATATGGAGAAGGGAAGATGAAGATGAAGAAGAGTTAGTGGAGAGATTAGAATGTGAGATAGAGATGGATAATGGAAGATGAAAATGAAGAAGAGTTAGTGGAGAAATTAGAATGGGAGATAGAGTTAGTGGAAAAATTAGAATGGGAGATAAATGAGTAGGTTATAAAAGGAGGAAGAAGTGAGCTTGAGAAAGGATTCTTGAGAGAGAAAATTTGAAGTGTTTGGGAGAATTTTTTGGAGAGAAAATTTTGGATGTTTGAGAGAGTTTTGGGAGATTGAAGAAAATTTTGAGAGAAAGAAAATACCAAAAGAGAGAGAATTTTGAAGATGATGGGAGTTTAAAGCTAGGGGTTATCATCACAAATTCCTTCATCGATCAATATAAATCAAGAGTTCATCCTCGTCAACGAGCAAACAAATTCAAGCTAAGTGTTTTTATTTATTCATTTATTTATGGTTTTACTCGCAAATTAGCACAAATTGTATACACTTTCTCCATCTCCTTTTTCTTCCATATTTTATGTCAGGAGAAGGATATCTCTACGTCAACAGCAAAAATCTCGTCGAGATGCAAAAATCGGCCCAGACAAGCTCCTAAGCTGTCCACCGATTTCTCAACTGATCTGTGACTAAAAGTCCCTCTTAATTCAAAAGAAACTCTCTATATTGGGAACATAGAGAGCGAAAATCAATTATAGAAATCCCTCCCAAAAAATGGGAGATAAGTACTCTTTCTACTCTTCTGGTTTTAGGTGCAGATTAGCACATATTTTGTATACTAACACTTCACTCTATTTTATGTCAGGAAGCCGCAGCTCTATATCAATGGTCAACCCTATGGAAGCACAAAATCGGCTTGGAGGAGTCCTCAAGCGCGCACAAATTTCAAATTGTTGAATCAATTCGTTGTATTTCATTTTAAAAAATTCATACCCCAAAATGGAGAGGACAAAGTCCATCCGCAATTTAAATACCTGCACCATAAATCCCAAAGGGAAGAGCCAAGCCAATGCTTAGCCTCCCATTGGAGGTTTTTACTTATAATAGTTAAATACCTGCAACTTAAATACCTGCACCTTAAATCCCAAAGGGAAGAGCCAAGCCAATGCTTAGCCTCCCATTGGAGGTTTTTACTTACAGTAGTTAAATACATGCACCTTAAATCCCAAAGGGAAGAGCCAAGCCAATGCTTAGCCTCCCATTGGAGGTTTTTACTTACAGTAGTTAAATACCTGCAACTTAAATACCTGTACCTTAAATCCCAAAGGGAAGAGCCAAGCCAATGCTTAGCCTCCCATTGGAGGTTTTTACTTACAGTAGTTAAATACCTGCAACTTAAATACCTGTACCTTAAATCCCAAAGGGAAGAGCCAAGCCAATGCTTAGCCTCCCATTGGAGGTTTTTACTTACAGTAGTTTAAATACTTGCAACTTAAATACCTGTACCTTAAATCCCAAAGGGAAGAGCCAAGCCAATGCTAGGCCTCCCATTGGAGGTGTTTATTCACTGTCATGTACTTCTTATAATTTAATTTTTGAATCATCAGACCCAAAAGATGAGTAGGTCGTAATACTGCACAGAAGTCGTTAACACACTCCCTCTTTCGGCTTCAGGGAATCTTTAACACTTAAAAAAATATAACAAATAAAAATATATACCATCCATGCATCCTATTTAAAAAATGAAAACACAAAAGAGAATACCCTACTAGAGCTTTAGGAATAAACCAAGCCTGAGTTGCCGGATTAGGATATCCATGAAATTAAGGTACCGAAAGGGCATTAGTTTTAATTAACTAGTGTAACCAAGTCCCCGAGCTCATAATCTCTGGTTCGCAGGAATAAATTAGTTCTCCCGCTAATTTATTTAGGTTTCTAATCGACCTATCAAGAACGATTAGTGGCGACTCCAAATTTCAAAATCATTTAAACAAAAACCAAAGTTGCGATTCGGTAGGGCTTGGGAGGGTCCGCGTTAGGTTAGTCAAATCTAATTAACCTAATAATCCGTTAACCCCCTTTAAAATTTAAAAATATTTTTAGAGGGTCGCGACAGACTGGCGACTCCGCTGGGGACGGGATTTTTAAATTTTCGAAAAAAGATAACAATTGGAATACTTGAATTTTTTCGAAATTTTAAAAGTCTTAGTGGACTTAGGCCAATGAAAATTTCATGGATATCTCGCTTCTGGCGATCTTGTTTGGGACTCATTCTATAGGTGTTATATGTTTTTGCAGGATGGGAGTTATAAGGGGCAGAGTGTTTGGCTAACCCCTTTGTTTTGCAGGCTGGTGTTGGGTTTATTTGTTTAATTTCGCACATTTTTAGAAGCGCTGTTTTGATATCAATTGTTGTGCATGTCTTGCATACTCTGAGGATCACGACACCTGCACACACAAGCGTCTAAACCCAAGTCGCGAAATTCTTCCTAGAAAACCATAGATAGGGATCGAATATGCAAAGCTCTTGCGTCGATTGCGCTCGGGTTGACCATATTTTATCCCGCTCATTATCTGAATTGACAATTCTTCTCATTATGATTTGATTGTGCAGAGGGTAAGTTTGTCAATTCAGATAGTGGGGGCATTTTTAGGTCCATACCTTGTCTCTCCTTTTATTTTCTAGAGTCCACTCCTCACTTGAGTCATGCGCATGACTATGTGATTTGCATTTCTCCAAGGTAAAAGTAAATTCTCTAATTTTATCTTGTATTTATTTTTGGTCGGTCCATGCTAGGTGTTAGTCAGTTTTTGAGTTTGATATTACGACCATTCTTTTAAAAGAAAATAAAAATTAAATTTGTCCCTCATTTCTTTAAAAAAAAAATTTGAAAAAATGATGTGAAAAAATCCCTTCATGGAAATTTTATTAACCAATAAGGGATTTTGTCATGTTTTTATTGCTTCAATAAAAATGAAATTTTCCTGAAAAAATTTTCCTCCGAAAATTTATTTCAATAAAAAGAAAAATTCCTTCAAAAAAAAACTCTAGTAGACATCAAGTGATTTTATCACATTTTTCAAATTATAAAAACTTGCAAGAAAATTCTTCTCGAGAAATTCGCTCATGTTTTTCTAAGAAAATTTTCTCTAAATAAAATTAGACTAATGTCTCGGGGGAATTGTATTGACCAATAAGAGATTTTTGTCATGTTTTTCTTACTTCAATAAAAATGAAATTTTCCTGACAAATTTTTCTCTGAAAATTTATTTCGATAAAAAGAAAAATTCCTTCAAAAAAAAACTTTGGTAAACATCAAGTGATTTTATCACATTCTTTCAAATTATAAAAACTTGCAACAAAAATCTTTTCGAGAAATTCGCTCATGTTTTTCTAAGAAAATTTTCTCTAAATAAAATTAAACTAATGTCTCGGGGGAATTTTGTTAGCCAATAAAGGATTTCTGTCATGTCTTTCCTACTTCAATAAAAATAAAATTTTCCTGACAAATTTACCTCTGAAAATTTATTTTGATAAAAAGGAAATTCCTTCAAAAATTTTAGTAAACGTCAAGAGATTTTGTCACATTCCTTTAAAAAAAATAATAAAAAGAGTAATAAATCTGCAAAAAAATTCTGCATCAGAAATTAACCCATTTCTTCCTAAGAAATTTTTTTTTCTCTGATTTCTCTATAAAATAGAAAAAATCAAATTGGACTAATATAGGAGTCATGGACCGACATTCCTTGTGTCGCATACTAATTATATCCTTTTCTTTTGCAGGGAGATCCTAGATACCCCAGACAGGTGTAAAAATTAAGTTCAATAATATATCAAGAATCATCTTCAGAAATACCAAAAGACGAAAAACACCAAGGCTTCAACCGTTAATTCAGGGGGGCAAACGAACACTGTCCATCTTTGACAGACAGAGTTGTGTCAATCCGTAAAATTGTATGGGCAGTGTATTCTGATATGACGGTGGATTTATACTGATTAAACACGGGGGTATATTTAATGTATTGCAGAGGATCCCGCGTCTTTTGAAAGACAATATGGATTATATAATCAGAAACCATGAAATAAGTACCTTAACCTGATTAAATCAACCAGAGACCGGTCTTAAAATTTTCTCGGATCCGAAACACGCGGAGGGTTTTAGAGGACCGAGGTTTTATTAATGAACGTGGCCCACGGACACTCCCCCGATGCTACAGGTGCCCGATACATACGAGTGGACGCCGAAAGCAACAAAACACGGTTGAAGTGGAGCACGCAACAAATGGCCGAATTTATTGGCACATTGATCGAGTGGTGGCAGCTTTATTAATTTACATGATTGAACGCGGGTCTCTAAGCGGCTGGTGGAAAGCCACACTGAATGTCTCTCTAATGTTCTTGATATCATCGTCTACCTCAACCCACGAGAGCATCATGAAGAAGATTAAACCTAGACAAATACGTCTACTTAATTTCATCACACGTTCTCGCTTTTTGTCGATGTCCAAAATTAATGCACAAGCTAGAAGTAATCATTTCCCTTTCCCCCATATTAAATGCTCGGAGCCGTTAACTGCACCAAACTCGAAAAAATTAATATCGAGACAAAATCCGCGTAAATATGAAGGGTAAATCCGTATCGTTCCAATTTACCCTTAAATTGCTCTGGTTTTAAATTTGATCCCTTCTATTTTCAGGAATTTGCAAAAGCGACTCGAGAATACAGTCGTATTCAAAAACCAAATTTCCTGGTCGGGCTAAATTGGCGGCAAATCAACTCATGGACATTACCACGGGATGGACAGCTTCGGTTAAAGAAAAATACAAGCGAAAGATCCGAACAATCTCAGACATGGGTAATTCTGTATCGTTCTAATTTACACATAATCATCTCAAGTCTCGAATTGTTTTATTCCATTCTTAACATGGATTGCAAATTACCTCGAGAAAATACCGTAACATGGCCCAAGGTGATACAATAAGGCTGCGTTATCTCCAAGGATTAACCTTTGAAAGGAAAGCCCCATGGACACCTACGGTCCAATGGACCGAATGGTATGGGGGATGACAGTAGGTCCGAAATATTCCGAGTTCGATCCCCAAGGGTGGGGAATGTTGTATGTATTATAAATAAATGAAACAACTTTTTGTGCATTTCTTTTTTTTACAAACAGGAATACTCGACGAGTAATATCAAAGTCAGTATTTTACCATAGTCTTCCCATAATGGTGAGGCGCCCAACAAAAGTCGAGGAAAATTCAATCCAACAAAACTGGTAAAAGACTCGTGCAAGACATTCAAGATGAAGGGTAAATCAGTATCGTTTTCAATTTATCCCTTTTAATACTGGCTGATATGTCTCTTTTTCTTTTTACAGGAAATATTTACACTAACATTTAACATGTTGAAGGAGACAAATCCAAAAGAAAATTATGATCATCTGACAAGATCTATTCTGGTGAAAAATGGGGCAAATTGATCACAAGCTCTGAAGCGAAAAAGCAAATATGTCTTCCTTATCTCGTTTGATTTCAAGAATAATTTCTCTGCTTTTTACAGGGGCATTCAACCGCTAAACCATGGCGGTCGCTGTCATTAAACCAACTGAAATGCTCCCTCCCTCACCTATATGCTTCATCGTGCAGGGGCAAAGTTTGAGACGAACCGCCCCTCGACATAAGGAGTAGGCTTCCCAATTTGTTCAGTCCGCCCACATACCAGGGGCAATTTAAATCCGCCCATATTTGCACATTATATAAACACACGTGATGCTAAAAATTGTCACATCGGCATTGTGTTTACACATTTTATGAATTATGTATGACCATTCCGCATGTTTAATTTACCAACTCCAACTTAGAGCATAAACTGCATAGGAGACATCAAATGTGCAAAATGGGGCATAACAGGATGAGGAAAGGCAAACCATTTCCACACAGGTCTAACATTTTAATCTACAGATAAACAGTCTTTCTCCAGAGTGAGAGAAAGCCCTTTCGGAATGAAGTCCCCCATTCAGATTACATTCGAGGTGTTCATACTATAAGAACCTCCTTAAACAGAAGTGGTAATGCAATACATGATCCATATGTTGATCGATTGCATCATGAGTTATTACACAGACTGCCTTTAATCATGACAAACTTAGTTGAACAATTTTGTATGAACCAATGAACGCATTGATGAAAATGCTTGCACATGTTACCTCTGACATTGCCTGACAGGCAACACATTCCCGGTGTTTGAGTTACCTTCCAAAGTCTTGAAATTCATTCGGCGATTATTGAATGAACAAGCCTGGTTGTTGAGAAGCCACCAAGCATTTCTTCCAAATTCTCAGGTAAGTATATCTTCAACCTGAACCTTTCAAGAGAATGAATTCTGACGGTTGTTGGGGTACTCGAATCTATTGCGATATATACAGGTATTCACCTTCTTCAATAAAGCATGATTTGTCTCAAGGACAGAAATGTTCTAGACCTTTTGATCTCTGCCTCTTTGGTTTATTCCTAAAGCGACAGGGGAATATAATTTGGGTTTGAGTTTCTGCAGGATTCCTGGTCTCCCCAGATTTCAGAATGGCACCCTTTGAGGTACACCAAGCCCTTCTTACAGGCAAACTAAGTCCTTCTTACAGGCAAACCAAGTCCTTCTTACAGGCACAAAGTCCTTCTTACAGGCAAACCAAGTCCTTCTTACAGGCATAAAGTCCTTCTTACAGGCAAATCAAGTCCTTCTTACAGGCAAACTAAGTCCTTCTTACAGGCAAACCAAGTCCTTCTTACAGGCACAAAGTCCTTCTTACAGGCAAACCAAGTCCTTCTTACAGGCATAAAGTCCTTCTTACAGGCAAATCAAGTCCTACTTACAGGCAAACAAAGTCCTTCCTTCAGGCAAAACAAGTCCTTCTTACAGGCACAAAGTCCTTCTTACAGGCACAAAGTCCTTCTTACAGGCAAATCAAGTCCTTCTTACAGGCACAAAGTCCTTCTTACAGGCAAATAAAGTCCTTCTTACAGGCAAATCAAGTCCTACTTACAGGCAAACAAAGTCCTTCCTACAGGCAAAACAAGTCCTTCTTACAGGCAAATCAAGTCCTTCTTACAGGCACAAAGTCCTTCTTACAGGCAAATCAAGTCCTTCTTACAGGCATAAAGTCCTTTTTACAGGCAAATAAAGTCCTTCTTACAGGCAAATTAAGTCCTTTTTACAGGCAAATCAAGTCCTTCCTACAGGCAAATTAAGTCCTTTTTACAGGCAAATCAAGTCTTTCTTACAGGCAAATCAAGTCTTTCTTACAGGCATTAAGTCCTTTTTACAGGCACCAAGTCCTTTCTACAAGCACCAAGTCCTTCTTACAGGTATCTCCATGGGGTGACCTATCATACGGGTCAAATCTCAATCAAAATTTAATTAGGAGAATCCTTTCATTAGGAATCTACCATGGGTTGACCTACCATACAGGTCAAATTTCAATCAAAATTTAATCAGTAGAATCCTTTTATTAGGAATCTACCATGGTACGACCCACCATACGGGTCAAATGGTATGACCCACCATACGGGTCAAATTTTAATTCAATTTTTAATCAGTAGAATCCTTTTATTTGGAATCTACCATGGGTTGATCCACCATACGGGTTCAAGTTCAACCACCCTAAAGTTTTTTTTATATAACGAATTCTTAGGTTCTCATTTCATTTTCAGTGGAACATTCATGTCACGACTCTTTTTATTTCCTTGTATTGAGTCGATTAGAATTCAGGTGTCATCTCGTCTTTGAAATGAACCTCTACCGAGCTTCTTTTCAAAGAGGGGCAGCTGTTGACACCTGATTTTTAATCATTTTTTCTATTGCTAAAGTAATAAAAATTCCATAAAAAAATCCATAAAAATTCATAAAATTGAAAAATCAACTTTGGGGACCTTAGCCAAGCCTAGGGAACCAATTTTGACCAAAAAACGATTTTTCATATTTTCAGTATTTTTACGTATTTTTTATTTATTTATTTTCGAAAATTAATAGAAAATCCATAAAAATTCATAAAATTGAAAAATCAACTTTGGGAACCTTAGCCAAGCCTAGGGAACGAATTTTGACCAAAAAATAATTTTTCATATTATATATATTTTAATTTTTTTTTAAAAAAATACAAAAATATTTGAAAATTTTGGAAAAATAACATTTGAGGCCAAAAATACACAAAGATAGTTAATATTTTTATTTTAAATCTATTTTCATATTGGCCATCGCAAATTCAGAAAAATCCAATTCGAGTCACGTGTTCCTTCACGAGTATAATCTCGAATCGGGCCTAAAAAAATTTAATTTGAGTCAACTTATTTTTAACTTTCACTTTTTATGAGTTGTGACATTGTCTTCTAATATTTTAAATTTTCATCTTGGCCCAATTATACCCAGAATGACTTAATTTTGCAAAAGGGCTTTAATTAAATTATGCATTATTTTCAGCGACAAGAAATGAGCTTAAATTTGACATGTGGTAAATTTTGGTGTGTCAAAAATTGTAAGGAGATTTGGACTTAAAGAAATATATTTTTTTCAGGGACTCAATTGTAAATACTTAAAATTCAAGGACTAGAGTGCAAATACCTAACTCTTGAAGGATTATTTTACAAATAATAAAAAGAAGAGTTAGTGGATAAATTAGAATAGAGAAGGGAAGATGAAGAAGAGGAGATGAAGAAGAGAAGTTGGAGAAGAATGGATGGAGAAAATAAGATAAGAATAGAGAAGGGAAGATGGAGATGAAGAAGAGTTAGTAGAGAAATTAGAATGGAAGATAAGAATAGAGAAGGGAAGATGGAGATTAAGAAGAGTTAGTGGAGAAATTAGAATGGGAGATAAATATGGAGAAGGGAAGATGAAGATGAAGAAGAGTTAGTGGAGAGATTAGAATGTGAGATAGAGATGGATAATGGAAGATGAAAATGAAGAAGAGTTAGTGGAGAAATTAGAATGGGAGATAGAGTTAGTGGAAAAATTAGAATGGGAGATAAATGAGTAGGTTATAAAAGGAGGAAGAAGTGAGCTTGAGAAAGGATTCTTGAGAGAGAAAATTTGAAGTGTTTGGGAGAATTTTTTGGAGAGAAAATTTTGGATGTTTGAGAGAGTTTTGGGAGATTGAAGAAAATTTTGAGAGAAAGAAAATACCAAAAGAGAGAGAATTTTGAAGATGATGGGAGTTTAAAGCTAGGGGTTATCATCACAAATTCCTTCATCGATCAATATAAATCAAGAGTTCATCCTCGTCAACGAGCAAACAAATTCAAGCTAAGTGTTTTTATTTATTCATTTATTTATGGTTTTACTCGCAAATTAGCACAAATTGTATACACTTTCTCCATCTCCTTTTTCTTCCATATTTTATGTCAGGAGAAGGATATCTCTACGTCAACAGCAAAAATCTCGTCGAGATGCAAAAATCGGCCCAGACAAGCTCCTAAGCTGTCCACCGATTTCTCAACTGATCTGTGACTAAAAGTCCCTCTTAATTCAAAAGAAACTCTCTATATTGGGAACATAGAGAGCGAAAATCAATTATAGAAATCCCTCCCAAAAAATGGGAGATAAGTACTCTTTCTACTCTTCTGGTTTTAGGTGCAGATTAGCACATATTTTGTATACTAACACTTCACTCTATTTTATGTCAGGAAGCCGCAGCTCTATATCAATGGTCAACCCTATGGAAGCACAAAATCGGCTTGGAGGAGTCCTCAAGCGCGCACAAATTTCAAATTGTTGAATCAATTCGTTGTATTTCATTTTAAAAAATTCATACCCCAAAATGGAGAGGACAAAGTCCATCCGCAATTTAAATACCTGCACCATAAATCCCAAAGGGAAGAGCCAAGCCAATGCTTAGCCTCCCATTGGAGGTTTTTACTTATAATAGTTAAATACCTGCAACTTAAATACCTGCACCTTAAATCCCAAAGGGAAGAGCCAAGCCAATGCTTAGCCTCCCATTGGAGGTTTTTACTTACAGTAGTTAAATACATGCACCTTAAATCCCAAAGGGAAGAGCCAAGCCAATGCTTAGCCTCCCATTGGAGGTTTTTACTTACAGTAGTTAAATACCTGCAACTTAAATACCTGTACCTTAAATCCCAAAGGGAAGAGCCAAGCCAATGCTTAGCCTCCCATTGGAGGTTTTTACTTACAGTAGTTAAATACCTGCAACTTAAATACCTGTACCTTAAATCCCAAAGGGAAGAGCCAAGCCAATGCTTAGCCTCCCATTGGAGGTTTTTACTTACAGTAGTTTAAATACTTGCAACTTAAATACCTGTACCTTAAATCCCAAAGGGAAGAGCCAAGCCAATGCTAGGCCTCCCATTGGAGGTGTTTATTCACTGTCATGTACTTCTTATAATTTAATTTTTGAATCATCAGACCCAAAAGATGAGTAGGTCGTAATACTGCACAGAAGTCGTTAACACACTCCCTCTTTCGGCTTCAGGGAATCTTTAACACTTAAAAAAATATAACAAATAAAAATATATACCATCCATGCATCCTATTTAAAAAATGAAAACACAAAAGAGAATACCCTACTAGAGCTTTAGGAATAAACCAAGCCTGAGTTGCCGGATTAGGATATCCATGAAATTAAGGTACCGAAAGGGCATTAGTTTTAATTAACTAGTGTAACCAAGTCCCAGAGCTCATAATCTCTGGTTCGCAGGAATAAATTAGTTCTCCCTCTAATTTATTTAGGTTTCTAATCGACCTACCAAGAACGATTAGTGGCGACTCCAAATTTTAAAATCATTTAAACAAAAACCAAAGTTGCGATTCGGTAGGGCTTGGGAGGGTCCGCGTTAGGTTAGTCAAATCTAATTAACCTAATAATCCGTTAACCCCTTTAAAATTTAAAATTTTTTTAGAGGGTCGCGACAGCACACAAGGATCTCTTAGAAACACTAGACTCAACAGCAAAACTTTGATATGAAGTAGGAGATAGAAGCAACTGAAATAAGCCATTGTTCAAAATGCTAGAACCTACAACTTTGGAGTTCAAAGATAACTGAACAGAAGCATTCTGGAAAAGAAAGACATAACCATCATGGTTTAAAACAGAAATGGAGATCAAGTTTCTCCTAAAACTGGGAACATAGAAAACATTTCTTAGTTGGAGTACATATCCCGACTCTAACATAAGCCTAACAGCTCCTATGGACTCCACTTCAACTTCGACATTGTTTCCTACTTTAAGCTTCGACTCCGTCTCATTAGGTTTCCTTACGCTCCCGAACCCCTGCAATGTCATAGTAACATGTACAGAAGCACCACTATCAATCCACTAGGAGTTAGGTGAGACATCAACTAAGTTGGATTCGAAACAGACATAGGCTAATGAGTTACCTCCATATTTGTTTTGCTCTTGACGAGCCTTTAACTTGAAACAATATTTCTTTAGATGACCAGTCTTTTGACAGTAGAAACACTTGACATCTCTTTTAAAAGCAGCTCTAGGACCTCCACCACTCTGATCATGACCATGCCTTTTAAAGCCCTTAACATTCTTAGAAGCACCGGGGTGAAAACGCTTAGTAGCCCTCTTACCCTTACCATAGACAAGTTTAGGGGTAGACACAAGAAAAGCACTCTCACTCTTCTCCCTCTTGAGTTTCTTCTCATCCGTCATACACTTACTAATCAGATCATTTATGGACCAACTCTCGTTTTGAGAAATGAAAGCAGTTTTGATTTGAGAGAAATTTGGAGGCAAGGAATTGAGAGCATGGAGAATAATAAACTTATCTGGGAGAGGAATCTCAAGGGTTTTGAGCTTAGACTGGATATGGACCATCTGCAGAATATAATCTCTCACACCTCCCACATTATCATAAGACATACTCATCAACTTCTTCAGAAGGACACTTGATTCAGCCATATCGGGTACCAGGTACCTTTCCCCCAACGCTGTGAGCAACTCCCTAGCAGTAGTGGTCTCGGGTAAACCGCTCAGCAAGTGTTCCGAGATAGATCTCCTCATGGCTAGGAGGCTCATATAATTTGAGTGCTCCCACTTAGCAAAATAGTCCCTTTGTGTAGGAGTACTAGCCTCCGTAAGCGGAGCGGGGCGATCCACACGCAACGCAAGATCCAGATTAACATATCCCAGGGCATACAGAAGATCATCCTTCCACTTCTTATAATTCGATCCATTTAGGACCTTAACAACACCAACACCACCATTGTTCAAAGCAAGAGTGACTGAAAATATAATCCAACAATTAATAAGTAAGCAAAATATAATAGTCAATAACATAGACTATTAACGAGAAAATCTCATACAGCACCAAATGTAGAAAATCCAACACCTTTGGGCAGAAGGACCCTACACTAGCACAGTCAAGACTCTCAAACACCCTCAACAAGTCTGAGAAAATCTCACCTGTCATTTTAAGTGAGCCGCTTTGGCGGCCAAACACCCAAAGCACAAATGTGAGACCTCTCACTCGTTGAGAACACATGCGATTGTGAGAAAACTTTAGCTGTTACTCTAGCAGGACCACTTTGGCAGCCAAGCAACCAAAGCACAAATCCAAAGCGACTCACCCTGAATGCACATGCCCGCGAGGTACCCCATCTGTCACTGCAAATGAGCTACTTTGGCAGCCAAACACTCACAGCACAAATATGAAGTGACCCCACATGCTTACTCTCATTGATCAAAATAACTTTGTTGCAACAGTCACTAGAACAACGAACAACGGTATTCAAACAATTAATAATTTACTAACACACATATGTGTATATTTTAATTTTTCACTTTTAAAGAAGGTGTAACTGCTCTCCAATGTCACTTTAAAAATGATCATTAGAAAAAATAATAATAATATTTTTTTACATTTTTTTAATGTTATTATTTTATTATTATAATAATAACAATAGTTAATGAATTCTGTCTTCACGTGGGAAAGTCCCCACGTTCCTTTTATTATTATAATAATAACAATAGTTAATGAATTCTGTAAGAATCGAAGCAGAGCGAGAAACCCCGCAACCCGAACCCTAATTGCGGCTGTGGTTCTCAAAATCCGAAGAGGAGATGCCCGCAAAGCAGCAACTCACAGGTACATAAAATAGATACAATCCTGAAGTACCAGATTCGATCGTGTTGCTACGAAAATAACCTATACACTTGCAGCGAGGGCGAAAAGCACTAAAATAAAGGTTTGATATTGGGGAAAGAAACTCGCACAAAACTGGGTAGCAATCAGCAAAACAAACCCACGCGAGGACCACGAGAATTTCAACAAGGATTTCAACCAAACATAAATTGATCCTAAATCGAAATACGTTGGCTCTGATACCACATGTAAGATTTTCAATCGCAACTCAGGATCACCGTAATCGATTTAGGTCAAGGAATTATGATAAATAAACACGTACCTGTTTGCACCATGATCTTGAAGTTATACGCGGAAGCTGAGATCTACAATACGATGCGACGTGAAAGCAAGATCTGCGAAAGACGAGAAAACCGTGCCCTAGGTCTTCCTCTCTCTTCTCACGCGACGGCTGATGAAACTGTCGTTATGTTTTTTCGTAAGTGGGAGAGGGGACCTAGCGCTAATAATATAACATTGACGAGCCCTTCCATCACGGGCTTACGTCAACACACAGGCCTACACCTTACGCCGTCCAACCCACATCAATAATAAAACTGAGATGCGCAAAAGCCCAATAAACGATCACCCAAACAAAAACGAGCTATCATGCATTGTCTCGAATACAAAATGATTGATTATAGCCCAATAGGAATTTTATAAAACAAATAAAATAATAAAAGATAAAATAAAATTCCAACATACTTTTTGCACAAGTCAAACCCTTCCCTAGATGTTTGCTGATCTCGCGAGTTAAATTCTAGGTTTCCAGGATGGGAAATCGGCGTGCTGTGGCTTGGGTCCATATGGAGGGAACTATATAGCTATGGAGGCACGAGAGGGGTGAGAATATTCGTTGTACCCTAATTCCGAGGGGAGCACCTGTTCTTCAATTCCTACCATCTGAGCGAGAGGGCTTATCGACAATTTGCACAATTGACGTGGAATGGAAGTCTGCGCGCAACCAAGTCTCATAGCCCGGAAGCATTGTTCAAACATGGAAACATTTGATCTCTTGTCCTTTTCTAAAGGGTTGGGCAAACAATGAGAATTAAGCTTCATCTCATGAATAAATGAGGCAAATTGGGATTGCATTACTGTTGTAATAATGTGAATAAAGGGAATCAAACTTCATTTAGTGAATAAATGAGGCACATTTTGCGTCTAGTGGAGTTGGTGCTTTACCTGAAACTTACCAAAGATTTGTATGCCGAGTCTCTTCCTTGTCTTTCCTATGATGTTTCTTCATATGCATGATAACTAGATAAAAGTCAAGTTATTTTAACATTCTTTTAGATTAATAAATGATGCTAAGGCCTTGAGTTAATTTTGTTTCAGGAAATTTTTTGGTGTTATTTTATTTTATTTTATTTCAGGAAATCTGAAATGTAAAAGTAGCAGAAAAAAAAAATAAAAGAAAGGAAAAGGGAGGAAGCTAGTGCCATGGGGAGGTAATAAAGAAAGGAATAAAAAAAAGGGCACAAAAGGAAGAAGGGGGATAAAAAAAAAGCTAGGGTTGGAAGCCAAAGAAGGGGATGCGCAGAGAAAAGAAGAGAAGCAAGCGGCGAAAATAAGGCAAGGAAAGTGCGCCGAACGAAGGAAGGCATGGAGAGGGCATGAAGCGTAGAGAACAGGGGGCAAGAAGAAGAAAGAAAAAGTGTCGAACGAAGGAAGGCACGGAGAGGGCACGAAGTGTAGAGAACAGGGGGCAAGAAGAAGAAAGAAAGAGCGCCGAACGAAGGGAAGGAGAAAGCTAGTAATTGTGCCGATTTGTCTAAATTTCTTTCTCACTTCTTCATGCTTACAATGTTGAATATGAATTTTGCTGCTTGTTTCCTGGTCCGTATGGGCTAAATTTCCTTATAGGATTGCAATGGAACCCAACTTGTAGTTGATCTGATCATTCTTTCTTGAATTAATGAGTTTTTAGTTCCTATTTATTTATTCTCATCCTATGCATATTGCGTTTCGATTAGCTGGCCACTAATTGAATTGTTTTAATAATCTACATGAACTCGGGAGAGGAATTTTAGGTTTAAATCAAGGAGAGAATAGTCTAAGTTCAGTCTAGTAAGACGATTTGAGGGAAAGATTCGATTTTGCAGGTTGATTTGTAGGTAGGATAGGAATATACCTATTCACTTAGATAGCCAAATTAGGGTTGGTACTTAATGAATTTACTTTAATTCGATTCTCATAGGAATATAGTGGATCGGTTGAAGTAGATATTTTTCTAAGTGATTCGGGAGAACCTTAGGAATAATCAAGAACTCTAGGTTAGTAAATTGGGATTTAAGCTAATTAGGGACAGAGATATTAGATCAATTTAGCGAATTGTTGGGGGAAATTGCAATCCTAGGTAATCACTACTGTCTTATTCTAGTTTCTATTGTTCAATTATTTTATTTTCACAATTTTGATAACCTGATTTTCGATTACTTGACTTCAATTGAGTTGTGATAATTTCGATCGATAGGAAAATTTTAGTGTTAGTCCTCGTGGGAACGATCTTTATTCACTACTATATTACTTGCTACGATCCGTATACTTGCGGGGTAAAAATCTTACAACAATGAACCATTCGAAGGTAGTATGTTGTGGCACTGCTTGGCATGATCTTGGTCATCCATGTGGCATTGATATTCACGCCTAAGAGGATGAGGGGTTTATAGGTAATGTCAAAGATAGACCAGCGATATTCAATTAACTTGATTCTCTCAAATTAAAATAAGTCAGTGATTGAACGGGCTCTTAAATCAAAGTTACTTGATGAAATCTGACTGTCATATTCTTATCTCGAGAGTCAGCTTCAATAGAATAGAGGGTTTGCATTTATTTAGTAACAAGAGGAGAAATAGATAAAATTAGCCGCCCTCGTCATTGGATGGAAAATCATCACAAAAACCAACATGGCTATATCTTAATAGTGCAAATTTACTGATATCATATGCTTGCTCTGTACCTCGGTGATACTATAAGTCAACATGACCTGATTTAAATTGTGCAACTTGCTAATTCAATATTCATGCTCTCTACCTTAATGACTAAAAATGGAAAATGCGGAAGTTTCAAATGTTTGCTCGTTTGGGCGTTCTGTGCATGCCTTCTCATCTGAAGCAGCCGCCAACATCCCATTGAGAAGCCGAAAACCCGCGTTCCGCTGTTCGTCCTCGGGGACCCCTTGTTCGACCCCAGGAACAATAACTACATCGGCACCAATGCCGATGGCCGCACGAAACTTCTGGCCCTATTGGGAAACTTATTTCAAGTACCCGACGGGAAGGTTTTCCGATGATTGTCTGATCCCGGATCTCGTCAGTAAGTTTCAGATGCTGATCAATGCTTACGCTGCCGAGTCAAGTCATGAGTCTTCAGTGATCGAAAGTCAAGTAATTGTCTATTTGCATCGCAGCTCAATTCGCTAAAAGCTGCCATTGCTTCCGCCATTCCTACAACCTGGCAATCTTGAGTTTAAATACGGGGCGAACTTCGCTTCTGCTGGAGCTGGAGCGCTGAACGAAACTTACCAAGGATTCGGATGTCCTGATCTTTCGCTTCTTCTTCCTGAAGTGGTTTAAACGTTAGTCAAGACTCCAATTTTTTTTTGCTCTGTCTTGCAGGTTATAAGCGTAAAGTCACTGCTAGACAACTTTAGGAAGATGGAAATGCGGTTGAGGATGAAATGGGGAGATGCAGAGACCACAAGCCTATTGTCAAGAGCTTTTCACTTGATCAGCATTGGAAGCAACGACTACATGAGCCCTTTCATGACCAATTCGAGTGTCCTCAAGACTTACACTCGGAAACAGTACCTGGAAATGGTGATCGGTAACTTAACGACTGGGCTCGAGGTGGCGATACACCCGACCCCTTCATCGTGTACATGTGGTTTTTGTTCTTACTGAACCTGTTGTAAATCTCGAAAAAAATGATCATAGTGTTTTGTTATCATAATACGTGCGATGTTTCAGGAGTTGTATAATGAAGGCGGGAGGAAGTTCGTGTTGTTAGTCTTGGCCCGTTGGGGTGTCTACGGGCCATGAAATTGTTCAGACTCGCTAATTCCGGTGAATGCCTGGAAGAGCGAATAACTCTGGCTAAGCTGCACAGCAAAGCCCTAACCAAGCTTCTAAAAAAGTACCAGATTCAGCTAGAAGGATTCAAGTTTGCACAGCCCAACACCTACACTGCAATCATGGAAAGCAAAACCGCATGCCGCTCCATACAGGGGGATTTTCGGCTGCAGAGGGAACAGGTCGGCGAATGAATTCGAACTGTGAAAGAATCCGAAGGATTATCTATTATTCTGTTCATTCGACGGAGGGGGCAAACAAGCGGTTCGCTCAGCTGCTCTGGAACAGGAGTCCGGAGGTCACCAGGCCTTACAATTTGGCAACTCTGTTCAAGATTTCTTACTGAACCATTTTTTGATCTGTCAAATGAACCGAATGACTGAACAAATGGGTGTCAAACCAAACTTTTAATGTAAGAGTATGGATCCGCCAGTGACCGTATCAAAAAAAGTTCAGGTGTCTTCCCTGAGCTCTGACGGACTCAACCAGCATGTATACCCTTATGTCAATTCGCCGGTCTTATATAAACATTGGTTAATCGCACTAAGGCCATCCAAATCAAGCCGCATGGCGCCATCTTACGACCGATTATATGCCAAGTTCCGTGGACCGAACACCACAAACAAATGCCCTCCTTCTGTGATTAGATCTTGAACTTTTCCGGGAAGAACGTTGCAGATACATGCCTTGGCCGCTCATTCATTGACGGGATCATCGCTCCAACTCACGAGCTAACAATATTCTGAACCGAATCGGACAAAAAAAAAAATCGACTCTCCACTATTTTTTATTAACCCCATTCGTCGAATTTATGAAGAGCAACTCTTCAACATGATCATCCAATTCTACTAGGTACTCAGAGTTGCATCTTGGAAGGAGCGGTAAATCCGGCAGCGAAATAGGAATTACGACACCCCCCTCGAAGAAGTTGAATACGGTAAAAAGCACTCGCGTTCAAGCATGTTTTTTTTTTTGGGAGGGGGAGGGGTCAAGCAGAACGAGAGTTACAAAGAAAGGATTTAATTAGAATGAGAGTTGCAAAAAAGGATTTTAAGCCTAACAAGTATCTAAATAATTGCAGAACAAAGTAAATTCCAAAAAGTAAATAAAAAAGCACACTCTGTAATTAAAAGCACACTCTTATCCCTAGAGATCTATCGTCATAAATGATTGGCGGCCGACCACAAGAATTAGCATATGTTTGCTCTCAAGAATGCCCAATTTGATAATTGGTTGCTCTAGTGTTTGCGGAATTTCAAATCTAGTCACTAATCATTGATTTACGTCGCTCAAAGCACTGATGCAGTTTTGGATGGTTTTTCCAAGCACTTTGATCCTTATTCAACCAGTTTTTCGGGGCATATGCTAACACGAAGAGCACATAGCAATGATGACACAGTATCATGAAAAATGGCCACGTGTCCGCCACGTTATTTTGTATCGTTATTAGGAGTGAGTACCGATCCTAAGTAGATCCTGGAACTAGATCGAACAGGTTCGATTCCCACAAGAAACGATCTAATCCTAGGTCTCGAAAGAGTGGGAATTGGCATTGTGTGGTTGGATTTCAAGGTCAGGGTGTTGAATCAAACCGGACCAAATGGGTCTGTTCATGATTCCGAAATCTAAGAACCGGCCCTGTGAGAATAGGATCCAAGTTTCAAGATTGGATAGGCCCAATCTTGGAACTGGCCATCCCTAATCGCCACCGGGACGATCCTTGTGCCACAACAAATCATTCTATTTAGCGAAAATAAAATGTTTCCGCATTTGTTGATTTCGAGTGAGTCGTACTAGTACGGTATCGGAATCATAATTTTCCGGACAAAGCTCGATGGTGTTCGAGTCACTGTCTGTGGGTGGATGTCAAGAGTTGATGGTGCCCTTCTTTTGCTCCAAACGACGAGGATAAGAGAGAAAACACACACGACCGAGGAGATTTTTGGAAAGCTTCAAAATAACAAGTCGTAGTCACATGAGCCTTTTTGTTCTTTTGTGTGCTTGTCTATGCTTGCTCCTTATACGTCACCGGTGGCGTCATATTTCCCAAACCCCATGGGACGCTCTAAATGGTCAAGAATGCAGGTCGGCCGTCGTCTTCTTTGTCGGCGAGTTCCGACCAGAGTGGACTGAAGAGGGCAAACGTTGGCCGCCATTCTTCAAAGTGTCCACGTCACTGCGTTCATATCAAAATCTCGGATTCCCAGAACACGTAATATGACAAGAACCGGTGGTACCTAGAATCATCAAATTTAATTTAACGTATAAATTGGACTTAACGGAATGGGCTTGCGCTGTCCTTTCACACGCGGAAGTCAAAGCCAAGTCATCTTTGCGGAAAGCCATGCACGTGCTTTATGGCACGTGCACGTGATCACATCAACCGATGATTATCACAGAGCAAGCCTCACCTCGAGTGGTCACTTCGAAATGAGGAGGGCGAATCTTAAGACCGGTGGTTCCCCTTTATTTGTGCCCTTTTTCCTTGGGAAAATTGCAATTTTGGGGTCACCGTCCACTCGCGAGTAAAGTTATTCATCAGTTAGGGGGCGCGTTGTCAACACTTCCGCTTCAGAAGGAGTCAACTTTTATCTAGAAATTAATTTTTTCTACTTTCAATCCTAAACAAAAGTTAGTTTTCCTATTTCCAAAGAAAAATAATTTTTTTAAACATTTTTAAATGGCTTTAAAATATTTTTTTGGGGCAAAAAAATAAGTGAGATCCACGGCGGACTTACTTTATGGCCAGAATAACAAAAGTGCACTTGGAAAGAGATAAGGCTAGTGGGATGAAATGGGTTGAAATTATTATTTCTCACTTTCATTTGGAGCCGAAAATAATAGAATAAGAACAAAGCCATGGTCGGCTATGGTCGGGCGGGTTGTATAAATACGGAGCCGAAACGGAGAAGAACCGAGAACGGCGGAGTGTTTAGAGTGAAACTCGGACGCACCCACTCAGCTCGCCGGCCGCTGCCGTCACTCGCCTGCAGACATGGCGAAGCCGAGCTGCTCCTTCATTTACTACGCTGCAGCGTTTCTGTGGGCGCTCCTCCTCAGCCCAGCCGGATGCTCTGCCAAGAAGCACAACACTCTGTTCGTGTTCGGAGACTCCCTCTTCGACCCCGGCAACAACCAGTACGTGAACGCCACTCCCGGCGGCGGCGGAATGGCCACTTCCCTGCCTTATGGAGAGACCTACTTCAAGCACGCCACCGGCCGGCTCTCCGACGGTCGCCTCGTCCCCGATTTCATCGGTACAGAAAACGGAACACTTCTCACCAGATCAATCTTTCGCTGATTGGTGCTATGCCCAGTCCATTTCGGAAAATAGCAATTTTTTTTTTCTCGGATTAAACTTCGCAGCACACGTGACAGCATCATGGGCCATAAATTTTTAGCATAATTTCACTTGGTATGTCTATGGACAATTTATTATGTCGTCTTGAATGTGCAGCTGAGTTTGCTAAGCTGCCCATTCTTCCGCCATATTTGCAACCGGGGACACAAAATTTGACTGACGGGGCTAACTTCGCGTCCGGCGGAGGCGCTGTCCTGCCCGGCGATCATCCTGGACCGGTGAGCAAATTGTAATGCGGTTTTACTATAGTCTTATGTAATTGTTCATAGATACTTAAATTTACTGTGGACTGGGTATTGATCTCGCCTTAACTTGAACTCGAATCAGATTGATTTGGGAAAGCAACTGGGCTACTTCAAGGAAGTGGTGAAATCGCTGAGAGCCAAGTTGGGCGATGCCGGGGCCAAAATGGTCCTCAGGAGAGCCGTCTACCTGTTCAGCATTGGAGGGAACGACTACTTTCGCCTCCACAGCACAAAACCAAACATCACTCAATCGTACCGCCGCGAATACGTGTCGATAGTTGTCGGCAACATCACATCGGCTCTCAAGGTAACCGCAACTCGCTGTTTAGGTGCATAGAGCAGATTAAGAGACGGACAAGCATACAAAGAATCAGTGAACTGATCTTTCGCCCCGATTCCATGTAAAACCAAGCGGTCAACTGATTGCGCAGACAATTTTAATCTTTCTTAGTACTTAGCATGTTCTAATGGATGCTGTGATCTATCATATCCAGGAAATTTATGGGCTTGGGGGACGAAAAATCGCGTTCCAGAATGCAGGGCCTCTGGGCTGTTTGCCAAGCATGAGAGCCAGGAGCAACGGAACTGGCTGTGTGGAGGAACTGCAAGCTCATGCCAGACTTCACAACCGAGAGCTCGCAATCGCCCTCGGGAAGTTGAAGACCGACTTGCCGGGATTCGAGTATTCGATCTTTGATTACTACAACTCGCTCAAAGATCGGATCTTTAACCCTCCCAAATATGGTTAGGTGCCAAGACCCAGTGCTCCATTGCATCATCACATTGCTTATGGCTCAGGACCCTTTTTATGACTCTGAATTTCTTCTCTCTCCCTTGTTGGTGAAGGCTTCAAGGACGGCCAGGCGGCGTGTTGCGGCTCTGGACCATACCGAGGATCGAGCTGCGGGGGGACGCAGAAATATGAGGTGTGCAGTGACCCGAGCGAGTACATTTGGTTCGACGGCGGGCACACGACAGAGGCCGCGAATTACCAGCTGGCACAACTTATCTGGAGCGCGGCGGCGCCCGTCACGGGGCCTTCCAACGCGAGGCAACTATTCGCGCACTAGTATAAGGACGTCTCGGATGTCGCTGCCTTCGGTAGACTTGTGGGAGACCGAGATTAGCTTGGATATACGTGTTAAGTGCCATCTCCGCCTGTCGAGGATGATTTAGATTTAGAGCACCTTGTGTAATCGATGTTGCTTCTACAGTGTGGTTTATGCTTTGTGGCTTTCTCTATATTTTGTTGTGATGACTGATGAAGAACTAAAGGGAAAGGGCATAGTGCACGCGTGATTTTGCAGACCGAAATTTTTCATTCATCCTTACGGAACTGGTGAGATATTGAAAATACATTTCAAACCAAAACTAACTAAGAATCAGATGAAGTTAATTCAAAGAATAATTAAAACCATCCAAAGCAAGTTGTCCATTGTCTCTTTGCAAGATCTCGATGGGATATTGGTGCAAAAAGCAAAAGCAAAAGTGCCCATGGGCCATATCTATGACATCAAAGGGAACTGGACACGTCTTACGGACACTCCCCGCTTATTTTTGACTCGCTCTCTCTCTCTCTCTCTCTCTCTCTCTCTCTCTCTCTCTCTATACTTCTCGTGGAATTCAATGAGTGAGTCGTACTTTTAGAAAGAAAGGCAGCAGATTGAGCTAGTTATTAATGGAGTTAGCTTTAGCCATTGCTAGGCTATCGGGTGCACGCGACGCATGCGCACTACAACGTGTGATTTCTCATGACATTTACTTTGACTTACATGCGTTAGGAGCACCCTAAGTTTTTTCAATTGCATGGATACTGTTGGGATTATCCAACATAGGTTGTGGAAAGGAGCTATTGATCAATTATAAGTACAAAGAAAAGACTTATTTTTTGAGCTAATTTTGAGGATGAAAGTGGTCTAATATCACCCTACAGATGCCTTAATAATCGACAACTGACCGCAGGCAAACCTGAGCTCGCCAGTCTATGGGGAGCTCAAGCCCAACTAAGAAGAGAAAAAAAAGAAAATAAATAAAGTTAATCAAAAAGAAAAAGGAAAAATATTAAAAAATATTTAAAAATTCAAATGATTTTAAAATTTTTTAAGAAAAGAAATGAATGTGAAGAAATGAAGGGATAAAACCTCTCTTTAAAAAGTGAAAATAATTTTTTCCATATTCGAAGATTTTTTTTTTATGGGTGGAAAATATTTTCCTTGACGTATCTATTTTTCATGAAACAAACTTTCAAAAATCCAAAAATTAATACGGATTAGCTTGTTAGATAATTGATGAGTCGATAATTCAAAGAAGTGAATTTACACCTCAAACTAAATCAGATGAAATGCAAGCTGATCTTTTTTTTTTGGTTTTTTTTTGGGAGGGGGGGGTGCGGTCACTATGTTAGGGGATCCGGATCCGGGTCAACGAGGGCTTGTCTAATTCAAATGTGCATTTATATTCTTGAAGCTAGAGGGGGTGAGCCTGCTAAATTTACCGAAAAATGGAGGTCCATCATTCGCGGCATCAACAACGGACGGATTTTCCCTTTGTTTCCCGCCAGAATCAGGTGGGTCCCCCGGAGTTATGACGCAACATCAAAAGTGACGTCGTTGATGACATCGTCTGCTCTGCTTTTATTGCCTTTGCTTCCAAATGCGTTTTGGGACCCCACTCCAGTCAACGAAAACGATCGAAGGCGCCCTGTTGCGGAAATCAAACGAAGAACAAAAGCGGAACAACGAGATTTACGTGGTTCGATTAGATTGATCTACGTCCACGGGCGAGGCAAAACGAAATTCCACTATATCAAAAGGAGAGTACAAGTGCAATGAAACCCTAATCACAATATATATATTGTGTCTAAAAAAAAAAGGAAAACCTAATTCCTCTGGGTTTGGGCCTACGGCCCATTCAAATAATATGTCAAAAAATTCAAGACATATTTAACAATTCTCCACCTTGGCTTGAATTTAATCATCAAGAAGTCGAACATGTTCTTCCAGCATCCCTAAGCCTACGTGAGCTAACTCGGTGTAGGAAACAAGGGATGTAACAAAGGAAAGAATATGTCCTCTTCAAACAAGGTAGAATTTCCTTCACCTCGCCACCAAGCCCCAGAAAGGGGCAAACCTCAAACAGGCATGCCAATCAAGTTCAAGCAATGCTTAAACTTGTTGGCGGGGATTGACTTGGTCAACATATCAGCAGGATTGTCAGCAGTGCCAATCTTCTTTACCATCATATTTCTCTCAGCAACTGCATCTCGAATAAAGTGATATCTGACATCAATGTGCTTAGTCCTTTCATGATATGCTTGATTTTTAACTAAGTGTATAGCACTCTGATTATCACAAAAGACAACTGAATTGTCTTCCTGCTGGAGGCCAAGTTCCTGAACAAGATTCCTTAACCAAATAGCTTCTTTCACTGCTTCTGCTGCTGCCATATACTCTGCCTCTGTAGAAGACAAAGCGACTGTCGACTGTAAGGTTGACCTCCAACTAATAGCTGAGCCAGATAGCGTGAAAAGATAGCCAGTCAAAGATCTTCTTTTATCAAGATCACCTGCATAGTCAGAATCCACAAATCCCACAACTGAGGTACCACTTGAACTATTTCTATCAAACACCAAGCCTAAATCTGCGGAACCTCTAAGATACCTAAGTATCCATTTTACTGCCTGCCAATGCTCCTTTCCAGGGTGAGCCATATATCTACTTACCACACTAACTGCATGAGCAATGTCGGGACGAGTACATACCATAGCATACATCAAGCTGCCAATTGCACTGGAGTATGGGACATGAGACATTGCAGCCTCCTCATCTTCTGACTGAGGTGAATGTAGAGCTGAGAGTCTAAAATGAGGTGCTAATGGTGTAGTAACAGGTTTTGCGTTCTGCATGCCAAACTTCTCAAGTACCTTCTCAATATAGCTCCTCTGTGATAGATTAACTTTCCTGCTTGTCTGTCCCTTCGAATTTCCCTCCCTAAGATTTTCTTGGCAGGACCCAGATCTTTCATCTCGAACTCCTCACTGAGCCGTTTCTTCAAGATCAACACATCTGACATGTTCTTTGCAGCAATTAGCATATCATCAACATATAAGAGGAGATAGACAAAGGATCCATCTGAACCCTTCCTGAAGTAGACACAACTATCATAGCTGCTCCTATGATAACCACTTCCTATCATAAAGCTATCAAATCTCTTATACCACTGTCTTGGAGACTGCTTTAAACCGTACAAGGATTTCTTCAATCTGCAAACATGGTCTTCCTTGCCTTCTACGTAATAGCCCTCAGGTTGGGCCATATAAATAGTCTCATCAAGGTCACCATGCAAAAAAGCAGTCTTCACATCAAGTTGCTCAAGCTCAAAGTCAAATTTAGCAACTAAAGCTAATAACACACGGATGGAAGTGTGCTTAACCACAGGAGAGAATACCTCAGTATAATCAATTCCCTCCTTTTGATTGTAGCCTTTAGCTACAAGTCGTGCCTTACATCTAGCACCTTCAACACCTGGAATTCCTTCCTTTTTCTTGAAGACCCATTTACACCCAATGGCCTTTTTTTCTTTAGGCAACGACACCAAGTCCCAAGTCTGGTTCTTGTGAAGTGATTCAAGTTCCTCAACCATAGCAGTAGCCCATTTTTCTGATTCTACGCAAGTAACAGCTTCAGTATAAGTAGAGGGTTCATGAATACCCATACCTTCTGCTGTCGTGAGAGCATAAGCCACTAGATCAGAGTATCCATATTTTTGAGGAGGTCGAGTCTGCCTCCTTTCTCTGCCAGTAGCAATAGAATATGGCTGCTCCACCTCATCTACAACTTCCTCATCTGAACTTGAATCAACAATAACACTTTGTTCGCTTAAATCATCTCGAGAGGTTTTCTCTGGAAGCTCCACCTGAACCTCCACCTTATTCATATTGCTCTCAGGCTTTCCTGCATGATCATCAACAACCTTTCTTTGATCAAGCATAAGCATTTCATTAAAAGTAACATCCCTACTAATAATGAACTTATGCGAGTTGGATTCCTGACACCACAAACGATACCCTTTTACACCATCAGCATATCCAACAAAGATGCATTTTCTTGCTCTAGGTTCTAACTTACCATCTTTAACATGATAATAAGCAGGGCATCCAAAAACCTTTAGATTAGAGTAATCGCAAGGCTTACCTGACCACTTCTCAAAGGGAGTCTTGCAGTCTATTGCTGTTGAAGGAGAGCGATTAACCAGATAACAGGCTGTGTTAACAGCTTCAGCCCAAAAGTCTTTTTCCATGCCAGCATTAGAGAGCATGCATCTTGCTCTCTCCAAAAGGGTTCTGTTCATACGTTCTGCCACCCCATTCTGCTGAGGAGTGTGTCTAACTGTACGGTGTCGAACGATACCAGCATCTGCACAGAATTCATTAAAATCGCCACTGCAAAACTCAAGACCATTATCAGTCCTAAGACGTTTGATCTTCTTTCCAGTCTGATTCTCAACAAGGGTTTTCCACTTTTTGAAGGTTTCAAATACATCACTTTTCTTCTTCAGAAAATAAACCCAAACCTTCCTGGAATAATCATCAATGAACGTCACAAAGTAAAGAGCACCACCCTTAGATGGAACCTGTGCTGGTCCCCATAAATCAGAGTGGATGTAGTCAAGTGTGCCCTTTGTTGAATGTGTGCCAGTACTAAAGCTGACTCTGCACTGCTTACCAAGAACACAATGTTCACAGAAATCTAGCGAGGTCGTCTGCTCTCCACAAAGTAAACCACGTTTACTTAAAACCGTCATGCCACGCTCACTCATGTGGCCCAAACGCATATGCCACAGTTTTGTTTTATCATTATCAGAAACAGAATTAGATGTGCCAATCGAAGGACCCATAACCGTGCTACCCTGTAGATGATACAAGTGGTTCACCTTGCATCCTTTCATCACAACTAGATTGCCTTTGGAGACTTTGAGAACTCCACCTCCACCTGAGTACATACACCCAATGGAATCCAAACTGCTCAACGAGATAAGGTTTCTCTTCAAGTCTGGTATATGTCTAACTTCAGTTAAGGTTCTTACTACTTTGTCATGACATTTAATCCGAACAGTACCAATACCCATAACTCTGCATACAGCATCATTACCCATCAAGACTGATCCACCATTTATTTTTTCATACGTGGTAAACCATTCCCTATTTGGGCACATATGAAAAGATGCTCCAGAGTCCAATATCCAAACATCATCGGACAAACTAACAACAGAGCATGCAGTAAGAACACTGTCTGACGCCTTAGACTCATCTTCGCTAGCAACATTCACCACATCTTGTCTTTGAGCATGCTGCTTACCTTTTCTCTTGAGCACAGGACAATCTGACTTGTAATGTCCTCTTTTGTGACAATAATAGCACTCCACGTTTGTCTTATCGGCAGGTGGCCTAGATTTTGATCGACCAACAGATTTCCCTCGAGGAGCTTTATCCCTGTTCTTGTTCCTGCCTCTCACAAATAAACCATCTGCTTTATTTTCATTAGTATTCCCATTCAGTTTCGTTCTCAATTCAGCAGAATTCAAAGATGCTTTAACATCCTCCAAGGTTATGGATTCACGTCCATAAAGCATCGAGTTCACAAAATTCTCATATGAAGCAGGCAGTGAACATAACACAATCAAAGCTTGATCTTCATCATCAAGTTTAATATCTAAATTCTTCATATCAAGAACAATTTTATTAAATTCATCCAAGTGTTCCTGAACATGCGTACCTTCGCGCATCTTTAGAGTATAAAGACGCTGCTTCAAATAAAGTCTCGACGTCAAAGATTTCTTCATGTAGAGACTTTCCAGTTTGCTCCAGAGACCCGCAGCTGTTTCCTCATCGGCGACTTCTCGCAGAACCTTGTCATCCAGAGACAACTGAATCGCACTATGCGCCTTCTCATCCATCTCTTCTATTTCCGCCGAGGTCATGTCGTCTGGATAATTTCCGTCCAGCGCCCTAACCGTACCCTCTCGCCTCAATAAAGCTTTCATCTTTATTCTCCATAATCCAAAATTATTCTGTCCATCAAAAGATGAAATTTGAAACTTTAAAGATGCCATCTAAAAGAGCCCTTGGATTTGCTCCCAAAAATTTTCTCTTCGACACAAAGTAGCAGATTTCTCCCTTTTTCGGTTTGGACCGAAAAACCCAAAAAACTTGCGACCAAAAATCTTTCGATCAAATATTTTGCTGCACCGAAAGTCTTGTTCTCTGAACAGTAACCCTGCACCAAAAGTAACCCCTGTACCGAAGACAAAACAAGAAGGCAGCAACTTCCTCACTTTTCTCTTACTTCCACGGGACCCACGCAGCAAAAGAAAGATTGAGCAATTGTGTGGACTCAAAGAAGACTTCCACGCAAGGTTGATTCTCAAGGTCAAAAGTCTCGATCAAAAAGAAAGCAGGAAGAAGGCACAAAATTGTTGACTTTAGATCACGTGGACCCCCTGCAGGATTGTCCTCCACTCTCTCAAATTTCTCCGCGCCCACTCGCCAACGTCGTGGGGCCGTGAACAAGTGGGCAAACCGCCTCTCACCTGGCGAAGGAGTCTCGGCGCAAACAGAAAGGATGCTTCAATCTCAGACCACGAACCACGAACGTCGTCAGCGGTTTTAATCGCAAATTTCCTCCACGACGTTTACTCTCTTGAACCCTAGAAACGAAACTTCGCTCTGATACCAATTTGTTGCGGAAATCAAACGAAGAACAAAAGCGGAACAACGAGATTTACGTGGTTCGATCAGATTGATCTACGTCCACGGGCGAGGCAAAACGAAATTCCACTATATCAAAAGGAGAGTACAAGTACAATGAAACCCTAATCACAATATATATATTGTGTCTCAAAAAAAAAAGGAAAACCTAATTCCTCTGGGTTTGGGCCTACGGCCCATTCAAATAATATGTCAAAAAATTCAAGACATATTTAACACGCCCATTTGCAGGTCTAGATGTAGTTCATGCACCGGGAGACTTCCTTCCGCGTGCATTGGTCGCCCCCGCGGCGTCGCCGATTACGATGCACTCCAGGACCAGGCAACCACCACCGTGCACAAGCCTCGAAGCTCGCTTTTGGGACCAGCAACGTTCAGAAGAAGCTCCCTGGTCCCTCCCCAGATGCAATGAAAGCCATCATCATCTTCCTCGTGTTCTCACAGTAAGAAGAACAGACCCCAGCAGATACAGACAACATCCCCCCGTCGACCATCTTCTGCCGTTCCCACCCTTTGAATACTCAACTTGCTGTGACATCGATGGCGGTTGAGACATCCGCGCACGTGAGCTCATGCGAAGTGTCCCAAATTTTGCATCTTGGCATCGCCCTCGAAATTAACAGGCGAGCGACGCGGAACTTGGAACGATGGCCTTGGTCGGTTGATTCCATAAGGATTAGATTTGGCGACAATAACTTTTTTTTTCTTTTCGCATTTGGCAGATTTAGTAGAAGTTTTCATTTTTTTTTTCCATTGGCAAATGTACCGAAAGTTTCGAGTATCAAAAGATGAGACCGGATAATCATCCTACGAGTACTTTCAGACTTAAGTATTTTCACGAAAAAAAAAAATACTTCCTTCGAGAAAGAATACATATCTGTTCAACTTTTTCATGTATCCTCAAATTTGTAATTCATATGATCAAACTCTTTGATTTTGACAAAAATACCGTCGATTTATCCGTAGATTTCAATCAAAAGTACGGTGAGAAGGACTCCGTCGTGCTACCGTGGACATTCGAATTGTGTCGATCATGCTGTAGGAACCACAACTTCTTTAAGGGTGTAATTGAGCAAATTTTCGACAGTCTTTTATTCAACGGTGAAAACTAATTATTTCAACGCAAGATTTTTAGCCCACGACAATCGGACATGTCCTTGTCCACACTAAATTGCGATGTGGGCCGCGTCCAATAATTTCTCGGCAGGTGGACATGGACATGCCCAATAGTTACCATCCTCCAACTGCAAAATTACTTTTTAGACCATGCCCTTATCTATAAATTATACCACTCGGTCCTACCCTGCCTTTAGCTAGCATTCGCCACTCAAATGACCATGCTTAGCATGGATAGCTTCGGCTCCCTCTTCCTCGCATTGTGCTGCTGCGCAATCGTCCTGCTTCCCCCGAGCTGCCGCGCCGAGCTGCCGGAGAACCACGTCGCGTTCTTCATCTTCGGGGACTCGCTCTTGGATTCGGGGAACAACATTTA
The DNA here is from genome assembly GCA_016432845.1 of Psidium guajava. Classification (NCBI taxonomy): domain Eukaryota; kingdom Viridiplantae; phylum Streptophyta; class Magnoliopsida; order Myrtales; family Myrtaceae; genus Psidium; species Psidium guajava. Next base: position 11,876,482 of record CM028231.1, on the reverse strand, counting down.
CCTAAAAGGCGGTGGCGCGGCTGGTTCCTTGCCCTATGGAGAGACCTTCTTCAAGCGCCCGACGGGACGAGTCTGCAACGGGCGGATCGTTCCCGACTTCATATGTAAGAGTTGCTCCTGCTGATACATTTCCCTTCTTCCCCACCTTAATTCTATTTCGCCTCATGACTCCTGCTAGTGAAGCTTTCGAACAAGGGAAAAAATGCGGACGCGAATGATGTGATACTTTATTTTCCTTGGCGACAGCTGAATATGCAAAGCTTCCATATATCAAACCGTACTTGGAGCCCGGGTTCACCGACTACACCAACGGGGTCAATTTCGCGTCCGCCGGAGCTGGCGTTCTCCCGGGAACTCATCCTGGAACTGTAAGACATCTGCACTTCTCACCGGGCTATTTTGGTTCGATGGGAAGCTGTTTGTTTTCTGGTCTTTCTGGATGCAATAATTATTGGAGGAGTCAATTGCCTCTGATGGATTGTCTGATTGGCTTTGATCAGCTATACTTTAAGCTGCAACTGAACTATTTCGAGGAGGTCGTGAAGGGGTTGAAGCGACAATTAGGCGACGCCGATGCCCACAAGTTGCTCTCGAAGGCGGTCTATCTGTTCAGCATTGGAGGGAACGATTACAATGCCATCCAGAACAATCCCAAAGCAACTGCATCTTTCAGGAAAATGTACATGACCATGATCCTGGGCAATATCACAGCGGGGATCAAAGTATACGACCAGGCTTTACTAACCCGATTTCATTCCTTGCACTTGAAAAGAGTATGGGAACTAACGAGAAGCTGTTTTTTTTTTTTTTTTTTGTTGATGTTGATGTTTCAGCAAGTGTATGCACATGGAGGGAGGAAATTCGCCTTCCAGAACGTCGGGCCGATCGGGTGCATGCCGGCCACTCGAGCCTCGTCCGGGTCCGAGGGATGCTCGCACGACCTGACCGTGATAGCGAAGATGCACAACATAGCCCTGTCAAGACTGCTGAAGAGGATCGAGCAGGGGCTACCAGGATTCAAATACGCTCTGTTCGACTACTACACTTCCCTCACCATTAGGACTCTATATAGCTCAAAATTCGGTACTTCCTCAGCCCCAAGTCCTCTAAATTCAAACCCACCATCGAAATTGAAGAGGTTTGTCATGGAACAACCAATTCGAATCGAGCCATGTTCATTCAGTACCATTCGCTTTTGATCATCGAAATTGGACAATTCGTGCGTCTCATCTTTGGTGCAGATGTTTGCTGATGTTCTTGAAATTAACTGGGGATGCTCTTGTTTGGCTGCAGGGTTCAAGGTTGGGATGAGTGCGTGCTGCGGGAGCGGTCCGTACAACGGGCAATTCACCTGTGGGAAAAAGAACGGCACCACAAGCGGTTACACCCTGTGTAGCGACCCGACCGAGTATGTGTGGTTCGATGCGGCTCATCCGACCGAGATGGCCAACAGGCAACTCGCGTCTCTGCTGTGGGATGGACCCTCTCGCACCGTCGGGCCTTACAATATGAAGATGTTCTTCAAAATGCCATAGCAGTTGTTTCATGTCCTATGTTATTGTCTACGATTTTTGAGACTCTCTGAGTAATAAAACGCATGGTTTCTCTGTGGTGTTGCTGGTGCGCGATGTCTGCAAAGTCGGGTCCGATGAATTCTCGTTGCTGTCCCGTAAATCTGAGTCAAGGTCCGATGTTAGGCAAAGAATCGCTCCGGTTATTAAGACGGTCGCATGTCACCGTCGAGTGATGATGTGGTGTCCCATAAACATTGATGGAAATGGAATGGTTCACTTCATCTCCGAAATCAAAATGAAAATCAATGCTAATATCGTCAAGGAGATGCGTAGGCGAATTGCTAGGTCATGGGATCAGCAGAAATGAGATCTTCCTCTAATGAAGCCTGCATGTGATGTTTCCCCTAAGTATAACTCACCTAAGTGATTGGCCCAAGCTGAATCTCCTGTAATGGCGCAGGCCTCGCCTCCCCTAAGGACGGTTGAGAAAATGGCCATGGCCAAAGCGAGCTTGAAGCTTCTGGTCAGCAAGAGCGACGAAACAGTGCTCTTTGCTTAAGCAGGCGAAGATTTTGTCAGACTTCCTCTTCCACGTCCACCACATTGCCGGTGGGGACGGGCGATCCGGTTCCTCGAGAAAACCTGGATGGTGAGCTGTGGACGATCTCTACAGCAGCTTCGAGAATCTGAACGAATGTAAATAGAACTTTCCAAGAAATGAGTATAACTCGAGAAGGTCTGACAGGCTCACTGGCCGTCCCGGATGCGATGAAGCCATCTTTCTTGGGTTCTCAACGTAAAAAAAAAAAAAAAGTGATACTATAAGGAGTACCACTTGGTCCTAAATTCATATCAACCGTCTCCTTTGGGTGCTCTAAAGCATACTCTGCCATTTTAGCATTCGGCATTCAAAGTGAATATGCTTCACATGGAAAGTTTCAGCTCACTCTTCCTCACATTTTCCTTCTGCACAATCCTCCTGCTTCCACCGAGCTGCCGGAGAACCACGTGGCGTTCTTCATCTTTGGGGACTCACTCTTGGACTTGGGGAGCGACATTTACCTAAACGGCAGTGGCAAGGCGGATTCCTTGCCCTATAGAGAGACCTTCTTCAAGCACCCGGCGGGATGGCTCTGTGACAGACGTATCGTTCCTGACTTCATATGTAAGAATTGCTCCTGCAAAAATATTTCCCCTTTCCCCCCTAAATTCTATTTTGCCACATGATTAGTCCTAGTGAAGCTTTCAAAAGAAGAAAATGTAGCTTGTTTTTAGAATGCAAAAGCTAATCACGGGGTCCTTTGTTTACCTGATACAGCTGAATATGCAAAGCTTCCATATATCAAACCGTACTTGGAGCCTGGGTTCACCGGCTAGACCAACAGGGTCAATTTTGTGTCCGCCGGAGCCGGCATTCTCCCAGGGACACGTCCTGGAACTACAAGACTTGCACTTTTCGCCATGCTATTCTGGTTTGATGTAAATTGTAAAGTAGTTCTCTTCTTTGAAAGTAAGTATTGAATGAATCGATTCTGTCTGTTTTTTTTTTTCCCAGTCAGATCGATTATGTCTTTTGATCAGCTATACTTTAAGCTGCAACTGAACTATTTCGAGGAGCTAGTGAAGGAGTTGAAGCAACAACTAGGCAATGCCAATGCCCACGAGTTGCTCTCGAAGGCGGTCTATCTGTTCAGCATCGGAGGGAATGATTACAATGCCATTAAGAACAATACCAAAGTAACTGCATCTTTCAGGAAAATGTACATGACCATGGTCCTGGGAAATTTCATAGTGGGGATCAAAGTATATGTCCAGGCTCTACTAACCCAGTTTCATTTCCTGAACTTGAAAAGAATTCGGGAACTGAAAGGAAGCTATTTTTATGAATGACATTGCAGCAACTGTATGCACATGGAGGGATGAAATTCGCCTTCCAGAATGTCGGGCCAATCGGTGCATGCCAGCCGCGCGAGCCTCGTCCAGGGCCGGGGGATGCTTGCACGACCTGATCGTGATAGCGAAGATGCACAACATAGCCCTGTCAAGACTGCTGAAGAGGATCGAACAGGGGCTACTGAGATTCAAATACGCCCTGTTCAATTACTACACTTCTCTCACCATGAGAACTCTATATTGCTCGAAATTCGGTATGTCTCCAGCCCCAAGTCCTCTGATTCAAACCCATCACCGAAATTCAAGAGGATCGTCAGGGACCACTTTGTCGAATGACAGCATGTTCATTTAGTGTCAATTCACTTTGATCATTGAATTGGACAATACATGTGTTCTCTTCTTTGGTGCAGAAATTTGCTGATGTTCTTGCAATATCTACGATGCTTTTGTTTGGTGCAGCGTTCAAGGATGGGAAGAGTGCTTGCTGTGGGAGTGGCCCTTACAATGGGCAATTTTTCTCATGTGGGAAAAAGAATGGCACAGCAAGCGGTTGCAATCTGTGTAGCGACCAAAGCAAGTATCTGTGGTTCGATGCCGCTCATCCGACCAAGATGGCCAACAGGCAACTCGCATCTCTGCTGTGGGACGGACCCTCTCGCAACATCGGGCCTTATAACATCAAGATGTTCTTCGAAATGCCATAGCAGGCGTTCTGTGTTCTATGCCACATCTATAAACTCTGAAACTCTCGGGTAATAAAATAGTTTCTATGGTATTATCGGCGCGCAACGTCTGCAAACCTGGGTCTATGCATCCTCGTGCCATCATAAATCTGAGTTGAGGTAAGATGTTAGGCTAAGAATCGCCCCGTCATTAGGTGATTGTTGCTCATCACGGTCGAGTGAAGAAGCGCCGGGTGTGGCAACCATTCATGTATTTTTCCTGGTATCGAGTCAGCGGTTTAAATGGGATAGATCGATGAGTAGTGTTCCTATTGCGGGAGATGCTTCTGATCAGTTTTCGCGTTGAACGGGAGAAGAGCTGAATAGGCAGTTCCGCTTGCATTCACCGCTAGAGGCATGGGACTCATCGGGTCATCATTGTCGACCACTGGTGAAAGCTGAACTTCCTTTTCTTGTGTTCTCAAAATCACTTCAAATGAAGAGATAAAATAGATTTTGCAGTTGAAAATAGATTTTGCAGTTGACTGAGTTGCCGCATTCCCACCTCGAATCAATTCATGCGAATTCTTAATACCTGTGAACTTTTAATTTTAACACACGTGCATTCGTGTGTGTACTCCCCAGAACACACGCCGGCCCACTTCTATCGTTTCTGTAACCGACGTAAGTCACGTTGCATATTTGATCTACCATGCACAAACTCTGTTTCTGCACATGGGTAAACCCGATTCAAAATTGAACTTAGAGATCATGCTGAGCTGGTTGTGTTTTACATGATCGAACCTGGCAAAAACCCTTTTGAACCGGTCGGAGTTGGTCGAAAAGATCGTGGAAGCCAGACCAAGAGTTTGGTTGAACCAGCCCGTTTGTGACGATTTTGTCTTGAACTGTTACCAGCGCAGGACCGACTCCAATTAAATTCACTCTCCAAGACCTCCACCGCGCGAGATATGACGATTCTGTATTGTTATGACATAGAATTGGCTTTGATCATGAAAATTTCATCAAAGAAAAAGTGAGTGTGGACTTTTGCTTTTTTGTCAATGCTTAGCATTCACTTTCCCAGATGCCCGCGCATTCAATGGATTCTTGCCAATTCTGAGCCCTGGAACCCAAAGCATGATCACCTTTAAAGCCATACCTCACATGCCACAGAGTTTCTCCACTACTTAGATTCAAAAATTTTCACCTACCACAGCACGGCCCATATCTCCCAACACCATGCTTCAAGTGGTTACCTGCCTCGGCCAGTTGCCAGGAAACCATGTCGCCCTCTTCGTCATTGGGGACTCGCTGTTGGACGCTGGGAACAACCTTTATTTGAACACCAGCATGAATACAAACTACTTCCCTTATGGAGAGATCTGTTGAAGTTATGTATCAGTTCAGCTGCTAATATTTTGTCATTCTGTTATTCATTCAAATTGTTTGTTAGATGGTTAGTTTGTTAGCTATTTTTCAGGAGGTGAAGCAAATCTGTTTCTCTGTTAGCTATTTTCTAGGAAGTGAAAATATTTATTTTGCACGTTTGAGTCAGGTTCTATTTAAGCTTGTACTTGACATTTTTTTTGCAGTATGAATGAAGTTTATTCTGATTTCTTCATCCTCTCTTTCTCTCTGTGAAAACAGAGGTTTGTGTGTATTAGCATTTTCTGCTTCTGAAGGATTCAGATTCAGAAGCAACTTCTGACTTCCTTCTGAAGGATTCAGATTCAGAAGCAACTTCTGATTTCCTTCTGAAAGATTCAGAAGCAACACTGGTATTAGAGCCCTGCTGATCTTAAGGGACTTGTGAGAGAGTGCTAATTTGAAGAAGAGTAGGAAAGATGGAACAAACTGGTGTACCGGCTGGAGCTCCAACCTTCGATGGAGACAACTACCAGGCATGGGCAGTAAAGATGCAAGCTTTCATGGAGGGTTCAGATCTTTGGGAAGCTGTAGAAGAAGACTACGAGGTCGCTGATCTACCCAACTATCAATCAAATCAGGTACCATAAAGAGAGGGTGACTCGAAAAGCAAAGGCAAAATCTTGTCTGTTTTCTGCTGTCTCTTCGACTATATTTACTAGAATCATAAAAAAGAATTCAGCGCATGATATATGGAATTATTTGAATGAAGAGTATGAGAGGGATGAGAGAGTGAAAGGGATGAAGGTGCTGAACTTGTTAAGGGAGTTTGAAAGGCAGCAAATGAAAGAAAGTGAGTCTACGAAAGAGTTTGTTGATAGGCTAGTTGATATAGCCAATAAGATAAGGGTGCTAGGGACTGATATAGATGATAAAAGGTTGGTTCAGAAGATTTTGGTTGCAGTGCCTGAAAGGTTTGAAGCAACCATTGCTTCCCTTGAGAACACAAAGGACATTTCAGACATCAAACTTGTTGAAGTCCTAAGTGCTCTACAGGCTCAGGAGCAAAGGAGGCTTATGAGGAAGAATGAGCCTATCGAAGGTGCCCTGTTAGCCAAGCTGAAGCTGATTACTACAGAAAAGGGAAGAGGATGGAACCAGAATAGAAGATATGATGAGACCAGTCATAGTCATAGCCATGGAGGTTCAAGCAGTGGTGGACATGACAGGAAGTGGAATGCAGTTCCATGTAAGCATTGTGGGAAGAAAAATCATCCTCACTTCAGGTGTTGGAGGAGACTAGACGTGAAGTGTAGGAGGTGTCATAAGATGGGCCATGTTGAGGCCATTTGCAAGGAGAAACATCAACAACAGCAAGCTGAAAGTCAAACTACAGTAGCCAGTGAAGTGGAGCACCTGTTTGTTGCCTCCTGCTACATCTCAAATGCATCTAGAGATGGATAGCTCGCGGATAGTGGTTGCACCAACCATATGACAGGTGATGAAAGGCTATTCAGCAATTTAGATAAATCTGTGAAGTCTAAAGTCAGGATTGGCAATGGAGAACGTATAGAAGTAGAAGGCAAAGGTGATGTAGTGCTTGAAGGTCCCGGTGGTGCTAAGCTTATCACAGAGGTTATGTTTGTGCCAAAGATAGATTAGAACTTGCTGAGTGTGGGTCAGTTAGTAGAGAAGGGGTTGAAAGTTGTATTTGAGAAGAGTGAGTGTGCCATAGGAGATGAGAATGGTCGCATCTTTTTTAGGATTCATATGAGGAACAAGTGTTTTACATTTGATCCAGTTGATAAGAATCATGATGCCATGTTGAGTATACAAGATAAGGAGGAGTTATGGCATAGAAGATTGGGTCATTTTCACAGCAAGGGGCTGCAATACTTGCAGCAAAATGAAATGGCAGTGGGATTACCTATGTTGCAGAAGGAAGTAACCGGCTGTAGAGCATGTTTGCAAGGCAAGCAAGTGAGGATTCCTTTTAAAAGATCAAATTGGAGAGCCAGTGAGAAGCTGCAGCTAATTCACACTGATGTGTGTGGTCCAATGCCAGAGGAATCGTTGAATGGCAGCAAATACCTCATCACTTTCATAGATGACTGCACTAGAATGTGCTGGGTATACTTCATGAAGACCAAGGCTGAAGTTGATGAGATTTTTCTAAGGTTAAAAAGAGAAGTAGAGAAGCAGAGTAGCTGTAATATCAAGGCAATCATGTCAGACAATGGAGGAGAATACACCTCAGGCAAATTCAAGGCCATATGTGATAATGCAGGGATCAAGCATCAGCTCACTGTGCCATACACTCCACAGCAAAATGGAGTGAGTGAAAGGAAGAACAGAAGTATTATGGAGATGGTTAGATGCATGCTACATGAGAAAGAACTTCCTAAGAAGTTCTAGGCTGAGGCTGCCAATACTGCAATCTTCCTTCTGAACAGGCTGCCCACTAAAGCTCTCAATAAGCAAACACCATTTGAAGCATGGCATGGATACAAGCCTAAGGTGAGTAACCTAAAAGTGTTTGGTTGCATTTGCTATTCATTGGTTCCTTCTGTTAAGAGGGATAAACTTGATCAAAGGGGAGAAGCATGTATCTTTGTGGGATATAGCTTGCAATCTAAGGCTTATAGAGTTTATCATCCTGCTAGCAATAAGGTTGTGGTGTGTAGAGATGTGAGCTTTATGGAAGATAAGAAGTGGGACTGGTCTGTGGAAGGAAGCAAGGCTGAAAAGAATGCAGTATATCAAGATGATGGGCCATTGCAGGTTGAACCAAATGAAGTAGTGGACAATGATCTAGTTGATCATGCTCTTGCGAGGGGCACTAGGTCTCTTGCTGAGATCTATGAGAGTTGCAATACAGCTATGTTTGAACCAGCTAGCTATGAGAAAGCAAGTGAAGATGTGAAATGGTATTTTGCAATGGAAGAAGAAATCAGAATGATTGAGAAAAATCAGACATGGGATCTGGTTGAAAGGCTTAGAAGCAGAAAGGTGATTGGAATGAAGTGGGTATTCAGGACAAAGTTGAATCCTGATGGCTCAGTACATAAGCACAAAGCAAGACTTGTTGTCAAAGGCTGCGCAGGTATGGGGGGTAGACTACTCTGAAACCTTTACTCCAGTGGCAAGGTTGGATACCATAAGGATGCTGTTGGCAATTGCTGCACAAAAGGGCTGGCAAGTATTTCAGCTGAATGTGAAGTCAGCTTTCCTGAATGGAGAGCTAGTGGAGGAGATCTATGTTGAGCAACCTGATGGCTTTGTAGTGAGAGGCAAGGAAGATCATGTGTATAAGTTAAGGAAAGCCTTGTATGACTTGAAGCAGGCTCCAAGAGCTTGGTATAGTAAAATTGATGAGCATCTGCAGGAACTTGGATTTAAAAGAAGTTTGAGTAAAGTGACTCTATATGTGAAGAAGGGTGCAAAAGGTATAGCAATTATCTCTCTTTATGTTGATGATCTTTTGGTTACTGGTGACTGTGAGGAACAAATTGCAAAACTGAAGAGAGGGTTGATGAAGCAGTTTGAAATGACTAATCTTGGACTAATGTCCTTCTTTTTAGGAATGGAGGTGCAACAGAGGAAAGGTAAGGTGTTCATCTGTCAAAAGAAATATCTAAGAGAGATCTTAAAGAGGTTTGAGATGGAGGAATGTAGAAGTGTGAGCACTCCTATGAATCTAATGGAGAAGCTGCAAAAGACTGAAGGAGCTGAGCCTGCTGATGAAGGATTATACAGAAGTTTAGTCGGCTGCTTAATGTATCTAACTGCAACAAGACCATATATCTTGTATGCAGTAGGTGTGCTTTCAAGATTCCTAAGTTGTGCTGGTGAAGAGCACTTGGTAGTTGCAAAAAGGGTTATTAGATATCTGAAAGGCACTCAGTCATTTGATGTCAAGTTCACTAAAGTGAATAATTGCAGGTTGCAAGGCTTTGCTGACAGTGATTGGGCTGGTTCAGTCGAAGATATGAGGAGTACAACTGGTTTTTGCTTTACTTTGGGATCTGGATGTTTCACCTGCAGCTCAAAGAAACAAGAAGTGGTTGCTCAGTCCACTACAGAAGCTGAGTTTCTAGTAGCTACAGCAGCAACCAATCATGCAATATGGTTGAGAAAGCTGATACAGGACCTGGAGATGGGAGTTGAAGAACCAACTGAGATACTTGTGGACAATCAAGCTGCATTAGCTATATCTCAAAACCCTGTTTTTCATGAGAGAACCAAGCATTTTAAGATTAAGTTTTATTAATTGAGGGAAGTGCAACAAGAAGGTGAAGTGAAGCTACTCTATTGCAAGACAGAAGATCAGGTGTCGCGACCTAAAAATTCGAGGTTTTTCAATTTTAGGTTAATGGATTACCAAGTTAATTAAGTAAATTAACTAACCTAGTTCGAGCTCTCCCAATCTCTATCAATTCGCAACTTAGGTTCAACATTTAGATGCAAAAGATTTTCAATAGAAGTCGCCACTAATCATTTATGGTAGGTAGATTAGAAACCTAAATAAAATAATGGGAGAACTATTCTATTTCTACGAACCAAAGATTTTAAGTTCGGGACTTGGTTACGCTAATATTTCTATTAACGCCCTTTCGGTACCGATTTCATGAAAATGTTCAATTTGGCAATTTCGATGAATTCTCGCTTGCAGTTCAAAGGTGTAATTTTTTTTAGGATTTTCTTTTTATGATTCTTTTTTGTTTTTATAGATGAAATTTAAAATTCAAGTTGTAAAAATTAAAAGATAATTATGGCTATTTCTTTCGAATTAAGTTTCGATCTAAAGCCTGATAGATCGACCCTAAAATTCGAAATACCCGCTATGGAAATAATTCTATATAAAGCTTGATAGATCGACTTATTTTCATGTATGTGATTGCGGATTAGGAAATTTTCCTAATCAATCACATTTTTGAAATATTTTTGGGTATCATTGAGTATCTTCAGAGAATTTTAAGATTATCATGAGATTACATAAAATTCCAAAATATTCACATTAAATCACAATCTTTCCAAGTTTAGGCACAAGATATATTCCAAGATATATTCCAGATTTTTGATTTCCAAAATTAATCATGCAATCTTCCAATTCAAGTAATTAAATGCTCTAAACTTGCAATGCAATTTTCAGGATATGCAAAATTCAATTAACCATTGATGCAAAATAAGCAAGTGAATATCCCAAGTTTCAAATTAGGAAATACCTGAAATTGCTTTTCGATTTTTATTCGCACCGAAACTTGATGATCAAGCCCAAACGGCGTGGGAACCTTCACGGATCAGCTTGGTGGGGAGCATTCGTGATTGGCCAATGGACGAAACCAAAACAGCAGCCGTCACGAGGTTTGAATTTTTCTCTGTTGAACTCAAACGAAAATTGCAAGCCAAGCCTGTTCGTGCGTCCCTTTTTGTGGCTGAATCAGCAGTAAATGTTAGGCTAATTTGGAATGAAAATAACACTTGAACAGTCGCCAAACTTTGACCAAAACAGCATAGACTTTCTGGATATTCAACGACAAAACCAGGCCCACTAAAGCACCAATTCAAGCACTGGACAGCGACAATTTAAGCACTGGACAGCAGTGGGTTCGGCATTAAATTGTCGCACAAAGGGACCCTTGGACAGCAGGAAATATCGGCACCAAGTAGCAACCAAACCGCGCCTAGACCATGGTTAAATCGGTGCCGAATAGCAACAGAGATGGGCACAAAACAGCAACAACTTGGACAATGATGCTGAACACGAATAAATTGGGACAGAGGAGTCGAAGCTGCCAATTTTCTTGAAGAGTCTTCGGCCTCCGAAGAAGACCTCCAACCTCACGTGTATGTCTCTCTATTTGTATGGCTCCATCTTCCATTGTTGCAATATGGTCTTCTTTTATAGCCCAATAGCTAGGATATCCTTGAGAAAGACGTCATTAGCTTTCCTATCATGGATGGATGTATATTTTATTCCTTTCCTTCATCCCTTTCTTTTGTTTCCTTTTATATTTGACCCTTCCCATGTATTGTGGGAACGTGAATGTCATGGCCAAGAATAAAATAACCCACTTTCCTATTTTTTCTTCTTTCTTTGTTCCTCTGCCCACGACCTTGATTTGTAATCTTCGTCGCCGACCCCTTGCTGGGCAAGTGCATATTTTCTTTCTTTTATTTTTTTGTTAATCAAATATTCTCTCCTTTTTATCTTTATTGTGTTTTCCTTTTTAGAGCTCAAAATAAAAATCCCTCACTTATCACTAAAAGGTGCTAGAAATTCTGGAGATATTATTTTAACAATTCTTCATTGCCCCCCAAATATGTTGCCCAAATTTATGCTCCCACGTGTAACATTACCGGAATATCCAAGATTCTCTTTTTTTTTCGCGGGTTCCGTCCACTTAATTAATTTTAGAACATTCAATCAAATTCACTCACCGTCGGACCGAGACGAATTCAAACTTTATGCGAATGCTCCTAATATCTATATGCAATTAATTGTAAGATAAAAAAAATAAAAAAAAAATCAAAATTCAGGTGTCAACATCAGGTGGCTTATGTGTTTACTAAGCCACTACAAGCAAGCAGGTTCGAATTACTGAAAAAGAAGGTTGGAATGTGTTCTATTCCTTAAGACAAAGAGGAGCTGTTATTGGAAAAATAAAAGTTTGCAGCAGCAACTGATCCAAGGAGGAGTTTGTTGAAGTTATGTATCAGTTCAGCTGCTAATATTTTGTCATTCTGTTATTCATTCAAATTATTTGTTAAATGGTTAGTTTGTTAGCCATTTTTCAGGAGGTGAAGCAAATATGTTTCTCTGTTAGTTATTTTCTAGGAAGTGGAAATATTTGTTTTGCACGTTTGAGTCAGGTTCTATTTAAGCTTATACTTGACATTTTTTTGCAGTATGAATGAAGTTTATTCTGATTTCTTCATCCTCTCTTTCTCTCCGTGAAAACAGAGGTTTGTATGTATTAACATTTTCTGCTTCTGAAGGATTCAGATTCAGAAGCAACTTCTGACTTCCTTCTAAAGGATTCAGATTCAGAAGCAACTTCTGATTTCCTTCTGAAAGATTCAGAAGCAACAAGACCTTCTTAAAGCACCCGACGGGAAGAGTTTGCGACGGCCAAATTGTCCCTAACTTCATCGGTAAAACAATGTCCCAGAGACGAATCTTCTTTGAATGAATACTGGAGATATAAATGTACCTCCTCCACAAGAATGCCTTATGTTTTGAGACGTCTTTGCTTCGATGCAGCCGAATATGGAAAGCTGCCGTTGATCAGACCATACTTGGAGCCTGGATTCAGTAACTACACCAATGGGGTCAATTTCGCATCGGCTGGAGCAGGCATCCTCCCAGGGACTCGTCCCGGGACGGTAAGATACGCAGTCTAAGAGAGTTAAGAGGAGGTTCCTTAGTTTGCTAGTTTTCACAGTTTTAGCTAAATTTTGATGCTTGAAGGTCCAGTGAAGTTTGAATCTGGTATACAACTTGGAAAATAAAAGTTTGAACCTGACTTATAGTGGGAAACTCATAGCATACTTTTAACACATCATCATTGAAACAAAATGTGCCCAAGGGAATTAGAAGCTCGCCATCGAAGATCCATTGGGCACTTTCTTTATGTGTCTGTCGCATCATTTTGTATCTGGTAATCGACGATTTAGAAAGTCTGTTCATAGAGCAATGGGAAAATAAGGATGTCTTATTTAATCAACTGAGCGAGACTTCTCGATGGAAACCAAACACTGTTTAAATTATTTGGCCGGCAGGAAACGACATGAAATCGGAAACCTTCACCCCATGGATTGCTGATTCATTGATGGGAAACAGATACACCTGAGGCTACAATTGAGCTATTTTGAAGTGGTGGTGGCGACGCGGCTGAGGCAACAACTCAGCGACGAGGATGCACACAAGTTGCTGTCCGACGCGGTCTACTTGTTCAGCATGGGAGGGAACGACTACTTGGCTGGCCCTCGAAACCGACGCCAAATCATTTGTCCTCACTGCTGCTTACAAGAAGACATTCATGACAATAGTGCTGGGCAATTTCACAACCGTGATCAAAGTTAGGAGCTCTAACTCTGCAATCCTAAGTTCAATACTGGAGTTTACTTGAAGTACAAGGATGGTGGTTCGAAACACTAAATTTTAGAGTTGGCTCGCGGACTCTTTCGTGTTCATGAAGTGCTTGCTGTCTCTTGATGGTGACGCGCGAACAACGTCCACCTGATCATAAATTTTGAGAGATAAGTACACCGAAAGTTTTAAGACTTGTTAACAAAGTATGATAGAGTCCTGAAACTTTAAAAAAAAATGTAATCAAGTCCTAAAAATTTGTTAAATTAATACAATCAAGTCTTTCTGTTAGTCATCACCAATTTAACTAACAAAAAATGCTAAAGTGGCATTTTTATTACTTTCTCTCTTCTACGTGACACTGGCGTGGCTAAAACATGAAGAATGAGGGTAAAATGATCTTCTTTTGATCTAAATATGAGTTTTAATTCTAAATATGATTTAAATTAGATTGAAAATAAATTAAATTTATAAATAAATGAAAGATGAAGCAAAGCAAGGGCCTGCAGCTCTTGCCGATCCGCCCTCACTGGGCTTCCCCTCTTTTTTTTATTTCTTAATATATTTTTTAGCAAAACTCATTGAAAAATCATATGACGTCGTTTTAGCCACGTCAATACTTTGTAAGAGAGAGATAACGATGAAAAAAAAAAGTCACATCAGCATTTTTTTTTTAGCCAAGTTGGACAGAGTTATTAGACGAAGTTAATGGACAGACTTGATTGCATTTTTTTTTCATAAGTTTTACAACTCAATTGCACATTTGCAACAAGTTCTAGAATTTTCAATAGACTTATCCCTGAAGTTAATGCCCAAGCGGTTTGAGTTGGGATGTCTTATTCAACTAGCCCTAATTATACATATCGTGCTCTTACTTTGACCCACGTTAACCTCAGGCGTTGCATGTGTTAAATCATCAGTAAGTCTTTGCTTTACGATGCTAAACACTAACTTTGGTTCGAGAAACACGTCGTGTCATGGAATCTCTTGGATAAAATATGCGTCTTATGTCGTGTTGTAATTTTCTCACAATGTTCTTTTTCTTTTTTAAGGCATCACTCATGTGCTATACTTTGGTTGATACGCAACGAGCTCTTGTTAATCCGTGACGTAATTTGGCCACGAGCGATAAAATCTGAACCTACGTGCCGAGGCCCATTTGGGGTAAGCTCCCTAATTCACGGGGAATAAAACAAGATAAATCATGTGTAGTTAGACCTAATTCCGTGGTTGACCAGAAATTGAATTGATTAGTCAAACGATTAAATGTAACAAATTCTTCTATCACCATACTTTTCCCATATATATATATATATATATATATATGTGTGTGTATGCCAAACTGAAGAGGACGAACGTCGTCCAACACAGTTCATCATGTCGACTCCGACTCTCCTCGCCGTTGTCTTCGCCGTTTTCGTAAACTTCTTTGTCTCCACTCACTGCGACATTCAATCTCGGAAAGATGTTGCTCTGTTCATCTTCGGTGACTCCATTAACGACGCGGGGACCAACAACTACATAAACACCACTGCACGTTTCAGAGCAAATTTTCCTCCTTACGGCGAGATGTTCTTCCACTATCCCACCGGCAGATTCTCCGACGGTCGTCTCATCGTCGACTTTATCAGTAACTTAACATGTACACAAATTCTATTTATTTCCTCATGAGTTACTGCTGAATTTGTTTTTTGTTTTTCTGTTGGTTATGCAGCTGAATATGCAAATCTGCCGCTGATTCCACCATATCTCCAAATGAAAGATGGTGAATTCACGGGAGGGGCAAATTTCGCATCCGCCCGGAGCTGGTGCTCTGGTCGGCACTTACAAAGGATTTGTACGTTCTTTTGGCACCTTTTTTGACACGGGTATTCCCGCTCTGTCAGACTGCAAGAAAGATGGGAAATGAACAAGTCCGTGTTTTTTAATTGATCAGGTGGTCGATTTGAAGATGCAGCTGAAGCAGCTTGAACAACTAGAGAAGAAGCTGCAGAAGGAGATGGGGAGCGAGAAGGCGAAGAGGATAATTAAGGAGGGTGTTTACTTGATCAGCATCGGAAGCAATGATTACTTCTCTCATGATCCAGCTCTGTTTCAGTCCATTTCCATGGAACATTACGTGGGAATGGTGATTGGAAACATCACCACTGTGCTCGAGGTACGGAATTTGGGAAAAAAAAAGTTTAAAGTTAAATTAACACCATTACAACATATTTATGACTTCTTTGATGATTTCTCAATATTTCTGGCACAAGTGGACACGATTCGACGGCTCTATAATACAAAAGCTAATGTATATCAACAAACTCGAAAACGAATCGAATTCAAATTCCTTGATCTTTAAGCACGCTCGATGGAGATATATTGCAATAATGCAATTAAACATGAGTGCTTAAATCAAACTGACAAGTGAGTAGGATATGTCATCCCTTAAGTTCATTCTATATGTAATTCTTTCTCATTTTCTTTTCCATATGCCATTTTGGATATCCAATTAAGATTTATCATCTCTTAGTTAAGTGTCCTTTATATAGCTCCATGTGTAGCACAAGCATAGAACTGTGTAGATATTTCAGCATCTTTCTATACGATGGTAAGTTTGTATCCAAGAGTATTTGAACTAATTCATCTTTCAGAGAGATTTTAAAGGCGCATGCCTCTACATACATACACCATATAATGGGGAAAATTGTCCAAAAAAAAAATTTTAACCTATTACAATTTTACCAATTCAATCTTAAACCTTTTTTATTTTTTTAATTCAGTACTAAATCTTTTGCATTGTGTCAATTTAGTCATAAATCTTTTGCATTATGCCGATTCAATCCTAAATTTTTTATATTTGTACCAATTCACTTCATCCGACCGATATGGATGCTAGTCAGTGCTGATATGGACGCCGACGCTGACGTAGACAATTTTTAATAATATTTTAATATTTTTTTAAAAAAATTTCTTTTTTTTTTCTTTTTTGTTTCTTTCCTTTTACTTTTCTTTAATTCTTCCTGTCTTTGCACTGAACTAGTGTCCCCGCAGCACAGAACAAACTCAAGAATAGAACGTGGAGAATAAAGAAGACCACGACGTCGCCGCCACCGCCGCCGCACCCCACAACCAACCCGACCATTTGGATGGCCTCACCGAAGAGATCATCCTCGACCATCTTGACAATGACAACCCTCTTGCTCATAAGTCCTCCCTCTCCGTGGAGTCCCGCCACCACAGGTCTTCGGGCCCCTCTCCTCTGACCTCCTCCTTTCGATGCCTCGCCATTACCCCTTCATTTCGTGGCTCGATCTCTCGCTCTGCCCTCGCATCAAAAACGGGATGCTGACCTCACTCTCTCAGTCCTGGAACTCCACCTGCAGATCCGTGGATCTCTCTTGGTCCAGGTTCTTCAGACACGAGGGGCTGTCAAGCCTGGCCACGAATTGCGCCGGCCTGGTCGAGATTGAGCCAACCAGACTCGGCGATCGCTCAGATCTTGCCTGGGCAAGGCCAACCTCGTGCAGTTTCGACGAGGCTCGCTCCTTCAGCGATCAGCAGGGGCGAGCTTCGCCTGAGGCTTGCCGGCCTTAGCCTCTAGCCGGTCGCCGCTGGCAAGGCCATCAAAGTGGTCAGGTTGGTCGTGGAGTGCGACGGCGGAGGCGGCATGGTCTTCCTCTTCGTCCACGTACTGTTCTTGAGTTTCTTCATTTGCTATAAGGAGACTAGTTCAGTGCAAATGAGGAAGAAGAAAGTAAAAGGGAAGAAACACAAAAGGAAAAAATTAATTTGAAAAATATTTAAATATCATTAAAATTTGTCCACATCAGTACTGATATCCAGTCAGAGCCGATCGGCATCCACGTCAGCGCCGGATGAACTGGATTGATATAAATAGAAAAATTTAAGACTGAATCGACACAAAAAAAAAGTTTATGACTGAATTAGCATAAATGCAAAAGGTTTAAAAACTATTTGAAAAAATTAAAAGGTTTTAAAGATTGAATTAGTAAAATTACAATAGGTTTAAGATTTTTTTTTACAATTTTCCCTCATATAATGTGTGTTTGCAAGAGAACCTTCTCGTTCTAGCCTCGCGATAATTAGACTTGCTAAACATCTTACGATTGTTACGGCATTGCAAGGGGATGATATGGCTTTCCGAGTTCTACTTTTCAGGGAATATATGGAGTAGGAGGGAGAAAATTTGCAATGATTGGAGTGGGGCAAATCGGCTGTGCGCCAAGCAAGAAAGCATCAACAGGAAATGGTTCTTGCTCAGGCGAAGCCAACAAGCTCGCCACCCTTCACAACGTTGCTCTTACTTCAGTTCTTTCTGAGCTGGAGACTCAACTCTAAGGATTCGAGTACTCCTACTTCGACTTCTACACTACAAGCGCAGAGAGAATCCAATACCCATCAAAATATGGTGAGTTCGATTTTGCTTCAGTTTAAGCATCAATTTGCTTCTATGCCACCTGTGGATCTGTACTTTTTACATTGCGAGGGCTTTGAATGGAAGTCCTTATTTTCGATATGTGAAATCAATTCAGGTTTCAAGAAAGGGAAAACCGCGTGTTGCGGTTCGGGTCCTTATAGAGGGAAGTTCACCTGTGGAGGCCAAAGAGGAGTGAAGGAATATTCATTATGCCGTCATCCTGAGAAGTGTGTGCTCTTCGATGCCGACCATCCGAGTGAGAGGGCTAACCGACAGTATGCGCAATTGATATGGGATGGAAGTCTGAGTGTAGTTGGACCTCGCAACTTAAAAGCATTATTCAAGCATGAGGGTGCTTGAACATTTTTTTTCTCTTTCTTGAAATAGTAGTTAAATAATCACATTCCTCTATAACGTTGTATTATGAATAACGAGGGATGATGTTGGGTTGATGTATGGTTGCACTTGTGTTAAAGAACGAGGGTGTTCAAATGAGCCTTAGTATTGCTCAATATTCGACAAATTTGAATTGCTTAAATGTTTTGTGAAATGTGTCGAATAAATGAGATTCAGTATCGCGTTGGTTCTGTTACTTTTAACTATAATTTTTGGGCCCGGCAGAGTGAATGTTCTTAAGATGAGGTCAAATGTGAAAGAACAGAAAGTAAGAAAAAGAAGAGGAAAGAGAGTCGATGGCATTATGCAGCCCATTAAATTTGCTGTGAAAGTGAGAAGGCCAATCATGCAAGCGAACATCTTTAAGTGCCCCCAAATAGTTTGGCTCGGCCAATTTATGACGTCATATGTGTGGCCAAAAAGGGAAAGAGCTGTCCCCGAGCCTTCTTCTTCCTCACAAGTTTCCTATTTAAGTTGAACAAAAAAGACCCTGCCCCCTACACGCCGCATCGTCCGACCGAAGATCGCCATGTCGGCTCCGAATCTCCCCTTTTTTTCGGCCGAAAAATAACTCTGCCTTTAGCTAGCATTCGCCACTCAAATTACCATGCTTCACATGGATAGTTTTGGCTCCCTCTTCCTCACATAGTCCTCCTGCGCAATCCTCCTGCTTCCCCTAAGCTGCCGCTCCCAGCTGCCGGAGAACCACGTCGCATTCTTCATCTTCATGGACTCGCTCTTGGATTCGGGGAATGACATTTACGTAAAAGGCAGCGGCGCAGCTGATTCCTTGCCCTATAGAGAGACCTTCTTCAAGCGGCCCATGGGACAAGTCTGCGACGGGCGGATCGTTCCCGACTTCATATGTAAGAGTTGCTCCGGGTGATCCCTTCTTCCCCACCATAATTCTATTTCGCCTCATGACTACTGCTAGTGAAGCTTTCGAACTAGGGAAAAAATGCGGACGCGAATGATGTGATCCTTTATTTTCCTTGGCAACACCTGAATATGCAAAGCTTCCATATATCAAACCATACTTGGAGCGTTCACTGGCTACACCGACGGGGTCAATTTCGCATCAGCCGGAACCGGCGTTCTCCCGGGAACTCATCCCGGAACTGTAAGACATCTGCACTTCTCACCGTGCTATTTCGCTGTTCGTTTTCTGGTCTTTCTGGATACAGTAATTATTGGGCGAGTCAATTACCTCTGTGTTCGCGCGATCTGTGATCGGGAATATCTTTCACCGAAATTCGTACTTCGGTTTTTATTAAGAAGGGTTCTGTGGCTCTCTTCTGAATGAAAAAATGGACGAATTGAGTGAACGGGGCAATGACTGATGGAAAGGTGTAGAAATTGGGACGATTTACAGCTACAATACTCCTACTTGCAAGAATTGGTAAATAGATTACCGGAATCTGAAAATACAAGTAATGAAAAGTGCGAAGAAAGCTAAAACTAGGCTGCAAACAGGAACGAAAGCTTAAAACTTAGAGGAAAACAGAGCGTTTTTTCTGGGTGATTGTGGAGATCATCTTCCTTCCTTTTTCCTGGATACTTATTCTTCTCGTGCTCATAACCGTTCGAACAGTTATTCTTTGATTTCAAACCTTCGACATTTAGCGCCACTACTTGTCCTTTTCAAACCACGATCCTCAAAACTGATTCGTGAAAATTGGGACTCATGTTCTTTGTGGTTCACAACTGTACAAGTAACTTCCCCTTTTTTTAAAATACTATCTTTCCACTTCAGAAACCTGTTCGCGCCCATGTTTTTTGCTTCGCACTCCCCGTCTTTCGGTATGAGGTTTTCACACTGTGTGATATGCTGAACTCAAGTACAGCATTACTTTTATTCGTGAATATCCCTCAATCTTCCCGAATGTTGCACACATCCCGAACGATAATGCGTCGGCTTGTTACTCTGTATGACACTCTTTTCTTGTTTTACTTCGGGATCCTATCTTTCAATTCTCCCGAATGACGCATACATCCCGAATGAAAAATGTTAGTTTATCTTCCAGCATAACGTTTTCTTCTCATCGTATTTAGGGATTTATTGATGGTACTCCCTTTCGTACACGTCATCTCCAAGACACCGAATTGGGCGGCAATTTTATGGTGTCAACATATGCCCCCTTTTAAAAGAATTAAAAAGTTTAATTCTTTTAAACTTTCAACACGCTCCTCTTTCCCGAACGGTGTCTTTTCTTTTTCTTCTGATAACGTCTTTCTTGTCATCTTAAATACCTATCTTTTCAACTTCTTTCTCCAAACGATGCATCTCGCGTCGTTTCTTCAAAATTCATTTTCCTTCTTTGCATCAAACGACGCTTTTCTCATCGTTTCATCGACCCTTTTCAGATTAGCTATAAAGCTGTTTGTCCCCACATAATCAAATTGTTGTCCTATTCTCATTACCTTCGTTTCGTTTTCGCGCTCTCGCCTGATCTTTCTCTTCTCCTCCAGAGCTTCCTATCAAAACCCTAACGTCAATCCCTCATTCTCTCATCAATGGCGTCTCAAGCTTCAAACTTTTTCCATGCAACGGCCCTTGATCGCTTTTCCGACTTCGAATCAGACGATTTAGATGACCGTCACTACTTCTCTCTGCTGAACAATGACGGTACTAATTCTTTCGTATTGGGTCCTGCTGTTTACAATCACTTTTTACTCCCCGAGATCTTCTCTGATGTTTTCCCTCGACACATGACTGAGGTTCTTCCTATCCATCATCAACCCATTCAGTTTCATCATTGGGTTTCTCAGCCTACTCGATTTATGGCTTTTTTCCCTTTTGACCAATCGTTCTACCAATGGTATTCTCGACTTTCTGCTTCTAAGGCTACACTTTGGGATGAACTCCAGATTCACGATGCCCTTTGCTTTTCCTGTTTTGATTTCCGCCTGAACTTTGAATTAATCGGTGCCCTGTCCAGTTTTTGGTCATCATCTACAAATTGCTTCTTTTTCCCTTTCGCCTCCATGACTGTAACCCTTCTGGACTTGTCTTGTATTACTGGGCTTAGCCTTTTAGGAGAAGACGTCACCACCCTTTCTGTAAATGCTCATCTGGAGTTTCGCTTACTCTCGGATTCCGACTTGTCCTATGGGACTTTTCTGAACAAATACTTCAAAAAGGAAGGGGAGGTTACCGAAGAAGAGCACATCGCCTTTTTGCTCTACTGGCTGTGCAAGTTCCTTTTTTGTCACCCTGTTATAAGGGTTTCCAAAAACTTTTTATACATAGCCACTGCTTTAGCCGCAGGAACCAAGTTAACTTTGGGCAAGACTGCTCTTGCTCTTCTGTATAGGGGTTTATCTCATACTACTTCAGTCACTTCCACTGGTATCTTAGGGATTTTCGGTGGCCCCCTCTGGATTTTGCAAGTCTTGGCTACTTTTTATTTTCCGTCCTGGTTTTCAGAGTCTCGATTCGGCCAGCCCCTTTCCATCTCTGTACCAGATACCCCTGCTTGCCAAGCATTAAGTCGGGAAGTTGCCCCCCTTAATACCGAATTTTCTTCCTATTTTCGGTATTTCATTACGCAGCTTTACTCTGTGGACGCAGATGCTTTTGATTTTGCCCCTTTTCTTTCTCCCGAATTCCGTTGGTATCTCCCTAGTTTTTCCAATAACCGCAGTGAGTACTGGCAAGTTGTGTTAACTTCTATCGACCTTCCCCTCAAGATTTCATTCAAAGGTCGACTTATTTCTGGTTTTGAAATTTACTCCCCCTAATATTGCGCTCAGCAATTTGTGCTTACTCAGGCGCCTCCTGTCCCAGCACTCTATATTTTCTCCTTTCCTTCCCTTCCCAAAAAAGTCACCTGCAAATCTTCAGACACTTCTGCCTTCGTCGAGCTTAAAGTCGTAATTCGGAGAATATACCGAAAACTTCCTGTATTTTGGTACGAACCAAAACTCGACTATACCACTCCCGATTTTGTAATCTGGTGGGATGACCATCGTTTTCGTTTCTTTTCTGAGAGTGAGAATCTAGACTCATTCTTGGATCAGAATCTGCGAATACCAGATTTAACCCCTGCAACCGACATGGCACCTAAAGCACTCCCGGCACCAGCATCCGCGGGAGATTCAAAGAAAGGTTAATTAACCTCTCTCCTCTTCATGTATAAGTTTACCTTTTACTTCACATTATTATGTACGTTTGCAGATGGCAAGAGAAAAAAAACAACGTCACCAAAATCCCCTGCTCCCCGAAAGTTATCTCAGAAGAAACCATCACAGAGGACAGGCATCCGCATTTCAGAACCTTCATCTGATAGTTCAGTTCCCGAAGTGCCAATTCGGCTATTGAAGAAACCGCGATCAGGTACAGGTAGGTATTTATATTTTCCCGAATTTAATACCGTGGCTATTAAGCTCATCATTTCTAATTTCATTCTTTTGAATATTAATTCCCACGTAGGAAACACCTACCTCCTCTACTTTTGAACCTGCCTTTGAGATCCCAGTCGGGACATCTGGGACTCCTGCTCATCCACCTTTGATTGAGCTCAACCCTGTGGAGCCTGAAGTTACTTACCCCGATTCTCCAACGGCATCAGACAGGCTTGCGATTACGCTCTCGGGTTTCCTTCCCGAAGAATCTGTTCCTCACAGGGGGCTTACTCTGCCTGAAGAAGTTCTTCCACTTGGTGTGTATTTCTTAACCAACTCTCCCTTTTAAAAAAAAAACACTACACCTCTAACTGCTGTTAGGATTCTCGATTTCAGTGATTTCTCTTCATTCTCTCCAAATTGAAGCCGATCCAGACGTGCCCCAACTCACCGATTCAGCTCCAAATGCTCCTGTAGAATCTCCTCGCACTCAAAGTATGTAAAATTCATACTTTACCGCAATTAGAAGCTTTTCAAATGTTAACTAACTAACTCCTTTGGATTATAGGACTTCGATCCTTGAAAGCAAAGAAACTAATTTCAATTGTTGAAGTTGTAGATCTCGAAAGTCCTCTTCATCCGTTGACCCACCCCTCATCATCTCCAAGAGTGTCTGACATCCCGTCTTCCTTAGAAATTGCAAGTTCTCCGAGAGAGAAGATTCCTCCTCTGTCTGAGCAAGAGAAAGCCAGGTTTGAAAAGGTTTCTCAGTTTGATGTAGGGGGACCTATCCCGATTCTACTGCAAAATATCTTACCGGCAACTTCTCCAGTTTCCGCTCCGGTTGCCAAGGCTAAATGGCAAGAATTCTTAGACCTCCTGGAGCCTGGTTACAGCGAGCTGGTTGTGGATTCCAAGAAAAAACGAAGAGCCAAGATGCTTGCCCAAGAGATTTTCTCGGGTAATCCCTCCTACGTGCCTTCGATAGAGCTTCAAAACACCAGTGAAGTATTCCAACTCGGTTTTGTCGAAGCAATAGACACAATACGAGTTAATATGCACACCCTGCCGTATTTTCTTTCCATGGAACAACCACATCTGGCCACTGAAGATAGTTGCTCGCATGATGGGATAAGACGCTCTCATTCTTCAAAACCTATAACGCTCTGGAGCAAGAACTTGAAAAACTCAAGAGGAGGAAAGTAGATCTCGAGGCAGCACTCAAGACGACTAAAAATGAAATTCGTCTTCAAGAAGCGAAGAAGGAAGAAGCCTGCGTTGCTTGCCGACGGGAGTTCAACAAATTCACTGAATTGACCAAGGAATATGACGCCGACAAGCACAAGAATCAGGTTGCAGAGAAGAGAAGGAAAGAAATGATGGAACAGAACTTGAACTTCGAATTTCAATTGCGAGCTTTTGTACAAAGAGCTAGACAATTGTTGGATGAGGCTGAATGGTGATTTTATTGATGAGTTCTGCCTTCCCGAATTTTATAATGTTCTCAGTCTCGTGCCTCTAATACTTTCTCTGCTTTGCTACATCATAACTCCTTGATAACTTGACTTCGGGAAGATAACATAAAGGATCAAATCCCTTTCCCGAAAGTTTTCTTCACGTTATCCTTTTCACAACTCAGAGTCAAGAAGATAACAATAGTAATAGGCACTGAAACCCTTTTCCCGAAAATTCTCGCATAATGAATGAAATTCGGGATCATAATGCCACAAAGGAATAAACCTTCTTCCCGAAAAACTGTTTGGCTTGGGCATCCTTGATTTACTTCAAATCGGGAATACGACACTGAGATGAATCAGAACATATTTCTAAGATCGTTTCACTTTACATTCGTTTGTAACTGAGATTTGGGAAAACGATTTAGCACCGATCCATAGAATTCCCGAAGATGCTTCAACTAACAACTCGAGTAACCTAATTTCGGTATATTAACCTCGCGCGTAATTACTGCCGCACCGAAATCTCTTCCCATAGTCTCCTCAACCTAAATCTTGAATAACTTGAATTCGGGAAACTCACCCTGTTAATAGCTGAATATTCTCCACATGATCTCACGCTTCCTTGCTATTTCACTCATTCTCAAAGACACCCCCCACGTTCTGATAACTGCTTCATTGTCTTGTTCATATATCATCCAGTCATTCTTTTTCAAAAGTATCTCAATCTGAACGTCAGCTTCAATCTTTATTCTACCATGTCTTCCAACAGTTATCATTCCAGTCACGAAGGTAATATTCAGCAACAGCCCTTCATCTGCTTGTTTTATGCTTTATTCGTGATCCATGTTTGATAAATCCAAACAATCACGATTTGATCTTTTCAGATCCATTTCCTGTTAGTCATTCACCTGATGACGACCGTGATGTCTGGAGACGCTTTCACGAACTTCTTTCCCACTGTTATAGTGGCCTATTCAGATCTCCTGAATTAGAAGAAGAAGTGAACAATTTGACCAATATGCTTCGGGCCAAACTTTTCTTGTTTGCCGATCCATACTTCCTCGATTTGACATGGGAATTCTTCTGTCTTTTTCCTTCCAGCTTGTACACTTCTCGTCTGATCGTTGAAAAAATTCATGATCTCGGTCTTATTGTTCAGGAGTCTAACATCATTGGAGCTCGCATCTTCAATGAATCAATGGAATTATCCAACTTGAGAAAGGAGTATCGTAGAGTTGGTCAAATTAATTCTCAACTCCACTTGGACGTAGATGCTGCTGCCAACATCCGTGATTTCTTTTCAAGGCTTATCCTCAAATATGGAGATTTTTCAATGCTAAGAGATGCCCTGACACAAGCTGAACATTTGGCTGACCACACGTTCAACTTGTATGAAGACACGATCCATGAGATGAATAGTCTTGCAGAAATAATCCAGACCAAAACGCATCGCTTGGCTGATTTGGAAGTGCAACTTGCTACTCTTCAACATGATCTATGTTATCATGCCCATCTTCTAGCTGATTTGCGTGCTTTGGAAACGGACTTGAAAGTCCTATCGGCTAAAATTGGAGCATATTTCCATTTTGTATAACTGTACTCATGTTATTGCTGCATTTCCCAAATCGAAGGATAATATTTCTTTAGATATTTCCCATTGATTGACCGAAGTAACTCTTCTCCATCAATATCCATCAATCTGTATGCATTCCCACTCATCACTTCGGTCACTAAATACGGTCCTTCCCAATTCGGTGCCCATTTGCCGAACTCTGGATCTTGTTGATTAACTAGTAAAATGGTTTTCCATACCAAATCACCAATAGAGAACCACTTCTCTTTTACTCTTTTATTATAAGCTCGGGCTACTCTCCTCTTTTGTGCCAGTAATCTGTCCAAGACCATTGCTCGAATTTTATCTAAATCGTCAATATTAATATGCATCCAGTCACGATAGTCTTCGGGAAGTAATTCACTTTGAAGTTGAACCCTTAAAGACTCCACTGTGATTTCCATTGGTAGCACAGCTTCTTGTCCATATGTAAGCATATATGGACTAACGCCTGTACTTGATCTTCTAGAGGTTCGATAAGCCCACAACACTATTGACAATAGAGAGTCCCACTTTCTTGGGTTTTCTTCTAGATGTTTCTTGATCAACCCCACGACTATCTTATTTGTAGATTCGGCTTGTCCATTAGCCTGCGGTTAGTATGGTGTCGAATGCAACATCTTGATTCCTCTTAACCGGGCGAAATTCATCACTTCTCGTCCAGTAAACACCGTACCTTGATCTGTTGTGATGGTCTCAGGCAACCCGAATCAGTGAATGAAGTTTTCTTCAATAAATTTGATCACCGTACCCTGACTTATGCTCTTATATGGAATTGCCTCCACCCATTTCGTGAAATAATCTGTAGCAAGCAATATGAAACTATGTTTATTAGAGGATGGTGGATAGATCTTACCGATTATATCCATCGTCCATCCTCTAAATGGCCACGGTTTTATGATCGGGTTAAGCTCCACGGTTGGTGCATGTTGCAATGGTCCATGTCTCTGACAGGAATGACACGCCTTAGCATATTTAATGCAATCTTGCATCATTAAAGGCCAATGATATCCGTGTCTTTTCAACAACCATCTCATCTTTATCCCAGCCTGATGTGCTCCACATATTCCTTCATGTACTTCTGTCATGACCAATTTTGCATCGCCTTCGTTCAAGCACCGCAGTAACAAACCATCGGAAGATTTGTAATACAATTCTTCTTCCATCAAAATGTATTTCTGAGCTTGCCTTCTTAACTTTTGGTCTCTTGAGTTAGGCTCCTTGAGGTATTCCACTATGGGCTTTCTCCAGTCTTCTTTCGGGACTTCTTCACTCATAGCTATCGGTATCTCTCTTTGCTTAATGGAAGGTACTGATAGCACGATGTTTGAAACCATACCTACCAGTTCTTTTGATATTTTATATCCCGAAGCCATCTGTGCTAACTCATTGGCTTCTCGATTCATTTTCCTCTTAACATGAACCACTTCATAGTTTAAAAACTGACTCAATTGTTTATTGGCCAAATAATAATAGCCAATCAAATTTTCATTCAGGCATTGGTAATCTCCATTCAGCTGTTTGATCACTAGTTGGGAATCACCAATTATTTTAACAAACTGGGCATGTAGATCACTTAATATTCCCAACCCGATAATCAGTGCTTCATATTCGGCTTGATTATTTGAACATTCAAAATCTAACTTGCAAACGCACCTGGTATATTCTCCCCTGGGAGATATTATGACCAAGCCAACTCCCGAATTGTTGTTAGCACATGATCCATCAAAGTACATGATCCATGGCACAACGCAAGCGAAATGTTGTTCATTTTGTTCACTTTCTCCCATTTGCAAACATGGGTATTCGGTAAGGAAATCAGCTACGGCTTGCCCTTTCATTGCCTTTAGTGGGACGTATACCAAATCAAACTAAGACAAAATGAACGCCCACTTAGCTACCCGACCTTTTATGATAGGTCGAGACAACATGTATTTTATCACATCCGTCTTGGTAAGCACGTATACAGTAGTTGGCAACAAATAAAGTCTTAATTTCACAGATGCAAAATACAAAGACAAACATAATTTTTCTAGCACGGTATAACATTTTTCAACATCAGTCAACGTCCTGCTCAAATAATATACCGCTTGTTCTTTTCCTTCATCATTTTCTTGTGCCAACATACTCTCGATAGTATTATCAGCAGCTGATATATACAATTTCATCGGCTTACCAAGCTTTGGTGACACTAGAACAGGGGGCTTTATTAAATAATTCTTGATCGCATCAAAAGCCTCCTGCTGCTTCTCACTCCAGACAAACATATCTTTGTCTCTGAGTCTTAGAAGCTGTGACATCGGTTCAATTTTCCCAGACAAATTAGCAATGAACCGACGCAAGAAATTAATCTTTCCAAGTATCATCTGGAGCTGCTTCTTCGACTCAGGTGGTCTTAATTCCATGATGGCTTTCGCTTTGTGCCTATCCACTTCAATTTCTCTTTGGTTAACAAGGAACCCCAAGAAATTCCCAGCTTGCACACAGAAGGCATATTTAAGTGGATTCATCTTTAACTTATACTTTCTCATGCGGATGAAGGCCTGCTCCAAGTAATCCAGATGATCATCCCGAGCTGACTTCACAACAATATCGTCAATGTAAACTTCCATAAACTTCCCGATCATGTCATGGAAGATAAATTTTATTGCCCGCTGATACGTTGCTCCCGCATTCTTTAACCCGAACGGCATGACAATCCATTGGAAAGTCCCAATGGCCCCCGGACACCTAAAGGTTATTTTCGGGACATCTTCCCGAGCGATGAATATCTAGTTATATCCCGAATGTCCATCCATTAGAGATAACATCTCATTTCCCGATGCCGAGTCAATTAACATGTCTGCTATGGGCATGTGGTACTCGTCTTTCGGAGTATAAGCATTAAGGTTCCAAAAATCAATACACACTCGTAATTTCCCATTCTTCTTTTTCACTGGAACTATGTTAGAGATCCATTCCACATACCTGGCTGTCTCAAAAAATCCCGCCCTCAGTAAGCTTTCAATTTCCTCCTTAATTTTGTCGACCACATCTGGGGCGAACCTCCTCGCTTGCTGTTTATGCGGACGAAATCCCTTTTTAATTGGTAACCTGTGCTCAACAACCTCTCTTGATAATCCCGACATCTCATGGTAATCCCAAGCGAAGCAATCCTTGTATCGGGTAAGCAACTCTACCAACTCATTCCTCATGTCCCCTAGTAGAAGTGCACTTACAAATATGGGTCAGTAATGCTCATCCTTCCCGATATTTATCTCAACCAAAGGGTCTTCAATCTCTATGGACTTGGCCTCCTCTTTAATCGGGGACTCTTCCCATTATTCGATGCAATCTGATGCTTTCTGATCTTGCTGAACCATTTTAGCCAAATATGCCCAATACCTTATTTCAGTTCCTGGTAACGATGTATCGACTTCCATAGAGATCTTTCAAGTCTTGAGATGCCAAGCTCGATTTAGGGATTCATTCTTTCTTTCTCTTACCAAAGCGGCAAAATGCATAAGACCGTGAATCGGTCTCAGGAATCTCCAAAACTCGGTTTCCACTCAAGTAGTCTTCGTCTTCTGGATGAATCTCTGTCCATCCTATCGGGATGACTTTCCCGTTTGCCTTGATATACTCTACTTTCTCTCCATTCCAAAATACCAGCATCTGATGTAACGTAGACGGCACACACTGATTAGCATGAATCCAATCCCTCCCAAGCAAAAAATTATACATGCCATCAAACTCAATCACGAAGAAAGTAGTCCTTGTCGTTTTGGACCCAATAGTAAGATTCACCACAACAGCTCCTTTCACGCTTGTCACTTCTCCCAGAAAATCGGATAATTGTACATTCGACGGTGTGATCTCATCATCTTTCTTGCCCAACTTTCTAAAGTATCCGTACGACATTAAATTCAAAGTCGCCCCGGCATCCACAAATATCTTGCCTACGGGTCTTCCATCCACTTTACCGGATATAAGCAATGACTTTAGATGTTTAGCTCTCTCAACTGGGACTTTCTCAAACTCCATTACTTCGTCCTCAAAAAAGTGAAACTCTGATACAGCCACTTCCCTCTCGGAAATATGTCCTAAATCCTCTTCCACCGTTAAGCTTATCCCGAATTCAGGTGAGAGTTTCGCATTTACCATCCCGATTCTTTCTGGATAATCACACTCTTTTGGCATCTTAGACTTCCCTTTCCGAAGTCGATTAGCTTCGTTGCTTTCAGGCTTCATGCAATCTTGCCTGAAATCACGTTCATGCTTAGGGGCTAGCTCTACTGTGAACTGTCCAAAATCTATTGTTGGCCGTTCTTCTCGAGCTTTCTTTCCTTGAATCAGCCCTTGGTTTGAACTTTCTCCTTGCTGGTTTGAAGTCACAGCCTCTCTTTCCTTATTTTTCTCTATTTCGGCATCACTACGTTTCCAAACCCAATTCCTCTTCCAATGATTCGAGACCTTCCTCTCGTTCCGAACCTGTTCAAAATACCTTTGCTTGCTCTTTTGCCTTTAGTCCCGCCTTTTGATGGTTCGATATGAGGCTTGGCCAGGTGGTTTTGCTTTCTTCCATTTTCTTTCGGGAAGATCGTGAGGAATTTTGTAGGTCTTCTTCCTTTCAAGCTTGAGTGGAATTGGTTGCGGCACTAGATAATCCTCCCTCTCTGTAATAGAGCCATGTTATGCTTGAGAGATTCTATTCTCCTTGACTTCTTGTGGTACAGGCTCAGGCGTTGAATCATCAAATTCTTCTCCCCAACCAGACGGTTCAACCGGCAACTGTGGTTCTTTAAGATAGTCGGGCTTTCCATAATACACAACATACTCGAACTTTCCACTAGGTTCTCCAAGAAGACCAACTTCTGGATCTCCATCTTGGTAACGCTGCCACAAACTCTTTTTCTTGGTTGATTTGTTTGGAACCTTATTGTTCTCACCCCCTTGATTATTACTCTAGCCCGCTTAGACCTTCTTGTCTTAGGATGCCTCGGGACTATCTTTCTTCTCAACTTTCTCCGATGGGAGAAGTAGTTGGTCATCAAATTCATCCCCCTAACCAGACGGTTCAACTGGTAATGATGGACGTGTGAGGTATTCCGGCTTATTATAGGACACAACATAATCATATTTGCCACTTGGTTCTCCAAGAAGTCCGACATCTAGATCCCCTTCCTTGTAACGCTGCCACAAACTCTTCTTTTTTATCGACTTACTTGCAGTCTTACCTACTTCGTCACTTCGGGATTCGCCTTGACTTCTATCAGATTCCCGAACTTGCTGATGACAAAGCTCTTTCTGGTGCTCACAGCGTGCTAACTCACGCCAATCTTCCAATTTTAATTGTGCGCACTGACCGTCCCTCACATGCTCCTGAAAAGAAGTGTTTGGAACTACCATCTCAGATTTGACTTTACTTACCCATGTTTCCTTTTCAGGTTCACAGCAAAGATTTTGTATCTGACTTGGCTTTTCCGGTATAATTGCTTCAAGCGTCCTCCGTGTCTGGTTTTCCTTTCTGGGATAGAATCTATTTCTGTATCCTTCCCTAGTCCCACGTTCTAAATGACTCGTGGAACCATATCCAAAGCCTCCTCAGGATTTGTTATTTCCCCGAATGAATGAGCCTGAACGGTATCTTCCTCTAATTTCGCGGACCAGATGACTTATGAAATCATTTATACACTCTCTTTGGGGTCTAATACTTCCCCAAATGAAAGAACCTTATCGGTATCTTCCTCTAGCTTCTCGGACAAACCGATATTCCGACCAGTATTGGTCTTGACGCTTCATGTCCTAGTGACAATGAGAGCATACACCTTCCGTTTGATAACCCAACGGGGTATGAATATTCACCATTCCCGTCATCTTAAGAAAAGGATCTGCATCAACCTCCATTGGTGCTTTTCCTTTGTCTTCAGCAAATTTGATCTTGCCTTGCCGAATCGCCTCTTGTATTGTCTTTAGAAGACAATACAGTTTGCAGTGTTATGGCTAACCGAATGATGCCATTTGCAGTATCTCTTATCTACCAACTCTTCCTTAGACGAGATTTTTTGTCCTTCAGCCAATTTGATCTTCCCGTCTTTCAGCAACAGATCAAATATTTCGTCTAACTTGTAAATGTCGAACGAATAACTATTTGATTCTTTTGCTTTTGCCATTGCAGGCCCCTTCATTCTCGTTGGTTTGAGAGCTAGGCACATATACGGTTTGTCCAACACCATTGTTGCCACTACTATCTCTTTTTCCTCTTCTTCTTCCATCGGGATGTCCACTTCGGGATTTCCCAACTCCACCAGAGCCTATCTATTTTCCTTCATTGGCCTTTTATCCTTCTCCTTCAGGAGATGCTCATACTTTGAGACCCTGGTCGTTAACTGAAAAAATCCATCAAACGTCTGGCCTTCAAAACGCTCCCGAAGATTAAACTTCAATCCATTAAACGCAAGATCGGTAAATTCTTTCTCCGTGAGGGATGTCAAGCATCGGTTCCTTGACTTCTTAAACCGAGCAATGAACTGATCTGCAGTTTCACCACCATACTGGTGCATTCTCGCTAAATCGGCTACTGACACTTCAGGTACTGACTGATAAAATTGAGAATGAAATTGCCTTTCCATTTCAGCCCATGTCTGGATCGAGTTTGCTGGTAAGCTGGTGTACCAGGTAAATGCTGTCTTAGACAATGACAGGAGAAATAGCTTGAGCCTCAAGTATTCATTTGTCCCTGCTTCTCCACACTGTGCCAAGAATCGCCCTATGTGCTCCACCATTGACTGGTCTTCTTCACCAGTAAAAACAGCAAAGTCTGGCGTTTTAAATCCCCTCGGGTAAGGGATATTATCCACCCAATCTGGATGTGGCTTCCTACAGACTGGCCTCGGAATACCCCTGTCTACCCCCAACTGTTAGAGCACTATTTCTGCTACTCGATCGGGATTCCATGGTCTCCCGTTCTGCTGGCCAACCCATGCCTCTTGCCCCCTAAGATCAACTGGTATAGGTCTGTCAGCTCCTTGATTCTCTGGATTAAGGTTAACCGGTGGTGCTGGTCTATAAGGTTGATTCCCGACACCATACGGATATGTTGGAATTCCCAGAGGCCTTATCGACTCAAGATTGGGTACATTCGGCATCAGATGTATATTCTGGACATTTGGGTTGGTTGCATTTCCTTCTGCTGGACCACCTTGTGGGAAAGTGTACCCACTTACTCCATTTACTAGATTCACTTGAGTTGGATTCTCTGGCCTTGGTATGATCCTAACTGGAGAATGTTGAAAAGGAAATCCTGCGCTATCCTGACCAGCAATAGGTGGGCCATACATTGGGGGACAAGGCATAGCCATAGAAGCGTTTACCTGAAAAGGAGGTCCTTGAGACGATGAACCCGGTCGCGATATGACATCATTTATCGCATTGACCACCATTGGCTTGATGACATCAGTGACATGGCGGACCATATGGTTAGTCAATTCATTCTGCTGCTCTTCAAACATTCGCTTCATTGTGGCTACCAGTGTAGCATCTGGTGCTAATACGCGAGCCTGATCATCCGTCAACTGCCGTGGTATGTCAGCATTAGTTCCACCTACTACGTTGGCTGCAGAATGCTCCAACTGGTTACCATCACCTAGATTGTTAATATTGTCATTCTGACCATCTAGTTGATTCCTTGTTCTCACCATTTTCTCAAAAACTCACCACTCGAGTCCCACTGGGCATGCCAAAAAGATGTTCGCGCGATCTGTGATTGGGAATATCTTTCACCGAAATTCGTACTTCGATTTTTATTAAGAAGAGTTCTGTGGCTCTGTTTTGAATGAAAAAATGGACGAACTGAGTGAGCGGGGCAATGACTGATGGAAAGGTGTAGAAATTGAGACGATTTACAGCTACAATACTCCTACTTGCAAGAATTGGTAAATAGATTTCTGGAATCTGAAAGTACAAGTAATGAAAAGTGCGAAGAAAGCTAAAACTATGCTGCAAATAGGAACGAAAGCTTAAAACTTAGAGGAAAACAGAGCGTTTTTTCTGGTTGATTGTGGAGATCATCTTCCTTCCTTTTTCCTGGATACTTATTCTTCTCGTGCTCATAACCGTTCGAACAGTTATTCTTTGATTTCAAACATTCGACATTTAGCGCCACTACTTGTCTTTTCCAAACCACGATCCTCAAAACTGATTCGTGAAAATTGGGACTCATGTTCTTCGTGGTTTACAACTGTACAAGTAACTTCCCCTTTTTTTAAAATACTATCTTTCCACTTCAGAAACCTGTTCGCGCCCATGTTTTTTGCTTCGCACTCCCCGTCTTTCGGTATGAGGTTTTCACACTGTGTGATATGCTGAACTCAAGTACAGCATTACTTTTATTCGGGAATATCCCTCAATCTTCTCGAATGTTGCACACATCCCGAACGATGATGTGTCGGCTTGTTACTCTGTATGACACTCTCTTCTTGCTTTACTTCGGGATCCTATCTTTCAATTCTTCCGAATGACGCATACATCCCGAATGAAAAATGTTAATTTATCTTCCAGCATAACGTTTTCTTCTCATCGTACTTAGGGATTTATTGATAGTACTCCTTTTCGTACACGTCATCTCCAAGACACCGAATTGGGCGGCAATTTTATGGTGTCAACAAGCTCGAAATTTGTTATGTCTCCAGCCCCAAGTCCTCCAATTCAAACCCATCATCGAAATTCAAGAGGGTCATCGGGACCACTGTTTCGAATGACAGCATGTTCATTTAGTGTCAATTCACTTTGATCATTGAATTGGACAATTCATGTGTCGTCTCCTTTGGTGCAGAAATTTGCTGACGTTCTTGCAATATCTATGATGCTTTTGTTTGGTGCAGCGTTCAAGGATGGGAAGAGTGCTTGCTGTGGGAGTGGCCCATACAATGGGCAATTATTGTCATGTGGGAAAAAGAATGGCACCTAGCCTAATGACTGGACAATCTGCGTAGCGACCAAAGCGAGTATGTGTGGTTCGATACTGCTCATCCAACCAACATGGCCAACAGGCAACTCGCGTCTCTGCTGTGGAACGGACCCTCTGGCAACGTCGGGCCTTATAACATTAAGATGTTCTTCGAAATGCCATGGCGGGCGTTCTGTGTTGTATGCTACATCAATAAACCCTGAAATTCTCCAGTAATAAAATTCATAGTTTCGATGGTATTATCGGTGCGCAACGTCTGCAAACCAGGGTCTATGCATTATCATAATTCTGAGTTGAGGAGAGATGTTAGGCAAAGAATTGCCAAGTCATTAGGCGATTGCTGCATATCACGGTCGAGTGAAGATGCGGTGTGCCAGGCGTGGCAACCATTCAAGTATCTTCTCCTGGTGTCGGTCAGCGGTTTAAAGGGGATAGATCGATGGGTCGTGTTCCTATTGCAGGAGATACTTCTGATCAGTATTTGGCGTTGAACGGGAGAAGAGTTGAATGGGCGCTTCCGCTTGCATTCAACGCTAGCGGCATGGAATTCGTCGGGTCATCATAGTCGCCACCGGTTAATGCCGAACTTCCTTTTCTTGTGTTCTCAAAATCACCTCAAATGATGAGATAAAATAGATTTTGCAGTTGACTGACTTGCCGCATTCCCACTTCGAATCAATTCATGCGATTTTTTAGTACCTGTGAATTTTGATTTTAATACACGTGCATTCACGTGTGCTCCCAGAATACACGCCCGCCCACTTCTGTGGTTTCTGTAACCGACGTAAGTCCCGTTGCACATTTGATCCAATATGCACAAACTCTGTTTCTGCACGTGGGTAAACCCGATTCAAAATTGAACTTGTTGGGATTTTGGTTCCAAAAAGACCCTTAAAAAGTTGAATGAGAATGTGGTTGAGGGAGTCCCATATGGGATAAAAGAGAGATGGAAATAGGGTTTAAATAGTTGAGCCTCTCCAATGGGTTTGGGCCCCAAGGGGCACCCCACTTTTGTGGAGGAGAGAGGTCTTGGACAAAGTCGGACCGGTCCACACGCGCGCGCGCGCCGCCGCCGCCGTCCGTCCGACCGGCCGGCTCGGATCGGATCGGGCCGGGCCCGGGTCCGAGTTAAACCCATCGTTTTATTTTTTCCGAATAGACATGTTCGTCCGAAATTTTATTTATTATTATTATTTTTTCTTTCGAATCATGTCTATTCATAATTTCTCTTCAACCTATACGAAGACACTGATTCGGCAATAACCGAACACCAAACGAAGGTGTTGATTCGGCAATAACCGAACGCCGAATGAATGTGTTGATTCGGTAATAACCGAACTCCAAATAACCATGAATTCGTGACTCTTCGATTGGACCTATATATAATACATTCTGATTTTTCGAAGTAAAAAACGAGCATTCATTTTTTGCTTTTCGAAAATTCATCTATCACTTACTCTCATCTGTGCGATACTTCCCGAAGTTGAGTTCGAAGGATTTTCGTCGAGGAAGTGCCGCTTTGACGGAAGTGTGTGATCCGTTCTATCCTGGGAGGCGATTGTCCACGCAACCTTGGGTACCTGTGGAGGGGACAAATTCGTCTTAAGGACACGACGTGAAATCGTCGGGCTCGGATCGATCATCCAATCAGCCATTCGTCTGCACCTGTTTCAGGTTTGTCTAATTCTTCGACTTGATTTATGCGAACACACATAAGAACGACTACAATCTTAAGACGAATTTTGTTCCTATACTGTGTTCGCCTTCGAGTCTGTTTGTCGAATGTCGTAGTATAGTCATTTGCTATAGTCATTCGATAATTTCTTTTCATATATTCAGAAATTGTTTCTTTCCTGTCTCATCATATGTGCCTACTATAATAGTTCATATTTCCAGTTTTCCAATTTTGTATTACTAGTCTTGCCATATATTCACTCGCCAATCATTTCTGTTTTCGTAATAGAAATGGCCTCGACATCAATGACGCCTGTTGCGTCTGTTCCAACTCATGGAGAAAAGCCAGAAAAGTTCAATGGGTCTGACTTCAAGAGATGGCAACAAAAGATGTTGTTCTATCTCACGACCTTGAATTTGGCAAGGTTCCTCACCGAGGATGCTCCTAAGTTGGATGAGGGAGAAATGGACAAGGAAAAATTTGCTGCGGTAGATGCGTGGAAGCACTCCGATTTTCTGTGTCGCAACTACATCCTCAATGGTCTAGACAATACCCTGTATAATGTTTATAGCCCGTTGAAAACGGCTAAGGAATTATGGGACAATCTAGACAAGAAATACAAGACCGAAGATGCTGGATTGAAGAAGTTCATAGTCGGCAAATTTCTGGACTTTAAGATGGTCGACTTCAAGACCGTCTTAAGTCAAGTCCAAGAACTTCAAGTGATTATGCATGACATCCATGCCGAGGGCATGATTCTTAGTGAATCATTTCAAGTGGCTGCATTCATTGAGAAGTTGCCGCCATCTTGGAAGGATTTCAAGAATTATCTCAAACATAAGAGAAAGGAGTTATCGCTTGAGGACTTGATTGTTCGATTGAGGATCGAGGAAGACAATAGACTTTCTGAAAAGAAAGTTGGTAGCAAACTGGAGGTCTCAAGGGCCAACTTTGTTGAAGGAGGATCGAAACCCAACAAGAAGAGAAAGACATTTGGAGAGGGATCCACCCAAGGCCAGAAAAAGTTCATTGGCAAATGCTACAATTGTGGAAAAGCTGGACATCGTGCCAAGGACTGTAGAGCAAAGAAGAGAAAGCATACTCAAGCTAATGTGGTGGAACAAATTTCCAATGGCGTTGATGATATCAATCTGACTGCTATGATATCCGAGTGCAATTTGGTGGGCAACCCCAAAGAATGGTGGATTGATACTGGAGCAACTCGCCATATATGCGCCAATAGATGGATGTTCACATCCTATACACCTATGGCACGTGATGAGAAACTCTATATGGGTAATTCATCGACCTCTCAGGTTGAAGGTATTGGCAAGATTGCTCTGAAGATGACGTCTGGAAAAACCGTGACACTAGTCGATGTGCTGCATGTGCCAGACATACGCAAGAACTTAGTGTCTGGATCTCTCCTTAGCAAGAATGGTTTTAAGTTGGTGTTTGTATCTGACAAGTTTGTACTCTCCAAGAATGAGATGTATGTAGGAAAAGGTTATTTGAGTGAGGGTTTGTTTAAGCTGAATGTAATGACTGTTGTACCTAATGATTCTATGAATAAAGTTGTTTCTGCTTACGTGCTTGAGTCTCCTAATTTATGGCATGCTAGATTAGGACATGTTAACTACAAGTCAATAAAGAAATTGATGAGCATGGGACTATTGCCAAAATCTGACTGTCCAAGTGAAAAATGCCAAGTGTGTGTTGAATCAAAATTTTCCAAACCTCCGTTTCATTCTATAGACAATAAAATCACTGAACCTTTAGATTTAATACACACTGACATATGTGATTTGAAAACAATACCCACAAGAGGTGGTAAGAAATATTTTATCACTTTTATAGATGACTGTTCAAGGTATTGTTATGTCTATTTGCTGAGTAGTAAAGATGAAGCTATATCTGCTTTTAGAACTTATAAGTCTGAAGTTGAAACTCAGTTAAATAGCAAAATCAAAATGATAAGAAGTGATAGAGGTGGTGAATATGAATTTCCTTTTGAGGAAATTTGTTCTGAATTTGGCATTATTCACCAAATTACGCCTCCTTATACGCCACAGTCCAATGGCGTGGCAGAAAGGAAAAATCGATCGTTAAAGGAAACGATGAATGCGTTGCTAAATAGTTCTGGATTACCACAGAACTTGTGGGGGGAAGCTGTTCTGACAGCAAATTTTATTTTAAATAGAGTACCCCACAAAAAGACACAACAAACTCCTTATGAAAAGTGGAAAGGCAGAACGCCGAATTTGAAATACCTCAAAGTGTGGGGGTGTTTAGCTAAGGTTGCCGTTCCTAAACCTAAGAAGGTCAAAATAGGACCGAAAACTGTTGATTGTGTCTTTATTGGATATGCTCTTAATAGTAATGCATATCGATTTCTGGTCCATAAGTCTGAAATCCCAGATATACATGTTAATACGATCATTGAATCAAGGGACGCCTCGTTCTTTGAGAACATTTTTCCTTATAACAGAGCATATGAGCCAATCAATAATGATAAAAGGCCTAGGGAGACTACACCTAGAAACGATCCTATGGAGGATGAACCTAGACGTAGTAAAAGACAAAGAACTTCTAATTCTTTTGGACCTGATTTTCTAACATATTTGTTAGAGAATGAGCCTCGGACCTTTAAAGAGGCTGTGACATCCCCAGAAGCTCCGTTCTGGAAAGAAGCTATCAATAGTGAGGTTGAATCCATCCTGTCAAACCATACTTGGGAATTGGTTGACCTTCCTCCTGGCAATAAACCACTACAATGTAAGTGGATATTCAAGAAGAAAATGAAAGCGGATGGTACTATTGATAAATATAAGGCTAGGCTTGTAGTAAAAGGATACAAGCAACGAGAAGGTCTGGATTATTTCGACACTTATTCACCTGTCACAAGAATTACATCCATAAGGATGCTAATTGCTATAGCAGCGGTGTATAAGCTTGAAATTCATCAAATGGATGTGAAAACGGCCTTCTTAAATGGGGATTTGGAGGAAGAAATATATCTGGAACAACCTGAAGGGTTCATCGTTCCAGGACAAGAGAAGAAGGTATGTCGTCTAATCAAGTCACTCTATGGATTGAAACAAGCACCGAAACAGTGGCATGCTAAATTCGACCAAGTCATGTTGTCGAATGGTTTTAAAATAAATGAGTGTGATAAATGTGTTTATTTTAAGAATACTCATAATGGCTTTGCCATTCTGTGCTTGTATGTAGATGACATGCTTATAATGGGTAGTGATAGTGAGGTTGTTAAGGCAACCAAACGCATGCTCACAAGTAAGTTTGATATGAAAGATATGGGGGTTGCAGATGTTATTTTAGGAATTAAAATCCAAAAGACATCTGGAGGATTAGCTTTATCGCAGTCTCATTACATTGAGAAGATTCTTGAAAAATGCAAGAATCTAGATATTATATCAGTAAAGACCCCGATAGATGTTAATCTGCATCTTTCAAAGAATACTGGTGAAAGTAAAGCTCAAAATGATTATGCTAGTATACTAGGCAGTTTAATGTATGTCATGAACTGTACTAGGCCGGACATAGCTTGTGCTGTGAGCAAGCTGAGTCGATTTACAATTAGTCCAAATGACAATCATTGGAAAGCAATGAAACGTGTATTAGGCTATTTGAAGCACACTCAAAGCTATGCTTTGCATTACACAAAGTATCCAGCAGTACTTGAAGGATATTGTGATGCAAATTGGATAACTGGCACAAAAGACACAAAATCCACAAGTGGGTATGTGTTTACACTTGGTGGAGGAGCAGTGTCTTGGAAATCATCCAAACAAACTTGCATTGCAAGATCTACTATGGAAGCAGAATTTATTGCTTTGGATAAGGCTGGTGAAGAAGCAGAGTGGCTTCGAAATTTCTTAGAAGACATTCCTAATTGGCCTAAACCAATGCCAGCTGTATGTATTCATTGTGATAGTCAAGCGGCAATTGGAAGGGCAAGGAATGTTATGTATAATGGAAAGTCCCGACATATACGTCGAAGACACGATACCGTGAGACAGCTACTCTCTAGTGGAATTATCACGATTGACTATGTGAAGTCAAAAGATAATATTGCGGATCCATTAACAAAAGGCCTAACTAGAGAGATGGTTGAGAAAACATCAAGAGGAATGGGTTTAAGGCCTATGAAATAAGGCATCATAGCGGAAACCCCACCTAGTTGACTGGAGATCCCAAGATCTAGGTTCAAAGGGACAGCTAAGTTATGAAAGCTAAGTAGAGTACTATCGACTCTTACTCATTCCCGTATAAAGATAGTACAGACAAGTGAAGGTTAAGCATAAGCTTTTAATGATTCTGATTTAGGTATGTGAAATACCACATATTCAGAAATCACCTATGTGAGTGTGAAGTGAGGGCCGCTTCTAAGGTGAATTTGAAAGGCCGAATTCCCGAAAGCACTCATGAAACCAGGCGGTGTTCATGGCCAAAACGAACACAACAATGAGAACCAACTTTGTTCGAGAGAGAGTTGTGTGATTCTTATTGTCTTGACTTACACCGAAAGTCGACAGTTCAAAGACATCAAGTCTACTGATTGACCGAGTAAGTCCGATAGGTCTCACTAGGGAAAGTTCAAAGTTTCAGACTACTTATCCCAATGCAACGTTCTCTCATGGAATAATCGCACATTGCATTTCATACATGCACAAAGAGTCATGATATGTGAAATTCTCATTCATGTGGGGGATTGTTGGGATTTTGGTTCCAAAAAGACCCTTAAAAAGTTGAATGAGAATGTGGTTGAGGGAGTCCCACATGGGATAAAAGAGAGATGGAAATAGGGTTTAAATAGTTGAGCCTCTCCAATGGGTTTGGGCCCCAAGGGGCACCCCACTTTTGTGGAGGAGAGAGGTCTTGGACAAAGTCGGACCGGTCCACACGCGCGCGCGCGCCGCCGCCGCCGTCCGTCCGACCGGCCGGCTCGGATCGGATCGGGCCGGGCCCGGGTCCGAGTTAAACCCATCGTTTTATTTTTTCCGAATAGACATGTTCGTCCGAAATTTTATTTATTATTATTATTTTTTCTTTCGAATCATGTCTATTCATAATTTCTCTTCAACCTATACGAAGACACTGATTCGGCAATAACCGAACACCAAACGAAGGTGTTGATTCGGCAATAACCGAACGCCGAATGAAGGTGTTGATTCGGTAATAACCGAACTCCAAATAACCATGAATTCGTGACTCTTCGATTGGACCTATATATAATACATTCTGATTTTTCGAAGTAAAAACGAGCATTCATTTTTTGCTTTTCGAAAATTCATCTATCACTCACTCTCATCTGTGCGATACTTCCCGAAGTTGAGTTCGAAGGATTTTCGTCGAGGAAGTGCCGCTTCGACGGAAGTGTGTGATCCGTTCTATCCTGGGAGGCGATTGTCCACGCAACCTTGGGTACCTGTGGAGGGGAC
The DNA here is from genome assembly GCA_016432845.1 of Psidium guajava. Classification (NCBI taxonomy): domain Eukaryota; kingdom Viridiplantae; phylum Streptophyta; class Magnoliopsida; order Myrtales; family Myrtaceae; genus Psidium; species Psidium guajava. The sequence goes on along the minus strand of CM028231.1, from coordinate 11,834,637 downwards.
AAATTCGTCTTAAGGACACGACGTGAAATCGTCGGGCTCGGATCGATCATCCAATCAGCCATTCGTCTGCACCTGTTTCAGGTTTGTCTAATTCTTCGACTTGATTTATGCGAACACACATAAGAACGACTACAGAACTTAGAGATCATTTCGAGCTGGTTGTCTTGTACATGATCGAGCCTGGCAAAAACCCTTTTGAACCGGTCGGAGTCGGTCGAAAAAATCGTGGAAGCCAGTCCAAGAGTTTGGTTGAACAGGCCCCGTTTGTGACAGTTTCGTCTTGAACTGTTACCAGCGCAGGATCAACTCCAATTAAATTCACTCGCCAAGACCTCCAAAGCACGAGATATGACGATTCTGCGTTGTTACAACATAGAATTGGCTTTGATCATGAAAATTTCATCAAAGAAAAAGTGAGTGTGAACTTTGCTTTTTTTGTCAATGCTCAGCATTCACTTTCCCAGATGCCCGCGCATTCAATGGATTCTCGCCAATTCTGAGCCCTGAAACCCAAAGCATGATCACCTTCAAAGCCATACCTCACATGCCACAGACTTTCTCAACTACTTAGATTCAAACATTTTCCCCTACCACAGCACGGCCCTTATCTCCCTACACCATGCTTCAGGTGGTTATTACATTGTTTTCCCTGTGTTCAATCCTCCTCCTTCCGGCCACCTGCCTCGGCCAGTTGCCAGAAAACCATGTCGTTCTCTTCATCTTCGGGAACTCGCCGTTGGACGCTGGGAACAACCTTTATTTGACACCAGCGTGAAGACGAACTACTTCCCTTATGGAGAGACCTTCTTCAAGCACCCGACAGGAAGAGTTTGCAACGGCTGAATTGTCCCCAACTTCACCGGTAAAACAATGTTCCAGAAATGAATCTTCTTTGAATAAATACTAGAGATATAAATGTACCTCCTCCACAAGATTTTCTTATGTTCTGAGTCGTCTTTGCTTTGATGCAGCCGAATATGGAAGGCTGCCGTTGATTAGACCATACTTGGAGCCCTGATTCAGTCACTACACCGATGGGGTCAATTTCGCATTGGCTGGAGCAGGCGTCCTCCCAGAAACTCGTCCCAGGACGGTAAGATTCACAGTCTGAGAGAGTTAATAGAAGGTTCCTTAGTTTGCTAGTTTTCACAGTTTCAGCTAAATTTTGATGCTTGGAGCTTAAGTGAAGTTTGAACCTGACTTATACTGGGAAACTCATAGCATACATAAACACATCATCATTAAAAGCAATAGATTTATCCTGCTTGATCCAAAATGTGCCCGACGGAGTTAGAAGCACGCCATCGAAGATCCATTTGGCACTTTCTTTGTGTGTCTGTCGCATCATTTTGTATCCGGTAATCAACGATTTAGAAGGTCTGTTCATGGAGCAACCTTAGCTCTTGAAACCAGACTATCCGCTAAATCAGGGCAAGGAAATAAGGATGTGTTATTTAATCAACGGAGCGAGAATTCACGATGGAAACCAAACACTGTTTAAATTCTTTGGCCGGTAGGAAACGGCATGAAATCGGAAACGTTCACCCCGTGGATTTCTGATTCATTGATGGGAAACAGAAACACCTGAAGCTAAAAATTGAGCCATTTTGAGGAGGTGGTGAAGCAGCTGAGGCAACAACTTGGCAGCGAGGATGCGCACAGGTTGCTGTCCGACGCGGTCTACTAGTTCAGCATGGGAGGAAAAGACTGCATGGCACTCGAAACGAACCCCAGATCATCTGTCCTCATTGCTACTTGCAAGAAGACATTCATGACAATGGTGCCGGGCAATTTCACAACTGTGATCAAAGTTAGGACCTCTGACTCTGCAATCCTAAGTTCAATCCTAAGTTTTCTTGAAGTACAAGAAGGGGGTAACTAATTCGAAACACCCACTTGTGCTCTTCGTATGAAAACGAATGATTAATGCAGGAGGTATATGCACCAGGAGGGAGGAAGTTCGCTTTCCAGAACGTTGGGCCGATTGGGTGCATGCCAGCCACCCGAGCATCCTCAGGGATTAACGGCTGCCTTCATGACCTGTCCGTGCTAGCAAAGATGCACAACGTCGCTCTGTCGAGGCTGCTGAGGAAGCTGGCGTATCAGAAAGCCGAATTCTCGCATGGGCCGTTACTACGCCTCTCGCCGTGCGAACCCTCTACAGCACGAAATTCGGTAAGGGCCCAAAATTTTCGCCAGGGGATCACCGCCGACCCTCTTAAAATCTTCACCTACATCACTAACGTATCACATTTTCTTGGGATTGTGCCATGTTTATGTTGGTATGAACTTACTGGGGCACTCTTGTTAGTGGTGGTAGGATTCGAGGAAGGGAAGAGCGCTTGCTGCGGGACCGTGAACTACAATTTGTGCGGCGACCCGAGGAACTCCAATTTGTGCGCCAACAGGCAGCTGGCCGGTCCGCTTTGGAACGGGCCATCTCATGTTGTTGGGCCTTATAACCTGAAGATGATCTTTGATGCGTCTCCATGGGTGGACTCCCCGCATTTTAGAGTTGGCTCGGGGACTCTTTCGTGTTCATGAAGTGCTTGCTGTCTCTTGATGGTGACGCGCGAACAACGTCCACCGGATCATAAATTTTGAGAGACAAGTGCACCGAAAGTTTTAAGACTTGTTAACAAAGTATGATAGAGTCTTGAAACTTAGGGAAAAAAATGCAAACAAGTCCTAAAAATTTGTCAACTTGGTGCAATCAAAGCTTCTCGTTAATCCCAGTCAATCTATCCGACGAAAAATGCTGACATTGCTTTTTTATTACTTCCTCTCTTCTATGCGGCGCTGATGTGGCGAAAACATGGAGGATGAAACTAAAATGACGCCGTTTTGAGTTGGGACGTCCTAGGCAACTGGCCCTAATCATACATATTGGACACCAACTTTGACCAACGTTAACCTCATGCGTTGCATGTTAAATCATCGGTAAGTCTTTGCTTTACGATGCTGAACACTAACTTTGGTTCGAGTAACACGTCGTGTCATGGAATCTCTCGCGAAAAAAAAATATATGCCGTCTCATCCCGTGTTGTAATTTTCTCACACGATGTTCTCTTTCCTTCTCAAGGCATCACTTACGTGTTTATGCTTTGGTTGATACGCGACGAGCTCTTGCTAATCCGTGACGTAATTTGGTGACGAGCGATAAAATCTGAACCTACGTGCCGAAGCCCATGTGGGGGTAAAGCTCCCCCAATTCACGGGAATAAAAACAAGATAAAATCATGTGCAGTTGGACCTAATTCCGCGGGTGACCAGAAATTGTATTGATTAGTCCAACTATTATAAGCAGGGATTATCCTCGTTAGGTTGCATGTTGTGACAACCTGACGTCGCTTCGGAGGTAGGTCGTTGACTTTTCATTTTGCATTATGTGTCTAGACGAGGATCGAGATACGAGACATGCTAGTCGTCAATGGAGAAAGGGCTCAACCCGCACCATTTGCTTTGTTTTTCTATGTGTCGACCCCGACCAAGTATCTTTTGTCGACCATCGTTCTTCGATTTCTTAAGAGTGGAGACAGGTTCTACGGTGACTCCGGAGAGAGAATGTCATAGGTCCACGAGGAAGCCGATAATTTCACTTCAAACGGAGCTAAAAGTACATGAGTTTTGCTGGAATTTAATCGACAACAAAGCCTTAGGACATAAAGACGCAATGCCGGAATTTAATTAATCGCAAAGATCTAAAAACTACAACTAAGATACACACTAAGATTTCACCGATGACGAAATATCTAGGAACTACGGTTAGGGGTGGCCACGGGCCAATTTGGACTCGGAATCGGCCCGGTTAAAATCGAAATCGGCACGTTGACCAGTTCGGCGGTTCAAAATTGGAATTGGCCCGTGGCCATAACGGTCCGGTTCTGGTTCCACAAATTATGGAACCGGAACCAAAACCGGACAGCTCTAAAGGAGCCGTTGGAGCCAACGGCCATTAAAAAATTAAAAAAAAATTAAAAAGCATTTTCCAAAATCTATAAATACCTCATTTTCATCTTTCATTTTTTCACACCAATTCTCTTAAATTCTCTCAAGCTCCCAATTCTCTCAAACTCTCAATTACGTTCTCGATTGTCTAATTTCTTATTTTTTATTTATTATCTCCTTTAATAATTTCATATACTTTTTTTTCATATCCTATATTTTTTGCATTATACCATATTTTTTTTATATACCCAAAAAAATGGCAAGTGGTAGTAGAGTTAGTGGCAAAGGTAAGAGCACAACGTGAGAATCCAATTATCATAATCCTCATGATTATGCAGATTATGCAGATTGGGGAGTTGATATAGTTGATGAAATCAACATTTCCCCTAATATGGAGCAAATCCGACGCAAGAGAATCTTCATCCTTCGACTACCACCGATGCCGAAGTAATATCTATCATATGGAAGCACTTCACGAAAAAAAAAATTGAAAAAAGATCCAAATAGGTATAATTTAGTTTGTAAACATTATACTAAATCATACTGCTTTGTAGGTGGACAAGGATATGGAACATTTACTCAGTATCTTAGGCCAAAATATCCAACCAAATTGGGAATTAACACCAGCCAATAACAAATTTCGGGTATACCAATCCTAACACTTCTCATTTATTTCATTTTAAAGAAAAAACTTATAGAGAAGAATTAGGTAAATTTGTTTCCGTTGAATATTATCATTTAATTTTGGTGAAAATTTTGATTTTAATCAATTTATAGAAAATGCATATGCTCCACAAGCAAAACATGTTCCTAAAATTTAATTAAACGAAAAATTAAAAATCTTTATAGAAAAGGAAAAAAAGATTCACAAACTTTTTTTATGAATTTTAATGGACGTGTGTATAAAGGTAGCGATATTTGGAGTAATCATTGACAAATTAATTCTTATATGAGTGTAACATGTCATTGGAGATGACGATTGGAATATTCAAAAAAGAGTTATTGCATTTAGAATTTTTTATTCTAGACATACGGTAAATAATATTTATAGATTAATTAGACAAAATTTAGAAGAATATTATTTGCTTCATAAAATTTTTTCAATTGGTTTTAATAATGCGGCGGCAAATACCGCTTTGATTGTTGAACTTGAAAATACTTGTAAACCCACTTTCGGTGAATAATTTTTTCACGTTAGATGTGCTTATCATGTTTTAAATTTATGTGTACAAGATAGTTTAAAAAATCTTCAAGTTTTTCTTAACATAATAAAAACAACAATTTGATATTTATGGAAACATCCCCAAATAATGAAAGAATAGGGAAAATTTTGTAAAGTAAGTGGAAAAAAACCAAAAAGATTTTGAAAAGATGTTCCAAATTGTTGGAATTCTACTTACGAGTTGCTTAATGAATGTTTTGCATATAAAGATTTATTGTGTGCATTTATTTTAGATAATATATCTGAAATTAATTTATACCCTCAAAAATGGGATAGTTGCAAAAAAATTTTAAAAATTTTAAAAGTTTTTAATGACGCAACTTATAGTTTTTCTGGTATTTATTATCCAAGTACGCATTTATTTTTAATAGAATGTATTAATATTGTTAGAGTTTTTGAAGAAAATGAAAATGATGATAAGTTAAGTGAGACTATTAACATAATGCGAGAAAAATGGCTACATTATTATGGAGAAATTCCTATTATTTATTTAGTTGCTTCTATTTTTTTATCCACGTTGTAAATTAGATGGTTTATGTGATTATTTGAATAGGTATTATGAATATTTACATTTATCTCATACAATAAATATTAAAACTATAGAAATAGAGGCTAAAAACGCAGTACTATAATTATATAATGAATTTTGTAGAACATATAATGTTGTAGGTAATAATGGAAGTGGATCTCAATCTAGTAACTTACAATGTGAAGACCCAGATAACATTAGTAAAGGGTATTAACTTTTAATTAAAATACAAAAAAAAAGAAAAAAAGGTGTAATAGGAAGTAATTTTGAAATAGAAAACTATCTAACCATTTCTTTTGAGTTTGATGAATCTAAAGGCAACAGAAGTTTCAATATACTTGATTAGTGGAAGAAACATTCCACCCAACACTCAATTCTTCCTCTCATTGCAAAACAAATTTTAACAATTCATTGTTCAATAGTTGCGGTAGAACAAACATTTAGTGCTTGAGGTAATATTTTAGATTAAAGAAGTTCAAAATTAAGTCCCGAATCAGTGGAATTTCAAGCTTGTGTGGATGATTGGACAAAGGCTCAATATAGACAATAAGAGATAAATCGCAATAATGAATCTAAATTCTTTGATCGAGGAGACACCGCCATCGCCGCCGCCACCGATACATGAATGGGTAGCGATGATTGAGGTTAAGGTAAGTATGGAGTTATCAAAAGTAAGCGAACTACATGAGTTTTGATTTTTCTATCTCCAAGAAGATATGTAGACGCTTAATGATAAATTATTAAGTTCAAGTCCCCTCCCCTTCCCCTTTTCTTTTTCCCCTACATTTATTTGATAATACATTATTTTATAATTTCATAATTCATTATTTTTTTTATTTCATAATGCATTATTTGATCATTTAATTAGAATTTTATTACAAATTCATCACAAATTAATTTTTAAACTAAAAAACTTGAAAAAAAAAATCAAAATCGATTCGGAACTAACGGTCGGCGGTTCCGAACCATCAGTTCAGAACCGGCCCAAAATCTCTAATTCCTCCAAATTTCGAATCGAAATCGCCGGTTCTCGAAATGTGGCCACCCCTAACTACAATCATAACTACAGTGTAGAAATTGATAGATAATCGAAAGAAAACAAGTTGTTCGTGTGTTGTGGCGGGGGGTCTTCGAAGAGTGCGATGAGGCTATTCAGAGCCTACGATTGACAGTTACCAACAGAGATTACAAACGATTTTATCAACTATCACATCAACTCCACTACATTGACGGTTTCATCGATTCAACTATCTTGATGATTGTTTTATTCCACTACTTTGATGGTACAATCGAAGATTATCGACTCCAATTTTCATCGATTTTTTCAAGCTATCGATTCATCAAGTTGTTTTTTTTTTTTTGTGAAGTTCGATTCATCAAGTTGTTAATTCTTTAAGTTGTCATATTCTATTCATAAATGACCAAATCCTTTTTTCATTGATAAAGTCCATAACATGTCGATAATAACCAAATGTTGTCATTCTTTTGTGCAAATAATTGCCCCTGTTTAAAGCCAATAGGCATGAGATCCTTCTAGTAGAGGGATTAGGGAATGGGGACACTAGTATTAGAGGTGTGGGGTTTGACTCACCAAAGTTAGAGAAAGGAAAGTTAGAGATAGGATAGAAAAAAAAAACCCTCATTTAAAGGAATTAAATAATTTACTGAACATTTGATTCTTTTAAATTAGATAATCAAGACATGTGCCTCATTGCCATCGGTAAATTTGTTTTTTTTTTCTGAATTTTATTGTTGCCAGATCCATCATCTAAATCATGTTTTCTCATACTAGACACTTTCATTGCCAATTGGAATAAATTTACAAAATTTTAACCTTTGAATTTTTCTTTAAAAAAGAAGAACAGTCAACTGAAAATCAAATTTGCTAATTCTTTCTCTAAGAGTGAAATAGACATCTATTTATGAGCCTCTTAGAGGCATTTTTTGATAAAGACAAAGGGAACAACATAAGTCTCAGGAATTCATTTACTCATGCCTCTCCACAACGGGCAATAAAATGCCAACGTGTTCAGCGATCAATTCATAATCTTCGCGAGTGAAAACAACGAAGTCGGAAGTTTTGAATTCTCTTGGTTAAGGTACAGTGTCCAATCAATTAGGATTTGGCTTCCTATATAATAGCCTAATTACTCCTCTGTTGGAACCTAATTGTTGTAATATGAGTTCAACCACTTGATCAAGAGTCTTGTCCAAAAACAATCGTATTAGGTCCGATCGATATGGAATGATTCGATATCCCAAGCCTGGAGATGACATCGTGGATCACATTGATGACCATAGCTTGATCACATCAAAGATGTGTCTCACCATGTGGTTCGCCTTCTTATTATGTTGCTTCTCCAACAACCTCTTCATGGTAGCCACCAAAATGGGGTCTGGTGCCAAGTCCTTCGCCTGCTCCTACGTAAAGTGTCACAGGATTTTGATGTTGCCGCCTTGGCTTGGCCCTGCTACTGAAGCGGTTGAGGTCTTAGACTAGTTAGCTGTAGCACCAGGGTTGTTACTCGCAACATGATCCAGCTCAAGGTGATTTATTATTCTCGACATTGTACGTCCTCAAATTGACTACACTAGTTCCACCAGGCATGCCGAAAATATGTTTCGTCGGAATTTACGTTTACAACGAAGTACCTTTCATCAAAAGTCGTTCTTCAAGTCTTTTTTTTTTTTTACGAGAAGAGAGGATTTGTGGTGACTCTGGATAGGTAATATCACAAATAGACAAAGAAACAGATAATTTCACTTCAAATAGTATTGGAAGTACATAAATTTTGTTGGAATTTAATTGATAACAAAGTCTGATGACATAAAAACGCAACGTGAAAAATTAATTGATAGAGAAGATCTAAAAACTATAACTAAGGTATAATGAAAGAATGTAATCGACGAGGAATTATTTGGGAACTACGACCATAATTACGGTGCATAAATTGAAAGATAATTAAACAATAATAAGTTGTTTGTGTGCTTTGTCGAAGGTCTCCGAAGAGTATGATGTGGCTATTTAAAATTCACAATTAACCGTTATCAATCGAGGTTACAAACGGAAGTTACAAAGGGTTAAATCAACTCCAGCACTTCAACGGTTTCATGGATTCCACTATGTTGACGATTACTACTTTGATAATTGCATTCGAGATTGTTGATTCCTTCAAGCTATCGATTCATCAAAGTGTTGATAATTATGTTCATAAATTATTAAGTGCTACTCTCATCGATTAAGTCTCTCACATGTCGGATAACAACCGAAAAGTTCATCATTTTTTCGTGTCAATACCATGAAAGCAGAGCAATTGAGCTACCCTTTTCATTCCTATCAAGACCGAAGTTAGAGATTAAGTAAATCTATCGATTTGATTACACTCCTTGAACAAGCATAGAATCCAAAACCGCCCAAAGTTAATTGTCAAATCCCTTTGAGGGACTCTCTGTGCCTTTAGGTAGATGAAACAGCAAGAACAGGGGACTCTGTTCTTTGTGAAATGTAAGCTTTCCTTCGTGCAGTCGTTGTCCATCAACCTGTACGTTCGCGAGCATATGGCGTGTAATTTCTCCGATTTTTTCAGGAATTGGAGCTGCAATTTTTTGTGGACGTTTCCATGTGATCCTCCATAATTTCGTTGGTTGAAGACAGAGCACCGTCTTCGGGGGCCCGGTGAAAATTCGGTGCACTCTTGGAAAGTAGTCTTCTTGTTACCAAAAAAAAAAAAAATTTTGGATGAGTACCTTTCCACTAATTACTATTTTATCGTATTCCCTATATGAAATGTCTTCTCTCACGAAACTTCCAGAGAGTTTTAATGAGCGATTGGGATCTATTCTTTTGTAATTCAACGACCGGCGATCGTTAGACATCAACTTCTCGAGAATTTGTAGAAGTGCCTTTTTTTTCTTTTTTTTTTTGGTAATCGAGGTATCCGAATCAGCATGCGCGCATCTCAATTATTTCTCGAAAGAGACTAACATAGCAATCTACCATTATGGCCCCTACTTAAATCACAGGTGCTCAATTGAGGAATCAAATTTGAGACCAGTATGTCTAACCATATAATCCTAAGTTCGCCATAACCAATTGAGTCATCCATGAGTGGGTATGTAGAAATTGTCTTGTTAATGATTAGAAAAAGCAAAAAAAAAAAAAGGAGGGGGGGGAGGGGAGGGTTTGCTAGAGTGCACAAACAAAAAAAAACTATTTTGATGCCACGTATACATAAAGAGGACTTTTCAGACATAGAAAGATCATGAAGTGGCAACGTAAGCGCCACATATCGATACAAATCATGTGCATTTCGAGAACGACGCTCGCCCAACCCTTGGCAGGACACGTCAATCGTCAAAAGAGGTTTTTTCTTTCCATTTGGGTTCACTCCTTAGACACTTCATAATCATGCTGTCGAATGATTGTCATTATGTGTTTTCTTTTTTAACGAGATAAAGCTTATTCCAATTATTAGTTGGAAAATGACACAGATAATCCCTCAACTTTGATTCAATGTTCAATCTCGTCCCTAAACTTTCAATTTGTTCAATGTAGTCCCTATACTATTGATAAATGTTCAATCTAGTCCCTAAACTATTCAAAAATGTTCAATGTCATCCTTCCGTTAGTTAAATTTAACGGCATTTGCTGACATAGAAATTCCGAAAGTCTAAAAATGTTAAAAAAATTAGGAAATTCCAAAAAATAAAAGAAAGTCATAATAAAAATTCATAGAAATTTTAGAAAAAATGGAAAATTTGTTAGAAAATGTAGAAAATGTTTGGAAAAATAGGAAAAATTTTATAAAATCAAAATAAAATTTCAGAAAATATAAAAAAAAGTCCCAAAGATAGGAAAATTCTTAGAAAAATTTAGAAAAATTATAAAAAAAAATTCAGAAAAATTCCTAGAAAAATTCAAAAAAATTCCCAAAAATTGTGGAGATTAGGGAAAAACCACATTTAACTGGTTTGACCTAATTTCACATTTTTGGACTTCCCAAACCTTACAATTTTTGGTAATTTTTCTGAATTTTCTAGGAATTTTTCTGAATTTTTTTTATAATTTTTCTAAATTTTTCTAAGAATTTTCCTATCTTTGGGACTTTTTTATATTTTCTGGAATTTTATTTCGATTTTATAAATTTTATTTCTATTTTTCCAAACATTTTCTACATTTTCTAACAAATTTTCCATTTTTTCTAAAATTTCTATGAATTTTTATTATGATTTTCTTTTATTTTTCGGAATTTCCTAAAAAAATTTTTAACATTTTTAGACTTTCGGAATTTCTATGTCAGCAAATGCCGTTAAATTTAACTAACGGAAGGATGACATTGAACATTTTTGAATAGTTTAGGGATTAGATTGAACATTTATCAATAGTATAAGGACTACATTGAACAAATTAAAAGTTTAGGGACTACATTGAACATTTATCAATAGTATAAGGACTACATTGAACAAATTGAAAGTTTAGGGACGAGATTGAATATTGAATCAAAGTTGAGGGGCTATATGTGTCATTTTCCCTTATTGGTTTAAATCCGCATGCAAAAAGCCTTGATCGAAAATGAATTTGGTAAATTTCTTCCAACTAAGGATGGGAGCAAATATGGTTCATAAGGTATACAAAGTCATGCTACATTGGGTAAGTGAGTACACACGCATGTCTTAAAATAGTAATTAGTATTGCCCTCACGGTGTTTTTCCAACTAAAGATGAGAGCAAATGTGTTTCCTACTTAAATCACACGTGCTCAATTGGAGAATCAAACTTGAGACTAGTGTACCTAACCACACAATCCTAAGTTCGCCCTAACCAACTAAGCCACCCATGAGTGGGTACGTAGAAACGTCTTGTTAATGATTAGAAGAGAGAGAGAGAGAGAGAGAGAGAGAGAGAGAGAGAGAGGAGGAGGAGGGTTCGCCAAAGTGCAAAAAAAAAAACTATTTTGATGCCACGTATACATAAAGAGGACTTTTCAGACATGGAAAGATCATTAAGTGGCAATGTAAGCGCCACATATCGGTACAAACCATGTGCCTTTCGAGAACGACGCTCACCCAACCTTTGGCAAGACACATCAATCGTCGAAAGAGGTTTTTTCATTCCATTTGAGTTCATTCCTTAGACACTTCACGGTCATGCTGCCGAATGATTGTCATTATGTATTTTCTTTTTTAGCAAGATAAAGCTTATTCCAATGATAGGTTTAAATCTGCATGCAAAAAACTTTGATCGAAAATGAATTCGGTAAATTTCTTCCAACTAAGGATGGGAGCAAATATGGTTCGTAAGGTATATAAAGTCATGCTACATTGGGTGAGTGAGTACACACGCATGTCCTAAAATAGTAATTAGTATTGCCCCCACGGTGTTTTACTTCTCCCACTTTTTTTTTTCTCTCCAAAATCAGATGGGCGCGTGTGCAAAATTTCGTTTTGGTTTCCGCGAGTACTTGTAGAAACCGAGACCCGCGAGTGGGCAAAGTGCCCGATGCTCCAATAATTGGTTGGGTTTGACCTCTTTTAAGAAATCCCCGGGACAGTGCAACGTGGCGGTGCTGTCGGCCCGAGGAAACCTTGGACGCATTCACATTCGACCGCATGTTTCACGTGCACCTCAACGTCTTGGTAGTGCCACGTCATTTCCTGGTCCCGCTAATAATACCTGCAGTAGGGAAATGACTCTTGCATCCCCCCCGGCACTCGTCAATCCATTCTGGTAGACCGAGTCAAACGCCAGGATCAAGCCGGATTTGGGTTATATCAATTTAATATGTTTATGATTCATTTATTATAATACAATATTATGGACTCATGGCTTACTCAACCTACCTTCCTAAAATACTTTTATATTTAAATTAATTTAGGAAAACTCCATACGCAAATTGATTTGAGCATGCGAAATGAAAAAGCGTGAGATCAAGTTAGAATGAGAAAGAATGAAGAGAAAAACTATAAAAACGGGCGAGGCCTGAATAAGTTGTATACTCGTTTATGATCAATTTCATCACTCATATTACATTTAAATTCATTTATGACCCATTAATTGAATATAATTAAATCACATAACAACTCAACTCATCATATATAGGTTGAAAAATAGGTTTATAATTCATTTTAATAGATTACAACAATGCAAGGCCTCGCTGTATTTGATCATGGGATGACGCCATGTCGGACTCAAGCCTCTCGACGAATTTCTTTTCCCCGTTGGCGTGGGAACTGGGTTTAACACGAAAGTTTGCATGAATTCGATCCACAGACTAGATCCTTTATGGCTTACGAAGATGGCGAATCTAGTCCACAGATCGAATGCGACCAATGAAGGTCAAGCCGAAGGCGACACGATTACAAAGCCTTCCTTGCTCAGCCATACCTGAGGAAGGCAGAAAACCTAACTTTTTCAAAGACTTATTTCTATCCAAAAATGTTGCGATGCACAAAAACTTAATTTTTAACATAAATGATCTTTAAATTTTGATTTAATGTGCAATAATGTCCTTAAATTTTTTAATTTGTGGAATATGATCATTGAACTTTAGTACAATATGCAATATCGTCTTTATATTTTAATTGGCAAAAGTATACCTAGAGTGTCAATATTTATGTACGGCATTCGCTTTAGTGCCAATATTTTTTTTGGATCACTTAGGTGTCAAATCAGAGAAAAACGATCACTTAAGTGTCAATTTCAACAAAAAAATGATTATTTTAAGTGTCAATCCCGATCAAACAGTACATGTGATATTTTTTATTAATTACATGGAAATTTTTTTAAAAAAATAAGCTACATTAACTTTTAAAATTAAAAATAAGTTAAAATTTTTAAAAAATTAAAATTACATAGAAAAACAACCTAAAAAATAAAAATGAAAAATGAAAGAAGAGAAGAAAAAAAAATAGTATGTTACATTTGTAGTGATGAGGGCTCATAGCCCTCACCCTTGCTGTCCCACCATCGCCGATGTTGATGATGGGCGGGGACTGCTCGGGGGGTTGCCGAGCCTCGGTGATCGGCAACTCTCGCCAAGGCCTTGACAGGGGTTAGCAAGGCCTGGCCGTGGCTCTGCGAGGCTGAGGTCGAGGTTGGCCTCACTGTGGGTCTGCGAGACCTTGGCTAGCCATGGTCGGGCTTTGCCGTGCTATTGTATTTTAATTTTTTTAATTTTTTTAAATTTTTTTTATATTATGTGGATTTTTTTATTGATTTTTTTTAAAAAAAATTATGACTAGCATCCATCGATGAGCCACAAGATGTCATGTATGCTTTCCGACGAAGCTCATCGGAATTGGTACTAAAATAATCATTTTTTAAAAAATTGACATTGAAGTGATATAAAAAAATATTGGCACTAAAGTGAGCGCCGTACACAAATATTAGCACTCCAAGCGTGCTTTTTTTTTATTTTAATTTGTTTGATATGGTCCACAAGCTATTGATAAATGTTTAATTTAGTCACTAGACTATATAAAAAATATTTAAAAGTTTAGGGACCCCACTGAATAAATTAAAAACTAACATATGGGATTACCCGCTAGGCTGAAATTAAAAGATCCATATCGAATAAATTAAAAGTTCAATAATAATATTGCTTATTAGGCTAAAAAGTAGGGAACCACTTGTGTCGTTTTGCTTCACGGCCGTTAACTGGCCACCTCATTTGAGCTAATCCCCATGGGTTGGTGAGAAGCGAGAGGGACCAAGCTCTTGTGGTCTCCGGTTTAGCGCGACCGTGACACATTCACACGTCCAAATTCAATACAAGAGGATGACGGCGATGGTGGTGGTGGCAAGCCAAGTCATTGGGAACTTTCATCTTGTGTGCATTGATGGTACTCCGCACCCTTATCCCATGAAGTAACCATCCCCTTTTGTCCCCATCCCTCATTTATGTTTCCCACTCCCAATTCTTCAAAAGGAAGGTGACCCCAATTTATTGACATTACCCGTGATTGGGACATAGTTGTTGTAGGTTGGATTGGGGCGTTTAGGTCCACATGAATCGGCAGGGCGAACCCCCATATGTAAAGCACGCCATAACGGATGCATGTAAGCCATAAGTTAGAGCTGGCCCCTTGGTGATTCCACCAACGATGACCGGTTGGCTCGGAACTCGAAAAATTGAAATGAACGGACCTCGGTAAGCAATTCCCTTTTTGTCCCGAATCGCTAATTTTACCATGCCTAGCCTAAATAAAAGCCGATCACATCATTTTTATGTAGAAGAATTACTATTCTTAATTTTGGGCGGGCTGTAAATAAGAGCTCGTGGTCCTGGGTAAGCGCGACCCTCCTAACTTAATCGATCGACCCGAGTTACAGCATATTGCTAGGAAATTTCTTGGAGCACATGGGGTGATGAGTCAGGAGACACGAATCTCATGTTATAATCGCATCGCATGTTCCCTTAATGGAACAATTTCAAAGCAGGACTTTTTCAAGGAATGCGCCAAAAGAACTCGTTAGGCAATCAATTTAGGAAATCCTACACTTTTCAAAATGCCGACCGTGTTACGCAATATGTTTATCAAATGCACAGCACTCTATAATAGCACCCTCCTGACATATAGTAAAGCATATACCTAATCGTTATTTATAACGAACGGACAAGGAACAAAGTTGGAAAAGGGCATCCGAAGTTCCCAGGCGACCACGAAGCTTTCAACTTTCTGCCACGTTCACAGTGCTCGATGGGGACTCAACCTTCGTCCGTCGCACCTTAACGTTGTCAATGATTGATTTCTCCCTTGTCTGAACACCTGGGCATTGGTCCCCTTCCAAAATTTAAAAAAAAAAATTCGAGGGAAAAGAGATTAATTTAATTACTTTCTCAATCGACTTGCGACGGTTTGCGCGGTACGTGCCCAACGATCTGGTCCCCCTCTCAGTCGTCCTCGACGCCCTTCACATCTCCGCTCATCGTTTTTCACATGCAAAAAGAAGCTATTGATTTGGAGGATTCTTCTTCTTCTTCTAAGGCAGAAATTACATCGGACGAAATTAGTGAGACAAACATTAAGCACGATACTATTTAGGATTAATAACGCCAAAAATCCTAAATTATGATGCGGCAACGACATGGATTCCCTAATCTTTTTTTTTTTTGGGTCGCGAATAGCTTTAACCTACGATCACTACGATGTCGATACTCTAAACTTTCTCTTGTGCATGCAGAACTCTTAAATTAGGGTCTACGGTGTTGTGAATACCTTATCCATGCCTCGATTTTTCCTTTTTTTATTTTCGTGTCGCCAAAGCTTGCGAACCTGTACTCGCGTGACGGAGTACTTCTAAGCCATATGCTTGAAGTCATATCCACTCGAACTCTGTTTGCTTGCCGTCGTTTACGCAAGCCATCGTGTCGTATTTTCAATGGCCGTCTTGAAAGGAAATGGTGATGGAATGTTTTTGTTCTTGTATATGGTACAACTTTGCGATATAGTGAAAAAAAAAATTGGACTATTGATCTCGTGGTGGCCAAATTTTACGATTTTTTGTCGCAGGTGAATGGTATATTTGTCAAATCGGCATGAGTTTGGGATGTTGATGACATAATTAAAAAAAAAAAAGCTTGGGTCGACGACGAATGGTTTTTTTTTTTTTGGGGAGCACTTTTTATTATTAGTTATCGCCACTTGATCAGATTTTTAACATGGATGATTAAAAAAATGCAAAGCTTAAAGTAAAAGATTACGACTTCGCTTTTTCATGAAGGAACACCACCCCAAAAACGTGGGAGTGGAGTTCAGTGAAAGCACTCTGACATGCTCAATAATAATTAAAAAAAAGTCCTTAATTAGTAAATTAAGCACGATACACTGATTGCGATTAATTATTTTAATTTTTTTTAAAATCATCATATTTAATTACACACATATATATAAAGAGCACTAAAAAATTTTGAGATTTTTTTTTATTTTTACTTTGCAATTTATATGAATATCTCGTGACAGTAAGCGTGACGAAAAGCAAAAAAAGAAAAATAAAAACTCAAAAAAATTCTACTTATCAATTGATTATGTATAAAGACAATAAAATGTCTCGAAAACTCATTGCGTCTGTGAAAGCATTATTGTCGCTTTTCTTCTAACTTTCGATGCACCCACGTATTTAAATCTATAAAATCATCATTCTAAATTATCGCGATTATGAAAACAAAGCTAGCATGTGATATGAGATCCAAGAGACCCAAGGAATTACGAAGATTGTTGAATTAAAAGACAAGATCCATTGCGAGCGGCAAAAAGACATATCGAACCAAGTATTAGCTAATTATTGATACGCTAATATTTAGCTAAATACTCGTTTAGGCATTCGTTAATCGGGCAATACCGTACGTCGAGAACACGAGGCAATGATCCTATCAGTATTTTTTTGGGCAGGAAAAGTCGCGCACACGCATATGTTTACACTCGAGGTTGACTGAGTATGCTTTGAGAAACTTAACATCGCGGTTGTAATTTTCGTAATTACGGTGGTTAAGCGTTCCCGCCCTTTCATACCATGTATAAGAGCGGCCAGCTCACGTCGAGTCCACTAATTATTGACCATTTGATTGTCGTTGACCGATGCTTAATTGACCAGGAATTTCGAGAGCATTTCATTTCATTTCGCATTACCGTGTGGGATGAAATAATTAGGTAGCAAAAGCATCATTAGCCCCGAGCTCGAAGCATAATAATTGGGACATGATGCCTTACGTAGTTTATAAAACGTTAAAATAATCGAAATAATTCATGGGAAGCTTGCCAACCCGGACAGACGAATACACAGCCATTCGCTCCCTAATTCCATCATCATTTTTCTTTTATTTATTTCTATTTTTTTTTTGTTTATTTAATTAATTTATTTTTTGAAATTTCGTGTGGACGCAGTCGTCGGAGCTCGCTTGCTCTCTCCCTCTCGCTCGCTCGCTCGCTCGCTCCAAAGCCTGCAATTCTGAAGCTCTCAACCTGGGTCGGCGCTCGCGCGTTCGGAGCTTCGCCTCTCCTGATCACGACCTCGGTTCCTCGCTTCCTCTTCCGTCTTTTGCTCTGCGCCTCCTCGCTTTCGTTCCCTCGCGCGAGCGCTTGTGTGCGCTGGTCGGGGTGTCTGAGAGGTCCGGTTTGATTCGCGCGCGAGTTGGCGTCGCGCGTGCAACGGATTCGCGGCTCGCGCGGTGACGGCGAGCTTGGTTGAGCTTTGACATTCTCGGCTGAGTTTCGGCCGAGCAGTTGAAGAGAGGAGGAGGCCCGAGATTCGCGGCCGCGGCGGCGAGGAGCATGGCGGCGGAGCAGCGGGGCCGGATCGACGACGAGGCCGACGCCGGCGCGTACCGCTTGCAGAAGTTTAGGCTCTACGAGACTCGCTCGGTATGTGAATACCAGAATTTACTGGAACAATTTTGTTTTTGTTTTTTTGTTTTTTGCGCGTTCGAGCATCTGCCGACTCGCCGCTTCGGCTGCTGCTGTATCTGCTTCTCGTGGATGGATTGAGTTCGTGGTTTTGAATTCAATGGATCGGTTTGAGGAATGTTGCTTTACTTGTTGCTCCGGTGCAGTGCCCTTTTTTTTCCCGCTCGATTCAGACGTGATTGAATTTCTCTTTCTGCTGATTTCTATTTGCCAGTTTAAGTTCTTTCGGTGAATATGGATTGACGATTCCTCTCTTTTTGTGCGTTGAAAGCCTTTTTCTGATCTTTTGCTAGTTTGCGATTGTGGTTTGACCTGTTGATTTGCTATAATTGATCCACCTCACCTTCGTTCCATTGGTTTACTGTGTCTCTTGTTCCTTCCTTCTCGGACTGCCATGCAGTGAGGAGCACTGCGAAAGGGGACCCTTAGTTTCATTTCGTTTTGGATGGTCGCATGAGATGAGATTTATCTTGCTGGTGATGCAGATGTCTTCTCACTATTTGCTTGAACAGTCGGAAAGTTCATTAATTGTGGTAATCAAAGATTTCAGGAGTTGAGACGGGCAAGATTACTTTGTTTTTACGCTGTGATTGGATATCTCAGAATGTACTTCCTTGACTGAGGATTAGATACACGTCTGCTTAAATTTTGTCCTCCTGATAACGCTTTTTAGTCAACATTGCAGTTCAGATTTCACATTGCTGCGATTCATATATCTATTAAAACTTACCTAAGCTATGTCATGTTTCTTACTGTAAGACATTGCACTTTAAGTCTGATAAAATTTATTGTAGTTATCGTGGAGACCATGTCCCGGACCACTAAATATTTCTAACAATGAAGGAGGCGAGGGGGGGCGTATAGCTGTAAATATCCAGATGGATTTCTCATTTTTCACATTCTTCCCTTTTTATGTTATAAGAGGCATGGTACTTCCTCAATAAGCTGTGTCATCCTTTCATAGTGTTGTGAACAGATCCATTTCACTTCAGTGTCTTTTTTTGCTCCCGATTATTTTTTTTTTTTATTTGGCGTTTGAAATCTGATGACCAAGTTGATTCCATGCTGATAAGTTCTCAATATAAGAAACTCACTGATAAAGGACTTGCTATACCTATATGTCTCCATCTCTTTTATAGGTCATTAGATAGGCTAATATGTTATTTTTTATCCCCATGCGTGCGACAGAATTTCTACATGATTGGAAGGGACAAAAACAGGACATTTTGGAGAGTGTTGAAAATTGATCGATCAGAACCATCTGAGCTAAAGGTTGTTGAGGATCCTACCACTTATACAGAGTATGAGTGCTGTGACCTTCTAAAACGGATACATGAAGGAAATCTTGCTAGTGGTGGCCTGAAGTTTGTGACTGCATGCTATGGAATCATTGGTACGTGGTACCCAAAATTTAATACTTAAGCAACTCATTTTACCATGAAACTCATGGTGTTTCTTTATTGTCTAGGGTTCATCAAGTTCTTGGGGCCCTTTTACATGCTGGTTATTACAAAGAGAAGAAAGATTGGTGATATTTGCGGCCATGCTATATATTCAATCAGCAAGAGCGACATGATTCCACTCCCATATTCTCAAGTGCAGACAAATATGTCTTTTTCTAAGATTGAAAACAGGTCTTTTGTCCATTCTGAGAGTAAATGTAATATATCTTTGGTACTGCTAAGAAGAAAACTATGAGATTGGCATTCAGATGGTCATTTTTCCCCTGTACTTTGAAGATTGATTTAGTGGTCAGGTGTTCTATGTTCTCTTCAGCTTTATTGCAATTATTGGACTTGGAACTTAGAATGAGCAGAGATAACTCCCTTTTTTCTTCTTACTTGTGTAGCAGTGCTACAAGATGAAGAAAAACTCATATGTCCGGCAACATTCTATTCTGAATTCCATCAAAGATAGTGGCCTCATAAGATCAAGTTTCTGTTAAAGATGCCTTGTTTCTTCGCTTATATTCATACATTGGATGACTAGGTAGTTTGTAGCTGTGGCATAAGGATATCACATTTTATGACTGCATCCTATTTAGTGAATGAATTTTCTAGAAGTCATTGTTAGTTCCTTTACTGCAAATGGACAGGGTGAACCGCGTGGCCTCCGTGATCTTATAATGCATAATGAATGATACAAGGTGTCAGCAACAGATTCCTGTCAATTCTTTTTCATTTTTTGCGGTTCAATTTGTTGGATTACACTTCTACTTTATGTTCGATCTGTTCTCCTGTTCAATGTGTTTTAACCAGATGCTTTGCCTTTTGATCATCCACATAGATACAAGAAGCTGCTGTGTGTGGTGGATCTCACGAAGGACTTCTTCTTCAGCTACTCATATGATGTTATGCGTAGTCTTCAGAAGAACTTGTGTGATCATGTGTCTGGCCAGACCCTCTACGATACAATGTTTGTCTGGAATGAATATCTGACACGTGGAATTCGGAATAACCTCAGGAATACTTTGTGGACAGTTGCTTTGGTACACGGCTTCTTTAAGCAGGTATGGATTGTGAAGAACTTCAGTCAAGAGTTCTTACGGATTACTGTTATACATTTAAGGGGATAAGGCTTAGTTCGTCGTTCCATTTAATGAATATTTCAGTCTTTGGCTTACTTATCCATCTGTTTATCAATTGAGATGGTTCGAACTGAAAATAGCCTCATGTAGCTAAGTTAGAAAGCAACCTCATGCATTTCCATGATGGTTTGTGCAATAAATCACGTACCTACTGAGAGAATGAGAGAATGATGTTGTGTTCACCACTGCTGTGTTGTATCAGGTGACGCTTTCTGTCTTGGGCAAGCAATTCTGGTTCACACTGATCGCTAGACGTTCAAGGCATTATGCTGGCACCAGGTAATAGATTCTATTTGGTATTCTGAGGAAGAATTTATCTGGAAAATAGCCATGTTTGTCCGCACATCTATCTTTATATTCTGTTTTATTTCGTTTGTACTTTTCATACCACTGAAAATGGGCCAATCTTCCTCTTCATTTGCTCATCCTATGCCTGATCCTGCTAATTCATCTCTTGTGCAGATACCTCAAAAGAGGGGTCAATGAGAAAGGCAGAGTAGCTAATGATGTTGAGACAGAACAGATTGTGATTGAAGATGTACCTGAAGGATGCCCGGTGCAAATCAGTTCTATTGTGCAAAACCGGGGCTCAATCCCTCTTTTCTGGTCACAAGAAACTTCACGATTGAACCTTAAACCTGATATATCATGTGCGGCTTGTAAAGATATGAGTTCTGTTTTTTATTTGGTTCCCCATTGCTTTACCAATATCTTCCCATCTAACTCCATCCTTTTTTTTTTCTTATCCAGTATCAAATAGAGATCCCAATTATGAAGCCACAAAACTTCACTTCGAAAATCTGGTCAAAAGATATGGAAATCCAATAATTATACTAAACTTGATCAAGGTTTACATCTCTCCTAGTTCCATGTTTAGAATAGCAATATAACCGCATTTACCACAACATTTCTGAAGTTTTATTTAAAGTTAACTTCCTGTCTCTTCTTCACGCTTCTCGTTACCTTTTGACAGACGCATGAAAAGAAGCCTCGAGAAACTATACTTCGTGCAGAATTCGCAAATGCTATCAGATGTATCAACAAAACCTTATCTGAAGAGAATCGTTTGCGGTTTTTGCATTGGGATTTGCACAAGCACTTCAGAAGGTGATAGG
Organism: Psidium guajava; assembly: GCA_016432845.1. Lineage (NCBI taxonomy): Eukaryota > Viridiplantae > Streptophyta > Magnoliopsida > Myrtales > Myrtaceae > Psidium > Psidium guajava. The sequence continues at coordinate 11,812,835 of CM028231.1, read as the reverse complement.
TCTTTCCTTTTCCTGTTTATGGGGTGTGATGTTATGCTGAAATGATGTTGAAAGGTTGTTCTTGCTTGTCCTGGTTCACAGCAAAACTACCAACGTATTGGAACTTCTCACCAAAGTGGCTGTCTATGCAGTGAACTTGACCGGCATTTTTTATTGTCAAGTGTCTTCTATTTCAAGGATAGAGGGATCACTGATTTCATCTTACTTTGGGTAAGTGTTATCAGAGAAGCTGCTTGTCCTTTAGTGCGATACTCCATCCTCATTTGCTTGAGCCAAACTATAGATTGACTTTTGAATTCTGGTGAATTAGGTAGTTGGATCTTGTCAGATCTCATTCTGATCTCTATACTATTTGCTACATGTTTTCTGCTGGCAATTTACTGACTTATAAAATGGTGCAGGAATAGTGATAGTTCTGACTGCAGTTCTCTGAATTTCTCCAACAATGGTGATGATGCTGATAGCTTGGAAACAGAAATCAGCACCAGTAGCAGTTGGTCAAAATTGAAGTTGCCGATGTTTCAGAAGGGGGTTTTAAGGACCAATTGTATAGACTGCCTAGATCGCACAAATGTTGCCCAATATGCATATGGTTTGGTTGCTCTGGGAAGGCAGCTGCACTCAATAGGATATATGGAATCTGAAAACATTGAGTTATATGATCCTTTGGCAGAGGATTTGATGAGGATTTATGAGACAATGGGTGACACACTTGCCTTGCAATATGGAGGTTCTGCTGCACATAACAAGGTCAGTTTTCTCCCCTTGTCCATGCTCTTATGTCTCCTCGATACTCAGAAAGAATCTATATCGGTGCCTGCATTAGAAACCCAAAAAACAAAAGAAAAGAAAAGGATGTCAGTGGTAGAGTTAAAGAAAGTTCATGGTAAATAATAGTGGACACTCTAGCAATATAAGGTTCGGATGCGTGTTTCTCTTGAGGCCAAATTTCTTTCTTTTTTTAAGGATCTACAAGAGACTTTAAAATGAGAGATTCTGTCAACTTTGATATAACCATTGACTATCTTTCTGGTGATGATTAGAGTGCATGGTGCAAGAGGTTTGGAAACCAAGATTTCTGCTAAAACTAAAATCTAAATATTCACAAAACTTAGTAATTCGTGACTTTGTGTGCTAAAACTATGCAAGGATAAAACCTTGTGATATTCTTTCTAGAGTATGCTTAAATTTTAGTTGGGTGTCTCTCTTGTTTGTAGCATTTATACACCCAAATTTCATTTGCTTATATGCCTAAAGAGGTGGAAAATATTGATCTACTTCTACCTCATCTGCATGAAACATAAAATGAAAGGAATTAGTATTACCATGTCAATGTGCTTGGGTAGCATTAAATTTAGGAACTGCTCCAAACATAATTTTTCTTTCTTGCTTTCATTGGGAAATCTGTGCTTGAACAATGTTCATGTGTATCTGAAACACATGAATGCTACTTTTATAATGCAAAACGCCATCACTATGTGGAGCAGTATTTTCCGATCAATTTTAATATACAGTTGAAGACTAATATGTTAACATTGTGTTTGAATTATTGAAGTATGTCCCACATTTTTTGACAACGGGTCCTATATATTCTTTATATTCATATGATCTTCCTCCACCTATTAGCTTAAACTTTTGGGTTGAACTTTCTAACATGGTATTAGAGTGAGTACTATCCCTTTCGTGAATGTGCGTGGTAAAATTCCATGTGAATGTACTTAGTCAAAATTCCACATGCTACTCGTTATCCGACTTGTACCCGACTTGTATGTAAGAGGGGGTGTTGAAGTATGTCTCACATTTCTTGGCAACAGGTCCTAAATGCTTTTTATATTCACGTAGTCTCCCTCTACCTATTAGCTTAACCGTTTTGGTTGACTTTCTAACGTGAATTACATAAGTTAATTTCTGTGCTTGCTTTTGAAATCTTAAGGTGGAAATGAGTTGGTTTTGAATTTGGAAGTTGCTGAGTTGTGAGATGGATTAATTTTGGTTTGATATGCCAAAACCATGCCCAGTGTGTTATGTCAGATTTTGTGGCATAGAAAATTCACAGCCAATTTGTTTTTGGTATACTCTAATGTGGACTCTGGATCCTAATTGGTGCTACAGTTCTGTTCATCCTTATTCTTTTGCAATTTAGTGGCCTTTACTCTCAACACCTTCATTTTCATTTTTGATCTTAAAACAGATATTTTCTGAGAGAAGAGGTCAGTGGAAAGCAGCAACGCAGTCCCAGGAGTTTCTTAGAACTCTTCAACGATATTACAGCAACGCGTATGTTGATGCAGAAAAACAGGATGCCATCAATTTGTATGTATACTAGCTTTTTGTCAGCAATTATTCAAAGTAGAATCAAGAGGATCCTTTTGTGTTGCTTTCTCTCATCATAGCTTAGTGTAAGCATTTCTTAAGTATACCACTTGACAATTTTTGCAGGTTTTTGGGATATTTTCAACCTCAACAAGGGAAGCCTGCTTTGTGGGAGCTGGATTCAGACCAACATCACAATGTCGGAAGGCACAGTGCTAACTATACTCAAGAGACTCCTAGGTACAAAAGGTTTTTTCCTTATTTTTGTGTTACTAAAGTTCATCATATCAGATTTAAGGAGTTTATGATTGACCATACGCTGTCTATAAGTGGCAAATACCTGATCGGAATAAGCATTGTGGAGTCCCTCACAGTTCAGAGGCATTACTTAATAGAGATGCAAAGCTGACAGATTTCGGATTCCCGAGGACCTAGACTACTTTATTTGCGAATATCACAGAATTTGTGGATAATTCACATAAAGCATGCTTCTTTGAGAAAAATGAGTGGCACACGCTTGGTTCCTTCCTTCTGGTGTGTTGTCTAGAAACAGTCACGTAGAAGCTGACTCAAGTCTAAAAATAAGCTGCTATCTATTTGTTTGTAGGTCATTTATCAAAAGATCATTCTCTGATGGTAATTTTCTCCTGGAAACCAACACGCCAATGATGACCAAAAGTCTAGTTCAGAATCAGCCACCATCTGAGATTGCAGAAGGGACTAGAAAAGGTCTTTCAGAGTCGACGTTCAAGATTTCGGCTTGTGAAAGTGACCTGTCTGATGAAAGGTATGGTCGCTTGACATTTTACACTGTTTTAATTTCTTTTTAGGGTTCGCCCATATATTTCCTGTTTCTTTTTCTTTTTTTTAATCGGTTGAAGACAGTATTTATGGCAGACAAGTTCTCTTTCTGACAACATCATAAGTTCTTGTCCTACTTGGACAAACACTATTGATACATTGATTCTTCCTGCCTTTTCTTTTTCGAGGGAGGGGGGTCGCCTTGTCTTTATTCCTGATTTAAACAAGCCAAACTTACACAAAGAAAGAGATATAGGCTAATTGCCAAAACCCCTCTGAGTCTAGCCCAGCTCATTTTAATTATAAAAGAGATGAATACCATACATGGAGGGAACGCACTGTGTGGAGATGAGCGGGTGCAATTGCATCCACATTTAGGCTTGTTAACCCACTAAGTTTGACCCCCTGGTCCACATATTATTGTTTGAACTCTTAAGCTTTCTTGCAAGTATTACAACTAAAGGGGAACTCACAGTAGGAAAAAAAAAGCACAATACAAATTACTAAAGAAAAAACTACACATCTCCATCATTTCTAATTCATTCCTATGATATTCTTTTTCCTAAGTGTGTGCTTTTTCAAAACAGTTGTTCAATTACATCAAATGAGATAAAGCATTAATAACAGAGTAGCTGAAAATTTCAATCCTAAAATAATTGCACGTACAACAGGGTAACGGTGACATCTATACCTTTTCAATCACTTCAACTGTTCACTTGTAATAAGGAATGATTTTTATTTATCATTATTATCAACATCAACATCAATATCACCTTTATCCCAAACCAGTTGGGGTCGGCTTATTTATCATTATTATACGTAGGAAAAATGCATCCCCCTAAAGTGGGGCCCGTTTCTTAAGCTTCCTTGACTTTGACTTTGTTCCTCCCCTAAACGTGCTCATTCTCCATAACTCCCTTGAAGGGGAGCCAGTTTCTTGAATTTCCGTCCAAACTTGATTTTGTTCCAAAATATCCCAGAACTTTGATCACTTTAATCCAATAACCCCTTGAGCTCATTGGTGTTGATAATAATGGCGACCAATGAGCACGTGCACGTCACAGGCACATGACCACAGGCACATGACCACTGTCAACTGTTAAAGCTTAAGTTGTTAGATGAAAGTGGTTTAATATTCAAATATTTTATCATTCCTGCCCACACTTAGTTTGATTTTTTTGCCTAGTACTAAGCATAGAAATATTTAATTGGGAGGCAAATGGGGTCTGGAAAGATTTGAACTAAAGATCTTCTGCTTTGATACTGCGTGAGATTTTTTAGAACCACTATCAACTGTTCTAAAAACTTAAGCTGTTAGATGAAGGTATGATTAATATTTATTATATCAGCCCCTTTCTGAGAGCATTCTGGTACAAAAAAACACATTTTTCCCATGTCACTCTACATACACATCAAAAACATTAGAACCCCTGCATCTGCCTCAACTTTATTGATCAGAAAGAAAAGGATGGAGAATCACTACAGATGTGAGACTACTGAGGCCACGAAATCCTGTTTTAGATGTACTAATGATAAAGATTGGCACCTCTAGTGTGGATTTTCATAGATTTCGGTTTTCTTCCTTAAGATTCATCTTACTTGATCATTTTGTCTCAGATATCCTTCTTAAAAACTGAACTGGACTTATCAATTGAAGTGACTTACCTAATTTGTTTGCTTGTGTCTTTGACTTAATTAGTGCTTATTTGCAATTTTTTTGCAGATGTACACCTTCTGTGGATCCTATACAACTTTTTAAGGATGTAAAAGAGGATGACCCTCCTGAAAGTGATTACATTTGCCTTGATAGACATGGCAATCCATGCAACTGTTCTAACTTTCTGGACGTGGATTGGCTTTCTTCATCGGGAAATTCCTTTGAGGAAGAAATATATGAAAGGTACCCTTTAGAATGACTTACATTCTACTTTGGAATCTTTCTGGTGAAAGCGAAGCATTAAGATGGAGCCAATTCAATGGATGTTTTTGATCTTGCCAAAAATAATGGATGTTAGCCATTCTCTTTGAGGGATACCTTTTTCAGATAACATGGTAGAACCAAACCTTCAACTCAAGTGCTCCCAACGTAGACCACAAAGCACCTCGTTCATGCGCATCATGAAAAAATCCACTACAGTGTGGTGGACCTGGCTTTAAAGGTTATCCCAAGTGGGAGACATTCATGCAAACACACATGTATAGACATATATGATGTTAAGATTCATGACAGAATTTGGAGATGAGCAGCATGTGGGTGCCATTTTCACATTGAAAGCTGCTGCTTTTTTAATAGTAGCTTCATGGACTTACAGTTAATCATGCTCTCATGGAACCCATTTTGAGGAATAATGACTTCCTTTCTCAAGCCATCTGCAATAACCAAATTTCACAAAAAGGAGGAGGAAGAAGTGGCAGAAGAAAGGCAAGAAAGCAGAGGCACTCTGCTCACCAGGGTAGGAGTAGGAGGAAATAAGCAGTGGGAGGGCGTTCCAAAACACGTCTCTGCTTGCTTGCTGACAGAATTTTTTTTTCCCCATGCTTTAGCAATACAGTTTGTCTGAAGCAGCTTATTTCTTGATCATTATTTTTTTCGTAGAGTTTTTAGCCATGTGTCATCTTCATGTCCTTCCTTTTCCTTTGTGCCTTCCAAAGTTTGTTTTCGGGAAATATGTTAATTTCTCAAATCATTTATTAGTGGCCAAACTCATATTTGCTTCCCTTTTAAATGGACACAGGTCATCCATCACTGGCCTGCCAGAGGATAATGATGTGAATGGACAAAAATCAGCTTCAACCACTTCTGGAAGCAAGTCTTTATCTGGAAGGAAGGTCGGTAGTTTTTGCTTATTACTGCTAAGTTTAAAATTCTAGGACTTTCCTTGACATGCATTTATTGGTGTGTGTGTGTGGGTTGAGCACATGAAATGAAGGGATTGTCCTCGCCAGTTCTCAATGAAAATGCTTTAGGCCTTTGCTTCTGTTTTTCTTATTTTTTTTTTCCCTTCAACACTTTGTCTATTGATTTGTAGTGAAGTTGGCAAACATCAATGAGTGATCCATCTGATCACTTATCCCGGTGCATTCCCATTTTCTTAACATGACCAGAAGTTGACTCTGCTTGCATGTGCTATTATCAGAAGTGAATGTCCTGATGGAACTTGTGTGTCGTGTGTGTGTTGTCTTGCTTGTTTCCCACAATCCCTGACAGCCTGATGAAACATAAACTTGTTAGCCGGGGCAGTTTTTGCGAGGGAGATAGCTGCTGTACTTCCCTGAACTTGGTGTCAATTGGGATTTACATACTTGACTGGGATGGGGTATAACTTACAATCTTCCGTCCAATGAATAGTTTTTCTCCATTTTTGTCCTGATTTTTTTTGTTTCGCTTGTTGCAAATTTTGTCCTGATGTTTACGTACAGCATATTCTGATCTTGTATAGCGGATACTTGGTGCGCTACCTAATTAGTTACTAATCAGCTGCTCTTTCAATGGTCTGATGGTGCGACGTATCGATTAACCTTTGGACTTGCACTTGCTCTTGTGGGTTTTCTATTTGTCTTTTTCCGGTCAGAACACTCGCTCGTGTTTGAGGCCTGGAAAATGTCAGTCTACCTTGACATATTTATCAGATTATCAATTCTTCATTTAAAATCGACGTTTCCTTTACAACTTTTTTGCATCGAGTCCCATTTCCTCTCTTCCTTTCCTAAAAGATTCTTTCCCCTTGCTGCCTCTGCTTGTAGGAAAATAATCATGCCGGAACTCACACGGATAGCGCCAGGACTCTCGCCGAATATTCCAATGACTTCATCCGTTGGGTTACTGATGGAGAAATGCTGTCCCTTTGATCCGGGCTTTTTGACAAACTTGACATTTACAATATTCATCCGATTTAGACCCATCCGAAGGACTGGGTTTCTAACGCAAGCAATAAGACGGCGCCAATCCCTCCCAAGGAGAAAATGACGTCGCCCCATGTAAATACCATGCAGCATTAGTTAGATTTTTCTGTCGTCCGCAGTAAATAAATGGTGTCATCCTCATCTGTATCCCGCCAACGATGCATTGTAGCTTTTCTTTTCCGTCCGTTCTTGTACATAATTTTTTTTTTCCCTATCATTTGCAATTTGGAGCTTCAGCAAAAAAAAAATTGTACTAGAGACTCGAAGGATCATTTTTGGAGCGTAGGAGGCCGCTCATATATTTCTCCCAAGGTGCCGAAGTGTGATGTATAGATGCTTCCCTGAGAATTTTGTGCATTGCACAGTGAAGGTATAACATGCTCTTTGTCTATATTCCTAATTGGCTCTTCCCTTTTCGATGATGATTCTCTTTTGGCGGGCTAAAGATCAAGATCTCTTAGCACGTTAGGTAATTTTCAATCTTCAAAACCGATGTCTATACCTCCAATATGCATCTTCAGCGTTCGATTAACCAGAGAGGGTCAACCCCCTTTTGTTTTTATAGGTCAGTAATTGAAAGTCAAATCACATGCATTGAAGAGAACGACAAGTAGTAAAATTGAGGGACATGCTCAACAGAAAGCCTAAAACTAGTTATGAAAGTAGCAATTGAATCTTAAAAGTTGCAAACAGTGCAATCTAGTCTTGAAACATGTCAAATTGGTGCAGTTGACGTTAAAATTGTTAATTTGCTTAATGAAAAATACTGACGTGACTTTTTAATTTAATTTCTCCAAGTGACATTTTTTTTATTATTTTCATTTCAATACTTAGTTAAATCAAAGGGTTAGTAGCAAGTCAAGGAAGGGCCTCACCAGTGAGGAGCCATCGCCGCCCATCGCTGGAAGGGCCGACAAAGGTCATCAGCCCTGGGTGAGAATGACTGGCACTCACCAGCCTCGGGTGAGGCCTTGACAACGCAAAATCCAACCCGACAAGCACCTTGAACCATTATCAGCAGAACCAAAATCAAAAACCTTACCTCGGGGCCAATCCAAGCACCAATGCTTGCCATCATCGCCACCCAACAAAAAGTGCGAAGCGCCGCAGAATCAGCTCAGGGCCAAGCCGAGTCCAAGGCGAGATCTTTGCCCCAAATCTGGGCAAGCCTCGCTTGCCTCGCCTGAGGGCTAGCAAGCATCGACCACCCACTCTCAAGGTCGGTGACCTATGCCGGCCCCTTCAACGATGGGTGGCGGCCATGTCAACAAAATAAAAATTTGATTAAAACAAAAACTAACAAGAAAATAACAAAAAATGCCATGCAAAATAAGAAAATTAAATTAAAAAATACCATGTCAACATTTTTCAAATTGACAATATTATCAAAAGGACTTAAATTACACTAATTTAATAAGTTTTAAACTTTAATTGCACATTTTATAAACTTTAAGACTCAAATTGCATTTTCATGATAAGTCTTAAGATGTTTAGGTAAATCATAAAATTAAAGTTAAAGATGAAACGCATCATGCATCGGCAAAGAACCCCAAGCGTTCATCAATTACTTTAGGGATCTTTTCTTCTAAAAGTTGGTTTTAGACTTCTGGCAACAAAGTAATGCAAAGTTACTCTATTATTTTACTATTCTCTTATTGGTTTTGCAGATTCTTCACCTATGGCCCGGGCATATTGCAAGATAAAAACGATGCGAAAAGAACTATCATAGGTAAGAAAGCAGTTGAACCAAATACAGCATCACTTGATGGGATAACAAAAACTTATGGCAAAATCTCTCTAAAGAAAACTCATCTATAGAACTACGCTCCAACAAGTCCCAAACCCGAAAGATAAAGAACTAAAGAGGTTGCCCGCAGACAGCCAAAAATTTCACTCCCAACCAGCATCATTTGACGGAGGAACAGCCGCCGCACTAGGCGGCGGCGGAGCCGCAATTTCCCAACCGTCAGCTGCCACAGGTGCCACAGGTGCTGTTAAAAAGAAATTAAAATTTTTAGAGCCGATTACAAACCAAAGATAGATATTGATCACAGGAAATTATTCTGGTAAGTACCTGATTCCCAGCCACCTGGTTGGACTGCAGGCATGGGCGGGGCAGCTGCTTCACTAGCCCACTGAGAATCGGGGATTTGAGAAGTCCATTGATCAGGCATAGCTTGTCCAGCAGCATAATCAGTGATCCCATAATCACCTGCAACAATACCTTCATCCTCCTCCTGTTGCTTCGCTTCCTCAGGTTCTCTGTAGAAGAACAAATCGACCTACACCCAAGTAACAAAAGCATGCTGCTTATTATTTTATTCTAAGGATAAACACTGCAAAAGCTTCTCTCGAATCAAGATACATATTAGAAGCATGACATGTAAACTGTTATTCTCTGCTAAGGTAGTATGGGAAACGTAAACTCATTCGCATGAGCAATGGGCTGGTAAAATGAGTGAGCTCCTACCATCACATCCCACTTATGGCCAGGCGTGATGGTACCACGCATCTGCAAAACCATCCTCGCCAACAGCCAGAACAGACACCCAATGCTGTGCTTCCCCTTATTATTCGCCGGGATCCCAATATCAACATACCGCATGGGAGAGTCAGTGTCACAGAAAGCGATTGTCGGAATGTTCCCGAGAGCAGATTCTTTAATAGGCTGCAAGTGTAACAACGACAATATAGGAAATGTGAAACATCACAGTTGTGAGAACGAGATAGAGCCATGGCATTAGATAAAATAAGAAGGGCAAAGTCCAAACTACCAAACCATATCATAAGAAGGCAAATTCACCTGGTGGTCAGTTCTTGGATCAGTAAGGATGAGAAGACGCGGCTCGCTGAAAGATGTTTGGAGCTGGTTGGTGAATGTACCTGGGGTGTGCCTTCCAGCAATGGCGTGAGTATTGGTGTACTGCGCAAACTTGAGAACAGCTCTCTGACCATAGGGTCTAGCAGACTGAACAATGATGTCCTGAGGGTTCTCAATAGCAACAATAACCCTAGCTGCCAACTGGAGTTTCTCCCATGTTTTTCCGAGGTTAATAATGTAAATACCTGCAACCAGAGCATCTGTGCATCAGCATGAAACGAAGAAACCCAGATGAGGGTATCACTTTGTGCTATATCTTTCCTACGCGAGAAAGAAAAAACAAACCAATTCACAGAACTAATAGAATAACTGTCCAAGTATCTGATGTTCGCACACTGCGTGAAGAAATTTGAGAACATGAAAGGTCTATCCGTTGATTAATTATCTATCAAAGAGACTCGGACCCGAGCCTCGACAGGGAAAACAGGGCCCGAAGATCAATACCAGGGACAAATGAAGTAGAGTTGCTTCCGCCGGCAACATGAAGTATCAAAAAGCAGAATCCAATACAGAACCTCAACCACTAAGAAGATCATAACTATAGAATCACTAGAAATCAATACAACACTCTCCACTCATAAGAATTTTACACACGCCAGACTCAAAATCTGAACACGACCTCCAACACAAATACTCCGGCCAATCTCCATCCAATTCCTCAAATTCAAGCATATTACCAGACAACTCCAATTAAATTTATACGCATTAAATCGACAAATTCACCTTACACGACTCAACATCTGAATAAAACCTCCAACACAAAAAAACCCATCTAAATCCTTATAACCTAACCAATTGAGACAAGTTCTAAAAAACGGTCGCTAAACTGTTCCGGCATATTCTCTCGCACAAGAAAAAAAAAATCAACACTTTACGCTCGCGAATCTTTCAAATGAAAAGAAGGCAGATCTGAGAAGGCATCGAATGACGAGAAACGGACCGTCGTTGCGGCGCTTGAAGACGTAACGCTCCATCTGGAAGTCGCAGTTCTTGGTGCCGAGGTGGACCTCAGCGGCCAACATCATCTGAATGTCGGCCTCCTTCTGCGACAGCTGCCTCGCCGTCGCTGCGGCGGTGGTCGTTCCCGTCGCCATGCTTTTCGATTCGCTCTGTGTCTCTGTCGCCGGAGGAAGCACGGAGACGGGTTTGCCGCGAATGCTTCTGGCGACTGAGTAAAGGAGAAGAGAATAGAGAGGCCTGGGCCGACCCGCTTCGAGTGCATTTTATATGACAGTGCCAGAAAAACCCTAGTTTCTTTCTTGACGGTTTTGTCCCTCTTGTTTTCTGGTGAAAATCCTGAAAATTCCACTAAAAACTTTCGGAGCCGTTTTGCGTGCCACCACATTCGATTAAAAAAAAAAAAGATTAGCATCAACATGTGACACAATAAGACATGATATGTCGACACATCATTTTTCAAAAAATAACAAATTTTGAGAGCTGAGATACGTTATATATTGAATATATATTTTTGTATATAAATGATAAGTTATCATGTAGCGGGTTTCTTTTTTTATTACGATTACGATTTTTTTTAGTATACTAATTTTAGAGTAGGTGAGTATGTGACTTAAGTATATATATAGACACATTTATATTTTGATCCTTAATTTATGTAAATATTTAAAATTCATCCTCGTGCGTCTTGAAATAGCATATTGGGATGCTGAGCTCGCATGTCGCTGGTGTGTTTAGAGTACTGAGCACGTGTCGATCCTATATCGAAGAGTGTTGGACACATCATGATACGACATAAAAATCTTAAAAAGGGTCGGTGCTTCCTAAATCCTAAAGTACCACTACATCACTTGTGCTATTTTCACATAAAATGTCAGCTAGCGTTTATTGAGTCAAAATAATGATGTGAATTGTCACGACAGTTTCTCAAGTTAGCAGATCTTTTTTTTTTTTTCGTTGTTTTAATTTCCGCTTACCTTTTGAGCCAAAATAACGAGGGAATACAAAGTGGAAGCCGCGTATAAGCCACGACACTAGCATGGCAAATCTAACCAATTGGTTGAAATTATAGTCATTTCAACTAATGATGTTAAATCACTGAAAAATTATCGTAGCGGTCACTCTTCTCATTTAGAAAGAGGGAGGTGAGGAATTTAAATCCCACCTTCGGTAGGAGTGAGGTGAGGACAGGACGCATGAAAAAGAAGCATGGTTTTGCAACCTAACGGCGCATAATAATATTGAGTGGATTTGAAAAATTCACGTATAATATTGAATATTAAAAAAAGGTCAAGGCACCATCCTATCAAATGGGAATAACGAGTTGTATAATCATAACACTTTTTCAAGTTTAAATTAGTATCCTAGTTTAATTGTTAATTTTAAGATAAATTATTATTCAATGTCGTTGAAATTAAGCAAGAAGATATCATGACGCAACAAAATAAGAAAAAGAAAAAGAAAAAATTTCAAACAAGGACCTTAAGTGAACTTTGTGCCAAATAAAGACTAGAAGTACTCTAATCATTTCTAAGGATAAGTGCATTGAAAAATTCAAAACTAAATTGAGTTCTAAAACTTTTAAAAAGTATAGTAAAATCGTAAAAATGATCGATAAAGTACAATTGAATTTTAAAACTTACACGAAAGTGTAATTAAATCTTAAAAGTTGCATGAAAATATAACTGAGTTATAAAATTTCAAAAACCGACTAATTTGACAAGTTGTAGAATTTGATTGCATTTTTTTTGAAAATTTTAGAATTCAATTATATTTTTATGACAAATTTTAAGATTTAATTGCACTTTTTGAAAGTTTTAAAAATCAATTGTACTTTTTTGATCACTTCTAAGATTTTCAATTCACTTATTCCATATTTCAAAGAAGGACCTAATCGAAGGGTATTATTGTCCTTTAGCTTATTTTTTTTTCTTTTCTTTTTCCTTTTTCATTTTTTTCCCCTCACCTCCCTCGATCATTGCTTGGGCTGGCACCGCGAGACCCTTGTTAGATCCAATGAGGACAACTCTTATTTGACATATGACCTCAAAAGCCCAATGGCTTGAGCTTTTTTTAGTGTTCACGTCAGTGCCGATTATATCACATAAGTTGATCAATATCCAGGTTAGCAATTTTCGATTAGTAAAATTGAGTTGGCAAAAAAAAATAGTTTAAAACTAAATCGATAAATTTAAAAAATTTAGGACTAAATTAATAAAAGTGGAAAAAAATCATTTTATTTTTTTGATAATTCAGGACAAGACATGGTAGTTCAAAATAGAAAGATGAAGAGAACAGCAACCAAAATTGAGAATCAGTGGTTCGAGCAGTAGAGAGCCCTTCTTCTTCTTTTTTCTCTTTCTTTTGATATGGTTCTATCTTACCACATTATACCGTATCATTACACTGTATACATTACCCCATAATGTACAAATTACAAAATCCTAATCCATCCTCACACACGTCCCTACCCCACTTTCTCAAAATGAAAATTCCAACCCTCACCTCCTCCTTCGTAAAATCCTAAATGGAAGAAATTGACCGTCAAAACAAATCCCCTCGTTGACGACCAACAAAGTGCTGCGCCACGCAAATAAAGATTACGATCACAATCTGGGCATGGTGATAGGTTGCGTATAGACGGTCGGAACGCTCGCCCTTCTTTATTTCTACCTTCGAATCTTTGACCCAATTTTGCCTCCTTCGAACGCAATTTCTCCTGTGAAACTAGAGCAAAACGTGTTTCCCCAATCCCGATGATCTTTTCACTCGAGTGAAATAAGCCACAGAGTTCGGGACTACGACTACCCATCAACACTGGATGTTGCGAGAATTGGCCAGCTTCATGCTTAGATAATATATAGATTTCAACAAAAATTAGGAGCACGACAGATTTGAGGACTCCGACCTACATTGCTCTAACCCAAAATGGCACTCCAAACACTAGCTGACAACATGGTCGCGCCGCCGCGCGCATCGGCACGGAACAATCCCAACGCCTATCCTGAGCTTTCAGCATTGTCCTACTAATCCTCTAGGAAATTTCATGCATCTACAAGGCTATTATCACAGAACAAAACACCGCTCTATGAACTCGCAGAGCAGCCGCAGCTGCAGCAGCCGCCGCCGACGGGGTCGTCCTCAATTGATGGCAACCTCCACCGTCTTGGGCTTGGGCGCAGGTAGCTTCTTCACCGTGACGGTCAGCACTCCGTTCTCGCACTTGGCGCTGATGGCCGACGGGTCGGCATTGTCGGGCAGCCGGAACTTCCGCGTCTGGTTCCGCGGCGCCCTCCTCTCCAGCCTCACGTACTTGCAGGCCTCTTCCTCCTCCGTGTCCTCGCGCTTCCTCTTCCCGTTGCTCCTTATCACCAGCGACTTCTGATCGTCTTCCACGGTCACCTGCATCACACGCCGTGCTGTACTCAATCACCACAGCCAGAAATTAACGGAGGCAACTGACAGCGTTCTTCCTTTTCCAAGACCTATCTGTCGCGTGCTCCCTATAATCCAGCACCAACTAATCCAAACGTAGCATAAGCCGGTCACGGTTCAGTATTCGAGCGCGACTTGAAAACGCAGAACTCGTGCTCGACTTGAGCTCCATCGGTCTTGCGAGCTGCTTTGCTTAAGTACCTTAGAACTTGCGCACAATCGATTACTTAAGCTTCTCAAACTCACGTGAATCAGGCCGACCAGTGGATTGAATTCCAGTAGCTTAGCACTAACTTCACTGATTTACAGCCTCAGCTCTTTCTTGCGATTGGAATGAGCAAGAGCAGGGGGACGGGTGATGAAGAGGTTACCTGAATGTCGGACTTGGAGAGGCCAGGGACGTCGAAACAGAACACGTACTCCTTCGGGGTCTCCAGAATATCGGCAGGGATGCCAGCCCCGCCCTTGCTCTCGCCGGCGGCCTCTTGCGGTCGAGACTGAAACACGAGCTTCTCGACGTCGTCCGGGAAATTCAACAGGTGGCTCACTAGGCGATCGCCGTCCAACACGACCCGACTCATCGTTCGCGACGCTCGTCAGCTAATCCCACGCGACCCGATAAAACGAAAACCGAGGCGAAATTCCAGCTTCCGCTCTGTCGAGGGTTGACAGAATGATGCAGACCAGTACACAGAACAGGGGAAAGTGACGATGGAGGGGGATAAATAGAGAGAGAGAGAGAGAGAGAGAGAGAGAGAGAGAGAGAGAGTAGCGGAAAGTTCCAGAGCGGTCGGGAGAGCGGACGACCGGAAAAAACTGGAAAGGTCGACGGCCACGTGTCGGCCGAGAGGGATGTGGTGGAATCATCTCTTTGCTTCTTGAGCTCTGACGTGGCAAGTCCTCCCACCGTCTGTCGCAGACAAATTATTGAGCCCGGTGATCAGATCGTGTTCCGTCATGAGCACGAACGCGAATGCTTACGGTCGTCTCGGTTGTTTAGGAGCGTATGATTAACACTTCAAAAGTAACTTTTGACAGAGAAAATAATTTATAATAAAAAAATTCGTTTGATAAAATCACTTCTGAAATAGAAATTCATTTGGTAAATTTTTTTACTTCTAGTAGACATTTCTACTTCTGATAGACTTTTCTACTTCTGATAGGATTTTTCGGCCAATTTAAAAAGTCAAAAAAAGTTATTTCTCAGCTTTCAAAATCACTTCTAATCTCGCAGCCGTCGCTGGTCGCCGGTCATCACCGATCGTCGCCGCCGCTGTCAATCACCAATCATCGCGGCCGCCGGTTGCGCAGTCGCCGCCGCTGGTCGCTCAGTCGCCGCCGTCGGTCGCCGCCGCTGCCAGTCTCTAGCAAAAAGAAGCGTTACCATGCGTACTCCAAATGCATTTCTCTATTAAAAATCAATTTTTGATAGAGAAGTTAAAAAATCTACTTCTTACTAAAAGCAAAAGTTGAAAATTTTACTTCTCGCCAGAAGTTGATTTCTAGTAAAGAAGTGTTATCATGCACACCCAGCAAACGTGCAAATTTGATTGTTTTTGCAAAGGTAAGTTTTTGGAGATGTTTGGCTTTGGAGACAAGTGAGTCCCTCTCAATTCATAAATTTAAGGTGGACGTGAACAAGGGGTGTCCGCCGTTCTATTCCAGCAGGATTTTCAAGAAAAGTTATCGAAAAGGTTTTACAGCTATTATAATTACACTGATTTAATCACAAACTTTTTTTTCCAATTGAGTTCTTAATCTTTTAGAATTGTGTTAATTCAATTTCTCAAGCTAATTTTGATTAGAAATCACTAATGTAGACATCGATTGTCCAACATGGCGCGAGCAACGTTGACTTGAATAAACTTTAATTGCATTTATTTTTTCACATTTTTTTTTGCTTCTTTTCTTTTTTTTTTCCCATTAAAAGTGATTGGCAAGGGGGTCGCTAGGCCATCGCATCTTGCCCAGTGTTTGGCGAGGGCCCATCAACCCTCACTGGCCATCGTAAGGGGGAAAAAAAGAGAGAAATGAAAGGAGAAAGAAAAGAAATAAATACATCAAAATTCAAACAAGTATTAAGTTATTATTAGAAATCGTTTACGTCATTGTCAGTTGCGTAATATAAGACAGCCAGCATCCGTGCAGCGGTTAAGGTTTAAGACATCTTTTTTTTTTGACAATTTTTCCTAAATTTCCAAAACAACCAACATCCGGCCCGTATCGAACCATTTGAGTTGCGCACTTTTTTGAGCTCGAACCGAGGCCGCGGTTCAGATTCTGAACCATCAACCCGCCATGCATGAATGAGATCATCGTGGTTACGTCCAACATGTGTTGTACGATGGGCTTTATGACGAGCCTCTGAGTAACGCAGGCTTCTCCAAGTAGGCCAATTTGAAAGCCCCGTTGTCTGTGGCCGGTCCTTTAGGCGACGACCTTAGGGATCAGTCTGGTCCCATGATCATGTAATAAGCCCAAGCACAAACGTAAGCCGAACCTTAAATCAGGGAAAGCAATCACCACCATTATCACATCATTCGATTTGGAAATCTCCAGAGTCCAGGAAATTCTTCTTTTTCATTTCAAGCCTCGGGATACTTTCGCTTACAAGACGACGACATGAAAAATCAAATGAGGAAAGATATTTTTCCCTATAAAACGACGAAGAATATTTTTCAGTTCATCTTCATGTTTCAGACAAATACCAAAGAATATTTTCCGGAAACATCGTTTTTTTTTTCTTTCGCGGCACCAAGGAAATCTAAGATCTACATAATCTCCTAAAACAACGAACTAAAGCGCGCCTTTACCTGAAAACGTGAAGGGGTAACATCAACATGACATGCACAAACACGCCGTACAATGGGAAGGACCACCGTCTCCGGACATGGCCAAAACAATTAAATAAGCGTTTCGATAAAGTTGGTCCTGTCGACGCCTCCCCTGTACCAAATAGCCGGGGAAGCTCGGACCACCCAACAAGCAAGCACGCTGGTTTCGATTAACGAATGAAGTGTTGGTGTTTGGCGTTTCATGTCCATCCGCCGCTTTTGTTTTAACTGGCACCAGAAAAGCTTCCTCGACAACCAAAGGTGCCTGCTCGGTAGGAGCCATGAAGCACTCACTTTTAAAGAAAGGGAATAGAAAAGTCAACCGTCACACGACACGTGCACTTCCAGAGAAGAACCAGCAGCGGAAGCAACGCTGGCTTCAGCCGTGTGTGTGTTTTCTGCAACTCTATCTTTACGTACATGGCCAAGAGGTCAATATTCCTTTTCTGGGGAGAAGACGGCTTGTAGAGGCTATAAAGAAGGCGGGCGCGTCGAGCCCTCTCCTTCGCAGTGTTCCGTGAAAGCTTAAGTCTCGCGCGGACATGAATGAATTCTCTATTTTACCGGGTGCTTCTAGAAGTGTTCTTATCTATCTTAACCTTTGTTCGCAGGAATCACCGAAAAATGTACTAAATTCATTATAATTATGCCGATCCAATCCCTCCCTTTTTTTTACCGTTCTAACATAGATGCTTTTGTTTTTTGCTTTTTTTCCTTTTCTTTTTCCTTCTTTCCTTCCTTCTTCTGGGCAGTTGCTAAACCTTGGCGACTCGCTAGAGGCGAAATCCGATGAGGTTCACCTTTAGGGTGAGCGATTCTCGATTTGGTCCGGTCTGATTTTCCTTACAAACTGGCAACCGAACAGGTGATCTCGATTCCTATTTTTCGGAATAGGGGACCGGACTACCATTGATCCAGTCCCTGGACGGTCCGATTTTACTCAAGAACTAGGAATCGGACTAGCGATCTTGGTTCCCAATTTTCGGAATCAGGGATCGGAATGGGACATCGATCCGATCTTGGGAACCAAACTATCTAGCTACAATTTCCAATTTTAAGAACCGGGAACCAAACTGTCGCAATATAAAACTAGGAATCGGACGACCGGTCAGATCGATCCAACTTGCTCACTCCTAATAGATTTGCCAACCTTTGGCGAAGCTTACCGATGTTAGCCACTATCAAGAGCGAGCCTCGTCCGCCCCTAGTGAGGTTTGACCTCGTCCATCAATGATGAGGTCAAGTCTCAGCCAGCTATGGCGAGGTGGAGCCTCACTATCACTGGATGAGGCTCGAGGCTCAATCTTGTCATTGTTGGCCAAGGCTTGTCCTCGCCAATGATCGGCAAGGACAAGCTTCGTCGGATCTTAGCAACCAGTCGAAGGAAGAAGAAAGGAAAGAAAAAAGCTTTTCTACTTTTTCTTTGTCATTTAGTTCATGCCAGTGAAAGTTAGACTTGATAGTTGTACAAGCAAGGTACAAATGAAAAAAAAGAATGGAAAAAAAAGAAATAAAAAATAAAATGTCGAAAAAATATTATTTGAAATTTTTCACGTTAACACCGGCTATACCACATCAGCGACTTCTCTTCAAAATTATCCAGATGGATTAAATCGACACGAATACAAAATGTTTATAACTCAATCGGCAAAAAGAAAATGATTTTAGATTAAATTGACACAATTACAATAGATTTGTGACTTTTTTGATATTTTTCTTACCTCTGTTCATATCCACCGACGGTTGAAAACTTGGTTGGGAGTTGAGACACCGGTAATTGAACCACGGTGGGCGGAGAGTGTCCAGCGACGTGCTCGATCCCATCCATCGGGGAAAAAGACGAGTGCCCAAAACGATCACAAAAGAGCGCAGACCGATCACATCCGCGCTTCTATTTACTGTGAGCTTGGCTTCCATACAAAGCCACAGATCGTTAATGAGGCGGAATCAGAAGACGGTACTGCAGATCTATGCGCATGGAATACAATTGTCCCGTCTCTCGAGCACGAAGACATAGCTGGTCACTTCAAATAAGCGAGCACGCACGTAAAGACAGAGGAGCAACAACTGTTTGCGAACGCAAGAGGACACCACCAGCTTTAACTCGCTCTCCGAAAGAAACCAGCGGTGTCCCCCCTCTCTCAGATTCTTGGAACCGGTGCGACTTCGTATCAGCAACCCAAGGTTTTTTTATTTTGCTTTCTTTCGTGTCTTTTCGGGTTCTCGCCGGCCTCAAGAGTTCTCATCGTACTTGTACGATAACCGTAACGGAATGAATTACCTTACTAAGGGATCATTCGTTTTGACTCGTCCTACGTCGAATTTCACGATTTTATCTTGTGACGTATAATTGTGTATCTTTTCAAGAGGTCATCCATATTGAAGCTAAGAGTGCTCCCATTCGAGCACGCTTAATTTTAAAATTTCAAAATTGAGCTTGTCATTACATTAACAGGAGACTCTGAGAGTTGATTTTAATTTTGATATATATATATATATATTTCTAAATCGCTTTCTCTATGTTCCGTACATAGTTCCATTCATTAGTGCCTCATTCATCGTCCTAGAATTCTATCAGCAGGGGCTCCTTATCTAGGTCCCTGACTTCTGTGAATCTGTGGTCATTTTTCATTCTCATCAGACCGAATCGTTACAATAACAACAGGAAGCAAACATAACCGTACTCTACGCAAAATGGTTAAGAATACGAGTGGAAGAAGAAAGAACACAGCTCGGCCGAGAAGAGGAGAACGAAGGAACAGGTTAAAACAGTGGAAAGAGAGGCGTAACAGGAGCTCCCAAGAATTGGCAGTTCGCTTTGGGATTTGTCCCCGACAACAATCTTTTAAACTAATGATGACTCGTTACGAGTCGTGCATGTTTCGAGAAGATAATCAAACCTTTTGGTTACAACCAAAAGGGATTTCCAATGAGGTTTTAGTGTTGCTTTTGGCACTTCAACGTTCGCCATCATGGCTGGCACTCAGCTGCCTCTTTTCGGTTATTATATTGTATGTGGCATGATATTCTGATAAGAATCCTCGCCTATTTGTCCACCTAATCAATAAATTAATTCTACAACCATAAACGGAGTGGGGAAAGAAAAACTTGATCAGCTATTACATGTGCATTATCAAGATGAGGGGGGGGGTTATTTTTTACCAAAAAATTTCCAAACTTATTATATTCATACTAATTCAGTCATAAATCATTCAATTTAACTAATTTAGTCATAAATATTTTTTTATATTGGTATCAATTTTGGCTGGATATCGTCGATATGAATGCTGACTATCTTACGTGGCATGATTAGTGTTAACATGGACATATCAACTATTTTTTATTTTTTCATTTCTCCCCTTTTCTTTTTGTTGGTGGCCGGCAACCAGCCATTAGCAAAAAGCAAAGGGAAAACTAATAAAACTTAATAAATAAAAATATATACAAAAATACTTTAAAATATCCATGTAAGTACTAGTTGTGTCATGTAAGGTGAACAATGTCCACATGAACGATTTTCAAACTAAACTGGCGAAATAGATTGAATTTGTCAAGATTTAGGAATAAATTGATCTAATTGAAAGGTTTATAATTTTAATTGATGCCAATGTAATAGGTTTAAAATTTTTTGGTACTTTTTCCAAAGATGAGAGATGTGAGAACACTTATCAAAATACTCATCATACTTAAAAAGTACCCAAAAAGGGAAATACTAGGAGTAAGTATTGTTCCAGAATAGAACCTGAAACTTTAAACTAGATTAGTGGGAAACTTGCTTGGTTCCAATTTTCAGAGTATACAGGATACGTTCTAGATTGCAAAAATTGAAGAAACATGTTCCAATGTGTGGAACCTAAAACCTGTAATAATTTTTTTTGTGTTTTTCTTGGCATATCTCTTCGTGCAATCCTACAGTATTCCATAGCATCCGATGATAATTGTTTAATCTTGAACCGCTAGTCTGAATTTTCATTTTCGACAATGGTTATGACTGAGACTTTTATTCTATCATTGTTTCATATATATTTTGATGTCTAAATATGAGTTATGGTCAGTGAATTATAATAATAAATGGTGGTTCTTAAAAGTGATGATTCATTGCAATCGTTCAATTAAACATATAGGTGGAGCTTGTATAGATACTGGAACCCATGACATAGTAGATTATGGGTTCTAAAGTATGCATGATAAGTTTCAAGTTTCAAAAAATTAAGGTTCTATGTTCCTGAAACCTATACGAAACCTAAAACCACCCATAGGTATACATTACAAGTAGGATTAGACATACACATACTATATCAACGTCTTAATCTAAGAATTTAATAAATGAAAACACCCTAAAAGGAAAAGGAAATTATGGGTTGGGAAGGAGGGCCATCAGACCATTTCTACACCAACTGCCAAACAAGGTGCGACTTGCTTTGTTCCCTTTTTTAATGTTTCCTCTTTATTTGGCTCCACCTTTTTTTATTTTTTATTTTTTTGCTGGGGACAAACGAAAAATATCTAAATTCCGATATAGCTGTTTCTGTAAACCTGTGGGCCATGCACGTCACTTTGTCTCTCTTCCTCTTCTCGCTTATATACGAACCTTCCGCCTCCTTTCTCCTACACCTCCGCTACCAACTTCTCTCTCTCTCTCTAAAGATGGCGAAAATGGGAAAGCTCACGAAGCTCAAGTCAGCTATCAAAAGATTCCCCTCCTTCTCCAAGCTCTCTCGCAGCAACTCCGCCGCCGCTGCCGAAGCGACTGAAGGTGATCCCAGGAGCGCCGCCGCCTCCGCCGCCTGCAGATCGGGCCGCAATGTAAGGGCTGTATTAGTGGGGAAGTCCCGGCGCCGGTACGACGTGAGCGCCGACGTGTTCGAGCACCCGCTGTTCCAAGAGCTGGTCGACAAATCCTCCTCCGCCTCCTCCCCGCCGTCGAGCGTGGCGGTGGTGTCGTGCGAGGTAGTGCTGTTCGAGCACTTGCTGTGGATGCTGGAGAACACCGGCGGCGGGGACGCGCAGCTGGGGGCCATGGACGAGCTGGTCGAGTTCTACACCACTTGCTGAAATCGAGGGCTTGTGGGTCACTTCGCATTCTTTTGATCTTATTGTGAGTTTTAATGACGATGACGTTGATGAGGACGATGATTAGGCAACAAGTGTAAAGTGTTTAGAGAGCTAGTTTTGAAAAAATGAAATTAAGGCGATGACGAGTGTCTGCTATCCTATAGTTTCATTTATATATTATTTTGATTTGCGGATGATGATTATGTGGTTTGTTCATGTAGCTTGATTGAAGAATGCATGATCGGTATGTCCTTATGACATTCACATTAATTCTTCTCTTGCTAACCACATAATCAATGCGCAATGCATTTGCTAATTGGCTAATAGTCTTCCTAAAGAGCACAATTTTGCAGGGAAATGGATCAGAAAGTACTAAAGCCATTATATTTGTATTAATTTACTTATAAATCTTTAAATTAAACCAATTTAGTCCTAAATTTTTTTTATATTGATACCAATTTTGTGCATTTGGCCAATTTAAGCTAGAATCACTTATGTGGATGTTAGCCTTCTTTCACAGCACAACCAGTGCTAACTTAGACAATTTTTATATGATTTTTTTATTTTTTAAAAATTTTGCCTTTCTTTTTTGTTGGTGGTTAGCTAGCCATAGGCTATGGCCGGCGAGGATCGGCCACCAGAAAAATGAAAAGGAAAAGAAGATTAAAAAAAAAGGAAGGGAAAAAGAGAGAGAAGAATCCCAAAAAAATTATTAAAATTATCCACATCAGTACTAGCAGTGTCACGTAAGACGAACGGTATTTTCGGTAGCAATTTTTTACTTAAATTGATCGGATGGACTGAATTAGTATCGATGGGCAATATTTATGACTAAATTGGTCTAATTAAATTTAAGATTGAATTAATACCGCAACAATATGTTTATGATTTATTTAGTAATTCAATTAGAAAAATTGGAGGATAAATTTACTTAGAATATATGTATTTCTAGGAATAATAAAGCCCGAGCTCCGATGCTAAGTGATCTTCGTGTTTTCATCCATTTTTGCAATTTCGATATACTATGGAAAATTTTTTTATTTAATCTGTCATCACTAAACCAACAGAATCAAATTCAAACGATGGGATAATTCCCTCAAATAAGACAGTGCATTGGATTGATATGCTCATGTCTATGTTTTTTTTCTCCTTTTTTTTTACAAGGGTACGTCCTTTTCATTCCTAAATTATGACGTCACCCTTCATGTAGATAGTCATAATATTCCTAACCAGACAACATATAGCTAAGTCCAAGTACTTGGTACTTCAATTAAGTCTTGTATTGTGTACCTCTACTTGTATGCTTCGCCACCGATTCCGATAATTAAATTAATCATAAAAACATGAATTCTTGAATCAAATGGTAATAGAGACATTGACTTGTCCAGAAGGCAAAAACTAAGGTTGCACAGCTTGCGAAGTAAAAATTGTCCAAAAAATCATAAACTCATTATATTTTGGCCAATTTAGTCATAAACTTTTTAATTTTGTCAATTGAGTCCAAAACCTTTTCACATTTTACTAATTAAGTTCATTAAACTAATTTAGGCTAAAGTCGCTGACATGTACATCCCCGTTCTATCTGTCATGATCGATACTAACATGGACTATTTTTATATATCTTTAAAAATTGTTGTTTTTTGTTTTAATTTTTTCTTATGTTTTTATTTCATTTCATTTTTTTCCCCTTCCAAGCTTGGTGATGGTCGCTGGCCAACCCTTGCCGGTCATAGGAGAGGGTCGACTAACCCTCACTTGCAGTGCCCCTCGCCTGTGACTAGCAAGGATTGGCTAGCAATCCTTGCCGGACATGATGGAAAAAAAAAAGGAAAAGAAAGGCATAAAAAAAAGAAAAATTATAAAAAAGTATTCACATCAGTATTGGCCATCCTACATGGCTCTATTGAGATCAACGTCAGTAATTTCTCGCTAAAATTGGCTGGATAAATTGAATTAGTAAAATATGAATATGTTTAGGACTCAATTGGTAAAATTAAAAAATTTATAACTAAATTGATAAAGTAAATATGTTTGTAGTTTTTTGAATAATTTTCTCGGGCTTGCACAGCAAATGCAGTTAAAACTTCGTGTCGTTTTCAATCATTCTCAAAGGCGGTAAAAAACGAAACGTCCAGTTAATTACTACAACCGCAGTTCTCGCGTGCGATTCAAATCGAATAAAGTTGGTGGGATTAGATGTCTGCAGGACCGTTTCGACTCGGAAATTCGAGGAACTAAACTTTAATTAAAACGGCGGTCAATGATGATATAAACAAAAAATCAAGCTGCCTGCCATGTTTGTTGGGTCATCTGATAGAGGAATAGAATGGTTTAAAGTGGCTAATGATTAGGTAGTTATGCAGATTAAAAATAGATGCTTTCTTGATCCTATTTGGATCTAATTGATATGAAGCGGCTTGCGCTTCAAGCCGAAGTCACTTGTACCTCAATCATGATTAAACCGCGCTCTACTATCCACTGCTGATTTTCATTTGAGTTGTCGTGTTCTATCTATTTTGCGCGATATGTGTTAAATTGGATTTGTCCACAATATAGATTGGAATGACCCTAGAAAAACATTAGTTAGGAAGGTGATTCATGACCTACGCGGTGGATGCACGAATTATACATGCTCAAGTAGCATATGAGGCGATCGTCATTGTGTCTATTATCATCAGGTCCAAGCCTAGTTACCAATAAGTGGACCACTGTTTAGAGAACACGGCCTTAGCGGATGAACTCAACTCATTTATGCTCGCGATCGAGCGTGCCGGACTCATGATAGAAAAAACGTTGAAGTTTCGTGTTGTAAGCATCGATAATTATGAACATATGTTCCGAGTACATGAATACCAAAAGACAATTTTTTTTTTTTGCATCGGGCGAGTGAGCCTTTAGATTTTCATGACACATTATGCATCCCCTCAATCTCACGAGAATGTGTAGGGAACATGAACCGAAGAGCAATTGTAACATTTGGCAAAATTACCGATGGTGATCACTGTTGTTATAGGATTTTTAGACACCCATATCATGAAATCTATAGATACATAATACACACATATATATATAAATTCGACAATATACTCACTATTCTTAACTTAATATATGGCCACATCAAATCAAACGTGAGTTGGATTCCCCACCTGGTCACTGGTCAGGAATCGGAGCTCAAGTGGTTCATCATATCAGACACGAACGTCAAATTGTCGGGTCCAGCTTGTGCGTTTGGTGACGTCTCGTGTCAGACAAGATACAAGCGAGCTAACCGACCCGACCCGACCATCTCGTCGTCTCGATCCTCTCTGTCAAAGGCGTTGTTTTGGTGTGCCTTCACATTCAATTCTCCTCGCGTCCCCGTGGGCGATGTTCGCCCACAGACTCGCTTCTCCTCTCTCTCTCTCTTCCCATCGATGCTTCCGAGCGATTCCACCACATCAAAATCTGAACATGGGGGCACGCCGTATGTGGCACTTGCCCGACCCATCGCAGCCGGGCCTATTGATCGGCTTTACTTCCAACTCCCGGATATGACCGACAGTCGTCGGAACAGATGGGTTTCGATTGAAATTTAAGGGGATCAAGGCGGACTTTTCTTTTGACATTTTTGGAAACATAAGGGAATTCATCTAATTTTGTCAGAATTTTGAGGGATCTCAGAAAGTTATCTTGTGCCCTGTAAGCCCCTCAGACTGCAAATTGACCCTATGCCAGTACGTGATTCATGAATCGAATCCAACCCACGAATTGTTTGTGCAAGTTGTTCCTCCGAAAGAAGGAATGCTCGATGGATACGACTCTTGGTTGGTCCCAGAAGCGAATTAAATTCATTACACAGGCAGGAAAAAGAAAAGAAAATACTTTCGAGATATCATCCAATTTGCCCCAACTCTTGGTTGGCCTAGTTAGATAAGACTGGAGCTCTCTTAATCATGAGTTTCAATTCTGTGATCACTCCTCGATCTTAGAATGCCCGGAATCTATGGTGGCGCAGATTCAGTTCGGCTTGTGCACCACACTTTAGGTAAATCGAGCTTGCTCCCAACTTGCAACTAGTGGTGCGGTGGTAGGGGGCTTGCTCAAAACGAGCCGCAATTATAACTTAAATCGAACATTCCGATTGAGGTGCAGCACTCATATGACAAATAATGCTTGGAGGGAGTTGCTTTGGAAAAATGTTAGATAACATGAAAAATAACAACAGTAGAAAATATGTTGGAAAAGACGAGAAAAGTAAAAACAATTGTTTGAGGCGTGCAAACACTATCCTTAAGAAAAATTCCACTCCTCGAAGTACAAAACTTGGTGCGTAAGGCTTCTAGTGGCCATCCTCTCAAGATACGACAGACATTTTTCTATGTTCCGCACTGAATATTATAAGGAATAGGAATTATGTTATGTGTATAGCACATCAAAGAAGAAAATGAAAGAAGGGAAAAACTCTTTGATGTAATGCGAAGTTCACAAAAAAGCACACAAAGATTGTTTCTTAAAATTCAATTTATATTCAACTAAAATAGAGCTGTGGAGAAATTGTTATAAAGCCGTTGTAAAATAATGAAGGGTTTATAAAGAAATAAATCACACGTTACAAAACTGTTTAAGAAAGAGCTTTAAGAAAACCGTTACAAGACCGTTGCTTATGAGACGCCAACATTTGAGCTCACCAATGTTTGAGCTCGTCAATGTCTGAGGTCGCCAACTTCTGAGTTGGCCAACGTTTGAGCTTGCCAACATTAGAGCTCGTCATTAGAAGATTGTTCTATGATTATTAGAAAATCGATCGTTGGAAATAATGATGGCTAATCATTGTGGTCATAATTCTACCAAGACCATTGTAAAAGAATATTTCAAAAATGCTAAAATATCCAACAATCCCTCACATATTTAAAAAAATTTTGAAAAAAATAGAATAATATAATGTTGGGTTATTGGAGCGTAATGCATCAAAAATGGTGCTGATTAGGCTATGAACCAGCCCTAGAAAGAATGAAATATAATTCACAAAATCATTGGTGAAGTTTGAAACTTCTATGAACCAACAATTACTTTTGGCGAATTATGATTTTAACTAATACATTACACTCCTGTAAGGTATGTTGTGCAATGCGGTTTTGCGCTAATAGGCCATGCATGTGCTTAGTTTATTCATAAGTGTAAAGAGTTTGGAGAGCTAGGTTTGAAAAAAAGAAAAGGAAAAAGAAAAAGAAAAATAAAAAGTAAAAGAAAATTAAGGCCATTGTTGACACCTGATTTTCAATCACCTTTTCTCTTTTAAAATTAGTAGAAAATACATAAAAATTCATAAAATTGAAAAATCAACTTTGGGGGACCTTAGCCAAGCCTAGGGAACCAATTTTGACCAAAACATGATTTTTCATATTTTCAGTATTTTTAAGTATTTTTATTTTCGAAAATTCATGAAAAATAAAGAAAAAATGAGAAAATTGAAAAATCAACTTTGGAAGCCTTGGCCAAGCCTAGACAACCATTTTTGAACAAAAAATAAATTTTCATATTATATATATTTAATTTTAAAAAAAAAATAATAATACAAAAATACTTGAAAATTTTGGAAAATTAACATTTGAGGCCAAAAAAATACACAAAGATAGTTAATATTTTTATTTTAAATCTATTTTCATATTGGCCATCGCAAATTCAGAAAAATCCAATTCGAGTCACGTGTTCCTTCACGAGTATAATCTCGAATCGGGCCTAAAAAAATTTAATTTGAGCCAACTTATTTTTAATTTTCACTTTTTATGAGTTGTGACATTGTCTTCTAATATTTTAAATTTTCATCTTGGCTCAATTATACCAAGAATGACTCAATTTTGCAAAAGGGCTTTAATTAAATTCTGCATTATTTTCAGCGACAAGAAATGAGCTTAAATTTGACATGTGGTAAATTTTGGTGTGTCAAAAATTGTGAGAAGATTTGGACTTAAAGAAATATATTTTTTCATGGACTGAATTGTAAATACTTAAAATTCAAGGACTAGAGTGCAAATACCTAACTCTTGAATGATTATTTTACAAATAACAAAAAGAAGAGTTAGTGGATAAATTAGAATAGAGAAGGGAAGATGGAGAAGAGGAGATGAAGAAGAGAAGTTGGAGAAGGATGGATGGAGAAAATAAGATAAGGATAGAGAAGGGAAGACGGAAATGAAGAAGAGTTAGTGGAGAAATTAGAATGGAAGATAAGAATAGAGAAGGGAAGATGGAGATGAAGAAGAGTTAGTGGAGAAATTAGAATGGGAGATAAATATGGAGAAGGGAAGATGAAGATGAAGAAGAGTTAGTGGAGAGATTAGAATGTGAGATAGAGATGGAGAATGGAAGATGAAAATGAAGAAGAGTTAGTGGAGAAATTAGAATGGGAGATAGAGTTAGTGGAAAAATTAGAATGAGAGATAGATGAGTAGATTATAAAAGGAGGAAGAAGTAAGCTTGAGAGGGGGATTTTTTTTGGAGAGAAAATTTTGGATATTTGAGAGAGTTTTGGGAGATTGAAGAAAAATTTGAGAGAAAGAAAATACCAAAAGAGAGATAATTTTGAAGATGATGGAAGTTTAAAGCTAGGGGTTATCATCACAAATTCCTTCATCGATCAATATAAATCAAGAGTTCTTCCTCGTCAATGAGCAAGCAAATTCGAGCTAAGTGTTTTTATTTATTCATTTGTTTATGGTTTTACTTGCAAATTAGCACAAATTGTATACACTTTCTCCATCCCTTTTTTTTTCCATATTTTATGTCAGGAGAAGGATATCTCGACGTCAACAGCAAAAATCTCGTAGAGATGCAAAAATCGGCCTAGACAAGCTCCTAAGCTGTCCACCGATTTCTCAACTGATCTGTGACTAAAAGTCCCTCTTAATTCAAAAGAAACTCTCTATATTGGGAACATAGAGAGCGAAAATCAATTATAGAAATCCCTCCCAAAAAAATGGGAGATAAGTACTCTTTCCACTCTTCTGGTTTTAGGTGCAGATTAGCACATATTTTGTATACTGACATTTCACTCTATTTTATGTCAGGAAGCCGCAGCTTTATATCAATGATCAACCCTATGGAAGCACAAAATCGGCTTGGAGGAGTCCTCAAGCACGCACAAATTTCAAATTGTTGAATCAATTCGTTGTATTTTATTTTAAAGAATTCATACTCCAGAATGGAGAGGACAAAGTCCATCCGCAATTTAAATACCTGCACCATAAATCCCAAAGGGAAGAGCCAAGCCAATGCTTAGCCTCCCATTGGAGGTTTTTACTTACAGTAGTTAAATACCTGCAACTTAAATACCTGTACCTTAAATCCCAAAGGGAAGAGCCAAGCCAATGCTTAGCCTCCCATTGGAGGTTTTTACTTACAGTAGTTAAATATCTGCAACTTAAATACCTATACCTTAAATCCCAAAAGGAAGAGCCAAGCCAATGCTTAGCCTCCCATTGGAGATTTTTACTTACAGTAGTTAAATACCTGCAACTTAAATACATGTACCTTAAATCCCAAAGGAAAGAGCCAAGCCAATGCTTAGCCTCCCATTGGAGGTTTTTACTTACAGTAGTTAAATACCTGCAACTTAAATACCTGTACCTTAAATCCCAAAGGGAAGAGCCAAGCCAATGCTTAGCCTCCTATTGGAGGTTTTTACTTACAGTAGTTAAATACCTGCAACTTAAATACCTATACCTTAAATCCCAAAAGGAAGAGCCAAGCCAATGCTTAGCCTCCCATTGGAGATTTTTACTTACAGTAGTTAAATACCTGCAACTTAAATACATGTACCTTAAATCCCAAAGGGAAGAGCCAAGCCAATGCTTAGCCTCCCATTGGAGGTTTTTACTTACAGTAGTTAAATACCTGCAACTTAAATACCTGTACCTTAAATCCCAAAGGGAAGAGCCAAGCCAATGCTTAGCCTCCCATTGGAGGTTTTTACTTACAGTAGTTAAATACCTGCAACTTAAATACCTGTACCTTAAATCCCAAAGGGAAGAGCCAAGCCAATACTAGGCCTCCCATTGGAGGTGTTTATTCACTGTCATGTACTTCCTATAATTTAATTTTTTCATCAGACCCAAAAGATAAGTAGGTCGTAATACTGCACAGAAGTCGTTAACACACTCCCTCTTTCGGCTTCAGGGAATCTTTAACACTTAAAAAAATATAACAAATAAAAATATATACAATCCATGCATCCTATTTAAAAAGTGAAAACACAAAAGAGAATACCCTACTAGAGCCTTAGGAATAAACCAAGTATGAGTTGCCGAATTAGGATATCCATGAAATTAAGGTACCTGTTGACACCTGATCTTTAATCATTTTTTCTATTGCTAAAGTAATAAAAAATCCATAAAAATTCATAAAATTGAAAAATCAACTTTGGGGACCTTAGCCAAGCCTAGGGAACCAATTTTGACCAAAAAAAGATTTTTCATATTTTCAGTATTTTTACGTATTTTTTATTTATTTATTTTCAAAAATTAATAGAAAATCCATAAAAATTCATAAAATTGAAAAATCAACTTTGGTAACCTTAGCCAAGCCTAGGGAACGAATTTTGACCAAAAAATAATTTTTCATATTATATATATTTTAATTTTTTTTTAAAAAAAAACAAAAATATTTGAAAATTTTGAAAAAATAACATTTGAGGCCAAAAAATATACAAAGATAGTTAATATTTTTATTTTAAATCTATTTTCATATTGGCCATCGCAAATTCAGAAAAATCCAATTCGAGTCACGTGTTCCTTCACGAGTATAATCTCGAATCGGGCCTAAAAAAATTTAATTTGAGTCAACTTATTTTTAACTTTCACTTTTTATGAGTTGTGACATTGTCTTCTAATATTTTAAATTTTCATCTTGGGCCAATTATACCCAGAATGACTTAATTTTGCAAAAGGGTTTTAATTAAATTATGCATTATTTTCAGCGACAAGAAATGAGCTTAAATTTGACATGTGGTAAATTTTGGTGTGTCAAAAATTGTGAGGAGATTTGGACTTAAAGAAATATATTTTTTCAGGGACTGAATTGTAAATACTTAAAATTCAAGGACTAAAGTGCAAATACCTAACTCTTGAAGGATTATTTTACAAATAATAAAAAGAAAAGTTAGTGGATAAATTAGAATAGAGAAGGGAAGATGAAGAAGAGGGGATGAAGAAGAGAAGTTGGAGAAGAATGGATGGAGAAAATAAGATAAGAATAGAGAAGGGAAGATGGAGATGAAGAAGAGTTAGTAGAGAAATTAGAATGGAAGATAAGAATAGAGAAGGGAAGATGGAGATTAAGAAGAGTTAGTGGAGAAATTAGAATGGGAGATAAATATGGAGAAGGGAAGATGAAGATGAAGAAGAGTTAGTGGAGAGATTAGAATGTGAGATAGAGATGGAGAATGGAAGATGAAAATGAAGAAGAGTTAGTGGAGAAATTAGAATGGGAGATAGAGTTAGTGGAAAAATTAGAATGGGAGATAGATGAGTAGGTTATAAAAGGAGAAAGAAGTGAGCTTGAGAAATGATTCTTGAGAGAGAAAATTTGAAGTGTTAGGGGAGGATTTTTTTTGGAGAGAAAATTTTGGATGTTTGAGAGAGTTTTGGGAGATTGAAGAAAAATTTGAGAGAAAGAAAATACCAAAAGAGAGAGAATTTTGAAGATGATGGGAGTTCAAAGCTAGGGATTATCATCACAAATTCCTTCATCGATCAATATAAATCAAGAGTTCATCCTCGTCAACGAGCAAGCAAATTCGAGCTAAGTGTTTTTATTTATTCATTTGTTTATGGTTTTACTTGCAAATTTACACAAATTGTATACACTTTCTCCATCTCCTTTTTTTTCCATATTTTATGTCAGGAGAAGGATATCTCTACGTCAACAGCAAAAATCTCGTAGATATGCAAAAATCGGCCCAGACAAGCTCCTAAGCTGTCTACCGATTTCTCAACTGATCTGTGACTAAAAGTCCCTCTTAATTCAAAAGAAACTCTCTATATTGGGAACATAGAGAGCGAAAATCAATTATAGAAATCCCTCCCAAAAAAATGGGAGATAAGTACTCTTTCCACTCTTCTGGTTTTAGGTGCAGATTAGCACATATTTTGTATACTGACATTTCACTCTATTTTATGTCAGGAAGCCGCAGCTTTATATCAATGGTCAACCCTATGGAAGCACAAAATCGGCTTGGAGGAGTCCTCAAGCGCGCACAAATTTCAAATTGTTGAATCAATTCGTTGTATTTTATTTTAAAGAATTCATACCCCAGAATGGAGAGGACAAAGTCCATCCGCAATTTAAATACCTGCACCATAAATCCCAAAGGGAAGAGCCAAGCCAATGCTTAGCCTCCCATTGGAGGTTTTTACTTACAGTAGTTAAATATCTGCAACTTAAATACCTGTACCTTAAATCCCAAAGGGAAGAGCCAAGCCAATGCTTAGCCTCCCATTGGAGGTTTTTACTTACAGTAGTTAAATACCTGCAACTTAAATACCTATACCTTAAATCCCAAAGGGAAGAGCCAAGCCAATGCTTAGCCTCCCATTGGAGGTTTTTACTTACAGTAGTTAAATACTTGCAACTTAAATACATGTACCTTAAATCCCAAAGGGAAGAGCCAAGCCAATGCTTAGCCTCCCATTGGAGGTTTTTACTTACAGTAGTTAAATACCTGCAACTTAAATACATGTACCTTAAATCCCAAAGGGAAGAGCCAAGCCAATGCTTAGCCTCCCATTGGAGGTTTTTACTTACAGTAGTTTAAATACTTGCAACTTAAATACCTGTACCTTAAATCCCAAAGGGAAGAGCCAAGCCAATGCTAGGCCTCCCATTGGAGGTGTTTATTCACTGTCATGTACTTCCTATAATTTAATTTTTGAATCATCAGACCCAAAAGATAAGTAGGTTGTAATACTGCACAGAAGTCGTTAACACACTCCTTCTTTCGGCTTCAGGGAATCTTTAACACTTAAAAAAATATAACAAATAAAAATATATACCATCCATGCATCCTATTTAAAAAGTGAAAACACAAAAGAGAATACCCTACTATAGCCTTAGGAATAAACCAAGCCTGAGTTGCCGAATTAGGATATCCATGAAATTAAGGTACCGAAAGGGCATTAGTTTTAATTAACTAGTGTAACCAAGTCCCCGAGCTCCTAATCTCTGGTTCGCAGGAATAAATTAGTTCTCCCGCTAATTTATTTAGGTTTCTAATCGACCTACCAAGAACGATTAGTGGCGACTCCAAATTTTAAAATCATTTAAACAAAAACCAAAGTTACGATTCGGTAGGGCTTGGGAGGGTCCGCGTTAGGTTAGTCAAATCTAATTAACCTAATAATCCGTTAACCCCTTTTAAAATTTAAAATTTTTTTAGAGGGTCGCGACAGACTGGCGACTCCACTGGGGAGAGACATTTTTAAATTTTCGAAAAAAGATACCAATTGGAATACTTAAATTTTTTCGAAATTTTAAGAGTCTTAGTGGACTTAGGCCAATGAAAATTTCATGCATATCTCGCTTCTGGCGATATTGTTTGGGACTCATTGTATAGGTGTTATATGTTTTTGCAGGATGGGAGTTATAAGGGGCGGAGTGTTTGGCTAACCCCTTTGTTTTGCAGGCTTGGTGTTGGGTTTATTTGTTTAATTTCGCACATTTTTAGAAGCGCTGTTTTGATATCAATTGTTGTGCATGTCTTGCATACTCTGAGGATCACGACACCTGCACACACAAGCGTCTAAACCCAAGTCGCGAAATTCTTCCTAGAAAACCATAGATAGGGATCGAATATGCAAAGCTCTTGCGTCGATTGCGCTCGGGTTGACCATATTTTATTCCGCTCATTATCTGAATTGACAATTCTTCCCATTGTGATTTGATTGCGCGGAGGGTAAGTTTGTCAATTCAGATAGTGGGAGCCTTTTTAGGTCCATACCTTGTCTCTCCTTCTTTTATTTTCTAGAGTCCACTCCTCACTTGAGTCATGCGCATGACTATGTGATTTGCATTTCTCCAAGGTAAAAGTAAGTTCTCTAATTTTATCTTGTATTTATTTTCGGTCGGTCCATGCTAGGTGTTAGTCAGTTTTTGAGCTTGATATTACGACCATTCTTTTTAAAAGAAAATAAAAATTAAATTTGTCCCTCATTTCTTTTAAATTTTTTTTTTTGAAAAAATGATGTAAAAAAATCCCTTCATGGGAATTTTATTAACCAATAAGGGATTTTTGTCATATTTTTATTGCTTCAATAAAAATGAAATTTTCCTGAAAAAATTTTCCTCTGAAAATTTCAATAAAAAGAAAAATTCCTTAAAAAAAAAACTCTAGTAGACATCAAGTGATTTTATCACATTTTTCAAATTATAAAAACTTGCAAGAAAATTCTTCTCGAGAAATTCGCTCAAGTTTTTCTAAGAAAATTTTCTCTAAATAAAATTAGACTAATTGACCAATAAGAGATTTTTGTCATGTTTTTTTCTCTCCAATAAAAATGAAATTTTCCCGACAAATTTTCCTCTGAAAATTTATTTCGATAAAAAGAAAAATTCCTTTAAAAAAAAACATCAAGTGATTTTATCACATTCTTTCAAATTATAAAAACTTGCAACAAAAATTCTTTTCGAGAAATTCGCTCATGTTTTTCTAAGAAAAGTTTCTCTAAATAAAATTAGACTAATGTCTCGGGGACAAATTCTTTTGTTAACCAATAAAGGATTTCTGTCATGTCTTTCCTGCTTCAATAAAAATAAAATTTTCCTGACAAATTTACCTCTGAAAATTTATTTTGATAAAAAGGAAATTCCTTCAAAAATTTTAGTAAACCTCTAGAGACTTTGTCACATTCCTTTAAAAAAATAAAAAAAAAAGAATAATAAATCTGAAAAAAATTCTGTATCAGAAATTAACCCATTTCTTCCTAAGGAAATTTTTTTTTTCTTTCTTCTGATTTCTCTATAAAATAGAAAAAATCAAATTGGACTAATATAGGAGTCATGGACCGACATTTCTTGTGTCGCATACTAATTATATCCTTTTCTTTTGCAGGGAGATCCTAGATACCCCAGACGGGTGTAAAAATTAAGTTCAATAATATATCAAGAATCATCTTTAGAAATACCAAAAGACGAGAAACACCGAGGCTTCAACCGTTAATTCTGGGGGGCAAACGAACATTGTCCATCTTTGACAGACAAAGTTGTGTCAATCCGTAAACTTGTATGGGCAGTGTATTCTGATATGACGGTGGATTTATACTGATTAAACATGGGGGCATATTTAATGTATTGCAGAGGATCCCGCGTCTTTTGAAAAACAATATGGATTATATAATCAGAACCCATGAAACAAATACCTTTACCTGATCAAATCAACCAGAGACCGGTCTTAAAATTTCCTCTTATCCGAAACATGCGGAGGGCTTTAGAGGACCGAGGTTCTATTAATGAACGTGGCCCACAGGAATTTCTCCCGACGCTACAGACGACCGACACGAGCAAGTGGACGCCGAAAGAAACAAAATATGGATAAAAGTGGGCACACAACAGGTGGCCGGATTTACTACCAGCGCACTGATCGAGTTGTCATAGCGTTTTTGTTCGTGATCTCAAGATGGATAGTGGGGGCCACCGCCGAACCCATCATCAATGTTCTCGATATCATCGTCTGGAGCAATTAAACAAGAACATCAAGAAGAACATTAAGCCTCGACATCTTCGGTACCTCAAATCGTTCTGTTATGCTATGCGGAAGAAACGATAGCAGGAAAATTAAAAAAAAAAACAAAACAAAACACGTGAAGCTTTTCTTTCATTCCATTCATCAAAGAGTATTACAACAACTCACTGGGGAGGAAAGGTAAAGCCAAACTGGGCCCTGATGACCATTACGAAAGAGCTCAACTGACTCTCCAAACAGTTGATGCTCTGGATGCACCGGGCGCTCTCGGGATCAAGCTCCGCGAGCCTAAAGAAGAGGCGATCGCACTTCTCTTTAACCTGGGCCATAGTGGCCTCGTAATGCTCAACGGCAAACTCCAGGTCCGGAACCGCTGCCCTCTCGAAAGCAATGTCTGCCGTAATGTCATCAAGTCTCTCCTGCAGCCAACCACATTTACACCTCATCACAATATTGCCTGGCTCCTGTTCGGCGTAAGTTCGGACCAAGGCCAGACGGTCCACCAACTTTCCCCTCTCACGAACCAGCCACGAAAGCTGATCGTTGGCAAACTTGAGGGCCTTTTTGTGATTATCAGCCACAAACGTAACTGTTGCCAGACGCTCGTGCCGGTCTCGGTAACGGGCTTTCACGACGGCGGTCACAAGGACCGTCTCATAAGCACGGTTATAGGCAGCCAGAAAATTGATGAAGAGGGTCGAGAAGTTCCGGTACTCCTTCCCTAGTTGGGTACCCTCAACAGAAGCAGCGTCCACGGTCCTAAATAAACCGAGGATTTCAGCCTCAACGGTAGAGTTTTTGGCTATATGAGCGTAACCTCTACCAAGAAGATTGTAGAGTCTCTCCCACCCAGCTAGGACTTCGGCGGATAAGGTATGGTTAGGAGAATTGGCCATTTTTGAAAGCAGAATACGAAAGAAAGGGGGAGAGAGGTGAGGCAGATGAGCGGAATGCGAAGATGGTAATCTGCTTTGAAGTAAATATTGATTTCATAGTGACGGTATCAACCAGTCAAGATTTCTCTTATCTACCATTCTCTATTGGCACCACCCTCGTTGGCTCGAATTCCCATCAGATGGCGACTGCGAGCTAAGCGAGTCCGAAATCTCCGCAGAAAGTTTGACGAGACACCGCCACTTTGAAAAAGAAGACGGAAAGATGAGCTGAGTGGAAGACACGGCAAACGTTAGCGAAAAGGAGATACAACTTGTCTTCATTGGAGGACCCGCCAGTAAATCGACGGTGGAGATCTTGACAGGGGCCCTCTATCACGAAAAGAAAAAAGAAGACAAACTGAGCGAGAAACAAGGATTTCCCCTTTGATCAAAAGCTGAATATCAGATTTTCTCCCTCGGAAAATCTAATAGCGCTGCCCGTGAAGAGGGAAGTCGTTGCTATTGCCAGAGAGAGAACTTGTCCCCATTTGATAGTCAGAGTTCATTCGCAAGAACTCGCAGGAGAAAGATAGAGAGGAAGGAGTTCTCGTGGGAGAGGAATTCAAAACCTTCACCATCAAAGCATCGGCTTTCAAAGCCTGTTACGAGAAGGCATCAACGATCTCGTGATCCCTTAAGTCCGAGAAGACATCCCGAGGCGGTCTCGAATCGGCAGTCTCGAATCGGCAGTCCTAGATCCAGAAATATGTCGAGTATTAGGGGAACGGGCGCATGTTCAACCTTGGTCAAAGCTGATGAAGTTCCTTACCCTGAGGGTCTACTGGTCATGGCCATTGACGGTAATCCAGTCTCTCTGTCAATCCTTGTTACCGTATTAAGAAAATGCCGGTATAAGGTTGTAGCTCAAGCAAAGGCGACAGAGGCCTTAGAGATATTAAGGAGGAGTAGTGACCCGTTTGATATCATCCTCACCGCCATGGTAGGGATTGACATGGATGTTTTCACTCTCTTGGAAGTCATCAATTCTAAATTAAACATGCCAGTCCTCGTAATATCGGCAAGCGATGATCAGCAAGCCCTAATGAAGGCTGTCTTAAATGGGGCTCAGGACGTCGTAACGAAACCAGTTAGAGTTCAGATGCTTCAAAACATATGGCAGCACGTGGTAAGGAAGCAATTGCATGACCATGAGAACAAGCATCAAGCCTTCAATTTTGTTCCAAGCAACTGGAGAAAGAAGATGAGTTGGTCTCCCGAGCTACATCGTATGTTTGTTAATGCAGTTCAGCAGCTAGGAATAGATTCGGCACGGCCGCAACATATACTGGAAATTATGAAGGTAGAGGGACTCACTAAAGCAAATGTTTCGAGTCATCTTCAGAAGTACAGAAAAAGGGTGAGAGAACACAATGCAGCTCAGAATCAAGAAAACCAAGGCGGGACTGATCCAAGCCTGAACGTCGAGTCTCCTCGCCACCATAAGTTCCCCAGGTTAGCATGGGGCGAGCCACTTCCCATCATCAACCAAGCTAGTAGCCATGCCATCAATCCCCCAGGCGTTAATCAAAGTATCCCCCAGAATCACCCTAATGCTCTTCAAGAGTATAGACCGCAGGAGCAGTGTATTCAGATTCCTTGGTTTGAGCACCAACCTGTGGCTAGAACTCATCCCATGATTAGCGCGCCTGCGCAGCCAGAGAATCAGACAAGAAGTTATCCTGAGCACTTCCACTTCTCTAATCCTCGAATGGAAGGAGTTTTTGGCAGCAGGACAGTTGGTGATCCCCACACTTTCTCGAGTAATGATGAAGGCTCCAGCATGAGAAGTCAAATTGCTCATGGCGAGGACAGAATGAGAAATCTACCGCCAGCATTTGCCAACAACAATGCCCAATTCGAGCATCAGTTGCTGGAAGGTTCAAGAGATTACCCAGATGATGAGCTTACTGCCCTGGTCAACCAGTTTAGGGTTGACAGACGTCCCAAGCCGCGATCAGGAGCCAGTGAGTAGGGACTCTCAAACATCGGTTATCCACACCCGAACCAACACGAGACTAGCTGATTATCGAAGAGCCACAGGAGAGGCAGAACTGACCTTGAATAAGTGCACCTTTCATTTCATGCTTAATTCCCCTGCGTATGATATTTTCCAGCTTTCTAGGTGTCTCGATTTAATTCAAGGACAAGGGGGCAATTTATTTATCCCTTCGAATGCGTGAATCCCTTTTTATGCTAGATTTAGGGCGGATCAATTTGTGGCAACGTCGCTGACTGCCATAATGAGAAATGTTGAATGCCTCACGTAGGGAAATTTCAAGTGAAAAGCCCAGGCGAGCTCGAAGACGGGTAACTGTGTGTCGTTCCAATTTACCCTCAATCGTTGCAAAATGCTAAATTGGATTTGTTCCATTCTCACCCAGGGGATTGCAAAGTGCCTCAAGAGTGTCGCAAAATGAAATGACCTAATGGAATGCGATAGGACTCATTCGCCTTCAAGGTAACTTTCAAATTAAAGGAGCCCTCCGGTCCACGGACCTAATGGCATGGAAAATGATGATGGTACAAGGCAACCCGAAAGAAAACAAGGCCCAACTAAGCAAAGCACATATGTGGCAAGCTCAAAGTGATGGGCAACTCGGGACATACAATTCAATCCAATCCAAATGAAGGAACTTTCTCAATTCAAATTCAATAGAAGTATACACAAGGGTAAAACAGTATCGTTCCAATTTTTCTAGAATATGAAGAACATATACTGCCGCATTCTCTTTCATTTTTGCAGGGGAAGTCTCTACTGGCCAAATTTTCCTGTCTACCATTCCCTATCAGTATCACCTCCGCTACTCGTCTCCAATCTCGAGCCAAGCAAATCCGACGTCTCTACGGAAAAGTTGGACGAGACGCCACTACTTTGAAAAAGAAAGGATAAAAAATAAGCTGAGTGGGAGACAAAGACATTTTCGACAGAAAAGAGATACGACTCGTCTTTATTGAAGAACTCGCCAGCAAATTGACAGTGGAGATAGCAACAAGGGGCCCCCTTCCACGGAAAGATGGAAGGAGACGAGCTGGGCGAGAGATACGATGAAAAGAAAATCGAGAAAGCCAGAGCACTCGAGAGAGGCAATACAGTTGCTAAACCCACGTCTAATTTTAAAGGAGGCATCTTTTTGATAATTCTCATTCGTGCTCGA
This sequence comes from Psidium guajava, assembly GCA_016432845.1. Lineage (NCBI taxonomy): Eukaryota > Viridiplantae > Streptophyta > Magnoliopsida > Myrtales > Myrtaceae > Psidium > Psidium guajava. The sequence continues at coordinate 11,772,855 of CM028231.1, read as the reverse complement.
AAGAGAGACTCTTAAAGCATACGCAGTCTCCCAGAAAAATCCAGAGAGTGAAAATACAAGAAGAGATATCAAACTTTGAGAAATCGTTAACCAAATCGAAGATGTCTCAACCCAACACACTTGAAAGTTATCGTTACTTGCTGAATATGGGAGAGGAAGAGTTCGAAGCCATATTTGGGATCGAGCCTATGGAGCCCGGCCCTTCCACCGACGACGTCCAAGAGCCCGGTAAGGACAATGACAATAACGGTAAAGGTCAAAATAAGTGTTACCGTCGCCATACTGAGGAGCAAGTACGAAAGCTTGAAGCTTTCTTCAGAACGTGCCCTATGCCAGACGGCAAACAAAAAATGGAACTGAGTCAAGAGCTAGGCCTTGAACCTTCGCAAATCAAGTTCTGGTTTCAAAATAGACGAACCCGAATGAAGACTCGTCATGAGCACAACGAAGTCGAGTTTCTAAGAGTTGAAAATGAAAACCTCCGAGCGGAAAACAAGATGTATAAAGAGACTTTTGACTCCGCCACCTGCCCCAACTGCAATAGCCTCCTCCTCACCCTCGATGAAATGTATGATCTGAGGATCGAAAATGCACGTTTAAGAGGTGAGTTAGACCAATTTATAACAGGATCGAGTTCTGTTGGAGCAGGGTACAAAAGGACCAATGATACTGGATCAGTATCAATACCTCCCGAGGAAGAAGGGACAGATCACCACCAAGCGGACATTGACGATGATCTTTTCGCCATAATCAACCAGTTTGATATCGGTAAAGCATCGGGACTGTGATGCACTTGTTCAGCCAGTGACCACCAGACCTTCTATATGGCCGATGCATACCTAATTTGGGATGAAGCCAGCTGATCATGGGAGAGCCTGTAGAGGAAGCAGAACTGATCCTGAATGAGTGAATGTGTTTTATTTCCTTGCGTGATATGTTTTTCTGCTTTTGTGAATGTGTAAAAGCAAGGAGTAATAATCCGACTTCCCCCTATTAAATGCTCGAATCCGCCACCTCACCAACCTCGCGACGAATTGATGGCGAGTAAAAATCTGGATAAACCTGAAGGGTAACTCCGTATCGTTTCAATTTACCCTCAGTTGCTCCAAGTTTTAAAATTAAGCCCCTTCTATTCTCAGGAAATTGCAAATCGACCCGAGAACGCAATCATATCCGAATACAAGTTGAACAAAATTTGGGGGCAAATCGACTCATGGGCATTACCACGGGATGGACAGCTTCGGACAGAGGAAAGTACAAGCGAAAGACGCGAACAATCTCAGAAATGGGTAATTCTGTATCGTTCTAATGTGCACATAATCATCTCAAGTCTTGAATTATCTTATTCCATTCTTAACAGGGATTACAAATTACCTCGAGAAATACCGTAACATGGCATAAGGTGATACAACAAGGCTGCTTTATCCCCAAAGATTAACCTTTGAAAGGATAGCGCCATGGACACCTATGGTCCAATGGACCGAATGGTATGGGGGATGACAGTAGGTCCGAAATATCCCGAGTTCGATCCCCGATGGTGGGGAATGTTGTATGTATTATAAATAAATGAAACAACTTTTTGTGCATTTCTTTTTGCAAGCAGGAATACTCGACGAGTAATACCGAAGTCAATATTTTGCTACATTCTCGGTTTAATGGTGAAGCATCCAACAAAAGTCGAAGAAAACTCAATCCAGCAAAATTGGTAAAAGACTTGTCCAAGGCATTCAAGATGAAGGGTAAATCAGTATCGTTTTCAATTTATCCCTTTTAATACTGGTTGACATGTCTCCTTTTCTTTTCACAGGAAATATTTATACTAACATTTAACATGTTGAACGAGACAAATCCAAAAGAAAAGTATGATCACCTGACAAGATCTATTCTGGTGAAAAATGGGGCAAATTGTTCGCAAGCTCTGAAACGAAAAAGCAAATATGTCTTCCTTATCTCGTTTGGTTTCAAGAATAATTTCTCTGCTTCTTGCAGGGGCATTAAACAAACCAAAATGCTCCATCGCCCATATGCTTCATCGCGCAGGGGTAAAGTTTGAGACAAACCACCCCTCGACATAAGGAGTAGGCTTCCCAATTTGTTCGGTCCGCCCACATACCAGGGGCAATTTAAATTCGTCCATATTTGCACATTATATAAACACACGTGATGCTAAAAAATTGTCACATCTACATTGTGCTTACACAGTTCATGAATTATGTATGACTATTCCGTGTGTTTAACTTACCAACTCCAACTTAGAGCATAAACTGCACAGGAGATATCAAATGTGCAGAATGGGGCATGACAGGATGAGGAAAGGCAAACCATTTCCACACAGGTCTAACATTTTGATCTACAGATAAACAGCCTTTCTCCAGAGTGAGAAAAAGCCATTTCGGAATGAAGTCCCCCATTCAGATTACATTCGAGGTGTTCATACTATAAGAACCTCCTTAAACAGAAGTGGTAATGCAATACATGATCTATATGTTGATCGATTGCATCATGAGTTATTACATAGACTGCCTTTAATCATGGCAAACTTAGCTGAACAATTTTGTATGAACCAATGAACGCATTGATGAAAATGCTTGCACATGTTAGCTCTGACAGGAGAATATAATTTGGGTTTTGAGCTTCTGCAGGATTCCTGGTCTCCCCAGATTTCAGAATGGCACCCTTTGAGGTACATAAAGTCCTTCTTACAGGCATAAAGTCCTTCTTACAAGCAAACCAAGTCCTTTTTATAGGCAAATCAAGTCCTTCTTACAGGCAAACCAAGTCCTTCTTACAGGCACCAAGTCCTTCTTACAGGCAAACCAAGTCCTTCTTACAGGCACAAAGTCCTTCTTACAGGCAAAGTAAGTCCTTTTTACAGGCAAATCAAGTCCTTCTTACAGGCAAACAAAGTCCTTCTTACAGGCACAAAGTCCTTCTTACAGGCAAACCAAGTCCTTCTTACAGGCAAATCAAGTCCTGCTTACAGGCAAATAAAGTCCTTCTTACAGGCAAAGCAAGTCCTTCTTACAGGCACAAAGTCCTTCTTACAGGCAAACAAAGTCCTTCTTACAAGCAAATCAAGTCCTTCTTAAAGGCATAAAGTCCTTCTTACAGGCAAATCAAGTCCTTCTTATAGGCAAACTAAGTCCTTCTTACAGGCAAACTAAGTCCTTCTTACAGGCAAACCAAGTCCTTCTTACAGGCACAAAGTCCTTCTTACAGGCAAATCAAGTCCTTCTTACAGGCACAAAGTCCTTCTTACAGGCACAAAGTCCTTCTTACAGGCACAAAGTCCTTCTTACAAGCAAATCAAGTCCTTCTTACAGGCATAAAGTCCTTCTTACAGGCAAATCAAGTCCTTCTTACAGGCATAAAGTCCTTCTTACAGGCAAACAAAGTCCTTCTTACAGGCAAATCAAGTCATTCTTACAGGCACAAAGTCCTTCTTACAGGCAAAGTAAGTCCTTTTTACAGGCAAACAAAGTCATTCTTACAGGCAAATCAAGTCCTTCTTACAGGCAAAGCAAGTCCTTCTTACAGGCATAAAGTTCTTCTTACAGGCAAAGCACCAAGTCCTTTTTACTGGCACCAAGTCCTTTCTACAGGCACCAAGTCCTTCTTACGGGTATCTCCATGTGGTGACCTACCATACGGGTCAAATCTCAATTAAAATTTAATCAGTAGAATCCTTTTATTAGGAATCTACCATGGTACGACCCACCATACGGGTCAAATGGTATGACCCACCATACGGGTCAAATTTTAATTCAATTTTTAATCAGTAGAATCCTTTTATTAGGAATCTACCATGGGTTGATCCACCATACGGGTTCAAGTTCAACCACCCTAAAGTTTTTTTATATAACGAATCCTTAGGTTCTCATTTCATTTTCAGTGGAACAATCATGTCACGACTCTTTTTATTTCCTTGTATTGAGTCGATAAGAATCCAGGTGTCATCTCGTCTTTGAAATGAACCTCTACCGAGCTTCCTTTCAAAGAGGGGCAGCTGTTGACACCTGATCTTTAATCATTTTTTCTATTGCTAAAGTAATAAAAAATCCATAAAAATTCATAAAATTGAAAAATCAACTTTGGGGACCTTAGCCAAGCCTAGGGAACCAATTTTGACCAAAAAAAGATTTTTCATATTTTCAGTATTTTTACGTATTTTTTATTTATTTATTTTCAAAAATTAATAGAAAATCCATAAAAATTCATAAAATTGAAAAATCAACTTTGGGAACCTTAGCCAAGCCTAGGGAACGAATTTTGACCAAAAAATAATTTTTCATATTATATATATTTTAAATTTTTTTTAAAAAAAAAACAAAAATATTTGAAAATTTTGAAAAAATAACATTTGAGGCCAAAAAATACACAAAGATAGTTAATATTTTTATTTTAAATCTATTTTCATATTGGCCATCGCAAATTCAGAAAAATCCAATTCGAGTCACGTGTTCCTTCACGAGTATAATCTCGAATCGGGCCTAAAAAAATTTAATTTGAGTCAACTTATTTTTAACTTTCACTTTTTATGAGTTGTGACATTGTCTTCTAATATTTTAAATTTTCATTTTGGGCCAATTATACCCAGAATGACTTAATTTTGCAAAAGGGCTTTAATTAAATTATGCATTATTTTCAGCGACAAGAAATGAGCTTAAATTTGACATGTGGTAAATTTTGGTGTGTCAAAAATTGTGAGGAGATTTGGACTTAAAGAAATATATTTTTTCAGGGACTGAATTGTAAATACTTAAAATTCAAGGACTAAAGTGCAAATACCTAACTCTTGAAGGATTATTTTACAAATAATAAAAAGAAAAGTTAGTGGATAAATTAGAATAGAGAAGGGAAGATGAAGAAGAGGGGATGAAGAAGAGAAGTTGGAGAAGAATGGATGGAGAAAATAAGATAAGAATAGAGAAGGGAAGATGGAGATGAAGAAGAGTTAGTAGAGAAATTAGAATGGAAGATAAGAATAGAGAAGGGAAGATGGAGATTAAGAAGAGTTAGTGGAGAAATTAGAATGGGAGATAAATATGGAGAAGGGAAGATGAAGATGAAGAAGAGTTAGTGGAGAGATTAGAATGTGAGATAGAGATGGAGAATGGAAGATGAAAATGAAGAAGAGTTAGTGGAGAAATTAGAATGGGAGATAGAGTTAGTGGAAAAATTAGAATGGGAGATAAATGAGTAGGTTATAAAAGGAGAAAGAAGTGAGCTTGAGAAATGATTCTTGAAAGAGAAAATTTGAAGTGTTTGGGAGGATTTTTTTTAGGAGAGAAAATTTTGGATGTTTGAGAGAGTTTTTGGAGATTGAAGAAAAATTTGAGAGAAAGAAAATACCAAAAGAGAGAGAATTTTGAAGATGATGGGAGTTCAAAGCTAGGGATTATCATCACAAATTCCTTCATCGATCAATATAAATCAAGAGTTCATCCTCGTCAACGAGCAAGCAAATTCGAGCTAAGTGTTTTTATTTATTCATTTGTTTATGGTTTTACTTGCAAATTAACACAAATTGTATACACTTTCTCCATCTCCTCTTTTTTTTTCCATATTTTATGTCAGGAGAAGGATATCTCTACGTCAACAGCAAAAATCTCGTAGATATGCAAAAATCGGCCCAGACAAGCTCCTAAGCTGTCCACCGATTTCTCAACTGATCTGTGACTAAAAGTCCCTCTTAATTCAAAAGAAACTCTCTATATTGGGAACATAGAGAGCGAAAATCAATTATAGAAATCCCTCCCAAAAAAATGGGAGATAAGTACTCTTTCCACTCTTCTGGTTTTAGGTGCAGATTAGCACATATTTTGTATACTGACATTTCACTCTATTTTATGTCAGGAAGCCGCAGCTTTATATCAATGGTCAACCCTATGGAAGCACAAAATCGGCTTGGAGGAGTCCTCAAGCGCGCACAAATTTCAAATTGTTGAATCAATTCGTTGTATTTTATTTTAAAGAATTCATACCCCAGAATGGAGAGGACAAAGTCCATCCGCAATTTAAATACCTGCACCATAAATCCCAAAGGGAAGAGCCAAGCCAATGCTTAGCCTCCCATTGGAGGTTTTTACTTACAGTAGTTAAATATCTGCAACTTAAATACCTGTACCTTAAATCCCAAAGGGAAGAGCCAAGCCAATACTTAGCCTCCCATTGGAGGTTTTTACTTACAGTAGTTAAATACCTGCAACTTAAATACCTATACCTTAAATCCCAAAGGGAAGAGCCAAGCCAATGCTTAGCCTCCCATTGGAGGTTTTTACTTACAATAGTTAAATACTTGCAACTTAAATACATGTACCTTAAATCCCAAAGGGAAGAGCCAAGCCAATGCTTAGCCTCCCATTGGAGGTTTTTACTTACAGTAGTTAAATACCTGCAACTTAAATACATGTACCTTAAATCCCAAAGGGAAGAGCCAAGCCAATGCTTAGCCTCCCATTGGAGGTTTTTACTTACAGTAGTTTAAATACTTGCAACTTAAATACCTGTACCTTAAATCCCAAAGGGAAGAGCCAAGCCAATGCTAGGCCTCCCATTGGAGGTGTTTATTCACTGTCATGTACTTCCTATAATTTAATTTTTGAATCATCAGACCCAAAAGATAAGTAGGTTGTAATACTGCACAGAAGTCGTTAACACACTCCTTCTTTCGGCTTCAGGGAATCTTTAACACTTAAAAAAATATAACAAATAAAAATATATACCATCCATGCATCCTATTTAAAAAGTGAAAACACAAAAGAGAATACTCTACTATAGCCTTAGGAATAAACCAAGCCTGAGTTGCCGAATTAGGATATCCATGAAATTAAGGTACCGAAAGGGCATTAGTTTTAATTAACTAGTGTAACCAAGTCCCCGAGCTCCTAATCTCTGGTTCGCAGGAATGAATTAGTTCTCCCGCTAATTTATTTAGGTTTCTAATCGACCTACCAAGAACGATTAGTGGCGACTCCAAATTTTAAAATCATTTAAACAAAAACCAAAGTTACGATTCGGTAGGGCTTGGGAGGGTCCGCGTTAGGTTAGTCAAATCTAATTAACCTAATAATCCGTTAACCCCTTTTAAAATTTATAATTTTTTTAGAGGGTCGCGACAGTATCGAAAGGGCATTAGTTTTAATTAACTAGTGTAACCAAGTCCCCGAGCTCCTAATCTCTGGTTCGCAGGAATAAATTAGTTCTCCCGCTAATTTATTTAGGTTTCTAATCGACCTACCAAGAACGATTAGTGGCGACTCCAAATTTTAAAATCATTTAAACAAAAACCAAAGTTGCGATTCGGTAGGGCTTGGGAGGGTCAGCGTTAGGTTAGTCAAATCTAATTAACCTAATAATCCGTTAACCCCTTTTGAAGATAAAATTTTTTTAGAGGGTCGCGACAGCCATGATGAGTGTATGTTATCCTATGGTTTCATTTATATATTACTTTGTGGTGGATGATGATTATGTGGTTTGTTCATGTAGCTTGATTGAAGAATAAATGATCGGTATGTCCTTATGACATGCACATTAATTCTTCTCTTGCTAACCACATAATCAATGCGCAATGCATTTGCTAATTGGCTAATTGTCTTCCTAAACAGCACAATTTTGGCAGGGAAATGGATCAAAAAGTGCTAAACCTATTATATAGATATCAATTTAGTCATAAATTTTTGAATAATGTCAATTTAGTTCTAAATTTTTTTGTATTGGTACCAATTCAATCCATTCAACCAATTTAAGCTAGAACTTACTTATGTGTATGCTGGCCTTCCTTTGCAGCACAGCTGATGCTTACTTAGACATTTTTATATAATTTTGTATTTTTTTTTATTTTTGCCTTTCTTTTTGTTGGTGGTTAGCTAGCCATCGGCCATAGGCCATGGCCAGCAAGGGTCGCCACCGTAAAAATGAAAAGGAAAAGAAGAAAAAAAAAGAAGGGAAAAAAAGAGAGAAAAATCCAAAAAATAAAAATAAAAATGTCAACGTCAACGCTAGTGGTACTATGTAGGAGGACAGTATCCACGGCGGCGATTTCCTGCTTAAATTGGTCGGATGGACTGAATTAGTATCGATGCGAAATGATTTATGACTAAATTGATTTAATTGAATTCAGGACTGAATTAATACCACAACAATATGTTTATGATTTTTTTGGTACTTCAATTAGAAAAATTGGAGGATAAATTTACTTAGAACATATGTATATCTAGGAATAAAGCCCGAGCCACTAAGTGATTTTGGTGTTTTCATCCTTTTTCGCAATTTCGATATACTATGGAAAAGATTTCTCTTTAATCTGTCATCACTAAACCAACATAATCGGATTCAAACGACGGGACAATTCTCTCGAATAAGACAATGCATTGGATTAATATGCTTGTGTCTATGTTTTTTTTTTCATTTTTTTACGAGGGTATGTCCTTTTCGTTCCTAAATTATGACATCACCCTTCACGTAGATCGTCGTAATATTCCTAACGGGACAACATATAGCTTGGTCCAAGTACTTGGTACTTCAATTACGTCTTGTATTGTGTACCTTCAGTTGTTGTCAGTTGTTTCGAACATCACGATCGTCGTAATATACTATAGTCTGCATCAGCTGAACAAAGTCGAATTAGAAGACAAGTTGTTCCGTGTCACGGGAAAATCACAAAATGAAAGCTAAAAAAAAAAATCAAAATCAAAAGGGACGGACATTAAACGATGCACATTTTCATGTAATTTTCTTAATAGAAATGGTGTACATACTTCACCACCGATTCCGATGATTAAATTAATCATGAAAACATGAATTCTTGAGTCAAATGGTAATAGAGACATTGAATTGTCCGGAAACTAAGGTTGCACAGCTTGCGAAGTGAAAATTGTCCAAAACTTCATAAACTTATTGTATTTTACCCAATTTAATCTTAAATTTTTTAATTTTACTAATTGAGTCCAAAACCTTTTCATGTGTTACTAATTAAGTTCATTTGGCTAATTTTAGGTTGAAATCGCTGACGTGGACGTCGGCTGCCTTACGTGACATGACTGGTACTAACATGGCTATTTTTATATATTTTTATAAAAAAATTTTATAATTTTTATAAATTTTTTCTTTTGTTTTTGTTTCATTTCATTTTCTTCCTTTCAAGCTCGGCAATGGTCACCGGCCAACCCTCGCTGATCATAAGAGAGGGCCGACTAACCCTCGTTGGCAGCGGCCCTCGCTTGTGACCAGCGAGTGTTGGCCAATGACCCTCGCCGAACTTGGTGAAAAAAAAAGGAAAAGAAAGAAATTATAAAAATTATCCACTTCAGTACAGGTCATCCTATGTGGCACTATCGACATCGACGTCGATGATTTCAAGTTAAAATTGATCGGATAGACTCAATTAGCAAAATGTGAATATGTTTAGGACTCAATTAATAAAATTAAAAGATTTAAAATTAAATTGATTAAAGTAAATATATTTATAATTTTTTGGATAATCTTTCCCGGCTTGCGCGGCAAATGCAGTTAAAACTTCCTGTCGTTTTCAATCATTCTCAAAGGCAGCAAAAAACCAAACGTCCAATTAATTACTACAGCCGCAGTTGTCGCGTGTGATTCAAATCGAATACAGTTTTTGGGATTAGATGTCGGCTGGACCGTTTCCCTTCGGAAGTTTGAGGAACCAAACTTTAATTGAAACGGCGGTCAACGGTGGTATGAACAAAAATCAAGCTGCCTGCGATGTTTGTTGGGTCAGGAGAGGAATAGAATGGTTTGAAGCGGCTAATGATTAGGTAGTTATGCAGATTAAAAATAGATGCTTTCTTGACACTATTTGAATCTAATTGATATGAAGCGGCTTGCGCTTCAAGGCGAAGTCACTCGTACCTCAATCAACTCATCGATTGTTCTAAACTGAATAAATGAGGAAGGGCCGCATGATTAAACCGCGCTCTGCTAGCCATTGCCGATTTTCATTGGAGTTGTCGTGTTCTACCTATTCTGTGCGCTATGTGTTAAATTGGGTTTTGTCCACACTATGGATTGGAATGACCCTAGAGAAAAATTAGTTAGGAACTTGATGGTGCATGAATTATACATGCTCAAGTAGCAGTTGAGACGACTATCATTGTGTCTATTGTTATCAGTTTCAAGCCTAGCTACCAATAAGTAGACCACTGTTTAGAGAACACCATCTTAGCGGACGAACTCAACTCAATTATGCTCACGATCGGGCGCGCCAAACTCACGGTAGAAAGAATGTTGAAGCTTCGTGATGCAAGCATCGATAATCATGAATATATGTTCCGAATACATGAATACCAAAAGACAGTTCCGTTTTTTATTGCATCAGGAAAGTGAGCTTTTAGATTTTCATGGCACATTATGCATCCCCTCGATCTGACAAGAATGCAGGGAACACGAACCAGAGAGCAATTGTAACATTTGGCAAAATTACAAATAGTGATCACTGTTGTTATAGGATTTTTAGATACTAATATGATGAAATCTATAAATATACTGATATACTATATATATATCTATACACACATTTATATATAAATTCGACAATACTCATTATTGTTAACTTAATATATATATATATGTATGTATATGTAAATATATGGCTATAAATTCACACGGGCCAATGTTGGTACACTGAACTGTCCATCACGTCCTGCAGACATCAAACATGTACGGCCTCACAAATCAAACGTGAGTTGGATTCCCCAACTGGTCACTGGTCAGGGATCGAGCTCAAGTGGTCCATCATATCAGACACGAACGTCAAATTGTCGGGTCCAACTTGTGTGTTTGCCGATGTCTCGTGCGTGATAAGATATGAGCGGGCGAACCCACCAGGCTATCTCGTCGCCTCGATCCGAACGATCAAAGGCGTTGTTCCGGTGTGCCTTCACATTCAATTCTCCCCATGGGCGACCTTCGCCCACAGACTCGCTTCTCCTCTCTCTCACTCTCTTCCCATCGATGCTTCCGAGCGAACCCACCACATCAAAATCTGAACATGGGGCACGCGGTTTTGGTCGGCTTTACTCCCAACTCCCGGAAATGACTTGACAGTCGTTGGAACAAATGGGTTTCGATTGGAAATTTAAGGGGATCAACTTTTCTTTTGACATTTTTGGAAATATTAGGGAATTCATCTAATTTTGTCAGAATTTAATGGATCTCCGAGAGTAATCTTGCGCCCTGTAAGCCCCCAAACTGCAAATTGACCCTATGCCATTTCGTGATTCATGAATCGAATCCAACCCACGAAGTGCTGGTGCAAGTTGTTCCTCCGAAAGAAGAAATGCTCGATGGATACGACTCTTGGTTGGTCCCAGAAGCAAATTAAATTCACTACACAAGCAGGAGAAAGAAAAGAAAATGCTTTCCAGACATCATCTAGGTTGCCCCAACTCTTGATTAGCCTAGTTAGATAAGACTGGAGCTCTCTTAAACATGAATTTGAATCTGTGATCGCTCCTCGATCTCAGAATGCCCGAAATTTGTGGTGGCGCAGGTTCAATTCGGCTTGTGCACCACACTTGGGGGTAGGTCCGGCTTGCTCCCAACTTGCAACTAGTGGTGCGGTCGTAGGGGGCTCGCTCCAAAACGAGCCGCCGCAGTTTAACTTAAATCGAACATTTTGATCGAGGTGCGACACTCATATGACAAATAAGGCTTGGGGGGAGTTGTTGTTGGAAAAATGATAGATAACATGAAAAATAACAGCTATAGGAAATATGTTGGAAAAGACGAGAAAAGTAAGAATAATTGTCTGAGACGTGCAAGCACCGTCCTTAAGGATAATTTCGCACCTCAAAGTACGAAACTCGATGCAAAAGGCTTCCGGTGGTTATCCTCCTAAGATACAAAAGACCTTCTTCTATATTCTACAGCGAATATTAAAAGGAATATGAACAACTTTATGTGTAAAACACAACAACGTAGAAAATGAAAGAAGGGAAAAACTCTCTAATATAATGTGAAGATCACAAAAAGTACACAAAGATTGTTCCTTGAAATTCAATTTATATTCAACTAAAATAGAGCCGTTGATAAATCGTTATAAAGCCATTGTAAAATAATGAAGGGTTTATGAAGAAATAAATTACACGTTACAAAGCTCTTTAAAAAAGAGCTTTCAAGAAAACCGTTACAAGGTCGTTGCTTATAAGACTTTTCTTAGAGTTTGAGCTTGTCAGCTCCTGAGCTTGCCAATGTTTGAGCTCGCCAACATTTGAACTCAATAATATTTGAGCTCACCAACTTCTGATCTCACCAACGTTTAAGCTCGCCAACATTAGAGCTCATCATTAGAAAATAGTTATATGATTGTTAGAAAATCGACTGTTGAAAATAATGATGGCTAACTATTACAGTCATAATTCTATCAAAATCATTGTAAAAGAATAGTTCAAAACTATTGAAATATCCAACAATCCCCCACATATTTCAAAAAGTTTTGAAAATAAAAAATACAATAATATAATGCTAGGTTATTGGAGCATAATGCATTGGAACGGGTGCTAATTAGGCCATGAACACACCCTAGAAATAATAAAATATAATTCACGAAATCATTGTTAAAGTTTGAAACTTCTATGAACCAACAATTCCTTTTTGTGAATTATAATTTTCGCCAGTCACATTACACTCTCATAAAGTTTGTTGTTCAACGTGGTTTTGCGCTAATAGGCCATGCGAGTGCTTGGTTTATTTATAAGTGCTCTAGAGATTTTTGCCAAAAAGCTGCTCCACTTCACACCTATATGGGTGATTCCATAAGTGTATTCTGTAGCTTAATAAACTACTAACAATAGTTACGGAATTCATTAAGTGTTTAGCTCAACATCTTTTTCCTTGTAGTCTTGTACTATACTCACCTTAAGAGGAATATAAATTTTATAGTGCATCACAAGATCAACAACTGACTTGTTATTCGTCGCAGGGAACTCGTCCCCTCCGTTGCGATTCGTCGCAGGGAGCTCAGTGTCTTACCCGGGTGCCTGTGGTGGTGGGGTCCTGCAGTCGCCCCCGAGGACTTAGTCGGGTTCACAGCCTCGGTTTGAGCTCAGCTCGCTAGCCTCCTGACACCTCGGTTATAAAAAAAAAAAACAACTGACTTGTTATGACCCATATAAACCTAATTCATGGGATTGTCAATAAAAAAGGTTGGGTTACCATCACTGTTGATTTTCTTCAATTGACTTGTTCCATTCCCCTCGATGTATGGTAAGAGGATTGGCCAAATCCATTTGACTTCATATAATTAATAGACATAATTCCATTTTCAAGCAATTGCTTTGTCATATCACGTCTCAAACAAATGTGTCTCTTTCTAACATTGAAAATTTCATTCTTTGCAATGGCTATTACCACTTGGCAATCATAATGCATAGGCATGCAAAGTGTCAGTTTCGTTTCGTTTCCCAAGAACTTGAGTAGATCTCGAATCACCAAGATAAATGTATTTTTTTTAATCTTCCTTCCCCTACTAAAGCATAGAAGGATAAAGCATTATTTTTTTAGTATGTGCTTGATAGCACCTGAGTCTACCACTCATTCACATTGCCATAATATTGGCATGGGAATCGACCACGACAATTACGTCATTACATCATCTGCTTCAACCAAGTTGACTTTTGGTTTAGCAGCATTTTCATTTCCCCCGCAATTTTCTCCAAGGCACAACACCTTTACAAAGGCGATCACATATCCAATAGTGGATCTTGTCTCATCTAAATTAAGATCTTGTTAGCATCACCGTATCCTTTTAATACAGCAAAAAACCACAATGTATGAAGCCATAATTTATGATTCCTCGAATAACATGATAATCCAATCCAAGAACCTATTATCCAGTGTACTTCTAAATCGATAACGTGTTCAAGCTATGGAAATACAAATATTCAGCAAAGTAGCAATACAAAATCCACCCGACTTCATCCTAGGTGAATATATTTGCTGATATCGTTAAAATAATATCCAATTGAGACCAAACCCTCATTATTTGAACAAAAATAATTTACGTACGGCAAACATGAACACCTATCAAACAAATTCAAACCATGGACAACTCATATAATCATGAATCTTACCAATTTAAGGCATGTACAACAATTGTGGTGAGGAAGTTAGCAAGTTCTAAGCATGAGCAAGATATGAAGTCAAGAATCTAGTATATTCTGAACATGTACAGCAATAATAGGTGGTAATATAGTATATTCAAACCTTGTATATCACTATTTAATCAAAAATAAGAGAAGTTTGAGGCTTTGAGGATCAACTATATGCAACCTATGATCATGATTCTCATTATCAATCATGAAACCGAATTTGAACAAAATCATTTGAATATGACTGACATCTTATCAATGCAATTCACGATTCTAGTTGAGATGATTTAGAGTGAAAATATAAACACCAAATATGCCAACTAAACAGACCAGCAACTCTAATTGACGAATAGAAAGCGAGAAAGACAAATCAAAGTCATGATCCAAGCCATGATGACAATTTTTTCTTTCTTTTAGTAAACTGATCCAATAGATAATGGTGAAAGAAAACAATGCACAGAGAGGGAGTTGCACCTCTGATCATCTCACAACCACTGATGTGCGTGGATGGGCGAGCATTCTCATAGCTTAATGCACTCATCAGCACGTGCGAATATATGCACTAGCTCAAGCTCCCGTCGCACTTCCTAGTATGCATGTACAAAGACAACCATCAAAGAAAAATCCATGCTCATTTGCACATGTACCATGTACTCAACAACTCCTAATCAAGTCTAGTCCACCCTGATTTCGTGGTTCACAAAAAATTAAATATTTTCTACTTTACTCCAAATGAAGCCCCAAACCCCATCGATGATCCTCATCAAAATAGAAATGCCAATTACATTCCCAAATCCAGCTCCAAGTGAGGGGAGAGAGAGAGAGAGAGAGAGAGAGAGAGAGAGAGAGAGAGAGAGAGAGAGAGAGAGAGAGAGAGAGAGAGAGAGAGAGAACTTATTCGTGGGAGGTGAAATCTTCTAAACGAGATGAGCGCATTTCTACAATCCTCCATAGTCAAACTCTATTAAGCAAGCCCTTAGAATCCGTCACCTACACACTTTTTGTCAACTTCACTTGTGTCATGCAATCCACTTTGCTAGAACCATTAAAACAAATGCAATGACCGTATCATGAAATAAAAGTAGAGAATATCTTACTACAACAATGCTCCTGGACCCTTTCATTCTTATTTTATGTCATTAGTCAAAATAGTCTTTTAATGGTATATCATCAAGTTTTGCTATTCACTAGCCTCGTGAATGCACACATCTAATTAAAAGCATAATTAAGTGGGAGAACTAGAAGAACTAATGACCAACGCACTCTGCTTTCCGTAAGACAGATAGTAAACAAGATAAAACGCCAGCATTTCATTATATATATATATTTTGGAGAAACCTACCCAGAGTATTCCATTTGAATCGGCACTTTATATTAACAGAGTGAACTTCCTAATGTCGCTAGAATTACAAGATTTACCAAACACAAATAGAAAAATTAAATCCTCCAACAAAATCAGAAAGTAATAGAGAAGGACGGAAAAACTTTTCAACATACCTTATGCTAAACAAATATAAAGCCTCACTAATCCTTAAGAAATGGAACACTTTCTTGCTCGAATTGGTTTCTTACTAAAACAGAATTGAAATGCTCAATTGGTTTGGCGAGATCACCACAATCGTCCTCCTTGCGGCGTGAGAAGACTTGCTCATATGCAAATAATAGCATTGTTACACGAATCCAATTTATAACATTGTGCAATATAAGAAATTGGATTAGAACAAACAACGATAGAAGGCCGCCCCGGTCTCGATAGTGATGAGTGATTTAACGATGCTAAGATCAATAAGCTTCCTCTAGGTTGGACATCGACCTCTTCCCATGGCCTTGAAACAAAGCAATAATGGAGATGTTAATGGAGGACTAAACAAGAAGCTCAAGCAATGAAGACAAAGAATGTGGAGAGAGAAATAGAGTCCATAGTCATGATTGTGGCCTTGTCGAGCGCAAGTTAGTGATTTTCTCCAGGTTTCCACTTTTGAGAGACTATGCTCTCGCTTGATCACCAGTCCAAAGATTGAGGTCACCTTATGCAGAGAACAATCACATAGCCATTTATCTCCACTTAGATCTTCGACCATCATAGATGCCACACCATCACTCACCTGACACTCAATAATCTTACTGAAATGACCAAAAGCTCTTTTGTGGTTGAGTATTGATGCTTAGTAATGTCGCATGACAAATTGCCCAAAAATATGCAATAGTTGTCCTTCACCATCTCCTAGTCCTCGTTCAATTCCAACATCGGTGGTAACAACGTCAATTCTAGTAGGGAATCCATAAAGGTGCTATCCTTAAAATTGTTGGAAAAATGTTAGATAATGTGAAAAATAAAAATTGTAGGAAATATGTTGGAAAAGACAAGAAAAGTAAGAACAATTTTTGAGGTGTGTAAGCATTGTCCTTAATGATAATTTCGCCTCTCGAAGTACAAAACTTAGTGCGTAAGGCTTTTAGTGGCTATCCTCTTAAGATACAACAAACCTTCTTCTAGATTCCGCAGTAAATATCATAAGGAACAAAAATTATGTTATGTGTATAACCCAGCAAAGAAGAAAATGAAAGAAGGAAAAACTCTTTGATGTAATGCGAAGTTCACAAAAAGTACACAAAGATTGTTTCTTGAAATTCAATTTATATTCAACCGAAATATAGCCATTGAGAAAACGTTATAAAGTCGTTGTAAAATAATGGAGGATTTATGAAGAAATAAATCACACATTACAAAGCTGTTTAAGAAGGAACTTTTAAGAAAACCATTACAAGACAGTTGCTTCAGAAACTTTTCTTAGAGTCTGAGCTCGTCAGCTTCTGAGCTTGCCAATGTCTAAACTTGCCATTAGAAAATCGTTATACGATTGTTAGAAAACCGACCATTGAAAATAATGATGGCTAATCATTATGGTGATAATTCTATCCAAAATCATTATAAAAGAATATTTCAAAACTGCTGAAGTATCCAATAATTGCTCATGCCGGTCACTCTTTTAGGGCATTATGATAACTATTTTGATTCTCTGATTCTATTTCCCAAAACAAAAAAGATGAGATCCTATTTGATAGCGTAAATGATTCTGATTCTAATTTTGTTTCTAGAAATAATTTTGGAGTAAAAATAAGAACCCCAAAAAAAGTTGATTCTAGAAAAAGAATAATTTTTCAGAATCACAAAACAAAAGTGAAGTATTATATATCTTGCCTTTTCTTTTCAATTATCTCATTACTTTTTTCTCAACCTAAAACAAAACGAGGTTTCGTTTTAGAAGAAAAATAAAAAAATTAAAAAAATTAAAAAAATCTAAAAAAAATAAGAAGTTAAATTAGGCTAGTTTGATCTAGTTTTCATAAATTTGGGCCTAAATTCCTTAGATTTTATAGATCTTATTCCTTTTTAGAAAACTCATAAACACTTTTAAAATTAAACCCGAACCACATTCTCTAAACCCTCACGGCTTCGTTAGGGTTTTATGGTGTGATTTATTAATGCCGTGATTCCTTGATTGTGCAATTGGGTTTATTTGTTGTGATTTGCTTATATTTGTGTACTTTAGACTTAGTCTAGTTTTGAAAATTTTTGAAAAAAGCAAAAAATAACTAGTGTGAGTATTTAGCAAGCTCTCGTTCTTAAGTTTTAGATAAATTAAGATTGATATTTGATTATCTAAAACCAAAAATGCACACCAATGCAGGGTAGCTCAGTGCATTTTCCTTGTGGAAACGAGGGTGTCCTTCGTGTCAGTTGTTCACTTGTTCAAAAAAGTTGGATGAAACCCCAATATAAACGAAAAAAATGACTCGTGATGATTCTTGATATTTATTTTTATATTTCAATATGTAATATGTTATATAAATTAATTTTCGATTAATTCGAAATGTAGAATAAAATTTCACAAAGTACATACGCAATTATTTTACCTAAATAAAAAAAGTTAGAAAGAGAAATTATTCTCGAGAACAGAAATTAAATGTAGTTACCAAACGTATTTCCGTTTTAGGAATAAAAATTTTATGCAATTACCAAATACGTTTTGATTTTCTAAAAAGAAAATTTTGGGTAAGGTACGAATAGTATTAACTGATCAAAATTGCATTATAAGATTTTCTAAAATTTTTCCACATAACAAAATAAAAAAAATTATTTTAATTAGAATTATTTTTTTGGATTAGAATGATTAGTATATTGGCCCTTCCACTTTTTTGCCGAGCAAGAAAAGAAACGGTAGGGACTAGGACCCGGACCCAAATCCGGACTTTCGCCGCTGATTCTATGGATCTCACGTGAGGCGCACGTAAACATCCCTAGATGGGAGGAACTGTGATTATACATTTATTTATGCACGGAAAGGGTGCCGCGCGAACTGATCATGGGCACACAGCGGGGGCAGAAGAAACACGTTGCAAACAGAGACACGTTAAAAATGGCCGGCTTCTCGAGTGTTCGTGTGTTTATATGGAGATGGAACTCCCTTCTCTTTTCAACCTTTTTCTTTCTTCTCTCTTCTTCGCTTCTCTTCCCTTCCGTTCCACCGAAAACGATGCGAAAGCTTCCGTGCAGGATTCCTCGAAACACGTCCCCCAAAGTTCAAAGCTTTATACGCTTTTATATACTGGGTTGGCTCCATTGCCCAATTCGTCGACTCCCAAGTTCTGCTTTTTCTTTGGATCGGTAAATTTGTAAAGTAGAGGGTGTACCGCCTGCCGATTGGTTTTGAGGAATTCAAGAATGGGGAATGGCGAGGAGAAGAGCGAAGACTTGTACACGGTTCTGGGGCTGAAGAAGGAGTGCACGGCTTCGGAGCTCAGGAGTGCGTATAAGAGACTGGCCATGGTTAGAACTGCCACGCCTTTTCGGTAACCGACCATCTTTGCAATTGTTACTGATTTCATCATGTTTGAGACACTGGTTTTTGTTCTTTTCCCCACATTGTGTTGTGTTATATCGCTGATTGGGAGGGGGCAAGCCAATCGTGCATGCAGTGATTAGTGAACAAGAGAAGCTGTAGTTTAAAATTGAAATTCTATAGACTTCGATCGGTGACATGTGACAGTATCTTTTTAGGCTCTCATGGTTCCTGATTTCGGGTTGATGTGTTTATTCGTCTCGTTTTTTTTACGAACGCTTGCGCGAAGCATTTCCTTTTGATGTGTGGGATGTGCGTGTTAAGAATGTCTTTGTTTCCGGTTGGTTCAGAGGTGGCACCCGGATCGTTGTTCTGCATCGGGAACGTCAGAGTTCGCCGAAGAGGCCAAGATGAAATTCCAGGAAATTCAACAGGCCTATTCCGGTGCGAGCAATTGCATTTCAATTAAAACTTGTTTATGGTGATGACAGGGCAATGCATGATAATTCTGGAAGGTCAGCTTGTTTAAAAGTTAGCCCTGTGACTCGGAAATGGAAAATGTTGCAAAAGTTTGGTTCTGACATTTCCCCTGTTTTATTCAATCTTGGTTCAATAGAAGATCTCCGTGTAGCTTCTTATGTTTATACCGAATGCTTTAGCGATCACCCATCTGACTCTACTGTTTTTAGTTCTATCCGATGTGAACAAGAGGTTTCTTTATGACATTGGAGCCTATGACAATGATGATGACGAAAATGTAAGCTTTTGATACTGTTTTGTGGGGTGTCTTCAGTTTGTTTTTCTTGTGTACATTACTTTGTTTATGTCTCGAGGATGGCTGGAGATGTTCTTATTCCTCGGTTTTGTTCTGGTCCTTTCAGATTTTATCTTTATGGGCAGCCCATAATCTGGATGAAATTTTGTCGAGGCACTTTTGAGTTGTAGGTCTTACATTTTGCATATGCACACCTGGAAACCAGCCCTCAATGCTTGAAATTGCATCCCAATATTGTTTAGATATGCCTTTTTACATGCTTGAGCTGATTTGCACGCTGATGCTCTGTGCCTTATCATTGCTTGAGAAATTTGATACACGTGATGCAGAAGGTTTCTATCGGGCAATTATCTACTTCATCAGATTTCCTGCACTGTAGAGTATGGATTGCTGAAGTAGCTTAATTGAATATATATTAAAGCAAAGCTCGCAAATTTATTCAATTCATCACTGCAAATATTCGTATCTTGTTGGACAAATTGGTTTTAATGAATTAGAGGATGTTGGAAGAATTCTTCCGAACTGCTGAACCGAATACTCCTGCTCGACAGATATTTGGTTATTTTTATTATAAAGTATGCAGGAAAGATCTCTAGCCTGCTGTTAACCAAATATGCTTGTCACTCTAGGAAGTTGCTAGAGCTTCAGATGGAAATGCTAATAAAGTTGAAGGCAGGAATAGTGCCTGGGGCCAGCGGTCTAGTTTATTTCCTTAGGAGGTTTCATGAAGCTGCACACCTGTATTTACTGTTATGGTTAAATCTTTGGAAAATTCACTGTGAGTTTCTGCGAAGTGCGATAGATGTAATGGTTGCAATTGTGTCGTGTGCATATTGATTGCAGTGTTCTTCTTTCCTTTTCTTTTAACTTCTGTGGCATTGTTCTTTATCTTTTGACTGCATGGCTGCATTGCTTGGTTGTTGGATTGGCTGCGAATTAATTTGTGATATACTTGCAGGGGATGGGTGACTTTATGAGAGAGATGGCAGTTCTGATGAGCCAAACAAAGTCAAATGTAAGCCATCATATGCCCATTTTCTGTACCATTCAGTGAAATTGTTGATACATAGAAGAATTGCTCCAAGTTTAAAGTCTAGTGTACATCTGCTTGCTGTTTTACAATGTATCAACATAAGATCTCTGTGACATTCCTAAATATGAACTAGAATTCAGACAGGAAGGATCGTTCTTTGGGTCATTCCAATTCTTATATTGCTTAAGGAGCTTCTAAAAATTTATACTTTGCTTGCATTGCTACTGCCTGCCTATCTTGATTTTGCTTTTGCGTTGCTTAGTTCCCCAAGTTGTGATAGGAGTAAATGTTACATGAATCGTGTTTTGATGGATGGATAGAAAGTGAAACCCAGGAAGAGCGATAGTTTGATTCGTTTTCTGATGGATCAGAACAGAAGATGAACCTTCTCTCATAAGATGTCACTCACAGTGAATGATGAGTAATACTTATTCTAGTTGTCTGAGACCATTCTTTGATGGCCTGGTGCCCAGATGTGTCTTCTTATCTCTGGGATGGTTTTGTTGCCCTCGTGACTTGCAACTTTGGTGATCTACAGGAACGGGGGCAAGGGAGTTTCGAAGACTTGCAGAAATCGTTCGATGACATGCTTCAGAGGGAAATCGAGACCTCTAGATTTGGCTCACAGATAGTGTACACTAGTACTACTACATCTTCGTCTTCATGCATGGGTTATTACGAAAGTTCTACTTCCAGCAAGAAGCGCGGTTTCACAGAAATGAACAGCGGCGAGAAAGAGGGTGGCTGTGGCTCTGATTCACACTTTCAAAAAATTTATCCAGAGGTGAGCACATCTCTCTCTCTCTCTCTCTCTCTCTCTCTCTTTTGTTTTGGCTTAATATAGAATGCATTACTTACAATGAAGTGTGATGGACAACTTAAGTATGAAGGATTAAGGGTGCTTAGGTGATTAGAATCTCCATAGGGTGATATAGGTCATTCAGATGAATTTCCCTCTTGTGCGTTTGCTCGATCAATTTAGAAATTAATGCTACTTAATCATGTTTAAACTGTGCAATATTATGATGGGATGTCTATCGATAGGCATTAACCTTTCAGCTTAATCCAGCAAATTAGCCAATGCCATGTACGTTATGATTATTTTTCGCCTCTCTCTAGTTAGTAAGGCTTTTGCAAGTCGTTTTGAGCTTGCAATGGTTAAAAGTTACGCAAGCTGATTCCTCAATGTCATCGAGACAGATGAAGAAGCCGCGAGATGAAGGGAAAGGAAAGGAGGTAAGAGAAGAGAGACTCGATGCTCGGAAGTGTGGGAGGAAACGGAAGGTTTCGTCCGGTGTCCAATTAGCTCCCTAGCCGTCAAGCCCAGTTGCCTATTTTTTTCCCCCCCATCTGGTGTCCCATTGGTTCCCTCGTACTTGTTTGTAGCGTCGAATCACGACTTCGGGTCTCGGATTGGAGTAATCAACTGCGGACTGTCTACCCGCAACACTTAATTACCACAGTCGCGTATGTTCGGTTTCTGCATATCGACAAGTAGCAGTGACAGTACAGGAAAATTCGAATGTGGTGGGACAAC
The DNA here is from genome assembly GCA_016432845.1 of Psidium guajava. Lineage (NCBI taxonomy): Eukaryota > Viridiplantae > Streptophyta > Magnoliopsida > Myrtales > Myrtaceae > Psidium > Psidium guajava. The sequence goes on along the minus strand of CM028231.1, from coordinate 11,750,555 downwards.
ATCAAAGTTGCACCTAACTTTTGAAAAGTTGGTTGATCAAAGTTAGGGTCATGAGATTAGTTGTCCCCGCTCAAGAAATTTAGTAAAGAGCTTCCAATCGCCATCGTGCCTTGGCAACATGGAAGTACATTATTAACGTTAATAATGCATCTGCCGGGCAAATGCTTTCGTCAGTGTCTCTTTTGTCCAAAGAAGCAAAAGCAAAGTTAAAGTCTGTGTGGGGGACACAAGCGGCATTACAGAACACCGATAATCCTCCCAAAGCCAAGGATCAAGGGTAATAATACTCCGCGCTTTTTTTGGTAGCTTCGGTTCGTAAGCTTGAAAGTTACCTCTTTGAAAGTGTCCTCTCCCTTAACGGAAAGGAAGGAAAATGAACGGGAATTAAGGATGCCCATAGCAGCACTTTTGTTTTAGAAATTAATTTTTGATCAAAAATTGATTTTTTTTACTTTTGCTTTTGAAATTGATTCTTTTAATTTTTACTTCAGAAGTTAGTTTCTGAGCAGAGAAAGACGAGACAAAATTTTTGCTTTTGGAATATAAATTCGCTTGATAATGGTTGGGGAATTTTTACTTCGGGAACATTATTAACACTTAATTTTCTACAAAAAAAAATTGTTGATCCTAACTTAAATTGCATGTTATTCGAGAAAAGTCAAATGTAAATATTTATGGATTTACTTATAATTTGTCATTTAATAATTTTATGTAAATGGGGGCTAATTTTATGAGGAAAATTCTATTAATGAATATGATGGCTAAGTAGATATATCCACGCTAAAAGTACCGATTGTCTCGGTGCTTCCTTGCTTGTGCCTCTATCGTGATGTCGCAATGGGCACAATATATAAACTGTCTTCATGCTTAAACCATCTCTAGTTCAAAAGTGCATCATGATATATTCAATAAATCATACCATTCGACGAGTTAATTTATCACAGGCAAGAATTTTACCGTAATGGCTTGAAATGGTGAAAATTTTCCTAGAACGCCGTGCTTCACCTTTAAGAACCATCTACACAATATAAATTTCCCGTTATATCCATCACTCCAACAAATTGACAAAAGAAATGCATCTTTAACTTCTAAGTCAAGTGCCAAAAATATCATTTTATGACCTTGGAATTGCTGAGATTTTTCTAGGGGTTTTTGTTGGAACCTAGACAAGCCCCTACGCAGCACAAGTGCAGCTGCCATTGAGAAATTTTATTAGTTCACTGAAGAAATTTGCAAAGTTAAGAAAACTCAAGGGTATAGCCCTAATCCTTGGTTCGGGTTTGTAGCCAAAAAAGGATCTTCTGTATATAATCCTACATAATCTTGAATATTATCAGTTTCAATACCTAAACAAAATAATATAATGCAAGCAAAAGTTTCTAGATTTATGGATATATAGAATAACATAAGTTATCATGCTGAATGAATAATGTTATACAAGTATTAATAGTTGGCATTATGTCAAAAATTGAATGAAAAACAAGAAGAAAATTGAACGAAGCAAGAAAGTTTCAATTACCTAGCATCAATTATTTCCAACAATTTGGTCCCATACTTGTTGAGAATCTAAGGAGAATTTTCAAGTGAATGCATCTAAAAATGACCTCCACAAACCCTACGCAATATTTTGAAGGATGTGAAAAATATCGATAAATAGAAATATACATGCATTTTGCTTTCTGAACATCAAATTTCTCTGCTTTCAAGAATTTGAGAAACAAGATAGAGGACTTGAGAAGTTCAAAGACGATGACAACAATAGTACAATTGTGTCTTTGTGGAATTGCTCGGTCCACTTTAAATATTTTTGGGATGCTATTTAACCAACTCGGGTCAATCGCGTGGTCCATTTTGCCATGAATCTGTCTTTGTGAGATGCCATTTAACCAAATCATGAAAATTTTATTTCTTATAATTCGTTTAAAAATGATATTGTCGAAACACTTCCACGCAATACAAATTTAGTGAAAAATCATTATAATTTTTTATATTTTTAAAAAATTATTTTTTGTTTGACTACCGGAGGAGATCGGTGGTGAATTATCTTTTTGATTTTGAATTCTAGAGAGAAGTGATCTTTTTTTTATTCTAAAAGTTGTTCAAAAGTAACTTATGTATAAAAAAATTGCTTCAAAAGTAGAAAAATAAAATCGTGTAACCAAATGGATTTCTATTTCAGAAATTGTGTTACCAAATCTGTTCCAGAAGTGAAGTATGACTATAGTTGAAATGGGATTTAAGTAAGTAAAATGACACTAAAAGTGATATAACTTTCGTGTGGCATTTACTTTAGTGTCAATTCATTTTTTCCCAGTTCATTTCAGTATTACTTTTGTGAAAAAAAGGACAACTTAACCGGTGATTGGGAAGATATAGCCCTCCAAGCTACTGGTTACGTCTTAATATTTCCCAATTTTGTATGTTTTTCTCAAGTTATTTTTTAGTGGATGGATCATTGTTGGAAGTCATTTACAAAAAGACTTAGCAATTATACATATTATTGTTCCTCCATTCCTTTGTTTATGGGGCCCAATTTGAGCAAGACAATTCTCAAAGGTTACGTTTGATCGTCCAGATTTCTAGTTAGGACAGGACTTGATAGGATATTGTTGACACCTGATTTTTAATCATTTTTTCTATTGCTAAAGTAATAAAAATTCCATAAAAATTCATAAAATTGAAAAATCAACTTTGGGGACCTTAGCCAAGCCTAGGGAACCAATTTTGACCAAAAAACGATTTTTCATATTTTCAGTATTTTTAAGTATTTTTTATTTATTTATTTTTGAAAATTAATAGAAAATCCATAAAAATTCATAAAATTGAAAAATCAACTTTGGGGACCTTAGCCAAGCCTAGGGAACCAATTTTGACCAAAAAAATAATTTTTCATATTTTTATGTATTTTTTTATTTTTATTTTTTAAAATAAATAATACAAAAATACTTGAAAATTTTGGAAAAATAACATTTGAGGCCAAAAAAATACACAAAGATAGTTAATATTTTTATTTTAAATCTATTTTCATATTGGCCATCGCAAATTCAAAAAATCCAATTCGAGTCACGTGTTCCTTCATGAGTATAATCTCGAATCGGGCCTAAAAAAATTTAATTTGAGTCAACTTATTTTTAATTTTTACTTTTTATGAGTTGTGACATTGTCTTCTAATATTTTAAATTTTCATCTTGGCCCAATTATACCCAGAATGACTCAATTTTGTAAAAAGGCTTTAATTAAATTCTGCATTATTTTCAGCGGCAAGAAATGAGCTTAAATTTGACATGTGGTAAATTTTAGTGTGTAAAAAATTGTGAGGAGATTTAGACTCAAAGAAATATATTTTTTCAGGGACTGAATTGTAAATACTTAAAATTCAAGGACTAGAGTGCAAATACCTAACTCTTGAAGGATTATTTTACAAATAACAAAAAGAAGAGTTAGTGGATAAATTAGAATAGAGAAGGGAAGATGGAGATGAAGAAGAGTTAGTGGAGAAATTAGAATGGGAGATAAATATGGAGAAGGGAAGATGAAGATGAAGAAGAGTTAGTGGAGAGATTAGAATGTGAGATAGAGATGGAGAATGGAAGATGAAAATGAAGAAGAGTTAGTGGAGAAATTAGAATGGGAGATAGAGTTAGTGAAAAAATTAGAATGAGAGATGGATGAGTAGATTATAAAAGGAGGAAGAAGTGAGCTTGAGAGGGGGATTTTTTGAAGAGAAAATTTGAAGTGTTTGAGAGAATTTTTTGGAGAGAAAATTTGAAGTGTTTAGGATGGGATTTTTTGGAGAGAAAATTTTGGATGTTTGAGAGAGTTTTGGGAGATTGAAGAAAAATTTGAGAGAAAGAAAATACCAAAAGAGAGAGAATTTTGAAGATGATGGGAGTTTAAAGCTAGGGGTTATCATCACAAATTCCTTCATCGATCAATATAAATCAAGAGTTCATCCTCGTCAACGAGCAAGCAAATTCGAGCTAAGTGTTTTTATTTAGTCATTTATTTATGGTTTTACTCGCAAATTAGCACAAATTGTATACACTTTCTCAATCTCCCATTTTTTCCATATTTTATGTCAGGAGAAGGATATCTCTACGTCAACAGCAAAAATCTCGTAGAGATGCAAAAATCGGCCTAGACAAGCTCCTAAGCTGTCCACCGATTTCTCAACTGATCTGTGACTAAAAGTCCCTCTTAATTCAAAAGAAACTCTCTATATTGGGAACATAGAGAGCGAAAATCAATTATAGAAATCCCTCCCAAAAAAATGGGAGATAAGTACTCTTTCCACTCTTCTGGTTTTAGGTGCAGATTAGCACATATTTTGTATACTGACACTTCACTCTATTTTATGTCAGGAAGCCGCAGCTCTATATCAATGGTCAACCCTATGGAAGCACAAAATTGGCTTGGAGGAGTCCTCAAGCGCGCACAAATTTCAAATTGTTGAATCAATTCGTTGTATTTCATTTTAAAGAATTCATACCCCAGAATGGAGAGGACAAAGTCCATCCGCAATTTAAATATCTGCACCATAAATCCCAAAGGGAAGAGCCAAGCCAATGCTTAGCCTCCCATTGGAGGTTTTTACTTACAGTAGTTAAATACCTGCAACTTAAATACCTGTACCTTAAATCCCAAAGGGAAGAGCCAAGCAAATGCTTAGCCTCCCATTGGAGGTTTTTACTTACAGTAGTTAAATACCTGCAACTTAAATACATGTACCTTAAATCCCAAAGGGAAGAGCCAAGCCAATGCTTAGCCTCTCATTGGAGGTTTTTACTTACAGTAGTTAAATACCTGCAACTTAAATACCTGTACCTTAAATCCCAAAGGGAAGAGCCAAGCCAATGCTTAGCCTCCCATTGGAGGTTTTTACTTACAGTAGTTAAATACCTGCAACTTAAATACCTGTACCTTAAATCCCAAAGGGAAGAGCCAAGCCAATGCTTAGCCTCCCATTGGAGGTTTTTACTTACAGTAGTTAAATACCTGCAACTTAAATACCTGTACCTTAAATCCCAAAGGGAAGAGCCAAGCCAATGCTTAGCCTCCCATTGGAGGTTTTTACTTACAGTAGTTTAAATACTTGCAACTTAAATACCTATACCTTAAATCCCAAAGGGAAGAGCCAAGCCAATGCTAGGCCTCCAATTGGAGGTGTTTATTCACTGTCATGTACTTCCTATAATTTAATTTTTAAGTCATCAAACCCAAAAGATGAGTAGGTCGTAATACTGCACAGAAGTCGTTAACACACTCCCTCTTTCGGCTTCAGGGAATCTTTAACACTTAAAAAATATAACAAATAAAAATATATACCATCCATGCATCCTATTTAAAATGTGAAAACACAAAAGAGAATACCCTACTAGAGCCTTAAGAATAAACCAAGCCTGAGTTGCCGAATTAGGATATCCATGAAATTAAGGTACCGAAAGGGCATTAGTTTTAATCAACTAGTGTAACCAAGTCCCCGAGCTCATAATCTCTAGTTCGCAGGAATAAATTAGTTCTCCCGCTAATTTATTTAGGTTTCTAATCGACCTACCAAGAACGATTAGTGGCGACTCTAAATTTCAAAATTATTTAAACAAAAATCGAAGTTGCGATTCGGTAGGGCTTGGGAGGGTCCGCGTTAGGTTAGTCAAATCTAATTAACCTAATAATCCGTTAACTCCTATAAATAATAATAAAAAAATTTATAGGGTCGCGACAGATATGATAAGAAATTCAAGAATTTTGTCATATCCTATCTATTGCTTAGTGAATTGGGGATATAATTTTGGATAAGTAGGGACAATGCGCAGTTGTGATCAACTTTGTTTTGCTGAAACATCATAATGCTTTAAAAATTATTCGGTGGTGAATTCTAATGAGTGAGTTATTATTGAGTAGAGATTTGTGCTATTAAATTCATGCAGCGACCCCAATAGATTCTCTTTTATAGGGATCCTAGCTCAACCAAGGGTTCTTGAGAAAATTTATTCTTCCCGATTAAAGCTAGCTAAGAGAGTAGCACCATTTTCTCTCTTTGAAAGTGACCCATTGACTTTGTTCATTATCTTGTCGAGTGAGTAAACAAAAGCTCAATAATGAAATTATTCAGCCTCTTTTTACAAGTTGAAAATGCATTCATGCAAGTGGTCTAAGAAAATTATCTTGAAAGTGGATGATGAATCTTCAGTTCTTTATAATATATCGAGGCTCCTTTTGAATGTTGGAAAAATTCAAGCGATTAAAAAACGAGAGACATGATTTCATGTTATGCCAAACTATCAATGAAAAGATGAAGTCTAGGAGATACCTGGCTTTGCTACCGGAGACCCCATTCTAGCGTTGCCAAAGAGGAGACCAAACTTAATGGGCATCACTACCAAAGAGCCGGCCCCTTGCTAAAGAGGTGATTAGGCAAGGCGGAGAGGCGGCCCGACATTGAGGAGAGATGGTGGTTGTGGAAAAAACTCGGTTCTACTCGTGTCTATGCTTTCTTGAGAAATCTTGTCCAAATTTATCGTACCCTTTATCCTAAGATATTTTTATCCGGATTATATTCCCTCTATATTCCCGTTTATCCTATTCTGAACATCTACCAAATATAGGATATGACATCTTGATTCTTATTTTGACACCCAAACACGGCCAGATTGTTCACATTTTCATTTCGTTAATTCGCTTGTCGAGGCATTCCAGTAATGATGAAATTGCACTGTCATTCATCTCCGGACGAATTGAATAGCTACGATTTAAACCGCGTCTTCCCTGATGGATGTGAGATTCTCGCCGGATCGCTTTCAAAAAGGTGGTTATGCCGGTTACACCTTACCACTATTTTGCCTATGAAGATGGGGATCTCTAGATTTTTATTTTCGGGGTGGGTCCGAGAGAGTAAATGCACAATTTCACTTATTAGAGACCCTAGAAGATCTGCAGTGTTTTTTTTTCTAACCTGTCTCGATCTACTGGGCCTACACTAGTCGCATCACATGTGCCTCCCCCAATAAAACACAAGAAGTGATTGATTAATCATCAAAGCTTGCGAAAGAGCACGAAAAATAAGGATGGTGGACCAAATTATCCTTGACTTTCTCGACGTTGCGTTCAATGATTGAAAAATAAAGCAGGGACAGGATAAAGTTAAATGAAACCTTACTCCTATTATGATAATGGTTCCCAATTACATGGAGGGTTTATCCCCTCGGTGAAATTAGGAATCGGGATAGATTGTGTCGTTTTATAATTCAGTCAATATCTCGAAATACTTCCGATGGATTCGATCCCCCATTATAGCAGTTAGCCACTTTACTTCTTTACTCGCCGATCATCACACGACACGGCGGATGACGATTTCTTGTTCGTAAGATTGAGAGGTCCAAAATAAAAATTACAGAAATTCACTTAAATCAGTGCATCGGTTGCGCAACACATTTGTTTTTTTTTTTCCACTCCTTTTTCTTGGGTCAAATGATAATGATCCCATAACAATTAACATGTCACAAGCACTGACTTTGGTAACCTGTCCTGGTGTGTCTCCATTGAATTGTGAATTACGCAAGGTAAGAGGAGGAGGAAGGGAAGGAGGATGAACAACTGTTCGTTGATTTACTCCATGGCGGGTCCGAGTCGGCTCGTATATCTCCATCGCCCAAACGAGGAGGGAAGGGAGAGAGCCTGAAGGTGAGGTGGATATCCAAATCAATCTAATCTTATCGTTTAGCTGACGTGTAACTGATTATTATTCAAAGGGTGGGGCCCCATCACGGGTTTTAAGCTTGAAGTTTAACCTCGTTGACTAAGTCGAACCGGGACCCCTGTTTTATCCGGCTCGACTTCTTCGTCTCCCTTTCGGCTTCAATAAAATATTTCTCCATTTTTGGCTACTTTCTACACTGTCCGCTCCTCTTCGAAAAAATTTATGGCTTATGACCGAGCCATGTTAGCCGGAGCCGTCAATCCACGCTGAGCCATCAATGTTCATCTCTATCTGCAATCTCTCCATGGCTGGTCTTGTCTATAAAGGACCCTACGCCACCATCTCAGCAAAGAGATTTTCTCTTCTCATCGGCCCAAATCTTGCCTCTTTTCAAAGTTTTTTTTCGCTCCCAATCTCTTCGTAACAGTCGCATCAGGTCTCCCCCCACCGAAAAAGCAGGCAAAAATAAATAAATAAATAACATCCGTTAACACACCATTGAAGCTCAAACCCACGGCCTCCTTCGGTTGTTACGCACAGAGATCGCTACGTACTATTAGGATCGATCAAACTATCATAACGAGCCAACGAAAAGATGGGTTTTCTTCACAAGCTCTGGGACGAGACGCTGGCCGGCCCCGCCCCCGACTCTGGCCTCGGCGAGCTCCGCAGGCACGGCTCCTTCTCTGCCGCGCGGTCCTCCGCCGCCCACCACCCCGCTCCTCCTCCTATTCCCGACTCGCTGGCTGTCACCCGCAGCATCACCATCGTCAGGACCACCCCGGCTCTCAGGAGGTCCGTCTCCCTCGACCCGGGGTCGGGCCCGAGCACCCCCGGCACTCCTTTGACGCGTACGTCCGCTGGAAAACCTAAGACACGTCTGTGTACGTATATCGCGCGTTCGTTGTTTTGGTAAAATGTTGAGTTCGTATTGCTTTGCATGCAGCTGGGACACCGGATGGGAAACTGAAGAGATTCACGAAGAGAAAACCGCCGACCGAGGGATCGGTCGGCGCTCAACCTAGAGGTCCGACTGATTATGATTGGTAAAGACGAAATCTCTCTCTCTCTCTTTCTCTTTACACGACATTCAACCACGTTAGAGTTGGTGATGGATCAAAGCAGCTATCTTTCTCTTGCCATCTGCAGAGATCTTTCATCAAGTTTTGTGTCGGATCTTTTGACGCACTTATCTGAGAGTTCATCTGACTGATCTTTGTAAGGTTCTTGTTTTTGCAGGATTGTGATTAGCGCTTTGGATCGTTAGACGGAGATACTGACAATATATGTTGCTGGATGTTGCTGGATCGGCGATTTTACCTCTCCCTGTACATAGAGGAATCGATCTTTTCGCTATAAGAAATCGGCACGTACAAATTATACGTATGTTTATATATGGTTATGGTATTAAATAAGGCTGTTCATATGAAGAATGGTCAGGTCACAGAGAAGGGACCAAGTCCTTCATGGAGTTTCCAAGAGAGGAGGAGGAGGATGATGATGGTGGTGGTAAACCCCATAAAAGTCTGCCTCAACTTAACCTTCAAGAGTTTTGAGAGCTTTAGGCATTTCTTCTCCTATTGCTTTTTCTTCCCCAAGTGTTCATGTACATAATGATATTTGTCGTGCTTTTTCTTTTTTGGTTTTCTGATCCTTGTGTGTGTGTGTGTGTGTATATGTGATTATGTGTGTAATGGGAAGCTCCTCTTTCAATGAAACTCGGATTATATCTAGCCAAAAGTATTTGAAGCTGCGGTCGTCTTAAGATATCGTGTATTCGATTCGATCCATTTGGAGAAGAAAATGATGACATTTCGATAACGACTCAAACAGCATAAAAAGCATCGCCGGGAAAATTTGGGAAATAAGAGAGAGATCAATCACCAAAGGAAACTTGGTTCATGGAAATCACGTCCCATTGGCTTAAGCGGAGCCCGCCTTCACTTTCTCCATCAATTCAGCTGCATCCTGGACGGTAGCGATGTTCGCTGCTCCCCCTTCGCCGATCGAAACTCCGAATGTTTCTTCCAAAGCCATCATGATCTCTACCTGTTTCCATGTACCCGCCGAATTGCCAATACCACGAGAAGTGTCGTGAGTAGTCGAATACATCAGCAAATGAACAACACGGCCGCACGAAATGGTTGGAACCTAGCTGAAATTATCTGTACAAGTGATTACAAGACTCTGCGTACCGTGTTGAGAGAATCAGTGCCCAAGTCGGCGAACTTGGTCCCAGGAGCGACGATGCTTTCATCGACAGAAAGCTGCTTGGCAATGATGGCTTGGACCGTTTTCAGAGTATCTGGCTTAGCCTAAACATACACACTAATGTCATAAGCAAAACAAGCACAACTGGAAAACAATATGTCCCTCGCTACGCAAACGAATCACTTCACATGAGCTACCGAGAGAAAAAGGAAATTACGACGGAGCATGATATCTCATTCCTAGTGAGACTCGGAACCGCGGTGAATGCTCTTCCTGCCTTTGGATTACGATCTTGGGTACGAATCTAATCTGTCCGCTCTGCAAAAGGTAGACAAAAAAATGGTACTTGACCAAAATGAACATGCAAAAAATAAAAACAAAAGAGGGTAATGTAATCGACTCATACAATGGCTGACAGGCTTCCTAATTGATAAGCACGGCGTCTTGCACTGGGAACGGATCGAAGAGCTGGCAACCGTGGAGTCGATAGCGAAGCAGAAGCCACTATGCTGTCACTACTTCGCTCTTAATACTGGCGATTACCAGACGATTTCACTTGATGAAGAGCATAAAATGTTAATCCGCGTTCGTGCTTATATACAGAAGGTCTTTTTTTGTCTGCGTGTGAATCTCTCCGCTCCGAGGACGGAGAAGGAATTCGCAGGTGATGATGATAAAGATGAGAAGACATCGTTCCTGCGTCTGGTGGCCCCATTGGACGGGATTTGGATTTTCTGACACAGTGAAATTAGGTTAGAGGTGACATAAGAGATCTGGGCCATCTAATTTAAAAATGAGTGGCTCAAATTGATCAATTGAAAATTTTGAAATTCCTGTCGAAAATTTTCTCCCTTTTAAAAAAATTGATGTGAATTAATCCGGACCATCTATTTGAATTTGATGGCCCGGATTGGATAATGTCACCCCTAACATTATGTTAGGGGATCCATTTCCGGTTGGGCGGACCGTACCATGATCGGCGTCTCTATGTACTTGAACTACACTTACATTGGACTTCAATCGAATGGAATGTTTGAATATCAGCAAGGACAGAAGAAAATATTAGATGAGCTAAAACCAATACGTGTCTCTGTGCCCCTGCCCACGTGTCCTCTTCTAGAGGAGAGAGACAGAGACAAGAAATAGAAAAAAGAGAGAAGTGGGATAGAGGAGAGAGAAGGGGGAAGGGACAGGACTCCTGATTGGTCGGGGCGCATTGGTCTCGGCCCACCTAATATTTTTCCACAAGGGCAAATCCATGTTCAATTTTCAAAGAAGGCTAATTGATTACTCTTGAAGAGATAGTGAGGATCATAATGGATTCCATTAGAAAAAAAAAATATACGGGGCCCATTTCTTTTTTAAGAGATGGATTATTGGGCCGGAAAAAAAAGAGAGCCGTGAAGTCAAACTTTAGTGATTTGATCCAATATGAGAAAAGTACAACGACCAATGTGAAATAATATGGCGATGGAGGACTACATATGAGTAGTTTATGTCAATTAGAGGTGAGCAAAAAGTAAGGCCCGAATCAAAAACTGCCCGAATCTGGCTGGTTTTCGGTAAAATTGAAACCGATGAATATTGATCCAGTTACAAAACATTTGGATTGTACATGTAATTTCTCACTCTTTCAAGATGATCTCTACTCACTCGCGCACACACGCTCTCTGTCACCCCCTCTCTGCCTCGCTTCGTTTTCTCATAATCAACTTTTTAGTAGGGATGATCGGTCTCTCGTCATGTCTAATCCCACCTTGAAATCGGGAACTGCATGAAAAGGACCAATTCCCTATTTTAAGGATCGAGAATAGGATCGACCAGTTTGGTTTGCTTTCTAGGCTGTCCAATCATTAAACCAGTCATTTTTTTTTGTTCGTTTGTGATTTTTCATTGGATTTTTCTTGTTGACAACATATTCATCGAACCACCTCACATTAATTGCATCGTGTTGAGTCGCTAAATTTGGAAGTCATACTAAGTATCCTAAGCAATTTAGATTTAGGTTTAAGTTCACGTTAGGATTTTTTTTTGAAAAATGTTATTCAATCTGGTCTAGTTCCAATTATATGGAACTGAGAACCGAACTAGAGCCTCGAGAATTGAACCTAATCGGGCAGTTCAGTTGGTCCATTATGCTTAGACTTACTTTTCTTATTATTCCTTCGTACACCAAGAACCCTAGATCCTTCCATGATCACATGGTGATGAAGAAGCCCAAGAACCATCGAGTGCTTGAGTTCGGGTGCTCGATGGTCGCTCTTGTGTCCGTGCTGGTTGCTTGCGTGGAGCTTTATGGCACCACCATTGTCGTCGAAGTGAATCTTTGCCACACTGTGCTCTTCATCCTCGTTAATAATTTGAATCTCAAATATGTGAAAGGCAGGGACTTTCATTTTTTTTCCCTTTGTTTTAACCATCTTAAGGTTGTTAGGATGCAAGTGTGAGTTGTATTAGAGAAATCCCACGTTAAAGAATTGATGCGGTGTTGAATAGTTAATATATTATAGTTGGTTTATAACTCATTAGCTTAAACTTTGAGTGAATGTGGGCTCAATTGAATATATTGATGGGCTCAGACTTGTGCTCCCTCTTAGCAATCTCTCCGAATGAAGGTATTGGATTTTTGCTGCACTCTTGCAATAAATAGTATTAGAGTCGATGGTTGATTATGATCCACTCTTAATATGCATCGGTATTTAGTAAACATTTCAAAAAAGGAATCTAGTTACCAACATGATTTTTGGGGTCGGTGGGCGTTGTGGTGTAACAATGCGAGTCCGATGGCACTAATAGAGATTCAAGTTAAGAAATATTAGTGTAAAAGGATATTTGAATTAAGGGGGAGTAGACTTAATATTAGAGCTCACATGTGAGGGAGAGATTGCTAGGATGCATGTGTGGGTTGTGTTAGAGAAGTCCCACATCAAAGAATTGATATGATGGTGAGTAATTAATATATCATAGTTGGTTCATAATTCATTGGCTTAAACTTTTGAGTAGAGGTGAGTCCAACTGGATATGTTGACGGACTCGGACTCGGATTTCCTTTTGGCGATCTTCCTAGATGAAAATATTAGACATTTGCGATGCTCTCTCAACAAAGGTCACACTCTGTTGTTCAAACTCAAAGATGAGAGACTCTTTCTTCATCTCTCTCAACTTTCTAAGCGGTTGCAATGATTAGGAAAAAAAGAAGTGCACAGCTGGTTGCACGACCAGATGGATCAGTTTTCGATTTCCGAGGTAAAAACTGATCTATCATGGAATCGATCACCTCTAATCTCAATAATGATGAGGTGCATTTGTAAGTTTTTTTTTTTGCGGTCAAAGCATTTCTAGTTTCAAAAGCGGTTATTCTTATGAAAGAAGAAAAAATTGATTGTTTATTTTAATTTGACAAAAAAAAATCATAAATATATTGTATGGATACTAATTCAATCATAAACCTATCAATTTGCCTAATTTTGTCCTAAACTTTTATGTCAATTTACCAATGTAGTCCTTTCAATTAAAAATTGACTAGAAATTGCTGAAGTGGACGCATGACATCTTATGTAACGCGTGCAACGCAAAGGTGAACAATTGAAAAGTTTACGGCTGAATTAGCATCCATACATGCATATATGTAATGTATACACGCACACATGTGTGTATTTTCATTATGGTTAGCCATTGTGGAGGGCTTGACGACCCTCGTGAGGCCACAATATAAAGCAAAAGAAAAAGGAAAAAAAGAAATTCAGAAATGTATTAAAATATTATTGATGCTAACGATTTCTGGCCAAAATTAAAATATATCGGTAAATTATTGAAATATTTAAGATTAAATTGATCAAATTAAAAGGTTTAAGATTGAATGGCCATCCGCACAATAAGATCAAGAATTTTTTTGATAATTTTTTCCTAGCCGACGTGTGATCCATCCGGCAATAACAGTGAAATTTGAAGCCTACGGTACACTATGCGGCCCTGTTTTTCATTTCATGGTTACAGTTTATCGCGCATCGGATCAACCCTCTGCACACATCGATTGGATCAAAGCTTCCGACATAAGCAGATGCGCCTTGTTTCGGACGAGAGTACCATAGTGGTACTTTGCAATTTTTTTTTTGGGGGGGGCGTACGTCATCGAACCCGGGGACTTTTGCTAAATCTGTGGCAATTTGCTCTTGATCAATCTGTCCTCAGTGAATTCAGAATGTCCGCGAGAGATTTTTGACACTCGTAAGGTGAGACAAACATGACCGGGCCATCCGTCTCTAGTCTTAAGTCAGAACAAGTGAGCTTGTCGGCTCCCGAGAGTTTTCAGTCACCCGAGAGATGAACTCCGTACGAAGGTAGGAGCCGGGTCGAGTTAGATTTGCTCGGTCGGTCGGTCGGTTCGACCGTTTCGATCGAACGGCCGGCTCGGTTTCTCGGTGGTTCCAGGGCCTGGCCTCGACGCATGGATCGATTAGAAATCCGGTTCGGCCTTTGGATGATGGTGTGTGAAGGGAAGATCGTTAAACAAGAGAAAAGACTTGATAACCATATCTCCATTTTCTGGGTTTCTGTTTCTGGTTCATGATCAAACCCGCATTCCGCAGCATCGCATCGAATTCTGAGTGTCTTTGGGCATCTTTGGGCTGCCCTTTCTGGGCTGCGGCTCACTTTCTCTCTCTCCGTCCTTTTCTGCTTTATTCTCTCTCTTCCTCTTAGCTGGCACGCACTCTCTCTCTCTCTCTCTCTTCCTTCCACACTCTCTCTCTCTCTCATGGACCCTCGGCGAAACCCTCGCTCTGTCAGCGACCCCAAGGTCCGCCAGGTCGGGTTCTTCGCCCCTCCCCCCGACCGCTCCCAATCGGGCCCTCCCGACCCGTTCTGCTCCGCCGCGTCCTCCCCGCCCGTCGCCTCCGTCTCCCCCTCCGGCAACTCCCTCTCCCCGGTCATGATCCCCCCTCCCCGCCACCACTCCGACAGCCTCACCCTCCTCCCCCGCCCCGTCCCCTTCCCTCCCGCCGCCCCCTCCAGCTACAACGCCGCGCCGGACTTCTCGCCCACCACCGCCGCCGCCGCCTCGTACTCTGGGAGGCTCGCGGCTGCCGCGGCCGGGGGCGACGGCGAGCTCGGCGACGATGTGGCCATGTCGCCGGGCCGGGTCGGGAAGGGGAGGGTGATGGCGAGCAGTGTGCCGGTGAGCGGGCTGACCACCGTGTCCGTCGTCACCAGGCCTCCTGTTATTACTGGTACGTAAGTTGCTTCTCGTGAATTTGTGCTGTTTGGGTGTAGATTTGATTGGGTGCTTCGATTGAGGTCGTCAATTTAAAAGATGGAATGTGGCAAGCTTTTCCTTCCCCCTCCTTTTTTTTTTTCCAGATCAAGAGGTTGAATTCTTTTGGTGTTGGGTAAGATCGCTGCGCAGTGAGAAGAATGTGCGGTTGAAAGTAAGAATCATGCTTGGTTTTGGATGAGCGAATATAGGTCTTGCTCGGTTTCGATTGTAGAGTCAGAAATGACGGGCGATTGCTAAATGTCTTGTTTAGGAATTGATGTAGTTTGGCCAGGTGGACCTCTTTAAGGAATTTGAATGAGTAAGTGGTCATTTGAGAGGATTTAGCAATAATCATTCTTGAGGATTTTGACCTTATCAAGGTTTATTTGAAAGTGCATTTGGAAATTCCTACATATGAAAGAAGACTGCCTTGGAGAATGTAATGCTATTGGCATCCTGCAGTATTCATCCTTGAGTAGCCTTTTCATGGAGACATTTTCTTGGTGCTTTCCTTTAAAGATGCTTTTCCCCATGAAAGTTACGATTACATTCGAATTAAAATTTTGCTGCTTTCTGGAAAGTACTTCCAAAACATGCTTTAGCAAATGTCAAAGCGGTAAAAAATTGATCACAGAGAAAGTCGGGGGAGCTGCGGTGGAAGTGCACAATGAGCGGCCTGCTAATTCAAAGCCCCAAAAGGAGAAAATGACAAAGGCTGAAAGGCGTGCTCTCCAGGAGGCTCAGCGAGCTGCAAAAGCTGCTGCTAAAGGTGCATGTTATTCTCTTGTTGGTTGGAATGATAAATCCTGCAACTGGTGAGGATTTCCTTAAGCTGCTTGATTTTGCATTTCCTCCATGAGGTTCATAATCTACTTTAGGTTTGCGCTTTTTAGTACTTTGCTGTATGCCCAATCATTGATATTGGCTGTCGTCTTGGAATTACAGATACTTGTTGATAGTGTTTTCTTGTTTTGAGTAATGATATATCACATCATCAACTAGGCGTTTGGTTTCACGTTTATGTGCTGCGCTTCAGCAGAACCATCCATATGTGCCTGCATGCACATGCGCTTGCACATGTCTTGAACAGTTTGATCTCTGTTTTTCTAGGGGAAGGAAGTAAGGCTGCTACAGGTCCTCTTGGAGCTGTATCGTCTGAAGTCACAAAGCCTAATAAAGTTGTTAAGTCTTCGCAAAAGAAGAGTGATAGTGCTTCAGTTGCACCTTCCGAGAAGAAGGGTCCTGGCGGTGAACGTCCTCCAGAAAAGGAAAGAAAGAAAGATGTCCCGCATCCACGCATGCAATATGATGATGAAAGCCGAGTGGAGAAGGCTAAAAGGAAGGCAGTTGTAAAACAAACAGAGGCTCGAAACCGAGTCGAATTGTTCAGGCATTTGCCCCAATATGAACACGGAAGTCAGCTGCCAGATCTTGAGTCAAAGTTTTTCCAACTTGATCTGATGCATCCGGCTGTATACAAGGTGCTAATTTATAATTTTCAAAGCGCGCTTTTATATGTGCAAACTTGCTGAAGAATTACTGCTTGGCATTCAGTGCGAATATTGTTTTTGTCCCTAAATTCTGGTGGTTATGCTGTGTATTCCAATTTCAAAACTATGTGTCACGTGGCCTGGTATATAGTGAGTGGTAATTGGACCAGGCATGTTAAAGAGGTTTTTTTCACTCAGAACTTTTAGTTACTGACTTTTTCCTAACTATATGTGGGCATGCTTCCTTTGGTATATCTTAAGAGTAATAGCGTTAACAGTCAATTGTCAACATGGTAATCCACCGGCTCAACTAAATTACTTAATTCTGTGCTGGTATGGCTCTTAGTTATTCCTGCTTCTTGGCTCAAGTTGGTTGTGTGACCTTCGTTAGAGTTGGGAAGGGTATGGAGGGCAGCTCCAGCAGCAATGCTGATCCTAGGTATCGTGTGGATTGATGGACTGGTGACATTATTTACATAATTTATGGAGCTCTCTCATTGGATTCAGTTACTACTTTTTGGAATTTGTCGGGATGGTCGTCTAGTTACGCTTATTGCCAAAACGGATGTGTGACCTTCTGGTTAAGATAACATAATTAGGTTGGCCAAAAAATGCTCAATACAGTTTGATTCTTGTAATGGATGAAATATTGTCTTTTCTCCTGTCTATCATTGCCATCTCTATGTGCAGGTTGGTCTACAGTATTTATATGGAGATGTATGTGGGGGTAATGCTCGTTGTATTGCCATGTTTAAAGCATTTCAAGAGGTGATTAAAGAATACTCAACCCCGCCGGAGAAGACTTTAAGCAGAGACTTAACTGCAAAAATCAGTAGCTATGTTTCATTTTTCACTGAATGTCGGCCACTTTCAGTTAGCATGGGTAATGCCATTAGGTTTTTGAAAAGCCGAATTGCAAAGCTACCTTTGACTATGTCAGAGTCAGAGGCAAAAGCAACTCTGCAGTCAGATATTGATCATTTTATAAACGAGAAGATTATACTTGCAGACAAGGTCATTGTTAGCCATGCCGTTACAAAGATCCGGGATGGTGATGTGCTTCTTACATATGGATCATCCTCTGCAGTTGAAATGATACTATTACATGCCTATGAGCTGGGCAAACAATTCCGTGTTGTGGTGGTGGACTCTCGTCCAAAGCTGGAAGGACAACTTTTACTTCGTAGGTTGGTAGGAAAGGGTATTAATTGTACATACACAAACATTAATGCTGTTTCTTACATCATGCATGAAGTTACTCGAGTATTTTTGGGCGCATCAGCAGTATTATCTAATGGAACTGTATATTCACGCGTTGGGACCGCATGTGTTGCTATGGTTGCGCATGCCTTCCGGGTACCGGTCTTGGTATGCTGTGAGGCATACAAGTTTCATGAGAGGGTACAGCTTGATTCGATATGCTCTAATGAGCTCGGTGCGTGTTACTGCCTTCTTTGATTATAGACAAGTTTCGATATATCTTGATAGCTCCCCGTTTGCTCTCTGGCTCAGCTCTCTTCAACATTTATTGCAGGTGATCCGGATGTCATTTCAAAAGTTCCAGATAGAGATGAAAGCAACTGTTTGGATGGTTTGCCCAATAGTGACAATCTTCAGCTTCTTAATCTGATGTAAGCTTCTGTTTCTGATGAATCTGATGCAGGCAATATGATTAATTTGGTCGATCACCTCAATCATTGCATCCTCTCTCTAATATGCGGTTCTTGGGGATTTTGAATGGCAGATATGATGCAACTCCTTCAGATTATGTCTCTATGATAATAACTGATTATGGCATGGTAAGTTAGACTGTTCTTGGGGCTGTCATGAACTGTGGAATGCTTCTGCCTCTTTGTGCTCGAGGGTCATTTACTTCGAATAAACTTGCCAGTGCAAATGTCCATGGACACTGAGGCCTCAATTCTTGATGGTAGTTAGTCTATATAGGTATCAAAGGGGACCATGAAGAGAAGCGTTGCAGAATATATATATATATGTATATATATTTTCCTATGATAGCCTATGGAAATTTCGTGTAATGGTTTGTGTTTTCGTGCTTTGTTTAGGTCCCCCCAACGAGTGTGCCGGTGATAGTAAGAGAATATCGAAGGGAGCATCTATGGATATAGTTAACCATCGGAATGGATCCCAGAGACAACTCAAAATTTTGTACACGCTGCATTTGCGTTTGACACAGCTGATGCAGTCAGAAGAATAAAACTCATTTTTGTGTTACTGATTCGCGTGCTAATTTTTCCGGTGCCCAATGATTTTGTGCCTCATTTTGGTGTGGAGAAGAGGATGTGTTTTTCTTGTTTTACCTGACTCTGTGAAGAGCGCGATTCTCCGCCTCTCCGGGCAGATTTAGTGATGCAAACACTTGCTTGTTGTAACGTATCCATGCCCCCTGGGCGTCACATTTATGCTGTTTAGCTGGATCGGATTTTGAACTTTTTCCCTTCCCTGTTGGTGAAGGTGAACGCGTTCTTCTGTCGAAGTGGATGAGGACAATCACAAGTAGTCACTTGACATATCTTTGCTACGCCATTCATTATTTTCTGT